>OZ037938.1:61160813-64078155 GCA_964035585.1 Polytrichum formosum | reverse complement strand
GCAGGTGGGTAGCCCTTTGGTATACATCTTGTCACAATTTCAACACTCTTGCATTGAGATAAGGTCTTGGACATTGTTTTGAAGCATGAATCCATTATGACCACATCTTGCACCCCAAATTTTGACACATTCTTTGACATATGATTCTACCTTCTCACCTTTGATTGTTCGAGGATCTAAACCCTCACCTTGTAGACCAACAACTACCCTGAACCACTCTTTTGAATACTTGGTGGGAGTTGCCATTTTTTAATTTTTTTTTCCAGGAAACTCTAGGCTACCTTCTTAGCACAAGACTATACAAGATTGTAAGCAATTGAATGTAAGCAAACTAACCTAACCACATTGAAAGTTGAACTCAAACAACACTAACCACATTGAAAGCCACCTAAGTTTCTTCATAATTCAAGACAACGAGAATGAAAGAAAAACAATGAGCATCTCACTTTCATAGCCCCTAGTGTAAGCATTCACAACTATAGAGACACTACAAGAAAGATGAATGAATATTAAGCAATAGCCCCTTCAAAATTTACTTTACTTTACTCTCCCAAGATACCTCATTGTAATGACCGAAGGCAAGTAAACACTTGCCACTTCTCACCCACATAGCCTCCTCAATCCCCTATATCAACACCAAAAAATCCACATCACAATTAAATTAGACCATAATTATCATAACCAACTCATAATGCACTAGACATCATATGTGTGTTTGACATGCAACGTCCTCAAGTAATCATGCATACATAAATACTACTCACACATACCTTGAGTAGTCACTAACGGTCTCATGCTTGAGTACTTCTTAATGCACATTAGTCAATGCCATGTGTTGTACACAATGCATGCATATAATAAATATCACAACTAACACATATGTGCATGCTTGATAGGTTGTCATACATGCCTTGTTCAACCACTCATGAACACTTGCTTCATTCCTCCATAGTCTCTTGGTAAGAAACCAAACCATATTTTAGTTGATATAACAATTGGGCTAAGCTCAAATGGCAATACACTTGAAGCTCAATTAACATTCTCCAAATTTTGAATTTTGAAATATAAATTTATGATTATCCTTGATTCCCCAATTGAATCAATAAATTCAGGTCCATTAGCGAGGGAATTAGACAACTATAGTGAACCACTACGTTCACAACTACATTATACCATTAGTTGGGGCACCTTACATGAACCTATACAAAGGCTCACTTTAGATTAGTTTGTGTGAACGTACTAATACATCAACTCACCTTACATGAAGAAGTAACCTCAAGTAGTGTTTGAGTGCTAAGTCCTTGACATCAAGTAGTGCCCACAAATACCATGATAGACACACTTGCAATAATCACGGTTCAATGCATTCCACACAAATTAGAACAGAAACAAAATGTGTGTATTGAAAGGTAGTTTTGTACAAAGCATTAAATCTTACTCACCATCTACAACTAATTGGTAGGCCTCTACACCTGCACAATTAATTTGGGACACCTCATCGGTTAAGTCGTAAGTGGCCATGCTCCCTTTCACATTGTGGGCAGTTGGAGGCATGTTGAGTTTGGAGGCCACCACAAGATGCAAGTAGACATAGGCATGTGGATCTTGCTAATCGCATCGTCCACTTGATATTCACAACTATCCACGTGTGCATTAGATTTCAATGGGATATGGTTCTTGGCACTCCATAAACATACTTGTACATCACATTTGGCACTTCATAAACCTACAAATGTACATCAAATTCTAGCATTTGGAAGATTGCTCAAATTTTTGGAATGAATTGGCTCAATTGTGAAGATTGGATTCCCTTATTTGTTAAGGTTGTTTTTAGATCTTGAATAGGACTATTGAATCCACTCTCATATTTTTGCTTGAATGTAGATTTTACTTTAGTTGGTCTTTTATGCTCTTTGTGTAAACTACTTTTAGGCTTATGATTCAAGGTGTACATTTTTTGAAGTGTGGAGGTTGAAAATATGTATAATCTAGGGCATCATCAACTCTTGAATTCTCTAAAACTCTTGAGTTTTCAAATTTTAATGTTGGAATCCACCTTGAACCCTTTGCAAATACTTGGGTTTGGCTTAAGAATGGAATTGGTATTTAAGTATATTTGGACAAACAACTTGTTCAAAACTAATAAGTGATGTGCACTTATGGGGACAAAAAATATCATATGACAACAACAAAAGCAACAACACAACAACCACAACAACCACAACTTTGAATGTTAGTATTCCATATTCGCCAACCACCATATTTGTGTAGTTTTGCGATCTAGTGTACATCATATTGACAGTTGGAATTGTTCAAAATTCATGCATAAATTCAAATATAAATCCTAGTTATGCAATACTTTGACATCAATTTGGTTTTTATATATTTAGGATTAGGGTACTACACAAAGCGTATACTTCACCTTGGCCTCGGCTTCAACATTAGAAGAACGTATCTTCAACATACATGCTTGAGGTTTCATTTTATAACTTACATACAATGTGACTTCTATTATCAATATCAAGCGTAATAATTTTCATAAATTCAATTTTATGGGTTCACTTGGATTTATTTGAAATGCCTATTCTAAGTGGTTGTAATATCCTTCAAATGCAACTCTCGCCATTTCATTTATCTCCCATTTCTCCCACATAGTCTCTAACAAGATTTTCCTCTTAAGAGTGCTCTCTCTCGCGCATATACTTTCACCTCCAACCTACTTTTAATTTGAACCAAATTAACCTCACTAATTTAATTTCTCTAATTAAAAATAATTATCTAAGTTTAATCAACGCAAAATTTAGATCATCGCCTCTAACTTACTAAAGAAACCTCAATTGTAGGAGCCCAATATAAAAATAATAATTTATTCTTACATTTTTTTAATCATGATTATTACTCCAATGTGACTAAATTTTTCATTCAAAAATTTAGATCTTGGAAATTTTTCATATCAAATTTAATTTAGTTAGGTTTTATGTTTGTGACTTAAATAATATTGGTGTATGTTTAAAATAACGTTGAATAAAAAATCCTACGATAGTAAATATTATTTCACATGACATGATTAGTATTGCTAAATTATTAAATTATTAATTCTCAAAATGATTGCAAAAAGAATTAACTTATTCTACAACTTTTGAGAATTAATTTTTTTGCAATCATTTTTGTCATTTAATAATGATAAACATGTCCATTCATGGTTGGGGTACTACTTTTGAGACAAAGGAATTAAGGACTTTGTCGCATTGGATCTGAATGTTTATGTCCAATTCTAATTCTAAACGTTCCTTTTTCATGTAGCCATGTTATTGTGTAATTCTGGCCATGTTTGGTGTCATATGTAAGGCTAGTATACAATTGGTATGCAATACACTTTTAGTTCTATTGGTACACAATTGAACGATAAGTGTGAGGAAGAAAAGTGGGATCATTTCAATTAATTTTTGTTGTCCTTTTCATTCCTTAATCCTAAGGTCAATAATAATGACAACAACCATAAATGTCCGTTAAGGAATCAAAATGATATCTTAGATAACCCTATTCCTTGTAAATTAACTTGTCGGTGTACTCATTATTGTCCAAAATTATTAATGCATCTGAGAGTAATTTTTTGCACAATTGAGACATGCACATTGCATAACAAATAATTTGAAGGAAGAAACTACAAGAATATGATGAAAATCTCAATTACACATACTTTTGAGAAGCAATATGATCAAATATTCCCTCTAGATGTGTATTTTTTCACAAAATGCAATCTACATCTAAGAATAGTTGCTATCATTTCTATCATAAGGTCCGCCAATAGAAGTTCAAATATAAAATTTCATTTTGTCCAAAACACATGAACAGGAATGCTACGATGTGAGCGGTGAGCGGTGAGCGATGAGCGGTGAGCAGATTTCGTGAGCAGAAAATTATAGTTTAAAACTCCATTTAACGAATGTTAGGCCCCTTATGACCGTGGATTTTGCACATATTTCAAGTTTAATTTTGTAATTATAAGGCCTATATTTGTGGAGTGGCCAATTTCTAGAACCAAAAAGCTTCTTATAATTACCAATGAGGCCCTATGACCGTGGGAAAATGCACTATGGTTGATAAGATGGTGGACTAAATTCTCTTTGGAGTATGACGACCACCAAGTGTAGTGTGATTTGAGAACAACGAAAAGATGCATTCAATGAGATAATTGGAATATTGAAAACCACACCACACTTTATAAATCCAAATACCAATCAATCAAACCAAAAATCAATCAAACATGAGGTTGTCACTACTAGATTCCCTATCTCCAAAGATACTCCCCTCATGGCCGCCCTCATCTGAAGTGGAATCTAAGCTATGGCACTCATTATCCACCTCTGCAAAAAGCTCGAAGAAATCTATGGCACGGGGGTCATAACGTGGAGACGGGGTACTAGCTTTGGTAGGAGAAGGTTGTGCCACTAGCCCAGAAGGTTTAGATGGTATATCATAAACAAATATATAAAATAAAACAAAATGTTTATAATGCCATCTCACTACTCTCACCACACGAGGCATTAGAGCTACTACCAAGTGCTTCAACATCAAGAAACTGAAGAACACGAGAATCAAACATTGGTTTTTTTGGTACAACTCTTGGAGAGATGGTTGTTGCCAAAACCGAGGCAACTTCCTGAGCATATATTGGAAGTTCAAAAGTTTTCGGGGGAGAGGTAGCAAAAGTCATCAATCTGCAGAAGTACAAGTGTACAAATCTTGTAAGAAAGGAATTGATAGAATAAAACATAGAACTTGCAACAATAGAAAATATTGAATTCTTACGTACTCAGTCGATTGCGCTTTGCCACACGCCGCACAGGGCCTTCCTCATCATCAAAAACTGAAGAAGAAGTTTGATAAGGCACTGCAACTGGAACTATATCCTTCAACGGTGCCAACACCGTTGCAAAGAGAAGGTCATCTGTTTCCAAAGCAATAATATGCCGGCCTGAATTCCGGCAAGCATGAATGGAGGCACCTGAAGAGAAGAAAAAATAAAGTCAACACAATTGGTAAGATTGAGAATATATAGAAGCATTTGCAAAAATTGAGCATATACAATGATAGGCAGGTACCTGTATTAGCTGTGGTATCAAACACTACCGAGCCTGTGCAAGTGAGTGCTTCAATGAGGACTTGCATAAATAGCGTATCCTTCTCCCGAGCACCTCTCCAAGGTTTTGGTCCATTCATTAGCTGAGTATCAGATGCCACAAAATTGAAAAGGATGTCATCCTCCTCAACTCGGACAGCGGCGCCAGATTGCTTATTTCGACAATGAAAGATGAAAGATGAAGGTGCTTTCTGTTCACGAATGAAAAACAGAATGCGGAATCGGCGGGTCTGGAAACACAAAAACTGTAAGTAAACATGAAGCCCCCAAAACTCAAGATATTCAAATTGATCAATTTGAACAAAGGATTTGAACATACCGTGACCTCGGGATTGATTGGAGAAGTCAGCCGCAAGTCATTTATGCCCCACCAATCCTTCAAAAGCTTGAACTCGTATGTTGCAGCATAGGTTCGCACATCCACCCGAATTGGCTGATACTCTGGCATAAAAAGCAAGACTCCACCATCGTTGTGCACAAATGTAAAAGCAAACTCAAATAAAGCTTCAACATCTGCCTCATTATACAAGTTCCACTTCGGAACTGCATCAGGAGGAGACGATATGTTTGCAACGTGCATACCATCTGGAATATCTGCGATCACCAAATCGAATCCTGAATGTGGACAGGTGCTCGAGCGCGGTAGCGATTCCTCTCCTCCCTTAACCTACTCACAGAGTCAAATTCTCTGAATCAGAACTTCTACAATAACAATTGAAATATGTAACAAATATTTACTATAAGAGTATGAATAACTCACCTTCTTCACAAAAAGATGACTGTCCAAAAGAAATGGATAAGAAACACCCACTTCCATAATGGTGGAAATGGAAGTGTTCTCCATCAAACACATCGAAGATTGAATTGCAGATGTTGAACCAGAAGCTGCTGCAGCCAAGGTACTCTTCCTCTTCAACAGTTGTTGTGATGCAAGAACAGATGAAGATGGCTGGCTGTGTGCTACAGTTATAGTTCTAGAAGCGTGTGATGGGCCAACCACATTGGAAGAAGAAGGGAGATCCACAACGATAGGCATAATTGGATCTGCAACGGGAACTTCCACTGTCATTGTTGGGGCTGCTTTATTACCTCTTGTCTTCTTCACCTTCTTCCCTTCAACCTTCTCCAATGTTTTTGAAGAAACCACCTCTACGCCCAGTAGGTCAGGTTGAACTGAATTCCGGAATGCCACATCAAATGTGGGTGGTCTCTTAAGAGGAGTGTCAAGATACCACCCACACTTCTCCAAATGGGCTGCACTCCAATCCCTCAAAATACCATCTGTAAACATGCACTCCTCGCTTCCCGTGTCTAAATAGGCATCAAAAAATGGAGGAGATTTTGAGATGGCTTTAGCAGGAAATAAAACATACTTAAAGTATCGGTACAACGTCCTCTGCATGGCCTGCTTAAAGCCCAATTGCTTCTCACACGGGTTATTCTTGTGCACACCCTTCTCTACCTTGAATTCTCTAAAGAAAGCTGTGTCCCAAAGCAAAATTCTCATCTTCTCTACATAATCGGTGATGGAAGGAAGGGGAACCTCTCCATCACGAACATAATCCACAGTCACCCCAAGATCAATAAGGGTACCGGTGAACAACCTCTCAACCTCACAAGCCAGCTGCAAAATCAGAGATAGGAAATTAAGTATGTAAATAGATTTCTTACATCTTATACTTTACAAATTCAAAGTACACAACATTGCAAGAGTACAAGTAATGCAAGAATACCTGAGACCACCAAGTGGCTTTTCGAAGCCACTCGGGAAAATCAGCATCTCCAAACCGAGGCTTTGGAAACTTAAGAGCTTCACGCAATGCCGGAGATTTGTTCCACCTCTCCAACCACTTCACCTTAACAGCCGGATCCATTGCAGAAGTGGCCAACATCCAAAGTTTCTCCTGAGTCATCTCAGGAGTCTCATCGTTCATCTCATAGTGCAATTTGATCTGCTCCAAGAATTGAGGAGTGTGTTTGGGATCAGCGATAGGAAGCAACTTCTTCAATTCGGAGTTGCACTGGACCTTTACTTTATCCACGGCATTCATCACAAAGTCCACAACTTTACTGCTGGTCCACTCCGTTGGATCAGGAAATTTCTCATAGAACCTGCGTTGAGCGGCGGCAGCTGCATTTCCTAATTCATGCTGCAGAAAATAACAATAGAAAAGATCACCTCAAATTGAAAACAAAACAATTCCGAACTAAAGTATTACATCCCAACCAATTCGGAATGATGCTTCAAGAAACCAAAGAAAATTGTCAATACCTGATGAAGGACTCCATTGAGAGCTTCGGTAGTCAATGTAAACCAAGTCCGATTCTTGGACTTCTGCTTAGCCTCTGATGCTGCATAGTCTTCTTTGGTTATGAGCTTCTCAAAGTAGGGTAGGGGCTGAGATGCAATACTTTGAACACGAAAGACCTTGTGCACTAAGTTTGTAGTGACATGGGACTTCTGGTTCCGCCTGCAAACAATCTCAAGTTATTATTAAAACATCAATGACAAGACAAATAGATGCAACTTCAATGACATTGAAAGTATATAAGAAAAGAGTAAGAAACATACCAATTCACTTGGTACAAAGCAGAGAGAACTGTAGGCACAACTCCGTTAACCTCCAAAATAATAGACTCCACTGCAACATGCCAATTTCTATCACATGCATGATCACGATTAATGATTGGGAACCAAGCTTGCAGGCGATGGTTTCCATCCCAAACATGGGACATCATCCCCGAGAAGATCTTCAAATCGTCATCTCGTAGAAGGTCATCCTCAAATGCAGCATTGGCTTCAATCCAAAGAGGATCCCATGAGGCTTCAATCTCTGAAGTCACCTCTGTAGTCTTTCCCTCATGATTCTCCAAAGCAACGAAGAATACTCCATTGCCTTCCATATAACCGTTGCTCACAAAATGTGATGCCAAATTCATGACATCATTCCTTAGGAAGGGCCGAACAACAGGAAGAGCAATCATTCGACAAAGTGGAATACATAACTTAGATTTCTTCTTTGGCTTGTGTGAGCCCAAAAGGGTGCCCACATTTAGTCTTAGACCCTTGAAACGTTAGTTGATGCACTTTGAAGTAGCATGTTACTTCACAAAAATATAAAAAGAGTGAAATGTTAGTCTTAGAAGTACCATGTTGTAAGAGGCTAGGATGTGAGTTGTTATTGTGTTTTTACCTTCGGAAGGATTTGAGTGAATGAGGATAGGTAAGGAGAACTTGGATTGAGTAGTTAGTGAGTAGGCTAGTACAAATGGATGGAGACAACCAAAGTGACTCAAGAGGCAAGTGCATTCGAATTGGGATGAATGGAGGATCACATGGAGCACACAAGTGGACCACCTCATCATGGCCACTTAATGGGGAAGGTCCAAGGAAGAATGCAAGGTGGAGGATAAGCAAATTCTCAAAGCACCAATCAAATCACGAGTTAAGCATCGTGGTTTGAATTAAGTGGTGAGCAACGATTTGGGAAAGTAAGGGGAGAAAGTTATGGCGGCGGAAAGCGAAGGAGGCTAAGTTTGGGTTGAAGCATCCCAAGTTTGGTAAAGTGTGGTAGGTAGAAAGCCAAGGCTAGTTGAATGTTCGAATTAGGATCCTTGTTGATCATTTGAGGGAGGAAGGCTTAGAAGATAGGATTGGCGCCTACTAAGTAGGAGGAAATCTCAAGGGCTTATCGTGAGCCTTGAGGGTGCTCACCCCCTCAAGCTTACTATATAATCCCTCATTCTTCCTTCACTCATCCTCTCTTTCCTTTGTGCTCCAAGGCACCCCACGAGTTATAAGTGTGGGTGTGGGAAGCCATATTGGAGCACATGTGTGTGCTTAGTTTTTAGTTTGAGAGCCAAGGCTTGTTAGCCTTGAAGAGGGCTTGACCTCTTGGTAGAATTAGTGTTGACGTGAAGGATTTTAAAGTTAATTCATGATTCCAATTTGTGGTACTTAAAGTTCATGTTTTGAATACACGTGGTTGCAAGTTCCATGTTTAAGAGTTGAGCACTTGAGGTTGTGATGAGTGCAAAAATATACTTGTGTGGATTAGTTAGTCTTAGTGAAGTTAGGAAATTCTCTCTCCCCCTCTCCTCTCTAGGATTTTAGGATTTTAGGATTAGAGAAGAATTGTGTGATTAGAAAGGGGTTGTTAGTAGAATTAGGAAAATTAGGTAGGAAGATTAGTTAAGGGCTTGAATAATTAGTGAGGTAGTTGGGGATTACAACTACAAAGTTGTGGGTTCATGAAGGAGCTGGGTTTATGAAGGAGCTGGGTTTGTTTAGTTAGAAAGTAAAGAGCTGGGTTTATGAAGGACCTGGGTTTATGAAGGAGCTGGGTTTGCTTAGTTAGAAGCTAAGAAGCTGGGTTTATGTAATTAGAAAGTAAAGAGATGGGTTCATGAAGGAGCTTAGTAGATAGCCTACTTAATTAGCTCATAGACAAGTAGTTAGTTACATTATGCTAGTTAGTGTTATGTGTGGCTTTCACAAGTAAATGTATTTGAGATTGACTATAGAGAATAGTGTTTTTTAACACTTGCATCCTCTCTTTAAAAATAAACCACGTGCACAAATTAATGGAGAATGTGGAGCACTCTCGCGATGGCAAGACAAAGGAAGCAAAGACCAAAGTTAAATCCAAGACCACTTGAAGGGTGAACCTTGCACAATGGACTCATCCAAGTCCAAATCCAATACCGCGGAGGAATGTGAGCCCAAACCCACTACTCGGACTACGGACGCTTAAGGGTGGGGGGTTTGGCCTCACATAATTGGTGCGTCTGCCGGGAGCGAAGCGGAAGGTAGTTACAAGACTTGGAGGCGACTAGGAGACTTGGAGGCAACTAGGAAAAATTGGAGACACAAACTTGAGAGAAGGGAAGGAGCACCCGAAACTCGGTAAGTATTCTCTCTTTGGGTTACATTTGAATTCATTGTATTTCAACTATTCCTTGGAATGAATTGCATTGTCAATTACGCAAATTCATTTTTGAGGAAGGAGCGCGGCGAAAGTACGTCCTCAACCTTTTTGGGGATTTGCTAAGAACTTAAAAGGAACCTATAACCGAGTAGCTCATTAAAACATTAGAGGGTAAATTCACCTTAGGACATTGAACTTTGACACTCACCTCGGGGTGAGTCTCAAAGTTTTGGGAGTTGTCATTTCATGCTCTAGATTAAATTAATATTTCACAAAGTTTATGGTGTTGTTACATTGAGTCACGATTGAGGGGAGTGCTAACTCACAGGGGGATGCGATTGCTCAAGGTATGTTTATTTCTTCAAAGTGAACTCATTAACTAATTAAGGAATGCCTTTTGTACTCGTGATTGTTGTTATCCGTTGTAGAGGGTAATTCCCGAATTGTGGATGGTGTGAGAAGTTGAAGGGTGAAGCCTCGACTTTTAACATAATCTACTCGGAAGGTCACCCCCTCACAATCGGTATTGTGGTGAGTGTTAATTTGCGGGAAGGTGCGGAGGTGATGCTCCGACTTAACCAAAAAATTAACATGAACATGCCTATCCCCTATTGGGATTCTTTCACCTAAGTGGGCTTGCAGGTTCTTTTCCTCACCTCCTAAAAAAATTATAACCACACCAAGACAAGTGAAAATATTAAGAGGGGAATTGCTAGGATTATGTGTGGTCAAGTGAGGGTCGATCGATTCTTATGGAATGCAAGGTAGGACTCGCTCACAAAAACCAAGTTTGATAGTAGGACTAGAGAAATCTACTCGAAAGAGGCGGTCCTCTAAAATCAGTGATAGATTAGAACAAGATAATGTTAGAATAGAGAGTTGTTTGAACGTCGAACCTAGGACTAGGTCAATTCTAGACACCTTAGAACTTGGAGCTCAACTTGAAGAGGAGATCACTCCCTCCAAATTGAGTGGTGAAACTTCTTCGGAAAATTACACACTTAGAGAAGAATTCCCGGTAGAAGTTGATAGGGGATTGTTGAATAGTTCACCGGTCACCATGGCCGAGGAACGGGGGATGGATCCACCACCCATACCCCCAATTCCGCCCATACCTCCTATACCTCCAATAGACCCATTGGTTAGGCCAAGAGGCCTACCAATTGTGGTTCCACAAAATTTAGCGGCGATGGATATGCCATCTCATCTCCCTAAATTTTATGGGACCAAGGATGAGGACCCCTCTCGGCACATGGAACGGTATATCGAACGGTTGGCTAGCTTCCTCATAACCGACCCGGGTTATTGGTTAGTGTGGTTTCCTACCACTCTAGAGGGGGAAGCCTATGAATGGTATCGGGATCATGCCGAGGGACATTTTAGGGGATGGGAACAATTACAAAGGGAGTTTCTTAACGAATTTAGGCCGGAAGTGGGTCAAAGTACCGCATTAAGGGCATTGTCGTCATTGAAGCAAGGAAGGGAGGAAGAAATTTCGGCTTACATTAGGAGGTTTGATTTAGTGTGCACTAGATTTGTGGGTACCATGCTCAACGACGACACGCTAAAGCAATTTTTCATTCAAGGGTTTTTTAAGTCCGGAACTATTAGGGGTGTTCTAGAAAGGAATCCCTTGACCTTGGCGGATGCCAAGCGTGCGGCTAGAGATATTGAAAACTTGGATAAAGATCACGAAAGGCTATGGAGAAGGGAGGATGAATTGATCCCACAATTCATCCCCATACGCCCTAGGGTGGTAGCGGTAGAACCCGCTAAGTATGAGAACCAAATTCCATATGCCATTGTGGACACCGGTCCCCGACCTTTAGCGGTTAGGGAACCGGCACCTCTTTTGGCACTACCGGCCCCTAGAACGGATCCACACTTGGAGGAGGTTGAGAGAAGACTAGGTGCTAGCCAACTAGGATTCCAAGAGGCTATGATAAAACAAATGCAAAGCCTCACGGATCAAATGTCATTAATGATCCGGAGTCAACAACCGGGGCCTCCACCCCCGGTTGAGTCGGGTAGGCATTCTTCCGGATTATGGTGTGTCCAATGTGGCCAACCGGGCCACACGCGTCAATTTTGTAGAAGTGGACAAAACCGTGACCAAAGAGGAAACGGTAACCCACCTCAACAAAATCAACGAGGTCAAGCGCCACCTCACTATGGAAATGGAAGCAATAGAGGACCACAACCTAGAGGGCAAGGTGGCCAAAATTTAGAGAAGAAGGAATTTCATCCCTTTTGTGGAAGGTGGCACGCTCAAGGACAATGTTGGTCCGAAGGTCAAGAGTTTAATTGTAGCAATTGTGGAGGAAGTCATCCCTCGGATACGTGTCGCCAACCGGACAAAATAATTAATGTCCCTTACCCGGTGGCTAATCCACAACAACAAGCAAGGGATAATATGCGAGGTGCTAGGCCACAAGGAGTACCGGCCAATGAACTTAGGCCACCTAACTTATACTATGACCATAGTAATGCTAGGCAAACTTTTCATCCACCGGCGGGCTTGCAAACTACAACCGGTTACATTCCAATACAAAATAGACAAGGAGTTCCACCTAATGGTAGTAACGGGAGACAAGCGCCTCCAACGGATCCGGGACCATCTAACTCCCAAGATGTTAGGTTCATGGATGGAGTGTTGGAGGCCACATGTGATGACATGCTTCCTCTCCCAACGAGAATTGGAGAGGAGCAAAGTCAATGGCCTCCTCACACCAATGCTATTACATATGAGTTAGTGAAGGGTAAGGGTGTGGTTGAAGAAGCACCTGCACTAGCGGTAACTACTAGGGCTAGGAGAGGGGATGCCCCGTTGGAGGTAGGAATAGGAGAGCAAGGAAATTACTCTTCGGATGAAGAGATTAATCTCTCCGAGTTGGATAGGGTAGCTAGAAGAGCTACTAAGGATGTGGAGAGGGAAAATATAATTTTACAAAATAGGGAGAGGACTAATGCGGTACATGACTTGGATAATAGCGATGTGGGTGAATGGGAAGGACCGGGGGTTCCCGTAGACGAATTCGACGTAGTGGGTAATTCTAAGGTGGAAAGATCTACCGGGTACGACTTGTGGGCGGACCTTAGTACACTCAAGGCGGATATTACTTTCGGCCAACTATTGGAAATTTCACCCACGGCAAGGAAAACATTAAAGGAGGGAATGCCGGTACACAAGAGGATGAGGAAGGTGAAAGCTAAAATAGCCGCTAGGATCCAATCACAAGGTGGAAGAGACGTGAAAGCTATAGAAATAGAAGTTGTTATAGTAGATAAGGTGGTTCCTAATGTGCTAGTCGACGGAGGGAGTAGTCTAAATATACTACCGGAGGATACTATGAAAAAATTGGGACTTGGACTCACGGGGCCTTCACCTTTGGTCATAAATATGGCAAATCAAAGTTCGACTACGCCTTTGGGGATGATCAAGGATTGTAGAATGACTACGGGAGGTGAGGAGTACTTGGTCACCTTCCATGTCATTAAAATGCACTCCAACAAGGACACCTTCCCCATTTTGCTAGGTAGGCCTTGGTTGCGGATGGCGAATGCTATGGTCAATTGGGGTGGACCTAAACCATCCATCACTTATGGTCCGGAGGGTAATAGGGTCATAGTGTCCATTGGTTCATTAGAAGGATGGATGAAGAAGGAGATGTATTTGCCATTGGAGAAGGAAATTGATGACTTAAACGAGAATGAGATTGGCAAGGCATTGGTGGGAGTCGTCCATCCCGAAGGTCAAAGGGTTGTTATAGATTCGGGCTCGGGAAGTCTAGGTCCTAATTTTTACAATTATGGGGATAATGGGGATTATGCCCAATGGCTAAGGGAGTACCCCGAGTCCGAGGTTGATGTAATGGTTACATTTCACCAAGTAGGCTTAGGGAGTGAATTTCCTACTGTTAGTTTAGGAGAGGGCTCATTGTTGGAGCCATGTGAGGTGCTCACCGAGGAAGAGTGGGTTAGCGGTGGGTTAACACCTTGGGTAGATGACGTGGAAGAGGGTGAGGTTAGTTTAATTCATGTAGATGGGACTCAAGAGGAGGATGTGATTATTGAGTCATCGAAATTGGAGGAGCCTTTACATTTCAAGACCACGTCTACGGGGATAGTTGTAGGTCAAGATGTGAAAGATTACCCCAATGTGCCTTCCGATTGGTATCGGAACAAAGAGGAACAAGCACATGTGTCGGAAGCGGATTGGCGGTACGTGGATGTGAAATTAAAGAATGGAAAAACCCGACAAATGAAGATGGGTTCCAAATTGGGGGAGAAAGAGGTTAGGGAGTATAGCAATTTGGTGGATGAGTTTAGTGATACTTTTGCATGGTCCTACGATGAGCTTAAGGGAATTCCTAGGGAAATGGTAGAGCACCGGATTCCTTTAATTCCGGGGGCGAGGCCAATTAGACAAAAGGAGAGGAGGATGAATCCTCAATTGCAATTGTTGGTGAAAGCGGAATTGGAAAGGTTATTGAAGGCCGGGTTTATCAAGCCGGTGGAAATCACGGATTGGGTTTCTCCTATGGTCTTAGTAAAGAAAAAAAATGGGAAATTAAGGGTTTGTGTCGACTATAGGAAATTGAATTCGTGCACACAAAAGGATCACTTCCCCTTACCTTTTATCACCTTGTTGCTTGAGGAGGTTGGAGGTCATTCGCGATATACCTTTATGGATGGGTATGCGGGTTATAATCAAATTTCCATAGCCCTCCAAGATATCCATAAAACGGCTTTTACTACACCTTGGGGTACTTTTGTGTGGGTAATGATGCCATTTGGGTTATGTAATGCCCCGGCTACTTTCCAACGATTAGTAATGTATATCTTCACCGACTTGTTGTTCAAATCCATGACCGTCTTTGTGGACGATTTTAGCACACAAAGTAATGTGGACGATCACCTACATTGTGTTAGGGAGGCATTGGTTAGGTGTAGGAAGATGAGGTTAGCATTGAACCCGGATAAGACATTTTTGGGAGTGAATAAGGGAGTGTTGTTGGGTTATGTTGTTAGTGAGAAAGGTAGAGAACCCGATCCGGATAAGATTGCGGCCATAAGCGACTTGGCAACTCCAACCAATTCCAAGGGGATCTCTAAGTTGTTAGGACATGTGGGATGGTACCGGGAACTTATTCCTAATTTTTCAAAGATAGCGGTGCCCATTACCCATTTGCTCAAAAAGGATGTCAAATTCGAGTGGACGGATGCTTGTCAAAAAGCCTTTGAGGAATTGCGGGATAGGTTGAGCACCTATCCGGTGTTGATACCACCCAATTGGGGTAAACCTTTTCACGTCTATTGTGATGCTAGTAATGTGGCAATAGGGAGTGCGCTTTGTCAAGCAACGGGAGAAAAAGAGAAGGATCAACCTATAGCTTATGCGAGTAAGCAATTGACCCCCGCCGAAAGAAACTACTCTACAACGGAGAGGGAGTGCCTAGCCATGGTGTTTTCCGTTAAAAAGTTTAGGCATTACCTCATGTGCAACCCGGTTGTATTTTTTGTTGACCACATGGCTATCAAGTATCTAGTTAACAAGGCGGAGTTAAGTGGTAGGTTAGCTAGGTGGGTTTTGTTATTAGAAGAATTCGACTACACGGTGGAATATAAACCGGGTCGTATGCATTTACAAGCGGACCACTTGTCTAGGTTGTCGGAGGAGATAGGAAAAAATCCGGTAAATGATATGTTAGTAGATGATAGCCTCTTTGTGGTCACTTCTACACCGGAGTGGTATGCGGGCATAGTGGAATTTCTAACAACCCACAAGTTGCCCAAAGAGTGGACAAAAGAAGAGAGAAGGAAGGTGAGGGTAAATAGTAGGCAATTTGTTGTAGTGGGCCATAGGTTGTTTAGAAGGGGGTCCGATGGTATTTTACGACGATGCGTGTCAAAAACGGAGGTTGAAGCGATTTTAATCGCTTGCCACGATAGCGCTTGCGGCGGTCACTTCTCGGGTCAACTCACCGGGCAAAAAATACTTAGAGCGGGCTACTTTTGGCCTACACTATTTAAGGACGCCCATGACTATGTAAGGAAATGCGACGCTTGCCAACGGTATGCCCGAAACGACCTTAGAATGGAGATGCCTTTACATGTATCATTACCCTTAATTCCTTTCGAAAAATGGGGCATCGACTATGTGGGTGAGGTCCATCCCCAATCTTCAAAAGGAATGAAATATATTGTGGTGGCAACCGAGTACCTCACCAAGTGGGCGGAAGCCAAAGCGGTGAAGACCGACACGGCGGAACACGCGGCAACATTTATGTACGAAAACATAATTTCGCGGTTCGGGGTGCCGAAGATCCTAGTAAGCGATAGGGGTACTCACTTTTTGAATGACTTGATTCGAGAGATGACAGAGAAATTTAAAATTGATCACCGGAAGACTACTCCCTACCACCCACAAACCAATGGACAAACGGAAAGGGTTAACGGAATTTTGGTGAGTATACTACGCAAGACGGTTATAGACTCGAAGCGGGATTGGGATACGAAACTAACGGCGGCACTTTGGGCATACCGTACAACCTATAAGGTAACTACGCGTGCTACACCATTTTCCTTAGTCTATGGTCTTGAAGCGACACTACCAATCGAATATGAAGTCGAGTCACTTAGGGTGGCCGTGAGTACGAGACTTACCGAAAGTCAATCCTTACGAAATCGACTAACCGATTTGGAAGCACTTGACGAAGGGAGGAGAATGGCGGCTCAACATATTGAGGCAATCCAAAGAAGGAGAAAGATTACTTTCGACAAACGACATAAGAGAAGGGCCCTAACACCGGGAATGATGGTCATGATTCAAGACGCACGAAAGCTTGAATTTCCGGCGAAATTCGATGCGGTATGGTTAGGACCTTACCTTGTCTATGAGGTCTTTCCTAATAATTCAATTCAATTGGAAACGTTGAATGGTGAGCTCTTTCCTACCCGTACATCGGGAAGTAGATGTAAGGAGTACCGAGCTTGACTAGGCAACTTACCCTTGGAGCAAGAGATGTTTGGATTCATCCCCCGATGGTCGCCAATTATGTGAGCCCAAAAGGGTGCCCACATTTAGTCTTAGACCCTTGAAACGTTAGTTGATGCACTTTGAAGTAGCATGTTACTTCACAAAAATATAAAAAGAGTGAAATGTTAGTCTTAGAAGTACCATGTTGTAAGAGGCTAGGATGTGAGTTGTTATTGTGTTTTTACCTTCGGAAGGATTTGAGTGAATGAGGATAGGTAAGGAGAACTTGGATTGAGTAGTTAGTGAGTAGGCTAGTACAAATGGATGGAGACAACCAAAGTGACTCAAGAGGCAAGTGCATTCGAATTGGGATGAATGGAGGATCACATGGAGCACACAAGTGGACCACCTCATCATGGCCACTTAATGGGGAAGGTCCAAGGAAGAATGCAAGGTGGAGGATAAGCAAATTCTCAAAGCACCAATCAAATCACGAGTTAAGCATCGTGGTTTGAATTAAGTGGTGAGCAACGATTTGGGAAAGTAAGGGGAGAAAGTTATGGCGGCGGAAAGCGAAGGAGGCTAAGTTTGGGTTGAAGCATCCCAAGTTTGGTAAAGTGTGGTAGGTAGAAAGCCAAGGCTAGTTGAATGTTCGAATTAGGATCCTTGTTGATCATTTGAGGGAGGAAGGCTTAGAAGATAGGATTGGCGCCTACTAAGTAGGAGGAAATCTCAAGGGCTTATCGTGAGCCTTGAGGGTGCTCACCCCCTCAAGCTTACTATATAATCCCTCATTCTTCCTTCACTCATCCTCTCTTTCCTTTGTGCTCCAAGGCACCCCACGAGTTATAAGTGTGGGTGTGGGAAGCCATATTGGAGCACATGTGTGTGCTTAGTTTTTAGTTTGAGAGCCAAGGCTTGTTAGCCTTGAAGAGGGCTTGACCTCTTGGTAGAATTAGTGTTGACGTGAAGGATTTTAAAGTTAATTCATGATTCCAATTTGTGGTACTTAAAGTTCATGTTTTGAATACACGTGGTTGCAAGTTCCATGTTTAAGAGTTGAGCACTTGAGGTTGTGATGAGTGCAAAAATATACTTGTGTGGATTAGTTAGTCTTAGTGAAGTTAGGAAATTCTCTCTCCCCCTCTCCTCTCTAGGATTTTAGGATTTTAGGATTAGAGAAGAATTGTGTGATTAGAAAGGGGTTGTTAGTAGAATTAGGAAAATTAGGTAGGAAGATTAGTTAAGGGCTTGAATAATTAGTGAGGTAGTTGGGGATTACAACTACAAAGTTGTGGGTTCATGAAGGAGCTGGGTTTATGAAGGAGCTGGGTTTGTTTAGTTAGAAAGTAAAGAGCTGGGTTTATGAAGGACCTGGGTTTATGAAGGAGCTGGGTTTGCTTAGTTAGAAGCTAAGAAGCTGGGTTTACGAAGGAGCTGGGTTTATTTAGTTAGAAGCTAAGGAGTTGGGTTCATGAAGGAGTTGGGTTTATGAAGGAGCTAGGTTTATGTAATTAGAAAGTAAAGAGATGGGTTCATGAAGGAGCTTAGTAGATAGCCTACTTAATTAGCTCATAGACAAGTAGTTAGTTACATTATGCTAGTTAGTGTTATGTGTGGCTTTCACAAGTAAATGTATTTGAGATTGACTATAGAGAATAGTGTTTTTTAACACTTGCATCCTCTCTTTAAAAATAAACCACGTGCACAAATTAATGGAGAATGTGGAGCACTCTCGCGATGGCAAGACAAAGGAAGCAAAGACCAAAGTTAAATCCAAGACCATTTGAAGGGTGAACCTTGCACTATGGACTCATCCAAGTCCAAATCCAATACCGCGGAGGAATGTGAGCCCAAACCCACTACTCGGACTACGGACGCTTAAGGGTGGGGGGTTTGGCCTCACAGCTTGAATCTCAATGACTCAATAGAGAAGTTTGTGTTTACCGACTCCTTTGAAATAATGTCGTTCATCTCCTTCTCCACTTGCTCTGAAGATAGAACTTCGATATCCGTACCCAAAATCTCAACATCTTCTGAGACTTCCATGGATCCTGATAATTAAATCAAAAAATGCAACCACAGAATTAATCAGAAAAATGGCATGAATATAAACCCATGTAATGGCAGAAGGAGAAATAAATGTAAGTTTAATAAATGTGAGTTGACCCCGACAATATCCGCCAGCAGAGATGTCCAGGAAACAAAAGCACTGAGAAACCTTTGCACACACCTTGAGTTGATTAATTTAAAGGAATTACTAAAGACTTCCTTTACACAATGGAACTGCCAACCTCAAGAGGGAAAAGTTGAAGCAAAGTATAATTATAAGAGATGGCGTGGATTGTATAAACGACAACAGGCTTGAAGTTAATGTACTCCAACTGCAATCCCCAAGAGAAGACGAAGCTCCAAAAATTCGAACCTCAAATCTTCATGCTTAAGAGTTTCCAACATCCTAAAACCTTCACCAAGCAATGTCTTCAAGTCTTTTAGTCACCAAGCTTCTATCGCAATCCTTCATGTCGAATCTAAGCTATAGGAGGACAACTCTGGCAGCTTCACCTCTTGAACATTGATGCATTGCAACCAAGTGAAGCATTGTGTGGATTGTGGTGTGTCAACAAGGAGGAGGTCCAGGTCAAATCTCGCCAGCACATAGTTCCAGCATCCTGTGTTGTCCCTGTTGATTTAGAATAGTGATTGCTAAATTCCTATGAGAGAAGTGATCGTTGTCATGTAAACGTAAAGTGCAATGCATCCTCTCATCAACCCCAAGGTTTCTGAACATTTGTAATGCACAGAAGATGAACGTTCCCGCATTAGTTTGCATGCGTAAAGCAGCCGCATTATTACTTCTGTTTCTAGTGAGGTTGAGAGATGTACGAGTCTCTTCTTTTTGTTCATCCTTCTGAACAAACAAAAAATCAAAATATATTTCCCCATCTGTTGACAATCCTTTGATAGAGATCATACGCTAAGCCTCACGGTGAAGCTTGTGATCATTGCAATAAACAATGTACCACTCTGAAGCTGAATATCGGTGATCAAAATGTAGGAGCATCGGGTCCTGATCCTCGCAAAGTTCAAAGACTTGGTGCAGGTTATAGCTGTGCACTCCTAACGATGAGGACAAGATTTTCAAGCAATTATCTCATCCATGTGATAAGACTCTAGCCGAAGGCTTCATACTAAGTTGCATCTGAAAGACATACTTATATGTTTCTTCATTCTATCTAGACATCAATCGAGGCAATGTCAGGAGAAATAGCCTAACCATTTGAATACTAGGTATGCTGAACTAGGATCAAGTCCAAGAGATGCATCTTAAAGAATCACCGTTTCTTTCCACCAAGGGATGCAGACAGTATAGATGGTGTACACAAGTACACTGGGAACTCAGTAACCATGTCATCTTCAATCATAATAAGTATTGGGGAATAATTGATTCTCCTTCACCCGGTAGTCACATCATAGTCAAAACTACTTTCTATCGAACATCTTCAATCCTGATTACTTAGAAAGTAAATCATATTATGACACATGCATTGGCATATTGTTCACGTTGCCACTTATGCTAGCTGAATTGAGGACGTTGCAACTACAGGAGACTTCCAATATATGTTTGTATTCTACCTCATTGAAATATATGTTGTTGTTTTGACAGAAAAGGGCAACTGAAGGACCTTTTGTTGGTGTTTGCTGCTGTTCACAATAAGTCACAGATGAATGAAGCCCTGGGCTTAGGAATGTGGGTTATCAATTCTGCCCTTCTCACATATTGGGAGAAAGGTTAGACTCTAGATCTCAAGACAAAATGGCATTCATGACAAACGACTCCCATAAAAAGTTGACTACTAAGAGAGGTTAATCATTCCTAGATACATGTTTTCTCATAATTTTGTCTTTGTTCACCACTACTCAGAAGGGGAGTGGTTGAAATAATCTAGAGCAGAAAAATTCTTTTACTAACTAGGCACTAACAAATGCACGCAAACTTGAAGAACCTTCTGTAACTGGAATGCAATAATTTGGAAACGTGGCGTAAGCAATGTCTGGCACAAAATAACACTGTCACTAATTAGAGTCAGACTAGGCCACACTTATTCGAGAAGATTAAAGATCAACTTCGCAAGAACTTGAAGCCTAACTTTACAAGACTGCAGTAGTTTATGGAAACCGCCTCTGCTGCAAAATGGCATCTCTGGGGCATCGTTTCTAACCAGAGCACCCAACAGCATTTTAGAAACCTAATCCTGCAGTCAGTAGAATTACTTCTCGAATTTCAGGTTTGCATCTCACAGCTCTTGAGCACTTGTCTCTCTCAGGTGGAGTTAGGATTATTTAGCCATCTCTAAATAATCTAATTTGACTTTTGGCCATAAAGAAAATCATGAATGGCCAAGGTCAGTTAAGGACAAATCACATGAAGATTCTTATCCTGGTAGCAGTCATTAAGAATAGGGTTTTGAACTTTGACTACAGCTGGCAAGATATTCAATAGGTTTACAAGAATCCCTGACCATGAGCTCTATAGTTAATAGAAAAGACAGGAAGGATCAAGGCACTGAGAGTTATAGCTATGGTGGTGGATTAGCACAAGGTGCATTCAATTGCTGTTGACACTCTGAAATGCCCAGGAGAAGCAGGAGAAGAAATTTCAATGCCAAGAGGGATATGGTGCAATGAGTTGTAGAAGGAATCACTGAATCTCATTCACTAATTGTTAAACGGCTAGCCACTGAAAGTTTGTATACTCTTGAAGAATTCTGACATTGATGTGGAGAACATGCTTCATGCCATAGACAACTTTGTCCTCCTTTTGGTATCTAGGATCTGAAGGCAAACTCTTTCTGCAGAACTTATTGTGGATCATGGCTAATGCTCAACGTCTTGCAATTGAGCTGGCCTCAAAAAAATGAACTCAAAACTGGTTGTCCTCGAATAACCAAAAGAACAAAACCATTGGTAGATACCTTGATGTTGGGATTTGCATTTATTCATTGATCGCGAAAAAAAAAATCTACTTGCTGTTTGTTCATGTGAATGACTTTGATTACAACAGGCGGCATGGATGAAAGCATGTTATTGTAGAGGTTCAATCATAAGTGCGTCTACAGCCAGAAATTCCATCACAAACCTCAAAATTCATATGCCAACGCTGATTTCACATTGATTCGATAACATCAACCCTACCAAATATAGGATTGCATTTTCTTGAGTAGATTGGGTAGATGTTGAGTAAAACATTGGGTAGATGTTGAGTTAGCACTAGACAGATATCAAACCATGAAGGGTATGTATCAACACCGATTCATCAACATCACACGTTGGTCACTTGCATTTTGAGTCGTTCCTCCTATAGTACTTGTTGTTAGTGGTTTGCTGGAATTCGATTGTGGAATCCCTTCAGATAGAATGGGGGAGAGCTAATTAATTGCTGCAAACAAACCCTAAACATCAACCTACAACATTGACTCAATGCCTAGTACCAAACATATGGCTGCAAATCTTAATGTTTCATTTCTATTTATGATGGTTGCAATACCTAAAAGGTTGAAATATGAGTTGAATCAATGTAAAATGGCTCATTGGCCAGATGTTGAATTACCACTGAGAAGATATTCAACCATGAAGGGTATGTATCAACACTGACTCATCAACACTAAACGTTGGTATACTTGCATCTTGAGATGTCGCTACTTTAGTACTTGTTAGTTATTCGGACGAAATCGATCATAGTATCCCTTCAACCACCTCAAATGGAATGGGGGGAAAGCTAATTGATTGCTGCGAATGAACCCTAAACCCTAAACTCCAAAACCCATATGATTGATGCAGCACCAATTTCACATAAGTGAAATTGAAGTGATCTATAGCATAACACAAAAGAATCTTTCTGTAGTGGACTCGACTTCTAAATTTATAATAAAATGGAAGACATGCTACCCGAAAGAAGTGCCCAGTTTAAGCCCACTCACTTACCTCAAAAACTGAAATGCGAAGCGGCCACACGCATGCCGCAATGATGACTTTGCCATTGATCATTCTGTTTCATAGATTTTTGAATAGGTGTATGAAAGGTTCAAGTTTCCTCATTATTTCAATGTCACATGTTTCTTGCAGGGTGCCAAAGGGCTGGCAGATATCGGAAGCTTAGGAGGGCCAACGGCCAATTCCAAGGTTTCCACACCACCATGAATCTAGTTGACTGGACCAATGAACAAGGAGAACCCTAATAGATAGGTACAGATGAACTGGTTGAGATTGGGAAATAACAGGTTGAAGATCAAGACACCTGAAAATTTACCTGGAAACACGACAGTAAGGATCTTCACCGATTATGCCCAAAAATCTCCTCGGACGCTACTGTTAATGTTCGCAAAATCTCCAGTGATGAAGAAAACCCCGAAAATCTCAATATGTAACCAGTTGGTCTTGGAAACACGACAGTAAGGATCTTCACCGATTATGCCCAAAAATCTCTACTGTTAATGTTCCCTAAATCTCCTCGGACGCTACTGTTAGTTGTTCCTCGGAACTTGGACGAGATGGGATGTGGTATTCAAGGTTCCTGCAGTGCCTCAAGGTTTCAAAATATTGGCCCAGTCACTTCTGAACGAATTGTGGCCAACTAAGGGCAGCCGGCACCGGCACCCCACAGGAGCTGCCCCCGTCACCCCACAGGAGAATCTACAATCCACGAACCCGAAGGGCAGCCGGCACCGGCACCCCACAGGAGCTGCCCCCGTCACCCCACAGGAGAATCTGCAATCCACGAACCCGAAGGGCAGCGGCACCGGCACCCCACAGCAGCTGCTGTCCAAGCAGCAAACACCGAGAATCTAGAAATCAAACAGTCAACCCTAAACCCAGTTGCCGGTGCCGGCACCCCTCCCTGATGACTTCGGAGAACCTGCAATGCACGAACCCCAAAGGGCAGCCGGCACCGGCACCCCACAGGAGATGTTGTCGAAGCAGCTAATAATTACAATCCAGAAATCAAACAGTCAACCCTAAACCCAGCTGCCGGTGCCGGCACCCCTCCCTGATGAATTTTGAGAATCTGCAATGCACGAACCCCAAAGGGCAGCCGGCACCGGCACCCCCCAGGAAGCAGCTAATTAACCATGACAGTCCAGAAATCAAATTTTGCAGAACACAATTTGTACATGCTTGAGAACCCTAATCATACTTCCACAAGAATCTCACTGAAAAAACAAGATGCCCCCGTCGTTACAGTTTCCAACACCTGAGGTTGACTATATCCCAGTGTAGCAATCCCACGGCTATTGCTCAGCCCCACGAATGCGATATCAATAGACACGACCTGTGCTGTCCCGAGGGTCTGTCACCTCTTAACCCTAAACCGATCCGCAAGCCCTTTGTCCTAAACTTTTTAATGTTACAAGGGTAATTTCGGCACTTGCACACCTTCACTACTTGAAAAAAATGGGATTGGCATTGATTACATTACTTTTTATAATGGCTGGCCCTCTTCGTTTTGTTTGTGTTTGCTTGAGTTGAACACTTGTTCCATCAGAATAGAGTTGTGGAGCCACCGTCTGCATTTCTTCTTCGTCGAGATTTATCTGAAGCCAACATAGTTTTAGACTTCTATAAATTGTTACATGGATGAAATGATTATGCTTCCGTAAACTTGTGTACGACTTTACATACTACTATTCAAAAGCTGATGAATATAAAAATTTAGAGAGGTTGAATGACCTGAAGTTTAGGTACACAGTCGACCTCCTCCTCAACATCGTCCTCGCCTACTGACTTAGTGTCGTCCGAACTCGCCGATACAATGCTTGGTTGCTCCTCCACCACCTCTAATCCCTCACCGTCAGAGCTCTTGTCATCGAGCATTAAAACCCTAGCCGTGTCCCCCAACACGACTTCTCTTCTGCTGCCTCTGCCTCGTGCCATTCTTGCTGCCTTCAACTGTTTTGAACTAGAGAAGAGAAGTTTGCGTCGTCTACGAGTTCGTCTATGAGGCTGGTTCGAATAAGAGAGTTCAAGCAATTCGTCTTCAGGCATGTCACAGCTAGTCACTCTAAGTCCCCAATGTTAGGTGCGGAAATGTCTGTAATGAATGTTGCCTTCTATGAAGAACTTGGATTATTGCCTGAGGTAATGCCTGTAGGAAACTGAAATCTACATTTCCCACTACCTTGAACCTCCCGAAAATCGGAGGCGGCCGCCCATTTCCACCACCCTTTGGGCACTGAAAACCAGATTCAAACTCCGAGGCCTCACTTCGGGAAAAAAACAAAAAAACAGGGCAACCACAAAAAAAATCCAGTGCCCTTAGGGTGCTGGAAATGGGCGTCGGACCCACGAAGTCCGCACTCACTATCCCTTCGCTGGCTGCCAACTCTCTCGCCTCTTGTGGCACTCTTTGCTCTTACCCAACCCTTTCCGAAACTGTAACCCTAATTTTTTCTCGTCAGCATTGCAGTCCAGCCGAGCAGCGCATACGAATTCTAAGGTTTAGTCCTTATCTGTGAACGTCCTATTCGAGGTTGTTCCTAACCTTGCACCAAGTGGCAATTTATAATATCAAAAACAACACTAATTAATGAGTGGGTTATCAAATACCTGACTCTCTTCGACAATACTGAAATCCACCGATAGTTGGAGCTCGGTCTCACACTTTGAGTGTGAAGGTAAAGTAACTTCTTGTTCAACAACTTGATTTTGTACAATCTCGACTGGAAGCTTCGCAAACTGGTTCGTTAACGACTTGACGGTACCGTCCAAGTTTGCAAGCCGCATTCTCTTAATCTCTGCATTTCTCATCCTAGCACACCTAATCTGCTTTGAACTAGAGAATAGGGGCTTTCTCCTTCTCCTTCGCTTTGCGATCAAAGGTGTCACACCGTCTAATGGATACACAGCATGCATCTGAGATACTACCTCATTACCAAACTCAGCTCATCTTTCTGCAATCTGAGAGGACTTTTATGGTGTTTTGCATCTTGTTTAAATCTCCACTACATTCCAATTTAATGGACCCCTTTAATGATTTACTTATAATAACGCATAATTGTTATTTTCATCCTTCAAATTGCGGCCGAGGGCAATCGACTTTACACCTAAACCTCTGATTCTAATTTGGATAGATATTTAATCGATCCAATAAATGACGTCGGTTGTGCCTAAATTCGGTTGCCACACATTCCACACAGCTACTTATGCGCTAACATACCTTCGATCACCCTTGCCCATGAATTTTACAGCTGCTATAATAATTTTAGCAAATAGCCAATTATCCTAGAATCCTCTTTCCTACAATCCTCCATGTCTTTTCCCCTTTGGAACCTCTACCTGTTCCCCTAGAAGAATTAACCCCTTATCTACCCATTGTTTTCTGCAAGTTGTACGGCGTCCCTGAGCTCTCTCTTGATTCTAACCTTTGCCTTCTCTCTATACGCCTCTGTTTTTCAATAGTCCTCCTCAATTCTCGATCTGCTCTCGCTCTCGTCCGAGTGTTCATCTCTAACCATATTGAAGCAAACAAATGTTATATATCATTGTCAAGTTTGTCATAATTAACATCTATGCGCCATCATTATGTTCCTATTATCTTGGATTTAGATAATTAACCTGCAGTTTCTTTAATTATTCCTCGGTTTGTATAGCCATAACTTGACGAGACTCTTCCAAATAAACTTTCCTATTCTCGCTTCGCCATAAAGGTGAATGCTCTACCCTTGCCCATTTCAAGCCTCGACTAAAAAAGAAACACTTTCCTTTAGGGTGCCCCTTACATCCACTAAATGGTTCACGTGGTCTTGTGTATTTATAAGTTCGTCAGTCGGCATCCAGCCTCATTGTTTGGTATTGATATATCTAGTTGGGATTGGCATATGATCATGACTAACTTAAGTAAATGCTGCAGTGCATTTTCAATTTTTATTCACATTTCTATAATGAATCGGCTTATTATTCCACTACTAATCCAAGTCTCCGCCGTCATTCATAGATTCCATCTTGCCATGGCCTTCTAATCACAACACTATATACACCTCCCCACTTTGTGGTTTCCTTAAGTCCATTGCCCATTTGGCCACTACCTGCTGTGAACTCGCATTGACAATCCTTCTACAATGGCCACCATCCGAGCACTGCACCATTCCATCCCGCTTATGATCCCTCTAGGAGATGATGGTCTAGCCAAAGTCACAGAGTCGTTCCTTAGTTTGAGGTTTAGATTCCACCCAGCCTCAATTCATGTCGAAGAAGAGGTCTTTGATGCTAACGGTGACTTGAGTCACACTGTCCTTCAGATATCGTTTCGCAATGACGATGGTAGAGTTTGGTTCTTGATCCCTGGAACGTACAAGGCCATAGGCGTCACCGAGTCGGATATGGCCACCACAACTGTGTTGCTAACACCAGGTGTGTCCCTCACGTCCACCACGCAGGTTCCTTTTTTGGCGACGGTCAAGAAGGAGCCCGGCATCGAAGAGGTTACCTTGCTCAGTGACTCTGATGATGATCTGCCACCTGCCTCTATCATTACCCCACCTCCATCGCGGGATCAGCCCTTCATCAATCCTCTCAGGATTCCACACTCGCCTACTGTAAGTCAACCATCTACTTCCAGACCCCCAGTTCACCCAGGTGTGTTTATAGATCGTCCCAGTGTTGTCCACTACTTGAAGTTGCTTGCAACCCGACCAGGGTCCAAGAACATCCTCAAGAGTATTGATTATGAAGCTGTTAGGCATGAGAAGGTTGAGTTCCTCCCTTTTGTTTTTGACGGCGACGTCATCTTTGAGTTCCCTCCTCTGGGAGCTGATGCTCCCCATTCCCATGCTAGACTCATGTTCGGAATGGACAAGCGTTTCGACGGTCATGCTTGGTGCAGGACAAAAACGTCTAATATTACCAATGATCTCGGCTTGACCTTCCGGTTTTCATGTTGTGTTGGCCATCTCCGTTGTAATAACGAGGGCTGTGATTACCTCAACCGCCCCAATCGGGCCACTGACGTCAACGAGACCGAATGGGAAGGTTGTACCGCCTCACCCTTCTCCGCAGGAGCTGATCCCCCAGCTGGGTCATCTCTCGTTTGTAAGGTCTGTAAGACACCACCCTACTGTCTTGATACTTGCCAAGCTAAGATGTACTATGTTCTTGGCAAAGGTGACATGACCCGTGCATGCATCCATATGGGTCATCACCATCACCCCGTTTCGCAAGGTGTCTGTAGAGAGTCTAAGGTCGAAATTCATGATCTCATTGGTAGAGAAGTTGAGAGGACTCCCACCGCCACCAACTCTGCGATTGCCTTGGCTGCAAGTAAAGAGTTCCTGGCCAAGTATCTTCTACGCACGGGATCTGATCCCAATAAAGTTATGGACCTGGAGTCCATGAAGTTTGTCATGGACAAGTACCAACACCTCAGCACCCCGAGTATTCGAAACACAGTCACTTCCTTCAAGCGCATTGGGCGAGGGGGGATCATTGATAGCATCACCGGACTGAGAGGTCATAGCAGTTGGCCCTATGTGCAAGAAAACAAATTCCCAGGCCAGGGAAAGCTGTTGGAGAAAGTCTATGTGTTCAAGATGTCCGAGGTGGGCCCTGGGTCTGGAGTTGACCTTGTTAGGAGAATGCAACCACACGGTGATTTGCAGGATGCTTGGGTCATGTTTGACCATGTCAAGCGTGTCAAGGGGTGGACAACCATGGCTTGCCATGTCTATGACTCGGCCTACTGCCGGGTTATGACTATTGCAATATGTGATATGCAGTCTGAGGATGTCACGGCGCAAAGCCTTCTTTGGCATGGGCTCAATGAAGTTATGCACAAACATGGCATTGCTAAAGTTAACTTCAAAGGGTTCATGGCGGACAGTGCACAAGCAAATTGGAATGCAGTTAGGATTATCTATGGCAGTGGTGATCCCAAGGTTCCTATGGAGTCCCGCGAGAGGACATGTCTATTGCATTGGACAGTGTCTATGGAGCGCCACACCGCCGCCCACATCAAGCCCGACCTCCAACAGCAACACAAGTTGTTATGCAAGCAGTACAAGGATGCCAAGACTCCCGAGCAGTCCGAGTCCCGTTATCTTGCCATCCGGGCTTGGTGGCTTTCCTCTGGAGCTGCATCCGAGGAAGGAATCAAGGACCTTGATACATGGCTTGCATTCTGGCATTTTCGTTACCGTCAATGGGGTGGTTTCATGCAACTAGTGAGTACCCACCCACTTTCTATTTCGCTTTTTGGTGTCAACTTATTTTTTGGATTTTTTTTGGTTTTTTTGGTTTTTTTTGGGTTTTTAGTGTCAGTTTAGGCTTTTAGCCTGTTTTTGTGCAAAGCGTACTCACTACATTTTATTGACTTCTCTCAGAATTTCACAGATTCTGAGTTGGCAGAGATGCCATCTTGCAACCTCTCTGAGACAGTCCATAACAAATGGCTTCAGCAGTCTGGAAACCGTGGCTCTGATCTATATGTTGCGACCGTGGATGATTTTGTGAGGGCGTTCATGCAATGTACGAACTACTACGCCTACTTGAAGGGTGATCGCTCTGGTACTGGCCCAGGAAAAGAAGAACTCCGCCTTCGTGCTGCACAATGATCCGGTGACGCCAAGAGAATTGTTGCAGCACTCGAGCACATGCCTGGAGCAGAGCATTGGTGCACCCGCAAACCCCAACTCGAAGGAGAGGAGGTCTTTGGCACCACAAAGCGCAAACTTGATATGCCCCCTGGTTCTGATCAGGATTCACATAGACCCGACAAGGTCAGCTTCTCTCATCCACGAGTGAGCACTAGGTCAACCAAGGCCCGTACTGATTCCGCCACACCATCAACCCTGCCCCTAACACAATCCCCCGAGAAATCGATTCCACAACGGGTCACCCACGTCAATAACATTCAGGAGACCCACTGCGATGTCTCCAAGTGGCACATTTCTAGACTACCCAAGACTTCCGCCAAGGCCTGCTTCGCCATGCAAGCTCGCACAAAGACCAAGTGCACCCAGAAGATCGTTCGGCATGGTAAAAGTACTCCAGCTCCTACATACACCGGCTACATGCACGACTACAAGAAGAACAAGGAATTCTTGACACAGTTCTTCTTCTGCAACGACGACATTGAGAGATGTGTCAAAGGCACTAGGAGGAAGTGGGTGCAGCACCGTCCGGATGTCCCGGACGTCTGGCCTGTCCTCACTGGGACAAACCTCACTCTCCAGGAGGTTCTGGCCCTTGAAGAAGGGGGATTCCAACTTCAGCATCGTCAAGATGTGTCACCCAGAAGACTCTTCGGCGACTCCTCCAATGTTGCTTCATCCATGGCCGAACTCCCTACCCCAGCCCAAGCTGATCAATACCCTACGCTCAGGTTTGGAAAGAAGATCCGACGCAGTAACAACGGACCATGCGTCCAACAACGCAACAAGTGGGAGTCAGCCCTCAACGTCGACGGACAAATCACCTCCGTCACAATGATACCTCACCCAGGGATCGGGTGCATCATTCTCTTCCAGTCCCGAAAGAAGGCTAAGGTTGAAGAGTACCGTATCACTATCAGCACCTTCCCGTCGTGCACATGCCCGGATTTCGTGGAGATGTCAGCAAGAGCACTTGGGAAGCGGCGCACTTGGGTAAACTGCAAGCACTTGTACTTCATCTTCCGTGTGACCTGCAACTTGGATCAATACCAAGAAACTTTCATCCATGCTCCGAGCCTTAGTTTCAATGAAGTGAAGCACCTCCTCGAAAGTGGCATCATGAAGCATGTGGGACCTTAGCGTGGATACCTATAGGAGCTAGGCTGCCCCCCTTATTTATAAGTTCTCGCTAAGTATTTCCTATTGCGTTGAGTATACCATAGTATGAGTGCACGTTTTCCGAAAATATCGCTGATATATCAGACCTATCATTATCTACATGATGTGAATTGTATTCGTTTCTAAATATCTATAAAGGTTTTTAAATATTTATGGGTCTCTTTTTCCAACGGTAGTTTTAGATGTTATTGAACGGTACGAGTTTTGCTACTTTGCTTGAATGCTTGAATTTTTGACTTAGAATTTTCTCTTACGTTGTGACCATAGCCTATGATTAAGCGGCTCTCACCATAATGTGGACAGTCAAAAGTTCCCTGGTTTAATTAGATCATGTCAACTAGTCTCTCTGAAAGGTACCCTAAAACCAAGTCTCTGTCCTTAAAGCCCTCAAAATTTGCACGGAAATAGGTCCAACGTTTTTACTAAAAAAAAGAGGTCCCACGTTTTTCTATTTATATTATCTAAATTTAGAAATTTTATTACTATAATTGGACAGCGTTGACTTTTTTCTGCTCACCGTGAGCAAATTTTCCGCTCACCGCTCACCGCTCGCGTCCCACCGCTCACACGGTAGCGTCGTTGAACACATGAATAAGTCTAGATTTACTTAGAATATAGTTTTATGCTATCTGTGGATGAAGACGATTATTTTCAAGTGAACTCCCAACTAAGGGAGTGAGACTACTAAAAATCTATTGGACCATCCATGCTGAAGGTGTTCATAATTTTTGTTTATTTGATTTTGTGGATATTTTGGACGTTATATGGACGAAATCATGTAAGTAAGAAACTTGTTAATCCATTATATACGATTTAAGATGAAATGAAAGGTAGATTTTGGTTGTCGGGGCCTACAAGCATGTGTATATACCATAATAATAGAAAATTGGACATTATCAAATTTGGTTTTGCAGCCAAAATGACAAGAACGCGAACGCATGCAGATGTGTATCATCGTGGCTAATAATCCGATATGCCGGGAAGATTCTATTGCTAGATGAGTTGAATTTGGTGTAAGAGCTTTGAATCTATACTCTAGATCTAAATCTTTGTACGCATAAGATTTCAACTTAGTATTGATATGATAAAATTATTGAAAATTATATTCACATATGCAAGGCATCCAACTTGGAGGGGTTTGGTATGAAACACCACATGGCACCCATCTAGTTTCATCTTCAACCCATGGTGGATCACCTCTCTGTAAGCCTACACCCATAATATCTACCCATTCCACAACTTATGCAACCCATTGGCTACCAAAGCGGTGGGGGTCTCTCCAATGAGTTGACATCACCATCAACACTAACAATAAGCCTTTCATAAGTGTAATGATGCAACAAACACCCATATTTTAGTGAGAATGGCAATGGAAATGGTGGTTTTAGTTAGAATGGCAGTGCATGCAAAGGCTTCCATCAACCTTGTCCAAGGTTTATTTGGACATGTTTGCCTCTAGTGCATTGAGGACTCCATATGAAGGACTTGGATAGGAGAATATAATAGAATAGAAACTTTGGTTGCTAAGGAAGCAAGCATATTAATGAAGAATCATTTTGTTTGCGGAGTATTGCTAGCTTTCAGTGATGGATTTTATGTGGACTGACCATGCTTTGTAAACTAAGGTGTTATATATTGCGGGTAAGGAAACCATGGTAGGAGGGGTAGATTAGATATGAATGTTTAGGAAGTGAAGCAATGCTTTGTTTTGCCAATGGAAATTTGGGCATGGAATCCCATCCCTCGTCTGCTTGCCAGAAAATGATGTACCACCCACAATTGACTTGCAAGACAATGATTAAAGAGGTGACTACAGGGAAGGTGTACTGGAAGGCAACCTCAAAACCTGAAGTTGAAGACTTGAACCATATTTGAAGTTACATGTTGGGGGATTGATAAAATGTATTGTCTCATATGTTGGCCATCCTACTCCACATGAAAGTGCTTCACCAACAATATGCCTAAATATATTGGCAAAAGCTTTGTTGATGTTGACGAACTCTATTCTGTTCGCCTAAACAGTTGATACATGAAATTGTACTCGAATTTAGGTGAAAAAACCCTGAATAGATCCTTTGGAGGGCATTTGCATTTCTTTGTCAATCTTCTTACAATGAAGTATCATAACCTATTGGTCCCATAAAATAGCAGGTGTTAAATCCAACAACCCCTCAAAACTATCACCCTAAAATCTTCATTAAAAGTAAACTGTACTAATTTTGAAAATGTCCCATGTTAGTTTTAGATCACCTATCAACAAACTTTTGAGCTCCAATGACTTTCGAGCTCTAATGACTTTTGCTTACGGGATTCACATTTGACATGCTTTGGGTGCATCAGAACCCCTGTCAATCACTTACAAGAATCATTGAAGACTTTTTAAATCCAACAATAGTATCCATGCTCAGTGCTTAAAGTGACGGTTTTAGCAGCATCTACCTTAGTCATCCGTATGGACTTCCAACCACCATTCTCAAGAGGGTTAAATAACTGAAAAATATGCAAAGGTCTCCCACATGAAGAGTGACCTGAAGGTCATTTAAGGTAAACCCTGAAAGGAGCAGAGACTAAGGTGACCTCAAACTGACTATATGTTATTGTGAAGTGTTAGTTTGATGATAATAATAATGATGATACTGATGACTTCCTGAAGTATGACTCGAGGACCTAAATTGGAGTTGACATAGAAGATAGAATTTGTGAAGGGGTTATGTTTTGGTTGAATTTTTAAAATTGCAACCATTTTTTATTTTGATCTCCACAAAACCACTAGAGGAGCAGTTTCCTTTGAAAAAGACCTTAAATCCAAATACGACCACAATCACTCAACAATCACTGCAGACTCACAAGGTGACGGAGCTTGTGAAATTTACCTCTGGATTAAGTTACAAGTTCATGGGTGGAAAAATGATCCTCTGCAACTTAAAAGACTTTCAAGGATCAACAAAGTGGTGGACAGATGAGAAGGTCTCCCTACACATACAACCCAGTACATAAACCTGGGACAGCAAAAGATGTCATCAACACTACTGTCACACTAACTCTAACCTTCTATCCCACTAACTCCAGCCCTGTCACACTACCTCTAGATCTGCTAGCACTTACTGCTGTCATGTAATTGAACACCTCTTTGTCATTTACACGTATTGGGTTCACTGAACAGAAATCAAGGCAAAAAATACGAGAAAACACAAGCATCTAGCATATAAGACTGCCGTGTTTGATTTACAGTTTTCGGCACCGATGCAACCTAACTTAGACAGCGCCTGCAGGCCCGGGAACCTTGTTGGCAGTTCCATACATGGGAGCACCCTGGGCAGGATACCCATAGGCAGGCTGCCCTTGGGATTGCATGGGGTACTGTGTTTGCTGCATGGGGTATTGAGCAGGGTATGCGACATTTTCTTGAGGATAGCGTCTGTACCTGTTCCGGAAACATGTCAAGCACAGGCATAAGAGTAAAAGTGCCCCTATGATAGACCCAATTATGGACAACACCAGACGCCATGTTGCGAACCTGCTTCTCCTGCCTGCATGACATACATGGAAAGAAATTAGCAACTGAGGTAATAAGTGGGCTCAATTCGGTTACTTATCTTGGTTGGACATCTATATTTAAGTGATGTGTGTTTAGGTGTGGAATTAAGATTGGATACCAAAAACACTTGTGTTTAGAAGGCATTGGACTACATGCTCAAAATCTGTTAACTATTCAGGCACTATTTTTAGATTCAACAGTAAACATAATTAAGGGAACCACTATGACTATTTAAACAAGAGAATCATCTTCACTTTGATATTGAGGAAGATATTCATAAGCTCCAGAAATTACGAGGAAAATAGCTACAGCCGTATCTGGATTAGGTAACCATCGCGTACTAAACGGGTGGTTGATAACCAACTACCTAATGTCCTAAGAAGAGTGGACTAATAGGAAAAAAGTATTAATCTTAAGACCCATCTACTTTCATGAGAACCTCTCCATGACTCCCCTGCACCAAAATGAATGGTTTTCTCACTTCTTGCACTCAGGGAATATTGACAAGGATGCCTGCACCTAGCTTTCTGTTTCCTACCAAATTGTTTGTAATGGGCAACAGAAGACCTCTGTTTTTCCACTTCCTGCAGAGCAACACTTCAAAATTCACAAAATGGGGTCATTTGATAATATTTTGAGTGAAGGTAAGTTTACACACATCCTGAGCCAGTTGTTGTCCCATCTCCATAGTAACCGCGCCTACAATAGCAGTAGGAGGAGCTTTGCGTACTGTAGCAGTAAGCATTTGTAGCACAGTCGTTTGTTGTCGAACATCCATTGGTAGCTGTTCACACCAACAACAACGACAACACTGGGAAACATTAATTACTCGAAATACGCTAATGTCAGATATAATCTGCGTTATCTTTTAAGTACACTAATGTCAGATATACCGGGTTGCCCCCCATTAATGTTTTGAACAAAGTGCTCAGAAACAGGTCAAATCTATGTAATTTTCTCCTTTCCATCTCCACTGGTCCAATTGTTGCACTGCAATTATATTGACAAGGTATGGTACCAATTGAGGGAGATAATATACAAGTGGAGAATAAATTGCAGTAATACAGAGATGGTCAGTATAACAATTAATAGATGTAAAGAGAAAGTCAAGGAAAGGAGGAAGCAGTATAATTATAAGTCGTAAGCCTCGGTGTTTCAGCAGACGGCAAGTATAAATAGGTCTTTGAAACAGCCATCGACTTTACCGACAAAACTTTGACCTTTCTTTGCACAACAATTGTCTACAGTAAGACAATTTCATTTTTTTTGTCAAAGTATATTTAGGTCTCTCTAGCTAGAAACACTTTGGCAAACAAACTTCCACGAAAAAACTACATACACAAGACATAAGGTTCGAATCCCGGCTGTGAAATCTCCTCTCTACCTGACGGAAAACTTGCCAGGTGGTCAACTGCCTCCTGTGCTTTGGCGTTGGCCTGTCGGCCTTCTGTCTCGAAAAAAGAAGAAAAAAAAGAAGAAGAAGACATAACCCCTTAACCTCTCACAGGGGTTAACTTCCAAGGGCTTCCACATGCTACACCACCAAGTTTCTTTTACGGGAGAGATTCTTACATTGAGCCTCCACAATCTGAACTGCTAAGATTGAAAGCAAAGCCAGTGAGGCTATCAACCCCAACATCCGCCACGTGGAACCTCCTGTCATTACCCCTGCGAAATCAACCTGGAGTTATTAGCCCTCAAACAACCCAGCCTCCACAGCACATGAAAAAAATATTTGACGGCATCTCTACCTTGCTGCATGCGCAGAACTCTTAACAAAAACATGTACAGCGAAGAGCTAAACTTGGCCTTGGCTTTGCGTTTCTGTCTCAAAAGAAAGAGAAATTTGAATAACTAATCCCCATCCGCCTCCACCAAAAAGCAGTAGGCGGAGTGAACCTGGATGACATAGCTGAAAATTCTGAACTCAGATGATGCAGAACTCTCCAGGGAGTTGGCATAAACTCATAGGCAAAATTCAGGGGTAACTCATAAACCCCTCTTGACTTCAGGAACAGAGTTTTCCATCCACATCTTGCAATCAAAAAGCACAAGAAAAGATATCTGACCCACCCGCGGTGGAATTCGCCCGAGATTGGCGAAACTCAGAAACCTCAAAACCCGACAACTGCAACAGGAAATCCACAATTCAAAGCTGGAGATCACTGGACTGGCGAGAACTGGTGATGGGCTGCAGCGCTTGAAGATGAAGAAGGCAGGGACGGAGGTCGATGTAAGTGAGGTGGTTTCTGTCGGTCCTCCACCTGTCATACGTGTCAGAGAACTTGTGGTTGACGTTACCCACGTGGCGGGTTTCTACAAATGAGCGGCGAAAAGGTCCACGAAGAGTGGTGACTCGGCAGCGCCAACTGGCAAGTGAAGACTGCATCGGCAGGAGTAGGTACGGGTGGTGGGTGACTGTATATTATTGAGCAGCGTGACCGAGCAGCAAATTGAAATTGCCAAAACCCACGAGTCACCATCATCGACCTCGTGAACAATCATTCCCTTCATAAATCTGGGCTATCTGCATTGACAATTCAGATGCCGCCTTTGCTGTTGTGATTGGGATTCGGGAATCCTCCATTTGCTAATTGAGGGACTGGCAATTCTGCATTGCGTTGACCACCAACGCTACACTAACGCCAACGAGAGGCCTGTGATCTCCCAGGAGCACAACATCTTTGTGGCCTTTACAAAAAGTCTCGCGTGCGTTCATCGCAGGAGCTTGTAGTTGGCTGGCAATAATTCAAGTGTAGGATCAGAGTTTCAAAGGCTCCATGTTTGTTCAGCATCCAGTTCAACCCATTCATGGTTCTATATATTGTGTAACGGTCACAACAATATTCATGAACAAACTGTGTCTTCTATAGATATCTGCAACAATCGATTAACAAAAATTCGGCGTCTGGTGTTTCAGAGACATGGAGTAACGCCAGACCCTAAAACTCAACCCAAAAACTCTTTGGGCACCGTCACCATCACGTGCGTTGAGCAGATTGCATCACGAAACTTGTCCTGGCAACTGTAGGTTTAAATAATCTTAACAGTTCAAGGGGCTGTTGTCTTGGAGAAGTTAATGCTTTGGCGGCACTGCTAGACGATTAGCAAAAGAATCCTTGAGTTACCTTACACGAATGTAGGATCCCTTTCAGCTTAAGGGGTCAGAAAGGCATGTCCTATAAGGAAGCTTCCGATAAGTATATATTGTCGTGCAGATTGCAGATGGAGGCTGTCAATTTGGCTTGCCCTAAAGTCAGAAATTTCTTACTGTGGAAACAATAATACTGTGCACTTGGATTTTTAAGAGGTGGCACTTTATTTCTCAGATCACGTTACACATGTCACTAAACAGACACTAAAAAAGTTCGAGCGATCGATGAGCCTCTACACTAAGTGGGAAAATTAGGTAACACTAAACTGTAATCCCATCAACTTCACCTCGCTCCGCTTCGAACTGCTTGCAGCGTGTCTCTTGCAGCATAATCACAGTGAACTCGAAATGAAGAGTGCCGGGAGGCATGGCCGAGCCGTTCTTATTTTTCACGACTGGCAGCCGACAGCTTCTACCTGGGATGTTGTAACTGAAGGCGAGTTCTACCATCAGGTCTAATCAGTGCAGGTTTACTCTTGGATACTGGTATCTACAAAGGGGGAAGGGAGGGTCGGGGGGGCAATCAGTTCAGTCGGACTGGCCATCGTCAAAGAGATCGACGCACACATCGTCCTGGTTACCGATTCCACCACAGCCGTTCACGAACTCCTCCCTGTCGTCTTGAACTGAGAAAAATTGTTTGGCTTTCATCATGAGGACCCTCTTCACCTTCACCGGGAGTTTCTTTCGTCCCTGCATTCAACCCAAGAATTTCTCTTGCAATATGAACTACGGAAGAGCAGGTCCAGTGTAGGCTTCAGTTTCTCTTCAAGCTCATCACAAGTGGGGATTAGAGCGTTGTTAAGAAAACCCTAACCTAACCTAACCTAACCTTCCTGAGGAGTGATGGATTGTTTTGGCAAGAAGGTAAATTATTATGGAGAAAGGTTTAGGGTACCAGGAATGAGGTTACCTCAAATTCAGCAAACTTGCAGTCCGCGGCAAGGATGCTGGAGGTTAGATAATCATCCTCACTACCATCGATGAACACCTTAGCGGCTTGGGCAGGGCTCATCCCATGAGCCTGGTGCAGCTTCACGTACACCTCCTTCGTCTCTTGGTACGTTTGCCCTTCACACAGTGAACAACAATTTCACCCGTCAAATTGGTAGTGTCCTATGAAACCATATATTAGTCATATTCCTGTCTCTTTCTGTGGCATAACATCGGAGTTGACGAAATGGGTTTTGAGTTTCCCTGTATTTTTAATCAATAGACATCAGAATGAGGTGGTGTACCTAGAATGCCATGAACCACTGGAGAGACCTTGATCTGGCTCATTTTGAAGTTAATCTGTGATGTCCACAAGAAGTTCTTAAAATGTCAGAAACTCACCTAAATTCAGAAGTGAAATCCACACATTCAGTTTTCGACTGAACATTAGTTTTGGTTTTGACCTGAACATCTTCATGATCAACTTACATAATTGGCTCCAGATCCATGTTGTCCCGTCGTGGCCTTCATAATAGTAATGTTGAAGTCAAGAACCCCAGGCAACAAGATATGTATGCTCGTGGGGAAGTGGCTGATGGTCAAATCGTTCGCGGCACTCTTAAATTCGTGAGCTTCAGGTAGCTCCACCTACACAATCGAAACATATCCTCGTTGGAAAAAATTGAGACGAATTTTTACTATAGAACTCAAAGCTGAGCTTCTGAGAGGTATCTCAAACATTGCAGGAGAGGAAATTTCACAATTGTAGCTCCACATTTTCCTAGCCATATAGTACAGAGACTCAGGTGCTACTTGATCTATCACTGACATATCCAACTGTTTATGTTACTCCTATTCGTAATCTTGTCTCTCGGCAGCATTAATTGCAAATTATATTGATTCACATCAGCTTTTACTAAGTTCTACTATGAGAAACTAGAGTGAGATTGAGAAGTTGAATTTGACAGATATATGATGATCTTCTAGGTGGTACGGTATTTTGCACAGTATTAATATCGTTCTCAATTTCCATCATGGCTTACATTGTTAATAAGAACCGCCGGTTGTGCAGAGAATCGGCTTGCATGGGGATGGGCTTGCGCATTGACAAGGATGTTATAATCCCCATAAAGGAAAGCAAGCATCGAGATAAACTGTATCACCAGGAGGTCAGATAATTAAATACCACCCAGTCTCTTACAGATTCATGGCAATTAATAGTGCAACTTCATTGTCTACCGGGTGCATTTCCAGTCGTTAAAGTAGTAAACATCGATCAACTCTTTCGCTTCATTGAGCCAGATCAATTCATTTCTAACATTGTAGTATTTGGGCTAATTTGAAACTTCTTAAAATGGCCACAATGGGTAGTAAAAGTGACTCCTTGATTGTATTGTATTATAATATTTTCACTCACTGAGCTGTTCTTATGAAGCCCACGGAAGAGCTGCATGTTGACTTGCAGCTGCTTGTCACTGATGACACAGTAGTCACGGTTTGGTTTCCCGTGGAAGTCGAACCTCTCCCCATGCTTTCCGAAGAAATGAGGGTCTCCCTCCACAAAGCCCTTGGGCTTGTGTTTATGGGGCTTAGACACTGGGCAATTACATTGGCAAGGTGGAGGTGCAGCTACTGTGGGTGGTGGGGGAGCAGGCGGGGCACTTTCAACCTGAGCCACTGGAGGGTGTGCTGTTGGGGGCGGTCTTGCTATTATGGGTGTGGGCATCGGGACCGGCTGTGGTGCAGGCACTGGGACCATCACAGGTGGGGGTGGAGATGGTGGAGGAGGTGAAGGCGGTGATGGAGAAGGTGGTGGAGGTGAGGGTGGGGGTGGAGACGGTGGTGGTGGAGACGGTGGGGGTGGAGAAGGTGGTGGAGGTGAGGGTGGGGGTGGAGATGGTGGTGGTGGAGACGGTGGGGGTGGAGAAGGTGGTGGAGGTGAGGGTGGGGGTGGAGATGGTGGGGGTGGTGAAGGTGGAGGTGGAGGTGAGGGAGGAGGGGGATGTGGAGGAGGGGGATGGCGGGCATGATGGGGGTGAGGTGGATGGGGGCTTGGTGGAGGTGGAGATGGTGGGGGTGGTGAAGGAGGGGGTGGCGATGGTGGTGGAGGAGATGGAGGGGGTGGTGATGGAGGAGGAGGAGAAGGTGGGGGTGGAGATGGAGGAGGGGGGCTAGGCGGGGGTGGAGAAGGAGGAGGTGGAGGGGAAGGAGGGGGTGGCGATGGTGGTGGAGGGGAAGGTGGGGGCGGTGATGGAGGAGGGGGGCTAGGTGGTGGAGGGGAAGGAGGGGGTGGCGATGGTGGTGGAGGGGAAGGAGGGGGTGGAGATGGAGGAGGGGGGCTAGGTGGTGGAGGGGAAGGAGGGGGTGGCGATGGTGGTGGAGGGGAAGGAGGGGGTGGAGATGGTGGTGGAGGCGATGGAGGAGGAGGTGAAGGTGGTGGGGGAGATGGTGGGGGTGGCGATGGTGGTGGAGGGGAAGGAGGGGGTGGAGATGGTGGTGGAGGCGATGGAGGAGGAGGTGAAGGTGGTGGGGGAGATGGTGGGGGTGGTGATGGAGGTGGAGGGGAAGGAGGGGGTGGAGATGGTGGAGGAGGTGAAGGTGGAGGCGGAGATGGAGGTGGGGGTGAAGGCGGGGGAGGTGACGGAGGGGGAGGTGAAGGAGGCGGGGGAGATGGCGGAGGAGGTGGAGGAATCGCACATTCCGGAGGTACCCAGTCACACAGAGGAGCTGGTGGATCGGGACATGTTGTGCCTGCAGTACGAAGATCCAATCACGAGCAGTGATAACATCAAATCTCATGGCACACATCAAACAGCATGTCATTCACATCGGAGCCTGGACCATAATCCCAAGGAATTACTCACTCGACAGCGACAGCTTACCGTTCAATGGGTTGTCGAGGAACAAATCATCAGAGGGTGAAGTCTGCAACACAATGTACATTGCACACACCCGCTTTGCCTTAGAAAAACAACACTCTCATGTAGCAACAATCATCACGGCAATATTGTGAAGAGGAGATTATTGAGATCCAGCTAATGTTGTTTGATTGTGATTGTCAAAGTGATTGAAGGTAGTTTCAGAGTTCAATGTGCATACGGAGTATTGCGCTTCTTTGCTGGGGCAGAAGTCGCACCGTCGCCCACCGCACAAGATAGCCCAGTCATTCTGGAAAACACAGCGAGTTCTCACAATTGTGATGATTTCCAGATTCGATCGTGGCACAACTTTCACTGTCAGATTATACAACAAAAGCACTCATGTGATTCTGGAAAGCAATTTGGGTCACGTTGAGCTTGGTTAACGCAATGCATACCAGTGCTCTACAGCGAATGAAGGTGGCACTGGCGTGGTGCTTGACTGCAACTGCGTGGCCATTCTGCAAGCACAAAGGCCGTGGTGGAAATACATCATCAGCTCATGTCAGATTCAGCTGATCATCATCGGCAATGTATGTGACATGACATTGACTGCAATGTGGTCTGGAATTGCCAATGCATGCTCACCTTGTCCATGGTCATGCCGGAGAATTTGGTCATGTAAGCTTTGAACACAACCCCTGGCGTCCGACCACGCCCTGCTTGCAGTTCCACGTCCCCGCCGGACATCTGTATTCGGACCGCGAGATGGTTAGGTATTTTGATGCATATCAGCTTCAAAGATTTTGGGTTTCATCATCAGAGACATAATTGGGGAATTGATTGGGACGATGGAACAGTATGGTGTACCCCAGCTGTGTTGTTCACGAAGCTCGTCATCTTCACTTGGCCGATCGCACCGCTTGACAGCCAGGCCAGTAAGATAGCCCCTCCGTCTACCTGCATAGCTCAAATCACCGAGTGTCAGGCACCCAATTCGCCGAACATTGGCTGAATGAGCAAAATACTTCATCAAAAAAACATGATTATAAAAAAACATATTTCAACTCTTTGGGCATGTTGCATGTTGTGATACAGGAATTGCTGGGATTTGTGGACTTTACTGCGGCGGTGTTGTTGACGAAACTGCAAGTGGTGCACTCAAATTTGGCACCGCCCTGACGCATGCACTGCGGTGGAGCATCGTCGACATAGACTGCACCTCCCCAGCTTGCATTGTTGCTCCAGAAGGCAGTGTTCACCACTGTCACGCAGGTGGTGAGGCCGCACTCCTCTTGCATCTCCGGTGTCTTGGGCATCACATACTCCTCGCTCGATCCCACAAACAGCGCCGCGCCCCTGGAAGCCTGTATTGCGCACATCCATGGACAATTATAATTTAGGCCACATACACCTGAATTCAATCAAGTAGGAGGAGGGCATTCAAATGGCTTGTGATCAGGTATCTGTTCAAGTCGCCGAAGGTAGAAAATCGAAACTTGCCATGTTCTTCTCGAAAACGCAGCTGCGGATATGGGCCAACGCTCCTGCCTTCACCATCACTGCTCCTCCGCTCCCCTGCTCACATAAACCCCAAGATCCATACCCACAATATATAAGTTCCTCATAAGTTCATGGCTCCATGGAGAATTTCATATTATGTAGGAGGTCAAATCCTGGAGTTTGACAATAAATGCAGCACTTGGGAGCAGGCACATGCAGATCGAGGAGTCTTGAGGAGGAGGAGGAGGAGGAGGAGGGTGACTTACAGAGGCAGTGTTGTTGTAGAAGAGGACGTTGAGAGCCAAGAGCCGGCCACCGCCACCGAGGACGTTGCCTGCCACCAGCACTGCAGATCCTTCACTGCACATGCCTCCGGTGATTTCCAGGTTTTTGAGAGTCAGTGTCCCACTGATGCCTACCACGAAGATCTGGCCCATTCCCTTCCCATCGATCACACATGGGCCGTCGGTGCACGCACCCATGATTGTGATCTTCACGGTCACCTCCGGAAGCGGCAACGAATCTGCACACAAACTCACCAACACTAAGAATTAGATACCCTCGTTGTGCCAAATTGATCTTTCCATCGATTCATATATAGTTTGCATAGGTTCAGCAAATATTTGAGAAAATTATGTACTACCTGAAACATCGATGTCGTGTTGGATGACAATCTGGGGCTCCATGTCGAGGATGGCCTGTACCAGGCAAAGCGCATCCGAGCACTCCGCTGGCCTCGGCCATATCGTCATAGCTGGAGCATCTGCAAATCCAAAAGAGTGTCATGGATCAACCTTCACATGTGATCATCGTAACCTTCAGAATTGATGAGCTTCAACACAACATCGATCAGATTACCATGTCACCCTGTAAGCATGACCAGCGACTTATTCGTTTGCGAGGATTAATCCATGGAAAAGACAAGTTACAGCAATGTCAGATTGTAATAATGTCAACTACGGATTCACCGGTGCTGAAAAACTCTGATTTAACTGCCTCGCCTTCCTGGTGCAAAGTGACATGGCAGCCGGCTGTGTGTGACAGCACGGGATAGAAGACATGGTTGTAGTGCTTCGAGATGGGCTTCACCAATGCCAGCTCCTTCGAATGGTGGTGATGGCTTTCGATTTCTTTGTAGTCCTGCAGACCAAGCTCAAACACAAGTGGTTACGCAGTTGTGAAGGTGATGAAATCATGTCAAATCATAATATCTTCTTCCCCAACTGCACTAAGTAATCAATTGATCACCCTTGAAACCCATATCTCAAGATATATACGATAATCTGCATAGACTTTAGAAAAATAAATTCAACGGTCATGCAAAGAGAGAAAACCACCTACACAGGTATAGCTGATTCAAGCTTCCTCTCACCTTATGGTTGTGAGCAGAATTACTTGGCACAGCTTCACGGTGCAATATGTTAGCGTTGTCCTTCACCGAGTCATGCGGATTCAGCCACGATGCCTCTTGCGGGACAGCTGTACAGGTTTATCAATGGGGAAGATATTTCAGTGAATTGCGCAAACAGTTCATGGCACTAATTAAGAAGCGAGATTGCGTCGAAGGGAATGTGTAATATCAAATTGCGGGAAATCAATTCGGCACTGAAGAATGCATTCCACACTGGAATTTTGTGCTGAATCAATCAAGGCAAGGTTATAACATCGACAACTGTTTGTAGTGACAGAAATTCAAGCTGTGCCATCGGGATAGCAAGGAAGTCGACATCATTGGAAGTGAGATTTTGTGCACCTTGAGCAAGCAGAAGGGTGAAGAGTATCCCAAGTGCTGCTGTCTGTCTGCTGCCTGCGGCAGCTCGTAGAGGCCCCATCCTCTCGTGATGGAAGGCCTGCAGCTCCTCAATTTCTTCTCCCTTCTCGCAGCTACATAATAATTTTGACAATTTCCCCACCAATCCTTACTAACTCCCCCCCTACCTCGCAAAATGAGAGAATGAAATTTCCAGCTCGATCAGCTGCTGAATGAATTATGAACCAGGTGCTCGACATGCAGTGCTCGATCAAGCGTCACGAGCAGATCATCAGTTGCAAAAGTTAAAAACTCATCGAGTATGAAAACCTGACCAGGACAGCCTACCCCCCAGAGTTGAGCTTGGGACCCCTCATTTCATCCCACCATATTTGTGGGTAACTTCAATGGGAACTATGCCCAACAGATCTATGCAAAATCCACTCTGAGCAATCAAATCAACACCCATAGCTAAACTCTTCGGCTACCATCCTGGAGTAATCAAAACTTGCTAATTGGTCAACAACCTTGCTCAATCATGTAGTCGCTGTAGGATATACACACTGCAACTAATTAAACTGAAATTGACGTGCTTCCATGGAGGCTTCACCATGGTGGATCAGCATTGCCGAGAAGCACCGTGTGATTGAGGTGCAAACTTCAGGAGCCTATCGAAAGGGGAAGGAGTGAGTGTCTCTAAACTAAGTTGAGAGAGTTGAGAGAGTTGAGAATGGGAGACAATTAAAGCTTACGAGGGGCTAAGGAGGGGTAAGCAATTGAGGCGGAGGAGCTTTTAACTAACGGTGGACGTTGTGCGCAGCCTGGAGGTAGCGGTTGCCAGTAACTGTCCGTGGAGCCACAACCAACCCCAGGCCCTCCTCGTCCCCCCTAACCAGAATTCAGGAACTAACCACATGTTTACCTGATTACCCCATCCTTGTATACAGGCACTTCAATCACTGATTCTTACATAATTCATCCACTCCACACAGGCAGACCTAATATGACATTCATGAATTCATCATCCAGCACATCTCGGATGTCTGCTTCTGCTTCCATAGGCTCATCACCCCATGTGTGTGTCATCTCTATACCTTATGGCAATGACAAGATCATCATTTGACACTCTCCAGGTTTACATTGTAGTAGCCACTATTGCAATGAATCCATGCCTTGGCTACATTTCAATTCCTTTGCCCTCATCCTTACCATCCTCTTGATGAGATTCTGCGCAATCAACTTCTGGACTTTCTCAATGCAGATGCACTCCTTGCAACTGGTACAAATCCAGAGCAGCAACAGATGCATTCAAAGCATAAACTCAGTGCCAGATTCTAGTGTACTTCCGGTGGACTTGCATGTTTGAGGCAAGCTGATGAGGATGATGATTCTGGAATTATGACACATTGTCCAGACTTAAACCTTAAAGTAGTTTGTGCTGCTGCTTCAATCTGAAGCCTTTGAAGCTCCCATAAGTGTAAAACAAAATGTTTGAATTAACATGTGCTGGAAAACCTGAATCTGTGTTGGGGTGGATGGATGAAAGTGTGTTACAACCGCAGCAGGGGTACTACCTCATCACCATTAACCGCCGCCCTGTTGCCCATACTTACCAGCCTTAACATATTATTCATCCTGCAACTCCTTGGATGAACAAGGGTTCATCACTGGACTCCAGCCGTTCATCCCAAGCCTACAAAAGTTTGATTCTGGTTTTCATTCATAAATGCTTGCTTTGGTCCCATTTCTTTGTCTCAAACACAGATTCATCATAAGTCACTCATTACTCGTTCTCATAGCCGGCAAAGTGCAATGGGAGCCATCCAGTGTTCAAGATTGAAGTCTTCAATGCCCTTCAAACGCGATTTGGCCCTTCAAAATATACCTCTCTCAAAACAGCCCTTCAAAACACAACCCCAAATTGAAAATGAAGATGTCACTTGAAGTCCTCAATATAATATGCCCGCCACAAGAAATTGTCACTACAAGAAGTGGAGTTAGATGGTTGATTCTTAATTCTTCACATTGTATTGGAAACATGTACCATATAATTCATGCACAAGTTCAATATGAGTTTTGTAATCAATTTGAGAGCCCTTTGAAATGAAACTCATATGAGGGCTTCAATCTTGAACATTGGAGCCATCTTGCGGACATGGCAGCGGCCTAAGATTCACTACGAGGAAGCCAGCTGTTCTCATTCAGACGAACGAATCTTATAGCATGGCTTCACTAAGGTATGTGGGTGACATTCAGTTTGTTTTTCATGTTCTCCAACTTCTACCGATTAGATCCTCATGTTGCATTAGCAAATCTACGATGATTTGCAAAAACCGGATTGAAATCAGACCTCCCCTAACTTAGTTATGGTTATGGGAAGTGCATGTTTGTTGATTTCTTAACTGGACACATAGGTGCCCCTAGTTGTATTCACTATTGAGTGTAGAATATTTATTAATATTTGAAGACGTAGTCGAATCTCTTTTATTTAACATGTGTCTTTATGATGTTTGCTCTTTGATCCTCACCAAACCACATACCAATCAAACACAGGGTCCAATTAAGAAAATGGTTGGGGAGTACTTCAATTTCATCAAGTTGTGGATTTGATTTTTCTTTTCCTTTTGCTAAATCTCTTTATTACAAACTTCCATTGAAAGAGTGGTATACAAGACAATTACTATTGCACCTAGTGGTGTATAATGTGTTATTTATATATATATAGATAGATAGATAGATGTATATAGATGTAATTTATATATTAACAATCTACTTTGTGATATGTATAATATGGCACAATAACAAAGTAGTATATTTATCACAACATTATTATGAATGAATGATGTAACATTAACATTTTCTTATTCTGAAGAAGAAATTTAGCCTCTAGAGACTTCACATTTGTGATGTATGGCATGGGCGAATGGTACTAGAATCAATGATTTAAGTTTTGATAGGGGACTCAACCACAATCATCTATGAGGGCCATTTTACACACATGACCAAGAGCCATGACGAAAAATGATTTAGAATCTTTCATGGTCACAGGCCCATCGTGGCCCTTGGTCCAGAGCCATGACCATGGGAATATTGACATCGATTTTAAACACCTTGGTCACATGTAACACAACGTAAAGAAAATTTAGACAAAATGAAAAGGGCACATCTTTCTAATGACCATGATTGATATAAAATAAAATATCTCAATTTCCAAGGCTTTGGGTTGTTATTGGATGTAATTTTCATGATATAATGTTAATTTTTTTGAAACAAATTATAATTTTAAATCATGGCAAGGTGTTTTTCCCAAAGGTCACCCTCATTTTATGTTGAGACCACCTAATTGGGTTCTCTTGCTGCAAAATCCGGGTGACCACCAACAATTATTTGCTTCATGTTATGCAGGATTTCATGTCACTTTCTTGTCCACATAACAATACTCAGCAAGGGTGTCGGTTCTGTGGGCGTGGGGTCTAGAGCTACAAATTCGGGCATCAAACAACACAATTCCATCATGTTAAGTCAAGTCAACTTGAATGGCAACTGTCTAAGCAGCCCAAAAGCTAGGTTAGTACCAGCAAGTGACAGCAAACACCAAGGACAGAGAAAGCCTTCAACTTGGAAAGGCACCTAATGTAACAACAAGCAGCTTTCTAAACACCCTTCATATGTTTCCTTCCTCTTTCTCTACATAGTTGTGGTAACGAAATGGATTTGGATACAAAATGTAAATTCATAATGCTTGTGTCCCTTAATTTTCAAGTTCTAATTGACAACGATACATATATATGAAATGATGCCATTGGACACACTAATTGGTATACAACAAATCTTGCAATTTTTCTATTGCTACAAAAGATGCATATAATATGTTGGGTTAAGATATTTATGCCAAGATAATGCTTGTATTCCGTTTCAAGTGCTACTAATTGAGCACATCATATGAAATACTGCCATTGCTGGACACACCGGTTAGTATACATCAAACAGGTCGATCTCATAATTTTCCTGCAGCTGCAGTAGGTGCATATTAATATCAATTCTTGATTAGGATTATGCCCATTTGATCATGGGTTGTAATCCTTTGCAGGCTCTAATAATTGAGCACATTTCTATGAAGCCGATTTGATGATGCTGGAAGCACTGGTAGGTATTATACAAATTTTGCAAATTTCCTGCAGCTGCAGTGGATGGATATATATAATGCTGGCTTTGCATAACGGGCAGCTAATCCTAGTTGCAGTTGAAGGTTGTAAAGTTCTGTTGTGCCACCTGCTACTTACATTTTAGGGTAATGGTGTACACGAATTAGAGAAAATCTTCATAGAGAGCAGCAACAAACTGCTGACATAATTAGCTTAACTCAGAGATGATTCCGAACTACACCTGCGTTTGTTCTTGATTTGCATTGTGCACCTGCAAACCAATTTGGCTGTTGTGGTGACCTGCAATTAGATTTACCTGGCTCCTCGATTCCATTTTTATACCTCACAGCTACTATTTGTTTCAGAAATCTAGACTATGATTCAGCCTGAATCCTAAAATACATGTGAACTCTTTCATTTCAGACTGCACTACACTAAATATGATATTTAGTGTCACCAATTCTAATTGTCTTGCTCAATACTAATTGTAACCCACGGTGTAGTGTCACCAACATTATTTGTCGTTCCTTGTAAGTTTCTTGGGGGATTATAGATTTACTGTGTTGCAATTATTGTCACTTACCAAGCGATTTTCATCCAAATTTCAATCATCCATGACAACATTTCATCACAAGTTGTTGACAAGAGAGGGTAGAGTTTGGCCCATGGATGAATTCATCCATCATCCATGACAATATTTGTCTACTTATTCATGAGAAGTGTCATCCGAAAAGTTACCACAGTGATGAAAAATTCTTGGAATCAATAGGAGATAAGATTGCCCAAACATAGACACCTATACAAAGGCATATAAACAATGCTTGGAGTGAGATGGTCTCATGCTCTCTTTGCTTTGCCTTTTATTGTTTTTCTTCTCTTCATTGGTTCATACAAACAATATGGGATAAATCTTATCTCTCTTCGGACTAGCATGGTAGCCTTATTCTAATCTTATTTTTTCTCATGCCTCTTCCATTATATTTCTATTGACTACGAGCAATCTAATGCTCTACCCTCTACACTACTACTTTGCGAGTAGTCAAAGGCTTCTAAACCCATTGCCTTTGTTAATGTTTGATGCCTATCCTTTGCAAGTGGTTTGGTTAGCACGTCCGCTATCATATCCTCCGTTGGACAATACTTCAAACATATCTCTTGATTTTCTAGTTTCTCTTTAATGAAGTGATGTTGTACATCGATATGTTTGGTACGAGAATGGTCTGTGGAATTATTTATAAGTGCTATGCATCTTTAATTATCATACATGATAGATGTCGGTCCTTCTTGCACATATCCCACATCTGCCAAAAGTTGCCTAAGCCAAACCGCCTCCTTAGTACAATGATTAATAACCATGTACTTCGCTTCCGTCGTAGACAATGCAATGGTTGGTTATTGCATTTCCACGAAATGACTCCAACCCCAACAAAAAACACATACTCCGTGGTGGATCACCGGTCGTTTGCATCTCCTGCCCAATCCGCATCGCAAAAGCCTCTCAAGATAATATCCTCGCCTCCGAGGCATAATTTGAGATCCAAAGTGCCCTTCAAATACCTCATGATGCGAATGGTGGCTTTGAAGTTCCCTTAATGTCTTCATTCTTCTAAGGTTCCTTTTTGTCTGGTTTTCCTTTGAATTCCTTACTTATGAGAGTTTTAATCCTTCATCTTCAAGTATCTCCAAATTCCTTGGAAGGAATCTTCTCTAATCTATATATTCTCTCGAGTGCTTAGATCTGGGAATCTCTACGCAATCTCCTTAGTTCTTCACGGCCATTCAATACGGTGGACTAGCTTTCGACATGAATTGACTCACCGTACTCACAGTACTCACCGCAAATGCAATAGCAGCCCTTGTGGCCACCATTGCATACATTAAAGATCTTACTCCGACCTTATATGAAACATCTTCCATTTTCTTTTGAACATTCATAAATTTCTCATCCGAAAGTTTTAACAATTTTGAATTCACATCGAACGGAGTTCCGACTAGTTCGCATTTTTTCATGTGAAAACGCTTAAGGACCTCTTTGATGTAGTTCTTTTGGTTCATGGTAATAGTACGGGCTTCTCTATTCCTCTCAAATTCCACTCCTAGGCAATAATGCAATTCTCCGAGATCACTCATCTCAAATTCTTTCTCGAGGTCCGGTTTAAGCCATTTCAATTGGATCATATTGTTTGCCAATATGATCAAATCATCTATATAGAGGATTGCCACTAACAAATACTCACCCGTTTGTTTGACGTACAACAAATGATCCGCTTGGCTCCTACAAAAGCCTTCGTTAATGAAAAATGAGTCAATATGGTGGTACCACGCCCTCGGCGATTGCTTGAGCCCGTACAAAGTTTTCTTGAGTTTGCACACAAGATATTTTTTTCCCTCTTATATGAAACCCTTCGGTTGATCCATATAAATCTCCATCTCTAATATTCCATTCAACAATGTCATTTTTACATCCATTTGGTGGATCTCCCAATCTAAGGCTGCTCCAAGTGTAAGAATACATCTAATGATGACAAATTTGGCCATGGAAGCAAATGTCTCGTTAAAATCCACTCCGGCCACTTAAAAATATCCCTTTGCTACAAACCGTGCTTTATATCTAACAATTTCGCCCAATACATCCTTCTTGGTGTGGAACACTCATTTGTACCTTATACTCTTGCGATCATTTAGAAGGTTGGTCAATTTCCACGTACCGTTGCCCATGAGCGAGTCGTACTCCTCTTGTATTACGGCCTCTCACGTGCTCGCATTGTCACGTGAGGTGACATCGGGGGCTAAATCACGTCAAATTAGAAGTCAATGGACTCCATTAGGAGTCCATGTGTGTTTGGATGAGTAATGGACTCCATTGGAAGTCCTAGATAGTTGTTCATCCACTCCATGGATGAAATCCACCTAGACGGGGGGTTATGTGGAGAGGAAGGCATCTTGACTTGCCATTGTTGTCAAGTCAAGTCTTGTGAGTGTGTTTTGAGAGAGAGAGCTTATTGTTGCTATCTTGTGGCTATGGTGTAGTAGATCATGAGTAAGCCTTTGCATTCTTTCTCCATCACTTGCACTCTTGGATTCTCCCTTCGTGGAGTGAGAGATAGCTTGACTCTTGTGTGTGAATTTCAGAGTTTCTTAAGCTTTGTAAGGAGACTTCTTAGTTTCTTGAGCTTGGAGAGAGAAACCCTCATACTTGACAACAATTTCTTGAATTTTTCAATTTTAGTTTGTATTTTGAGTTCAAATGGCCAAGAACTCATGAGCAACTGAGTAATACATGTGTTTAGAGGCTTAGTTTGCAATCCATTATAGCTTGCAAGACAAATCTTGCAAGGAATCTCCTTATCTCTTTCTTGCTCTCTTCACCTTCTTGAGAGAACAAAACCAACAAATTTATTATTATTATTATTATTATTATTATAGTTGTTGGCAACTTGCAAACTTCTGCTTGCAAGCTTAGGAGGTTGAAGGCCAAAATCCAACAATTATTTCTTGCAATTTGCAAGAAGAAAATTTCCAATTTGTTTTTAATTTTTGGGAGAGAGCTTCAAGAGCTCCCTCCCGGAGCCCCTGGAATTTGATTCTGAAGAATTCGGGGCGCAGTCAGGCCGGGCCGGGCGGGCGGGCGGGCGGGCGCCAGCTAGGCCCCGCTGCTGGCGGGCGGGCGCCAGCCAGGCCTGGTGGCCCAGGTAAGCCCCACCTTTTTTCTTTTTTCTTTTAATTTATTTTTACTTTTTAGTTTTACATTTTTAGTTTTAGTTTTTCCTTGTACTTTTTACTTTTTTTACTTTGACTTTTCACTTTTCCTTCCTAGATTTTTGCGAAAAGTTCATTTTTAATTTTTACTTTTTACTTTTTTTACTTTTACATTTTAGCTTTTGAGTTTTCAATTTAACTTTTAAATTGAACTTTTTACATTTTTATTTTGACTTTTGATTTTTCCTTTTCACTTGTTACGTTTTACTTTTCATTTTTTTACTTTAATTTTTAGGTTTTTGTTTTTACATTTTTACTTTCACCTTTCAAACTTGGCATTTAATTTCACAAACTTTGAGGTTCAAATTTGGGGGCATACTAGCTCCGATTGGAGTGAAATTTGAGCCTATCTTGTGTGAAATTTGCCAAGGAATCCAATGGTGTAATTGGATTGTTGATTGGAATTCAAAATCATTGCTGAAATTATTAATTTCAACGCTGATTTTTGTTTTTGGGAGCAAATTAACTCTGAACGGAGTGAAATTTGAGCCTAATTTGTGTGAAATCTTCCTAGGAGTCCATTGGTGCAATTAGTTTGTTGATTGGAGTCCATAATCACCTTGGAAATGAGCATTTTCAACGCTGATTTTTTATTTTAATTACCAATCTCAAACCTTTGCACAATTTTGGAATTCTGGGGGCATAAATAAACACTTGGCATTTGGCAAGGGATTGCCATTTAGATAGCCCGCAACAGGTGCAGGTTGCCCATTACCTTGTAGATAGTTGCAGGTACTCAAGTGATTATTTTATGGTGCAAACTAGGAGCCGATATTATCGATCTCCATCACCAGATTACTTGGAGGACGTGCATACCACAAATCTTGAGCCAGAGGTAGATACCAACGAGGCTTTTGAGCCTATTTCGGCGTTGGACACTACTAGTAGGCTTCGGATTTGGAGTGTCGGCACGTTCGACGAAATGGAGGACGATCACCACGGTTCAATGCGTGATCGGTTCTCAGGTCGAGCTGGGGGCATTTCCTTGCCCGATTGGAAACTCCGGTTTCGTACCTGGATTAAGGAGAAACGTCAAAGGTCTTCCAATTTCAATGATTGGTATGCCTTTGAACTTCTGCCTCAGCATTTGGAGTATGAGGCACTCCAAACTTATGAACGCTGGACAGAAGGTCATCAGCGACAACTTCGGGAGGTGGAGCAGTATTGGGAGGCTCGGGTTGAGCTTATTTCAGCTCTTAAAGATGGGGCGGTTGCCACCTTGGCTCCACCCACCTTAAAGGAGGAGGAACCACTGGAGGAGTCTAAGGACAAAGAACTGGCACTTGGGCCAATAGTGGCTAGCAGTAGCACGGCTACCCTTTCACGGATGGCACGTGCTACACAGGCAGCATTGACGGCTGTTGGTCTACCACCTCCATTTAATCCCCTTGCTGAATTTGTCGCACATTTGGAGGTGGAGTATGGTGGGTTTAGGCGAGACCAGATGCAGCGCATCCAAGATTTTCGCCGGGAGAAGGATGACACTCCAAGGACCATGTACACGCGACTCGCGCGATTTGCTGTTGAGTCGGGAGGTGTTTTCGCTGAGAGCCAGCTTGTCAAAATCTTCTTGTCTAAGATTGATAAGCGGCTACTTGAGTTGGCATCACCTCGGATTATCCTGGACTACGAAGACAGAGCTACGCTTGCACAAGCGTTTGCCGTGGTTGAGAGATGTGATCGGGCCCTCTGTCAACATGATGCCACGGATATGGTATCTTGGATGACAGAAACTAGCAAATCAAAAAGAATTGTCACAGCTACTAGTAGTTTAGCTGAGACTCAACCTGTTAAGGAGCAAAAGATTTTGTATTGTTGGGGTTGTGGAGAAGCTGGTCATTCGAAGAATGATGCCAATTGTCCCAAGAAGAAGAAAAACCAGCCTTTGGGAAAAATAAACCAAAAGATAGAATCGGTAAAGGCGGGGGAAAATTCTAAGAAGAGGCAATTGAAATGTAACCATTGTGGCGGCACTAACCACGATGTGGATCATTGTTTTCAACTTCATCCTGAGAGGCGGCCTGCCAATTATGTGACTGGCAAATCTTCACGGGAGCAAACTCTTGAGGCTAAGGTTGCGGAGCTTGAGCAAAAGTTCAAATCTTCTGCATCTTTTGCTCAAATTTCTGAGCCGCATGCAGTTGTTGGCACTTCCGGTTCTGACATGTATATGTTCGGAGCATCTGGAGAGGTGGTAGCTGCAGCTTCTACCCGCGCACAGACATTGGCAAATTCAATGGCTTCCACAAGTGATGGTAGCAACGAGGCTTCACGTCCTCGTCATGTCGGTCCAGCAGACCAGGTTGGTCAAGCACGGCTACCTCTATCATTTGGATTGGTAGACACTACTACTGCTGTTGTGGCTAAAAACCCTTTACCTTTGAGAGATGGGGATTCCATTTCAAAGGACGTTATGCAGGTATTGGCACATATAATTCTCCATATGCCAATTTTCTCGGGTTCGGAGTTGATGGCTCCGGATTTCAAACCTGCTGGAGTTTTCCATTTAGCTGGGAGAATGTTAGAAAGCAAGGCGGATTTGCCATCCCTTCAAGTATCCCAAGCTGTTGTTGACGTGCCTGTGACTGAGGAGGTGGAGGATTTAGCCAATTTGCGAGCGAACCTTGCAGATGCGGCAATCATTGCTTTTGGTAAGCACATTGATATTCCTCCTCCAATAATTCCATCAATGGACACGTCTTTTCCACATTGTACAACAGGAGCAGCATATCTTGCAGATGTTTCTGCAAGATCTGCTCGAGAGCGGCATAATTTACAACCTGGGGTTGTACGTCTGGTGAACGACAAAGCTTTGTTTGTCGTGTCACGCACGGATAATCCCGCTATTCGTGCTACACCACTGAGAGTTATGATGGACTCTGGTGCTCAACCGGTTATGATTAGCAAAAGACTTGCTGACAGTCTGGGGTTGATGCCAACAAATTTAGATCCTTGTCCATTCATAATTGTGACTTCAGTGGGGGGCACTGAACGTGCAACAGGTTACACCAAGGCACCTCTCCGTTTGATTTTTAACGTGGGGGCATGACCTACCTACACTCATTTGACAATGAAGTGTGTTGTTACCAATGCAACCAACTATGATATACTAGTTGGTCAGCAAGCTCTTTATCCACTTGGCTTTGGTTTGGTTAATTGGACCGAGGAGGCGTGGATTAGACCGGGATGGTCTACTGGTGATGGCAGGAAGATATTTATTCCTGTAGCGTTTGCAGCTACTTCTATGACTATGGTTGCGGAGGCAATGTTTGGTTGTAGTGGTTTAGTTTCAGACTTGCCTTGTTCACCAATTTTGTTGGAGGAAACATTGGCCTACACTTGTAATGTAGCAGAGCAACGAATTTTGGCATGTACCGAAATTCCTCCTCGACATTTCAAGGATCCATGTCCACCATGGCGTACTTCTAAGGAGTTATCCGACCATTGTCGACACATTATAGCGGCTTTGGAGCTTGGGGAGATACCTCCAATATCATCTTCATTTTCTTTTACCCAACCCATTCGTTGGCAACCGTCACCTGAAGGTATTGTCTTTGTAGAAATCTTTGGGGGCATTGGCACAAGTTTGGCTGCAGTATTGGAGGCTGGGATTACAGTTAGGCGGTATATTCATGTGGATAATGGATATGCAGCCAACAGAGCCGTTCGACACCACATCCAACAATTGTTGTTGAGGTATCCCACACAATTGTCAGCCTCTGCTATTCATGGATGTTGTGGTCAACTCCCTCAAGACGTCACTATGATTAGTGATGAGGATTTGAGAAGGTTGGGCCATGTGAATTTGATTATTGCAGGATGGCCGTGTCAAGGCCATTCGCGTGCAGGAACTGGCCAAGGTTTGGATGACCCTAGGTCTAGTTTGTTTGCGGATTTGATGCGATTGTTACAATGGTGGTTTGCCCACCAATCAACTCCGCCAGGGTACATTTTGGAAAATGTGCCATTATTGGGTGATACACGGCACAAAGTGGTGAAGGATGGTGAGTACATTAACCAACTTTTGGGTACTCCAATATTTTTGGATGCTGCATCCTTGGGATCCTTTGCTCACCGACCTCGTTGGTTTTGGACCAATTTGGTATCACCTTAGGTGCTTTCAGCGGCAGTCGCTCGAATTCCTCGGCTTATGAATCGCAAGGTGGATGACATTTTAGATGATCATCATGTTTCCTTGGCGGTTACCAAGGATGACACCTTGCCACTTGCAGTAATTAACAAGGTGGGAATTCCGCGAGGTGCACTACCGACTTTTGTGACATATCCACGGTCTTTTGCATTTCGATCTCGTGGACCAGGCATGATTTGGGATTCAAAATCCCAAACTTATGATGAGCCTACGGCAGATGAAAGGGAACGAGCCATGGGTTTTTCTACAGGTACTACAGCTGCTCACGGGCTTCAAGAAGGTCAGAGACGTTTTCTATTGGGACAAGCTATGGACCTCAATAGCATGGTGTGGATTATTGGAATTTGTCTTGCTGCTCAACAATATTTTCATGACCAATTGCTTACTCTGAGGGCAGAGGACAATGGTCAGGGGGCAATGGAGCTGCAATCCAAATTTCACATGGAGGTCAATGATGCTGAGGCATTATTTTCTTTGAAGCAGCATGCTGCAGAAGAGCTTCGAGCTCAACGTGTTTTTGCTGTTTTGGCCCAAGATTTTGGTATGTCTGATTGTAGTGGAGAGGATACGCATTTGATTTCAAGTGCAGATGATGGGGGCAACGGTGTTGCCCTCTCCACGGACTAGCAATCACAGGCTGTGCAGGCACCAAGTGGCAATCCTTCTATGGAGAAGGAAACCACGGAGTTTGACGATTGGCCAATTGAAGTGGGGCCAAAACTTACTGGTGCCGAAGCACGAAAGGTACGGGCATTTATTCGCTCTTACCGTAATTGTTTTGCCTTTAGTCTTCATGATCTTAAAGGATATAAAGGTAAACCTGTTCGTATTCAACTCGAGGACGATCATCCTATTTTCAGACGGCCGTACAGACTGAGTACATCTGAAAGGTTGGGTGTTCAAACTCGATGTCAAGAATTATTGGCAGCGGAATTGATTGAACTCTCCAATGGAGAGTATGCTTGTGCCACGGTTATGCCTTCAAAGAAATATATCTTTGGCAACTGGACGGAAAAACGGATGTGTGGTGATTATCGTCTAGTGAACCGCAAGACCAAGTCGGATCGATATCCAATGCCGATGCCAGAGGAGTTGTTTGATACATTGGGATTTGCTAGAATTTTCAGCACTCTGGATTTGAGGTCTGGTTATCATCAATTACCTTTGTTGTTGGGTGATCGGGTGAAGACCGCATTTTGGGGAATTGATAAAGATGGCAAGGATCAACTTTATCATTGGAAATTTTTGCCATTTGGTCTCAAAAATGTACCAGCTGAATTTCAGCGGGAGATGGACCAATTATTGGCTGGTTTACCGTTTGCTAGATGTTACATTGATGATGTTATCATCTTTAGTAATAGTCCACAAGATCATGTGAGACATTTGCAAGCGATATTTGAACAGCTACAACGGTGGGGACTCCGTTTACATCATGGAAAATGTAAGTTTTTCCATGATCAACTGCCCTATTTGGGCCACATGATTGTTCCTGGCGGTCTTGGTGTGCAACAGGCAAAGGTGGATGCTTTGCACAAAATTCCCGCATCTAGTGATGTACCACGACTTCGGGCATTTCTAGGATTGGCAAATTATTATAGAAGGTTTGTCAAAAACTTTAGTTTGATTGCCAAACCTCTCACCATTCTCACGGGGAAAGACCAACCATGGATTTGGAGTCGGGAACAACAACAGGCATTTGATACATTGAAGCAGAGGCTCGGTTCAGCGCCAGTGCTTCGACGCCCGGATGTATCTAGAGCTTTTCAATTGCACACGGATTGGAGTGCAGTGGGATTGGGAGCGGTATTGACACAGAAAGATGAAGAGGAAAAGGAATATGTGGTGGCTTATGCATCTCGAAGAAATAATAGTGTTGAATCTAATTATTCTTCTTATGAAGGCGAGGCCTTGGCGGCCGTTTGGGCCATTGCACATTTCCGATCTTATTTATATGGACAAAAGTTTACTTTGGTGACCGATCATCAGCCTTTAAAATGGCTTATGGAATCAGATAAACTCACCGGAAAACTTGCTAGGTGGGCATTGTTACTTCAAAAATATGACTTTGAGGTTGTCCACCGAGCAGGAATTGCCAACTTGGATGCAGACGGATTGTCTCGCAATCCAAGTCCTTCAGATGAGGATTTAACTGGAGCCAGGTGGCATGGAGATTGTGATCGTGAGGCGGTGCCGGGTTGGAATGCTGCCACATATCTCACAATTATGTCAGGATTGGCTGCTGAGATCCTTGTGGAACACCAAGATGAGGAGATCGATAAATCTCTCATTGTTAGTGATGTGTGGGAAGACCATGCGGTCTTGCACAAACTTCAACAAGGGACATATCCCCTTGGACTATCCGCTATGGAGCGACGTAGAGTTAGTCATCGAATAACAAGGTTTCGTTGGACAAACGGCTTGTTATTTCGTGTGTGGCCGGACGGAACGAGGCGCATCGTTCCAAGGCCAGATCAAAGAGCTTCTTTAGTACGGCAAGTACACGAGGAGCTTGGACATTTTGGAGTGCAAAGAACACACTCTATGTTACGCAACCAATATTGGTGGACTGGTATGTATCAACAGGTTGCCACTTATGTTTCCCGGTATGAAGTATGTGACCGAGTCAGGTCAAGTTTTAATACTTTATCACCTCAACTTCAGCCTTTACCTATTATGGGCTTGGGATATCGTTGGTCTTTGGATTTTGCTGGACCGCTTACTGTCACTCCACGTGGGGCAAAGTATGTACTTGTGATGGTGGAGCATTTTAGTAAGTGGATTGAACTCGTGGCTCTTCCCCAAAATTCCTCAGAATTGGCAGCTATGGCATTTCTTGATCGAGTTTTGGCACGGTTTGGAGCACCTGCAGAGGTGTTGACGGATCAAGGGAGAGAATTTCTTGGATCTTTCGAGGCTTTGTGTACCAAGGCTTTGATTGATCATCGAACAACTTCCAGATATCACCCTGAGGCAGATGGCTTAGCTGAACGAGTTGTTCAGACTGTCAAGCGCGGTTTGCGGAAGTATGGGTTGCTTCATGGCAACCATCGCGAATGGGACTTGATGTTACCATGGATAGCAATGGGTTACCGTTTCAGCAGACAAGCATCTTTGGCATCCTATAGTCCTTACCAACTCTTGTATGGTCGGGAGCCAATTTTACCTAGCTCGGTGCGAGAGAAATTGGCTCATGTGGTAAACTTGGATGATCCAGATGTTTGGGCTCAATGTCTTCATGATCGAGCAGTGTTCTTTCAGAAGGTCATGCCTATGGCCATGAAAAACTTAAATATAGCTCAACATCGTGATACATTACGGTATGTCCGGATCCGCAGTGGCGCTTATCGACCTCAAGTTCGTAGATTTTCCAAGGGAGATTATGTTTACTTGCAACGGGAGGCGCCTATGACATTGGATGTCAAGGCTGGGCGCACAATTTTGCGGGTAAAAGATGTTTTACCAAGTGGTATATTATTGCTTGAAGGCAAGGATGGACGGGAATGTCGTGAGCATTCAAAGAATTGTGCTCCATGTCACCTTCCCATCGACGGCTCTGTGCATCCCGAATTGGCGGTTGTACCACAGGGTCTGCCTTGTTATGTGTGTGGAGAGAAGAAAGGAGCTGCAACAATGTTATTGTGCGATCAATGTCAACGTGGATGGCACATGACATGTTTGACACCTCCCCTTTTGACTCTTCCTTCTGGAAATTGGGTTTGTCCTCGTTGTCGGAAATCCTCCCATTCCATGGCCGTTAATGGTCATGATTGAGGACTTTGTGGATGTTTGCCACATGTCTTAGTGGTGAAGTTGTTATCTAGTTGGTCAGTAGTTTTATGGGATTGAAAATCACATTGGGAGAGTTATCAAAGAATTCAACATCAATTGTTGAAGGCGATTAAGGATGGGGCTCACATTGCACCCAGCCTACAGTTCTTGGGTTACTTCCTCAACCATGAGTTTAATTCTTTAGATTACCACTACACCAACATGGATATGTACAGATGTAACAACAACTTCATCATGTTCAACACCTCTACCGATGAGTGTGTTTGTTCCTAGCTGATTGGAGGGGCTCCTTATCTGCTAGGGGGGCACTTGAAGAGGTGGTTGTTTAGCATATTAGTTTGCTATGTTTATTTTGCTAATTGATTCGATCTGTTGTGTTTAACGATCTTAGTTTACACGACAGCATCTTCGGATCTCAATGTTTCGTATAAATTCAAATGATCATCCAACAATGCTATATTGGCCCATTTTTCACCGTATTGGGATAGAATATGATTCTTCCAACATTCTACGGGCAGACGCCGCTCCCTCTTAGGATATCTTCCATCCTTGCCGAATCTCTCAATGTGGCCGTCATTCTTCGCGGAAATTTTGATTGCCTCCTCATTTCCAACCAAGTGATCTTCCACTTGCTCATCGCATTCATCATATGAAGATGATTTGGAAGATTCGTCTACAACAACCGCCATAAGACCTTCATTTCTCCCACATGGACACATCTTCAAAGTGTTTTTAACATCCGTACAATCTTCTATGAATACCACATCTCTATTTTTTATGATTTTTTTAGTTTGTAAACACATTAGTCTATAGGCCTTAGTCCCCTCATAATAACCCAAAAATAAGCATTTTGTTTCCATCACATTGAGCTTACCCCTTTGTTCATCCGGAACCATTGCGTAGGTGGCGCACCCAAACACACACATATGTGCAATGCAAGGCTTCCTTCTATTCCACGTTTCCTCGGGCGTAATGGAATCCAACGCCTTTGTTAGACAACGGTTTCGTGTGTAAACCGCATTAACCATTGTTTCCGCCTAAAACGATTTGTCAAGGTTTTGAGTATGAAACATGCTCCTTGCCATCTCCACGATGGTACGATTCGCATGCTCCGCCACTCCATTTTGTTGAGGCGTATACGGGGTAGACGTTAGTTTCTCGATACCATGATCTTTTAAAAATTAATTGAATGTCTTGGAAACGAATTTCCCGCCATTGTCCGACCGAAACATTTTGATTTTGTATTCCAATTACTTTTTACGAGTGCCTTAAACTCCTTTAACTTCTCAAAGCAATCCCCTTTAGATTTCAATACATACAACCTCACCTTCCTTGAAAAATTAGCAATGAAGGTTATAAAATACCTTGCACCATCCATGGTTGTAGTCTTTATGGGGTCACAAACGTTGCAATGCACGATTTTCAAAGGCTTAGTCACTCGTCTCTCCCCTTCGTTCGGAAACGCAGCCATATATTATTTGTCTTCGATGCACGCTTCACAAAACAACGAGGATATGACATAAGAAAATTTGCCAAGGATCATACCACTCACCATGTTTTAGAGGGTATGAACACCCTTCACGTTCAAATGGCCAAGACGGCGATGCCAAAGCTCGAGTGCGTTATCTTATGTTGGACATTGTACCAAGTTGGCCACTTCTGCTTCGTACACCTTCATAAAATTGATTTCGTATAAGTTGCGTTCATGTAATGCAATCACAGTAGCTTTACCAGTGCAAAATTTGACAATGCATTCGTTTAGGTTGAATTGGACATTTAAACCGTTCGACATAAGTTTGCTCACCGAGAGCAAATTGGCATACAATTTGGATACGTGTATCACATCTTTTATACGAATTTGGTGGATTTTACCTTCCAAGATTGCTTCTACAATAATGGATCTCATTCCGATAGTTTGGACAACGCTATTATCATCCAAATGCACATTGCGTGAAGTAATTACCTCATATGTGTCAAATGCGGCCTCATACAAAGTCATGTGCTTGGAGGCTCCCGAATCCATAATCCACTTGCACACACTTTTGGAATGTATTTTATTATGCATTACAAATGCGTAGTCGTCATTGTTATTCGCATTCTTCGCTAGTTCTTGCTCCTTGTTCTTTATTTTGTAGCAAAAATGGATAATGTGATCCGGTTTGCCACAATAGAAACAAAATTTTATACCTTGGCGCAAAAATGAGTTGCCGCCTTTACTTTGTCGTAATAACATGGCGGCATCCTCACCTTGGGGCTCTTTCTCCTTGCACTTCGACAATTCGTGCATCAAACGCGCCGTCACGTAGTCCATTGTAAGTTTTTTCATCGGCATCGTCTTCATGGCTGTGATCAAATATTCAAACAACGCCAGCAAACTCTCGAACAAGGTCATGACAATGTTTTCGTCTCTCACAGGTGCCTCCAAACAAGCGAGTTGATCCGCAAGTGCCTCAACCTTGTTGACGTGGTCCAACAAATCGTCGTCCTCTTGCATCTTGCACGTGAAAAACTTGCGGCGAATGAAGAGGATGTTGGATAAACTCTTCATCTCATGAATGTTGCAAAGGATCTTCCATGCTTCCGCGGGTCCTTTGCAATTCTTGATGTACGCAAGTTGGTTGTCCGCCAAGTTGAGGCCGATAATGCACATGACCTTCTTGATGCGTCTTTAATACTCCTTCAACACTTTAGGATCCGCATTTGAAAATGGAGGTTTCTCGGATCCATGCATAATATCCCACAAATCCATAGATTCCAACAACATTTCGATTTTAAACTTCGAAAGGTTGAGCTTCCCTCTATTGAACTTGTCAATGATTCTAGCGACCTCGCTCTCAAATGATGTCATCGTATACTTGGATATACGCTTAAATCATTCAAATAAGATCTTCTTCACCCACGGGGGGTTCACTCCATGTAAAGTTGAACACTACGTGCGGCCAAAGTTTGCTACCCCTATATTACATGGAATAGATAAATTTAAAAATTATGATATTTTTTCTACATATACATAATCATTGATAATATCTTTTGTATAGTTTTTTGAAATTTTTAGTCATCTTCATTTTTTGTAGCAATTATTTTAGTTCAATTCTGCGTCATTCTAGTTAGAAACGGCATGTTTTATTAAAAAAACATATCATCAAATTTGGTTACCATTTTATACTATGTAATAGATACTATGTATATCTACCCATGAAAAAAAATTGATAAAATTTTGACCCATTTTGGTGATGCAACTTACCAAAAGTAGATTTTTTTTGGCCGCACGTGGTGTTCAACTTGACAATGGAGTGACTCCCCCGTGTCTTCACCTCAAATGCCTTACACTCTCAAATCATTCAAATAAAATTTTCTATACCTTAGGAGAGCTTGAAAGATATTCAAATCATTCAAATAAGATCTTTTTCACCTCAAATGCCTTCCCGGGGAAGTCACTCCATGCACATTAGGCCACTACGTGCAATAAAAGTTTGCTACCTCTATATTATATGTTATAAATAATTTTTAAAATGATGATATTTTTACTAGAGATACAAAACCATTGATAATATCTTTTTTATATTTTTTCAAAATTTTTAGTCATCTTCATTTTTGTAGTAATTGTTTTAGTTCAATTCTGCGTCATTCTAGTTAGAAACGGTATGTTTTATACAAAAAATAGATCATCAAATTTGGTTACCATTTTTTACTATGTAATAGATACCATATATATCTACTAGAGAAGAAAAAAATTGATAAAATGTGATCCATTTTGGTGATGCCTTTAGAAAAAGTAGATTCACTTTTATCGCACATGGCGTCAACTTGACCAATGGAGTGACTTCCCCGGGAATGCCTTACATTTTCAAATCATTCAAATAAGATTTTCTACACCACAAGAGAATTTGAAAGACATTCAAATCATTCAAATAAGATCTCCTTCACCTTAAATGTCTTACACTCTCAAAAAAAACTCAAGCCTCTCAAGTCATGTGCTATTGGAGTCTAAACACCTTCAAAGCTTTCAAAGAAACTCTTGAACTCTCAAAATATTCAAGTCAAATGCTTTAAAGTCTAAATACCTCTAAACCTCTCAAATAAGTTTCTCAACACTCAAGTCATGTGCTATTGGAGTTTAAACACCTTCAAAGCTCTAAACGAAACTTTTGAACGCTCAAAACATTCAAGTCAAATGCTTTAAAGTCTAAACACCTCCGCCTACAGTAATAGATTGTTATGTGTATTACTCCGAATTACAAAGGTACGTAGTAATTTTTTCCAACAAATACATACATATACATATATATATCGTGTGTTTCATATTCTTATTCTATCAATCCCCATTCTATTCCTACAATATCCCTACATCCTTATATACACATACATCACTTGTATACATCACATTCAAGTTCTATAACATTCATGTTGATGTATATATCAACTCCACCCAACTATTTGCCTGGCCTACCAGCTCTTCCCATGCCAACCATCTGAACATGTCCACAAAGTTGTCACAAAAAAATTAGTACGGTTTATAGTGGCCACAACACATGAATCTAAGACTATGTATACCATTTGGACAAGCACCTTGAGAATTCACCGAAACACCAATTACCATTTATATTTGGCAATGATGCACTAACCTCTTAATAAAAAATTTCAGGAATCGTTTGGTAATGTAGCCTGCACTTCCAAACCTTGAAAATAAAGTGGATGCTCTCGTATGATGTCTTGCAACTTAGGGTAGAGTTGTTCAATGTGTCATTCACTTGTAACTCCCAATTCCAAACCACATCTCATCATCGCCTTTCGTGCGTAGAAAAGACCATTCTCATCACGTTGCTCATTCACTGTTGCAACACTTTGGACAGCCAAGGAGAGAAAGAATGCCTTTCCTAGATTCATGAGTTTACCAGATGAAGCTCCATCACTTCGGACAATGTTTTGTCAAGCTCCTTCATTCATCATTTTCAACTTCTTTACCTCCCACACCATAGTCCACGCATCTTTAATTTTTGAAATCACAAAGCTATCCGTAGGTTGCAACAAATGCATCGTACAAGGTGGCAGAAACCGTAAGTTGATATTCTTAGTTCGTAAGATTTGCAACAATGCATTAGATGGCTTGTGTGAAGAACAATTGTTAACCAAACATCATTTGGATGGCCAAACTCATTTGGTGTGAAAACTCGAGGTTCAACAAAATATGTATCGAACATCACCTTGTCCATCCAACCTTTCGGTGATGTGCGGTAATAAACACCTGGAATATTGTCCGACATGCCTCTCATAGGATAGTCGCGTTTGTCATTGGAAAAAATCAACATCGGTGTCTCAATCCTTGTTTTTCGTCCACCTGTGATCCTGACCACCATGGTCATGGCTTCACCTCCACTGACTACGTCAGCATATTTAATATATGTGTCGCCTTTGAACCCTAAGGTTCGACCATTGTCACAATTCACTCGCGTCGCAGCACCAAACGCCGCAAACATAGATTCTCTACTACAGACAATACAATGTATCATTTTGCAATATAAAGAACAAAATCCTCCAAAGACCTTTGTTGTGTGACATCATTCTTCCCATAAGGGCTAGTACTACCATAGTATTCAGTTATGGCACTAGAGTTCACATTTTTTTTTTTGCATTTCTGTTTTTTTTCCTTCCTCGGGGAGATCACTCCCTTGTAAAGTTGAACAACCACGTGCGAACTTTTTACATCTAAAAAATCCTACTTTTTACATAAAGCATCACCAAAATGGGTCAAAATTTTATCAATTGTTTTTCATGAGTAGATATACACGGTATCTATTATATAGTAAAAAATGGTAACTAAATTTGATGATTTGTTTTTTTTTTATAAAACATACCGTTTCTAACTAGAATGACGCAGAATTGAGCTAAAAAAATTACTACAAAATATGAATATGACTAAAAATTTCAAAAATATATACAAAAGATACTATCAATGGTTATGTATATGCAAAAAAATATCATAAATTTTAAAATTATCTATGGCATGTAATATAGGGGTAGCAAACTTTGTTCGCACGTGGTGTTCAACTTGACAATGGAGTGATCTCCCCGAGTTTCCTTCTGCATCAATGGCTGCCACAACTTCCTTATATCTTTCCATATCAGCAGCGTAGTCATTCATCACATGTTTCATCATAGAGGTAGATCCATGTGCAGGGTTGTAGTTAAGGATACCTTTCCTGGAACGAGTAGTAGGTTGCGAGACAGTGGGAGCTCTTACCTTCAGACACAATTGGAGTGGATGATGTTGAATGACACAAAATACACCTCATTGTTTGTGGTACCTTTACATCAACCTTTATTCCTTGCAGATGCAACAAGAAAAATGCCCACACTAAAGAGGTTCTATGATAAGGTATCCAAAACCTACGGTTGTCTTGTAGATGAGTGAGTCGCAATGCCAAACTACCAACTCCTCTGCAACATGCAACTCTTCTATTGTAACTCCAACATCCGCAATGGTATTGTGTGTGTCTTCTGTTGTTCTTGGCTCTGTGTTGGAAGGCTCTCCTCCTAGTAAACCTTGTCCTCCCCATTCAGATTGAACCAAAGTTGTTGTCATATTTGTTGAAATCTAACTACGAAACCCTAAAAGGGGAACCCTAGTCATTGAGAGCTAATCTTTGCAAACAGATCACATCTTATTCATGCGACCTTCCAAGCCATGAACACAATGATCTTGTTAACATGTGTTGGTCACAACTAGAAAATGAAAAATGACACCCATCAACCAAGGAAAAATAACATGAAATCTTGAACTAAACTAGGTGATACATGTTTAGGGCCAAACCTCAACAACCACCATGAAGGCAGTGATGGCTTGAATCTTCAACAACTAATGCAGCAAATCTCTTCCCATTTTGCATCAAAACCAAAGTGGGCTGCCAATATCTTCCATCCCTATTTGCTTAACTACAACCTTCAAATGCAACCCTAAGAAAGTGAGGAACAGTACTGTGGAGAAATGATGTGACCATGTGCACAAGAATGGTCTTAGTATTGCATTCTAAACCCCTCTTTGGTATTGGTATGTTCATAAACCTACCCATGATGCACATGTATGAGCTAGTGTACTGTCCCCTTTGATACCAGTTGGGTATGTTCTGTGATACCCTACTTGATACCAGTGCTTATACCAGGCCCTAACATATATACCGGTCCAACACTGGTCCCGACCCCAAGATTTGAGTGACCGGTGGATTTATTCCTCCCTACTTCATGCCCAGAGTTTACGGTTAGATTATAGGTGCACAAATTGACCAATTTTTTGGGCACGGAGACTTTTTCAGTATTCACATCTCAACTATGAATTTGAAACTTGGAAGGACAATCTTTGTGATTGTGATTACTGAACCAATGACCACATGTACGTGTGGAGTTGGAAGTGCCCACACTACAGTCACACACCTTAAAAAAAGGATTTGCAACAGGGTCCAAGACCAACACAGGGCGATCATGTTGGTCAAGAGAATATTTTTAGACCCAAAGAGTTTATGCTAGGATCTAGACTGGAGGTATGAAAACAAAGTAACGCTAATGTGATATTACTTTCCTACCAACTTTTAGGCAAAAAAATCCATATAATTACATCTCCACTCAAAAAACAATACTCATTCAAAAAATCAATCTGCAAGCTTGGGTCCAATCTTGAGCTTAAAAAGTCCAATTAAGGAGTGTTTCCGACCCCAAGTTTCTTGGACTTCAAATTTTGATATAAACCTACCACTAACTTAGTCATTGTTGTCCTACCTTAGGGAGAGTGTCGTGACAAGGAGAGAGGGAATTATTATATACGAGCGCATCTCTCATCCAACCAACATAATAACTTGACCCCTTGTAGGTTTGTTGCCAATTCATCATTGAGAGGGCATTTCATCATTTTCATGTTCATCAATTAGAACATCCAAGGCACGTTGAAGCTCACTTTGCAACTTCACATCTTCATGTGGATCATTTCCAACTTGCGACTGCATAAACCTCTCAAATAAGTCTTTTAACATTTAAATCTCTCAAATCATGTGCTATTGGAGTCTAAATACCTTCAAATCTCTCAAAGAAACCCTTGAACACTCAAAACATTCAAGTCAAATGCTTGACTAAATACCTCCAAATCTCTCAAATAAACCTCTCAACACTCAAGAAACTCAAAACACATACTCTTGCATCAAACATACATTCAAGCAGAAAAACAAAAAACAAAAAACTACTTACAACAACAACAACAAAATGCGCCTTCAGACACCTCCAAAGCTCCGAAGCGCCAACTCCTCAAGATCCACTCCGCAAATTCAAATGCAATCAAATCTCTAGGCACTTCACTTGCATGGTGGACTCATAACCTATTGGAATCAATAGGAGATAAAATTGCACAAGCATAGACACCTATACAAAGGCATATGAACAATGCTTGGAGTGAGATGGTCTCATGCTCTCTTTTGCGTTGCCTTTTATTGCTTTCCTTCTCGTCATTGGTTCATACAAACAATATGGAATAAGTCTTATCCCTCTTCGGACTAGCATGGTAGCCTTATTCTAATCTTATTCTTTCTTATGCCTCTTCCATTATATTTCTATTGACTACGAGCAATCTAATGCTCTACCCTCTACAAAAATACCATATGACATTAAATATCATATTTAGTGTAGTTACTCTCTTGTTGTTGGTTATGTAGTCTAAAACCTTCGACCCTTAACATCTTGAGAGGGCCGTTTTGGGCTTATAATTGACTCTTGAAGGCAAATCCATCCGAAAGGTAGGTGCTAGGAAGGTCACATTAGTTATCATTGTGTTCCTCATGATTTTTCTTGTCAATGGCTATGATCCCATTCCAATATGACATAATATTATTCGGCTACAAGGTTGTGTTTCATTCTATATTTAGCATGTAACATGGACCTCCACTATCTTACCTTCATGGGAAGAAACTGATGTTACAAATAATGAATAGTGTCGGTTTGAATAGTAAGGATAGTGTGAATACTGTTGGTATTTTCAATGATAGTGTTTTTATTAATAATAGTAATAGGGGAATAATATTGGATGAACATTGTTTCTTACGAATATTATTGGGATGAACAATAATTCCTACGCATAGTGCGAGTATAACTAAATGTTCAACCTAAATGTGTGAATAGTAAACAAATATTCCTAGTTGTCGAGGGGCCCTAGAATATAATTGACATATTCCAAGGTCATGGAACCAACCCACATGGCTAAATAATGTTATGGAATAGATTGTTGTTCACAAGAAATTTTAAAGTCAAGAATGAACTAACTTTTCCCTTTGTTAATGATAGTACTATATATAGTAACTTCATATCATTTTCATTAAAAAATTTCAATTTTCTATGAATCTTTTTCTTACCTTAAAAATTGTATATCTAGTGTTAATATGATCTTGCATATATTTATCAAAATTTCTTCAAATTTTGAACATAAAATTTTCTAAATATTGCTACTGTACTGATGTGACCTTAGAATCATTAGCAACAAATTTTTCTAAGATACAATAAAAATGAAGGTTTAGAAAGCTTAGTTTTTAGATGAAACCACAATACACTCCAGGAAGTTAAGGGGTTAATAATGTGAGTTGAATCCAACTTGTATCTCTTGGGAAGCCTTTCAAGCCGTCAACATGGATAGAAATACCATAACATATTGAAATTTATTGTCCCTAGCTGAATTGTCCTAATGTAGGTATAATTTTTCTAGTAGTGATCAAACAACATTCAAACCATTAATGTTTGGTGGAATTCAAGAACGGATTCTAGAGGTCAATTTGTTAAAACGTTGAAAATTAGAGGGGTGTAATATGAATAGAGAGACCTCCCAATCTATCCATATAAATTGTAGCTTAACAATGATTAACATCTAGGTCCAACGCAAGGCATTGGGAGGTCTCCCAATGCTCAGGGGTGGAAGAAAATCAACCTCAGAAAAATTAAAATAAGAGATAATCACCTAGATTTTCCCCATAAAAGCTTTTCAAATAATCATTCCATGGCGGTTCATCAAATAGCTTCTTGGAATTACAGGGTGCAAGCATAGTAAAGTGGACCAAAAAAATGCTCCGGTATATGAAAGCCATGATTTTCTTGGTCAAACGCCTATAAGTAGTAGCAAAATGTTGTTTAAAATAGATTATTTTTCATGATGACCTCTATTGTTAAGTTAGGTACTCAAATATAGAATATCAATATGAGATCTTCAAAACCTATCATCAAAAGTGACGTGTAAAATCAACTGACTAAATATAGTTTTGAACGTAAATTTCATGACCTTAAATATTTTGAACTTGGAATTTCTTTTCATATTCCTTGAATTCATTATAAACTTGAGGTCATCGTAATTTTTTTTCAAAAATTCATCAATTTAATGTAATGTAATTGTATTTTAAACAAGTTTTGACAATTATCTTTTCAATGATACCCACTTGCACCACCACTTGCACCGTCTTCTAAAATACATATACGTTGTTTGAAATTATTTTTTGTGAACATAAATTGCTTGGCTTTGTAGATTCATATGTTTTCTAAATGTTTATGAATTTTTATTTCATAAAATACAAAGTTAGTATATTATTTTGGATCACTTTCACTTAAACCTGAGCAAGGATCAAGAGCTGTCGACTTTACCGTGCTTGCACCCTACACACTAGAGGTTTTCCAATGCACGAAGGCACCTTGCCGGAGATGATATAGTGAAGTTCAAATCTTTAGGTCCTAAGGCAGTTGCGTAATGAGAGTATGTACCGTCGTCGTGACCATGAATGACTGTGAACCCCCAGAATGGTCCACCACTCCGTGGGGTCATTTTTAGTTAGGATTTTAGCATTAGAGTTAGAATTGATAGGGACTCAAAGAAAAAATTAGTTCATTTAGCGTTTAGCTCAAAATGGGAGGATGAATTACTGAAGGCGTAGGGCCTTTACCCGTGAAGGGAAAAAAACTAGTTTAGGTAGAATCAGTCAAAATAAAAACTAACTAGGGATAGAAACTAGCTAAATTAGGAAAAATAGCTAACTAAGCAAGACCTAGTTAGTGGGAAGAAGTGTTAGTTAGTAAAACAACTAGCTAAGATGATTAAATTAGTCGAGCTAGGTAAGCAAGGGTTAGTTTACTAGTTAGTATGGATCACACAAGACAAGTGGAGGTGTTCGGCGTGAGAAGACAAATTAGCATGAAAATTTTGAAAAAAAAATAACGAAGGGGCCACTTGTCCCCTTGGCCCTTTGTCAATTTGATGGCGAAAATTAGAACAAATTAGAAAGATTTTTGTATGAGCCACCTCGGCGTAGGGCTGAAAACTTCAACTAAAAAAATTCCCGAGCTAAAATTTCAGGAGGGGTTCGAAAAATAAAACCGGTAGCGGAGAGGTCCAACCATTTTTTGAAAGGATTTTAAAACTCCCTCTCCCCACCTTGCAAACTTCCTTTATTCTCCGACTAATGGACGAAGTTTTACCTCTAAGTGATTAGACAAACTCTCTCATCTTTCTAGAATTTGAACGAAGCCCTACTTCAATGTAGTTAGGCAAATTTTCTCTCTTATTATTGATTAGTAGACAAAGCCCTACATCTATGTAGTTAGAAGGAAATACCCTCTTTTTTTCAACTAGTGGGCGAAGCCCTACTTCTATGTAGTTAGGAAGAATCTTTCTTTTGCATGTCTCTGGTAATAAGGCTTGAGGAAAATTCCTCCCTATCTTCTCCTAGTTAGAATGTGTGTTTGTTAACATACAAAATTTCCTTCTTCCGTAAAGGTACGTTAGAATGCAATTCAAATATTGAGGCATTCCAAATCTTAGCCGTTGATGGCCTGAATGCTTAGATTAACACTTGAAACCAGAATTTAGTATTTTTCGTAGAGGTTTTTTATAGATATCCATAGCCGGTTTCCATATGCAATTTGGTTAAGATAGCAATTAGTTATGATTTTCCAAAGTTGAGGAAAAAACTAGGATGTTCATTTAGGCAGCGGCTGCTGGATCAAACCTGCTAACCTTATCAAAATGTCAATCTTATAAAAATTCCAAGTAAACTTTTTATTTTACTTTGCAAGGCTATTTAGAACATGTGATTTCAGTGAGTATTGAATTAGATATGAATTTTCAAAGGTGCAGTACATAGTTTGAGCAATTCTAGTTGACTGCTGCATTACATGGAGGCTACTGGATCCATCTCAACCTACCTTATTAATATCATATTTTTTTAATAGATCGTTTTAATAGCTTTCCAGGGTTGTTTAGAACATGTGATTTGAATGAGTTATGAATTAGATATGGATTTTCAAAAGTGCAGTACATAGTTTGAGCAATTTTAGTTGACTGCTGCATTACAAGGAGGCTGCTGGATCCATCTCAACCTACCTTGCTGATCTCATGTTGTCTTTTTATAGATACCTTTCTAGTGATATATGGCGAGCTCCAATTTGAATAATAAAAAATTAACTATGGATTTTTGAAATTGAAGGATCGATTGAATAGACACCATGTTTTCAAACCTTGTACCTTTTGCAAATCTTATCCGATTAAAGTGAATTTTAGGTCTCTAGAAAGCCAATAATGCGTACTAAATGAGTTAATTATAATGAGGCTAAGATTATAGTGCACTAAAATGAAGTTTTGACCACAACCAAGTTAGTTTCAAAGACGAAAACAAGATCAACGTCCGGGAAGTGGAACAAGGCGAAAAGGTGGTGGTTCAGCCTACATCGAGTCCAATCAAACGAAGAGCATTGAGGTAAGAAACCTAACTCTAGCCTTTCATTTAGGATTGGAATGATTCCACATATTTGTTCTCTTTGAACAAATTTCATGAATAAAGGTTTCGGTACCGAAACCCCTATTCCACACATTTGCTCTCTTTGAACAAAATTCTGGAATAAGGGTTTCGGTACTGAAACTTCTTTTCCACACCTTTGCTCTCTTTGAAACAAAATTTTGGAATAAGGGTTTCAGTACCGAAACCCCTATTCCACATCTTTGCACTTTTTGAAACAAATTTTTGGAAGAAGGGTTTCGGTACTGAAAGCCCTATTCCACACCTTTATTCTCTTTCAAACAAATTTCTGGAATAAGGGTTTCGGTACCGAAACCCCTATTCCACCTTTTGCTCTCTTTACAAGAAAGTTATGGAATAGAGATTTTGGTACTGAAACCCTTATTCCATATCTTTACTTTCTTTGAAAAAAAGTTCTGGAACAGAGGTTTCGGTACCGAAACTCTTATTCCACACCTTCATTTTACTTTAAAAAAATTATGGAATAAGGGTTTCAGTATCGAAACCGTTATGCCTAACCTTTCATTGAAAAAAATATTAGATGTATCAAATTCATGTGACACCATAGTCTCACTTCTTATGTTTTTTAATGTCTATATATATGTTTTGTGTACTATCAAAATGTTGATTGTTATGTCTATTAGGTGGTCTTCATTAATTTTTGTATTGAACTATGAATGCCAAGTAAATTTCATCTTGTAAACTAATTTTTGTTTTAATGTGCAGTTCATTATAAATATGTAGTTAATATTTTATTATGCAATGGATAGTTATTTTGTGTCATAATTTTTTTTCATTTATCATAGACTCTGATTTGGTTGTTAACATGTAGAATGACGTTTTGGCGGACGCTGACATTGAAGAAGCCTCAAAAAAGAAGTTAAAGAAAACAAATATTAATTTCATCATCAATAGCTTGCGAATTCAGCCCCTCTCAAAATCTCGTTTATCCATTCCTATATGCCGCTTGGAGCCACTACCTTTGATTAGGCCAATTCTAAAATTTGATGTTCAATTATTGGAGAATGAATTTTTCAATGGATATAGAGAGGGTGATCATGTCTTATATGTTTCCATTGTCAACGATCGTGGGGAGAGTTTATTTATAACAGATGACAAATCAAGTTTTTCGCATCCACTATGGCAACAAACGAATGATATTTTTAAGCAATTCTTTTCTTAAGATGATGATTTTAAAATTTTAAAGGTAGAATGTTTTGGGTATGGGAGGGTAACCACCGAGTTACAGTATGGAGGCGTCACATAGACAAAGTTCATGCTAATGAGGTGAATTGGCATTATAGTGTGGATTGTATATGTCTTGATGCAAAGGATGTGACTGGCGTTCATTTGGATGCCATGAATGACGTCAATAGGTGAGGTCTCAAATCCATTGATTCATTGATTTTTTTTTTGAATCCATTCATTTTTGTATTTACAAATTTTTTGTATTCTAAATTCAATATTGAATTCCTTGTCTCAGATAAATGCGCATTGGAGCTCTAATCATAAACCAAAAATGACATTGAAAAAATTACAGAAAATTACAACAACTCTGGTGGATGACCACTAATTTCCTTAACCCAACCGCGAGCGGTTTGATTAATTCACGCGGATAAATCATAAAATATTTTTAAAAAATAATATAATTGAGAAGGTTTTACGCACACGCGCGTAGTAACATCTTCTCTGTATCCGCCTATAGATTATTCATGCTTTAACAGTAGCTCAACTTGGGATAACACTAGTCAATGTAACCAACCGGATTCGAATCCGGGTTGGTCCAGACCTAATGCCAGTATCTTAGACAACTCGCATCCACAGGCGAATGTCTCAAAATATAGTAACAACCTATATATTGACTATTCTTATTAATTAAATTTTTTTTGTAGACAGTGAGCCTTAATTCAAACCGTGAGCGGTTTGAGTGGCTCACATGCAATAAACGAATTGCCATTGTGTTTGGCAACATATACAAACTTACGGTACATTCTTATCTTTAATTTTGAAGTAATTTTTTCAAATTTATGTGCATTTTATTTGTTATTTGATAGCATGACAAATAACTATATCTTAACGAGGATACAACATTATATGTAGACTTGACGGTTTCGAATCATGATGTTCTTTCATTTGGAGCCCCGTCCACAATTTATTTTCAACAAAGCAAGTAGTTTATTTCTAGTGGAAGTGGGAGCCCTAAATGTCTTCTTCAATCGTACAACGTCCAAGTCACAATTGATGCACAGAGACATCCCATGGAGAGGAGCACGTGAGAAAGACCATGAATCTTTGTAATTTCTTATTGAAACGTTAACTAAACCAGAAGATGTTGTCCTGGATGCTTATGAATCTACAAGTAAGAAACAATTTTTGGTTTTCTAAGTTTTGGGATTGAATCTTCTGTGCATGACAAATATGTTATGATATGCATGATTGTATTTGTTGCAGGTACATCTATTCATGTTTGTCGTCGTAGTGGTCGACACCTTGTTGCATTCGAGAAAGACTCGGCAATTTTCAATGCAATATTGGCTCATTTATGCGATTCATTGCCATCTCCTAATGTTGATGGCTTGCAATCACTTAACATGGGATGCGAAGATGATGATGAGCCCATTCGGAAAGTTCCAAGGAAATCTCGCTTGAGTGCGTAAGTTTGTTCGTTTGAATGATTTTAAAATTTTGTTTTTCTTGTGAACTATTTAATGTTCCATCAATTATTTCTAACATTTTTATATTGTGTGTAGAAAAATGAAAGAAGCGATGTCCCCCTCTCGCCAATTGATTCTCCCTGTGTATGCCGAGTCTGAGGCGATACAATTAGCATCTAGTATTACACCTCCAAGGCGAAGTAGATCTAAATGTTATGATCTTCGTGTCTTGACATTCATAGATATAGAGGCAGAGGAATGTAATGTTCATGTTTGTAATAATAAGGAGAAAAATAAATAAATTATGGGATATAATGTGGGTAGATGAAGAGGTCTTGCACATGCTATTATTTGTGCACATGCTTTTTATTTTGTGTGACAATTATTTGGTTTTTATAAAATAACCACTAAGAGTGGACGTTCATTTTGTGTGACCATTGGCTAAAATCCCTAAACCTTAATGCCTTTTACACAACATCATTGTATAATAGCTTTCATCATTATTTAAAATGTTCAAATACATTGGAGCAATCAATTATGCAAATTAGTTTTTGTCATCGAACATATGTTGTTATTAGAACTACAATTATATGGTAATAGGATACCAAACCCACGGTAATGGGTATATTTCCCAAATTTTTGTCAACTTAATATGCTCATTACTTACCGCTCTCTGCTCACTGCTCATTGCTCACCGCTCATATGATAGCACTCCCCATCTAGAGACCACCCAATCATGCATCAACTAAATAAGTAATGATGTCACTCTAGATGAAAAATGGACGAAAATATGATTGAAATGATAGATGAACATATGGATGATCTATGTTGAAATAACTATAAATGTACCAATTTGTAAGGATGAGGGCTATAGAAGGACATACAAACTACAACAACTGAAAGACATACAAACTATGTAGTAGTGTGAAGTGACACACATGCACCGAGAAGCGTGAGATTCCAGAGGTTGCAACTTCAAAATGAAGTGCTCTAAATTGACTTCCATGGAGATCATTTTCATATTGACCTCATCCTATTCAAGCCTTCAATGCCCCTCCATTGACTTCATAACATTTCCTCCAATTTCTTAGATAGAATTGTTATCCTAGGATTCTTATATGGGTTGTGAATCCTCAAAAGCAACACCTATCTTGTCATCAATCCATGCTAAGTAGAAAAATTGTCATCATAAACGTTTTTCATTCTAAATGTCATTAAGCCTCTACCATTCTTGTCCCTCCAAAAGGGAAAAAAAAGTGATAAATCAAAATCAAACATAAGTACATGCATTTAATCAAAGTACTCAAAATCTATTTTCAGTATTTGTTAGTTGCAATTGCATTCTTTGGAGTGGGTACACCTAAATTTTCTAGAGCTATGAGGTGGATTTTGCACATATTAATTAATTATAGCTCTCTTGCAACATGCAGAAAAACTTGAAATGTTTAAGCATCAGGAGGTCTTCCGATCTCAGGGGGGGTCACTCCCTCTTATATTGATGCATACACGTGCACTCAGGACCTATTTATCGAGGGGCCATTTACCTTGCATAAAATATTATAAGGTATGGTATTTTTCAAAATAAAGATAAATGCTTATATTTTAATACACCCTATCAGTAATTATAATTTTTGAGGGAATCATTCAAAAATACCCTATTTTACTTATATTTCATTTTTACCCTCCCGGCATGTGGGTAAATACCATTGACTCCACATTGGAACCGTTGGTTCAGTAACATTCAAGCCAGCCAACCTACGAAGTCATCCATCCAAGCTTTTTCAACAAAAAATTACTTCTTTTCATCCACTAGCACAAACCTTGCCCTAGAACCCTAGTAATTGTTTCTACGCTATTTTACATGTACAGCATAGACCCTACCCTAGACCCGCTACCCCTAGTAATTGTTTCCACGCTATTTTACATGTACTGACTAGATAAAAGAGGCCATTATATGTGATGGTATTCTACATGTAAACATGTTTCAATATTTTTAAACCCCCTATATTTTATTTACATTCTTTGCAAAATTTATCTACAATGAATATATTAGACCCTATTTTTTATCAGACGTTGTTTCTACGATTTTCACCAATGACCTCCCCGAGCTTCCGATATTGTGAGAAGCATCAATACAAGGGTAACACCTTCATTGTCATAGTGATTCACACACATAATTACAACGTGTAATTTCTATGAAGGAGATAGAATATGACTATATTTAATTCACCTATGAGAATCACATTTATTTCAAGTGTTTGGATTTGACATACTCATAATGACGTTCCGGGGTACACAAAAAGACATATTGATACATGCTAAAGGAAGTTGTGGAGGGAGTACCAATTTGATTTTGCACCGCACATGTGATATTGACAGTGCATACATTTCGAGGGGTCTTTGTGGAATGTATTGTGGAGGTGGGATGTTAGCATTGTCATAACATGATCATTAATGAAATGCCCACGCCAAATTAGCAATCTAATCTCTTAAATGGCGATGACATACAAATTTTTTGACATCAACCACTCATAACGCGTATAGTCTACACGTTATCTACATAGAGTTGTGATTTGTTAAGGTAGTGTGATCATGTTGGGAGTAGCATATATGGGAAGCTCTCGTAGAGCCATTTTCATTTCTACTTCCATGGTGAAGCCATGTTGCGTTGCGGAGTGAACACAAATCCCTCACTACTTTCAACATGATTTAGTTTACCATCCTCTTTGGAACTGTGATATACCCGGACTAAAGGATTTAATTTTGGATTATGCAAGAGAGAAAGACCAACCATATTTTGTTGTACCTAGCATGTGAGCAAATGGTGTTTGGAATTAGACAACTCTATAGAAAGAATTGGGTCAAACAACCCAAGAGAGAATGATGCACAAGGGCTAGACAACCGATGAAGGAATTGCACGGGAGTTAAACAACTCCTGATCAAAGATCTTTGTGTTGGAGTTAGACAACTCCAACTAGGAGTTAGACACCTCCCTTTGGAAGATCTTTGTGTTGAAGTTAGACAACTCCTAGCGGATGGATGTTATTCATTGGAGCTAGACAACTCTCAATGAATAAACATAGTTGGAATTAGATAGTTCCAACTAGAAGAATAGATGAATGCATCGAGTTGGAATTAGACTTTGTACATTACAAAAGCTTTACAATTTAATCACAATATTGTGATTAAGTTGTAAATATTTTATAATGTACGAAGTTTGAAAGTTCTTGATAGTGGTGTCTCATGTGCATTCATACTTTTATTTTCTTGTGTAAAAGAGGAACGTGACAACTTGGTATCAAAGCGAGAAATTGAACTAAGATTGTAGAAATCATGGCTGACACCACAACCACCATGGTTATAACTCATGAAGTGAGAGAGCAAATTTTGGGAATGATGCGAGAGGTGATCGCTTGGGAACTAGGAAATGGGGAGAGGCATGCTAATGGTGATCGGGCGGTAGCATTTACCTAACCCTAACGACCTTGATAAACGTCAACCATCTCCGACCCTGGTAAAGAGTTATAGTAGGCATTTACAATATTCTAGCATGCCTCAACATAGTCATGGCAATGTATCAAGATCTAGAAGTTGTAAGAGGCAGAGAAGATTTCATTGATCTAGATTAAGAAGAAATTCTTCATCGACCGCGTTGTCTAGTGAATGGCCTAGTTCTTCATCTCATGGCAACTCTAGCTGATTTGCTCCTTCTTCTAGGTCTTGTGGACCAAAAAACAATAGAAGGCGTATTGATGTCATGAGTGATGTGAGGAAATTCACCATCAAACCTAGTTTTGGAGGGTGTAATTTCAAACATGAAGAAACTTTGTTTTTTAATCCACTATCGAGGATCTTTTTTCAAAGAAATATTCAAAGAGGGATACAATAAGAGCGATGGTGATTTTTTGATTGACAGAGCCCGTGTCTAGTATGACATAGTTAAAAGCGATTGAGAAGGGCATGGGTTACGTCTTATTAGAAGGTGGAAGGGTTTTAAGTAGTTTTTTCTTGATAAATTCCTTTCATTCGGTTTCCAATCACAAATGCGTTAAAAAATGTACAAGCTTAGACAACGAGAGAAGTTTGTTGTAGAATTTAAATCTAAGTTTGATGAGCGATCTGCCCACTTTCCTTCATGGACAAAGATAGATTGAGTGGAGTTTTTTGTGGAAGTTTTGAGGATTTAAAAGTCAAAGCTTGCACCCATGTCCTATTGAGCAAAGCTGTGAGCCCAAATTGATGCCCACATGTGTTGTTAACACTTGTAAAACATTACAAGTAGTGTTTTGTTGATTTATGATTATTCACAAAAATATAAAAAGAGTGAAGCTTGAAGAAAGCTAAGTTTGAAGCATTAGGCTTGTGTGGAGTGGACTTAAGTAGTATGAGGACATACCTTGGTAAAGTGTGGTAGGTAGAAAGCCAAGGTTAGTTAAATGTTTGAATTAGGATCTTTGTTGATCATTTGAGGGAGGAAGGCTTAGGAGATTAGATGAGAGCCTGCAAAGTAGGAAGAGATTTCGAAGGCTTATCGAGAGCCTTGTGAATGGGATGAGTCCCTACTTAGAAGGAGCAGGTTAAGGGGTTGTGATTGGAGGCTCTAATCCTCTCACCCTATCCTTATCTCATGCCCTCTCTCCCTCTCAACTCACTATATAATCCCTCATTCTTCCTTCACTCATCCTCTCTTTCCTTCGTGCTCCTTAAGCACCCCACGGGTTATAAGTGTGGGTGTGTGGGAAGCAAGATAGGAGCACATGTGTGTGCTTAGTTCTTAGGAGAAGAGCCAAGGCTATTTAGCCTTGAAGAGGGATTGACCTCTTGTTAGAAGTAGATTGGGTTTAAGGAATTTGGAGTTTGATTGTAAACTTCAACTTGTTGCATTGAGATTCATATTGAAGTGAGAGAGTTCAAACTTGTTTAAACTTGTGGCATTTAGAGTGACTAGATTGTACTAGGTGCATTACTTGTAGTGTTTTATTAGTTATGAACTTGAGCAGAACTTTATAGTGAGAGATTTGTCAATTATGGATGATCAGAGTGTTCAATGGGTATGAAAATTTGAGGGATTGTTTATTATAAAGTATGGGAGTTGTGGTAAAAATTTGAGAGCTTCAGTCATTGGGATGAAAGAGTTATTAAAAGTTGAAGGGGAGGGTGTCTAGGAACAAAGCAGCAAGGTTTGAAAATATGTATCTCTTAGAGGGTTATAGATATGGATACCAAAATTTGACACTACCTTCTGAACTTATATATCTATCTTGTGTCAAAATTTTAGATTGATTGGACGTAGGAGTTGGAAGTTATTAGAGTTTTAATGACCGGATGCTTTATCACAACATTTATACTAAGTAGTTAGAGTTAGAATTTCATGCATAACTTTTGCATACGAACTCTGTTTGTGCCAAAATTTGGTGTGGAGATTTTTGATAAGGTACTCAACAAGTGTACTAAATTTCACTTGAAGAACATAAGTTGGGTGGGAGTTATATTATTCTGAAGTTTAGTAGGAAGACATTGATAGAGATTTACATCAAGAAGAACTTAGAGAAGGAAGGGCAAGGATAAGTATATAAGTATTTTTTAATACTTGTATTTAAAGCCTATGTGCTCATGGAATCCACAAGCGAAGTGTCATGTACCCATACGGAATCAACCACGATGACATGTGATAGCACGGAATCAATAAGCGAGAACTCATGTAGTAGTGTGGAGTCGATGGCAAGGACTCGATTCACAAGAGGGATATCTTTGAAGGCATGCGTGGCCAAAGCGGCCGGGTGGACATTAGAAAAGGCTAAGGATATAACCTTGCCCGACGTTAAGGAATGTAAAACTACATAGTGTGGTGTTAATCAAGTTGTGTATATTCCAAGGGTAGATTGGAATTATATATTGGGTTACAAAGAGAGAAGTCTCTACATGTCATTATAAACTTTTCCACTCGGGCTAGGACGAAATCGAAGGGTGGAGGATTTTTGGTGACAAAAGCATATCGTTTGGTTGCAAACTTTGATAAACAAAATAGGATAACAAAGTTTGGTCAACTTGGAAAGAGGCCTATAGGATCCAATTTGGAAGGTCGATTTTTCTTATCCTCTAAATTTCCTAGGAGAAATCATGAGGGCGGCAAAGGTAGCAAGACTGTTAGATTGAGTGAAAAAAAGCAAGAAGAAGATCGCTAGTAGGGACATTGTTTTGTCTGCCATGAACTTGGATATGGATCCTTCGAGTGCCCCGAGAGAAAGAAGCGACAAATGACAGCCTTGGAAGTGGAAAATTTAGCAGAGGCCCAAGAACATGATGGAGGTGGCTCAATTTAAGTTTCTATTGCAGTGATGAACATGGAAGTAGAGCAGGAACCGACGGTAGTTCAAGTTAAAAGTATTTGAACTCTTCTCATCCATGCACAATCATGGTTGGCTTGAGAAGCACACATATTATGATGTTGGCTAATTTTGCGAGGAAATTGGGACTTCTCCTAGTTCCAGTAAAGGTGTATTATGTTTTACTACCGAACAACGGATCTAGTGCTATCAACCAACATATGTCGAAGGTGCCAATGGACATTCAAGGAGTCAATATTGTAGCCAACCCCAAGGTTTAATGTGTAGTGCAATACAATGTCATCTTAAGAATGACATGACCATGTCAAGTGGACGCACACATTGCGTGTAACGAATGCGTAGTACATGAAAAACTTTCAGATGGTGAAAATCATTTCCCATCAAAGGTGAATGATCATTGCCAAAGATTCTTATATTTTTTCATTTATAAATGAAAAGGTCTATCAAAAATGTCAATAAATTTTTCTAGTACAAGTGGTAGAATTGCAAGAAGCAACCAAAGTCAACAAGGAAGAGGAGGTTGCCTTGGATGGTAAGTTATTTTTTGATGAATTTAATGATGCATTTTCTAATGAAATAATTGAATTACAACTAGTAAGGGAAGTTGATCATGCCATAGACTTGGTCACTAATGCAACTCCAGTCTCAAGAGCTCTATATCTTCTTTCTTTCGCTCCAAATGAGAAACTGGAAAAACTAATTGACGAATTTGTTAAACAAAGGCTACATTTGACCTTGTAAGTCTCTATGGGGTGCGCCAACCCTCTCCATGAAAAAAAAGGTTAGGTTTTTGAGATTGTGTGTGAATTATCATGGATTGAGTGCTTTACTACTTCTCGCTTCTTATAAATGCTTGTTCTCTTAATTGAAGCCAAGAATATTTTGGGGCATCAGGAATGCGTGTGGTCCCATTCTTGTTTACTAGAATGCGTTAGAGCTTCTATTATTAATTCTTAATTAACTCAAAATTACTCATCATTAATTAAATAAAATATAAAATTATAATCCTTAATATGTATTTAGTTAAATACTTGTTAATTCTCTTTTGCAAATGAAACCTATGGCAGTAACCCGGGTGTGCGCGGATTGTGATAGCTACCTCAAAATTGGTCCAAACCAGAAGAAAAGGGGCTCAAATTGTCGGGCTCGTCAAGCTCTATTCGCCCTCAGAACGACAACACTTTTTGAGACTTTGGTTTTTGAGACTCCGTTGTACTAGAAGAGGGCAAACTTTGACCACTGCGACATTGCTAGCAAACACAAGAGCAAACACACACACAAACCCCAAAAGACACAATGATGAACCCTGTCCCACGTCCATGTTGTTGAGACTACACTGTTCGCAAAGTGCAAACCCAATGTTGGTCCTATTTTGGGCACCCTCCATGAAATTTATTGCTATTATTTTAAAAGCGTTCATGCACTTTTTTAAATTCAGTAACCTGCCCTCCGGAAAATGAATTAATTAATTGCGTTCATGCACTTCATAAATTCGGTAACCCGGGTTACCCATAGGTCTCAAATTTTTTCAACAAACCCTTGGAAATGCCATTCAATAGCATACCCCTGATGATGGTTAAATGCATGTAGGTAGGTGTGTCTACAGTAAATTGTAGATGCACAAGCCTTTGTTTGCCAACCTAAAGTTAGAAAATCAGTTGTTTCCAAGTACTTACTAAGGGCCACTATACACGAGAGAGCTTCAGGGCCCTTGACTCATGATGTAAAAATAATGTGATTGGTCAAGAAGCATGAGATGGTCCTAGGCTCCTAGTTCATTTTACATTAGACGTTGAAGGCCTAAAGGAGCAAAGAAATTTGAACAAATGAGAAATTTACATCGCATCCTACATGGCAGTAAGTGGATAATGTTTCATGGTCTACTGGATATTGCATTAGACCTTTCAAAAAGAGCTAGATCTAATGTAAAAATAGGGACTATGGCAAGCACTTAAATTGTCATTGGCTCTTAGACATACCGTAGCTCTCTAGCAGCTTGGGCACCTTTCTGCCTAATAATTAATTAAAAGTGAGAAAGTAAGTTAGGCAGCCCAAAAAATAATATTCTAAAATTGGGCAAATTCAAAAAGTAATTTAAAATAAGTTAGACACTCATCAAAGTCATTCCTATAATTCATGGATGGTTTTCCTAATTTCATCAATGGCGGCTACGATTAACCTAAACACTTCCCTTAACCAACATTCCTTACCCTGAAGTTTGTTTTTTACTTGTATGTCAGGGTTTTGCTTTGTGTGAGAGTTATATGGAGTAGTCTTTGTGAGAGACTATGTCACTTGCATTATTGTGATTTTAGGCACTCTTTGAATGTTATTTCTTTTTTTTTTGGACACTCAACAAAATTAATTTCCCAAAAATTTAGGCACCTTCCAAATGAATTATTTTTTGTCCAAGCTGCTAGAGAGCTACGGTAGTATATTATCATTAAGGGGACTCAAACCTAAACATATGTTGCAGTCCCTCAACATGGTCCACTTTCACTTTACACTAAGCTTGTGGGCCCATCAAATTGCAAATTGAATTTCTCTTTCTTATAGTACGGACTTTGGAGGATTTTCAAAGGCCCTTAGAGTTTCATGGCCATGGCTCTTGGTATGTGTGTAAAGCAACCCTTATACTAACTTAAATCCCACCAAATCGACGATTGCCACAATTTCTACACCAATATGTGGAAATTAAGTTGCCTTCACGAAAAAGTTGTCTCTTTACCCATGCAAATTATCAGAGATAAAGACTAGACCACAAACACTTATAACGTTGTTTATTCATCCATATAACAACCACAGAAGAAATATGATTATTATATTTCATCGGTCGATTAGTGTGAGGCAACTAATTGCACATATCGGTGTACACATGGTACCACTAACTAAACTAACGAGATTCTGGGCCACACTTCTTACACTTAGATTCATGAGAATCCATCCACAAGATTGCTCATTAAATACGATGAATCCGGAAAACCATGCACCTTGGAAAGTGTAAAGCTGACCCTGGTCCTCGGGCGCCACGTGTTTCAAAGGGAATTTCTCAAGCCCGGCATTAGATTCCTGGCTCCATGGAGGAAGCAGTACCTACACGCGGCTGCAGCCCAAAGAAGCAAGATTGCAAGGAGCGGGAAATCCAACAAGTAAGCTTAAGTCCCATGCATTGTGGTTAATGTTCTCATTCTGGCTTGCAACAGCCAAATTGATGTTTAGTTGAATCCAAGGCTAATCACATGATTAAAGGAACTTTGGGAGGAAAATGTACATAATTAGTCAAGGGTCTTAATAGCATGTCTGAAGCCAAGTAAAAAATCACTACTAGCATACGAGTCCTATGCAATCGTTCCATGTCGATGAAAGCACATTGCAAATCTATCACTATGCTAGATTTGCAAGTTTTTCATGTCTGAGATGATCCTAAACTACTGGGTGATAATGGAGAGGTACTCATTTCCGAATGGAGTGGTTGGCGGTTCGATTCCCATTGTGAAATCTTCTATCTACTTGACGGAAAAAACTAGCTAGGTAGGTAGGAAGCCAAGAGCCCACCCACCGCAAGGTAGGCAGTAAACCCCACCCTACATCAAGAGGATTCTTGAGCAAGGTAGGGCCAACATGCTCAAATTCACATCGGATTGCCCGATGTTGGTTATTTATTTATTTATTTGCAGGCTTTTCAATTACATAAGGCATGTTTCCTTTGCTGTAAGTTAATTGTCTAGGACTCATATACTTGTAGTGATTGCTCCATAGTCGAATTACTTGTCCCATGAGCATTGGAATATAACTTGCCACATGGACTGCGAAAGGCCACTTCAAAAACTACATGCCTTGTCTACCTGGTGCCTATAATGAAATGCAATGAAATTAATTTCAAAGTCCACAAAGTCAAAAGTGTAAGGAACTAGAAGAACATTAAGGTGGAGTAAAAAATGCTACTTCTCTAGAGTAACCGAACATGGTCTTTTTCCATGGTCCGACTTGATAGTCCAACTTCCATGGTCTGATTTCTTAAAAATCAATTTACAAAGCCTTGGGCTCCTCACTAGGTGTAAACCTAATGTGGACCAAGAGGAATGACCATTCACCAAAAAATGAATGTGCTGATTTTTTTAATATATGTTCAAAAAGGGCAGTTTTGAAAAGGAAAAAAAATTCAAGTTTGACCTTTCTCTTGTCTTCTCTTCTCTTTCCCCAAAAAAAATTCATTAAGAATTTATTATAACAACATTTCTCTATCATGGGCCCTCGCCTTTTTCTACTAGAGCACCTCTTTTGCCTCTCCCACCGCAAAACCCGTTGGACCATGTCAGCAGATCACGCGGGCCTTAAAATATGTCTATTGGTGACCTCGAACTTCATGGTCACTTTGACATTTTTTTCCTTGGTGTAAACCGAAGTGGTCCCAGGAAGAGTTCAACAGCCAATCATAGATTTTACAGGGCCTTGGGACGACTTCATGGTCCATGGTGTAAACCGGCCCTTAGTCGTGTTTACGTCAGGTTAACTGGGGTGAAGGTCTATGGTGTGGGGTCTCTAGGCAAGGCAGAGAGCGTTGCAGTTCACCGTGTGCAGAGAGTGCGTTAGCTAAGTACTAAAACTACCACAATTAATGAACGACCCACTGCACAAGCAACAGAACTTACCGGCACAGTAGATAGGACACCAAACCATTCTACTGGACCTCGCATGGACTCATAAGTATTGCATATGACTGTGCCTTACGTCCTATAAGATGTCTGCTCTGGTTCAAGCTTCGCTACCTCACAAGTAACAAATTTAAAGAAAACATTTCTCCAGTTTTGTGAGTTTCCTATAATCTGTCACTGATGCACTTGCTTTTGGAAGCTTCACAAGTAATTTGTGTGGGTGGTAATATTCCTTAATTGGACACCTATATTTGAGTGGTGTATGGCAAAGCTTGTACTCAAGAGCAGACATCTTGATGCCGACTGAACTATGTGCTTGGAATATAACACCATTCAAGGTTCAAAAGTTAACACAGTTGGGAGTATCTATGTGATTGCTTAAAGAAAAAGGAATCTTCATTTTGACTTTTTATACGTTTGCATCTCAACTCTAGTTTTGTGAACCCAAAATGACAATGAGTGTTTTTGATTCACGATTGCTTTGATGGATGAGGCAATTTCCGGTCCAATTAAATGGTCAAAATTATATGTGGAATTGGAAGTGCCCACAATTGGGTCACACACCTTAGATGACTTCAAATGGGGCATATTTTTCTTTTCTAGTTTTCTGATGGAATTAAATAGCATTGAATTCCATTGAAGAGTGAAAATACAACTCACAAGTTGCACCCAATTATCTCAAGTTGGGCTCAAGATTGGCCTTTTTATTTTCTTAGGTAAGATCCAACCCAACCATAATAGATGAACGATGTTCGTGTCATACAATCCGTTTGATTGTCGAGAGTTCAAAGAGATGGTTCCATAGCCTCAAGCTAATGCATTTTATTTCCTCTTCAATATGAAGATTGAAAGGTATTTTAAAAAAACCAAAGAAATGCTTAGTCCTTTGGTGAAACTGCATCCTATTAAAAACTCTAGAATATCAACCATCATGCTTCATTTAATAGGTGGTGTCGTGATGTGGGTCGATTAGTATTTAAAACGTAGGTATTTACGAGTGTTATTGCTATTCCAAGTATGCATGTAGATCAACCATGTTCTAGGTAGTTGTTTGGTTTAGAAGCGATCTTGAGTTCAAGATAAGGAGTGTTTGATAGAAAGGACTTGGTAGAGAGGACTTGAGGGATAGGAAAGGATAGGACTTACCGGCGGCGGCTGTTGTGAGCCAAATTTTTGGCTAAATAGTTTAACTATGAGCGGATAGTGAAAGATGGATGAAGTTTCATCCGAGTAGATGAAAATAGTTGAACTATAGGCTAGGAAGGTAGTTATAACCATAGGCGTGGCCATAGGTGGCCTTAGTTGGTTACATAAACTATCGTCATCTCCCCCGCCGAGCTAAGAGGGCTAGCGAGGGGGAGGAAGGCAAACAGTCCTTGATCATTGTTGAGCGCAGAGAAGAAACTATAGGTTGATCTCCCTCAGCACCGTAAGCGGGTGAGGCTAATTGTTAAACTATTTTCTGAGTAAATTTAATGATCACCACAGTGATTGTGGGACACTGGTTGCTATTGAAGATATTTTTATTTGATTTTTGAGTTTATTGAAGGGCCGGAGTGAGTCGAACTATTTTCTGGTTTCGAAGAAGTGATGTGGATTGTGAACTATTGTCCATTGTTGAAATTGTAATTGACAAAGTGAGAATCGGCGAGTATGTTTGAGCAAGTCAGAGTGTGCATCTGAAGCAATTTAGTGAATGAGAAGTGATAAACTATCGTCAGTGTTGTGATTGCAATTGATTGAGTTTTGGAATTGAGAGTGTAATTGATATATTACAAAGTGCAGAGAGCAATGAGAGAGTGAAATAGCAAGCTTGAGTGTGTTAGCCGAATGAGAAAATGAATCTAGAGAGGGTTAACTGAGTTAGCGAAGCGAGGAAGGCTAAACTATTGGCGCAAAACGATGGAATGTTGCGAGTGAAAGAGACCATAGTGGAACTATAATCTGTAGCGTCTCGGGAAGCACAACATTTGAGCGACCAAGAGCAAGAGAGTGAACTATTGTCTGATGAGACCGAGGATAAACAAAGAGTATTGCTGAGTGCCAGCGAAAGCAACCCTAAGAGAGGGAGGTGGTAGGCCGAGAGGCAGACTGGCGAGTTAAGCTATTGACAATAGTTGAAAGCCTGTGATAGGCAGTGAGATGAAGCCGAAGGGTATAGGGTCAGTCTGTGAGTGAGACGATTGACTATTGTTAACCTATGAGAGGCAGTGAGGAAGAAGAAAGAGCAAATAGTTCAGCCGAGTGAGACTATAGTTGAAACTAACACTTTAGGCTGATAGAAGTTACATGTGTCAAGTCAGTTTAATGAGAGAACCCCCGATTAACTGATGTGATGAGAAAAGATTTTGATCATTTGATTAGCGGTGGATTTGAGGAGTTAAGAGGAATTACATGTTCTTAAGTTAGGATAAACTTTGGATTATCAAGGAGATTAAGGCATAAGTTATCATAGACTTAAATGGAGTTTTATATTGATACATAGTCTAGAGACTTGATCTTTGAGTGTGAAGTGCAAGCTAACCAGATCAACCATTGTCTTGTGTGTTACCTTAATTGTTGTTGTTGCAGATTGTGTAGGGCAATCAAGACTATAGCTTGACCCTGATGACTATTGTTAGTTGCATGAGTTGTGAGTAATGATTAAATCTTGGAATTAATGAATAAACAAATTGTATTGTATTGAAATTAACATTGACCAATTAATGAAGGAGTTGTTGTGATTTGAAGATGCATTGGCCAATGGTTACCAAAGACAATTGTGATACTCAAAGACTATTGTTCTCGAAAGACTATTGTTACCGTAACACCATAGCAGGTTCGCCACCTGGCGAACAAATATTTAATTTTTTTGAAAAAATAAGGTTCGCCTCTCAAAAACTGAATTTCTCAATTTTCGTTTTTTAGCACAAAAATAAGTAAAAATGACCCTAAATAGCTTAGAAATAGCAAAATATTTCAAAAACTAATTTATTCTATTTTCGTTTTTTTGTCTTCAGAATTTTCTAATTTTTACGTTTTTTATTTTTAGAATTATTTTAGGACGAACCTGCTATGGTACTACGGTATACAATCTCATGACGAGATGGCTACTTACAATGATTGACACATACCCCACTGGATGAGAAACAGTGAGAGAAAACCTTGTGGGAAAGGAGAGTAAAAGATGGGTAAGTGATGTTTTAGAGTGAAGATAGCAACCCTATTATCTGATTAATGAACTATATAATGTGACAAATGCATGTAATGGACACTAGTAAAGCCTTCCTTGAGAGTCTGTACCCTGGGTTTTGGTTATTTCAATCATAGTAAAAAACTAACTACAGTTGTCACCTACAGCTGCTTAGGGTTCCTTGATGCCCTAAAACGTATAGTTTCCTATTGACCGAAGGAAACAAGGGGAAAGAGGATTTAAGGGGTGGAAAAACGGTGGTGGAACATTGTAAGTTGGGCATTTGGAATTTGGAAGAGCTTGGAAGCATTGCGACTTTGGAGGAGTTTGGAGGAGCTTGAAAGCATTGACGACCTTGAAGGACTTTGGAGAAGCTTGGAAGCATTGACAATCTTGGAGGAGATTGTTGCCACTCTTGCTAGCTCACTTTAACTTATCTTCACCGTTTCACAATTTTAGTAAGTATCACGAACGCTAGCCCTATACATCCCACACACGCACATGGTTAGCTATCCATACCAACCTTCAAGCTCATAGTTTGGTTACCAAATCCTCCTACACATGCATTTGGGACTTTTCCCTTAGTAGATAGCCAATGGTTACGTGCGCACTTCCATTCATGTCCATCCAATCTTGAGTTGATCATCACGTTGCCGGAGCAACACTACAACAACGCAAAGCATACTTGGCAACTTCATGCCCACGCAGGTCTAATGCCCGTAGAGGACGCGTTGTTTTGCAGCGGGCAAGGTCGATCGGCAAAGCCGCCTCCCCATATAAGCGTCTACGACTTCACACATGGCCCCTACCCCACCATCAAGTGACATTTTGTCTCTCTCCTAAGAGTTGAGGCCAGGTAGACGTTTTCCCTTAGCCGTTGGGGTTGGAGCCCACCCCCCCCCCCAAGCAACTTCAAACCTTCATAACTTTGTTATTTGATCTCCAATTCTATCAAACGACCAGTCCATCGACATCTACTCTTTGCGTACATGCCAATAGACTCCTCGTTTGCCCTATTTGGGCATGTATTACGGGAGTTATAGCTGTCTCAACCTCTGCAATCTTGGGTGCTACATTTGTTCCATCACGACATCCTTTTGAGTGCTAGGCGTTGTCCCTAGGCAACGCCCTTTTCAAATTGCCATATCTCCTAGCCTACACCTCCAATTGGAGAGTTCTTAAGCATTCTAGAATTCGGACGCCATAAGCTACCCAAAGCTCATGGCCTTACTTTCGTGGCTCCTAGTTTCCTTGGGTGGGAGGCGTTCTCAACGGCCCTGGCCTTAACCCACAATAGGATCACTTGGACCTTCTCACCTATGGTGCCACAAGTCTTGTGACACGACTTGTGGCGCCGTTGATGAGAGGGCCCAAGTGATCCTAGTGTGGGTGTGGGCCCCGGACGTTGGGAACACCTCCCACCCTCGGATATTAGGAGGCACAAGGGTAAGGCCATAAGCTATGCGTAGCTTACGGCGTGCCAATTCTAGAATGCTCAAGAACACCTCAATCGGAGGTGTGAGCTAGGAGATATGGCAATTTGAGTGGGGCATTGTCCCGGGACAACGCCCTGGTACAACAATGGCTTAGGAATGGCTCCCGGGACTGCGAAGCTTTGAACAGGCATAACTTCTTGAATACTTGTCCAAATGGACAAGTGAGTAGTTCATTGGCATCTACGTTTCACGTAGATGATGATGGAGTGGTCAATTGTTAGCATCAGATATCATATGAAGAAGGTATGGGGTTTTGAAGCTGCTAGGGGCTTCCAACCCTAGCGGCTAAGGGAAAATGTCTACTTGGCCCCAAGTGTTGGGAGAGAGACAAAAGGTTACTTGACGGTGGGGTAGGGGCCCTGCCTAGAGTCCTAGAGGCTTATATGGGTGAGGTGGTGTGGCCGAACCCACCCAAGGCCAAACGGCATGGCCTCCATGGGCATTGGCCCAATATGATGGCATAGTTGCCTAGTATGGTTCGGGTTGTTGTAGTGTTGTTCCGGCAACGTGATGATCAACTTAGGATTGGACTTTCATGGATGGAAGTCCACTTGTTACCATTGGTTACCGATTAAGGGGAAAGTCCTAAATGCAAGAGTAAGAGGGTTGGTCCCCCTCCTATGAACTAGAAGGTCCGTGGTATGGGGAGCTAGCCATTCGTATGGCGGAATGCGAAGGATTAATGCTCGTGATCCTTACTAGAGTTGGAAAAATAACCAAGATTGTTAAGGGGAGCTAGCGAGGGTTGCGACACCCATGGTGTTGCGAGTATTCCCCATGGAAAGATGCGTGACAGTTGCAAATGCATATTCATCACTTTTTATGGTGTTGTTTATAATTTCTTGATAGTTATTATTTGCCTTGTAGCAAAAACACATAATGAGTGTTGTAACCCTTGCTAGCACCCCTTAACTATCTTCATCATTTCTCAATTCTAGCAAGGGTCACAAGTTTTTACCATTTGCATTCCACCCATGTGAATGCTTAGCTGCTCATATTGCGGACCTCTTAGCTCATATGTGGATGATCAACCCTTCTACATTTGCATTCAGGACTCTCCCCTTAGTTGGTAGCCAATGGTTAGATATGAACTTCCATCCATTGAAGTCCAATCTTTAGTTGATCATCGCATTGTCAGAGCAACACTACAACAACCCGAACCATACTAGGCAACTATGCCACCACATTGGACCAACATCCATGGAGGCCGTGCCGTTCGGCCTTGGATAGGTTCGGTTGGCCACGCCGCCTCACTTATATAAGCCTCTAGGACTTTGGGTAGGACCCCTACCCCACCGTCAAGTCACCTTTTGTCTCTCTCCTAAGAGTTGGGGCCAAGTAGACATTTTTCCTTAGCCACTTGGGTTGGAAGCCCCCAACAGCTTCAGACAACTATAACTTCTTTGCATGATCTCTAATGCTATCAAGCGACCATTCTATTGACATCTACTCTTTGCGTAGATGCCGATGGACCCCTCACTTGTCCCATTCAAGCAAGTATTTAGGAAGTTCTGATTGTTCTAGCCTTGGCAATCTCAGACACCACTCCCAGGTCACTGCTGTCCAAGGGCGTTATTCCTAGGCAGCGCCCCATATCTCCTAGCTCACACCTCTAATTGAGGTGTTCTTGAGCATTCTAGAATTGGGACGCCATAAGCTACTCATAGCTTATGGCCTTACCCTTGCAACTCCTAGTTTCTATGGGTGGGAGGCGTTCTCAATGCCCGGGACCCTCACCCACATTAGGATCACTTGTCCCCTCTCACCAATGGCGCCACAAGTCCCGGGTGTCACTCCGGGATCCCCCTTGTGTCCATGGTATTTTGGGCACTCCTCATGGAGAGGTTCGCGACAATGTGGCCTAGTTTGCCACAATAACAACACGTTTTGTTGCCTTTGCACCAAGATGAGTTGTCCACTTTGTTTTTACGCAATATCATTACAGTTTTATCGCCTTGGGATTCCTTCTCCTTCCTCTTCAACATCTTGTGCATCAAATGTACGTATTACATAGTCAATTTTGTGATCAGCATGGCCTCCAAAGCGGTGATCAAGTATTCATATAAGGATGACAAGCCCTTGAACAAATTCATGACAACATCTTTACTATTCACAGGTGTCTCCAAGCAAGCTAGATGATCCGCAAGTGCCTTGACGTTTTTGATGTGGTCCAACAAGTCATCACTTTCTTCCATCTTGCATGTAAAGAATGAAGAGAATGTTCTACACGCTCCTCATCTTGTGGATGCTGTAAAAGGTTTTTCATGCCTCCGTTGATCCTTTGCAACTCTTTTTATGTACAAGTTGATTGTCAACCAAGTTGAGCGCAATGATGGACATTACCTTCATACGCCTTTGGTATTTTTTCTTGATTTTGGAATCAACGTTAGAGTGTGGAACTGCCTCAAATTTGTCCAGAATGTCAAAAAAATCCACAGAAGCCAATCCCATCTCCAATTTGAACTTCCAAAGATTAAAGTTCTCTCTATTGAATTTGTCGATGTTTCTAGCACCGTCACCCTCAAGTGATGTCATGTTATGCTAGAAAATTGAAGATATATTATCTAATTATTCAAATCATAATGTCCTTAATGATTATAAACACTCAATGATTTTTAAAGCTCAACCAACCCTTCTTAAGCTGAATGAGCCCTTCTTAGATTCAAATGTGTCCTTGCACCTTAATCCACTCATATCAAACCTTTTTGCTTTAAAATGTGCTCTTCCACCTCAATCCTACTCAAATCAAGCCTTTTTGCTCTCAAGTGTGCCTTTGAACTCTAAATCCATTCAAATAAGCTTTTTGTTCTCAAATGTGTTATTGCACCTTTAATCTACTCAAGTCAAATTGTTGTGAACTCAAATAAGCCCTCTTGCTCTCAAATTTGGCTTTGCACCCTAAATCCATTCAAATCATACCTTCTACAATTATAATGTGCATTTCATTGTCAAACCACTCAAATTAGGCCCTCTAGAAGTCAAAATGCGCATTTCGACCTTCAAACCACTTACAACAAGCCCCCATCAACTCAAATGCACCTTTGCACTCCCAATACACTCAAATCAGACCCTCTTGAACTCAGTGTGCCATTGCACCCTCAAACCATTCAAAACAAACCCTCTTCAATTCAAATGTGCATTTTCACCTCCAATACACTCAAATGAGGCGTTCTTCAACTCATATGTGCCATTGTGCCTTCAAGCCACTCAAATCAAACCCTCTTCAACTCAAATCAAACATTTTACAACTTAATTGTTCTTTTTCACTTCCAATACACTCAAATGAGGCGTTCTTCAACTCATATGTGCCATTGTACCTCAAACCACTCAAAACAAGCCGTCTTCAACTCAAATGCGTTTTTGCGCTCTCAATATACTCAAATCATACCCTTTTACTTTCAAATGTGCTTTTGGCCTTCCAATACATTCATATCAGGCCCTCCTCAACTCAAATGTGTCTTTGCACCTTCAATAGACTCAAATGACCTCCAATATTCTCAAATGTCCCCGATTGCATTTAACAAACTCAAATCATATTCTTTCCAACACAAATGGCCTTAATACCCTCAAATATGCATAGTTGCACTCAAACAACCTCAAATCAGGTCCTCCTACTTTCAAATGACATTAATACCCTCGAATGTTATGAGCCCAAAATAAGTGCTCATATTTGTTTTATGTTTAGAATTTAATTAGAATTGCAATTGGAGTGTTATTGAAACAATCAAAAGTATAAAAAGAGTGAGGCTTGGTGTGGATTTATGTTTAGGCCTTAAGCCATTTTGTGTGGCTCATTAGAAGCTTAGTGATATTAGGGAGTGTGGTGGTCAAGTGAGTAGTGTTTGATGAAGCAAGAGGAAGGTCCTTGGATTTAAATGTTTGAATTAGAACATGTTCTTGTTGGTTTAGGGGGTAAGGAGTTAGTGGATAGGATAAGGTCCTACTAAGTAGGAGAAGGTTGAGGGACTTGTGGTCTTGGGTGCCCTCCCCTCCTCCTCTTTTTCTCTCTTCATTCTCTCCTCTCCCTCTCCTCTTGCTCTCTCTCCCTCTTCTCTAGGAATTTGAACTCTTAGAGCTAGAAAAAATGTGGGAATTAGGTAGGGGCTTAATGGAATTAGTGGGTTTGGTTAGGGTAATTAGGTAGGGGGCTTGGTAGAATTAGGTAGATAGTTAGTGAGGCTGCTAAGATTTGAGACTGTGGAGCTTAGGCTGCTGGGATTTGAAGCTGCCGGGCTTAGGCTGTTGGAATTTGAAGCTATGGGCTTAGGCTGCTGGGATTTGAAGCTGCCGGGCTTAGGCTGCTAGGATTTAAGACTGTGGGCTTAGGCTGCTGGAATTTGAAGCTGCCGAGCTTAGGCTGCTAGGATTTGAGACTGTGGGGCTTAGGCTACTGGGATTTGAAGCTACCGGGCTTAGGCTGCTAGGATTTGAGACTGTGGGCTTAGGCTGCTGGGATTTGAAGCTGCCGAGCTTAGGCTGCTAGGATTTGAGACTGTGGAGCTTAGGCTGCTGGGATTTGAAGCTACCGGAATTTGAAGCTGTGGGGCTTAGGCTGCTGGAATTTGAAGCTGCCGAGCTTAGGCTGCTAGGATTTGAGACTGTGGCAGCTTAGGCTGCTGGGAATTGAAGATTGTGGCCGAGTTAGGAGCCGGGTATGGACCCTTGATGGGCCCGGTCGTGACTGAAATGGGTTAGGCCAGCTGCGACTGCAGCTGAGGCTTAGGGAGCTCGGATGGTGGGCTAGCTATGTCTATTACCCCAAGTTGAGAGGGATGGTTTGGTTAGATAATTAGATATTCATATAAGCTGGTGTGCATTTGTGTGGGAAGTGATAGGGGTTGTTAAGAGAGCATTAATAGCAGAGTGTTTTTAAACACTTGTAACCTTGTTATGGAATAAATTGGTGTGTACGAATTAATGAGAAATGTAATGACTTCCAATGAAGTTGGTTTGAGGGAGCTATGCAAAACGAATGTGACATCCATTCCCTCACCCGGACTAGGACGCTTAAGGGTGGGCGGTTTGGCCTCACAAATGTGCATAGGTTCACTCAAACAACCTCAAATCAATTCCTCTTAATACCCTAGAATGTGCATAGTTGCACTCAACAAGATCAAATTTGGCCCGTTTCAATTCAAATGTCTTTACTACCCTCAAATGTGCACAACTTGCACCCAACACCCTCACATCAAGTCTTCTTGAACTCAAATCACCTTAATACTCTCAAATGTGCACAATTGCATTCAACACCCTCAAATCAAGTCCTTTTCAACTCAAATGTCCTTAATACCCCAAATGTGCATAACTTGCACTCAAAACCTTCAAATCAAGTCTTTTTAAATTCAAATGACCTTCAATACACTCAAAGGTGCACAAATATACTCAACCACCTCAAATCACCATTCAAATGCATCAAATATGCATTGAATTATCACAAATAATCGAATCAACACTTACAACCTCCAAATGTGCACTTGTACACCTCCAGCGCTCCAATATCCAAACTTCCAAACTTCTAAATACTGGATGATGCCCCAAACAAGCATTAATGCACCTCCAACACGAAGCATCCCAAAGGCTCCTCTAGACACCAAAACCTCTCAAGATCCACTCCATAAACGACAAGCAATCAAATCTTTAACTCTAGAACTTGTGTGGATGGGCCCATAACCTATTGTAACATTATTGAACTATAGATCAAATTGCACAAACAAATGCACATACATAAAGGTATATAAACAATGTTTGGAATGAGATGGTCACCTACATCCCTTATCTTGCCTTTATTATATTTTTCTTCTTTGGTTCATATGATGCATATGGGACATCTTAACTTTTGTTTTCTCTAAATCACATGGGTGTGAAGAAATCAATTACCCTTATCGTGGTGGTAAATAAGAGTTAGGAATTAAATGATCTAATCAATTGAAGAACTTTGGAATGGATTTTCGTTTGGTAGGTAAAAACCTAAAGCAACAGACATTGAAAAATCATTAGTGCATTTGTCAGGATTGATAAACTAAAGTCAAAGAAAAAATGATAAATAAGGATGCAGTTTTTTATTATTCTAAATATCTCAAGTGATTACGCCCCAAACAATCAAATAAGTGGAGCTGACTGAAGTTGACCAATAGAAGGCCTTTTCAACTTTGCAAATTCATCTTGGTGATATGAGATTCTATTTTGATAAGTATTAGTTAACACAACTTAGTCACCGATAAATGAAATTATTAGATGGAAGTCAAATGGTGGTTAAAATCTTTGGAGGCGTATCTAAGGCCAGTAGATCCTCTAGAGGCGAAAGTTAAGAAGAACCTTGTTCCCATTGTTTGAGGCAACCATTTATAAAGGGAGGTTCAAGCCTTATTTTAGTATCTCTCACATTTTTTCTTTTGATTTGTCTTGGACCTTCGAAGGTTTGAACTCCTTATCCTCTAAGTTATCTCTCATATCTTTCTTTTGAGACTTCAGTTTCGGACCTTCGGAAGTCCAAATTCCTCCACCTTTATCTTTTATCTCCCTCGATCTTTATCTCAATTCTTTCGACTTCAAACAACCGCACTCTTGGTCTCACGACCCTTGACTTAGTTTTCCTTAGTACTTTGATAGTTAGTACTTTAAAAAAAGAAGTGAGGTTATTTTTATTTCATAAATCAATGCATTTCTTTATATTTTATTTATTTCTTAATCTTTGTATTAAATTTCCACTCTACTTCACCTTCTTTAGTCTGTATATAATTTAAAAATGAAATATTTCGTTTGTGAATGATATTGAGTAGAGAAAGGCAGTTGACTTCAAAAGTTTGTCACGACTTGCTTCTAAGTCCAATTCTCACATGTCTTAGATTTGTAGATAAATTTTGAATTCTTATTTTCAGATAAATTAATCTTATAGAATTTTTTCAGAAGTTGTGAGTGTTCTCGCAAGACAACTTCTGTTTTGATATAGCCAATTCTGTAACTTCACCTTAACTAGCCATTGTCTTTATTTCCTATCAAATTTATATTCCTAGGTAGATACTAAAGTTTTTTTTCTAGCTTTATAAGTCTTACTTCATTCTAAAATTTTGACATAAAAGTATAGATGTTTTTGATATAATTCATAAAATTTTCTACTTGCTTTTTTCTTTAAGATAACTTAGACTTATTAATTAATCATATTAGAGGGTAGGCCACATTAGATTACATTATAGTAACTAAATTCTATTACAATGGTGTACAATTATTTAATTCACAACAACCTAGCTTGGGTTGGACTAATTAGGCGTTTAGCAAGACTATCTAGATCCATTTCGCTCATAAATTTTTTTGAACTTTAGTCTTAGTTTATTTGTGATTCAATGGTAAACATAAACCCATCTTTGGTTTAGAAATCCGAAGGATGCCTACTTTAACTCACAATGGGTTTATTCAAGCCTTATTCACTCTTAAACCTTTAAAAAACACCATTTTATGACTTCAAGCAACCCAATGCTCTACCTTCAGTAGTACCTTTAGTGAATACTTAAAAACACTTCCAAATATTTTGGGTTTGTGATTATTCAGGATCAAAATACTCCTCAACATCTTTTGTTTTGAATGTTTATAAGCCATACAAGGATGTTTCATTGACTAAGTATACTATACATTTTTTAAAATATGCCCATGAGCTCATTTAAATTATTTGTTGGCGGTTGCTAATAAATTTTTTGCTCCACTCTATAATTGTTCTAGAATGAGTATGCAAAGTGGTTCATTGTTTGTTCCTCATCCATTTCTCTCATTCTTTGCAATCATTTCTTAAAATATAGACGCATGCAACATGGTCATTATTGATATTGTAAATTGGTGGTGGAAATATAATATTTATAAACACTAGACCAGTTTTCCTAGAGACTTGGTTATATAGTTTTTTGTTAATTTAATCCATATCAAAACTAAAATACAACTCATTACATCGTAGACACAAAAATCATGCAAGTGCTCAAATTTCAATATGCCCAATACTTAGCCAACCTCCACATAGAACCTTTTGGCCCACCTCCTACTAACATGAACACACTAATTCATATTAGGACTAAGAATAAATAGACACAATAAAGCCATCCACTCCATAGTAGTCACACTATCCTCACATACTAACACATGCAACTTTACCCTCATCTACCCATACACAAATATAGATAAAATTTCACGACAACACCACATTGTCTTGGCTACTACACTGCAATTGCGGAACCCAAAGATCATGCACTTGCTTAGCCTGTCTAAGGTCATAACCAACTTCATCATCAAAGAAGTTCATCCCCCCACTTCCCCCCCTCCCCCCCCCCGGGCGCTTTCCTACCCCCCAACCACCACCATAAAATTCATAGAATTCACCTTTTGCCACGACTAGTTCAAAGAAAACTCTGAACGAAAAGAAACAAAAAAGAAACAAAAAAACAAATAATAATAACAACTTCTTCAACAACAATGATGAAAAGCCAACCTGCTTGTTGTCCTAACCTCCAAGGTATGAGGAGACTTCACACCTCCAACAATCGACTACTTCCATATGCAAAAAATGCCCAAAACACTCATGGATAAGATACAACAAGTCTCCATTGAATACCTAAAATACATCATATTAAAGAAAAGGATTCTCAAATGCAACCAACAACCCATCCAACCCCCAACCACAAGGGGGGTTGTATACACATGTGAATGAGGGGTATTATTGTAGGCAATATTTTGATGGCCCAAACTAATTAAATGAACCCTTCCTGGTGTTTTACAAGTTTCATGTATTTACTTACAAATTGTCAAGGGGGTAACTTTTTAGCCCCTTAATTTATTATAAAAAATGAAGTAAATATTTGTACAATGAACGCTTATAGTTTAAATATACGTTTAAAATGATGAGGCCTAAAAAGGGCCCAAGTCTTAAAACATAGGTGATTGTAATTTACCCATTTTGTCACATGAAAGTTGTTCCATGTAACATCTTGCTTAAGGATGGGATCCCTTATTGAAGGGTTTGGGAACTTGGGAATAGGTCATGTGCTTTAAAGGGACACATGTACCTTAGTATTTATCACGAATGATTGAAGGAGGCGATTTGAACAACTTGAAACTAATATAATATTGCTCCTTTGTGTATGTAGTTAAAGAGGTATATAACAAATATTAACATAAATGGAACTAACACACTACCCAAGGCCAACACTTTAAAATAATGCAAAATAAATACATATTGATTATGGAAAATGTCCACCACCTTAACACCGGGCTCATGTGTTTAATTTGAGTCATCTACCAATAAAACTTTAAACCCTTATAACTTTTGCATACAGATTTCAAATAAGACGTACTTAATTATATTGAAATCCCTTGTCAATTGCTAATGAGAAACATACATAAGTTTTTGAATCTAATAATAGAATATGCTAAGCACTTAAAGAGACGGTCCAGCACCATCTTCCTTAGTGCAAGGATTTGATTTTGGCTCTTAAGTATGTCAATTATCTCAAGCTTTCATTACCGCAGGCTAGTGACTGAACCATAACAATATTGTCTGCAACATGGCCTGAAATAAACCTCTCCTTGTATGAGATGGATTACAATATTGCTAAAAACTTCAAGAAGTAACAACGTTGGCAGGACTCAGGAATGAGGCTTTTAGCATTGGGACAATCAACACGTAACTTCATGAATGTTGTCCTACAATCGTGGAAATCAAAATATTATAAAATTGTAAAGAATGCGGGATCGGTGTTAAGCAAAAAGGCATTGCGATATCGAGAGAAGAATCGATTTGCCAGGCTTGATTGCTTGACTGATTGTTTGATTGATTGTTCGATTGTTGTGGGCTTGACTTTTAGTCAAATCTTGACAAATGCAGCTCAACTTCTAGCAGTCTTCATTTCGATGCGCCACTTCTACTTGGTAGGCTGGGAACACCGAGGCTAATCAATGATCACATGATGAGAGTGCTTAATGTTTGCAACTTTGTCAATGTAATCGGTCTGGAACTGAAATCAAACTTCGAGAAGAAGTAAAAATTGTCTGTGGGGCTTAATCCCTTGAAGGCGTTGGTATCAGCGACTTTTTATCACTTGTACTGTGGAGGTGAAGTGGCCATTTTATGGTCTGTGAACATTGTGTTCAAGGCTATGTGGACAATACTTTTCATATATACTTCTACGAATAATATGGAGGGGCTGATGAGTATTTGAGTTATTTGAAATGTGGACAAAGCATAGGGAATGCAAAAATGAATCTATTTCTTTCATCCTCTACACTCCCAGGCACCTGCACAATAAGAAGCAATGAAACAAAGTTAGCAAAGAGCCATCATCCACATTAGCACGAAGAAATGCATGAATGATATGGAAACAAAGTCAAGAATAAACACATAAAAACACCATACCTGGATCATTGCAATTTTTGCAAGTTTAATGAACCCCAGAAACATTTCTTTCAAAGAACCAAATTGTGCCAAATTGCACCAAAGCTTTCTTATGGGATGCACATGTAAGTCAATCGCATGCGAACAATTATTCACCATTGCCGACGTGAACTAGTGCAATTGTTGATCAAGTCAGCTGCACTCAACTCTATTGGGATAGTTTCATACACAAGTGGTTCACTTGAAATGTTCATGGGGTGACCAAATGTGGTTTTCAAGGTGTTTATGTGAGTTGTGAGAAAATCGGCATATCTTGGTTCAAGCCAGAATTGAGGGTACACAATGGAAAGCGTATCCATTACATGCTTGGTGGAAACCAGTTATCCAATTCCATCACCATCATTGTTGCCAAATCTATAGTCAACAACCCAATCAATTAGACTTACATACATAGAAAGAAGCAACTAAACTCAAGTTTCTACAAACACAAAAGGGACATGAGAGAAAGAAGGAAAAAAAAACACAAAACACACAAGGTTTTAGGAATATATATATACACCTGCAACCCAACCTTCATCTCGGCGATGGCAATATTGAATAATTCTTGTGTTACAAATGTCCTCATGTGAGTGACATGATCAATGCATGTTGCATTGAGGTGTGACCTCACTAAAGGGGCTTCATGAACTAATCCCGTACATCTTCACCAAAAGGGTGTGGTATACGGACAAAACACGTTTCAAGGGACTTAGCATATTGATCCACCTAGTTCTTACATTTTGAAGTATTTTCCTTCCTTTAGAATCAAGCAATTCAACAAGTTCTTGGACTCCAAATGAAGTTTTGGAGACTTATTGAAATGCATACATGTGCAAGGCAACTAGTAGGGTCTCTATCCTAGACACCATCTCCAATTTTGATAGACATTGCACTACGAGGTTGCTTCAATGTGCCACACAATGCATTCCTTGCATGTATGGCATATGAGAGAACTGCAACTTGGTAGTGAAGGCATTCCTCTTCCTTTGTAGCATCAAGGCACCATTTGCTCCAAATGCCATGAATCAGTCCGTAATTTGGTGGGGGTTAGCCCACCTTGGTTAGTAAGAGCACCAACAATAAGCACCACCGCCCTTGGTGATAACACTCCAAGGTGAGGATTAATGACATTTTTTCCCAATTACAAATCGTGTAAACATGAATGGATATCTATGATTGGTTGTTTAATGTTAATACCTCTTCACAAGAGGCCAAAAATGTGAGGCAACACTTACTATTTTTGTTGTCTTTGGTTGCACAACATTTAGCAAGTTGTCTGCCATTTCCTGACCGGACCCTTTGGTCCAATGCTTCAATGGAACCTACCAAGAGATTGAACATGCATTGGCTAGTAGGTTGATGTTGCAAAACAAAATGGGAAGAATTCAAAAATTAGCAAGGAAAGAAGAGGTTATGTTTTTACTTTAGGAACGCCAAAGAATTATAGCATTTCCTCAGGGAAGGATACTTGGTCATTGACCTCCCCTATTATAGTAGGTGGAAGACAACTACCATTTGCACCTCTTTGCATTTTGGGAGCCCCAACTACAGCTAGTGTGGAAATGTTACCCATTGGCATTGCTACAAATGCCTTCTCATCTTTCTTGAAGGTGGAGTTCATATCCCAAAACCACTCCTATTTCTTCACTTTCAAGGTTGGCAAGTCCATGAGGGCTTTCTTCCAGCCTTGGTTTTTTTAGGTTATCATCCTTTGCATGTACAATCTTGTCTCTTCTATCAATCTTGGAGCAGACAATGCACCTCACTTTGTCAAATCTGCCATCACCCTCTGGCTCTTGCTCAGACCAAGATTATTTGGTTGGCCATGTCTCTTGGAACTTGCACCCACACCCCACAAGGTTAGAAAACAAGAGCAACAAGACAACCAACAACAAGAGCATGAAGACAACTAGCAACTAGAGCATCAAGAAAATCATCAAGAAAACTATGAAAAAAATCACCAAGATGAGCATCAAGACAACCAAGAAAAAAACATCCGGAAGAGCATCAAGACGACCAACAACAAGAACGTCAAGACATCTAGGATAAAGAACATCAAGACAACCAAGAAGTAGACAGCAATGGCACGATCAACTTGAGCAGGGCAGCAAGGGCCAGAAACCCCTATTTGCAAACCCCACCACCCAATGTCAAAGCCAATTCCAAAGCCCACAACAAAAAATCCAAAGCGCACAACATAAAGTCACAAATTCGAAAGAAACATCTAGCAACAAACAAATTCAAGGTGAGCGCCCAATGTCCACTCACCTAGATTTGAAGCTTCATTCTCGAACTCACGCATCAACTCTCCATAACTCCCACACCGCCATGCACCTCCAAATCCCTGCACCCAACCACACCCACATTAATGCATAAAAATTCAAATCTACAATCCCAAGTACCAACAACCCCTACCTAAAAGTTACAACCATTGCCCATTCAAGCAGGGTCAAATGATGGATCACAGTACCGACGCAAAGCAATGTCTATCAAATCTGGAGCAAGGACAATGGCGACTATTGTATTTCAATGAGCCATGTTGGCGATGTGCAACCATACCTAAGAACGAAAACAACGAAGCCACAACTTTGTGGGCTTGGGAGAAACGATGTTTGGAGGTGCAAAAGGGAAGAGAAGTGATGGATGGGGGTGGTGAATCGACTGTGGCGGTGATGCATGAGCAACGAGGGAGACGCAACGGGCAAACTCAAGTGGAGACAAGAGGCAGGAGCCACAAAGGTGGGCCTGCCACATGGCGGTTGGGGGCGATTTAAAATCCACTAGATCCTCTATTTAATAAGGGGGTTTCATGCCCCATTTTAAGATATAACACTAATGACGAGATATCACCCAAATAAGCTTTGTTGGTTGGTATACTTTCTAAGCCCAACGTGATAGTTTGTACAAGCCCACGACAATTATTAGAGTCAAGATTTACTTGCCACTTGATCTAGATGACTAAATGACCATTCAAATATATAATTTATCAACATGGTTTCATCCAAACTTGAATCATCCATCACTTCCATTCTTTCATTTGAAACATACATATATATCATCATGGATGATTGAAATTTGGATGAAAATCGCTCGGTAAGTGACAATAATTGCAACAATATAAATCTATAATCCCCCAAAAATATACAAGGAATGACAAATAATGTTGGGTTAACATTTATATGCGTGACACTACACTACAGTTTACAATTAGTATTGAGCAAGACAATTAGAATTGGTGACACTAAATATCATATTTAGTGTAGTTCCCCGTTCATTGTTCCAATGGGTGAGCTTACCTAGACAGCACGAAGCTCCAACCCCCTGCATTGACATTGGGTGTGGCTGGCTTGTCAGTGTGTGGCGCAAAAGTCTTGAACAAGTTTTGGCTGGCGTTGTCAAGTTCAACAAAACACTTCTGAGTTCATGGAAGTCAAGCTAGCTTAGGCTTCCACGTGCGAAAAGGAGCTGGTTTTGCTCCTTCACAGAAGACTTTCTAAAAAGTAGACATTCATTTTTTGCCTTTCAACTGTAGATAAAGTGAGAAAATTTTCCCAAACTTAGATAAGAGGAATATAAGGTACCTAATGCCCTGCATGCCACCTGGGCAGGACCAAACCTTCTGATATACGTATGTGCTGCAGATATCTACAAATCTTTAAGGGATGCGGGCGTTATTTGATTCATTGTTGTTGTACGATCTACCTTCTATTGATCAGATTTAAGTTTCTAAATTTGTTTTGCATTAGCAAATTTGAATGAAACATCATCAAAAATCAGATTGAACATTGAACTTCCCAATTTTTGAGTTATGGTTATCGGAAATACATGTTTGTTGATTTCTTAACTGAATACAGAGGTCCTCCTATATGTGTTCAATGTTGAATATGAAATAGTTACTAAACTTTAAAGACATAGTCCAATCTCCTTCAAACATGTGCCTTTTTGGTGTTTTGTTTTGTGATCCTCACCGACCACACAACAATCAAATATAGGTGTATGATTAAGAAGAGAAACCAAATAACAACCACATACCTTATATGTTGCAAAGCCTCAAATGCTACTTAACAACATTATGATTAAGGTAGATGAGGCTAATGTGGACACCTTTAGCTTTGTGGAATCATCCAGCATATGAATTTGAGCACTAGAAGCGTGAGTAGGTTAGCGATTGCGAATCAAGACCAAAGAATTTGAAATCGTTGAAATCAAAGTTGAGGAAGGTGTTGATCTAGGCTCCGAAATCAAAGATTCTTTGCTTACCAATCTTGTGTTATAGGGGGAAACTCTTTTATTGTTCAATGTTGAGTAAGTGGACAACATCATTAGTAGAGTCTACATGGTCATTGCCAATGAAAAACAAGTTTAATGCCAAAATTGGTTGTGTCATGTCTCTAAAGTGGTCACATGTAAGATAAAATCTTTTTGAATTGGCTTTTCATTATAGAATACCCACAATACAAGTTGGTCAGCACCTCACAACCACATGCCGCCTTGCGCACAAAAATCAAGCTTGTCATGGCTCAGTGGATAAGCGCTCCTAATTATAGAGGATGGTGGGTGTACTTTGACTTTTACAAAGGCGACTAACCCAAATATCATTAGGGCGGCAGCTAAATCACCATGTATTAGGGTGGATTTCCATGTAGGCTGCTCGCCGATCATATTCTAGTGTTAATAAGGACAAACCCTCCCAAATGTAGAGGGATTCTGGTGGGGTAGGGTTTGTACATGCCAACTAGCTACTCCCATCTTTGCAAATCCAGGCACGCCTACTAACCTCCTCCTCCCAGTTACGAAGGATGAAGTTCTAGACCAACATTGGTTCTCTTGAGTCTTCAACCGGGGCTTAATCCTTTGGTGATCGGCACTTGTAGGTAAAAGATTCTTTAATGGGCACATGAAGGCTAGCAACATGTGTCCACGGCCCTCCACATTCTAGCAAACTACCATAATGTGGTTGGATGGCAACTTGTGCTTAACTACATGCGAACACCTCTGACTCACTATTATCTAGAATGTAGTGAACAAACCGCCTACATGGAAACTCACCCTTACTCACCCACCAAATTAGGGCCAATTCACACAGGGTCCAAGTCCTAAGTCCCAAGTCACTTGAGGTCAATTTGTGCAATCTTAGCCGTTGAGAGCATGGAAGTTGGGACTTACCACTTCACATGCACTAGTAGAAAACATGGTAAAAAAGAACCGCAATCGTTTTCCCATTGCGGTTCTTTTGACCACCCTGATCTGCAGTCACTAAACGACTGCAGATTTGTTTTTTTAGTTTACCGACTGAAATTTTAAGAATTTGGGGGCTTGTAATATACCGTTGGAAAGGTCTTCAAAATACCTTTCCAACGGTGTATTACATGCCCCAATATTTTTAAATTTTCAATTGATAAACCAAAAAAACAAATCTGCAGTCGTTTAGTGACTGCAGATCAGGGTGGTCAAAAGAACCGCAATGGGAAAACGACTGCGGTTCTTTTTTACCATGTTTTCTACTAGTGATGGGGTCCCAAGTATGACATGGATGCCCACATGACAACACTTTTTGGAGGTGAGGCTTGGGACTTATGATGAGAGTTGGGTTGAGCAAAATGCTAGACCCAACTCTCAACACAAGTCCCATAAATATTTTTGCATAAAATAATCAAGATCCGACTTAATGATAATTAACCATATTTTAATGATTTCTTGAGGCTCAATAGTTGGGACTTTGCCTTCATGTTGGGACTTGCTAACATGAATGGGACTTGGGACTTGGGACTTGGGACTTGGGACTTGGGACCCATGTGAACCGGCCCTTAGACCAAAAATAAATACCACCGATTAGGAGCCAAAAATAAATGTCCAATTAAGGAAGCTAATTGAATTAGCCTCATCTACCTTTAGGTGTTATAAGCACCCCTAATTTAACATAATACAAAATTACCTATACTGTAAGGGAAATGGTGTTTGGGTTGGTTAATATCTCCTTATCAGGGTCATGTGAGTCAATAGGTCATGACTCATGGTCCATTTTGTTGAGATTTACCCTTCTACATAAGTAAATGCTACTTGAATATCTATTGCTATTCTGTAAATAAATGATAACTAATTAGCATGTTTCCATATGTAATTACCACTTAATAAATTTTGAAGTTATAACTAGTAATCACCAGATATGTTATGTATGTCATTCATGATTAGCACGTATAAGTTTTTTGAAATTTTTCATTACCGCTTATTATATTTTAGATTTATAAGTAATAATGTGGTAATAATCACCATATATGTTATATATGTCATTCATGATTAGCACATATAATTTTTTAATTTCTATAGTTTTGTTTAATGCTTTATAATGTTATGAATTGATCTTCTAGAAACTTTTCATATTGATATTTAGTTTGGTACCTTTCTACCTAGTTAACTAGATTAATCATTATTATGTGAAATTCTATTTTTAAATAAATAGTTATTCAACATCCATGCCTCAACCTCATGTTATTTATAGCCATGCATGAGACTAGCAAATATTTCACCTAATTGAATGAAAATCAATGTTCAATCCCTCCAAAATAGGTCTTGGTTAGTCACTATTATCCTTACCTCTTCATAGCCTTGACAAGCAACATGTTTATAAATCCATTTGTCTTATAAACATTGCCAATGCTTTGAAGGGGCTAAGAAATATACATTAAAGTGCCTTCTAATTCATCTTTTTTTTATGTTAAAACTGTAATCTTCGCGTAGGTTTTGGGTGGCTATCAACGAACATAAGACTACCATGCAAAATGTTATATGAAAAGCCAAAGCACAAAGCATTCTTCATATTAACCCCATATAAGACTAGCTAAGAGGAGAATCATGTCACCATATATGATTCAAAGGATGAAACTAAATGTGAAAGAAATTTTGCCTTCACGTGCATTTATTACAATAAAAAAAACACAGTCAACCCCCAAAAAGAATGAACTTGTTTCAAACACTTCCTTATTAACCTTTAATCCAAAAAAATGGGGATAGCAAGTATCATTCCACTTAAAATTTATCGATTTAAAAAAAATACTTGATACAATTATATAATATTACATTTTCAACTCATAAATTATGTATTTACCATACATTATCACCCATATAATTATATGTATAGCACACCTTGATTTGATTAATAATGATGAGGATGATTTAAATTATGGCCACAATACCTTGGGATGTGGCCCACATTCATAGATAGACTAGATGATTCTATGCTTTTAAAAGAGGGAAGTGAATAGATTTTAAGATGATATTCGAACTAAGCAAACATAGAAGTTCCATTACCTAATGATCGATCAATACCAAATGAGAGGAAAGCTTGTGCATGGCTAATTCAACTTAGCATGGGAATTGGGTGTCACAACCCCCACACATCAATTAGGGCATTGGTCAGATGAGGGCTGGGGCGAACCAACCCATATATCCGTACCTTACCGGGGAGGGCGAACGGCTAGGGATTCGTGGCACTCACTTAAAATCAACCATCCTACATATCGTGGATGAAGTGGCTCCAATACAAAAAGACCCCCATGAGGTTGAGGGCCGATTCATTCAAATGTGACATCACTAGACATCCGGTAAGGTACCAATGTATGGGTCGGTTCGCCCTAGCCTCAGATGAGGGAGACAAATTCAGTGTTAGTTAGGATTAGAAAACGTGAATAGGATCATTTCCAGTGTGCAATAGACCCCACCCCCAATAGATTAGACCACATAATTCTCCAGAAGGAGCTTGCCACATGTCATTACTTCGGTGGTTGAGACCCATGTAGGTTCCCATGTGGAAGTTGTTTTCAGCACTTCCAGGTATTGAGCCCCTCTACAGTAGCAATAAATGAATGGCCCTGGGGCTCTCAGATCCTCTCTCACTTGGGAGTGGTCAAGACTGAAGCTGAGTCAGTGAATAAGTTTCACCAAAACCACAATTACAGGTCCAAATGGCGAAGGTGCCCAATGCTTAAGTCATGACCCATGAGTTCCACAAGTGACAGGTTGAAGACTGCAGTGTTGTAGGTGGCTCCTTATTACCAGGAGGTGTTTGAATTATGTTGATGAATATGTGCAGTTCAAATAATACTATAAAACTACATAGTTACTAAGTTTAAGGTACTGTTGCTCTAAGACTGAGTACTGACAGTTCAGGAGCTTGTCAATAACCATGAGTTATTAGTGAAGAAGAAGCTGAGAAGCAACCTGGATGGCACCCATGACACTCACATTCGAACCATACAAAGTGGGGAGCAAGAGCAGGAAACAGCTTATAGAGAATAAGGAGGGCTGGGGCGAACCAACCCCTATATTCGTACCTTACCGGGGAGGGCGAACGGCTAGGGATTCGTGGCACTCACTTAACCCTTAAAGGACAATGCAAGCCCCACGGGCTTGGTATTATTTTGGGAGAATCTTGTTCAAAACTTCTACTCCATTGCACCAAATGGGGTTTTTAGAATGCCAAATCGAGCACCTTAGCAAGATCTATACTTCTTTAGAATAGAGCCTATGTAAATTAATTGGTTAATCATGCTTAAAATGGAATTTAAAAGACATTTTGGGTGTGGTATCGGGAAAGCATATGTCCTTTAAGGGTTAAAATCAACCATCCTACATATCGTGGATGAAGTGGCTCCAATACAAAAAGACCCCTTATGAGGTTGAGGGCCGATTCATTCAAATGTGACATCACTAGACATCCGGTAAGGTACCAATGTATGGGTCGGTTCGCCCTACCCAAATAAGGAGCCAGACCAGAATCTTGGGTTAAGTGCATTAGACAACAGTAGAAAACATGGTCCACATCAAAACAAGAGGAAATTACCGCATAAGAGCGTGCCTTTCATCCATCCAACATAAGAACTTGAGCCCCTGTAAGGTTTGAGGCCAATTCATCTCTAATGACTTAGACCAAACTAATTCAAGGTCTTTAAAGTTAATCCCGGTGTTAAATATACTAAAAATGACATCTTGGATTTCATACTATTTCAAGGCTCTTATGTAGGATGAACAAGAGGTACTTTCGCATGCGATAATTCCCTCTCTTCCAAATCAATGGGCTCCAAGGAATTGGTATTTATATTAATTGACTTGCCCAATCTAAACCCCTCATATACTTGTTATGTCAATATACAATCATGTTGTTTAGAACTTTATTGTTTGGGATCATGTTTTCTACTAGTGAGACAACACATGATCATGATTATAAAATTCACTACGAGGATCACAGGTTGTCGCCACTGTTTCTTTGCCACTACAAGGTAGGATTCTATATGAAATTTCGAATCTATTTCGTACTAGGAAAGAACTACACTAAATATGATATTTAGTGTCACGAATTCTAATAGTCTTACTCAATACTAATTGTAAACCACAGTAGTGTCACCAACACTAAATGTTAACCCAACATTATTTGTCATTCCTTGTAATTTTGGGGGGGAATTATGGATTTACAATGTTGCAATTACTATCACTTGCCAAGTGATTTTTCATCCAAATCTGAATCATCCATGACAATATTTCATCACAAGTTGCTGATAAGAGAAGGTAGGGTTTTGGCCAATGGATGGACTCATCCATCATCCATAAAAGTATTTGTTCACTTATTCATAAGAAGTGTCATCCGAAAAGGTACCATAGTGACACAAAATACCCTATTTAGTGTAGTGGCAATGACCCATGATCCTTGTGATTCCTTCAGCCGCTTCATATATATATATATATATATATTTACCCAGATGTTCCTGATTATTAGGAGCGATCAAGCTCCGAAGACTTGTGCACACAGGTGTCATGACCACAAACAGGTGACTGGATGTGCTGATCCTCATGTGGGAGTTGGCTCCACATTCTTATGACTGTGCACCGAAGTACTCGCAGCCTGACTTGGATTAAGCTGCTCCGGCTAATTCAGACCAGGGAGGGATCTGATACCTATATTTGGCATGTCAAGCGGTAAGTACTAAAGTGACCAGCTGAGGGTGGCCCAGAATGAGTCCAGAATTGATGAGATGTGGCAGCCCAGAATATAAAAGATTAAAATTTTCAAATGATCCCACTGGCAGGCAGGCTAGCTCTTGTGAAGTGCGGAGGAGTTGGCCGTGAGGACAGCAAAGGACAAGCCTGAACCTAGACGCTGGCCCATATTTTAACTCGGAAGCCGGCAAGTGTGACCTCTAGTTGAGGCCGACACTGATATCATAGTTTCTATTAAAATTGGCACAATGTGGACAATGGACATGTTTGGCAGCTAGGGAGCTGGGGAGTTGACTAGAACCATCGGTTAGAGACAAAGATATGCTTGAACTTGAGTGCTGCTGCAATTCCCCATGCATCAACAACTAGCTGCTCGATCGTACACAAAAGAGACCTGACTGGCGGGCCGCCCGACTCACTCAAAAGTATAGTTTTCTTATTCCACCAGGCCTCCGAGAATGCTGTGGACCTTCCGAATTATCTCAGCTTCTAGTTGCCAGCTGAGTTCAGGCAATGAATCCGACCAAGAAGTCTCTCTTTCCCTCTCACTGCATTAAGAACGGAAGCAAATTATTTGAGCATATGAAATCATTCGAGCTCTGTGGTAGTTTTCTGTTAACAAGGGATCTGAACAGTAGGTGACATCTAAATACTTCTGGATCGGCGAGGAAGAGATTGATTTACACCTACCGGCATTGAAGAAAGGAATGAGGGTAGCCGCAGATATGACCCCTGGGATGAATTCGTAGCCATTTAATAACAAGATTGTTCGGCAAGAATGTGAAACTGTCTCAGTACAGAAGTCAGGTCAATACCAAGGAGTTCGAGGTGATAATCAACCAAGAAATTATGCCGATTCGAGTAAATGATACACATAGTATCCGGCGCTACCATGTTCACCCGATCAGACAGTTCATCATATCTATCAATGAAAGATAGGTATAGAATCTAATACGGGCTGCCCGTTGTAACGATCATCTGCGAACCCGGGAAAAACGGAAAGACATTCAAGGTAGTCTCGCACCGGTGCAGGTTGATGGCATCTCTGGTTAATATGACTATTATGAAGCAAGTGAGACTATTCAGAGATTTCGGCTTATAAAACAGCAGACCGATTCAAGCAGAAAAGCCAACCTGCATCTTTCAATCGAACTCACCGGGTGTAATAAAGTGCTATTGAGCACCAGATTGCCATAGTTGGGCATTTGCAGAAGATGCAGTGCACTTGATTGCATATCGACAAAGCAGATACCGGACATGAGCTGAGGCGACCCTAATTTGTTTTAGATGAATCTACACGAGCAAGACAATCAACGTCGAAATCTAGTGAATAAAATGATCGGCAGCGAGAAACGACTTTTAAGGAGCCACTTAGCACAGTAGAGTTGTGCTTCTGGGGATTGCAGACTGTACAATTGTACCGCTTCGACATTGCAATCGAATTGAGTCTAAACCCTTCGTGCACGCACTGGTAAGATTCACCTGCTCCATGTTCACTATGCAGCTAACATGGGTCACAGCTACTGATCACTAAACAATGCATTGGATATCGAAGAGGCAATAATCACAAAGACAACAGCTCCTGGATAAAATTCCGTCACACCTCCACAGAATAATGAAAATTTTGAATCTGCTCTCTCGAAATGGTTGCTATGGTCCTTCTGTCAGTCTCATACAGCTCAAGAACGAGATCGGAGTCGGGTGGTAGGAGAAACTAAAAGAAAGAGCACACTGCAGGCTAGGGATCATGATACGGCGAATCACACAGGGACAAAGGCTTGATCATGGGGATTGACAAATACAAATTGCAGAATTGAAAGGCGCACAAGGATTTAGACGTTCACCAAGGACTCCGTGCCTCCTCCAAAGACATTCAGCTAGTTTTGAACACCTTGCAGGCAAATCCCACGACTTTGGCTCCGGCTCGGCTGATGAAATCACTCCGACGCTCCAAACGGTCGAGTAATTACCCATCAAGGAACTCCCAGCGTCGCCAAACCCACAAAACAGTGACTATGGCAAGCAGCTGGCCTCAATTGATCATTCCAAGAAATTCAAGCATGCGAGGCAAGGGACAAGGGATGCAGAGTCAGGTCCATAAGTAGTCATTGTGAAAAGGGCAGTGATGATGCCTGCTTCTCACTTCAAGGTCCCGGCGCTACAAACATGGTGTATGTCTCACCAGTGATCCTGTTAACTCCCAATATGATAAATGTTGTATTGATCAGAGCTCCTATAATCCCAGGAGGGGACTAAAAGCTGGTCGCTGATATTAAGATGCGCCCATACTTAACCGGCACCCAACAGGCCAACTGGAAGTGGATTGATTACAGGTACTAGCAAAATTTGCTCCAGTGACGATGACCTAGAAAGTGAACTTTGTACTACTAGGCCCTAAGCTAAGTAACAAGTTAGCAAAGTAGAATAGAGGCTTCACGCGGCGTTTAGACAAAACCACAAGGGGCGGCTCAGTGATGCGGATCCTCCACTAAAACAAGTCTACAGTAATAGTTACACATGATGAACGCTGCTTCCTAGCTAGTTAACCAAGCCTTATTGTCCAATGAAACCTTGCGAGAGTGCGAGTACCCCTGAAAAAACCATGAAAAGACAAGATTAACCCAACATCGGGTCATAATCGACAGGTGATTATCGTCAAACCCCCCCTGGAACGCTAAACCCCGGCTTTTAGTATTCGATGGATCCGCTGGCGCTGCTTCTTCTTATTATTATTATACCGGACAAGGTGGAGGAGGCAGATTGAGGGAGGTGCAGAATGTCACTGACAGGAAAAAGTGGCAAGTCGGGGGCTGATCGGCACTATCATGTACATAAGAGAAGAGAAAAAAGGTTTCATGAATAAATACCCTCATGTGAATCGCTGGATTAGACTAGTTCAATGGTTCCAGGCGAGGGGGGAAAGGGAGCTGGGAGGGGAGTGGGTGCCCTAACTTGGCAAAAGCATCAAGAGCTTGAGTAACATCATCATCACATCTGCATAGGAGTTTAGAACCAGCTGCAGCAGCTCCTCGGGGATTGTACAGTATAAGCTGTCACACCGGGATCCATCCATCCATCCATCCATCTATCCTCCGCCTGCTGGATATGGCGACTGGCAGCAACACTGGTCCTCCTCGGCCTGAAAGAAAGCTGTAACTGTGATCATATTGTGTGCTAAGCAAGTACTTCTTAGTATGGCTGCGGCCGTTGGGGGTGACCGCTACCCGTGGCCCATTGACTGAGCACCTCCTGCGTCGTCAATTGGCCGCTTTGTTGGTTACTCAGGTTGGTGTTGTACAGCCGTTGCAAGGGGTCAGGATTGTAACCTGCAATATCCGTTGTCGCTTGCTGCATCGCGGGAGCACCAGCTGAGGAGGCCGTGACTTGCAGGAGCGGAGGGGGCTCCTCTTCATCCAAAGGCAGGCGATCGTAGGTCGCACCCGTGAAGGAAGTGGCGATCACCAACACGGGGGAGGCCGCAAGCAACGCACCCACAACGCACCCACCCAGCACTTGCCCTGAGGCGCCTGCGAGCGAGATGGTGAGCCCCGTGGTGCTCATCGGTGAGGGCGGCTGCAGGAAACTCCCAGAGAGTGAGATGATCTCGAAGCGGCCGTGGAACGTGACTGTTGCACCGGGTGTGGCATGCTGCCGGAGCGTCACATTCGTCACGGTCCCGCTACCACCCATCACGCACACCCCCCGTTGCCGTCTCCTGGAGAACGCAGCCACGCTCTCCCCAACGTCGCACCCAGTCGCAACCTCCAGCACGTGGGGGCGCATCGCATTCCCATTGTCACGTGTGATGATGATCGGGGGTTTAGGTTTGTTTTTGCTCCCTGGGGGCCGGCCTCTGGGCTTACGGGATCCTTCCCCTCCCTGCGCTCCTCCTCCTCCTCCTCCACCTCCACCCTGGGTTGGCCTGTGGCTCTTCACCTTGCGCTTGCGCTTGCCTGGGACGCTGCTGCCGCTCTGCTCCTCGTCCGAGGAGTTGTTCCCTTGCTGGCTGGGAGCTGGTGGGCCTCCTCCCAATCCTCCTCCTGCTCCTGCTCCTGCACCTGCACCTCCACCACCACCTCCTCCTCCACCCTCCACCTGGGCCATGCACACATGCCCGATGCCCGGTGCCCGGCTGCTGTGCTCGCCCCCCCACAGCTTCTCGTGAAAAGGTCCTCTCACAGCGACCCCCCAGGGTGCAGCATCAATCTGAGTCACTTTAGGTAACGAAGTTAATAGGGCCGCCAGCGCTTGAATCCTCCCCACAACCGAACCCCCAATCCCTCCCAAAACACACGGGTGCAGGTGTTGTAGAGATACTTACTTCTTGCCACTCAGCTCTCGCATACAGCCGAGCTGCTGCTTTGCTGTCTGTCTGTCTGTCCGTCCAAGACACCGCTGCCCGGATCACCCTTTCAGTCAATCCCTGCAGCAGATGAATAATATTGCCACCACGCCCGATCACAAATCCGAATCATGCATGCCAGTCGACTTCGATGATCTTCAAAGCTCGTCACGGGGACCAGCACAAGGAGCTGTTGAAAGGAAGGTACACTAGAGGTGCGAGGATAGAAGCTAGACTCATGAAGACGGACCGTCGGTGAGGGAAATCTAGTGGTATAATTTTGTTATGAAAACGGAGCTTTCCAACAAACGCCAAAAGTGGTGATGGCAGCAGGATGGGTTGGTTGAAAATTCAGTAGTCACTCACGAGGACGTGCAAGAACAAGACACAGGAAGTGGCCCAGAATTCAGGAAGAAGAAAGAAAAGAATAGAAAATTAAATAAAAGAAAGCTAAAGAACTCGGCGATAAATTGGTGCAAGGAGATAACAAGGACGCCGACAGCCCAGAGAAAAATGCTCAGTTTCGAGCCTAACCACCGCCGTTTTATTACTACTCCTGATTCCTCCTGTAAGAGAACACCTGACTAGTTCGGATCATCCCACTCCAATAATCTCCCCCCAAAATAATAAGCCAGGTTTGACGTTAGGTGCAGTGCCACAGCCTTGCAGCTGATGCCGAAATGTAGTGGGCTTCACTTCTCTTCTCACCGTAGTTTCGTGCTGCAAACTTGCTGTGCACACAGATGCCTAACCCTCCCACAAGTTATTCAACTCCAAGATTGGCCCCCCCCCCAAAAAAAAAAATAACCCGCACCCCCAACCCTCTAAGAAGAAGAAAAAATTATACAAACACCGTGACCACCACTGTCTCAACGGATCTAGCACATGACGGATCACGCTGCACCGACGAGCAGCAGCAACTCCCGCTCCTTCCACATACCCTTCCGAACAAAATCTCACCTGTCCTTGCCCCAAAACCTCTAGCTTACACCAGTACTCATGTGTAACCCACTCAGGTCCCCCACTTCTCCCCCAACACTCGTGACTCCACAAACCAAATAACAAAAAACAAAAAAAAGGAAGCAGCCCTACTAAGTTAAGTTAGCCTCACCCTCAGCGGCACAAACACACATGCATGCAGAGAGAGAGACACGACTGGCCGGCCAGCAGCGAGAAGCCGCCACAATTCGGCTGTGGCTAAGCCACAAGTCCCTCTCCGCCCCAGCTAAGTTGGCTTCCCAGCCGCGTGCTCTTGGGGGGGAATCTCGACAGGGAACACGGCACTGTAGAGGCCAGAAACACCAACAGCAGCAGCAACAACAACAACAGGACTAAGCTTAGTCTGGGTGCATGATGTCCTCGTTGGCTGGACGTCTGGCGCTCTTGGTACTGCTCATGCTTCGCCGAAAACCCAAGATTGGGGCGATGGATGGCATAAGCTTACATGGCGATGCGGGAGAGGGGGCAGGAGCAGGAGCAAGGGGAGCTGGGCCCAGCCTCGCCTCGCCTCGCCTCGCCCTCCCCCTCGCCTTCCACAGACACGCCTGCTCCGGCGCCGGACCCGTGCCGTAACCCCGGCCAAACCCGGCATTGACCGCGGGTGGGGGGCCAACGTGCGCCCGTGCGGAAGGAGGGAGAGCCCGGGGGGGGCAGATCAGTCACCCGGCCCGTGCTCTTGCGATTCAATTCATTTATGCCAAGCAAACCAAGCAAGCATCTTATGGAATTGCCTGCATGATCGATGATTGCTAAGTTCACGTTGTAAGGTAAAGCGGTTGTCAACGAACATGTTTAGCTCTGCACTTGGCACTTCTTGTAGGATATGGAAGACAAAATTAGTGGTAAATGATTAGCAAATCCATATTATGCCCATAAGTTAGATGTTTCCTCGTGATTTTTGAAGCTCGCGTGAATATTTTGTTCACTTTTGAAGTGACGATTCTTTCCTCATTAAATGATCGTATAGACCCCCCACCCCACCCCATTTATGTTGCCTATTGAGCCTTGAATAGTTAACAAAGGGGGAGAAAGTAACCCACTCTCATTTCAACACCCAACTTGTGCTCTTCTGGTTATTAATGCCAAGGAAGTAAGCAATCATTTTGTGGAATGCTTACATGATCCATTGGGGCAGAGTTGTGGACTTCAAAATTTGTTGAATTGACATTGTAAGGTAAGCAAGTCTTAAACAAACACTTTAGCCTAGTACCCACTTCTCACATGATAAGAAACACAAAATTAGTCCAAGATGATTAGCAAATCCAAATACCATAGGTTGATAGCAAGTTGGACATGTTTTCCCAATAATTTTTTAAAAAATGCTTAGGCGGTCTATAAAAACATTTATAAAAAAATTAGGCAAATGTGTATATGTATATTATTCATTTAGGCACATAATATATCCTACATGCAAATCCGTGTATTGTAACTTATTTTTCATTCATTCATGGCGGCTAAGTACGTGATGTTAGCCTTGAGGGTGTAGGTAAATATATCTTAATGCTAGTTAGGGTTGTGAACAACTTTTTTTGTCGTTTTGTGCTCATGTTCAAAAGAGATTGTTTGAGAATTTGCAAACATGACTAAGAGCCAGAGGCAAAGCAGTCATATGTTCCATCCCATTGACAAAGATGATAGATTATTGAGCATTGCAAGTGATATTGAATTTTTGAATGCCCAAGTTGAGGGAGATTGCCTTGGGAAGATTGGAGAATTTCCTAAAATATAGGCATTTTGATGATTATTTTTCCTTTCACTTGGGCCATCTAGCCCAATAATTTCCAACAAAAATAGGCTTAATTATTTTGAATTATTTTGAATTTTTCCAACCTTCTATTAGCCTACATTAGTGCCCATGGTTATTTTCTTGTAATTTTGGAATTCATACAAATATCTTATTCATTTCAAAGTGAAGATTTTATTTCTTATTAAATGATCATACATGTTTCCCCCCCCCCACACACACAAACACACGCCAACAATGTTGCCTATCGAATCTAGAATGGTTGACAAATTTGAACACAAAATCCAATCTTCTTCAAACACGTGTCTTTTTATGTTGGTTCTTGAATCCACACCAAACTACACACCATTGAAATATAGGTGTTTGTTTCATATGAGCAACTGAAATAGACCCGCTTATCTGATCTAATTAGCATGTTTGGAAGAAAAAAATTTACTTCATAATTAGGGAAATTGTCACGTGTCCTAATTCAATTAGTAGAAAAACCTCTACAGACATCCATATGTCACCCCAAAAGTTAGCGTCTTCCATGTAACTCTTGTGATTGGATTCATTTTATACCGAGCAACAAACGAAGCATCTTGTGCAATGCTTGCACAATAGTCGTGTTATACATTGAAAATCACAGTCCACCCTCGATATGTGTTACCCCGATAATTGTTAAAATCGCATGTGTTGAGGAAAATTGCATTGCCCCCCAAAATCCAACAACATACTAGTAAGTGTTAATTGTCAATTAAGAAGATATTTAATAAAAATTATGTTACTTCAATGAATTCACTTCAACAAGTGTTAATTTGGATGAAAGCGAGGCTCTGAGATATTATAACTTGGATGAAATTGGGTTAGGTCCATCGTGTATTTGACTTCTGCAGAGAATGAAATTGGACCCACTCTGAATGCACATGAGTTCAATTATTGTGAATTGGAAGTTGACTATCTAAACACTCCCTACATGCCTATTGAAGATGAAATTATAAATATGCTTAATGAAAGAGATGATGCAATTGATAATCAACCCATTGAAGAAGCTGACAACGTGCAAATTGGTGATGCGGTGGTAGATAGAATAGGATTCAAGAATGTTGAAAGTACATTTGTGACCTCAAAACAAATTTTGGAACAAAGAACCTATTAATGTTATGCCTCTCATCTAGAGCAATCGAACACTTCAAAAGGAAATACAATCTTGGTGTGCACAAGAATCTCATCAAATCACTTTAGATTCATTCTTCCATTACACTTAGATGTATGATGACATTCATATCTTGTGTATTCTCATCCTTTATTCATATAATTGTTATTGTTTTTAATTCCAACGTCACATAAATGTTATCAATGTGAGCGTTACAAATTGTCTAAACTACCCCAATAAGTGTTCAAGTGTTAACACCACATATGTCACAAGTTCCCTTGCTCCAAGTGTTAACAAATATCGAGGCTGGACTGTAGTATTTTCCATGCTTTTGTGATTAAATTAGTTTATGCCAAGCAACCAAGCATCTTGTGCAATGCCTGCATGATCCGTTGAGCCAAGTCAACTCCCAAATCTGCTAACACCTTAAGGTAGACGTGCCTTATATGGATACTCTTCTCACTGCAGTGTCCAGGGAGAATTTGGGCACAATCGGTCCAGATCTATGATTGGGGTGAATGGCAGTTAGTTACAGATGAATCCGTTGAGTTTGAGAAATAACCGGTTGAAGTTCAAGACTGCAGGAAAATTCCCATGATTTTAGAGGAATTTATGGAATATGCCCCAATTTAATAAAGGAAACTGAAGGATGTCAACATGTAACCGGTTAGACTTGCAAACACTAGGATCTCAACCAATTATGCCCAAAAATCTCCCCGATCACTGGTCCAGATCCGAGTGTTTCCAAGTCCAACTGATTACATGTTGATATCTTGTTGGTTTTTCTTCATCAATTCAAGGCATATATTTGATCTCTTAAAACCTCGAAAATGATTGGTGGTTTGCCTAAAATCTAAAACTTCAACTGGTTATTTCTCTAACTTGACCGTCTAGCTATCTGTCAAGCTCAACTTGGCTATCTGTAACTAACCGTTGGATCTCCCCGTACATAGCACTGCACCTACTTCTCGTAGGACGGGAAGCACACAATTAGTACAAGATGATTAGCAAATCCAAATCGAGGCTATAGCCGTTTTCCAAATAGTTTTCTGGAGCTCATATGAATATCATATTCATTATCAAAGTGAAGATTTTTGTGTTCATCGGTCATGTATGTCTCCCTAATCATGTTGACTATTGAGCTTATAATGGTTAGTATGTTTTGAGCACATGGTTGAATCTATTTCAAGCACATTTCTTTATGGTGCAAGTTCTTAGATCCTCACCTAGCCACATACCACTTAAATATAGGTGTCTACATTATCGTTGTGTTTGATTTAAGAACGTCTATCTTATGTGTGATAAGTAGAATGGGGTTTTGTGGAAAATGTCAGGTGTCAATTCTCTATTGGTGAAAACCTGTGCAAAAATCCATTTGCCGCCTCAAAAGTGAGCTGAGCATTTTGGCACCAAATTGTTGAACTGCTTATTACCTCTGGTAGCCATCACATCTACAATGTAGTGAAATCGATGAATAGTTGAAAATCTGACTGCGATTCATACTTGTTCCTCTACCATTTTCACTGCATAGTGCAACACCATGCACATAAATTTAGTGGATACTTTACAAGTTGTTGTTTTTTGTTTCTGAAATTGAAAACTTCATTGTAAATGCCATGATCGGTTGATGTCTTGCTCTCTTGCTCCTGTCATATTCTACATTTTTAGTTTGATAGTCAAATCGAATTTAGGAAGAACTACTACCATTTTCATAAATTTCTCAAACATTTCACTAGGACTTGTGTTTGCACATGAATATATGGACTCATTGTCTTGTTTTCCTCAAAATGACCACTTTGTTAGAATAGTACATTGGTTATAGTCTTTAATGTCAAAATTAACTATCTGCCAAAGGTGACACTATCAACATTCTATAAGTCTATAAATGTCACATCCACTTATTGTTAACATGCCATTATTTTGAGTACTATTTGACATCTAGTGTACGTAGAAAAAATTAAGGAATAAAGTAAGGAATGAGGTCCGGGGAGTGCACCCTTCACTAAAAGCATACATCACGTGCGTGCGTCACCTTCAACTTATATCATGTGTGTGTGTGTGTGTGTGAGAGAGAGAGAGAGAGAAAGAGAGAGAGAGAGAGAGAGAGCTTGCAAAAATAAGGCTCCAATATTTGTACACAAAAATACTTCATTATTCTTCAATGAAGTTGTGAAGACTCTTTCACCTATTGCATATAATTCACACAAATTGGTTCCTACCATGAATGTCATTGTAGCCAAGGGTAATCTCTACGCACACCCTCCTCTAACCCAATCACATTAAATATTCTCCAACTCATATGCTCAATATCCCAACCACCCCAAACATATGAAAATCCGCTCCAAGCCCACTTGTTCAATGGTCAAAACCTTACATGACAAGTTTAACTCCTACATTCAAGAGCTCAATATCCCAACAGTTGCCTCCAATTGATGGGAACTGGACTCCGACCTCACAAAATCAAATGTTGGACCCTCATAGAAAGGTCAGATTCATGTACTCCTCTAAGCTAATCTTACAAACCTTCACACCCACTCAAGAGCTCAAATGCCCCAACCACCTCAACAATGTGAGCAAAAACACCACACACAAATACGGTTCTATGGTTCCTCATGAGGCACCCAACTCCAAACCCTAACTTGCACCCTCCTCAACCCTAAACCAATATATCATTGCAAACCCCCACCCAAGAGAGCATTTTCATGCTCAAATCTTATAAAACATGCTCAAAACAATATCCCAAGTGGTCCCCATCCCCCCAAAAGAATCCTTAAACCAATCCCTATCGGGGTCGGGTAATGATGGTGAATGAGCCATCCATACATTGAATGAAATATGAAGATGTTGAATGATTATCTCTAGCTTAAGCCCTACCTAACTTTCTTCAATGTCCTATATGTATGCTTTTTTATATATTTATGTATTGGTCCAATTTTCCATAAAGCATAATATATCTAAATTGCCAAGAAAATCAATACCCCAACCCTATGTATATACTGCAAATCGTATTCATAATAAATACCCCTTATGTGCACCCATATGCTACATGTATAGAAACCCAATGCACCTTTGGGGAATGAGGGAAGCTATCATATGAGCAGTGAGCGGTAACGTGTGAGTGATTGGTCTAAATTTAGGGTAATCCCACGGTATTAGGGTGTGAGGCCAAACCGCCCACCCTTAAGCGTCCTAGTCCGGGTGAGGGAATGGATGTCACATTCGTTTTGCATAGCTCCCTCTTACCAACTTCATTGGAAGTCATTACATTTCTCATTAATTCGTACACACCAATTTATTCCATAACAAGGTTACAAGTGTTTAAAAACACTATGCTATTAGTGCTCTCTTAACAACCCCTATCACTTCCCACACAAATGCACACCAACTTATATGAATATCTAATTATCTAACCAAACCATCCCTCTCAACTTGGGGTAATAGACATAGCTAGCCCACCATCCGAGCTCCCTAAGCCTCAGCTGCAGTCGCAGCTGCCTAACCCAATTCAGTCACGACCGGGCCCATCAAGGGTCCATACCCGACTCCTAACTCGGCCACAATCTTCAATTCCCAGCAGCCTAAGCTGCCACAGTCTTCAAATCCCAGCAGCCTAAGCTCGGCAGCTTCAAATTCCAACAGCCTAAGTTGCCACAGTCTCAAATCCTAGCAGCCTAAGCTCGGCAGCTTCAAATTCCAGCAGCCTAAGCTCGGCAGCTTCAATTCCCAGCAGCCTAAGCCCACAGTCTCAAATCCTAGCAGCCTAAGCTCGACAGCTTCAAATCCCAGCAGCCTAAGCCCACATTCTCAAATCCTAGCAGCCTAAGCTCGGCAGCTTCAAATCCCAGCAGCCTAAGCTCCACAGTCTCAAATCCTAGCAGCCTAAGCTCGGCAGCTTCAAATTCCAGCAGCCTAAGCCCGGCAGCTTCAAATCCCAGCAGCCTAAGCTCCACAGTCTCAAATCTTAGCAGCCTCACTAACTATCTACCTAATTCTACCAAGCCCCTTACCTAATTACCCTAACCAAACCCACTAATTCCACTAAGCCCCTACCTAATTCCCACATTTTTTCTAGCTCTAAGAGTTCAAAATCCTAGAGAAGAGGGAGAGAGAGCAAGAGGAGAGGGAGAGGAGAGAATGAAGAGAGAAAAAGAGGAGGAGGGGAGGGCACCCAAGACCACAAGTCCCTCAACCTTCTCCTACTTAGTAGGACCTTATCCTATCCACTAACTCCTTACCCCTTAAACCAACAAGAACACGTTCTAATTCAAACATTTAAATCCAAGGACCTTCCTCTTGCTTCATCAAACACTACTCCTCTAATCAAAACACTCCCTAATGCCACTAATCCTCTACTTAACCACACAAAATGGCTTAAGGCCTAAACCTAAATCCACACTAAGCCTCACTCTTTTTATACTTTTAATTGTTTCAATAACACTCCAAATGCAATTCTAAGTAGATCCTAAACATAAAACAAATATGAGCAACCCTTTTGGGCTCATATAGGGCCAACATTCTAAATTCGGAAATAAATTTCATAATTTCTTTATGTATATTAGAACATGTTTCGATGTTGAATGAATGAGGGGCCCTATCACCATATCAAATAGCCAAGACTACCATTCAAATGTTGATTTTTGTTATAACACTCCAACACATTTATGTGTGCAAACAAAGAAGTTCCCAAACTTAGAATGTCATGTATTGACATGTTAAAACACTATGGTCAACATTATACTAGCATCACTACTTGCTCTCAACAACTCCAGCCATTTGAAGTAGTCGCATGACCTCGTTGTAGGTATATGCTAGCACATGTATGAATTTGTCATTGTCGTAGTCCACCTTGCACATGAACCTAAACACATAGCAAAAGTGTTTGCAATACACCCATTTTCCTTTCTTCCCCAAAGCATGAGGTCACATTTTGGTAAAGTCCGAGCACGGGCACTAGGGGTTACGCCAATTATAAGACAATATGAGATGTCATCCTTGGAAACAATGTTGATGATCACTCCATATCCAACACATGGAGTGGCAGTGACTCCTACAACAATGTATCCATGAGGCCATCGTTTTCCCATTTGTTTTTATGATATGTTGTCGGTGTTGTTGGATTACAACACACTGTCTTTGAAAATCTAGTAGTTGGGTGGGTATCCAGGTGTGATGGCTAATGAAAATGATACCGAGGGATGGGGGCATCCGACGTGATGAAAGTGCCTCTCTCTACTACAATTGGAAATTGGCATCCTTGAGTGTCAACACCTCCTCCCTTGATAGGTTGGTACTTGTCTTCATAGGCCACGTATTGAGTACTATAGGCATGTCCACTACATATTTCTTCTTGTTGCAACTCACACAACGCTTGATGTCGTCATGGCAAAACTAATACTCATACTCCACATTGTTGGTGGACCGGAATTCCTTGTTCAACCCTTTGCATGTTGGTGTTGGAGTGCCATGTTTGCTTGTTCCAACTTTGGCACTGCACAAAGACCATGTATTAGCTTGCATTGCCCAACATCTTTTGGTAGAGTTGGGTGGCAACCTTTCAATGTGCCAATGGGAAGCATTGTAGTTTGTCCAACATTGATGTGGTATGAGCCACACCATGCTCCTTAGAATTCAAATGCTCCTCTATACATTGACGAGTTACACGGGTGTTAGGACAAGGAATTGAGTAGTTCACTTTGTCGGGTTGGTGGAAGTCGTAATCAACACCTGAAGGTAGGTCTAGTTTTCATTTGATGGAACCAAAGAGCTCAAACCCCTCCAAGGCACAATCTTGGGTATTGACATCTTTTGCCCTTGGGTAAGATTTTATGGCCTCCGCCAGTAGCTTTGGATCTCCACTGCTTGCAACAACCTTAAGTTTCAAGGATGCACGATCAAGACCTTTGTTTGTAAAACCCTCTTCGAACCATGTATGTAATTGAAATTTGCATGAAAAAACAGATCACGTCGTCCATTGTGGCTTCATACAAGCAAGTCATTTTTGTTGCCAGATTGTTGTAGCCGCTTTTGTGCACTGTCTTTGCAAGATTGCATGTGGGCATATCCACCGGTTCATTTATTGAGATATCTTGTAAAATACACATACATTGTTGAGGGGAACACGAACACATCCATTACATAAAATAAATCAACAATACGTATAAATTGGTTAATTCACTTTGGTGTGGTCATTTATGCGAAGCATATGGCCACCCCTTTGCTTGAAACAAAAGTGCCAAAATGCCAACCACTCAGAGAGACCAAGCTAGCCTTTTTTGTGGTTGCTCCGGACAACAACCACCAAGAACGTATCACATGATATTTTGTTTCAACATCGGTTATTGTGTTTGTGTCCTTGTAATCCTTATAAATTTTTGTGTTGAAATTGCAAACATGGTTTTGTACACTTTTGCGCCACCTTGTCCAAGCTAATAGACCAGTGTAAAAGACATGTGCATTTCACAACTGACCATGGGAAGGGTTGGGTCACCTTCCCCGTATACCTTCCTCATTGTATTTCAATTTGCATGTGCATTGTTTGCCATGAAACCCTCAAAGTTTACAATTGGCACACCATTCTTTACCATAACAACATTGAAATTCTTCCACAATAGTGTTTGTGCAATATCATCTTCAGATTGCATGTCACAACACACAATTGCCATCACCTTACAATATTTGCTATCATACACATGACAAACCATTGTCGCCCAATCCTTCAAACATTTAACATGGTCAAACATTATCCACAAATTCTCCACGTCTTCGCCGACTAGCATGCGTTTTACAAGTTCCACACCACTTCCAAGAAGGTCCACCGACATGTTCAAGACAAATATGTTGTCCTTTGATTGGCCCGGAAACCTACTATCATGGATGAATTTGAAGGCGGAATGGTCTTTCAACGCCATAATACTATCCATTGTCCCCATTCCACTATGCACATATCTATTTGACCTTGAGACAAAGTTACAACAATTTGGGGATGCCAATGTACTGAATTTGTCCATGACCACCTCCAATGATGAACCAACTAGGTGATGACCATCTCCAATTGTGGGAAATTTCAAAAGGTAATATGCCAAAAATTGTTTGTTTGTTGCCATGACTATAGCAGAGTTTTTGGCAATGAGTGTTTTCATCACTTCATTTGCTACACACTTGTAAGCTATATTTAATGATTCGCAATACATACCATTGGACGTGGGGTGAGTGTGTCTCCCAAGTGTATACGAGCCCTCAACATCCCTAGAGATGTTGAATGGATGTATATTATGCGAGCATGGCACAAAGCAATGCACACGGGTACTGAATGGTATACCTTACATTCCAATTTTGAATTCTCCAAGGCAGCATCACCAATGGCAAATGGAATGAGAGTCAGTCCGGCCCATCTAGTATTGTTCCGCACACTTGCATTGCAAAGCATGTAATCACAGTAATCATTGGGACACTAGAGATGACTTGCACAAGTAGAATGCTAGAATGACAAACCAAACTCTTTCTAGATGTTGGTGGTTTTAGTGGTGCACCAAGGTTGTCCATCACACATCTTGTCCATGCCATCCATCGAATGGCCCCATGCAATTGGAACTCCAATTGGCATAGGGGGGAATACAAACAAAACATCACCATAAAAAACAAAAGAAAAGTATTTGACATCTCACACCTCCATGGTGTCAAATTCAATGGATGCAAGATTTGACTTTGATATTCTCCTAGATTTTGTTTGTTTCAATGCATCCACTACCTTAAAGCCCGTAGAGGAATGGCGAGGGTGTAATGGAGGACATTGGGATGGTGTACCCTGGCGAGTTAGCCTCATGTACAAAAGATTGTACGAGGATTTAGGGAGTGCCATAGGAGTTTGTGAAGAAGTGGGATATGTAATTTTGAATAGAAAAGGTGATGTGTTGGAAACTAGTGTGCTACATGAAAGTAGGTAGGTAATGTATTTATTGAGCACGGATAGAGATAAATAAATAAAAATAAAATAAAATACTAATATAATACAATGCCGGATGCGTTGCCTTCCCAAATCAGTTTTTGGGGTTAACAAGATGAAAAGGAAATCCTATGCACGAACAAGAAAACCACGGTTGTTTGAGGTTATAGCACTACCTTTATCACAGTCAAATGCATAGCAATAGGTCACCATGGAGAGGAATAGGTTCCTAATGCTAAAGGACAATAGTGTGACACTGTCAGAGAGAAAGAGAAAGAAAAAGAAAAATAAAAAGAGAAATGGTTTAAAATTCTCCCCATGGAAACATTTGCAAAGGGCTAGAATGGAAAGATGGATGAGTAGAATTGTGGGAGGAGATCTTGCAAAAACAACATTTAGTTTTGATAAACCAAGTAAGAGTTGCAAGATCATCCAACTTTTTTGGGGACTTGTGATGATGTGGTCACCAACACTTCACATGGATACTCAAAATCCAATGGATACCTCATTGACCATGTAACATTTCTATGGAGTTCAATACTTATTCAAATCATAACATATGTTGTGGTTCGTGTATGTGGAGAGTCCCCCAAATCCTAGACATGTTTCAAGTTTGAATGTTGACACCTAACCCTATCATAGGAGTGTATAAGGTCAATTGGAGATTAGGGGAAGGAAAAAAAGGTGGGAGTAGGGGTGTGGTGGAGGAAGGAGGGGGGTGACCTCTCACAGAGGAAAGAGAAGTGTGGCATTGAATGGAGAAGAAGGGTGGAGGAGGAGATGCAATGGACAGGGATGGCAGCTCGAGAGGGCGGAGGACTGGCACCAGAAGGAGGCGATACGATAGCTGGAGGAGGTGGCACAACTGATGGAGTGGCATAGTTGCTAAAAGGGGCAACATGATTGTTGGAGGGGGCGGCACAATAGATGCAGGGGTTGCGGCGGTAGAAGTAAGCCTCAAACCCCAACCCCCTTGCTAGCTTAGAAAGTGGCCATATTAGGCATACTTTTGAGTTGGTTTAGGGTCAATGTACCTTGATTATGGCTCAGTAGCCATGACCATAATGGCCCCCCTTATGTATGCATATAAGGCAACCCATGAGCCTTAAATGGGCAAGAAGACCACTTGAATGGGCATAGCCCTGGCCCAATGTGGACAATGCCCACAAAAAATGACAAATATAATCAAATGTGAAGCCATGAAAAAACAAAGAAATTATGTTGGAATGTCCAAATTTATATCATTGTAAAAAAATTAAAAAATATTCCAGAAACACCATCTCGGTGCCAAGAGGATGTTTTTAGGACATGTGCATATTTTTTTCAACATTTTTTGGACATTCTGGCCTCATGTTTTTGGGCCCTTGAACCTCACATTTGATTGCATTTTGTTGGTGGAGGGTTGGCCATCACCCCAACCCCTTCCTAGGCATGCCCTTGAGCTATTAGGTGTCCTTGTTAAATCATTGTGAAATTTCATTTTGTTTAATCATTAGTAATGTGTATGTGATAGTGTTCATCATTTTGTTGATTTGCTTTGAATTTGTCTTATATTGTCATGGCTTTGGTGATGCCAATGCAATGAGAGAGTTGCCAAAAGGGTTGGAAGATGATGACAACAATGTGCCCTTCATGCGTTCTATTGACAATACTAATTTCAATTCTATGATATAGAGTTTGCATATGAATCCAACTTTAAAGTCCCGGTTGTGTGTGCCATTGTGTCATCTCTTGCCTCTTCAATTGATGAGACCCATTTTGGAGGTAGATGTCCAATTGCTTGAGAACAAGTTTATCAAAGGGTACCGTGAACGTGATAGAGTACTATATATTTACATCGTGGATGACAATGGAGAAGAAAGGAGCTTACACAACTCCAAGTAGGATTCATGGGATGAGCAGTGGTAAAATGTCAATGATTCATCTGAATTGTATTTGCAAATAGATGATGGATTATTTGTGTTCAAGGGTACATGTTTTGGGTGTGGGAGGGAAAACATAGAGTTATTGCTTGGAGGCGTCACATTGATCGATTTCATCATGATGACCCCAAATGGCATTACATGGTGAATTGCATATTCTTGCACCTTGGTAAATCGGTTGGGGTCTTACTAGATGCAATGCACGACGCATTCTTACATCAATAAGTAAGTTTGCCATTGCGTAAATCAAGTAACCCATTGTTCAATATTTTATGTTCGGGTTTTTGTTGGTTTATGCATCTAAATACTTGTTGTGTTGTCAACAGAAGCACAATATCAGAGGCTTCATTGCCTCCCAACTGGAAGCTTCCTCTACATGCAAAGGTTGTTGCTAAGGTTATGGTAGCCACCTCTTTGCTTATCCTTCGGATGTCTAAATAGAGGGTTCATAACCCTTATTTAGATGACAAGGCAGAGGTGGGAAAAGAAGACGATAACAAATGTAGTAATTTGTAGACACAATGTTGACTTGGTTTTGAGTTCATTTTGATTGTTTTTCTTGACAATTCTTTGAATAAACCACATATAGTGGACATGGTTTTGTGTGCAAATTTAAAGCCCTTTTGTTGCTTCATTTGTTTTCTAACAAATCATGTACTTGGAACACAATGGCTCCATACTGAATATTCCTACATAGAACTTAGCTATTTCAAAAATGGGACGATAGCAATTGTATAATCTATCAACACATCGTTGTTCAATTTCACTTCCTAAGGGTCAGGGTGCCATGGTTATAGGATATTATTGAACGTATTACCATATTGCTTGTGTCTTACCGCTCACTACTCACTACTCCTATGATATCACTCCCCTATAGGGAATGAGGTGGCAAATTAAGGTTGATAACAAGAAGGACGCTCCTCCAAATTTTTATGTCACGTTTAAACAACCAACATCCAAACCTTCATTATAATATACTAATATTTTTGTATCATCTCAAATTCTAGTTTGACTATTTATATTTTGAGCACTTATATGAATTTTCACTTTACAAAAAATGCTCGACTCAACGTATTAGATTATTATTAATTGATCTCCTTGACATTATAGCCAACTTACACACATATTTGTCGGTGATTCCACCAATACTACCAAGTCCAACATAATTTTTAAAGTCACTTTTAATGCCATTCTTGCTTTAATCTTTGTTGCATGACACTTAATTGGGCATATAATATTTAGCGTATTCTGTAAACGTTATACATGTTGTTTTTATATAGAAAATTTGACATGATTGAATTGGTGAACACAATGTAGTTTATTTTCCCACCTTAACATTTCCTTGCATGAAGGACTGGTTTCCAAGAGGAATATGGTACTTAGCCACAAACAAGCATCTTCAAGTAGAATGCAATCTCTCTCTCTCTCTCTCTCTCTCTCTCTCTTCATCCACACAGCACGTGAAAGTGATACATAGCTTCTCAAATTGGTTATTTGATAATAATGCTTTATCATATTTAATTTAGCATGGATTTTGGGTTCTTCTGCAATTGAATTTTCAATTTGTGTCATATATATATATATAAAATTTGGCAATAGTTGCAGTTCAAAGTTCATTTTACCACTGAGCATTTTAGGATTCCCACTGAGCATTTTAGTCCACTAATATAGGAACACGAAGAACTAATAAGTACTGACTTGTCTAAGTTAGTATGAGTTAATTCATTGCAAGTGTATAAATTTTTGTTGTCTACTCTTCAATGTTCATATGCATGGCATGGGATGAACTGATATTTAAGTAGAACTAGACTAAGTCCAAGTCCAAAATCAAAACATTTTGAGTTCTATCATAAGATCTTATAATAGAATTGTATGGTAAGATCTTTTCAATTAAATATGCATAGTCGATTATGATAGCATTATAGCAGTTGTTTTGATTGTATTTTTATTATTCAACAATTATTCATATATATTTAACATATATATACATATATTTATATTTATATGCTTTTCCATCATATCTTAATACCATAACATTCAAGTAAACACTAAAGATTCACATGTCTCTCATAAAATTCAGAAGTGTACCAACAAATTTGTTGATAGAATTGAAACAACCAAAAAAATATTTTTAAAAAGAAAAAGAAAGAAAAAAGAGAGTCTAGAATTACTTAAAGACATCACGATGGCATGGGTTGTTGCATGTGTGGTTCTAGCTTACCATGGCATATCTCCTAACACGTAGATTTAAAATTCACACATCCCTCCTAGTGGTCTTGCTCAAAGCCATGTATAGGTGAGCATATTGTCATTCACATTGTCTTATAAGCGACCTTGCCTTTTTTGCATGTAAGACTTCAAGAAAACGAAGATCCATGTGGAATAGGATGTCCCAAATTCTCAAGCTAATTAACAAGCTTTAAGATTCAACAAATTTAGTTGACTGATTAACAAACTTCATAAGCTGGCATGTTTGATGAGAAATTCAATCTGATTTCTCAGTACACCACACGAGGATCACTAAATCGTGACATTGTTAAGACTCGTGCATGCTATACAAACAACTTAGACTATTTAAGATAGACACAAATGTGGCACAAACCCGTTTAAGTGAGACTCGACTTTAATGTGTATGGAGTTGGCCCATTATACTTCTTGGAAGGGCTTTTAATTCCTCATCTATAGTAGAGGCACCTATCCCGATCAAGACCCCATCAACAAAATCTAGAGTATTGGAATTTCGATCAAGTTCAGATTGAATTTTGATTAATCCGGAACCAATAGTGCCATGACACATGTCCTAGTTTTGAGTGCTAAAGTGACATTGGTAATATGGTCAAGCCGACTTTTGGCTTCAAAATTCACAGTAATTTTAATTTAAGGAATAATATTACCTTTTTTTTGGTAATCATCCTGATTTCTATTGTACATGGGAAAAAATTGCACCACCTTATACTTCTCCAAATCTGGCACAAAATCTCTTAAGTGATGGGTTATAAATACATCTACTCTAGGGGTGGCACATAAGGAGCTGAACAATGTGAGGATGTTTGAATAATAAAATGGTTTATTTACAAAGTAGCAATTTGTGCCCCCTCTATCAAGCCTCTCCATTCCCACAAAGATTCCCATGCATGCATGATTTGGGAAAAGGAGGGGGGATTTTGACACAACCAAACTCAAGTTTGGGTAAATGTTCACAACACTTACTGCATGGGAGGACTAATTGGAGAAGAGGAGAGTGAAAATATTGATCATTATTGTAGAGTCCATGTATTTTTATTGATCAAACCAATGTCTAATTGGGGTCATAGACCCTGAACTGGTGTAGTGAGCTTAAATTGGGATGAATCAATAACCAACTTATAGGGGGGCCAATGATCTACTATTACTCCCTAAGTGTTAAGAAACCAAACCGAGACTTTATGGAATAGCATTTCTCGAGTTAACAATCCTAATTAGCCTACCAAATTTGACAAATTTTCATAAATAAGAGTCGGTTATTTTAGCAATTTGTTCTTGGGTTCTCAAGCAAGGAGTTACAAGTACACCACATGAGAGTCATTATGAACCTACCATTCCTCTAAATAACCACTTCAAGTCTTAAAATTAGTATTTCATGTTGAATTATGATGATCCAAGAAACTCGCTCCAAGGGGTTGTTTACATCATGGACCACAAAGTTGTCCTCTGTCAAATGGCCATTTCCATGGTCACACTTCACGATCACACTTCCATGGTCTGATTTCTAAAAAATGCATTTTAAAAAGTTGTTCGGGCCTTCACTAGGTGTAAATCGAACGTGAACCAAGAGGAGTGACCATGCACCAAAAAGTGGATGTGTTAAAAAATATTTATTATATGTCCAAAAAGGGCATTTTTGGAACCTTTTTCATTTATGACCTTCTCCCCTTCTTCCTCTTAACTATAATAACATTTGGCAAGGATTATTTTAAGATCGTTGAAACAACACTTCTCTACCTTGGTCCCCTGACATTTGCAGCGAGGGAACCTCTTTTACCTCTTTCACCACGAAACCCGTCGGATCATGACAATGGATAATGTAGGCTTCAAAATAGTCATGTTGGGGACCTCATATTTCATGGTCACTCTTACAATTTTTCTTGATGTAAACCGAAGTGGTCCCGAGATGAGTTCAACTACCAATCACATATTTTAGAGGAGCAAGGGACAACTTTATGGTCCATGATGTAAACATCCCATTGTTTATGAATTGCTTTGCTTGCTTCCAAGTTTGAGGAACTTTGACACTGGTGATATGTGAATATCATAAGTTACTGCTGGAGGCCCATAAATCACAATGTAGTAACTTGATGTGCAATTCAAATATGCAACATGGGTGCCTTTGCATATTTGAATCCAAAGGCAAATATACGTTGTAGTTTGATTATCAATGTCTAGTACAAGTGTATTTTAATATTCTCCTTGATAAAAGACAATATATATTAAGTTTATAAACACATAAATAAATAAATAAAACATGAGTTATGCACTTGGTGAAGCATGTATAAAATGCGTATATGGTTGTATATTGAGACTCCATGTCCTTTAAAAGTTAACAATTCGCAAGTGTAATTTTGATTTTAATGCTCCAGCATATTTCACACCACAATGCAATCATATATAATCTCAATTTCCTCAAATAAGCCAGTGCATTACGAAAACAACTGCTGCCATCAATGATGAATCAATCCTGCTAATTATTCATTAATAATTAGCATGATTATTCATTAATTATTAGCATTATTATTCATTAATTAGAGAACACTTCAACACCACATGGATCACATGGCATTACCTCTACATTGATTATGGTAGATATTATACGCCACACTATTTGAGCTTATTTCAACACCCAAATTTTTATTTTTATTTTAAAATTGAATTCTTTATAGGGGTAATAACGTAGGTGCACACCATTTATCAATCCACGTTAATTAGCGTTAAATGTTCATGTTGTAGGTTATAATATTCCTATTGGAGTGAATATAATGTGTATTGTAACATTTCCAACTCAAGGGAAGGAGGTGGGTATATCATGAAACATAATACTATTAATTAGGGTTGCACATTTAAAGTTTCTTGCATGATGGTATGTATTGTGGACCACATTATAAGGAACTTGCCCATGGTGTGCCAATGACTATACTTTTGCCCATACCATTGATAATATCTATGTAGCTCACTTCTACTAGATGGTTTTGTGATCTACATCAATGGTACAATACCTAAAATAAAAGTAGCATCTACGTGTTTTAGCAGTGACGTGAATGGGAGCCCGTTCTCCCATACCATGGTCAAGTTTTACCAAGCTTCACGGTAAGGGTACTTCCTTCCTTTTGAAAGTTGGGCTCTTTTGGATAATGTGTCTCTTGAGAGGGGTTTTGTTCCCCTGAAGTGGGTCCACGAGGGTTTGTTTGTTGTCGGGTTTCCTTTTGTTTAGGACCAGGTAGGCGAGGTATTTGATGGCAATTTGGTGTATGTGTTTCAAGAGTGTTTTTACTTTGGACTTAGGTATTTTGAGATGTTCTAATTCCTTGGTTAAGCGTTCACGCATTGCATCCTTGACACCGGTTGTAATGGTGCGAGGGGGTGCCGTTCAGAGGCGCTAAGTGTTTGCATGATTGTGTTGTATTTAGTGTTATTTCACTTTGAGCAATGGTGGGAAATACGTCGTGGCAGTAGATGAAATTTATGAATTGCATGACATTGGGTGTGGTTGGTGTTGGGGGGGGGGAGACTATCGATGGGGACACCTCAAACACAAAGGATATATGGTCTAAGTCTGGCTAGGCATGTGCATGGCGGTGGTGGTACATGTGCATTGGAGCAACCAATATGGGCCTATGATTTCTTGGGGGTCAAGAGTTTGATGAGGGTGTAAGATTATTGTGTGTTTGTTGGATTGGAGCATGTGTGCACTTTCATGAATTGCATTGTTGTGGTGGGCTATGTAGAGTCCTTTTATGTGGGGATTCAAGCTTGTGGCAAGTAGGTGTGGCCAAGTGTCTATGGCATTGTTGGGGCATAAAATGCAATTTGGGTTCAGGTGCGTCATGGCCCAGAAAATGCTCTTGCAATGGTTGCCCATAAATTGAGCGTAACGAAATTTTAGTGCATGATTTGAGCATGTATGATTCCAGGGGCTTTCCAGATCCGGTTGGAGAATTTGTGGTTGAGTTAGTCCTTGGGTATCCATTTATCGACATATGTGACTTTAGCTTTGGCTAGTCTTAATTCTTTCCTTTGGTGTTTTTGTTCTTATATGTGTGTAGATTGCGGATGGCATCCATATGTGTGTGCTAGTTGGGATTCCATTGAGCCAATATGGTGTGGTGTGGATTACATGTATTCGGGGTGTAATAGTAGGTTTGGCTACAATGGTTTTGTCATCACTAGTTGGTCAACAATTTTGTTACCTATTATATTGGTCATTGGTGTGTGCTTTGATTTTTTGAATTGTAATTTTGTGTGTGGACCACATAATTTTATTATCTATGGCATATATGAGTAGTTTGGTAGGATAATTATGTTGGGAGAATGGGTGTCGTATATGGTAAAATATATATTTGCATTCTTAGATCATATAATGTGCACCACAAGAGAATTAAGCCATTTATAATCTATAGTATGGTTAACTAGTGAAATTTAAGGTGGACTACTCTAAATGAAAATTTATTGTAAATAGCATGTCCTACTAAATGAACTATTGTTGTGGAGTCATGGGGCTTCTACCACCCATGTCGAAATAAGCAATGTGTCAAAAAATAGATATAGATATGTAAAGATCTTGAGACTCTATGTACAATATTTTGCCCCCACTCTCAAGGTGCACAAACATGCAAGTTGAGATATGGTAAGTCCACATTAGATGATGCAATGGAAGTTTAAGCCCATGTTAAAATTTTGCCTTGCACACTACACTAATTCATGTATTTTGTAGAATGATGGGGGTTTCCAATATAATGTGCATCACATCAAACCAAACCAAACCAACCAAAACTACACTAAATATGATATTTAGTGTTTGATACACTAAATGCAAACGCATACACTAAATATCAATAACCCTATGGAAGTAAGTAGCATTAAATGTAAATTCAAGCACTAAATATCAACTATGGTAATATGTGGAAGTTGCATGTTTGAATTTAGCGTTAGTGAGGATATGAAAAAAATGATATAATAAGGGAGGTGGCAGTAGGGAAGGTAGCGGCACATTTTATGTCGAACACTAATTGTCAAGGAATTGAAAATTAGTGTTGAGCAGGGTAGGGTGGTAACAACACTAAATATCCTATTTAGTGGAGTGACAGATCTTGAAGTAAAAAAACTCAAACTTAGGAGAATAACAAATGTAGTAGTAAGAGTGGACAATTTCCATAGTGACCATAAAATTTATGGCAACTACACCTTCAACACCTATTCTTGTGCCCCCTACAACTTTGCCATAGTACAATACTTTTGGTCAACGTACTTTCTTGACCCGCATCATTTTTGAGCCCACAAATTGGAATCAATGTTTTCACACGAACACAAATTACTCTGGCTTTAGAAATATATTGTAGATTTAAAATAAAATAAAAATTTCACCATTATTTATTATTTATTATTTTAAAATATTTTATAAAAATTATATCCACTATAAGTTTTGACCCAGAAATAAAATATAGTGGACGAATTATTTTATACTCATGCAAACTTTCAGCCCCGAGTTTGTTATTATGTCATTTCAACTAGGCCACACTAGACCAAATTGAGGTCCACAACCTCGATACATGGGTCACGTCAACTCTAGGCTAAATAATGTTTCCTTGTATTTTTACTCTCCGTATATAGTTATATTACCCGTGGGCCACAATACTTTTCTAGGCTCATAATGAGAATCATAGTGGGCCACATAAATTTTCAACCCACTCTAAATTCTAGTAGAAAATTAGTGTAGGCCACATTAAATTCTTTTCCTAGAAAATTAATGTGGGTGATTGTTTTAGTGTGTGCTGCTTTTATTGCATAACTAATAATCAATGTGTTGGTGAGAAGGTCTTCACGAAGACTTAGGAGAAGACCTAGGGTCTGCTCTAACCTGCGTAATATCACACATGTGACGACCAAAGTGTGTGTGATATTAAGGAATTGTGTAGTGTTGATGTGGATGCGTGATAAAAGAGAATTATTGTAGCATGTGGCATCATGGCATAGCACAAAGTGCAACATTGCAATCATGTACTTGGTGATTTTAAATATGGGACACAAATAATCTCCCAAAGTTGCACATGTACACAAAGCTCAAACTTTCTAAGATATGTTTGTTCAAATTTGCATAACAATATGTACAAAAGGGTGAGAACAAATACAGCCACAAAAACTACTTCTACATTTATAACATGTACAAAAAATGGTTACTATCAACCATGCAACAAAATACTCTTAATATCATCGCCCACCTTAATTAGGTGGGCACATACCGTAAATAACACTGATGCAGTTGCACACGTTCATTCTCAAATCAAACCAATTCTAGAAGCAGGCATAACATGAATGAATTATTGTAGAGGATTACTCGGATGAGGTGGAGTCGGAGGCTACAAAATGGCCAATGGAGAGCATAATCCAAGGTGAGCAACAACGTGAGCAAGTGAGCCTTGCTTCTCTGATGGAACTCGTGAGCGTGTTATTGGGTGCTTGGCTCCACTCTCTGCTTCCCTTGTTTAGTAAGCCTTTTTGTTTGAAATAAAGTCATTATGCTTGTCAAAGCCCATGACATGTAGGAGAGAAATGTGACGACAAGGAATGAGATTTAAATTGAGAACATCCATTCCCTAGGGTTTTGGGATATAAGAGAAGGATGTTGATTTTATGGACGTTGGAGTGTATAGGAGCATGACGTGGATATGATCGACATATACACATTTGAAACTGAGCTTGACATCAAGTGTTGCGGCAAAAATTAGGGCCACTTCACACATGAGACTGAGAGCCCATGACCATTACACTTCAAGCACTCTCGTCGGTGAAAAGGCAGAGCCGGTCCAAGTTCGCTTCACACTACGCTTGAGGGACCAACGGAGCATGTGAATGCAAGATGGATGTAAAGTCTACATGGATTCCTACATGGCATCAAATGGATCATGTTTCAAGTCACTTGGACTATTTTTAAAAACCACCTCTTGGAGGTTGGCCTAACACAAAACCTGGAGACCATGACACTCATAACGCTCACAACCGTTGACTTATTTTGTTTTATCATGTGTGCGGATACGCATGAATAGAAATTCATTGAAATAGCATTTGGTTGAGGGCCTAGTCACATATGGCTTCACAACTACACTTGAGGATCCGTGACCACACTACATGATTTTGGAGGTGCCTTGGGACGGCCTTTGGACGCTTTCATTTGGGCTCTCACAATTTCATGGTCACGGCTCTTGGCTCATGTGTGAAGTGGCCCTAAGCTTATCGACGATGTCAACAGTTAGTGTGCCTAGAGTAGGGGTGCATTTCTTTTTAATTTATTTTAAAATATACATTTTAAAATGCATTTAAAAATACCCAACAAAATTTGAGGCATTTTTATGTTTTTTAGTATAAGTTCACGACTACAGCCAGTCCATGCCAGTAGGGCAAATATAGACATGCTCAACTTCGACAATTGTTCCATATTACCATATAGCATTAGTACATTCAAACTCAATGGCAGTGTCTGAGCCTTGAGCATTGCCACACAAACTGACAAGTATTGGAATACATAACGCACCACATGACACATCGGACAAGTCGTGAATGATGGTTTGCATTCGCAATGTCTTCATTCTTGGATCAATACTTGAGCGGAGAAGAGCTCAAAGAACTGATCCTAGAAGAGGGGAATGTTTTCGACAATGATTTGCCATAAAGGACCTCATGGATTGATGTCTTCGATGATTTTCAATATAAAAAAACATAAAATATTTTAAAACATTTTTACAAATATTTTATAATGCCGCCTCCGACCTCTAGAATAAAAAATGCAACACTAGCCTAGAGTGATGTGGAGGGAAAATGAGCTTCACTGACGAATGAAACTTTAAGAGCTCATATTAGCACATGTCCTTTTTCCATTAGCACATGGTACATGAATTTGTTGTGTTTTGTGTCAGTCAGTAAAAACAAAGTACTACATGAATGGCACTCATGGAATCTGCCACATCTTCTGAAGCACGTGCGGTCTGGTTTCCTAACGCCTACCAAGGGGCAGTGGTAAAAAACCGACCCCTGCAAGTTACACTATGTTGTCTAATTAGTGTGGGTTACCATTTGGAGTTATGCATTGCTATAACATTTTACTGAGAGTATCATTTTCTACTCAAATAACATAAGTTGTTAGTATGGGTTACCGTAGAGTATGATGTAACTGGTCCGAGATGACCCTAAACTACTGGATGATGGTGGAGAGATACCCAAATCTTAAGGAAGAGGTTGGCGGTTCGATTCCCGACTGTGAAATCTCCTCTCTACTTGACAAAAATTTGCCAAGTGGTTAACTGCCTCCTGTGCTTTGGTGTTGGCATGTCGGCCTTCTGTCTCAAAAAAAGAAAAAAAGAAAAAGTATGATGTAACTTAGTTGGTAAAAAAATGATAGTATTGGTAAAAAGTTAGAGCAACATGTAACTCCAAATGGTGACCCACACTAATTAGACAAAACAGTGGAATTGTTGATTCATCCAATGTAAACTCAATAGACTAATTTGAAGTTTGTGACCTCGATTTAGGAGCTAATTTAGCTAACATGACTAACATCTAGGTTCTAAAATACCGTAGTACCTTTACCACTTTGGCACTAATTAAACTATTTTAAGGAAGAATCCAAAAAATTGGAACTTTGTTTATTTTTAAATAAAAATAATATGGTAAAGGGGTTTTGGCTTAGAAGTTAGGATCATTGAATCTAAATATAGAAATATAATAATTATATGCCTATAATCGCCGAAGTGGTAAAGGTACTACAGTAGTCATCATTGTTTTCACCCTCCACTTTGATAGGTGTTGTGAACATTCACCCAATCATTCATATTACTTTGCAAATCACACAATATTCACCCCCTTCAATTTCCTCAAAATACACAAATCAAGGACACTAATATCATGGTTTTTGGTGGGTAGTTATCCAACAACTAAGCACCTTCCACATGCTTTTTGATTATTTAGTAAGGGACAAAGGGAGGAGATGCACTAAATCAAGCCTTAAAGGGCAGCCATTGTAGCATCACAAAAGCATTCTATTAGAAGTAAGTAGGTCTCTCATATTCTCATGCCCGCATAGTAGAGAAATGCAATCTAAGGTAGAAATATGATATACCGTGAAAATAAGGTGATTCGCATTGAAGATATGGTCTTAAAATCATGAGATGATTTTCCAAGATAGAAGAGAAGGATTCATGAAGAATGCAAGTTGTGTCATATTTTTATTCCCTGTAAAAAAAAATTGTAATTTTTCAAAGTGGAAAGTTTGTCAAACCCCCTACTCATTCACTAGATTCTTCCTAAACCGAACACGGTAATGCTCATTTCCACACAGAACATCACCTAAACCGGTTAACTCATGAGTACATTAAATTGTGATTGATGATAGTCAAACATGACTAAATTTGGCTAAATTGATTGTACACACATATCGAGCTACAAGCCTCGCAATTATCGGTTTCAGAAACGACACTTCACTATTCTGACGGAAGTCTACTACACGGGTGGAGGGTAGTTCACAGTTTATGGTATTTCTACCTTGGGGCATGCCAAGACTAAACACCCACCTTTGAGCTCGGCCCCCACCACTATTCCAAGGTAAAGGGGTCTATTAAGAATCTGACCCATATAGATTTGTAGTGAATTCATCTCAAGTGGGTCCCCCTAGATCAATTCCATGTCAAATCATCTAAAGAAAGAAATTATAAAGACGATAATATAATTGACTTCATTTTCATATTGGATAATATTGGTGGGGTCCAACTTAAAGAGGTGGGTTTCTAGCCCTAGACCTTAGGGCATGCTTATTGTGAAGCAACATGGACAACAATAATGGCATCCCAAAGTTGTTATCATCAATGGAACTCATCCATTTGTTTATACCTCAAATTATTCTTCAATTCTTTGTTTGTAACAACATGACAACTTAGGAACCTCAAAATGGACAATGGTAATCATCAACATTTTGTCTTTAGTAACCAACAAGTTGCATTTTACCTTAGAATAATACAGTTTGTGTTCTTGTTGAGTACGTAATTGCCCACCTTGGAGAAAAGTTGGTGTTGGAATCGGGTGCTTCTACCTTATGTGATGTGAACCCTTACCCCAATTTTTTTGTGATGCAATTGAATACTATTAGGCTACACCATCCATGGTCTTTAGTGTCATTGTCTATTCAAAGTTACACAATGCTACTAGTTTCTTACCAAGTAAAAGTCATTTATGTTATATAATGTCTATACAACCTATTTAATCTTTATAGAAGTTATAACATTGTGTAATCCCAAATATGAAGTGACACGAAATACCATAAACGGTGTAGCGGTAAGTTTTGAGTGTAAGCTCAACATTGAGTTTCAAAACACTGCAACTTTTGGCTGTAATTCTAGTCAAATTTCAATTTATTCAACGAAGTCTCAGTCAATATAGAAGCCCTCCTTCATTTTAGTTATCCACATGTCCCGCATCCAATGTCCAAGGAGATTTTTGGGCATGCATAATCGGTCAAAACCCTAGTGGTGTTTCCAAGCCCAACCAGTCACATGTCGTGATCTTCCAGTTTTTTCAAAATTGATTTGAGATTATTCCATAGAGTCCTCTAAAAGAGTTGATGATTTTCCTGAAAACCCTCAACTTTAAAAGGTTATTTCTCAAACCGAACTGGTTCATTTGCAACTACAGATCGGTTCTTCCCGTTCATTGCTTGCATGCATGAGAGGGGCAGATTTTCTCCCGGCCACAGACAAAAAGCACCACCCCTCCATGTATAATAGATGTGAAACAAGAAATTTGATTTGAGCACGGAGGGGAGTTCGATAAAAGAGTTGTGAGGATCGATGATAAGTTCTTCCGAGTTCTTTGCCAACAAAATTGGGCGAGGAGTAGTAGGGTGTTAAAAATGTACGTTTTCGAGAGCCTCAATCATGGGTAAGTACCACGCCCACTCACTTAAGACAAGCTCTCAGGTGCACTCCTCCGCATCCGAAGTGGTTACCCATCTGCTTTTTTGTAACCGATCGGCATGATACGTTACGGTTGTAAATCAGAAAGCCCTCGTTACTTGTATACCTGCGAGCAGCAGCACTCCAAGCACCCGGACTTCAATGCCGCATGCACCACGACGACGGAAGGAGTAGCAGTAAAACCAACCGTACAACTTAAGGCGGCCCAGCCTGCTCACGAGCCAGGCCTACTAAGCACTTAATAAGAGGCCTGAACTTGAAGCAGCAGCCCTAGCTAAGTAGCCTGCCTGCAACCCACCGGATTGCCAAGTAGCCGGCCCGCCCGCCGGTGTGTGTGCACGTAAGTTAGTAAGGGAGGAAGGTAATCATAGCCAATCGGTGTTTCTTCGACTTCAACCCCGGACTCGAACCACCCCATGAAGTCGTGGCCTTCTAGATCATCCCGGTAGTTGTCGGCTCCCACATGTTGGTGGAGCCCGCGTAAAAAGCACGATCGCGCCGCATTCACACCCGCCCGGCCTCGTGCCGTTACGAAGAACTCGCGGCATTCATCGTCTTGCATGGAAGGAGTGAATCCGGGATGGGTTTGGTGGAAACGAAGGTTGTGTAAAGTTCCCCTTTGGTTCAAATTTATGCTTCAACGATATCGCAATTTTGACTTAGGGTTTGTTGACCTTACATGGTCACCCTTCTTAATCGGAAGTGACACCAAAAAAAAACATGTTTTGTAGCTTTTGCTTTGAAAGCTTTAGCATCATGTCACTGAGGCGTTGTGAATGGAGGGTGTGTGGTCGTGGGCAAACCACATCCAAGCCATCCATTCACAACGCCCCATCCTACGATCTACGAAACTGCTCGGGCAGCCCAAAAAAAATTCTGACAAATGAAATTTTAGCAGATGAAAAATTAGTGTTTGCAAGATGAAGGGGTTGATTGTTCATCCCATCGTATGAGAGCATTTGTGTGGGATTTTAAAGGTTCCCTAAGTTCCCAATGGAGTTCCCTTCCGGGAGGGGAACTCCATTGGGAACTTAGGGAACCCTATGGGAACTTTCAAAATCCCACACAAATGCTCTCATACAACCGGTTAAATTTGATTCATTTCAAGGTTGGTCATCAAAAGGGGCTTGGAGATGATGGCTAGTGCCCTTGGTTCTACCTTTTGGAAGGAAGAGGTAGGAGTTTGATTCCCCCCATTGGCATCATCTCCTCCATAAGTCCTTTTAATGAAGGACTTAGTTTGAAAATTTTCGTCCAGGATTTGTGCATGGATGGAGGTGGAGATTTCATCCAATGTGAAGTTTTTCAAGCTCTACCCGAGGGGAAGAGAAGCCAGAAGTTGCGGTAGCATAAGAGCCTTTAGATCTGTCAAATCGCAATCGATGGCCGAGATCTTCCTAGCCCACGACCACACGGAAGGTGTTCACAACGCCTCAGTGACGTGGCTTTAGCATTGAGGGCTCAAAGAAGAAGACAAAATGTTTTCTTCTCATGATATGGTGAGATTGGATTATGTGCTCAAATTATGAGCACTAATTTACGTTTAGTAGAGAGGGTTTGTGTGATCGTTTAAAGAGAAAGAGATGTTTCACTTTGATCTTTGCAACTTTTATGTTTCAATCATGACTTTGAAACTAAAAATAACAACCTTCTTGATTCACAATTGCAAATCGGATGAGAAAAATATCCTTCCGCCCTGACATCCAAACTTGTTTGTGGGTTGGAAGTGTCCACAATAAGGATGCCACGTACCTTAGCATGACTGATTACATGGCGTATTCATGTGAAACTTATATATTCTCGTAAACAATTAATCATGGTGTCTTTGTAAACTCGTCCCTTGGGAAGGTGAAAACGCAATGGACTATTGACTAACTTAAAAAAACATTGTTTTGGGATAATCTAGCTCCATAAATGACATCAAAGGTCCCAAAGTAAGTCTAATGGGGATGAAATGGCTCTCAACATATAGAGAACTTGTTCCCACTACACTTCCCCTTCTACCGCGTAGGATGAGTTTACATAGACACTACAAAGCTCATACTAGAGAAGAAAATTTCCACCATCCAATATACAGATAAAAAAATTTGTTGACTAGTGTGCATCTTAAATAAGGCAATAAATGCTATATTATGAAACATTGTGAACCATCTAATATACAATAGCTTACATTAATTAACTTTCTTGAAATTGGTTAAAGATTTGACATAAGAGTACCACCAACTCCATAATACTAGTAAGCAACCTTGGAGTCTTCCATGTCCAACTGCAAGTTAAGCCATATAATGTAACATTATGTTGGTGAAAACCTACAAATTTAGAGCTTATAATCGCCTGATCCCATGGCCCACCACACTCGAGGTAGTTGCTGACCAATGTTATGTTACTCCATGATTCAATTTTGCAAGAAATAAATGTCGCCCTCATGGTATACCCACATATGTACGCTATAAGTATTTGGCAAGCACCATTGAGGAGAGTGAGAATGCAAAGAACGTTGTATAGCCTGGTGATTTTTGAAAAATTAAGACAAACTGACCCCTACATCATGGTATATACCCTAGTTTAATATTTAAATCATGATCTAGTTAAAATAAATGAACAAGAAGGAGAAAAAAAATAGTGTCACTTTTGTGCAATGTGTCAAACGACATATTTATCTTAACATGCTCATGGGTTGAGTAAGAGGGAGATGCATAGATTTAGTGCCTACGATAGTAGATAAGCTTTGTTAAATTAGTAAATAGTCTTGAGATGCAATGATGTTTGTGGTGATTTGTGGAGTTGGGTGCTTGCTTTGGATTTTTTGGACTATAGGGGTTTTCTAGCGGCGCAATTATAAACATCATTAGCTTCATCATGAAGTATTGTTTGTGTTGTTAGTGTGAAGTAGCAAACTTTCCCCCGTGCGTGGGGGGGGGGCATGTTTCCCCTTACACCCCTCATGGTGGTTGCCATGAACCGAAATCCACATATTGTTCTCCCTCTTTAGTATGACACGTTTGGGAAACACAAAAAAGTCGTATTATCGAGGTGTCTTCTTCTCATTAATATGACAAATGGCAGAAAGTTCGTATTATTGAGGGAATACAAAATCATAAGTAATACGACCTTAAAAATATGTACAACGAGTTTAAGCAATATAGATGGAATGAAATAATAACTTATAACTCCAAACAAATACAAATATTCTCAAGATCTCTTGAAATAAGAGTCCAAAGATCTCTGGTGTTGCCTACCCAAGTTAGCAATTGTCATCTTATCTAATTCCCTACTAACTTTTGGAAACTAATAATTTCATTAATACCAAAATGTAAAGAGTTCTCTAATAAGAAACTAGACAACAATGATGCATGACGTTTAGCATCAAGATACTGATGATACTATATTACCCGTGTACAAGGCAACATACTAGGCAAGAGGCCACTCTAACCCTAACCATGTCCATTCTACACTAGTAACCCTAATTATCATTAAGTTCCCAATGATAAGTGAAGTTCCCAAGTAGTTCCCAAGTGAAAATGGATGTATTTTAGATGTACATAACATAGATGAAAAGAATTGTATCATTAACTGGCTCTTTAATATGACAAAACGGAGATTCTAAATGTCGCATTATTGAGTGTCGTAGTCGTATAAAAGAGGGAGTTTTGAACTAAAAAGTTTGGTCTCGCAAAAATGTGTCAAGAGTGTCGTATTAACGAGGTTAGACTGTACCTAATAAGCATAATTGTTGTCCCCATATGAGCCAACATGACAATGTGAACGAGGCCACCATCATGCACGTTAGTAGAGATCTATTTTTTAATTAGTAAATAGGTTTGAGGTGCAATGCTTTTTGTGAGGGTTTAGGTTGTTTTGATGATTTTTGGAGTTGGATGGGTTGCATTTATTATTTTGGATTGTGGGGGTTTTTGGGGGGCACAATTGTAAATATCATTAGCTTGATCATGAAGTAATGTGTGTGTGTGTTAGTATAAGTGAAGGATACTTTTTTTTGGTGAATTTGCAACAAACTTGGGAGGAACATGGTTTCTTGCACTCTTGCGGTGGTTGCCATGAACCAAAATGCACACACCTAATAAGCAAATCCAATGCCCCCATCTAAGGCATTGCAACAATGTGAACGAGGACTCCATCATATATTGTCACTTGGTTAGGCATTGAATGCGGGGAGTCGATGGGTTGTGGAGGTTTTTTGGGCTACGCAAATTTAAATACCATTAGCTTGATCATGAAGTAATGTGTTTGCACATTACACTAATTATCCCATTAGTGAGGGTGGACTAATAGTGCGTGTGGGAAATGAGTGAAGGTGATATTAAATTTCCTTACACTATGAAATTAGTGCCACCCAAAGATCTAGGGTTTTGAGAGTCCAAAGTGTCAAAGCGTCGGAAACTCTCAATGCAACCTCTCTTTAGTTTCTTAGTGTTAGGAGATGCCTCAGGGGTGAGTAATGCCAGAAGAAGAAGAAGAAGAAGAAGAAGAAGAAGAAGAAGCCTCGTCAAGCTCACAAAAATAATTATACATTCCACATACACCTTAGAATACGCACCAATTATCTAGAAAACATATGGTAAATGAGCACACATTCATGAATTTAGTAACATAGGGAAAAAAACACCAACCCTCACTAATTTTGAGATTTGGCAAAATAGTGTGTGATTTGGGAATCATCACCACACGCACATAACGGCATGACTAGTGTAGTATAAGTGATGGATGTATAATTTTTCTGAGTGAATCAACAACAAAACTTGGGAGGGGCATGATGTTTTCCCGCACCCCAGCTCATGTTGGTTGCCATGAACTGAAATCCACATAACATAACAACATTGAGCGGTTTCAATTGTCCCACGTCGTGAGCCAGGTTGACAGTGTGAACGCGGACACCGTCATCATATGGTCACTTGGATAGGCATTGAATGCAAGGAATTGATGGGTTCTAGGGTGTTCCGGCGATGCCATTGTAAATACCATTAGCTCGATCATGAAGTAATGCATGTGTATGTTAGCCGGTTTACACCATGGATCGTGAAGTTGGACCTTGGATGATGGCCGTTTTCCATGGTCTGATTTTTTTTAACAATTTCAATTTACAAAGCCTTTGGGCCCCTCACTAGGTGTAAACTGAATGTGGACCAAGAGGAATGACCATGCACCAAAAAGTGAATGTGCTGATTTTTTTAATATATGTCTAAAAAGGGCAGTTTTGAAAACAAATTCAAGTTTGACCATTCTTTTGCCTTCTTTTGTCTTCATCTTCTCTTTTCTTTGAAATAAAATTTTTTTTTTTTTTATTAAAATGATATTTCTCTGCCATGGGCCCTTGCCTTTTTCTACCAGAGCACCTCTTTTGCCTCCCATTTCAAAACCCGTTAGACCATGTCAGTGGATAATGTAGGACTTAAAATATGTCTTTGGGGACCTCAAACTCCATGGTCACTATGACACCTTTTCCTTGGTGTAAACCGAAGTGGTCCCGGGACGAGTTCAACAACCAATCACAGATTTTACAGAGCCTTGGGACGACTTCATGGTCCATGGTGTAAACAACCCCTAAGTGATGGATAATTCCCGAGGGAATTAACAACAAACTTGAGTCTAGGGGGGCATGTTTTCCCTGCACCCTAGACTCACGGTGCTTGCCATGAACCAAAAACCACATACAATATATTGAGCGGTTTCATAATTCACCGTCCCCGTCGTGTGCCAGGCTCACAGTGTGAATGAGGACACCATCATGCACTGTCACTTGGTTAGGCATTGAATGCGGGGAATTGATGGAGCATGACCCGGTGAAAGCCAAGCCGCTAGAAGGGGCCAAACTTGAGGGGCTCACTTGCCTTCCGAGCTGCCCTCAGCTGCCACCCCTCACTTGACCGGCTGGCAGGGACCGATGTGGCCCTAGCAAGCTTGCCTGCCGCTTGCTGAGGCCCCGATCACACCAAACTTTCCGTCCGGTTCTAGCCGTGAAATTGTTGGGGATTATGTTGAGAAATAGATGTTGGTTCACCACTTTTCACACTATTACAGCCGGAGATGCCGATGGATGGTGCCAGTAGTGCCCATTGTGATCAGCCCCTGAGGCCTTGATCACACCAAACTTTCCGTCCGGTTCTAGCCGTGAAATTGTTGGGGATTATGTTGAGAAATAGATGTTGGTCCACCACTTTTCACACTATTACAGCCGGAGATGCCGATAAATGGTGCAAGTAGTGCCCGGTGTGATCAACCCTTGAGGCCTTGATCACACCAAACTTTCCGTCCGGTTCTAGCCGTGAAATTGTTGGGGATTATGTTGAGAAATAGATGCCAGCCCACCACTTTTCACACTATTATAGCCGGAGATGTTGACAGATGGTGCCAACTTCATGCCCCGATCACACCAAACTTTCCGTCCGGTTCGAGCCGTGAAATTGTTGGGGATTATGTTGAGAAATAGATGTTGGCCCACCACTTTTCACACTATTACAGCCGGAGATGCTGACGGATGGTGTCGGAACTGGCCGGTGTGATCAGCCCCTCAACCTTGCCCTTCTTATAGATCCATGTTACTCATACATGTTACTAATGAGGGCCACTTCACACACAAGATTGAGAGCCCGTGACCAGTACACTTCAAGCACTCTCATCGGTGGAAAAAGGCGGAGCTGGTCCAAGTTCGCTTCACACTACGCTTGAGGGACCAACGGAGTAAATGAATGCAAGATGGATGTAATGTCTACATGGATTCCTACATGGCATCGAATGGATCGTGTTTCACGGTCACTTGGACTATTTTCAAAAACCACCTCTTGGAGGCAAGCCTAACACAAAACCGGGAGACGATGGTGCTCCAAACGCTCACAACCGTTGGTTTATTCTATTTTATCATGTGTGAGGACCCGCGTGAATAGAAATTGATTGAAATAGCATTTGGTTGAGGCCCGGTCACATATGACTTCACACTACACTTGAGGCTCCATGACCACACTAGATGGTTTTGGAGGTGTGTTGGGACGGCCTTTGGACACTTTCTTTTGGGCTCTCACAATTTCATGGTCACGGCTCTTGGCTCGTGTGTGAAGTGGCCCCGAGTTGCACATAAGTGCGGGGTGTGGTTGCAACCGGTGTACCACGAGGGTGTATCAATGGGGGAAGTAACCAGTCCCGATGGAACATCCTAGTTTATTCTTTGCTTGGCCCCTTGCCCGTTGTTGTGAGTGGCTGATAGCCCAGCCCAGTCACGTGCAGTGTGTTGGTGTTTCAGTTTCTATGTACTTTTTTGCAGTCATGGGTGGAATGTTTAAAATATGTATATACGAAACCGGACTATTCAAAGATTCCGCTGAACGTGAAATATGGGTGCCATTTCATGACACCTACTTACTGAGCAGGGCGGGAGGGTGAAGATGTTTACTTCTATTGTAGAGCCGGTTGTCTTCTTATGTTTTATGTCTTACTTAACCCCCACATCGGGGTTTGACACCCCGGATGCGCCTAATGAGTTTGAATTGGGATGAAATAGCCATAAACTTGTAGAGGGTGTTGTGTATTTACCACCCCTTTAGTAAGTGTCTTCAACCGTAACCCATCAATTATAAAATGAAGCCAAACGAGAGGGTGGAATCAAGTTTGAATTTTGAGAGAGAGAGAGAGAGAGAGAGAGAGAGAGAGCATATATACTCTCATCCACACATTTAAAAAATATGTATTCCATGGATTTTGGTTCTTGGCAATCATTAATAGGAGTGTGGTAAAAACTTGCTCCTCCCATTGTTCTTGATTCGTTCCAACTAGGTCCCACTACACTAAATTGGGATCTTTGACTTTGATTTAAGAATCAAGTCTGTGAAAAACACTAATCCCCAAGCTATACAATGTTCCTTTGCATTTTCACCCTCCTCATAATGATTGTCATGAAAATTTTACTCACACCCCATCATTGGGTTTGACTTTTTTTGAAAACTCTATAGGTTCTTGGTTAATCTGTTTGTACTACATCTCACTTACTAATTTGGGGTTCTTATATATATCCAATGATTGGTGGGTTTACGTTTAGGTTTACCAAAGATAAGGTTATGGAAGAATGTGACATGGATCATGAGGAAGAGGGAGTCTACAAATGTTGATGGAAATAGAGATAAGTGAGAATCCATATCTCTCATCCATCCATGTGAAAAAAACCCCTCTATGAGTTTATCATAAATCATGCTAAAATGGATAGATTACTAGATTTGAAGTTGATTTCAATGCCATGTAATTTGTAAGTTGCAATTTATCAAGGTAACTTGTAATTTTTCTCAAGAGAAGTTATAAATTCGTTAAAAATGTATCTTGCTAAATGAATTAAGGGTCTTTGAAGTTGAATCCAAAGCCAAACAATTTCAATAAGTGGCATTCAACCTCTAATATTGTTTCAAGGCATTTTAATTGAATGAATGAGAGGCACTACATTCATATGCAATTATTGCTCTCACTATCTTTGCTTTCTAGATTCAATGCAAGTAATTTGTTCTATCATACCAATGACAAGTTTATGAAAGAATGTGAGCCATATGTTGATGGAAGTAGAGAGCTCGGCAAGTGTCATGAACACAATCATTTTATGATGTATGTACTTACATAAGAAACAAATAGATGCTTACAAAGGGAGTTGGGCATTGCCATACCTATCCTTTTGTGCGCCTCAACCCATTCAATGCCAAATCATGAGGTGCTCATATGAGTTTCTAGAAGACATCAAAATAAAATTGGGCCGACAAAAAGTCATGATAATCACAAAGGTCTTCAACATTTTAGGCATATACACAAATGACATGGGCATGTCATTGAGTTTGATAGTGAGCCTTAATTAGATGTAAGATTGCCTTACGTTTGGAATGTACTAAGATAGACAAGCTTAAAATCGCCACTTTAAACATTTGGCATCTATATAAATTATAGAAAGTAAGAATCACATGTGCAAGCTCAGCTAATCATGGCAAAAACACACTACACTAAAAAGGATATTTAGTGTTTGATACACTAAATATGAATGCATACACTAAATGTTAATAACCCTATGAAAGTAATTAACATTAAATATCAACTCAAATACTAAATATCAAGTATGGTAATATGTGGAAGTTACATGTTTGAATTTAGTGTTGGTAAGGATATGAAATCCATGTTTCATAGGAAAGGAGGTGGCAGTAGGGAAGGTAGCGGCACATTTATGTCTAACACTAATTGTCAAGGCATTGAAAATTAGTGTTGAGCAGGGTAGGGTGGCAACAACATTAAATATAATCAAACACTAAATATCCTTTTTAGTGTAGTTATTGAGCATTAACCTTGCAATTTTTGGAGTCGTGATTGAATACCTCTTGAATCCTGAAAATGTTGCTTGTAGTTTTTTTGATTAATTTTCTTTGGAACATGTACATTTGAATATGCACACTATACTACATAATGTAATTAATGTCACTTACATTTTGGAATTATGCAATGCTATAGCTATATACTATGTATCTCATTTTATGCCAACAAAGTCAAATTGGTTGCTTGAACATATAGAGCATTAACATCTTTACTTGATAAAAGTTGAATCAGTTGTAAATGATATAGCATTGTGTAACTCCAAGTAGTAAGTGACACTAAATACAATATCTAGTGTCATGTTTCAATACAAATCTACATTGCACGAAATTGGTGATGTATGCAACAACCTTAAACCCTAATGTACAAAGCGATTGCATTTGTGGCCTCCACATCATCTTCCCACCACCTCACGACTACCGGAGCTCTCTAGCAGCTTGGGCAGAAAATAATTAATTTTATAGGTGCCTAAATTTATGGGAAATTAATTTCGTTGAGTGCCCAAAAAAGAAAGAAATAAGATTCAAAGAGTGCCTAAAATCACAATAATGCCTAAAACCCTAATATACAAGTAAAAGACAAACTTTAGGGTAAGGAATGTTGGTTAAGGGAAGCGTTTAGGTTAATCGTATCCGCCATAGATGAAATTAGGAAAACCATCCAAGAATTATAGAAATGGCTTGGATGAACGTCTAACTTATTTTTAATTTCTTCTTGAATCTTCCCAATTTTAGAACATTGTTTTTTGGGCTGCCTAAATTACTTTTGCACTTTAATTAATTATTAGGCAGAAAGGTGCCCAAGCTGCTAGAGAGCTATGGTAGTTGGCAGGTCAATTTTCTTCCCAAAAGTACTTTTGATGGTGGTGGTCAAGGTGCCCAAAAATTGGTAAATTTGAGAAGTTGACATTGTTACCCTTCAACCTCACAACCGACCTCCAATGAACCTCGACAACATTCACAACATGATTGGTATATATATATATATATGATTGATAAGTAAATTATGTTTTTAATTTGCACATATTGTTCTTTTTAACAAGAGGTGGCAGTAATAACATCTACAGTGCCATGCATCGTGGCATTAAATACCGGTTGGACTCTACAATGGTAAAATACCCCATGGTACTTTCTGATTCTAGATTTTGATGCCAAAGTAGACATTTCCAGTGGTACTTAAGTGGGTCTCAATATGTGGCGAAATTTCAAGAGGGAGTGTTTCTTTGAACTTGAAGCAAGAAACACTCTTCTACACTCTAAACTTCATAGTATCACACCTCTGGCAACCAAAGTGCACGTGATATTATGGAGTTTTGTAGTGTTAACATGGATGTGTGATGCTATAGAATTAGTGTAGCATGTGACACTGTGGAATAACACAAACTGCAACATATTAAATGGTGTGGTGTGGTCCACTCTGCTTTGCCTTCCCGGGCGATGTGGCGGATGCATGCACCAACATTCAACAAGTGGCACAAGAAGAAGAAGAATAAGAATAAGAAGGTGACACTCCACATATTGACACATGGCACAATGCAAGAGTGTGGGTTGACTTCTTTGGTGGTTTGCATTAATGACAAAATTCATGATATAAGGGAGAGAAAGGTGACAATAAGGAGTGAGATTTGAACTACGAACATCCATTCCCTAGGGTTTTGGGATATTAGAGAGTGAGTGACATTATGGAGGTTGATATTACGGAGTTTAGGGTGTATATGTAGCTCCAAGGACCGGAACACAATGCTCAAAGATTAATTTGCATAAAACATCTTTTTTGTTTCAAAATTGTTGTGATCTTCCATGTAAATGTGTGTGATGTTTGATATCTAGAAGTATCTATTTACATGAGCTAGATTAAAAACATCACTCCCAATCAAGACATGTTTTCTATAACGTTGCACAATGGATCATGTTTTCCTAATATTAGTTCATAGATCACATTGAGTTTTAAGAGGCATGGGGATAAGTCTTGGACAAGTACTACAAAATGGTTGACTGGAAGATGAATATCAAGTCCATTAATGGAGCATTTTTTTCAAGTTGGAACTTCATGAACTGAATGCGTATGCATATAACTCATGGATGAAATGAAGAAACCAACCTTATAGTTAATCTATACTTGTGGATCTATGACTTTTGCTTCATCAATGTTTCACATTTAAGCTTGAAACCTCATCATGGAAAATATATACTTCCCTCAAACGACAAGGATTAATAAGCACTTACCAACAAGGATTAACCTTGTTTTAGGCATGGCGCCAAGCTTTTTGGTTTACCACAAGTTTTGAATGCAGGATTTAACAATGTCAATCCTAAACCTTTATGTAAGACCAAGTCAAAAAATTAGGGGAGATGCTCAACCAATTTTTGTTATCCTGAACTGAAGAGCATGGTATGTAGGGCAACTAAGAGTTTACCACACACCAAAGGGTTTGTTGAAACTTTGGCATGGGGCGTTTGTGCTCTTTACTCATGTTGTTACATGGAATAGACAACGAGAGAAAGATACAAAAAGGAAAACACTCGGTCCTAGAAAACAAGCGTTCGACTCGTACCACAAAGTGACGTAGCATAAGGCGTGTATATGTCAAGTACTTTGGTGACAAAGAAGCCAAAGCCCTCCTCTCCCTCAAAAAGGGCCAAAGATAGTTTGAGGCCACATTCTCTTTTTGTGATATTAAGATGCTTTAGAAGCATGGAGCGGTTGCTCAAAAACTCTTTCAAGCTTTTACGTCAGACATCACATACACGTACCAAGAGTTTTGGACAAGTGGTGTGAATTTGGGTAGTTCACAAGGAGGAAAAGGTTCTACCCCCAATGGTGCAAGTGAGGTCACAACCTTCCCATGTTTGTTCCTTTGTTGGGCCATGCTGTAATAAAGGCAAAGGACCACATATCCTCTTTGAAACTAGGTTCTTACGTATGTATTGGACGTGTGGACCTCGGTTGGTAACGATCACACTAGGTAGGTCCATCGAAGTCTTCATGGGCCATTGGGGGAAGTACATGTGATGTGGTGATTAGATTCAACACATTTTAACATGTTTCTTCACATTCAACAAAATTGATGGTAAACTTCGTATCCCCAAGAAAATATTCAAGTGGTTTTCAATAAAATGTTGCCAAAATTTTATTCATATTCTTAGATAGATTTATAGTTATAAATGTCGGCTTTTTGAGGAAGCAAGCACCTCTTGGCTTGTAGGTTATAGTCACTTTTTGTTGGGATCGCACTCTTACATTTATTTGTATTCCTTTAATTGATAATTTATCTTTTATGTGCACATAACAAAATATTTGAGATTAAGTATATGAGAATTGTTGTTTGTGTCCATAGGTGCAAAGCGTTACTTATTCACACTAACCTTCAAATGAAATCATCTCCCTTGCTTGAAGTATCATATTACAAAACATGCATGCATTTGAAAACATATAGTGGATCAAATAGTGGAGCATATAGTGTTTAATGGTGAGCCCTTGTGAATGTGATAACGCATTACAAAAATATTTTCTAGATCTGCACATAACATTATGTGGGCTCACGATCCCTTATTGTGACATATAACTAAAGTATCCTCTTACCTATGGTTGTGCTAGTTAGGGTTCAACAAACCCATGTTTATATCTTTTACCTTGACTTATGATTATTTTGCCACATGTTTAGATCACATTGGCTAGGACCCTATAAAATTCCATGCATGAATTATACCCACCATTGGAAGTGCCACTGCAACACCTATTCATATCCTACAACAACAAGAACAAAACCAAATGCTCAAAGCAACACAATCACGACAGGTATCCATTTACATCAATGCACCAATTCAAGGGATCATCCCATTTCATGCTCTTCACCCACCTAACCATGAGAGGCCCCTATGATTTTGAACCTCATACTTGCCCACTCATAAACAACCACCCACCAACCAAGGATACACTATTTCCAAATGTTGCATAACATTACTCAACAAAGTAAAGGTCTTCCTACATCATCAACTGGAGTGTATTATTTTGCAAGATGTTGTGATTATACTCCTTGGATTCCATGACCCACCTAACTAAAGGTATGTGCTGACTAATGTTATGTGGACATTAAACCAATAACCTTCATTATAAATAAATAAATTGAAACGTCAGGCATTCCGACGTGAATTTGAGCATGTTGGCCCTACCCTTGCTCAAGAATCCTCTTGGTGAAGGATGGGGTTTACTGCCTACCTTGCGGTGGGTGTGCTCTTGGCTTCCTTCCTTCCTACCTACCTACTTTATTCCGTCAAGTAAAGAGAAGATTTCACAGCAGGAATCGAACCGCCAACCTCTCCATTCGGAAACGGGTACCTCTCCGCTATCACCTGGTACTTTAAGGTCATCTCGGACCAACCTTCATTATACATCTCACAACAACACAAAGTCTTCCCTCCAACACAATGAATGCGCCCCATACACATGCATAACATACAAAACACCCAATGGCACTCATAATATAATAATGTTGTAATCTCCTACTAACTCCCTCTTATAAAATGACCCATAACGTGACTCAACTCCTTGGGTGCGTTCCGTGGAACTAGATATTGGGGGAGCATAATTATCCTTGATCTTGGGCTACATAATATAGAGGTTTTAACAAGCAACTATAAATTATCAGAGTTTTGAAACATAGGCTCTTTCTTTGGAAAGAGACCATCATCTAGCTACTTAGTAAAGTGATGCCAAAACTTATGATCGAGACTCCCGTAGTAAACCACCATGCCTATCCCAAAATAGACAAGCTCATATACCCCCAAAACCCCCTTCAGTTCATAAAATATCACATTAATACAACTTCAAAAGGTCTAAGATTTGTCTACCAACTATCTATATTACTAGCTAATTCCCCCATACACAACTTAATGAGGCTAAGGATGTCTCAATGGACATGATATGGCCCGTGGCCGTTGTATCACAACCGATACCATCGTGATGCACCATGACATGTAATTAACAATTACCTTAATAATGACTACAGTGTGGTTTTTTCCCCTCCCAATCAATTCTTATTTGTTATAGCAATCGACTCTCACTTCGTAACATTATTCAGATTCATAACAATGTTCTGTGGGACTGACAATATTCCACAAAATATTCCCCATATTCGGTTTGAATTTGTGTAATGGACTACCAATTATAGTCAATTGAAAACAACATAATCGATGATTGCTTCTTATGGTCCAAATATGGTAGTCCATTGGATTATTAAGATTAAGATTAAGATTTATAATTATATTATTATCATCAAGGTTTTACCCAAAGTTGATCTATTTGACTCCCTATGACAATTTGACTTAATAGGGTCCGCCATCACATTGTTGTCCATGCATGCGCAATGGAGGCTGACATGAAAATGTTGAATTTGGCTGATTTGGTAAAGCTCTACTGAAAATTGCCCCAAAATGAACAAGATTAAATGTTGATATCATCCTGTGAGTTGACAAAGACATGTGAGCCATAGACTTCCACCTGGACCACAGACGCACAAGGGTGGGGGTTTATGGCTGACAACCACCAAACATTATCCATTTATAAACATGTAGGATTCCATGTCATTTCCAAGTCACTGTCTCATTGACTTTTTGACATGCTCACTATTACCAGTTCTATTTTGGTAGCCTTGTGTAAAGCAAATTGGTATGACCACTTATTTCTCAACCAAGGAGAAATTTAAGGGAGCAGAGATCATGGTCACTAGTCACTAGTGTGAACATGCTCCCCACCCTATTCCCATGACACGGCTATCCAACCCCATAGGCCGCCCAAGTTCCAACTCTAGATATTTGGTTCATTTCAAATATTTTTGATCCACCACATTTTTAATTGTCCACATTTTAAAGCTCAATACTCATTTTTTCACCAAAAACTTGATGTGCATCACATAAGATATTTGATGTTCAAAATTTGGTGTGTTGTAAAGCATGTAGTTAGGTTTTTGCTATGACTTAAATAAACCAAAACCCAGGGTACAGACTCTCAAGGATGACATTATTAGTGTCTATTACAAGCATTCGTGACATTATATTTCATTAATCATACAATAGGGTTGTTATTTTCACTCCAAAACATCACAAATTCATCTTTACTCTCCCTTTTTTCAAAGTTTCTTCTTAATGTTTTTTCATTCAGTATTGTCTATTTATTAGTGGGTTGTAAGTTTCCATCTCGTCATGAGATTGTAGAACAATAGTATTTTTGAGAACAATAGTCTTTGAGTGTCACAATTGTCTTGGTAACCATTGGCCAAAGCATCTTCAATTCAGAACAATTCCTTTATTAATTGGTCAACGTTAATTTCAATACAAGACAAAAAAAATTATTTATTAATTCCAATATTTAATCATTACTCACATCCTAAACCCTAAACCCTAAACCCTAAACCTCACCTGCTCTTGGTGCTGAGGGAGACAAGTATTTGAGTTTAACTATGCACTCAAAATGTTCGAAGAAATGCCTAGCTTTCCTTCCCCCTTGCAGCCTCTTTGGCTCGGCATGGACGATGATAGTTGCACTATAACTGATTACAACCTCTTAAGTCTGTGCCTATAGTTATAACTATCTGCTATAGCCCATAGTTCATTATTTTCATCTACCTGGATGTTACTTCATCAAACTACTTCTTATATGCCAATAGTTAAACTAATTGGCCAAAAATTCAACTCACAAAGTCATATAGTGTAAACAACATTATCTACATTAGACTTACATAGCATCTATGTCATCATCAATTTGTAAGAGACCATGCCAGTTATTTCATTTTTTTTGCGATGTGGCATCATCATGTGCCCTATCACGGTATGCGGTGTCGGCGTCCACACCGCATCCGGGGGGTTTCATCCATTTAAAGTTGAATGGATGAACCCTAAGTATTGGAGAGATGCTCCTAAGTGAGGACCCTCCTCCTTAGCTTGGCATTCTTGCCAAGTCAAGCCTTGTGAGTGAGTGTGTGGAGAGAGCTTGTGTGAGGTGAAGATTGCATGTTGTTGCAATAAAATCTTGAATTCTTCTCCCCTTACTTATATTCTTGGATTCTCTTGTGGTGGAGTGAGAGATAACTTGATTCATTATGTGCATTTGAAGAGAGAATTGAAACTCTTGCTAGGGTTTGACTGTCTTCCTTCTCACTTGGTAAGAATGCTTCATTCTTCCATTTTTCTTCGTTCTTGAGATCTAACACATAAGGGAAAGCATGAGGACAAGGAGCGACGAAATTACGGAGTGATGGAGCGAGGAACACCGCGGATTGGAGAAGCAACAAAAAGAAGAATACTTGCTTGTGAATGGCACATCACGGTGAATTATAATAAGGAATTATTGAATTAGTTGCGGAATTTTCTGTCAGTTGGTCGCTTGCAAGCATGAATTCACGCGATTGTGTTTTGAAAGATAATTCTTTATACTAATTGAAGGAGAACTGTTGGCAAGGTAGGCCTGATGGAATAGTAGGGCAAACACCAACAACCCCCCCACACCTTTGATCGGGGGGCACTTATATTTCATTTTGAAGAGGTGAAATTCTTGGATTTATGAAATACGAACTTCTGCGAAAGCATTTGCCAAGGATGTTTTCATTAATCAATAATGAAATCTGGGGGCTCGAAGATCTAATAAGAAATTAAGGTATTTGGGTTCCGGAGTAAAGGTGGAGCATCGTGGGGAGAGTTCGCGAGGGCATTTGGAAACACGCGGATGACATGGGATTGCGGCGAACTTGCGGTTGGCTCATTCTTTTTCCAACTCAAGCTGTGAGAGGTACTTGACATAAGAGGGTGTTTTTCTTTTTTTTTGGTTAAAAAAATGAGAGAAACTTAAGCAACCACATATTAGAATTCTTGGGGGACAAGTTGGCCGGCATTAGGATTCATTTAGGAATTGTGATGCATAGGATTGCCGAAGGATTGTCATTAAAAATTGTTTGGCATGTGGAATCGCCATTCGACCTAAAAGAATAATACTTAAGGTTGAATTGTATTTAGAAACAAAGATTCCAGGGATTTTTGTAAGGAAGGAGTTTTTAGGTTGTAGTGGGGGGGATGAGAGATGTGTTTAATTGCAAATTTTTTCATAACAACATAAATCTCTCATACTTGACTACCAACCGTATGTGGGTGCCGGTTGTGCGCGGTCAATTTCAATTTTTACTCAAGTGTTATTTGGAGAAGATGATTCAAAACTGCAATTGCATTGTTTTCCATATTTCGTTGTGGTATCTTCTCCCGTGACGGGTTGTATTGTCGGGAATTGCCAACATTGTCCTATTTTTATGTTGTGCTAGTTTGTGGTAGGGTATCGTGGGGGTGAGGTTACAGTAATGATCGCTACGGCGGCCATTTCCCTGTGAAACGCGGTGAAACCGGTGCTGCGCCCACATTATTCGTATAACAAATGATGGGGCTGGAAATCGTGATTTACGCCATTAACGCAGATTGGAGATCAAGCACCAGGACATGCTCCATAGCGACGAAGACACCTTGCACGGCACATGGTATAATAACTCAAGCAACTAAACTTAACATAAATGTAATTACTGGAGCCATTATAAAAATAAATAAATTAGCACTACTTGGTAAAATAGATTATTTTATTATTAATTTCAAACCATCTGCTAAAGATTGTAACAATCCGAACAATCCCACTACATTAGGATCCCTCTATGATAAGCTATGGTAAAGAAAGATTTATGATGTTTCTTAGCATAACTATAAATCCAATATAATGAATGTTGTTCTGACAAAGCGGTCAATCATATACAGTACACCAGTGCATATATTCACTATTGGTGAGGCTGGGTTAATGACCAGTAGACCATAAGGTTGGTGGTGGTTGCATATATGCATGTTGTTTTTCATATTTTTCCTCTATCATGACACCAAATTAGTGTAAATTATTGGCTCTAATGAACGGGCTTACTATAGGTTTATAGTTACGACTCAGAGCCAACATTATCGTTCCTCATCTTCCGAAACATCGAAAGGTTGATCCTCTGATCTCTTAGACATTGAACCAGTGATAGTACCCGACGAGGTTTTTCAGCCTACTTCGGCATGGGGGACTACCACTCGGTCTCACATTCTTTGGGTGAGAATCTTTGACGATATGGAGGAGGAGACGCAAGAAAGAATATGAGACCGGTTTTTTGGTCGAACATGGACCATTTCCTTACAATACTGAAAAATTCGATTCAGGACATGGATGAGGGAAAATGAATTTGCTTATAGTTTGTTGGGCGCTCTTGTGATTGAATCGGAGACATCGGAGGGAATATTTGTAGTGAATGTAGAGGAAATTTTTTCTGGTGAACTGTGAGCCCAATATGGTGCCCACATGTGTTTTTATCTCAAAGGTTCATTAGACCGTTTACTTTGGCATTTCTTCGATTACTCAAAATTATAAAAAGAGTGAAGCTTTTGTGTTTTAATTTAAGTTAAGTTTGAAGAGTTGAGCGGGTGTAGTGTTAGGATTGGGGTTGGAGGATTTAGTGGGGTTGTTAGTAATGGTTAAGTTAAGAGTTGAGTTGCTTTGTTAGAATTTGAGTAAGGATTTTGTGAGAATTGTGGGTTTTAGCCGGGTTAATTGTTTGGTTTAAGATACCTAGGAGGTAGTTTTGAGGGGGGTTAGATCTGCTCGGATGGATCGCATTCAGATTTCTCGGATCTAGAAAGGGGGGATTATCTGAATTTTGGTTCGAGGTGGACACACCCAGGGGGGGCTCTCTAATGCGAGGGAGAGGGACGAAGAACAGGGACGTTGAGGCCTGAGGAAAATTCTGGCTTTGAAGCTATCTGAATCTTGTTTTTTTTGAAGCGAATGTGAATTTCAGGTAGGAGCGAGTGCGAACTCTGCTCCGAAGCCTGATGCTAATGCTGGGTTGAAGCAATCTGAGATGTTGGTTCGGAGCAAGTGAAAACAGGGGCTCCGAAGCCTATGCGAATCCTGATTTTGAAGCTATCTGAAGTCAGATTTTTGAAGCGAATGTAAGATTTAGGTTCGGAGCGAGCGAGCGAGTGAATACTCGGCTCCGAAGCCTGAGGTGGGTTTCGGTTGAAGCCAATCTGAGATGTTGGTTTGGAGCTAGTGAGTACATTCTGGTACAGGGGGTGCAAGCCCACTGTTGAAGCGGTTGGGCTTCGGTTGCTGGACTCAGTAGCTTGCCACTGGGTGCTAAGGGTTCCAGTAGGGTGAAGCTGAGTTTTTAAGGAAAAGTAGAATTGTTGGCATTAGGGGTTAAGGGTTGATTAGGGTAGGGGATTAGCGAGGAGTGGAAAGGAGGAAGTGGTGTAGTGGAACAACTCTTAAGTTGTGCCAGTAGAGTGTGGTGATGGGCGCTAGCAAACCAAGTGTGCGATTGGTTTGTGTTCAGGCTTGGACTTAGAAAGTGTGGTTCAGGAATGTGCAGTGCAAGCCATTGTTTGGATTGTGGTCATTAATCACCACAAGGAACCGGAGTATTTCTAAATGCTCGGGAACCTTGGGTGTTGAATAAAAATTGTGTGTTATGTGTTTATGATGATGGACAGTGGGTGCTAAGTTTCCTAGCTGAGTAGAGTCATTTAAATGTATGTTAGCCTTAAACCCCCATCCGGACTACGACGCAAAGGGGCGGAGGTTTATGGTTGATATGAACCTAAGGAGAAGGTTTTTGCTCCCAAAGCCGTGAGTACGTCGAGTCCAATACTTTCACTCTCCCGTTATGCCAGGCTACCCAGGCGGCCTTAGCTTCTTTAGGGGCTCCGCCAATTTTTAAGCTTTTGCAAACATTCCATCTCCATCTAGAGGAAGAATACGGAGGTTTTCATTGGGATCAGATGCGGCAGATACAAGACTTCAGGCGGGAGAAAGATGATATCATTAACTTGGTGTCCTTGCTAGCAAATTCTAGCAAATCTCGGAAGACTCCGGTCGCAGCTATTGGTCTTGTAGGGAGTCGGGCCACGCTAAGAAGGTTTGTCCTTTGAAGCAAAAAAAACCCAAACTATGGAAAAACCGAAGCAGAAGACAGTTGTTCTTGCTAAGGATTTGACGAAGGAGGCTGGCAAGCCTTCAATGAAGCAGTTGAAGTGTTTCCACTGTGAGAGGTTCAATCATACAGAGGACAACTGCTTCGTTCTCCATCCGGACAAACGCCCTTCTTTTGCACGGGAAAAGGCGTTGGAGGCAAAGATTGGCGCCTTGGAAGAGATGTTCAAGGATTGGGTTCATCTCGTCAAATCTTGGATCACTAGCTTCATCAGGAGCTAAGGCTAGCTCTTCCATTCCGGATCATTATATGTTCGGAGCTTTGGAAGAGGTGGTGAGTTCGGCAACTATGATACGTGCTCAATCCGCGTCACGAGCCACACCTTCGACCACATGAGAGTCTGTGGAGAACTTACGAGCTCGGGACAATGGTCCCGTGGATCAAATTGGTTAGACACGGCTGCCATTGTCTTTTGGATTGGCAGATGCTGTCCAATCTGTCAGTGGTCGTAATTCATGCATGGAGGCTTCAAATTCGTCGACCGACATGGTGCACATGTTGGCGTCCAAAGTATTACACATACCTTTCTTCACAACGTTGGCGTGGTCGTTGCCAGGATTCCAACATGCTAAGGTTTTTCACCTAGTAGGTAGTATTTTGGAAGGAAATGCATTCTTGTCTTCTCTGACTGTGGCTTAGACCACCACAAACATCCTTGCCACTGAGAATCCCGAGGAAGTGGCCAAACGGCAAGCAAGGCTTACCGCGGAGGCCTTTGCATTTTTGATACACACACCTCAGATGACGGGGGGTCGTCTACATTTTATGACTTACTAGTGTCCGCGGAAATAGCTTATATGTCTGATATAGCTGCTAGATCTGCTCGTGAATGCCGGGGCATTCGACTAGGCATCATACATATAGTGAATGACACTATCGTTCTGATAGTCAATCAAGTTGGACGCAATGCTATTTGAATTGCTCCATATTGTGTGATGATGGATTCGGGGGCACGACAAGTTATGATCGACAAAAGGCTTGCCCAAGAGTTGGGGTTGACGGCTGAGGACTTGGTTCCTTGCCCATTCACCATCGTTACATCCATTGGCCACGTAGAGCGGACCACTGGTTATTCTCAAGAGCCATTACAGCTTAGCTTCCAATTGAAATCTGGAGATCCATCCGCACCTCTTCTTCTTATGTGTGCAGTGACGAATGCGACCAACTATGACATTTTAGTTGGTCAGCAAACACTCTACCCCCTCGGTTTTGGTTTAGACAACTGGACTGAGGAGGCGTAGATCCGACTAGGTTGGTCAGCTAGGGACGGCTGGAGGGAGCTTATTTCTATGATGTTTGCCGCAACCACGACCATAGCAGCATTATCCATTATTTTTGGATATGATGTTATTATTGACACATTGCCCTGTGGCTTCGCCTTATTAGAGGAGATATTGACAATCATGGGGAGTACTGAGGATTAGTAGGAAATGATATTTGAGGGTGCATTGATACGCCATCCTAAGGACCCTCTTTCTTTCTGATATGATTCCGTAGAGCTATTCCGGAGATGTGAGGACATTGTGTTCTTTGTGGGTTCTACGACACTAATCATACTGGATGCCCCATCGGCGTTGGCACATTCCATTCTATGGCATCTGCCAGAGGAGAGTATCACTTTGGTAAAACTGTTTGGGAGCATCGGGATAGGATTGGCGGCCGTGTTGGAGGTTGGCCTCACAGTTCGACATTATATCTATGTGGATGACAATCTTTTGTCCACCCGTGTGGTTTGTCACCATTTATAGTGTTGATGATATTGTACCCACAATAGTTAAATCCGACTGCCGTCCGTGGGTGCTTTGGACGTTTTCCTCGTGATATTACACTTATAAGTGAGGAAGACTTACGAAGGTTGGGTCCTGTGGATTTGGTGATTGCGGGATGGCCATGCTAAGGCCATTCATATGCTAGGGTAGGCCGAGGTTTAGAGGATCCCAAATCTAGTATTTTCTGGGACCTCATCCAGCTCATAATGTGGTGGCTTGTCCACCAACCTTCCTCTCTAAGGTACATATTGGAGAATGTACCTCTGTTGGGAGACTCTCGGGATAAGGTGTTGGAAGGCAGACATTATGTTTGTCAACACCTTGGGGATCCCATTTTTGTGGATGCCGCGGGACTTGGTTCGTATTTCCACTGTCCTCGGTGGTTGTGGACCAACCTCGCACCACTATCCACTTTAGTTGCAGCATTTTTTGCAGTGCCTCCACCTTCTGATCAAAAGGTGGATGACATCTTGGATCCAAATTGGACCTCTTTGCCAGTTGTTCGAGATGAGTTACCCCCGTTGGCATTGGTCAACAAAGTGGGGTCACCACGGAGGGTCTTCCCACCTTTATGACTTGTCCATAGTCATTCGCATTCCACGATCGGGGGTCTGGTATGGTGTGAGATGCTCATATTAAAACCCATCACGGACCCTTTTCCGATGAACGGGAGTGTGCGATGGGATTTTGGACTGGAACCACACCAGCTCCTGGCCTTTCTAAGGGCCAACGTCGGTTCGTGTTGGGCCAAACCATGGATCTTAACACCATGGTATGGACTGTTGGTTTATGCCTTGCATTGTAAAGACATCATGGTAACTAGAGGCCGCTAGTCAGGGGACATAGCGGTCCACACCCATGGAGGAAAAAATCGAGGCCATGGTTGTAAAAACTGAACGAATGTCTTGATTCGAGCAGCAGGTGATAGAGGAGCTTCGAGCTCAACGGGTTTATGTTGTTTTGGCTTTCGAGTTTGGGAGGGGGAAGGCATGGAGGATATTCCCACGAATGATTTCATTTGATTCTCCCCCTCCGGTGGTGGCTTCATCATCACATGTTGGTGGTGATGAAGAGAGGCTAAACTCTATTACTGGCACCTAGGTTGGGGGCATGGTTAATGCCCCCTCCTCTGAGTAGCAGTTAGAGTCCATGCCAACATCAGGTGGTTCCCCTTTGGTGGAGAGGGTGTGAGCTCAAAATTGAGCCCACATAGGTTGTTGACCCAAGTATTACGTAATTTTGGTGTTGACATGAGTCAAGAAATTTAACTAACACTAAAAGTGGGAAGGGGACTTAGGTTGAGTCAAGAATTAGAATAGTTGTGCTAAGTCAAGTTAAAAATAAAGTTAGGATGTTGAAGAGACGAAACGAACTTAAACTACTTTAAAGGTGAGAGAGCTAAGTGATAAGTTAAGTTAAGTGCAAGTGGGTGGGAGAGGAGAACAAGTCAAGTTGAGTTCGTTTTTTTTGGGCCGCCCGAAGAGATGCCGGACAGCGGGAAAAAAAGAGCTTGCGGAAGGGGTCTCCGGAGTTCGGCCATAGGAGCTCATTATGCATGCCTAGAGATAGACCCGAGAGAGGGATGCGGAAGCCTTGCCGCGGAGTGGAACCGAGCAACTTGCGATGTTGTATGATGATAATTAGGAGAGATTCTGGAGATCGGAGTAGCGGTAGCATGATAGAGAAGTGAGTGATGAGAGCTTAGCAAGGCGTGGGTGCCCATTGTTGATGAGAAGAATGAGAGGTCGAGGGAACTGTGCGGATGCCTGGTCACGGTGGAGCATGAATGTACTAGCCATGACCTGGTAGTATGGAGGTAAAAATTTCGATGGCTCGGAAGTGACACGAGGGTTAAAGGAGTGAAACAGAAAGACATGGAGATGGAGCATGGATGGGAGAACACAAAAATGGTGCCGCTATGGCACATGATCGGTGTTTGGTGGCACACCTTTGGGCAGTGACGTCATGATGAGGAAAGGCAAAGGTGACAACCAATAATGGGGAAGAGGAGAAAGGGAATCGTGAAGCGAAAGGAAGAAAGAAAGAAAGAAGGGAAACCGGCGACAAATGCATTGTTGTTGTGTTGCTGTGGAAGGATGGAAGCCAAAATGATGGGGTGGTTAGGGACGGAGTATTCCAGGGAAGGGGTGAAATCGAGCGGGGCACAATGATGAGAGAAGGGTTGTAAGGTGGAGGTTATGAATTAGATTGGGAAAGAGTTAGATTGGGCCTTCAAAGGAAGTGACGACAACCCCGGCACCAGGCTAACAAGCTGGTGCGTGAGAGGAATGTGCAAGTTAACACATGGGAGCCCTCAGCAGAGGGAGATTCTTGGTGCCCTGGATGCAGAAGGACGGGTGAAACATTCTGGCACAGCTTGAGATAAGAGGGTTGCAGGGAGATCAAAGACAGGAAAGAGGACTTTCTGGTGGGAGTTCACGCTCGGCGAAGGGTGAGGTAGACCACGGCTGCCTTCACCCCACTTCACCCTACTGGTGGATGGTTGCAGTAGCAAATTGTATCAACAACTAAACTTGAGGCAGCGGTTCACTAGCAAGTTAAGGCCTTCAGTTGGGGCTATCATGCAAGGCAGGTTTTAGACCACCACTCTCCTCACCATGTTGACTCTCATGAAATTTCCAATTTGGTGTGGATAATTGCTGGTTAAAAGCCGAGGATTGGATTTAGTCCGTGTGTAATTAGTGAAGGTATGTCGCTTCCAATCACGTCTAGTCCCTAGAGTGAGGGCCAAGATGCTAATCCTGGTGCCTGACAAAACGCCAAAGCTCGGTCATAATCATTAGTTTTTGAGGCCTCCGATGTAAGTGTGATCGCATATGCTGTAGCCAGTTAGAATCTTAGGAACTTCAAGAAGAGTGGAAATTTAAGGGTTAGGGAGTCACTCATGTATTGGAAACAACATTTGTCGTACTTGGGATTACATCAAGGAATTAACTCATAGTCACACAACATGCGATTGAATCATGTTAATTCCCACTTCATGAAGTCAAGCCCTCATGGTGCTGGTATGAAACATTGAGCCAATCACGGGTCCTGCTGCCGAGAATGCTAATAAGACTAGAAGCAAGATGTCAAGTTGCATGCTACGTGGAGGATAAGTGCAGCCAATAGGTGATTTCCTTGTGAAAGCGTTCGGCGCCTTGGTCCATGTGTTGGTAGTTCCTGCGCCGTAAGGTGACCATGAGTTAATGTTGAGTCTTAGCCCTCATGAGAGGATCAGAACAACGAGTATTGGATGTGAACAGTAGGAGTGAGGCAACCAACTCTAATTAGGCTAACCGGCTTGCTTAGGAAAGAGGAACAGATACATCCACGAAAAGAAAACGTTAATTACAAAGGCTGTCACTTCTCTGGGTTTGTAGCTGTTGAGGTTGGGAAATTGAAGCTCCAACAAACAGCCGGAACAGAGGTGTGAGCCCAAATTGATGTTCATATGTGTTGTTAACACTTGTAAAATATTACAAGTAGTGTTTTGTTGATTTATGATTATTCACAAAAATATAAAAAGAGTGAAGCTTGAAGAAAGCTAAGTTTGAAGCATTAGGCTTGTGTGGAGTAGATTTAAGTAGTATGAGGACATACCTTGGTAAAGTGTGGTAGGTAGAAAGCCAAGGTTAGTTAAATGTTTGAATTAGGATCTTTGTTGATCATTTGAGGGAGGAAGGCTTAGGAGATTAGATGAGAGCCTACAAAGTAGGAGGAGATTTCGAAGGCTTATCGAGAGCCTTGTGAATGGGATGAGTCCCTACTTAGAAGGAGAAGGTTAAGGGGTTGTGATTGGAGGCTCTAATCCTCTCACCCTATCCTTTCCTCATGCCCTCTTTCCCTCTCAACTCACTATATAATCCCTCATTCTTCCCTCACTCATCCTCTCTTTCCTTCGTGCTCCTTAAGCACCCCACGGGTTATAAGTGTGGGTGTGTGGGAAGCAAGATAGGAGCACATGTGTGTGCTTAGTTCTTAGGAGAAGAGCCAAGGCTATTTAGCTTTGAAGAGGGATTGACCTCTTGTTAGAAGTAGATTGGGTTTAAGGAATTTGGAGTTTGATTGTAAACTTCAACTTGTTGCATTGAGATTCATATTGAAGTGAGAGAGTTCAAACTTGTTTAAACTTGTGGCATTTAGAGTGACTAGATTGTACTAGGTGCATTACTTGTAGTGTTTTATTAGTTATGAACTTGAGCAGAACTTTATAGTGAGAGATTTGTCAATTATGGATGATCAGAGTGTTCAATGGGTATGAAAATTTGAGGGATTGTTTATTATAAAGTATGGGAGTTGTGGTAAAAATTTGAGAGCTTCAATCATTGGGATGAAAGAGTTATTAAAAGTTGAAGGGGAGGGTGTCTAGGAACAAAGCAGCAAGGTTTGAAAATATGTATCTCTTAGAGGGTTATAGATATGGATACCAAAATTTGACACTACCTTCTGAACTTATATATCTATCTTGTGTCAAAATTTTAGATTGATTGGACGTAGGAGTTGGAAGTTATTAGAGTTTTAATGACCGGATGCTTTATCACAACATTCATACTAAGTAGTTAGAGTTAGAATTTCATGCATAACTTTTGCATATGAACTCTGTTTGTGCCAAAATTTGGTGTGAAGATTTTTGATAAGGTACTTAACAAGTGTACCAAATTTCACTTGAAGAACATAAGTTGGGTGGGAGTTATACTATTCTGAAGTTTAGTAGGAAGATATTGATAGAGATTTACATCAAGAAGAACTTAGAGAAGGAAGGGCAAGGATAAGTATATAAGTATTTTTTAATACTTGTATTTAAAGCCTATGTGCTCATGAAATCCACAAGCGAAGTGTCATGTACCAATACGGAATCAACCACGATGACATGTGATAGCACGGAATCAATAAGCGAGAACTCATGTAGTAGTGTGGAGTCGACGGCAAGGACTCGATTCACAAGAGGGATATCTTTGAAGGCATGCGTGGCCAAAGCGGCCGGGTGGACATTAGAAAAGGCTAAGGATATAACCTTGCCCGACATTAAGGAATGTAAAACTACATAGTGTGGTGTTAATCAAGTTGTGTATATTCCAAGGGTAGATTGGAATTATATATTGGGTTATAAAGAGAGAAGTCTCTACATGTCATTATAAACTTTTCCACTCGGACAAGGACGAAATCGAAGGGTGGAGGATTTTTGGTGACAAGAGACAGTGGCTCAGGTGGTATCGGTGGGTCATTTTGAGAAAAGCGGTTTTAACCTTGCGGCTTGATGGGTCATGTGTCTCAAAGGTGTCATGATGTTCTGGAAGAGTGAGAGGATAGGTCGTGAGGAAACTGTTGCCGTCTTTTTTTTTTACTTTCTTTCATGTCTCTTGTGGGGGCTTGCAGTGCAGGGGTGTATTGCAGCTGCAAAGGGAGTGCGGCAAAGTTGCAACGAGCTCAGAATCGCAGAGGGGAAGTGGAGCTGCCAGTTGAAAATCACAACGCAATCAATAGTGCAGCTCCAACGCTGGTTGGGGTCCCAGAAGAGGTGCAGGTGCAGGGAAGAGAGGTTGGATGTAAGCCCAATAAGGTGCCCACATGTGGTTTTAACCTCTTGAGTTCATTAGGACTTTGACTTTGATATTTCTTCAATTACTCAAAATTATAAAAAGAGTGAGGCCTTCGTGTTTTAATTAGAGTTAAGTTTTAAGAGTTGAATGGATGTCGTGTTAGGATTGGGGGCTAGAGGGATTAGCAAGGGGTTAGTTAAGGGTTAAGTCAAGAATTGAGTTAGCTTGGTTAGAAGTTAAGTGAGAAGTTAGTAAGAATGGGATGGTTTTGAGGCAAGGGAATTAGTTGAATTAGGCTAGGCCCTTGTTGGTTGGGCACTAGGGGTTGTGCATGAACAACTTGGGTCACTACTGGTTTACAGGAGAGCTGCGGCCTCTGGGTAAGGATTCGGCCCTGGATCTCTGGATCCAGGGTGGGGTTTATGAGCCCAAAATGGTTACTCATATTTGTTTTATGTTTAGGATCTACTTAGAATTGCAATTGGAGTGTTATTGAAACAATCAAAAGTATAAAAAGAGTGAGGCTTAGTGTGGATTTAGGTTTAGGCCTTAAGCCATTTTGTGTGGTTAAGTAGAGGATTAGTGGCATTAGGGAGTGTTTTGATTAGAGGAGTAGTGTTTGATGAGGCAAGGGGAAGGGCCTTGGGTTTAAATGTTTGAATTAGAACATGCTCTTGTTGGTTTAGAGGGTGAGGAGTTAGTGGATAGGATAAGGTCCTACTAAGTAGGAGAAAGTTTAAAGGGTTGTGGTTGGATGCCCTCTCCTCCCCTTCTCTCCTATCCTCTTTCTCTCCTTCTTCTCTCATATATCTTCCCTCTCTCTCTCTCTCTCCCTCCCCCATTTGAATTAGGATCTATGTTGTTGGTTTAAGAGTTGAAGGCTTAAAGGATAGGATGAGAGCCTACAAAGTAGGAGGGGATCGAGGGGCTTATCTTGAGCTTTGAGGGGTGCTCGCCCCTTCCCTCCCCCGTTTGAATTAGGATCTATGTTGTTGGTTTAAGAGTTGAAGGCTTAAAGGATAGGATGAGAGCCTACAAAGTAGGAGAGGATCGAGGGGCTTATCTTGAGCTTTGAGGGGTGCTCACCCCTTCTCTCCCCCTATATATTCCTCTCTCTCACCTTCTTCACTCACTTGTGTTCCTATTCACTCTCTTTTTCCTTCGTGCTCCTTTGGCACCCCTTTGAGGGGTGCTCACCCCTTCCCTCCCCCTATATATTCCTCTCTCGCACCTTCTTCACTCACTTGTGTTCCTATTCACTCTCTCTTTCCTTTGTGCTCCTTGGCACCCCATGTGTTATAAGTGTGGGTGTGTGGGAAGCAAGAGAGGGGCACGTGTGTGTGCAAGGTTTCAAGGTGAAGAGCCAAGGTCAATTAGTCTTGAATTTAGCTTTGCATTGTTAGATGTAGTGTTAGATTAAAAGCATTTAGAAACAAGTGCATAGCTCTAGTATTTAGACTTCTAGAATTTAGACTTCTAGTGTTGGGAATTATAGTATTTAGACTTATAGTACTTACTCTTATAATATTTACTCTCATAGTATTTAGATTTGCGATATTTAGATTCATAGTGTTTGGATTTATATTAGATTGGAACACTTAATTTTGTTGGTTTAGTACTTGGACGAGGCTGCTGGGTTAGTAGCTGCATTAAGGTGTGAACTTGGGAAGTTGTTGTGAGGGACTTGTGGAAGAGGAGGCGATGATAGGTTATATAAGTGTTTTTTAACACTTGTATTAAAGACTTATGTGCCTCATGGAATCAACAAGTTATAGCCTCAGCGAGGTGTCATGCACTAGTGAAGAATCATCAGCCAGGACCAAGTTTGCAAGAGGGAAATCTTTGAGGGCATGCGTGACAAAGGCGGTGGGGTGGACTCTTGAGAAAACCAAGGATGTACCTATGCAAGAGAATCACACTAATAAAATGTCATGACTTGAAGTAAGTTGTAAGTCCATCAAGGTAGAACGTACATTCCATGTTACTACAAGTTTTTATGTTACACATGTGATCTCCAAACCCATGACCCGGACTAGGACGCTTAAGGGTGGTGGGTTTGGCCTCACAGGGTTCCTGGAAAAATGCTCGGTTATTGGTTCAGTACTGGAGAGCAGCCGAGGATGGGAGCGGCGGTCACTGGGGGAGTACAAAGGAGGAATTGGGGGTGAGATCGAGGAGCTTCAGGAGCTGGGTTGAGGCCTCGAATTGAATGTGAGGGGTTCAGAAATTAGATTACAAGTCTGATAATAAAAGTGAAGATTCCGAGGGCTTGAAGTCAAGTAGGAATGCTCTAGGAGCTGGGCTCAACCTCGAAGATGAATGTGAAGACTCTGAAATGAGATCCAGGGCTTAGGAGTAGAATGTAGGTTTGAAGTCAAATTTGAAGCTTCAGGAGCTGGGTTCAGCTTCGAAGGTCAAAACGAAGATTCGGAGACGAGATCCAAGTGGCACCAGGAGCTGGGCTGGACTTCAAAGAGAAGGCGATGATCCCAGACATTAGCTCACAGCTTCGAGGGTGAATGTGAGGGGTAGGAGATGAGATTCAAGCTCAGGGGTAGGATGTAGGTTTGAGGTCGAAATTGGAGCTCAGGAGCTGGGTTCAAGCCTCGGATTGAATGTGAGGACTTCAGAAGCTAGACTACTGGTTTGACAATGAATGTGACGATACCGAGGTGAGATCCAGGGGCCTCAGGGGCGGGGTTTAGGCTCAAAGTGGATGTGAAGGGTGAAGGGCTTAGAGGCTATAATCTAGGTTCAAGGATAAAGGTGGAGGAGTGGAAGCTGTGTTGAGCCCTCGAAGGCAGGCACTAAGGTTCTGAGGCAGACTTTAGGCTTGGGAGTTGGGTTAATGCTTCGGTAGTGAAATGTTGGTTTTGGATTTTCACTACTAGGCTTAGGCTCTACTTAATGGGGTAGAGGAGAAGGTAGGAGTACTAGGCAGCACAACTAAGTTAGGCCTCAATTTTCTCATGTGAGATGAAGGGCCTTTAGGAAGCTAGAAGTTAGAGGAGATTAGGGGAGGAGGAAGCTATTAGTGTGATGGCGTGTGATGATCATGATGAGTGCATAAGTGTTTTTCAATACTAATGCCTGTGGCATTTAACAAAAAGAGTGTGGTTGTATCTAAATTCATTGGAGCATGATTATGGGGTCTTCACTACCGAGGGTCGACAAAGACATGTGAGCCATAGACTTCCACCTGGACTACAGACGCACGAGGGTGGGGGTTTATGGTTGACATTGGATACGACTGGATTGCTCTAAGAGAGCACCTAGAGCATGTAGGCTAGCAGTGGCTGGGATAAAGCAAAGGATAGTGGTAGTATAGGGTAATGTCAGTGGATGTGAGATTGAGGTAGTGGGGTGAAGGTAGTATAATGGGAGATAAGTAGGCTTAGATTGTAATGACTTTGTAAGTGCTCAATATGTTGCAAGCAACACAAGTGTTTGTAAATGCTTGTGTGTTATTAATAAAATGGTGTCATGCACACCACTCCACCTCAATTGAATGGAATGCAAACATGTGTGTAAGGGGGTAATTAGTAAATGTGGGAAGAGGATTCCCCGCCCGGACTAGGACGCAATCAAGGGTGGGGATGATTCTTACCGACAAAGGGAATCCACAAAGTTTGACGATTGGCCATTGGAATTAGGCGCTCATCTCACTGGTGCTGAGCCACGAAAAGTACAAGCATTCATTCGCTCGTACTATAGGTGTTTTGCTTTTAGCCTTCATGATCTTGAAGGCTACAAACGAAAACCCATCCACATTCAACTAGAGGATGACCATCTTATTTTTCGAAGACCTTATAGGCTCAGTATCTCCTAAGGGATTGGCGTCCAGGCTCGTTGCCAAGAGCTCTTGGAAGCAAGGCTAATCGAACTCTCCAACGGGTAGTATGTTTGTGCTAAGGTTATGCCATCGAAGAAGGATATCTTTGGCAATTGGACGGAGAAGTAGATGTGCGGGAATTACCGTCCAGTTAATTGGAAGACCAAGTCGGATCGGTATCCCATGCCAATCCCGGAGGAGTTGTTCGATGCCATCGGATTTTCTCGAGTCTTTAGCACCTTGGACTTGAGATCCGGCTATCACCAGCTCCCATTACTTGTGGAAGATTGAGTAAAAACTGCATTCTGGGAAGTTGATAAGAATGGGAAGGATCAATTGTACCATTGGAAGTTTCTTCCATTTGACCTAAAGAATGCACATGCTAAGTTTCAAAGAGTAATGGACCAAGTTCTCTCTGGTTTGCCTTTTTTTCGGTATTATATTGATGACGTGATCATCTTCATCAAGACACCACAGAAGATGTGAGGCATCTGCAAGCCATTTTTGAACGGTAACAGCGGTTGGGATTGCGCTTGCACCATGCCAAGTGCAAGTTTTTTCATGATCGACTGGTATATCTAGGTCATATAATTATTCCAGGAGGTCTTGGGATGCAGCAAGCTAAGGTGGACGCCTTGCAGAATATCCCGGCACCGGTCGATGTGCTGAGACTTTGTGCTTTCTTGGGCTTGGCAAATTACAACCGACGATTCGTCAAAAACTTTAGCTTGATCGCCAAGCCTCTCACCATTCTCACGAGCAAGGACTAACCTTGGACTTGGAATTGTGAGCAACAGCAAGCATTCAAGTCATTGAAACAGAGCCTGGGTGCGGCTCCAGTGCTTTGATGTCATGATGTCTCCAAATCTTTACAGTGGCATACGGACTGGAGTTCATTGGGTTTGGGAGCAGTCCTCACTCAGAAGGATGACTCTAACTGGGAGTATGTTATTGCTTATGCTTCGGAAAGCAACAATAGTGCGGAGGCGAATTATTTGTCTTATGATGGAGAAGCGTTGGCGGTGGTGTGGGCTATTGTCCATTTCCGGCCATATCTCTATGGTCAGTGTTTTATTTTAATAATTGACCATCAGCCGTTACAGTGGATCATGAAGTCGGATAAGCTTATTGGCAAGCTCGCCAGGTGGACTTTATTGCTCCAAGAATATGATTTTGAGATGGTACACCGTGCCGGTATTACCAATTTGGATGCAGATGGACTCTCACATAGTCTAAGTCCTTCGGATGAGGACTTGATTGGAGCCAGGTGGCATGGGGATTGTGATCGAGAGGCGGTTCTAGGTTGGCACGCAGTTGCCTACCTCACTTTGTTTTCTGGCTCTGCTGTTGAGGTTCCGATATCGGGTTCAGATGATGAGAGTGATCGACCTCAAGCTATTGCGGATATATGGGAGGATCTTTCCGTATTGCATAAGCTTCAGCAGGGACCTTCCCCTTGTTTATTTCGGCGATGGAAAGGGATAGGATTGGACATGGAATAACAAGGTTTTGTTGGGAGAACGGTTTGTTATTTCGATTGTGGTCGGATGGGACAAGACGTATTGTTACTAGACCGGATCAAAGGGCCTCCTTAGTGCGGCAAGTGCACGAGGAATTTGGCCATTTTGGCGTACACAGGACACATTCCATGTTGCGTAGCCAATATTGGTGGACCGGCATGTATCAACAAGTTGCTGCTTATGTCGGGAGGTGTGAAGTCTATGACTAGGTTAGGTCTAGCTTCAACACCTTGTCACCTTGATTACATCCCTTACCTATCATGGGACTGGGCTACCGCTGGTCACTCGACTTTGCAGGACTGTTGGTTGTCACACCACGTGGAGCAAAATATGTGTTGGTGATGGTGGAGCATTTTAGCAAGTGGATTGAACTTGTTGCTCTACCCCAAAACTCTGCAGAGTTGGCCGTGACAGCCTTTTTAGATCATGTGTTGGCACGTTTTGGAGCACATGCTGAGGTATTGATGGACCAGGGGAGGGAGTTCCTTGGTGTTTTTGAGGAGTTGTGTATTAAGGCTCTCATAGATCACCGTACCACCTCGCGGGATCATCCGGAGGCGAATGGTTTGACTGTATAGGTTGTTCAGACAACCAAACGTAGCTTGAGAAAGTATGGATTATTTTGGGGGAACCACCGGGATTGGGACCTTATGTTGCCTTGGATTGCTATGGGCTATTGATTTAGTAGGCATGCCTCTTTGGCATTTTATAGCCTCTATCAGTTGTTGTATAGACGTGAATTTGTATTCCCGAGTTCTATTCGGAAAAACTAGCTCTTGTTGTGGAGTTGGATGACCCAAACATTTGGGCCCAGTGTTTGCAGGAGTGGGCTCAATTCTTCCATAGGGCCATGCCTATGGCCATGGAAAATTTGTCCATTGCTTAGTATCGTGACACATTGCGTTGTGCACGCATTCACAATGGTGTTTAGCAACCTCAGTTGCAGAGATTCTGTCAGGGGGATTGTGTTTATCTCCAACGTGAGGCGACTACGATATTGGATGTCAAGACATGACGTACTATCCTTCGGGTGAAAGAGGTGTTGCCAAGTGGTGTGTTATTGTTGGAAGACATAGATGGCAAGGATGTCATCTACCCATTGAGGGTACAGTTCATCCTAAACTGGCCGTCGTGCCAAAGGATCTTCCATGTTTTGTGTGCAAGGAGAAGAAAGAGGCGGTCGTGTGTGACTAGTGTCAACGTAGTTGGCACATGACATGCATGAGGCCACCCTTGATTTCTCTACCATCTGGACAGTGGAGTTGTCCTCGTTGTCGAAGATCTTCGGTATCTAGTGCTTTCACCAGCCATACTCAATGATCTTGTGTGATTTTCACCATTTTCTGCCTACTCAAGTAGAAAATGAGGAATTATGGTTTAGAGACACGATCGAACGCGAGACGGTGGAATTAATTCTTTGGAATCTGATGATCAAACATCAGAGGCAATTAAGGATGGGGCTCACACTGCACCCAACCTACAGTTCTTTGGAATGACGTTTACCACCCCAGTTGGTTGCGGAGCAATTCTTCATCATCCATGCCCTTTGGATTGGTGTTGGTTCTAACTGCTTGGATGGGCTCCATAGTCAGCTAAGGGGGGCATGTGGAGGTGTGTTGTGTATGTGCGTCTTTGCTATGTTTTTGTTTTTGTTGTTAGTGGTGGTTGGTACTTGAGCTATAGTGACACACGATCGTTATTTACATGATAGCTGTCACGGTATGCGGCGTCGATGTCCACACCGCATCCGGGGGGTTTCATCCATTTAAAGTTGGATGGATGAACCCTAGGAGCTGGAGAGATGCTCCTAAGTGAGGACCCTCCTTCTTGGCTTGGCATTCTTGCCAAGTCAAGCCTTATGGGTGAGTGTGTGGAGAGAGTTTGTGTGAGGTGAAAATTACATGTTGTTGCAATAAAATCTTGAGTTTTTCTCCCCTTACTTACACTCTTGGATTCTTCCATGGTGGAGTGAGAGATAACTTGACTCTTTGTGTACATTTGAAGAGAGAATTAAAGCTCTTGCTAGGGTTTGACTCTCTTCCTTTCTGTGGAGGTGTGTTGTGTATGTGTGTCTTTGCTATGTTTTAGTTTTAGTTGTTAGTGGTGGTTGGTACTCGAGCTGCAATGACTCACGATCGCTATTTACACGACACCCCACCTTAACTATAAGTGTTGGGGAAATTGAAGTATTCCACTTTTTTTCCATGTTGCTTAGATGTCCACAATATTTAAAGTAGAGGGTGTAGTGGCCCAAAATTGATAAATAATTAGCATTATTGTGGATGGATGCACATTTGATTAAGATCCGGTTAGCTCTTGTCTAGAAAGAAAAGTGTCACTCCGTACGGGTTTGCAAATAAAGTTCTTTAAATCAGCATATTACCACCATTTTCTCCAAAGTCAACTTCAAGTAGTATACATGTTATGGCCGCATATATGAAGCTAGTTTCCTATTTGCTTGAAACCAAAACCAAACTAATTCTACACTTATATAGATACACCACTAATTTACCAACAAAAAACCCAAACAAATTTCCCTTATAAATCAATACCGTTGTATACACTTCAAAATAGCTAACCACAACATGGAATCTTTCCACATTTCACATTTTTACTTCTTATCCCCACTTACATGCCCACTCCCCCCTCAAAAGATACAACTCACCTCACCAAAGAGACATCATATTCGGCTCACAAGGTCAAGCGTTGTCGTCCCAATGAAACGGTGTGGAGACGCCCACCCCGTAGGTTACCAAGCCACACTAGGATCCATACATTGGATCAAGATGGCAACCATAAAAAACCCCCAAAACATTATAATCATGACCCAATATCATAATGACTGGACACCCCAACAACAATCAATCAACAAACACCAAGATATCCACATCGTTGCTACAATCCCTTTGAACATTCATCTATACCCACATGCCCCACAATGGATAGCATACTAAAACCAATCCGAAACTACTCTCACCACAATCATATGCATAAACAACCTAGATAACCCACCCACACACCACACATTTGCCCCCAGCTGCAACTTATTCTCCAAGAAGCCCATAACATAAACATACCAACCCACAACCATCTACTACCATCAAACCATACAAAGTTAACACCTTGACCAAATGGAAAAACTCCCCAATTGCCAACTTCCTATTGGACACTCCACCTCAAGCAACACCCTTCCCCCCCCCCAAAAATAAAACAATAAAATAATAATAATAATAATAATAATAATAATAAAATCCCACACAACTTTTGCAAACCACACCCTCTCAAATACAACCCCCTACAAAGCATCCACACAAATGAATCTTTTATACCACTAGACAAAAAGGAAAATGGAAACCTAGCAAGCTCATGGGTACGCAATCTAATCAAAAACCTCCAAATAGTAGAAAGACTCCTAGGTTTTCCAAAACATATTACGAGCAAAACTATATGTTGTATGGCTAGTCTTGGCCAACACCAAGACACCCCCTATGACATACACATCTTTACATTCAATGTCAACATCATGTACCTTATAAACAAGTACATCCAACGCCCGAGCACCCAACACAACCACCAAGACAAACTCCTCATTACATCCATAGTAAACTACATTTACCTGGTTCGGACACAAAATCACCATACACAAAGTGTGTGGCCGTACAAGAATCTAGGGCAATGACCAAGCCCATGTACTAGCAAACACCGGTGCCCTCAAAGGCCCTATTTCCCCAACACCTCGCATCCATGTTACCCACACAACCCCATAATGACTAGCCCGACCACCATCATCAACAAACCTCAACAACATAATCGGAAACCTACATTCCTTCATTCAAAAAGAACATACAAAACTCTCAGTAGTAGCCGCCCATAAATTCCAACACACAAAGAAATGTCTACACAACAACCAAACAGACCGAAAACTATCAAACCACTTATGGAATACCCAACACACCACATGTGCCTAGATAATACAAATTCTAAAATTCCAGAATGCCCAATACATGGCATACCGCCAATTGTTTTTGGCTATGGCCCCAAATTTACACAAACCCCAACTGCACGCTATGCAATAAAATCGACAAAGACACATGGCCACACCTACTCTCTGTATGTGAGAACAAATTCCTAAAAGAACTTAGAATAGCTAGACATAACGTTGTTGTCCACCAACTAACCAACCTACTCAAATTATGCACACAAACATGCCACTTTTAACTCACAAACGTGGGCACCAATAACAACTCGCCCCAAGACAACACCATCCCCTCCATGGATCTCGAGCTGCATATGTAACACTTCGAAGTGTACATGCTTGGCCAAACTAAGAATGGACATCATGTACGTAAAAGGTGCCGCAATCACACAACACGGACCATTCATCCCAACCATATGTTTATATGACTACTACATACTATTGTGTGCTTAACTTCTCCTTCATATAAGACAATGCACTAAATAGAGTTTCCAACCCATTATACGATCTTAAGAATTGGTGAGGACTCATAGAAATGGTGTGCATATTGATCATATTGTACGAACCTATTTTGTAAACTCAGTTCGGGTTCATATATGAGTTTGCATATATGATCAAAGGTGAAATGTCTCTCATTCATGCTAGCCCATAGGGTTGGCATCGTCTCTCTTGTAAATTAGCTTTCAAGGGTTGATGTTAATCCTCTATGTGAACATGTTAGCTTGTTATTTATTTCTTTCAAATGTTATAACTTTGTCCACAGGAAAGTGTGTGCGCAACCTCACACTAAGAATATATATTTAAAGAATTGATTTTTTCAAATCTATTTAAAAGGGTTTAAAGTTGATGCACATTCTCGACTAATATGGAGACAGAATCGTTATAAAGTAACATGTGATTTCAGAAGACTGTGGCCCACATTTTAGAGAACATTAGAGTTATCTATAAAGTTCCTTAAAGAGGGACGAAACTGCAGGTTTGATCCCTCTTTGAGAAAACTTCCTATTAAGAGATTGTTAGCTTGTCATGTATTGGAACCTATTTTGAAAGTTGGGTGAAACTTGTGGGACTTTTTGGGGGGGACTTTTCTAGGACTTTGGGACTATTCACCTCAAATACTTTGAGAGAATTTCAGGATCTAAATAGGGTATGCGCATGGGACCCGTTGTCCCAAATCTTGCATTAGTCTATGCCCTAGCTCGGTTCACCCATCCTAGTAGGCTAAGCTTGAAATCTTGATTTTAATAGCTCGATACTACTCTTTGTGTATGACAATTTAAGCATTAAGAAACTTGGGTGACTTTGCGTTAATCCTCATAAGCTCATTGTTTCATCTGCTTTATTTTACGGATAGCTCTTGTGTAGGAAATCTCAAGGCTACTTTATACACAAACCAAGAGCCATTTCCATGAAAATCTAAGGGCCCATGAAAATAATCCAAAGGCCATACCGGTGGAAATAGAAATCCAATTTTGCAATCGAGGGGCCCTTGAGCGCAGTGTAAAGTGAATGAGGACCATGTTGAGGGACTGCATCATATGTTGGGGTCCACTATGGCAATGTAATAGTTTAAGAAGCCAATAACAATTTAATTGAATGTCATGGCCTGTAGTTTGCATTAGACCCACCTCTTTTTAATGAACCTAACGTAGCAACTAGTAAACCATGAAACATTATCCATTTGTAGTCGTGTAGATTTTTCATCCACTTGATTTTCTTTTGGTCCCTCAGGCCTTCAAGATCTAGTGTAAAATAAACTCAGACCGTCTCCAGTTTTCTCAACCAATCCCATAACTTGTATATCACAAGTCAAGGGCCTGCAAGCTCTACTGTAAAGTGGCCCTTAAGTAGTAAGCTGGGACGTGAAGGGCTCTAATTCAATTGTTGGTTTTACGGAGGGTTTGAAACAAGTGGATGGATGTGAGAAGTAACTTGACTGGTGCAATTTGCAAACATTGTCGGAGGGCGGGAAACAAGAAATTAATATGTCGTTGTGTCTTATGTGGACCCTCCTCCTTTTGACAACTGTCGAGGGCAATTAGAGCACGGCTTTTCCATCTTTGTTTATTGAACAGTTCCAATGAGGGAGTGCCCTGCTTACCCTCACAATTTTGTCTTATTTGTTCCAACTTACATTACAGCTTACTACTGATCAGCATCAGTGTCCGTAACAGGGCTCAGGGAGAACCGGCGGTTAGTTACAGATGAACCGGTTGAGTTTGAGAAATAACCGGTTGAAGTTGGAGGCTTCAAGAGAATTACCGATCATTTTAGAGGAATCTATAGAATATACCTCCTCAAATGAATAAAGCAAAACTGGAAGATGCCAACATGTAACCGGCTGGATTTAGAATCACTAGGATCTTCACCGACTATGCCCAAAAACTTCCCGGGCACAGGTCCATAAGGTATTACTATGAAGTTTTCCCAATAATTGTGGTGAATTTAAACTATGGAATGGAAGCCTATAACCGACACTTCCGACTCCATGTCTACTTTTGGCTGCTGGATGGGATTGTGAATTGTCTCATCCGGTTAGCAATTGTGAATCATGAAGGTAATTTTAACATGGTGTTTGTTCTTAACTACAAGCATTGCCATATACCCACTCGAAGATAGGCAACTAGTGTATGCTTACCTCAAGGTATGTGTCATTGATTGGTAACCATTTCATACCATCCACTGCTTTAGGGCAACCGCCTCAAATGCGAAGTATATAGTTGGCGCCCTACTATGGGCACTTCCATCTCTGAATTCAATTTTGAATTGGAAATTCTCTCATCACATTAGCAATTGCAAATCATACACATTAGAGGTATCCATGAACTCCCTCAAAGAAGGACAAAACTGTAAATTTGATCCTTCTTTGAGAAAACCTTCTATTAAGAGCTCGTTAGGTCATTGTGTAATGGGACCTATTTTGAAAGTCAAGTGAAATTTTTGGGACCTCCTCCTTCCACCTCTCAAACTTTGAGAGAATTTTAAGATCTAAAATAGGGTATGTGCATGGGACCCGTTGTCCTAAAACCCGGATCAGTCTAGGCAAGGCTAGCTTGGCCCACCCATCCTAGTAGGACAAGTTAGAAAGCCAGTTTTTAATAGCCTAACACCACTCTTTGGGTGTGTTGATTTAAACATTAATAGATTTTGGGTGGCTTTGTGCTAATTCTCATAAATTCAAGGTTTGGGACTATACCCATGGTTTCATCTTCTTTACTTTACAAATAATTCTATTATCATTTCAAATATTGATACACAAGTTAGATGCAAAAAATAAAAAATCAACTGAAAGTGAAGATTATCTTTCTCATAAGTTGTCTCATTTGTGTATTTTAATTCATGTATTTTAAGATCTAGCAGGTGTTGGATGGTTGGGATGTGTATGGAACCCCCTATTCCAACAATTAAATTTGTTGGGGGGAGCACTCCCCAACCTTGTTGTGTTAGTGATAGAGTAAGTATGTCATTTTTGTCTCTTTTATTGGTTGTGGTTGCCTCAACAGATGTGTGGTCACAATAGGTGAGTTTGTTGAATTGGACTTTAGGCTAGAATTTGGCATGAATGGGGGTTTAGTTGAGGTAGCGGTCCCTATGATACATAGGATATTTGGGCATGGTCTAGAAGGGCATCTACATCATAGGAGGTAGTATGTGTATGGGAGAAGCCAAGATGTTTGGTCTTTGTTGGTTTCGGTGTTTATTAGGGTGAAACATCTTGTTGTAGGGTGTGCTACGAGGGTGTTTGCCAATGCATGAAGTGCTTATTGTGGCGATTTGTGTGGAGGTTAGTTGTTGTTAATTATGCAACATGATAGTAGGTGGAGGCAATTGTCGTTTTGTCCTATTGTGGAAAGGTTGTAAAATGGGGATATGTCTTGTTTTAGGATGTGTTCCTTTAGTAGTTTCGTAGGCATCTTCCGTATCAAAATTTAACTTGACTTGTGTGATTTGCACACCTGATATCCAACGTGCATCCCATAAGAGGTTGGACCATTTTTTATGGATGTCTTCATCAGACAACCATATCATGACTTTTGGGATGGTATTTGTTGCTAGGGAGACGAGGGCACTTTTATATTACGTTTCAATGTACTTTTAAATATGGTGGACCAAGCCATCATGCTAAGTTGAAGCGGGAAGGATCGAGGGTCAATATGGTGTTTGTGCCTAATCTAGTGGAAGGGGGTAATAACTACACGCGGTTCCTCAAATCCTTTACTTTGGCAAGTTTATCAACTTCCTCATTAAGTTGTATGTTTGTATGCACTCTAACGTTGCGTATTGTGCTATTAGAAGTTGAGGTTTTAATGGGGTCAATGATGTGAGCTATTCGTAGATGTATTAAGACGTCGTTGGGTGGTTGTATTAAGATGACATATGTCTCATATGATTGAGGAGTAGGTATATAGTATCTAGGCTATATGCGAAGATAATGTGTCACTATGGAGTAGCTCAATGTGTTCTATGACAAGAAGTAATACATATAGTTATTCTCTAAGGATATTGGGGTGACCTAGGAGTTTGGTGGCTATGTCAACTTAAAGTGGGCCGTTAAAGACACATGAGCTTGGCTATGTTGCCATTTCCATAACCATTAGGGGGTGTGCAAGAACCATCTGTATAATAAGATTGTGTTGGGGGGAGGGAGTCTACCATGTGAGTAGTGAGCAAACATGTGATCGATGTGAAGTAATACGAGGGATAAGCTTCCCTTTCTATAGAATATTCCATCATGTTCAAATACATTGGCTATAAATGGAATGCATGGGGACATTTGACATTTAGGAAATGAACCCTATTACCACGGAATTCATACTCCATGACTTATCGAGGGGTCTATTACCACGTAATCAGCCTTCCATGCATCCATATTTTTAAAGCCTTATATTACTGCAGCTCATTAGTAAGCGGGCCTTGCAAATAACTACAATCATCTTAATATATTAAATTTTCATAAAGCTATTTATCAACAATGTATGCACATCACATATTTATTATATGTTATGACTATAAGTGCTCGACAACAATCACAAACCTATACAATGTGCATGACCTTGTTGTAGTATAAAATTGGGGCCATGAAGGTGCTCACCATGTAGTGAACCTTGCATAAATACATAAATACATGATTAGACATGTGTTTGTAGTATACCCATTGGCTTTTCTTCCTGATAATGACTTTGGAACAAATTTTAGTATAGTTGGAGCAAGTGTCTTGCAAGTGCATTGTGGGATATTGGTGATGAGTATGTCACGGTAGGCCTAAATTTTGTCAATTCCAAAGGTCAGTATGGCACCATATCTTAGGGATGGGATCACCATATATGGATGATGCAACATCCATTATAAAAGTTGTATTCTTGTAATTAAAGGCCATGAATCATTGAATCTAAATTTGACGTGTGATTAAGAAGAAACTCATAATGAAGATTGGGTACATCTTGTGATTAGAAGGATAGTGACCTCACTGAGATTGCACTCAATAGAGGAGAAGTGTCGTTGAAGTGATTAAATTCAATATTGTGAGTGGTATTTTAGAGCCTTGAAAGGAGAATGTTTCAGAAATTTCAAAGACCTTAGACTATTTTCCCAAGTGAGTATTTCATGTTAACCTTTTCTAAACCTTGACAAAGTTGGCAGGGTCAGGTTGGACGGCAATACGCGGAGAAAGAAGATATGCACATTTGGTTGAATATATGGATGTATTAGAATACATATTTGAGAACTTGACTTTAGTTGAATCCTTGGAAACAATAAGCTTAAGTTATACGCAAAAGTTGATAAGATATTCATGATCATAAAGTTGCAGTTCCAAAGAATGTCAAGAAAGCTTGGTGTGTTTTTAATTATAAAAGGGTTTAACGTAGATTGAAACTAAAAGGATAATATAAACAAGAAGTTTGAGATCGTTTAACCTTGGGTGATATATATATTGGACCTCAGAGACTTTCGAGGGGAATGCGAATGTGGTGGATGCCATTCAACAAAAGACTATAGTCTTACTATAATTACCTTATACTAAAAGTATCACCTAAAGAATATTGCTACCCATGAGTGGGAATTGTACTATCATTTCAAGTTATATTAAAATGATAAATTAATATGAGACAACTGACTTCACCAAAGTGCCTTTGGCTTTGATAAAGAGACTAAAATGGGATACTTTATGCAAGACTATTGTTGAAGGTTGTGCTTAGGACTACGCGTTGCACAAGGTCCAATTGAAATGAACTCACTGCCCAACTATTGAATGGGTAAATAGAGTGAGCTATGTGACAGTCACAAATGCATGTACTAAAGTCAAGAGATTTCCCACACCCTTTTGCTTGTTTAAGTGAATGAATTGTCAGTCTAAATCCTAAATAATGTGAAATAAACCTATATTTTTTCTATTTAAACTTATTTGAAACTCCTAGATGATACAAAAATCACCTTTTAAGTCTTTCACGAGTGTTTCCTTAGATTTTTTCCTACCCAACATCTAAACTACACTCTTGAATGTGTTTTTCAAAAAAAAGATACTTGAATGTGGAATGTAGAGTTCTAAAATGAAGAATGTGTTTAAAAACAAAATCAAAGGGGGGGGGACCTCTTTTATATTTTTGGAAAAATGCATCTCGGAACCGAGATACACTTTTCGGGAAAAAAATTGAATCCCTCCCGTGATTTTGTTTTTAAAATTCTATTTCCTTCCATAAGCGAATACTTTTTAAGTATTAATATTTCTTGAATGTGTTTCCAAAAAATGGGTACTTGAATGTGACATGTAGAGTTTTGAAATGCTCGAGAAAGAGTTTGAAAAAGAGGAAAATTGGGGTTGGGGAGGATCCAAATTTTCTTGGATAAGTGCATCTCAAATCTAAGATGCACTTTTCCAACTAAATTTGAAACTCCATTATTTCCCATTTTTTAAAACTCTATTTCCTTTCGTAAAGGATACTTGTTGAATTTTTCAAAATGCTCGTGGATGTGGGTTTCTTGAACTTTGATATGCTCTTGAATGTGGCATTTAAAGTTCTAAAACACTCAAGAATGAGTTTTTTATTTTATTTTATTTAAATGGAAAATTTTGGGGGGTGGTTGATTTTTTAAAGAAAAAGTGCATTACGGATCTAAGATTAAGTTTTTTGGATCCCACGTGATCCTTCCATGAATGGGTACTTGAATGTTTTGTTTTTGAATATGTGGCTTCTAGTATGCATATAGTTTTCCCAGGGGGTGCACCTTTCATTAAAAACCAAGAATGTATTCACAACATACTCCAAAAACCCCCTATATAAAAGTTTTATTTGTAAAATCAAGCAATACACGTATATAATAATATCAATGATAAAATCACAAGTGACAATATGTATACGAAAAAACATATGTATATAGTCATTAACATAAGTATACAAATATCCTTATCATTAATGATGAACCCTTGTCATATGGATAATGTAAAACCCTAGCATTCATTAATGAAGTCATTGAAGACTTTTATATCCCCTGGATGTAACTCATAAGCATCCAAGTCTACAAGATATGTCATAGAAGTTAATGCAATTATTGTTTCTAAATAAACCATCAAATGATTTGTAAGATCGTAAGTTCACATATTGTTGGTATCTTTATGATACCAACATAAACTAATCTCCATGTTTGATGGACGGTCCATCAAGTTAATTAGACCCTATACTCCACCCTACAAATACCAAATTTTCTATGCATCCTATATACCCTCCAACATATCAAACCTTAGTTGGAGCTATTTTTTTGGGTCTACCATGTTTTTGGACAATTCTCACTTCAAGTGAGGGTTTATTAGATACATATCTTATAAAGTATAGTAACCTTGCCATACAAGTATAAGTGTTGTATATTTTCAAGAGGTCCTTCATACGTGTTCATAAGTATGAGTTATAATTAGGTATATGTATACGTGGTATGATGTGAGCCCAATATGGTGCCCACATGCGTCTTTAATCGCAAAAGTTCATTAAACCTTGCACTTTGACATTTCCCCAATTACTCAAAATATAAAAAGAGTGAAGCTTTTAGGTTTAGATTAAAGTTAGATTTGAATGCTCGAGTGGGTGTTGTGTTGGGATTGAGGCCTGAGGGATCCGTTGGGGTTGTTAGTTAATGGTTAAGTAGGATTTTAGTTAGCTGGGGTAGAATTTAAGGGGTGATTTAGGATGATTGTGGTTTTTGCCAAGTTAATTGTTCGTTTTAGGATGAGTGTGGGTATGTTTTAGGTGGTTCCGGCCTTCTCGTGAGGATTGGGTCTCGGATTTCTCGGATCTAGGGATCGGACCCTGGAAGGCTGAGGCAGGGAACTGCTCTCTCTCTCTCAGGTGGCAAGAGAGCTGAGCCAGGAGGGGAAAGGCCCTTCGGAGGACTGCAATTGTTTTTCCTTTTGAAGAATTCAAAGGATGGGCTTAGGGGAAAGGAGAATGTGAGCCACCGCCAGGAGTGACTGTAGGAGGAGGCAGCAGGTACGGCTAGAGGCGACACAACATCGACCGCACCAGGCCTCTGGATTGTGGGGATTTGCCTTCACACAACTAGCAGGCTAATTTTGAGAGGTTGTGTTGAAGGCTTGAAGACTGGTTGGGGAGAGCTAGCTGAATTCCCAGCTGATGAGTTGAGTCATGCCTCACTGGGAGCTGAACAAATGAGCTGGCATACTTCGACTCCGAATTAGAAATGTTAGTTCAAAGAGGCGGAAAACCAGTGGGCTGACTCAAAGTCAGTGTGGCAATGGCTTAAAATCAGGAATGCTGAGGAAGAGAATGGAATGATAACTACATCACTAACAGTGGCAGTGACAAGGCATCGAGGAGGATTGAGCAGTGGCCGCAAGTTGCGGTTCAAGGCCAAGGTAGCTGTGTGCAGCGACTGTGGGAAGGAAGGCGAGCTCGTTGGGTTGCTCAGTGGCGGTACAGGAAGTGTATTGGTGGGAGGAGTCGAGGCAGAGTTAGCACCCAAGGGTGGAGAGACAGGGAGTTCAACGGCTCAACTGGGTTCAAGTGGCCAACTGCCGAGGTGGCTGAGCCTTGGTTGCTGGAATCAGCAGCTTGCTACTGTTTGCTAAGGGGTCAAGTAGGGTTAAGATGAGTTTAAGGACAAGTAGCAATGTGGCACTAGGGAGTATTGGTTAATTAGGGTAGGGGGTTAGCTAGGAGTCACGGGGGGTTCACTCCATGTCAAGTTGAACACCACGTGCGGCCAAAGTTTGCTACCCCTATATTACATGGAATAGATAAATTTAAAAATTATGATATTTTTTCTACATATACATAACCATTGATAATATCTTTTGTATATATTTTTAAAATTTTTAGTCATCTTCATTTTTTTAGTAATTATTTTAGTTCAATTCTGCGTCATTCTAGTTAGAAACGGTATGTTTTATTAAAAAAACATATCATCAAATTTGGTTACCATTTTTTACTATGTAATAGATACCGTATATATATACCTATGAAAAAAAATTGATAAAATGTTTACCCATTTTGGTGATGCAACTTACCAAAAGTAGATTTTGTTTGGCCGCACGTGGTGTTCAACTTGACAATGGAGTGACCCCCCCCGTGCTAGGAGTGGAAGTGAGTGAATGGTTTAGTGGGACAATTTTTAAGTCATTTGGATGGGTGCTAGCAAACCAAGTGTGTTATTGGCTTGCTTTCAGACTTGGACTTGGTTAGGGTAGTTCAGTAATTTGCAGTGCAAGCCGTTGTTTGAATTGTGGTTGTTAGTCACTGCAAGGAAACTGAGTATTTCTACATGCTCGGGGACCTTGAGTGTTGAATAAAAAGTGTGTGTTAAGTGTTCATGATGATGGGCATTGGGTGCCAAGTTCCATGGCTAAGTAAGGTCACTCAAGTGTATGTTAGCCATAGACTTCCATCCGGACTACGACGCACAAGGGTGGAGGTTTAGGGCTGATATATGATAAAGTTCAAATTTATATCCCTTTTGTGCACTCATGTATTCTCATACATGTTATGAAAGATGCGCCCCTCGCGATAGTTTTGAGTTTAAAAAAAAAAAAATTTTTTTTGTGTTGGAATGTGATTCTTAAAATTTAAGTCAAGGTTTGTGCTTTGAACTTTAGAATTTGGATCTCAGGTTCTCAAATGGGACATATATAGTCTTAATACTTCATCAATGATGCTTTAATGCCATTTTGGATGCATGATAGTCATGCAATGATCTTGACAATGATGATATTTTTCAATTATTGGAAATGTTGAGAAAGTTGACCAATTGGTGGAGGCCATTGTAAATAAATTCAAGAATCTCAAGAATGATTTGAGTGAAATCAAGTGGAGGGATGATATTTTCAAGGCTTCAAATTACGTCAAAAAATGGCATTTTATGCTTTGGGATAGTGCATTCTTTGTTTGATATGTGCAGTACCTACATTCGCTAAGAGTATTAGATTTCAAGTCTTTTAAATTCATGGATTTAAATTCTTTCAACATTTAAATTCATTATCAATAAAGGTCCCTTTACTAGTAGTGTGTTACTTTCACAATGTGTTGCCTATTGTTAGTTAGTTTTTAATTTAAGAAACAACATAAGCATCATGTAAATAAAAACATATAAATTAATAAAGAAAACATATAAACTTTGTTCCCCCCCTCCTTTCATATTTTCATAGACAATGTTCGTGTATTTCTTGTCAGAAATTCATGATTATAGGATTAAAGTGTGTGTGAAATCAACAACATTTCCATCATTGCCACTCCTGAGCTACCGGTCACTACTCATGAATCATCGCTCACATGATAGCATTTCCTATGGTTATGTAAAAGGTTGGGCAATCTAGTCAAAGGGACCATTTTATATTTAAGGGTACTTTGAAGTTTGATGGAATGTTGGGAAAGTTATTGATGGGGTCTTGATGACATTCATGGGGATGGATTCCTTGTGGATTCTCTCACAATGTTATTCTCCAACGAACATTTTTATTGATAAATTGCCGTTTCCCTTCTTCAAGTGGCAAACATTCACAATATGTTGTAGCTAAACCAACATTCGTTAATAGTAAGTTTTATCCACAGCAACAACCAAGTCCACATAAATAACAAAAATCATGCATATTTTCATTTGACATTGGAATGACAATTTGGGCAATGTTTGGTGGCTTTGCTAACTTTTCTTACCAACACCTACTAACAATAATCTCAAATGAAATGTATGTTGTCATTTTAAATACTTTGATATGGTAAAAACCCCCCTAAAATTCATTGTTTCTTTGTAAGGTGGAGGTGTTTATAACCAGGGTTTTCACATATTGGCATTCATCATGTTCATGGATGGCAATGTGACCCAGATGCATCATTATGACCGCAAGCGAGAGAGCGTTTACTAGGGACAATCATGGACAATTATGGACAATCAACCCCTTGTACAATGGCTAGGTTGACTTACATCAATGGACTTCCCATTTGCCTCCTCCTTAGTAGTCAATTTCCCAATCAATTGTGTCTGACCAATCGATTTGATGATCCACTACATTTTATATCGTTATATTAAATTTAAAAAATTAAAGAGAATTTAAAGAAAAAGAAAATAAAACATGACCATTATATTTAATAACCTACTATATTTGTAGCACATACATAATATTAACCTACTCTTTTCTTTAAATGAAAAGCAATTGACTAAGAAGAAGAAAATTGGACTATGAGATGTGGACTCTTTTAGATCTAGATTGTTCATAATACTACATTGCTATAAAAAATAGAAGTCAATCCAAAAATTAAAGCATAGTTGAGCTAAACCATTGTTGTGGTAATTATTAACTACCCATTAGGCACATCACACCCAAACATGAGTTGTGATGTGATGGCGTCATAGCATAACCAACATGACATGATTACCAAAGGCTACATCACATCACAATGGCCGAAGTGCATATAATTTATTTTCTTTTTAGAGGCTAGAAATAAAAATTGTATTAAAAAACTTAAAAGAAACATGAAATGCTAATTTGATGTGTGATTGCTAGACCATGGTTTTGTAGATTTTGAAACAATGATTTGGAGAAGACTACGATACGATTCAAAGGACAATATTGTTTGAGTATTAGCACATACTGCAATTATGTAGTATAAGTATCTTCAAATTTAGAAGTAGGGAGGAAAGAACTTGCAATCTATATACAATGGAGCTTATGGTGGTGGTTCATGAGTGAAGCTTGGTTTAACACCCATGTACAAAATTTCCATACAATCATTGAACTTACTAGGAGCTTTTGCACATTTGCAACTGATAATGTTATGGTTCAACGAAGCTTAGAGGGAGTTATTAATTGCACCAAACACTCAAATTAGTCTAACTTCTGTAAGTAATTTAACTTAATGTGACGAGGAGCATCTTGAACGGAGTCATTGCTAAAAGGTTGGATTTACCGTTGCATGTCTTTGCCGAATATTCAAAGCACACAATTTTGAGATTTGGGCCAAATCTTCTAATACATGAGAAGACAAATTCTTGTGTATATGATCATTGTGTGTATACATTATTTGGTATCATTGAGGAATGATGAAGATAAATTGTGGGTCACAATACATTGAACCTATTCTATAGTAAAAAAAACATTGAGGCAATTGTGGGTGATGTCAACAGTCGGTCATGAGATCATCGGTGGTGTGCACAGTCAGTGTCGGGCTCCACAGAAGATGAAGGATGGCATGTTCATTAGATTATATTACTTGCACCATTTCGGTAAGCGCAACTTGGTGCAGGCCTATCTGTTGGTCCTCCTTCACACAGTGAACAATACTCAAGTGGAGAACCATTCATTTTGTCAAGATGGTCCATCATAAATGGGATATGATACTCCCAAAATTTCTGGTGCTAGGATGCAACACCCTAACTTCACAATCATTTGAACGGTGGTGCAAAGAGATTGACATGTATGTTCAAGTTGTTGCATGACTCGAAATAGCTTATGTGTAGACTTTAGAGCAAACCCATGGTGATTGTACAAGTTGAATCGCTCCTTGTGGTGAATGCGGAATGATTCCTTAAATTGATATTTAATCTCATTGATCGTACTTTGCCGATGACCAAAGAGCAACAGTCAAATTATCTCTCGCATGCATATTATATCATGTGAGTGCTTGTGAATGTGTGTGGTGAACTGTGCAAAGTGAAAATTGTCCCCCCTCCTTGTTGAGCGGAATATAAAACATCCATAGTTAATCGTAGGAATGATTCTCTCCTAATGCAATTAGGGCCACTTCACATACAAGCCAAGGGCAGTGACGATGTAATTGTGAGGGTCCTCAACTCTTTTTCTTCTTTTTTTTTTTTTTTTGGAGATAGAAGGCCGACATGCCAGCGCCAAAGCACATGAGGCAGTCGACCACCTGGCAAGTTCTATCAAGTAGAGAGAAGATTTCACAGCCGGGAATCGAACCACCAACCTCTTCCTTAAGATTTGGGTATCTCTCCACCATCATCCAGTAGTTTAGGGTTGTCTCAGACCAGGGTCCTCAACTCTCATTCAAAGGCCGTAGCAGTTGTTTAATCAACATGGTAACATTACTTATAGTATGCCATGTAAGAATTCATGTAGGCTATCCATCCGTGATAGTTTTTTTGGACCCTTAGACTTTCACTTTTTAGTGTAAAGTGAACTTGGACGGTCTCGACCTTTTCAACCAATGAGAGATCTTAGGATGCAATGGTCATGGGCCTTCAGTGTCACGTGTGAGGTGGCCCTTAGCTATTATAGATTAAGGAAGATTCTTACAGAGAGTGAACAATCTATGTATAGGAAAGAAAATTGAATAAGATTTGCAGAATTTGGCAGATGGGTCACTCAAGAATGTGAAATAGAAATTTACTTGGACATGTCGATATTTCTAGAGAAGGACCAAACAAGTAAGCGGGTGTGTTTATTGGGTAGTAATATTTGGGACCATTTAGGGTTAGTATTGTAGCAAGACAGGATTTATTGGCATTATTCATATGTTGTGAAATTATGAATGACCTAAAAAGTTGACAAGTCAATTGTTTGGCCAAACTTAGTACTAAGAGTCCTTTGGTTTTGGGTTGGTTTTCCTAATTGATTGCATTTCATGATATGACTTCTACAAGCCACCTCTTTATATCACTCTAAGTGCTAAAACGCCATGTTCTAACCCCTCAAGGACGTGGGTAGAAGAGTTCATATTTAAGACGAATAAAAAAGTATGGCTTGAAGACTGGATTTGGAGTTGAATGCACAAGAAAGTTGAAATGATCTTGTTTTAGACTATTTTGGAATTAAAATAATATATCTCTTTTTGGTTCTTAGAAAAAAAATCTAGATGGATTTTCCTTCCAAAAATGTCAAATTATATCCATACTTGACAAAGATCAATAGAATGTCTTGTGTTGGTTGAATTTACTAATTCTATAATATGGTGGGTAGCAGCCGAAAATGATGAAGTCAATAACCATGTTCACTTTCCTTGAATAGTGAATTATTTTGTAACAAAGAAATTTTTGTGATGTTTGAGCACTTCAAAGTCCATCTAAATGTTTGGATAGCAAAAAAAATTACAAACTATAGTAATCTCCCGCTTAAGAACGCACTTTGAACCGGAGCCGTTGGTGCGCACTTTGTTGGTAGGTGTGTACTTTACTTGTATCGCTTTCTAGATCCTCTGATTCGATGGATCACAATGGGAAACGGATGAAACATGAGGCAACCCGCTTGACCGAAATCCAGCTTGTCGAGACATTTGTTGAATATGAAAGTGCCACTGACTTCAAAGGCTTTGAAGCTCTACACAACACTGTCCTCGACATTGACGACCAATTGCTCTGCTCCGGTGTTCAAACGGAAGCTGAACATATGTATGATGAATTGCGACGATCGTTTGGGACGTTTCAGCAAAACGTTAACAAACTGACATTGAATGTCAAGCGTAAAAAAATTCATGCACTCACGGCAAATGATTTTGCATGACATGTTCAAACAATAAAGTATGGACCCTGATTTTTTTCAAAAAAATTGCGCACTTAACCGGGATGCGTACTTAAACGGATGCGTACTTAAGCGGGAGATAGAAGCCGTGTGGTGCTTTAATAGCTTGAAGTGTGGAGGAAACAATTAGTTAAAGAAAAGGCGTCTTGAATAAATCGACTGTAAAACACCACATGCAACGTGGCACTTTGGAATGACAATTCCTTTTAGGGTTAAGCCTACTATGTACCTCCTTTCAATGGGTGAAGCTGGGTCTTGAAGTCTAGTTAAATTGCAATGTGAGCAAATTGTATATGTTCATATGGTGAATTTACAAAATGTATTCGGTTCTACTCTTAATTGTGGTTAGGTGAGGATCAAAGAACAAACACCATAGAGACTTGTGTTTAAAAGAGGATGGACTATGTCTTTAAATTTTATTAAGTACACTATTATTGTATTTAGTGTCACTTACTATTTGGAATTAAGCAATGCTATATCTTCTTTTTTTAGTATTGACATAACTTGTTATCAAGTAAAGTTGTTTTAGCTTTATAATGTCCAAACAACCAATTTGACATTAGTTGACAAAATATGAGATATACAATGACTAGATACAACATTGTGTAATCCCAAATAGTAAGTGACACTAAATACAATATTTAGTTTACTCCACACTTAATAGTGAACACAATTGGGAGAAACTACAGTATGTATGTATTCATTTATGTAATCAACAAACATGCACTTCAAATAACTCAAACTTAATGGGGGGGGGGGGTTGCTAGTGGAAAACTAGTTTTGTTTTATAGATGTAATCAGTAGGCATAACAATGTTCTGTGGGACTGACGTAGTATTCCCGGAATACTGTCATGGATCTGTTATAGATCTGAATAATGTTATGGGAGTTGGAAAATATGAAAAACGAATTGAATAACACCCACATACCTCCTTTGTATTGAAAAGTTCAAAACACTCGTTAAGAAACCAATACGGAGAAGAAAATAAAGGTGAAGCACAAAATACTAGATCTATAATAATATCATTAAAGGCATGCACATCTTTTAATTGGAAAAATTGTTGGGCTCAAGGTAAATTAGATTCTTTTTTTTGTTGGAGAATACCTCATGACTTGGGACTATAAGTACTTAAATCATGGGATGCTTTTTGCCAATTTTAATAATGGGTCCCCTCATTCATGTCGCCTCTTTTTATTTCAAGCACTGCAGCCGCGATGGTGGCTTCATTATCCACCCCACACCGAGGAGTTGCAAGGAAACAAGGATGAGCTCCGACCTAAATGAGGGGAGTAACATTGTTGGCTCATTAGGTCCTAACGGCAAAAGCCCCCGAGGTGGGGCCCACTTTGCCCCAAAACAAGGGTTTCGGGCCATTGAATAATGCACCGCACTTATTAGCAACGACCCGAAAGTTCCTTGAATGAGGCTTACCACAAATTGCCATTCCCGGGGCAAGGGAGTCAATTTGTGAGGGAGAAAGTGGCGGCCTTTTCTTCTTTCCCAAGAAATTGAATATTTCGCATACCAACAACATTACGAGGACCCATGGCCTCGAGGTGGACGAGTTCCTTCACATCTCTTTGCTTACAACGCATCTTTGGTTGGACTTTGGTAACTTTGACAAGGGGGTGCCAAATCATGGGGCCGTAGGTCCATGATGACTACAACAAGTATGGGATTTAGTGTGGACTTATGATATGTGTGTGTCATGGATTGGGAGGGCAAGGTTTCAAGCTTAAGGTTGAAGCGCCTACAACAAACATCCTTTTTAGAGTGGCTCGTATCTTCTAGAATGTAGCATGTTTATTCAATCTAGGAAAAAAAATCTAGGTGAATTGTACATTGGTCACCACTTTATGAACTTGGTGCCTATAATAGATCTATCCCCCATGTTCTAAACGACACGATGATGTCACATATTGGGAAATCATCACAAAAGGTTTAGAGAGCGGGTGTATATCGCACGAGCATAGCAAGAAGGGCCCTAGAGGTGTAGATTGTCTATCCTTGAGCACATGTTTTGAGATAATGGCAATGTGTCACGCGGGTAGGGCTTACGTATACTTATGTTGTCCAACTTTGTCAGAACATTATTCATCCTTGTAGGTCAGTTCCACTGACCTTGGAATAAAGTAGCTATATTATGTGAGCTCCCGAAACAAAGTAGTAATATTCAGTTATTGTCCATGCATTCAAGTTGACACTTGAAAGTTGGGGTGGAGTTATATTCCCAACACTATTCACATGAAGCATTGTTCATCCCAATATTATTCACTAAAAAATGCTATTCATAACAACATTTATTCATTGAAAATATTGGCGTTATGAATGGCCCATGTGGCTCTATGTATCCTCTACTTTCCGAACACCATTCTCTTGATAACCTTAAGTTTCTCACTGTCTTGACTACTTGCCCAACTACTATTTTTCATATCAACTCATAATGTTTCACATCCCACTTATTAAGTTGAACCCCGTTGATAAACTTACACAACCTCTTCGAGTTCTTCTTGTTACCTTATATGCATCCAATCCCTTATTTGACTAATACTCTTCCTAAGAGTTGTTTATGCAAAACCAATCACACCATAACACCTGTCCTCCTTGTCTTAAATCTCCCTCAATCTCATCTTAATCGTACCTCTTATCCACACAATCCATAAATTGTGGTCCCCTTTCATTGGAACCTTCTATCCTATTCTAATATTCTTTGCTAATCCTTATCTGCCTACTTCCCTTCCCTTTCACTACGGTAACAGAAAGTGTTTTTATTGTTAACAATGGTAATTTTCACTAAATACACATAGTAGTGTGGTGTCAACAACACATAGCTATCAAAGAACAACTCCTACAAATTACGGGGACTCACTCTCAAACTTTTGTGGATGTGTTCAGCTGTTAATGTCCCTAGAGACCACATTGTGTTAGTCACATCCTTCCTCCAACCCCCTTAGCACTGATTGGAGGTCCTTTTTGAGAAGAACAAAGTTTTGGGGGGGGGGGCATGCAAGGTTTAATTCATAATGATGGTTTCAAAAATTGATTTCCGTATACCATATTGTTTAAGGTTCTCCATTGAGCTCACAACCAACCTCCCAACTGGTCAGCAATCCCCAACATAATCGCCATATTCATTAAGATTTATTGACTTTTACTCAAGTGGTGTTTATGTCCAAAAAAAAGCTGATGGTATATTTTTCTCTCTTACAATGAAATATATTAAAATTTCATATTATCTTCATAGAAATTCTCAAGAATTAAACTCAAAAACATCATAAGAAATTCATAATGTACAATTTTTCTCAAGTTTGTTAACATTGTATCATGAATATGATAAGTATGCATCTACAAAAATTAGAACCAAAAATTATCTCTTGTAAATTGAATGACAAATTTTCAATTTCATAAATGAATGTTGTTCACATTGTATACTAACAATCATAGTCTTGTATGCATTTGAGTTTATGTCACAATGTTTTATAAGATGAACATATCTCAAGGCAATTTCAAGGGCAAGCTAATGATGTCTCCATTTTATGAAGGTTGGATTACATTTACCTTGAAAATGCTTATACACAAAGCTCATGTGTTAATTTAGAAGGTCTAACCATGCAAATGTGCTCTTTGACTTTGAGTCAACAATTTTGCTCCATGAATGTTTCATAAAACAAGCTTGCAAACCTCACTTTATAATTGATCTTAAAAACACATAATACCTTAGAGATTTAGAAGGGTCAAGTGGTCATGGACTCAATCCCTTATGTTAATGTGAAATTTATTACAATACAAAATCCATACTGACATTGGTACACCAATCACCTATTTGGAATTATGCGTTGCTATAAATTTATATTAAGATTATAGTTTTTTTAAAACCAAAATAGGTTATTTCATGTTCCTTGATGTGCATAATAGCTATTTATGTCATCAAGGAATGTGAAACTCCAAATAGTAGAACTAAATAGGTGATATTGATGTAGCAATAAAACTCAAAGCTAGTCTAGTGGTCCACCAAATGTGGGATAATTCATTCATGGTTTCAGAAATGATGATTTCCATACACTTAAGATGTCTAATATGCATGTAACATGTCTAACTAACAATGGGTTAAGGTAAGGATATCCACATAAGGTAGTCGACCCATTCCCGACCATCACCCCGTTTTCATAACTTAGGCCAACCTAGTTCCATGCATCAATCTTTATCTTTGAGCAATGCTAACATGTCATGGTTGGAATCCAACTTAGCTAAATGTTAGTGGCTAAACTGACAACTAGGTTCATATTGCAAGCATATATAGGTGCCACAAATATTGATTGCAAAAATCAAATGTCCTATGTTTTGTAACTGATCGGCGATTGGAAATAGGGTAGCCTACACCATGCGTATAGGTCGAAGAGAGTATCCATTGAGAAAATTCATAGTAACTTGGCTATTGTGAAAAAATAATGAAAGATGTGAATTTCTTCTTCATTTTATTTCTCTACATGGGAATTTTTCCTTTGATCATACCTAAACTACATATTTGTTGAATTGCTTCATTAGTCGGGAATGGGCCGGCTACCTTAGAGTGAGTTTCCATGGAGGCCACTTGCCCGCTAGATTCTAGATAATAGTGGGTTGGAGGTGTTCGCATGTAGATAAACACAAGCCACCAACCAACCACATTCTAGTGACCTACTAGAATGTGGAGAGCCATGGATGCCAGCAACTAGACTTACATGCACCCACTATAACACTTTGTAACCTACAAGTGCCGGTTACCGAAGGATTGAAGCCCAGTGTTAGGAGGACGAGGTTAGTAGGTGGGCCTAAATTTGAGAAGATGAAAGTACACCCTAAACTCCGTAATATCAACATCCATAATGTCACTCGCTCTCTAATATCCTGAAACCCTAGGGAACGGATGTTCATAGTTCAAATCTCACTCCTTATTGTCACATTTCTCTCCCTTATATCATGAAATTTGTCATTAATGCAAACCACCAAAGAAGTCAACCCACACCCTCGCATTGCGCCATGTGTCAACATGTGGAGTGTCACCTTCTTATTCTTAATTTTCTTCTTCTTATGCCACTTGTTGAATGTTGGTGCATGCATATGCCACATCGCCCACAAAGGCCAAGTGGAGTGGACCACACCACACCATTAAAATGTTGCACTTTGTGTTATTCCATAGTGTCACATGCTACACTAATTCTATAGTATCACGCATCCATGTTAACACTACAAAACCCCGTAATATCACATGCACTTTTGTTTCCACAGGTGTGATACTACAGAGTTTAGAGTGTAGCTAGTTGACACATACGAATTGTAACCCACCATATTCCATCTACATTTGACCGGGTTTGTCATTAGTCCCACTAGAATCTGGTGGGCGAGCGGCCTATATGGAAACTCACCCTTATTAGTCTGAGAAACTTGCCGGGACAAGCCAAGAGTGCCGAGTCTCTGTACTTTCATATGGTGGCCACAAGAAGGCCCTCTCCGACTGGGGCCCTGTGCTTTCAAATGACACCTCAGGGGACATCGTTGTATGCTCTTTGAATGTAACCAACAATGCAAACTGTTATGCTAGACACAGTGATCTCGCATCCTTCTTTACAATTGCATTGAACCAGATCCCCAACTGCTTTGTTTTCCAAACAAATACTTGGTGTTGAAGTGGGTGAAGATGATATACTCTTCACCCTGACCACGGTCAGCTCACAACTTATGAACCGGCAAACTCTGTGAAGGAGAGAGAGGACTGCAGAAGGCCCCATCCTTCTTGCATTCAAGTTATAGAAGCATGTAGTCTGCTGGGAGCGGTTGTGCTTGCCACGATTGCATCAACAGGTGAGGCTGAAACCCTAATCATGCCTCATATTTAAGTGTTTTTATTGTTGTGCAGTTCGGATGTCTAATTATCATTACTTGATTTCCAATGTTGGCGTTATCCAGGTGCCTCCATTCAATGGAGGCGACTGAGTGGATATCATTTAGTTGCCTATGAGACTCATCTTGCCATATCAAAGGATGTCTTCGTCCCCCTCAAGGATGCAGAGCCACTTAAACACATTACAAAGGCTCCCAGATCGCATTCTCTTGACATGGGTGATGACGACGATCAAGTTTTGACAAGGCCTAAACGCACACACTTGAGTACATAAGGTGGATGCTTTGAGTTTTTGCATGTTTTTGCATTTGTTGTTTGTTGTTTATGTGTCTTATGATTTTCATTCCATGCATGCAGATTTATGCATTCGGTCCACTCACCCAGACCAATTCATGAGCTTCCATGTTAAGCCACAAGAGTTGCTACTGCCATGGCAGCTACAACGACTCCTAGCCGACGCCGCACACGTCAATCTTCTCACATTGGTACCAGGGATCTGTAATTTTTTGGATGTTGAGGCAAATGAGGACATCTAGACATAATCTCATTTCAATACTCGCTTGCCCATTATATGAATTATGTCCTTTGGCGAGCCGTGTTTGCATTTCTGAAGCCTTATAGGTTTTCTACCCTTTTGCATATGGTTTCCACAGATTTCAGTTCCTACGATCACTTTATCGACCAATATGTTGAGTTCAATATGTAACTGAACGTTCCGTAATTTGATTTGGATTTCTTGGAGAGTTATGGACAACTCTTTGGACTTAGTGCTTTGTAGTGTCTACATTACATGAACTATTGGGAACTGCAAATTTAAATTCTATGTTTTGGGGGATTTTGACTATGGGAATTACATACACTCGGTGATGGTTTATTAACAATGAATCAATCTTGCAATATATAAGGAATAGTCTTTACTAGGCCCACTCCATTCATGATGGATGAGCCACTTTAAAATTGGGTAATCATTCAAATTGCCCACATTTAAAACACCCTTCACTGCATATAGTTATCACTCACCGCTCAATGCTCACATGGTAGCACTCCTGTTTATATCATCATAAGCACATTTGTAAGAGCTTCTAACGGTATATTATATGTCTTAGGTCCGGTTCACACGGGATCCCAAGTCCTAAAGTCCCAACTCACTTGAGGTCATTCTAAGCAATCTTAGCCGCTGAGAGCATGAAGACTTAGCTCTTCACATGGGTCCCAAGTCCCAAGTCCCAAGTATGTCATGGATGCCTACATGGTAGAATTTTTTGGAAGTGAGGCTCGGGACTTGTGTTGAGAGTTAGATTGAGCAAAAAGCTAGACCCAACTCTCAACACAAGTCTTGAGATTTTTTTGCATAAAATAATGAAGATGCAAACAAGATATGGGCATTTCGTTCATTCAATCTTGACGGAAAGGATTCTAGTTTTTGAAAGCGAGAAATGAAATTGGAGGATAGCATGGGAGAAAAAGATAAGTGGTATTCTCTTGCATAATGTCAAAATCAAATTGGGGCCAATTCGGCGTTTTTAAAGGCCTTCACCTTTGCCTTTTGCCCTAGACCCCCCTCCCCCCCCCCATTGCAAGGGCAAAGGTCTTTGCAAACGTCGGAATTGGAACCCTAGTCTCTTCCATCATAATATGGATCTCTACCATCAAACATGATAAAGAATCTTTTATTCTACCCTTGGTAGAATCATATTTTTTACTGTACCCAACTACCTATTGTATTACTACCTTTCTATTAGCCTACTGTCTTTACCCTAGTAATGAAAATGCTACCTATATAGCCCATGCTTCTCTAAGTCCTACCGACTCTCATTTTTCCCTTATCATACCATTGAGCTACTAGTTATGCTATATTACCAATTAACATCCCGAATACTATTGCCTCTAGTTCTACCTCTTGATCCTACGGTTATCATCTTGCCTATGACGTGGTCTAGTTACCACAACCTTGTGCTTAGGGATGCTACCGGTCCCTCTCCTCCTACCGGTATTGATCCCCTTCTCATCATTTACTTTAAGTCCATCTATATAGTTACCTACCATCACCTCCTTGGGTGACTACCTTATTCTAAGGATCCCAATACTCTATAAGCATGGCAGAATGATTGCCTTCTATTGTTGTAGTTCCAAATCCTTCGGTAGTTAGACATCTTATTCATTAGTGCCTCATTAGTCTCTTATGCTTGCCCTTGGTAGTTTAAGCTCCTTACTGGCTCATCCTTTGGTTATACTATTCTCAAACCATACTCCTTTTGCTTCATACCCTTACTAAGGTTAAACAGTAGTAAGCCAACATAATGAGATCTTGTCTATTTGACTAATTTCCTTTACTACTATCAAACATCATTCAAAACAACACTACATGCCTACATTTCTTAGCACAAGACATTCAACATAGCCATACACTGCTGAGACACTTACTTCAAAACAATCCAACCAACACCTTCATACAACATTGAACACACCCCAAAATTATTCACCCTCCCTTCAATATTTTTTCCACCTTTATCTCAACTCCTACCTTTTGATCCTAATCACACCTTCTTAGTGGTTCTTCTCCCTTCTCTCTTATACTTATCTAATCCTTCTTTTTGGACTAATTCTTATCCTTACCTAGTTACTTCCACTTTTTAGGTCATTTCCGAAGGGTAACTTCTACCTACCATTAACAAAATCATACTTTCTTTTCTTGAGTCCCCTTGAAATTTCTATCATTTCTACCATTGTGTGATGACATCTTCATTCATTGACTATAGGAATTGATACATGGTTGTGTTTCCACGCAAGAATGGTTGCATTAGTTCCTAGATTCTCAAAATCTAGTGGAGCCAAGAAGATTTTTTTGCACTTTCTAAGCAATACAAAGAAGAAGAAAAAAAAATTAGAGAATGAGGTATCGGAGAACTATAGACATGAGTGAAAATTTTATAAATCAATAGATCAGTGGTTGCGTCAAGCAAATCAAGTCATGAAGCATGTAACTACATCAGTAATGATGCAGATGTACCATCAAATCGGAGTCAAGACAAATGTTCCAAATAGACAACAATCAAATCCTCTTTCTGCCTAAAAAAATAAACAAAATTTTCATGAAAATTTATTGGTATTACTAAGAAAATGGTTTTTAAAAATAGCATTATCATAATAAATAAGTTTATAAAAAATGAATGCATTGCTGGGGAAAAAATAAAATTATGATATGAATAGACTCTTAAATAAGCCATAGTATCTTTCCATAGTCAAAATCTGAAGATCTTTTATATTGTATTGTTGCTTCTCTAGTTAATTTTGCTTTGTCAATATTTTTGGCTAATAGTTGATGTGCTCGAGTTGCTTCATGCAATATTTTATTATTATTATCTTCAAGTTTCCTTATGTTAAATTTCATTTTGACCTCCCCAAGGCCTTCCTCTCCCTCTTCAATAAAGTCACCTTGCAAAACTCCTCTTTATAGTGCTTGCATCTCTTTAATTGTTGAATCTGCAATGCGAAAACATGGTTATGTTATGAAACAATCCTAGTGTAGAATTTGCTTCAGATTGTAATCCTATTTATGCTTCTCTAATCCATATCATATAAATGTTATGCTCATGAATAATTCATGGATTGTGAAGACATGTGTATGCAGTAACAATTTTAAGAACATTTTATAAAAGCATGTCAATTATTTTCAACAATATTATGCACTTCTCCTTCAATATGCCAAATGCTTGTTCAACTGTCATACGTGTACTTGATTGAATAAAGTTCCAATGTGCTATCTTATGTGATAATCTTTCTTTCTCACCTTTGAAAAGTGAATAAAACCAATGACATATAGGATAAGCTACATCTCCAATGAACTTATAAGGTAGAAAATTTCCTCTCATGGTTTTCTACCAAATCTATGTTTTTTGGAATAAATCCTAGTCATGTATATGACTAACCCAACCAAAATCATAATTGAAAAATTTGCATTGTGCAGCTACAACCCCTTCAAACAATGCCAAAAACAATCCCCTTCTACAATCCCAAGAAGGTGTGATGATGCAAATAAGACTCTTATCAATTGCTTCCAACACATATGGAATGCCATGAAGGTCTTCAAAATCATAGCTAACTTTGTTATATGAGCTAATGTTGGTTTCTCAAAGATCAAAGGCCTCACATAATTTCTTATAGCTTTACAACATTCTCTTACAATTATTAAGCAATACTATATGCTATCCCATATGAATCAACACACATTATCAAAGTATTACCACTTCTTAATTGTGTTATTGTCAAAGCAACTCTAGTATGTATGGGAATACATTTTTTCATATTTGTATCTTTTTGTGAAAATATGATTAATTTTAAACACAAATATCTAAATTTGAGAAGATTCATTTACATACACCCTTTCAATATATGCTCCAAAAATAAGCTCAAAATATTATGCTCTCCATATTCACATGCCCTCTCATATTTCCATAAAAACTTTAGAGTGTTCATTCGACCTCCTTCAAGAATGAAAACGGCCATCAACATCGTTTCAACATTTTATTCATACATAACCGATTTGTTGAAATGCCAATAAGGCGACAATCACGTGTTTTATAAGCATGAAGAGAGCAAGGACACCAAGAATGTGTTGTCTTGTTTTAACATATACTTTCATGATGGTAGAAGTATTCAAGAAATCCCTTGGGACTTTACGTTGGAAATGGGTCTTGGGACTTGTAGATGGGACTTTGCACTTCGCACAGGCAAGTCCCACGTCCCATGTATATTACATATTAATGGCCTCTTGAGGCTCAAAAGTTGGGACCTTGCCTCTACGTTGGGACTTGTTCACACGAGTGGGACTTGGGACTTGGGACTTGGGACCCCGTGTGAACCAACCCTTATCTAATGGGGAATTGGGCATGCTAAGGCTTATGAAGGTTTTCAGGGGGGGCCTTGGAGCCAACAAACTAGGGAATTCTCAACCAACTTCATGTGGGATCTTGCATGCCTCAAGGCCCTGCCAAGGGTTCACACACATATTGAAGCGATGTAATGTTAAAGCCCTTAGATGTATTTATACTTAATATATGGCTTCAAAATAAAAACTCCCTTGGTTGAACGTGTTTGCTATGCTATATAAAATTAGTGCATTGGGAATCCACCAACTACTTTTTTAGGTTCCAAATATTGTTAGATCTTTCTGGGGGGTGGGGTGCGAGGGTGTGTTTTCATTTGAAGTTTCTTTTTATGGAGGTTGATTTCAGAGAAGGGGGCGGCGAACAATGATAATTGTGTGGACTTGTCATTGGAGAATATGAATGCTAGATAAAAATCTATTATGAGTGTATTTTTCCTGGTTACCCCATGGTGAGTGTGATAACGGGAGAACTTCCGCCCTGCTTCTACTATTTTGTTTGAATATAGTGGTGTATTTGTCCAATTTTTGTTGGATTATAGTGTTCGGGATATCATCATGGCAGTAGGTGAATTCAATGTGTTCGAGGAAGATATCTTGAGAGGGTTCGCCGGGGGGGGGGGGGTGTTTGTGTGTGGAGGTTTTGAGGAGTAATAGGACGATGGGGAACAATTTGTAGCTCTTGTAGAGGCATTGGCATGGGTTTGAAAGGAAAGCATAAGTATGGTGTGAGATTTAGTCCATAATTGTTTGTTTAGATGGGAAGATGATGTGGCTTTTCAGTTCAGTAAACTGGTGTGTTAGAAGTCTTTCTTCAATATGTTGAAGGCTTGATTGTGTTAGTCCATGTTGGGAACGGGAGAGACACAACTCTATTCATGAAGATGTATGTGGGGAGGTGATGGTATAGTATGGATGTGGACATGTAAAGAGCCACAAGTTCCATCCGTAGAATGATTTGTCAAATGGGGAGTCAGGCACTTTGTGGTGGTGTTTTAGATGGGTGAGTAAACTTCATATCACGAGGTGGATGCTACGAATTATATGATGGAGCCATTGGTGAATGTGCTTTGTGGGATGGGATATTTGGCTTGACGATGCATGGGGAAGTTAGGCGGGGGTGAGGGGGGCTGGGGCAAACCAACCCGTATATTGGTACCTTACCGGGGAGGGCGAATGGCTGGGGATTCGTGGCACTCACTTAAAATCAACCATCCTACATATCGTGGATGAAGTGGCTCCAATACAGAAAGATCCCCTATGGGGTTGAGGGCCGATTCATTCGAATGTGACATCACTAGACATCCGGTAAGGTACCAATGTATGGGTTGGTTCGCCCTGGCCGGGTGAGGGGGTGGTTATGGCAGGGTGCGGAGGGTTAATGGCCTTCTACGACTACATGTTTACAAGTGTCTAAGGAGAATAGGGTAGGGTTGCAATTGGATGGGGCAATAAGGAGGAGATGGGATTGAAAAGGGTGTAGGGGATAGCATGTGATTGATGCATGCATATGAGACAACGCTTTTGGTTCTTTCCTCTTAATATAGCTATGAAATGGCTTGTTTATGCGGTATTGGAGCTTGTTGCAAGGGTGGTGTGCTAGGATTTGAATATCGGTTTGTGGTTGATAGTTGGGATGATGTTGGTCATCCCAATTGAAGTTGGGGATGAGGTGGATGGTCATGGATTTGGGGTATTTGAGCTAGTGATTTGTGCCCATTTTTTACTTGCTTTGGTTCTAAGATTGAGGGCATGGCTAAGCTGATTTCTTGTCATTTGTATTTATGTATTATAATAGAGTTGAGTGCATTTACCTTAGGTGAGATCAGGGCCAGGGGGGCGGGGGAGGGCAACCCAAAGAAAAAGACATATATAACCCATGCCACTCTTAAGTCTCTGATGTTAACTTGATATATTTTAATTTTAAAATTTGAGTGATCATTTCCCATTCAATTGGGTGCAAATATAAACCGATTACCACGGTCTACAATAAATACACATCCAACAAACAATTTTAACCATGTGTGCAATTTTCATAGAATGTTGAGCACATGATTAGTTAGAGTTGAACAACAAATCTAAATCAAGGTTGTTGCCATTTTCACACAATTTTTGAAGCTCATACAAACATCTTTTTAATTATCAAAGTGAGTCTTTATTTTATTTTTTTGATGATCATATAGAAGCCTTTATTAGGCTGAATACTGAGGCCCGCTACAAAGGATCGGTAGTTTGTGAAGATGCCCAAAGAGAAAGTCGTGCATAAGTTCAACCTCGTGAGGCCATGAGTAAGTGATCAACCTAGTCACGAGCGGGACGAGAATGGTCAGGTGACGCTCAGGACCCACGGGCTTTGTCTTGTTCGCCTGATTGGTGGCCGCATGTGAGTCAAAGGATTGTTAGGAGTCCGAAACCAACCGAGGCCATGGCACGTAAGCAAATCATTGAGCTTCTGGTTTTGTCCCATATGGCACGTAAGGACATTAACCCATATGGCTTGGCCTAACCCACCCCCCATTAATAGCATGCCCACACTTAATGGTGTGGGCGACCACTGAATGGCTCCTACTAGCAGGGACCACTTTTAGCTCCAATTTGGCTAGTGATAGCCATGGGATGTAACCAGTGATGATAGGAAGCGTTCACTGGTGGTCCGCACCAGTAAGTGTGGGTGAGCTAAAAGTTATCCCTCCCGTGTGTCATCACGCTAGCTATTGAAAGATACCCATCCATTCTTGAAGCTTTTCTATTCACTAAGCGTGATAGACTCCTTGTCTTCTTCTTCTTCGTATGTTTTTCCCCCTAGTACACCCTAAACTTTGTAATATCAACCTTTTTAATGTGACTCCTTCTCTTATATCCCATAACCCCAAGAGACGGATGTTCTCAATTTAAATCTCACTCCTTGTTGTCACAACTCCCTCTTTCATATCACGGATTTTGACATTAAAGCAAACCACCAAACGATTCAAACCACACCCTCGCATTATGCCATGTTGTCATTATTGGAGCCCCCTGAAATCTACTAGAATGGAGGATCCACACCCATCTTCCATAACCACCACCATATCCATGATCACAGAAGATTTGAGAAGCTTCCCCCCTCTTGTGCTTCTGCCTCTCTTCTCTCTCGTAGAGAAGTTTCAAACACTTAGAGAATCATTACCCAAAATGCTTCCAATCTTCATTTTTGCACATTTAGAGTGCAGAATCCACCACCATGTGCTTCACTGAGGTGTGCAACAATTTCCCCTACTTTTCCCATCCATTTTGAGCTTCATTGCTTACAAATTCTATCATGTTCTCATGCTCATCGCTCACCATAACATGTCGGTAGCTCCGTTGAGGATCACTTTGTTTCCAATTTTCAAGAAGCTTATGGAGTGGTTGACGGTTCGATTCCCGGCCGTGAAATCGTCTCTCTACTTCACGGAATAAACTAGCCAGGTGGCCATTTGCGTTCCGTGTTCCAAAACAAAAACAAATCTCAAGAAGCTCATGGAGTTTGAAACATGTCTGTAGCTGCACAGACAACTGTGCCTGAATTCCCTGGCTTATCAGGTTCTTGGGTATTCTTCGGGTAATTATTATGGCGGGGAAGGCACAGTTGCTGATGAGCCCTCAGGACAGGAAGACTTGCAAAAGCTTTGGCAGAAGTACAAAGTGGACCTTACCTTGCTTTGCTTTGGATGGTCATGTGCACAATTATGAACAAAGCTGCCCCATGTACCAGGTAGAAATTAAACACCAGCTCAGTACTGCTTGATTTGTTACTGGATCTATCGCATACTTGTCTTTAACACCTTGATATTTTTGTCTGCTTGTTTAGGTTTTGACTGAGGGAAAGATACAAGTTTGTTTCTGATCAAATTCTCTTCAAGATCCGTGTGTAAGTTCTTGAACCTAACCTACCTGTTTATTGTGAGTGTTTATGGATTTCGACATAGGTGTGAGAACTGTGGCCAGCCTATTGACTCTTTGGTTTAGTGACTCAATAATCTTTTCTCCAAGCTGTGAATATGTCCATTCTACAACTCCATATATGATGCCCATCATTTACGTTGTTAAGAAGCATATGGTTTCTATCAACCCAATTTGCAAGTGGAGCACATTTGTGATAAATTGTCTAGGATGTGCATTGTTCATATAATTGCTATTAATATGATATTGAGAGTTTCATGTTGCATGGTTGATAGTGGCCATTTTTTTGTACATGTTAGAAATGTATAAGTTTGTTTTGTGTATTTGTACTTATTCTCATCATTTTTTACATATTTTTATGAGTTTCTGAACAAACATATCTCAAAAAATTTGAGCTTTGCATATGTGTGCAAGCTCGGGACATCATCCGTGTCCCATGTATGAAATCATCAATTTTAGCAATACAATGTTGCACTTTGTGTTATTTTATAATGTCACAGCTACAATAATTTTCTTTTATCATTCATCCATGTTAACACTACATAATTCCTTAATATCACAAGTTTAGAGTGTAGTATTCAAACATAAGTGTCCTAATAAGAAAAGTAACCAAATAAGGATTGTCTATCTTACAGTAGGCTTGCTTTCAATTCTTGGAACACTTTTGTTGGGTGTAGAAACTCTTATTCACGTTGACCGCTAGTCAAAACCTCCATATCACCATACTTATTTGTTGCAACTTTAGCTTTACAATTGGTTCATAACAATGGTCAATGTGATGATACACATTTAAGTTATGATGTTAATGGCCCACATGCCATATTGTGGATTCATTGCAACCCATCTGTCAACCATAAACCCCCACCCTTTGCGTCTGTAGTCCAGGTGGAAGTCTATGGCTCACATGTCTTTGTCACCTCCTAACCTCGGAAACTCCATACTCATGCTCCGATGAATTTAAATGTGAAGTACACTCTTTTTATTAAAACACCACTGGGCATTAGTACTGAAAAATACTCATGCTCCTATGATGGTCATTACACACCCACACACTAACCTCCTCTAATCTCCCATATCATCTATGTACCATTAAATTAATTAATCTACCCCTTAGCACCCTAAGCACCTTCTCACATTTTGAAGGCTCATTAAACCCTATTTAGCTGTGCCCTTACAAGTCCCACTCCCTAATGCCTCTAACTCGCATCATGCCTCCGAATTACTTCAAAGTTCACCTAGCCTCTGCTGCTTCCAGTTCTTCCCTCTGTCTCCCCTTCGGAGCTACCCTGGTGCAGGTCCTAACTCTGAATCCCTTCCCAGGCTCTCCCAGTCGAATCCCAACTCTGAACTTGACTTAAGGTCGCTCCTGGCCGAATCTTCACTCTGAGTCCTTCCTAAACCGCATTGGCTCCAATCTCAACTCTGAGCTTGATTCGGAGGCCTCTCCTGGAATTTGATTCGGAGGCGCCCCTGGCCTAATCCTTCATTCTGAATTTGATTCGGAGTCGCTCCTGGCCGAATCAACCACACTGAATCCCTTCTAACTGCATTGGCTCAAATCTCAACTCTGACTTGATTCGGAGGCACTCCTGGCCGAATCAACCACACTGAATCCCTTCTAACTGCATTTGCTCAAATCTCAACTCTGACTTGATTCGGAGGCCGCTCATGGAATTTGATTTGGAGGCGCTCCTGGCCGAATCAGCCCTCAGTTTTCATTTTTTGGCCTCCTCCTATGTGTTCAAGAGCTCCTCTTGCTGCTGCCCCCCTCTCCTCCTCGGAGCTGCTCCCTGTTCCGAGCTTACCCGAACCTGATCCCTGGATCCGAGATCTCAGGGGCTCAACCCTCCCGAGAGGGCAAGCCCCCCCTTAAACCAACCCCCACAAGTCCTAAAACAAACATTAACTTTAAACTAAAACCCACAATTCTCACTAAATACCCACCCACATTCTAACTAAGCTAACCCAAATCCTAACCTAACCATCAAACTAACAATCCAACTGGTCCTTCAAGCCTAAATTCCAACGCTACCCCCACACTGTATCCAATCCTAATTTGAATCAAAACCTAAATGCTTCACTCTTTTTAAGTTTTTGAGCAATTTGAGGAAATGCCAACATGCGGGGTTTAATGAGTTTTTGACACTAAAAGCAAATGTGGGCACCATATTGGGCTCACACCATCATCCCTGGCTAGGGCCACTTAGAGATCTTGCCCTTGGAGCCAGGCCTCCACCAATCTCAAGATTATCTATATAAACATATCCCCCCATAGATTTGTGGTTAATTCATTGCCACTTGACCACATGTTATTATTTTAAGCTAGAATAACTCCTAAATCGGAGTCAAAGACCTTGGATTAATCTGGTGAACTCAAATTGGGATGAATAAACAACCAGCCTATGGGGATCAATTTTTATTATTACCCCTTAGTAGTTGTTAGGAAACCAAACCAGGACCCGGTCGAAAGAGTTAAGACATCTAGCTTTGGCAATCACCTCCCCCACCGCCCTATTCTCTTCCACCCAATTGGAATTCATACATCTCATCTCATCTTATCTTATCGTATGTTTGACACTTTTGCTCTCCTCGGAACTTACTTGCACCCGTGCACAATCCACCAATTCACATTTGAGTCGAGCCACCCATGATTGCATATGGCAAGGTTTTAGGCTTTTGTGCGTCCAAGAGCCGTTGCTGAGAAGAGTTTGGATGAAATCAAGTGCGCCGATTTTTTGACTTTGGAGCCGGTACCATGATTTGGACGTACGACTTTGAGAAATAAATGGCTCGCCCTCGTTCCACTTACGACTGGAAACATCGACAAGTGTAATAGGATGCAATGAATCCAAGAGTAGCCGGCGGTATAGTGTCATTCAAGTTCTTTCAAGGGTGAGTCCAAGGCTCTAGAGCTACATCATATCCCAATTACACGCACAATGACAAAACTATGATTGTCGTCATTCGTGGTGGGGAGTCCCCATATGCAAGTTACTTGCCCACTTGCCAATTTAAATGTTGAATTCAACATTCACCTATTGCATTTGCATTGAATTTTGGTTATTATTGAATGTAGGCTCCACTATCATTGACTACATCCAAAATTATGGAAATTATTCTCTTGCTAGTAATAACATATCATTCAATTTTAATGATTTGGAGCTCACCTTTTTGTTTAGTTGTGGAGGGGGGGTTGCAAACAATGACTATAAAGCTTATTACAATGCTTGTTTGGTAGTTACATGCCACATGTCACATTCTGCATGATTATTCAAAATTAGTGTGGCTCACACTAATAACAATAAGTTGTATACCAAGTGGAGAGGAAGATCATCTTGTGGCCTTATTACATCCAGTAAGCTTATTGACTATAGTTACAATTTTGTGGAGAGTGCAAGCACATTGGGATGTATTAGTTTGTACGTTATGGTTACTATTCAACAAAACCTTGCACATGTTATGTACATCAACATTATGCTTGATTTGGAGGAATAAGTTGCACACATGTGTTGATCATAAGATAGTGAAATATTTTTATCAAAAAAGAGAAAGAAAACAACTTTTCAACCACCATATCCATGCAAATGCAAGCACAAGACAATTCGATCTCGAAAAGACAAAATTTGTTGTTGTTGTTGTTGTTGTTGTTGTTAGTATTATTAGTATTATGATTATTACTATTATTAATATTAAGTATTATCAAGTATAAATTCCATTAAATCCAATCACCCATCAAAATAAAAGCACCAAACAATGGAATGACAACCACATTTCAATTCCGCATGTTCTACAAGTAGATGTTGGCATATATGAGGTTTAGGTATGATCATAGAAAAATTCCCCGTATAAAAAAATAGAAATAAGAAGCAATTCATATTTTCTTAGAATGTTTATCGCAATAACCATATTACTATGAGTTCTCTAAGTGGATATTCTCTTTGACCTATACTTGTGATATTTAGCTACCTTATTTTTGATCTCTAGTTGGTTACAAACCCAAGATTTCTTGATTCCCATAATCGATTCGTGTGGCACCTAAATAAGCTTGCAGTCTACCTATAAGTATATCAAGATATATACTATGTTCCAAAGTCGCTTAACTCTAATTAGGTGGAAATTAACCCTCTCCCTACTAACTTTTAAAGGGGAGGAATGTCAAGGTAAGGGGCCCATGATTTGGGATCCTTGGGTAGCCCTGCCTAATCACATTTGATTTTTTTCAATCCAAAATGAAAATTGTTGCCCACCCCACCCGACTTCAAAGAAATTGCCCTTGCACTCTTGAACCCATATTGCACTCTTGGGTTTGTCCACAAAACCCATATTGAGTGCACTTCACCTCCAAGGTCCAAAATCCAATATACATGTTGACTTCCCCTTAGTAAATAAGCAATTGATTGGGATTTCAAATTTGAAGTGAAACTATCAATAAAGCATGTAATTAACCTGGAAGTCAAAAATGTTACAAAATCCTCATTAGGATTGAGATTAAACTCTATATGAATTATCATTTGAAAAGGTCTTTGTCATTCTAAAATGAAACTTAGATAAATGTGCTATTTTTATTTTTAAAAATTAATTTCATAATAGTTTAGTTGATGCCATCTACCTTCACATGTATTCATACACATTCAAACTAATTAATTATTATTAAATGAAATTAATTGTATCAATCCTAATTAATCCTAATTAAAACAAAATCGTATGCATTCACAACATGCTTTGAAAACCCCTCACACACACACACACACACATATATATATATATTTGTAAAATTTAGCAATACATGTACAATTTCAATTACAAAATACAAGTGACAATATGTATACATAATAATTTACATTTATATATAGTCACTCACATAAATATGCAAATATACTTTTGAATAATAATCAATCCCTATCCATTGTTTAATGCAAAACCCTAGCATTCATCAATGAAGGCGTTGAAGAGGTTTTCATCCCCAAATGACACTCATGAGCATATGAGTATGCAATATATGTCATAGAAGCTAATGCATTTATTGTTTCTAAGTTTATCATTAAATGATCAATATGACCGCTTGTTGTTGTTTCCTTTTTAATATCAATGTAAGCCAATCTACATGTTTGATGGACAATCCATCAAGTCAATTGGATCCCTACACTTCACCCAACAATTACCAAACTTTCTACGCATCTTATAAACCCTCCCAACAAACCAAACCTTAATTGGAGCTAATTTACTTGCTCTATCATTTTTTTTTATATAATTTTAGCTTTAGGTGTGTTCAAAAAACACACACCATAGATTTAACTTAGATTTATAATTATATCATGGTTTGTGGCGTAAGGAGTTTAGGTTTCATAGATAGATAGATAGATTGTTGGCCTTAATCCAAATCAATTGATCTTTTAATAAAGTTGGATTGCCTAACCTTTAAAGGTACTCCATATATGTACGTAATCATGAGTCATAATTTTTGTTGTGTATATATATATATATATATCTACACGTAATATGACAAAGTCCAAAATTATACCCCTTTTGTGCACTCATGTATAGTTGTTGTACATGTTTAGTAGAGTGCACCCCCAGGTGCTCTTCACAATTGCAACACCAAATTTGCTTATTTTATATACCAATCTGTGATATCACATAGGAGTTACTTGATATTACATACTTGATATCAATATCTTTTGTAAGTATCATGTGGAAACATACTTTGGTGAGAATACTATTTTCTTAGATAAATTACGCAATGAGCAACTTGATCACTCTTGCTTCCATCTTGAGACTTGTTGGGTGTAGGGTTTTCTTTACAAACATTTATGAATGGGTAACAATATCTATTTCATCAATTTGTGGCTTACTCTTAGGTGTTCAAAGCAAGGTTTTCAATGAATGCTTTGCCTTACTTGGATGTGGAAATGATCCCACCCACTCACCTACCCATCCACTTGGGCTTTGCAACAAAAAAGGGATTTGCTTCTTTATGAGGATGCACTTTAACACCTAAATGCCCAAGAAGCCAAAAAGTAGTTACAAGTATTTTTCAAAGATATATTTTTCATGCCAAACCTTCCTTTTTTCCTTGTTCCTTGACATAATAAAGTTTTGCACCATCTAGAGCAAACTAATTGGAATTTTATATCAATGACCCTAAGATATGGATCTTGAAGTTGTTGGAACCTTTAATTTTTCTTTGTTACAAAATTAGTTATTTTCAGGAAGTAACAATGTCAGTGACATGAATATTTTTGGTTTTTCCCATAAGATTATGCAACTCATATGTTTAGCCATTCATATCAAAGATCAAGTGTTTCTTTTTATACATTTTTCAATTTTGATTATTTTATAAAGGAAAATGCTTGCAAAATGATTTGGTGGAGGCCAAGGATAAAGATCCATATTCTAGTCACACGGATGTAATTTAAAATTAAATTTCTAAATATTTCTCTAGTACGCCAACACAAAATAAAGTTTGTAATTCATATTTTACAGTAAATCTTTGGTTCAAGTTAAAACCCTCAGGCTTTTAGGGGTTAAACATATTATGCATAGTTTTTTTTAGCCAAGTCAAGATTCAACTCTCCCTTCCCCAACATGCAAATGCTTGACATAAATATTTAGAGAATGTTCTCCTTATCAAAGAGCTCCATGCTCACAAACCCCCCAACACCCATTAAAGAGGGTGATATTAGTTGTCATCTCATAAAGAGTACTCCACTCCGTTACTTTAGCCTTCTTGACCCCACCTTGATGTGTTTCAAGTCATGCAAGGCTTTTGGCTTCATGGACTTTAACCCTTACATGCTCGTGCAACCTAAAATGGGTCGCCACCTAATATTCCGATGGAGTTTGCGACCCACTAGGTGGCAATTCACGTGGATGGGAGGTATCTATTGGTGTAGGGTGGTGCCCACTACCATGTGCTGCCCCACATGGTAGTGGGCACAACCCTACACTAGATGCCTTGAAATGATCAGGTTCATTTCATTTTATTAGAGAGGCTCACCTCCACTACCTTGAGCAAAACTTTTGCTTTTCCACATGTAACATGTGCACTTATGAAATGTGAGTGGCACAAATACACTAAGGTTGATATATGTTATTTGGATATTTTTCTATGTGCACCTACTTCTCGTAGGATATGAAACACACAATGAATGCAAGATGAATAGCAAATCCAAATGTAGCCCGTAGCCATTTGCCTCATGATTTCTCACAACTCATATGACTATGTTCTTCATATCTTGTCAGAGTCAAGATTCATGTGCTCACTAAGTGGTTCATATCCCACTTCTTCATATCTTGTCAAAGTGAAGACTCATGTGCTCACTAAGTGGTTCAATGAGTTCCCTCCCCCCCCCCAAATCATGTTGACTATTGAACCTAAAATGATTAGCATGTTTCGAGCACGTAACCCAATCTCTTCAAACAAGTGTCTTTTTGGTGTCCATTTTTAGTTCCATTACTAACCACATACCACTAAATAATAGGTGTCCATGTTATTGCTATGTTGGAGTTAAGGCACGTCTACCTTAGTATTATGGTACATGTCACAACTCAAGGCCACTTCACACATAAGCCAAGGGCCGTGACCATGTAACTGTAAGGGCCATAAATTCTCATCCAAAGGACGTACGCACTAACATGGTCTACCAGAATTTGCATTAGGCCTACCACTTGGGGGTGGGCCTTACGGAAATTCCGGTAGACCATGAAATATTCATCATAAACTGCCGTGTAGGAATCCATGCAGATTTTTCATATACGATAATTTCTTTGGACCCAAACACAATTAGAACTCAATCATTTTACAGTCATATTGAGACTCCTTTTCTAGTCGTGTAGAAAATGGGGGGGTTTCATGACACCGAAATGATTGTTGTCAAGTGGTCTACTACTAGGTGACGAAGCAAAGAATTGTTAGGTGTCAGACCAAACCTCACTTGAGGTAGTGCAACTTTGCTCTGCATATCCATGCCACCCAATCTTAGCCAAGTGTCCATGATACGTATACACAAGGAACTATGGTGATAAGCTCGATCGCTGTACCCAGGATTCGAACACAAGACCTCCTGGTTGTCACACATGTACCTTACCCCAAGCCCCACTCCAATTTGAACAAACTTAGCAAATTATCATTCATATATATATATATATATATATATACACACACACACACACTCTAAACTCCGTAGTATCACACCTATGGCAACCAAAGTGCACGTGATATTACGGAGTTTTGTAGTGTTGACATGGATGCGTGATACTAGTGAATTAGTGTAGCATGTGACACTACAAAATAACACAAGTGCAACATATTAAACGGTGTGGTGTGGTCCACTCCGCTTCGCCTTCCCGGGCGATGTGGCGGATGCATGCACCAACATTCAACAAGTGGCATAAGAAGAAGAAGAAGAAGAAGAAGACACTCCACATATTGACACATGGCGCAATGCAAGGGTGTGGGTTGACTTCTTTGGTGGCTTACATTAATGACAAAATTCGTGATATAAGGGAGAGAAAGGTGACAATAAGGAGTGAGATTTGTCCTATGAACATCCGTTCCCTAGGGTTTTGGGGTATTAGAGAGTGAGTGACATTATGGAGGTTGATATTACGCAGTTTAGGATGTATATGTGTGTGTGTGAGAGAGATAGAGCTGCCACACCGGGGGGTCCAGCTGGGGCCCAGCCAGCCCGGCCGGTGCGGGCCCCCCTGGAGTATACTCCGGCCATCTAGGCGGGAAGCCGGGGCACTAGGGACACCATCCCAAAGACCCCCGGCTTCCCACCTAGATGGCCAACCCATGTTCCGGGGGGGCCCGCACCGGCCGGGCTGGCTGGGCCTCGGCTGGAGCCCCTGGTGTGGCCAGAGAGAGAGAGGTGACCATCTCATAGACAAGGCTGTGGGCCCATGACCATTGCACTTCAAGCACTATAGTTGGTGGCACTGCTAGAATTGTGGTATTTTCACAACAGGCACATACGACAGCGAGTGGATTGGAGTCGAAACTTTTGACTGCAATGGCCTCCAGTCACATTGGCTGGCCAATCTTCGACTCATGTTCAAATATTGTATTGGAAGTGTCATGAACTAGCACTGCTCACTACTAGAAACAAGGCATTTTCATGACAACACCATCTGACAGCTTTGTTTCGAGTCGAAATATTTCGGCAGCTATCATTCGAGTCAAAACATTTTGACAACGTTTTGGGAGAGTAAGTTTGCATTGGTTGAAATAGGTTTGGATTGTCACAAAAGGTTCGGGTGACCTACTTCATTGGTTCAACAACTACAATTGAGGTATGGTGTTTGCTATGTATTCCTTGTGCTACCCTGATTAATTTATGGGCATGAGTTGAAATAATTTTTTAGCAAACGATATTATTATTTTTCATGCTACATTTTCATCTTAGCTCTACACTGATTATCCCAATTAGTGTGTGTTACTATTTAGAGTTACTGTGAGGCCAAACCCACCACCCTTAAGCGTCCTAGTCCGGGTGATGGTTTTGAGAATCACATGTGTGATACCAAAGCTCGTGGTAACATGAAATGTGCTTCCATCTCAACAAGCTCCCAACTCACTTGAAATCATGATGCTTTATTAATGCTAGTCTCTTGAATAGGTAGAGCATTGGCCTTCAAGTCTCTACAAGTCTCTTCAAGTTCCTACAAGTCTCTATGAATTCTACTAATTCCACTAACCTTCTACTAATTCCCACACAACTTTAACTCTAACACTCAATTCTATGAGAGGAACAACAAGAGGGAGAGAGAGAGAAGGAGAGGGGAAGGGAGAGGGTAAGGAGGCCTTGTATGAACCTCTCCCCTTTACCCACACTCCCCTCTCAATACAACATGCTCATGTGCCCACACACACGTGTACACCCACACGTGCAAGATGGAAGAGCGCGAAGGAAGAGAGAGTGAATAGGAACACAAGTGAGTGAAGAAGGTGAGAGAGAGGAATATATAGGGGGAGGGAAGGGGTGAGCACCCCTCAAAGCTCCAGATAAGCCCCTTGATCCTCTCCTACTTTGTAGGCTCTCATCCTATCCTTTAAGCCTTCAACTCTTAAACCAACAACATAGATCCTAATTCAAACGGGGGAGGGAAGGGGTGAGCACCCCTCAAAGCTCAAGATAAGCCCCTTGATCCTCTCCTACTTTGTAGGCTCTCATCCTATCCTTTAAGCCTTCAACTCTTAAACCAACAACATAGATCCTAATTCAAACGGGGAAGGGAAGGGGTGAGCACCCCTCAAAGCTCAAGATAAGCCCCTCGATCCTCTCCTACTTCGTAGGCTCTTATCCGATCCGCCAAGTAAGCCCCTCGATTCTCACCTACCTCGTATGCTCTTATCCTATCCGCTAAGCCTTCAACTCCTAAACCAACAAGATGGATCCCAATTCAAATATTTAAACTCAAGGAGCTCCCCTTGGTCCACCACATGCTACACTCACCTAACCAAAGAACTTCCTTCATGCCGCTAAGCTTCTAATTAACTACACCACATAAGCCTAAGGCCTAAACATAACTTCACACCAAGCCTCACTCTTTTTATATTTTTGTGAATAATCATAAAACGTCAAAACATAACTTCTAATAGTTTCAAAGGGTTAAGAACACATGTGGGCACCATTTTGGGCTCACAGTTACTCAATGTTATAACTATTTAATGAGAATGTAATATTTTACCAAGCAAAGTCATTTATGTTAATAATGTCCAAACATCTTATTGAACTCTTGAGTAAGATGTTATTGCATTGTGTAACTTTGAATAGTAACACACACTAATTGGGAATTATCAATGTAGCATAAGGTATTTAACATCCATAAAACTTCAATGGATGAAATGTTTCATAGAGCAAGCAATTGCAAATCACAAAACTTGTCATATGAAGTTCACAACAGGAGTTGAGATGGAAAATTTTACAAGAGGTGGTAGTATCTATCTATCTATCTATCTATCTATATATATATATGTTTTGAAGCGATCATGTGGTCTTCTCAACTATGTTCATTGTTGATTCTAGAGTGATCTCCATATTTGAAGCACATACTCCACTCTCATTGATTTGATGTCAACCATTTCGCTCCACTTTACATCCAAGCTTTGGGGCTCAAGGAAGTTTGAACGAATGGAAAACTACATGTACTCTACATGACATAAAGTGCATAATTTGTCAAGGGTTACCACACCATATATGGTATTTAGTATCACTATGGTAATTTTTCTGAAAGGACTTATTGTGAATAAGTCTACAAATATTTTCATCCCAATTTGCTTTTAGTTCATTCACTTTTGGTATATTCTGCATCCTAACATTTTTAGGATGAATTACTGTCATGGATGATTGAAGGTTTGATGAAAAACCACTTAGTAAGTGACACAAATTGCAATGTTGTAAATCTATGTTGTCCAATTTTTTTGACAAGAAACAACAAATAATGTTAGGTTCACATTTAGTGTTGGTGATACTACACATGTGGTTCACAATTAACATTGAGCTAGACAAAAGAAATTTGGTGACACTAAATACAATATTTATTCTAAATTTTGTGACAACCCCACTTAAAAGAGATGGCTCTAACACGATATTGAAAGGCCATGACACTTCAAAATTTCACAACCCTTGATTTGGAGTGAGAGTAAGGTTGATGTGTCTTGCTCACTGGATTGATCTTCATGAATCACTGTGCAAACACTAAATGTTACATGACGTCCTCTCTAGGTTCCACCTAGTTATTGCAACACTAATAATGTGGATGATAATGAATAATGGGGCCAATGTAGATTAGTTGTTTAGCACAGTGGGATCTAATAATTATAAACTCTTATCTCTATATATCAAGTAAGCTAGGATGAGAAGTTGGCTAGAGTACTCGGCTCTAACAAAGTGGTGGAGGGTTCAATTCTTTGATGTGGCAAAGATTGAGTCAGGCTTGTATCATTCTAGTCACTTCATGTCGTGAAACTACCACAATTCTAGTAGTGATAGGCTCGGGAAATGGACGTGACATGAGTCATTGGGTTTCGTATGACACACATCATGGGTTTCACGCAACACGAACAATTGACCAAGATGACTGCACATCTGACACTAAACTTGAAAACTCGAACATTGTTCGACTTGGGTTAGAGCAGCCCACGCACTCATGACGTAGTCATTTTGTAGTCGTATTTTCTAGTAGTGTGGAAAAGGCGGAGCCGGTCTAAGTTCGCGTCACAATACACTTGAGGGACCAACAAAGTAAATGATTGCAAGATGGATGTAAAGTCTACATGGATTTCTACATGGCATGAAAAAGATCATGTTTCATAGTCTCTTGGACTATTTTTAAAAACCAACTCTTGGAGGTAGGCCTAACACAAAACCGGGAGACCATGGCACTATGAAATCTCACAACCATTGGTTTTTATTTATTTATTTGTTTATAAATATGTGTAAAGACCTTGCATGAGTAGAAATTCATTGAAATAGCATTTGGGTGAGGGCCCGGTCACATATGACTGTGCACTACACTTTAAAATAGGTGACCACACTACATGATTTTGGAAGTGTTTTGGGACGGCCTTTGGACAATTCTTTTGGGCTCTCATATTTTCATGGTCACATCTCTTGGCTTGTGTGTGAAGTGGCCCTAAGCTTTGTACACTAGTATGTGCAATTAGGTTGCCTTTGCAAAAAGATTGCCTCTTTGCTCATGCAAATTATTTTGGGTGAAAATTGTATAACAATTTTTAACTTTGTTTATTAAGCCGTATTAGCATGGGGCAATCTAATTGCACATATCAATGTAGTTAACCTTTGTAGTTAAGGCTTGTATTTAACCTCCCAATGTCTAAGTCATGCATGCACAATTTCTATGAGTCGTCACCAAGTCTTTAATTTATGTCAGTTTCAAGACTTAAGTGGGTTTTGAAATGATATGGGGTGGTACATTATCTTATTTCAAGGAGAAAATAAAGCATAGTCATTTGTCACATTGATGATCACTATACTAAATATTTGAGTTTTAAACTTTCATTTTAGTCAATTGTCTCAAGAAGGACGGGCCTATCTAAAATTAACTCATTCTTCAAGTGTACTTTCCAAATTGAGTGGAAAATTTCACTTTATAAATGAATTAGTATTATATCATGTGAATTTTGACATAGTTAGCCAAATGTGAAAGTATGTAATTCAAAAATATACCTTGGGCACTCCAAATTAACATAAATATAATTATTACAATTGGTGTGTGGAGAGGCTAGGGGTTTTAAATTAACATCAATAAGAAATTGTTATGGTGAGATTGGACTATGTGCTCACAAAACATAGAAACCATTCTAAGTTCAATAGTTAAGCCAATTGTGAGGGTCAACGTGATCACTTAAAAACAAATTAATTCTTACTTTAACCCCTTGTAACCTTTTCATTTGAACTTCAGTTGAAATGAAAATTTTCTTGATTTGCAATTACTTACCTAATAAACCAATTTACTAATTAAGCACATAACCTACAATACCAAGTTTTAACCTCTTTGATAACTACACTAATTATTTAGTGTCAATTTAATATTGCATTTGAAGTTACACGGTGCTCTATTTTTTAATATCAATGTTAATTTTTACCAAGTAACATTAATGTTCTATAGTGTCCAAACAACCAATTTGACCTTTTGTGGGCAAAAATTGTGATATACAGTCAATAGTTATAGCATAGTGTTCAACCCTTAATAAATTGTTGTTTCATGAGTGCAGTGGACTCCACCCAACATAAATGCCATGCCTACTGACAAGTTTGACCCACACATCCTAGTTGATGACACTTCGACTACAATGTTTGAACATGAGTCAAAACATTCGACAACCAATGTGAATGGAGGTCATTGGAGTTGAAGGTTTAGATTGGAACCTACTTTCTGTCGTATGTGCATGTTGTGAAAATACCACAAATCTAGTAGTGTGAGGTAGAAAAACCTAAAATGGTGAATGGCCACTAGGGGTGCACTAGGCTAGGGGTAGAATGATTCTTGTGTGGACCCAAATTGGCTATTTGTAAAAAATGATGGCCCGAAAAGGATGCAGTGATAGGTGGGATGTAGTGATTGGTCGGATAGGTGTTGTTTCACACCACTTGCGATCACTTTTCGGTGCCATTGAGTTAACAGTTTTGTGTGCATTCGTATGCATAGTAGGATATTTTCATGCTCAAATTAGGGAGACTCCACTATACAAGTAGGGGGTTTTACTTACTTGCCTCTTTGGGAAAATGTAACTAATTATTTACATAGAATAAAATCACAAAAATAACTTGCATTCCTTGTTATTTCCTCTACTCCAACTTTGAATAACATTGCACAAATTTCAAGCCACTCTTTCTAGCTGAATCATCTTATTTTCACCATTTCCTGTATATCTACCTTAATATGCAGGTGTTATTTGTTTACTTCTCCTAATAGAATTTAACTATATTTGATTGGTGTATGGTTATTAAGTGAGGCTTAAAGAACAAACACCATAAATAAACACACATGTTCAAAAGAGATTGGACTACATCTTTAAACTTATTAACACTCCACACTCAATAATCAACATAAGTGGGCGAGCTTATGCATTCAATTAAAGCATCAACAAACATGCGCTTTCAATATCATGACCAAATCATGAGTAGTCTGATTTTTAATCTAGATTTTATTGATGTTTTATCAAGAAAGAAAAAGAAAAGGAAACGTCACTATTCTCGTATCGACATGATTTTGAGCCCGTTCACTTTACCATGCTCATGGTTGTTCATGATGCATGGCAATGCATGGGCCTTCCTTTTGAAAGAGGACTCTTCGGTATCAATGGGGGTTGTACTCATGTAGGTTAGCCAAAGTTGTGTGAAAGAAAGGATGGGGGGGGGGGACTGGGTGGGAGGTGTTTATGGTGGAGGTGCTATTGGTGTTTGGCAACGGTCCAATTTCCTCTTGTTAAGGATGAGATATGCGAGGTATTTTATGACATTTTGTTGTATAGACTTCATGAGGTTTTAATGATGGGTTTAAGAATGTTGAGGTTTTTTAGTTTCGCCATCAAAGTGTTCATGTATGGCTCCTCTAACTCTTGATGCACCTAACTTTAATGACGTGTGTTGTAGGGTCAAATTATTATGAGTTACATCCAACTAATAAAAGTTTAGTCCTCCATGACTTTCTCATTGGAAAGTGAAATTGATTTGTATATGTGATAAAAGGCATGTTTGTTTCATGATTTATATATTTTTGTAAGTTGTGGAGACATTTATCACATTAGATTGAAAACCTCAATATAAATACATGTCAAGTCTTTTATCTAACATAGCATTAATATGTATACATTTATTTTTCTTCATTAATTTCTCCCATATAATAGGGTTTTGCTTCATGGTCACCCATGCATGTCATTTAGAATTTCAACAAAGAGGCCGTCCCCCAGGGATAAGGAACTAGAGCGCTCAAAGTGTCTACGATAGGCACTTCTATCTTATAGGCTCAATTGAACCAAAATTTTGGACCTCCCATGGAGGTGATTGGAGAGATGAAAATGTGATGGTTATACCATATGCGTTCATATAGCGATTACATGAACAATAGTGCAAAGTGGGTGATTCAATGAATATGACCTCATCGTGAGTCAAATTAAAGCGAAAGTCAAATTAGGCTACGTCATGACAATAAGATGATATCCAAATGTGGAAGCTCATGACAATCAAATCCATGATATTGATATTCACTCGGGCATTGGTTGTGGAACTCCTACCATTCATGTTGGAATTTTTGAGCTCCAAAACAGTTGAAGGGCATAGCATTATTCAGATCCATAACAGTGTTGAGTGGGATTGATAGTATTCTATAGAATATTCCCCACATTTAGTATGAATGTGGGAATATTCCACAAAACATTGTCAGTCCCACGGAACATTGTAATGGATTTGAATAATGTTATGGGCGGCTTGAGACTCAAGTCACCTCTAAAGTAAGAAAAGTTAAATTGTTGTAAATGTTTGTCAAAACTCCAAGCACCTGTATACGATGCATCATCTTCATGTGTCCATTTTTTTTTCAACCGAGGGAGGGGAGAGTGAAATCGCTGATATTTATTATAGAGTCTGGATATTAATATGTTTACATACTTGGGTTTCCAAATTGAGGTCAAAGACCGTGAATTATTTTAATGAACTTATATTGGAATGGATCAGCAACCAACCGATTTACATGAGGTCATGTTTTACTCTTACCCCTTTAGTAGGTGTTAGGAAACCAAACCGCGTGAGGGCCATGACCATTCTTTTTGCTGAGTGGGTTTCAATATTAGATTGTGTTTTAAAGTAGTAGTATTACCTCTAGTAATAATCTCTATTTGTGTGTCTTTACTATTTTCCATGTTTCCAACTTTCAAAAATGAGATTGTCAATCAAATTTTGAGGCATTGTCGAGGGTTTTGACATTATGAAGTTCAAAACAAGCTCTCATCAATGTAGAAGGGAAAAAATACCATGTTGAACCCTTGACAAATAGGATTTCTTAGGTGATTTTCTTAGACATTAGAACCCATGTTAATATTCAATTGGATTTGATATGTGCTTGTCACTTTTGTACTTCCAAGAGAACATGCTATGATTTTGTCCGAATGAGACGTCCTCCCAAAATATGCCACATGGATGAGTGAAAGAACTCATTAGTATTCTAAACCTCATTATTTTAGCATCATGCAATTATAGTAGTTCAAAGGAATCTCGATCTCCTTCAACCATTCCCCGAAACAATGCTCGGACAATAGTTATCAGGTTGTTTAGGAAATTTCATCTTCTGACCCCCTTCTTACTACCAACTAAAATCTTCCAACTTAAAGAAACTTAACCTTTCCTTTGTACTTGCCTCTAAATTATGCATTGAAATGCACATCAAATATGAAACATCGTGTTAGACTTCAAAGGTGTGAACCTTCCTTGTGTCAAATATTGAAATGGTGTAAAAACGAAGCGCCATGATTGGATCGAAAAGTGCACCAAGTGTTGCCAAAGAGTTGTAACCAATGTTCAAGATTGAAGTCTTCAATGCCCTTCAAACGAGATTTGGCCCTTCAAAATATACCTCTCTCAAAACAACCCTTCAAAACGCAACCCCAAACTGAAAATGAAAACGTCACTTGAAGTCCTCAATATAACATGCCAGTCACAAGAACCGACAAGCGTAAGGCATTGCCACTACAAGAATTGGAGTCAGATGGTTGATTCTTAATTCTTCACATTATACTGGAAACATGTACCATATAATTCATGCACAAGTTCAATATGAGTTTTGTATTTCATTTCTATATTCTTGGATTGACGTCTTGGATTTGAACTAGCCCTTCAACTAAAGGGCTGAAATTTGATAGCCCTTCAAAATGAAACTCATATGAGGGCTTCAATCTTGAACACTGGTTGTAACAACAACTTATCCCAACCACTTAGTGTAGACCACAATTAGTGTGTTCCACATTTGCATGTGCATTTTGATATTCCTAGTCATGGAGAGCATCGGCGAGGTGGTGATGTCACCGGGTGTCAAAGCTTGTGAAGTATGCCTAATGCCATACACAAACTCTACCTACGGAATACGAAAGACATGAATTTGACCATTTATTAGTGTTCCCTCACGGAGGGACCACAAGCAATCCGCGTTAGCGGGGTAACCAATGGTTTGCCTTCTAATGACCAAACGTCTTTATGTACGGATTAGTACTATGATCCCTCACTCCAATCTAGGGTGTTTGTCGGCCCACAATCTATTGCAAGCTTTAGCCGGTACTAAGTGGGATACTTTGGTCTTGGTTGGTGGAGTGTGGCTCTAGTGTATGCTAACTTTTGGTTAGTCTTGTGATGTTTGAATTCCTACCAAGCAAACACCATTCACGCCACAACTCTTCGGCTTCTTATTTTCTTTTGGGATATTATCTCCCCTCCGCCTTCCTTTCCGATATTGAGAAGTTTGTGACATCAACCTAAATGTTTGGCATGTAATTAGCCAATGTTGGTATAGGTGGAATTGTATCCGGTTGAGACCAAGTCGTGTACCTCCTTCACTTAAATATTAATAATGATAATAATTGATAATAATAATGTCTCTTTTGCCAATTTTTTGGGAAAATGCAAATGACTCTTCTGTTTGGGTGGTGACTTCTAATTGTACATGGAAGAAATCCAAGGCTACATGTATGTTTTTATAAGGTGAAGAATGGTCCCGTGTATAAAATAATAAGTGGTCCTAAATTTTGTGTTTGCAATCTATAGGTGGTTCCACACACCACAAACTAAGGGGAAGTTAGCTACGTATGAAAATTGGCTACACACAAAACTTGCACTAGCCCCTTAAATCTCTAGAAGCTTCCAAGTTCAACTAGTTTGCAAGTGTATGAGAGGATCAACATGCACATACTATACGTTTCAAGCGTTTAGCAACGTCTTAAGCCAACAAGTGGTGTTGCACCAACCCTCTTAAAATATCAATGTTCACCCAAATGAACCAGTATGCACACATTGAAGGTGATCAATGTTGAAACATCATGTACTTGAAGTACCCAATGCATTTCTACACCCAAAAAGATTGGACCAACCCACTTTAACAAGAGAATACACCCAAAATGAACATCATTGCTTGAGAAGGTCACTCGTACAAGTTCAAATAGGTAGGTAGGGAGGTTGGCGCCTTCAAGCACCACCGGTGCATTTCACTCCAAAACTTGAAATTTGGTACCCAAATTTCTTTAACTCCACTACAATAAAAAAAGGTGGCGCCACTATTTGCTTGTACGAGAGCAAAGAGGCTACAATGTACAAATTGAGAGAGCAAGAGGGTGGTGACCGTAGGGGTGGCGGCCATAGGGGCGGCAAGAGGGTGGTGACCATGGAAAGGAGAAAGTGGCAACACCACACACCCACCCAACTAAACCCTACGCAACAAGAGCCCTTGGATGGGAGGATGGCTCCATCCACGGCTCACAATGGAGCTCACTGGCTACTCCCAACAGTGGAGCTTATAGGTGGAACCCGATTATTAGGCGGCTCCACTCCACTCATGTGAAGCTAGCCGGCGTTGCCTCTTACCCAGAAAGAGTGAAGGTGGCACCTTACAATACAAAAATCCATTAAAAAAAAGAGAGTGTGTGTAATCCAATTCACTTCACTATAGCAAAATGGCTACTAGTAGCCATTTAAAATCAATGTTGTCCTTGATTGTCTAGACACCACTACAAATTAAGTGGGGTGGATTTTGTCAAGATAATTACAATGTTCTTTTGCAAGCCATTCTCTTCCAAGCTTGACTGACATGTCTCCAAATTTTGAAACCCGACCTAGACAAAAAGTCACAAGTAAAAATCCAAAGCGTTGAAGAACACTACATTGTTTATGGTAATTAGTGTCACATACACTATTTGCAAAGAGCCTAAACTAGATGCCTAGAGGTCTCAAAGTGTCACGTCCACTAATTGCCATTACGATACTATTCTTCACATAGGTAACATCTTTGAGTGATATTTTTCTTAACATTATGACATCTAGAGTAGCAGACTTAGATACTCGAGATGATAGTTTTGCATTTTAATATGAAGGAGAAGATATTATTGAGCATACTAATGGCAAGTGTCATATACTTACATTTTAGAATGTAAGAGAAAGAAATTCTTGAACACACTAATGCATAGGTCTCATTTGTGTGCACTTTTAGTCAACTTGTAGAGTATTGTGTAACATAGGCATACACCTCATAACACTCCTGGACATACTCATGTCAATATATTAGTAAGCACACTTACACGCCAAGTGTCATGTGAGGTCAACACCAATGATGAAGTTGTTGATTATTAGTGTAACCTAGGATATGCCTCAAGATAGGGTAAGTGGCACTATTACACATGTGACACTAAAAACACATGTTACACATGGGTAACTGGTGTAATGCCCATGTCACAAAGGTTGAACCTCATTGAAGCACCAATGAATGATAGTTTGCACATTTGACTGACGTTCAGTGGAGAAGCTTGAAGCTCCATGAATTAAGGAAGGATTACATGGCCAGTTCCAAGGGCTAAGCTAAGGGCCACTTCACACACAAGACTGAAGGCCCGTGACCATTGCAATCCAAGAACTCTCATTGGTTGAAAGGGCGGAGACCGTCCAAGTTCACTTCACACACGAAGGTGAAGGCCTAAAGGCCCGAAGAAGACTTCATGGATGAAAAGTCTACATGGAGTCCTACATGGCGGACTATGGATAAGGTTTCATGGTCTCCCGGAAATTTCGTCAGGCCCACCTCCAAATTCCGGTGGGTCTGACACAAATTCCGGGCGACCATGACTTTTAATTTTTTTTTCCAGCATGACAAATTGTAGGGCAGATTCAAGGACAGACAAACACCACCAATTAATTCTCTTAAATTGATAGAGTTTGAGACATATTATATTAAACCATATCCTCCCCTCTTTTTCCGCCAACGAAATATGCAATGGTCCTGCAACATGGTCCATTCTCACTTCACACTATGCTTGAGGGCCCGTGACTACATAAAACGGCTTTCCCAACACCCATGGTACGGCCTTTGGATGAGAGTCAAGGGTCCTCACCATTACAAGGTCACGGTTCTTGGCTCATGTGTGAAGTGGCCCTAAGCTGAGGTTACCAGACTTCTTAGAAAACTTACAATCCTGCCAATTGACTTGCATCCTCACAATGTTGTTCTCAGGGCGTTTTGACCACTTAAGAGTTTAAATTTTATAGAGCTCAAAAAAAAGTTAAGATGGGTTCTTGAGTTTCTTTGAGTTGATCAAATGCCATGGACAGGAAATTCTGTTGTTTTCATCTTACTACTCCATCTAATTCCTAATGGTACAGAGAGTCATGATCTTATTCCAAAAGAGAGTTATGGAGGATGAAACTTTAGCCTATAGTTATGCGATTGGAATAATAAATATTGTAAGTGACTGTCACAATCTCATGCTAAAAACATCTGCTTAGAACACCTAAAACTATCAACTAAAAGCTATGGAATCTCAATGGTTTCTGAGTAGATTATTTGGATTTAAACTAGGAAAATTATTACATGGAGTTGACCAAGTCATTGGAGAACACCAATTGAATGGATGTGATATCTAAATCGTTGTATGCTTCAAAATGTTTTTGCGTTTTGGCTTTGTGGCCTTCTTGTTATTGGGCATGAACATTATGTGTTACCACAACAGGGGTCACCTTCTCTTATGCTTTGTATACATGTGCATTAACCGTGTATTAGTATGGGGGCTAATATGTTGAATTATAGGACAATGATAACACCTATAGCAAGTTAACCTATTAAAAAACATATAATAAACATGATAATCAACGGACAAAAGATTCCGGCTTGAAAAGTAGAACTTCGTGTTTTTAAAGTGTTGAGAAACACTAGGGCCACTCTGAAATAGTAGATCATGCAAAATCACACACAACAACTCATCCGATGCATTGAAGTATCTTTTTAGGAGTTTCTATTACTCCTACTACGATTAGGCTAAACGTGAGAACTTTCAATACCTCACTATTGGGGGTGTTTTTGAACAATCATGAACTCATATTGAAAATTAGAAGAAGAAAAAAAAATTCAAAATCTAACTTCAAACATTTTAAGGAACACTTCGTAACATATAGTTAGAACTATGCTATCACTTGATGCTTTTTTTTCAACTTTCAGTATAAAATTTACCTCTCAAGAATAAAATAAACCCTTCATTTTGGTTCATTTTTTTTGACTTTTTTGCAAGTAATCCTTGGGTGTGATATTGTGTGCAAAAGCCTTGGCATTTTAATGATCAATATAAACAACCTTCACAATTAGGGGTGTTAAACATCTTCTAATGGAGACCAACCCACTTTTTTTGTAGTGAAAGGGGGTTGGAGCCTTGAATCAAATTGTCTTTCAAGTGTATATAAAAAATAATTATACGCGTGTACTATAGTTCTATGTACATTGAGTCAATAAGCAATTTTTTTTTGGCACAAATTGAAAAAATAAATTGAAAAAAGAACATCAATAAGCAACTTCAAACTTGGTCTTAGCATATTCTTAACAAAGAAAGTCTTGGTCGTGCACACTCCAAATACCCTCAAATTTTTAAATGCCTTTTGCAGGTAGGATAAAACTCTATCTATGATAGACCCAAGCTGCATGCCATAGTAATATGATGTTAAAATGTAGAATCTCTTCACATTAGACATGTGAAAGATACAACACTTGTTTGACAATGTTTCTTACACAATCAAGTAATATGATGCCTAAGTTTGGAACCATCTTTGAAGGAGAATTGAGGCATAAAGATCCAAAAGGGACTGGAACCATGAGTAGACAAACAAATTGTTGAATACATTAGCGGAACTTAAATTGCTCAAGGAAGCAAGGTTGAATCACCCACTTGCACGTAAGAGTTTGTATTGCATCTTCTAGTGAGGTAAAATTAAGGCTAACGTTCTTTTTCTAGAGCGTACACTTAACCCAAATGTCCCTAGCCCTTGGAGTGTTCTCTAGCCATGGCCGAAGATGATACGAGCCAAAGATTCGATCATGCTCAACACGTTTCTTGAGCCCCCACCCCACCACAATGAAGTACCACAACCAACTTATGAAGACATGGCTCACAATGAGGGTTCTCCCAACTAGGGAAAGGGGTACCAAACTCCAACACCCATAACCCCGTTAACTAGGAAATTGTCAATATCTTGAACATCAAGGTGTTAACTTAAATAGAGTCCCCATGAGTTTGGAGAGATCACTAGGGTTGGCTTGTTGCCAATTGTAGACCTAACAACCACCCATATTTGCACCCGCCTTCACACCAATAAACCGTAGTAGTTCCCCAATTTATGCCTAATATGAGACATCTTAAAAGGAGTTGGATATCTGCACAAAATTATCCACGATCCACCGCTTTGCCTTAAAAAAGAAACTAATGTCATATAGTGACCATCGTCCGAAAAGTTTTTGAAGTTATTAAGGTTAATTGCCTACCTCTTTAAAAGGGCATAGGCTATTTCCCTCATGGCATAGGTTGCATCCTACAATATCAAATTTTTGTAAGTTGAAAACCTTTTGAGTTTTTAAGTTACCCGCCAATTGCCTTCAAAACTAATTTTTAGTAGGTTAAAATCCTTCATATCTTTTAATGTTGTAGGCTTTAAATTCAAAATTTGAGTACTAAGTGGTATCCTTGGCAGGAATTGAACCTGGCTAAGCCCTTCACCACGTTTGAAGGCCAAACTCTTTTTTAAAGAGTTGATTATAAGTTATGAAAGGTTGCTAAAATTCAAATGAGTTTAAGGGTGAAAGTCCTCACCATCTTCTGATTCAACCTCTACTCTTCCTGCAAGATATTTCTCAGGATTAGTAAACAAGAATCGAAACTTTCTTGAATCCTTCCACAAAGATATAGCTTCCTGCAAAATAAACTCAAAATTTTTGGTTGGTCCTTCAATCGCCACCCGCATCACACTATCCAAGTCTGTTGTTGTCATTCGATTCCTATTCTTCTGCTTGATGTTATTCTGCACAGAGAAAGCTCTCTCACAAGTAGCAGTACTAACACATTAACACCCAAGAGCCCCGTGTATTAGCCTAAAGATATGTACTTAGGCCAACTAATTTCCCAATTTGAAGAAGGATGAATGGCTAAAATCCTCTCTTTAAAAAAATTTGTAGGCAAAATTTCCTACATGTTTTTTATCAAATAGGTTGATATCCTATGTTTTTAAATTGTCCATAGGCTCTTTGTCCTACACTTTCAAAATTTTATAGGCTAAGTCACAAATTTTGTAGGCTGCATTTGTATTAGCCTTAGGCTCTTGCCGGACGCCGATAGTGACTAATTGTATGACATATTTCAATGATCATTTAAACTTTAGGCACACATAACCAAGGCTCCTTTTTGCATCCGTCACAAGCAAGAAGAAAGGCGTATAAAGTCTAAAATCAATTTTGCATGTCGAAAGAAAAGCGAAAATGAAAAATGGTCTGTCACATGAAAAAGAGAAAGAAAAAGAAAAAAGAAAAATCATCCCATCAAAAGCAAGATCCCTTCAACCATTACCCGTCATTACCCGTTGTATCTCGTAATATATAAGCCATGCTTCAATATCAAATTGATTTAGGAGATTTGAGTCAGCTTCTGCACTTGTAAGTTTTTTGCATCTTTTACAAGTTGTTCCTGCAATCTCTTGACTTACCCCTTGCCAATCAAATCCTATCTATAAGATTTTCACATCCATTGCACTCAATGGTATTGATTAGGTAGAGTTTGGAGCGATCTGTGCACTAATTGTCCAAAACAAAATGTTTGTCGACTAACATGTTTGCAAAGTGTTTACAAACGTTTTGTCTAGGAACAAAATGTTTCCCGCAATGGAATCCGTTGAGTTTTATGGAACTTTTGGTCTTTCTTAGGCGAGGTCGTTCCATCATTAGGTAGCTGTCTAGTTAGTAAATAATTACTCGGCCTTCCGCTTTGTTAAGTGTGGGTGTGTGCATGTCTATCTACACAGGGAAAAACAATTGGTGTGTCACTTGTCGTGTCAGAAGTATAATGTTGTGGTTCAGAGTAGTTCTTCAAGATAGTTGTGAGTATGAATCATGTACATGGGTTCCAATATGAAAGCAAATGATTCTTTGCAAAGACGGATAAGGAAATGCACATGTGTCTATATGAGTGTGGAATTGTGATGTCCGAGAAACTTGATTGGTGTATGAGTTTATCTTATGCCCAAAAGAAAAGATCCACATAAAGATGCCAAGTTATTATAAATGAGTGCATCTTAATTGTTTGTTTTTATCAAACTAAGTTACCAAATCAACCTCAAGATGGCATTGGGAAGTAATTCAAGGTTGGTCAGACCAAAGAGGGATTCTCACAAAGTACCCATAACAATCTTTATTTGGTGCTCAAAGTCATATAGGCATGAATCTTCTCAAGAGGTACATATTCTAAATAGTCTCTGCTAGGCTATGTAAGTTTGGAAGTTATTGACTATGCATATTTTCATATGGATGATTGAATTTTGAATAATATGCCAAGAATAATTGTACTTTGCATAATCTTACTTGGAAAAATAATACCTATAAGAATTCATTTTGTTAAAGTGTTCTTTTGCTTTGTGTTATTTTTCAAAGCAATTCTTTATTTTTCATTTTCTTACACTTTAATCAATCAATGATGGGTTGTACGTATTGCATCACAAACTCAAGTGAGCGAGTCATTTTCAAGCAGTGAACTATCACCTTCTAATAATGATTTATTGGACTACAAAGAAGTTCAACAACTTGCACCTTCAATAGCTTAGGCACATACATATGAAAGGAAGTTTAGATCATCTTTGAACATACATATGAGACCACATGGTGGGCCTACACATTGGTTATATGAAATGTTCTACATGTAAGGAATTTCATGTTAACTCACCATGGTTTTTGAGTGCAAGGTTGCAAAAGTATGCAAAAATCATACATATGTGACCACTAGAAAAACAATGATCACAAATTCGCAGTGGTTAGATAAGAGGCTCTTGTTTTCCTCCAATTGGTTTGGTTTCTATTACTCGTCATCTATGTGCAAGCATATGTAGATAGCTTGAACAAAAGGTATTTGGTTTAACATGTTTTCAATGCATCAAAACTTTTCAGTCCAAGGTATTATCGAAGTAATGAAGAAGTTTGTATAATTATGTTAGAGCAATGATTGGAGAGATTGATAATATTGTGGTTGAAAGCTATGCTAGTAGAGTTGAGTTGCTTCAATTTGTAGAAACTTTAAGGCATGAATGTGAAAACAAATCATTGTATGAGGCATGGCAATTTTGTAGAGGCATTAGTGAGTGGTATACCAATTGGCCCCATCTCATGAAACTTTAGCAAAAAAATACTTGTCATTCCCTCAAGCATTGCAATATGTGAAAGGGGATTTTCATAACAGAATTCTATCAAGAGCCACTTGTGAGCTTCATTGACCTTGGACACTTTGGATGCTTTGATGTGAGTATCATTATGCGGGATACATTTGAAAAATATGGATTGGAGGGGGATATTTGAGTTATGGTGCAACATGAGGAATTGAAGAATTCTTAGTTTGGATTAAATATTGTAAGAAGTTCAAACTTCTCTATGTTTGTTTTTGAAAGAAGATGATTTGATCTTTAGTTTTGTGTGAAGGAATAAGATTTTCTCAACCCATCATTTGACAAGTAGTTTTTTATGTTGTCCATCACATGAAATGAAGGTGGACCCGTCAAAAAGGAGCACGGCACAAAACCATATGAATTCTAAACAAATTTATAAGAATTCAAAAAATACCCTCAATAAGCATCAGAAAGTAAGAACCGATCCACGGGGGGGTCACTCTATAGGATTTTTGTGCTCCACGTGTGGCGGAGGGGTATTTGTTTAGGGGCTATTTACCTCCAAGGCATGAATTAAAAGCTCCCTATAATTACTTAATTTTCTAAAATGGCCTATTTTTTTGCACCCTACCATTACTTATAATGTCCATGTCATTGCAATTTTTTGTAGTCTACATTCTTTTTAATTAAAAAATTAATTTAAAAGTGCATGCAATGCCAAAGTGTGGGAAAAAAAACATGGCAAGAAAAGGGTATAAAGAGTACCTACAAGAATCTACCTACAAGATGTTGAGATTACAATGAGAGAGATCTTGGAGTGACCAAAGATGGAAGTTGGATTGAAGGCAACGTCACCATGATCTCGCAAAAAGATCGGAAAATAAAGAAAATTGAATAGTTGGGCAAATATGGCAGGGACAACATGCAAATCACAAAAGACTCCAACATTGAATAAAACGTGTGTGCTATGAAGAAGTCGTACTGGAAATGAACATACATGTTGGAGATGACGATGTCGGAGTAGAGAAGTCACCGAAAAATGAGAAGCCATAGGAATAATGAAAAATAAGAGGCCACCAAGAGAAGGGAGAGAAGCCACCGAGAGATGTCGGGATGAGAGTTAGGGTTTGAAGCCACCAAGAGGTGTCAGGAAGAGAGTTAGGGTTAGGCTTACAATTTCGTCCATTTTTGGGTAAATGATAAGTCATTTTTCATCCATCCCTCGTGAGGCATGTGTACAAAATTGATTCTACTAAACATACATCCTAGGATCCTTATTTTCAACCCCTATATTATTTTTACAAAAAAGGAATGGCCCATATTTTATACCTATCTATCTTACTTGTAATGGGATTATCTACTTTTAATGGACCCTTCATTATTTGGAATTCTTTTATAAATTTTATGTCAAACGAATTTAATTCTCCCTATATTATGCCACACGTCGTTTTTAAAATGCACTAAGTGAACCCCCCGTGAACCGATCATGTGTGTGAAATTTGAGTGTAAACTTTGGGCCTTTGTTTGGGAGAGAGGGAATTATCGTAAGAGCATACCTCTCATTTGTCCTTTTGTTTGCCAACACCGTGTTATGGGTGAGTACTATTGTTGGTCTGGTATATAGGTGAATGCATGGTATCAATAATCAACATCAATAATGGTATCAAATAACCTACCCATGGGTATAAAAATTGTAATTCCAATCAAATATTGGTTTTTGGTGGTATGTCAAGGTGAGAAAATCTTAGTATATCTGAGTTATTATTTGGGTAAATACCATTCTACACAATATTGAGACTAGAACAATTTTTTTCCTAGGAATGAATGCTCGTCCATGTTATATATATCCGACTGGTTTAAAAAAACAAAAGTACCATCTAATACCCATACCCTATTTGTAGAGACAAATGTAAAATCCTCATTATAGATATTTGAATGGTATCAAAAAGGGACAATACTAGTCCAACAATGGTAAGTACCTACTTGATGTAACCTAAGATAGATGGGTCTTAAGTGGCTCATTTTTCTTAATCAGACCCCTAGATTTGATTGGTATGTGGTTAGGCGAGGATCAAAGAGCAAACATCACAAAGACACATGTTTAAAAGAGATTGGACTACGTCTTCAAATACTAATAACTACTCTAGACTCAATAATGAACACAATTGGGAGGATCATTGTATCTAATTATGAAAGTAACAAACATGCAATCCATAATAACCATAAATAAAATAAGGGAGGTATGATTTTCAATGGGTTTTTACAGATGTTTCATCATAAATTTGCTAATGCAACACGAGTTTTGTTGTGTAAATCTAATCGGTAGAAGTTAGAGAACATGATAAATGAACCAAATAACACCCACATGCCTCAAGGTAATGAGGCCTTAATGTAACACCTCCCTTGTGGTGACACCTATTTTTAATCCTCAAGTTGTCAACAAGTGAGTGCAGCAGTGCCATCGAGTAAGTCATTGTTGAAAGCGATTAATCATATGCGACATCAAGTATAAAATAACACCACTTTGACCATCAAAAGAGCAGTGTAAGAAGGATGCAAGAACACTTTCAAAAGAACACCAACTTTGGCCAATCACAATAGCTAATCGGGATCCATCCGCTCAACGAGACGTTCTAAGAAGTGATCAATGGACCCCCCCAAACCCCCAGCGAAGAGTACAAGGTTCTTTCTTGAAGTCGACATTATGAATTTTTGTAAGTTGCATATGAATTTTTTTATGTGGACTCTAATATAGATTTGCTAATCTATGGAATTTTTCGAAAGTTTGCAAGCCACATAACCTTCCAAAAATAGAAAAAATTCTTAAAAATGTCACTTGAACGCTGCTCAGTACCTCAGCTGTCAAAAAGCCATTGCCATTGACAACCTTGGTTTGAATGAAGACAGGCTGGTGACAGATGCCTTTTAATCCTATAGAGATCGGCTTCACATAGGTTTGTCCGTGTCGGAAGATGAGGCCCGCCTTTGCGTATTTTCCATCAACTTCCTTGTTATGGATGCGTGCAAGTGACGGAATTTATCCCCTTTAGGCTTTTGCTTGTCACACCCTAACTCGACTTTGTGTACTTGCTTGAAATCAACCGACATGGTGTGCACTCAACTCCTTTATAAATTGTTGCAAATTGTGCCAAAACAACCCACAATTCTAGTGCACTAATTTGTATCACACAATCATTCGGAGTAATTTTCTATTATCATCAAATCCTTGTAATTGTAAAAGAAATCTAGATAATGAATACATCCTCCATATATATGTGTATATATATATACAATCCATTGAAGAGTATTTACCCCACCCCATAAGTTATTACACAACATTGGATAGAAGTGAGATAAACATTATCATATTTGCACAATGAATAAAAATTCAAATTTAGTTATGAGGAATGTGACTACCCATTTCCTAGAATATACGAAGAGACTCTCATTGGTGGACGGAACCGATCAATACGCTTAAAAAGTTGACAAGGAAGTTGCGTGCAATAAGTATCTTAAAGAACTTGTCAAGGAGAGTGGTGGAAACAATATGACCTTATCTCCAAGCTATGACTTGCCACATTGTTGTATACATTGTGGACCCATAGATGATGTCTTTGTAAGCATAACGCAATTCAGATGGAAATGGGCACAACGCTCATTCACAATTTTGTACGGATATTGCATATACTTTGCCAGTTGCCACACACAAACCCCACAATTCGCCTCAACAACTATAGTTGATGTTAGGCTTTAAATAGATGGTACGATGTTCTTTGTGGGCGTACGATGTGAGGGTACGATGCTCTTTGAAGTGCCTGCATGGAGGGCCACATATTAAAGTCCTTGTGAATTACACATGCTAGCTTTACACTTGTAAAAGAGTGGACCCATATAGAACATTTGTAGGATATGGTTTAAATAAGACCATAGTTTCCTTGTTGTGATATTTCGTGCACTTTGGAGTTACAAACATGTATGTTGAGATAGTTTCTCCCAAGGTAAACCATGTCATCAAACTCCATCCATTGCAGTGTGGCTATAATGTGAGTAGTGAGCATAAGGATGAAACATGTGTTTTCTGTCAAAAAATGTGGATGAATAGTGAAAAATGTTGGGTGAACAACAAAACAACGTCATGTTGAACTCGTGAGCAGTAGTTCAAAGTAACATTGTATTTAGGTTCAGTAGTGGTTCGGGTTTGGTTCGGTGAGGATCAGAGTAGAAACACATAATATGAAAAATTATACTTAATTTTGATGCATCCACATGTTAAAATGATTCATACATTTTTGCATAGTTGTCATAGTTCACATCTTAGTTGCCTTAGTTGTCATTGCCATCATACTATTTATGCAAGTATAATAATATAATATAATATTCACACATGATGATTAAAATCGCATGCAATGTCAATTTCACGTGTTGTCTCTAATATTCAGTGATGCCGCCAATGTATCTAGACATACCTAGTATGAGTATTAAAAATATTAAAGTACGAGTGTTCTATATTGTTTAGGAGGATTCATATAGTTTTTGTTCATTATTTGATTGTATATATTATATATTTTTGAAGTACATCTAACATTACAAGATTGGATCTAGAATTTATCTATTCCATCTTTATTTATATTGTCCATTATATTAATAGATAATTGGCTTCAATGGTAATTGACTCAATTGTCTTACATAATGCATTTTTTGCAATAATGTTTACATCCTCTCAACTTTAATGAAATTTATCAAAATAGATTTTGTAAATAGATATAGCTAATATAATTTGGATTCATGTTGGATCAAGGATAAATGAAGAGCCTCTTGGACCGCAAGATATCGTCTCCATTGAGGTTTCAATCCTTGGATGCCAATGGTACATTAACGCCTCATTGGAGCAAAGCCATATACCCAAGCACCGAAACCCAAAGGTTGACTGCTACAACCAGATGTCCAAACCAACTTACTTAGCTTAGTTAAAAGTGTAGCCAACCCACTGAGGCTGATCCTCATGAGTTGAACACAACACATGTTGTGACTAGTTAAGACACTTGGGCAATGTAAGGATGCCAATGGTAAGGATAGTAGGGGCGATGTACCATTTGGCATCTTCATGTGTTTTGGCCTATATACTAGTTGGTATTTAAGCCTCCAAAAACAATTGGAATGAGACTTCATGCATGGTGCAAGGGTAAGGTTGCAAACATCCACAAATCAATACCAGCATAAATAAAGCCTATGTTAGAGTAATCATGGAATAGGGCTAACTCAAATTCAAATTAGAGTTTGTGATCCATAATTATAGGTCAATTTGAACAATTTTAAGAACAAAAAATCCTATTTTCTTGTGCCAATATTTAAGATTGGACTTTAAACAAATATAAAATTTTAATTACATTCCAATTAAACAATTCTTACATTCTAAAATACACGCAAACCATAAAATTTGAATCCAATTGCATGACCCGACTTTTCAATAGAATATTTTCTATCAAGATTTGGGTACCAATATTCGAACCTAGATCTTGTTGCCAAGCTTGATTTTGAGTTAGCAACATTACTAACTCAAACTCCTTGGTCATGCTCACCGCTCACCACATGACCACTCCCCACCCCTCCCCGAATCTACACACTCTCAATGGGGGTTGCTAAACCGAGCCGCCAAGTTTTTCTTTTCATTTACATAGGATTTGTTAACAAAATGCAATATCATGTAATTTAGTTAATTAGACTTCCAAGTTCTTACAATGATAGATAAATATAAATGCTAAGTTTGGTAGGTGCAAGGATGAATTAAAGCCATCCTTGCCCACATGCTAATTTCACTTGTCATAGGTGGGTTGCATCCAAGGCAACTTGACTTTCCAAATGTCAATTGATCTTCAAGTCATATAGAGTAGACAAACCAATTTCTATTAACTTAAGAAATTTTGCATAAGTGTAGTATAGGTATGATATTGGGGTGATTTTTCATAGGTCTAGAAATAGATATCACAAAGTTTTTACAAAAAAAATATAATTGATTTCCAAGTTTTGAATTACTTTAAAATTTCAAAGACAAGAGTCTCTCCCAACTTGTATTCACAACATCGGTTGACCTATTTATGATAACTAAGAGACGAAAAAGTGAGTACAATTAGTGCCCTTGTCAAGGAACCAAATCCTTGCACTTTTAACTTATTATTTTCCATCACACCAAATGTGATGGCTACATGTATGATTCTTCATGACTTTTTGCATCATTGATAGTTACGTGTGTGGAACTTCACAACTTTAGGGGACTCTATCATGTATTAAGATTGGGGGTTTATATGAAATGGTCTATCTACTCTACGAAGTCAAGCATTATGTATTCCATGACATTTCAATACTTATAGAATTTGCATCTTGGAGTTAGTATATAGTAACCGGGACTACTCTAAGGAATAGCATAGCTAGTCATTTGATGTCTATAAATGAAAAATTGCAAAATCTCCTTGCCAAAATGCAATCTCCCGTGGATACTTTGTGGGAACCCCTCCAACTTTTTTTTCTAGGTAGCCCATCAAATTTTGAATTATATTCGGGTAGCATGGAAAAAAAAATCCTTGTATCATCTCAATTTTTCTTCTTCAATATGTCTATATATAGTCTCTTTTGTCCCATATAATTAGTCCCTTGCTTATGCTCATGTCCTGGCTTCGCTTGAGGTCAGAGGATACTAGTTTGTCATTGGGTCGACATCACACACATTTTGAAATACAAAATATCATATGTCTACAATTTATGATATTTTTTTAGCACTAAATTGGCAAGTTAACAACTCACCATATGTGCTTGTATTTGTGTTCATAATTTGAATTGTCTATTGAAAACCATTTTGTTTCTACCAAACACCATTCATGTGTTAATTGATTCCAACCTCCAAGGCTTGGCCGTTGACGGCCAAGTCTGCCAGACTTGACTCATTTTCACAACTGTCAAACAATCTGAGGTGGCCCTTTTGTAGTAGGTTGTTATCGGGAAGTTTACCATAGCCACCTTAGTTGCATAGGTGCCAAAGATGTTGAGGTGGCCTTGGATGACTTGGTTGGCAACAACCAACCTCGCACACCCACCTCCCTCGCATTGGCCTATCGAACCTCGTGTCTTTTTTTTGGGCAGTCGGGGTTCCCTACAAATACTAGTATACAGAGGTCTGTTGTATTCATTTGATCTATGACACATGGATGGTTGCCGCCATAATAGGTGCCAATTTTTGTTGTTGACCTCATGAACCTCGTTTTTGTTAGTGACCTATATTGAATAAAGAGCTCATACAATTTAAAATTGATGTAGGTTGTTTGAAAGGGATCTTTTTCAGGAAAAGAAAATAAGAATATTATCTCAAGCAAGGAGAAAATTTTTGTGGGTGGAAAAATTTAAATATTTTGAGTTGCTCGTGAAATATGCAAATAGTTCTATATATAGGCTTAAATATCCACAAAATTGGGCTTACAAGATCCACTCATGAAATAGCTTCACTTGACCTAGGTGGTGGATGTTTTGACTGCAGAAGGTTTCTCCCCACGGCATAAGTATAATTTAAGAACTCTAATCTTGACTTCCATTTAAGTGGAGCACAGTCAATGTCAAGGAAATCCTTTCTCCCAACGTAAATATCCATAATAGGCTTTATTTCCCCTTTATTGGTGGTGCAAACTCTCACAAGTTGAAACCATCTAGCCTTGATGGTGTTTTTGAACTCCTTGGGTGAGTTCATTATTACGATGCGAGTGTTGATTGGCACTTGAAAATACAAGGGTTGGGGAAGGAAAGAGGGTCCATGAGCATTCATCGAGCATGGGACTAAAGGGTATGTTGCTTCAGAAGATTAATGTTGGATGAGCCTCTTGTTCATTACTTTCAAACATCCTACTCAGCTCCCATTGGGTGCTTGATTGTTGCATTGTTGAACTAAGGTTTTTCATTGGTTGGGAATGGAATTTGTCATAGTTTCAAGCACCCCTCAACTCCCTTTGGTCAAGTTTAAACGTTCGAGCGATTTCTCTAGTTGCATGTAATTGGTTGTTCTCAAAGTCCCACAAGTTTTCGTATGTAATGGAGCCCGTTTCTATCAAGGTGGGCCACTTTGATTTTGGAGAATCCCAAACCAATCCCTTGATTGTTAGGGTTCCACCATATGTGTGTGTTCAATACTTGATACTTGTCTTGGGGTGGAATGATTGTTACATGTTCTAACATATTCTTCTAGGCTTCTCCAATTCTTTTCCAGATGTTAGACCCCTGTGCATGTACATGGTGAGTCAAAAACATTCATATGATCCCAATATTCCACTTGTTTTTTTTGCTTTTTTGTTTTTGTTTTTGTTTTCTATCAACATGTGCATTTCACAATATGAAACAAATGAGAAAATCCATGTTTGATTTGCCACCTTCAAATGCCTTAATCACCCATATTACCAGGAGACTCTTTGTAGCTACTTCCGGATTGATTAGGCCAAGGCCGTCATTCTTCAATTTGTCCACAGGTGGTTCACTCTGTACGATTTTTTTGCACCACGTGTAGCAGAGGGGTATTTGTTTAGGGGCTATTTACTTCCAAGACATGAATTGAAGGTTCCATGCAAATACTTAATTCTCTCAAGCAACCTATTTGTTTGCACCCTATCATTACTTATATTCCCATGCGATTGCAATTTATTATAGTCTATAATCCTTTGAGTAATAAAAAGTAATCCATGTCCATACATATAAAATCCATGTTCATACATATAAAATCCATGTTCATACATACTATTGCAAACATCATTCTTGAAGTCATGAATTTCAGAGGACTTCAACAAAACACATCCACAACACACTTGCATATCATACACAACTGTATCAACAATTGAATATCATACACCATATGCATTACAAAAGCACATGTGTATTCACCAAAATAAATAAATGATTGTGTGCTAAAGAACACAACACTCATTGAGTAAGAGTATTTGCATGAGCACAAAGAAAATCCTATATGGCACAGAAAAAAATGACAACCTCAAATTGCAACAACCTCTTGCAAATTCAGAATCCCCCTAGCTCCCAATTCATGACCATACTAAACATAAACCCTAGGATCCTAAACTGCAACCCTATATTAATTTTACTAAAAGTAATGGCCCACAATTTATACCTATCTACTTATTTATAATGGAATTGTCTACTTTTAATGGACCCTTCGTTATTTGAAATTCCTTTATAATTTTTATTTCAAATGAATTTAATCCTCTTTATAATATGTTGCACGTCATTTATAAAATGCAATAAGCGACCCACCAGTGGCAATGGTGCAACGGTTAGTCCACACAACCCTACCTTGAGCATCTCCAAGTTGGCCTACCCATAGATAGTCTCTAAGTGATCCTTTGATAACTTTTTATTGCATTCCATGTCACATGAAAATATTGCAAAAAGTTCAAGCCCACTCTTCATGGCCAAATCAATTTATTTTCATTGTTTTCTATTTCTACCTTAACCCATGATGCCCTATAAGACTATAATCTGGACATGAGTAGTTTGCTCTAACCCCTTTGACGCTAGCTCAAATGGTTTCTTGACTGTTTCAACTACTCCTCATGTTCATGTTCAAGTCTGCTACATTCTGCCCAGGGATTGCACGTCACGTCACGTCACATTTTGTGACAACGACGTGACGGCTAACCAAAAAACATCACGTCCGCGGGGGGGTAAATCCGGCAGTTACCCCAGGGGTAAACTGACGCGGTCAACCCCCTGGTCAACCCCCTGGTCGACTGCTAAGTCGACTGCCAAAATTTTAAAAAAAAATTCCGAAAAAAATTCTGGACCGTTAGATCTTCTTGCCAAGAAGATCTGACGGTACATAATTTTTTTTGGAATTTTTTAATTTTTTTTGGCAGTCGATTGCTAATTCGACTGCTATTTGCAGTCGACTTAGCAGTCGACTGCAAAAAAAATTTAAAAATTTATGGACCGTCAGATCTTCTTGCCAAGAAGATCTGACGGTCCAGAATTTTTTTTGGAATTTTTTATTTTTTTTGTTTTTGTAGTCGTTTGCTAAGTCGACTGCTAATAGCAGTCGACTGCAAAAAATTACTTTTGCAGTCGACCAAGACCAGTCGACTGCTATTAGCAGTCGACTAGCTGGTCGACTGCTAAAAGCAGTCGACTTCAAGGAAAACCAAAAAAAAAACTCAAAAAAGTCTAAAAAAATCATGGACCGTTAGATCTTCAATCCAAGAAGATCTAACGGTTCAGATTTTTTAATAGATTTTTTTTAATTTTTTTTAATTTTTTTTTCTGAAGTCGACTGCTCGTAGCAGTCCACTAGAGCAGTCGTCCCAAAAAGTTACAAAAAATTGGTACAGTAACTTTTTTTTACCACGTCAGTGCGCGTCACGCCCCGACGTGATGCGACGTGACGCAAAAAGGCCGCGTCACGTCCATTTGCACATCCCTGGTTCTGCCACATGAATAATTTTTATTCAACAAAGTTAGTTATTTTTGGATTAATTCAAATATAAGTGTGTGCTCTCAACTGGTTTGTAGTGGAACTAGTCCATGAACCAAAACTTGACATTTGTCACCTCCGCGGTTTAAGGGCATCATATCCTTAACATGTTTTTTTTGTTGATCCCTATGTGCAAATGATTCCCAATTGATCTAAAAATTTGCATGACACTCAAACGTAACATCTCCTAAACATCTACCATTGGAATTTTTAATTGGAGATGTGTTGGTGGGCATAAATTCATGTGGAAGGTGCGCAATTGTGGCACCGCTGCCTCAAATTGCAATGCTTCCTAAAAAATTACCAAAGAATGGTGTCAAGATTTGTGAGCTGATTTAAGTACATATATTGCCCCTCTTTTGAATGAGGGTAAGATTTTGTCATTTGGAGATGATTTGAGTGGAGGTTAAATAAAAAAACAACCCCAATTTAATGTCTAAATTGCTACCCCTCAAGACCACTATTGACATTCCTATTATAATCTCCTACATAATAAAACTTCAACATTTAAACTTTGGACTATGAGTAGTCGCCTCTAACCTGCAAACGTATGTACAGTTGGATTTGTCAAAAAAACTTTAGATCTTCAGCTACGGTCGCTGAAATTGAGATTACATTTTCTAGGCAAATTTGATGGAAATTGGGCATGGAAAGTGAGGGGTTAACATTGTTTAGTGTAGCTTGCAAGCTCTCATATCCATTCATAGGTACTACCTAGCTTGCGAGTAGTGTGCAGTCAACCCGGAGCATCAATTGCTCCATTTTCAAAGAGTTTGATACACATGGTCCCTCAAGGTGATAAAAGTATATGAGAATCATGTTGAAGTTTTGATGTGTCATGAGTTTGGGCTTACAAATCGGGCATCAATTATTATTTGATCTTGCACCCATAGAGCATACATACCTCATTGTGTAATGTAACATGTTTCTTACGATTGAATTAACGAATAATGTGATACATGAGATAATTTTAGATGTGGTCACTCATGATATTTTTAATCACCAATGCAAAGAAGTAACCTTATATAATTGGAGAGTTCTCAAGAAGAGCCTAAGGTAATAAGTATTATTATAAAGAGCCTAAGGCAATAAGAGCAATTGCCTTAGGCTCTTATAAGGCTACTTCTTTATACTTATTACCTTAGGTTTTTATTGCCTTAGGCTCTTTATATAAGAAGAATAACTTCGGTCACCGGAGGAGACCGACGTGAATTAAGTGTTTGTTCGATCCACCCCCAATCCGATGCCCACAGGACAAAGGTATGGAAGCAAGGATCTACTCCCCCCTTTCGAGAGTAGACACTATCACTAGTTCCTAGCTAGCCACTAGTGCCTTGAAGATACCGAACATGGTATCCCCCCAAAGGGCTTTGAGGTACCCATACAACAAGGTCCAAGGACCCCCCACCATAGTTGGGTGGACTGAGGTGGTGAGCACCACGCCGGCAAGGGGAATGGAACCCACGACCTCCTCATTTCTTTATATAAGCTCTTATTGAGAACTCTCAGATTATATAAGGTTACTTCTTGGAGAGTCAATTGGAGAGTTCTCAAGAAGAGTCCCCGAGAAGAGCCTCTTGGACATTTAGCTCTTTTTCTGCTAGGAATGCAATTCTTTAGTGAAGGGAGTGCTAGACCACCACTGATGTTGAGGGCTTTTTATCCCACTTGTTATTATTTGCTTTTGTGATTGGCTACTCACTTGCAAATGCTGCAAGAAAATGAAAATCCACAATTTGATCAAATTTGAGAAGATCCAATGGTTGTAAAGTATGACTTTTCATAAAGGGACAACTACAGTGATTATCCTAATTAGTGTGTGTTATTATTTGGAGTAACGCAATGCTATAACTACTTAACAAAAATGTATTATTTTACCAAGCAAAGTCATTTCTGTTTTATAATAGCCGAATAACATGTTGAGCTTTTGTTAGTAAAAGATGAACTCTTGAGTAAGATGTTATTGCATTGCGTAACTTTGAATAGTAACACACACTAATTGGGATGATTAATGTAGTGAAAATCAATTGTTTTCTTCTGATTGGACAAAGTGATGGACTAAAATATTGCTAAAGTTAGATATACATGTCTAAAACTATAATACATACATGTAAAATTTTAGTTTTACATGTACTATTATTTGGAATTCATATGCTTATTTTAGATCGTCAAAGTTTATTGACCGGGTGGTGGGTATTTTTCATATTGAGTTTGAGTGCCATATTTCGTTTGGGGTATAGTAGCCCAATATGCTAAAGATACGTGGACTTTATAACGGACATGCAAACTTGCCTCCACTCTCAAGCCTCGGTGACCTCCTACAAACTCTGGTCCAACCACACATCGAAAAAATGTTCCCCTTACCTTTTTTTATAGCCAGGCCAACGCCAAAGCATAGGAGGCAGTTGACCACCTGGCAAGTTTTCTGTCAAGTAGAGAGGAGATTTCATAGCCGGGAATCGAACTGCCAACCTCTTCCTTAAGATTTGGGTATCTCTCCACCATCATCCGGTAGCTTAGGGTCGTCTCGGACCAGCCCTTACCTTATATTCAAAGTCCAATCACATTGAGCCTTCACAAATCTATTGTTGGAACTCAAATGAATGGTCAAATCAGGACTCCACCTTGGCGGCATAAGGAGGCCACACATGAGCGGGTTTCCCCGGAAAAAGAGTGGCCTGGGGGCATCCATAGGATAATGGAAAAGAGAAAAGAATGCAACCATTTATGTTTACTTAGTGTCACTTATTATTTGAAATCACACAATCGCTATATCTTTTTTATTGTATATCTCATATTTTACCAACAAATGTCAAATTGGTTGTTTGGACATTATAGAACATTAACAACTTTACTTTGTAAAAAAGTACATCAATAGTAAAAGAGATACAACACTGTGGAACTCCAAATAGATAGGTCCGAGATGACCCTAAACTACCGGATGATGGTGGAGGGATATCCAAATCTCAAGGAAGAGGTTGGCGGTTCGAATCCCGGCTGTGAAATCTCCTCTCTACCTAATGGAAAACTTGCCAGGTGGTCAACTGCCTCTTGTGCTTTGGCGTTGGCCTGTCGGCCTTCTGTCTCAAAAAAGAAAGAAAGAAAAAAAGAACTCCAAATAGGTAAGTGGCCCTAAATACCATATTTAGTGTAGTAACTTAATGACATTTGAGTCTTACTTTTTATTTTTCTTTGGAGAATAGTGCCAGTAAGTCAGTTGAGACATTGCCCTCTCCACGGCTGACATCACTGTGGCTCATGAACACCACTTGGCTTAGGGCCACTTCACACACGAGACTGAGAGCCCGTGACCATTACACTTCAAGCACTCTCATTGGTGGAAAAGGCGGAGCTGGTCCAAGGTCGTTTCACACTACGCTTGAGGGACCAACGGAGTATGTGAATGCAAGATGGATGTAAAGTCTACATGGATTCCTACATGGCATCGAATGGCATCATGTTTCATGGTCACTTGGACTGTTTTCAAAAACCCACCTCCTGGAGGTAGACCTAACACAGAAAACTAGGAGACCACGGTGCTCCGAACGCTCACAACCGTTGGTTTATTCTATTTTATCATGTATGAGGACCCGCATGAATAGAAATTCAATGAAATAGCATTTGGTCGAGGGCCCAGTCACATATGGCTTCACAACTACACTTGAGGATCCGCGACCACACTACATGATTTTGGAGGTGTCTTGGGACGGCCTTTGGGCTCTCACAACTACATGGTCACGGCTTGTGGCTCGTGTGTGAGCCAAGTGGCCCTTAATTCGCTCAACCATGGGAGCTCAAGGAGTGGAAAAAAAAGACTTTGCAGTGATGAGTCATGAGCCGAGTCTTGACTTCAAGGTGGCCATGTATCATGTATCGGTGGGGGCCAGTGGCTTGATTGCATGCTGGCCGGCATCTGAAAACCAAGTGGGCTATGAGTTAGAGGGAGCCGTCATTGGGCTTTGATCATCAGGTTTAGCCTGTCCGATGACCTGGCTACGGGGGACCCACCGGCCTCCCCTTCAAAAATCTCATGCTGTGAATATCTGTTGGGCCGGAGTTCCAAAGAGAGTGGACATAATGTTCGGGGAGGTTTATGGGCATAATCGGTAAAAATAAAACCTAGTGTTTCCAAGTCCAACTGGTTACATGATTTGGGCAAACCAGTGTCCAAGATTGAAGCCCTCATATGAGTTTCATTTTCAAGGGCTCTCAAATTTCAGCTCTTCAGTTGAAGGCCTGGTTCAAATCCAAGATGTCAATCCAAGAATATAGAAATGAAATACAAAACTCATATTAAACTTGTGCATGAATTATAAGGTACATGTTTCCAGTACAATGTGAAGAATTAAGAATCAACCATCTAACTCCATTTCTTTGCAGTGACAATGCCCTACGCTTGTTGGTTCTTGTGGCAGGCAGATTATATTGAGGACTTCAAGTGACATCTTCATTTTCAATACGGGGTTGCATTATGAAGGGTTGTTTTGAGAGAGGTATATTTTGAAGGGCCAAATCGCATTTGAAGGGCATTGAAGACTTCAATCTTGAACATTGGGGCAAACCAACCTATACACTCGTTCCTTGTTGGATGCATAAACCCTTGCCTCCCAGGAATCAATGTATGGGTTGTTCCTTGTTGGATGCCTAAACCCTTGCCTTTAAGGAACTAGTGTACGGGTTGTTTCGCCCCAGCCCTGGTTACATGTTTGTGATGTTTCGGTTTTTCTTTATTAATTTGAAGTATATTCCGTAGATTCCTCTGAAATGGTGGGTAATTTTCCTAGAGTCTTGGACTTCCAGCCGGTGTTTTCCTCAAAGTCAACCAGTTCATCTGTAACCAACGGTTGGGTCTCCCCTAGTGTTGCATTTTTTTATTCTAGAGGTCGGAGGCGGCATTATAAAATATTTCTAAAAATATTTAAAAATATTTATGTTTTTTTATTGAAAATCATCGAAGACATCAATCCGTGAGGTCCTTTATGGCAAATCATTGTCGAAAACATTCCCCTCTTCTAGGATCAGTTCTTCGAGCTCTTCTCCGCCCAAGTATTGATCCAAGAATGAAGACATTGCGAATGCAAACCACCATTCACGACTTGTCCGATGTGCCATGTGGTGCGTTATGTATTCCAGTATTTGTCAGTTTGTGTGGCAATGCTCAAGGCTCAGACACTGCCATTGAGTTTGAATGTACTAATGCTATATGGTAATATGGAACAATTGTCAAAGTTGAGCGTGTCTATATTTGCCCTACTGGCATGGACTGGCTGTAGTCGTGAACTTATAATAAAAAAACATAAAAAATGCCTCAAAATTTGCTGAGTATTTTAAAATGAATTTTAAAATGTGTATTTTAAAATAAATTAAAAAGAAATGCACCCCTAGTCTCCCCATTCATTGCCTGTGTATATCCCACTCCACTGTGTGGGCCCTGGCTGCAGCTCACGCAGCCCTTCTTTAATGGTGCATGATGTGGTGGAGGATGACCCTAATTCCACCTGAACAAAATGCATGGGGGCTATATATATTGTGGAGACTTTTAACTTCACAGACAAACTCGGCCGTTGGACTGGATCAACGATTTTCTCATGTGGCTAGTACTAGTGAATCATGAAGATTCTAATTTTTAGTCATCTTCATTAATTGTAGCAATTTTTGTAGTTCAATTCTGCGTCATTCTAGTTAGAAATGGTATGTTTTATTAAAAAAGAAAATCATCAAATTTAGTCACCATTTTTTACTATGTAACATGTACCATTTATATCTATTCATGAAAAAAATTGATAAAATTGTGACCCATTTTGGTGATGTTTTTTTACATTTTTTACATTTTTTACATCTAAAATGATCGCACGTGGTTGTTCAACTCTACAATGGAGTGATCTCCCCGAGAATAGCACAACCAACATACTAACCCACCTCTCCCAAGAAGACTTCGGCATTAATACCACATCATTACTCCCATACTATATCAATTGTATTGGCAAACAACTAATAAACGCCCTCAATGACCAAGGCCAACCATGCCAAATTTACCAAGGCCTAACCAAATATATCACAACAAAATACGGGGGATCCTATCACCTCCCGCACCTAAAATATCAAGCATGTACAAGATCACCCATTGCCCGCACAATGTACCTACTTGAAAGGGAATATGAAATCCATATACATACCACCATTAAAAACTTCTCCATATTAAAACAATTACCAATAGAATTGGCATGGATGCAATCTACAGGTTATGCCCTTTTTCCCTAGTCCAAAAACAAGATGCTAGAAGGTACCTCAACAAATTACACACGTATAACATCACTACCCTCAACCAAATCCAAAACCCAAATACACAACAAATCTTAACCCCCCAGGAATTCAAAAAAAAATTCAAAGCTACCCCAAAAATAATCAAGGAAGCCCTGGCACAAGCCCAACAACTTTTTCCACACAACCCATCAACAATCCATAACCCCCCTCCACAACAAGCACCAATCAACACCCCGGCTATAAACACCAACAACCAAGTGATCACAAGGTCACCACAACAAACGGACCCCACGAGCGGAAGACCCATACAAGCCATAATAAACACCAAAACCACAATATATAAAGACAAATGGGGAGCCAAAGCCATAAAGCAACACTTCTTATGCCAATGGAATACCCATCCAATTAGCATGACAAAATGGGTAGAAGCCTCCCTACTCCTTCACCATGACAATATCACCTTAGACCACAACATACTCATACTCCACAAATTCCTACAAACCCAACACAAAATCAACACCCTAAACACATACAATTCATGTACTCGGGGAAGTCACTTAGTGTATTCTTTGGGGACACATGAGCGTACAACACATATTTTTTGGGGGGCTATGTAGCTCATTTACTGCATTTTAGTGGACCCTATATTTTTTTATAATTCTACTTTCTTCAATTTCTTACCACCCTATGTGTAATTATAAATTAAAATCTCCATAATATTTAAGACCCTTCATTATTTATATTTATTTGAATTTTCCTTCGTGTACAATAGCATTGTACTATAGCATTAGAAATGGAATTCATCACGCAACAAAAATTAAGTTGTGTATACAAGAAGCATGTTATTCTTGTCTTGCGTGGGAGGAACAACCAGAGAATTATACAAACGTCAATGAAATGTTCCTCAAAAGTACACTTAATAACCCTCATCCAACGAGTTCATCCATTTTGTAGATAGATTTGTGATCATTTTTCATATAGTTCTTGAATTTTTCTTACCCTAAACTCAACCTAAAAATAATAAACATTCCCTACCAATTACTATAATGCTATTTTAGAAATACTATAAACATAATTTTGGGTATTACAAGTGACCCTATATTATATATAATGTGCTACCTCACATTTCTTCAAGGCTATGGTATATCAAAAATATATATAATTTTTATCAACCATGAATAAATGTCACCCTACATTTGTTCTCTCATAGTTATCTAAATTTTCGACAGTGACTTCCCCGGGTTCATGTACAAACTTCTTACAATCCAAGGACCGAAAATTCATTCGCCCCCCCCCCATCATAGCTCCAAATCTCACACTAACCACCAAGGAATGCAACCCATATAAAGATATCATCGCTAACAAACCAACCTTACAAATACAAGAGACGGAATCCTATATCTACGATCAAACTAGAGCATACATCCTAACTATGCCAATCACAAGATTACAATGGCTATGGGAAAGATACAACCAAAGCCAAGTGCACCCTATGCTCCACTTCCTAAAATCCCCCACCACAAGACTTCGCCACTGAAATCCTATGGCTAACCCAAAGATATGTCACAATCCTCCCAAAAAGAAAACCAAAAAAACATAACCCAAATAAAAATCACCAAATCCTACACCCCTCCACCCTACAAACCCTTATAGAAACCTACAAAATCACACACTCGTATTACTCCTCACCCCTCACATGTCCAATAACACTCACTCAATACAACTCCCCACATAACAGAGACATAATATTCGGATCGACAGGACTCGCACACTCCTCAAAGTGAAAAGGAAATGGCCTAGCCCACCCCCCAAACCTCAAAACGGCTATGACATCAATCCATTGGACCCGCATGGCAGCCCAAGAAAACCATGACACCACAACCATCATCATAATCAACCATAAAGACAATCCCCTCCCCCTCGTCAATATAGAAAACCACACAATAATAACCATTCCACCAAACACCATACAATACAGCCCCACATCGGAATGGCCAAAATATCTACACCAATTAGAAAACCAATACACCACCATACTAAGTATAAATAACCCAAGTCCCTCACCGTGCAACTTACAAATACCCAACACAATCACGGCCAACATACTCGAACTATACAATATTAATACCAAAAATCACCTACACCAAATTACCCCCCCTAAGAAAATAGTGAAATACTCACGCGCATGGCACAAAGCCCTACAATATCACCACATGGAAAATAACCACCCAACTCCACCCCTACCAATAGAACTATACAATACCCACCCCCTTAAATTCAAGCCCCAACAATGCATATACATTGATGGATATTTTATACCCCTTGACGAACACGGCATAGGCAATACAGCTAGGTCAGGTGTCTACTCCCCTGCCAACAACCTTTGGGTTGCGGAGAGACTCCTAGGCCTACAAAACATACTAAGAGCCGAATTAAATGCCATCCTAATAGCAATCCAAGATACACAACACCACACGCAAGATACCCACATCTTTACAGATAGCCTCAATAGTATATACCTAATACACAACCACATAAGACACCCATCATCCCAACATAATCATCCAGATAAATTACTTATCGCCACCATAGTCAACCACATAACCTGGTCCACACAAAATCACAATTCAAAAAGTCAGAGCACACACAGGCATAATAGGCAATGAAATCGCGGATCAATTAGCCAATAGTGGAGCCCTCCGAGACAAACCCGCCAGCACCCCCAAGATACATACGGCCCATACTACACCATATTGGCTCAACAGAGTCCCAATATGTTCACACACAGGTGCTATATGCAACCCACAAACATACATCAACAAAGAACATAGGAACCAAGAACTAAGACTAGCCCAATCCAAATTCGCATACATAGACAAATGGACATCCAATGACCAAATCAACCATAAACACTCCAACCAATTTTGGAAAGACCCTAGGACCACAGATGCCCAAATTACACAAACTTTAAAACTCCGATACGCGCAATATATGCATAACCACCGAAAAAATATCTTCTGGCCCAATTTATACCCAAACCCAAACTATACAATATGCCCCAATAACACCATTGACACATGGCCACACTTACTATCCACATGCTCAAACCCACACATCAAAGGGCTGCGTATAGCTCGCCATAGCAAGGCATTCCACCAAATTGTACATACACTACAATCAACTAAGCACACGAGATGCTATACACTCATAAATGCGGGTAACCAAAACTCTAGACCACAAGACAACACAATCCCACAATGGCTTCTCCAATGTACGTGCCCCACTACACCATGCACATGCCTAGCCATACTTAGACCAAACATACTATGCATACTTGGCGCTCCCACAGATAGCCAACCCCCCTTGCTGCCAACTCCATCAAAAACCATACAATTCATTGAATTCACCTACTGCCATGACAGATCCCCAAATACCGCACACAGTGAAAAAACCGCTAAATACAATCCACTCATACACGCACTCATAGTAGCGGGCTGGCAAGTCAACCCTCTCATCACCATCACAGCAAGTGTGAGAGGGGCCATTCACGAACAAGCAATCAAAGACTTAGTAAAACTAAAAATACCCAAAAATGAGATCAAACACTTATGAAACATCTACACCAAATTGCCATCAAATACCTCACATACTTAATACTAAACAAAAGGAAATTAGATAATAAACAACCCCCCGTAGACCCCCCCCCCACATACCTCCTCTACACCCCCCATATACTCCCCCTAGATATTAGGTATTGCGTTTTCGAAAACTAAAGGAGCTCACCTCCCTAGGGAGGAAGTACTCTTATGGTGACGCTTCGTCAAACATGAACACGGTATAGAAGAACGGGCTCCCATTCACGTCGGTGTACAAACTAAACCCCGACGTTAATTTTATTTTATTGCAAGTCCAACCGGTTACATGTTGACATCCTTCGGTTTTTCCATATTAATTTGAGGCATATTCGATAGATTCCTCTAAAGTGATAGGTAATTCTCCTGAAGTCTTGAACTTCAACCGGTTATTTCTCAAACTCAACCGGTTCATCTGTAACTAACTGCCGGTTCTCCCCGATCATAGGGTTGGTCTCACAAAACATCATACCATAGACTACCTAATAGGAAGGGACTGGTAATTGAGTGGGATTTCGTGAGGGAGTTGGCTCTGAATTACTTAGAATTCAGAAGTGGACTTTGATCGTGGGTCATTCATTCGTGCGTACCTACTTGGAATCTATCTGTGCGCTCATGGTAGTACACTGACTGCAGGCAGATTGGCAGGCCTACTAACTATGCTGCATTCATGATGGTGTGTACATGCAAGTGGACTGCTTGCTGCTGAGGCCTGCCTTTGCCTTGCGGCCTTGACTTGCAGCACGTAAGTTAGCGGCAGAGATGATCAGGGTTCCTCAGCAGATCAGAGAGGCAGGCAGCAGGAGGCCACAGAAGAAAGAAAGGATGGGAAGGAGTTGGCCCAGGGTGGCAAGTTGCAACTCTCGCTTTGACAACAGTTGTTTCTAAATCACTTCTACGGTAGACGTATCTTAGGGCCGGTTTACACTATGGACCATGAAGTTGTCCCACGGCGATGTAAGAGCGCTGATTGGCTGCTGAACTCGTCCCGGGACAATTTCGGTTTACACTAGAGAAAAAATGGCAGAGGGACCACGGAGGTCGAGGTCCCCAAAATATAATTTTTAAAGCGTAATAAATGCACTGACATGGTCCAACGGGTTTTTCGTTGAGAGAGGCAAGAGAGGTGGTCTGGTAGGAAAAGGCAAGGGCCCATGGCAAAGAATCACCATTTTAATAATCCTTTAACGAATCTACCCTCTATGTGCCTTAATCATATCATAGCCCATGAGACATACCAGCACTACCTTGTTTTTCCCCTTATACCGGCTCCCACGTGTTTCACCAAACAACGTGGGACATCTAGAACTCAAGAATTTGAGTGCAGATTTGTTTTTTTGCTCTACCAACTGCAATGTTTGGAATTTTGGGGCTTGTAATATACCATTGGAAAGGTCTTGAAAATACCTTTCCAACGGTATATTACACGCCCCCCCAAAATTTAAAATTACAGTTGAAAAACGAAAAAGAAAAATCTGTAGTTGTTTAGTGACTGCAGATCAGGGTGGTCAAAAGAACCGCAATGGGAAATCTTCTAACACTAATTATCCAAGAATTGAACTTTAGTGTTGAGCAAGGTAGGGTGGTAACAACATTAAATATAATCAAACACTAAATATCCTATTTAGTGTAGTGACAACACAAGGTACATGTCACATGTAAATTACATTGAACATGTAGAAATTAAATCGCTCATTTTTTTTTTGTAAAAATTGTTGTGAGAAGATTTGCAAGCCACATCTTCAACACATTTAACAAGAAGTGAAGACAAGTGAAGCCCAAGAGAAGACAAGAGAATGGTCAAACTTGAATTTTTTTCAAAATTGCCCTTTTTGGGCATGTATTAAAAAAATCAGCACCTTCACTTTTTGGTGCATGGTCATTCTTCTTGGTCCACATTCGGTTTACACATAGTGAGGGGCCCATGGCTCTTAAAACTAATTTTTTATGAACTTGGACCATGGAAGTCGGACCACAAACTCGGACCATTGACAAACGCCATCTTCCATGGTCCGACTTCATGGTCCATAGTGTAAACCGGCCCTTAGATGGATACAAGGTTTCACTCTGCACACACTTATTGGAGGATATGAAATACTCAATTGGTGCAAGATGATTAGTGAATCCAAGTTTTTCGTGTAGCCGTTTGCGTCATAAGTTTTGGAGTTCATGTAGTTATCTTATTCGTTATCAAGTGAAGATTCTCGTGCTCATTAAGTGGTCATATAGGTGTCCCGAATCATGTTGACTATGGAGTCCAAAATGATTAGCATGTTTTGAGCACATGCTCCAATCTCTTCGAACGTATGTCTTTTTGGTGCCAGTTCTTAGATCCACACTTAACTACATACCGCTCAGATATAGATGTATGTATTATTGTTGTGTTTGATTTAGGCATGTCTATTAATACTTTTAATGAACTGGTGATTTGTTCTTTTACACAAAGGAGAAACATGTTTGGAAAGAGGGCATTGGGAGGAATCCATTTAGGTATAGGAAGTGTGGCTAAATTATAAAAGGCTTGCAGTTTCAAATGTCATATTTACAAGCATTTAGCAACAACTTGTCTGAAATAAGGGTCACCATCTAGACCCCTAGGTGTTGAATGCCACTTCTAAGAAAATTTATAAATTTTATTGAATCTTTTAATCTTAGCTTCAATACTTATATTATGAAAGTAGCTCACGATAGTGCTTCTTAAAAATGATTGAGCAGCTCAAAACCAAGTTCAAAAGACAGTGGCCCATGCAAGTGTTACAAATAGTTGCCAACCCGGGGAGTTGGCGTCTCCCACCACCTCTAGGCCTCCTTTACACTACTTAGTGCTTGAGTTGAAAGCTTGAAGAAAGGTCCAACTTCCTCATTGGCAATGTGCCTCTTAATACACGTGCTTGTTTGTCCAATTTCACTTTACACAAGGGGCTTCAAATTGATAGCATGAAGCTCTTTTCCAGACTTTATGACACTTAGATAACGCCTTGGTGGATCCCATATGGAACAACTGTGACAAACTCTTGGTTATTTTTGACAAGTGCATGGTCAATTTGTTCCTAAGCTATCCCCATGAGGCATTGACAAGAGCTGGAGGTACTGACGAGAGCTTGAGCTCTTTGTTTTGTGGGTCCCAAGCCCATGGGCTTTCAAGCATTCTTTGGCTTGTCATGAATATCTCGCTTTGAGCATGGTCAATTTACATTGGCTCAAACTATAGCTTATTGAAAGCTTGAAGATTGGTCAAGCTCTTTATAGATTGAGCTTTGGATGAAAACTTGTCAACTCCAAGCATCAAACTCTCAAAAAATTGCAGGCCCAAACTCTCAACTTGAGCTCTAGTGTAAAGAGGGCCTGAGCTAAGTTAACCCCTAAAAGCTTGGAGGTTGAAGTTTAGATCAAAGATGTATTCAAAAAATAAAATTAGAGACCTTATTTGAAGTTAAATTTATACAAGAGGGAGTTGTAGATCACATTCATATTGTTGGGATAAGGGTCATTGTCCTTGATCTCCATCAAACGAATTTAGAAGGATTTTACTCCAAAAAACAAGTAAAGTTTCAAGTTAAGATAAAATCACTTGTTTTGGGTGTGAATGGTTTAAAATGTAAGTTTTAAGCTTTTGGGAAAAGTCAAAAATATCAATGTCACTATTCTTGTTAGCTTCCCCAAGCTTTTGGTAAATTGTGTGACAAACTTGGGTTCCTATTCCCGCTTCCAACCATTTCAAGGTCCATTATTGAGGGTTCTTATGATTGATTTCTATTGGTTTGTTCAAGATGGTATAGAAATTTCTTAGTTCAAAGTGCAAGGAAAGAAAAGAAAGGAAACAAGTAAGTTGGCTTGAGAGGAATATCTTTGAATAAGACTCTTAACCACTTTTTGGCTTCTTAGGCATTTAGGGGTTAAGGTGGGGGGGGGGTTGTCAATATTTCCACTTAAAGTGAGAGATATTGCCCATAGAAAGCACCTCACTTTTGTACCAAATGCTCATAAAACCAACTTCAAGATAGCCGCTTGGGTTTATGCACTCTAAGTTCACCTTGCTTAGGAATTTGACTTTTGTGTACTTTTCCCACATGTAAAGTGTCACTCTAGACATTGTGATTGATGTTTTTTGTATTCATCTAGCGCATCAAATTTGTCAATGATAAGCAACATGGTGTATGACAAGGTTTGTAATTAAAAACGGATGTTACAACGAGATTGAACTCTATGCTCATTTTAGAGATTCAATTGTTAGCACAATCGGGAGGATCTATTTGATCACTTAGATCGATTCCAAATGAGTCTTCACTTTGATGTCTTATAAGTCATGCATCTCAACTTGGAGTCTTAATCTTGAATTGACAATTTGTATGATTCACAATGAAGGTAAACATGCCTAATTCGGATACTTGTCTCAATCATACACCTATATTTGATTGGTTTGAATTCTTTGGTGGATTATTTTAATGTCAAAACCCATGATATATGAGAGGGCAATGTGACAACAAGGAGGGAGGTTTAAACTGAGCACATCCATGCCCCTGGGATGAACGATTATAAGAGAGGGGGTGACGTTATGGAGGGTGACATTACGGATGTTAGGGTGTACTCATATGAGCTCCAAAAATCATGAGAGAAGTGGCTATGACCTCGATTTGGATCTGCTAATAACCATCTCACACCAAATTACGTGTTACATATCATAGGAGAAAGTGGGCTAGTTGGAAAGGGCAGCCATTTAAGACCCATCTACCTTGATTGCTCACCGGATTAGACCATTTCCTTGTTCGACCTTGGATCGATTGAGCCATTGAATCCAACGGTCAACCTTGACTGTGGAGTTAGAGCTTGGGAAGTGCCCACAAATATAGGGCCCACACACCTCCTTTAAGCTAGCTCCACGCTGCTCTTGCTGCGTGATGAGCTCAGCGTGACGGCCTGCTTGTGGATCGCGTCTGGGAGCTGCAGATTTTCAGGCGGGCGGGCGGGCGGGCGGGCGGGCGACCAGAAGTTTTGTCTCACCTTGGAACTCCTAGTCATTGTTCTCGAGGTCCACATGTGCAGCATTGATTCCTTAGGGGGTCAATGTAATGGTCTGCACTGGTCATAGTGCTGGAAGCTTATCGCTAATCCCGGTTTAGTCCCGTTTTACCACTACTCGGCCTCTCGGTTCATAAGGAGTTGGAGCAAGCATCGCCTCAAGATAAGGTGACTTGCAGTGTGATGAGGAGGAAGTTGGGAGCTTTCGGCGAAGACGTGGGTAAGTTAAGGTTTCTGTTCTGTTGTGAGTAGAGTAGAGTAGAGTAGAGTAGAGTAGAGTAAATTGCACTCTTGTTCATTCCAGGGTTAAGGATTTGAAGGTCTGCTTTCCTGTCCGAAGTTCCTGCAAGCTCATTTTCTAATTCCGCATGGGTGGGTTAAAATTGTTCAACATGCTCAATATTTGGTGCCGCTTTTGGTTGATTGCACTTGACGTCTGAGTACAGTTTTTGCCTCAGCCAGAACCTAGTTGAGTCTGCTAGACTTGCTTCTGATTTGAAGTGGGTACTGTTATTCTCACGGGACAGCAGTTCGTGAATGTCGCAGTGCACACCAGTGCTTCTGGTATCGATGTTCTTACTATATCTTGACCATGACCGTGTCTACCTCTCAGATGAGCATTTTAGGCCCATTTTAGGCCAAGGTATAGGTGTCCTGAGCCTTGAGGGCGGCTTGAATAGGCTCTGCACAACCTGCACGAAGCTTTATCTTACTGGTGTTGAATAGATATTGCGGCCTCACTCACTTAGTACTCTGGTCTTATCGGAAGCAGCCTGATGTGTGGTTTGGGAGTTGCCACTGACTTGTCTGTGCACGATTAGGGTTTGTAGCTTGATTTTACCAGTTTCTACTACTGCCAAGGAGGATTTTTGGAGGTGGAAGAATTTAATCCTGGAGGTCATAAGTGAATGTGGCGATCTGCACTCTGCTGTGCACTTTGGTGCTCGGATGATCACAACGCATGCTATTTTCCATAGAATTAACCAGATTCCATTGCGAGGATAACCTAATCTGCACATTTAGGTTGCACCACAAAGGTGTGCACCATCTTCAAAGTTTAATCTTAGAATGAACGGGGAAGCTGCTTTGTTTTCTGTCCGTCTTCGTCCTATTTGGCCATTCTGGCAACAATCTTACTTTTGTGGACAGCTCCGAGAAAAGGGGGCTAGGAATGTGGTATCTTCGGTCTCCTGGCCGGGCCTGCGTCGACTGTCTGCCTGTACATATCATTCTCATGCCTCCTGCTTCTGTTTAATTTTTTTAGGCTTCAAAGCTCCTCTCTGCCATCTAATGGCTATGCTTCCTCAAAGACTATAATAGTGGAATAAGGATTGTTCCAGAAGGGTTAAAAGGACAGAAAGATTTACATATGGTGACCTCTATCAAGAAGCAACTATTGATTAGTACTATTTAATTCTTTCTGGTTATTCACATGTAAAAATGCACAAACGATTACACACATTTTTAAGTTACTCAAGGAATGGTCTCTTGGCCTCAGGTTTTGGCAGCTACTGAGTTGATATGATGGTCCTTCACATTCTCTGATGAAATCAACATGAACAATACCATGACAACGGAATTGCATCTGTGTGTTCGGACATGCTCCTGTATGCCGCTCAAACTTGGGGCTTTAACATTCATTCATATGTGAGTGTACGTTCTGGATAGTTTGCCTGCCTGCACATTGTGCGCATCCAGGATTGTATATAGTATCTCCTTTGAAAATTCAAACATTGTAGCACATACTCCAATATTCACTGTGCTCTGAACTGATTCCTTCTGGTGGCACACAATGAATAGGCTAAAATGAGGTCCCAGTGACCAGGTAAATGCTCAAACTCTACTCATGAACGGAGTGGAAATGTGAGTGTTATATACTGAGTATTAAAAGATGGGATAGACGAGGATCCAACTGAAGATGATGGGTCCAAATTCTTACACTATGGGAATTGCATGGTCTTACCACTGGTTCTCTTCCACTTTATGGTTATATGATTTATGAATGTGGTTTAGAATCTACCACTTCAGTAGATCTTAATATCAAGATACTTCTTATATCTCCAAGCACATAATTTCAAGGAACTGAGATTGCAGAGAAATGAATCCAAGTCCGGACTTGAATCATCAACAACACGATTTTGCCAATCCATTTGGTTGGATTGATCTTGAAATTTTCTAAGAAAATCAACCCCCTTTTTGAAAAGAAACTGGACATAGAGTCCGAACTATATATGGTTGTTTTGTTGGACTATTGTGTGTTCAAATCTAGCCTTACAGTATTCTCATACATTTCATTTGTGACCTTACCTGTAAAGACTGCTGAAGTTGTAAGACGAGATGTACATATCACAACACTTTGTCACAATTATCTTAGAGTTATAAAGCTAAATCCTACCGACCTGTCAGCTTAACCAGATCCGACAATTGTTTTTGTAGTACACAGGTGCTTGCAACAAGGGGATATGTGGGCCAATGCCACATGGTTGTGTAAATCAACTCATTGCTATGGACTTGCTTTCTCGGCATTTTGGGGTTTGCCCCTGGTTGGTTTGCTTCTCCTTACTTAGCGTGTGGCACACTTGAGAGGTCCTCCTTCCTCCACGTGTGCACACCTGCTGTTCTTTCAATTCATTCTTGGCACTATTCAATTCTAGCTGTCTCAATTGCTTTTGAAAAAGTGCCCGACATATATAAAAGCCTCTCAGGATCTCCCTAAATTGAATTTTAGTTACCTACAAAAAAATGTCATCAATTTAAAACCTGAATTTACAATTATCATAGGCGCAGTATCTTTTATGAGTAATTTACAAATATTAAATTGATAAAGAGCATGAGTGAGTACTTTTGGTGCATGTGAGATTGATATCAAGAAATTTACTATGCCAAAATTTGTTACAAAACTACTTCACACACAAAAACCATAGCACATGTCCTATATGGAATATTACACATGCAGTCTAGATCCACCACAACAGCACAAAGTACCTGTGTCTGCAATTGTAATGGCTCTGTGGTTCAACTTGGTTGATCTTCATGAGGAGCACATGGGTAAAATCACTGCCCATCACTCAATAAATGCAGCACCATTCCAAAGCAAAGGACTGATACTCGATGAGAGTAAAGGACACTTGTCCATCAGGTGCAGCTTGTGAGTCTTCTGACGGCAGCCTTTAACTTCCCTAGTAGGCACTGGTGACTGGAGTGTGGAAGATCCGGACATCCGAAGCCAATATCTGACTCGATGAGTCAGGACTCGTAATAAGGTTACTGTAACACTCAATCGAGTCTGCAATTTGTCTTATCACGGAGAATTAACGGCTCGACATTGTACGACTAATGGCTCGTCACTATCTTACATGTACAAATTACTGTAGTCTTCTCATCAGTTTCTGCCTTCACACAAGTCGGCCTATTAGCAGCACAGAAGTATATCGTGACACAGATAGACGGAAATACCACCAGACCCCAGTAGATGGGAAGCTTTCAACAGCTTTTCTTGTCAGCTGAACCTAACTTCCACCAGCCAGCTGTTGGGTAGTAAGGTGGGTTTGTAAGGTGTGAAGGCTGGATTATGGCAGGGATGGCAGTTCCATTTGTTCAGTCCAATGAAACAGATCCAAGGCAAGGTGGTACAACTGTCCCTTTAACTACATTCTGCGTATTCAAGTTCCATTCTACTTGCTGGAGTTTACCTATCCAGGTCAAACAATTGGGCACCTACACAAATATGACAGATATTGACAGTTACAATATGTGATGAGTCACTCAAAGTTAGCTTCTTTGTCCTTACATCGTTGGACACGATAGGAACAAAAACTATTGATCTTAAGCCTATGCAAGACAGACTGACAGCGGGACCCCAACCAGAAAAATGAGCTTTTGAAGAACAAGGTTATGTGTCCCTAAGAATATAATCATCATACAAGCTTGTATGCACAAAAAGAAGTTGCACCTGATGACAGAGCACACGTTATCTATGATTAAAAGCCAATTTTTGGACAGATAATCACTCCCACAATCCTGTCATCATACTTGCACATTAAATTTTTCAAGTGTTTGATGACGAGCCATTTGAGCTTCTGGAGACAGAGGCATGGCTAAAAATAAATCCCATAAATGTGGAGTGCACCATCCTAACCCACACAGTGAATGTACAATCACTACAGCCTCAAGAAGTCAGGCATTTAACAAGCAACGGCCTTGTCAGATCAAACATGTTGAAATTTACACCTCTGGTGTTTGTCTCTTTATACATAATACAGTGCCAATCAAAGCACGAGTTGGCAAATCACGTATACCTCTCTGACCTGAGAACTTGCAGGGCTCTGCAGCTTAATGAGCAAGGGAGAATTTGAAAGAATGTGAAGAGGGGGAGTGTGAAATCTCTGCTCTTCAGGTACTAATTGTTTTTGATGTAAAGTGTGTTGGGTGATTTCGTGCAGAAAAATTGTGACGATGGTGATGTATATTTGCTGGCTGGCTAGTTATGAGGGATTTTATGGAGGCAGGGACCTGGAGTAGCGGCGGCGTCCGTGGAGGCGCGCCGAACTTGATGGCCGGGATCTTCCTGGCGATGGCCTTCCACACCATGTCCACAACATCATCTGGCAAAGCAGGATGCCGGTAACTGAACATGGCGGGCCACTTGCTGCAATTTCTCCAACATCCGTGTCCGCTTCTGGCTGTCGATGCTGCGCAGCAGGTTGATGACGAACCCGGGCCAGCCAGCGTCCGAGGAGTCTGATGAAGAAGCAGAACTAAGTGAGTCCAGAAATTCCTCGAAAGCAGCCCCAAAGCAGCTCGATGTCGTCGCTTATGACCACGTGGGGGCTCGCAGTACCTGACGTAGCCAGGTTGATGATCAAGGATTTGAAACAATTTTAAGAGGGGGAGTGAAGAATCCTTCTTGCAGCTACAAATGTTTTTTGGAAGCGTATTGTGTTGGTTCGTACGGAAACACTGTGGCGATGGAGACGGAGATGGAGATTTGCAGGCAGGCTAGGAGGTAGTTATGAGGGTTTAAGCGACGACCGGGACCTGGAGTAGCGGCGGTGTCTGTGGAGGGCGAACTTGATGGCCGGGATCTTCCTGGCAATGGCCTCCCACACCATGTTGACAGCATCATCTGGCAAAGTAGGATGTTGGTACTGAAAGTGGCGGTCCACTTGCTGCAATTTTTCCCACATTCGCGTCCACTGCCGGCTGTCGATGCTGCGCAACAGGTTGATAACAAACCCGGGCTTGAGCGCGTCGGAGGAGTTAATGAAGACACAGAAGTCGGTATAGTCCAGGAAATCCTCGTAAGGGAGCTCGATGTCATCGCTGATGACCACAGGCACACAGTGGCTGACGATGGAGTCAAACAGGCGGTTGGAGCTCGGTGTGTCACCCGCCAGGTTGAGGCAGAACTTGGAGAACCGCATGCCAATGGTTGCGCTCCGAAAGCCTTCGCTGCCGGTGTTTCCTGTGACAAAGTGCACACCATCCTCGTTCTTGAGCATCTCGTGGAGCTGCTGACGGATGACGCCTCCCTCCTTGCGAACGATGGCTCCCTGGAAGAACAGCAGCGTAGTGCGAACCTGGAAGGAGTTGGTGTCTTGCTCGAAGGTGGGGATAACATGCTTGTAGGGCGCCACAACATCCTTTTGAATGTTAGCCACTTCCTTGCCATACCTGCCGAAATCTGCCACCACGAACATCGCCTTGCGGAGCTCCTCCCGCATCACGTGCATGCTGTTGGGATGGTGGATGACGATGACGTGGTCTGACCCTCCGGAAGCTCGCCACGCAGCCTGCTTCTTCAGAAACTTCACCAGCTTCACCTGGAGCACCTCGTTCCTGTCCGCTGCCTTAACCTGCTGCTCACCTGGCTTGCTATTCTTGTTGTAGCTAAGAGAAGCGAAAAACGGCACAAACATCAGATCGGCGTCCTCCCACCTGTCCACTCTGAAAACTACGCACGGTGCACTTCGATCACTCATGGTGGAGGTGAGAAGGTCGGAGGTGAGCCAGTACTCTGGGCTATGCTGCTGGTACAAGCCCCCGGGGTATGGTGGGATTGCGGAGACATTCCTTGGCCAGATCTCGCCCTTGCTGGGTTTAAACTCTGTGATCATCCCGTAGTGAAACTCAGCTGGCAGATCGTACATAAAAATTCGTAATCTTGCGGACTGGCCGTCGCATCCGGGAGGTGAAGAACTTGATCGACCACCAGGTTGTTGGAGCTCCTGCTGGATCACATTCTTTTTGTCGACAGTATCCGACTTTGACATGGCCGAAGAAGGGTTTAATTCGGGGACAAGTGTTTCGGAGTGCACTAGGTCGAGGTAAGGGATGTAGGCCACTGTTGCGAGCTTGTTGTCAAGGTTTAATCCATGACTGTGTTGCAGAAAGAATCTTGAGAGAGCACAGATAGAGAGAATCAAGGCGACGGTGGCCAGCACGTATCCCTTCCGCACCCAATCTTCGTAGCTTCGAGTAGGTGATTTAATCCCCTTGCTCGAAACCTGCTCATCGTTGTCCTCACTCAACATCCTGCCGGCTCTAGATGACCTCCACATCGTCCTTAATGTGATCATGATTTCACAAACAAAAAAATTATCAATCCAATTTCGGTACCATGGCCCAGAAATCTCAGAAAAGGATCAATTGCTTGCTTGCTTGCTTGCTTGCAGCTGGCACGAGAATTAGGTTGCGATGTTGACCACTGTACTCGTGGGATACTGCTGGAAGCACTCTTGGAGCACATCGAATTCCTGCTGCAATCTGCTTCTTATCCAATCTACAAAACATTCATGTCAATCCCCTAACTCATCCTTTCCGCCTCACCTAAACCTCTTACAATTTCTTTTATTGCAGTGACCTTGATCTCAGATCTGTATGCACCCAGAGCAATATAGGAGTAAAACCAATCCACCGCTCTTGGAAGGCCCAAGTTAGCAAGATTGGAAGAAAGGACATGTCGTGTAACCTAGAGATTTCGGGGAGAATCGACTTGAAAGGGATGAATTGGAAACCTTCCTAGATGTGCAGAGCACTCTTGGAGCACATCGAAATCCTCCTGCAATCTGCTATTCTTTAACTCATCTCCCGAACGCTATAACTCAATCTGGTAACTCGTTCATTCCGCCTAATCCAAACCTCTCGCATTTTTTTGGCAGTGACCTTGGTCTCGGATCTGCATGCACCCACAGGAGCAATACTAGAGTAGGCCCGGGTCACCTCCACCGCTCCACTACTTTTGAAGACTAATATAGCAAGACTGGAAGAAAGTATATATGCAACCTAGAGATCTCGGAGCTACCGGTCGATGTTCGATTTGAAAGGGATGATTTCGAAGGCTTTCTACAATATACCCAGCATGCGCAACCGCATGAGTCTTCTGAGATCGAAGAATTGCACCGATAGCAAAAGTGAGCCATAGTCAAGTAGTGATGAACTTATAGAAACGTGAGAAACTAAGTTATGCTACAACCTTATGCTGAACAGCCTCTCTGATCGTCATGGTGACGGAAGTTGGAGCCTTATGAGGCAAAAGTGAAGAATCCCGACTTGACCTACTTTCTACGGAGCCGAATATTTGTGGAAGTCCAGTCATTTCGTTTGTTCGTTTGTTCGTTTGTTCGTTTGTTCTGAACGTTTTGTGGAAACTTTTGGTTCGTTGTCCAGGGCTTAAGTATATCCTTCTTGTAATGCTTTTGAAGGCACTGCGAAGTGCCAGAGAAGCATTAATTTTATAATGTGTGCCTGCCAATGAGGTTGCATGTCATCAGTGCTTGTAGGGGTGCTTCTCTCAACTGAGAACCTACCTGTCAGATTGCAATTTGCAGCTTCTCAAACGTTTCATAAGCTTATGGACCTTTTTAACCTAGAATATTTGTTTTAAGCTACTGTATGCAAGGCACGGCCCGGATAACCTCAGAGTCAAAATTTGACAGGAAGTAGCCCCAAATTCTTAAGCCTCTGATGTGAATCGTGATTAAAGTCTGAAGAACCTGGTGGACATTTTCCACCAATTTACCTCGATCTCGGAGTAGTTTACGCCGAGTACACAGTGGATCCCCAGAAGTCATACACTGCTGTAGAATGAGCCGGTAATTCCTTGCAGTAAAGAAAATCAGGTTATGCATTAAATATTCCCTTGAGTCTCTCCCACCGCACGTTACAAGAGCAGTCGCCTTGCAGTCCACAGAAATGAAGCTGGATTAGGGCCGTAATTTGCAGCGCCATTCATGATGTGGCCGGAGCGATGATCTGCGTTTCCACATGATTGCACAGTGAATCGGTGATCTCTCTCATTCCAAAACAGCTTGGACCTCCTGCATGTGGCGAAGGCTTGGAATAGCTTTATATTGTATTAAATACATGTTGCTCGTTTCGTTCAGTGACCAACATGAGGAAGACATGCATTCTTACTGCTCTGTCACAGTTTGGGAATCAAGGCAAAAACACTCAACTGAATATTGCAATGTCATCTATTGCCTGTCTTTGCAGAGGTATTACACAAGTGGCACTATACTAGATATTTGTATTTTAGGTCACTGTGGCACCTTTTCTATTGACACTTCTTTTGAATAAGTTTTACAAATACTCTCATGATTGATGATTGAAGTTTGAGTGAAATCCAGGCCAATCATCGAAACAAAGTTTCGTATTTTCTGCATCCCAACAATTTTCTAATGAATTATTGTCATGAATGATTGAAATTTCAATGAAAGATCATCTAATAAGTGACAGTAATTGCAACATTTGTGAATCAATAATGCCCAAATTTTATTACAAGGAATGATTTGTTTCGTTTATATTTAGTGTTGGTGACACTACATGGATAGTTCACAATTAGTATTGAACAAGACAGATAGAATTGGCTCGTGTGTGAGTGGCCCTAAATACCATATTTAGTGTAGTATTGATATGGCACACATAATATTATTCAGATCCATAACAGTGTTCTGTGGGACTGACAATATTCTAAGGAATATTCCACCATTCAGGCTGAATGTGGGGAATATTTCGCATAATATAGTGTGTGGCACAAAGTCAGTGTTTTCTTTGTTTTTCCGGACTTTTTTGAGGAACCTGAATAGATATTACACAATGCAGCATGGCTGAGTAAATCATGTTACATGAATTAATTCATGGAATTAACTATTGAGTGTGGGACCAAGTTCAGTGTAAGTTTCCTGAAATAGTCACAAGGTGGGACAATAAGTCTGCTAAAAAGTTAGCTCCTTCATGTCTACATGAATCGTGTGGCACACTATTCTTCACAAGAATATGCTTACAGGCACTTCTTACATAGATAATTGATGATTGATCCTCCTAATAGAGATTCACATACAAGTGGGGTTGTGCACAGAAAACTACTATTTGGGGCAAGGTAGAAGTGCCCACTTCCGTTAGTGACCCAATTCCAATACCTATTTTTTGGGGTCCAAAAGTGGGTACTGATTGGTCCTCATAGGTCCCAAGCTACGTACTTCACTGAATACTCATTGATGGCATTCGAAGAACCTAAAATGCAACTCATTGGTTAAGATTGGCAAGAATTAACGTCCAACATTATCCGCTCTTCTTGGGGAGAGGGGACTACGTAACCACTTTAAATTGCAGAGAAATCTTGATTTTCATTTATCTTATCTAAATCGCACCACTGTCAAAATTTCATGAACTCAAGTGCGTTAGTTCCTTATAGATAGATAGATAGATAGATAGATAGATAGATAGATAGAATCAAGCGCTTAAAGTGTATGTTATAGGTGTCTTTACCTTAAAGCATTCTTTCACAAGTATATTGCACTCTTGTTATAATGGTTTCTTTAGAACACCATTATTCAAAGGAAACTATAGTGCAACATGGCGATCAAATGTAACCTAAATGTTACAAGATATGTGCAACCAAGGATCATGCCAAGAAGGCTTAAAGGCCATACCCTCATAGACTATTTGTTAATTGCAATACCATGATACTAAAGTGACCACATAAGAAATCTAGACCACACACCCACTTATTGGAAACCTTATATTCTAGTTTAGTTGGGAGAACTTGAAAACACATGTTGCAATGCAACCCCACATGCAACTTGTTGTGCACCAATAGTAGCTACTACATGTGTATCCATAGTTCATGATGCCACCACCATGCATAGTCCAAGACCACACGAAAGTTAGCATTCTATTCTATTAGACACTAAAGGTAGCATACACATTGACATAAACTGTATCCTTGTGCATATGGACATCGTAGACATTTTCCAATGGGGATTAAGATTATGGAGGTGCAGGTTCTCCTCTCAAACCACGATCATCAGGACATGTCCCGAGCTCCCTCTCAACCTAGTATTACACATTAGGACAACTTCGGGTTATCACATCATGTACATGCTCAAGAGGGGAATTTAGGCCTCATCCTTACCAATTTGGTTGGCCAATGAAGCTAAGTGTGTCGCTTGTGATTAGATGCATTAGTTTGTTGGAGTGGGGAAAACTACAAATTACCACACCGTATTTGCAACCTTCTCCACTTAGGGGAGCCTTTATTCCTCTATGCCCCCCCTCCTCTCTCTATCCATCCTCTTGAAGAGTGGATTTTCTCTATGCATGAAATAATGCATCACCACCATGTTTCCCATCACAACTTCGACAAGCTTTGTGGTACTTCTATCTTGTCATATTGACATGTTCTATGTACCATTCGAAAGCTCTTAAATTCATCTATCGTTGAAAGTTCAAATTGTACCCCAATGGGGTATAAATAATTTGGACGTTATGGGTATTTGAGTGATGGTATCCAAACAACTAGAGCTTGTATTTGGTTGCTTCCTCACTTAGTCTTTATGTGGCCTTGATAGGGACTCAAGTTGCACCTTTTGCACAATCCTCGGCATTGCCCTCTACAATGACGACCCCTTACCTTTGGTAGGCGCCTCCAACTCGCATGACTTTGGGTCTTACCCCAAGATCCACTCTTGTTCATGGTATATAATTGGCAAGCTCCAATTAGGAGGACGACAACATCTCAATAATGAAGATTTTAGTCTCCTCCACTTTGCTCCACTCTAGTTGGAGTGGATCGAGAATCCTTTAGGAATCCAAAATTCTCAAACAAAGAATTTTGCTTTCAATTCACCTTGCCAATTGTAGAGTTATCTTCTAACTCAACAAGACTTTTGGTTGGGAGTTGGTGGGTATTGCATATAACACTTCTATGTTCATCAAAAATTTTGTTGCATGCTTGAAATTGACATTTAAGCCCAGGGGGGTCATTCCCATATTTTAGAAAATTATGTGAGAACAATTATAGTGTCCACTTTAAAGTTGTGAGCTATAAATTGTAAAACATGTACTTGTAATAGGGTGCAAGCATAGTAAAGTGGACCAAAAAAGTGCTCCGGTATATGAAAGCCATGATTTTCTTGGTCAAACGCCTATAAGTAGTAGCAAAATGTTGTTTAAAATAGATTATTTTTCATGATGACCTCTATTGTTAAGTTAGGTACTCAAATATAGAATATCAATATGAGATCTTCAAAACCTATCATCAAAAGTGACGCGTAAAAGCAAGTGTATAGTTGTACTCCTTAGGTGCACCCATCCCAAAGCTTCATTTTTCCTACTTCCGGTTTTTTGCTCACTTGGTATATGGGTAGGGTTTTGAGTGATTTTTGTAAATTTTCACATTTTTTTGGGAGCACTATCGAAGCAGAGGAGGGGGACTATGTCAACATGATGTGTTTGTATGAGTGATATCAACTGCGACTCAAGGTACTCGGTTCTAGTGAGGTTGTTGGTCACAAGCCAAGTGTGCAATGTCATTGAAGTTGAAATTGTTCTCACTTGTTGATGCCTATGCTAGTCCAAAACTTATTGGATCTTGCGAGTGTGCTAAGGGCAACTCATATGCAAAACTCATACCACTACTTGAAGGTATTCATATTGTAGATTGGCCCTTTCAATTTTTTGATAGTGAGAGTAGATGCACAATTAACTGCAAGCTTGAGGGGCTCAATGGAATGTTTTTTTTCTTCCAATGTGTGTGTTTTGCCATTAGCTGATCCCAACCTTGAATCCAAAAAGCATTTGCGTGTGGTTGACCTAGATCTTGTTTCTAACTCCCAACAAACTACAAAGTGTATAGTAGAGGAGGTTGAATCGAGATCTTACCCCTCTTGATGACCATGACCAACCATTGCCTTCACATGTTGGTTCTAGAGTTAGTGGTGAGAGCTCTTACACATGTGGCATCTGACTTGAAGTCCACATTGGTGAGTGTTGAGGTTATGGCTAGATGCTTGCTGACCAAAGAGAAACTTAGAAAATTTATGAAACTAATAAACGTGGAGGATTACTAGTAGAATTTGAGCTCTTCGGACCATAATTTTGTGGGTGTAGTAAAGGTCAACTGTGTGGACTGTTTTAAAGAGTTTGGATCCACCATTGGAGATCACCCCCAGAACAAAATCCACAACATCTTTAACATTTTTTAAAAATCGCCTCATGTTTAATATACATATTTGAAATTGGTGCCAAAAAAGGGAGTCTAGTTTAGTGACCTTCCCCAATCACAAGGCTCTAAAGGGAAGTTTGTTGTCTTGATTGCATTTGACCATCAAGCACAAGTGGTTGGAGATGTCCATATACTAAGTGCAGAGAATGACACTAGTGCCGATGAGAAAAAACCATTATCTTTAGTTGGGGATCCTAAATCAAAGGAAGTCCAGTCCTTTTGGGGAATTGGCATATAGTTGAGGGGCATCATGGGTAACAACAAATGAATATGTGAGCAACTAGTATGTGCAAAACGTGGGTGGGTTCAAGAAGGGCCATCACTTACTAAAGGAATTCAAATTTGCGGTTGTTGTTTGAGCCATTAGCTCAATTGAGTGTAATTGAGTTGAAGGTTCTCCAGGATGTCCTATGTGATTCTTACTATGATGTGGAGGTGAATTGCAAAATTGGTTTGTTTGAGGAAATCCAAGAGTACAAACCTTCATCTACTCATTGAATTGTTTTGGGTAGGATTTTAAGCAGAGGTTGTGGCAATGTTTTTGGCAAATTGTATAGTTTGAAGCGTTGTGGTTAGAGTTACGGTTTGGACTTTTTGTCTTGAGCAAAGAAAGCCGGATGTTGTGTATTGAGTAGTTTTAACCACTTGAACTTGAACAATCACAAAATTGCTCCGTTACGGTATTTGATTGTGTAAACCCTAAACAAACTTTGTGATTGGTGTTGGATGGTTGTGTTCTAATGCTACATGTATGTTTGTAATTGTGTTTTTAAACACAAATTTTAAAAGCATTTGCATGTGTTTTAAGAAACAAGCATTTTATCACCATTTTCATGTGTGTATGTTTTGAATGAATAGAGTGCATACTACAAAGCTAAATTGTGTGCATGTTGTGTTGATGTGTGAATTATAATCTTGTATGTGTAAGTGTAAGATTTTACATGATATCAACAAAACTATAATTTAAAACTACTATTTGCCCATATAAAAGAAGAATAAATACCAAGTTAACCTACCCATAGGGTTCTAAAAATAGCGAATGTTAGAAAATTACATAATAGTAGGATCCATAATATTTACCTTCTCCAATTTAGTTACCCCCCTAAAAACACCTTGTGTTCTCACGTGTTCCCTCTAAATACAAGGGAGTGACCCCCAAGCATTTAAGTAAACCACTTGTCCAAAAATAATAAAGGATGTGCACTTGTAGGGACAAAAACATCAAACAAAAACAACAAAAGCAACACAACAACAACCACAACTTCAAGAATTTGTATTCCATGTTCGCCAACCACCATAATTGTGCAGTTTTGCAATCTAGTGTACATCATATCCATGGTTGGAATTGTCAAAATTCATGCATAAAACCAAAAATACTTAAATCCTAGTCTTCAAGGTAGTGTAGAGGTTTTTATGTTGAACATGCTATACTGTTCATTGAGGGCCAAACTCATTTTGGCATTCCAAAAGGTGCTAAATGAGTTTGTATCTCAATGAATTGAAATGGATTGCTTTTCATTAAAATTCAAACATTGCCTTTGAGCATGCATCACAAGTAAGTATAGTTTGTTCATATTGTATAAAAAGCCACCAATGGAAAATCCTAGGGAACCAAATCCCGACGAATAGTCCCATTGAATTAAAGGATAACTCTAATATGTTCTGTGAGCCAAAATTTTAGGCTAATAGTTTCACTATAGACATTTTAGTGATATGTAGATGGAAATTGTACTTCAATGGATGAATGTAGTGAACTATGGACGGAATTAGGCGGTTAGAACTATAATCATGGGCTTAGGAGCCCCTAGTTGGTTAGAACTATTTGCTCCCCCTTTTTGCCATAAGGAGGCAAAGGGAGGAGAGAAAGACATGCATTTCTTGGGCAACTTGAGCACATTGTTGAACCTAGCAAGACATGTCTCCCTCAACACAATGATTGTGGGAGGACCATAGTTAAATTGTTTTATTTTGAACAAGTTAACGATTGCTGCATGGATTGTGGTATTGTGGAAAACAACCTTGAGATGAAGTTTATTCTTCTTAATTTGAGTATGAGTTATACAAGAATTGTTGAAGTTTGATGAAACTATTTTTTTTGTTATGATTGAGTTATGTAAAATTGAGGGCTATTGTCCTTTTGTTGTGATAGCATTGGAGTGAGTTTGAAACTATAGAAACTTTTCATTAAGTTGAAACAATAAGTGAGTTTAGTAGTGAACGTGGGATAGTTGGAATTGATGAACTTGTACTAAGTTGTGATATTGTGAGTTTGCATGCCTAAGAGGTGAGTAGCAACGAATTGGGATTGACAGAGGTCATGACAATGTAAGATTGCGATAATACTTGCTTGAGATGGGCAAGAGCAAATTGAGATTGACAAAGAGTTTTGTGAGAAAGAATATGAAATGAAAGAGTGAATGATGCCCATTTTGAAAGAGAGAGGAGTCAAAGTTGAATTGAACTAAGAGTAAATGAACTATCAGCAAGTGCCGAATGCACATTTGAAACTTAAGAACTTCCATATAGCTATTGGCCCAAGGTGGTGATTGATTGATTACTCATAAGTGAAGAATATAGTAAAACTATTGGCCAAAAAAGTTGTTGATATAGAGAGTCGAGTAAACCATAGCGTGGTAGCGCTAAAAAATAGAGAGATTTTGAGTGATTAGGACAAAGTGCATGGAGAGCTAATTGAATTGACAAGGAAAACAAAGACCATTGTGAAGTGAGATTGAGAGGAAAGAAGACTTTGTGATAGAAAGAGTTAGGGTTACTAGGGTTACATGGAGAAAAATGACTTGTATAAAAATTAAGTATTGTGAAAAGCAGATAAAGTGATAAGGAGTGAGAAGGTCAAGGGTTAGTATGAGAGAGAGAGGCCACTTGACTATTGTTGAAACCTATGAAGGGTGGAGAACAAGATGAGTCCCAATACTATATATGTGATTATAGTTAAAAGAAAGAATATAGTCTTGTTCGTGAGTATGTAGAAGTTGAGTTTTTAGTAAACATTTTTACCAATTGAAGATGATGAAAATAGAGATATGATCAATTGAGGAATTATGGAGATGATAGATCAAAAGTTAAAATTTGTAGTAATGAGAGGATAAACTCTGGATTATCAAGGAGATTTAAGCATGAGTTGTCCTAGGGCTAAGTAGGAATCTTAGATTGATTTCTAATCTAGGAGCTATGATCTATGAGAGTGAAGTGTAACCTAACCAACTTAACTATGGTCTTGTGTATTACCTTGGGTGTTGTTGTTAATGTCGGATGTTGTGTAGGGCAACCAAGACTATAGCATGACCTTGGTTTTAGCTATTAATTGCATAATTGTAAGTAATAATTAAATCTTGGAAGTAACAAATGAACAATTTGCCTTGCATTGGAATTAACATTGGCCAATTAATAAAGGAACTCGTTAAGATTTGGAGATGCATTGGCCAGTGGTTACAAAGACAATTCTTACACTCAATGAGATCATAGTTACCAAAGACTATTGTTACACTTTACCATGAGGGAACATAAACTTACAGACCATAACCAAAAGACAAAATTGAATGAGATATTGGAAGAGAGGTCCTGAGAGAAACTTTTTGAGAGAAAGAGAAGTTAAAGACATGTCAGTTATGTTTTTATAGTGAAATAGCATCCATTTTGTCTCATTATGGGTTGTAATGTGACAAATGCATGTAATTGACACTAGTCAAGCTTTCCTTAAGAGTCTATTCCCTGGGTTTTGGTTATTTTAAGTCATAGCAAAAAGTTAACTACATGTTCCAAGCATGACACTCATAGTTCTTGATGCCGATCTTCTACTAATAGTTGTTAAAAAATAGATGTACACATGTCTTCTTCAAAGTCTATAAGGTAAGGATTTGCATGCAATTACTAGGGGAAATTTTGTTCAAACCAACCACCCTCGCAATCGGCCATTGCAATGAGATTGCATATTTTGTGATCAATACAACTAGCCATGGTTACTGACCCACTCAACTTCCTTGGTGACAATCATGGGTGTCATACGACCGCAATGTCCACACCCATAACTACACTAAATAGGATATTTAGTGTTTGATACACTAAATACAAACGCATACACTAAATATCAATAACCCTATGAAAGTAAGTAACATTAAATGTAAACTCAAGCACTAAATATCAACTATGTTAATATGTGGAAGTTACATGTTTGAATTTAGTGTTAGTAAGAATATGAAAAAAAAACCATTGATAAAATGAGAATTCCAGCATATCTTCTAACACTAATTGTCAAAAAATGGAAAATTAGTGTTGAGCAGGGTAGGGTGGTAACAACATTAAATATAATCAAACACTAAATATCCTATTTAGTGTAGTGGCGAGACATACCTAGTGGTATCATGCAACTTGACATAGGCTTGTCCGAAGAAGAAATTCCTTGCCCATTGAGATGGTCATGATTTTTCTATTAAAAGGAATCATAGAATCAATCCATGTGGTGGATTCTTCCACAATGGTTCCATCATGTTGTGGTTGGCAACTATTGAACCATCATGTCCCATGAATTAATCATGTTCCTTTTACATAGTAACTTATGTGGTGTGCACACAAGGTATCCTTTGAGTATGACATGCAAGAGTGGACGTTTGTTTCATGCACATGGCCTACATATGTTAAGGGGGCGCTCATTGCCATCCACATTTTAACCCACAATATTGTCCACATTGACATTTGAAGGGGAAATGAAGGCACTGTATTCGTTGATGTGAATGCAACCGCATGCACATAACATTAAGTAGCAATGCTAGCAGCGTACCCTTTGAGTACCCGCAATATTTACCTCAACAAGAAGAGAAAAGGTTGCAAAGCAAGGGTGATTGAATGGATAATTAATCAAACATAGTAGCTTCAAAAAGGTATAAAAGAGGTTTCCAATGCGGGTGTCGGGAGACTTTTTCAAAAAACATAACTACCTTTTTGACCTCACCAACTTCCCCGTTGCTTTATAGCTATTTAGATTTGTTTGGATCGTAATTTAGCCTAGATTAGAACCTTTACCACCACTTGGCATTAGTTTTGTCCTAAAACCAACATAATTAATTCTAAGCATTGAAAGTAACTACCCAAATAAATTAAAAAATGGCCTAAGTAAAACTCAAAGGTAGTGCTACCTTTGCTCTTGAGAGAGCATCAAACCGGCACGCACCGGTTTGATGCTCTTTTGAGAAGGTCATTCCGGGCTTGCTACTTAATGTTATACACTAGGGGCATCGCCACTGCACTCTACATCCAACATTCATGTCTCCTTCATGCACAATAGTCTTTCAAGAGTGGTGTGCCTTCCAAGTGGCAACTCCATAGGGTTGTCAACTATACCCATTCCACTTCCCTACCCATAAGTGTGTATCCCCATGACTTGGTTGATTCCCCAGGGGGTGGACTCTTCATTGGAAACCTAAATGACGTGCATGGGTCACTATGAAATTAAACCCCCTATATACAAGAAGTTTGTAAAGAAAAATAAATGTATATGTACTATTGATAGGCTAGAAAATGGACTCATGTATTTATACTAAGTTTTTTAATGTAATGTAATGTAAATGCCTCCACTACATAAAAAAAATATACAATTTGAATTAAATAATTATTTACTACATATAAAATCCACTTTCACTTTCCAATAAGAAAAGTCATTAAACGTTTTTTTTTCATCCATAGCATGTAACTCAATGATTGCATCAAAGCCAACAAAGACAAGACAACACAATAACTTAGCCACAATCTAGAGAGCAAAACTCAAGGGTGCCCATGAACGCTCCATGAGCCTCCAGTTTGTAAAAAACTAGAATCCAAATGCAAACTCCAACAAGAATGGACAAGGCTTGTCATAAAGGACTATTACCATATGACAACAATGGATGTAAACGTGAATTGGATGGAACTAACACATCTATTGTCAAATTTTTCTCTAGTCCCTAGGGCCCCCTTTTGTACATCTACCTTTACTTCAACATTCTTAATAGCCTTTTCAAATGTACACACTATAGAAAAATAACACCTCTCCGTTATGTATATTATGAATGCTAATGCCTCAAATAATGCCCCTTCTTACTTTCACATTAGTTTGTATGCGGTATGAAGAGTCCACCCCCAGGGTTGATTCACTTAAAAATAAATTAGTTTTTTTGAATACAACCTCGTAGGTCATCTAGGAGGTCAAATCGTCAGAGTTACTTTGCATTTTTAAATGCTTCCAAGCTAGTCTCTTTAAGTGAAATTGTGATGGTTCTCCATGTCACCATGCATGTAGAGTAGAGGCTCCCATAACCAATCAGTTAAGAGATTATGCGCCAAATTTGAAGAGGTATAAGGTAGTGCAAATTTGTCCTGTGTAGGAAGATAGAAATTAGGGAAATGCAAAATTTTCGTTAATTTTATTCCTTGAATTGAAAATGTTGTGATTTTTTGAAGCCGAAAGTTGGCCCAAACATATTACCAATGTCTAGAGTCTGCCATAACTACTCATTTTAACCGCTCAGCCCTCCTCACTTTAGCACTCAAAACCATGACATGTGTCATGGCACTATTGGTTCCGGCCTCATCAAAATTTTAGTCATAGCATAATCGAAATTCAGTCCCAACCTGATCGAAATTCCAGTACCCTATAGATTGTTGATTGGGTCCTCATCAAGAATAGGTGCCTCTACTATACGTCTCCATTTGGAAAGCCCCATGCATCCAACATTTGCAAAAAGACAAAACTTGTGCACCACCAAATTCTTTTTGCCATTGCTCACACGCTGCAATCATCTTGGTCATTGAATGAAGTAACAATTATTGCTCATGTTGGAATTGGATGGGGATGGATCAGTCCACATGATGGCAGTATTAGGGCTTCTTCACACACGAGATTGAGTGCCCGTGACCATTGCACTTTGAGCACTCTCATTGGTGGAAAAGGGGAGCCGGTCCAAGTTTGCTTCACACTACGTTTGAGGGACCATCGGAGTAAGTGAATGCAAGATGGATGTAAACTCTGCATGGATTCTTACATGGCATTAACTGGATCAAGTTTCATGGTCATATGGAATATTTTCAAAAATCACCTCTTGGAGGTAGGCCTAACACAAAACTGGGAGACCATGGCACTCTGAAATCTCACAACCATTGATTTATTATATATTATCATGTGTGAGGAGCCCTCATGAATAGAAAATCATTGAAATAGCATTTGGTTGGGGGCCCGGTCACATATATGACTTCACACTACACTTGAGGGCTCATGGCCACACTGCATGATGTTGGAGGTGTCTTGGGATGGCCTTTGGGCACTTTCTTTTGGGCTCTCACAATTTCATGGTCACGGCTATTGGCTCGTGTGTGAAGTGGCCCTTAGACTACATCCTTTTATGTATGAATGCTACACAAATAATAAGCCGTCTACATTGCCCTTTAACACACAAAATTGGCAAGTTGAGGCCCTTAATCTTAGCCAATGCACATCCAATTTTTTGGAATAAGAATTCTATGTCTTGTTACTTGATTTATGGTATACATGGATTTTAAATATACCAAGACATGTACGTTTGTTTCAAACATAAAATATCATACCTTCTTTCATAACGAAAAACATTTATACTGTAATTCCCGGGGGGTGGACTCTTCATTGGAAACTTAAATGATGTGCATGGGTGACAGTTGACTATGAAATAAAAACCCCTATATATGAGAAATTTATGGGAAAAAGTAAAATGTATATGTACTAACGGTAGGACAGAAAATGGACTCATGTATACTCACTAAGCTTTCAATTTATTGTGATAGATGCCTCCACTACATACACAAAATATACATCATGAAATAAGTAGGCCTTATTACATATACAATCCACTCTCACTTTCCTATCAGGAAGTCATTGTATGACTTCTTCATCCATAGGATTTAACTCAACAATTGACATCAAACAAATGAAGACAAGAGCACAATAACACAACCACAATCCGGAGAGCTAAACTCAAGGGAGCCAAAGAGTGCTTCAAGAGTCACTAATTTGTGAAAACTTAGAACCCAAATGCAAACCCTAACAAGAACGGGCAGGGTAGTTATTAGGGACTATTACTATATGGCAACAATGAATGGAAATGTACATTGGATGAACCTACCACATCTTTTGTCACTTTTGTCTCTAAACTTTAGGGCCCCCCTTTTGTACATCTACCAAGTTCACTTCAAAATTTTACTAGCCTTTTTAAATATACATACTAAAGAAAATTACCTCTCCCTTAGGTACACTTTGTATGCTAATGCCTCACATAGTACCCCTTTCTACACTCACATTAGTTCTTACGTGGTATGAAGAGTCCACCCCTTGGGCTAGAGTTAGATTGGCACAAATGGGTTAAATAGTTAGAGGTGATGGGAAGGTGACGAGGATGCCTATGATGCTAAGTTTTTAGTTTTAAACAATAATTGGTAGTAATTCAGGATGACATGGTGAAACTATCTGCAAAGAGACCAAGTCTTTTTACCGAATCTCAATGTTGTGTTTCACCATTGTCCTCAATTTTAAAGCCCATCAGCAAAGTTAAATAATTATTGTAACTATGTTTACCTATATTATGATGTTAGGATAGGGTGGAAGCACGGTAAAGTGGACAACTCTTGATCCTTGCTCAGGTTTAAGTGAAAGTGATCCAAAACTATATACTAACTTTGAATTTTATGAAATAGAAATCATAAACATTTAGAAAACATATGAATCTACAAAGCCAAGCAATTTATGTTCACAAAAAACAATTTCAAACAACGTATATGTATTTTAGAAGATGGTGCAAGTGGTGGTGCAAGTGGGTGTCATTGAAAAGATAATTGTCAAAAACTTGTTTAAAATACAATTACATTACATTAAATTGATGAATTTTTGAAAAAAAAATTACGATGACCTCAAGTTTATAATGAATTCAAGGAATATGAAAAGAAATTCCAAGTTCAAAATATTTAAGGTCATGAAATTTACGTTCAAAACTATATTTAGTCAGTTGCTTTTACGCGTCACTTTTGATGATAGGTTTTGAAGATCTCATATTGATATTCTATATTTGAGTACCTAACTTAACAATAGAGGTCATCATGAAAAATAACCTATTTTAAACAACATTTTGCTACTACTTATAGGCGTTTGACCAAGAAAATCATGGCTTTCATATACCGGAGCACTTTTTTGGTCCACTTTACTATGCTTGCACCCTATATTTAAGCCTAGTGACGCAACATACAACGTATTTTGTCATATCCTTGTCATGGGACTCTTGTAGGCAACATGTAGTAGGTAGGTTGATAATGGGAAGCAAGCAATATGTCATATTTAGTTTTAGAGTGGACGCCCGGGGAGGTCACTCCATTGTCAAGTTGAACACCACATGCGTTAAAAGTTTGCTACCCAGGCCTATATTATATGCCATAGATAATTTTAAAAATTATGACATTTTTTCTACATATACATAACCATTGATAATATCTTTTGTATATTTTTTTGAAATTTTTAGTCATCATTTTTGTAGTAATTAATTTAGTTCCATTCTTCATCATTCTAGTTAGAAACGGTATGTTTTATTAAAAAAAATTCATCAAATTTGGTTACCATTTTTTATTATGTAATAGATACAGTGTATATCTACTCATGAAAAAAAATTGATAAAATTTTGACCCATTTCGGTGATGCAACTTAGAAAAAGTAAATTTTGTTTTAACGCACGTGGTGTTCAACTTGACAATGGAGTGACCTCCCCGAGAGTGGATATACTTGAAATATGTACTTCAATATGAAGTGGTAGATTATCTAAATATCAACTTGTGTTTATTCATAGGAAGACACATTTTGATTTAACATGACATCAAGACAATATGTACATGTATTAAGTGTTTAAAAGCTCTTAGAAGTTAAAAAAATAAGGAGGTTCTTGAAGTTGAGTTTGTTAGAAATGGGTGTGTTGGTGAGGCCCTGCTTCATCAAGGCAACTTCTCTCACTTTCAATGGAATTGGGCATCTTGACTTGCACTGTATTCTTGATGGGGAACTGGAGTGAATCTTGGCTCCATTTTGGTTAATAAATTCAGTAAGATTCTTAAATTCCTTACATTTACACCATATTGTATATAAGAGCATATTCAAACTTGCTCTCATCCCTGAGTTGGGCTGAGGTTGGTGCTGTGTCTACAAATAGAATAGCTCAGGACTTGGCCAGAGGTGTTTTACAAACATGCACTTTATTCACTCCGGTGTCTTTGGATGACCAGTGTTCTTCTTCTTATGTACTCAAACTTCAACTTCCTAGGTCCGAGATGACCCTAAACTACCGGATGATGGTGGAGAGATACCCAAATCTCACGGAAGAGGTTGGCGGTTCGATTCCCGGTTGTGAAATATACTCTCTACTTGACGGAAATCTTGCCAGGTGGTCAACTGCCTCCTGTGCTTTGGCGTTGGCCTATCGGCCTTCTGTCTCAAAAAAAAAAAACAAACTTCAACTTCCTACCACTTATAGATTCTAATTGAGAAAAAAAAGATAGACTCGATGGCCTCCTTTAAAAAGCAATGAGCCTCATAATATGATCTACATTTAAATGAAATATACATTTGCAATACAAGTGACAAGGTTGCCTTTAAAATATGGGAAATAAAATATAAATTTATCAATATAATTGCACAATTATTGCATAGTATGCATGTACATTGATCCCACACCAACACAACATGATTATGTGTCTTGTTCAGGAAATTCTTGCATTGCAGGCGAAGCTTTAAAGTTGCAAGTTGTAATGAAATGCAGAGTCTTAGGACCAGTTCTCTACACTGGTATGTGCAACTAAGTTGCCTTAATTGCGAATAGGTTGTTTGTTTACCTTGTGTCAAAAAAAATTTACAAAAACTTATGACCTTAAATTGTTTATTTTTATTGATATAGGTACTACAGTAAAAAAATTACTGGATTTTATTACTGTGACATTTGTTTTTCAAAATAGTACATAACATTGATAAATTAGAGTGGGGCAACCTAATTGAACATATCAGTGTGTTATTAGCTACTCATCACATGCATTACCATGCGGGGGAACCTAGATATTAATGGAACCTAGATATTTAGGTTTTAGTGTTAGTATGATAAGACAAACTAAAATATGATAAGTGATTACTTCAATGAATCAATACTCAGTTCCAAAATATGCATTAAATCATCTGCGTCAACTCAAAATAAAATAGCCTAACACAACACTAAACTTTTGATACAAGGTGCACTTTCTAGTCACATTCATGCACTATGCATCAAGGTTCAGCTGGATTAAAAAACAACACCAAATTATGCACCAAGAATTTAATTTTTATGTGTGGCTCTATAGGGCCATAACACAAACCACAAACATTTTGACATGGTCCTAAATAGAGGTGAAATGAAAAACCTGGGAGCCAACTTTCTTGTGACATCCATCATGGTAGCCAAATTTTGTAAAGCAAATTACCTAATAAAGTCACAAAGACAAATTTATGCCCAGGTTGTCTACTATGTCACATGTGATAGTGTCACACTTGCTACAAGGAAATAAGAAGGGCACGGACAACGCAAGTAGGCACATTGAATATGAATCTTCATCCTGATACTATCTGGGTACCTACAAACATTGCTACATTACAATGGCTGTGACGACAACATCATATATACAATATCATAAATGTCCCAATCAAAATTTCAAATCAATTATTGTCAACGGAACTTCACTCCAAGCCCAAAGCTGTCCTATGATAAGGAGTGATCAAGCCACTGTGATCAGAACAACACCACCATAGCTGGAGTGTGCTCATCAAGTCCTGCACTTATTCTAGGGCAATGCAAACAAAAGTCCACATGTGGACTCACAAACTACATGTTTTATGAACGTATAACTATGATATGCAACATCAACTTGTCACCACTAAAATATGGCCAACGGATTAGCAGCAGCTTATACCTCACAAATGATCATAAGTCACACATTGTATAATTTACTTGTGCCTAAACTTCCACTATGCAGCATGTTTGTAATTAATTTTTAACATAGTTGATCACTTCACCTACTCCAAAACAATAGCAACCCACAGTTAGTGGTCCTGCACCATGCAGCTGCGAGGTCTGATTATTTTGTTGATGTCCAGTTACACTCCTGTTGGCTTTGTTATGTCCGTCTCCCAGATGTTGGACGGTCTTCAAGCCCTTGCAATTCCTCCATGCGGTTGTTGCACAATATGTTGATGTGCTATGCTCTAACCCATCAAAAATCTGTTGTAACCTATTTTTCTTTTCATGTCATGATCTCGACTTGATGTCAATCCTTGGTGCCCTCCAAAGACTACATATCGAAAGCTGAAGTTGATTTAACCATGCCATCCATCTTCAATGGGGCTAATCTTATCCTTCAATGACAAGAGTTGCCTCAGTAATAAAAGAAAAAGAGATACACAGGACTTCACCTAGCAGTTGAATGAGTGCTACACCATTTGATGCGGAAGACAGGCGCAACAGTTCCAGAAATCTTCCAAGCAATTCCTGGCCTGCAATTTTTTTTTGCATTGGATGAGATCAGCTCCCTCAAGTCATAAGGTTATCTGATCTGATGCTGAAACACGGGGGTCAATTTATAACCCTCACAAATGCTCCACAAGAGGAGCCCGTCTTGTGTGAGAATTTCAGACCGATGCACCTGGAACCCAGTTCCACAAGTGGTAGCTGGACGCAGTGGTGTTGAGCTTGGGAAGAACAGTTTCTGGTGCAGGGATATGATGATTGCCTCGTGGGTGGAGGGCTACAATGGGTTCACGACACAGGGGGCAGGTCAGCAGGCCTCCCACACATGAGAAACAAAACAAATCATGTCCGCATCCCTGCAAGGCCCACAAATTCAATTCATCAGCTCTTAAGTCGAGTGCATTAACATCGTGTTTGATGTGGCCTATGGGCAGAGGGTGTAGCAATCCGAAGGGTGATTGACATAGTGGTCAGGCTAAGCAATTTTGTTAACAATAAATCCCGTTTAGATACAAGGAGGCACATTATCACCCTTGATTGATGACCTTGCCATGGCTTGACCACTATGTCCGGTAATGCGGTAATGGACAAATATTACTCTGGCATCGGTTGTAGTAGGTTAGACACCTACTTCAGCCCATGGCGGAGCGCCTCGCATTCATTAACTACCTCATAACACATGTCATACAGGATATCTAATTATGGGTCATGCCTGGGCGTATATAGGGCTTCCTATGACACCTACGCTTAGAAGAAAACTGTCACAACATGGTTCGCCTCAAGGTGGTCTATCTGCTAGAGCTCTTATCTGGTCGGAGGTTGTGCATCCAGGACAATATACAGCTGTTGAGAACATTCAGAATAATTTCCACACTGAAGTTTGAATGCTCAAATTGTAATCATAGTGCAGATAATTATGTTTAAACAATCGAGGACCAAATTTTTTGTATATGAAAAATGAAGTAGCTGGAGTTTGGAATGTGTACCACAAGGTGGACGCTGGCCTGTTGCTCAAGGCAAACAACGCAGAGGTTGTCATCCACATCCTCTTGCAAGGGAGCAACCTCATACAAACTGTAGTCTGGTGCATCTTGAGCCATCCAGGCGAAATTAGATAAACTCTCCCGCAGAAAATCGCAACGAGAAACGTCAAATGGTGTGCAGGGTGTACTGTCCAAGAAAACACAGTGACTCCCAGCATCTGATCTTTCATCCGGTGGTGAGATGGGGAGTGGCAAGCCACCGTCCCCGAAAATGCTAAACAAGCTGGAATCCAATTGGAATGCTGTTGTTTGCAGTTGCTGGCTGGCTCTGATTTCCGGGCTAGTCATGTCTGACCAAAGGCTGTGCTCATGGGTCTTCAGGTTGAGGTTCTGGTTATGGTGGTGAATGAGGCTGGGATCCTTCTTGTTGTTGGTGTTATTGTTCATGGAGCGATTGCGCTGGAGGATTCGCTGTTCAAGGCGCACTTGCTGAAGAGCTTGCTCCAAGGAAGCCACGGATTGTTGCAGCCCATGATCAATTAGTTCAAGCTCTGCTGCACAATCTTGGGTGTGGTCTATGTCAGGACTCTGCAATCGCATCACTTGTCTCTCCTGCACACTCAATGTTCACATGTTATCGGTCATTCCCAAGCACCCTTGATTAATCAATTAAGCATAGTGACCACAGTGACCCACCTGTTACATACCATATTATGATGTATCTGGAGCTGGAATAATTGTGATATCAGACGAGGAAGTGACTTGCAATGCAAAAAAATTAAAGGGCTGTTCGTTATGCAAGAACCAATTTGTTTCACCTGAGTTTGCCAGTCAAAGTAGCCATTGGACTGGCGGGTCAGACCGTGGTGGTTCTGTCCATGGCCATCCATTCCAGTGCCCCCTTTCAGAAGCTGCTCCTGTAGGCACATTAGTCCACAGACCCTTGTTTTAGAGATAGTCTCGCTCAGAGATAGCTTGAGGGCAATCTGCAAGCAGTGTGGCTTACTGGGAGACACCACAATGTAGTATTGGATTACTGACTTCATCCAAAGTTTTTGCTTTCCAGAGGCGACATGGCATGTGTTAATACATTTAAATTATCCTCATAAACAGAAAACAGGTGCCTCTCCACTTAATAATGTTCAGTGAAGCACTCATATTTGCATGAAAAGTTCTTGGTTGCTTGAAAATCCATATTTGCATCACATAATGTCCAAAATTTTGCAAATGTGATCTTCTTCATATCATATGTATGTGTGTGTGTGTGTGTGTGTTTTGAGGAAAGATTTTGCCACTGAAATATGGTATTGGATTACTGACTTTATCCAAGGATTTTGCATTCTAGAGGCGGCATGGAAGGGGTTAATGGACTAGTGTACCTGAGTGGTTTCAAGGACGGCTGCTTGAGGTTGCTTGTTGTTCTGGTGTGGGGAACCCTGCACTTGCGCTTGCTGTTGTTGTTGCTGCTGCTGCTGTTGCTGCAAGTGTTGCAACCACAGGTGGTGTGGAGCATACGGCATCGCGGAAGAAACGGGGCTGGTGTTCATCTGAGCACCTCCATCCCCTGTTTTCGGAGGTTGCTCATTAGCATTGGCAAAAGCCTTCCGTGGAGGAGGCTGGTAATAGAATTCCACTCCATTGATCACGTGCTCCCTCTGCACAAACTCCCCCCGGCGCTTGCACTCACAAAGATCCTTGTACTTTGCAACAGCTTGCTCTATCAAAGCCACAGCGGCATGCACTACTGATTTCTTGCCTTGGATACGAAATATCCGAATGGGGATAGAATCCAACCTGTATGAAATTTGGATGAAGAAGCTGTCGATCATCAGTTGGCCAAAACAGGAAAACCTCTACAAACCCATCTACCATTCACAACTTCTTGCAAGTGTCGATGAGTTTGAGGTAATGGAAGTGACGAATACCGGCAGTCATGACTGTCAATCATCAGTTGGCCATTAACAGAAAACACCATTCACACTTCCTTGCAAGCGTCGATGAGTTTGAGGTAAAGGAAGTGATTCATACCGGCAAGATTCAGTCCATGACTGCACAATAGCGCCAGTGACCTGTCCAATCAACCTGGCACTGATTCCTCTCGCACCAATTACAAACCCGGCTGCCAAGAGCGTCACTCGCATCAACGCTTGAGTCCCGGCGGCCTGGTAATCGGTGCTCACCACGCGGTGATCCTCAGAAGGCATTGTGGGTGCTCCTGCACTCTGGGCATCAGCTACAGCGCTGCCACTCCGAGGTCCGCGAGCAAGACGACGCCGGCTCTCGACCGCAGCTCGCATGCTCTGCTTTTGTTGCTGCTTTTGGGCCGTCGTTGATCCTTTTCCTGCCTGTTATGTTCGCGTTCACAAAGGAAGCTTACATTAAAATTTCAAGATGCCTGCCATCGTTGCTATGAACCTTGTAGAACGCGGTACAACACTGCATCACAATTTCAACAATGTGGAGATTCGAGCAATATGGGTACCTGCAAGGGCCGCACAGCTACACCATTGTTGCTGGATGATTCATCATGCTTGTGTTGATGCTTCGAAGGTTTACATGGTGTGATGGGATGGTAACGATCGTCGTCCAAACGTTGCTGCTGTTCCACTCGTACATCAATGTTCTGAAGGTAGGCGAGAAGACAAATTATAAGCTTTCCCAGAACAAACTACCCATTTTTAGAAAGTGCATGGAAATTGAATTCCAAAACATTGAGCTTCATGGCGGGATGCCCAGAAACCATTAGAATCTGAACATGCAACACCCACAGTGATATTTCAAAACAGACATTCACATGGCTGGATTAGTCACCCAGTAGACCTGTGAAATGCTTCTTTGACGGTAACTCTGTAAAGATTACTTAGGAACGCTGGCAGCAATGCAGCGAGGCTGAATACAAAAGGCCCATGATGTACATTCATTGAGAAAACGGAAGTCGATCTGCTTCAAAACATTGACACTCGGCATCCCGAAGGAAAGCATGGAGGAAAAGCTGGACAAACTCTTCAAACTTGTCTTTGGTGTATAATATGACCATAGGCTTTGAGAATCACGAAGGATTTCAGGTAGTTCCCGGGCCAAGGAGAAATCATGGGATGCATCAGGAGAAATGAATTTAATGGGACTGCTCTACCTTTATGTAGAAGCTTCGATATGAAATATTCAGTTGGAAAATTTAATGTGAAAATTAAGGAGCTGTGCAAAGATTTTACTGGTAAACCGATCGACAAGACGCCTCCCATGTCACAACCTCCTGAATTTAAAGTGAAGCTTTGAATTCAGTAACCCAGAAGAAGAAAAAAATTCCCCAATAGAAGGAAGTGAGCAGGCAGGCCAAGAAGTGGCTATGGTGGCTCTGACCCAAGCCAAGGTGACATGATGAGCAAAACAAGGGTTTATGAGACTTGAATGCCATGGATGTTCCGCAGGTACTGCACATGTCAGAAGAAGCTCTCAAGTTCGTTCCCATGTTACGGTATGTGAAAGAGGACGAAACACGCAAGCTCAAACGTTAAGTTCAGAGAAGCCTTGAAAGCGCCTAAGACCCAAAGAAGTCAAGCCTGCGGGATGCCGACACATGTGAACATACATTTACGACGATTATATATATACCTACCAAGAGCTGATTCAAATTCTTGAAGGGATTCTTGTACATGCAGGAGGAGATGAGGAGGAGATGGAATTAGGGAGCTGGGAGGACACCAGACACTCGTGCTCCTGCTCCTCCGCACACAACCTAAGCTTGAGTTTCTTTAGAGATCGGCCCAGATTGCAAATTGCAGTCGTGGTGTCATGAGGATTTTGTTTTGTGGACACGGGCTCTATGGATGATCATCATACTGCGCTCCTGGATCCGGGCCACCTTCTTCCTGTATTAACCCCCAGAAACTTGGGTCACAACCTGGACATCATCAACATTTCAACGCATTGCAACTACCGCGACACACTAAAAATTTCTTCTAACTGAGGATAATGATTTGATATTCTGCAAAAATATGCCATTTCTGTGCGGCTATCATCTTGTAGCCGCACCTGAGCACTGAAGTGCATGCATTTCTTTCAAGATCAACAATGCTCACTCAATCCCCGCACTCCCTTTGAGGTTTCTTTATTTCTCAACATCTAGGAAGGTGGTGTCTATGAGGCAGCTGGCTGCAGCAGGGCTTAAGACCTATTTGTAACCATGATTGCAATTGCTTGTTACATACCGGGAGAGACGTCATAGGCCACGACTCTTTCTTGAAGTATTCTACCAGTATCAACCGAAACACAAATAGCTTGTCAGTCTTATAGAAATCTGAAACTTCCACCATAAATTTTCTATGGACAGTAAAAAATGTGGGAGCTGTTAATTATTAAATGCTCTACATTGCATAAAGCCGGTGAGCTCCGCTCCCCAGATTCCAGCTTCAAGCTTCATGCTTCATCCATGGTCAGATGGGAAGTGCAAGATAAGCACACACACACACCCCACTCACAATTGTCAAGTGACGCTTGTAACACAAGCTCATACTAACCTTCAGCTCAAGAAATCATCCGGCTTACCTCGTTTGAAAACTTCCACAATCGAAGTCTTGCGGTGTACGCCTGAATTAGAAATTGGAATCACCAAGTTTTTATATATGTCGATGCACGAGCCTACCACTTCTCAAGAAACCCCTACTCTGCCTTCCTCCATGAAACCGGTTCCAAGAAATTTATTTGCACCGCCTCTTAATTCCTGAAACCAAAGTGTAGAAATTAACATGGGTCACCAAGGGTTGTTGACATGCAAGCAATAAGTCCCCAGCCTTCTGTGGCAAGGAGGTCATCCACCAACATTAAATCAAGCACAACACACTTATGACAACCCCGATTTTTGGAAAGAAGAATAGTGACTCGACTCCGTGGGGAACCGTCTTTGCAACTCATGTCAAGCAAGAGGAAGCTGCTGCAAGAGGAAAGTGACATTCACCTCAACACATCAGCACTGCTGGCTGTCGAGGCACTAACGGTACAAAAATTAGTGATCAGCAGCAGCAGCAAAGGTTTGGGTAGACTATCCAGCCTGCGTAACTGCTTCGACTCCTGGTAGAACGGAAATGGGGCAGTTACGTTACATAATTAGTAACTTCACCACAACTGCTTGAGAAAAATATTCTACCACGTTTTTTACCTCACCTGCATTTCTCTCTCATTCTATCAAGAACCCCGGCAAGTGGAGTGGACATACATCTGTATGGTCATATCTCAAGCCAGTTGACATGAGATGTAAGTTTAATAGCAATTTACGACTTCAATAAGTACTTACAGACGCGTTGTATGGTTGGGCCCAGGGTTTTGTCACAATGGCTCTATGGATTAATGGAGTCAGAAAGGGCACTGCATTGCAGATCATGCCTTCAGGAATGGCACAAAATTATTCCTGTAGAAACAAGATTTCACAAAAATGTGCTAGAAAATCTCATGCTCTCCGGGACAAGTCTAGTCTATCAGCAAAGTGATGCTTTGAGGAATATGCCGAGCTTCTACCCAGATATCACCATTGATGTCAACTGAGAGAAATGGGTTTGAAGGGCAATATCGGAGGTCAAGTCAAAAGAAAGTTTGGGAGGGAGACTGACAAATTAGGCAATGAACAATTGCAGTCAAAACGGATGGTCGATCGGCACCACTTCCTGAGCTGTCACATGAATCTTTGATTCACCAAGCGGGTTTTCGGCTAAAAACAGTAAGAGAGAATCAATCTCCGAAAATGAGGACTCTGTAAACCCACACCCAACCCAACCCATCACACACGAAAACACAGACATACAGACAGACTCTCAAAAATCTGTGTCGAGCACATACAATATCCCCTGAGATTTAGCCCTTGCACATGAGTACACAAACATTCATCCCTGCGGCAAACCCAGGAAGATTAATATGCTCGCAAACTGGATTCCAGTCACGGTCGATCTTCGGAGGCTCGACTTACCGCCACTTCTAAGTCGTAAGCTTGAATTGCGCCCTGACCACCTTCAATGCTCGCCAAAAACACAGCCGATGGACAAAGGTCTCCCCGCAAAAGCGATGGTTACGTATCCGAATCAGGTCCTGATGAATCTGTGAAGTCTGTCAAATCTTCAGTAGCTGCTGCATGTGCAGAGTAAGGAAGAAGAAGAAGAATATGCTTGACATCCATGCATGCCATGGGTTTTTATTGCTGTCCTCTTCCCGCCATGTGATGCGAGAATAGAATACAATTTGTTGGTGGGATTCACCCCCTTTTCCCTGCCGGATTTCACTCCTCCGGTGTCTGTAGGCTGATCATCTACCTTCCCTTCACTTAGCCTCTGCTCACTCCCTCTACTCTACTTCCCATACCCTGTCGTCCTTCTTGCATGTGTGGTTTTGTGAATTCATTAGCATAACCATTCCACCATGGAAATTACACCTGTCTGCAATATGCCATGATTCGTAAGTTCGTTGGTTGGGACGCTGACGCGATGGAAATCCACATGAATCAAAATAGAACGTCCCTCAGATCAATCAACGAGCAAATTAACAAATGACAACCTTTTACCAAAATCAGCACAAATTGGATTAAAAAAAATTGGGTTTTCCTTGCCCCTGATTAGGTACAAAGCAGTACCCTGCGTCTCCCGAATGTGAGAACTGATCGAGATCAATAAACACCAACAAACCGTGGGAATTTGTCACGATGCTTCCAACGAAACTGTTGACATCGTAAGACCACCTATAGTACCTATTGAAGTATTGATGGATTTTTCTAGACTGCTATTTCATGTACTTCATGTGAATGCACTCTACAAAAACCTCATAAGATTTTCCACATTTTCAGGACATGCTTGAATTCATTCTTTTTTATTTTAATCCTAGAACCTTAAACCCCCGTGCTATGTTATGTAAGTATATAAGTAATGTGTGCCCGGTCTTGCGATCTGCACCATTGGGTGACATCTTCATTCTCCACCGGTCTAAGATGTGGCCTACCGGTGACAAGGTACTTGCAAGCAGACATAATTCACCACCTTCTTGGTCCACGTATGATTCCTGGCTCTAAGCTCATCATCATATCGACATCCCCCATATTGCCTTTTAATTCACCAGGAGTCCACGTAACTACAAACGCCCAAGCCCACATTGAAACGCACATTTATGTTGTCGTTATAATGGTTGCGTGGCCCAATTACTACACGAGTCCCAATTGCCATCGACGTAGCTTCACAAGGGAGCCCATCAAGTTTAGGAATTGCATAGGTATGTACTTGCTAGACTACATTATCATATGGTATCATGATGTTTCAAAATTTAGGCTTGCATTTGTTGTTAATAAGGTGAATTCCATATAACATTCCAAACTTTGATAAACTTTTTAACAACTGATATGATCGAGTGTTTAATGATTTTCTTTTACAACTTACAATCCTAAGTTAATACATTTTTTTGATATGGCACACACTCACTTTTGTTAATTGAAGTCAGAATTTGTCAAACTTATTAGTTTAGATTGACGTTTTCATGTTGTTCAATAATCAGGTTTCCATAGAGTCTATTTGTATGTTCATAGAAATTGAAATTGTACCACAAAGTTATATCAATATTGCATAACTCCAAATAATAAATGACATTAAATTATACCAAAACTAAGAGACAAGGTAGGACACCGTTTTTGGTATATAGTGTCACTTACTATTTGGAGTCATGCAGTGCTATAACATTTTGCTAAGAATGTAAGCTTTTACCAAGTAAAGTCATTCATGTTGTATATTGGCCATACAACCTATGTAACTCATGTTGGTTAAAAATGAAATCTATAGACTTAAGAAGTTATCTATAGCCTCGTGTAATTTCAAAGAGCAATTGACACTAAATAGCATTATAGATGGTGTAGTGGCAAGCTTGTTCTTACATATCAACCACTCTCCATACATTCTATGTAACAAACAAAGAAAACAAGATTGAGGATTATTATCAACCCAATTAACCTAAAATAAGGAGAATAGTAATAGATAATGATAAAATTACCTCCACTTATGCAAATGAGAAGTCGCGGCTCATAATATTTGGGTCTCAATGACACATTCTACTATCGGTATTTACTTCACATCATGGGACTTGAAGAGGTAAATGGTGGGTAAATGGTGATCATAATTATTAGGGATTCAAGTTTTCAGTGATTTTTTTTTTCGGGCTGGGTGGATCATCACGACAAGATTGGCATTGAATCACGTTGATATAATGACTCCTGATCCTCCCCCATCATTAGTTGGCAAAGCCCCTCTCTCTACTACTTACTAGCTAGTAGTTCTCATATTAACTTACATCCTCTCTTTCCGGTAAATGTTGAGAAAACTAACTTACTACCGAGTGCATATATGGGTTACCTATATATTAGAGACTAGCATAATTCATGAGCATAAACAAAACCAAACATTCACATGGATTACTTACCGCACTTGGGTATTCTCAAGCTTCCGAATGTCCTTAACCCTTAAAGGTCAAAGGGGGGGGGTGAGAGGGCCTCTCCCATCAGCCTATGTTTACCCCATTTCAGACCTCCATGTAATTCTTTTAGTGCGATCGGCATATATATTTAGATATGGAATTTTGAGATACACATTTTGGGGAATTTTTTTTTGCAATTCCGACATGTTTTGACGCTATCTTATGGTCAAATAGTTTAGGGTCAACGCGGCCCTGAGAGGGCCGCTCCGTCGTTTAAGGGTTAACTTGCTTAATATTTGGCAATGAAATCCCGGGTGTGGGGGTGCACTTAGCTTGATATGTAAGTGAATCTTCACATTGTATTTGGTGGGTATTGATTTCATTCTTCTTTAAGCATACACTTGTTCAATCTATATAGGCCCAACAATAAAGGAAGAAAAGAAAAAGGAACGTCTGTGTTTTTCACACATACGTGCGAAGTCCATTCACCAAATCCTATCCACATCCGCAGGAGCATGGGGGCGGAGGTGGCTTAATGCCTATTTTCATAGGTGGACCATAAGTTAGTTTGTTATGTTAATGTATAGGTGTTTATATATATAAGTGTGTGGTTTATGGGGGATGGTTAATCGAGGGGAATCGGGGCCTGTTGATTTTCAAGTTTTCATTTGTTTAGTATGATATGTGTAAGGTAACTGATAGAAATTCTAGAAAAAACTTCCATTAATTTGTGCATTTTTTTGGTTGGGATTTTGAGTTTTTTGAGCTTTTTTGTAGTGGGCATATGGATGGAGCCTCTAATGCCCGTGGTGATAATTATTGTGGGTAGGTCCATCCATCCTTGTTGAGTTAAGGCGGTTTTCAATATGTCATATTTTTCTAATTTTTTGTTGTAGCTTCTTGGGGGAATCTATCATTGTAGTATGTGAATTCAAAGAATTGTAACTTAAGGTTGTGGGTTAGTGTTAGTGGGGAATTTAGTCATGGGTGTCGTGCCAAGTATGCAAAGTATGTCTAGGTGTAGTTGGGTTGGGCATTTGTTGCCTTGGGAGGTAGCATGTGGATGGGAGGAGCCATGACACAATTGTGTTATCTGGTGTTTTGTTATTGAATTTGCCTGCCATTATGAGTGTAAGGCATCATGTTGTGGGGTGGCCAAGCAGAGTGTTGGTTAACACGTGTACTACTTTGTTGTCCCTATTAGATCTAAGATTATTTATATGTTTGTTTGTGCAGCATGAGAGGAGGTGGAGGCAATTGTCATTTTGTTTTAGCATAAGTTACAGAGTGGTGAGTCGCCTTGTTTTAGAACATTTTGTTTCCGGTGGTGTCCTAGTTATCAGCCATATCTAAACTTTAGTAATTGTGTGATTTATGCATATGTGATCCAGAGTGCGTCCTAGAAGAGGTTTCTCCATATTAGATGGATGTCTTTATTCTCTAACTATTTTTTAACATTTAGTATGGTGTTGGTGGCAAGGGATATGAGGGGTTCTGTGTTTTCCCTTTCTATGTAGTGTTTGAGGTTGTGAATTGCGCCATCGTCTTGAGTTGATGGTGGGATGGAGGGCTAGTATGGCGTTTGATGACCTATTGATGGTAGGGGGTTATTATTATGCGGGTTCTTGTGCTCCTTGTTTGGCTAGTTTGTCTGCTTTGTTTGTTACATGTGATGTTTGTGTGGGCTCTGACTTTTTTGATGGTGATAATATATGTTGAGTTTTTAATGGTGGTGATATTATTAGAAGGTTGTTTAGATGGATATTTTGGGAGGAGGGTGTTGGATGTGATTTTATAAGAGGTATATGTTGTTGAGGTTGTCCGTAAAAATGAATATGTCGTTGGTAAGCAGCTTCGTGTGTTAAACAATTACCCCAACAATAAACAATTACCTCATACACATTTTCACATGCACTTTTAAATTTGGAATCCAAGTTATCTTACTTACTAATACTCTAAAACAAAAGACTTTTGGTGGTACAAAATCATGTCCTCTAATTTTGATTGCATGTCATTTGGGGGTTTAAAAACTTGACAAGAATGCAATTGGGCCCAAGGTCCACTTGGAGGGGATTTTGAAGCTTTCACTCCCGTTGATGATTCCGTGAACTCCAACTTGTGCGAACCTTTGCTTGATTGTAGAGATTGGTACAACACATTGGCCATGTGCCACAATGATCATAAAATTCTTGAAGTTAGCATTGATTTTGATGATGTTCTTCACGTACCTCTTGAACTTCTCTCAAATGGGGAAAATTTCACACATCATGTTTGTGATATGCAATGAGTCTATTGTAAAATCAAATCAAAAAGTTGTCCAAATTGTTTGTTGTGCCAGTTAGAAGTTGAAGGTTATTGTTTGGCCTATCATTGGCTTGCAATAATATAGTGGTAGCTATTCTAAGTAAGTAGGTAACAACTTTCGACTTGTTTTTTTCTCAATGTGAACGTCATAGAACGATTTCAAGTGCCAAAGCGCGTGAGAGGTCATAATATTGAATATTTGAAGTGGCTATCTACTCACTTTATATTGATGGCAAATATTAAAATAGAGCCCATCTAGCAAGGAAGCAACAACATTTGGGTAAATAGGCTCTCCATAGCTTAAATAGGCTTACTATGAGGATTGCATAGAATTACCACTAGCTCCCAATTATCACTAGATAACATCCAAATGTATATGAAAAAATAGATTTTATAAGTGCATCTATAGGTATGGAACTGATGTTAATGCCACATGATCCTAGTATTCACATGACAAAAAAATTTGTATTGTTCTATAGTTCATCATGAGCATAAACAAAGTTCTTGATTTATTTTCTTATTCTAAATTCATCATGTCTCTTTTGAAACTTCAAGAATTTGTCACTCTATATAATAACAAAAATTCAATCTTGATTTTATTTTTTAAATGAGCATTATCACAGTCAAGTAAAAATGAACATTCTAGAAGTCCAAAAAATGCCCACAATGACATTTAATGTGTAATGAGGTTCAATGTGCACCATTATATTCTATGCCCATCATTATTCTTGTACCCAAAAGCATGCAACTAGGTTAGTCACAAACTTAGTTACCCTCATTTGGTTTTGATATACTTCAATAAGATTGTGTGACATCAATCTTAGGATCAGATTGAACTAACATGTTGGATTCTAATTTTCTTTTTTTGGACCCGATCAATGACGAATCGCAGAACATAGGATAAAGAAATCCATGCAGCAACGCCTCTAACTTCTAGGTATGTTTTGGGGAGCGTTGGAAGGTGGCCGGAAAGGCATCATGATGAGAAATGTCTAGTTAAGCTCATAATTTGCGGAGGGGAGTAGAATGTGAGGGGAAACTATAGATTCCATGATAAGTTACGAGCCCTAGTGGTAACAAAGTACGGTGGCCCAAATGATGGTGGGGTACTACTTCCCATTCATGGCCCTATCATTGCCCCTCGTACTTACCCTCCCGCTCTCTCCCTTGCCACCTACACCACCATATCCCCAATATCTTGCTCTATTGCCCATGCCCCCATCCAATCCTACTTACCCCGAGTCCTTCCCAAATATTCCAACTGAGGAAAGCCCCCCAATTGGATTTTATTTCTCTAGTTTTAGTTGACACTTATGTATTCGTATACATGTGCATAAGTCGACATAACATTATTCAGATCCATAACAATGTTCTGTGGGACAGATTATGTTCACCATGAAATAACACGAAATTGGATTTTAATTCTTTTCAGAGTCTTCTGTTTAATAATTATCAAATATGTTTTTTTGTCTTTTGTTTTTTAAAAAACTTTATAATCATCTGAAGATTCGGATGGTACTATAAAGCAAGAATAAGCGCAGAAAGCGCAGCAAAATATATGTATTGATTGGCTAAGGAAGCGGCGTGTGCTTGGTTTGAAACCGAGTTGGCTTTTAAAAAAGAGACTCTTATTATGGATCTAGTAAAATATTTAACATTTTCTATGATTCTTTTTCTTTTGGGTATTTGGGGGATTTTTTTAAATAGAAAAAAGGAAACGAACCTGGAATTCAGTTAGAGTTTACTTTCTGGTGTTCTGCAGTAATATAAGTATAGGCCGAAACAAAGAGAGCACACGAGCATTGAGGAAACTCCTAACCGCACTCAATTTGTGGGACTTCAGAAAAAGCTTGGTCCCGCCTACAGACCACGCCTCTTTTTGAAATGCTAAGCAGCAGATCTATACTGGACGATAACAAATGCCCAGTCAATAACATTAAATACTCCGGACCGGTAGAGATTCACCACATGCGAAAATTGGGCTAACTTGACAAGGACGTCTCACAGATAGATGAGATAATAACCATGCTATTCTACGGAATATTCCATCATTCATGCTGAATGTCAAGAATATTCTGCAAAATATTGTCAGTCCCACATAACATTGTTATGGATCTGAATAATGTTATGGACTAGCATAGTTGCATTTTTGTTTTTTTGCACAACGTTCTTAATCCTTTGCAAGGAGGGACCTTTTCCCAAAGAACCATACGTGTCCATCCCAAGAATATCGGGTCATGTCTTCCCGAGTTTAAGGATGAATCTTGAAAACTTAGCTCATTCATGCCATTCTTAGGGTTGGTTTACACTAGGAGTGGGGACCGATTTTTTTGTGTCAAAAGGTTGGAATCCATGCTTTTTCATCGGTACCATTTTCTCAAATCGGCCCCAACCATGTTACACCTAGGGTGAGACAGGATTTTCCAATTGTTTATTTCTTCAAATACATGATAGGACATGGTCCGAGCTCAAGCAATGGAGTGCACCATTCTTGGAAGGCCAATTCTTGGCCTCGGGACCAATGTCAAAATTCAATGTCAAGTCATTTTTAATAAAAACATATGACTTTTTTGAAGCGTTTCAAAGACGTTTGATCGATTGGAAGTATGAACAACTCCCTCTCTTCTTCTGCAACTTTGAGATGCTTGGATCGAGTCGATGAATATAAGATTATGAAGAGCCCCTACTATATAACCCTTGCATAACAAAATAATTCCTCTTCTAAAGCTTGTTTTCTTTTCAAACTTAGTAAAGCCTACTCTCTCTCTCTCTCCCCCCCCCCCCCCTTTAATCCACTCTAGATTTAAGCTAAATCAATTCAAGATTATGCATATTGCCCCTTTATTCTCAAATCAAAGTGTAGCCAACTACAATTATTTCCCAAAAAGAAAACATGCTTTTATCCATGCTTCTACAATTACTAGTGTTACTCAAAGCACTCCAAGTCCTTCGTGAATTCAAAATTGAGATATGAATCACACAATGTCCAAACTTCACAAACCCAAATACATTAAGATCCTTGTAATTACTTAGGTGGCGTAATATTAGAATTTGAGTGGGTTTGGGGGGCAAGAAAAGAAGGGAAGACCCTACAAGGCTAAGGAAAGGAGTTGGCTTAGCTAATGTAACGTTCCTTCTTGTAACTCCCTCAAGAGGAGAGGCGTGGAGCCCTTGGCCCTCCATGTGAAACCCCACTCCTCTTTCACTCCACTAGGGATGTGCCACGTGTCTTCTTCCCCCACCCATATATTCTTTTGTGCACTTTACCAAAAACCTTGTGACATTCCTCAATGAATTCAAAATCATGAAGGTAAGTACTTGTTTGGGATTCAAAAGTCGGGCTAGCTACGATAAAAACTACAAATGCCTTGGAATGCCAAGCAATCTTAGATGAGTGCTTCATAGTCCTCGGCCAAGGGCAACAAGAGGTGATGAGAATAAACACCAAGAATTTGGAGAGAATGAGCCTTAGGGTTAGATTAGCATACATCTAAGTGAGACTTTTTCGTTCATATCCTGTGTAATTTTTAGCACACCAAGAATATGGAGAGAATGAGCCTTAGGGTTAGATTAGCATACATCTAAGTGAGACTTTTTCGTTCATATCCTGTGTAATTTTTAGCACACCAAGAATATGGAGAGAATGAGCCTTAGGGTTAGATTAGCATACATCTAAGTGAGACCTTTTCGTTCATATCCTATGTAATTTTTAGCATCACGAAAGTTATTACATATAAGTAGGTGTAATGTTATGCCTTTCGACACATGGATTCTAACTAAAGCTTAATCCAATTGATTAGGTTAAATTAAAATAGAGTTTTGAGTTACAAGAATTGAAGAATATGATTGATATCGGGAAAATATTGTATTATCTTGTTGAGATTGAATTTGGATGATGTGGTTCAAGAGGTCATGGTATGCATGGCATGTAAGGTCCTGAAAACAAGAAAGAAGCACTACGGGACTTCTAAATAGGATTATATTCTTTGAACCTTGAAAATATGAAAGGCCCCTTCTATGAAACCATGCTATGAACATGAGTGAACATGAAACCTAGGTAATCCACAAAAATTGTGACATGTGACAAGAAGAAAGAAAAAGTTGAACACATCTTGGAGGAACCCCTACTCCCTTCTTTTTCTTTTTCTTTTCATCTAGGTATGGTCTTACTTCCTTCTCTCTATGGTGGAGGCATTGGGTTTGGTGTTTAACAAGCTTTCTTTTGCTTAGGTGGGTTGGGGGTAGTAGTTTATCACGAAGAATTGGAACTTCATGATGGATGCAAGCACAAGGATTATGAAGTTGATACATTGTTTGTATTCGACGCGTGTCGTGGCACAAAGACAATAACATGTTTCTTGCATAGCCTTTTTCCGTGGGCTTCGACCCTCCCCTCCCCTCGTGCCCATCCGGCCCCTTGTACCCGCACCCATCCATTTGCTCTTATACGTTTAACTTTGTGCGGCCCTCCCTCCCAATGATCCTCACCCCGGGGAAGCCCAAACTTGGCTTCAAAGCTCACATAATCCCCCTCCCTCCCTCCCCACATGCGGAGGAAGTACCGGCGCGACCGGCACCATCGGATCGAGCTCGTAGGCGGTTCGCCCACCATCGGATTCACTTGGATCGGCTCGGATCGGGGAGGAAGGAAGAGAGGCACACGAGTGGAATGAGTTACAACATGATGAATATTGAACACCAAGGCATGGCACATACACACCTTATAATGTCGTCCGGATTTTCCTTCCCTTCCCTCATCATGAAGGTCGTTGTGGTACTCGCGTCAAACCGGGAGGTTTTCTCGAGTACCTATATACCGTAGAGGGCTCTCTATTCCAACATAAAATGATAATATTTCCTTCGAGTTTTGCCATGTGTCAATCCTACACTGGTTGAGACTGCTTGAATCCCATGTGGAAACTAGGTTCGACACTGGTAAAGGTGAAATAGAGCACCCTCTACGGCACACCCAAGCTTTGCTTGGGTAGAAAGGCAACAACAACAAAAGCCTCGCCCAGCCGGCCGCATTCACATGGGGATTTCATTGGGCACCCGTTGCCTCTGGAGCGGTGGACACCTCCACGGGTCCACAGGGGAGGTTTTTCTCCGCATGCATGCAAGCCACACATGGTTCCTGGAAATCCGTCACCATGCCCCATTTTTGTTCTTGAATTTGTGGCTATGGAGTTGAGCAATGGTGTAGAGTCATGCTTTGGAGGGTCATTTGGTTTAAACCTCTCTAAAAGCATCAGGAAGGAGTGTCGATGACTGATTACAGGAGTTGGCGCAGGTTTTGGGTACATTATGAAGAGTGTACGTTTTTACTAGAATTTGTGAATTAGTCAGAATTTATGAAACAGTTGCCTTTCAAAAGTTCGTAATGAGCCAGTGTGCAAAACTTAGATTCAGGCATTCAGGTGCAAACTCGAATTGATCTGATAACGTTCAGGTTAACATCAGGAATTGTAGAAACTGTTAACATCAGGAAGCATTCATTTCTTGAGGTAATTCAATCATTGCCCAAAACCTTCAGCTAATTAATACTTCTTCCAATACCCTTGCTTGATTAAGTAGAGCGCGTTACTTTCAAGCAGAAAGACCCAAGTAGGAGGATAATGCAAACACAAAGAGGTGGACATTAATTAACCTACACATAGAACTTGAGGATTCTTGCAGCCTCTCAGATTGATGCAATACTGCTTGAAGCCACGAAGGTCTTTGCTAAAGGGTTGTGAATGTCTCCCTGAAGAACTAGACAGGCTGAACATGAAAATTTTCAATGTCGTTGGTCATCATAGAGCTAGGAAACAAGGCTTGCATTAAATCTTCCATAATTGTCTTGAATTTCTAGATAGTAGAGCAAGAGTCATAAGACGACCTTCAAAGTCCTGACCAAATGGTCCTACCACCATGCTCATGCAGCCATACACCTTCAACACATTAGCAACTTTTTCTTGAGGTTTTGACTATGATAGATTCTAAGAATTATTCTCAGACTCCTGACAAGGATCTTATAGCCAATCAGCACCTTCTTAAACCCATAATTTGCACCTGGATTGTGAAGGCTCCTGCTTCAATAACCTTGTAAAAGAGGTCTGAATTGGATACTCCGGACACTTGAATATGTTATTGGTGGCTATCATCTCACAAGTCAGGGCCTAAGCCTAGAGTGTACTCAGCCACCCTTGGCAATCAGGACTAAAAATTATCAGGACATAAGGCTCACTGAATTATGTTGCCATGTATTAAAAAAAAAAGCTGTATGGTAGAGGCCAAATCCCAGTACACTGTCCTTCATGTCTACCTCTGTTGTGATTGCTTGCTGATTCTCCCTATTAGTCTACTATCCACTTTAATCTGTCAGGGAGTAGCTTAACAGAGTATAAATCAGAGATGGTGTAAATGTCTCTTTCAAAATACAGAAGTTCTAGCTGATTGAAAATAAAATTTTGAACTAAAAGCTGTGATATAAATGTAACTCAGGTCCTCAGCCTTTCACCTTGATCCCAGGGAATGATGGCCTAACAGCAATCAAAGGGTCTCCGTATCCAACGGGCTCTGCTCACAAGGCAACGCATAAATACCGCATGTTTTTCAGATACACTATTCATTACAAGGACATACTGCAGGAGCAAAGATATATAGAGCTTTTCCTCCAGAGGACATACTGCAGGAGCAAAGATATATACAGCTTTTCCTCCAGAGGACATAAATATATGACCAGCCAGTTGTCAAAAACACAACCTAAGAAATATTTCTATAGTAACAATGGTGTGAACATGAAAGATTAATGGCAGAAATCTCAATTGAATGATCAAACTCCATTTAGGATTTTCTGCCACAAACTACACATCTAAGGGCTCTGATAGGTGCCAGGTAGTGGGTGTTGCTACTTTCCTATGCTAAGCCTTGTTAAGTTGTGTTTATAAAATACTATAAGCAGGACATTATTAAAGAGAGACAAACCACAAATGGCATGAACAAGAGAACAAAGACATCAAAAGTTCTATATTTATATTTGTGGGAGCCCTACCTAAAACCTAAAAAGATTGGAAACTTTTCAAGAAATGCGCTTTCAAGTATCAACAAGACAGTACACTCACAACCTACAAAGCGATTGATACTAAAAGACATGAGAAAAAGGCATAAAGGAGCACAAACCTCCGTCTGTCCACAGAACTTTTACGACTTCGCCATCAATATCAGCCTGCAAGATAGATGAACCCCAGTTTAGCCATAGACAAACTTATCACTTCTCATGTATAAAACACATTTATGGATTACATGAGCTTTATGCCCTACATGTCAAACATATGCAATTCCTTCAGCTAGAATATCTGTTCTTTAGTTACTGGCATGAAAAGGTCCCTTCAACAGAGGACAAGCTACAAAATCTAGTGTTATTTCGCAGTGCGCTTGTCAATCACCTTGTAAAGAACTATATAGCAAGCGCTGGAGAAATGAATCAGTACCTCAACTGGCTGCTGAGTTCCCAGCTGCTCCAAGTAGCAAACTACTTGCCCTTTCTTGACAATTTGGCCCTATTTTTACACAAGGTTTCCAACATTTCAACCTCAAACAATATTTGAAACCAACTGATGTTCAAACTGTATACAGTGATACACATAGAAGTGCATATCTACACAGTATATGTTCTTGGCAATATTTATATTCTTTTTCATTAGTAGAATAACAATATGGGAGAATTTACAAGAGCAGTTCCAGTTGCATCCATATAAAAGGAATGCCAATGGTGATTGTTACCTCTTCACATAGTGGAGGACTGCTCTTTCCCTTCACCACTCGTCCTTTCCTGAAGCGACCCACCTAACACCCAATATGCACCAATCAATTAAGTTTGTATACTCAGAGATACATTCAATCAGAATACAACAAAAAGTCCCAAAAGGACAAAGAGAAAAGAACATTGAATTTGTTCCCACTCACAAGCATATACTGTGCTGTTTCTGGTTGCTCCAGGCTAGAATCTCACCTCCTAAAGATGGACATGCTATAGTCACTCTGGCAACAATAAATGCTAATACCTGTATACTTACAAAACTACATGATTTAGAGGAAACACGACGTAATGCACCTGTCAAGAATTATGATAACATACAACTCCATGTACTAATCTAACACCTAGCCATGTCAATACCCATGGCATGGAGAGAAGCTGCTCAACAAGAACATCGATCCATCAAACAACATCTGACCACTGACAAAATCAGCAAAATACTTCATAGACAGAAAGGTGCAGCTTTTATTACCTTTGGAGAAGTAACAAAGAGTAGACCTGCGTCAGCAGCTGCTTCCATGAGGCCAAAGTTTGACACTGGCTTCACAACCGATGCTGCAAGATTGCTGGGCTTTGGTGCAGCAGGAACAGAGTTGGCAGGAATAGATTCAACCATAGGCTTGCCTAGCACCTGAGGTGCCTTTGGGACTGGCTTTGGGGGAGGTGCTGGCTTGCCAACCTCTCTCCTCACACGAAGATTGAATGATCCAACCTGTATATGGCCCATGTTTAGTTCATTGAGCAAGGCAGTATAGCGAAGTTATTTAAGCAGTATCCAAAAATCACAGCAGACAACCCACCCTAGAAGATCATCCAAAATTTGACTTGTTCGGACAATTTCCTTGCAAACAAGCTCAGGACACTTAGGGTTTCATGCATTTCCACCAACCTTCACGTGTGCTATTGCAAAATTCAAAAGTACGGTATGTGCAAGAGATCCCATACCTTCAGCTGAACCTCCGCGATATTGGTGGTCTCATCACAGACTTGCATAAGAAGGTGCTGAATCTGAAAACACATCAGCTGTTACTCTCAGCATTTATGCCAAAACACACACAAGAATACACCACATGCAGAACTTCAACAAAAAAATAAACCAAACCAGGCATGTGGAAATAGCAATATACCTCATATGCGCTCGGCGTGAGGGGGCTAACTTCCTCTTCCTTGTCAGACTCGAGGACATCGGATTCTTCCTCCAAATCCAACACTGCATTCGTGTCATAAAATTCTTCAATAAACAGAGTACTCAATACCCACCCTCAGTTCACTCTACTTGCTGATTAAACCCTCGGCTCAAACTCCTACCATCGAGAAAAAAATCAATGGGAGCATTGGCAGAGTTCACATCGTCAAAACGAACTTACCCTTGGGGGCGGAAAGAGCGCGAGTGGACAGCCGCCGTGATTGGTAAGAGATCGAGAGAGGACGACGTGCTGCGCTTCCTAGCCCGGCCGCATTGATCCGACCTGAAGCCTGTGTGGAGACGTCGGAAAAGCTCCCTGCCACCAGAGGCAATGCGGGCGTGAGTGCGAGCCTCGCCATCGCCATAGCTGACCTCCAATTGCAACAACGACAACAAACAATCTCCAACACCGAGGAAGAAAGCAAAGGAAGACCCACCACTGGCCTTCGTAATGTTCACCCTGGATGAAAATCTTACTCGCCTCATCCACATCTGTCGCCACCTTTCATCCTCTTGCCAGCTTGTCCCGGCCGGACTCGAGAGGGCGAGCCATCCAGGCTAAATTGTGGAATTTAACTTAGTGTCATGTAAGTTACACTACGGTAGAGGGCTCTCTATTCCGACAAAGTATAATTATATTTCTTTCATGTTTTGGCACGTGTCGATCCCACATTGGATGTGACCTCTTGAATCTCACATGGAAACTACATTTGGCACTCGTAAAGACGAATAGAGCGTCCTCTACAAGTATTTGAAAAATCTTACTTACACTAATTTATTCACAACTCTAGAAATGTCAAGTCTAGATGAACTTTGTCAACATGACACTATTTTTAACATAATTATTTTCATTAAATTATTATATTTTATATTTGAACATTTGGTGCAGGGCATTGAGAAATGAGGAGTAAAGTAAGGAATGAGGTAAGGATCAACCAAACCATGTTTATATGTATGTATGTATGTATGTATGTATGTATGTATGTATGTATGTATGTGTGTGTGTGCTTTACTTATTTCTTAATATATGTACATATATGCTCTTACATATTATACTATTATTAATAATTATATTGGGTGTAGTTAAATATAAATGTCTAATAAACTATTTCTTACATACTACCAATTGTAACGTACCTCGTTAAACTGATCGCAAACAATAAAAATTTATTTATTGACTAAAGGCTCACCTCCCAACCTGGAGACACACACAAAACTTAACATGTGTTCTCCTTCCCCCGAGCCCAATATATACATAATATCCATGAGATACTTTTAGAAGTTTCAAGTCTTTCTATCCACAAACTGAAGTCTCCTTCTATATTCGTAGATCACTTTTACTTTCTTTTACATAGATGATAGTCATCCAACTTCTCATCCATCGACTTCCCTTCATCCACGCTCCTTAGTCTTGGACATTCATCCCTGCGATTTTTCCCCATCCTCAACAATACATTTCCCAATTAGTCCATTACACCAATGAATCATGATTTTAGTATTTGTATTATAATCAAGATATCCATTTTATTATTTGGGTCTGCCAATCCCAACAGGTCTAATACAATCTCAAAACTCACATTTACTCTTGTGTGAATTCCACTTTGTTTTGAAACTTGCTAAATATTACATTGCTTATTTTTTAATTGCCCATGAATCCACGTGAACAACACAAAATGATAATTAAAAAAAAATCAATGACTTTTAGAACATACAGAATGTGATGAAGGGTGTTGGTTTTATTGCAATGCAGTAACCGTGTAACTTTTCAAGTTTGTAACATGATGTAAAGGAGATGTTTACAATCATGGGGGTGGGGGGATCAACCTTAAGGGGGTTGCTATGGCCCTTCTACATGGGCCTCTTTGGGACCTTTACTAAGTGTGTGAATCACATTTTCCACACACCATTAGAAAGGCCTTGAAGTGTACTATGGCACGACTTTCTTTTTAAAACCTTTTACAAAACCTACCAAAAAACTTATAGCCTCCTTAGTCAATAAAATTATATCAAAGGTTCATTGACACTTGAGAAAATACAACACTAGGTTCATGTAGAGTGAAAAAGATGTAATTGCAATGCGGCTATTTATGTAAGTTAACCCTTTGTTGCCTTGGTGACCCGAGTGGTCATCTCTTATTGGGAGAGTGTTCTAAATTATCACCTCACATCATCATCCGGGTCTCCCACTTGGCATGGTGATTCTTATATATTTCAAGAAGAGATATGTGCAACACTTGTTAGATTTTGATTTTGACACATGGGAGAACAATGCATTTGATCCTCGTGGAAGGTCACTAAGACTTGAGCAAGGAGGCAAGTTTTCTTGCTTATAGGTGTTTTCCCTCTGTAAGAATCAACTTTCTTTAGCAGTTTGAGTAACAACCCAAAGCAAACATGCTCCAAAGATGACATTCAAGTTCAATATGTGAGACACCCATCATCTGATTATTGAACTTTGACCGCCTCTAGACGAGGCATATGAACTTCAAATTTGAAATTTCAAACTCTCACAAGTATGTTACCCAGTTATATACATGTGTGTGTGTGTATTTTAAGCTAAGTTCTACATCCATCCCATCGTCCAAGTTTAGAAATAACAAGATTTTCACTAACTGCTCCAACTTGATAACTTCAACTTTGTGACTGTTCAATCTTCTCCAATTTTGTTGGAATGATGATATTTTTCGTCCCGCTCCTTCATTACAAAATTGGCTTCTACATGCAAATGGCCAATCGCAACAAATGTTGATGATTTTGAGCTCAAATGCCCTGGACATCAAGGACGGTATGAAAGTCCCAAGTTCATTGACATGCACCCGAGGCAACGAAGGGCTAATACTTCACTTAACACCCAACATAGGGTCATTTTGCAGGCCTTGAAATCGCAACATATGACGTGGATTTTCAAAGCTAGCGGAATAAAGACACGTCAGCCCTACGCTCCTCGAGGCACAGAAGAAGTGTCTCAGCTTCCCTCAAAGCCATTATCATTGGATCGCGAGCGCGGAGTAATTTAGGTGATTGCATTATCTATTCGTGTAATTCGACTCGTCTGAAGCTTCAGACTGATGCGAATGTCCATTTTGGATTTGAATTTGAAAAAAAAAACAAGTGCAGGAAACAGGATCAGATCAATCAGAGTGCCTCTCGCTCTCTCCGTTTCCATAAACTCTTCAGAAACATATTAGTTTACCTATTGCAGCTCACTCGTTGTGGAGGATCTCCGTTTCATCCGTATATCTGCAGCCACGGCCGGTTCGCAACGTTGATTGAGAATCGCTTACTGCAGAAAGCTGTTCGAGCTATGCATGAAATTCAAGGTTTATCTCGTCTTCTATCTATTGCATTGGCCTTAGTGCTAGTAAATTTTCTAGCTAAGTGAAGCTCATTTGATGAATCTATTCTGGTTCGGTGATGATATGCTATTTTGAAAGGACCCTCAATTTTTATGCATTTGTATGTAAGCATTCGGGAACAATTTTCAGGAGTTTCATCATCGACTCTTGAATTAGTCTGGTATCATCTCCTATGATGTCATCACATTCAATCTTTGCAGTATATAATTTATCGTTCTCATCACCAGGGGACTGATCGTCGCTTGGCTCATCCTAATTATGTACCATTGATCATTTGTATGTCACTCCTCACTGTCGATCTGATCTTCAATTTCATAATGCAAATACCTTTTATTGTTGTTTGAAGCCTCCACTTGAGAAGAAGACTTGTACATAACACATCAGATGAGCTTGTTTGCGTAACCAATGTAAGATGATGACGAAGTCGAGAAGAGGATCAGCGAGTCTACTGTGCCGTCATATAGCCTACACAGTGTGTAAATTCTTGTGTAGATTCACTCACTGGACTATGTGTAACGAGGGTTTAGTATTTAAGGGTTTAAGATGAACTCTTACAATTATTCCTTAAGACGCTGCTCCTACGTAATAATTTTTGTGGAATTCTGACATTGCTACACTGGCAAGAGCAAGAGTAGCATCTGAACGTTTCTTTTGAAGGATAAGGCACTGATATTTGAGTCTGATGATTTGAAGTGGTTTTAGCACCTACACATGTTTAGTATTTGCAACCTAGCTTAAGATAATTAGGAGGTTAAATTCCTCCATGCACCCTTAAGATTTGAAGTTCTGAAACAAACTCTGCGCATGTGTCTTTTGCAGATATTTCTATGAAATACTTGGGAACTCAGTGTTAAGACGAGTAAAACCAAAAAGATGGCGATGGAGGTCAAGCTTTCTCGGCTTGATCGTGTTTACAGACCACCTGTATGTACCTCGCTCCTTTCTCAACTCTGACAAAAGTATATGATTCATTGTAGGTGAATTTAAGCCTCAACTTATCCACTGTATGCTCTAGTTATTCTTTGCTTTCTACATTTGATTTTCTGCTTTCCTTCATTCTTTATAAATTACACACATCAGTTTGTTATCAAATCCTGGAGTCTATGTTTTATCATGAATTTTGCGACAAATTCCTTTCTCTTGCAATGATGTGATTATTTTTCCAGGATGTTGTGGATGGGAGTGTAGTTGTAAATTCAGCCTCAAGTATTTCACATCAGGGTATTCGCCTGACTGCTGTGGGAACCATTATGTTGCAGGTGCGTAATCCTCCCCCACTTTCCCCCCAGTCTTTCTCTCTCAAACTTTCTTGATTCATTCACTGAATCCAGACATATTTTTCATGTTGCACACGTTTCTGAGCTTGTAGGAGACATTGGAATCAAGCAATCTTGCTCAGGAGCACATATTGCTTAGGTGCTTGACTTATTTAAATTACCTACTTCTCAGAATGTTTGTCTGTGACTGTTATTGTTTGCAGCTGAGTGCAAGACAAGTGGGAGTTTTTGAGGCTCTCTATACCTCTGTTAAACCTATCCAGCTCTTGTGAGTATCCAACTCATATCTACTTTCAAGAGCAAAAGCATAAATTGTAGTGCTCAACTCAATATTAGAAACTGGGTTATTGTAAGCAGTTCATAGAGTGTTAGCTGTGGCAAAAATATGTCTGCAGGAGGACAAATTAAGGCGTCAAAAGCAGCACTGGCAATCTTTGAAGCACATGCCAAAACTAAGAGATTTCACAAACATCTGTAGTTGTTGCAATAGTATTGGCCTCTCTTGTGAACATTCCTAAAGTCATTGGGTGGTTCCATGAAAATCTCATTATTTTTCACTTTTCTTTATTCTTTTTAGGCATGCTAAAGAGTACAGAAGCATAAAAATATTCTGTTGTATAGGCACAAAGTTGTGGATATTGAAGCAGCGGGAAAGATTCGTCCAGGAAAAACAGAGGTGAGTATCACATTGATCCTGTGCTATTTTCCATTCCCACAATCGTCAGCCTCAAGTACTTACAGAATCTAAGCATATGGTAACAACAGTGCCTTACATGACAAGGTGGTGAGGTGATGCTTTGCCCTAAGGATTAGGAATTTATGATTATACACCAGATCTAACCTGGAGCAGTATTGCATCTGATCAATGCCTATCATTTTTCATTTCTTTTTTTTCTTAATTTTGACCTGCACATGTTGAAAGCAGCAGTGGTTTTAGACCCTGCACCTTTTTCTGTCTACCTAATTTCTGTAGAAGAAAGTTAGACTGACACCTATGATTCTAGTTTTCCTTGATTTTTGTGTCTTGCTTCATATGTATGATATGATTTAAGATTTATATTCTGCAATTTGTATGTGACAGATACCATTTCACATTTCCTTAGATCCATCAAAGGGAGCTCTGTCTCCACATCTATATGAGTCCTTCCATGGTGCCTACGTCAATATTCAGGTCATTTGTGCTCATATGGCATCAGTGCAATGTTTAACCATTTATAGAACTTATATGCCCGTCATGTATGTACATGTTTCTTATTGACTCCACTGCATTTTGTAGCTGTTAGGTGACAAATATCAGGACAAACTATGTATATTGAAGACTCCATTTTATTGATTGACTTGTTAGAAAGTTGTCCCTGTGTATGAATAACTCAAACTTTTGAATACTTATCCATTACATGGACCAGCGAAGTATTAAATTGCAAAGATTAAGAACAGTGTGTCTACTACTGTACACTTCATCCTAAATTATTCAGTTTTTCCCTCTGAAGAGAAATTAGAGTGATACACATTGTGTATTGCATTTCATGTGAAATGTCTGGAGGCAGCAGGGTTACTAATACTTGCGTTCATTCAATTCTGGGCGTGTGTTACAGTATCTAATTACAGCTGAAATTATGAGAGGATATTTACAGAGACCCATGTCCGCCACTGTTGAGTTCATGGTGGAAGGAAAAAGAGGTACACTTCGTGCTTGTGCCTATTCTTTTTCAGGGTCATCTGATTTTTGCACAAAGCAACAGAAGCTTGGTGATATTTGGGTCACCACAATTGCTCATCTAGTAATCTCAGTTTTTGTTGTCTTCACAGGAATTCACAATAACTTAGGAATGCAATTATGTTGTCTTCACAGCGTGATATCCTGCATCAAGTGGCTTCGAGCTTACTTGTAGAGTCATTGTCTCTTGGAGCATCCCTGATTACTATGCATTGGAGCATGTTCAAAAGATCAACTTAAATGGTTAGTGGTGACGTATAATTTTCTTCATAGATTGATATTTGGATGCAGATCAAGTACCAAGAGTGCGTCTTGAGCCAACACCTGTAAATTTTTACATCACCCAGGACACACAAAAGCATATGATTGCTTCAGTTCTTCGATCAGGTCAATTTTTGTTGTGTCATTCTAGCTTCTCATTGTTAACTGTGATACTGAAAGTAGGCTTTAGGTATTTTTATTTGTTTGTCTCATCTGAACGATACAAGTCTTTAAGTGTACTTTCAAATCTTTATGCTTAAGAATCTGCACTCTTTATACTGCAGTAATTGTATTAGTGGAGTCAAGTCAGTGTTAAGCATTGCTACGTCCCAAGTTCAGATTGCTAAAAACTCTCCCACATTCTTTATACTTTATGCATTGACTTGCAAATGTCCAGTATCTCCCAATCACCTCATGCATTTCTTGGGGAAATGTGGGAATTTCAGGAGGTTTCAAAGTTACTGGATGGGTTGTTACTCAATGCTCCCTATCAGAATACGTGACCGGTGAAGTAACTGTAGAACACTCAGCTGCTCCAATTTATTCAATAGACGTTCAGCTTTTACGTGTTGAGTCAGTTGCTTCTGGTGACAAAATGGCTACTGAAACCTCAGAAATTCAGAGCACCCAGGCAAGTTCCTCACTACTATGGATAACGAAGTGTGAGGGTGCAATTGCACTCAACTTATAATTTCAACATGAGACTCAAACGATCTTCTGCACGTGTATAATTATTTGGTTTGATCATGACATAAAACCTTCACGTGGGAGTATTTCTAAGCTTCTAAATACATTCAAATGTATATCTGTCTACATTATTATCAGTTGAGTACAGTTGTGCATCACTTGTGCAAGAAATACAAGTCATTCTTTTTGGTATATGTTCAGGTGGCAGATGGTGATATTTGCAAGGGGCTGCCCATGCCCATCTATATGGTTCTTCCACGCCTTTTCACATGCCCAACACTGTCTGCTGGGTATGTAAGACGAGCTGCAAAAAATGTCATATTTGCTGCTATTTTCTAGCAACTCCTGCTCAATGAAAGTCCCAGTTCCTCTATCCTTCTTAGTTCGGAGTGATATTATGTTGGTATCTGTGGCTCAATAGTGTGGGGTTTTAAATCTTCTTGATATGGTCAACTGGCACCAAATGTGCAAGTGAGTCATGCAAGTCAAGTTCATGTGTTATGGAACAGATATTCCCATCTCTCTCTTTGAGTTCATGTTTATGAAAAAGGATCTAAAATATATTTGAAGCAGAAACTAAACACCTGCAAATGCTGAATAACTTGTGTGCCTCCAGGGCCTTTTCTTTGGAATTCGAGCTGTCAATTGTCATCACATTCGATGTTGGATTATCCAAACATGCACTGCTCTATGAACCTACTGCATCTAAGCAAGCGGTACTCCACTCACCTTTTCAAATTTCTTCATTCTCCATTTTTTCTCTTGTATATTATGGAAGCACTCTATTTGATATCCATCTTGTGTCTACAGTTTTTATTTCGTTCTATATACTTGACTGTAGATGTAACAACAAATCAAGTATCGGTATTGTTCAACTGTCCTTTTATGGCATGCACTGTTTCTGTGGTCGAGTTCTGAAATGCATTAGTACGGATGGAAATATATGTTCATGGACACTCATAACAGTCGCTATTTTCATATTCTGCTTATCAAGTACGCAAATGTGTATTTCAGACTGCGTATGAAACACTGCCATTGAGGCTTGTGCGTGTATGACCAGGTGAGCAACAGCTGTTGCTGCTTATCTATATGCAACTTGAATCACTCTGATCTTCATGAGTATAGTTAAGTCTTTCATGATGAATTGAGGATGCATCAAATTGTGGAATACGGTCCTTACGATCAGACACTCTACTTTTGTGTTTGTTTTAGCAGTGAGCAACATTGCCAGGATGTCGTAGCTGTGTTGCAACAGTTCTTATCTCTTGGTAAGGCTTTTGATGTGGATCATCTATGGACAGCTCCATACAGTGTTCTAGAATCTGAAATGCACCTTCATCCTTGTGAGATCAGTTTCTTCCGGGCGAGCACAGTAAACAATTGAGTATATGCAATCATGGAGAAGAATTTAGAGAAGTTTTGTAAGTACTCCAGATTTCACTGGAAAGAATCTTTGCACTTCTGCTGTGCTAGAGTGCAATTGAAATTGTAGAAAAGGTTAGTAACGATTGTTGCTGCATTTCTGGAGGAATCTGTCATCCATCATGTGGTCGCATATAAATATATACTAAATTTAATAAAATTGTTACTATGTTTATTCTCACAAGAGCATTTTTTTTATAATGCTTGATTGTTTGAATATTCTATTCTTGGTAATATCAGAATAGAACCAAACAATTTGGTTATAGTGCAGATTTACAATAACTGAAGGAGGGCATCAAGGTTTTTAAAGAAAGTCATTCTTAAACTGGCTTTGAGATTGCCTTCCAGAATGACCAACAAAGATTGTGAACAAGGCAAACAACAGAAATAATGATCAGGTTTACAATATGAGCTCCTTTAGTGCCACATTTCAAATAAGGCTGATTGTATAATTCCAAGTGTTTTATTCTCAGTAGTTAGAATTGAAGAAATTTTGGTAAATACAGCCCATACCTTCTGCAAGTGGACTAAAACGCAGAAATCAATGGATACCTGCTTTTCACCAGAATCCTACTGTTCAAAACCCAGATAGTCTAATGTAGATGATAGCCCTGACAAATATCTAGAAAATCTGAACTTTTACAAGCAGATTTTGCATTCACTAGCATATTCAAGTGTCATGAACATGCCTCTTAAGAAATGCAAGGTATGGAAAATGGCAAGCCACTAAACAACTGATCCCAAGAGTGGGAACTGTCTTGAATCATCAGTTGGTCAACAAAGTTAAAGTTAGAACGTGCTCCCTTCTGGGGGCTGTTGTAATTTGCGATTTGCTGGGATTGCCATCTCTTTCTTCAGCTCCACCAGGATGTCCTCCATGGTGTGTGAGTGGTGCCAGTCTGCAAGTAATGGGAAATATCTTGGATCAACCTGCACAATATGAATCTATATTAGCAGTTTCATGAGACACTAAATTTTGCCCTGTTTAAGATATTTGCGTTCATCCACAACAATTTCTCAAAAATAGAAAAATCTTGACAAAAGTGGAAATCAGGATGTAGAGTTATCCTTTAATTAAACTGAAGTTTTCGTCAGGAGGAGGTTGTTTTGCATACAAAACTTTCCATGTTCGGTAAGTTTTGGGTGCATGCTTGGAGTTGGTGTGAAGGTTTGACCAAAGAACATTCTATATCGGTTCATTGAGGGCCCAACTCATTTGAGCATCTCTTGGCATGCCAAAGTGGGTCTGACCCTCAATGAACCAATATAAAAAGTTCTTTATTCAAACCTCCCCATCAACTCTAAGCATGCACCCAAAACTTATCGAACATGAAAAGTTTTGTATGCAAAACAGCCAACTCCCAACCAAATCTCCAGTTGAATTAAAGAATACCTCTAATGTCTGGCAGGAATCAACAAGGAACCAGTTCATAAGTATGAAATGCTGAAACTGGATAATATACAAAGATGAAGAAAATACGCACCACTCCTGTCTCCTGATTGATGTGATTCATATTGATACGAGAGTGGAATCTGACACTGGGAGGCTTGTCTGGATAATCCTTGTCACAGAACAGTTTCAATGTGTAGATGCGACCTTCATGGACAGTCTGCACCAACAGAACTGACCTAAAAGTGTCAGAGACACAGTTAAAACAGCGGAACAAAACACAGATTAATGAGACATATAGCAACAATGAAATGAAATTGACTTTTAAAGTCCAGGAATCCAAAAGGCTTATGGATTAGAAATACATCAAGATGGTGTCAAAAAGGCTAATTCCCTAGAGTAATGGAGTGCAATGGTGTCCATGAGCTTGCAATTAATATCAAGTTGATGATTAAGTTAGACAAAAGACTTGAGACTACCTAGGACCACATTTTGAAATAGGAAAGGAAACCTATTTCTAATGGAGGTGTAGAGGGGACACTTCAACATAAAGTGGATCTCATTTTCAGCCACATTGTAAGAGCACAAGTGGCATAATATATTATCTCTAGGGATTGGAATAGTCAGCCACCGACCACTTGCAATGGCGAGTGTATGATTTGAGGTGCAGTAAGCAACAATGATTTTGTGTTGGGGTGGTGTCTAGGGTTGCTTCAAGTACGCTTCACATCATAGGCAAGAAGAGGTGAGGTAGTCTAATTTCTTTCCCTTGAGGTGGAAAGAGCTTTGGAAGTGTTGGGATGTCACGGATTTTCACACAAGAACTCCAACTGCGTTTTTTTTTGTTTTTTTTCATGAAGCATCCAGTTTCAGAGTTTTAACAACTCACATGGTTTGGTCCAATAATGGTGCCAGTCCATGAACGCATGAATACATCATCACCATCATCCATGCCATAGCTGACTGTGCCATCTCCAATGCCTTTCTCACCTCTCTCAAGTTCTTCAAGGAGTCGGAAGTTCCTGGGAACTGCAACCAGTGGACAAAAATTAATGAACCTCAGCTACTTAAATGTTTACAAGTTGTTCTTCAGTTTTTGTGTTGATTTACTTCATTGTTAAGAAACTATGGCAACGGAGTAGGCTCTGGGAAGAGTGTGTGACATCCTGACAAGGATTACCAACATGAAATAGATGAAATTCTGAACAGCCAGAGAGAGATGAGTAATCAATATTGTATAATTAGTTTGACTCATTCGCAAAATTGTTGTGTTGGCAAGGTAATAAGTGAGTACCAACTACAGAACCACCAGAATTCATCTCAGTCCGCCCTAAATTACTGGTTGTGATCAGCACAAGCTCCTTCAAACTTGCTGTGAAGTTTTGCCATGGTGTACATGTGTGAATATCTCCATCACAAAAGCTTTGGCAACTAGGTAATTAGCAATGGTCGTGTTGCTTTAGCCAATTGCAGGGTGTGTGCTTCAATAACACTATGTAATGAACAATAAATTAATTTGAATTTAGTGCCACATAATGTTACATAATCTAGTTTTCACCTAAAGGAATGGTCATTGATTCAAACATGACATGACATTGAATCAATGACCGTTTTGTGCATTCTCCATGTCTTTGAGACAAACATCGTCCACTGTGAGAATGCAAGGTGCAATGTGATCCAGCATGCATGTTTGATGCATTCAACAAACTGGGTGAGAGGCCTTAAAATCTAGCAAATTCACAAAGTTGGAACACTCATGATTGATTAGCACGACCTTAAGATAGAAAAACCAACACTTGCAAATTAATTTCATGCGTAGTGATCAACCAACCTAATTGAAGTTGCTGCCACGATTCCACACCCCAACATCGTGTAGAGTCAAGGAGAGAAAAACCCTAGTATGACATAATTGTCATGGATGCATATGGATGTGATGTCGTAATTGCATACTCAGTGATAAGATGCGTGCAAGCAACCCTGGTGAGCATCGTCTACCACAAATTTGCACCCGTAAATCACAGTTAGGATCATATGATAAGTTCAACCCAAGAAAAATAAATTGGAAATGTATGTGGATGCAATGGGTGCAATGCCTGATAAATGTATATATAATTGGATCTGCAGTTCACGTATAACATTCCACCAATTAAAACTCGAACCTCAATCGAACAAACCAGGATTCAAGTTAAACAACAAACCCCTTGGAAAAAGAACAATAAATGCGTGTGAATGCAATGTGTGATGAAGAGTCAATACAACTAAGTGCATCTCGAGTTCGACGTGACATGCTAAAACATGCTAGTTTAAGCCCACAATTTCATAGCCATAATTTACAGTCAAGATCGAAAACAATGGAGCCTAGAAGAAGAAAAACCATGAGTATACAAATTTTATGATGGCAACAAGCAACAAAGTCCTCAAGAAGTTCACACAATTTGCGCACCCAACCCGTAATTGTCTGTTGTAGTTGTGAAGAGGCATGTAATTGCGCCCTAAGTTCAGTGAAAGATATTACCAAAAACCCCAGTTCAAGTTTTTGGTGCAACTTCACACATTCTTGAGATTGAAAATAGCAATTTCCTAGCAAAAATAAAATCATGAGCGCATGTGGGTACGATGCAATGAGGGCATATAAATTCTAACCTAAGCCAAATGCAACGCATGTAACCAACCTAGTGGAAGCTCCTTCAGCCACCACGATCCCACTTGTGATGGAATGACAAAGGGTTTGACGCGTGCGAGAGAGAGAGAGGCGAGGGTTTTGCGAAATGCCCCTAAATGCTCATGGTTAAAAAATGTTATGGATGGGATGTATCTATGCTTGCTAATTCATTTGGTATGCTATCAATCAATCCTCACCATAACATTACTCATTGACATGGGCCCTCAGAATATAACAGTGAGATGTTGGGAGTTCAATCTGAATTTGAGTCTCTCGGCGTAGCTTTTCGAGCATCTCACTTTTATATTATGAGGGCATATGGAACGAGAGCTAAATATTGAGTAATGTTATGAGACCTTAAGTGAGGATTTATCACAATCATCGTGGAAAGGGTATGGATGTGGGAACATCCACACCATGAGTGTTCGTGGACGCGGCCAAGAGTTTTCTTATGATAATGGTATGCTAGGGAGAGAGGTCGTTTTGAACACACATGGAAGTCAAAGATTTATCTATAACATGTCAAGTTGTGAACCCTCCTAGTCAAATGCACTTAAATGAAAAAATTGAAAAACTTTTAAGAAAACCATTGGATTTCTTTGTCAATCCAATGCTATTTGTGAGCCACTTGCTTGGTCAACATATTCCGAGGCTAAGTACAACATGGTGCCATAAGCATTTGATTTCCAGAGTTTAATCGCCCCATGCTAGATCACATCTTCATTCAGTTGGGCCATTCCCCTCCCACGCCTCCTTCACTCCGGTCTTCCTGCCCACACCTGCGTGGGAACTCTTCCTTGTTGGGAACCAATGTGACAATACCCAGTTACTTAAGCCATCAAGCTCCTTTGGCATGTGAAGAAACTCCATCAATTAACTTGGGAATAAAATGAAAGTGATGTCAACTTGAATATTTGTAATTTTGACCGGGTATTGTCACAATGGTTCCCAACAGGGAAGAGCTCCCACGCAGGTGCGGGCAAGAAGACCGGGCAGTGAAGGAGGTGTGGGAGGGGCGGGGCCCAACCAAATGAAGATGTGATCTAGCCCGGGGCAGTTTAGTCAATCTCAAGAATTAGATTAGGGTTAACAAGATTGGAATCGGGCCATGTTTATCACATACCCTGAGTAGGTATTTTTAGATTATTTTTCCAATTGGAAAGGTCGAATACATAAAATTGTGGGAGGCTTCATTTGAAACAACATTTTGCTACTACTTTTAGGCATTTGACCAAAAAAAATATGGTTTTAATATACTGGAGCACTTTTTCCATACACTTGACCGTGCTTGCTCCCATTAAGAAAAACGACCTCACAATGAGCACACACAAAGTCCACACAGCTCATAAGGTTGATACTTGATAAAAGTATGCAAGCTTTAATCAAACATTAATCTTATGCAAACACATGTAGTTGAGTGGCATATGGCAAGACTTGTAGTTAAGAATGGACACCAAAAAACATATGAGATTGGACTATATCCTCAAAATAAAAATAAAATAAAAATTGTTCTAAGTTCACACACAGTCATAGTAGTACTCAACACTAGGATGTTGCACCCCTGGTGTCATGAATTTGCAATTAATTATTCCCCACTTAAGGTGGGCCACCCTTGCAAAATGAACAGTTTCACCATGAGTATTGTTCACTTTGCAAGGGTGAACAAACAAACAGGCCACAAAAATGATTTGTCACCAAAAGTGTTTCCCATTTAGTGTTAAATAATTGCATGCCTACTAGCCAGCCAACTACATGGCCCCCAACATCATCAGTGCATGTCAACGCTGAGGTGAACAAAATACGGTTGGCTTGATTCGTGCTTCCCTGCCAACACATCTTGTAACCTTCCCTGGAAGTTTTTTTTGAATGTAAAGCTTGGTTAATAGCATGTATAATGTTTTGATTGAGAGGGTTTATGTGTCAACTTAAAGAGATTAAAAAAGAATATTCACTTTGACCTCTTATAACTTTCACATTTATATTTCGATGCTGAAACTTGGAACAACAATGTTCGTGATTCATAATTGCTAACGGGATGAGACAATCCTCGATCCGATCCAACGGCGGTAATCGTTTGTGGAGATAGAAGTCTTGTGGGGGAAAGAGAGGGGGACCCAAAGGCCAAAGGGCAAATGTGTGCTAGGTGTGTCGGACTTGACCGGGACCGTTGGAAGAGGAACTTGATAAGTTAGATACTCAATCCGGGAGCTGACCCTTCCTGGTCCAAAGGAGTGAGCTCAGGGTCTCAAAGAGTAAGAATGCCGCCGTTGTTGAAAAAGGTTAGGACCCCTACTCTCTCCCTCGGGTCCGTGCCATGTCATCGACATGCAGGCAACGGCATCTCCCCAGATGCCAAGTGGCATCGTTGACTGCCTTGGCCTTTGTGACGTCTAGGTGAACTTAGTATCAGTCATGAATGGAGAGGCTACCTTATAGTAAAGCCAATTACCCTCTATAAGGTACGCGGGTGTTATTCGGTTTGTTTCTCATGTTGTCCAATTCTAATAATTAAATTTATACAATGAAACTTGTGTTGCAAAAGCAAATCTACAACGAAACATCAACAAAAACTGGATTGGAATTTTGATCTCGTCTTATTTGATTATGACTATCGGAAATACATGTTTGTTAACTAATGTTCTCCCAATTGTGTTCATCACTGAGTGTGGAGTAGTTAATAGAATTTGAAGATGTAGTACAATCTCTTTTGAGCATATGTTTTTATGGTGTTTGGTCTTTGACCCTCACCTAACAGGAGGGGTGAATCATGGAAAGGAAGGGTGAAAATGTAGGTTGTGGAGGGTTGTTATTCAAGGATTTAACTGCTATATCAAGATCAAGGAACTTGGATTAGTTTAGTAAGCTCAATTAAGATGAATCAGCAACCAACCTATAGGGGGGAATTTTCATTACTACCCCCTCAGTAGGTGTTAGAAAACCAAAATGCCCCTTATAGGTTGAGGGCCGAATCATTCCAATTGGATCATGCTAATTTAATCTAGGGTTTCTTCTACCTTTTGTAGTTTAATATGCTACACATATCACATGGTTAAATAATAATGCACTGCGTAATTATGGACAGGACAACAACCCCATGGTCAATGTTGGGTAAGGAGATGTAAGAGATTGGTGCCAGACACTATTCATGGTATGATCTTTGCCCCAAGCACACTAATTATGGTAAAGAAAAAGTGTGGGCATATGTATAGTGCAACGTCCGGCAAGAGCCTAAGGCTAATACAAATGCAGCCTACAAAATTTGTGACTTAGCCTATAAAATTTTGAAAGTGTAGGACAAAGAGCCTATGGACAATTTAAAAACATAGGATATCAACCTATGTGATAAAAAACATGTAGGAAATTTTGCCTACAAATTTTTTAAAAGAGAGGATTTTAGCCATTCATCCTTCTTCAAATTTGGAAATTAGTTGGCCTAAGTACATATCTTTAGGCTAATACTCGGGGCTCTTGGGTGGCACATAGGCGGATATCAATAATAGCCCTGACTCCCTCCCCGCCGATCTTTACAAATACCACAGCCCAAGCCCCATCACCGCACCATTCATCACAGCTCCTCTCTCATCAGTTGCGATGTTGCACCACTGAGAAGCAGCACTCAGCCTCTCTCTCTCTCTCTCTCTCTCTCTCTCTCTAAGTTGGAGTCCTTCTTTGAAATTGAAATTTCCTAACCTACTAACGCTTGCCGACATTGCAAGATGCCAATGTGTTAGTACTGCTACTTGTGAGAGAGCTTTCTCTGTGCAGAATAACATCAAGCAGAAGAATAGGAATCGAATGACAACAACACACTTGGATAGTGTGATGCGGGTGGCGATTGAAGGACCAACCAACAATTTTGAGTTTATTTTGCAGGAAGCTATATCTTTGTGGAAGGATTCAAGAAAGTTTCGATTCTTGTTTACTAATCCTGAGAAATATCTTGCAGGAAGAGTAGAGGTTGAATCAGAAGATGGTGAGGACTTTCACCCTTAAACTCATTTGAATTTTAGCAACCTTTCATAACTTATAATCACCTCTTAAAAAAGAGTTGGTTAATCCTTGGCCTTCAAACGTGGTGAAGGGCTTAGCCAGGTTCAATTCCTGCCAAGGATACCACTTAGTACTCAAATTTTGAATTTAAAGCCTACAACATTAAAAGATATGAAGGATTTTAACCTACTAAAAATTAGTTTTGAAGGCAATTGGCGGGTAACTTAAAAACTCAAAAGGTTTTCAACTTACAAAAATTTGATATTGTAGGATGCAACCTATGCCATGAGGGAAATAGCCTATGCCCTTTTAAAGAGGTAGGCAATTAACCTTAATAACTTCAAAAACTTTTCGGACGCTGGTATAGTGGGACTTACCCTTGGCAACCCTATCATGTGGTCTATTTTATACATCACCACACAAGAAAATAAAGTGAACCCCTACTTACACTCGAATCTTCAACCCTATGTTCTCATTCTTTGACCTTTGATTGTGGGAAAGATATAAAATGCATGCTATTGAGAATGTGAATCCGAAAAAATCTAAATCTCGCTTCCTAAGTCCAAGAATCGAGGACCAAAAACATCAAAAATAGCATGAAAAGTACTTTGTTTTTTAAACAACAGTTGCATCCGAGTGCCGCCGAATCTAGCCAATGAGAGCATCAAATATGAAACTATTGCTACATATTCCCGGGCCTACAAATTAATGCCTAGTGCCAAGTAATGTCACAAAGCCCTTATGCTCATAAATATACCTGAAACAAAGAAACGATGCTGATACATGCAACAGTGTCCGGGAGATTTTTCGCGCATAACCAATTCAAAACCTAGTGTTTCCAACTCCAACTGGTTACATGTTGACGTCTTTCAGGTTTTGCTATATTAATTGAAGGGTATATTCTCCAGATTCTAAAATAATCCGCAATTATCCTGAAGTCTTGAACGTCAACCAGTTATTTCTCATCCTCAACCGGTTCATCTATAACTGCACTAAAAATGATATATTAGTGTCATATGGTATTTTATGTCACTACGGTCACTTTTCGGAAGACATCTCTTATGAATAAGTGAACAAATATTCGCATGGATGATGGATGAGTTCAGCCATTGGCCAAAACCCTACCTTCTCTTGTCAACAACTTGTGATGAAATATTATCATAATTTAGATGAACTGGCACTTGGTAAGTGACAGTACTTGCAACACTGTAAATCTATTATCTCCCAAATTTTTTATAAGGAATGACAAAAAAAATGTTGGGTTAACGTTTAGTGTTGGTGACACTATACCACAGTTTACAATTAGTGTTGAGCAAGACGATTAGAATTGGTGACACTAAATATCATATTTAGTGTAGTTGTCGGTTCTCGGCGTTCATTGACAAGAAAAACATTGGCATAACATTATTCAGATCCATAACAGTGTTATGTGGGATTGACAGTATTCTATAGAATATTCCATCATTCAAACTGAATGTGAGGAATATTTTGCAGAATATTGTCAGTCCCACAAAACACTGTTATGGATCTGAATAATGTTATGGGTTCCCCCCAAACTTCTGATTTCATTTTGCTCCCAACTTTGAGCATAAATTCATGCCTATTTATAGGCACTGTCAGTTACACAAGTTCACGAGTGCCGCAGTGCCACTGACTCTCTTCAGTTTGATGATTGCATAAGAATAAATTCTGTATTCTAAAACAAACTCTCATATCAGAATAGTACACCTTGCCATTAGGGCAATGGCAGGAGAGAACCGACCGGTAGTTGCAGATGAAGCGGTTGAGTTTGAGAAATAACCGGTTCAAATTCAAAACTTCAGGAAATTTACCAATCCATTTAGAGGAATTTAGAGAATATTCCCCAATTTAGCAAAGAAAGCCCGAAAGATGTCTTTTTTCTTCTTTTTCTTTTGGAACATTGGAGGCGTTTGACCACCAACCTAGTTTTCCATCAAGTAGAGAGACGATTTCAAGTAAAAAAAACCGAAAGATGTCAACATGTAACTGGTTGGCCTTGGAAGCACTAGAATCTCAACCAATTGAGCCCCAAAATTTGTCCAAACATTGAATCCAACTCATGAAGCCACAACGTGCCTCTAACATTGGCTATTGGGGCCTTTTTAAGGCAAGGTCACATGCTCCATCCTTTCCCAAAGCCACATAAAGCTTAGATTTTGATTGCCCACTAATTGTGTTATAGAGGGCGCTCTCTCTCATAAATGCTTTGGCTTTGTTTATTTGAAGAGTTGAAGGGCTCTTGAGAGAGGGCCCTCTATAATGTATTCCCTGAGCAATAAGAATTGAGACATATGTGGGCTTTGGGACCTTGTTTTAAAAGATCTAAAAATTGATAGCAAAGGCCCGTTTATGGTGCCATGAGTGGGGATGCTCTAAGTCTTCTAGAGATTTAGTGCCCAACAAGTGCCCAACTTGCTCCTTTCTACACTATCATGTGTAATGAGGTTTCCCCATGCTATTTTATCAACATTCCACACTATTTTAAATATCTACCACCATAGTAACAAAATACATGCAAAAATTTATTGTGGTTGCTATACATTTATTTTCTGTAGTTTTCATGCTCCAAGGTAATTTTCATGGGTAAAGAGGCAAACCTATTCGCAAAGGCAACCTAATTGCACATACCATTGTACATAACACTACCTGGGAAGTTTTTGGGGCATAGTCGGTCAAGATCCTAGTGATTCTAAATCCAACCATTTACATGTTGACATCTTCCGGTTTTGCATTTTTCATTTGATGTATATTCTATAGATTCCTCTAAAATGATTGGTAATCCTCTTGAAGTCTCGAACTTCAACCGGTTATTTCTCAAACTCAACCGGTTCATCTGTAACTAACCGCCGGTTCTTCCCGAGCAGTGGTACATAACTTTTAGCATTGCTTGGCAACAACCTCTTGTTGATCAAGACTTGCATGCATGTAATTTAAGGTAGAAATACCCAAACCGGTTAACCACCCTCTACCCGTGCAATAGACCGCCGTCAGAATAGTGAAATGCCATTTCTGAAACCAATCATGGCGAGGCTGGCAACTTCAATGCATATACACTTAGTTTAGCCAAATTTAGTCATGTTTAATGTACTCATGAGTTAACTGGTTTAGGTGGAAATGCGGATTACCGTGTTCGGTGTAGGGAGAATTTGGTGAACGAGTAGGGGGTTTGACAACTTTCCACTTTGAAAAATTGTAGAATTTTTTGTACAGGACAAAAATATATGAAACAACTTGCATTCTTCATGAATCCTTCTCGTCTATCTTGGAAAATTATCTCATGATTGTAAGACCATATCTTCAATGCGAATCGCCTTATTTTCACGGGTTATGGTATTTCTACCTTAATTTATGTGCTTGGAAATTGTGGGATAGTGGCATGGACGCAACCCCAACTAAAAAACATAATATAGCATTATCCCCAAACTGTTACCAGGATTGGATTGGATTGGTTCATTGTGTTACCACCATATAAGTACAATCTTGTCCTAGTTTGCACCATTTTCAATATGTGCTATTGGCACATTTTGTACGATTTGGGCGAACCAATCCATACACTCATTCCTTGTTGGATGCCTAAACCCTTGCTTCCAAGGAACCAATGTACGGGTTGTTTCCAAGTCCAACTGGTTACATGATTTGGGCGAACCAACCCATACACTCGTTCCTTGTTGGATGTCTAAACCCTTGCCTCCAAGGAACCAGTGTACAAGTTGTTTCGTCCCAACCCATTTTGTACCACTTCAAGTTATAGTTGACATTTTGACAGCTATGGATTCGTGGTGTCTACGTGAACTCATCCGTTGCGGAGGTGAAAACATAGTGAATTATGCTATAGCATGTAACTAACTATTTTTAGATGGATTGACTTCAAAATAGTATTAGAGACCTTGAATTAGTATGATGAAAGTTGGTTCAAATGAGATGGCCATCGACCTTGTAGGGGACTTGTTTTTATTAGAGCCCCTTCATCCATGATGGGTAAGTTTAAGTAGACGCCACGAATCCCTGTCCCATTTTGACCCTACAATTCAACGTGTATATGTCCAACAATCCTACATGTATATAAGGGTTTATGTAGACAAAGACTAAGGGTTGTTCAGACCCCCAAGATTTATGCACCTTGGATTACATATCAAGGGGCACAAGTCTAATTTTGTCATGTATCTTGATCAAACATCTAAATATTAAGTGGTGTGTGGTTAGGTTTGGATACGAAAATGAATGCCAAAAAGACATGTGTTCAAAAGAGATTGAACTACTTGCTAGAATATCATTACCTATTCTAGATTCAATATCAACGAGATTGGAGAAACAAGTATGATCATTTATGAAGCAAGAAAACTTCCCTTTGCAAGTAAGATAATCACAATTTTTTTGTAAATCATGATGGAAATGGCAACAACCTCAATTTGGATTTGTTATTAATCTTGTACTAACCGAGCGTCTAATGTCCTAGGAAAACTAGGCTAATCGGAATATGTGTATGTTTTAAGTCCACTTACCTTGATATGAGATGGTGGGATTGTGTGAAAACAACTAAGGTAGACATGTGTTATTTGGATATTTTTCTCTCTACACCCACTTCTTGAAAGATGCGAAACATGCAGTTAGTGCGAGATGATAGGCGAATCGAAATCATGCCCGTATCTATTTGCCTCATAATTTAAGGAGCTCATATGAATATCTTATGTTGTTATTAAAGTGAAGATTCATTTGCTCATTAAGTGGTCATATAGGTTCTCCTAATCTTGTTGTCTATTGAACCTAGAATGGTTAGCATATTTTGAACATGTGGTCCACTCTCTTTTAAATACATGTCTCTTTGACGTCCGTTCTTAGTTTCACACGTAACCATATACCACTCAAATGTAGGTGTCCAAATTATTGTTGTGTTCAATTTAGGCATGTCTACCATACATCTCCAAAATAGATAAACTAAGGCAGAAATTTGGAAAACAGTGAATGACCACCATTGGTGCACTAGATAGGAATAGAATGATTCTTGTGTGGACCCAAAATGGCTAATTGTACAAGTGTTGGCCCATAAAAAGATGCAGCAATAGGCCAAATGCAACAATAGGTTAGAAAGGACACGTTTTACACCACTTGGGATCACTTTTGGGTGCATTTGAGTTAATTGTTTTGTATGCATTCAGATGCAAAGTAAGATATTTTGATGCTAAATTAGGGAGACTCTATTATACAAGAAGGGATTTGACTTACTTCTTTGAGAAAATGAAACGAAATGTTTGCATGGAATAAAATTGCCAAACAACGTGCATTCCTCGTCATTTCCTCTACTCCATCCTTTTGAAAAATATTGCACGAATTTCAAGCCACCCTTTTTGGCTTTATCAGATTATTTTCACTGTTTTCTGTTTTTCCACCATATGTAAGGACAAATCACACGTGCTCACAAGAAGAACATCTTTTTGAATCATTCACTCGGGGTTGCAGATATTTGGCATCTGAACCTTTTCCAATACCATGTACGATTCGAGCCTGAGGTTTAAGTAAGTTAAAAGTGTATATGCCTCAAGGCTCCTCACAAGCAGTGCCCGGGAAGTTTTGGGCATAGTCGGTCAAGATCCTAGTGATTCTAAATCCAACCGGTTACATGTTGACATCTTCTTCCGGGTTTGCTTTATTCATTATTCGAGGTATATTCTATAGATTCCTCTAACATGATCGGTAATTCTCCTGAAGTCTCCGACTTCAACCGGTTATTTCTCAAACTCAACCAGTTCATCTGTAACTAACCGCCAGTTCTCCCCGAGCAGTGCTCACAAGTCAGTGATTTTTAATTCGGCTACGCAGATGCTTTTTGCTACATTCATTTGGGCCCAGCTATATGTACACATACAATTTTGGGGTTTTTTTTTCAAAATAGCCCCAAAACAGATGAAAATATTGAAAGATAGCAAACTCGACCCCATTGGCTGGGTTCGAAGAGCCAGCCCAATGCTTCATCCCAAGCGTCCATGTGGCGAGCAATCTAACAGCCAAGGGATGGGTGGCCAAAACCCTAACCTTTGTTGATAAAAATAGCCATCTTGGGCTCATCACACCACCTGCACTTTGTAGGTGACAACATCATAATTGGACAATGTAGCCGTCAGCATACGATGCCAACACTGAGGCAACCAACCATAAATGCAATATTAGCATTGGTGTTGGCCCCAGTAAAATAGCGGATATTGTAAAAAAACCAATAATGAGGCTCACTGCATTTATTGAAGGTGCTCCATGCACATTTAGTTCTTTGTCATTTTGAAGAGCAAGTTGAGGAACCGGCTTACAACACACCTAGATTTGGTCATCTGCATGCTTGCACAAGACTTTTATACCCTAGATACTTTCCCTTACCAAACAGCCATATCAGATTGGAAAACACAGAGAAATCGGTATGGAGGGGAAGAAGAGATGAATTATACTAGTAGCAACATATTATTGGGTATTGGCTTCATACATGAGAGGTTTCCAATGTATTGAATCTACACTCAATTTTTGGAACATGATGAGGTAGAGTAATATAGAATATGATGCCATTTTTTAACCATGTGCATTGTGTGGACCATGGCATGGTTGGGGTGCAACTTGCAAGTTTTTTTTTAAAGTGTTACATAAAGTTACCACCTATATTTTGAAGGAACTGTTGGAGGATTTTCATGGTGTACATGGGCCGAATCTTCATGTGTTCTCTTCTATACTAACTTTTGTTGGGTGATAGATGGGATGCAATAATGTGTAGTTCTGCAGGCCATTCCACGCTGCAATGGGTAGGGTTGAAAGATCGGGGTTCAATTCCCCTATGGAATAATGATTTTTATATGGAATTGTTTATGTAGCCCAATTTGCATTAGCAACTTAGGAGGTTGGGGCCAAATTTTAACTCTAAAATGCCAAAGCATAGCCACATAATGTGCCGCAAACAAAATATATATCGCCACACACTTAAACCTTCTTAAACATGTCATCGCATTTGTCATATTTTGAATCATTCCACATCGCTAGGCTGGACTCCTTTGTTCCCACTCAAAGTGCTAATAGAGCTAGTGAATGAATAAACTAAGCGCCAATTTACACATCCATTTTCTTTCAAAAAAAAATCACTGCTCACAACTTGTGTGTATGTTTGACAAATTTCATTTGACGTTCAACTTCAAATCCAAAGTGTCATGTGACATTTTCAAAAACGAAAATGAATGTCAATCGACATCTACAGTTTTTTGTTTAAATGTCACTTCAATGTCACATGCCTAGTAGTACGTGTCATTTCAAATTTCTAAAGTGTCAATTAATGTGTGGTTTTTTTCTTCACAAGTCACACTACGTGTCAAAATCTAAATTGTGCGTGTCAATTGACGTGCATTTTATTTTTGTGCAAGTTTTTGCATGTCAAATGCCAAAAACTTGCAAAAACTTTGTCAAACATATACACTGCTCACAAGACCTTGACCTCTGACGACTCGAAGGTCAGCCGCACACTGCACATTGAGTTAACACCAGGGTATAGTTTAGTTTTTGAAACCACAACGTGCACTTACACTTAAACCATTGATGGAGTCAAAGATTCTACTGACTCGCCGAGGCTTTTCTTTGTACACATTTATCTCATGTGTGGTTGTCCACTGCAATCGGGATGATGACGAGCCATCTTTAATCAACCACTAAACTCCTCCTTTTTAGCTCATGAATGAAGCGTGGCACAAGTTGGTTGCTAGGCTCCTCTAAAGTGACGAGCTTTAAGGTATGTGGCCTTGTTGCGGACGCTTCCAACTCCACATACAATTTTGGGGCGTTGGCTTAGATTGGGAGTTGTCTCATCGATTAGTACGTAATTGTGAATCATGAAGATTGTCATTTCGGTTTTGAAAGTCAAAGGTTGAGATGCAAAAGCGATGAGAGGTCCAAGTGAGGATTATCTTTCTTTTTGAGTGATTAGTTAGGTTCTTTTAATTGGAGTGTTCATTGTTGAACCCAGAACGATCGACCGATTTCCATCATATCGTCCAAGATAATATTCTCCGCCTGCTTTGCTTGTTCGCTTTGCCATATTAACGTAGAACCTTTGCAAAACATTGCACATGAATAGTGCTGATTGGGTTATGATTCACATAGATCTTGCCTTGCTTCCAAATGGACTCTAGAACATGTATCGGGCCTTGGTTCAAAATTTTCATAGTGTCAAGAACAAGGTCCCATCGATTTGAGAATCGCCGCCTTCATGTACTGAGCCCCTCCAAACATATTCACTTGACTGTAGAATGTTATGAATTTCATCATAGCACGTGTCTTTTTGGTGTTTGTTCATAACAACAAGCATTGATGTATTGCACTCACATATAGGTGTCCAATTAGAAAGAGTGACCAACTAAGACCCACATACCTTGATAAGACTCAAAGCCAATGACTCCCCATAAAACATTAAACTCAAGCCATGGCTAGACACCCACTTCCTTGAGTTGGGCACATACTATAATATAATTGACCGTGTTTCCACCTTGGGTAATGTTGGTGGAGGCTCAGTTCAAAGAGGGACGAGGAAATTATCGTATACATTACAAGCATATCTCTCATCCATCCAACATTAAATTTTTTTTTAAAAAACTTCACTCCCTACAGGTTTGTTGCCAATTCATCTAAAATAATCTCAAGTAGACTAATTCAAGGTCTTTAAAGATAATTCCGGTGTCATATTAACTGAAGAAAGTAACCTCTTAAATGCATGCTAATTCATGGCTTTTGTGTGGGTAGAATGAGAGGTATAGTTGTATACGATTATCCCCTCTCTCCCTCAAATAGGCGGGTGTCTAGCCGTGGCCTTGAACTCATTATTATGAAGGCACCATTTCCTTGCCATTTTAGCAAAATCATCCAAACATGCATATCATCAAGGTTCTTTTTTGAAGTGGTGTGTACCACTAGCATGGCATGACTCTAATGCAACTCAAGTTTGTGTGTTTTAATCCCCAATGGTTATCATCTTTAAAGCACTAGCTTGTTGAAGAACTTCGAGGGCATGCTGCACTTTTCCATGTAAGTAAGTAAGTAAGAAAAAGAACTCCGGCCTTTTGCAGGCTGGAGTGAATGGAACATCTGTTTGTAAAACATCATTGGCCACGTCGTGAAGGACAATGACATTAGATGTAAAACTACTTCATCCTTTCCAGGGAGCAGACACTTCATTGGTATCCGGTAACCAACAACACTAACCAACAGTCCATAACCTTAGTTGTTGGATGTCTTCCCCAAAATACAATACCCTTATAAATAAGACAAAAGAGTATGTTTTTGGTAGTGAATGGACACCATGTCATCTGCTCCATGTTCATTGAGAGTGGGTGTTAATTCCATATTATCTGGTCCGAGTTCGATTCCCGTGGAGCTCGTTTGGGTGGACGAGGGTGTAAAATGACTTGGTGTTGCTGCTCTGTGAACCATGTGAGTTAGTGGAGGCCCATCATCATGGACATGTGGAGATTGCAGGAGCAGGGCTTTTGTTGTGAGCTAGTTATAGTTGGATGAATCGTTGTCAGGACTCAGTAGGTGGAATATACCAACCGCCTTCTACGACGTTAGATATAAAACTACTTCACCCTTTGCAGGGAGCAGACACTTCATTGGTATCCAGTAACCAACAACGCTAACCAACAATCGGTAACCTTAGTTGTTGGATGTTTTCCGAAAAATACAGTATCCTTCAAAATAAGACAAAAAAAAATGTATTTTTTGGTAGTGAGTGGACACCATGTCATCTTGCTCCATGTTCTTTGGGAGCGGGTGTTAACTCCATATTGTCTGGTCCGAGTTCGATTCCCATGGAGCTCGTTTGGGTGGACGAGGGTGTAAAATGACCTGGTGATGCTTTATGAAGCCTGTGAGTTAGTGGAGGCCCCATCATCACAGACATGTGGAGAGTGCAGGAGCAGAGCTTTTGTTGTGAGCTAGTTGTAGTTGGACGAATCGTTGTCGGGACTCGTTAGGTGGTATATACCAACCGCCTTCTATGCGAGTGCCTATCATGCTCGATGGCCTTGCCTGAACCACTCTTTATGATTTGGAGTTAACTTACACCACCTCATGAGGCACCTGTAACCAATGAACGGGGACAATGGACCGCTAGTTACAGACGAACCGGTTGAGGTTCAAGACTTGAGGAAAATCACCCATCGTCTTAGAGGAATCTATGTAATCTGCCTCGATTTAATAAAGGAAACCGAAAGATCCCAACATGTAACCGGTTGGACTTGGAAACACTAGGATTTTGATCGGTTATGCTCAAATATATGTCTAGACAATGCTTGTAACTTATACCTGCTGCTATTAGCATAAACTCACCAAGTAATAACCAATGTTGGTGTGGTATTGTCTTTTTTTTGTTAATGATACCGTTAGGGTATCTATTTAATGAGGGTTTCACATTTTTTGACACTGATAGGGTCATGACATTACTACGCAGCTAGATGATGGTCTTTTTTTCCAAAGAAAGAGGTTGCGATTAAAAAAAATCTTATAAGTTATAGTTGTTTGTTGAAAACTCTACAATACACAGCATGAGTGCTCCCCATAAACAGGGAATCCCGGAATTAAAGGAGAATAGTGCTTGCCCAATACATGTTCCCACCGAATGTAGCCAAGGAGTTGAGTAATGGCATGGCATGGCTAATTGACGATATTATTGTTTTCATTAGCATTCAGATTTATATACTATGCAAGAGTTTTCATACCTAGGCAAAATTGTCCTAGTATCAATATGGTTTAGGGCGTGTTTACATTGGTGCCTGGTGACCATGATGACCATCGTTGTCTTGAATCTTTCAATGGTTGAGATATGAGTGGCGGCCCCACTTTGGTTTACACAAGGTCACCAAAAATAAAAGTGAACACATACGAACCATACCCCACTAGATTCCATCTACATTTGGGTGAGTTGTCCTTATTTCCGCTAGAATCTAGTGGGTGAGCGGCCTACATGGAAATTCACCCTTACATCACCTCAAGCACCTGCAACCACCAGCATAAACTCACCAAGTATAACCTCTTCTTTTGCATACCTCTATCCCAACAAAAAATAATGATTGTGCCCTCAATATTATATACCACGTGTCATTCGTACATTGGTTGATATCCACTTGAATCCCAAATTTTGGCAATAGGAACAATGAAATAGAGCACCCTATAAGGTAAGGTATGTTGCCCTGATATCGTGGGGGTGCCCTCTTTTTGAGGAGGGAGGGGAGGTGTCGGAATTAGGTGGAGCCCATTTTCATGAAGGAAACTTAGAAGCACTTGCATGGGAGAGATGTTCTGAAAATAAAAAACACAATCTCTCTAAATATGACAAGGTAAGCATGAATTAAAGGACAAGAAAAATCCTTCCTATTCCTTTGCTATGATTGGTTGGCTAGGGTGTTGGATATAGGATACTTGGTGAGGGCATTTGTTAGTGTGTAATTAGCTCATTAGGCAACAATTTCAAGACACATGATGAAGGTGGACACTAAGCCTCCCCCTACGAACTTTCAGGGGAGGTGGGTAGTGGTCGGGGCCTGCAATCCGGCACCCCAGGCAACCCCAAAAACAAATTTGAATATTTCAAATTTGACTGAAAAATGTTGCATGCCCCGTCCAACTTTGAAAAAAAGTTGCCCTTTCATTCTTGAAGGTTGCTTGTCCATATAACCCATATTGAGTGCACTTCGTCTTCATAGTCCAAAATCCAATACATATGTTCACTTCCCCATAATAAATAAGCAATTGACCGGGAATTCATTTCCGAAGTGAAACCATCAATAAAACATGTATTGACTTGGAAGTCAAAAATATTACAAAATCCTCACTAGCACTGAGGTTCTAATTCATGTGACTTACCATTTGAAGGGGTCTTTTCATTCTAATGAAACTAAAATCTTTTTATTTTATTTTTAATATGTTTATTTTATAATATGCTTGTTAATGCCCTCTACTTTCAACAATTATGTATACAAATTCAAACTAATTAAGTGTGATTAATGTAATTAAGCTTATTAATCCTAATTAAGCCCAAGTAAATCAGAAATTATGCTTACCAAGCCAATTAAGCCTAATTAATTATAAAATGTGCTTACTTGAATTAAGCATGATTTAATTCAGATATGATAAATGATGTGCTTGATTACACTTGTTTAGGCTTCATTATGCTTGATTAGGTTTAATGCACTTACTTGCACTTAATTGGGATTAATTAGTTCAAATGTGTATGATTACTTGTAGAAATCTAGGCCTTGCACTCAATCACCTTCAATTCTGGTTAGTTACGCTTAATTACATTTAGTTAGTTTGAATGTGTATGAATATTTGTGAAAGTAGAAGGTATTTTCTAATATATTATAAAATAAAACATACTAAAATGGAACACTAATTTTAGTTTCATTTAAGAATGAAAAGATCCTTCCAAATGGTAAGTCACAAAAATTGAAACCTCAATGCTAATGAGGATTTTGTAATATTTTTGACTTCCAAGTTAATTACATGTTTTGTTGACGATTTCACTTCAACATTGAAATCCCAGTCAAATGCTTATTTAATGAGTGGAAGTGAACATATATATCGAATTTTAAACCTTGAAAATGAAGTGCACATAATGTGGGTTATATGGACATGCAACCTTCAAGAATGCAAGGGTAAATTGTTTTTCAAAGTCAGGCGGGGTGGCTAGTAGTTTTCAATCAGGATATGAAAATTTCATATTTGTTTTGGGAGTTGCCCGGGGATGCCAGATCGCAGGCCCTGACCCCTACCCACCTTCCCGTGAAGGTTCGTAGGGGAAGGCTTAATGTCCACCCATGATGAGTGTGTTAATATAAACTTAGATGTAATAAGTAGAGAAGATTTGCTTCTATGATAGGAGTTGTTCAAATCTAAAATAAGACATTTTTGAAATCTATCATAGAACACTCTAGCATAATGCTTAAAAAATCATAACTAATTTAAAATGATAAATTAAATTGAAAAATTAGGATAGATTTTTGTTCACTCCCCTTGCATGGAAAAAAATCATGCCAAATGCCAATATACATAATAGAAGATTTTTTTTTGCTCAAGATGTAGCTCACGAAAATAGGGCAACATATCTTAGCATTGCCTTAAAGCATGTAACACCTTCACTTTGGCGACACCTATTTTTCATTCTAAACCCGTCAAGAAGTGAGTGCAATGATGCCATCATGTAAGTCATTGCTAAAAGCAATTAATCATATGCATCAATAAGTGCAAAATAGCACCACTTTAGCCGTTCAAAGCAACGGTGTAACAAGGATGCAAGAACACTTTAAGAAGTGCACCAACTTGGCCACCCACAATGGCTATTCGAGGATCTATCCGCTCACCGAGGCGGTGTAAGAATTGTTCCACAAAAAGGGACAACACTTGCATGTAATAGAAGACTCTCACCTGCGATAAGGATAATTTTGTGACAGTTTTCACCCAACTAATTCAATATCATACACCCCCCCTCCTGCCCTAGTGGACAGTAAAAGGCTTGTTCCTTAAAACAACTTTGCAAAATTATGTAGGCTGCAATTGAATTTATTATTTCTTGAATTTTTTTCTCCCTATATTCTCTTGATATCTTTTTAGACCTATGATTTTATTTTTATTTTTTTCTAACTTATTTAGCCTGTTTTAATATAGCATTTTCTTGAAGTGTCATTCTTAGGTTCAACTACCCTTATGATGAAATAGAGTACGGTAATGATCATTGTCTTACACCACCTCAGGCACATGTGGCAACCACTGCCATAAACTTACAAAGGGATGTCTTCTTTTGCATGCCTCTATTCCGACAAAAGAAATAAAATGGCAATGTTACCCCGAATTTATACCACATGTTTCATGTTGATTCCTCTATGGTGGTAAGGTAGAGTGGCCTAAAATGGTCACTTTTCCCCAATTAGCCCACTTCTCGTAGGATACTAACCATGTGATTAGTATGTAGCAAACCTAACATACAAAGAAATTCTTTGTTATGCGTATCTCTATTCTCACCCAAAATACCCGCTCCCTCAAATCATGCCATGTGTCATTTGTATATTGGTTGATACCCACTTGAGGTTGTAGTCATTTCTCTCGTAATTTTTGGAGCTTAGACGAATATCATATCTACTATCAAAGTGAAGATTCTCTTCTTCTTAAATGTTCATATAATAAGGATTGTTTGAGGATCCAGTAAACATGAGAAAAGGTCTTGGCTAAGCATATTTTTGACACTGCATGGGTTTACAAGTACAATGAATACAAGGTACAAGGAGTCTCACAAACAATGTCTACCATAACTGTAATGTATGTTCTCGGGGGGGGGGGGGGCGCTGGTGGAAAATGTAGAAACTACGTGTGATAAAATATAGGGTCTCATATATTAATTATGGATAAGATTTGCAAAAATAATTACATAAAATATAGGGTGCTTTAGGTGTGCGGAACATAATTATATGTAATATAGCAATTGATATATTATCATGAAAGTACCCAAGTGATACATATAAAATACCATGGACATAAGGGCTAGATATGAAACATCACGTAGCTTGCTCTTCAAGTATGGAGAATGGATGAATAAAATTTTGATGTCTTTGTGAGGGAATTTGTGAGATGTCTCCTAGGATTTGAAGGGAGTTGGGATGTGAGAAAGTAAGGAGCTCTGCAAGGACTGGGGTTAGGGTTAGGGCATCACAGTGGACGCATCAATTGTCTCTCCTCTCCTCTCGTCTGTCATACTTTGTTTTGTGTCTGGTGAAGTTCACTTGTCACTCCTCAAGTTAATCACCTACATAACTTTGTTCTATAAATGTCCAATATTGGCTTAAAGTTCAACAGTTGGGTATTGTCAGGAGTACAATATTCCAAGTGAGTTTCTTCAAATTTCTTTGTCCATGTGACATTGGACCTAGATACATCTTCTTGAAGCCTAATGAGACGGAATTAGAGTTGAAGACGTGTGGGGAATAGAAGGCTTATGTTTAGAAGAAGAAAAATGGTAAGAAATAACCATTAGAGACATGATATTACTTAGTGAGTTCTAGGATCATGTCATGTTCCAAGAGAATGGGTATTGAGATTGCTTGATGCGTACTAAGTTGAGGTCCGAAGTGAGTATGAATGTGTTATGTAGTTAGTCTCAAGTAAATTAGTTGAGCTTGGAACACAAATTCTTGGTAGTTGGGTTTCGACAAGAGCATGTTGATTTTGGTGTTATAATATGAGATTCAAACATATCGAATAATCTAATGTTTGTTGTTTAAGGATTTCCTCTCTACTTTCCATCGGTACCACCCTACTTCCGGTAGTACCTTACCGGTACGCGAACAGACTTAGTCCAGTATTCCTTACCGGCATCCTAAGGTCCCGCCTGCTACCGTTTTTGGTTGGAAGTCTCACTCCATACATCCTTCTTCTTTCCCTGCCTATCTGGGGTATACCACTCTTCCACTGGTCTTACGGGTGGTACACCCTCTATGCCAGTCGAGTCGACTAGTACCCTTACCGGGTTCTCCTACCGAATTCTCGGGAGATCTACCAAGTTCCCTACCTGGTTCTCAACCGGGTTTCCTAGGGATCTACCGGGTTCTCTACCGGGTTCGTAACCATGTTCCTTGGGGATCTACCGGTTTCTCTACCGGGTTCGTAACCAGGTTCCCTGGGACTCTACCGGTTCCACTACCGGGTTCCTAACTGGGTTTCCTGAGATCTACCGGTTTAGCCGTACTACCCCCAATAATGTGGTTACATGAGTTCTACATCTTACCACGAGTTTTCCCCTTTACCCCCCTTCACATATGGGTTTAACCGGTTTTTATACCCGTATTACTGTTAGAGTATTACTTGACCTATTACTAGGGTGGATTATACATCCTACCGAACTCCTTATTAGTACTCCTGAACTGTTTCTCTCTTATACTACCACTCTCATAGTCAGTGTACAATCCATTCTTCTACCAGGACTCCATGTTGTAGTATGAAAACTCCGCTAAGAGAATACCATTCCCTTCATTCAGTGTATACATCTGGTACTACTGTCCCACAAGACTTCTCTGAAGATACCCCATCCATGCGTTAGCTACTTGTAAACGACTCCTTTGCCAACATAAGTAATCCATTGCCAACTTCTCTTTCATACAACAAACAATTACCAGAGGTAAGGCAACTACCACTATAAGAAAACCACAAGTTCCTTACATCAGATTCAATAGTATCTTACTCAAACAATCCCATACTCTATATATATAAATCCTAGTACACATTCCTTAAGAATGAGAGAGAGAGAGAGAGAGAGAGAGACAACTCTCTCTCCTTAAGTACTTTCTCCTCATCTCTTTAAATCCATACTAACCACTCACTGGGACTACCCTATCCACTACTCTTCTACTCCTTATCTGCAACTACGGCACAATCTTATCCCTAATTGCTATTTCTGATACTACTACCAAAAGTAACTAAAAAGCCACTTCAACCTGATATTGCTAAAAATTACTGTCTACTAATCCTCCTTTAACATTTGTTGATTTAGATCGGCATTAGGTAAACAAAGAGCTTCCCCAATCCTTTGGTTGTCCTTGTGCAACACCGATGAAATCAAATAACATGCCTAGTTGTTATACTTTTGTAATCTCAACAAACCATTTCATGGCAAGATTCAAGCTAAAGCAAGCTACACAATACTAACTAGATTTGGTGTTGCATTTGTGAATTGCAAGCAAGTCGTTGTTGGGAGCCATAAGAAAGTCCCAAGCATCATCAATTTCATGCAAAACGATTTAACAACCTTGGACTCTAAAGCTTTGGTAAGTTGAGGTTGTGGTGAGAACACTAATTTTTGTTTTCATGTTGTTGGTGTTTGATTCATGGATTGCAATCGAATCTTGATTTTTGGCTACCAAGAATTTCCAAGGTTGGTCTATCTTTAGAAGAGGCGTACATGTATGTAGCTTGAAACTATTGTACTTGGTGCTCCCATCCAAGATATGAATCTTTGTAGCACAAGATGGCCCGACATTGGATATTTTGACAACAAACAAGTCTTGATTCTCGGCCAGTCCAAAATCAAATGTATGGTTAATTCTAGTGATGATGGCATAAAAACATTCACAAATCATTTTGAAGCCAACTTAATTTCGAAAGATGAACAATGTTGTTTTCCCATTGTTGCCATTGTGAGTTCTCTTCACCAACACTAGGTCTTGGTCAGGCACATCACCACCTTTATTTATCTCAAAAATCTCACAAATGCAATTGGTTTTAGGAAGCATGGTGCAATATTGTGACTGCAATTCTTCGTACTTCGAAGAAAATGATAAAACTTAAGATCCTTACATAAGCTTGCAAGGAATAATCCATTGGACATTTTAGTGAATAACCAACTAATAATGTAGCAGTAAGGATAGCAGTAGAGTTGGCACAAATTGTGGGTGCTTCCAATTCTACAAGCAGTTTTGGTTCCTAGATTGGATTGAGAATTGTCTCATATGGTTTACAATTGCGATTCACGAAGATGGTCATTTCAAGGAGTGATATGTTGTATACAAAATGGAAGGTGTGAATTGGAAGGTGAGTGCCAGAGATTTGATTGTCTTGACAGAGAGAAGCAAGTTGAGGAGTAGGAAAGCTAGGAGGAAGTTGGTTAGGTCAACAAACCTCTATTTATTGTAGATTGGATCGCATTTTATGATTTTGTGCCAGTGCATGTTAGTTTTCGACATGAATTTGAGTGTTGACGTTGGTAGGAGCAATTGGAGGCATTCTATAGGGTTCATAAATCATGTTGTGGTTGATAATCAATTAGTGTTGGAGGAGGATGCAGGTCATAAATCCATAAGGTGCTTGGAGCAATTGAGTTGGATAGACGTAGTAACATGTGTTCTTACAAAGTGTGTTTTTTTTGGGTGGTTTCCTCTTTAGGGTTGGACTTAGTTGATAGTGTGGATGCTTTATTAAGATGTGGATTTAGAGCTTTTTGTTTTGTTATTTTCTTCTCATAATGTTGTTTGCTCTAGTTGTTATAAGTGTGTTTGTGGTTACAAGCATTTGTGGGGCACTAAGAATTCCCCTTTGAAGCAATGTCCGGGAAGATTTTTGGGCATAACCAGCAAAATCCGAGTGTTTTCAAGTCTAGTTGGTTACATGTTGTGATCTCGGTTTTCTTTAATAGTTTGAGGTATATTCTATAGATTCCTCTAAATTAATGAGCTTGAGGTGCTACTAGTTTAATTTATGGACATTGGGTCTTGTAGATGGACAAATGTACAAATACTGGAAGCAAACAAACATGGCTTTGGCTATTGTGCAACATTATTTACAAGATTGGTAAGAACATCATCAGGTGTAGATATAACTAATTATTAGATTATTAATGCATCTATCTAAATTCTTTGCACTCTGACAAAACAAGGTCAAACTGAGTCTTCCGACACTTTAGTCATTCTTGATGTGTTAGTTGGTCTCATACTAGTAAAATGCATGTAGTGAAATGCATGTATATCAAATGGCTATTGTATTGGACTCATGAGTTTAGAGTTTTAATATGGAGTTTTGAAAGTTGATGTTGTGCTTGTTTATGTGTAGTTTGCAATGGTGGTAGATGTTGACCTTGCATTTTGTGGGTGCTCAACAACTCCATTGCTTTCTTCTTCTTCTTCTTATTGATAGTGGGTTGGGCAGGTTGGGCAGGAGTTATTGAGTCTGATGGGCTAAATGAAAAGAATAATAATCATCAAGATGTGTAAATCTTAGGAAATTTGGTGCCTTCAAAAACTTGGGCATTTAAACTTCAATATCACTTGCAACACTCAAAATCCCACATCCTTGTCAATGGGATGGAACATATGATCGATTTGCCACTATCTCTTAGCCATGCTTGGAAATTCTCAAACAACCTTTATTGAACACAAGTACAAGACGACAAGCAAACTACTCACACCCTAGTTAGCACACTAAGAAGGCTTAACCTACGCCATGAAGATTAGCATTGTGTACTTAGCCGCCATGAATGAATGAAAATAAGTTATAATACATAGATTTGTATGTACTATATGTTATGTGCCTAAATAAAGGAATATATTAATATTTGTCTAATTTTTCATGAATGTTTTTTACGGACCGCCTAAGCACTTTTTTTTGAAATTAATTAGTTGTCGGGCATTTTTTTCCAAAACCTGCTATAAGCCTACAGTATTCCACTAAGCCATATCAAGTGGAAGGAAAAGAAGCTATGATGCAATGTGCAATCTAAACACTTTTGTATCAAACCGTGGATTTTGTGTACTTTCCATGGTGAAAACATGCTTGAAAGTAGTGAATAAACATTTGCAGATTGATGTGTGAATATTGAGTGCCATTCCACACCAAACATGACTTCAAGAATGCAAAAAGAAAAGTTTAGGAGCTCCGGAGCAAAAAATTATCACAAGAACTTCCAACTGTGGATTAATCTGTACATATTTCCGTGGTTAGAATTGGAGCTCCTAAGAATAATCTCTTAATCATGATCAAAGAGCATATATTTTGTTGTTTTTGATATGATCACATTTGTCCTCCCCATAACATTATTCAGATCCATAACAGTGTTATGTGGGATTGACAATATTTTGTGGAATATTCTTCATAATATGCAGTCCGAATGATGGAATATTCCACATAATACTATTAGTCCCACAGAACATTGTTATGGATCTGAATAATGTTATGCCTCTCCATGCCAAACCATGTTGATTAGGCAATATTGAAGATAGATTGGTTAACAGTTTATGAGCACATAGTCAACTCTGTTTTAGATGCATGTCTCTTTGGTGTCCATTTTTAGACCCACACCTGATCACACACCACTCATATGTAGGTATCTTATTAATATTAGTAGCCGGAAGAGTCCTTCTTACTTGATAACATACGTGGGTTTTATGTGGTCACTCTACTTAATCACACACTTTGTATTTGAGCGTGATATGGTAAGACATGGAATCAAGAACAAACACCCAAGACCATGTGTTACAAGGGGATTGGCCTACGTGCTGAAAATATAGATGCCATTGTAGGTTCAATAATTAACATGATTTAGAGGGTATGTGCTTAGTCTATGTGATTGTTTAAAACAATCAAGAATTGTGACTTTGATCTCTCTTGAATTTTGCATCTCAACTCCCGATTTTGAACTTGAAAGGATAGTATTTGTTCTTCATATTTGATGACTAAAATGCATGTCCAATCCACATAGTAAATTTCTTTGTGCAATTGGAAATAGTGCCCACAATACTAGGGCAATATATCTAAGTTGATGATTTTTGGTGCAAACTTGCACTTTTGCAACTACAACCCTTGGCACTAATATATAAAAGCATATTGTCAACTTTTAAAGTCAAAGAAAACTTGCATGGTTGTGTTGGCTATAGAGCCCACCTTGTGGCCATGATGCCAAATGTTTGATCCTTAAGGACATCAAAATCAAAGTGACATTGATTCTAGTAAGCGTGATGGTAATGTGATGTGAGATAACCGATACGACGTTTTTTTTATATGCTTATATGTGCTCAATTGCAATTTGTGCATGCCATTTCCACATGTCTTTGCAACAAGTCTGCTCCCACTATTGTACAAAGGTAGAAAAGTTATCAATATAAAATTTTGATATGCTATATGTAGACTATTATAATTTGTGCATGCGATCTGCCATGGGTCTTTGCAACAAAGTCCGCTCCCAAATTATTACTCATGCTTCAATTGTCATATTTTCTTTCATGAGAAGACTTCCAAAATTTTAGTTCACACCTAATTTAATTGCAAATGGAAGCTAGTTCTCTCTTTTAACATGAAAAAACATTTTTAATATAAAAATGTCACTTTTGAGATGCAAATGATAATAGATTACTCATGTAACCCCCAAACCTGCACATAATTTGACTGGAAATGTATGGAAATTGTGCTCCTACATTTTTTTTTTTTTTTTTTTTTTCATGTTGTAAGAGCACAATTTCCATACATTTCCTTACATCACCTTTCTTGATGTAAAATGGCATTTTTGGGACGCAAAATGATAATAGATTGCTCATGCTTGCTCTTCCGCAAACTCATTCCTCAAGAGTTTCACTGGAATATATGAAAATTGAGCTCCCCGGACTTTAAAATCAATTTTAAAGTCCATGAGAAGACTGCCACAAATTCATCACCTCATATTTTGACAGGATATGTATGGAAAACTCCGCTCCCATAACATAAGCAAGGGTGAGAAATACAACGCCTTTCCGCTGCAAAATAACTACATACTTTTGGGAAGCAAAATAATATAAACTTAGCATATTACATGCTCATGTGTTCCTCTCTGCTTGACGAGGTGAAGACTTCCACAGACGTAAGAAACTTACCCCATATTTTGACCAGAAATGAAAGGTATGGAAACTGCGCTCCCACAAGAGGAAAAATGGTGAGAAAATGCGGCACCTTTCTGGTGCAAAATGGCACTTTTAGGACACAAAATGCGCTCTTTTCTCCCCGCGCAGCGAGGTCTTCGTGAAACACCGAAAGCGAAGACTTGCCGATCAAAGCCACATGAGGTTGGCTTCCACTCAAGGTCAAAGGGGGTCCACCTAGCAGGGACAGACCACAAGAGTCATCAGACCAGACCCGAGCAGACCCGAGCAGACCAGAGCAGACCTCAACTTTGTAAACGGGAGTTGAGTGTCACGGCGAAGCTGCAACAGTAAGTAGACTGGTACCAAAGTAAACAGGGCAACACCATTCACTTATCTCTTCATTTCACTCCCTCACACATCTCTCATTCCAACTCATTCCTTCCCCGCATTCCATTGTCCTCTTCTCCTCCTCCTTCCCTCTCCATCGTCCACTCGGTCAAGTTAGTGGCCGAAGAAGAAGGCGAAGAGTAGGGTGCAGTTCGGTGGCAGCTCGGTTAAAGTACACGCTTGTTTCTGCTAACTTCGGGCCTCCTCACTTTCCCCACGGTATGCATCAGATTCTCTCTATTTCTTTTCATTTTCTCGTTTGTTAGTTTGTTGGGTTGGGTGGGGTGGCATTTGAGGGTGCGATGATCGGTGTTGAGAGTGTTGGATGGTTTTTGTGTTAAAGACAAGAGTTTTAGGAGTTGGGTAGTCTTGGGGGTCCGAGGTTTGGTGAGCTTGTTGCGGCGCCGTCGGCTATTTTTAACATTGGTCTTGTGGGTGCATTGAGGAGGTTAGTGCGATCTCGTGTGACTATCGTAGTGGAGTCTTAAGTTTGGATTCCTGATCGGCTGTGGGCAGCCTTCGAGAGGTGTGAGTGATCGGGCGCTCTGTGCCTTAGGATTTGGTTCTGCTACGGAAAGTGAAACGTCAAGACTTTCACGTCTGGATAGAAATTAAGCCCAAGGATCGCCAGTTTGCTTCTCTTATTGTACAGACACTCTCTGTTTTAAAGGTTGGAAGAGTGTTAGAATGCAATAACAAACAAAGGTTTTAGAGATGCTCATTTGGGTTTCACTCTTCTTCCAGACGCACATTGCACTTGGGCTCCGAAGAAGTCCAGAGATTTTTGTTCATTTTTGTTCAGTCACTCATTGTCCCCTGCATTTCGCACCCCCTCCCGCCCCCCCCTCTCTCTCTCTGCTGCCTTGGGCTTTATTTATGTCTTCTGTCTCTCAACTCTTCCTGCGAACCATTTTAGTGTGCAATTCACATTTCATGAATGAGGGCGGCCATTCCCGAGTGTGCAAGCGGTTGCTTAACCAAATTCGGTTTGCTGTCCATTTCTAACTGTGTCTTCCTTTGCAGAAAATCGACTTCTCTTCATATCACCCTGCTCTGTGAGGCTTCGAGATGGCTCTCGTCAGCCGAACCCTCATCACACCCCGGGTGGAGACATCTTCTCTACGCAGTGCTGTCAATGGAAGCAGCAGCAGCAGCAGCAAGAGGCAATTGCGAACTTTCGCCACCCTTGCTAACAACAATGTGAACATCAACGTCGCCAAGGCTGTCCAGGTGGCCGAGTCTCTGAAGGCGAAGGTCGACAAAGGTATGTCAATGCACAAGCTGATCATGCTCTGAACAAAAATTCCTCTACATTTTTGCATCTTCTATCAGGTTGTGTTGGTGAGACTCAAACCACTGACGCATTGCTTATCTTTGTCCCCGCAGGTGATTTGCCAGGAACCAAGAAGGATTGGTCCCCAACCAGCTGGAGGAACAAGGTGGCCCTCCAACAACCAAACTACCCTGACCTCGAGAAGCTTGCTGAAGTCGAAGGTATTCTCGCAAATTACCCACCCCTCGTGTTCGCAGGAGAGGCGCGAAGCTTGGAGGAGAGGCTGGGAGAGGCCGCTCTTGGAAATGCCTTCTTGTTGCAAGGAGGTGACTGTGCCGAGAGCTTCAAGGAGTTCGACGCCAACAACATCAGGGACACGTTCCGGGTCTTGTTGCAGATGGGTGTGGTGCTCATGTTCGGAGGTCAAATGCCTGTCGTCAAGGTAATTTAACATCACTTCCCCTACAATGGCAACAAAAAGAGGTTAGTTTTTGCAATAAAAAAAGCTTTAGTTTCCTATGGAGTTTCACTTGGACACTTGGACACATGGTCGGAGATCCAAGGGGAACTCTGTACAAGTCCAAGTCCACTTGATGAACACATGAGAGTTTCTCATTTGGAGACAATATTAGGAACACATTCTGAGTCTTTGTTCCAGATGGGCGTGGTGCTCATGTTCGGAGGTGAAGGTAATCCCACATCACTTCCCTACGATCGCAACAAAACAAAACGCTTAATCTCTCAATACAGAGTTCCACTTGTACACATGGTCGGAGATCCAAGTGGAACTCTGGAAAAATCCAAGTCCACTGGAACACATGAGACATGGCACAGAGTTCCTCACTAGGATACAACATTAGAGACATATTCTGAGTCTTGCTGCAGATGTGTGTGGTGCTCATGTTCGGAGGTGAAGGGTAATCCCACATCTCTTCCCTGCAATTGCAACAAGAAAAGCTTTAAATCCTGATTTAGAGTTCCACTGGACATATAGTGGGAGGTCCAAGAGGAGCTCTGTGCAAATCCAAGTCCACTTGAACACATGAGACATGATACAGAGATCTTCACATCAGGGACACATTCCATAGTCTTGTTGCAGATGGGGTCTTGGTGCTCATATTCAGAGGTTTAAGTGAAAATCTCATTGCAAATTGTGAGATCTTTCCTCATGAAGTTTTGGTGTAATTCAGGTTGGCAGGATGGCTGGTCAGTTTGCCAAGCCCAGATCTTCAGACACAGAGGATGTTAATGGAGTTGAGCTTCCGAGCTACAGGGGTGACAACATCAACGCTGACCTACCCACCATGGAAGCTCGAATTCCCGACCCAGACCGAATGGTGCGTGCATACAGCCAGGCAGCAGCCACTTTGAATCTGTTGAGAGCATTCGCCACAGGAGGTTTCGCAGCCATGCAGCGAGTGACCCAGTGGAACCTCGACTTCGCAGCCAACAGCGAGCAAGGTGACAAGTACAGAGAGCTTGCTCACAGAGTGGACGAAGCTCTGGGATTCATGGCAGCTTGTGGCCTAACCCTTGACCACCCCGTGATGACATCCACCGATTTCTGGACCTCCCACGAATGCCTTCTGCTTCCCTATGAGCAAGCCCTCACCCGAGAGGATTCGACCTCCGGGAAGTGGTATGATTGCTCTGCACATATGCTGTGGATCGGTGAGCGCACTCGTCAGCTTGAAGGTGCCCACATCGAGTTCCTGCGTGGTGTTGCCAACCCCTTGGGAGTGAAGGTTAGTGACAAGATGAAGCCTGAGGATCTGGTGACCTTGTGCCAGATTTTGAACCCCGAGAACAAGCCTGGAAGGTTGACTGTGATTGTGCGCATGGGTGCTGCCAAGCTGAGGGAGAAGTTCCCGGCTTTGGTCAGGGCGGTGCGGCAGGCAGGTTGTGTGGTCACCTGGGTCAGTGACCCCATGCATGGAAACACCATCAAGGCTCCCTCGGGTCTCAAGACCCGCCCCTTCGATGCCATCCTGGTATGTCTCCAGTGCCTCCATGCATTCTGTTGTCGAGATAAAGCCGTTGCAATTCCATTCAGTAGGTTTCACAGGGGAGATTGTTTGGTTTGTTCGTGTGGAGCAGAGACAAGAATGCAAGAATTTGTGCCAGAATAGAAGTGTATCACATACTCACCTCTGTCTTTGCTGAAGAGAAAGGTGATTCTGTGTGCGTATGTGAGTAAAATCACAAGAACTTGTGTTATAATAGAAGTGCCAACAGCATGCTCACCTTCACAGTATGTTGGTTGCCCTGTTTTGTCACTGCTTTGCTTACAAGAAAAAATTATTTAAACTCCATAGTTTCTACAGGAAAGGTTTAGTTTGCTCATTTGGAAAGGCAGGAGCAGTACAGGAATTTGTGCCAGCATAGGAGTGCCTCGCACATGCTTACCTTTGTCTTTTCTGAAAACAAGAATCGTGTTTTTTCGTTGGCGTGTTGTTTGCCTTTGTTTTGTGACTGCTTCTCTCACGACAAAACCATTGCAGTTCCATAGTTTTCACAGGAATAAGTTCGGAGAGGATGGAAGAGCACAAGAATTTGTGCCAGGATAGGAGTGTAAAGCATATACTCATCTTTTAAAAAAGAGAGTCGATTGTGTGTGTGTGCGTGCGTGTGTGTGTGTGTGTGTGTGTTTATGGGTTGCTTGCCTTGTTTTCTGACGACTTTGGTCCTGTGGTTACAATGTGACAGGATGAAGTGAAGGCGTTCTTTGACGTACACGAGCAAGAAGGCACCCACGCTGGTGGCGTCCACTTAGAAATGACAGGGCAGAATGTGACGGAGTGTGTGGGTGGAGGCCGGAACTTGACCTTTGAGGATCTGAGCTCACGCTACCACACCCACTGTGACCCTCGCCTCAATGCCTCACAAGCTTTGGAGTTGGCTTTCATCATCGCTGAGCGGCTGCGAAAGAGGAGACTCGCAGGCGAGAACAACACCTTCCTGCAAACCATCTCGTCTCAGCTGAGCGGCCTCTTCTTGTGAGATGATAGTGGTGTTGTTGTGGACCCGTTTGAATTGAGGTTAGTCAAATAAGGGTATGTGGCTTATTAAGTGCACACCCATCGGCAAATCATGGTCTCTGCAACCGACCAACCAACCCACCAACCAACAAGAGCTGCCAAGTAAATTTGTACACTTTTGTGGCAGCCTTAGTGAGCTACCCGCGCGATTGGTTTCGTGAATCTACAATCTCAGCATTGTCCAAGGAGGAGGAATGGATGCATGGGATGGACCTGTAGGAGCCAAAATTGGCTCACTTTAGACCCATATTACTTAGATCATCATACAAGTCTGCACCCCCGAGTGCATGCAATTCTTAAAATTAGAATACAGAGACACTTGTAATATTGGATTACAAAGAACTTCTATTTTATCATACTTGCAAACAAGTGAGTTGAATCATTTGCTGCAGTTTTTTTTTTTGGTTCCAATGACAAATTTGAAGCGGTTTTTGCATTATCAACTATTGACTTGCAGGTGAATCTGCTGATGACTGTTGTTTAAGGGTAAGCTTAGGACTGCTTGACTTGACACAAGGGAGTTGCATGACTTCGTAAACAGTGAAATAAAGAACTTAGAGATCAGACAGTCCTCTTGTAATTAGAGATTTTTCTTTTTCAATAACTTCAAATAAATAGGAGCAATGACTAGATTATTAAGGGAGAGAAGACATGACACCCTCATGAATGTGTGCTGTAAATTATGACTCGAGTGGTGCAGAATGGAAGGGTGCTACTCTCCCGCAGTCATCTTGCAACAATTGCAATTTTAGAATTTGATACCAATATTAATCAGGTGATAATGTGAGGCTAGCAGAGTGAGCTCTTCCCAAAACCAAGTCAGATATCGGAAGACTTTATGGGAGATCTCAGCTTCAACATGTCTCTACGTATTCTTACCCTCTCAATCCCATGTACCTATGCAAAGTTATTAGTATAGACATGGAAGGCATGCCTCCAACCAAAACCCATTGGGATGCATCATTCATGTAGTTAACAGGGTACGTGGGCTTTATGTGTTCACTCTTCAAATAGGACACCTATATTTGAGAGGTAGGTATATGGCAAATCTTGGTGTGTAGAACGGATACCAAATGACATGTGCTCCATTGAGATTGGATTATGAGCTCAAAATGTAGATATGAATCTAGGTTCAATAGTTAACATGATTGATGGGGGGGGGGGGGTTTGGATCTCTTAAAGAGAAAGGGAATCTTCACTTTGGCCTCTTAGAACTTAGTCATCTCAAATTTGATTTGGAAACTTGAAATGATAGTCTTGTGATTCGCAATTGCTAACCGGATGAGATTGTTCATGATCCAATGAAACATCTAAAATTGTAAGTGGAGTTGGAAGTGCACACAATAAGGCCACACACTTTAGAAATCTAGGTTTTGATAGTTAACACAATGGGGAGGGTATATGCGATCTCTTAAGGAGAAAGAGAATCTTCACCTTGACCTCTAACAACTTTTGCGTCTCAACTTTGATTTTGAAACTTGAATTGGCAATCTTTGTGATGGATCTTGAATGGTCACTTTTATTTATTTATTTATTTATTTATACTTTTATGGCTATACCATTTCTCCCAGGATATGAAACACGCAATTAGTACAAAGATTGTAAGAAAATCCAAATCGAGGCCGTAGCCACTTTCCTCATAATCTAAAAAATTCACATGAATACCTTTATTCATTATCGAATTGAAAATTCTTGTGCTCATTAAATGGCCGTATAGATCACCCCGAGTATGTTAATTATGGAACCTAAAACGGTGACCATATTTTGAACACGTAGTCCAGTCTCTTTTAAACACATGTCATTTTAATATCTGTTCTTGGAGCCACACCTAACCATGTACCAGTCAAATCAGGTGCCCGATTAAGATAACTAACCGAATTAGGCTCATGTACCTTATATGGCATGTCTTTCCTTGGTAGTACGCCACCTCTCTCACATAACAATCTTCTACCTTGGTTATGGTTTCCCTTTGAAATATCCATTCCCAACCCCAAGTGTGGATGAGCCGCTTCTTCCTCCGACACAATCTTGACTTGCTCCCACGAACTTAACAATATAAAACTGTGAATAGTGGTTACGAGCATTCTACCGGAGTCCTAAGTAGATCCTTTTCAAAATGCCCGTACCTATGAAGACAAAGAAGTGTTCATGATTATTCTAACCTGGCTGCTATTATCCAAAACCTGTGATCCCAATTGCGACTCTGATACAATCTCTTGGTCTCGGTTTTGGATCCTCGATTTAGCTCCTTCTGACTGCTTACAGTATGAGGGCTTCGACCACATAAAATATTTAACACATTAATTGGTCTAAGTTAACTCGAAACGCGTCCCCTCGGATTGCTTCGAAGCACTACACCGATTATGGTATGTAGTGTCACGTACACTATTTGTGAAGGGCCTAAACTAGATGCCTAGAGGTCTCAAAGTGTCACGTCCACGTACTGCCAATATGATACTATTAGTGAACATAAGTAACTTTTTAACGTAAAAAATCATTTACATTATGACATTTAGTGTAGCACATTGGGGTATTTGAGATTATAGTTTTGCATTTTGATATGCAAGGAAATTTTTATTGAGCATACTAATGGCATGTGTCATGTGTTTATAATTGAGTATGCAAGAGGAAGATATTCTTGAGCACACTAATGCCAAGTGTCATTTGTGTACACTTTAGTGAACACTAGTAGACAACTATGCGAAAAAGAACCGCAGTCGTTTTCCCATTGCGGTTCTTTTGACCACCCTGATTTGCAGTCCCTTTGGGTGATTGCAATTTTAAAATTTCCTGGCGTGTAATATACCATTGGAAAGGCATTTTCAAGACCTTTCCAACGGTATATTACAAGCCCCAACATTCCTAAAATTTCAGTTGGTAATCCAAAAAAACAAATCTGCAGTCATTTAACGACTGTTGGTCAAAAGAACCACAATGGGAAAACGACTACGGTTCTTTTCTGCATAGTTTTCTACTAGTGCAACTTGTAACCCATTGTGTAACATAGGCATACACCTCGTAACCAGTGTTGGACCGGTATAGCACCCTTTGCATGGTACAAGGCAATGCTGACGGTGTTGGAGGAGTCGGAGGCAGCGCGCCAAAAGACGAAGAAGAGGAAAGTTGTTCAGCCTTCGGCCATTACATAATTTTACGCCGGACAGAAGTCTTATAAGAAAGGTGACGTTCAACAAAAACATTTTCTTGAGGACCTTGTGCTTCTCATTGCAAAGGGTTACGGGACATTGGCGGTGGTGGAGAGCCTTTGGCTGCGATGATTGGTGATGCGCCGAGATCCAAAGGTGAAATTTCCAACCCAGAAGGCGCTTGTGCATGAGCACATTCTTGCACTTCTTGCAAAGACGATGGAACGGTACGTGCTTCCTGCAATCGCAAGTTGTGCGACAACGTCGATTACCTTCGATTTGTGGATGTCGAGAGCTGGCTTCGACACTTTTGCCTTGGTTGTCAACTTCATCGATGATTGCTGGGAACCGCGACATGTGATAGTCGGTTTGTTTGAGGCTCATGATACTTCTGGTGTTGCTCTTGCTGAAATAGTCAAACCTTTGCTAGATGAATTTCAGTTGACAAAAAAAAATACTTGCTTGGGTCAAAGATGAGGGTTCTAATTTGACTACACTTGAGCGCGCATTGTAGCTCACAGTCTCATGTGATGTCTTAGACATTAAGCAACCTTATGTTGGAGCTTGTTTTGGACATGTCATGTCCAAAGCCTGTCAATATGCTACAGATGATGAGAAAGTTTGTAGGGAGATGACAGAACTGTCTTTGAGATCCGTTCAAGCTGCATTGCAGTCGTGCATTACGTGGACGAAGAAGTCAGGAAAGGGAGGGGCGGAATGGAAGAAAACGTGCATCAAGGCTGGATTACCTGCAAGGAAGCTTAAAACGCCGGTGAAAACTCGTTTTGCATCGAAGGTTATTCTCTTCCAAGAAACCTTAGAGTATGCTGATGCAATTAATATTGCTATGCAGCTCAGTTTTTGAAATTGCAAGCACGAGTGCCAACTGGGGTAACTTGGGCAGTGGCTCGAACAGTCACCAAAACCTTAAATCCAGTTTTGAAGTAGTGCGTTTTGAATCAAATACGGGGCTATTGGTTGTTATCGGGTGCCTTGGCAGCACGGGGGGGTCACTCCATTGTCAAGTTGAACACCACGTGTGGCCAAAAAAAATCTACTTTTGGTAAGTTGCATCACCAAAATGGGTCAAAATTTTATCAATTTTTTTTCATGGGTAGATATACACGGTATCTATTACATAGAACACTATATTCGGTAATCGGAGACTTTTTGATGACTTTGAGACTTTTTAAGGACGTGGCTTTCACATTTGTAGGAAGGAAAACACTACAAATATACTATGTTCCCAATTTTGAACACAAGTATGAGACACAAATGCATGAGACACACACGCCGAAATAAGAAAATGGGATATATGAAAACAATTGCGTATACAAAAATGGTATCATATTTATTGAATAGGATTGAAATACAAAATACAAGTGGAATATCCAATATTAGGCCAAAATCCTTCAAATATAATCGATCACCAACCAGTGCATTCGACAATTAAATACATATTAATATGATTTATACGTTTGGATCGTCAATACGACGCACTCCTTTTATTTTTGCGATAGCCTTTGCGGCCGTCTCTTTTTCTTTTGCTTTAATGGCCTCCATGGCTCTGAAGATCTCGGGCCCGCGGCTGTAACCTTGTTTGTTTGTTGGTCCGGAATATGTGCCGTTCGTCCATATTTGGCGACGCGCTACCGAATTGTAGGACGTGGTGTTGTAAGTGGAATACGAAGGCGTTTGCGAAACGGAATGTCTTGCACTCTTCCGAAGGGCCAAACAACGATCGGACTCGCAAGAAGCGGTCTTGAGGGTTCCCCTATCCAATGAAGAAGTCGAGCATGGACGGCCCACATTCGAGTACGGTGGGGTCTGAAACAACGACCACAAAGTCATACAATGAAGCGGGTTGGTATGAGTGAGCACAAGTTACGGATGCAAGTCCGAAAACCCCAAGAAACACAAATGCACTAATACACGGAAACCAGCACGGAAAAACTGGAGAAGGCCAAAAGTTGGGCACCTTGGCATTGGGGGTGTTGGATTGAGCTTCGGGGACATCGAGGGGGGCAGATACAAGCACGACAGGGACGTTCGTAAACGTCGGGACATCAATCCGGGGTTCATCCATGCAAAGGCGTCTGGTCGATCGTGGGGCCTTGGGGACGGTATATTTGGATGGTGACGCATCGAAGTCAATAATACGAACGTGCTTCTCGTTGCGGAGGGGAGATGGAGACGGAGACGGAGCGCGGTTGTGTTTTGCTACCTTTGCAGGAGGGCTATCCACGACTCCATCTTCAAACCCAGAGTCTTTGGAGTAATCAACAGCAGAGGCGGCATCGACGGCCGAGAATTGGAATAGGGAAGGCATTGCAACGTAGCTCACACCAAGGGAAGGGGAGCCGGGGACCGACGGAGATGCGGACGGGCCATTGACGACACTTTGGGACGCTTGGTGAGGCAACTAGGACACAAAAATACATTACAAAGAAAAGGGGGGAACGGTTAGATATAAACAAGGAGAATCCAAGTACAAGTCCAAAAATGTTCAAAGTTCTCAAATTAATTTATTGAGTTTGGCGTACCCGTACAACATCCTAAATACTTCATCTCGTGGACCGAGAGGCCTATTGCCAATGGGGTTGGAGAGCACAAAATCCGGGACACTTCCGGGGTGACATGCAAGCCTCCTAATGTATGGACCTAGCTCATTCTCTAGGAAGGTGTCGTCTCTATCGCCTTTCCAAGGATCCGGGAAGATGGCGTTGCCGGGGGGGTTGAGGATGCTCTTCGCGGGGCTGTCGTCGACGAGGAGAGTGTTCTCCGGCGTTGGCCAAGAACCGTGGGGCACCCCCTCCAACATGGGGATGCCGACCCAGAGGTTCTTCCTGAGGACCTTCAGGAATTGCGGCCCGCCGCCTCCTGCGACCTTCGGTACAATCCTGCCACTACGGTCATGGAGCTCATCGCAGTGTTCTTGACCGAGAAGCAAGCAAGGCATTGCGAGTTCTCGGAAAAGGAAACCGGCGATGGCCTCCGTGTTGTCCATGAGCATAGAGCTCCAGACGATGACATGAGCCAAGCCAAGGACGTCACGGAGGAAGCGCCTCAAGCCGGGTCGGGCCCGGACGGCCTTGTTGTTAATGAAGGTATCCAAGCGCCCGCCGTAATCCATGTCTTGTGGACTACGGAGGGGCCCCCTGGGCGCGCCATGCGGGATGTGTTTGGAATGGCAAAGCACCCCATTGAGGTCAAATATTATGAACGGTTTCCTCATGGGCCGATTTGGTCTTCCAAAGGGGTTGCGAGCTATCTCCGACGGACCCTGTGATGAAACATTTTACCTAGGTGAATGTTGCTACTAACGAAAACCAATTGACAAACATTTCATGAATTCAACAAAGAAACAAAATGCCAAAATTGTGCGAACTATGTAGTTCGAAAAGATTTATAAATGTAAATGGTGATATACAATTTTCAAAGGACATCTATCGATGAGCCCAAGAATCTAGCGCTTTCTCTGCTGAAGCTAATGGATCCTACGCTACAAAATTTGCGTCCACTCGCGGGGGGGAGGCCGGAGTTGAACTTGTAAAAATACACCGCCACGAAGGTGACACACAGGGAACATACGAACGCGCGTCCGCAACGAGGGAGGCATGCTCAAAGGTTGGTTACCTCGTCATCGGCGAGATCCGCGCGAGCAGTGCCTCCCTCAGCAGGACTCGTCACCATGGGCGCAGCTCCCGGACGCGCGTCCGTAAAGTCGTACAGTCCATCTGTGTCGACCAGCAATGTGTCTCTAGCTGCTTGAGAGGCTTGGGTGCCTGCGTAAGCTTCCTCCGCGGAGTCCTGGCTGCCCCGCATATGTACATCTTCATCCTCGAGGGGGGCCTCTATGTCCTCGTGGCTTGTCCTATCGCGTGTCGGGCTCTCCTGCGACTCCTCCACATTGTCGGTGTGTCGCGCAGTGTCATTGCCCGCCCTATTTACATCCGCCCCCGAAATCGCGAAATCGGAGGCGCCCGCCTCTGTGGCCCTCTGAGGGGGTGCGCCCCCTCCAATGAGAATGGAGGGCAGCTCAGCAATGTTTCGGACGCGCGTCCGTAAGTCTTGGACATTCGACGAGGTAGGTCGGGGGGAGGGATCTGCTGTGGGCGCAACCTGGGCAAGGGGTGGGACGTCCAACGCGGGGGTTGCATAGGCATGCTCTGGTATGTACACGGCATGGCTATGAGATGGAGGCGGCATGAGATCGGCGGGCATCGGCATGCCGGCCTGGGGAGGTGCATACACCAACGGAGGCCTCGCCTGCAGGCTCTGCATCATGCTCATGAATTGCTGGCTCTGGGCCAGGAACTGTTGATTCTGAGCCATGAGATCGGCGTGCCTGCGAGCGGATTCCAACCTGGATTGTTCCATCTCAGCTTGGATGGCAGCCATCTTCTTGGCGTGCAGCTCGTTTGCCTCCCGGAGCCGTTGGTCAAGCTCCTCCCTCATTCTCTTCTCCATCTTCTCGTCCAATTCGGAGACGGACATTGGCTCTTTCTTCACCTTGCCGGGCTCGCTAGGCAAGGCGGAGATGGCATTGTACATCTGGACCTCGTCCTCGTCTTCATCGGAAAGGTCCAAGATCGCCCCTTCAGGGTATTCGTTGTAAGGGGTCTTGTTTCTCTTCCGTCGGGTCTCACGGTAGAGAGAGAGGTCGGGCCTCAAGATCAGCTCCAACACATCCCTGCCCTCCATAGCTGGGAGCTCTGCCTGCTGAGACTCCCCCCCGGAAGAAGCTGTGCAGCCGGCTTCTGTCGCGAGCTCCACATCCACATCTGCTCTAACCCCCGCAGCACGAGACGGACCCGCAGTGGAAGGAAACCCAACACGCGAAGTGGGAGTCCCAAATGGCGAGGCACTGGGACCATGAGGGACCCTCAACGGAGTGACGGTAGGATGCGGCTCCTCCGTTTCCATTGGATCCGCGCCCAGGAGGAAATGACCTGTTGTGGGATCACGAACAAGGCTCGGTAAATCCTGGTGCGCCCTGGGCCGTTCAGGCGGGTGGATGGGATCCTGCTCTGCGTCAGTGTCCGTCTCCATTTCAGGCATCGCCTCGATTCGCGATGCGAGCGGCAACACAGGCTGGGGAGGTAGCACGTCCACGATGTCGAGGATGTCCATTTTGGAGGCATTGACCCTGTGGGCCTTTGCATCGTCGTAGTCGCCGACATCCACAAACGAATTGACCTGCAGCCCAAGCATCTGGAACATAACAACGAGTTAGGGGCAAATGTATCAGGGGACATACAAATGAGGCCAGATATGACAAAATGTAACAAAATGAAATAGTGTACTTTTACGGACGCGCGTTCGTAAAATTACACAGCCAAGAGGTGTTGGGGAACAATGCATATGAATATAAATCTTAAATTTACGGACGCGCGTCCGTGAATTTCCATTGGGGCAGGCAACTCACCAATGCTGCATACACAAATTTGGTGCCGCCGAAGACGTTGTACACAGTCTCGCTCATAACGGTCAAAACCTTGAGGATCCCGATGTAGAATTCCATGCGAAGCTCGTACGCCGGGTAGATTGTGTACATCGTCTCCTCCACGAGCTCCTTAGGGTGTGGTGTGGGTAACGAGTACATTTTCTTGAACACAGCAGTAGCCTTCACAGGCGGCCGCCCAGTCGGCGAAGACTTGTGCGTCAAGAAATACAGTTGCACGGCTCCCACTTGCTTGACCCCCCTGGCCTCTTGCACAGCTGTGACCCCTTCCGTCTTGGCCGGGATGTACGTGCTGTGGTAGAGGTCGTAGTCGACGTCCATCTTCGAGTTGTAGAGCTCCACGACTGCTGCGGACTTCTCTTGCTCTACAATCCAAAACCACACATTTGGCTCGCGGAGGGCCGGCGACCGAAATGCCTTGAAGGCTCCAAAGAACGGCTCGTAGAAAGGGGTTCCGGCAGCTCCCTGTTTCCAAGCTCCGGGGATTGCACGGAAGTCGAAGATTGCAAATGGACACCCCCGGGGGTCGTCTCTCACCGAGGCTCTTGAGGCGTGGGTGTCCCATTTGCCGAACTTCAAAGGCGTAGCAACTGTGCAAAATCTTGCAACCCCCCCAAACTTGGCGTTCTTCTTTCTATTGAGGAAGTTCGAGTACATCATCGTCTCCCTCTCGTCAATGGCGCCCTTCTTCTCATTCTTCCTGGATCGTTGGGCCAGGAAGGTGGAAGCCTCTCTTGTCAGAGCTCGCATGGAGAGGCTATTGATGTGGTACTCATCCTTCAACCTCCTCCAATTCTCCCACACGATCTCCCCGTCGGCATTGGTGAGGTTGTAGGCGGGCAGCAATTTGCTGATCTCCCTTATGGCCATGGTCTTCTTCTTCCTGTATTCGCACCACTCCTTCATGTGGTACGTGGAAGGCTTCATGTGCTTGGGCCTCTTGAGGAAGATCTTTGGGTAGGGCAGAGTCCTTCTTGGAGTTTCGAGAAGGACGTGCGCTGCCGCTCGGTACATCTCCGAGTCGAGCAACCCTTGGAGCGGACGGAAGAACTCTCTCAGGATGGGTGGTATTTTCAACCTGGAGTCAGTCTTGTAGGTGTTCTCCGTGTCTGGATTGACCAGGTCCCCGTGGTTGTGAGCATCGAAGAGTCTCAACCAGATTGCCCATGTCTCTTCTGATGCAGTGATGAGCTTGATCTCACCTTTTAATTCCTGCACCGTCTTCGTGCCGCTGGTCTTCATGTCAATGCTGGAGAACTTTGTCAATATGGCATTGCTGAATGTCTGCAAGAGGGATGAACATCAAGGAATCAGCAAAGAGAACATTCAGACAATGAAAACATTCAAGGTAGAAGGGCCAGGGTTACGGACGCGCGTCCGTAAAGCTATTATAGTGGCCTACCTGCCATTTAGGATTTTTCACAGTTGCGTTCTCCCTTTCCTTTGGTGGGCAGTCGTGCTCCATCCATAAGGTCCTCCCAGCCACGATGTTGGCTGCCCATGAAGCCTCAAACTGCCTCACTTTGTTGCCTTGGTTCATGAAGGCAGAGATAGTGATCAGTTGGTTCGAGTCCTTGGAATGCACGAGAAATGCCTTCCAGTATCGAATCGCCTCCTTCCATGGGCTTTTCCACTCATCGTTCTCGAGGAGAGCTTTTGCAGCCATCACGCTGTGCTGGCCGTCGACTATGTAGAACTCTCCTTCCTTGAGGATTGGCCAATTCCTCTCGTTCACTTCAACCGCCGGGTCCTTGGGCGTCACACAAATCGTTTGCCTGTCGAACTTGGGGTTGTTCATAAGGTTATTCATTTGCCACCACACCCCCTGTTCTTCTTTAGCCCTCGTGTTCATACTCTCGGTCCCGGGGTGGCACTTGTAAACGTCCACATCGAACGTGAAATACCTGCCCAGTGGTCAGCATCCCTTTGTCTTCTCGTCGAACTCTTGGAATATCTTTGTCGAGAGTTCGGCGTCAGGTCGTTGGCCCTTTTTAAGGAGAGGGGCGACAGCAAGAGACGAGCTGACGTCTGGCCCCTCTGTGAGCCCAGATGACTCCATCAGCGAGTGCGACCGTTTGCTTCGTTGTCTGCTCCCAGATGACGCACCACTCTGGGACGGTCTTGAATTGCTTGGGACGGGCTTAGGCACACGTTTTGTTTGCGCAGTTGTGGAAGGTTTCTTCTTTTCTTTCCCTTTTTTGGCCTCTAGCAATGCGCCATTCACTTTTGTGACATTGTTCAAGAGGCGTCCTAGCCGCTTACCCGTCCAAGGCGCATTGCACGCGTAGTCTTGGAATTCCTTCGCGAGATTCAAGCAACCCGCATCTGGACTGTTATTTTCACACTCGTTTTTGTTGAAGGGATGGTACGACTCGTGCAAAATGAACGTTATTCTATCCTCCTTCTTCTCGAGGTCAATCACGACGTAGTCCCCCTGGGCTACTGCGCACTCTATTGTCCAGAATTTTAGCCTGACCCATTTCTCTGGTTCTTCTAATGGTGTCCTTAATTGATACGAAAATCTGAGCACAAATATATCTTTTTCATCTTTTTCTACAATGACTGTCCAATTGTCTACAGTATCTTCCTTCGGCTTGTAGTGGTCGTTGTTGCTTAGATCTTTGATTGCGTCTGGAAGTGGAGGAGAGAGAAGCTCCGCGAACATGTCAATAGCGGGTCTCTTCGTGGATGCCATCTGAAGAATAGGACAAACAGTAAGTTAGTGTAATATATTCAAGGATAGCGTGCCTAATTTAAGAACGCGCGTTCGTAAATATAGGTTGAACATTAGAGGAGAGGATTTCTTTTACGTACATTGTTGGGTATTTAGCAAATATCATTTAGCACTATATTTTAAGGTATATATATCTTGCGTTGATATAATTACAGGAGTCTACTTTATATTATTCAATTTAATCAATACTGATCAGAATACAAAGCACATACATTGTCTATTTACGGACGCGCGGCCGTAAGCATGGATAAGATTAAAATATTCTTTCATGAATTTAGTCGTGCGGTAATTAATTTATGCATTGCATTGCACAGTGCGTACAATTCCCAGTGAATTTGTGCCTCTTTCATGAAGACTTTGAGAGGGTAGCATGACTGGGTTTTATTATGACATTTAATCGCCTCATATGTTCATGGCTTAGTGTTTTTGATCTCTAATTATATTGTTTGGACGGCTTTTTACGGACGCGCGTCCGTAAGATATTCGGCGGTATGAGGCCAACAGATGGACAAGCTATTATATGATGAATATATTTACAGACGTGAGTCCGGAATCTGTGTCGGCATATTATTCAATGGCCATTAGATAAATCGGCTATTATTCAATGTATATATTTACGGACGTGCGTCCGTAAACTCTGCACATATATTGTGCATTAGAATTGCATGCCTTGAGCAGACATCCCGAGTTTACGGACGCGCGTCCGTAAACTCTGCACATATATTGTGCATTGGAATTGTCTTTCTTGAGCAAACATACCGAGTTTGCGGACGCGCGTCCGTAAACTCTGCACATATTTTGTGCATTAGAATTGCCTGTCTTGAGCAAACATCCCGAGTTTACGGACGCGCGTCCGTAAACATCACACTATTTCGTTGCTCCGCATTTTTCGGGCATTGTTGGGTTTAGGGTACTATACAATAATCTACAATGTTTCTTACCATGAAATACGATTTGGCTCTCTTGCGAGTTGAAAGCAATAGCTGACTCTGCACTGCATAGTGACAAATTAACACCAGCAACATATGTTAGAAACAATGAATCATAGAGACATCTGTACGGAAATTATGAGACAATGATTTCTACAATGCACATTCTTGCTGTTTTGGAGCCTCGATCTTAACAACTCAGTCTACTTCTTCAATCTGCACTCTTATACCTCAATCTCATTCCTCAATCTTCCAACGCTCGACTGTTGAAACCCCAATCACAAATTCTGCAAAACCTTTCAAGCCCTCTATTGCCAAACGCATATCTTTGAAATCTCAGAAAGTTGTGGACCAACTCAATGCTCTCAAAGCTCTTGCAGGTCTTAAAGCCTTCAACTCTCAAATCTCAGATGTCAATTGCCCTTTAGAATAATGAAATGCCTAAAACTAAATGATTTCTGGAATATGGCCTTTTATCAAGCTACCAAACAAACCCTAAATTGCTTCAAACTGAAACCTCACATGCTCTCAATCCGTATGAAGCACACATACTGTCAAGCTAACAAAACAAACTCTAAACCCCAACAACCCAGAAGTGCAATCATACGAAAAACAAGAGCAATGTTACAGCAATACTTACCTCTTGTAGAATGCTAGCTCCCACACTACAACTCCTCTTCTGAACCCTCCCAAACCTCTCAAACCTCTCAAGCTCTCAAACTCTCAAACCTCTCAAGCTCTCAAGCTCTCAAATCTCTGAAGCCTCTGAAGCTCTCAAACCTCTCAAGCTCCCAAGCTCTCAAGCTCTCAAGCTCTCTAGCTCTGAAACCTCCCAAGCATCTCAAGTTGCTTCAGAAAAGAAAGCAAAACTCCAAACAAAATCCTCACAATACTCACTCACACACACTCGCTCACACCCTCAACCAACACACACTCTCTCAACAAAAACCCTAGCGCAAGAATGCTACTATGCAGACGAAAAAATTCGCCAGCACCGCCCAACACCAAGCGCACAACGTTGGAAATGACGCTGGTGTGAGCGGGCGGCGTCGCTTAGGGTTGGGGAGAGGGGGAGAGAGGGCGCGGGCACGTGGCACCTCTTGGGATGGGGTGCATGGGATAGGGGGATAGGGCCATAGGGGGATGGGGATGGGATAGGAGGCTGGGATGGAGGGTTGGGATGGGAAGGGGGGATGGGATGGAGGGCTGGGATGGGATGAGGGGATGGGATGGGATGGTGGGCTGGGGGGGATGGGATGGGATTGGGGCTGGGTTGGGATGGAATGGGGGGCTAGGGGGCAATGGGTTAGGGCGACACTCATTAATACAACACTCGTTTACACGACACCCTCGATATTACGACACATTTTTTTGTGACCAAATTTTTTAGTTCAAACTGCCTCTTTTATATGACTACGACACTTGATAATGCGACATTTAGAATCCCCGTTTTGTCATATTAAAGAGGTAGGTCATGCTAAAATGCCTTTCATCTGTATTATGTACATCTAACATACATCCATTTTCACTTGGGAACTGCTTGGGAACTTCACTTATCATTGGGAACTTAATGATTATTAGGGTTTCTAGTGTAGAATGGACATGGTTAGGGTTAGAGTGGCCTCCTGCCTAGTATGTTGCCTTGCACTCATGGTGATATCTTTTACTGATGCTATACGTCATGCATCATTGTTGTCTAGTTTCTTATTAAAGAACTCTTTATATTTTGGTGATATTGAAATTATTAGTTTTCCAAAGTTAGTAGGGAATTTAGAAAAGATGATAGTTGCTAACTTGGGTACTAGGCAACACGAGAGATATTTGGACTCCTATATCAAGAGATCTTGAGAATATTTATATTTGTTTGGAGTTATAGGTTATTATTTCATACCATCTATATTGCTTAACCTCGTGGTGTATATGTTTAAGATCATATTACTTAAGTTTTCGTATTCCCTCAATAATACGACATCTTTTGTGTTTCCCAAACATGTCGTACTAAAGTAGGACACTTTGGATGCTTTGATGCGAGTATCATTATGCAACATAGAGTTGGAGAATATGGATTGGAACGCAATATTTAAGTTAATATGGTGCAACATGAGGAACCCCAAACCCTAAACCCTAAACCCTAAACCCATAAACCATAAACCCATTTTGCACAGTTGAATGCCAAGTGTGAAGGGTGATACTAACGGTGAAGTTGTTAACCATTATTGTATCCTAGCGTACCCCTAAAAATACGCAAAGTGACATACATTTCCCCTCCGACATCTTAATTCCCTAAAATAAAAGCAATCCTAGACTATGCGCGAGTCACATTGTTTGCGAATACATGCAAACCCACTACCACCAATCCCTCTTGTACATTAAACAACCTTCAAGATTAATTCAATCTTTGCACATGTAGGTCTGATCTTGTATTATAGCCTATAAGTAGACGCAAAATGTTGGTTAAATTGGAGTATGGTTTCCATCTTGGCATGTATTGTTGTGTTAAGTACTTTATTATAGAATATCAATATGAGATCCTCAAAACCTTTCATCAAAACTAATGGTTTAAAGCAAATGATTGAATTATATGGTTTAGAACATAAATTTCTTGAATCTTAAATATTTTCAAGTTGTCATTGTTTTTATAATACTCCTTGAATTCATTATGAACTTGAGGTCAACATAATTTATTGACACAACTCGATCAATGCGATTTAATGTTTTCGTATTTTAAACAAGTTTGCGTGACAATTCTTTGTTCAATGCCACCTACTTTTTCAAATTTTCACCACTTACACCGTACTATTCTAGAATTATACTTTGTGAACATATATTTGCTCGACTTTTCGAATGTTTATGATGTTTTTCACAAAATTTAAAGTTACTATATTAATAAAGGTTTGAATTATTTGGCCTTTACCATGTTTGCACCCCTATGTCCTCATGTTTGTTTAGGGTATAGGCGGCTATACCATGGTCTTAAGTCATTTAACACGTATATGTGAAATAAAAATAAACCCCAACACCTTGGTCTTAAATCGAAATTAGCCCAACACCCAATAATGATACAATGTTTTGTACCATTGCATACAAATGTTTTGTTTGATACCAAATACGAACTAGTGTGAGTGTAAGAGTTGGTATTGTTGAGTCATTGCCGTACATAATATACATAAGGTACTCAAAAATGTTTTTTCTCACGTATAGTACATAAAGAAGGCTCTTAGTTTTTTTGAAGTAAATGTTGATGTACTCAAGGGGGCACTAAGGATTCGAGAGGAAAATGGCAATATTGATTTTAATTCAACCCAGACCTAGGACAATAGATGTGTTGCTCTCATGGCGTCTAGGCGTTGCTAGTTTGTGTATCTATTAATACAATTATGTATACGTGTGTATAGGTGGGTAGATTAAACGGGTTTAATGGTAGGATGGTGGTCAATGTAATTGCAATACTAAATGCAAGATGACATGAGATAACATGATATTGTGGTGAATACCACTACATTGTATGCAAACCAATCAAATATTTGCTATTAATTTTCAATTTTGAATTACATATATTCTTATATTCCACGTACTATTGTTGTTGTTGTGGTCCATTTGTCCCATGATTCTATAATTTTTGTCTACTCATTCTACAATAAATTCTTAATACTAGGCATTCCAATATTATAAACCACCCCTAAAAAATGTATAATGCTCATATATTATTGGCCAATAGATGCCTTTGGTTTGTCTCTATGTGGACTCATGCTCTATGGATGCTCTCCGCCATGAATACATGTTCCATTGTGAGCATGGCCCATGGAATATAGCAACCTTAGGTTTTTATTTTTAGGCTTTGGTTGGCGGCTAGTATCCTATGTCGAAAAACGGATCCGAGGAAGAACGATCACTACTTAAGGGGACATCCCCTCACCAAGGGACTCTTTTTGCATCTCAGATGTGGGTTGCGCTCCCTGGACCCTTCTAGTATGCCGGATGCTTTTCTCGTCCAGGTACGGACCCCGATACAATGGTCCGGTTATGCCGCCGGAAATACCGGAGGTTTACGGACGCGCGTCCGTAAACCTTAACCCTCCTGGCGAGTATAACCTCTATATTAGCCCTAAACATTGTGTTTGAAGTAGTAATGAGGTTTCCGTCAGAGAGGTTTACGGACGCACGTCCGTAAACCTACCTCACCCTATGCACCATAGTAGAATATTTTGACATTGTGAAAAAACCAGTAGGTATATTAACTTGTCCAAATTCGTGTTGTCATGAGCCTTGGGTATACATGTAGGTGTCACCTACACCTCTTGATGCCCTGAACCTGTAGGCTTCTTGGTCAACACTGAGTTTCTACATACAGATGTTTACGGACGCGCGTCCGTAAACCTATGGGCTATAGGTTACCAAGGCCTTTACGGTTCGCAGTGACCTCTCTACACAGGAAGAGGATTACGGACGCGCGTCCGTAAACCTCTGCCTGTCCAGAGAGGTCACTGCGAACCGTAAAGGCCTTGGTAACCTATAGACCATCTGCCTGTCCAGAGAGGTCACTGCGAACCGTAAAGGCCTTGGTAACCTATAGACCATCTTCCTGTCCAGAGAGGTCACTGCGAACCGTAAAGGCCTTGGTAACCTATAGACCATCTTCCTGTCCAGAGAGGTCACTGGGAACCGTAAAGACCTTGGTAACCTATAGACCATAGGGTTAAGGACGCGCGTCCGTAAATCTATGGTCTATAGGTTACCAAGGTCTTTACGGTTCCCAGTGACCTCTCTGGACAGGAAGAGGTGTACGTAAGCGCAAACCTAACCCTATGGTCTATATGTAACCAAAGCCTTTACGCATGGCAGTGACCTCTCTGGACAGGCATTGGTTTACGGACGCGCGTCCTTAACCCTATGGTCTATTGGTTACCAGAGCATTTACGCCTGGCAGTGACCTCCCTGGACAGGCATAGGTTTACGGACGCACGGCCGCAAACCCCATGTCTATGTCTGCAATGACAGTGTTGCCACATGGAGTTAATCGGATGCGCGTTCGTATACCATTGTGTTTTTGTTTCCACGCCATGAAAGCCACTATTGCCCGTATTGTGTTTTTCTTGATAATATGTGTTTGCGCTATCCATGACATACACTTGGACCTATGCTTAATTGGATATTTTGACATACTCCTAATTTGACTTTCTTGTAGTGGCCATGGATTCCGACGTCGGTGATAGTGCGTTCGAGTTGTCTTCGGATCCATCAACCTCTGCTAGCGATTTTGAATCTGTCGTGGAACATGGAGCCACAAGTGGTGTTGCCAATGTAGTCGACGACATAGTAACTAGAAGGTCTCGTCCGGACGTTGCTGTTGGGTTTGTTGATAGCGCAGAGGATGATTTCCTTCCACCATGTGAGGGTTATTCACGAGAACATTGGGTTGATCTTGATGTTGTCCTAGTCAATGGCTGTGGCGTTCCCGTGGCTGATGGTGTTTGTAGGAACTCGGATCCTAAGGATTGTATTGATGCATATCCCCTTGGGGAGGAAGATGTTGGGGTGTGCATTTTAAATTCTTTCCACCCATTGGAAGTGCCTCCAGGTTGGAGATTCTCTCTTCGTCGATGGCCGTTGCGAAGTGTTCTTCATGATGGTGTCAGCTTGTGGAATCATTCCCGCCGTTATGGGGAACTACAAGTAGCTTTGTTGGCCACAATGCGTCTTAGAAAAGGTGTACGGAAATATGATTCTTGTCGTGTGCCTCGGGAACCCACGCAACGTCGTCGAGATCAAACATTGGAAGAAACATCTATTAGGTCCGTAGCAACAAAAGATTGTTGTGCGAAGAAGTGTTGCCAACTATTTCCACGTGACAAAATAAAATCTTTGAGGCAAGAGATGTGGCTTGCGGACTTTCGAATGCGATCCGCAAAGAAACTTGAGGTTCATCGCAACACGCACTTTGATGCCGAAGGTCGTAAGGTGGTGACCTTGGAAAATATAGAAGTGTGTTGCACGGCGTGGTATATTATTCATGCAGTTTCAAAGGCTGATTTTTATAGGTTCCGGAACTACTCGTCCCAAGGACGGCGTTCTCGGTTCCATGGCAATTTTGGCACGAAGAAGCCTAGGGAGGCAACACTCCAAGCGGCTGCAACACTATCAACCATCATTATGCCATTAGCGGATGCGATGCCACACAAGACCAGGACTTTGGCGTCGGGGGAAAAGGTTGTTCAGATGGTTTTGCCAACAGGGACGAAATGGAAGAACATACTAATGGACGTTAATGAAGTTGGCGAAAAAGTGGGATGTGGGCCAATTTCGTTGTCAAAACTGAGTGTGATCAAGAATCAACAATTCGCGGAATACATTACGAAGAGACCTGGGGACAAGTTTGCTAGGTGTACTGCTTGTGAGAAATACAAAGGCCTTCGAGACGCACATCCAATAGGGACTGAGTCGCACAATAGACATCAACGGAAATACATTGAGCATGTCAACAACTAGGAGGCACACCGTCAAGACTACTATAAGAACCGCGCACTATCGATAATTAGGCCGAACGAGGTTTTGACGATCATTCATGACAAAATGGACCATGCGAAGACTGCGTGCCCATGTTATGCACGGAAAATAAAGGCTACAGATGGATATTTTAAACTCCCAATAGCTGTCACAGGTTCGTTAGTCTTTCACATTATTTTTTACGCACCCACATACACATTTGTACGGGTTACGGATGCACGTCCGCAAATGTGTGTTCATTTTTGTCAATTGTTTGTGGGAAAATCCAATTTGTTTCGCATGGATGATTTCGGAATGTATGTCTCATTTGTATGTTTGAACGTGTTTATCTAAACTCAGGTATGATCGCACATGGCCATGTGGACGTCAAGTATGCACATTATGGCTTGGACTTCTACCCTGGCGATGCCAACCATACAGTAGGGTCTTTTGCAAAACTTCTACGGGATCTTGAGAGGCCACCAACATCATCCTCTCGTGCTCTTTTCGTGGGATGTGGAACAACACCGATTTATGAGGCAGTGCTAGAGGGGAAGGAAGTTTGTCTATCTTCATTGCAAGAACCGCCTGAACAACCTGTTCTTGCCAAACCTTTGCCTCCAACTCTACACGTGCAACTTGACAATTGTGCCAAGGACAACAAATGTCGATACGTGTTTTGTTTTTGGTCTTTGCTCGTAGCCAAAGGCATATTCAAGGAAGTTTTCGTGTCTTTTTTGATGGTTGGCCATACGCACGATGACATTGATGCTTCATTTGGACGTTGGAGTATGAAGTTGCACGAGGAAGATTTTCCAACAATTCCTCTTCTAATGAAATCGTACATGGATTTGGATAATGTGCCAGTCATTCCGCATTTGATTGAAGAAGTGCCCGATTTCAAAACGTTTATCAAACCATTCATTCTTAAAGGAGGTGACCGATTGGTAGGCCATACCAAGGCTCAACAATTCCGATTCTATATGCGTGATGACGGTCTGCCGGCCATGCAGTTCAAGGCTTTGTGCACTTCACCGAATTGGGGTCCAGAGGAAGGGATACTCGTATGGCGCCAAGACGAAGATGGCAAATGTATGCTACTCGATGGGGAGCCAAAGCCTTGCACACCTAACCCCATGAGGAATGGACCGGAAATCATCAAAGGTATATCTGGATTCATTGAGTACTGGAAAGAATTGTGTGAGGAAGACATCACAAGACGCATTCGGGATACCCACGAACCATTGATTGCGTATTGGGATCGCATTCGCTCGGCATTGCTGGCACCTGATGTCGATACACGTCCATATTTGACACAAGGATTTTGGCCACAAAGCCGAGTGACAATCGTGGAGTCTGAGGCCATGTTCTTCAGCAATGGAGACGTACGTGAAGAGTTCGCTGCGGACGACCATTACGTTGGCCCTGCTCGAAATCGTCCGGTTCCATCATTTCGTGTGGCTGTTGATTGCTACAAAGGTTACATGGTCCTCGTACGAGCAGGAGATGAGGAGCACCCTAAACCGGTTTGGTTGGTGAAAGCATTGTCGTCACCGAATTTTGTCCCAACTAGCCCCAATTTTCGTCAAATTGAGGTGGAATATTGCCGTCCAAGCACCAAAGATCAAAATGTGTTGCGCACATATTTAGGTTGGGACACCAAAAAGGGTTTCAAGTGGACAATGGACTCGGCGTACGAACCAGTTTGGATAAACACGGATACCATACTTTGTGCTTGGAAGCCACGCAAAGGTTCCAAATCGGAGACAATGACCATCCCACAAAAACATATAGAATTTGCTAAAGACAACTTGGCCCGTATTGCTGCCGCAGAAAACAATGTCCAGAATGGAAACGAAGCTGAAGATGAAGATGGGGAATGATAGTGACGCAAGTTAGGACCAAAGTTGTTTGAAATATGTATTCATCTTTTCATGAAATATATGACATTGGGGTCGAATACTATATTAGACACACTTTATAGAAATTTTATAGATTACAATTATATTGCATGATTGTATTAGTTTACAGATGTGGAAACCAACTTCCCATGCGCTATCAAATGTTTTTTATATATTTTGTTACGGATGTGGAATCCAAATTATATATTCTAGATGCTAATTTGCAAATTCTCATGAACAATGTCAAATTATTTTAAGTATTGGTAGGTTTGGGATGTGCCGTCCAATTCAATAAGACCTTTATGTTTGGGATGCGCATCCAAGAGTCTTTAGTGAAAAAAAAAATGGTTATTTATGGATTCAATAATTTTGTTCGATGCAAAACTGATAAAACAAAATATTTTTGAATTTTTGTCATTGAAATATCATGTTTGATGTAGTTTTGATTATCATTATATAACTACTATATTTAGAAACATACATATTCATTGCATATGGATTTCCAAAACATTATGTTGTCATTGTTCCCTATGTTCCCGATGTTCCCTATGTTCACAATATTCACATCCGAAACTATGGGTCAAATTTATTTTGAGACTTCCCAAAGTCTCCGATTAACGAATATAGTGTTATAGTAAAAAATGGCAACCAAATTTGATGATCTGTTTTTTAATAAAACATACCGTTTCTAACTAGAATGACGCAAAATTGAACTAAAATAATTACTAAAAAAATGACAATGACTAAAAAATTCAAAAAAATATACAAAAGATATTATCAATGGTTATGTATATGTAGAAAAAATATCATAATTTTTAAATTTATCTATTCCATGTAATATAGGGGTAGCAAACTTTGGCCGCATGTGGTGTTCAACTTGATATGGAGTGAACCCCCCGTGCTAAGCAGCAACATTGGCTATTTCGGTGGAGCTTGGTGCTCATATTGATCACCTCAGCAACATGAATCCTCCGCTACAACACGGCGACTTTGATGCCGAGCTCGAGATCTTGCGGGGGAAGATGTCTTTGGAGGCGATGCTTGTCAAGAGGCCTTTCCTCTCGTTCACCCAGACCTTCATATCGGAAAAGGCTCACAACATGATTGTACTCATGGTAGATTCCCGCTTCAAGGGCCTGGAATGTGTGATTGCGTACACATGAGTTGAGAAGGCCCGGGCAATTGTATGTGAGTACGATGAGAAGGTGCTCATTCCTTATTTGGTGAAGGTACGATGTCCAAATTCTTTTGCAATCTTGAATGTGTAGTTCACTCCATTTCTCGGCTCCCTATTCCGTCCACAATTCTGTCCTCATGTCCTACCTTCTCTCCCTGTCAATGCAGCGATCACGTCCAATTTTTCGTATCTAGATGTGACTGCGATTGGATTCGGATTGCTTTTGTGTCCAATTTTGGAGTTTATGTTCTGAATTTTGGCTGTGGATTGTGTTGATTGTGTTGTCGTTTGTTGTCTATCGTTCCACTGTTTGTGTAGGTGATTTTTCTAGCATTTGATGTTGTGGATGACTGGCGGGTTTTAAGGTGGATTCTGTGCCATTCCGAGCTTGCATGGGAGTTGATTTGGCTGTCTGAATCGATTGATGAAGTTTAGTTGTTTTGTTTGTTTTGGATTAAGGTGGATTCTGTGCAATTCCGAGCTTGCATGGGAGCTGATTTGGCTGTGAGGATCGATTGATAAAGTTTAGATGTTTGGTTTGTTTTGGATTAAGGTGGATTCTGTGCCAATCCGAGCTTGCATGGGAGCTGATTTCGCTGTGAGGATCGATTGATGAGTTTAAATGTTTGGTTTGTTTTGGATTAAGGTGGATTCTGTGCCATTCCGAGCTTGCATGGGAGCTGATTGCATGAGAGTTGTAGTTCAGTATTGGTTTTATGAGTTGACTCAGTTGGTTCAGGATCTTGTGAATGTTTTATATTTGTTTATTACTAGGTTTCCATGATTCATATGTGTTAGTTAATAAAATTGTGCTTATTTTTTCTGTAGGTGCACAAACTGTTGCATCCTGGTGGAGTAGCTGCACGTGTTGAAGCACCCCTCCGTCTTCTATTTTGTTTGGAGATGCAGCTTCTCCGGAGGAAGCTTGTGAAGGTACCCTTGTCGCCGAAGTTTCTTTATTTCAACGGCTACAGATTCCGGTTGAGGAGGCAGCCTCACCATTGGCATGGTGGAAGGCAAACGCTACTCGGTTTCCAACCCTTGCATATTTGGCACGGCAATTTCTTGGTATCCCTGGTTTTCAGATTGAAACGGAGAGAATCTTTAGTGTTGCCGGAGTTCTGACAAGTTTGCGCCATTGCTGCCTTGGTCTTTCGAATGTGAATGGTCTTATCATGATTTATAAGAATTGGCCTACAGATGCGAGAAGTGCATGCGAGCTGGCTTCTACAAATGTGGTGGAATTTCTCAACAAGGAGCATGAGATCCTTGATGATCATGAGGATGAGCTAGAGGAGGCAGGATATTTTGAGGATGAGAGTGCATGGTGATTGTTGTGTTATGATTTCCTCTTTGGTCTATCATGATGTGCATCACAACCTACCACCAAAGGCAATTATTTGTGAACCGTCATACTATTCTCATGACCATGCAGTTCATTCTTAATCAACCATCCTGTTTTCATTTGATTCTTCCTTGTAATCTTCGTGATTTTTTGTATTTCCTACTTGATTGCAAGTATATTCAAGTGATTTTTGTTTTATTTGACACCTTGTTTTTAAAGTGGAAAATAGGTCTCTAAAAGGAAAAAGGTAAAAAAATTAAAATAATACCATACCATTGTGCATTCTCCACTGGTATCACTACCATGGTACTCGATATTGATACCTTTAGGCTTTATTTTTACAAGATTGATACTCATACTCATACCATATCTATAAAAATATGATTCTTGTGATACTTGGGATCAACCCGGCTGAAATTTCATAAAAATCTGATATTGGTACTAGGTTGGTATCGCAAAATTTTGATATTGGTCCAACACTGCTTATAACACTAATAGCATAGCTAATCTTTTGGTGCCTGTGAATGAAAAATTGCAAAACCTCCCTACCACAATGCACTCGGCCATGGATATTTTTTGGTCACCCCTCCAACTTTTTTTTGGGCATCCCATAAAAATTAATTATTTTTGGGTTAGCTTGGGAAAATATGAAATCCTTGTGCCACCCCAATTTTTTGTGAACATGTCTATATATAGACCTATTGTCCCACAAAAATAGGCCCCTGCTCATGCGCATGTCCTAGCTTTGCTCACCTTCTACCTAGTCCATGGGTGACCTCACGCTCTTGTATAGCAAGTTGGCAAAGACCTTGGTAAATGGTGCAGACATTTATCAATGGAGTGACTTACACTGCCATATCTCACACATGGTCCATGTGGGATAGTACGAGCAAGGACATCCTAGGTATTCATCAACAAGATGCCCAATGGGGGCTCTCTAAATACCCTTGACGAGCATTGCACTCATCAAGGCGGCGGGCAGGGGTAGCACCGAAAAAGCCAGAGCCTCAGTCCCCCAACCTTGGCTTGCCCCGACCTTGGCTTAACCCCCCGGCCCTGGCCTGACCCTTGCACTCTTGAAGGCCGCTTGTCCATATAACCCATATTGAGTGCACTTCATCTTCAAGGTCCAAAATCCAATATATATGTTCACTTCCATTGAGTAAATAAGCAATTGATTGGGATTTCCTTTTCAAAGTGAAACCATCAATAAAGCATGTAATTAACCTGGAAGTCAAAAACATTACAAAACCCTCATTAGCATTGAGGTAATAATTTTTGTGACTTACCATTGAAAGGGTCTTTGTCATTCTAAAATGGAACTAAAATTAGTGTTTAATTTTAGTATATTTATTTTATAATAATTTAGTTAATACCTTGTACTTTCACAAAGTATTCATACACATTCAAACTAATTAAGTGTGATTAAGTCTAACAGGACAAGCTTGGGGCCTAATTAAGTAACAAGCCTCGGCTTAATTAACAGGCCTCGGCCTAATTAAGGCCTAATTAATTTAATATCACATGTATTTTAAGTTCCTCCATGATGATAGTAAGATTGTTCCGCCATGCTTCCATTCCTTCCATTTCACTTATGGTTTGTGTTCGGTTGTTTATTAGAGTGTTGTTTGGTGCAAGATTGAAATCACAGAGAGAGAGAAAAAAACTTCGGTCTCCGGAGGAGACCGACGTGAATTAAGTGTCTGTTCGATCCTTCCCCAATCTGATGCCCACATGACAAAGGTATGGAAGTAAGGATCTACTCCACCCTTTCGAGAGTAGACACTATAGTCACAAGTAACCAGTAACAAGGACCAAAATGGTTAGTTTTTAGGTTTTATTAATATGAACACCATTTTAATTAAAATGAGACAATTTGGCCATTTTGAGACAAAAAATTAAGGTGAAATTTTGAGGCACCTTAAAGGAAATTTAAGGCGAAATCCAAGGGGAACTTTGTTCCCATAAGCCAAGTTCCAATGGGGTACATAGTGGGTACATGATAAAGTACCAAAAGTTCCCTACAAGTGTTCCCCCACCACGTTCACATCCTCCGCAATTATTCACCTTAATGTACACTATTAAGGTGATTGGCAAAATGAGACTTTGAAAAGTTTCATTTTAATTAAAATGGTGTTTATGGGTTTGGCCACCGAGTCCCTAACTCATTATTGGTTGATTGAATGGAGTAGCTTTAGTTATTAGAGCCAGCTTTAACTATGGGGGGTCTAGTGTTTGGGGTAGCGGTTGGTGGTTTTCTATTCTTCTTTTGCGGAGGAGGATAGTCATGGCATATTTTATAGCGTTAGTATTGATGTTTTTGAAGGTATTTTTAATGGTAGGCATAGGTATTTTGAAATTATTTTCGTTAGGTAGGGTTATTTGTTCTAATTTTATTATATTGTGTAGTAAGAGTTTTTGTAGTAGTTTAAGTGAAGTGTTGGGATTTAGGCCATGTAGATTTTGTGCTTCTTTCATCCATGCGGTTTCAAGTGGGGATGAATTTAATAGGAAGCTATCTACTGTACTTTTTAGGTGGACTCCAGCTTCATGTTTGAGTAGGAATAACGTTCTAGTGATGGGTGATCTAACACAGTGGTGGTATTTAATGCGGGTTATTTCTTTAGAGCCCCCAAATTTTGCGAGTATGAATTGTGTCAAGCCATAATAGATTTTTCCAAGTCTACCTTTGTCATTGAGGGCATTTTGTAGTTGTTCCCCGATACAATGCAAGTAGGCATTTTGTAGTGACAATGCTTCAATTCCGAATAGGTCATGTGGGAGTTGTGTAGCAGTATTAGAGGTGCATTTTGGTAATCCGCATATTGTTTTATGGAGTGCTATAATTTTTTTATCAAGTTTTTTGATAGCCGGAATAGAGTATGATATTGCGTAGAAGTTGTATGCTATTCCAGCACGTATGACTGTATCTGCCATTTTGATTTTTTGTTTCATGGTGGCTGGGCATGCTACGAGGGCTTGGCATTGTTTGATGACTTTAGTAGTAGTGGTATTTATTTGTGTTTTCCATTTAAGTGATGGCGCAAGATTTATTCCAAGATAAGTGTATGGTTCGTGTTGGTCTAAAACTGGTAATGGTTGGTTTCTATAGTTTATATTGGTAGATTGGATCAGGGCTTTGAATGTTATGGGATTCATTTTGGATTTATTAGGGCATCCTGTCACTGCGCATTTGGGTATTCCTAGGTCCATTCCTACCCAATCACAGAATTTGTCTAATTTGTTTAGTTGTATTTGTAATGAGTTTAATTTGTTAGCAATTGCTGCTAAGTCATCAGCATATGCTGCGGATGAGATTTTGACTTTGGATGTTCCAAGGGTATATCCATTATCGCCTTGTTATAACCATCTAAGGAGGGGTTCTAAGAATATTATAAATAGGTATGGGATGAGAGCATCTCCTTGTATTGTCCCTCTTTGGATGGGGATAGGTAGGGTTTTACCAAAGTGTTCACCAAGAAATATAGTGGAGGATTGTGAGTATATGTTTCCGATGAGGCTTATGGCGTCGGTTGGGTATCCAAGATCTTTCATTATGGCTAAAAGTCTTGCATGGTCAATGGAGCTGAAAGCGTTTTTGAAGTCAATGTAGAGGATATATATGTCTTTATTCATAAATCTTGCATCTTCTAACGCTACGATGAGTAGTTGAAGTTGTCTGGATGTTCCTCTTTCTGCTCTGAATCCTTCTTGGCTATCATGCAGTATTTGGTTCTTTCACCATAAGCGGAGAGAATGGATGTTAACGTGCTTGTATATAGTTTATATATGGTGTTAGCTAGTGCAATAGGTCTGTGGTTGGTAAGTTGTGATGGATCGCCTTTCTTATATAATAAAACTGTTAGGCTAGTTTTCCATGATGAGGGGATTTGTTTTTGTTTGTAGCAGTGTTTAAAAAATAGAAAGAGTAGTTTGTGGAAGCGTGGGGGCATGTTTTTTAGAATTGAAATGTGTATAGAGGGGTTTGGGGTTCTCCACGTTGGTCGATCGTGAATCCTTCTAAGTCATGCCATGGATATTGCCTAACGCTACATGTGCAATGCGGAGGGTGAGTGTTTTGATAGTGGCATGTGGGTACTGTTGGGCGGTTACTGATGGATTGTTGAGTGTATGTTTCTTGTGCAATATCTTTAGGGTTAGTTAGGATATTATTTTGTCTATCAGTGATGAAGTCAAGGGGTGAGGTTTCAGAATGTTTGAAGACTTTCCTGTTTATTTTTTTGGGGTTTTTTCATACAACTGGCGGTATTTTGATACAGCTTTTAGAATACAATCCTTGGTGTATTTTGTGGTGATTTTTTCTGGTTTTTTTATGGGCTGTTTTTGCGATAACAGCTATAACGTCAATCCATTCATTTGGGGAGGTGGTTGTTGTGGGTGGGTGTGGGATTTGTATATTTTAGTGGTTTCGGATTTCGTTTAAGATGGGGTGGGTTTGCCAGTGTGGGTCATTTTTTGCAATATATATAGTTTTCCTGATGAGGTGGTATGTGGCAGGGTTTTTATTCCATTCTTTGGTTAGTTTTCGTGGTAGGAAGCCCCTTTGTTGTGTTGTTCTGTTCGTGAGGTTTGGTAGTGGGGCTGCTTTACAGGTTTTTTCAATGGTTTCTGAAATTTTTCGTACAGTGTTGTCTAGTGATGTACATGCTTCTTGCCATTGATCAGGGGTGAGGTGGTTGTGGTTCTCTAGTAATCTGGTTAGTTCGTTTAGTTGTGTAGAGTTTTCTTCAAAGAATTCTATGTTAAATTGTTCTAAGTTCTCTGGTGGAATCGGATTGAGTATTCTAGTTTGTGTGACATTTGCGGGGGGTGAGGGTCTAGCTATAAGTATGTTTTGTGGTATGTGTAGGGTGACTGGGTAGTGGTCTGAGTTTAGGTTCATGTTTGTGTTTGTTGTGGAGGTGAATCTGCTGTTGTTTGGTAAGTTGATATAGAAACCATCTATTAGGCTGGTTGATGTGTAATTGTAGCCTCCTTGTCTGGAAAGGTTAGTGTTCGTTGGGATATATTCTAGATTTAGAGATGTGGTGAAGGTGTTCCATTGGCGGTCTTCTTCTTATGGTGGTGTATTGATGTTGTTATTTTGTCTTCCATTAAGTGCAATGTCCCGGTTAAAATCGCCACATAGGATGTGTATGTGGTTTGGATGTGCAATGATTTGGTCGGTGATTACGGTTTTGAGGTAATGGATGAAGTGGGTGTCTTCTAGGTGTGTGGGCATATACATGTGTAGGATTAGCCATGGTAGTAGTGGGTGGTTGTATATTTTTATTATTTGTAGATACGGGGATGTATTTGCTGGCGTGGGGATTTTGGTGACGTTTCCGGGAAATACGTATTTGTTATGAATAAGCCATATACGACTCGGTCCCCATTGTGTGTGCATCGCGAAGGCGCTTCAACTTCTCGCAATTGGAACACCGGGCAAATTTGTCGCCTCGTCTTTTTGTGATATATTCGCTGAAGTTTGTTTTTTTGATGGCACTCAATTTTGACAACGAAATTGGCTCCAAACCGGCTTTCTCGCCAATTGCATTCACGTCCAACAATATGTCCTTTCATTTTGTGCATGTGGGAAGAACCTTCTCCACAACCTTTTCGCCGGTTGCGACTGTGCGTGTTTTGTGTGGCATAGCATCGGCAAGGGGAACAATGATGGTCGCTAGAGTGGCAGTTGCTTGCCTTGTTGCTTCCCTAGGTTTCTTTAAACCCACGTTCCCATGGTGACGGGACCGGCGGCCTTCCTTGGCATAGGCGGCTTGTCTATAAAAGTCCGCTTTTGACACACCGTGAATGGTGTACCATGCCTTACAACACACGTCTATGCTTTCAATGGTGATGACCTTGCGACCCGTCCCATTCACATGTATCGCCCTATGGACATCAAGTTTTTTGGTGGATCTTAGACGGAAATCTCTAAGCCACATCTCCTCGCGGATGGCCTTCAATTTATCCCTTGGGAACAATTGGCAACAACGATGCGCACAACAATCCTTAGTGGCAACTTCTCTAATGGACTCCTCACCGAGCAACCTCTGATGTTTACAATCATTTGTAGACGAAGTAGGACGTGCCAATGTCTCGTACTTTCTTTGACCCTTGCGTGGCCGCATGTTTGATTGTAGCTGCTTTTGGATTTGCATGTGTCGTTGCTCATGTTCACGCAAGCTAACTCCATCAATCCTGACATTCCTCAATGACCACCTGCGAAGGGAGAACCTATGAGTGGGATTCACCTCGGAATGAACAAGCGACTCCAATATGACAACTCCAACGTCCTCGGTGCCAAGCGGGTTTTCATCGATGCAATCTTGTGGATGGGTGTTACGACAAATACCCTCCGCCACAGCAACTCCACTGTCATTAACAAGTACCACATCCAAATTCACCCACTCGGCTCTTGAAAGCCCTGCACACTCTACAATGGGACAGTGCGGTACGGAAGGCGAAGGTAAATCCAAATGATCTTCATCTTCACTCTCATCCATAGTAGCCTCCCCGACAATGTCTAGCTCATCCTCAGATGCGGATAGCCAAGTGGCCATGTCTTTAGAAGAGCAATCTCCTCTTCCATTATATCCCTCCATGGTGCCTACACACATGTACAGTAAACCTTGTCAAAGATGGACACAATTGCAGGGTGGGGCAGGATGGTCTCAGGTTTATCCCAACATCACCCACACTGGTGGGATGGGTTTGGGTCGAGCGACCCAAACCATGTGGGGCAGGATGGTCTCAGGTTCATACGAAGATCACCCACACTGTTGGGATGGGTTTGGGTCGAGCGACCCAAACCATGTGGGGCAGGATGATCTCAGGTTCATCCCAAGATCACCCACAATGTTGGGATGGGTTTGGGTCGAGCGACCCAAACCATGTGGGGCAGGATGGTCTCAGGTTCATACCAAGATCACCCACACTGTTGGGATGGGTTTGGGTCGAGCGACCCAAACCATGTGGGGCAGGATGATCTCAGGTTCATCCCAAAATCACCCACAATGTTGGGATGGGTTTGGGGCGAGCGACCCAAACCATGTGGGGCAGGATGGTCTCAGGTTCATCCCAACATCACCCACACTGGTGGGATGGGTTTGGGTCGAGCGACCCAAACCTGGTAAGGGCAAGATGGTCTCAGGTTCATCCCAAGATCACCCACAATGTTGGAATGGGTTTGGGTCGAGCGACCCAAACCATGTGGGGCAGGATGGTCTCAGGTTCATACCAAGATCACCCACACTGTTGGGATGGGTTTGGGTCGAGCGACCCAAACCATGTGGGGCAAGATGGTCTCAGGCTCATCCCAAGATCACCCACACTGCTGGGATGGGTTTGGGTTGAGCGACCCAAACCATGTGGGGCAGGATGGTCTCAGGTTCATCCCAACATCACCCACACTGGTGGGATGGGTTTGGGTCGAGCGACCCAAACCTGCTTGTGGCAGGATGGTTAAGGCCCATCCTGGGTACATCCCCACTGTGAGGAGGGGTTTGGGTCGACCGACCCAAACCTTGTGGAAGGATGGGCGCAGGGCCATCCTCAGTGTGTCCACATTGTCGGGGTGGGTTTCGGTCGACCAACCCAAACAACCCGCATAATTCGGCGCACAATGCGGTGGGTGTTACGTGATCACCTACATATAGTCGTAGAACGTCCACGAACCTTGCATTATAACCCCGACTGAGAGAGCTTGTTGTGAACTCAGGAGTGGGAGAAGAGCAAAAAGGACCAACATTTGGGGGGTTTGGTCCTTTATACTGTCCACCTCCGCTTCCCCGGCCTCCTCGTTGGATTCCCTTGCCACCTGCTCCTCCTTTAGACGTTACTTCAAACATTCTAACAGAATTTTCCGCTTCACTTTAATAATAGAAACTACATTTTAAGACTGGCTCTTCAAAGCTCCAAGCAACAATTGACTTATATTGACATATTATATGTGTTGTGAATAAATGTCCATTGACACTATTTGAAATATTGAGTATCGTTGTGATTATATTATGTGAATATGACATGCACCATTGGGAGGAAGGGTGGCCGCCACATGAATTTTTGTAATATAATAAGGGAAAGGGGCATCTGATAAGTGATTTACAAAAACCATCCCCTACATGTTCATTTTCATGTATCCAGAATATTACCCTACATAAACTCAAACAATATAGTATATTTCAAACAATATATTGACAAAAGATATACCAACATTATGAAACTTCATATAGTAAAACTCAATAAATACAATACTTAATGTAGTTATTAAGACTCTCACATGTGGAATTGTATATTGAAAACAATGAAGTGATGTGATGTCAAAGTTGAACTATTTGGCCAACTTTCAATTTGCGCTAATACAAATGAGAAAAGCTTTAAAAGGACATATGTCATTTGTAATGTGTGCACACAACGTTGCTCCATTCTAAGCATGCAAGTGTGGAGATGTTTAACCTATGTGAAAGTTATGAATGGGATCCTAACCAAAAGTGGCATTTTTTGTTCACTCTTTCAATAATGTTTCAATCTAATATCCTCAAGTACACTTCAACTCTAACAATGTTTGCAAGCAAAACCTGCAAAGTTGAAAATGTATGTCCTCATCACATCCACGATATGAAAGGTTCCTTGAATTAGTATAGATTCTTCAATTGTCTCAAATAATATATGAACATGCTCAAGATCGTATATGCCACTGGACTCTTCTTGATATTAAGACAAGGTTACAATTTAATTTTGGTTAACCTAATGTTGAGCACTACATCACATGTTCATGTTAGTGAGTTCATTTCTACACCACCATACAACCACCTTCCATGTTTGTGAATGAAAATGTTGTGATGACTATATACATTTGTGTCTAAAACTATGATCACCAACGCCCCATCATTTGACCTACGTGCTGCTCATTTATGGCTTAAACCCTAAACCCTAAACCCTAAACCATTAATTTCGTACTTGTTCATTGATGCCTACATATACAAACAACAACTACTATATTATGTGCCATTATCTAATATATGTCGTTTAAAACATGTGGAGGAAACATCAAACAACAAAGTTTTTGCTTGAATGGCTGCATATTATGATGTTCAACAACCTTGGGTTAAGGTGGATACATTTGTATTCATCTTGCTTCTCCTATTTACTTTAAATGTCAACTCCCAAGTAAATATATAAATGTTTCATGATATAAATCAATCAACCGAGCCGGTGCTTTTGGCAAAAAAAAATTGATAGGTTGTCACTATATATTGTGTAATTTCGGATTATAATAAATGACAATACATTAACTTGTAGTGAATTAGTGTAATGGTACTTGTTAGGGGATCCACGGTAAGCTCTCCATGCCCTCTAGAAACAAACATCATATAAATCACAATACATATTATTCATATTCATGTTATTGCACCATGTAAAGGGATACCATATCAATTTTAAAAAACCGTGTAATTGCCTTTGAGGCTTGCAACATAATTTTTAAATACCCCTCTTAGACTATCACGTATCAGTGTTGTTTGATTCCATATGTCTAGATTTGTGAAACTATACACATAATGGCTTCATTTTACAATGTTTTGTCACTGGAAACAATTGGAGTTACATTTCATGTGCTTCAGTTACCCTAAATCCTTAGTAACTTGTCTGTTTAAACCATTTTACTTTAGTTCAGTCTTGTGATATATTATGAACCATGGTTTATTGTGCACTACATGATTCATCAAAGTGAATATGTAAGGGATGACTAAAAGCTCGAGTATGTTAGCAATTCCATATGAGGACCATGCAATTCAAAACCATTAAAATTGGAGTTGGGGATGGTACTCAATGAATATTACATACTAGTTGAAAGTCAAATGAATTATTTTATTTCTCTAAAGTGGTCAAACAACTTAAGATCCAACGAATTTAACTTGTTCGCAAAATTAGGGTATGGTTTAGGGTAAATTGATAATTTTAAGCAATACTTTACTAGGCTATGTAGCTGATTGAAAAAATTAATTGCTGCTAAGGAATAGCGGGTTAGGGTTTAGGAATTAGGGCTGGCCCGTAATCCCATTTGCGTGTGTGCTCTAATCACGTGGGTGCCCTAATCCCGTTTTGTAGGGCCTTTTCCCGAGGGTTACAAAAGTCGAAACGTCGCCTTCTTTCACCCCTTTTCTCTCTATCCGCGCCAAGCTTTGCTAGAAGCGCCGCCTCCGCTAAGCGCCGCCTCCACGAAGCGCCGCTCCCGCCCTTTCTCTCGCATCTCCTGATTCTTCTCCTCACTCTCCTTTCTCTGGCTTTCTCCGAGTTCTCTTTTCCTTTCTCTTGCTCTCTAGGTTTGTGAATGGTGTGAGAGTTGTTTCTTGTTTTGAAAAAGCTTGCTCTTTTTTTCCAATTGCGGCCTCAAAGTGTTTAGGGTTGGATTGTGTGACAACATTGAGTGCATTTAGAATGTTTCCTCATTTGGTCTTGGTCTAGGTTGTTGAGTATTTCTCACATTCCTTGTGGTGAGTGTTTGTGATAGAGGTTTCTGTTAGTAACATTTAGAGTGTTCGAAATCATTGAGAAACGGCATTGAGTGGGTTTTGCGAGGTTCATACTTTTTTGATATTCATGTGTAGTGTTCATTTAGAGTGTTTGTGACATTCAGCTTGCAATACCCACCTGCGAGAACAGATTTTTTACAGCTTGCAAGAAAAGGTAATTTTTCAATGACTCAATGTGTTTCAGTTGCATTAGGGTCTTGAAGCATACACAATGCATAAGCATTGTGTATGTTGCGTGCACACAAAAAGGAAGCTCTCCTGAAACAAAACAGTTTCGAGAGGCGACCGAAACAGTAACACACACCCAAAAAACACGGAAGCATTTCTAGCCTAATTTTGCTTCACTTTCCTTAAAAACAATTTATTTGTTTTTTCACTTGTTTGGGTCGATCGACCCAAACCATACACACAAAAATGCCGCAAGGTTTGGGTCGATCGACCCAAACCATCCAAACAAAAATGCAGCAAGGTTTGGGTCGATCGACCCAAACCATACACACAAAAATGCCGCAAGGTTTGGATCGACCCAAACCAGGGCGTTCAAAAAACCCCTCCCCAAAAATCCATCTATATTGGTGCCCAAATCAAAACATAATTTGGATATTCCTAACAATACAAGGATATGGATGTTGTGCACCTATGAGAACAAGGAATACCGAAACGGCCAATCATCTGAACATTTTCCCTATGATCATTATATCCACCTAATTTAAATTCTAATGACCCGGTCATATCTTTAGCAAAAAATTAAAATCAATTACCAATTATAGAGATTTACCTGGCTTGTGTTTGGGTCGATCGACCCAAACCTGTCCATAGCTGACATTGACATATTTATCCTCCTGCACACTCGATAACATGCCTACCTCTACATGAAAGAGTTTGGGTCGCCCGACCGAAACTAACAGTGCTCATCCTTTCCTTACAGATGGCCCCAAAAAAAGACCTGGAGAGAGGTGGTTCATGCAAGCACCAGATACATCATGCGAGGAGTACGAAACACCTCTAGACGACTCCTATGTGCCCAAGGACGGGATTCTGCTTGCATGGTCCCTTCAGGTGGTCAAGGCGTCTCATTTCAAAATTCTGTTCGTTGTAAAAGTTGGGACTTTTGAGCAGCATACTTGGGCGCCTCTGACGGGGTGGGAGGTGGCGTCCGTCCAGGCTCTTGGGGAGCACTTGGACATCATCCTAGAGAACTCAGCGGTGCAGAACGTCCACATGTTCATGTGATGCACGCCGTGGGTCGTTCCCTTGCAATTTAGCTCAAGAAGACTCACGGTGAGACATCACGTAAATTTATATTCGCTTGAGAACTACCGTGCCTCATTAATATGTTCGGTCCTCTAATTAATAATTCCTCTCTTCTCCTTATGATATGAATATATTATTAGAGTGAACACAATCTCCTTATCTTAAATTCTCATTCTCAATGTAAGGCATCATTGATTATAAGAATCCTTAGATTTGAGAAGGTTTCAAGAGGTGTAACAATATCCTTGATAACAATATATTTTCTACTAAGTTATATGTGAGCAATTTAGAGCTCGTAGTACATAACATCAATCTCACAATTGTAATATTACTTTTATAGTGAGGAAGAAGATCTCATGTTCTTGAGTCTTCCTTTTTCAGCTCAAGTGTTACTACTTATAATATTGTAACTTGACATGTATGCATATAGTAGTTATAATTTCATGAACACATCACTGATCGTTTTGCAATGTCACGTTTAACTTCCAAGTGTTTCTTGATGACGATAGTAATTATAACTCTCTTGAGTTTTACTCAAGAGAGAGAACTCTTCTCTTTGATAGTTGATCCTTCACTTGTAATGACATCCAACAACTCACAAAGAATCTTAAGAGAGGAAGCACTTTTACTACAAAGTGTTTCTTGATGACGAGAAGTAAACCTATCTCTCTTGAGTTTTGCTCAAGAGAGAGAGAGAGAGATCTTCTCTTGAATAGATAATCCTTCAAATTGTAATGACATCCAACAACTCACAAGGAAGCTTAAAGTAAGAAGTTTCAATAACAATTGTAGTAAGTAGATTATTTCATATCAATATTACTTCATTCATATAGATTCACATTTTGATGTAAATTTATGTCTTCATCATTCTTGTTAATCATAAAATAAGTTCGATACTCCAACATATGTTATATAATATAATATGCATAATATTTGTAAGTCAATTATGTAGTTTATGATAATAAGTTCCTCCTCTTTTGAAGGAGTTTGTAATCGTTAAGTGGTCGTTAATCAATCATTCAATCACATGTATATTTATAATTCCCTTTTGAGGAGATCAATGATAAGTTCCGCTTTGAGAGATAATCTTGTTTCCTTCACTCAAGTTTGATAATCGCTTTCTCAATTCAATCTCTCTCAAAGTCCCATTGATTCTCCAATTTGTCTTGAGTGCTTTGTTCTCACCCTCGCACTATCTTTTGAGTTCTTTCTCAAAAGAGTCTACTCAATCTACTCTACTCTCGGTTGCTCAATCACTCAAGTTCCAAGTACCGCTTGACAAACTTTGTAAGACAATTTGAGAGAGAGGTAGAAAGATCACACGCATATTTGTAGAAAAGATAATGTATTGCAAAAGTGCTCCGAGAGGAGAGATACAAAAGAAACTCAAGTGTTTTTGACACTCAAATTTAAGATAACTTCGTTGTGTAGAAAATGAGGTAATAGTCTCCTAATTTGCTTCCCTTATATAGTCTTTTCTCCCTATCCAAAATCTACATTAAGAGTGGTTGTGATCTCCACTTTTCTAAATAACTATCTATCTTCAAAATATGTAGATTCTATCTACCATAAACGGTTACAACCGTTCCACTACTCTAAATGTTCTTACTACCAAGATTCCACTATATTCTCCTTGATAATCAATCAAATCCTTGATTGTATCAATTCCGATATTTGGTATTTAGAACATGCTCGTAGAATGTACTCTATCCCTATATTCTCCTTAATGTCTTCATAATGTCTCTTGAACTTCATATCCAAAAATTCCCATATATTCCATAATCACGCTTCTTCAAAATCTTGCTACATTCCTATATACTCCGTCATAATGCCTTTTTATCATAATCGTTGATTCTCAAAATCTTATACTCCTAAATATCTTCTCATATAGACATCAAAATCTTATATGCTATATGCCCTTATATACTTCTCCTATAAGTCCTAAATTATTTGTCTAATAATCCCCTATATACTCCTATAAGTCCTTTATACTTTACTTAGTGCCTTTGGTGTTTAAAATCCTAAGTTCCCTTACATAATGCGCTGGGAACCCATTGCCGTGGGTAGTGGGACCTATAACCGCGCGTCTTGTATGTAAAGCCGTGGGAAAGGGAGCCTAATTCCGCGGCCGAGCTCCATGGCCGAGAGCTCCTCTTCTTCTTCGGTGTTCCATTGTTCGGTGTTGATCCTCTTCCTCTTGGTGGTGTTTGTAGCTCTTGGTTGCTTTGTTGTGACTCATTTCTCTCTCATAATGTTGGTACTCAACATCATGCACCAGTTCTCCGAGCCGTTTGATGCCGTCTATGCCAAAGAGTCATGTGCTGAACCAGAGGTGGTGAAACCAGAGACGATATTCATAGATGGGAGTGTTACGAACACGAAGGTTGCAAGCAGGTTCACAAAATTGAAACAGGCAATCACCGTGATCAACAAGGCCCAACAAAAACCACAGCAACCAGTGAGGCGGAAGGCCACCACTGAGGAAGGTGCAGGGTCGTCTAGACCTCAAGCTGTGAGGAAGCCACGAGCGGTCCCGGCTGACTCAAGAAGGAGCACTCCCTCGGAAACACCGGTTGACAGCCAGACGCCGACGCCGTCAACCAGCTGGCAGACTACACCATCGAGGAGGCAGTCATCGGTGATGACTGACGAACTAGTTCCCCAAGAGCTGCGGATGCCGAAACCTGGGCAAGAGGTGGATACATGGGAGATTCAAAGAATCATCGACAATTTCACGACGAAATGCTCCCACTGCTTCTTCATGGGCAGGGATTTCAAGTTCGACGTGAACATTGCCCAGTGCCACCTTGCGCCACCAGAGAAGTGTGTCCGAGCCAAGGAGGATGCCTATGTCGACTGGATGGTCGTTCAGATCGTGGGCGGGCAGTTCAAGGACGATAGGCAGACTATTGTGGTCATGCCTCAAGGGCTGAAGAGAATGCTGACACCTGATATGTGGCCGGCAATTTCAAAAGGAGATTTCTAGCTGATTGACGGCCAACACAGTGTGGAGGCCTCCAAAAAAATCCAGCTGATGGCTGAGTGGGACGACCCCAACAAACAGAAGGAGAAGCTGAAGGTGTGGAAAGCACTAGTGGTATGGTCTGACAACGAGACCATACTCAGCGACATCTCCCGGTTCTTCAACATGGGGAACAAGAAGAGGGCATACCAGGCATCGTGGATTAGGAACATCATGGCCTCGAGGGAGGTGTGGGAGTTCTATGGCAGGCCTCCCAAAGAAAGGGAGAATGCCAAAGACAAGAACCCGAAATGGGAGGTGAGTATGGTTTGGGTCGATCGACCCAAACTTTACCATTGTGTTTAGTCTTCGTGAGTTTTATAGTTTGGGTCGATCGACCCAAACTCTGCCATTGTGTTTAGTCTTCGTGAGTTTTATAGTTTGGGTCGATCGACCCAAACTCTGCCATTGTGTTTGGTCTTCGTGAATTTTATAGTTTGGGTCGATCGACCCAAACTGCTGTCACAGTTGTTGTTTCATGATGTATTGTCTAACATGTGTTGTCTACTTTGTCTGCAGGACTTCAAATATCAAATGATCAATAAATTCTCTTCCATAGACAATGCCAGCCACAAGCAAAAGAAGTACAACGAGTTGCGAGGAGAAATTTACCTGATCACAGCATCCGAAGCCGTTTGGAAGAAATGGAAGACGGTATTCGAAAAACATGAAACGGGGGATCTCATCGACCCCGACACATGTACGCTTTTCAATGCAACCGCGCGCTTCAAGCAAATGAAGCCTCTGGTCAGAGAGTTCTTCCGATCCCTCCAAGGGCTTTCGGAAACGGAGATGGGAAATGCGGCTTCCCATATCTTGCACGTGCAGCCGTCGGCAAAGAGGTGTTGGCTGCACCCGAAGATCGTCTTCTCCAAGCCAATGAGCTTCGTTCCTTCATGCTACACCATGAAGGAATGGCGGGAGAACAGGAAAAAGAAGACGATAATTGTGCAGGAGCTGCACAAGTTGGTGCCCGAGAAGAATATTTTCGTGGATGGCGAGGTCCACGAGGCGAACTGGAGAGCATTCAAAGAAGAATAGAAGTTCACCAGTGCGTCGATGGCGGCTTTGATCAGGGAAACCGGAGACGACTTCCTGAGGTCGAAGCTAGTGAAAGGCGGGAAGAAGCGGGAGCTTCCTAAGCACACAGCGCGTGCCTTCTCCAACTTCGTAAAGGAGAAAATGATCGTCAGTTTTGAGGGGGACGCACATTTCAATCTCGTCACCCTCGAGCCGTTGGAAATCCAGGGTTGGCCTGGAGTTGATCCTAGGAAGGCAATTAGGACAAGAGCAAGGGACCACTTTCCCTTTGCCATGATAGACTTTAGGAACATTCCGGGGAGCTCATTCGAGGGCACCATGAGCACCCTGTTCCACGATCCTTTCATGGCAAAGTTCGCGGATTATGCCAGCCTGTGAGGCCAAACCCCCCACCCTTAAGCGTCCGTAGTCCGAGTAGTGGGTTTGGGCTCACATTCCTCCGCGGTATTGGATTTGGACTTGGATGAGTCCATAGTGCAAGGTTCACCCTTCAAGTGGTCTTGGATTTAACTGGAATTTCACTTTTAACAACTCAATGTACGATTTCAATACGTATGTGGAGAATGCACAAGTTAACTATGTTATTTTAACCTCCTTATGCTCGGGTGCTATTTTGTCTTTGTTTGCTTCTAACGTCCATCCGGCCGCTTTAGCTACACAAGCCCTTAAGGATATCCCTCTCCTAAATGGAGTCCGTGCCGTTGACTCTATACTACCACTTGAACTATCACTTGTGTATTCCGTATCGCTACTATAAGAGGTCTCACTTGGTGTCTCCATACCGTACATAAGCCTTTAAGTATTAAGAAATACTTATGTGACTTATGTCAATCTCTCCCTCGCACCTTTGGTCTTTGCTTCCTTTGTCTTGCCATCGCGAGAGTGCTCCACATTCTCCATTAATTTGTGCACGTGGTTTATTTTTAAAGAGAGGATGCAAGTGTTAAAAAACACTATTCTCTATAGTCAATCTCAAATACATTTACTTGTGAAAGCCACACATAACACTAACTAGCATAATGTAACTAACTACTTGTCTATGAGCTAATTAAGTAGGCTATCTACTAAGCTCCTTCATGAACCCATCTCTTTACTTTCTAATTACATAAACCTAGCTCCTTCATAAACCCAACTCCTTCATGAACCCAACTCCTTAGCTTCTAACTAAATAAACCCAGCTCCTTCGTAAACCCAGCTTCTTAGCTTCTAACTAAACAAACCCAGCTCCTTTATAAACCCAGCTCCTTCATAAACCCAGCTCCTTCATAAACCCAGCTTCTTAGCTTCTAACTAAACAAACCCAGGTCCTTCATAAACCCAGCTCTTTACTTTCTAACTAAACAAACCCAGCTCCTTCATAAACCCAGCTCCTTCATGAACCCACAACTTTGTAGTTGTAATCCCCAACTACCTCACTAATTATTCAAGCCCTTAACTAATCTTCCTACCTAATTTTCCTAATTCTACTAACAACCCCTTTCTAATCACACAATTCTTCTCTAATCCTAAAATCCTAAAATCCTAGAGAGGAGAGGGGGAGAGAGAATTTCCTAACTTCACTAAGACTAACTAATCCACACAAGTATATTTTTGCACTCATCACAACCTCAAGTGCTCAACTCTTAAACATGGAACTTGCAACCACGTGTATTCAAAACATGAACTTTAAGTACCACAAATTGGAATCATGAATTAACTTTAAAATCCTCCACGTCAACACTAATTCTACCAAGAGGTCAAGCCCTCTTCAAGGCTAACAAGCCTTGGCTCTCAAACTAAAAACTAAGCACACACATGTGCTCCAATATGGCTTCCCACACCCACACTTATAACTCGTGGGGTGCCTTGGAGCACAAAGGAAAGAGAGGATGAGTGAGGGAAGAATGAGGGATTATATAGTAAGCTTGAGGGGGTGAGCACCCTCAAGGCTCACGATAAGCCCTTGAGATTTCCTCCTACTTAGTAGGCGCCAATCCTATCTTCTAAGCCTTCCTCCCTCAAATGATCAACAAGGATCCTAATTCGAACATTTAACTAGCCTTGGCTTTCTACCTACCACACTTTACCAAACTTGGGATGCTTCAACCCAAACTTAGCCTCCTTCGCTTTCCGCCGCCATAACTTTCTCCCCTTACTTTCCCAAATCGTCGCTCACCACTTAATTCAAACCACGATGCTTAACTCGTGATTTGATTGGTGCTTTGAGAATTTGCTTATCCTCCACCTTGCATTCTTCCTTGGACCTTCCCCATTAAGTGGCCATGATGAGGTGGTCCACTTGTGCGCTCCATGTGATCCTCCATTCATCCCAATTCGAATGCACTTGCCTCTTGAGTCACTTTGGTTGTCTCCATCCATTTGTACTAGCCTACTCACTAACTACTCAATCCAAGTTCTCCTTACCTATCCTCATTCACTCAAATCCTTCCGAAGGTAAAAACACAATAACAACTCACATCCTAGCCTCTTACAACATGGTACTTCTAAGACTAACATTTCACTCTTTTTATATTTTTGTGAAGTAACATGCTACTTCAAAGTGCATCAACTAACGTTTCAAGGGTCTAAGACTAAATGTGGGCACCCTTTTGGGCTCACATAATTGGCGACCATCGGGGGATGAATCCAAACATCTCTTGCTCCAAGGGTAAGTTGCCTAGTTAAGTTCGGTACTCCTTACATCTACTTCCCGATGTACGGGTAGGAAAGAGCTCACCATTCAACGTTTCCAATTGAATTGAATTATTAGGAAAGACCTCATAGACAAGGTAAGGTCCTAACCATACCGCATCGAATTTCGCCGGAAATTCAAGCTTTCGTGCGTCTTGAATCATGACCATCATTCCCGGTGTTAGGGCCCTTCTCTTATGTCGTTTGTCGAAAGTAATCTTTCTCCTTCTTTGGATTGCCTCAATATGTTGAGCCGCCATTCTCCTCCCTTCGTCAAGTGCTTCCAAATCGGTTAGTCGATTTCGTAAGGATTGACTTTCGGTAAGTCTCGTACTCACGGCCACCCTAAGTGACTCGACTTCATATTCGATTGGTAGTGTCGCTTCAAGACCATAGACTAAGGAAAATGGTGTAGCACGCGTAGTTACCTTATAGGTTGTACGGTATGCCCAAAGTGCCGCCGTTAGTTTCGTATCCCAATCCCGCTTCGAGTCTATAACCGTCTTGCGTAGTATACTCACCAAAATTCCGTTAACCCTTTCCGTTTGTCCATTGGTTTGTGGGTGGTAGGGAGTAGTCTTCCGGTGATCAATTTTAAATTTCTCTGTCATCTCTCGAATCAAGTCATTCAAAAAGTGAGTACCCCTATCGCTTACTAGGATCTTCGGCACCCCGAACCGCGAAATTATGTTTTCGTACATAAATGTTGCCGCGTGTTCCGCCGTGTCGGTCTTCACCGCTTTGGCTTCCGCCCACTTGGTGAGGTACTCGGTTGCCACCACAATATATTTCATTCCTTTTGAAGATTGGGGATGGACCTCACCCACATAGTCGATGCCCCATTTTTCGAAAGGAATTAAGGGTAATGATACATGTAAAGGCATCTCCATTCTAAGGTCGTTTCGGGCATACCGTTGGCAAGCGTCGCATTTCCTTACATAGTCATGGGCGTCCTTAAATAGTGTAGGCCAAAAGTAGCCCGCTCTAAGTATTTTTTGCCCGGTGAGTTGACCCGAGAAGTGACCGCCGCAAGCGCTATCGTGGCAAGCGATTAAAATCGCTTCAACCTCCGTTTTTGACACGCATCGTCGTAAAATACCATCGGACCCCCTTCTAAACAACCTATGGCCCACTACAACAAATTGCCTACTATTTACCCTCACCTTCCTTCTCTCTTCTTTTGTCCACTCTTTGGGCAACTTGTGGGTTGTTAGAAATTCCACTATGCCCGCATACCACTCCGGTGTAGAAGTGACCACAAAGAGGCTATCATCTACTAACATATCATTTACCGGATTTTTTCCTATCTCCTCCGACAACCTAGACAAGTGGTCCGCTTGTAAATGCATACGACCCGGTTTATATTCCACCGTGTAGTCGAATTCTTCTAATAACAAAACCCACCTAGCTAACCTACCACTTAACTCCGCCTTGTTAACTAGATACTTGATAGCCATGTGGTCAACAAAAAATACAACCGGGTTGCACATGAGGTAATGCCTAAACTTTTTAACGGAAAACACCATGGCTAGGCACTCCCTCTCCGTTGTAGAGTAGTTTCTTTCGGCGGGGGTCAATTGCTTACTCGCATAAGCTATAGGTTGATCCTTCTCTTTTTCTCCCGTTGCTTGACAAAGCGCACTCCCTATTGCCACATTACTAGCATCACAATAGACGTGAAAAGGTTTACCCCAATTGGGTGGTATCAACACCGGATAGGTGCTCAACCTATCCCGCAATTCCTCAAAGGCTTTTTGACAAGCATCCGTCCACTCGAATTTGACATCCTTTTTGAGCAAATGGGTAATGGGCACCGCTATCTTTGAAAAATTAGGAATAAGTTCCCGGTACCATCCCACATATCCTAACAACTTAGAGATCCCCTTGGAATTGGTTGGAGTTGCCAAGTCGCTTATGGCCGCAATCTTATCCGGATCGGGTTCTCTACCTTTCTCACTAACAACATAACCCAACAACACTCCCTTATTCACTCCCAAAAATGTCTTATCCGGGTTCAATGCTAACCTCATCTTCCTACACCTAACCAATGCCTCCCTAACACAATGTAGGTGATCGTCCACATTACTTTGTGTGCTAAAATCGTCCACAAAGACGGTCATGGATTTGAACAACAAGTCGGTGAAGATATACATTACTAATCGTTGGAAAGTAGCCGGGGCATTACATAACCCAAATGGCATCACTACCCACACAAAAGTACCCCAAGGTGTAGTAAAAGCCGTTTTATGGATATCTTGGAGGGCTATGGAAATTTGATTATAACCCGCATACCCATCCATAAAGGTATATCGCGAATGACCTCCAACCTCCTCAAGCAACAAGGTGATAAAAGGTAAGGGGAAGTGATCCTTTTGTGTGCACGAATTCAATTTCCTATAGTCGACACAAACCCTTAATTTCCCATTTTTTTTCTTTACTAAGACCATAGGAGAAACCCAATCCGTGATTTCCACCGGCTTGATAAACCCGGCCTTCAATAACCTTTCCAATTCCGCTTTCACCAACAATTGCAATTGAGGATTCATCCTCCTCTCCTTTTGTCTAATTGGCCTCGCCCCCGGAATTAAAGGAATCCGGTGCTCTACCATTTCCCTAGGAATTCCCTTAAGCTCATCGTAGGACCATGCAAAAGTATCACTAAACTCATCCACCAAATTGCTATACTCCCTAACCTCTTTCTCCCCCAATTTGGAACCCATCTTCATTTGTCGGGTTTTTCCATTCTTTAATTTCACATCCACGTACCGCCAATCCGCTTCCGACACATGTGCTTGTTCCTCTTTGTTCCGATACCAATCGGAAGGCACATTGGGGTAATCTTTCACATCTTGACCTACAACTATCCCCGTAGACGTGGTCTTGAAATGTAAAGGCTCCTCCAATTTCGATGACTCAATAATCACATCCTCCTCTTGAGTCCCATCTACATGAATTAAACTAACCTCACCCTCTTCCACGTCATCTACCCAAGGTGTTAACCCACCGCTAACCCACTCTTCCTCGGTGAGCACCTCACATGGCTCCAACAATGAGCCCTCTCCTAAACTAACACTAGGAAATTCACTCCCTAAGCCTACTTGGTGAAATGTAACCATTACATCAACCTCGGACTCGGGGTACTCCCTTAGCCATTGGGCATAATCCCCATTATCCCCATAATTGTAAAAATTAGGACCTAGACTTCCCGAGCCCGAATCTATAACAACCCTTTGACCTTCGGGATGGACGACTCCCACCAATGCCTTGCCAATCTCATTCTCGTTTAAGTCATCAATTTCCTTCTCCAATGGCAAATACATCTCCTTCTTCATCCATCCTTCTAATGAACCAATGGACACTATGACCCTATTACCCTCCGGACCATAAGTGATGGATGGTTTAGGTCCACCCCAATTGACCATAGCATTCGCCATCCGCAACCAAGGCCTACCTAGCAAAATGGGGAAGGTGTCCTTGTTGGAGTGCATTTTAATGACATGGAAGGTGACCAAGTACTCCTCGCCTCCCGTAGTCATTCTACAATCTTTGATCATCCCCAAAGGCGTAGTCGAACTTTGATTTGCCATATTTATGACCAAAGGTGAAGGCCCCGTGAGTCCAAGTCCCAATTTTTTCATAGTATCCTCCGGTAGTATATTTAGACTACTCCCTCCGTCGACTAGCACATTAGGAACCACCTTATCTACTATAACAACTTCTATTTCTATAGCTTTCACGTCTCTTCCACCTTGTGATTGGATCCTAGCGGCTATTTTAGCTTTCGCCTTCCTCATCCTCTTGTGTACCGGCATTCCCTCCTTTAATGTTTTCCTTGCCGTGGGTGAAATTTCCAATAGTTGGCCGAAAGTAATATCCGCCTTGAGTGTACTAAGGTCCGCCCACAAGTCGTACCCGGTAGATCTTTCCACCTTAGAATTACCCACTACGTCGAATTCGTCTACGGGAACCCCCGGTCCTTCCCATTCACCCACATCGCTATTATCCAAGTCATGTACCGCATTAGTCCTCTCCCTATCTTGTAAAATTATATTTTCCCTCTCCACATCCTTAGTAGCTCTTCTAGCTACCCTATCCAACTCGGAGAGATTAATCTCTTCATCCGAAGAGTAATTTCCTTGCTCTCCTATTCCTACCTCCAACGGGGCATCCCCTCTCCTAGCCCTAGTAGTTACCGCTAGTGCAAGTGCTTCTTCAACCACACCCTTACCCTTCACTAACTCATATGTAATAGCATTGGTGTGAGGAGGCCATTGACTTTGCTCCTCTCCAATTCTCGTTGGGAGAGGAAGCATGTCATCACATGTGGCCTCCAACACTCCATCCATGAACCTAACATCTTGGGAGTTAGATGGTCCCGGATCCGTTGGAGGCGCTTGTCTCCCGTTACTACCATTAGGTGGAACTCCTTGTCTATTTTGTATTGGAATGTAACCGGTTGTAGTTTGCAAGCCCGCCGGTGGATGAAAAGTTTGCCTAGCATTACTATGGTCATAGTATAAGTTAGGTGGCCTAAGTTCATTGGCCGGTACTCCTTGTGGCCTAGCACCTCGCATATTATCCCTTGCTTGTTGTTGTGGATTAGCCACCGGGTAAGGGACATTAATTATTTTGTCCGGTTGGCGACACGTATCCGAGGGATGACTTCCTCCACAATTGCTACAATTAAACTCTTGACCTTCGGACCAACATTGTCCTTGAGCGTGCCACCTTCCACAAAAGGGATGAAATTCCTTCTTCTCTAAATTTTGGCCACCTTGCCCTCTAGGTTGTGGTCCTCTATTGCTTCCATTTCCATAGTGAGGTGGCGCTTGACCTCGTTGATTTTGTTGAGGTGGGTTACCGTTTCCTCTTTGGTCACGGTTTTGTCCACTTCTACAAAATTGACGCGTGTGGCCCGGTTGGCCACATTGGACACACCATAATCCGGAAGAATGCCTACCCGACTCAACCGGGGGTGGAGGCCCCGGTTGTTGACTCCGGATCATTAATGACATTTGATCCGTGAGGCTTTGCATTTGTTTTATCATAGCCTCTTGGAATCCTAGTTGGCTAGCACCTAGTCTTCTCTCAACCTCCTCCAAGTGTGGATCCGTTCTAGGGGCCGGTAGTGCCAAAAGAGGTGCCGGTTCCCTAACCGCTAAAGGTCGGGGGCCGGTGTCCACAATGGCATATGGAATTTGGTTCTCATACTTAGCGGGTTCTACCGCTACCACCCTAGGGCGTATGGGGATGAATTGTGGGATCAATTCATCCTCCCTTCTCCATAGCCTTTCGTGATCTTTATCCAAGTTTTCAATATCTCTAGCCGCACGCTTGGCATCCGCCAAGGTCAAGGGATTCCTTTCTAGAACACCCCTAATAGTTCCGGACTTAAAAAACCCTTGAATGAAAAATTGCTTTAGCGTGTCGTCGTTGAGCATGGTACCCACAAATCTAGTGCACACTAAATCAAACCTCCTAATGTAAGCCGAAATTTCTTCCTCCCTTCCTTGCTTCAATGACGACAATGCCCTTAATGCGGTACTTTGACCCACTTCCGGCCTAAATTCGTTAAGAAACTCCCTTTGTAATTGTTCCCATCCCCTAAAATGTCCCTCGGCATGATCCCGATACCATTCATAGGCTTCCCCCTCTAGAGTGGTAGGAAACCACACTAACCAATAACCCGGGTCGGTTATGAGGAAGCTAGCCAACCGTTCGATATACCGTTCCATGTGCCGAGAGGGGTCCTCATCCTTGGTCCCATAAAATTTAGGGAGATGAGATGGCATATCCATCGCCGCTAAATTTTGTGGAACCACAATTGGTAGGCCTCTTGGCCTAACCAATGGGTCTATTGGAGGTATAGGAGGTATGGGCGGAATTGGGGGTATGGGTGGTGGATCCATCCCCCGTTCCTCGGCCATGGTGACCGGTGAACTATTCAACAATCCCCTATCAACTTCTACCGGGAATTCTTCTCTAAGTGTGTAATTTTCCGAAGAAGTTTCACCACTCAATTTGGAGGGAGTGATCTCCTCTTCAAGTTGAGCTCCAAGTTCTAAGGTGTCTAGAATTGACCTAGTCCTAGGTTCGACGTTCAAACAACTCTCTATTCTAACATTATCTTGTTCTAATCTATCACTGATTTTAGAGGACCGCCTCTTTCGAGTAGATTTCTCTAGTCCTACTATCAAACTTGGTTTTTGTGAGCGAGTCCTACCTTGCATTCCATAAGAATCGATCGACCCTCACTTGACCACACATAATGCTAGCAATTCCCCTCTTAATATTTTCACTTGTCTTGGTGTGGTTATAATTTTTTTAGGAGGTGAGGAAAAGAACCTGCAAGCCCACTTAGGTGAAAGAATCCCAATAGGGGATAGGCATGTTCATGTTAATTTTTTGGTTAAGTCGGAGCATCACCTCCGCACCTTCCCGCAAATTAACACTCACCACAATACCGATTGTGAGGGGGTGACCTTCCGAGTAGATTATGTTAAAAGTCGAGGCTTCACCCTTCAACTTCTCACACCATCCACAATTCGGGAATTACCCTCTACAACGGATAACAACAATCACGAGTACAAAAGGCATTCCTTAATTAGTTAATGAGTTCACTTTGAAGAAATAAACATACCTTGAGCAATCGCATCCCCCTGTGAGTTAGCACTCCCCTCAATCGTGACTCAATGTAACAACACCATAAACTTTGTGAAATATTAATTTAATCTAGAGCATGAAATGACAACTCCCAAAACTTTGAGACTCACCCCGAGGTGAGTGTCAAAGTTCAATGTCCTAAGGTGAATTTACCCTCTAATGTTTTAATGAGCTACTCGGTTATAGGTTCCTTTTAAGTTCTTAGCAAATCCCCAAAAAGGTTGAGGACGTACCTTCGCCGCGCTCCTTCCTCAAAAATGAATTTGCGTAATTGACAATGCAATTCATTCCAAGGAATAGTTGAAATACAATGAATTCAAATGTAACCCAAAGAGAGAATACTTACCGAGTTTCGGGTGCTCCTTCCCTTCTCTCAAGTTTGTGTCTCCAATTTTTCCTAGTTGCCTCCAAGTCTCCTAGTCGCCTCCAAGTCTTGTAACTACCTTCCGCTTCGCTCCCGGCGGACGCACCAATTATGTGAGGCCAAACCCCCCACCCTTAAGCGTCCGTAGTCCGAGTAGTGGGTTTGGGCTCACATTCCTCCGCGGTATTGGATTTGGACTTGGATGAGTCCATAGTGCAAGGTTCACCCTTCAAGTGGTCTTGGATTTAACTGGAATTTCACTTTTAACAACTCAATGTACGATTTCAATACGTATGTGGAGAGTGCACAAGTTAACTATGTTATTTTAACCTCCTTATGCTCGGGTGCTATTTTGTCTTTGTTTGCTTCTAACGTCCATCCGGCCGCTTTAGCTACACAAGCCCTTAAGGATATCCCTCTCCTAAATGGAGTCCGTGCCGTTGACTCTATACTACCACTTGAACTATCACTTGTGTATTCCGTATCGCTACTATAAGAGGTCTCACTTGGTGTCTCCATACCGTACATAAGCCTTTAAGTATTAAGAAATACTTATGTGACTTATGTCAATCTCTCCCTCGCACCTTTGGTCTTTGCTTCCTTTGTCTTGCCATCGCGAGAGTGCTCCACATTCTCCATTAATTTGTGCACGTGGTTTATTTTTAAAGAGAGGATGCAAGTGTTAAAAACACTATTCTCTATAGTCAATCTCAAATACATTTACTTGTGAAAGCCACACATAACACTAACTAGCATAATGTAACTAACTACTTGTCTATGAGCTAATTAAGTAGGCTATCTACTAAGCTCCTTCATGAACCCATCTCTTTACTTTCTAATTACATAAACCTAGCTCCTTCATAAACCCAACTCCTTCATGAACCCAACTCCTTAGCTTCTAACTAAATAAACCCAGCTCCTTCGTAAACCCAGCTTCTTAGCTTCTAACTAAACAAACCCAGCTCCTTTATAAACCCAGCTCCTTCATAAACCCAGCTCCTTCATAAACCCAGCTTCTTAGCTTCTAACTAAACAAACCCAGGTCCTTCATAAACCCAGCTCTTTACTTTCTAACTAAACAAACCCAGCTCCTTCATAAACCCAGCTCCTTCATGAACCCACAACTTTGTAGTTGTAATCCCCAACTACCTCACTAATTATTCAAGCCCTTAACTAATCTTCCTACCTAATTTTCCTAATTCTACTAACAACCCCTTTCTAATCACACAATTCTTCTCTAATCCTAAAATCCTAAAATCCTAGAGAGGAGAGGGGGAGAGAGAATTTCCTAACTTCACTAAGACTAACTAATCCACACAAGTATATTTTTGCACTCATCACAACCTCAAGTGCTCAACTCTTAAACATGGAACTTGCAACCACGTGTATTCAAAACATGAACTTTAAGTACCACAAATTGGAATCATGAATTAACTTTAAAATCCTCCACGTCAACACTAATTCTACCAAGAGGTCAAGCCCTCTTCAAGGCTAACAAGCCTTGGCTCTCAAACTAAAAACTAAGCACACACATGTGCTCCAATATGGCTTCCCACACCCACACTTATAACTCGTGGGGTGCCTTGGAGCACAAAGGAAAGAGAGGATGAGTGAGGGAAGAATGAGGGATTATATAGTAAGCTTGAGGGGGTGAGCACCCTCAAGGCTCACGATAAGCCCTTGAGATTTCCTCCTACTTAGTAGGCGCCAATCCTATCTTCTAAGCCTTCCTCCCTCAAATGATCAACAAGGATCCTAATTCGAACATTTAACTAGCCTTGGCTTTCTACCTACCACACTTTACCAAACTTGGGATGCTTCAACCCAAACTTAGCCTCCTTCGCTTTCCGCCGCCATAACTTTCTCCCCTTACTTTCCCAAATCGTCGCTCACCACTTAATTCAAACCACGATGCTTAACTCGTGATTTGATTGGTGCTTTGAGAATTTGCTTATCCTCCACCTTGCATTCTTCCTTGGACCTTCCCCATTAAGTGGCCATGATGAGGTGGTCCACTTGTGCGCTCCATGTGATCCTCCATTCATCCCAATTCGAATGCACTTGCCTCTTGAGTCACTTTGGTTGTCTCCATCCATTTGTACTAGCCTACTCACTAACTACTCAATCCAAGTTCTCCTTACCTATCCTCATTCACTCAAATCCTTCCGAAGGTAAAAACACAATAACAACTCACATCCTAGCCTCTTACAACATGGTACTTCTAAGACTAACATTTCACTCTTTTTATATTTTTGTGAAGTAACATGCTACTTCAAAGTGCATCAACTAACGTTTCAAGGGTCTAAGACTAAATGTGGGCACCCTTTTGGGCTCACACAGCCCCAAGCTCAGGGAGGTCGACATCTGGCTGTGGATAGTGGAGGATAGGAGGGAGGAGCAGGTATATGAGATTGCGCGAAAACTGCAGCCAGGGTTTGCAGTTTCAAAATCTCACTACATTGCAGCAGCAGCGGAGGGGGCATACAGTATGATGAAGGACAAGAAAACCAAGGTCATCAACGTGCTGTGTTTGTACTTCGTGTACAAGGCGGAGTTTCTCAAGGTACCGAACCACCCTATATCCCGGATGTAAAAGATATTCCAGGTTCCAGAAGAGTTGGGTGCCAGCAAATGCCTGTACGACGAGGCCAAATACGCCAACTATCCTTCGGATGAGCTGTGGATGGAGTTCTACTTGAGGATGATGAGGACACTGACGAGAAGAGGGGATTGCATCTTCAATGTCTTCGGGGGGTCCAAGCCAATCTATGCAGCCATGGTAAGTATCGTTACGTAGCTCCTGTGCAGTTTGGGTCGATCGACCCAAATTGAGAGTTGTTTTGGCTATGGTTTGGGTCGGTCGACCCAAACTGAGAGTTGTTTCAGTTTGGGTCGATCGACCCAAACTGAGAGCTGGTTTGGTTTAGGTTGCTCGACCCAAAGTAGACATTGTATTAGTCATGGGGGTGCCTTGTTTTCGTTGCCTTCTCTTATTTTGCTCCCATGGTATTTGCGTGCCTGAAAATTGATAATGTGGGAATGTGCAGATGTTGGGGTTGAACATATACTCCTACGTAGAAGACATGGATGTACCATTCTACAAGACCTAGAAATCACTGGCGAAGAAGATGGACATCCTCGACTGGATAGCAGGGAGCTACGGGGAGGAGATTGTTCAAGGCGGTGAAAGCCCGATCGATAGGGCGAGGCGCGTGAACCCTGAGGAGGTCACCATGAGGGCTCCGGTTGTAGAACCCGAACCTCTGGTGCTATTACATCCGGGCGAATCATCTCGGGGGCCGGGCGACGAGGTGGAAGTGGAGGAGGAGGAAGAAGAAGAAGAGAAGGCGGAGGGGGAGGCGGAAGGAGGGGCAACCGGATTCACGCAAGAATCCCAGGCCCCCCAACGGAAGAAGGCCATGCAGATTGCAACTCCGCAAAGCAAGATGGTGCCCGTGCTCACGGTGGATGATGCGTGGGACATGTACTCCCGGGACGCGACGGCCACGTTCAAGAAGAAGAGGAGGATGAAGGGGAAGAAGCTTTACGGCGATTACGCAGTGGAGGAGACCATCGCGGCATCGCCATAAGCAGCGAGGACGAGGACGACATGGAGCTCGCCAAATGGCTCAGGTCGGATCCTCCCTCCCCGAGAGCGTTCGCAGGCATGGTGAGGGTGAAGCCCAAAGTCCTCATTGTGGAGGAGGCCAACGAGAAGATGCGGAGGGACGAAGAGCAGTGCGTCCGATTGCAGAAGGCTGCCGCTGAAGAACCTTCAATGCGGAACGAGGTCGCAAAGTTGAGGGCCCTCCTGTTGGAGTAGGAGCGGCAAAGGGCGTTGGCCCAGCCTCCCTCTAGCGCAGACCTGATCTCTCAGGTCATACAAGGGATGTGGGCGCAAGGCTTGGTGGTGGCTCCCCCGGAGCATTTCCACACTTGCCCCCCGGGTTCCCACCGCAGAGCATCCCTCAACAACATGTGCCGCAATCGTCTTTCAGCTTCCAGCACATGATGGGGCCCCACGTCCGACCTTACGCCCCAGTGCAGCAAATCGACGATCCCAACCTCTGGCACGTCCAAGGATCCTCCAGGCCTTTGACCCCCCCCCCCCACCATTGCGGCCTCCCCTCGACATGCCCCCCTCACCAGGAGGACGACCCCCACATGTTTGGGTCGTCCGACCCAAACCCGCCAGAGCCTGTGGTGCGCTAAGGCGAACCCCACGATGCAGGAGGGTTTGGGTCAGTCGACCCAAACCTCGACACCGCGCAGTCCCCTGCTGCCCAGCATGGTTGCGAAGACACAACCATGGTAGACGTTGAAGGCCCGCAAGGGCCTGGTGATACTTCTAATCCTAACCCAATCGATGAACACATGCATGATTCGCATGTGGAGGTTGGGTTAGGACAAGGGCCTCATGTTGAGCCTTTGCAAGAGTAGGTTGCTGACTTCGTCGAAGGTGGGGCCGTGAGAGGCGGGGCAGCGGAGATGGCGGAAGCATCCACAGCGTCCAGACATGACCAGGACGAGGTAATATATTGAGACCTTTAGTTTGGGTCGTTCGACCCAAACTTCCTAGCCATTGTCTTGTTGTTGTGGTCGTGTCCCCCTAGCTAGGAGGAACTGCCCCACCCCCCACGGCACCCCCTACCTCCCCCCGCTCTCGTGCCTTTCGTCCCCGGATACGGCCCCCCTCCCCCCTGCGTGCGACGATTCTCGATCTCTGGCGTCGCGCAATCAATTTTGTAGATTTACATTTAGGATAGTGTGAACGACTCGTTCAACGCGGCTCCCCTCATTCAAATTGTACATAGAGATTTGTATAACAAATAAAATTATTATTTTTGGTGCCCATACGCTTGCTCTTGTGTTCAAATGTATTTTGTGAGTTTTTCCCATTGTATGGTTTCGTTGCCACCGCTGGTTCAATTGTTTCTTGTCTTTTGCACAAACAATTTTGATATCCTTGAAAATGGACATAGCATGACATAGCCTTCACTGCCTTCTCTCGCTCGTCTCCACAGGGATCGGAGCGTAGCATTGCGGCTCCCCGTCGAACCTCTCCCCGATGCGTGGACGACAGCGCGGCGGCCTCCCCGATTTTACAAGCACCAGCCTTGCAGCCTAAGACCCGATTCCTGGTGCTAGACCTCAACGGGGTCCTTGTCCAATGCGTGCATTGCCCAAGGGCCCCCACGGTGCCTTTTTGCAAGCCCGAGGACACGAACTACAATGGCCCTCCCACGTACATCAAAAGCAAGCTCGTGTACCTCCGGCCGTGGCTTCAGCGCTTCCTGCAGGTCGCCCTAAAGAAATGGTGGGTGATCGTGTGGAGCTCCATGAAGTCCGAAAACACCCAGGCGGTCGTGGAATTCATCTTCAAGGGCCTCGAACCCCCTTGCTTGGTCCTAGGACAGGAGTCGTGTAGGACTTTGACCACCCCCGAAGGCAGGGTTGTTAGGAAGCCCAACAACCCCGCCGTGAGTCAATACCTGAAGGTCTTGAAACCAATTGTGTGGGACATCCGTCCCTCAATGGTCGGCTGTCCCTACGACGTCCGCCCCACCCGCGACAACACGCTCATGGTGGACGACAGCGCGTCCAAAAACATTTTGAACCCGACCTCCAACTTCATAGTTTGCCCTTCGTGGACGGTCGGGAAGGTCCAAGACCGCTTTTCGTTAGACCTCCTTAAATACTTGCAGGCGCTCACGGGGAGCGGATTCCACGTGCCCAACTTCGTATCTCGTAATCCAATAGGCGAGAGATACTTGGATCCGAGGGACTATTTGTATAGAGATTTGTACGCTCACGCGAAATATAATAAACTCATTTGAGATAGTACCTGGCATGTGTGTGTGTGTGTATATATATGCCTTAAATGTATATGGATTTTCACATGCTCCCTCCCCCCCCCCTTTCCCTTGGGTTTTGTTTGGTTTTTTTTGTTTGGCATCAACGCTTGGAGCTCGGGGGGGGGGGGTAGTCATTGGTTGGAGTAGCAATATACGTGCGAACAAATGATAGGGTATTTTAAAAATATGGGGGCTAAAAATTATAAATGGACTTAAGAGTAATATAGGGTATCAAAAATGGCATTGGACATCTTTAAAGTACTATAGGGTATGGAATAATAGGTAATTTGGAATTATAAGTAATGCAAGCCATTTTTCTATTAACCCAAAGTAGAAATTGACATAATGATAGCATGTGAAAAAAAAAAAAAATTGGAAGTAATACCCCCCTATAAAATAGTGGTTGTTCACACCTATATCCTTAACTTTTTAACACACTGCCCCCCCCCCCGAGGCTTGGAGCCCTCTATTGACATCGTCAATGAGTCAAACCTGGGAAGCTTCTTCTACGAGACCGTTTATGATGCCGCTTCCACCATCGACTACTCCAAGGAGCCTCTAGATGCCGGGGTCGTCGATAGCCCCCCGCCCAAGCAAATCTTCCGACAGTCGCCGTCTCTGTCACCACTCAAGGGCATAGATCGCAACTGCGTCCGGGCGTCCCCCTCGCGGCAAGGTGGGAGTGTTACACCTCAACGGCGGCTACGTATGGACGCTCGGCCTGCAAAGAGTGGACCCCTCCCTATTCCTTTGCGGGACGCCTTGCCCCTCCTCGCCAACTCGGACGCGAGTGCCCGTCGTACCAATGTAAGCCCCCCTCCCCATAAATGCACCATGCATTACAATCACCCTAAACCCTTAAAAGACTGTGCGACATGTTTGGGTCTTTCTCCTCAAACTAACACATGTTTGCCGGTTCTTAATTGGTTGCAGGTTGCGTCCAGCCCCAAACCTCCGCGGTCCAATGCGTCCATTGAGCTGGAGCGTTACTACGCCATGCGCCGAAATGCCGGACAGTCAACGTCGTCGTATTCAAATTCCTCGTCTTATAATTTGGGCGGTCGACGCAATCCAAAATGTATTATGGTGGGCCCGGGTCCAAACCTCGGCTATAGTCGCGGGCCAAAGATTCTCAGAAATGTTGAGGCGATGCGAGCTAAACAAGCAGCGGCAAAAGAAAAAGATGCGGTCTCCAAGCCTAGATAGGCCATCGTAGGCGTAGACATTGCGCGTAGGCAAGATGATTTTAGCCCACACTATCCGATGGATTTGTGGCATTTGAATGCTATTCAATTTACATGCCATACGTTGTATATTCCACTTCCAATAATATGAGTGTTATAAGATTTCCCCTTCAATATTGTCTAAGGTTTGGATTGCCCAACCTAAACCATATTCATACGAGTTCTCATATTTTGTGTGCAATAATATATTGGTTACAAGATTTCCCCTTCAATATGGTTCAAGGTTTGGATTGCCCTACCTAAACAATCACAAATAAGAGCTATTAATTGGGTTCTTGGTATGAACACCCGCTTCAAAGCATTTGCATCCAATATATGTTCCATTTTATCCTTGTTCTTATGTTTGTGAATGTCTCAAAATGCCCAAAAAGTCTCAATTTAACGAATATAGTGTTGACATTGCAGACCGATTGGCTATCCGCCCCCGTGAAGATATAACGCAGATTGCACATCGCTTTTACATGGTTAGTTCTGGAGATATACAACATAGCTTTTAGTATTTCTAGGCCATGGTTGCCATGTTCTGGTTGGCGCAGACATTATTTCTAAGTATATTTGAGTTTTTTAGGTTTTCTTATTCGGAGAGAACTCTTATGACATGAATCGCTTATCTGAACTTAAGCCCAATGGAGCATAGTGGGTAATGGAGCATAGTGGGTGATTTGATAGGTTTGGAATGTGTATGCAGGCAAGAGAATAAGCCATACATGCTTATTGACTTCTCGGATTGCTTGCAAACCAATGTGTATGTAAACGCTATCCTCATGATTGTCATGGGTCTATTTTATCCACGTCGACTTCCCGTGGACTACCTTGTCTCGTGATATGCTATCTATGTTATTAGGATTCGCATGTTTGATGGTTAATTTGATTTGCAGTGCAAGCTGGAATTTGTTTTAATAGAGGGGTCAACCTTTGATATATCTTCTCAGCTCACAATTTATAGATGGCTTGATATTTGTGTGGCGGTGTCAACACAGGTATGTATTGGGCGCTGTATTTTTGCAGCTATGTCAGCTGTTGCGACTTGAACAACACCCTATCATGCAAAAACTTGTTGATCCAAGCCTCTTCATCCATCGATTTGCTGATCGAAAGCTTCCCTCGTGTTACTATGTCTTATGTGGATGTAGAGAAGCTGCCTGACCTTTCTTTGTTGAAAATCGAGATTGGACTACATGCTCAAAATCTGCTACCCATTTTAGGCTCCATATTCAACATAATGGGGAGGAACCTATGGGACCTTCTTATGGCTCAATGTCAGTGGACTTTGATAGTTTATAACAATTCAAGATTAGCTTCAGAACTTTTTGAATTGATCCTGGCTTCATCAGATACATTTGCAGCTTTGAACCTCACATATTTGAGTAGTATAAGGTAGCAAACAACACTGAAGTGATCAATTAGTATTGTAGCAGTTGATTTAGAGCTATATCCAGATGATTTCCCAGCATATGGAGATTTTTTTAGAGTTGTGGGAGATTGAAAGTGCACAGTTATTGGCATTTTTTAGTTTTCTGTTCTTGAGAGAAAATTCATGCTGGCACTTGAATATCCCAATATAAACGCTCTGAAACACACCATCTTACGACAACTCAGAATGACATGATCTTGATATGATTGGCAGATGGAAAATCAAGATCCAAATGTTGTGTACACCGCTGGCCTGGCACCTCAAAGGCCTAAAACGCGAACTTTGCAACAAGTTGTTTCCAAGCAGCAAAGGAAGGAAGTTGTACTATGGATGGTAGAAGATGAAGCATTGAATGGTGAAGAAAGGCTCGCCTCAAGGGCTGTTATGGCATTCCCAAAGTACTTTCAGTCGCAACCGCACGCATCATATTGTAGAGCTTCAGATTGGTGGAAGCGGCGTGACCAAATCCTTGCAGACGATCATGAGCCATTTCAAGTCTCAACTGTGCAGATTGGGAAACATACTGTTTGTCGGCTGAAGGTTGGGAGTGGTCGCGGTCGTAAGAGGTCTGCTTGGGCGCAATGGTTGTATGGCGAACTCCTCAGTGAATTTCATCGCTTACAGAAGGCAGGTGTGAAGTTTAGCATGGCGAATATGAAGCAATTAGCTTGTGAAATCTTGATGCAGTCACATGGTGAATTCAATTATGCGTATGTGGATCCTCGTGACGGAAAATGGATTTTTGACAAAATCAGATTGTCATGGGTTTAACAGTTCATGGATGTGAATAACATAGTTGTTTTGAGGCAGACCGGTCGATTGGTATGTAGTCCAACAAAGGAGTTGCACATCCGAATGATTACGGCATATCATTTGGGGGTTTTACAAAGAGGGTTCACATCTGCATTGTTTCATGAGGATTACACTGAAAATGTAGATGAAATGCATTTTGTTGTGAATTGTGACAATGGTCGAACCTTAGGGTTCAAAGGCGACACAGATGTTAAATACGCTAACGTGGTCAGTGGAGGTGAAGCCATGACCATGGTGGTCATGATCACAGGTGGACAAAAGACAAGGATTGAGACACCAATATTGATTTTCTCTAATGACAAACGCAGCTATCATTTATAAGAGGCATGCCGGACAATATTCCAGGTGTTTGTTACCGCACATCACCGAAAGGCTAGATGGACAAGGTGATGTTCGATACATATTTTGCTGAACCTCGAGTTTTCACACCAAATGAATTTGGCCATCCAAAAGATGTTTGGATTGACAATTGTTCTTCACACAAGCCATCTAATGCATTGTTGCAAACTTTGCGAACTAAGAATATCAACTTACGGTTTCTGCCACCTTGTACGATGCATTTGTTGTAACCTGCGAACAACTTTGTGATTTCAAAAATTAAATATGTGTGGACTATGGTGTGGGAGGCAAAGAAGTTGGAAATGATAAATGAAAGAGCTTGGCAAAATATCGTCCGAAGTGATGGAGCTTCATCTGGTAAACTCATGAATCCAGAAAAGACCTTCTTTCTCTCCTTGGCTGCCCAAAATGTTGCAACAGTGAATGAGCAACGTGATGAGAATGGTCTTTCCTACGCACGAAAGGCGATGATGAGATGCGGTTTGGCATTGGGAGTTACAGATGAATAGTACATTGAACAACTCTACACTGAGTTGCAAGACATCGTACGAGAGCATCCACTCTATTTTCAAGGTTTGGAAGTGCCGGCTACATTATCAAACGATTCTTGAAATTTCTTATTAAGAGGTTAGTGCATCATTGCCAAATGTAAATGGTAATTGGTGTTTCGGTGAATTCTCAAGGTGCTTGTCCAAATGGTATACATAGTCTTAGATTCATGTGTTGTGACCACTATAAATCGTACTGATTTTTTGTGACAATTTTATGGACATGTTCAGATGGTTGGCATGTGAAGAGCTGGTAGGCCAAGCAAACAGTTGGGTGGAGTTGATATATACATCAACATGAATGTTATAGAACTTGAATGTGATGTATACAAGTGATGTATGTGTATACAAGGGTGTAAGGATATTGTAGGAACAAAATGTGGAATGACAAAGCAAGAATATGAAACACACGATATATATATATATATATATATGTATGTATTTGTTGGAAAAAGTTACTACGTACCTTTGTAATTCGGAGTAATACACATAACAATCTATTACTATAGGCCACACTATATCTACATTACCACAATTACTACGAGTTATCTAAATTACTCCGACTCGGGCTTTCTTCTAATCCGAGAATTAGTCTGAGCTTTCATTATTAGTCCGAGTTGGAGTAATTTAGATAATAGGTGTAGTCGTTTAAACCTCATACTCGGTACGCTTTGTCATACGAGGTTTTATACTTACCTTCGTACGTTTATTGCGGCTTCTATACACAAGACAATCTTTTGCCGAATTCGTAATTGCTTTTGAAAGTTTCAACCACGGCCAAAATAACAACAAAGGGTAAGACCGGTTAAGGTCTCATAATCTAAGGAAGTTCAACTCGTAAATTTTATTTCCAATAAAAACCTTGAGTTTCTTTATTATTCGTTCGGCTCGAACATTATGTTGATCCACATACCTACTACCCTCAGCATATCCATCATGAAAAACACCTATAATATTCCTCTGGACACTCCCATATTATTTGTATCAATGCAAGATTGATATAAAACTGTTTCATTTTCATCAGAAGGTTCAATACCTTTTGATATCATTTGAATTTGTTTTGATCTCTTTTGATTAGTGTGGCCTAGTCTTAGGTGCCACAAATATGCTTTGTTTAGATATGTTATAGCTGAGATAGCAATTTGATGATGATTAGTTGTCACAGTCACACCTAATTCGTATAAGTCAGGATTTAACTTGCATGTTACAATTACTTGTCCAAACTTATTGATACGTGTTAATAGCTCAACTTTGATGTAGATTTTTCCACCAGCTTTGTCTAATTATTTGGCCGAAAACAAATTCTTTGCAACCCCCAATATGTGTAAGACATCATATCTTCTCATCACCATTTAAGAGTCTTATATTTACATCAGCATATCCTTCTATGGTATATGATGTTGAGTCGTCTCCTAAGTAGACAACTCATCAATTTTTGTTTTTTATATATTTTGTGAAGCCTTCAAGTTGATGACACATATGTTGTGTTGCTCCCGAACCCATATACCATGTGGTGTTTCATGTTCCTTTAGCTATTAAAGCTACCACATATAGCTTGTTTGTTTTGGTAACAACATTTGTTTGAGTTTGTTATTACCTTTTTCTATAGCAATTCTTGTTCAAATTTTTTTTTATCACGTGTCCTTGTTTCTTGCAGTAGAAACATTTCTTACTGGCATCAACATTTTTCCTTCAAAAGTCTTGGAGTCACCACTCTCGCCCTTTGAATATCAACTTTTCCTAAAGCCTAAGGTTAATGACATCAAGGAGAAATGATGTATATACAGTCATGAACATTCAGAGGCCTTTACCCGGAAAGAAGCCTATGGAAGATGACGTGAACTTTGGGCATGGATGTGTCTGCTTACAATGACTTGGTGAAAGCTATGTATTCATCGACAGGGCCAGATGATGACGATGAATTCTTGGACATCAAATCAGGGTGGTTCTTGGAGGTAGCGAAGCTCTCTGCTGGCCTTGTTAGTGATTTCAAGTGTCAAACAACCCATATATGAGATGGCCTCGTCACAAGGAACAGAAGTACCTAATCTCTTGATATCCATGTATGGTAATTCTCTGTTCCCATGCTTTGAAAGGTACATGTAACCCAAGATCAGTAACACAAAAAATAAAAACTTTTGAATTTTTAGGTATAGAAAAAAACCATCTTCAACTGCAACGTATAGGAAATACAGTATAAACAGCTTCTATACATAAATACAACGCAATGCACTACTTCTTGATTGTAAACATTTGCTGACACACAACATTGACAGGTACACCCAGCAACGCGTTTCAGCACAGACAAGCAATCTGCTCACATACACACGTTTCTTGCAACTGATCTTGCATTTACAACTTCAGTATTCCATACACATAAACTATCTCCGAGATACTTTACTAGAAACCACTTAATCACGGATTACAAGATTACTTAGTAGTCGCAGCCTCAGCTGGCTACTTACAAGAAGATTCTTGCGCTCATGCAGTAGTTTCTAGAAGCTTCTTGTACTTAGTAACTAACGTAACGTGTAACTAGTGATGTTCAATCTGAACAGATGCACATCAAACCCTTATTTTCAATACAACGTAGTACTGTATAAAACAATCTACAAACACACTGAGAAACCTAATTGATATAATTGACCACAGAATATCATCCCATTCTAATTCTCTATTAACCATAGCTCAAGCAGCAGAAATGTCAGAAGAGTAGAATGTTATGTCATTTACTATGGGAAATTGAAGGTTTCGCTCCAAGTAAAATCGGATGCTGATTCATCAGGTTGCATCAGATATCCCCAATTTGGACGTGAATCGACGAGTGGCTCTTCTTTTGGTACCTCAAATGCAGACATAAGATGATCTGAAGTGTGAGGTGAATGTAGCTCTCCTATGTCCTTCGACCCATTGTAGCAATTCTCACAGAAGTCAAAATCATCACATATGTTGCAATGCCAGCCATGTTCCCATATACGTGTGTTGCAACCATCACAAACTCTATTACAAACGGGTCTCTCCAACATGTGCCCCATGACCTACAACCATATAATCAAGTCAGATTTATTTGCTCATAACGTCCTAGATTTCTCCCTATATACCTAAGAAAGAACCTCTTTGTTTTGTAAATAGATAATTTAGGTATGTGCATGAAGGCAGATATGTGCAGCTCCAAGCATCCCATGTTTAGAGTGGACTTTAGGTACATGTCTCTTGAAATTTGATGTCACCAGGTGTATTTCATTGTAATTTTACCCAGAAAAATGTAAGACACGCAAGCCCAGGAATTTAGGTTGGTTTTTTTTTCTCTTAAGCCCCTCAATAAGCGTGATTACACCCTGTGTATTAATTGCATTGTTAAGAAAGACCACCAACCGACAATTATACTAGATATAAATGAATGGTGAATAAGAATAGTCATTGCACTTACAAATTTGTTGCGAAGGGATTTACCATCACCATTAGGATCAGGATCTGGTTTATAAACGAGTCGAACAGGAGTGCGATGTAATGAAGAAGAGCCATCACCAACCTCATTTGCAGGAAATTCAAGCACAGTTTCTATACTGTAACCTTGTATGACTTTTGGATATTCATGAGTTCCAGGTTGATGGTCCTTCAACCGCAAATTCCTGAACGCCAAACCTTGATGATCTTGCTCATCATGCACAAAGCTTATGTTCCCTTGCATCACTGTGATTTCCCAACGCTGATATCTGGATAGTGCGAAAACGCAAACTCTGTCGTCCATTTGCAACCTTCGAGTGACAGGGTGGGATTCGTATAATGTGAGGAGATAGACCTGATCGCGATGGTCCGCGTGTCGCAATCTGATTACCCGACTTGAATACACTTCCTCATCGCCTCGTATAATTCGTGCTTCGATCTCGCACTCTCCATTGTACATCCCATGAAGATGGGGATAATCAGACCAACCTTGATCGTGCGCCACAAGAGCAATAACGACAGCTTTGACCTTCTTCATGCTCGACACGGTTGTCTCCATGCTGAGCTCATTGGCATGTTCCTTTGAACTAATCTTTTTTGGCATAGTATTTTGAGCAAATCTGAGAGTATGGTCATAGTAGCTGACCAGTTGTGATGAAATTTGCTTTCCCTGAAATTAAACAAAAAGGTTAAGGGCACCAACGTTTATTCAGAGGTTTGTAGCTATAAATTCTGTATATGGTGTCACACTGGTCATCGACACAGACTCCAGCTCACTGAATCAAACTATTAAATTCAAATCATGTTTTGGAAAGCATGATGGATTTCTTTCACAGTAATTATGATTATATGTTCAATTGTCACTTAATCAAACCATAAGTTGGACCCATGTGTTTGATGCTTTGAGGAAATCTGCATCACGATATGCCGTGATTGTAACTTTGATCTACTTGTTTGCACGACTTCAAATTCTGCAAACGGAGCATGCGAGTAAACTGATTGGTCTAGATTGTGATACCTCTAAAAAGTTGTTGTTGTACTCTTGGCAAGCTCCACTTCCAGTCAAGAAACATCTCATCATTTTTGTCTTGTGGAGAAGTTTTTCATGCATATCCACCAACTTCCGGCACCCACTCACATTGATCTCCTGAAGTGAATCCAGATGTTCCAGTCCCTGAACAGCCGTCAAACTTGTGCAATTGTGTAGGTCCAATTTGATCAACCATTTGTTTTTCTCCATGTTAAGTGTCTCCATTAGCTTGGGGCAATGACTAAGCAGAAGCTCCTCAAGGGATGCAGGTAACGCTCGGACGTCCACCAGTTTAGGGCTTTCTTGCATGTCGAGATGCACCAGGGCTATGAGATCCCTAAAACACTCTGGCAGGGTGGTCACATTGGTCTTCCGCATACGAAGAAACTCCAACCTCTTCAGGCCTCCAAGGTTTTGAGGCAAATCATCATCTTCAATAGGACATTCTTCAAGGTCTAGGTCCACAAGGTTGAACAACTCTTGAAAGTTCTGCGGTAGCGTCCGAAACCTATGACACTTGTGCAAGCTGAGGCTATGCAAAGTCTTGAGCTTTCCGAAACTCTCAGGAAGACTTTGTAAGCAGTTGCAATGTTGGAGGAAGAGTTCCACAAGGTTTTGAAGATTTCCAAAGTCGTCAGGCAATGTTGAAATTGCCGTGGATTGCATACGAAGCTCCTTGAGCTTCACAAGGCCCTTGATAGATTTAGGCAGGTTGGTCAATGTGTGGCAGTCATTCAGCACAATCTTCTCCAGTTTGTGGAGTCCGGAGAATGAGTCTGGTAAGGCAGAGAGGCCGGTTGCTCCCTCAGCCGAGAATTCCACCAGTGCCTTGAGGTTTCCAAAATTTTCTGGAAGTTTTGTGATCTTGCTACACCTGTTCATTGAGAAGATCTTCAGGCTTGACAAATTGACCATTTCGTCAGGCAGGTTGTTCAGGTTTCCACATTCATTCAAGTTCAAATACTCCAGTTCCTTCACATGTCCAAGAGATTCTGGAAGTTCATTCAAGTTTTTGCACCCCTGGAGATCCAATTTCCTCAAGTATTCCAGGAGCATGATGTCACGTGGGATCTTCTCCAACAGCACACAGTCTCGAAGGAGTAGAACTCGCAACAGCTTGGGAACCTGCATCGAATCGTGACTGTAAAAATTAGGTCGAAATTATCAAGGTTATGGACACCGTTGTAAGTGTGGATGGAAAAGTAGTATAAATTCTGACTCCCAAATTATCATGCAGAGTGAAACTAATGACATCTAATGGATAAGAGAGTAAGTTATGAATTCAGCTTCAAGAATCAAGGTCAAAAGTTGTCGTGCAATAGAATTCCAAAGACTGCACTGTTTTGTCTAATCAGTGTGGGCAACCATTCGGAGTTACATGTTTCTATAACTTTTTACCAACAACATCGTTTTTTACCAACTAAGTTATATCATATTCTTCAGTGTGCATACTAACTACTTATGTTATTTGGGTAAAAAATGGTACTCTCAGTAAAATGTTATAACTCCAAATGGTAACCCACACTGACTAGATAAAAAAGTGTAGCACTTTGTAACGTGCATGGCCTCCATGGAAATGGAGATGAGCCAATATATTAATTAGAAATGGTCCAATGTCAATTTGGAGTTGAGACACCCAGTAGTGTACATCCTAAACTCAAGGCACGGGAAGCTATGGCAGAGCAATAGCAAATGTCTTCTTCATGATGGTAGCCGGAAAGAAAGAAGAGATAGAAAGAAAGACGACGCTGATGTTGCCACCAGCGTGAATTATGATACATGCTTCATTTTTTATTCAAGTTGGTTTAAGCCCATATGTACATGTTGTTACTAAATAGGCTTTATGAGAATTAGAAAACCTCGAAGACTGTTGTCTCTTTTCGAAGATGAACACCTTGAACGGGCACTAACAAGTCAGCTGGTACCTATCTCTTCCAAGGGTAAGCCCCTCGGTTTTCATATGATTAACTAAAAAAGGCTAATCCACCCAAATACTTCCACTACAATTAATAGGTGGACCATAGATGATAAGGTGCACCGGAACCAAGTGCTAGGAAGGTCACCCCCATCCGAGTACTATTTCGGCTTTAAACAGATAAAACCTTTGAGTTCCCATGGGATATGGGTTAGTAAGGCACTGGGTTTAAGTCACCCTTGTAAAATCTTCCAAATTATATTGAAATGCCTAGTTGAGAGTAACCTCACCTGATCCTCTGACCAAAGTTGTGTTAGGGTATTGCTCTTGGAAAGATCCAACATGGTCAAATATGAGAAGCACATCTTAGTAGGCACGTATTCAAGAAATGAGGACCTCCACTGTAGCCACCGAAGCTTGTCAGATGTCCCCGAGAAATCACCCTCTATACGAGTCCCATCGAGTTGGAGTAAGTGCAATTCCACAAACTTCTTGAACATTGAAGCATCCATGTGGACCTTCGTCCCAACCAACGACATGCCTCGAATGTTTTCCTCTACATCCTGCCAATTAGAAAACAACAATCAGAAGATTAAAGGACATAGCTTCCCAAGTACTTCACTAGCAAAATATTAGCAATAGGGTGAGACTTAATAAAAGGTACTCGTTATTTCTGTAAGCAAATTTTTTGAAAAATATTCAATGTAATATAGTATTAATTCTATTCACATACTACAATTTAAATACTGTCATTGTGTTCTTGTTCATCATGTTGTATCCAAGCTGTCATTGTTTGGTGTCTCATTCCCTTGTCATTACTGTATTCCACCCTTTATTGGAAAACTTAATAACATAAGGCAGCCCATGTCTTATGTTAATGGGCTATGTTATGTCACTAAGCATGTTGATGAAGGGTGTTTTAAAATACCACACATACATTGATTTGACACAACACAGAAATTACCATAACATTATTAAGTGCGTCAGTGTGTTCTCACGGCCCCCGGGAATATAAGCCAGGATGCCGTCAGTTAGCTCACATTTAGACGGGATGCCGTGAGTTAGCTCATATTCAGTCTAAATGTGAGCTAACTGACGGCATCCCGGCTTATATTCCCGGGGGCCGTGAGAATACACTGACGCACTTAATAATGTTATGACATTTTTTGAATTATCATAGGATTAAGTTTAAACATAAAAACTTTAAGTTCAAACTACCAAAGGGTGCAAGATAATGGCCAAAGTAGTAGGATGAAAAATGAATTAGGAAAAAAAGAAGATAAATAGTCCCCCTCCCAAAAAAAAGAAAAAGAAAAAGAAAAAGAAAAGAAAAGAAAAACTTCGATGCTTGTATATATAAAACCTATGACATAGTGAAGTACCAAGGGATAACTTGCACTACTTATGTCTTCTAGAAATAAAGTCTATGGAGGATCAAGTAACACTCATAACTTTCATAACGATGAAATGTCAAGTTTCTTGGTCTCTACTTCATTTCCAGCATACATGTTTGGAATTTTGGACATATATTCAACACATGATTGCAACCAACATGACTCTAATTCAATGCACACAAGAAATTCTGAGCAATTTACTAGTACCCAGGGGAAAGTGGACAAAACCTAAGAAGACAAAACAAGTCATGTCCATTCCCTAGGTTTTGTCCACATAACCACATGGTTTCCCTTGGTGGTAAATTGTCCAACATTTCTTGTGGCATTTGCCAAAGCCAATGTGAACAAAAGTTGTGGTACATACCTAAGGAAACATGTGGTGAATGGGCCTATTCAATTTTCACCATGTTTTACCCACTTTACCACATGATGTTTGCTAGGTACCTTGTGGACCTACTCCATTTCTATCATACATGTTTGGGCATATATTTAACACATGACTACAACCAACATGATTCTTCCATGTCCACCTAGCGTAAAGTGGGCAAAGTATGGAAACAATATCTAAGGGATTTTATTTCCCAACACCTACAGGGTGTGGAAAGAACTTGCCCCCTGTAGGATCATCCATGATTTACTCTCAAATCACCTTGCTAGACTAATTTAGGATCTCAAATCAACACTTTCATCCTCCATGTTGGTAGATGTTTTGAACGTGTACACCCACCTAAGGTCCATTTCCCAAGTTATGTCCACATTACTGCATGTTTCTTTACAGGGTGAAGTGTCCAAACTTTCTTGTGTTATTGACCTAAGCTAGTGTGAAGGAAGTTAGATAAGGTACATACCTTCCCTTTCTTGAGGAGAAATTCTGCATGCAAATCCCATAAGTGACTTCGAGCTCCAAACGGAAGTGGTTTACCACCTATCTTCTCCGTGCGAACCAACTCTTTGCCCATCTCCCGAAGGAGGTCGTGCATGGTGAGTAGATTGTTTGTGTCCACATCTATCAATGATTTGTCTTTCAAAATAGCCAATGAATCTGGCACATTTCTAGACGTCAAACAAAGGTCTGTGCATGATAGGGCACAAGACTTCCAAATGTCAATTGCATCCGCCACATGTAAACCTACCATTTGGCATGCAATATCCTTGAACATCATTTTCTCCGCCTCAGATGGTAGGCCTTCAAAACTAATGCTCAACTTACTCAAAACCTCTGGTCTGCTCTGCAAGGTTTGGGCTGTCTCGCTCCAAACATCCTCATTTTTCCCAAACATATGTTTCCCAACAATTTCCAAAGCCAACGGTAGACCATCACAAGAACATGTGATTCGAGTTGCCAAATCATATATCTTCAAGTTGGAGGCCTTTGAAGGTGGTTTTGGTCCTTTGAAAGCGTGAAAGGTGAAGAGCTCAAAAGAGTCCACTGGGTTAAGTTGCCTCATTATGTACAAAGAAGAGTTAGGTATGTCACTTATAATCCTCCTCAAAACATCTTGCTCGCGTGAGGTTAAAATGATACGGCTCTTTGGTCCCAACCATGTTATGTCTGGTACAAGTTGCATGAATTGGTCGTCTTTTTGGATGTCATCAATGACAATCAGAACTGACCGCCCAATGAGCCTTGAAAACCAATAATTGTATGTCTCACCCACATTCTCTACACCCTTCTTTTGTAGGAGGTCATTCAGTGCTTGCCTTTGCAAGGTCACCAGGTCTGCCCCTTTTCCCGGTTCTAGAAATGTTTGGCACTCAAAAGTATTTTTTTGAGAGTAGTGGTTGTATACTTCCTTGGCCAGAGTGGTTTTGCCAATTCCCCCCATGCCAGAAATCCCTCGTATGGCTATGCCATCTCCCATTTTTGCCAACTCTTCAAGTTGCGTATTGAGCATGGTTTGAAGACCAACTTTATGTTTTGGAGTCCCTGCTTGCATTCTAAATGAACGACGTCCCAATATTCGTTCAACTTCCTGAATGATTGCTTTTTTCAGCTTGCTTTCATCCCTGCGTATACAAGTGTGGAACACACAATGATAAATATTGTTAGCATAGAATATCTAAAAGTACAATCATATATAGGTTGATGAGTAGAGAGATTAACTATCCTAGTGTGGGTCCATGTCATCTTGGCCTTTCAATGCACATGTGCATATGAATTAATGTCCTAGACCATCCTCACAACGTCTGTTCCACATGCCGTAATTCACATACAAGTGTCCATTTTGGAACAATGAGCACATCAATGCCCATGCGCCTTTGCCATTTCAAAGTTTGAAAATATATAGTACGCACACCAAGAGGTGCTCATTATATGAGTTTGGCCCTCCAATGAACCGATTATCAAATGTTTTTGACTCAAACCTCCACACTAACTCCAAGCATGCACCAAAAACTTACTAAACATGGAAAGATTTGCATGCAAAATAATCAACTCTTGACCAAAACTAGACTAGTTGAATTAAAGGATCACTGTATTGTACCTTTGAACATGTGAACCAGTTTTGCAACAAGGGACAATGATGGGTAGTTTTCAGTTAACATGTACTAATTTAAAGAGTACTCAATATATGTCAAATGATGATCCTTTGACTCAATGTTACTTACCCAGCCATGGTTTTGAGTGAAATCCCAGATAGTTCTGCAGCCTCTTGAAGAGCTGTTTCCCACTTTTCAACAGGATGCCCTCTGTCCTTGTGTTTTTGCAAACCTCTTCTGAATGGCTCGAACAGTTCCGGGCGCCGAAGGTTTTCAGGCTCCACGTTATAAAAGATAGGTAGTAGGACAGAAGTTCCAGGCTCGGGCTGGCATTCTATCATAGCGAGGAGCTCCTTGAGACACCATTCAGACTCTGTGTATCCAGGACTGAAGATTGCCACATGAACTGGGGTTTTTTTAATGGCTGTTTTGATGGATTTCCAGGCTCGCTCCCCCTTCACCAATGAATTTCTATCCACCCAAGCAGTGAGCCCATGCCTCTTGAATTCTTCCTCAAGATGGGCAACAAAGGTTAACTTCGCATCAGGCCCTCGGTGATTTACAAAGACGTCGTACTTGGTCATGTCAAGGTCATGTATGGCATTAGAAATGTGAGCCATGTCATCGTCGACATTACCATTCTTGGCTTCCTCTAGTAGGTCCTTTGAGATTCCATCCACAGGTGGGTGATGACTGCTCAAACTTGGGGTTGATGAACCACTCACTATGCCAAAATCCATAAACACAAAAGTCAATGAAACAAGTTTAGAGAGAGAGCGCTTACAGAGATGTGGTCAACATGATGAATTGTTGACCACTCCAACCCATGGCATCTACCATCCAAATTCAAAATTAGAATTGAGATGCAATAGCTTTCATAACATTATTTAGACCCATGACAGTGTTCTGTGGGACTGACAGTATTCCAAGGAATATTCCCGGTATTTTCACATTCAGTCTGAATGTGGGGAATATTCCTTGGAATAGTGTCAATCCCACAGAACACTGTCATGGGTCTGAATAATGTTATGTTGGGAGTCCAAAGTGAAGATTATCTTTAAAACTCCTCAAGTATATGTTGACAAGTGGCATGGAATTTGGTTCTAAATCCTTCAAAAACACCCTATATTTGTTATCCAACTACTTGCTACTTATAATATGCTTTGCACACCAAGAGAAGATTGTGGTTGGTTTTGAGTTGTATTCTTTACACTTTTCAAGGGAAATGACACCAGAGGGGTGCACATAATGAGTATACATGTGACTATACATGTGACTAAACACATAATGAGTATACATATGCTACCCAAATTAAAACTCGTAGTATGTACATGTATGGAGGGCTTTGAAAACATGTACAACATTTGTACTTGTATGGTAGTATCACTAGACTTTAAAACATAAATTTTTTTAATGTGAAGTTCATTGTGACTTATGTAGAGGTAGGGATTCTAGGATTTTCAGAAGTACAGTTGTTAGTCAATTGAATAGCAACCAAACTTTATCTAAAGATTGATTGACTTGGATCAAGGCTGGCAGTTATTTATGAAACCTAAACTCCTTAATGTCACAAACCATGATACTATATTAATCTTGGTTGTGATTATGGTGTGTGTTTTTTTAATAAACATGAAGCTAAAATTATAGAAGAACGAGGAAGAGCAAGAAAATCATCTCCACTTAAGGTTTGGTTTGTTGGGAGGGTTTAATATGGGATGCATAGAAAGTTTAGTAATCATTGGTGGAATGAAGGGATCCAATGGATTTGATGGACCGCCAATCAAACAAATAGAGTAGCTTACGTTGGTATCAAAAAGGAACCATCAACAAGCAGACATACAATCCTACTTATCATTGATGGTAGAGTTAGAAACAATAATTGTATTCGCTTCTATGACATATATTGCAAACTTAAATGCTTATGAGTGTCATCGGGGGGATGAAAAAGTTTTCAACGACTTTATTGATCAATGCTAGGGTTTTGCATCATACATATGATAGGGGTTGATTATTATTCAAAAGTATATTTGTATACTTATGTTAATGACTATACGTACATGTAACTTTTTTATTGTATACATATTGTCACCTGTATTTTAATCATTGAAATTGTATCTGTATTTCTAAATTTTACAAAACAAAATCTTATATATAGAGGGATTTTAGAGTATATTGTAAACGCACATGATTCTTGCTTTCAATGAAAGGTGCACCCCCCAAGAAATGACATTGCTAAGAAAATAGACAATAAGGACTTTTTACATTATACATGTACATCCCAGACCCTGCATTTCATAGCCAAGATCAATACCATGAAATAAGTTAAATTGAGCTATATATATATATATAGTGACTTGATTAAACTATGGGTGCAAGCATAGTAAAGTGGACCAAAAAAGTGCTCCGGTATATGAAAGCCATGATTTTCTTGGTCAAACGCTTATAAGTAGTAGCAAAATGTTGTTTAAAATAGATTATTTTTCATGATGACCTCTATTGTTAAGTTAGGTACTCAAATATAGAATATCAATATGAGATCTTCAAAACCTATCATCAAAAGTGACGCGTAAAAGCAACTGACTAAATATAGTTTTGAACGTAAATTTCATGACCTTAAATATTTTGAACTTGGAATTTCTTTTCATATTCCTTGAATTCATTATAAACTTGAGGTCATCGTAATTGTTTTTTCAAAAATTCATCAATTTAATGTAATGTAATTGTATTTTAAACAAGTTTTTGACAATTATCTTTTCAATGACACCCATTTGCACCACCACTTGCACCGTCTTCTAAAATACATATACGTTGCTTGAAATTGTTTTTTGTGAACATAAATTGCTTGGCTTTGTAGATTCATATGTTTTCTAAATGTTTATGAATTTTTATTTCATAAAATTCAAAGTTAGTATGTTGTTTTGGATCACTTTCACTTAAACCTGAGCAAGGATCAAGAGCTGTCCACTTTACCGTGCTTGCACCCCTATGCCAAGATTCAACCACAAGTGATAACTCCCTTATATGGATATGAACCCCATGTGGTAAAGGGGTATTTTTTAGGGGGCTATGAAGTATTGAAAATATTTACTGGGTGTTCCATATATTTGAAGAATATTCTTAGAATGTCCCTAACATGTTCTTTGAATAAATTTCCAAAACCCTATATTGATGTTAATTATTTCATAAATTTTTCTCTTATAGATTTTATTCGACTCTATTTTTTTGCACGTGACTATCAATATCTTACAAAGAGTGGCTTCCCCGAAGCTTCAACTAAATCAGACATTGCTTTTAGACCATACTGCATATAGGTCTAAGGGTTCAAGCATTGCTAGAGGAGCTTGAGCATCCAAACTTGAAAGTTGAGTAGATGAACTTAACCACCTGATGGTTCTGAGGATGAATCAAGCCTCATATTATTTCCAGATGGACAGTTTGTTGAAGGCATATAATTTTGTAAGATCAAAGGTTTGTGAAAGCTTCGATGATGCAAACAACATGCACAATATTTCTCCCTTGGCGTTGTTGATGGGATGAAAGCTTGACACCCATCATTTCCACCTTGCTCTGCAATGTGTTTCTGACACACCCCATATCTTGACTCTTCATTAAACAACACCACGTGGAAGTTGCGGTGGCAGGCGCAACACTCACATATCAATGGATCCCCATCCGACGGGTCAAAATCATGGCACCCATCTCCTTTGCCTTCTTTGAATTGGTGTTTGCAGGGAAAATATTCCACTTCCCCCATTGATGAAGACATCACATCCGACTCAAACCCTACACAAGAACTCAACAAAATCCACACAGAAATGACGCAAAAATGAATGTCTTTGAAAATCTACCTCATCCATAGGATTGTAAGAGTTGATGAAAATTTAGCTCTCAAATCTAATTGAGTATCAAGTATATTTTGGACAAATTGAAATTATACGCAAGCAGGTATGTCAGTAGATTTTCTATTAGATGATGCAAAAAATAGCTCTAGATGTGGACCACATCTCATGTTATAAATAAGTTTTTGTTGTATTTTTGTATGTAACGATTGCCTAACCTAGGTTCTAGACTTTTCCATATGTCCTTTTTACAAGGTGGAATGTCATCAATTATGATCTTTAGACCCCAATTTAACTTAAGGACTTCTTTCCATCATCATGGAAGCATCTTAATGAGAGATCTACATCACAAAACCTCATAAGATCAATTGCGGACAATATCGCTTATTTACATGATTTATAACATTTTCAACAAAACCCCAGAATGTCATTGACAAAATGACATCGAAATACAGACACTACATTACCATTATAAACTTTTCGGCTTACTAGCATGATCTTGTCAAAGTATTTCCACCCACATTGGGATCCTATTGACAATAGGTGATGTTCCCCATCAAACTTACCATGTGTCAGTCACATTCACTTTCCCAATCAAAATAAAATATAGAGGCCTTGTAAACAAACTTGAGCCAAGTGGGAGAGAGGGAGTTATTGCATATGAGCATATCTCTCATTCATCCAACATAAAAGCCCTGAAATAACATGCAATCCCTTCGAGTTTTTTTTTTGTTGACTTGACACCGGAATTAGTTTTAAAGACCCAAAATTAGTCTAATTTGACTTTTTCAAGATGAATTGGTCACAAACGTATGAGTGGATCTTCAACCAATTGCGTTTCTTGTTTTCACTTCAAGTTATGGCCAAGATGTCCAATCAAAGATCCTGTCAAATTAACAAATATCTTTGATATCATTTCAAAGTCAAATCAACTTATAGAATCTAGAGTACAGTAGGAAACAAGTAAAATTTATGAAGGCATGACAAAGTTCAAGTCACATACAACATGGTGCTTTAGGACCTGTATACTACACTAAATGTGATATTTAGTGTCATATGGTATTTTATGTCACTACAGTAGCTTTTTGGATGACATTTCTTATGAATAAGTGAATAAATATTGTCATGGATGATGGATGAGTTTATCCATTGGCCAAATCCCTACCTTCTCTTGTCAGCAACTTGTGATGAAATATTGTTATGGATGATCTAAATTTGGATGAAAAACCACTTGGTTAGTGACAGTAATTGCAATACTGTAAATCTATTATCCTCCAATAATTTTACAAGGAATGACAATTAATGTTGGGTTAACATTTAGTGTTGATGACACTTTACCAAGATTTACAATTAGTATTGAGCAAGAGAATTAGAATTGGTGACACCAAATATTATTTTTAGTGTAGTTGTAGTGCATGGAGGTATAATAATTGTTTCTAAATAATCGTAATGACAAGTATTTGGAGGTGCTTATTTTGCAATGTTGGTCTAACACACTTGTGATGGCAACATAAATGATTAACTAAGGTAAGTATGTGGGTGTCATTCGATTCCATTTTCATGTTCACCAATTTGTACTGATTAAATTTACATAAGACACACCAAACAAATATAGGTGTCCGATCAAGAAAAGTAACCGAATAACACCCACATACCTTACAGCCTCTGTCAGAGGTTACTCTGGCAAGCACAACCCAAGTGCAGGGTAATCTGAGCCACTGAAAAAATCAACTGGCAGTGAACATCAGAATGTTTAAAACTTTGACGTGTTGAACCTGTTCGTTACTTATACCTACAAAATCTGGCTGCAGCACAATCTACGAATCCACTACTTAATATATCTCTATCTCTGAAACCAACTTATTGCAGACTGGTCTCAATTACTGCAACAGATGCCTACTACAAAAACCGAACCCAGCATTCACCAGTCCCACATCAGAAGCCAGCACCACCACAGGCTCCTGGAAATGCTAGCCATTCTCTCCCTTAGGGACATCAATGGAAGGAACGAGATCTTCACTCACCTCTCCGTGATCAATTCTGGGTTGCCACACACCTTGATCATGAAATGGGTTGATGGCCCAGGATGTAAATGTAATAGATAATGCCTTCTGCAGGCCACCAGGCTCTTCTTGAAGCAGATTAAAGGAAAAACAAACGAATGTCAGCGATCTTAGTTAGTTTAAGTGCTAGACATAAAGTTACAACAGAAAACTGAGTCTGCACAATGCTAGAAGCTCCTTCAAATATTGCGTTGCTAGTCAGCCACTGCAACTTGAATGTACATAAGTTGAGCTACAACAAAAGCTTCTCACTTCTTGAGTCTTGTGGCTCATTGGGTCTTTACTAATAGGCTTGTGCAAGTGCACTGCTCAACCTAGTGCGTAAAACCTTGAGCATTGACTTTCACAGCTTTTTTAAGAATGGATAACACCTCCACCAAATGGGCAGCGTTCACTTAGAGCATCCCCACCAGACCGGCCATACGCCAAATGGAGTATATAATATTTTATACCTTTGGCGAGCCCTCCATCTTTGGCGGGGCAGCTCATCTTGAGTCAAGCCCACCAAAGCCTAGGCATACCCCCGCCATAATTAGGAAGCAATCAATAAGACAACGACACCTATTATCTGACACGGGATAAAGTGGGATAAAGTAGGATATCGGAGTATCTGTTACTAAAATAATCTCTTGGCGGGCCGGAGGATGACCGCTATATGAACCATTTATGGCGGGGGAAGGCCCTTACTATACCCGGGCCGGTTCTAAATTATGGGGGACCGGCCATTGGTGGGCTTCACTTTATGCCGGTACCGCCACCTAAGAACCCGGGATGCCCCATTTATGGCGTTGGCATGCCTCATGCCCGGTCTGGTGGGGACGCTCTTAGTCGTGGAGATATGCCCATGGTGAAAACGGAGCGCTTTACCATATAAATCGTATGGGTACCACGATCTACTGTAGTTACCAGTCAGATAATGACAGTAAGGTAGATGATTCTAAAACTGTCGCTTCGCTGACTCGGAGCACTGAGCAGATATCCTATAAGTAAATTGAAAACTATTTAATGCATGTTGTTAGCAATTCACTGTAATTGCTGGGTTGTGTGCATTATTAATGGCTGGAGGTTGGGACTGGAAGGTGACAACTGGGCAAGACATGATCAAGACTTCAGTTGCACAAGCCTCGTTGTCATTCAGATGCAGTCATACCTCTTTAATACAACACTCAATAATACCACAACCTCGATATAAGGTAGAAATACTATAAACCGTTAAAATAAGGCGATTCGCATTGAAGATCTGGTCTGACAATCATGAGATAATTTTCCAAGATAGACGAGAAGGATTCATGAAGAATGCAAGTTGTTTCGTATTTTTCTGCCTTGTACAAAAAGTTCCACAATTTTTCAAAGTGGAAAGTTTGTCCAACCCACTTCCGGTTCACTAGGCTCTCCGCATTTCGATACAGATTATCACCTAACCTGTTAATCATGAGTACGTTAGATCTTGCCTCCCATTGGCTACACTGCATTGAAGTTGCCGCACCATTTAAGACATGGCACTTACCATTATGAGGCGGTCTAGTGCACTGCGATTGGGTGGTTAACGGTTTATGGTATTTCTACCTTAGTGACACAAATTTTGTAAACCAACTTCAAATTTTCTAGTTGAAATCTACCTCTATAATACGATTATGACATTGTTAATACGACACTCTTGGACCCACCCCCCCCCCTTCTCTCCCAAAATGTCATATTATAGAGGTAATAAATGAATGTATGATGGGTCTTACACATGTATAAGTACATAGTTCATATTAAATTTATGTAACTTTTCAAACATGAAATATGGATAAAAGAAATTGTAATGTAGCATGATGTTAAAACATGGGAACTAAGGGACCTAGGTTCTCTATCTCAAAACCCTAGTCTCTCAATGACTTTGCTAATAAGGATCAATGGTAAAAATCAAGGCTGACCAAGAAGTCCGAAAATATGGCACTCCTCATATCAAAAATATAGCTTGACAAGATGAGATGCCATTTGAAGATTATATGATAATGGAAAGTGAGGACATCATCGAAGTTGAATATTGCATGTCAAAGTTGGTTGATATGGCTTTGGGATAGGGAATAAAGCCACCTAGTTTTAACCTTAATGTAGACCCCTTGCACTCTTTAGATATTGGTGAGAGACATCCACCTATTCTGAAACTAGAAGAAGCTCAACATCATGCTCAATCATTACATACATTTTGATGGACAATCCATTAGAGTCTACTCCTACATACGTAATGAAATTGCAGGGCATATTGGAGAAACTCAATAAAGATATTTGTGCTAATTTAAAGTGGCAGTATAAGCGAACTATTGATTTCTTCTTCAATCCACATATATTTTATGACTAAAATTTCATATTTGTAAAAACATTTGAAAGTATATTTATTTTATATATGTTGCAAAATATCGAATGGGTGTTTTCATGAAGTACCTTGTTATTATGACAAAGAGGTCCGGTTTGTCATATTATTGAATATGTGACACCTCGATAATACGACGGTTTTCTTGTTTCCCATTGACTAGTATGAAGCATTGCATATGGTGAATGTGCAATGCCAGACGGAAGATAGTACACTAAATATACCAATTAGTGAGGGTGGTAGTAATTTACACGCACAATCTAGCCAAATCTCAAAGTTACCGAGGCTAAAGTTGCTATTGAGTGACACTAAATTCATGACTACGGTAAATTCTATGCTCATTCACCATAGACTTCAAGGAAATTAGTGCATGCTTGTGATTAGTGTGTGCCACATGCTTATTAGTGAATAGTGCCAAGTGCCGATATTTTTAGTGATTAGTACCAAGTGTTGGTACTTTCATGCCAAGTGCCGGTACTTTAAGTGAATAGTGCCAAGTGTCGAGATGAACAATGCTTCCTAGATCTTTTGGTGGCACTAATTCATAGTGTAAAGGAATTTAGTATCACCTTCACTAATTTGCCCCCCTCACTAATTGGCATGTTTAGTGTAGTCAAGAGGTTGAAGTTGGAACATTAAAGTCGATACATGACCTCCATTAAGAAATCGAGATTAAATTTCTATGAGATGCAGACTCCAACTATGACATATAGAGTAGAAACACCTACAACCAATCCCTTAAGAGATTATGTGCCAGATCTAGAGAAGCTTAAGGCGGTGCAAATTTTTCCCGTGTAGGAAGATAGAAATCAAAAGGATTACATTTTTTTGTAATTTCATTTGACAAATTGAAATTACTATGAATTTTGAAGCCAAAAGTTGGCCTGCACATATTACTAATGTGTAGTATGCTATAACCGCTCATTCCTCCTCACTTTAGCACTCAAAACCAGGACATGTGTCATAACACTATTGGTTCCAACCCAATCGAAATTCAATCCCAACCTAATCGGAAATTCAATCCCACCCTGATCGAAATTGCGGTACCCTAAAGATTGCCCATGGGTCTTGATCGGGAATAGGTGCCTCTACCATATGCATGCCACCCCAGATGCCACATCTAATTAGAAGACCTCAGCTGATTATTTATCCACTTCTTATAGCTCAGAGGGAATCCCTAGAAGTTCGTGGGGGGAACTTAACGTCCGCCCTGATTATTTGTCCACTTCTTATAGCTCAGATCATGAGTAGCTCATTCTGCATTATCTGCATTAACATTACAAGTTTGAAGTTGATTTAGAAGGGGATAAGGAAGTGCTTCCGAGTTGCAAGTTTGTTTTTCTTTCTGCTATCTGGATCTCCAATTTTGAGCTTGAAGGTGTAGCTCCATGATGCAGCCACGTGCACCCAAGGATACTTGCAATGCAATAAAATCTCCGATTGCAGATTTGTGTACATTTGCCTCTGCTTAAACTCTAGCAGATTGGTGTAAGTACATTTGCCTGTGGACAAGTGACCCTAGTTTCTTCTGCTTTTGTTCGACCTTACCTTGAACGGTGATCCAGGGCAACTTTGGAGGATTCACCTGCCTTGGGCCTATGTCTCGGCCTTCCGCTGTCTTGGAGGTCCAAGTTGCAGCTCATGATTGTGCACTTCATGAATCATCAGAGTGAATAGGAGTGTAACTAGAACATGAGCAGGCTCATGTGAGCTAATCCTCTAGTAGCCTATTTTCGTGGATTTATGGGTCAATATATACGCCTACCTTCAAATGTTCGAGCAACCCATCAAGTTTCGTATATTATGTCATAATTGTTTTCATAATGTTGCCCGTTGAAAGAATCCTATTTGGGTTGCCCAAAAAAATTTGTTTTGGAATTGTCCGACGAAGTAGTTGTCCCATGTCCTAGAGGACAATTAAATGCAAGGTATATCCTCAGAGGTGCTTCATGTCTCCATACTCCAAGACACTTTTACCTTCCAAACATCAACTGCATTATGGAAGAACAATATCAATGGGTTTAGGTATGGGCGGGGGGATGGCCGTCAATGGCCATGCCCTCCCTCCCCACCTCATGCCTCTTGCATGTTTTTCCTCTTAATAGACCTAAGGAATATTATATCCCAATTATAACTACGAAACACTAACAAAGCATGTGTATCTCCCATGGCATAGGAAGTGGATACATACTTGGTATTCTAACAACAATATCAAATATTCAGACATTTACATAGATGTGGGTAATGTATACATACATATATGGCATGCTCTAGAAGTTGGAAAATGATATGCTTGCACAAGTATTTTTAAATATCCTTAATGAAGGTACAAGAAATTTCAGGTTTTGTTTTCACACACATATTTGTAGTTGCTCACATGGAGATATGTTATACTCAAAACAAAATCAAATTGTAAAACAAAGTGTCACATAATAAAATAAAAAATGTATTGGATATCATAAGGCATTACTACCATTTGTACATGGAATTGAACTATTGCACATTAAACTGCTATCCATTGCAATCTAAACCATAAGATCATAGCTAAGGAGTTTATGCAAAGAAGCATGGCTCCATGTACAATTGTGGATGAATTCATCTTCTTCTCCATCCACATGCAACATCATTATAAAAAAAATTATAAAAAAACAAAAAAAACACACACACATATGTTTGCATAGAACATATAGATGTCTACCACCAATGTTGACCGTGATATGGTAACACTCATTAGGGGTGGCATTGTCCCGGTTGTAAACAACATAGATCCGACCATCAAATGGAGGAGCCAAGTCCATCTTCTGCATTAAGACCATTTTCAACGAATGGACAAGTGTCATTTTTTGATGATGGGGTTCAAAGGTTGGACTATCACTAGAAGAAATCGTGTCCATTTCAACCCTTGGCCATCGCAACTTGCACCAAGAAAATGCATAAACAATTCAATTGGTAGGCAACCGGAAGGTACCCGTGGTGTACCCATTGAAGGTGCCCCCCGATTCCCAACCGAATTGATTTGTTTATGCATTTTCTTGGTTTAGTCTTGATGGCCTAGTCGCAAGGAGGGTTGAAATGGACAAGATTTCTTCTAGTGTATAACAAACAACCTTCCCATCTCGGGTTGTTGGGTGTTCTTACCTAGGACCACCTTGTTGCAGTGCATGACACTTTCCAAATCGAGAAACTTTAAATCCATTATCTTCCAATATAGAGGCCTCTAACGTAGTCAAATCAATACCCATTTTTATAGGCCACACATCAAGTACAAGAGGGTTGGGCATAACACCGGACTCCGTCTACCCACCAACATAATGTTACTTATTGCAAGGATAGATACAGAAAGTTCTTCCTTTCTAACCTCTTCATGTTTTGGACTTGAAGAGGCCATCATAACATGGCGTGGGACTAGAGACTCCAATTTTTGCTTTGCAAGAGGCCATGCCCCTTGCACGGATTGCAATGCAAACAACTTTTGAAGTGGCCAAAATACATGTGATATGCCAAAGGTTTTGATGTGTGTTGGTCTTTGCAATTTATCCTTTTGGATATGGGACACACCGGAAAGATTTATTGGGGATACTTCAATTCACACGGTCTAGTCTATGTGATTCATTGTCTACCCCCAAGTCATCCGTCAATCTTCATTGTTGCTTCCAAGTCTTTCCTCTCCCTCTAAATGAGGCTCCATGTCATCTAAATGTCCAATCAAAGATCATGTCAAATTAACACTTGGTGATTTCAAATGTCTTTGATGTCAATTCAAAGTCAAATCAACTTATAGAATCTAGTAGGATAGAAAACAAGTAAAATTTACGAAGGCATGACAAAGCCCAAGTCAAATGAGGCATAGTGCTTTTGGACGTGTATACTCACCTCTACGTGATCGATTATGGGTTGCCACACACCTTGATCGTGAAATGGATCGATGGAATAAAATAGGTTAAATAGGTTATAGTAAAATAGTAAAATAGGTTATGCCTTGTGCAGGCCACCAGGCTCTTCTTGACTTGGGCTAGATCACATCTACCCAAGGTTGGGCCCTACTCCGGGCACACCTCTTTCACTATCCAGATGAAGCCCATGCTCCTTGCCCGCTCCGCCCGACTTCGAAAATTTAAATTGCCCTTGCATTCTTGAAGGCCGCTTGTCCATATAACCCATATTGAGTGCACTTCATCTTCAAGGTCCAAAATCCAATATATATGTTCACTTCCATTGAGTAATTAACCATTGATTGGGATTTCAATTTTGAAGTGAAATGGTCATTAAAGCATGTAATTAACTTGAAAGTCAAAAATATTACAAAACCCTCATTAGCACTGAGGTTATAATTAATTTGGTAAGCATACTTTCTGATTTAATTGGGCTTGATTAGGATAAATTAGACTTAATTACATTCAATCACACTTGTTTAGAATGAGAAAGACCCTTTCAATGGTAAGTCACAGAAATTATAACCTTAGTGCTAATGAGGGTTTTGTACTATTTTTACTTTCAAGTTAATTACATGTTTTATTGATTGTTTCACTTTGAAAACGAAATCCCAATCAATTACTTATTTACTCAATGAAAGTGAACATATATATTGGATTTTGAACCTTGAAGTTGAAGTGCACTCAATATGGATTATATGGACAAGCGATCTTCAAGAATGCAAGGGCAATTTAATTTTTCAAAGTCGGGCAGAGTGGGCAAGGAGCATGGGCTTCATCCGGGCACTGAAGGAGGCGTGCCCGGGGTGGGGCCCAACCTTGGGCAGACGTGATCTAGCCCGGGGCACTCTGCTTGAAGAAGATTAAAGGAGAAACAAATGAATGTCAGTGATCTTAGATAGTTTAAGTGTTAGATGTAAAGTTACAACAGAAGACTGCACAATTGTGTCAAGTCTATACAATGCCTCAGCGCGAAGCTGCTTCAAATATTGCAATTGATGGTCAGCCACTGCAACTTGAATGTACACAAGTCTCGGGGGGGATACTTAGGAAAATTAGTAAACATGGTGCATTAAAATATAGGGTGTGTTTTATTCATGAGCAATAAAATTTAGAAAATTATTGGATATAACTATGGACTATTTAAATTGAAAATCCATATTATAAATAATATTGGGGTATACTAAGTATTGAAATTTATCAAGGTTTTAGATATAATATAGCATAGGGATTTTGATAGAATGAAAAATAATATTACAGTCCACCCTCTATAAATGTTAGGCTCTGGAGTAAAATTTTCCTAACATTTATAGTGAGTTAACATTGTAACAGTTATAAAGGGAGTTTTTTGAATGCTTAACAAATATAAATTCATTATAATTATGGAGGGAGAGTTTTGCAAAATTTTCATATATATAAAATATGTCTATCAAAATCAATCTTTTATTTTTATGAAACAAAATAAGAATCAATAGTCCTTTGGATTGATTCTGAAGCATTTACAATCTTCAAATGCTTTTCAATTTCCACTCAATGTAATGGATGTCATCACACAATAATCACTATATTCGTTAATTTGGGACTTTTTCGGCATTTTGAGACAGTTACAAATATAAGAACATGGATAAAATCACACAGATATTGGAGAATGTTGTAAGATGCAAATACTTTGAAGTGGGTGTTCATATCAAGAACCCAATTAAGAACTCATATCAAGATGGTTAGGTAGGACGACCCAAACATTACAATAGACCATGTTGTTGTGGTCCATATATTAATTTGAGACAAGAGAAAGTCTCAAATTAACGAATATAGTGATAATATTGGATGTATTTCGTAGGTTAACATTTATAAGTGGCAAATTAATTCCTAAAGGACCGGGGGTTTTTATATTATTTTTCAAAAATTCACATTACAAATCAATTACTTTACATTCAAATCAAGTAATTGTAAGAAATTTACGATTCCTCATTTTCATTTACATCTTCACTCTCGCAATCTCCATAATCAATATAATCTATATACTTGATATATTTCCAAGTGATAGGATTTTCACTTTGAAGTTGATTTTCAACTCTTGTACAAATTGCTACTTTATTAACCAAGGCACATCCAATCTTGAAATCAGTATCTGATAATGAATTAGAATCAAATTGTAACGTTCCATGGCTGATATATTTGTTGAATACAAATATACCAGCCCCGTTGTTATTTTGGAGTTTCATATAATGTTGAAAAACTCCAAATTCACCTCCTTTGGGATGTCCTTTAGTGAACCAACATATAAAAGAGCAGTCAAAATCCAATTTATCTATGTGTGGCTTTATAAAAGAGTTCTTGGACATGTGCAATTGATGCACTTGTGTTGGATATGCACCTAACCCAATTGGTATACAATTCATAGGTTGAAATTGATTCGTAAAAAAATCTTTAACTGGACCTCCAAATAAATTTAATACTTCTACATTGCCGTTGCAACAAAATCTGCTATGCGCCTGAAAGCAAGTTTTGTGCTTTGAGGCATGTTTTTACGATCATATGGTACCACATCTCCTCTTGAACTTCTTCCTCCATGGGCTATATAGCCATGGCCTACAGACTTGTAACTACCTCTTTTTGGATCTTGTTGATTAGACCTTCCCTTGAATGGAGCAGTTTCATAATATATGTCTGCATCGGCTAATATGCTTTGATATGCAACCAGATCATTGTTCCATATTTCAGGTATATAAATAAATAAAACATGATTAAGTGATAAATCACTTGAATTCAATATTTTATCATTCACTACTTTATTACCATCTAGTAATAATAAAGCAGTGGATGTTGTTGGTATAAGATGACTATCTTTATAAACTTTTTGCCACGCATTCTCAAATTTTTTATTCTCCCAATATGGTTCTTCTTTTTTAATTTTATCCGCTGGAATGCTTGTGTAGCTAATGATAATTCTCAAATCTGTTTTTATGTCGAATTGCTTGAGAATAGATAGTTCAAGATACCCTTTTTGCACCAATGTACATTGAAGTATTTTGTATGAAAGAGACGTGTTTTTTTTTGTTTTTTTCACTTCTTTTTTGTAAAAAACTTTCTGACCCCTGAAAAGTATCATGAAAATCCTGTAGACTCCAAATTTCAATATCGTTAGTGATAGACGTATCAAAAATATATTTTGTATGCTTTGAGAAATCGAGGTTTGATATTTTTTCGCATATTGGACAACGTAATGATTTTTGCAGGCAATCACCACAAATTTTGTGGCAATAATGAACGTAATATTGTTGTTTTGTATGAACAGTCAATTCTACCCTAGATGCTGCGTCCATAAATATTTTATGGAAATAATGCCACTCTAGGGTTTTTGTACACGGAATAACATACAAACGATCATACGACTTCTGAGTGTGTCCAGGAGTTTTACAACCTTTTGTATTTGAATCATAAACTAACTCTAAAATCTTTGTAGATTCTATGAAGTTAAGAGCAATGACTTGCGCAATTCTAGGCTTTTTTGCCTCATGTATCTCAAGCTCAACCATCTCTGCAATAAAATGAATGGTTATAGACTAATAGAATGTAAGGTAGTAGAATTTAAGGCACTAAATACTTTGGATATATTTTAATAAATAAAAAATCCTCATTATATAGTTACTTGTAAAAGCTTTTATTTTACTTTTCAATTTAAAAGTATCAAAAGTAAATGTAAAAGTGTGACCCTAAATGTAAAAATGTCAATTTAAAAAGTAAAAGTGTGTATTAAATTAAGTAGAAAGTAAAAAAACAAAGACCCCAGGTAGTGCAGCTGGGGTCCCCATGTAGTCCAGCTGGGGTCCATAGGATTCTTAAATCCCAGTAGATTTGGATGAATTGTTGTGGATGGGCGAGGGGATGTTGAATGTCAAATGGATGGCAAACTTACTGTGACCTGCACTTTTGTAGCCAACGGGTTAGGGTTTGAAGGTTCTTCCTGGGTGCTTTGTCTTGCATGTGGGCTTCTGATGGTGGGGTTGACAGCGTATATTGCACAGGTTGTTAAATCATGTTTTTGACCATTAAGATTGAAGTGGAGCAAGATTTTGTAGAAATCTCTATGTATTTACTGTTGACATGATCCTGCATAAAAGTAATGAAAGGTTCGAAACTGGTGCAGGTTTTCCTAACAAGAGGACTACAGTTGGAGAATGCAGCAAAAGCAACTTCCCTTCAATATCTTAAGGCACGTCCATCCCTTGACTTTCATGTTTACATTGGTTTTATTCACATGTGGCCGTGGGCAGTTACATGGAAAGCACTTTTTAGTATTATCATGTTTTTTTCTTGAGGTTCTGCTTGGGCATTCTGAAGACATGGAAAAAATCATTTTTCTTTTGTGAACAATCGAACTGGTAGATGGATACTTTGTGACTGATACATATTTAGGTTTTATTGCTCCCTTCACGACTTGCGATGATAGAGTGTTAAACCAAACCTGAAGTGATGAATTTCACTTTTTGTTTTGGTTACTACGACTAAGGTCCTGTTTCTACATCCGCATAGATAGTTAGAAGAAGAAGGTGACCATTAAGGTCTATATTTGTTTACAATTTTGCTGCAATTTGGTTGAGCACTTCACGCCAAATTAGGATATGCGGTTAGGGTCGGCTATGTTTTAATGCTGCTCTTGGCGTGTTTTTGTAGGGTTTGGAATGGCGTATAAGATTAGGCTTTTTGCTCTCGATCACGACTATACTGAGCCGGTCTTCATTGGCAAGATCAAGGCTACCAAAGAGGAACCCTACTCAGATCTAAGGCCACGGCTAGAAAAAATGTGCGTAGTTGAGTGGCCGTTTGATTTTTGGGATGTTGAGGACGGCTTAAGGATTCGCAAGCAGTTAGAGCCATTGAATGAAATTGGAGATATTGTTCACGTGATTAGAGTAGCGCCCGATGTGGCTGACATGTCCAAACGTTGACGCGTGGGCGACGACGACTATACCATCCGGGACTTTGCTGATGTTGACATTGTAGAAGAAAATCCCCTAGAGTTGGTCGACGTTCCTCCTACTGAAATCGGACCCTCCGACCCTGCTGCATCTTCGAGGGTCAATGCTTCTGGCGAGGTTCTAGACACCCCACCTGAAAATCATTTGAAATCAACAATGTTGTCGAAGGAGGTCATGGGTGCCTATTTGGAAGGGGAGACGAGGTTGAGAAAAGATTTGGAACGTATAGGACAAGAAGACCACGAGTGGATTCTTAAGACGTGGGATCAAGGGGGAGTGGCTGTGGTAAAACTACATTGTGTGGAGTGTAGACGGGACATTGGAGGGAGCAAAGGAGATCATTCAAAGACTGCTGTGCACAATCTCTTCTCCAATTTCAAGAAGAGCCACATGTGCAGTACTTCCCATGTAAAGTCATAGTGTTTTAACAAGAAGGTGGACTTCAATGAAGGGAAGCAAGCTGAGACAGGGGCCAAAAAGACGACCATTATGACTACCGATGATCACAGAAGGTTTGTGAAGGACGGGATCCACATCGTTGAGTCTATAAATTTGACAGTGGAGTGCACACAAACTCTTTTTGCATGGATCGGAGCAGATCCAGAGTCGAATGGAGTGAAAAGTTATTGGTACAAGGTGAAATGTACGATTTGTGGAGATCTGATGCAGTTGTGTCCTCCCAAAAGGCAACTTGAGAGTAATCTGATGGCGCACATTAATGGGACAAGGCATTGTAATGAACATAGGCAATCCTTAAACACAAAATAGGGTGAGCTAATTTTTTATAATGAACATAGGGTTGAAAAAAAATCTTATGTGAGTTATAACTATAGTAAGACATCATAATAATACACCATATTAGGGAATTATATAATTAAACGGTGTGTTCAAATCTAACATCTAGACATAATACCCCTACATTAAATACCCCTTTAACGCACGTGTTCACACAAAGTATAGTGAAGTGTCCCCCCCGAGACACAAGTTGAGCTACAACAAAATCTTCTTACCTCTTGTGGCTCATTGGGTTTACTACACTAAATATTTAGTGTCGTATGGTATTTTATGTCACTACGGTAATTTTTTGGATGACACTTCTTATGAATAAGTGAACAAATATTGTCATGGATGATGGATGAGTTCATCCATCGCCCAAAACCCTACCTTCTCTTGTCAGCAACTTGTGATGAAATATTGTTATGGATGATTGAAATTTGGATTAAAAGTCACTGGTAATTGGTAAGTGACAGTAATTGCAACACTGTAAATCTTTAATCCCAATTTTTTTTTACAAGGAATGACAAATAATGCTGGGTTAACATTTAGTGTTGGTGACACTACACCGCGGTTTACATTTAGTATCGAGCAAGACAATTAGAATTGGTGACACCAAATATCATATTTAGTGTAGCACTCTGACAGGATTCTGCATGGGCACTGCACAAACTAGTGTGTAAAACCTTGAGCATTGACTTTCAAGGTGTTTTAAGAATGGATAACACCTGCATCAGACGGACAGTGTTAATTTAGCCTTGCAGATGGACCTATGGTGGAAATGGTAGGAATCACCACATAAAATCGTATGGGTACTGTTCTCCCTCTTTAATTAGCATGACACGTTTGGGAAACACACGAAAAGTCGTACTATCGAGGTGTCGTCTTCTCATTAATATGACAAACGGTGTAAAGTTGTCGTATTATTGAGGGAATACACAAACATAAGTAATATGAGCTTAAAAATATATACAACGAGTTTAAGCAATATAGATGGTATGAAATAATTACTTATAACTCCAAACAAATACAAATATTCTCAAGAACTCTTGAAATAGGAGTCCAAAGATCTTTGGTGTTGCCTACCCAAGTTAGCATCTCTCATCTTATCTAAATTCCCTATTAACTTTTGAAAATTAATAATTTCATTAACACCATATTATAAAGAGCTTTCTAATAAGAAACCAGACATCAATGATGCATGACGTTTAGCATCACTAAGCTTTACTGTAGGTGGAGCAACATCGTCCACATCTACTGAATTTAGATCAACATTAAGATCAAAGTCTTGTGCAAAATTGGTTCCCAAAGCAGCATCCACCAACTCATCAGTACTCAATTCTAGCTCAATAATCTCTTCCCTTTCCATTTGAACGTAAGTCTCGATTGACATCTCATCATCACCCAATTGCAACTTTGAAATCAAAGCACCAAGTTCATCTAATTCTTTTTTCATTCTATTATTCTCCCTTTCATCAATCAAGGCAAAATCAACAATCAATGTTGCATGTAATATACATGCCATCCTCCAACAATTCATGCAAGAGAGTGCACAAGATATTGGTGATACTATATCACCATGAGTACAAGGCAACATACTAGGCAGGAGGCCATGCTAACCCTAACCATGTCCATTCTACACTAGTAACCCTAATTCTCATTAAGTTCCCAATGATAAGTGAAGTTCCCAAGTAGTTCCAAAGTGAAAATGGATGTGTTTTAGATGTACATAACATAGATGAAAGGAATTTTAGCATTAACTACCTCTTTAATATGACAAAACAAAGATTCTAAATGTCTCATTATCAAGTGTCGTAGTTGTATAAAAGAGGAAGTTTTGAACTAAAAAGTTTGGTCTTGCAAAAATGTGTCGTAATATCAAGGGTGTCGTATAAATGAGTGTCATATTAACGAGGTTAGACTGTATCATAATTTACTTACCATGCAGATAATGATAGTAAGGGTGAGTTTCCATGTAGACCGTTGCCCTCAAAATTCCAGTGGGAATAAGGACAAACTCGCTCAAATGTAGATGGAATATGGTGGGCTAGGGTTCGTATGTGCCAACTAGCTACTCTCATCTTCTCAAATTTGGGTCTACCAACTAGCCTCCTCTTCTAGGTTAAAACCTCCTCCTCCTCCTCCTCAAAACCATGTCCCTCGGGGGGACACTTAGGAAAATTAGTAAACATGGTTCGTTAAAATATAGGGTGTGTTTTATTCATGAGCAATAAAATTTAGAAAATTATTGGATATAACTATGGACTATTTAAATTGAAAATACATATTATAAATAATATTGGGGTATACTAAGTATTGAAATTTATCAAGATTTTAGATATAATATAGCATAGGGATTTTGATAGAATGATAGTTTGTTTCTGAAGTTCTTCCTTCCACTTGTGTGCAACAAACTAAAGTGTTGATTTTGGAAAACAACAATGTTGTTTAGACTATGTTTTCTCAGCAATAGATTGCAGCCAACTTCGTTCACCCTAAACCTTGGACCCTAAAGTTCTAAATTTGTTGGTCTGCTTGTGACTGCAGTGCACAGACTTGTGTTTCTAAACACAAACATTGTTGTAGTTCATGCTAGTAATTCAAGTTCATAGTTCATTGATTCTCATGGTGGTGATGATCGTTTGCATTGTTATTAATTTGTGGTGATGCTTGTTCATGCTAGTTCTCATTGCATGTCAAATGAATTTTGTAATGAACATAGGCAATCCTTAAACACAAATTAGGGTGAGCTAATTTTTTATAATGAACATAGGGTTGAAAAAAAATCTTATGTGAGTTATAACTATAGTAAGGCATCATAATAATACACCATATTAGGGAATTATATAATTAAACGGTGTGTTCAAATCTAACATCTAGACATAATACCCCTACATTAAATACCCCTTTAACGCACGTGTTCACACAAAGTATAGTGAAGTGTCCCCCCCGAGCCATGTCCACAACCCTCCAAATTCTAGTAGGTCACCAAAATGTGGGTGATTCTAAAACTATCACTTCAAGCCCTAAGCAAATATAATTAAAACTTATAATTACCTATAATTAAATTAAAACTTATTTAAAGCATTTTGTTAGAAATGCACTAGGGATTTGAACACACATTAAGATGTGCTATTTGAATTCCATATGCAAAAGTTGTAATAGTTCAAACTATTATTGGTAGGTGTTGCCTTAAACAACCACATTAACTTGATGTACATGTTAAAGTGATGGGCATTCTTGTTTAATCAACATATATTTAGTGTGCAAGATTTTAGAGTGTTGATTTTGGGTGGGATTTTGTTTATATCTCTATGTGTAGCTAGGCTGCCTTCACAAATAGGTTTCCCTCTTTACCCATTCAAATTCGTAATTACCTTGGGTTAGAACCAAAACACCAAAACTTAATACAACTTTTCTTATTCATTTGTATAGCAACTACGGTCAAATAAAAAATAATTGTATTTAGTTGTTGTGACAATCAATATTCGCTTTAACAATGTGGGATGTCAATAAATTAGTGTGGGTCAACCTAGTTGCATACAATCATGGTGTACTTAAGTTGATACCAATGGGTTTCACATGATGAGGAAAATATAATACTCGAGTCATTATTTGGGTCAATACTATCATATCCTCACATTGATACTAGGGTAATTCAACCTAGGTATGAAAATTCTGGATGGTAGAGTAATCTTTTAACTCATGCCTCGATCACACCAAACTTTTAGTCCGGTTTGAGCCATGAAATTGATGGGGATTATGTTAAGAAATAGATGTTGGCCCGCCACTTTTCACACTATTACATTCGGAGATGCCAACGGATGGTGTTTGAACTAGCCAGTGTGATCAGCCCCTCAATGGGACTAAAGATATTTGCTTGGAGTTGGTCCTGAATGATATGTCACTGGACCTTGTGATTTTCAACCCACACTATAGTTAATTAACATGGGCCACATCAATTTTTTCTATAAAATTAGTGTGGGTGGTTATATTATTTTGTGCTACTTTTGTCCTAAACTAATATTCAATGTGTTGGTCGGAAGTCTTCACGAAGACTTAGGGGGAAAACCTGGGGTCTGGGACCCACAATATTTCCACCTTGACCAGAAAATTAGTGTGGCAAGCGCTAATTATTTCCAAGCTAAATTTCCACCACACTAATAGGACTATTTAGTGTAGCTCCCACAAGAGTTTGAGAAGTTGAGATTACAAAAACCATAAAGTGCAAAAAGATTTATGAAATTGGTTTGGAAGATTCATGAAGTTGCTAGAGGTAAAGGTCCACTATCATGAAATTGAGTTGTGCCACATGTCAAGTTGGTATAGAACAATTATGCACTAGTTTAGAAGGTTCATGAAATTGGTAGAATGCTCTGGTAACATTGATTGGAAGGTTCATGAACTAGCTTGGAACCTTTATGAAATTGAGTTTGCACTTTTGTGAAGTCATCTTACCAAGGGAGTATGTTAACTTCCACACATTGTTGCTTCTCCTCCCTTCTCTCACTATGGCTCATGTGGCACTGCACGTGTCAGTTCAAGCATCCATGAGTCAAAGTTCCGTCACAATCTTCTAAACCTCATCCCGGTCCTCTAGGAATCACCCAATCCTCTAGGAATCACCCAGTCCTTTTAACCTCACCATTAGCATCATTAGACTTAGGATCATTCTTGCATTTAGTTCTACTAAGATGCTCTTAGTGTAGAGGATCTCTTACATTGTATTTATGTAAAGCAATTGCAAGATTAATTGTTTGATGTCTCCAGAAATAGTTAACTCAAACATTGACATCTACCAAGTAGTGAAGATGCTAGAGAAAGTTTGGTGTGTCAATGTCACTACTACAACCTTTTAGAAACGTTGGAAGCACATTGGTATGATCTCTAGTGATACATTGACATCATATTCCATTGATATGTTATTGGTGATTACTTCTCAGAACGTTGAGCTTCTAGATGTCTCAATTTTCCTCGATAGACTCTCTCAATTACCAATTAGAGTTGCAAGGGATAGTGAGTCTCTAGTGACAATGAATGCACAAAAACATGTGCATTCTGAAGTTGAGTTTGATATGAATCATCCTTATGTCCCAACTAAGGAATATATCTTGAATATAATTAGTGCATCATAGATATTTGAAATCATTGAGGGTGATTCGGAAATTAGTGAAGTGGTAGTTCCCAGCGTTTCATTTCTCAAGCACAAGAAGCATTGGCAACCCTATCTACATTTGTAGAACAACAACGAAAGTGATGTTAGTGACCTTAGGCCAAAGCTTTTGTCTTTAGAAAAATCCATCACTCTTTCCCATATTCAGGAGTGTCATCAAACACTAATAGACTCTTATTTTGGTCACTAAGTAAGTGTAAGTTTATTTTTTATTAATATATGTGATGATATTTTATAAGTGTTACTAATGACTCTATTTTTACTACATATTTGTTAATCTTATAAATGTCAATTCTTGAATTGTCCACCTTCTCAACTGGTACATTGTTATAATGTCATAAGTGTTACAAAACTTATGCTCCTTAGAGGTAACACTTAGAGAGGGCAAATTGTAGTGTGGCAAGGCACTAAACTTAGTACACATTAAATTTCCTTTTTACCTTGTTTAAACTTGTTATTTGCTTACTAAATTATTTGTGAATCAAAGCATAAAACCTTTGTTGGACACTAAAGCATCCCCAACAAGCTTTTTTAAGGAAGGGGTTCCTAGATAAGATAAGGGCCGGGGCCTTCAACCCACAACCCTTGGGCAGCCCTTGAAAACCTCTTCTAAACCTAACCGAACAACATTGCCCACCTTGCTTGACTTCAAAAAAAAGTTGCCCTTGCATTCTTGAAGGGTTTTATGCTATTTTATTCTTGCTCAATTGGGAAGTCACAAAAACTATCACCTCAAGACTAATGAGAAATTTTCACATATTTAACATCCAAGTTAATTACATACTATATTGATGGTTTCACTTCATAATGAAGTCCCAATCAATTGCTTATTTACTAAGTGGAAGTGAACGTATATACTAGATTTTGGGGCTCGAAGTTGAGGTGCACTCAATATGGGTTTCGTGGATTAGGCGGCCTTCAAGAATGCAAGGACAACTTGTTTTTGAAGTTGAATGAGGCAAACATCATTTTTTGGTTGGGTTCAAAGAAAGTTTTATGGGGCTACCTGAGGGTCGTGGGGCCTGACTCATATCCTATCATGGAACCCCTTCCTTAACCCCAAAGTGACATGGAGGATAGAAACTGTCCTCAACTATTTTCAATCCGAATTTGAAGGCATTTGCCGAATTGTTCTAGAAAATTTCAATAAAGAGCGATTGTGCAAATTTGCAAGATCAACCCAACGACACCAAAAACAAAAAATCTGAGGATGGACTGTAATTTATATGAAGTTCAAAAGTTTTAGGCTATCCTGCAAACTGCAAAGTTTTAGTGCACCCGACTCTTCCCCGGGCGTTGGCTTCCTACATGGTTCACATGTACTCGGAGTTCGTTGGCCAAAGATCTAGCTGCTCAAAGTGGCCTGGGGCGAACCAACATGTACACTCGTACAAGGCATTGTCATCCATGCCTCGTCATCCAAGCCCCCCTCATCCAAATTAGGTTAACCACTTCAAGTGGTTAACCGTAGTTAGGGGGGGCCCACTTTGACATCACCTTGCCTGCCCCCACATGCTCACCCTCCCGCTCCCGCCTCGCTCTCCCGCTCCCGCTGCCGTTGTTGTGCCTCGGCAAGCATTCTTGCCTAGACTCTCACCATCATCTGAGGCTTCCAATTCGTGAATCCTTCTCTGCAAGCGCAAATTTCTTCTAAATTCACAAGTTCATTGTTGCGCCAAACTGTTGGCAGTCTTTAGGTATGAATTTTTTGGGTTTGGGATTCAAGAATTTGTGTACTCCCCTTGTGATGTTCATCAATTACATCATTTTCAATGAGTTGTTTGATCTCCTGAGGCTGCCATTACGTGAATTCCCTCTGCAGCTGCAAAAAAAATTTCTCAATTTATAACCTTGGTGTTGTACCGAACAACATTTTGAAGGGTTTGCAAATGTTGGGATTGAGGTTCGAGAATTTTTGTCCTCTCCTTGTGCTTTCTATCAAATATTCACATCACTTTCATTGAGCTTTTTTTAATCCCGAGGTTTCTAATTCCTCAATCCTCTCCAAAAGGCCAAAAACTTACAACACTTTCAGTGAGTTGTTTTGTATCCTAAGGTTGTCTATTCTTGAATCCTCTTCTTAAGTGCAATTTCATGTTGTAGAAGCTTGGTGTGCAACACTCAAGATTTTCAAATTTAGGGTTTGAGATTCAAGATTGTTTGTATTCACCTTGTTTTTTTCATGAAATATATCACTTTTGATGAGTTGTTTTATTTCTTGAGTTTTCCAATTCCACAATCCTTTCTTTTTACTTTCTTTGGTAGTAAAAAAGATGACCAATAAATAGTCGTCAATCAATTCCAGTATCACTCAATCTCCAGTGTCATTCAATTCCTTAATTTACTTTTGCTGATGCAAAGAAGCACTGAACTTTAAGGTTTGTATTGCATCAATCGTGGTTGTGGGGGATGGGTTTGAGGTTTGATGATGACTTCAGGGATTTAGGGTTTAAGGATCTTAGAAAGGCAAGACTTTGCAAAGCAAACTTCCAGCTCATCGAGTTTGATTGTAAGCAACTATTCGTCAAATCCTTAGTCATGCCATAAGTTACAACCAAGTCCTTGGATACTTTGCAAGTGTCTTGAGAGATGCACGCGATTGACAAGAATAGGAATTATAAAGTAAGTATGATTCGGAGAAATTTTTTTGCCAAGAGCTCGCTGGCTATGGTGGAGAGGAGCCTTCTCAGTAGAATATATGTATTTCCAAGTCTTTGATGTGGATTCCAGGGTCCAATCAATTTAGTGATGAAATTCCATGCATATAAGGTGTAAATATCCCCAACATTGTCATCTTTAATCTACACCGATGCCACGAATCCTCGGCCATAGTTCAATTTTAGCATAATTTATATTTTCTGGTTGTCCGTTCTTAAGAACACCACTCAGATACAAGTGTTTAAGTTAAGAAGAGTGACCACATTAGGCCCACATATCTTCGGCTCTGGAGTAAGCTACTTTGAAGATTCGGTATTTCTTCAATTTTTGAGGTATACTCCATAGGTTCCTCTAAAATGATCGTTGAATTCCTAAAGTCTTGAATTTCAACCGGTTTTATTTCGAAACTCAACTAATTCATTTGAAAATAACCGTCGGAAAACCGGCCGTTCGTTGTCTTTTTCCAACTAGTTGAGAATTATCGTCATCAATTTGGAGTCTGCTACTTTAGTTTTGGATTTTGTTGTGCATGTTCGGAGGTGTATGAAAGGCATGACTTTACGAAGCAAACTTCCAGCTCATCGAGTTTGATTGTAAGTAGCTACTCGTCAAATCCTTAGTCACGCCATAAGTTACAACCAAGTCCTTGGATACTTTGCAAGGGTCTCAAGAAATGCACACGATTGACAAGAGTAGGAATCATAAAGTTAGTATGATTCGGAGAAAAGTTTTTGCCAAGAGCTCACTGGCTATGGTGGAGAGGTGCATATTTGACTTATTTTCTCAAAGTAGATGCAATACCCATCACGCACCAAAAAGATGCATCACAAATTTTGATTGGTGCAATACTCATCACAACCCAGAAAAAAATTGGAATTGTATCATTGTTTGGTTCATGATGGGTATTGCATATTTGACTTATTTTTTCAAAGTAGATGCAATATCCATGACGCACCAAAAAAATGCATCACAAACTTTGATTGGGACAATACCCATCACGAACCGGAAATAAGTTGGAATTGTATCTCTGTTTGTTTTGTGAAATATCTTGTCGCTTCTAAAAGAAAATATTTTTAATGGAGATAGCACATAACACAAACTACATGTTAATACAAATGAAGAAATGATTAGAATTTCAAAGTTGTAGTTAATGAAGCATACCTTGGGAAAGCTTCAATGGAGCTACAATTGACAATCTCATTTGCAATTGCAATGTAGATCTTCTCATTGTTATGTGTACCCCTAAACCTTAAAGATTTAATATCTAGGATCCCCACATTACAAAAGATGAGCACATTAATATATTTTAAATTAGAGGCATGGACACCACCCATTTTGAAATTCCAAATCATAACACATTTAATTTCTTTTCAATATATAGTAATTGTGGTTGCCATGTGGCATTCCTTCCTTTTTATAAGTTATAATAATAAGAGCCAACATCATGGGAAGTGGAGCCAAAAAGTGATGCTAAAAAATAGTTCTCCTAACACATGGCAAAGAAAGCTAGAGTGTTTTGCTTACTCCACCTCTTAACCATGGTTAAGTCCACTTGGGTTGGGAAGTGGATGAGAATTGGACGGCGCCATCCACTGCAATCATCCGGTATGGTACCAGTGTACTTGTTGGTTCGCCCTCCCCCTCAAAGTGGCTCAAATTTTTTTCTTGAAGTTGCACTTGCTATAAGTTGTACTGTGGCCACTTGGATTTGCATAATTCTCACTTCACAAATTCTCCCAAATTTATGTAAGAAATGCTCTTCTGTTTGCAGTTTCTGACAACCCTATGTACACGACATCGAGTACAACAGAGTCTCGTAGTTTTTGCAAATTTTTCAAGTGGAGAGGGAGCTAGTATGTGGAGCTCAAATTTCTTAGTTGAAGTCACCATGAAATTTGGAGTGTTGTTGGCTGTACCAAGGAATGAGGCGAGAAAAAGCCTACGAAACCCTGTAAGTTGTTCGGTATTGACAAGTGCTTTCGATGCAAAAAAAATTATTGAAAAAGAGAATGGATGGTTGCAAATTTTTGAGGTGATTTGTACCCTACTACACCCTCCCTTTATACAGTTGGATTTACATCTATAGCCATCAATCTCCCCGAAGAAAAATTCAAAAATGAACACCTACTACATGGATTCTTCCTCGAGGAATATCCTATGTCACTTTGGGGTTAAAAAGCTTGTTAGGAGTGCTTTAGCATCCGGCAAAACCTTCTGCTACTTATCCTTGTCAGCAGCATGATGTCCTATTCACTGAAAGCATTCCAGGAAAATTGCTGGTGAGCATTAATTCTTGGCCCGATTTCTGGTCAAATTAATTGAAGTTCATATATAATAAGTACATAGTCTAGTTGAGTTCTACTTCAACACGTTTTGTGCTACAGAATTGCAGATGCACCGCAGATATTCAACTGTACAATGTCTGTACATCTATATTTAGTTTGTTTTCACATCTATGTAAACTCTTCCATTGTGGATGAAGGGGCTCTACTAAAACCGAGTTCTTTAAATGTTGAAGGCCGATTCGTTTCAATTAGATTCCACTAGACCAATTCGGGGTTTTGATTCAAAGTCGATTCGTCTAAATTTACATAATCATATTATAAAAAAAATTCACCTTCCTAATGGATGAGTTTACGTAGACACCATGAATCCCTAGTCATGTCTCTAGAGTCTCTACATGTAAATTTTTTTGCAACTATATTGTTCGTGGTAAATAGTGTCGACAAATGTATATTGCAACTCATAATGTGCAACCCTACGGCATGATCCACAAATTTGTAAATTCATACAAGAAAATAGTGTCCAATCCTAGTTATACATGACATGCCCCCGTGGTATATCCACCTTCTTCCCCTAGGGGATATTGAAAGCCATATTGCTACTTGTCCAATAAAACGTATTGTAACCTACAATGTGGACCTTTGATGTTAAATATTGTGTGCACCCACAATATTGGGTATCCTTGGTGTTTTTAGTGTAGAAAGAAGCCTCCTTTGCTCTTACCTTCACCACACAACAAAATTGCAACCCATTGAATATACTTGTTGACATCTTGTAAGAAATGTGTATACTAACGAATCTTGTAAGAATCTTAGGTTCAGATTAGGAGCTTTAAAAGCCTTGAATCTTCTCAGTTCACAGTGCATATAGACTTATGCACAAATGGTACCTTCTTTTGATGTACTTTGGTACACAGCGCCTTGACTCGAGGAAACTTTGGTGTTTACAAGTAAACAAGCTGCATTTTCATTTGACTGTGAGTGGACTTGTACAATAGACTATGTAGGATCATACCTCAGGTTGTACCACCGGACCAATCACCCATGGATTTACAAACATACATTTTGGGTTGAAGCGAGATTCATAAGTTGTATGTGTCAGTTGTGGATCAAAAAGGTTTTGATTGAGCAAGAAATGGTGTCCTATTTGTTTGATAAATATGTACATGGGTTAATGTTTTTTGCTATTTGCAGCAGGAGCCTTAACTTAGATGGTCTTCAGCCTGCCATGACCAATGACCATCCTTCATATCATTGATCAAAGTGTTCCACAACGGCCGCTCTTTGACTGGCACTTTCTGTTTCAGCGACTCGAGCTTCTGTGATGCCATCCCGTTTTCCCCGTGACCGAGGATCTCCAGCGCCTTCCACCAGTTGCGCCAAACTGGTCCAGCCGTGGGCAACACCTTTGATTCTTGCAATGCACCCAACTTGGTGGTCTTCGCTGCCACCGAGGCCACGGCCGCGGTCCGGTTTCCAAACCATTGCTCGCTTTCGGTTTTAATCTGGTACTTCTTGATGGCATCTAGCCCGATGCCTCTCTTCCCGTTCCAACTGCCCTTGATTAGATCAGTGACGGCTCCAACACACACGAGAATTATGAACAGCAGTTGCGCGGTCGACCCCATGTGTGGGATTCCCAGGACAAGCAACGCTGCATAGGCTATGAATGCCATAGAAACCAAAACGAGAGGGAGAGGGTGACCACATGCGGAGTTGTCCATTTTCACTTCCTTCTGGAGCAGCTTCTGGACGGCCTTCTCACTTGCGAGCAGCACAAAAAGCACATCGGGGTTATTCTTCAACAAGACCACCGAGTTTCCCTCCGGAGCGTCCGGAGCAGGATTTGCTTCCGGTATCTCGAATTTATGCATTCGAAGCAGGTAAGCCATCATCGCATTCAATATCATCCCTGTGGCGACCACCAAAAAACCGAACCATTGATGACACCAGGCATCCAACGCCAACACGACCACGCAAGTGAGTGTTGCAAGAATGTTAATTAGGGCACCTTGCTCACCCTCAACACAAACCTCGCCAACAATTGCGTCGGGTTTCCGAACCGCTGCCCAAATCACACATGTGTGCCTCCCCGAATCGCGTCCCACTATTGCCAATTTTTTTCCTGCACGAGCCCGTTTTTTCAAGCAAGTTTTTACAATCTCGGACACCACAGCTTCTCCCACCACACCTCGGACATTGAGTGCTGTTCCGGATTGTAAACCCACATAACTTGCATTTCCGCTCGCCTGGACGCCACAAAGCTCAAGCATCGACCCCGCTTCACCGGCACCCACTAAAATTCGCGCAGGTCTCCAATCAATGCACGAGAGCACTGTTTGACCTAGACCTAAAGTGCCTGGGGTTACATAAGCACTCAAGTAGGGAAGGCGGCCACGAACAAGACAAGTGTAAGAGATTCCTGCTTTCGAGATGTTGCTTCCAACTAGGGCTGACAATCCGGCAAAGTCAAGGCTAGGCAGATGGGTACCCAGTTTACAAAATGCACTGCCCTCGTTAAACTTCGCCATTAAATTAAAAAGTTTGTGGTCTGTTACAGCACTGCAATGATTAAGCTGTTGATGGTTCTGCAAACAATAAAATATGACTCAAATCAAACCAACTTATAAAAGGATTATATACTTCAAGAAAATAGTACAGATCATGAAATGCTCACCCTGCACAAAGACATTGCATATGTCAGTGACAGCACCAACTTGAGCATCTGCAAAACTACCTTATGGCTGAACTACCATAAGGTGACCAGAATATGTTCAATTATGGATAAATTCAACGGGTTGCAGAACCATTGGAAACTATATCAGTCCTTTGAGGTGACCAGGATATGAACAAGGACCGCAAGTGACACATATATGGACATTCTAGAACAATTACAAGCTTCATGTTTTCACTTCAGTGTTGCAAGATTCTTCAAATATTCAGGATACTCAAAGAGGGAGAGGATCAAATCCGAACATGCACATGCTAAGTACAACAAAGAGATTTCGGGGAACATCTACACTGTTACATTCTGTCAGCCTTGTATCATACCCAGTCGGAGTCCATGGCGAGACATACAAACCGGCAAATTTTCCAGCTAAAATTTGACACCATCAAAGCTGCCCAATCCAAGATGCCTCACAACTCGAATACAAAGTACACGGATCCTGACACATGATTGCATTGCAATCACACTTTATGTATATAATGGCTCGTCTCTGAAGAGACTGGGTTTCTAAATGCTCTGTACTACACAACTCGTACTTTAACCTTTTAGGATGCTGAGGATTCCCTGCCTGGGAAGCTTGCATTCCACATAACTTGAGACATTGCAGGACAAGATGGGCAAACAAATTGAAGTGACTAAAATGTGGCACATAATCATACAACGACATGATTCCAACGTCTGTTCAAAAGTTAAGAGTAATTCGAACAATTGAATAAGCAATCACAGGAATAATCTCTTCAACATCTGGTGGAACATCAGACAGAACATTGTGATGAAGAGCTGGCCAGAGCAGCGTAATTTTGGAAACTAGCATCCTTCCCACCGGCTCCAAGAGAGTCTACTTTCTCCAAGAAATTTGTCGTTTTTGATCACCCACAAATTCATCATAGTGATGTAAACACGACAGTCGGAGGGTGAACCTCACAAGCCACCAAAGACTAAATTTTTAGCTGCCGACCACTACACAATTATTCACACAACCCAAGATTGATCAGATTGATCAGGCTATGGCGTGGCCACTCTGTCTGTACCGACCGAAAGGTCCAAACTCACCTGCTAGACATGAAGAAACAATGCTCTGATTTCAGCAAACTTGTTTAAGTCGGGAAGCTCGAGATGGCACTGCAACCCAAGTTGGAGGAAATTTGTACCAGGGCTCCGACCGTGTCTGCAAAAATTACACCTCTTGATTCAACTTGTCTGTTCTCCTGTACTTACAAGTTGATGCTGTGAGAAGGTCGAATCCCGACCGGTCGGCCACCCCAATAAGATTCGCATTTTATTACTAATCGCCCAGCAACAACTCCCACCTGAAGCCCTAGAGACGGAGGGCAGTGTATGGCGGCCATTTTGGACCGTCCGATGGATTGAATCTACGGCCCGGAGGTAGGGATCTCTCGAGTCAAGGCATGACACAGTCAACATCTAGAGCAATCCAACGGCCAAGATGGGTAGCCTCTCACACAAGTTACTTTTCACACTGCGAGCATCGCGCTGTTACAACGTACATTGAAGACTATTCTTTTTATACTGTCTGACACTGTCCGAGCAGGCTGGGGATTCGTGGCACTCACTAAGGAACATCCATCCAAGATATCGTGGATGAAGTGGCTCCAATAAAAAAAGCCCCCCTATGGGGTTGAGGGCCGATTCATTCGAATGTGACATCACTAGACTATAATTCGGGGCCTTCGACTCTATTTCCGGAATCAAATTGCCTAAAAATAGTCATTTAGATGATTCCTGCGTTTTTCATCCGCATGGATGATTTTACTTGAGTGCCACGAATCCCCGGCTGTCCGAGCAGGCACACATCAATGTCCCTCTAAGGGCCGGTTTACACCATGGACCATGAAGTTGGACCACGGAAGATGGCCTTTTTCCATGGTCCGACTTCATGGTCCAACTTCCATGGTCCGGTTTCTTAAAAAATCATCTTACAAAGCTTTTGGGCCCCTCACTAGGTGTAAACCGAATGTGGACCAAGAAGAATGACCATGCACCAAAAAGTGAATGTGCTGATTTTTTCTAATATATGCTCAAAAAGGGCATTTTTGAAAAGAAAAAAAAAATCAAGTTTGACCATTCTCTTGTCTTCTCTTGGGTTTCGCTTGTCTTCACTTCTTGTTAAATGTGTTGAAGATGTGGCTTGCAAATCTTCTCACAACAATTCTTACAAAAAAAAATGAGCGATTTAATTTGTAGATGTTCAATGTAATTTACATGTGACATGCACCTTGTGTTGTACATTGAGCATTATTTGCAACCCGCTTCACCATGTGTACTTGATTTCTTGAGTTCTAAATGTCCCACATTGTTTGGTGAAACACGTGGGAGCCGGTTTGAGGGGTAGGGCATGGAAGAAATGGTATGTCTCATGGGCTATGATATGATCAAGGCACATAGAGGGCGGACTTGCTTCTCAAGATTCATTAGATCACATAGATGTTGAAAAGTGTGCCTTGTGAGCCTTATCTAGTGGAAAGAGTTGTATATAAAGCCCCCAAAAAAATTTCATTAAAAATATATTATAACAGCATTTCTTTGCTATGGGCCCATGCCCTCTCCTACCATACCACCTCTCTTGCCTCTCTCACCGCAAAACCCGTTGGACCATGTCAATGTATTAACTAGGCCTTAAAATTTCTCTTTTGGGAACCTCGACCTCCATGGTCACTCTGCCATTTTTTCCTTGGTGTAAACCAAAGTGGTCATGGGACGAGTTCAACAGCCAATCAGCGCCCTAGGATGACTTCCTGGTCCATGGTGTAAACCGGCCCTAAGATAGGGCTTGCATTTCCTGGGAACTCAATGGTATGTTAACATCTTTTTTAGGAATTTTATTGTGTTTTTGTATGTCAATTGTTGTCCTTTGCTTCGCACCACACAAGCTCTTATCACCTAACTTCCCACACCCAATTTCTCACAAATTTGCGACCGTAGCTGAAGATCTGAAGCCTTTTTGACAAATCCAACCATATAGATGTTTGCAAGTTAGAAGTGACTACTCACAATCTAAATTTTAAATGTTGAAGTTCTATTACGTAGGAGATTATAATAAGAATATCAATAGTGGTCTTGAGGGGCAACAATTTAGACATTAAATTAGGGTTGGTTTTTTGATTGAGCCTCCACACAAATCATCTCCAAATGACCAAATGTTATCCTCGTTCAAAAGAGGGGCAATATACCTACTCAAAGCAACTCACAAATCTTGAAAACATTGTTTTGTGATTTTTTGGGAAGCTTTCAATTTGAAGCAGCGGTGCCACAACCGTGCGCCTTCCACATGGATTTACACCCACCAACACCCATCCAATTAAAAATTCCAACAATGAATGTTTAGGATATGTTGCATTTGAGTGTCATGCAAAAATTCATATCAATTGGGAATCATTTGCACATAGGAATCAACAAAAAAAAACATGTTTGGGATATGTTGCCTTTAAACCCACAGAGGTGACAAATGTCAAGTTTTGGTCTATGGGTTTATTCCAATGTAAACTAGTTGAGAGCACACTCCCATGTTTGAATTAATCCAAAAATAGTTGCCTCTATTGAATCAAAATTATCCATGTGACAAAACATAGCAAACTTGAACATGAACAAGAGACCATCCGAACTTGTGTCAAAGGGGTCAAAACGAACTGCTCACGACTAGATTATAGTCACATAGGACATTAGGGGTTAAGTATTAAGTTACATGCACTTTGCATCTATGTCATCACGGAGATACATGTACCTAACCCATGCTTAATTATGTGCCAACATGTAGCAAATACTATTCTCAATGGTAGCTATTCTAGGCTTGGTACTCCCCAAGTCTTAAGCTTATCCCTTGATATAATACACTTACCAAAGTGATGTTGCCAAAAAATTTGTGTTAATTTGACATTAAGTTACCAACATGGCCACGTAAGATGTGACATATGATGTTATCACCAAGCTTAAGAAAGGATATTGGTTGGTGCAAATCCTACCTAACCATGGGTAAATCTCAAAATGGGTCCCCCCTACATGACAACTATAGGATTCATGGAACCTGCACTTTGAATGGAGATCCTAAGAGCTCCACATGAATTCCAATCACAAATTTCTCATATATGTCCTTCCTCAATCGGAATTGCTCACAAAAATCCTACAACTCATTGGCCCCTACTGCTAGTCTATTGCTCTCTAGATTTGGAAATGCCAACAATTGGTATTAGGCATGTGCACCTAATCATCACCAACTACAATTATATCAATTATGGTAAACATTGTGGACATATTTATAGTGCGACTCACCTTATGGTGGGGCCCACAACATACAACAACATGGAAAAACATAGCATGCAACCCTACTTACACTTGTCATGCCCTCATGATATAACCACCTCCTGCACATACACATAATCTACTTTCGATGCAATAAAAATTTATAACCTACACCGTGGACCTAAAGTAATGTTTAAATAATGTGTGGTTGGTAAATAATGTGCGCCTGCAATATTATATCCAATGTTTTTGTATGAAAATACTCTAAACAATGTTTCCCACTATTTAACTATATTAAACGGGCCTATCATAGATCAAAATCGGAGAACGCCAAATTGGTCTAACGAAGTTAAATTGGGGATGAAAGGAGATTGACAAAAGTTGCACCTAACACAATATATTTGAAGCCAACTTCTATGAAGAAATCAAAGTCTCTTTTTGATGTTAAGATCACATCATCAACAACAAACTATAGGGGGAGGTTTAAGACCCCCCCCCCGTGCAAGGAAAAAAAATTGTGGTTGTTCACTTGTGAAGAGAGGAAAGTATTAACCGACCAAGAGTGGTAAAATCTCGGCGGAGATTGACAAAAGTTGCCCTCATTGCAGCCCTTAGTCGGTGGAGTCGGTGGAACATAGGTTCTACAGCTACCCACTCACCCAACAAAGGTGGCGATACATGGCCAACATCATTTGGCAGTTCTTTGCCAAAAAAGGGAGTCTTGGCCCGCGGAAGTCCTTTTCTATGATGCAATGCCTCTTTGACCAACCTTTGTGCAAGGCACTTAAACGGTTCAATCACATATGGGTTTTTTTGAGAAGCGGTCTGCCATGGATTATCTGGCACCAATGAAATGATTTGGTTTTAACAATTTGCAATGGCCCATTGAGAAAACACGTCAAGTCATTTGGGATGCCCTGCAAGATTATGGCAGGATTGAGTGGAAACGGACTCTTAAGGACTTGGAAAAGGCCCCGGACGTGGCCTACGAGGACTTTCTTAATGAATTTGATTTGACTTGGGGGGTCAAAGGCCTTATTGTGACCCATAGTAACTTAGTTGTCACTTGGAAGGTTAGGCCACAAATGGGCACTATTTCTTGATCTCCACTCGGGTTGCTTTGGTTCGCCCGTTTTGGTTGTATTTTGGTTACTCTCTTGCAATAGAATTTTCAATTTGTGCCACACAAAAAGAGAAAAAAGAGAGAATAAATTATTACATACATCGTACCTCTCAGCCATCCAACGTAAATACTCGATTCCTTATTTGTTTGTGACCAATTCATCTCAAATGACTTGGACTAGACTAATTTGAGGTCTTTCAAGCTGATTCTAATATCAAGTCAACAAAAGATAATAACACCCAAGATGCATACTACATCAGAGCTTGCATGTTGGATGAATGACATGTACGCTCATGTATGAGAATTCCCTCTTTCCCTCACCTGGGGCTGCTTGGCCACCAAGAACTTTCTACAAGGCATAGGCACCGAATGGATTCCCATTGAAGATACGCCAAGTACTTAATTATATTCGTAGTCTGTAAACTCTATTGTAAGCATATTGACGTGTGCTCAGATTTCAGGGCAGGTGTTGCACTGGGCAAGTAGGTTCATGTCTAAGAATATCTTTGGCACATTGAGATTCGTGCAAGGTCCGCATCCGGGTCCATGTGCAGAGGAAATTATGTCCCTAAATTTACGAATACATACTACTGTAACTTACTTATCGTGATCCGTGATGCCCAAGAACAACTTCGTGGCCATTAATTGATCGCGGTGTGAAGTCGTGGGGCAATTGGGTTGGCCTACTATCCAACAACTAGGTAGTTGCTCCACTTGTCGCACGTGTGGAGCCTTCATGATTCGGCTTGGGACTCATGACGTCTACGTACCTCATCCGTCGTGGATAAAGGGGCTCCCGTAGACAAAGTCTCCTACAAGATTGAGGGCCGATTCATTTCAATTTGACTCTAGTAGATTAAATTAGGGTTTCTTAACTCTATTTTTGGAGTTAAAATTTCTAAAAGTAGTCATTTCTTCTAGGTTATGTTATAGAATTCGTTACATTTGTCACCTTTGCAGTGGATGAGTTTACATAGACACCACGAATCCCTCGCCGAATGATTTGAGGGCATTGTTTGTTGCACGTCAATACAACGTTCACAAATCATGTGATGGTTGGATGATGGTAACTATAAGAAAGTGGCAGTGATACATTGTAACATTATTCAACACCAAGGTGTTGCACCCCTAATGTCAAGAATTTTGAGAATTTCAAGAGAATGATGCCTCGCTTAAGTTGGACCACCCTTACAAAGCAAACAATACTCAACTTGAGTATAATTCATTTTACAATATCAAACCGCTAGTTGGGGTTGATTACCATAGTGGAGACGAATTTTTTGATTTAAAATATCAAGGTTAGCCAACTTGCATGCATCAATATTGTTGGTGCAAAATTGTTATATATTGTTGGCTAATCTACCACCTAAGCAAAGAATCTCAACAACAGATACACAAGAACCTAGTAGCTCGCCCCATTTAGAAAAGAGACAATCATGCCAACCCAAATAATGTTATAATTGGTTGTATCAACTGAGAAGGATTTATTTCATATGGGTGTATGTTACCTTTCATCCAACGAACATAAAAACTCGACCCCCTATATGTTTGTGGTTGATTCATTTCAACTAACTTGGATTAGGTAGACAGACTTGGGGTCTTGTAGCTATTTCCAATGCCACATCAACTAAAATATATAACTTTCAAAATTATCTACTACTATAGGGCTTTTATGTTGGATGGATGAGACGCAGCTTCATATGAGACCATTCCCTCTCGTCCTTGTATTGTGGTACATGAAGAGAATGTAGTGTATATGAGCATGAGCTTGAGCAACTCTCACAACCAAGTTTTTGGGACGTATCCACACATTTGTTGAACCATTTATAAGGATTTTTAGTCCCCTATAAACCAATTTCTTAGAGAATTTTGAAGGTGGTGTGCATTACATACAATTGATAGGTATTACCCATGAAAATATTTTTGATAATACTATGGGTGCAAACTTTTCACCAACTCACAATATTTAATAAGATCAAAGGTCCACGTTTTAGGTTGCAATATTCCTATAGGATCAAAAATAGTGTGCTTTGTATTGCTATTTACTCAACAAGTGACTTTCTCTCATTGAAGTGAACACATGAATAATGAAGGTGGTGCTCATCACCAAAACTTGCTTTCAAGAAACACATCCAACTGTTTTAAATGATATCATTTCCTTCAAATCTTGTTCTTTTTCTACAAACAAGCTATCTTGCAAAGCTTCTTTTGCTCTTTCCATTTACGTCAAAATGTAGCCTCCTAACTCTTAACCATTTGGGCGCAATGAGCATTCAAAGGTCAACTTCTCTTCATGTCGGTCTTTGATGGTGTTTATTGCAAAAATCACCTCGCTAAATAAGTTACAACCCGAATCGAGGCAATTCATTTGGGTAAATCCACATTAGAGATAACCATATTTGTTGGACAATTAGGAACAAGAACTTAGGATTATGGCTATTGAGCCTTACTTTAGTGTATATAAAGGTTGAGTTTTGAAGTTTAAGCAGTAGAATATGAACATTGTATCACATTGGTGCTTGTCCGATTTGTGTTCACTCCATATGATCAATGTGTTGAAGCGTAACTATACACCACCGTTGTGGTGTTAATCGATAGATATATATATATTTTTGTTGTCCAAAGATTTCATGTGTGCATCTATTGTTGGCTAACCATGTCTAAGCTACAACCAAGAGTCGATATGAGGTTTAACACTCACACCCAACGCGTTAAAGTGGTCATTTAACATATGGGTTCTCCCTCAATTCTTGAGCCTAGGAAGGGAGTTTATGCTTTTTGATTTTGCATTCTCAACAAATTTCAATAGATACCTTACCTACAATTGATAGTGGAAGAATGAGAACAAAGCAAGTGATTGAATAATCAAGTGTAACTAGAATTGTACGTTGTTTTCATGTGCGAAGATGTATGAATTGTGAGCCACACTTTAGAGTTCTATAGGTAAGTCACACTATAGATATGTGTAGTAGAAATTTGGTTAACAAACAAACCCAGGGAAACACTCAGGGAAGACTCAAAAGGTGATTCATATAACATCTAGGTGTCTTAGATAAGGTTTATTGGGAAAAACACAGGGTTAATTCACTTTGATTGGGATAAGGACTGACAATTGGTTTACGGGTAAGGGATAAAAACTCTAAAAACCACTCCATGTCAATACATGCAATTGTGACAGTCTCACACCTCACTCTAATTTCCCAGGCAATTGTCTGGCAGTGAGTTCATTTTAATTGGACCAAGTGCGGTGCGCAAGCATAGGCACAACCATAGTCAATGGTCTTGCAAAAGTATCCCATTTTTGTTTCGTTACCAAAGCCACGGGCACTTTGGATTGGTCGATAATCTTTCATTAATTAATCATATTTAATGCAACTTAAAAAATCAGTGCGGTAATCCTTTCAGGATAATCAATCTTCTTTGATTAAATTCAATTTCAATTAGGCGGTCCGACAATTGTCTTTTACCTGGTACCGGTCAAGGCAATCATAATCTCTTTCTTCAAGGCAATAAGTCCAAACCCACTTATGCGCGTTAACATATTCTCACATCACTCATGAACTCATTCCATTTGTTTAAGATTCCAATTCCATCTTCTTAAAGCTTAAAACGCTTAATTCATCGATCTATTTCATTATTGCAAATAAGGTTTAAGCCATTCAATTATTAAAGATGGTAAAAATCCAGGTTCGCCTTAATTCCCTTTAAATTACAATTAGTAAGCACACTTACCAATCACGTGAACAACACGTCCTTTCGGCTTCTCCGTCACTAGATAACCCTTCATAGACAATGGCCTCACAAGTTGTCGCTTCAACTCACATCAAAGGTTAGGAACAATTTCTCCATTACACTATGAAGACAATATGCTTACTCTTGAATCAATTTGATTGTGCCCGGAAATCCGGTGCCACAACTCACTAATTCTTTCACATATTACAACGACAATACTCTCTTTGCTCATATTGATTTGAAAAAAAGAACTCACATTTAGGACAATTGACTTATGGTATAATTAATTTTAGAGGCAATTTAGAAATAGGTAAATGTATCGATGAAAAGGCGATAGCCTCTTTATTAGGTCATACAAGCAAATATGTGAGTGATACGTTAAAAGATTCAATCTTATCATTCAACTTTGATTACAAGATTGCACAACTCCCAACAACCCCTCACTCAAGGAATCATTTTCAGTAATTATCTATGCTAAGGTCATTGACTCAAACATGCTGGCTACGTTCATTTATAAAGACACTACACGGTCTCGGATTACATAACCTGCAACATCAATATTAAATTAATACGGGTCAAACCATAGCCTCAACTTAATATTGCCCCTTAATGCGAGCCACAATTACCGAGACTGTGGACTGAAGCAAATTTGCGGAATTCTAATAATTCTCCTCAAACTTTAGTCAAATCAGTTCTCTCTGAACTCATTACAGACCTGTTCATTATTCACTTGACGACCAACACAACCCCTCTGGTGCAATTCAATTCTTCACCAAAAGCCAACATTAATGACCTTCATAAAATTAATCTGGAAAATATTACCGATCCATTCAATCAGACGATGGCCTAGAATTCAGTCATTTAATCCATTTCTGATTCCATACATGACAAATTACGAAAGTAGTTTACCTAACTAATCGACCATCGCAGTATCAATTCATACAAGTCACAATTTGACAAGGCATTTTCCAATAACTTGACTCAATGCATGATCAGACAATGGCCTTATAAGATTCACCACAGGGTAATAATTACTCCACAGATTGCGACCAACCAGTAATATATCGGGAAATTCTCCATAAGCTCATGCATAAAGGGCAATCATAATTATGCAATAGGCCCGCCTCATCCTTAAAACCACCCAGGTTCGAATTTGCGATTACAAAACTAATCGTGACAAGACTATAGCCTGGAATTAATTATGAACCTCCTACATAAATAAATTAATTTGTATATCAGTCAGTAAACTCGTAGACACACACAATGCAGACATGTTCAATTAAATTGTAATCCCTGCAGTTCAACTCAGGTATAGAATTACAACAGACTGGATTCCTGTAATCACTCGTGAGCAGCAGACAATAGACTTGGAATTCAACTCAGAAGTTAACTTTTAATTACCAAAAATTTCAACTACATTGCCTCTCATGAGAATTATGTCACAACAGACAAAGCATAGAGTTCGCTCAAATGATAATGTAATCCAGTACACTCCCCCTGGAATTACAACATATTATATTTCAATCACAACAAAGTCATTCACAAGGAAATTAACTGGAAAAAAAATGCAGAAATTAAGACCATATCCTATCACTTCCTCTCGGCTATCACAACCTCTCGCTCAACTTTCGAGAGAGAATAATGAGTCTTCAACTCCTAGATATCCTGCGAGAGACAGCCGAGTCCTCGTAACTACCTCGGCCACACAGACTATTGTCCTTACTAGCAGCTGTTTCTAATCTCATAAGACAATTGCCCGTTCCCACTAGTCCATTTAAACAATATCTAAGTAAATAAAGACTCACTTCCCACTTGTTTCAGAATTGAAGCCAAAAAATCAAAAATTACTACGACAATATGCCCACAATTCTTACCATAATCAATATAGTTTTTATACAAAAGACCAAATAATCTATCATATTTAATCTGACCACGATTTTAACCATGCTCGCGACATTCTTGACTGCAAGTTGCAATGAATCTTAACCTCGAGATTCTAATGGGTAAGACTAAATGTTGCAATATACTCATGCTAATATGTGGCCCCTAGTAATAATTTGAAATCCAAAGTATTGATTCATGTATTGTCCTACATTAACCTATACAAAATATCTTGCATTCTACCATAGTAGTTATCGACTCTTTCATTTATACCCATTCATATGGTGCATAATTTTTCTTTTAGACTACTAGCAAAACCAAGTGGTCTAAAATGAGCTAAGAATGCAATTCTTAGTGCATTCCAATCAAGGAATGATGGTTGACGTTGATACCATGCAAATGCATCTTCTTGCAAAGATGCAACAAAAACTTCTTGGAAGTTGGCAACAGGGACATCATTGGCTGTGCAAGTAACTTCAAATTTTGCTACATGTGTATCAGGATTTGATTCCAGTCTTCCCAGGAAGTATGGGATATGCACTATGTTAGTGATTCTAGGAGCTACATGCGGATTAACCATCATATTAGGAGGTGTTTGTGGTGGTAAAGGCGATGGAGGTGGTGTTTGAGGTGGTAGAGGAGGAAAGGTAGTATAGGAGGTAAAGGTGTTAGAAGATTATGAGTCACATGTAGTTGTGAAATTCTTGAGGTTGAACCAAAATTTAGTTGTTGCACGGGGAGGTCACTGGCGAAAATCGTAGAAACAACGTGCGATAAAAAATAGGGTCTAATATATTCATTGTAGGTAAATTTTGCAAAAAAACGTACATATAGTATAGGGGGATTTAAAATAGTGAAACATGTTTACATGTAAAATACCATCACATATAATGGCCTCTTTTATCTAGTCAGTACATGTAAAATAGCGTGGAAACAATTACTAGGGGTAGCGGGTCTAGGGTAGGGTTTGTGCTAGTGGATGAAAAGAGGTAATTTTTTTGTTGAAAATGCTAGGATGGATGACTTCGCATGCTAGCTTGCTTGAACGTTATTGAACCAACAGTTCCAATGTGGAGTTAATGGTCTCTACCCACGTGCCGGGAAGGAAAAAAAATGCAGTATAAGTAAAATAGGGTATTTTTAAATGATTCCCCCAAAAATTTATAATTACTGATAGGGTGTATTAAAATACAAGCATTTACCTTTATTTTGAAAAATACCATACCTTATAATCTTTTCTGCAAGGTAAATAGCCCCCCGATAAATAGGTCCTAAGCGCACGTGTATGCATTAGTTAAAGAGGGAGTGACCTCCCCGTGAGTTGTTGTGGTTTAAGAAGTGAAAATTTTCCCTCTTGACCTTTGTTTGCTATAGGAACTTGGTTTTCTAGACTTGATTCAATATCATGATTTTTATTTTGCAATTTGATGACAAATCTTAACCAACTCTTTCTCTGTTCAACTTTCTTTTTTATGATATTCTCTAGTGACTGCACGATCCTCCTTAGCCTTATCATTGGCCGTTTTTCTTAAAGAGGTTGTTTGTGCATGTGGTTTTGCATGTGCAGGTTCAAGTATGGAAGTTGCATATGTTCACGCATAAATAAACACTACATCTTATTTTATCTATTTCTTCTTACATATTTATTTTCTCCCATTCAAGCATAATTTTGCAAGGTCAACAAAATTTACACGTTGATTGGGTGAATTCATAAAATCACACTTGTACAAGGATCCATTGGTCCATAGGTGAAATAAGACTCATTTCTAGAAATTGGTCCACCATTCCAACACCTGTATCCAAATTTGTTGATTGGGATTTTTTTTGCTTTATGTTGACTATAAATTAAAAACTGAAATCTAAGGTCAACAAGTAATCTTGGATATCCTTTGTTGATAACGACTTCATTATCACCATTGTTCCATTGTTCCCTCACATTGTTCCAGATTTTTTCCAAAATCTTTTCTTGTAGGTGAGTGGGTAAATTAGGGAAATTGGCTAGGAATCCTTTTGGATGAATTGGATGGTTTGATCCAATATGGATTCCAACTCCCCAAAATGATGCTTTATAAAAATGGTATAAAGCGGCAAACAAATGTGGTCCTTGGTAAAACCAACTATTAAGGTGTTTAATTCTTGTGGTTTAAGTTCCCACATCCACATCTTGAAGTTGACACATTTGACTCAATCTTAGAGATAACAATCTCATAGGATATCAATTTGTGATCCAATAATTCAGGTTGACACTTCTGATCTTGGTATTTCAACGTATTTAGCTTTAAGCTTGAGCTTATTTACTTCACAATCCCTTGAGTAGTGTCCAGACATTTGCAAGTCCGACACACTAATCGTGGATGCAACTTAGTTTGACAAGTATTCACAATTTGTTCTTGGTTGATTAATAGGTTAGCTTGGATTTTAAGTTGACATTCAAAAACTAGTCTGACAATTCTCTCAATGGTTTCCTCAAATCCTATAGAATCTATTTTTTCCAAATTGGATTTGGAAAATCCAAAGGGTATGCATTTGAAAGTATAACTTCTATGTCTCTTAGCTCTCCATATTTTGGATGAATCCATGAATTGGGATTTTGCTTAATATTATAGACATTAAATCTTTTGCAATTTTGTAATTAAATTATCACTTTAGGATTTTATAAAGGTTCAAGAAATAGTTGTCAGGTTACTTCTTTTACTTTATGAATTTCCCAAAGATTTAATTTAATTCCTCGCTCAAGATTCTAGTCTATTAGAATTTTCTAACATAATAATCTGCCTAGACTTAAAATCGATCAAAGCCTTCCCCGGCAACGGTGTCAAAATGTAGTTTAGATTTTGGTTACAAACAACCCTAGGGAAACACTCAGGAAGACTTAAAAGGTGATTTTGGTTATGTCTAGGTGTCTCAAATAAGTTTTTTTAGGAAAAACACAAGGATCACTATATTCGTTAATTTGAGACTTTCTCTTGTCTCAAATTAATATATGGACCACAACAACATGGTCTAATGTTTGGGTCGTCCTACCTAAACCATCTTGATATGAGTTCTTAATTGGGTTCTTGATATGAACACCCGCTTCAAAGTATTTGCATCTTACAACATTCTCCAATATCTATATGATTTTATTCATGTTCTTATATTTGTAACTGTCTCAAAATGCCGAAAAAGTCCCAAATTAACGAATATAGTGATAAGGTTATTTTATATTATTTCATATTGGAACTGACAATTAGATGATGATTTAGGAGGTAAAGACTGCAAAATCTTTCATCAACAATACATGCAATTATGTCAGTCACGTAATCTCACACTATTTACCCAGACAATAGTCTGGCAGTGAGTTTATTTTAATTAGACCAAGTGCGGTGCTCAAGCATAGGCACAACCATAGTCAATTGTCTTGTGTGTAGTAATTCATTGTTGTCTCCTTACCAAGGCCAAGGGTGTAGTCAATGATCTCGTATTAATTAAGTATTTTTAATGTAACTTGAAGTGTAGTGCAGTCACCCTTACAAGTTTTTTTGGGTTTTTAAATTAGTCTGATATTTAATTATGTTGTTAGACAGTAGTCTTTTACCACCACTTCATATTCAAAAAAATAAAAATAAAAAATTGATATATAATATATATATATATATATCCACCATACTATGGCTTTATCTTTTTAATATTACAAAGACAAATAGTCAATAATTGGAATACAAAGATTGATGTGGGGAGATGATATGTCAAGCTAATGACTTCTCAAGTGACCCTTCATCGGATACTTCAAAAATTCACAAAAGATACATAGTAATGATAAATCTGATTCAATCGATTTTTTTGTTGTTGTTGTGACCTCACAAATTTGCTAACCCCATTAGATAGCTATTATTTCCTCGAATACGGCATGGGAAGATAGCAACCATCAAGTAATGTCCATTTAACACCCAATTACCTCAAAGGCTATGACATAACCCGACATCAAATTTTCTTAGTCGATGAATATACAACACAATATCTTCTCTCGAGGATATTAGTGCTTTTAAGAAAAATAGGCATACATGTTTTCTGGGGGATTTCTCATCCTGGTTTTATGAGGAACAACATGCACAAGATAGGTGACGTTCCAGACAGTGGCTCTTTAGAAATTTGAGGGTCATTTACTTCCCCTCTTTGATGGTGGTTAAAGTCTTTGAGATTCACAAACAATGACCTAACCCTTGATTAGCCTATCACAATTGGAATTCTTCGGCCTATTGTCTCGAGTTACTCATTCTCTTGGTCCATATTCCTAACTAGTAGAGAAAAGACACACATGTGCTACTTGGTGAGCTATCCTTTGATCTGTGGGTTGTTTAAAGTTTTTATGGAGATATAATCGATATGTATTCACCTCCTTCATGTGACATTAAATTGTTGTACCATTCTTAGGTAGCAAGGAGATTGATATCCTCTACTCCTCCCCCCCTCAGTCTCACTTGTTCTTTCACATTATGTGGATTTGGAAGAGAACTCCAGCCACTCTTTCTCTATCTTGAGGGTTCACTTGCAAATTCATTAGGAATCGAGACAATTGGCTTGCAATTTATTCACAACCAATCTATACTACATTCACAAGGTGATAGGACTTACATCTTTCTCTTTTCGACTCAAATCCCACTTAACTAGCAACCACTCCATTCAATAAAGCAAAAATGATCTTCACTTAATTAACATTCCACACAAACTATGGATTGGACTTTTATTTCCGCAACAAACTTGCGCTTAAGATTATAAACTTCTCACAAGGAGTATACACAAAAATTAACCCCAATATAATCACCTAGGTTGACCAACATCGAAGTAGACAATGGTCAAGTTCAATTCAAGGGCAAATCCCTCACTCCACATACAATCCTTTCCAAATTCTCCCAAAGAATGAACTGCAAAAATTTCAACAAAATTATTCGAATCATCGTTTTGATAATGAATAAGACAATCACATGACCACCAAACATTATGAGGAAAATGGCTACAACTGTGACGTGGATTTGCTAACCATCTCGCACTGATCGCTTGTTTCATATCATAGGAGAAGTGGATGCAGAGGTAAAAATATCCCTTTTAGGCTCGCTTACCTTCAGGATGTAGGAGCTTTTCCAAAACACATCGGCTCAGTTACATAGGACCAACAAACAAGGCGACTATTCTGGAAGTGTCAATTCAAGGCCCCACACATGGTTGGTCAACCTTCTTCATCCAGAGCTGGACTCTTGCAGATGCATTTGCGAGGCTTACAGCTGGGTGGTGCTTGAATTGGAGAGGTGCAAATTGAGCCGGAGCTGAATTTTGGCAGATGCGGATGAAGCTGTGGTGTGAACATCTATACTTCCAGGTCTTGGTGGAATCGGATCATAAGTTATCTAGCAGGTGAATTGCAGTCCTTTCTGTGCAATTAAAAAGAGTTGTCTGACGATTTCTTGAGGAAAGAATCTGGGCTCTGTGGGTAGATTCATCTCAAGATTAGGCTGTTGTGGAGAATGAAGTTGAAACTAGGTTTCCTCGAGGATCTGTCTGATGTTCTAACAAATGTAGAAGCGATCTTCTCTGTGGCAGTCTCTTTAACGTGGATGCGAATTGGACAGCTAGAAAATTCTGTCAACAATTTGATGGTAGTTTCTGGTCGAAGGTTGATCCGGGTAAGGAACTGAGCATGCGTGTCACGCACGTGTTCCACAAGAAAATGGTCAAATCACAATCTCATAGAGAGTGCCCAAGAGATTGTGAGACTTCGATCACAACGAAGGTGGTTGCAAGCGCTTGACAGTGACCATACTTCGAGTGGCGATCCTCGATGGCGTTGGGAATGCTTCGCTTCCATCCCAACTCAACAGTATTCCCACTTCCATGTGTTTAGGGCTTTTTACAGTTCAATCCTGAGTCTCATCGTGTCTGAACTGATGCAAAGTGGATGTAACCCTTCCAGGAGTTCTTTGAAATCTGCATGGTCTTGAATGTGTTGGGCTAGAACATTTGAGTTGTTTTGATGTGAGTTGTACTCAATAACATACATAAGAGTCTTTGTGTCTCTATGATAAGGCTATACATCCTTCTAGAGAGGTATTGAGCCAATAATGAATATACGTACCATCTAATCATTGCATGGATACAGAGCATTCCTGAACCTCTGGTCTTCAGGAATTGGATTCCCAGTTGAAAGGGTTGTAAACAGAGCATTGCCGTGGGATTATGAAAGAGTTTTTAAGCCTTACTGTTACTGCAAGTACGCGAGGCAAATGCATCCGTTGGTGATACAGAAGGGACCATCAAAGCAGAAATTTCACCATAACTCGTCGTTTTTAGGATCTGTTGAAGAGGCCAATCGATTGCAATTGGGTCTGATCTTTATAGGAAGGCCACCATTTCACAGGAAGCAAATTATCTTGACAGCATCCTTGCATTTGTAAGCCACTTTTGAGATTCCTTTGGATATTCATGTCTAGAAGCAGGGTGAACACATTTTAGAGTTGTTCCAGCCCAAATTGGGCAAACTGAAGTTGAGCCGAACACTTTCAATTTCCTATTTGCAATGTTCATCCATTTCTTGAAATATCTCAATGTCGGTACACCCATGATTCTTATCTTGTTGAACTGCTCTTTGATGTGTTTGCTACTCTTAAATCTACTACGCAATTGCAGTCTCTTTGATGAGTCCTCAAAGTGGTTGATGTGTGTGCAGAGTTCTTTTATGCATCCTTCATGGTGTTCAGGCTTTGCAACAAGAAGAAATTGGGACATTCTTAGTTCTGCACAGAGTCTGCAACAAAGACCATGATACGGTTTGAATATGGAGAAGCTGGCGCGAGGAGATTGCTCATGATGTGCAATGGGGAGTTATTGGTGCGACCAATGCAAAGCAATGACAGTTATATTGCAATCAGTCACACATGGGGGGACTTGCGCAATACCATAGAGGGAATAGGGTGGAATGTTGCTTCTTGGATATCTGACCAAAAGTGCAAAGCTCTAGTACAGGCCTTCGGCAAGATATGGATAGACAGCTTATGTATCAAGCAGGATGATAGACTGGATAAAAGCTTGCAAGTAAAGGATATGTACAACACATATGTGGATGCACAAGAAGCTGTTGTGGTTCTGACTGGAAACTATGAAGCACATTTGACTGCTCTGCGACGTGTTACACAGCTGCTAGTAGATTTAGGGACAGTCGGGAAATGCTCCTTATCTCCTGATTGCCCTTACATTACCACCTTGGAAGAAATGAGCGTGGTGGCCAGTACACTAAGAGAGATGCCATGGTTTAGGCGTGTGTGGACATTGCAAGAGGCGGTAATATCATCGTCCCTCACTTTTGTAGGGTTCCAAGGTGATATGTTACAAACGGATGTGACGACAGAGGATGAACTCCATGAATTGGTTCGTGCGTATAACCATGTTAGTGATATGGAGTCAAATACGTGGTCTGGATCGATCACCCATCCGTGCACGGCAAACAGACTTGATCCTCTGTCCGTGGCTGAGTTTGTTCTTAAGCTTGTGGATTCTGTCAGGCCAATTATCCAGCTATGGTACAAAGAATTTAGCGGGAAAGATGCAGTGAGTACCCTACAATATACCATGGATTTAGTATGCAAGCAAGTGGGCAGCAACAACCGTGAATGCGAGAAGCCCAATGACTTGGTTTACGGTGTATGTGCGCTATTGGAGATAAATATTAATGACATGGATTCCACAAGACAGTTTGAGGGTTTGTTCTTCGAAGCCCTAAACGACCTTGTTGGTCGCGGAGTCTTTGTCCTTCCACCGAGGCCGCATGTGATTCATGGAAAGACCTGGTTACCAAGCTTGGAGCATATAGCATCCAGGGACTCATGGAGAACTGTGAAATCCAGTTGTGTGCTCAGTGAAGTGTTAGACATGTACCACAAGATAATTTGCAGAGGCGCAAACATATATGCAAAGGGTGTATTGGTCCAATTTCATCATCCCCAAGTGCTTTGTGTAAATATGGATGGTGCTAAAAACCTGCTGGAGTCTATTGTACAATCTGTTCATAACTGTGAAGATTTTAATGTCAGCAACATTGACCCTCCTTTATTGACAATCACCTGTGTAGTGCTATGGATGTTCAGACAAAGTGGAAATGAAGATTGCGTGATGACGAGAGAAGTCGAATCTCTGATACATTTAGTTCACAACCATATGCATTCGCAGATCATAGAAGAGATAGAACGTGCTCGACCGGCTATTCTTGTCCTTTTCGAGCACTTCCGGTACCTCGCAACCCATTCTCAAAAGGTGCATTTCATTCTACAGTGTTGCAGCTTGTGTTCAGAAGACAACGATGTATACAAGAATGTGACATTGCGCGGCGATCGCAGTGTGGTTTTGGTATACCAGAAGAAAATTGGGCTTGTTTTGTATAATGCACATGAATCTTTGGTTCGACCCTACAGCAGTTACGGCGTGTTTTACAAGAATTCTACGACCTCCAGAGTACGTGAGATAAATTGCAATATCCTTGCAAGAAATGATGATGGCATCTGGGACAACCATGGGCATGCTGCTTTCTGGTATATTACCAGGTCTTGGAGTATCGGCCAACGGACTGTACCTATTGGTACATTACAATGAATGTTTGGAAACATGCAGGGTTGCCGTAATCACCGTTCATCTGTTGATATCGAGTAAGGATTGGGGTCTCTGGGTTTCTAGGGTTCCACTCCTCCAGCTATGATCCAAATAACCTTCTGCAATACTTTGGTAAAGCACTTGATTAACCATGGAGGATTTTCCCAGCCACTGATTACAAGCTATGCGCTCAAAAGCTCCGGGTTTCTCTCTTCCAGTCTCAGGAGCTCGGATCCACCATGCTCGAGAATCAAGTGTACATTACACAAGCCCTAATATTCAGCAGCGAGCTAAGTGTCAAATTCGTTGCAGAGCAGCTGCACACATCATTCGGCTGTTCAGCTGTGAATTCCCATATGTACAGTAGGTTTCACAACTTAGAATTCACCACATAGAAATCACATATGAATTTCAGTAAAATTCACAAATTGAGAACCTTCGGTGTGATGTTGCACATTCAAGGAATTTGAGTGGTGCGGATTCTTGGAGAAGATGGGAATCCGGCCTTGCAGCACGCGCGAGGCTGCCACTCTAGGTGTCATGAGGCAGCCTAAAATGATGGCAGAGGACTACAGGCGGTGCAAATCAGAAGAGTTGTAGGGACTACTGCGGACGACCTTGCACTGTCACTGGCAGTGGTTTGTGCGACTATTGTAGTGGATCATAATTTAGTTTCACCTTTGAAATCTGAAGCACATCCAGCGGCCCTTGCTTAACTTAGTTCCAAACAACGGTGATGTTTGCATTGGAAGTTCGTCGTGGAAGAAGCATTCAAAACTGCAGCGAAGTAAAACTGCGGTGTAAGAGTTAGCTGCACAACTTTCGGGTTGAGCTAAGTGACTGCTTGGTCTACCAACCTTTGTGCATGTGGGTAGGTCAGGCAAGGAGTGGCGTCTGATGGGATGGGGAACATAATTTTGTCTTACACCAAATAGGAAGCTGGTCCAGCACATTCCAAATTTCTTACTCGTGGCATAGCAGGTTGTTGACACACAATATTGACAGACGGTGGACAGCAACATGGAACACATTATGTTCAACAATATCACGGTGGATGCTAGAGCTTAATAAGTGGGGAGAGAAATCATGTTCATCAATCAGAGTCTGACCATCAGCTGCACTCGTCCTCGTTTCTGAGGGCAGGGAGATTCTTGCCGTGTGTGGGTGGAGCTCGAATCTGAAGCTGCTCGGACTAGGGAGAGATTTTGTAAGGTCAGTATTTCCCTACATCTGCTTGAACTCCGAGGTTCTCAACACATCATACTCTGCATTGGATTTAGTGCAAATTTAGTCTAAATTGTAATTAATAGAATAACGGCTTGATTCCAACAAGTTTGTTTACTGCTTGAAAGATGTGCAAGTTTAAGTACTAGTTGCCATCTGAACCGCAGAGATGTCAAGCCTTCTAAAATTCATCAACAGACAAAACTTTGCAACAAATGAAACAAGAAACTCATGTTCAGGTGTAGGGTTTAGGGTTTCCAACTAAACAGACTTCTATATGGAATGAGTCCCAGCCTTTACAATGATATCTGTAAGAGGATTGTAACTACATGACGATTAAAATGATGTGGTGAGGAGGGGATAGTAAAATTTCCAAGCTTGTAACTCAGGCGTTTGAATCTGCAACAATTCAACTTCCGTTTCCCTGAACCTATAACCTTGATAAATAAATTACCTCAAATTTGTCATAAGTTGTTGTTTGAAGTATGTCACAGTTCCTGTCCTTCCAGACAGGAACCACATTTGGCATGTCTGCAAAGGGAGAGAGAGGTACGAGGCAGATACCACACCATGCTTTCAAAATACCAGTGGATTGAAGCGGAAATCCAAAACCTTAAGTTGAAAAAAGCAAGCATTGAGGAAGTTGAAGGAATATTGGGGCATGGTTCATGTAGAATGCAAACAGGGACTCCAAAACATAAAGTTGGTCTTCAAACCATGCTCAATACGGAACTTGAAGAGCCGGCAAAAATGGGAGATGGCGGAGCCATACGAGGGATTTCTGGTATGGGGGGAATTGGCAAGCCCACTCTGGCCAAGGAAGTATACAATCACTATTCTCAAGAAAATACTTCTGTTCCAAACATTTCTGGAACTGGGAAAAGAGGCAGACATGGTGACCTTGCAGAGGCAAATAGTGAATGACCTCTTGCAGAAGAAGGGTGTAGAGAATGTGGGCGAGAAGTACAATTCTTAGTTTTTGAGGCTCATTGGGCAGTTGGTTTTGATTGTCATTGATGACATCCTCAAGACGATCAATTCATGCAACTTGTACCAGACATAACAAGGTTGGGACCAACGAGCCGGATCATTTCAACCTCATGTGAGCAAAATGTTTTGAGGTTGAGTATGAGTGACATGCTTAACTCTTCTTGGCACATAATCAAGCAACTTAACCATGTGGACTCTTTTGAGTTCTTCATCTTTCACGCTTTCAAAGGAACAAAACCACCTTCAAAGGCCTCCAACTTGAAGATGTATGATTTGGCAACTCGAATCACATGTTCTTGTGATGGTCTACCATCGGCCTTGGAAATTCTTGGGAAACATATGTCTAGGAAAAAAAAAAGGATGTTGGGAGCAAGACAACCCAAATTTTGCAAACTAGACCTGAGGTTTTGAGTAAATTGAGCATTAGTTTTGAGGACCTACCATATGAGGCGGAGAAAATGATGTTCTTGGAAATTACATGCCAAATAGTAGGTCTACACGTGGCGGATGCAATCGGCATTTGGGAGTCATGTGTGAGATTTGTTGGCCATTTTGAAAGATAAATCACTGATAGATGTGGACACAAACAATCTACTCACCATGCATGACCTCCTCCGGGAGATGGGCAAAGAGTTGGTTTGGAAAGAGAAGATAGATGGTAAACCACTTGCATTTGGAGCTCAAAGTCATCTATGGGATTTGCATGTAGAATCTCTCCTCAAGAATGGGAAGGTATGTACCGTTACCGTAGCTTTCTTCATTCAAATTGTCTTTGGCCAATAGCACAAGAAATTTTGGACACTTAAATACCACCTAAGGAAATATGTGGTAATGTGGACAAAACCTGGGGAATGGACCTTAGATTGGTGTAAATGTTCAAAATACCTACCAACGTTGAGAGTGAGAACATTGAAATGAACAATGTTCTCACCCTAAGGGATCCCAAATTAGTCTACCGAGGTTAATTTAGAGTGAATCATCAATAAACCTATAGGGGGTAGGTTCTTACCACAACTCGATGGTAGGTGTTAAGAAACAAACCTCCTTAGATTTTCTCTTCCCACATTTTGTCCACATTACCCTAGGTGGGAAATTGCTCAAAGTTCCATGTGGACATGGAAGGATCTTATTGGTTGTATTCACATATTAAATATATGGCCAAACATGTATGGTAGAAATGGAGTAGGTTCACAAAGTACCTAGGGAACATCATGCTGGTAAGGTGGCCAAAACTTGGTGAATAGGCCCATTCACCACAAGTTCCCTATGTATGTACCACAACTTTCATTAACATAGGCTTGGCAAATAGAGTTATCTGTGCAGTCCCTCAAAGAGGGACGAAATTGTGGGTTTGATCCTTCTTTGAGAAAACTTTCTATTAAGAGCTTGCTCGCCCATCGTGTTTTGGAGCTTATTTTGAAAGTTGGGTGCAAATTTTGGGACCTTCTCTTTCCACCTCTCAAACTTTGAGAGAATTTTAGGATCTTAAAAAGTGTATGCGCATGGGAGCCATTGTCCTAGATCCCGAATCGGCCTATGCAAGGCTAGCTTGGCCCACCCATCCTAGTAGGACAAGCTAGAAAGGCGGTTTTTAATAACCCGACATCATTCCTTGTGGATGATGATTTAAGCATTAAGAAAACTTGGTTGACTTTGTGTTAATTCTCACAAACTCATGGTTTGGGACTAAACCATGGTTTCATCCACTTTACTTTACAAGTAACTCTAATATCACAAGAAATTTTGGACAACCTACCACCAAGAGAAACCATGTGGTTAATTATGTGGACAAAACCTAGGGAATGAACATGAGGTTTTGTCTTCCCCAAGTTTTGTCCACTTTACCCTAGGTAGTAAATTGTGAATTGTAGGTTCCATGTGTGCATGGAATTGGCACCATTTTGGATTCAGTTACATGTTGAACATATGTACGAACTGTAATAATGCTAGATATGGAGTAGAGATCAAGAAACATGACATGTCCTAGTGATGCAATTTATGAGTGTTACTTGATCATCCACAAACTTTAATAAATTCAGAAGACATCAACTGTGCAAGTCATCTCCTTTAATCTTCTAATTGTTGTTTTCTAATTGGCAGGCTGAATATTTGAGGCATTTCGCTGACCGAGACAAGGGTTAACATGCCACTTGCCATTGATGCTTCAATGTTCAAGAAGAATTCTTGAGTTGCACTTGTTGCAGCTAGATGGTACTCATATAGAGGGTGGTTTCTTGGGGACATGAAACAAACTTCGATGGCTACAATGGCATTCCTTATTTCTTGGATATGTGCCTTCCAAGATGTGCTTCTCATACTTGGCCGTGTTGGATCTTTCCAAAGTAGTTCCCTGACACAACTTTGGTCAGAGGATTAGGTGAGGTTACTCTGCACTAGGAGTTTCAATCTAATTTCAGAGATGGAACAATTTTGCAATTCTAGAGAAAGTCTAAGTGGCATGAACCACCCAACCATGAGCTATGCAGATGAGGTTTGAAAGCTTTGATCACAATATTCCAAAATGCTCAAAGCCTTCACATTCCATTTTTGGCATGTCCAGCACCAATGCTGAAAATTTCTATTATGTAGCAAAATAGACTTTGTTTTCATGAAATCCAACCGTATGGATGTGAACTAGATTACCATATGTTCTTGCTATAAAAATTTGAAGGACCACATTTGTCAGGTCAGATTGACATATGAACATGGCCTTCATCTTGGGGGCAGCTAGAGAGAACTCTAATTTATTTTTCTTCATGTCCATTTTAGTCATGCCACAAATTTTAGATAGTTGGCAAGTTTGCTATAATATGTTATATGGATGACAAATGAGCTACTCCCAAAAAATTGGGTTTTTTTGAGCAAATTTAGATGAAGTCTATCACTCTCAAAGTTGGAGGGCCACATGAGGTCATTTTGGGAGAGTTTCCTTTTTTCACGGAGCAAGCAACATGTGCACTAATTTTTTTTCTTCCAAATCCATCCAATCAAGTTGTGCACAACCATCACCTTGCCCTAAGGGGGAAAAATCCCCCACCCAAATTGGACATCATATGTGAAAGATATTGGCTCCTACATTTGGGTAGCTCATGGGACCGCCTAACAATGCCAAACTTAACAAAATTTCTAGATGCTTGGAGTATGAGGTTTTTATATGTTATTTTGGCTCACATGATAGTGGGCACCACCCTACACCAGTAAATACCTTCCATCCACATAGATTGCCACCTAGTGGGTAGCATCCCCATCATAATATTAGGTGGCGACCCATTTCAAGTTGCATGAGTATTTAAGGATTAAATCCAAGGCCTTAACCCAAATCCCAATCATAGTGGGGTATTTGGGTTAACTGGAAATTTTCAACCAACCATGTGGGAACCTAGGGGCTTGCCCTTGGGGCGATAGGTACTAGCTAGCTTGTCAATGCCCGTTCAAGATGTTCACCATTGAAAGGAGTCAGTAGTCTTTGGGGGCCTTCCAATTTTTGTAATACCCGTTTTGGAATTACATATAGACTTAGACCAACTCAATAATGAAGCAACCCTAAAATTCAAGCCAATGGCAACATCAAAGTTGTCTTTCTTTTCTTTCTTTGCAGCTAGCATCATGAAGAAGATGATCTCTCAAGTTGCTCCCCTTTTCCCGATAGCTTCTCTTGGCCTCAAGTTTCGAATCTAAATTATTGGGTTTTTAAAAGGCTTACACAACTTGAAGTACATCAAGATGGTGTCAAAAGAGCTACATTGTTTATGGTAAATATTATGTGCATACTTATAGTTTGACTTAGTATTTAATGCACTATAGTGTGGCCTATAGTTTACACCATCATGCATAAAAAATAGTGTGGGCTTATACTTGAGGGAATTGTTTTAATGAAAATTTCAAGGAAATCGTTATTTACAATTTGGTTGAAATTTGTTTTGGGAATGAATTAAGTATTCAAATTTTGGATTTGAAACCGTTCAAGTAGGGCGGGTAAAAATTGGATTTCATTTTGTTGGAAGTCTCTCAAATGCACACTATTTTACATCCAATTGAAATATTGTGGCCTTCAACATAGGCCTCCAATCTTATATGCGGTGGAGTGGAATACACAATGCATCCACAATATTATCCCCGATGTATTGAGTGTTGTTGTCCTCATATATAATGTGGCCCACAGTATGTACCATAAACAATGTAGTTCCCTAGAGTAACGGAGTGCATTGGGCTTTGTAAGATATAGGTTGATATCAACTCGACAATCCAATTGGAAGGAAGACTTGAGACTACCTAATATCTCCCAAGTTTTTGAAATAGGAAAAAACACCTATCTCTAATGGAATTGCTGAGGGGACACTCCAACACAAAATGTGCCTCATTTTCAACTATATTTTCAAAGCAAAATTGACATTCATATATCCCTAGCCATTAGATGTCATTGGTTTCGCTTGGGGATAATTTACACTACAATAAATGTTGTATTTAGTGTCCCTTACTATTTGAAATTATGCAATGCTATATCTCTTCACTTTATATATCATATTTTACCAACACATGTCAGATTGGTTGTTTGGACATTCTAGAACATTAACAACTTTACTTGGTATTCAACATTAAAATTACATCAACAGTAAAAAGGTATAGCACTGTGCAACGCCGAATAGAAAGTGAGTAAATATCATATTTAGTGTAATTTTCCACCCACACTTGCAACGACGTTCACAACATTGATAGTTTGGTTTGACCTACTTTTGATGGCTACAGTTCAATGCAGGTTCCCAAGCTGTTGCAAGTTCTAATCCTTCGAGACCGTGTTCTCCTGGAGAAGATCCCACGTGACATCATGCTCCTGAGGCACTCGAGGAAATTGGATCTCCAGGGGTGCAAAAACTTGAATGAAATTCCATAACCTCTTGGACAGGTGACGCAACTGGAGTATTTGAATTTGAATGAATGCGGGAACCTGAACAACCTGCCTGGCGAAATGGCCAATTTGTCAAGCCTGAAGATCTTCTCAATGAACAGGTGTAGCAAGATCACAAAACTCTCAGAAAAATTCTGGAAACCTCAAGGCACTGGTGGAATTCGCGGCTGAGGGAGCAACTGGTCTCTCTGCCTTACCAGACTCATTCTCTGAACTCCTCAATCTGGAGAAAATTGTGTTGAATGACTGCCACACATTAACCAAGCTGCCTAAATCTATCAAGGGCCTTGTGAAGCTCAAGGTGCTTCGTATGCTATCCACGGCAATTTCAACATTGCTTGACGACTTTGGAGATCTTGAAAACCTTATGGAACTCTTCCTCCAACATTGCGATTGCTTACAAAGTCTTCTAGAGTTTTGGAAAGCTCAAGAGTTTGCATAGCCTCAGCTTGCACAAGTGTCCACTAGTACCTAGGGCCCCAGTTAGCAATGGTTTTCCACTTAGGCATTTTGGGTATGTCCACTAGTTTACAGTTTTGTAACGGTTTTGCAACACTCTCGTATGACTCATTTTGTAGTTGACAAAACACTTGAATTTGGGTGTTCTAGGGTTGAACAATTTCATATTCTATGATAACCATAAATGGCTCTCTATTTTGACAAAAAATAATTACAGTTCCCTTGAGTTTTGTCACTTGTCAATCCTACACTAGTTGAGACCCTTTGAATCCCACATAGAAACTACATTCCGGCATTAGTAAAGATGAAATAGCACCCTCTACAATATAAAACCACTTAATCATATTTGAAGACATTAAATTGTTTTATTGTGAAACTCTTTGTATGATTTAATTTCGTTGCAAATGAATCATCAATATTGCATCGTATTACAAGAATGTAGTGTAAACACATGATGTTTTACAATTACAATATATCCAATCAAACTGATATGGTTTCAAGAACGAGGACCACTTCACACACGGGACTGAGAGCCCGTAACGAGGACCACTTCACACACGGGACTGAGAGCCCGTGACCATTGCACTTCAAGCATTCTCAGTGGTGGAAAAGGCGGAGCCGGTCCAAGTTCGCTTCACACTACGTTTGAGGGACCAACGGAGTATGTGAATGCAAGATGGATGTAAAGTAGACATGTGAAGTGGCCCTGAAATCCAGGTAGAAAGATGGCTAGGGTTTTTAGGAATTTTTGGGTTCCAGGCACCATGTCTATCTCGAGTCCCTTGACCATATAATTTTGCAATTTTCTTCCCCGAAGCTCAACCAGATGGGTAAAGCTGGTATCTGTCTGTTTGGTGCATTTCTGGGTCACCACACGGCTTCGCAATCCTCGACAACATCCGTCGGTGGATGAATAGGGGAAGCATGTGGTGGGACTTCGTCCATGTCCATCCGGTTCGGAGCCGCTTCAAGAGCTTCATCCACATGTGGTTCGGCTACTATATCTTCATCCACTACGGGTTGAATGTTGACCGGTACATCGGATATTATTGTTGTCGGCGTATGGGGACGCACATACGTAGTGGAGAGAAATTCCCGATCGGCTATGTTGGCCCACATGTGAAGATCACCATCGTCCTCGGCGTCAAGTCCATCGAATGCAAACGGATCATTGTGGTTGTCAAGGCCCAAATTCCCTCCACCATATTCCCCATCGCTCTCGTTGTCCGAAGACCCCGATGAATCTCCGTTGGGTCCCGCGGGGGGGTTACCATTTATATCCTCATTGGCCGAATAGTCGGAGTCTTCGGACATTATGTTCACTAGATACCATGCGGCCGAGTCCCGATCAACCCTCTCCCCTGCCAACCGTGAATTGGTATAAATGTACACAAAATTTTCGGCCCTCGCTGAACTCAACCGGTTCCTAATTGTGTTGTGCACAAACGAATAACTACTCCAATTCCTTTAGCACGACGAAGATAAGCACATTTAGGCCAATATTCGCTTTGCCAAAGGGGCCAAGTGGGAGCTACATTCGCCCACGAGGTCCCACCACTCGTGGGGTGGGATGTTGGCTTCCATGGCTAAGGCATATTGGCGAACGCGCCTCTACACTCTTTAAATGTTTGAAATTCGGCCACAACCCGACCGTAATGACCATCCATACCCGTGGGCAGCCTCCTCATGGCGTCTAAGAATCTGGATTTAACGGCCGCATCTTTGTGAACAACATTGTCATCCAATAAATATGGATTCAAGATTGCACCGGCATGGTGTAGGTCTGTGGTCATCATAAGTCACCGGCTGTAGAAATCTTCTTCGGCCAATGTAGCGAGGTTGTGTGCAAAGTTGAAAGGAGGATTCCTTAGGCTAAGCACATGTTTCTCCAAGTTCTTCATGGTCAACCAAGCCTTGCCCATTGTCGGCTCAACACCATCAAACACTCTCAATGCTCTCAACACCTCCTCCGACATGTAGTAGTAATTATCGCAACTTGTCCAAAAATTGTCGTCATTAACCGTTGTCTTGATTTGACGTGCCTCCATTGCACTTCTCCTTCGATCATCGCCTCCTCTATTTAATTTGTTCACGTAGGCGGTCCAATCGGATTGAATAACCGTTTGTTCCAAAGCATGTCTCATCTTTACAAGCCAGTCAATTATGAGGAAGTTGGTGGCGAATCGTGTGGACCCGGGCATCTTCAAGTCCAAATTGGACGAGTAGGTGAGGAAGACCGCCGTTGGACATTGGTGGGCCGGGATGTATTTGACAATGTCCTTCGCCTTGTCTACGACGTCCTTCGCCCATCGTTGTTTACCCTAATCCTTCAACAACAAGTTCAAACAATGCGCCGCACTCCCTTGCCAATATATGTGTGGTCATTCCCGGCTAATATTGCTCGCCGCGGTTTTCATGGCCGCCGAATTATCGAAGCAAACTTAAACAACCTTCGCGGGGTCCATTCCAATGATGTAGCGTTTGACCTCGGTGGCCACGTAGGCGGCATCCTTTGTGCTACCGGTGGTGTCGATGGGACCAAGGAACACGTCGCCCGCCGGACAAATTTGCATGAAGTTCATCAAAGGGCGGTGGACAAAATTCTTCCATCCGTCCGAACAAATAGTGCACCCATATTTGTGGATGGATGATGTTGTCTTCAACTCCACGATTTTTTGTATATTGAACCGTGCATCGTCAAGTAAACTCTTGCGTATTGCATGGTAGGCTGGGGGTTTGTACATAATTCTAGCCTCGGCGGTTACCTTAACGGCCTGATGAATGCGGGATGGCGGACAATACTAATGGGGATATTAGCCTCATAAAAGGCTTGCAACCATTTTGTATCCAAGTCGCGTTTCGTCGAATTTTGCAACCCTTTCTTTAGTCCCATTTGCTGTTGGGAACGTCGGTGGGGTTCGGGAGTCGTCCCGGACACCAACTCCCTTGCCACTGACGGTGCGGGAGATGGTGGAGCGGTTTGGCTTCCGTTCGCGTTCGACAATGCACCGCATGACGTTTGTTATTGGGACTCGACCACATCTTCTCCCCCGTCCTCAACGTACTCATCCACAAAGTCATCCGGAATTGGCGGCCACGATCCGCCGCACCTCCAAAATAAAAACTTTATAATCGGCCCTTGACATTGACACAATGCCACCCCCCACATCTTGCCGTCATTTTTTTTGTATCCCAAATGGGCAACCATGTGGTCCTTCCTATAAACTAATTCCAACTCGTAAAATTTGCACTCAACCTTCTTAAACATTGGAGTCCACTCCTTGGGCACAAACCAAAGCTTCCATTCGTTTCGCAAGCCCATCCCAATAAGGCCGACTACCTCTCTCCACTTGCAACGAATGCCAAAAGGCAATCAAAGTCAACTAGAGTGAGGGGAAATAATGAATGCTAATGAAAGGTGAACCCTTTATAGTCCCGACGCTTGAACGTGTACTAAATATAAAAGATGCTATGATATTAAAAGTGTTTAGAGTAATCTGTTATAGGATCCATTGCAAAAGCAATTTGTTTTTGTTTGGGGGGGGAGGTCCAATGTCTGCCATTCGCAGTCGACCTCGGGGGTCGATTGCTGCTTGGCAGTCAACGTGGCAGTCGACTGCCGAGAATCGACAGCCATGTCGACTGCTAGTTTGCAGTCGATATGGAAGTTGACCCCGGCAGTCAACTGCTAAATGCAGTCAGCCCACACGTCGACTGCCAAATAGCAGTTGTCGACTGCTATCTAGCAGTCGACTGGATTGGTCGATTGCTATACGGCAGTGACCATCCACAATCGACTGCCATTAGCAGTCGACCAATCGTCGCATCCATCCTGGCCGTTGGATGATGCACGGTCCAACGGTCAGGATCCAGGAGCGCGGCGTCGGGTCGGTGTGAGGCCCACCCAGACTATATATATAAGTGGGGAGGCCTCATTGACATCATTTTTCAACCACCCCTCCTCAAGTGGGACATTGGGACCAAGCATGCCTAACATCCTTTGCTTAATGTTTTGAGAAGGCCTAGGGGGCGGTTGGAAGATTGGTTTAGGGTGCAAACCTTTGCCAATTTTGGATCCAATTTTTGTGGTGGAGCGGTGTGAATACGGCCGTGTTTGTGAACACATTTGAATTGTATTTGTGAATACAATAATAGCATGTTTTTAAACACGATGGAGGATCGAAGTTGGAGGATGCCGGAGGACGAGCCGGATGCACTGGCAGGGTGTACAAACGGCCCCTAAGCGGCAACGACATTCCGATGTGGGATCAGGAAGTGCTTCGGGAGCGGAAGCAAATATTACCCCCGTTCAGATAATAACGTTCCCGTCCGCCCAAGTGTCGGTGCCCCTACGAGCGGTCGAGGGGCTTCCGTGGCCTCTGGGTCGTCCAGTAGGAGCGGGAAACCAAGGGTAAAATTCTCGGATGCGATAACGGCAAAGGTCCACCAAGCCATAGTTGACTGGTATTTGAGGAATGGGGAGGCCGGCATCAAATTCCGTTTTTTGGAGCAGCCGAAACACAAGAGGGTTGAGATAATTAAAAGGGACCTGGAGGTTGCTATTCGACATGAAGTGGATGGCCCCGAGTTTAGCGGTGATAGGAATCTTGCCGGATTTGATTCCTGGGTGAAGAATAAGGCCCAAAATGGTATTTTCAACCTCAAGCAATTGGTCGAGAACATGTTCCTGGAGGGCGAAACAAGTCAGGTGTTGAGCCCCCGAGTTGTAAGAATCCGGGAAATATTTTTATGGTGGGATCCTGTGGCCAAAGGATTGTCCAAGACGGCCTCCAAAATAATTCCTCGGAAGGCGGAGAAATTGGAGAAGTGGCTAAGGGTATCGGGCCCATGCCAACTATTGTGGATTCCCGATACGGCAAATGTCGTGAATTTAGGGAGCATTAAGAAGATGGGGGTTACGGGGAGGTGAGGAAGATGAGGATCGAGGGCGACGATCGTCTCCTACCGGAGATTACGTGGGCTGAAAAGACCCCAAAGACATCGGATAGGCATAAAGCTCGTATCCAAATAAGTGCGGAGGCATGCGTTTTAAAAAGCACGCATCCAGGTTTCATCAAGTTTTCGTTAATCAACAGTGTGTCCAATGCGGGCTATACACTATGGTGGAACGGGGGCACTCTACGAGAGATGTTCATTCGGGATAGAGCCCACCGCCCAAATGCCAACATTTTGACAATGGGGGCAACCGAATGGCAACTCTATGACCAAGTCCAAAAGTTCCGGGCGAAGAGGGTAAAGTTGGCTTGGGCGTTGTTATGGATCATGGAGCCTTTGCACGCTGCAAATGTGCAACACAACGATCTATCCATTGACAACATTATGTTGCATTGAGAATCGGACGGGAGCCTAAAGATTGGGGTGTGCGATTGGAGATGTGCAACGCATTCGGGTGAGGATGTCATATCGCTATGGCATGCGGAAACCGTAGAAGCGAAGGAGAAGTTTTGGGTGGCACCGGAACTGTTTTACATCCAAAACAGGAGACACAAGGATCCCGATGTATATTACACCGCGGAGGCTGAGTGTTATGCGGTCGGCGTGCTTGCTCGACAACTTTGCAACGATGGTGATGACCGAACACTCTTTGCCGATGAAGAAAGGAAAATTTGGGATGTCACTTTGAGTGCATTGACCTGTGAGAACGTGTCCAACCGCATTTCATTGACCATCGCCAAACTACGGATGCAGATGCAGTTTGTGGGGTGGGATGGGATGAGCCCATAGACTGCTGGAGAACTAAGGTTAAGGATAGTGTTATGTCTGTTTAGTTCTTTAGGTAACATCGTAGGGATTAAGGTAGTATGCATGTATCATTGATATGGACAACCTTGTATATTTTTGATATCTTTACGATATACTTGTTTTAATACAACGCGGTTTTTTTTCCTTTACATATCATTGTTGGCTTTAATCACTTTTTTCCTAAAATATTTCCATCCATCCATATTCCACTATACCCAAACCATTAAAATTTAAACCCAACAAACATATGATGTTGATTGCATTTGTCTATTAATAGTATCAGTCGACGGCAATGGTCGACTACTACAACTGTAGTCGACGGCAATGGTCGACTACTACAACTGTAGTCGACTATCTTCGTCGACGGCCAACATAGCAGTCGACTACCACCGTCGACTGCAAATGTAACAGTCGACTACAATGGTCGACTACTATATAGGCAGTCGACAACTTAGTCGACTACTAAGTTAGTAGTCGATTAAGTGGTCGACTGTCTATATAGCAGTCGACCATGATAGACGACTGCTTGTATTGATGTCGAAATAATTACTTATCTGTAAAAAAAAATCCCATTAGTAATTTTTTTTACTACAGTAACATCCGTTTGGCATCACACCCTAGACGTGATGCGACGTGACGCAACATGATGCTTTTAGGCCGCATCACGTCCATTTATACATCCTTGGTCACTGCTGTACAAGAATCCAAAGTGGACGAGAAGCTCTGGAATATTGCTCACGTTCCTTATAATTCCTCCAAGGCTTGTTGGGCCATGTAGGAGGTTACCAAAAAGATATGCACTGCCAAAATTGTCACCAACGGCAAGGGCACCCCTACCCCAACAAACTTTGGAGTGTGGAACTATTATAAATTCACAACACCTAAAGTCGAAAAGTTTTTTTTTGCCTAGATGACATCGAGCATTGTGTTAAGGGCTCGCGTCGCAAGTAGGTCGACAAATTTTTTGTTGACCAGAAGAGACTTCCAATCCCGCCCGTGTGGCCTGTTAAGCTTGGCACTAACCTCATTCATTTGGAGATCCTTAATCTCAAAAACGCCGGCTTTCAACTCCCGCAAAAAGAACGCATCACTCCAATTTGCTTCTTCAATACCTCCGCTCCTCCCCTTGACCTCTTCTGTTGCAACCCTTGCTAGCACCCCTTAACTTATTTTGACCGCTTCGCAATTCTAGCAAGTGTCAAGCGCTAACCTGCACATCCCACACACATGCATGGTGTCACCAAAAGTACTCCACCCTTCGATTGCGTCTTAGTCCGAGTGGAATAGTATTGATGACACTTAGCAAACTCCTTCCTTAGTGACTCAATGTATCATTCCAATATGGCTTTGGAATGTACACAACGTTAATGGCTTTCTTAGTCGGCAACTCTTGAAAACACTTCAGAATGATATATCTCCTTCTTAATTACTCGGAATGACTTGAAATTTGTACCACAACTAGGAAACCTAAGAACAAAGCATCCCTCAGAATTTCATACAATTCCAAGCCTCTGTCCAAGAGTTATGCCCATTTCAGCTCGAAAATGTAGGCAAAGTTCAGAATGTCATAACTGCTGCTCCATTACTCCAAACATCCTCAGATTTTGACCATGTTCATATAAACAAGTTGTTTACTAACCCTCTAAATTTCAACGAAGTATCTTCTTCTGATCGGAAGTTATGCCCCTTACAACCTAGACTACTCAAAGAATCTCTCATTTACCAACTCTTGAAACACTTCAGAATGCTATATCTCCTTCTTATCTACTCATAATGACTTGAAATTTGTACCACAACTAGGAAACCTAAGAACAAAGCATGCCTCAAAATTTCATACAATTCCAAGCCTTTGTCAAAGAGTTATGCCCATTTCAGCTCGAAAATGTAGGCAAAGTTCAGAATGTCATAACTGCTGCTCCATTACTCCAAACATCCTCAGATTTTGACCATGTTCATATGAACAAGTTGTTTACTAACCCTCTAAATTTCAACGAAGTATCTTCTTCTGATCGGAAGTTGTGCCCCTTACAACCTAGACTACTCAAAGGACCCTAGTGTGTGAGAGAGAGGTCCAAGAGTGAGTGAAGAATGAGAGAGGGAGAATGAGCCTCCGTGCTCTCCTCCATGGGACTACCCCCTCCAACCACCAAGCATTCACCACCGTAGATCAAGCCATACCTACATCTAATGGTTGGCATCCACGGCCTCCACCATCCTAACCCTTGATCAAACTCCAAGATCCAACGGTTGACATCCGCGGCCGTCATCCGTCCTAATCTCCTCCGCTTGATGTCATCCTCCGTTCGTCTCCGTTCGTCCCGTTCGCCCGTTGTCATTCGTTGTCTTCCTTCATACTAACTACTTGCCCAAAGATAATTACTACTCACTAACTTCCTCTAACACCAATCCCAACACACAACCACTTATCACTTCAAACTAAATCTTAAATCAAAACAACAAAGCTTCACTCTTTTTATGATTTTAAGTACTTGAACAATTGTCAAGGACAAGTTTTACGGAACTTAAGAATTAACACAACATGTGAGCATCATATTTGGCTCACACATGATCAGTTCCCCATACCGCAGACCAGGATTGCTATGATAGGAGCAATGAGCAGAATTTCATGAGCAGTGAGCAGAATTTCATGAGCAGTGAGCAAACTTTAATGAGCAATGAATTCAATTTTTAGTCATCAAAAGTGAGAATTTATTTCTTCAAAATTTTAGTAACCATGTGACAAGGGCCTATATCCGTGGTAATATAAACTTAGAAACAAATTTAACAAAGACAAGATGACGTCATACAAGTTAGGACTGACGTCACATTATAAAAAATGAAGTAAATATGAAAAACTATAATTTGGGTACTTTGAGAAATAACATAGGTTTAGGGTCACAAGTAAAAAAACAAGTAAAAAACATATGAGTCAGCCTATGGGGTGACTGATCATTAGAAGAATATTTCATATGAGGTTTATTTACAATTACGGTGAAGCCTATGAACAAAGAAAGTAGAGGTCGAGATGAAGTTAATGATCATCATCCGTGTCAGCCTCCCGAGTAAGTCAGTCCACCATTTGGCAAATGATTTCATCAATGATTATTTTAGCAAAGTCTAAAACAAGTGTTGTCGGTGCTCTAGGGACGATGATGTTTCTTGTACCTAGAAAGGGTTGACATTCACATGTGTAAGTGGAAGTGCTCACTGCCAAGGATTGGGAAGGGGACATATTCGAGCTCCCTTGCATTGTCTCCGAGTGAGGCGAACACGAATACAAGGAATATCAACACAATAGTAATGTATAAGAAAAACTTGAAGACTTTATATTCAAAATGAAAGAAAATAGTAAATATAATGGAGTCAAGCTGTATCCGATTCTAAAGCACTCAAATCAAGGTACGCTTTTACACGAGTATCATAACGAGGACAACGTGAATGATCTGACGAAGAGTCAGATATAACACTACAATATGCCTGAGCTAAGTCTTCTGCATATGAAGGGAGGATAAAAGGAGCAGAAGGGCTCCTCGTAAACCATGGACGCTCAAAATGTGGTGAAGAAAATCTTGGAGGGCTCATCCAACTGCCAATCATCACGAAAAAATCCCAATGAATAACATATATGAAAAAGACATTTACAATAAGAGAGTGGTTGATGAATGTGAAGTTACAACTTACTCACATAGGCCTTTAAAAGGGGCATCAGGTATTGGCGATTCATCGTCAAGTTCAAGTGCGTCAAAAGTCCCACCAACATCAACAAGTGGGGTTGAAGGAAGAGCTTTGAGGGGTTTCAAAACCTCCTCAAAAAGCTCAGTGTCGCTCTCCAACGCCAAAATGTGGCGATTAGAAGACATTGCTACTCGGATGGATGCACCTGAAGTGAAGCAAACAATAATTAGTACTTGCAAACAAATGATAACATATACAATTAGAAATGATTGAAAAAATCAAGCAAACATATGAATTAAGAAAATAATTTCAGCTACTTACCTGTGGAAGCTATTAAATATGCAACAATACCATTTAGTGGAGAATTGCCATGGATAAAAATCTTAAGTAGGAGATCGGACTTTTGTTTAGGACCCCTCCAAGGCTTGCCATCACAAGCCTTGCACAACTGAGAGTTTGAATCAACAAAGTTAAAAATAACATCATCAATCGAGAGGTCCACATCCAGAATAAATGGATCATGTTCAATAGTTAGAGGTATCGGTTGCCGTGCAATAGCATTGGGGAGGGACCTAACCAAGAGAATGGCTTTGAATTTGAGTGTCTGCAAAACAAAAATATAATGTTAAAAATGATTTTGTATTTGACAAAAAAAATAATGAAGAATGAAAGAGCAGGAGGGGAGGGGACTGCTGGCAACCGCAGATTCCAAGTAGCGTTGGGAAAGAACAACAACGTGTAATGAGAATACAATAAGACCAAGACTCCAGCCATGGATAGTGAGGTAAGTAAGAAAAGGAGGTCTATCGGCAACTACAGACCTCCGGATTGCGAGAATCCAAATTAAATATGGACATAAGTAGGACAAGAATGACTATGACAACATTATGATAATTTAATGGGGGTTAAATGGAAAATAAATAGATATTATTTAAACATAGTGCAAGAAAAAAAACTTACATTCTTCGCAAGGTTGATTGGATTCGCCAAATGCATAGAATTTATAATTGTCCATTCGTCGAAGACTTTAAACTTGTAATTTTTAAGAAATCCAAGCACATCTTTTTTTATATTGATGAAGTCAGGGTAAAACATCAATAATGCTCCGTCGTCATGAAGGTATTGGTGTGCGAATGCCATAAGCACTTGAAGGAATGAAGGAGAGAGAGCATTCCAAAGAGGAATATGTGAAGGAGGATCGGAAACACCGAGAACACGCAATCCATCTGGGTAGTCAGCTATAATCAGGACAACATCTGGCTTCTCGTTCACTATGCCATCAAAATAGAACTTCCGGTCTGTACCAATCTATAAAAAAAATATCAAATTAATACATTGGGTTAGAAAATGAGAAGATGAAAAATTTCCAAAATAAGTGGATAGAACAAATTTAATTCAATGTAGCACATCTAATTGATTAAGTCATTGAAATATACAAATCAAAATTACCAAAAAGTTCAAGGTAAGGTTTTATTACAGTTGTCAAAAAAGATCGGATGTCCTCATATGCAGGAGGCCACTCCTTCGTTCGCTGCCTCTCTTTCACTATACGAACAAATGAATCATTGAGAATCAATGATTTCGAAGAAGAAACACAAGGAAGAGGATGTAAATTCTGCATCCTACCTTTCATAGATGACGACAGATGGGATAGGGGAGTAGGGGAAGATGAAACAGGTAGTGTTAGAACATGATGGGTAAACTTTGGTCTCTTACTTCGAGGTGAAGAAGGACCAACAACATTGACTTGTTGAGAGAGTTGAATAATATGTATGTCATCTTCATTTTCTCCATGAAGAACATCAACAACATGATGTTGAGTTTTTCTCTTCCGTGCTCTCTTGGCCGGTGCTTTAGGACTCAGAACTAGAGCTTTAGAGACCTTGCCTACAAGAGTTGGCTCCAAAGACTCACGTAATGTAATCTCAAAAGAAGGTGGTTTTTGGACAGGGCAATCTAAGTACCACCCACATATAGAAAAATGAATGGAATCCCATGATTTAAGCATTGCTTCAGTGAACATACAGTCTTCACTATCTTTATCCAAATAATTGGCAAAAAAACTCGGAGTTCTAGAAACTGCCTTTGTAAAGACAAGAACAAACTTAAAGTATCGATATAGGACACGACGCACTGCCTCCTTAAAATTTAATTGATCATCAGGTTTGTTGTTCTTGTGAACACCTTCATCAGCAGCAAATTCCCTAAAGAATGCCGTCTCCTACAATGAAATTTGCATTGTCTCAACATAGTCAGTGAGAAAAAGAAGATGATCTGACCCTTCAGGTGTGTAGTCGATGTTGATGTCCATGTCTGAAATCGTGGCATCGAACAATGTGACAGCTTCTTGCGTTAACTGCAAAGTCCAGTAATAAATTATGTTAAGTATGAAAATGACATCATATTAAAAATCAATCAAGGTATTAATCATTAAGGTGCTTAGCATAATATACATGTGCCCACTATGTTGCCTTGTGTAACCATGATGGAAAAGCGTGGTCATTAAATCCCAATTTAGAAAACTTTAGGGATTCACGCAAACTCAAAGACTGGTTCCATCGTTGGAGCCACTTCACTTTCATTAATGAATCCATCGCTGATGTAGCAAGCATCCATAACTTCTCTTGTTGCATTTCTGGAGATTTTTCATGTTCTTCATAATGCAATTTAATTTGTCCCAAGAACTCCGGAGTATGCTTTGGATCTGCAATAGGCAATTGTTTCTTCAATTCAGAATTAGATGAAGACTTCACCTTGTTCACCGCCTTATTGATAAATTCATGTACGCTACTGGTCGTCCAATCCTCTTTGTTGGGATACTTGTCATAAAAACGCCTCTGGGCAGCAGCAGCTGCATCCCCAATTTCTTGCTGCAAGTCCTCACATTAATGAACAGTTTAGACAAATGGTAAGTCATAAACTTAAATTGAAAAAAAAATTGAGTGTAATTGAAATATGGACAATAAATAATTACTTGGTATAAAACTGAATTCAACGATTTAGCTGTTAGAGTATACCAAGTCCGTTTGGAGGATTTTTGTTTGGCTTCCGAAGCCGCTATATCCTCTTGAAAAACCAGATTCTCAAAATATTGCAAAGGTTGAGGAGCAACACTTTGGATTCTGTACAACTTATGCACCAAATTTGTAATCATATGTGATTTTTGATTTCTCTTACAAATATTAAAAATACAAAAAATTATTAAAACCAAAATGCAACAAATAATATGTTTGATATTAGTCATAATAGTAACTAAACTTCCAAAACATATAAAAACATACTTACCAATTTACTTCATGCAAGGCTGTTAGCATTCCCAAAACATCGTCCTTCACCTCAAGAACAATGCTTTCAACTTCAAAGTGCCACTCAAAATCATCAGCAGGGTCTTTGTTGATAATTGGTAACCATGCTTGTAATCGATGGTTGCCATCCCAAACAAAAAACATCTTATTGGAAAAACCTCTCAGATCAGCATCAACCTTTAAAAAAATTTCAAACTCATTATTGGCTTTTACCCAGTTGTCACTCTAAGTGGAAATGATATTAGAGGTCACTTCCATAGTCTTGCCTTCATTATTTTCAATGGATATATAAAATACATCATTCCTTTCCATATACCCACACGATACAAAATGACTGGCAAGATTCATGACATCATTTTAAAAAAAGGACGCATAACAGGAAGAGAAACCATCCTATACAAGGGAATATTAAACTTGGATTTCCATTTGGGATGAAAACGAAGTCTTTCGAGACGGGATGCGGTGTTGACTGTCTCATTTTTCAATATATTATGGATCTCTGTCTCCAATTGTGGTTCGGACAACGAGTCTTCTAACGCATCCAAACTCTCCATTTCCTCTGCACCCAACATTAATAGAATTTCGTGGTTAACACATTTAGTATCAATACCCTCCCAGCTGACCACCCTTCATTCTAAAGGCCATAACTTCTACATGCCAAGTCCAAATGAAAAGATCATTACCTCTATGGAAAGCTCATATCAGCATCTGCAATGTCCAAAATCCTCAAAACAAACTAAAGCAATGGCTAGATAATATGGCCTAAGAAAGCATTGCCATCAACCGCATACCCTCCCAGTTGACCACCCTCCATTCAAAAAGTCATAACATCTACATGCCAAGTCCAAATGAAAAGATCTTTGCCTCTATGGAAAGCTCACATCAGCATCTGCAATGTCCAAAAATCTCAAAACAAACCAAAGAAATGGCTAGAAAATATGGCCTAAGAAAGCATTTCCGTCAACCGCATGCCCTCCCAGCTGACCACCCTTCATTCTAAAGGCCATAACTTCTACATGCCAAGCCCAAATGAAAAAATCCTTACCTCTATGGAAAGCTCACATCAGCATCTACAATGTCCAAAAATCTCGAAACAAACTAAAGCAATGGCTAGATAATATGGCCTAACAAAGCATTGCCATCAACCGCATACCCTCCCAGCTGACCACCCTCCATTCAAAAAGCCATAACATCTACATGCCAAGTCCAAATGAAAAGATCCTTACCTTTATGGAAAGCTCACATGAGCATCTACAATGTCCAAAAATATCAAAGCAAACCAAAGCAATGGCTAGAAAATATGGCCTAAGAAAGCATTGCCGTCAACCGCATACCCTCCCAGCTGACCACCCTTCATTCTAAAGGCCATAACTTCTACATGCCAATTCCAAATGAAGAGTTCCTTACCTTTATGGAATGCCCACATTAAAGTTTACAATGTCCAAAAATTTCAATGGAAACAAAAGCAATGGCTAGGAAATATGGCTTAGAAAAAGCACTGCCGTCAACCGCATACCGCGTGGGTATCACCACGCGGAAAACACAAAAAAATGACTAGGGCTATATGACCGGATATGTCTAGCGGTTTCATGACCATCCTTCATTGTAAAGGGGTTAACTCCTACATGTCGTGTCAAAATGGAAAGATCCTTACGTCTATGGACCCACCACTAGGAGTGACCACTTCCAGCAATTGCATATTACCAAGGGTAACCATGACAATGGAGAAGAATGAGAACTAAAATCCAACACTAATGTCCAACATTCATTGTTCTTGTCTAATACAAAGCCACTAATAACCACCAAATAAGACCACCACTAATACAAAGCACTATGACTACACACTAAGACGACCTAACACTAAACACTAGTATTGAGAACAACAAATTAACTTATAATCTATGTGTGAAGGCCGAGTTAGGATTACTCACCATCATCTTCCTCATCATCTTGTTCTTCAGAACTATCGTTGTCGTCATCCTCTCCACTTGGATTTTCTTCCAAACTACCGTGATGAATCTCTTCCACGTTAATGTTCTCTTCTCTTTCTGAAATCTAATATCAAAAACATTACTCAACAGATGAGTTATATACATTCAAAAAAACATTAAACACAACTACTGAAAGAATAATTATCGCTATACACTACCTCTTCGTTGCTAAATAATTTCACAGGATGATCATGCTCCATGTTGCCAATTGGGGTAGATATCTGCTGAACCTGAGTTTCCAAAACAACCTCCTCCTGAATAGCAAACAAAGTCTTTACGGTATCGCCAATATCTGCAATGCTTCTCTTCAAAACACGACTCTTCATCCGTATTCCACCCGATTTCTTTCGATTTGTGAAATACAAACGCCCTCCTTCCACCCTCTTCTTGCGTTTTTTGCTGCTACGAGTATTGATTTGATACTCCTCAACATCCAAGCTTCTCAGCATCTGGATTCGCACCGCTGACTAAGACATCTCATTCTCTGCTCGCTTCTCAAACAAATTAACTGCCGATTTACTACACAGTTTAAAGTTTTAGGGATTGGGTTTTAGGGTTAGGGTACCAAAACCCTAAATCACTATATTCTCCAATACTATACTATGACGCGTTTGTTGTCTATATTATACTTTATTGTCACGTGCCACGATCAAATTCTTGTCCACAAAATTAGAATATAATTCTATGAATAGTTTGTCAAGCTTTTACTTCCTAAGTTGTCATCATTAAAAATGGAGTCTTCATTTTTCATCATTTTTAATAATATTAAAAAATCCATATATTCTGTTAGATATTTATAGTTGGACGCCTTCAATGTTTTTTCTAATTTTTAAATAACTTGATAGCGCTATATTTTGATAACATAGGTTTCATGTAATTTTTATTCTATTTGATGTCCACCTAAGAAATCTTGAAAAGTTTATTGGTGTGAATGTTTGTTGTTAGTATGCACTCTCTTTGACATGGCTTCGATTCGGGTTGAAGGTCGTCAGGCCCCTATGAGAGTTCCTCCTGAAAGTGATGGTCGAATTCTTGTTAACGTCCATATGTTGTCTTTGAAATTTGGTTTCAAACAGGATTCTATTTTTTTAGAAGAGGAAATCTTTGATGACTCCGGAGAGTTGTCATACACAATTGCAGTTCCGCCTTCTACAGATGGCGAAGAAAAAATATGGGTGTTATGTCCATCCAATTATTGTGCAATGGGAGACCTATTGGCCCTTCATGAGTTCACAAGTGTGGTAGGTTCAAAGTCTGCCTCAGTGATTCATATTGTACATGATATTGAACCTGAACTTATTCACTTGGATGATTCAGAAGTAGAGTCTGCCGTAGGTGATATCCCATCCATGTCTAAGGGCCAGCATAGTGTTCCTGCAGTTCCTCTGCCGCATTCTCCGTCTGGCTCAAAAATGTTGTATCAAAAACCTCCCCTCACCCCGCTATCCAAGGTAAATCTTAGTGCGGTTGATTGCATTCGTAAGTTACAGTTTAGAAAAGAAGCCAAAAGTGAGCTTAGTAAGCTGTCACCAAAAATCCTCCACCCTTTGTGAGGCCAAACCCCCCACCCTTAAGCGTCCGTAGTCCGAGTAGTGGGTTTGGGCTCACATTCCTCCGCGGTATTGGATGTGGACTTGGATGAGTCCATAGTGCAAGGTTCACCCTTCAAGTGGTCTTGGATTTAACTAGCTCCTTCATAAACCCAACTCCTTCATGAACCCAACTCCTTAGCTTCTAACTAAATAAACCCAGCTCCTTCATAAACCCAGCTCCTTCATGAACCCAGCTCCTTAGCTTCTAACTAAACAAACCCAGGTCCTTCATAAACCCAGCTCTTTACTTTCTAACTAAACAAACCCAGCTCCTTCATAAACCCAGCTCCTTCATGAACCCACAACTTTGTAGTTGTAATCCCCAACTACCTCACTAATTATTCAAGCCCTTAACTAATCTTCCTACCTAATTTTCCTAATTCTACTAACAACCCCTTTCTAATCACACAATTCTTCTCTAATCCTAAAATCCTAAAATCCTAGAGAGGAGAGGGGGAGAGAGAATTTCCTAACTTCACTAAGACTAACTAATCCACACAAGTATATTTTTGCACTCATCACAACCTCAAGTGCTCAACTCTTAAACATGGAACTTGCAACCACGTGTATTCAAAACATGAACTTTAAGTACCACAAATTGGAATCATGAATTAACTTTAAAATCCTCCACGTCAACACTAATTCTACCAAGAGGTCAAGCCCTCTTCAAGGCTAACAAGCCTTGGCTCTCAAACTAAAAACTAAGCACACACATGTGCTCCAATATGGCTTCCCACACCCACACTTATAACTCGTGGGGTGCCTTGGAGCACAAAAGAAAGAGAGGATGAGTGAGGGAAGAATGAGGGATTATATAGTAAGCTTGAGGGGGTGAGCACCCTCAAGGCTCACGATAAGCCCTTGAGATTTCCTCCTACTTAGTAGGCGCCAATCCTATCTTCTAAGCCTTCCTCCCTCAAATGATCAACAAGGATCCTAATTCGAACATTTAACTAGCCTTGGCTTTCTACCTACCACACTTTACCAAACTTGGGATGCTTCAACCCAAACTTAGCCTCCTTCGCTTTCCGCCGCCATAACTTTCTCCCCTTACTTTCCCAAATCGTTGCTCACCACTTAATTCAAACCACGATGCTTAACTCGTGATTTGATTGGTGCTTTGAGAATTTGCTTATCCTCCACCTTGCATTCTTCCTTGGACCTTCCCCATTAAGTGGCCATGATGAGGTGGTCCACTTGTGCGCTCCATGTGATCCTCCATTCATCCCAATTCGAATGCACTTGCCTCTTGAGTCACTTTGGTTGTCTCCATCCATTTGTACTAGCCTACTCACTAACTACTCAATCCAAGTTCTCCTTACCTATCCTCATTCACTCAAATCCTTCCGAAGGTAAAAACACAATAACAACTCACATCCTAGCCTCTTACAACATGGTACTTCTAAGACTAACATTTCACTCTTTTTATATTTTTGTGAAGTAACATGCTACTTCAAAGTGCATCAACTAACGTTTCAAGGGTCTAAGACTAAATGTGGGCACCCTTTTGGGCTCACATAATTGGCGACCATCGGGGGATGAATCCAAACATCTCTTGCTCCAAGGGTAAGTTGCCTAGTCAAGCTCGGTACTCCTTACATCTACTTCCCGATGTACGGGTAGGAAAGAGCTCACCATTCAACGTTTCCAATTGAATTGAATTATTAGGAAAGACCTCATAGACAAGGTAAGGTCCTAACCATATTGCATCGAATTTCGCCGGAAATTCAAGCTTTCGTGCGTCTTGAATCATGACCATCATTCCCGGTGTTAGGGCCCTTCTCTTATGTCGTTTGTCGAAAGTAATCTTTCTCCTTCTTTGGATTGCCTCAATATGTTGAGCCGCCATTCTCCTCCCTTCGTCAAGTGCTTCCAAATCGGTTAGTCGATTTCGTAAGGATTGACTTTCGGTAAGTCTCGTACTCACGGCCACCCTAAGTGACTCGACTTCATATTCGATTGGTAGTGTCGCTTCAAGACCATAGACTAAGGAAAATGGTGTAGCACGCGTAGTTACCTTATAGGTTGTACGGTATGCCCAAAGTGCCGCCGTTAGTTTCGTATCCCAATCCCGCTTCGAGTCTATAACCGTCTTGCGTAGTATACTCACCAAAATTCCGTTAACCCTTTCCGTTTGTCCATTGGTTTGTGGGTGGTAGGGAGTAGTCTTCCGGTGATCAATTTTAAATTTCTCTGTCATCTCTCGAATCAAGTCATTCAAAAAGTGAGTACCCCTATCGCTTACTAGGATCTTCGGCACCCCGAACCGCGAAATTATGTTTTCGTACATAAATGTTGCCGCGTGTTCCGCCGTGTCGGTCTTCACCGCTTTGGCTTCCGCCCACTTGGTGAGGTACTCGGTTGCCACCACAATATATTTCATTCCTTTTGAAGATTGGGGATGGACCTCACCCACATAGTCGATGCCCCATTTTTCGAAAGGAATTAAGGGTAATGATACATGTAAAGGCATCTCCATTCTAAGGTCGTTTCGGGCATACCGTTGGCAAGCGTCGCATTTCCTTACATAGTCATGGGCGTCCTTAAATAGTGTAGGCCAAAAGTAGCCCGCTCTAAGTATTTTTTGCCCGGTGAGTTGACCCGAGAAGTGACCGCCGCAAGCGCTATCGTGGCAAGCGATTAAAATCGCTTCAACCTCCGTTTTTGACACGCATCGTCGTAAAATACCATCGGACCCCCTTCTAAACAACCTATGGCCCACTACAACAAATTGCCTACTATTTACCCTCACCTTCCTTCTCTCTTCTTTTGTCCACTCTTTGGGCAACTTGTGGGTTGTTAGAAATTCCACTATGCCCGCATACCACTCCGGTGTAGAAGTGACCACAAAGAGGCTATCATCTACTAACATATCATTTACCGGATTTTTTCCTATCTCCTCCGGCAACCTAGACAAGTGGTCCGCTTGTAAATGCATACGACCCGGTTTATATTCCGCCGTGTAGTCGAATTCTTCTAATAACAAAACCCACCTAGCTAACCTACCACTTAACTCCGCCTTGTTAACTAGATACTTGATAGCCATGTGGTCAACAAAAAATACAACCGGGTTGCACATGAGGTAATGCCTAAACTTTTTAACGGAAAACACCATGGCTAGGCACTCCCTCTCCGTTGTAGAGTAGTTTCTTTCGGCGGGGGTCAATTGCTTACTCGCATAAGCTATAGGTTGATCCTTCTCTTTTTCTCCCGTTGCTTGACAAAGCGCACTCCCTATTGCCACATTACTAGCATCACACTAGACGTGAAAAGGTTTACCCCAATTGGGTGGTATCAACACCGGATAGGTGCTCAACCTATCCCGCAATTCCTCAAAGGCTTTTTGACAAGCATCCGTCCACTCGAATTTGACATCCTTTTTGAGCAAATGGGTAATGGGCACCGCTATCTTTGAAAAATTAGGAATAAGTTCCCGGTACCATCCCACATGTCCTAACAACTTAGAGATCCCCTTGGAATTGGTTGGAGTTGCCAAGTCGCTTATGGCCGCAATCTTATCCGGATCGGGTTCTCTACCTTTCTCACTAACAACATAACCCAACAACACTCCCTTATTCACTCCCAAAAATGTCTTATCCGGGTTCAATGCTAACCTCATCTTCCTACACCTAACCAATGCCTCCCTAACACAATGTAGGTGATCGTCCACATTACTTTGTGTGCTAAAATCGTCCACAAAGACGGTCATGGATTTGAACAACAAGTCGGTGAAGATATACATTACTAATCGTTGGAAAGTAGCCGGGGCATTACATAACCCAAATGGCATCACTACCCACACAAAAGTACCCCAAGGTGTAGTAAAAGCCGTTTTATGGATATCTTGGAGGGCTATGGAAATTTGATTATAACCCGCATACCCATCCATAAAGGTATATCGCGAATGACCTCCAACCTCCTCAAGCAACAAGGTGATAAAAGGTAAGGGGAAGTGATCCTTTTGTGTGCACGAATTCAATTTCCTATAGTCGACACAAACCCTTAATTTCCCATTTTTTTTCTTTACTAAGACCATAGGAGAAACCCAATCCGTGATTTCCACCGGCTTGATAAACCCGGCCTTCAATAACCTTTCCAATTCCGCTTTCACCAACAATTGCAATTGAGGATTCATCCTCCTCTCCTTTTGTCTAATTGGCCTCGCCCCCGGAATTAAAGGAATCCGGTGCTCTACCATTTCCCTAGGAATTCCCTTAAGCTCATCGTAGGACCATGCAAAAGTATCACTAAACTCATCCACCAAATTGCTATACTCCCTAACCTCTTTCTCCCCCAATTTGGAACCCATCTTCATTTGTCGGGTTTTTCCATTCTTTAATTTCACATCCACGTACCGCCAATCCGCTTCCGACACATGTGCTTGTTCCTCTTTGTTCCGATACCAATCGGAAGGCACATTGGGGTAATCTTTCACATCTTGACCTACAACTATCCCCGTAGACGTGGTCTTGAAATGTAAAGGCTCCTCCAATTTCGATGACTCAATAATCACATCCTCCTCTTGAGTCCCATCTACATGAATTAAACTAACCTCACCCTCTTCCACGTCATCTACCCAAGGTGTTAACCCACCGCTAACCCACTCTTCCTCGGTGAGCACCTCACATGGCTCCAACAATGAGCCCTCTCCTAAACTAACACTAGGAAATTCACTCCCTAAGCCTACTTGGTGAAATGTAACCATTACATCAACCTCGGACTCGGGGTACTCCCTTAGCCATTGGGCATAATCCCCATTATCCCCATAATTGTAAAAATTAGGACCTAGACTTCCCGAGCCCGAATCTATAACAACCCTTTGACCTTCGGGATGGACGACTCCCACCAATGCCTTGCCAATCTCATTCTCGTTTAAGTCATCAATTTCCTTCTCCAATGGCAAATACATCTCCTTCTTCATCCATCCTTCTAATGAACCAATGGACACTATGACCCTATTACCCTCCGGACCATAAGTGATGGATGGTTTAGGTCCACCCCAATTGACCATAGCATTCGCCATCCGCAACCAAGGCCTACCTAGCAAAATGGGGAAGGTGTCCTTGTTGGAGTGCATTTTAATGACATGGAAGGTGACCAAGTACTCCTCGCCTCCCGTAGTCATTCTACAATCCTTGATCATCCCCAAAGGCGTAGTCGAACTTTGATTTGCCATATTTATGACCAAAGGTGAAGGCCCCGTGAGTCCAAGTCCCAATTTTTTCATAGTATCCTCCGGTAGTATATTTAGACTACTCCCTCCGTCGACTAGCACATTAGGAACCACCTTATCTACTATAACAACTTCTATTTCTATAGCTTTCACGTCTCTTCCACCTTGTGATTGGATCCTAGCGGCTATTTTAGCTTTCACCTTCCTCATCCTCTTGTGTACCGGCATTCCCTCCTTTAATGTTTTCCTTGCCGTGGGTGAAATTTCCAATAGTTGGCCGAAAGTAATATCCGCCTTGAGTGTACTAAGGTCCGCCCACAAGTCGTACCCGGTAGATCTTTCCACCTTAGAATTACCCACTACGTCGAATTCGTCTACGGGAACCCCCGGTCCTTCCCATTCACCCACATCGCTATTATCCAAGTCATGTACCGCATTAGTCCTCTCCCTATCTTGTAAAATTATATTTTCCCTCTCCACATCCTTAGTAGCTCTTCTAGCTACCCTATCCAACTCGGAGAGATTAATCTCTTCATCCGAAGAGTAATTTCCTTGCTCTCCTATTCCTACCTCCAACGGGGCATCCCCTCTCCTAGCCCTAGTAGTTACCGCTAGTGCAGGTGCTTCTTCAACCACACCCTTACCCTTCACTAACTCATATGTAATAGCATTGGTGTGAGGAGGCCATTGACTTTGCTCCTCTCCAATTCTCGTTGGGAGAGGAAGCATGTCATCACATGTGGCCTCCAACACTCCATCCATGAACCTAACATCTTGGGAGTTAGATGGTCCCGGATCCGTTGGAGGCGCTTGTCTCCCGTTACTACCATTAGGTGGAACTCCTTGTCTATTTTGTATTGGAATGTAACCGGTTGTAGTTTGCATGCCCGCCGGTGGATGAAAAGTTTGCCTAGCATTACTATGGTCATAGTATAAGTTAGGTGGCCTAAGTTCATTGGCCGGTACTCCTTGTGGCCTAGCACCTCGCATATTATCCCTTGCTTGTTGTTGTGGATTAGCCACCGGGTAAGGGACATTAATTATTTTGTCCGGTTGGCGACACGTATCCGAGGGATGACTTCCTCCACAATTGCTACAATTAAACTCTTGACCTTCGGACCAACATTGTCCTTGAGCGTGCCACCTTCCACAAAAGGGATGAAATTCCTTCTTCTCTAAATTTTGGCCACCTTGCCCTCTAGGTTGTGGTCCTCTATTGCTTCCATTTCCATAGTGAGGTGGCGCTTGACCTCGTTGATTTTGTTGAGGTGGGTTACCGTTTCCTCTTTGGTCACGGTTTTGTCCACTTCTACAAAATTGACGCGTGTGGCCCGGTTGGCCACATTGGACACACCATAATCCGGAAGAATGCCTACCCGACTCAACCGGGGGTGGAGGCCCCGGTTGTTGACTCCGGATCATTAATGACATTTGATCCGTGAGGCTTTGCATTTGTTTTATCATAGCCTCTTGGAATCCTAGTTGGCTAGCACCTAGTCTTCTCTCAACCTCCTCCAAGTGTGGATCCGTTCTAGGGGCCGGTAGTGCCAAAAGAGGTGCCGGTTCCCTAACCGCTAAAGGTCGGGGGCCGGTGTCCACAATGGCATATGGAATTTGGTTCTCATACTTAGCGGGTTCTACCGCTACCACCCTAGGGCGTATGGGGATGAATTGTGGGATCAATTCATCCTCCCTTCTCCATAGCCTTTCGTGATCTTTATCCAAGTTTTCAATATCTCTAGCCGCACGCTTGGCATCCGCCAAGGTCAAGGGATTCCTTTCTAGAACACCCCTAATAGTTCCGGACTTAAAAAACCCTTGAATGAAAAATTGCTTTAGCGTGTCGTCGTTGAGCATGGTACCCACAAATCTAGTGCACACTAAATCAAACCTCCTAATGTAAGCCGAAATTTCTTCCTCCCTTCCTTGCTTCAATGACGACAATGCCCTTAATGCGGTACTTTGACCCACTTCCGGCCTAAATTCGTTAAGAAACTCCCTTTGTAATTGTTCCCATCCCCTAAAATGTCCCTCAGCATGATCCCGATACCATTCATAGGCTTCCCCCTCTAGAGTGGTAGGAAACCACACTAACCAATAACCCGGGTCGGTTATGAGGAAGCTAGCCAACCGTTCGATATACCGTTCCATGTGCCGAGAGGGGTCCTCATCCTTGGTCCCATAAAATTTAGGGAGATGAGATGGCATATCCATCGCCGCTAAATTTTGTGGAACCACAATTGGTAGGCCTCTTGGCCTAACCAATGGGTCTATTGGAGGTATAGGAGGTATGGGCGGAATTGGGGGTATGGGTGGTGGATCCATCCCCCGTTCCTCGGCCATGGTGACCGGTGAACTATTCAACAATCCCCTATCAACTTCTACCGGGAATTCTTCTCTAAGTGTGTAATTTTCCGAAGAAGTTTCACCACTCAATTTGGAGGGAGTGATCTCCTCTTCAAGTTGAGCTCCAAGTTCTAAGGTGTCTAGAATTGACCTAGTCCTAGGTTCGACGTTCAAACAACTCTCTATTCTAACATTATCTTGTTCTAATCTATCACTGATTTTAGAGGACCGCCTCTTTCGAGTAGATTTCTCTAGTCCTACTATCAAACTTGGTTTTTGTGAGCGAGTCCTACCTTGCATTCCATAAGAATCGATCGACCCTCACTTGACCACACATAATCCTAGCAATTCCCCTCTTAATATTTTCACTTGTCTTGGTGTGGTTATAATTTTTTTAGGAGGTGAGGAAAAGAACCTGCAAGCCCACTTAGGTGAAAGAATCCCAATAGGGGATAGGCATGTTCATGTTAATTTTTTGGTTAAGTCGGAGCATCACCTCCGCACCTTCCCGCAAATTAACACTCACCACAATACCGATTGTGAGGGGGTGACCTTCCGAGTAGATTATGTTAAAAGTCGAGGCTTCACCCTTCAACTTCTCACACCATCCACAATTCGGGAATTACCCTTTACAACGGATAACAACAATCACGAGTACAAAAGGCATTCCTTAATTAGTTAATGAGTTCACTTTGAAGAAATAAACATACCTTGAGCAATCGCATCCCCCTGTGAGTTAGCACTCCCCTCAATCGTGACTCAATGTAACAACACCATAAACTTTGTGAAATATTAATTTAATCTAGAGCATGAAATGACAACTCCCAAAACTTTGAGACTCACCCCGAGGTGAGTGTCAAAGTTCAATGTCCTAAGGTGAATTTACCCTCTAATGTTTTAATGAGCTACTCGGTTATAGGTTCCTTTTAAGTTCTTAGCAAATCCCCAAAAAGGTTGAGGACGTACCTTCGCCGCGCTCCTTCCTCAAAAATGAATTTGCGTAATTGACAATGCAATTCATTCCAAGGAATAGTTGAAATACAATGAATTCAAATGTAACCCAAAGAGAGAATACTTACCGAGTTTCGGGTGCTCCTTCCCTTCTCTCAAGTTTGTGTCTCCAATTTTTCCTAGTTGCCTCCAAGTCTCCTAGTCGCCTCCAAGTCTTGTAACTACCTTCCGCTTCGCTCCCGGCGGACGCACCAATTATGTGAGGCCAAACCCCCCACCCTTAAGCGTCCGTAGTCCGAGTAGTGGGTTTGGGCTCACATTCCTCCGCGGTATTGGATTTGGACTTGGATGAGTCCATAGTGCAAGGTTCACCCTTCAAGTGGTCTTGGATTTAACTCCTTTATAAACCCAACTCCTTCATGAACCCAACTCCTTAGCTTCTAACTAAATAAACCCAGCTCCTTCATAAACCCAGCTCCTTCATGAACCCAGCTCCTTAGCTTCTAACTAAACAAACCCAGGTCCTTCATAAACCCAGCTCTTTTACTTTCTAACTAAACAAACCCAGCTCCTTCATAAACCCAGCTCCTTCATGAACCCACAACTTTGTAGTTGTAATCCCCAACTACCTCACTAATTATTCAAGCCCTTAACTAATCTTCCTACCTAATTTTCCTAATTCTACTAACAACCCCTTTCTAATCACACAATTCTTCTCTAATCCTAAAATCCTAAAATCCTAGAGAGGAGAGGGGGAGAGAGAATTTCCTAACTTCACTAAGACTAACTAATCCACACAAGTATATTTTTGCACTCATCACAACCTCAAGTGCTCAACTCTTAAACATGGAACTTGCAACCACGTGTATTCAAAACATGAACTTTAAGTACCACAAATTGGAATCATGAATTAACTTTAAAATCCTCCACGTCAACACTAATTCTACCAAGAGGTCAAGCCCTCTTCAAGGCTAACAAGCCTTGGCTCTCAAACTAAAAACTAAGCACACACATGTGCTCCAATATGGCTTCCCACACCCACACTTATAACTCGTGGGGTGCCTTGGAGCACAAAGGAAAGAGAGGATGAGTGAGGGAAGAATGAGGGATTATATAGTAAGCTTGAGGGGGTGAGCACCCTCAAGGCTCACGATAAGCCCTTGAGATTTCCTCCTACTTAGTAGGCGCCAATCCTATCTTCTAAGCCTTCCTCCCTCAAATGATCAACAAGGATCCTAATTCGAACATTTAACTAGCCTTGGCTTTCTACCTACCACACTTTACCAAACTTGGGATGCTTCAACCCAAACTTAGCCTCCTTCGCTTTCCGCCGCCATAACTTTCTCCCCTTACTTTCCCAAATCGTTGCTCACCACTTAATTCAAACCACGATGCTTAACTCGTGATTTGATTGGTGCTTTGAGAATTTGCTTATCCTCCACCTTGCATTCTTCCTTGGACCTTCCCCATTAAGTGGCCATGATGAGGTGGTCCACTTGTGCGCTCCATGTGATCCTCCATTCATCCCAATTCGAATGCACTTGCCTCTTGAGTCACTTTGGTTGTCTCCATCCATTTGTACTAGCCTACTCACTAACTACTCAATCCAAGTTCTCCTTACCTATCCTCATTCACTCAAATCCTTCCGAAGGTAAAAACACAATAACAACTCACATCCTAGCCTCTTACAACATGGTACTTCTAAGACTAACATTTCACTCTTTTTATATTTTTGTGAAGTAACATGCTACTTCAAAGTGCATCAACTAACGTTTCAAGGGTCTAAGACTAAATGTGGGCACCCTTTTGGGCTCACATAATTGGCGACCATCGGGGGATGAATCCAAACATCTCTTGCTCCAAGGGTAAGTTGCCTAGTCAAGCTCGGTACTCCTTACATCTACTTCCCGATGTACGGGTAGGAAAGAGCTCACCATTCAACGTTTCCAATTGAATTGAATTATTAGGAAAGACCTCATAGACAAGGTAAGGTCCTAACCATATTGCATCGAATTTCGCCGGAAATTCAAGCTTTCGTGCGTCTTGAATCATGACCATCATTCCCGGTGTTAGGGCCCTTCTCTTATGTCGTTTGTCGAAAGTAATCTTTCTCCTTCTTTGGATTGCCTCAATATGTTGAGCCGCCATTCTCCTCCCTTCGTCAAGTGCTTCCAAATCGGTTAGTCGATTTCGTAAGGATTGACTTTCGGTAAGTCTCGTACTCACGGCCACCCTAAGTGACTCGACTTCATATTCGATTGGTAGTGTCGCTTCAAGACCATAGACTAAGGAAAATGGTGTAGCACGCGTAGTTACCTTATAGGTTGTACGGTATGCCCAAAGTGCCGCCGTTAGTTTCGTATCCCAATCCCGCTTCGAGTCTATAACCGTCTTGCGTAGTATACTCACCAAAATTCCGTTAACCCTTTCCGTTTGTCCATTGGTTTGTGGGTGGTAGGGAGTAGTCTTCCGGTGATCAATTTTAAATTTCTCTGTCATCTCTCGAATCAAGTCATTCAAAAAGTGAGTACCCCTATCGCTTACTAGGATCTTCGGCACCCCGAACCGCGAAATTATGTTTTCGTACATAAATGTTGCCGCGTGTTCCGCCGTGTCGGTCTTCACCGCTTTGGCTTCCGCCCACTTGGTGAGGTACTCGGTTGCCACCACAATATATTTCATTCCTTTTGAAGATTGGGGATGGACCTCACCCACATAGTCGATGCCCCATTTTTCGAAAGGAATTAAGGGTAATGATACATGTAAAGGCATCTCCATTCTAAGGTCGTTTCGGGCATACCGTTGGCAAGCGTCGCATTTCCTTACATAGTCATGGGCGTCCTTAAATAGTGTAGGCCAAAAGTAGCCCGCTCTAAGTATTTTTTGCCCGGTGAGTTGACCCGAGAAGTGACCGCCGCAAGCGCTATCGTGGCAAGCGATTAAAATCGCTTCAACCTCCGTTTTTGACACGCATCGTCGTAAAATACCATCGGACCCCCTTCTAAACAACCTATGGCCCACTACAACAAATTGCCTACTATTTACCCTCACCTTCCTTCTCTCTTCTTTTGTCCACTCTTTGGGCAACTTGTGGGTTGTTAGAAATTCCACTATGCCCGCATACCACTCCGGTGTAGAAGTGACCACAAAGAGGCTATCATCTACTAACATATCATTTACCGGATTTTTTCCTATCTCCTCCGGCAACCTAGACAAGTGGTCCGCTTGTAAATGCATACGACCCGGTTTATATTCCGCCGTGTAGTCGAATTCTTCTAATAACAAAACCCACCTAGCTAACCTACCACTTAACTCCGCCTTGTTAACTAGATACTTGATAGCCATGTGGTCAACAAAAAATACAACCGGGTTGCACATGAGGTAATGCCTAAACTTTTTAACGGAAAACACCATGGCTAGGCACTCCCTCTCCGTTGTAGAGTAGTTTCTTTCGGCGGGGGTCAATTGCTTACTCGCATAAGCTATAGGTTGATCCTTCTCTTTTTCTCCCGTTGCTTGACAAAGCGCACTCCCTATTGCCACATTACTAGCATCACACTAGACGTGAAAAGGTTTACCCCAATTGGGTGGTATCAACACCGGATAGGTGCTCAACCTATCCCGCAATTCCTCAAAGGCTTTTTGACAAGCATCCGTCCACTCGAATTTGACATCCTTTTTGAGCAAATGGGTAATGGGCACCGCTATCTTTGAAAAATTAGGAATAAGTTCCCGGTACCATCCCACATGTCCTAACAACTTAGAGATCCCCTTGGAATTGGTTGGAGTTGCCAAGTCGCTTATGGCCGCAATCTTATCCGGATCGGGTTCTCTACCTTTCTCACTAACAACATAACCCAACAACACTCCCTTATTCACTCCCAAAAATGTCTTATCCGGGTTCAATGCTAACCTCATCTTCCTACACCTAACCAATGCCTCCCTAACACAATGTAGGTGATCGTCCACATTACTTTGTGTGCTAAAATCGTCCACAAAGACGGTCATGGATTTGAACAACAAGTCGGTGAAGATATACATTACTAATCGTTGGAAAGTAGCCGGGGCATTACATAACCCAAATGGCATCACTACCCACACAAAAGTACCCCAAGGTGTAGTAAAAGCCGTTTTATGGATATCTTGGAGGGCTATGGAAATTTGATTATAACCCGCATACCCATCCATAAAGGTATATCGCGAATGACCTCCAACCTCCTCAAGCAACAAGGTGATAAAAGGTAAGGGGAAGTGATCCTTTTGTGTGCACGAATTCAATTTCTTATAGTCGACACAAACCCTTAATTTCCCATTTTTTTTCTTTACTAAGACCATAGGAGAAACCCAATCCGTGATTTCCACCGGCTTGATAAACCCGGCCTTCAATAACCTTTCCAATTCCGCTTTCACCAACAATTGCAATTGAGGATTCATCCTCCTCTCCTTTTGTCTAATTGGCCTCGCCCCCGGAATTAAAGGAATCCGGTGCTCTACCATTTCCCTAGGAATTCCCTTAAGCTCATCGTAGGACCATGCAAAAGTATCACTAAACTCATCCACCAAATTGCTATACTCCCTAACCTCTTTCTCCCCCAATTTGGAACCCATCTTCATTTGTCGGGTTTTTCCATTCTTTAATTTCACATCCACGTACCGCCAATCCGCTTCCGACACATGTGCTTGTTCCTCTTTGTTCCGATACCAATCGGAAGGCACATTGGGGTAATCTTTCACATCTTGACCTACAACTATCCCCGTAGACGTGGTCTTGAAATGTAAAGGCTCCTCCAATTTCGATGACTCAATAATCACATCCTCCTCTTGAGTCCCATCTACATGAATTAAACTAACCTCACCCTCTTCCACGTCATCTACCCAAGGTGTTAACCCACCGCTAACCCACTCTTCCTCGGTGAGCACCTCACATGGCTCCAACAATGAGCCCTCTCCTAAACTAACACTAGGAAATTCACTCCCTAAGCCTACTTGGTGAAATGTAACCATTACATCAACCTCGGACTCGGGGTACTCCCTTAGCCATTGGGCATAATCCCCATTATCCCCATAATTGTAAAAATTAGGACCTAGACTTCCCGAGCCCGAATCTATAACAACCCTTTGACCTTCGGGATGGACGACTCCCACCAATGCCTTGCCAATCTCATTCTCGTTTAAGTCATCAATTTCCTTCTCCAATGGCAAATACATCTCCTTCTTCATCCATCCTTCTAATGAACCAATGGACACTATGACCCTATTACCCTCCGGACCATAAGTGATGGATGGTTTAGGTCCACCCCAATTGACCATAGCATTCGCCATCCGCAACCAAGGCCTACCTAGCAAAATGGGGAAGGTGTCCTTGTTGGAGTGCATTTTAATGACATGGAAGGTGACCAAGTACTCCTCGCCTCCCGTAGTCATTCTACAATCCTTGATCATCCCCAAAGGCGTAGTCGAACTTTGATTTGCCATATTTATGACCAAAGGTGAAGGCCCCGTGAGTCCAAGTCCCAATTTTTTCATAGTATCCTCCGGTAGTATATTTAGACTACTCCCTCCGTCGACTAGCACATTAGGAACCACCTTATCTACTATAACAACTTCTATTTCTATAGCTTTCACGTCTCTTCCACCTTGTGATTGGATCCTAGCGGCTATTTTAGCTTTCACCTTCCTCATCCTCTTGTGTACCGGCATTCCCTCCTTTAATGTTTTCCTTGCCGTGGGTGAAATTTCCAATAGTTGGCCGAAAGTAATATCCGCCTTGAGTGTACTAAGGTCCGCCCACAAGTCGTACCCGGTAGATCTTTCCACCTTAGAATTACCCACTACGTCGAATTCGTCTACGGGAACCCCCGGTCCTTCCCATTCACCCACATCGCTATTATCCAAGTCATGTACCGCATTAGTCCTCTCCCTATCTTGTAAAATTATATTTTCCCTCTCCACATCCTTAGTAGCTCTTCTAGCTACCCTATCCAACTCGGAGAGATTAATCTCTTCATCCGAAGAGTAATTTCCTTGCTCTCCTATTCCTACCTCCAACGGGGCATCCCCTCTCCTAGCCCTAGTAGTTACCGCTAGTGCAGGTGCTTCTTCAACCACACCCTTACCCTTCACTAACTCATATGTAATAGCATTGGTGTGAGGAGGCCATTGACTTTGCTCCTCTCCAATTCTCGTTGGGAGAGGAAGCATGTCATCACATGTGGCCTCCAACACTCCATCCATGAACCTAACATCTTGGGAGTTAGATGGTCCCGGATCCGTTGGAGGCGCTTGTCTCCCGTTACTACCATTAGGTGGAACTCCTTGTCTATTTTGTATTGGAATGTAACCGGTTGTAGTTTGCATGCCCGCCGGTGGATGAAAAGTTTGCCTAGCATTACTATGGTCATAGTATAAGTTAGGTGGCCTAAGTTCATTGGCCGGTACTCCTTGTGGCCTAGCACCTCGCATATTATCCCTTGCTTGTTGTTGTGGATTAGCCACCGGGTAAGGGACATTAATTATTTTGTCCGGTTGGCGACACGTATCCGAGGGATGACTTCCTCCACAATTGCTACAATTAAACTCTTGACCTTCGGACCAACATTGTCCTTGAGCGTGCCACCTTCCACAAAAGGGATGAAATTCCTTCTTCTCTAAATTTTGGCCACCTTGCCCTCTAGGTTGTGGTCCTCTATTGCTTCCATTTCCATAGTGAGGTGGCGCTTGACCTCGTTGATTTTGTTGAGGTGGGTTACCGTTTCCTCTTTGGTCACGGTTTTGTCCACTTCTACAAAATTGACGCGTGTGGCCCGGTTGGCCACATTGGACACACCATAATCCGGAAGAATGCCTACCCGACTCAACCGGGGGTGGAGGCCCCGGTTGTTGACTCCGGATCATTAATGACATTTGATCCGTGAGGCTTTGCATTTGTTTTATCATAGCCTCTTGGAATCCTAGTTGGCTAGCACCTAGTCTTCTCTCAACCTCCTCCAAGTGTGGATCCGTTCTAGGGGCCGGTAGTGCCAAAAGAGGTGCCGGTTCCCTAACCGCTAAAGGTCGGGGGCCGGTGTCCACAATGGCATATGGAATTTGGTTCTCATACTTAGCGGGTTCTACCGCTACCACCCTAGGGCGTATGGGGATGAATTGTGGGATCAATTCATCCTCCCTTCTCCATAGCCTTTCGTGATCTTTATCCAAGTTTTCAATATCTCTAGCCGCACGCTTGGCATCCGCCAAGGTCAAGGGATTCCTTTCTAGAACACCCCTAATAGTTCCGGACTTAAAAAACCCTTGAATGAAAAATTGCTTTAGCGTGTCGTCGTTGAGCATGGTACCCACAAATCTAGTGCACACTAAATCAAACCTCCTAATGTAAGCCGAAATTTCTTCCTCCCTTCCTTGCTTCAATGACGACAATGCCCTTAATGCGGTACTTTGACCCACTTCCGGCCTAAATTCGTTAAGAAACTCCCTTTGTAATTGTTCCCATCCCCTAAAATGTCCCTCAGCATGATCCCGATACCATTCATAGGCTTCCCCCTCTAGAGTGGTAGGAAACCACACTAACCAATAACCCGGGTCGGTTATGAGGAAGCTAGCCAACCGTTCGATATACCGTTCCATGTGCCGAGAGGGGTCCTCATCCTTGGTCCCATAAAATTTAGGGAGATGAGATGGCATATCCATCGCCGCTAAATTTTGTGGAACCACAATTGGTAGGCCTCTTGGCCTAACCAATGGGTCTATTGGAGGTATAGGAGGTATGGGCGGAATTGGGGGTATGGGTGGTGGATCCATCCCCCGTTCCTCGGCCATGGTGACCGGTGAACTATTCAACAATCCCCTATCAACTTCTACCGGGAATTCTTCTCTAAGTGTGTAATTTTCCGAAGAAGTTTCACCACTCAATTTGGAGGGAGTGATCTCCTCTTCAAGTTGAGCTCCAAGTTCTAAGGTGTCTAGAATTGACCTAGTCCTAGGTTCGACGTTCAAACAACTCTCTATTCTAACATTATCTTGTTCTAATCTATCACTGATTTTAGAGGACCGCCTCTTTCGAGTAGATTTCTCTAGTCCTACTATCAAACTTGGTTTTTGTGAGCGAGTCCTACCTTGCATTCCATAAGAATCGATCGACCCTCACTTGACCACACATAATCCTAGCAATTCCCCTCTTAATATTTTCACTTGTCTTGGTGTGGTTATAATTTTTTTAGGAGGTGAGGAAAAGAACCTGCAAGCCCACTTAGGTGAAAGAATCCCAATAGGGGATAGGCATGTTCATGTTAATTTTTTGGTTAAGTCGGAGCATCACCTCCGCACCTTCCCGCAAATTAACACTCACCACAATACCGATTGTGAGGGGGTGACCTTCCGAGTAGATTATGTTAAAAGTCGAGGCTTCACCCTTCAACTTCTCACACCATCCACAATTCGGGAATTACCCTCTACAACGGATAACAACAATCACGAGTACAAAAGGCATTCCTTAATTAGTTAATGAGTTCACTTTGAAGAAATAAACATACCTTGAGCAATCGCATCCCCCTGTGAGTTAGCACTCCCCTCAATCGTGACTCAATGTAACAACACCATAAACTTTGTGAAATATTAATTTAATCTAGAGCATGAAATGACAACTCCCAAAACTTTGAGACTCACCCCGAGGTGAGTGTCAAAGTTCAATGTCCTAAGGTGAATTTACCCTCTAATGTTTTAATGAGCTACTCGGTTATAGGTTCCTTTTAAGTTCTTAGCAAATCCCCAAAAAGGTTGAGGACGTACCTTCGCCGCGCTCCTTCCTCAAAAATGAATTTGCGTAATTGACAATGCAATTCATTCCAAGGAATAGTTGAAATACAATGAATTCAAATGTAACCCAAAGAGAGAATACTTACCGAGTTTCGGGTGCTCCTTCCCTTCTCTCAAGTTTGTGTCTCCAATTTTTCCTAGTTGCCTCCAAGTCTCCTAGTCGCCTCCAAGTCTTGTAACTACCTTCCGCTTCGCTCCCGGCGGACGCACCAATTATGTGAGGCCAAACCCCCCACCCTTAAGCGTCCGTAGTCCGAGTAGTGGGTTTGGGCTCACATTCCTCCGCGGTATTGGATTTGGACTTGGATGAGTCCATAGTGCAAGGTTCACCCTTCAAGTGGTCTTGGATTTAACTCCTTTATAAACCCAACTCCTTCATGAACCCAACTCCTTAGCTTCTAACTAAATAAACCCAGCTCCTTCATAAACCCAGCTCCTTCATGAACCCAGCTCCTTAGCTTCTAACTAAACAAACCCAGGTCCTTCATAAACCCAGCTCTTTTACTTTCTAACTAAACAAACCCAGCTCCTTCATAAACCCAGCTCCTTCATGAACCCACAACTTTGTAGTTGTAATCCCCAACTACCTCACTAATTATTCAAGCCCTTAACTAATCTTCCTACCTAATTTTCCTAATTCTACTAACAACCCCTTTCTAATCACACAATTCTTCTCTAATCCTAAAATCCTAAAATCCTAGAGAGGAGAGGGGGAGAGAGAATTTCCTAACTTCACTAAGACTAACTAATCCACACAAGTATATTTTTGCACTCATCACAACCTCAAGTGCTCAACTCTTAAACATGGAACTTGCAACCACGTGTATTCAAAACATGAACTTTAAGTACCACAAATTGGAATCATGAATTAACTTTAAAATCCTCCACGTCAACACTAATTCTACCAAGAGGTCAAGCCCTCTTCAAGGCTAACAAGCCTTGGCTCTCAAACTAAAAACTAAGCACACACATGTGCTCCAATATGGCTTCCCACACCCACACTTATAACTCGTGGGGTGCCTTGGAGCACAAAGGAAAGAGAGGATGAGTGAGGGAAGAATGAGGGATTATATAGTAAGCTTGAGGGGGTGAGCACCCTCAAGGCTCACGATAAGCCCTTGAGATTTCCTCCTACTTAGTAGGCGCCAATCCTATCTTCTAAGCCTTCCTCCCTCAAATGATCAACAAGGATCCTAATTCGAACATTTAACTAGCCTTGGCTTTCTACCTACCACACTTTACCAAACTTGGGATGCTTCAACCCAAACTTAGCCTCCTTCGCTTTCCGCCGCCATAACTTTCTCCCCTTACTTTCCCAAATCGTTGCTCACCACTTAATTCAAACCACGATGCTTAACTCGTGATTTGATTGGTGCTTTGAGAATTTGCTTATCCTCCACCTTGCATTCTTCCTTGGACCTTCCCCATTAAGTGGCCATGATGAGGTGGTCCACTTGTGCGCTCCATGTGATCCTCCATTCATCCCAATTCGAATGCACTTGCCTCTTGAGTCACTTTGGTTGTCTCCATCCATTTGTACTAGCCTACTCACTAACTACTCAATCCAAGTTCTCCTTACCTATCCTCATTCACTCAAATCCTTCCGAAGGTAAAAACACAATAACAACTCACATCCTAGCCTCTTACAACATGGTACTTCTAAGACTAACATTTCACTCTTTTTATATTTTTGTGAAGTAACATGCTACTTCAAAGTGCATCAACTAACGTTTCAAGGGTCTAAGACTAAATGTGGGCACCCTTTTGGGCTCACATAATTGGCGACCATCGGGGGATGAATCCAAACATCTCTTGCTCCAAGGGTAAGTTGCCTAGTCAAGCTCGGTACTCCTTACATCTACTTCCCGATGTACGGGTAGGAAAGAGCTCACCATTCAACGTTTCCAATTGAATTGAATTATTAGGAAAGACCTCATAGACAAGGTAAGGTCCTAACCATATTGCATCGAATTTCGCCGGAAATTCAAGCTTTCGTGCGTCTTGAATCATGACCATCATTCCCGGTGTTAGGGCCCTTCTCTTATGTCGTTTGTCGAAAGTAATCTTTCTCCTTCTTTGGATTGCCTCAATATGTTGAGCCGCCATTCTCCTCCCTTCGTCAAGTGCTTCCAAATCGGTTAGTCGATTTCGTAAGGATTGACTTTCGGTAAGTCTCGTACTCACGGCCACCCTAAGTGACTCGACTTCATATTCGATTGGTAGTGTCGCTTCAAGACCATAGACTAAGGAAAATGGTGTAGCACGCGTAGTTACCTTATAGGTTGTACGGTATGCCCAAAGTGCCGCCGTTAGTTTCGTATCCCAATCCCGCTTCGAGTCTATAACCGTCTTGCGTAGTATACTCACCAAAATTCCGTTAACCCTTTCCGTTTGTCCATTGGTTTGTGGGTGGTAGGGAGTAGTCTTCCGGTGATCAATTTTAAATTTCTCTGTCATCTCTCGAATCAAGTCATTCAAAAAGTGAGTACCCCTATCGCTTACTAGGATCTTCGGCACCCCGAACCGCGAAATTATGTTTTCGTACATAAATGTTGCCGCGTGTTCCGCCGTGTCGGTCTTCACCGCTTTGGCTTCCGCCCACTTGGTGAGGTACTCGGTTGCCACCACAATATATTTCATTCCTTTTGAAGATTGGGGATGGACCTCACCCACATAGTCGATGCCCCATTTTTCGAAAGGAATTAAGGGTAATGATACATGTAAAGGCATCTCCATTCTAAGGTCGTTTCGGGCATACCGTTGGCAAGCGTCGCATTTCCTTACATAGTCATGGGCGTCCTTAAATAGTGTAGGCCAAAAGTAGCCCGCTCTAAGTATTTTTTGCCCGGTGAGTTGACCCGAGAAGTGACCGCCGCAAGCGCTATCGTGGCAAGCGATTAAAATCGCTTCAACCTCCGTTTTTGACACGCATCGTCGTAAAATACCATCGGACCCCCTTCTAAACAACCTATGGCCCACTACAACAAATTGCCTACTATTTACCCTCACCTTCCTTCTCTCTTCTTTTGTCCACTCTTTGGGCAACTTGTGGGTTGTTAGAAATTCCACTATGCCCGCATACCACTCCGGTGTAGAAGTGACCACAAAGAGGCTATCATCTACTAACATATCATTTACCGGATTTTTTCCTATCTCCTCCGGCAACCTAGACAAGTGGTCCGCTTGTAAATGCATACGACCCGGTTTATATTCCGCCGTGTAGTCGAATTCTTCTAATAACAAAACCCACCTAGCTAACCTACCACTTAACTCCGCCTTGTTAACTAGATACTTGATAGCCATGTGGTCAACAAAAAATACAACCGGGTTGCACATGAGGTAATGCCTAAACTTTTTAACGGAAAACACCATGGCTAGGCACTCCCTCTCCGTTGTAGAGTAGTTTCTTTCGGCGGGGGTCAATTGCTTACTCGCATAAGCTATAGGTTGATCCTTCTCTTTTTCTCCCGTTGCTTGACAAAGCGCACTCCCTATTGCCACATTACTAGCATCACACTAGACGTGAAAAGGTTTACCCCAATTGGGTGGTATCAACACCGGATAGGTGCTCAACCTATCCCGCAATTCCTCAAAGGCTTTTTGACAAGCATCCGTCCACTCGAATTTGACATCCTTTTTGAGCAAATGGGTAATGGGCACCGCTATCTTTGAAAAATTAGGAATAAGTTCCCGGTACCATCCCACATGTCCTAACAACTTAGAGATCCCCTTGGAATTGGTTGGAGTTGCCAAGTCGCTTATGGCCGCAATCTTATCCGGATCGGGTTCTCTACCTTTCTCACTAACAACATAACCCAACAACACTCCCTTATTCACTCCCAAAAATGTCTTATCCGGGTTCAATGCTAACCTCATCTTCCTACACCTAACCAATGCCTCCCTAACACAATGTAGGTGATCGTCCACATTACTTTGTGTGCTAAAATCGTCCACAAAGACGGTCATGGATTTGAACAACAAGTCGGTGAAGATATACATTACTAATCGTTGGAAAGTAGCCGGGGCATTACATAACCCAAATGGCATCACTACCCACACAAAAGTACCCCAAGGTGTAGTAAAAGCCGTTTTATGGATATCTTGGAGGGCTATGGAAATTTGATTATAACCCGCATACCCATCCATAAAGGTATATCGCGAATGACCTCCAACCTCCTCAAGCAACAAGGTGATAAAAGGTAAGGGGAAGTGATCCTTTTGTGTGCACGAATTCAATTTCCTATAGTCGACACAAACCCTTAATTTCCCATTTTTTTTCTTTACTAAGACCATAGGAGAAACCCAATCCGTGATTTCCACCGGCTTGATAAACCCGGCCTTCAATAACCTTTCCAATTCCGCTTTCACCAACAATTGCAATTGAGGATTCATCCTCCTCTCCTTTTGTCTAATTGGCCTCGCCCCCGGAATTAAAGGAATCCGGTGCTCTACCATTTCCCTAGGAATTCCCTTAAGCTCATCGTAGGACCATGCAAAAGTATCACTAAACTCATCCACCAAATTGCTATACTCCCTAACCTCTTTCTCCCCCAATTTGGAACCCATCTTCATTTGTCGGGTTTTTCCATTCTTTAATTTCACATCCACGTACCGCCAATCCGCTTCCGACACATGTGCTTGTTCCTCTTTGTTCCGATACCAATCGGAAGGCACATTGGGGTAATCTTTCACATCTTGACCTACAACTATCCCCGTAGACGTGGTCTTGAAATGTAAAGGCTCCTCCAATTTCGATGACTCAATAATCACATCCTCCTCTTGAGTCCCATCTACATGAATTAAACTAACCTCACCCTCTTCCACGTCATCTACCCAAGGTGTTAACCCACCGCTAACCCACTCTTCCTCGGTGAGCACCTCACATGGCTCCAACAATGAGCCCTCTCCTAAACTAACACTAGGAAATTCACTCCCTAAGCCTACTTGGTGAAATGTAACCATTACATCAACCTCGGACTCGGGGTACTCCCTTAGCCATTGGGCATAATCCCCATTATCCCCATAATTGTAAAAATTAGGACCTAGACTTCCCGAGCCCGAATCTATAACAACCCTTTGACCTTCGGGATGGACGACTCCCACCAATGCCTTGCCAATCTCATTCTCGTTTAAGTCATCAATTTCCTTCTCCAATGGCAAATACATCTCCTTCTTCATCCATCCTTCTAATGAACCAATGGACACTATGACCCTATTACCCTCCGGACCATAAGTGATGGATGGTTTAGGTCCACCCCAATTGACCATAGCATTCGCCATCCGCAACCAAGGCCTACCTAGCAAAATGGGGAAGGTGTCCTTGTTGGAGTGCATTTTAATGACATGGAAGGTGACCAAGTACTCCTCGCCTCCCGTAGTCATTCTACAATCCTTGATCATCCCCAAAGGCGTAGTCGAACTTTGATTTGCCATATTTATGACCAAAGGTGAAGGCCCCGTGAGTCCAAGTCCCAATTTTTTCATAGTATCCTCCGGTAGTATATTTAGACTACTCCCTCCGTCGACTAGCACATTAGGAACCACCTTATCTACTATAACAACTTCTATTTCTATAGCTTTCACGTCTCTTCCACCTTGTGATTGGATCCTAGCGGCTATTTTAGCTTTCACCTTCCTCATCCTCTTGTGTACCGGCATTCCCTCCTTTAATGTTTTCCTTGCCGTGGGTGAAATTTCCAATAGTTGGCCGAAAGTAATATCCGCCTTGAGTGTACTAAGGTCCGCCCACAAGTCGTACCCGGTAGATCTTTCCACCTTAGAATTACCCACTACGTCGAATTCGTCTACGGGAACCCCCGGTCCTTCCCATTCACCCACATCGCTATTATCCAAGTCATGTACCGCATTAGTCCTCTCCCTATCTTGTAAAATTATATTTTCCCTCTCCACATCCTTAGTAGCTCTTCTAGCTACCCTATCCAACTCGGAGAGATTAATCTCTTCATCCGAAGAGTAATTTCCTTGCTCTCCTATTCCTACCTCCAACGGGGCATCCCCTCTCCTAGCCCTAGTAGTTACCGCTAGTGCAGGTGCTTCTTCAACCACACCCTTACCCTTCACTAACTCATATGTAATAGCATTGGTGTGAGGAGGCCATTGACTTTGCTCCTCTCCAATTCTCGTTGGGAGAGGAAGCATGTCATCACATGTGGCCTCCAACACTCCATCCATGAACCTAACATCTTGGGAGTTAGATGGTCCCGGATCCGTTGGAGGCGCTTGTCTCCCGTTACTACCATTAGGTGGAACTCCTTGTCTATTTTGTATTGGAATGTAACCGGTTGTAGTTTGCATGCCCGCCGGTGGATGAAAAGTTTGCCTAGCATTACTATGGTCATAGTATAAGTTAGGTGGCCTAAGTTCATTGGCCGGTACTCCTTGTGGCCTAGCACCTCGCATATTATCCCTTGCTTGTTGTTGTGGATTAGCCACCGGGTAAGGGACATTAATTATTTTGTCCGGTTGGCGACACGTATCCGAGGGATGACTTCCTCCACAATTGCTACAATTAAACTCTTGACCTTCGGACCAACATTGTCCTTGAGCGTGCCACCTTCCACAAAAGGGATGAAATTCCTTCTTCTCTAAATTTTGGCCACCTTGCCCTCTAGGTTGTGGTCCTCTATTGCTTCCATTTCCATAGTGAGGTGGCGCTTGACCTCGTTGATTTTGTTGAGGTGGGTTACCGTTTCCTCTTTGGTCACGGTTTTGTCCACTTCTACAAAATTGACGCGTGTGGCCCGGTTGGCCACATTGGACACACCATAATCCGGAAGAATGCCTACCCGACTCAACCGGGGGTGGAGGCCCCGGTTGTTGACTCCGGATCATTAATGACATTTGATCCGTGAGGCTTTGCATTTGTTTTATCATAGCCTCTTGGAATCCTAGTTGGCTAGCACCTAGTCTTCTCTCAACCTCCTCCAAGTGTGGATCCGTTCTAGGGGCCGGTAGTGCCAAAAGAGGTGCCGGTTCCCTAACCGCTAAAGGTCGGGGGCCGGTGTCCACAATGGCATATGGAATTTGGTTCTCATACTTAGCGGGTTCTACCGCTACCACCCTAGGGCGTATGGGGATGAATTGTGGGATCAATTCATCCTCCCTTCTCCATAGCCTTTCGTGATCTTTATCCAAGTTTTCAATATCTCTAGCCGCACGCTTGGCATCCGCCAAGGTCAAGGGATTCCTTTCTAGAACACCCCTAATAGTTCCGGACTTAAAAAACCCTTGAATGAAAAATTGCTTTAGCGTGTCGTCGTTGAGCATGGTACCCACAAATCTAGTGCACACTAAATCAAACCTCCTAATGTAAGCCGAAATTTCTTCCTCCCTTCCTTGCTTCAATGACGACAATGCCCTTAATGCGGTACTTTGACCCACTTCCGGCCTAAATTCGTTAAGAAACTCCCTTTGTAATTGTTCCCATCCCCTAAAATGTCCCTCAGCATGATCCCGATACCATTCATAGGCTTCCCCCTCTAGAGTGGTAGGAAACCACACTAACCAATAACCCGGGTCGGTTATGAGGAAGCTAGCCAACCGTTCGATATACCGTTCCATGTGCCGAGAGGGGTCCTCATCCTTGGTCCCATAAAATTTAGGGAGATGAGATGGCATATCCATCGCCGCTAAATTTTGTGGAACCACAATTGGTAGGCCTCTTGGCCTAACCAATGGGTCTATTGGAGGTATAGGAGGTATGGGCGGAATTGGGGGTATGGGTGGTGGATCCATCCCCCGTTCCTCGGCCATGGTGACCGGTGAACTATTCAACAATCCCCTATCAACTTCTACCGGGAATTCTTCTCTAAGTGTGTAATTTTCCGAAGAAGTTTCACCACTCAATTTGGAGGGAGTGATCTCCTCTTCAAGTTGAGCTCCAAGTTCTAAGGTGTCTAGAATTGACCTAGTCCTAGGTTCGACGTTCAAACAACTCTCTATTCTAACATTATCTTGTTCTAATCTATCACTGATTTTAGAGGACCGCCTCTTTCGAGTAGATTTCTCTAGTCCTACTATCAAACTTGGTTTTTGTGAGCGAGTCCTACCTTGCATTCCATAAGAATCGATCGACCCTCACTTGACCACACATAATCCTAGCAATTCCCCTCTTAATATTTTCACTTGTCTTGGTGTGGTTATAATTTTTTTAGGAGGTGAGGAAAAGAACCTGCAAGCCCACTTAGGTGAAAGAATCCCAATAGGGGATAGGCATGTTCATGTTAATTTTTTGGTTAAGTCGGAGCATCACCTCCGCACCTTCCCGCAAATTAACACTCACCACAATACCGATTGTGAGGGGGTGACCTTCCGAGTAGATTATGTTAAAAGTCGAGGCTTCACCCTTCAACTTCTCACACCATCCACAATTCGGGAATTACCCTTTACAACGGATAACAACAATCACGAGTACAAAAGGCATTCCTTAATTAGTTAATGAGTTCACTTTGAAGAAATAAACATACCTTGAGCAATCGCATCCCCCTGTGAGTTAGCACTCCCCTCAATCGTGACTCAATGTAACAACACCATAAACTTTGTGAAATATTAATTTAATCTAGAGCATGAAATGACAACTCCCAAAACTTTGAGACTCACCCCAAGGTGAGTGTCAAAGTTCAATGTCCTAAGGTGAATTTACCCTCTAATGTTTTAATGAGCTACTCGGTTATAGGTTCCTTTTAAGTTCTTAGCAAATCCCCAAAAAGGTTGAGGACGTACCTTCGCCGCGCTCCTTCCTCAAAAATGAATTTGCGTAATTGACAATGCAATTCATTCCAAGGAATAGTTGAAATACAATGAATTCAAATGTAACCCAAAGAGAGAATACTTACCGAGTTTCGGGTGCTCCTTCCCTTCTCTCAAGTTTGTGTCTCCAATTTTTCCTAGTTGCCTCCAAGTCTCCTAGTCGCCTCCAAGTCTTGTAACTACCTTCCGCTTCGCTCCCGGCGGACGCACCAATTATGTGAGGCCAAACCCCCCACCCTTAAGCGTCCGTAGTCCGAGTAGTGGGTTTGGGCTCACATTCCTCCGCGGTATTGGATTTGGACTTGGATGAGTCCATAGTGCAAGGTTCACCCTTCAAGTGGTCTTGGATTTAACTCCTTTATAAACCCAACTCCTTCATGAACCCAACTCCTTAGCTTCTAACTAAATAAACCCAGCTCCTTCATAAACCCAGCTCCTTCATGAACCCAGCTCCTTAGCTTCTAACTAAACAAACCCAGGTCCTTCATAAACCCAGCTCTTTTACTTTCTAACTAAACAAACCCAGCTCCTTCATAAACCCAGCTCCTTCATGAACCCACAACTTTGTAGTTGTAATCCCCAACTACCTCACTAATTATTCAAGCCCTTAACTAATCTTCCTACCTAATTTTCCTAATTCTACTAACAACCCCTTTCTAATCACACAATTCTTCTCTAATCCTAAAATCCTAAAATCCTAGAGAGGAGAGGGGGAGAGAGAATTTCCTAACTTCACTAAGACTAACTAATCCACACAAGTATATTTTTGCACTCATCACAACCTCAAGTGCTCAACTCTTAAACATGGAACTTGCAACCACGTGTATTCAAAACATGAACTTTAAGTACCACAAATTGGAATCATGAATTAACTTTAAAATCCTCCACGTCAACACTAATTCTACCAAGAGGTCAAGCCCTCTTCAAGGCTAACAAGCCTTGGCTCTCAAACTAAAAACTAAGCACACACATGTGCTCCAATATGGCTTCCCACACCCACACTTATAACTCGTGGGGTGCCTTGGAGCACAAAGGAAAGAGAGGATGAGTGAGGGAAGAATGAGGGATTATATAGTAAGCTTGAGGGGGTGAGCACCCTCAAGGCTCACGATAAGCCCTTGAGATTTCCTCCTACTTAGTAGGCGCCAATCCTATCTTCTAAGCCTTCCTCCCTCAAATGATCAACAAGGATCCTAATTCGAACATTTAACTAGCCTTGGCTTTCTACCTACCACACTTTACCAAACTTGGGATGCTTCAACCCAAACTTAGCCTCCTTCGCTTTCCGCCGCCATAACTTTCTCCCCTTACTTTCCCAAATCGTTGCTCACCACTTAATTCAAACCACGATGCTTAACTCGTGATTTGATTGGTGCTTTGAGAATTTGCTTATCCTCCACCTTGCATTCTTCCTTGGACCTTCCCCATTAAGTGGCCATGATGAGGTGGTCCACTTGTGCGCTCCATGTGATCCTCCATTCATCCCAATTCGAATGCACTTGCCTCTTGAGTCACTTTGGTTGTCTCCATCCATTTGTACTAGCCTACTCACTAACTACTCAATCCAAGTTCTCCTTACCTATCCTCATTCACTCAAATCCTTCCGAAGGTAAAAACACAATAACAACTCACATCCTAGCCTCTTACAACATGGTACTTCTAAGACTAACATTTCACTCTTTTTATATTTTTGTGAAGTAACATGCTACTTCAAAGTGCATCAACTAACGTTTCAAGGGTCTAAGACTAAATGTGGGCACCCTTTTGGGCTCACACCCTTCGATTTCGTCCTAGCCCGAGTGGAAAAGTTTATAATGACATGTAGAGACTTCTCTCTTTGTAACCCAATATATAATTCCATTCTACCCTTGGAATATACACAACTTGATTAACACCACACTATGTAGTTTTACATTCCTTAATGTCGGGCAAGGTTATATCCTTAGCCTTTTCTAATGTCCACCCGGCCGCTTTGGCCACGCATGCCTTCAAAGATATCCCTCTTGTGAATCGAGTCCTTGCCGTCGACTCCACACTACTACATGAGTTCTCGCTTATTGATTCCGTGCTATCACATGTCATCGTGGTTGATTCCGTATTGGTACATGACACTTCGCTTGTGGATTCCATGAGCACATAGGCTTTAAATACAAGTATTAAAAAAATACTTATATACTTATCCTTGCCCTTCCTTCTCTAAGTTCTTCTTGATGTAAATCTCTATCAATGTCTTCCTACTAAACTTCAGAATAGTATAACTCCCACCCAACTTATGTTCTTCAAGTGAAATTTGGTACACTTGTTAAGTACCTTATCAAAAATCTCCACACCAAATTTTGGCACAAACAGAGTTCATATGCAAAAGTTATGCATGAAATTCTAACTCTAACTACTTAGTATGAATGCTGTGATAAAGCATCCGGTCATTAAAACTCTAATAACTTCCAACTCCTACGTCCAATCAATCTAAAATTTTGACACAAGATAGATATATAAGTTCAAAAGGTAGTGTCAAATTTTGGTATCCATATCTATAACCCTCTAAGAGATACATATTTTCAAACCTTGCTGCTTTGTTCCTAGACACCCTCCCCTTCAACTTTTAATAACTCTTTCATCCCAATGACTGAAGCTCTCAAATTTTTACCACAACTCCCATACTTTATAATAAACAATCCCTCAAATTTTCATACCCATTGAACACTTTGATCATCCATAATTGACAAATCTCTCACTATAAAGTTCTGCTCAAGTTCATAACTAATGCACCTAGTACAATCTAGTCACTCTAAATGCCACAAATTTAAACAAGTTTGAACTCTCTCACTTCAATATGAATCTCAATGCAACAAGTTGAAGTTTACAATCAAACTCCAAATTCCTTAAACCCAATCTACTTCTAACAAGAGGTCAATCCCTCTTCAAGGCTAAATAGCCTTGGCTCTTCTCCTAAGAACTAAGCACACACATGTGCTCCTATCTTGCTTCCCACACACCCACACTTATAACCCGTGGGGTGCTTAAGGAGCACGAAGGAAAGAGAGGATGAGTGAGGAAAGAATGAGGGATTATATAGTAAGTTGAGAGGGAGAAAGGGCATGAGATAAGGATAGGGTGAGAGGATTAGAGCCTCCAATCACAACCCCTTAACCTTCTCCTTCTAAGTAGGGACTCATCCCATCCACAAGGCTCACGATAAGCCCTCGAACTCTCCTCCTACTTTGTAGGCTCTCATCTTATCTCCTAAGCCTTCCTCCCTCAAATGATCAACAAAGATCCTAATTCAAACATTTAACTAACCTTGGCTTTCTACCTACCACACTTTACCAAGGTATGTCCTCATACTACTTAAGTCCACTCCACACAAGCCTAATGCTTCAAACTTAGCTTTCTTCAAGCTTCATTCTTTTTATATTTTTGTGAATAATCATAAATCAACAAAACACTACTTGTAATGTTTTACAAGTGTTAACAACACATGTGGACATCAATTTGGGCTCACATTATTGGCGACCATCTGAGACCGGCTCCCAGAATGTCTTGCTTGAAGTCAAGTGTCTTCATGTGTGGAATTGCTTGCACCTACTGCCGGCCGTTCGTGTCGGGAAGCTTTGTCCATTGAGTGTCTCCAATTGTACCGAGTTGTTAGAAAAGGTATTCGCCACAATGTAAGGACCTAACCAAACCGCATCAAATTTACCCGGAAAATCTTTTTTCTTCCCATCTTGGAGCATAACCAACATTCCTCGTTCTAATGCCCTCTTCTTGTGACGCTTGTCAAAGATAACCTTCCTTCGCCTTTGAATTGCTTCCATGTGTTGAGCGGCCCTCCGCCTCTTCTCATCCAACTCCTCTAGATCCCCGAGCCTATTTCTCAAAGACTCATTGTCGTTGAGGCGTGTCCCTATTGCAACCCTCAATGACTCCACCTCAAATTCAATAGGGAGTGTAGCCTCAATACCGTAAACCAAAGAAAACGGAGTAGCTTGTGTTGTCACTTTGTAAGTCGTCCGATAAGTCCACAAAGCCGCGTTTAACTTGACGTCCCAATCTCTCTTTGAGTCGATGACCGTCTTGCGTAAAATGCCCACTAGAATCCCGTTCACCCGCTCCGTTTGACCATTAGTTTGAGGGTGATAGGGAGTAGTCTTCCTATGGTCGATCTTAAACCTCTGAGTCATCTCTGAAATGAGGTCATTAAGAAAATGTGTACCTCTATCACTAACTAGAATCTTTGGGACTCCAAACCTAGTAATGATATTTTCATACATGAATGTGGCGGCATGTGCGGCCGTGTCGGTTTTTACCGCCTTGGCTTCCGCCCATTTAGTCAAGTACTCGGTAGCTACAACAATGTATGCCATCCCTCTCGAAGAGTGGGGATGGACCTCCCCTACATAATCTATTCCCATTTCTAAAAGGGAACTAGTGGTAATGAAATGTGCAATGGCATTTCCATCCTAAGGTCATTTCGAGCGTACCTTTGGCAAGCATCACACCTTCTAACATAGTCGTGTGAATCCTGAAACAATGTAGGCCAAAAGTAACCTGCTCTAAGGATTTTCTGGCCGGTAAGTTGACCAGAAAAATGCCCTCCACAAGCACTATCATGACAAGCCTCTAGAATATCCGGAACCTCTACTTGCGATACACATCTTCTCAAGATGGTGTCCGCTCCTCTCCTGAACAATCTATTGCCTATCACTGCAAAGTGCCTACTATTGACTCTAACCTTTCTTTTCTCCTCTTTTGTCCATTCGGTTGGTAATTGTTGAGTGGTCAAGAACTCTACAATTCCGGCATACCAATCCGGTGTGGACGTGACTACAAACAATCTATCATCCATGAGGCTATCATCTATTGGCGTAGTGCCCATCTCCTCCGACAATCTAGACAAGTGGTCGGCTTGTAAATGCATGCGGCCCGGTTTATATTCCACCGTGTAATCAAACTCTTCGAGTAACAAGACCCACCTAGCCAACCTTCCACTCAACTCCGGCTTGTTGACCAAATATTTAATGGCCATGTGATCCACAAAAAACACTACCGGATTACAAATAAGATAGTGCCTAAACTTCTTGACCGAAAATACCATGGCTAGACACTCTCTCTCCGTAGTGGAGTAATTCCTCTCCGCGGAAGTCAATTGCTTACTAGCATAAGCTACGGGTAGATCCTTCCCCTTCTCTCCCGTGGATTGACACAAGGCACTACCCACCGCTACGTTGCTAGCATCACAATACACATGAAAAGGCTTTTCCCAATCCGGGGGCCTTAAGACAGGATAAGTGCTCAATTTGGACCTTAACTCAACAAAGGCCTTTTGGCACTCATCCGTCCACACAAATCTAACATCCTTCTTGAGCAAATGAGTGATAGGGACCGCTATCTTTGCAAAATCCGGAATCAACTCTCTATACCACCCCACATGTCCTAGCAACTTAAAGATCCCCTTGGCATTTTTCGGAGTTTCCAACTCATCAATGACCGCGATCTTGTCCGGATCCGGTTCTCTCCCCTTTTGGCTCACAACATAACCCAACAAAACTCCCCTTTGTACCCCTAAAAATGTTTTGTCCGGGTTTAATGCCAACCGCATTTGCCTACACCTAACCAAGGCCTCCCTCACACAATGCACATGCTCTTTAGTACTAGATTGGGTACTAAAATCATCAATATAAACCGTCATGGACTTGAAGAGCAAGTCGCTAAAGATATACATGACTAGTCGTTGGAATGTTGCCGGTGCGTTGCATAAACCAAATGGCATCACCACCCATATGAAAGTCCCCCAAGGTGTCGTAAATGCCGTCTTGTGCAAATTCGCGAGCGCTATGGCTACTTGGTTGTAGCCGGCGTATCCATCCATAAATGTGTACCTCTCATGACCCCCTACCTCCTCTAACAACAAGGTAATGAACGGCAAAGGAAAGTGATCCTTTTACGTACAATCATTGAGCTTCCTATAGTCTACACAAACTCTAAGCTTCCCATTTTTCTTTTTCACTAACACCATAGGAGAAACCCAATCCGTAATCTCTACCGGCTTTATAAACCCAGCCTGCAACAACCTCTCTAATTCCGCCTTGACCAATAATTGCAATCTAGGGTTCATCCTTTTTTTTTTGTCTCACCGGTTTTGAGCCCAGAACTAACGGAATACGATGCTCAACCATCCCTCTAGGAATCCCCTTGAGCTCACCGTATGACCAAGCAAAAGTATCACTAAACTCATCTATCAAATCACTATACTCCTTAATCTCCTTCTCATCGAGTTTAGAGCCCATCTTCATTGGTCTAACTTTCCCATCCTTCATTTTGACATCCACAAACTTCCAATCCTCTTCGACCACTCGTGTTTGCTCCTCGGTATCTCTATACCAATCGTTGGGTACATTAGGGTAGTCCTTGACATCATGACCCACGATAATGCCCGTAGAAGTAGTTTTAAAATGTAAAGCGGGCTCTAACTTTGAGAGTTCTAACATGGCCTCCTCATCTTGAGTCCCATCTACATGTACCAAACTCACATCACTCAACTCAATATCATCTAACCATGGAGTGAGTCCTCCTTTCATCCATTCTTCCTCCGTGAGAACCTCACACGGCTCTAAGGACAAATAATCCTCTCTAGACACCCTATCTTGGAGAATACAACTATGAGTCATCATCATGACGTCGCTAATGGACTCCGTGTATTGTCTTGACCAATGTATAAAATCTCCATCAACATCTTGATTGTAAAAATTAGGACCTAAGAACCCGCTAGAAGAATACATTTTAGCCTTCTCCTTGTCTTGAACAACTTCCACCAATGTATCCTCAAAATCCTCCTTAATTCCACCATTTTCCTCTTCATCCGACATTGGATCAATCTCCTCCCTAACCCAACCACCTAAAGGTGCAATAGAGACCTTGACTCTATTATCTACGGGACCATAGGTGATAGAAGGTTTGTGTCCTCCCCAATCTACTACAGCGTTAGACATCCTTAACCAAGGTCGCCCTAACAAAATGGGGAATGCATCCTTATTGTCGTGCATTTTAATGACTTGGAAAGTCACAATGTATTCTTCACCTCCCGTGTTAAGCCGACAATCTTTGATAATCCCCACCGGAACCACCGGACTTTGATTGGCCATATTAATCACAAATGGCGACGGACCCGTCAAACTTAAGCCCAATTTCCGCATAGTGTGCTCGGGTAGAATATTGAGACTACTTCCACCATCCACCAAAACATGAGGAACCACCTTGTCCACTATTGTTACTTCAATCTCCACCGCCTTGACTTCCCGAGTTCTTCCTTGTATTTGGACCCTTGCCGACACTCCAGTCTTTGGCCTCTTGGCCCTCCTATTCACGGGCATCCCGTCCTTCAAAGTTTTCCTAGCTACCGGTGAAATTTCTAACAATTGGCCAAAGGTGATATCGGCCTTTAGTGAGCTAAGGTCGGCCCAAAGGTCGTATCCATCTACTCTATCGGCCTTAGGCCTTCTAACACTATCAAACTCCTCTACGGGAATGCCCGGACCTTCCCACTCTCCTACATCACCACCCTCTAAATCATGGATGACATTAGACCTCTCCCTCTCATTGGCAATTTCATTTTCTCTCTCTAATGCCTTAGTGGCCTTCCTAGCCTCTCTAGTTACATTCTCCAAATCCGAAAAATAAGGAATTTCCCCCAATGGATTTTCCTCTTCTTCCTCCTCCTCCTCTACTTCTAATGGTGCATTACCCCTCATTGCTCTAGTGGTAACGGCTAATGCCGGAGCCTTATGCACAATTTCCTCCTTAAGACTTTTTAACTCGTATGAAATGGAGTTAGCATGTGGAAGACATGAACCTTGACCATTTGTGGACATTTCTAAATTTACCGGAACGGTAGAAGAATCCATAAATCGGACATCTTGAGATGTAGACGGTCCCATTTGTTTAGGTGATTATGTAACTTGCCCCGAAAGATTCGTATTCCCATCATAATAGAAGTTAGAAGGTTTAAGGGTATTATTACCTTCATTTTGTGAACCCCTCGTATTCTCTTGATCCGGTTGGGTTGGGTTAGTTGGAGGGTTCGGTGCTCCACTTACCTTGTCCGGATGACGACATTGGTTAGAAGCGTGTGGCCCCCCACAATTGTTACACACTTGACCTTGGTTTTCGGACCAACATTGCCCTATGACGTGGTATCTACCGCAAAGATGGTGAAAATCCTTTTTTTCGGTACTTTGGTTAGTTTGTCCACGTGGCGGAGGGCCCCGATTATTCCCTTGGTTTTGACTCGGACCCCTTAAGTTTTGTTGATGCCCATTATTGTTCGTTCGTTGATTGCGGTTCGGCCCGTTTCTACAAAATTGTAGTGTATGACCGTGTTGTTGACAATTAGTGCACCAAAATCCCGATGTGTGGTTTCCCGACTCTATTTGAGGTGGAGGACCGGGTTGTTGATTTTTGATCAACAATGCCATTTGGTCCGTTAGATTTTGAAATTGTTTTAACATTGTCTCTTGGAACCCTAGTTGAGTAGCACCTAGTCGTTGATCTATCTCTTCAATTTGAGGGTCTACCCTAGGGGCCGGTAATGCTAACATGGTTGGGGGGGCCGTTACCGCTAAGGGAATTGAGGCCGCTTCAATGGCGACATATGGAGGGCGATTATGCGGCCTAATCGGGTCCATTCCCGTCTTAGGTAAGAGAGGGATGAATTGAGGGATCAACTCATCCTCTTTCCTCCATAGCCGCTCATAATCCCTCTCAATATGTTCCATATCCCTAGCGGCTACCTTAGCCTCGGCTAGGGTGCGAGGGTTCCTTTGTAATACACCCCTAATTATAGTCGCTTTAACAAACCCTCTCATGAAAAATTGCATTAAAGTATCATCGTTGAGTAATCACCTACCCACCTTGCGCATACCCAATCAAATCTTCTAATGTATGCGGAAATCTCTTCATCTCTCCCTTGCCTCATTGTCATTAAGGCTCTAAAAGCCATACTTTGACCGACTTCGGGTCGAAACTCATTAAGGAACTCCCGTTGTAATTGGTCCCACGTTTGGAAGTGGCCCTCATCGTGGTCTCTATACCACTCATAGGCTTCCCCCTCTAAAGTCGTAGGGAACCAAACTAGCCAATATTGTTGGTTTGTAATTAGTGAGCTAATTACCCTCTCAACGAACCTCTCCATATGTCTAGACGGGTCTTCATCTTTAGTCCCGTAGAACTTCGGGAGGTTCGAAGGTATGTCTAACGAAGGTAACCCTTGAGGTACGATTATTGGTAGGCCTCGCGGCCTAACCAATGGATCGATGGGGGGGGATTGGTAATATGGGAGGTGGAATTCCACCTCCCCCTAAATCATCCATGGTGTTTCGTGGTCCTCCTTCACTAGATTCTCCAGAGCTTACACTACTCTCTTCTCTAGTCCTATTAGGTTCTTCCACTAATTCTTCACTCAATAGGGAAGGAATATCTCCTTCCTCTAGTCGAGTAGTGATCGGAGATACTTCTACCAATGGTTCACCCCTAAAGCCACCCTCTACACTAGTGCCTACCCTTTCTACCACTTCCTCTATATTAGAAGATCTTCGTTTAGTAACATTTTTCTTTAATCCTAATGCTAACTTAGGTTTCTGGGACCTCGTGTATCCTTGCATCCATCATTCACAGTTCAACCCTCACATTGACCAACCAAAGCCTCACAAGTTCTCTCTTTAATATTTCCACTTAGTTCGTGTGATCATTGTTTTGGAGGTGAGGAAATAGAGACATACAATTTTCAATGAACAATCCCAATAGGGGATGGAAAGCTCATGTTAGTTTCAGGGTTAGTACGAGTATCACCTCGTCACACCCCCTTACGCTCAACACTTGCAACAAGACTCTTCGTGAGGGGCTGACCATTCTTGGGTACCGTGCTTGGAATCGAGGTTCACCCTTCGATTCCTTGCACTATACGTCCAAGTTTGGAATTACCCTCTCCGTTCGTCACGACAAAGACAATTACGAAAATCCTTTTTTAATTTAATATTTTTCCAATTGGAAGAGATTTTGCTTACCTCAAGCTCTCGCTTCCTCCTGTTTTGTTAGCTCTCTCCCCTCGATCGAATTGCTAAACATACAACACTCAAATAATTGTAATTTAAAAAAACACTAAAATCCTCTAGTTTAAAAACTTTAAACTCTCACAACCGAGTGAGTATTTAAAGTTTGAGATCCTAATTCTTTAATTATCCCTCTACCTCTTAATTTTCTAGTGCGGGTCCTATTAAGGTGATCTTCGTTATGCCATCCCAAGAAGGTTTAGTAGGCGCACCTTTGCCGTGCTCCTTCCTCAAATTCAAATTGCATGAAATAAATACTAAATTCAAACCATACCTCTCACGAGCGCTCCGTCCTTTAATCGATCTTCACGTTTCGCCTCTCCTACCGCCTTCCAAGACTTCCGTCGCCCGCTCTCCAAGCTCCACACTCGAAACTCCCGGCGGACGCACCATTTATGTCACCAAAAATCCTCCACCCTTCGATTTCGTCCTAGCCCGAGTGGAAAAGTTTATAATGACATGTAGAGACTTCTCTCTTTGTAACCCAATATATAATTCCATTCTACCCTTGGAATATACACAACTTGATTAACACCACACTATGTAGTTTTACATTCCTTAATGTCGGGCAAGGTTATATCCTTAGCCTTTTCTAATGTCCACCCGGCCGCTTTGGCCACGCATGCCTTCAAAGATATCCCTCTTGTGAATCGAGTCCTTGCCGTCGACTCCACACTACTACATGAGTTCTCGCTTATTGATTCCGTGCTATCACATGTCATCGTGGTTGATTCCGTATTGGTACATGACACTTCGCTTGTGGATTCCATGAGCACATAGGCTTTAAATACAAGTATTAAAAAAATACTTATATACTTATCCTTGCCCTTCCTTCTCTAAGTTCTTCTTGATGTAAATCTCTATCAATGTCTTCCTACTAAACTTCAGAATAGTATAACTCCCACCCAACTTATGTTCTTCAAGTGAAATTTGGTACACTTGTTAAGTACCTTATCAAAAATCTCCACACCAAATTTTGGCACAAACAGAGTTCATATGCAAAAGTTATGCATGAAATTCTAACTCTAACTACTTAGTATGAATGCTGTGATAAAGCATCCGGTCATTAAAACTCTAATAACTTCCAACTCCTACGTCCAATCAATCTAAAATTTTGACACAAGATAGATATATAAGTTCAAAAGGTAGTGTCAAATTTTGGTATCCATATCTATAACCCTCTAAGAGATACATATTTTCAAACCTTGCTGCTTTGTTCCTAGACACCCTCCCCTTCAACTTTTAATAACTCTTTCATCCCAATGACTGAAGCTCTCAAATTTTTACCACAACTCCCATACTTTATAATAAACAATCCCTCAAATTTTCATACCCATTGAACACTTTGATCATCCATAATTGACAAATCTCTCACTATAAAGTTCTGCTCAAGTTCATAACTAATGCACCTAGTACAATCTAGTCACTCTAAATGCCACAAATTTAAACAAGTTTGAACTCTCTCACTTCAATATGAATCTCAATGCAACAAGTTGAAGTTTACAATCAAACTCCAAATTCCTTAAACCCAATCTACTTCTAACAAGAGGTCAATCCCTCTTCAAGGCTAAATAGCCTTGGCTCTTCTCCTAAGAACTAAGCACACACATGTGCTCCTATCTTGCTTCCCACACACCCACACTTATAACCCGTGGGGTGCTTAAGGAGCACGAAGGAAAGAGAGGATGAGTGAGGAAAGAATGAGGGATTATATAGTAAGTTGAGAGGGAGAAAGGGCATGAGATAAGGATAGGGTGAGAGGATTAGAGCCTCCAATCACAACCCCTTAACCTTCTCCTTCTAAGTAGGGACTCATCCCATCCACAAGGCTCACGATAAGCCCTCGAACTCTCCTCCTACTTTGTAGGCTCTCATCTTATCTCCTAAGCCTTCCTCCCTCAAATGATCAACAAAGATCCTAATTCAAACATTTAACTAACCTTGGCTTTCTACCTACCACACTTTATCAAGGTATGTCCTCATACTACTTAAGTCCACTCCACACAAGCCTAATGCTTCAAACTTAGCTTTCTTCAAGCTTCATTCTTTTTATATTTTTGTGAATAATCATAAATCAACAAAACACTACTTGTAATATTTTACTAGTGTTAACAACACATGTGGACATCAATTTGGGCTCACAGTGTTCATGCTCATGGTTTTTCTGCAAGACCAATATTGCCTAACTGTACAACTACTTTTGAACATGAACTTTCAGATGAAGAGAGGGCAGAGATGCCATTATGCAATTTGTCCGAAACAGTACACGCCTCTTGGACCAGACAATCAGGAAAACAAGGGGACAATATTTATGAAGCAACTGTTGATGATTTTGCATGTGCATTCATACAGTGTACCAGGTATAATGCATTTCTCACCGGCAAAGCGTCTGGCACTGGTCCCACAAAAGAAGAGCTTCGTCTGCGAACTGCCAGCAGAAGTGGAAATTTGTCTTCCATTTTTAAGGCTATGGAGAAACTTCCGGGCTCATGTGACTTTCTGGTTAACGTCCCACAATATGTTGGTGAAGAAGTATTTGGCTTTGCCAAGCGACGACTCCATGTAGAACCAGGCGCGGATGATGATTCGCATCGTTTTGACAAAATCAACTTTTCTCACCCAAAAGCTTCCACAAAGGCTTTGAGGACAAGCTTGCATGACTCTCCTTCAGCATCTGCGGAACATGATCTTCAAGCTGATGTTCCTACAATACTTGTTGAGAACCGAACATCCAATGTTACAGAGTTGGTTCATCATGTCACTGGAGTTCAAGAAAGTGACTGCGATGTTCAGCAATGGCATATTCGTTGAGTGCCATCTGTGGGAAAGAAGGTTTGCTTTGCAATGCAAACTAGGACTGGTCAAAAATGCATTCAAAAGCTACCGTTGTCAATTCCTGTCCCTACGTACTTTGGAATTTTACATGTGCGAAGCAAGAACAAGGATTTTGAGCAGTTCTTTTACTTCTGCCCTGACGATATTGCAAGGTGTGTCAAAGGTACTCGACGCAAGTGGATCAAATCTCGTCCTGATGTTCCTGATGTTTGGCCAGTTCAAAGAGGAACTAACCTTAACGCTCATAAAATTATGACGCTTGAACAAGTTGGCTTCCAGTTGCAGCAGAGGCAACATACGGCACAAGAACGACTTTTTGGTAATAATGAGGTCGTTACTGCACAAATTCGAAACATTCCCGAACCGGTTGATCCTCAAAAGTACCTCATTTACAGGAATGGCAGAACCACTCGTCGCAATTTAAACCGAGATATCTCCGTTGCACAATTGAATAGGTGGGAGTCTTCTACTCTTGTTGATGCTGAAATCTCTAATGTCACTCTTGTTCATAGCCCTGGAATTGGAGCGGTCATTGATTTGGTCTCTAAGCATGGGAATGAGGCCAAGGAGTACAAGGTGAGCATAGGTCCTTTTCCAGAATGCTCCTGCATCGATTTTCAACAGATGGTAATCAAGTTCAAAAAACGCGGACAATACTATAACTATAAGCATTTGTACTATGTTTACCGTATTGTTTGTGGCATGCAACGCGATGAAGACCGTTTCATTCATGCTACATCTCTTAGCTTCAACGAGATAAAACGACTTCTTCTCAATGGAATTGTTGACCGCATTTTAGTTCCATAGTACATTTTATTAGGGACCTTGGAGTTGATTGTATTATTTCCAAGATAGTTACCTAGTGGTTTAACCAACATCCCACTCAAAAATAAAATGTTGTGAGATTCATGTATACCTGGATGATATTATATTCTGAATTTATTGTCCATTCCATTTATTTTCTGGAATCTTGATAATATACTATTATCATTTTGAACATTTACAATAGTAAATTTTATTGAACCAATTTATTTTCTTCACATGTTCTCTTTGTTGCTAGAACAAGATACCTTAATCTCATATACTCTAAGTCAAAAAAATATTTATTTCAAAACCAATTATCCACACTTGTCTTCTGTGAGCCATCCAAATTGCTCGTTGTTTGAGTTAAGGCTTACGGTCTACTGAAAATGAAAGTTAGTTGTCATGAATTACATTAATGTTAGTTAATTAGCATTGTTAAGATAATTTGACAGCATGGTTTTAAGCGGAGGAAAACAACCATGCTTGAAGCAACCTTAAACAGTCAATATATAGGTGGTAAAAAGAATTTAAGACATCCGCTGTGAGGCCAAACCCACCACCCTTAAGCGTCCTAGTCCGGGTCATGTGTTTGGAGATCACATATGTAACATAAAAACTTGTAGTAACATGGAATGTACGTTCTACCTTGATGGACTTACAACTTACTTCAAGTCATGACATTTTATTAGTGTGACTCTCTTGCATAGGTACATCCTTGGCATTCTCAAGAGTCCACCTGTCAGCCATAAACTCCCACCCTTTTGCGTCTGTAGTCCGAGTGGAAGTTTGTGGCTCACATGTCTTTGTCGACTTTTAGCCTTGCACTTGCAAGTACCAAGCTGAACCCGGATGGTGGGTATGCAAGTTGAACACTTAGATTTTGGAGTGAAATGAAATAACTCGGTATACATCCACCGGGTGTGATTTATATCATCCCTTATAAGATGGTCAACAATTCAGTTTGATAGTTGAAGGGAGGCATAGCCAAGTTTACGGACGCACGTCCGTAAACCTTTACGGGAATGTTTTGTTGATGTTCTACGCAGTTAGTCCTAAAGTTTACGGACGCGTGTCCGCAACTTTGTATATGTGTTGTGCAGAAGAGGTTTTCTGCTCTACACAAATGGTCTTAAAAGTTTACGGACGCACGTCCGTAAACTTTACGGAAGAATTTTTTATGTTCTACGTAATTAGTCCTAAAAGTTTACGGACGCGTGTCCGTAAACTTTGCACATGTATTGTGCGGAAGAATTCTTTCCGTCCTATGTAAATAGTCTTAAGGGTTTACGGACGCACGTCTGTAAACTTTACGGGAGAATTTTTATGTCCTAAGCAATTAGTCCTAAAAGTTTACGGACGCACGTCCGTAAACTTGCAGCTGTACTGAAAACGGCTCTGAGAGGCCGAACAAAAGCTCCGACTTGGAAAATCACAACTAATTGCTATCTCGACCAAATTGCAATTGAAGACTGAATATGGATAGCAACAAAAAATCTTTGCAAGAGAAAGCAAACACTACATTTTGGTTGCAAATGGTAACCTAAGCATTTATGCCATCAGTGGCTAAAGTCCATAATGCCTTAAATTTTAACTTGAATTCTAACTCGTCTTTAAGAAAGAAAGATTTTGTGTGTGTTCACAAACACACATTCTAACTGGGATAAGGCAGAGAGGAATTTTTCCTCAAATCTTTCTACTACAGAAATGCAAAAGATAGATCTTGATAGAAGAATGGATTTTCTCCTAACTACAGAGATGTAAGGCTTCGTCTACTAACCAAAAATTGAGAGAGGTTCTTCTAACTACATAGATGCAGGGCTCCGCCCACTAACTTGGAAAAAAGAGAGAGAACTTCTAGCTAAAATTTGAGAGGGCTTCGCCCTTTTGAAAAATGAAATGAGAGAGAGAATGAAAGGAGAAGGGGGGGTTTTATCACCCTCCAATGAAGGGTTGGACCCCTTCTCCCTTTCTTCAATCGAGGGGTCCCGCCCCTTGAATGGTGGCAATCAAGCCTCGGTGGTGAATGGGGGGGGATGCCACCTTGCACCCACTTGCCTAAGCCTTTAAAAAGGCTTGTTTGAATTTCTTCTTCAGTTGGCAAGATTCCTTACACACGAAGTTGTCGCTTCATTTTCCTTTCTTGGCCGCTTCCGGAATTACTCCATTTTTGCCCGCTTGATTTTTGCTTGCTTTAATTTGTTTGATTCTAACTTAACCTACCTACTTACTAGCCTACTAACTTAACATTTCCGAAACGGGTAAAGGGCATTTCCCTTTTACCCCTTCGGTTCTAATTTCCTACTTACCAAGGTAATTTCTCCAAGGGTAAAACACCCCTAGATAACCTTGTATCCAATCCTAGTTTTAATCAAAGCCTAAATATTTCACTCTTTTTATGATTTTGAGTACTTTAACAATTGTCAAAAACAAGTTTTACGGAACTTAAGCATTAGCACAACATGTGAGCATCATATTTGGCTCACACCACCCCACCGCCTTTGCCATGCATGCCCTCAAAGATTTTCCTCTTGCAAACTTGGTTCTAGCTGACGATTCTTCACTAGTGCATGACACCTCGCTGAGGCTATGGCTTGTTGATTCCATGAGGCACATAAGTCTTTAATACAAGTGTTAAAAAACACTTATATAACCTATCATCGCCTCCTCTTCCACAAGTCCCTCACAACAACTTCCCAAGTTCACACCTTAATGCAGCTACTAACCCAGCAGCCTCGTCCAAGTACTAAACCAACAAAATTAAGTGTTCCAATCTAATATAAATCCAAACACTATGAATCTAAATATCGCAAATCTAAATACTATGAGAGTAAATATTATAAGAGTAAGTACTATAAGTCTAAATACTATAATTCCCAACACTAGAAGTCTAATTTCTAGAAGTCTAAATACTAGAGCTATGCACTTGTTTCTAAATGCTTTTAATCTAACACTACATCTAACAATGCAAAGTTAACTTCAAGACTAATTGACCTTGGCTCTTCACCTTGAAACCTTGCACACACACGTGCTCCTCTCTTGCTTCCCACACACCCACACTTATAACACATGGGGTGCCAAGGAGCACAAAGGAAAGAGAGAGTGAATAGGAACACAAGTGAGTGAAGAAGGTGAGAGAGAGGAATATATAGGGGGAGAGAAGGGGTGAGCACCCCTCAAAGGGGTGCCAAAGGAGCACGAAAGAAAGAAAGAGTGAATAGGAACACAAGTGAATGAAGAAGGTGAGAGAGAGGAATATATAGGGGGAGGGAAGGGGTGAGCACCCTTCAAAGCTCAAGATAAGCCCCTCGATCCTCTTCTACTTTGTAGGCTTTCATCCTATCCTTTAAGCCTTCAACTCTTAAACCAACAACATAGATCCTAATTCAAACGGGGGAGGGAAAGGGTGAGAGAGAGAGAGAGGGAAGATATATGAGAGAAGAAGGAGAGAAAGAGGATAGGAGAGAAGGGGAGGAGAGGGCATTCAACCACAACCCTTTAAACTTTCTCCTACTTAGTAGGACCTTATCCTATCCACTAACTCCTCACCCTCTAAACCAACAAGAGCATGTTCTAATTCAAATATTTAAACCCAAGGCCCTTCCCCTTGCCTCATCAAACACTACTCCTCTAATCAAAACACTCCCTAATGCCACTAATCCTCTACTTAACCACACAAAATGGCTTAAGGCCTAAACCTAAATCCACACTAAGCCTCACTCTTTTTATACTTTTGATTGTTTCAATAACACTCCAATTGCAATTCTAAGTAGATCCTAAACGTAAAACAAATATGAGCAACCATTTTGGATTCATATCCGCCTATGGATGCGAGTAGTGTAAGAGACTGATGTTAGGTCTGCACCAACCCGGGTTCGAATCTGGTTGGTTGCATTGACTGGTGTTATCCTGAAATGAGCTAGTGGTAAAGCAAGAAATAATCTGTAGGTGGATACAGAGAAGACTTTACTACGCAGATGTGCATAGATCCTTCTCATTCATTTTTACCTTTTCATTTTAGATGCATTATTGATTAAAAGGTTATTGTTTGGAGACACTACAGTAATCCACCCAACCAAAAAATCTTGTGGATTGTTACTTTGCTTGGAGTAGTTAATGTCACCACATCATCTCAAAACGGCGGTAATAGGTCCAAAAATTCATTCATTTAATTGAAATCCACGGTTTTAGGTCACAAAAAATTATAAATTTTCTCTTCATTGCTCGTGGATTTCTGCTCTCCGCTCATGGATTTCTGCTCACCGCTCATACCATAGTGTCATTGTACCGCGGACCTCCAAGCTCATGGTTTGGTAACCAACCCTCCTACACATCCATTCAGGACTCTTCCCTTAGTAGATAGCCAATGGTTAGATATGGACTTCCATCCATGGAAGTCCAATCTTGAGTTGATCATCGCGTTGCCGGAGTAACACTACAACAACCCGAAGCATAGTTGCCAAATATTCTTCGGGTGGGGTCAGTCGGCAACGTTGCTTCACCCATATAAGCCTTGTGGTGCTTTTGGGCACCCCCCTCCGAGGGAGCCTAAAAGTACCGCATAAGCCCTTCGGTGAGGGTGGCCTGCCTTAGCAGGTGCCTAAGCCGAACCCAGTATTTAATGAATGTTTTGGGTTGTGGAGGGATTTGATAATCGCGTCGTATCCTTCCGGTAGGTTGTGCCTAGATCATAAGTATCTAAGGTGATTATCAATTTCTCTTACCTAATGCCTAATCTATCCTAGTCTACGCGCAGACGCACCAGCCTTGAAATCAAGGCAACCTAACTCTAATGGATAAAAGAACCTTACCTCTTACCTTGGCCACACCTAATTCCTTAATTCTTATGGATTAAATTCTCTAAAGGGGACCTTGATTAAGTTCCACCTTTCCAACCGTCATTCTTAGTTATGGTTGATTGAACAAAACCTAGGTTACTAAGTTCATAAATTATGGCATCACCGCTTACCTGGTTGGTGCACACCTTAATCCGAACCCTTCAAGGCCCTGTGCGGGTCTCTTGAAGGTTGATTGATACTTACACCCTCCGATCTTTGCCGCCGAAGGGGTAGTATCAATCTTCCGAGTTAAGTTCCCGGTTGGTTTTTTGCCCACGGGGGTTGTACGAATTTTATTGGTTATTAATTAGTTTAACACGGGTTGACCACAAAAATTCAACTTAATGGGACCGGGGAATAAGGCAACCTGTGTGTTCGACCTGTTGCACAATCTTCAAGGGTTGGGGCCATCACCTCCAACCCTTGGGGCCAACAACATGATGGTGGTTTCGTGGGTCATTACTCCCACCTTACCACCTACAAACATGCAGAGTGGTCATGCCGGTGATTAACCCGGCTTCACCACACACGAACGAGTTATGAATGGAAGCTACTACCACAACACTTAACCGAGGGGCTCCGCACACATGGGAGTTGGAATCCCCCCTCGGCGGCTAGGTGGGTGATGCCCCCCTAGCCTTACATGGATAGTTGGGTTGGGTTTAGAATATACCTTTGCCGCGCTCCCTCCATTCCTAAATCGAAAGGTGTAGGGCTAAAAAGACTTACCGATTGGCTCCCATCTTGATTTGGCGATGGTTGGTGCGGAACCCCTACTCCAACGTTCGGCCGCCCACAACGCCAACTCGCCAACCTTGGATGGACGAACCTCTTATCGTAAGGCAGTAGACACCCCTTTGCTTGAACGGCCACAACTTCCTCTCACAAGCCTCAATTGGAACAATTGTTAGTAATTTGGAAAGCTAACAACAATAACTATAACCCATCCAATTATCAAAATAACTGCATGTATCCCCTTAAAGATATGAGCTCACAAAGTCGGCTCTTAGAATTCAAGAGGCAGCTGGGATACCTTCATTCAAAAATTCATAACTCTCACTCCTTAAATCCGATTGTCACAAACTTATACTTTCTAAAAAGCTAACAAGAAGAACTATAATGCATCTAAGTCTCAAAGCAACTGAATAATTTCTCTTTTAGTTATGCGCTTGTAAAGTTAGTACTTATAGTTGGAGAGGTAGCTGAGACACCTTCATTAAAACACTTATAACTTTTACACATCAAATTAGATTCCAGCAAGCTTATACATTCTAGAAAGCTAACAACAACATCTATAACATACTTAAATACCAAAACAACTGAATAAATTTTCTCTTAGTTATGCGCTTGCAAAGTCAGCGCTTACAATTTAAGAGGCAGTTTGAGACATCTTCACTCAACTACTCATAACTTTTACACATCAACTTAGATTTCTATAAGCTTACACATTCTAGAAAGCTAACAACAACATCTATAACATACTTAAATACCAAAACAACTGAATAAATTTTCTCTTAGTTATGCGCTTGCAAAGTCAGCGCTTACAATTTAAGAGGCAGTTTGAGACATCTTCACTCAACTACTCATAACTTTTACACATCAACTTAGATTTCTATAAGCTTACACATTCTAGAAAGCTAATAACAACATCTATAACATACTTAAATACCAAAACAATTGAACAAAATGTCGTTTAGTTATGCGCTTGCAAAGTCAGCGCTTGTAAATTGAGTGGCAGCTGAGATACCTCTACTCAAACACTCATAACTTTTGATCCCTAACTCTGATTCTAATAAGCTTAGGCTTTTTGGGAAGCTAACATAAAGGGCTATATCCACTCAAAATCTGAAAGCTAAATTGCAATTTGTGTGTCCACTACACTTGATTGAATGTGGCACAGCTACTTAGGGGTGTGTTCAAAAACACACTACCTTCTCTCAAGAGTTCTAACCATAGAATTCTAACTTATGCCTATATTGTATGAATGAAAATGCTCTCTCCTTCTAGCTACAATCCTAGAGGGCTTCGCCGTGTTAAAAATGAAAATTCGGAGAGAGAACGAAGAGAAGAAGAGGGGGTTTTTATCACCCTTCAATGAAGGGTCGGACCCCTTCTCCCTTCCGTTCAACCGAGGGGTCCCGTCCCTTGAACGGTGGCAACGAAGCCCTCGGTGGTGAATGAAGTGGGGAAAGGCCACCTCGCACCCACTTGTCTAAGCCCTTAGAAAGGCTTTTCCATTTTGGTTTGAATTTCATTTTTGGTGGCAAGGGTGGCAACATGGCCCCCTTGCCCTAGTTGGCAAAATCCTTTACATTTGTAGTTGTCACCTTTTTTTTTCTTCGTTGGCCGCTACCGGAAGCACTTTTTTTTTTGCCGCCGCTTGACTTTGCTTGCTTGAATTAGTTGTTCCTAACTTAACCTACCTATTTACTAGCCCACTACTTTCATACTTCCGATTCGGGTAAAGGGCATTTCCCTTTTACCCCTTCGGTTTCTAATTTCTACTTGTCCAAGAGTTTTACCCCAAAGATAAAACACTTCTAGCCAACCTACCTTAATCTAAATGGCTTTTTGGCCAAATTTTCCTAGTCTAATCTAATGATTTTGCAAAAAGCCCTCAATTGTGAGCCAAATTGCCGTTGGGGGCAATTTTGGTGCTCACATATGTCGGCCATCAGGGGGCGCTCGCCCGAGCGCGACGGACCCAAATTTCTCTTGCTCGCACGACAATCCTGGGCACACGGTAACCTGCACTAGCACACACACACATACACACATTTTTTTTTTTCTTTGTCCTTATATTTTTTGTTGGTTAACTTGCAAAGAATTGAGGAGAGAGGGGTGAAAGAGAGGACACAATACTAAGCCAAAAAACAGTTCAAAGCCGCCACACTTCCCCACCGGACTGGGTTTGTGTCTACCTAAGACACCCCCTCCGCCTTGCGGGAGCAATTTGGAGCTATAGATAAAAAAATTCCAAAACCACCTTCCTCCCTCTTCGGAGAGAGTTCGGAGTACAAGAGCAATTCCCAGGCGCTGAAGAAAGAAGGTCCCCCTATTGGTTTCCTTCAAACAATGACCACGGAGGGCCGACCTCTAACCTAACACCAATTGCAAGAAGTAAATCCCTCCGCCTTTGCTTCGGGTCTAAAAGATTGATTCTCATTTAATTCGCCAGTTGCGCCTGTTCACACGTTGTATATCTTGCAACGACCCCTGTTTGTTCGTGTAGGAAAGTTCGTGCTATTTAGTGGAGCCAATTGAACATAATTGTTGTCGTACACATTTGTGACCAAAAAGGGGCCTAATCACAAGGCGTCAACCTTACTTCGGAACTCCATTTTCCACGTATCTTGGAGCATTACCAACGTCCCTGGGTGCAAGGTTCGCACCTTGTGTCGTTTGTTGAGGACGGTCTTGCGCCTCCGTTGCGTCGCCTCAAGATGTTGCACACTAGGCCGTCGTCGTTCGGTGGCGGTGATTGTGTATGCCTGGGTTTGGTTGGGAATTTCTTCCGGGTTGAGTTCCATCCATGCCGTAAACTCACCCGTGTCCTCCCAACCATAGAGGCCGGGACCCATGTCCTTTACCGGGCCTAGATGTGTCTTAGAGCCTACCACCTGGTTGGCTAAGTCTACCGAAGCGATTTGGGGCTCTGGCTTCGATTTGGGTAGGTCGGATTCCGTGAATTCTGCCGAAGGCTTGCGGAGGGCAATTCTTGTCGTTGTTCGGTTGTGAGGGGGCCCAAATGATATTTGGGAGGTGCCCGTAGACCACTCGGTGATGGCATTGGCCCTACGAAGCCAATCTCTTCCTAGGAGTATTGGGTAACTTTTGGATGTTACCGGAAGCCTCAAGACTTGGAACGTGATCGTATAGACTTCTCCCCCTACCTTCATCAAGCAATCTTTTACCTGTCCAAGGGGGGTGACTTGCCTTTGATCCGCCAAGTTTATAACAAAGGGCGAAGGGCCAGTGAGCTCGAGGCCGAGTTTTTCCAATGTCGAGAGTGGCATGATGTTAATTCCACTACCCCCATCAACCAAGGTATGTGGAATAATCTTGTCCATAATCTCGACTTCCACCTCTATCGGCCCTTCGTCCCCTAAGGGGGTTCTACGGACCTCAACCGCCATCGTTGGGATTTTTGGCTTCCTCACTTGGGTAGCTCCTTCTTTGAATTCCTTCCTTAGGGCAGGGGCTACTTGAATTAGTTGAGCCAAGGAAATATTCGCTCGGAGGCTACAAAGGTCCGTCCAAAGATCGTATTCTTCTGCCGGGTTAGAGGCGCGGCTGGGCCGGGGTTTTGGTGGGAAATTGGCTGGCAATCCATTCCCCCAAGTATCTCTTCTATCCACGAACCGGAAGAGGTCTTCCTCTTCTTCCGGTGATGGATCATCTACCGGCTCGTCATCAGGGTTAGGCCCTAGAGAGGTTGCGGGAACCTTGGGCTTGAGGGCTGCATTTTGCAAGAACTCCGGGAGTTCTGCAAACTTTGGTGATTCTTCGGACTCATTGGACTTCTCGGAACCTTCACCCATCACGGTTTGTGCCTTTTTTTGGGCCCTAGTGACTACTGCCACGTCTATCCTCTGCTTGAGTATCCCCGGGGGAACCAGGATAGACCGTAAAGAAGAATCGGCTAGCTCATGAGAGATGAAGTTGCTTTGACTAGTGTTTGGGTTAGAAAACATTGGGGCTGAACAACTTGTGCTCGCCTCATTGTTTTCAATGAACCTAGCGTCTTGGGTTTGTGCTTGACCGAGGTTAAGGGGACCTTGGGACATTGGAGGCCCATTTCCGTTTTGCGCCCACTGTTGGTTAGTATCATGTCCACTCCCCATATTTTGTTGAGGAGGATTGTAGTTGTACTGACCGTTAGGACCCTGAGCCTGACCTTGGTTCATTTGGTACCCATAGAATTGGTTGCCCCCGTTGGGGGGGTTGTTGAAGGCATTACCTTGTTGTGCCAATTGGGGTCCATTGTTGAACCTATTCGGTTGGTTCTGGCCCATTTGAGGGACATACAATTGGCTTACCACACCTACCAAGTTCGAGTTGGCTTGCCTACCACCGGATGGGGGGTTTTGAGGGTAAGAATTTTGTGAACCTTGATAATTGTTCCCTCGATTACCTTGATTTTGGTGGTTGGGTGGACCGTAGTTTTGTTGGCCATTGCCTTGCGGGTTACCTTGGTGATAATTACCCAACATTCCTCCTTGGTTCTGTTGATTCCTATCATAAAAGAATGCAGGAGGCTGCTGGTTCAGTTGGGAATTGTAAGATGGCTGATTCACGGGGACCCTGCGACAATTCTCAGTGGGGTGATTACCCCCACAATGGTTGCACACCACTCCCGTCTCAATCCAACACTTACCTGGCCCCAAAATGTGAACCTTACTGCACGTGGGACAAACTCCTTTGCCGTTGTTCCGGGCTTGACCCTGGGCGTGGCCTTGCTGTGGACGAGGAGGTGGGGCGACAAGGTTACCTGTAAACTTGGGCTCCGTGCAAAACTGGTCACTGTGACCGGATTTGTTGCAATTACGGCACCAAATGTTAGTGCCATAATTGCCGGTCTCCGAGGCTGGCGGAACTTGCTGAGCTAGAGGTCTAGACGTGATTGCCATTGTTAGTTGCTCTGTGAGGGTCTTGAGCGATTGCATGACATCGTTCCTCAACTCGTCGTTGGCTCTCTTAACTCTAAGTTCTAGCTCCTCGATGGTGGCGTGGCTCGGAGGGCTCGGGAGTGCTAAGAGCTCGGGTGGCGGCCTTGTAGCCAATGGAACTGGGGCCGCTCGGTGGACGGCGTATGCATCCGGTCGGGATGGCTCCAATTGTGGAGGCTTACTCTGCTCCGAAGGAATGTAGGTCGTCGGTAGGAAAGCTGGAATTGGCGCGATCGTGCAATTCCACATTCGTTCATTTTGTTTGTCTACACCCTCGATCCTCCTAGCCTCTTCTTTAGCCTCCTCTAAGTCTTGAGGGTTAGAATTGAGAATCTCTCGGATAGTGCCTTGTTTGTTAAACCCTTGTATAAAATAAAATTTAATTGTCTCGTTTGCGAGAAGGGTTCCTACGTACCGGGTTACCACCGTCTCAAAACGCCGAATATAAGATGTAATGCTCTCGGATGGGCCTTGCCGCATGTTCGTTAACGCCACAAGTGCACTTTGTTGGCCCATTTCCGGTCTAAACTGTCGGAGAAAGGCTGTTTGCAACGTTGCCCAATCGACAAATGTTCCCGCATCGTGAGACCGATACCATTCGTAAGCTGCTCCCTCTAGCGTGGTAGAAAACCAAACGAGTTTGTACGTGTCTTCGGCTATCACATTGGCCAACATTACCTCAATGTATCGCTCGATGTGGGTCGAAGGGTCCTCATGCGGGAGGCCACCGAACTTCGGAAAATGACTCGGCATTGCCCGTGGCGCTAATGCCTGTGGCATTAAGATGGGAGGCCCCCTAGGAGCCATCATGGCATCTAAAGGATTCGCCATGGGTTCGTGTTGTACCACTCCAACTGGACTCTCCGGGGTAGGGGACTCCTCCCTCTCGTGTTCGAACTCGTGACCTAGACCTTTAATTGTTACTTCCTTAGTTTTATCGGGTTTTGGTTGTTTGTTCTTCGGCCTCTTACCTTGTGTGGTCTCTGATGTAGTCGCAGTAGTCGCGGTGGTCGTGGTTGGCGTATCGTACGTTCCTCCCCTAGTACTAACCATAGCACACGTGGACCATGGCGAATGACTAATTTCTATAGGATACAATTCTTCCTCTCTAAACTTAAATGTGTAGGTACTTAAGAAAATGTCGTCCGGGGTTGGCCGGGGCATCCACCCTCCCGGCGGACGCACCAATTATGTGGTGCTTTTGGGCACCCCCCTCCGAGGGAGCCTAAAAGTACCGCATAAGCCCTTCGGTGAGGGTGGCCTGCCTTAGCAGGTGCCTAAGCCGAACCCAGTATTTAATGAATGTTTTGGGTTGTGGAGGGATTTGATAATCGCGTCGTATCCTTCCGGTAGGTTGTGCCTAGATCATAAGTATCTAAGGTGATTATCAATTTCTCTTACCTAATGCCTAATCTATCCTAGTCTACGCGCAGACGCACCAGCCTTGAAATCAAGGCAACCTAACTCTAATGGATAAAAGAACCTTACCTCTTACCTTGGCCACACCTAATTCCTTAATTCTTATGGATTAAATTCTCTAAAGGGGACCTTGATTAAGTTCCACCTTTCCAACCTTCATTCTTAGTTATGGTTGATTGAACAAAACCTAGGTTACTAAGTTCATAAATTATGGCATCACCGCTTACCTGGTTGGTGCACACCTTAATCCGAACCCTTCAAGGCCCTGTGCGGGTCTCTTGAAGGTTGATTGATACTTACACCCTCCGATCTTTGCCGCCGAAGGGGTAGTATCAATCTTCCGAGTTAAGTTCCCGGTTGGTTTTTTGCCCACGGGGGTTGTACGAATTTTATTGGTTATTAATTAGTTTAACACGGGTTGACCACAAAAATTCAACTTAATGGGACCGGGGAATAAGGCAACCTGTGTGTTCGACCTGTTGCACAATCTTCAAGGGTTGGGGCCATCACCTCCAACCCTTGGGGCCAACAACATGATGGTGGTTTCGTGGGTCATTACTCCCACCTTACCACCTACAAACATGCAGAGTGGTCATGCCGGTGATTAACCCGGCTTCACCACACACGAACGAGTTATGAATGGAAGCTACTACCACAACACTTAACCGAGGGGCTCCGCACACATGGGAGTTGGAATCCCCCCTCGGCGGCTAGGTGGGTGATGCCCCCCTAGCCTTACATGGATAGTTGGGTTGGGTTTAGAATATACCTTTGCCGCGCTCCCTCCATTCCTAAATCGAAAGGTGTAGGGCTAAAAAGACTTACCGATTGGCTCCCATCTTGATTTGGCGATGGTTGGTGCGGAACCCCTACTCCAACGTTCGGCCGCCCACAACGCCAACTCGCCAACCTTGGATGGACGAACCTCTTATCGTAAGGCAGTAGACACCCCTTTGCTTGAACGGCCACAACTTCCTCTCACAAGCCTCAATTGGAACAATTGTTAGTAATTTGGAAAGCTAACAACAATAACTATAACCCATCCAATTATCAAAATAACTGCATGTATCCCCTTAAAGATATGAGCTCACAAAGTCGGCTCTTAGAATTCAAGAGGCAGCTGGGATACCTTCATTCAAAAATTCATAACTCTCACTCCTTAAATCCGATTGTCACAAACTTATACTTTCTAAAAAGCTAACAAGAAGAACTATAATGCATCTAAGTCTCAAAGCAACTGAATAATTTCTCTTTTAGTTATGCGCTTGTAAAGTTAGTACTTATAGTTGGAGAGGTAGCTGAGACACCTTCATTAAAACACTTATAACTTTTACACATCAAATTAGATTCCAGCAAGCTTATACATTCTAGAAAGCTAACAACAACATCTATAACATACTTAAATACCAAAACAACTGAATAAATTTTCTCTTAGTTATGCGCTTGCAAAGTCAGCGCTTACAATTTAAGAGGCAGTTTGAGACATCTTCACTCAACTACTCATAACTTTTACACATCAACTTAGATTTCTATAAGCTTACACATTCTAGAAAGCTAACAACAACATCTATAACATACTTAAATACCAAAACAACTGAATAAATTTTCTCTTAGTTATGCGCTTGCAAAGTCAGCGCTTACAATTTAAGAGGCAGTTTGAGACATCTTCACTCAACTACTCATAACTTTTACACATCAACTTAGATTTCTATAAGCTTACACATTCTAGAAAGCTAATAACAACATCTATAACATACTTAAATACCAAAACAATTGAACAAAATGTCGTTTAGTTATGCGCTTGCAAAGTCAGCGCTTGTAAATTGAGTGGCAGCTGAGATACCTCTACTCAAACACTCATAACTTTTGATCCCTAACTCTGATTCTAATAAGCTTAGGCTTTTTGGGAAGCTAACATAAAGGGCTATATCCACTCAAAATCTGAAAGCTAAATTGCAATTTGTGTGTCCACTACACTTGATTGAATGTGGCACAGCTACTTAGGGGTGTGTTCAAAAACACACTACCTTCTCTCAAGAGTTCTAACCATAGAATTCTAACTTATGCCTATATTGTATGAATGAAAATGCTCTCTCCTTCTAGCTACAATCCTAGAGGGCTTCGCCGTGTTAAAAATGAAAATTCGGAGAGAGAACGAAGAGAAGAAGAGGGGGTTTTTATCACCCTTCAATGAAGGGTCGGACCCCTTCTCCCTTCCGTTCAACCGAGGGGTCCCGTCCCTTGAACGGTGGCAACGAAGCCCTCGGTGGTGAATGAAGTGGGGAAAGGCCACCTCGCACCCACTTGTCTAAGCCCTTAGAAAGGCTTTTCCATTTTGGTTTGAATTTCATTTTTGGTGGCAAGGGTGGCAACATGGCCCCCTTGCCCTAGTTGGCAAAATCCTTTACATTTGTAGTTGTCACCTTTTTTTTTCTTCGTTGGCCGCTACCGGAAGCACTTTTTTTTTTGCCGCCGCTTGACTTTGCTTGCTTGAATTAGTTGTTCCTAACTTAACCTACCTATTTACTAGCCCACTACTTTCATACTTCCGATTCGGGTAAAGGGCATTTCCCTTTTACCCCTTCGGTTTCTAATTTCTACTTGTCCAAGAGTTTTACCCCAAAGATAAAACACTTCTAGCCAACCTACCTTAATCTAAATGGCTTTTTGGCCAAATTTTCCTAGTCTAATCTAATGATTTTGCAAAAAGCCCTCAATTGTGAGCCAAATTGCCGTTGGGGGCAATTTTGGTGCTCACAAGCCTCTAGGACTTTGGGTAGGGCCCCTACCCCACCGTCAAGTAACCTTTTGTCTCTCTCCTAAGAGTTGGGGCCAAGTACACATTTTCCCTTTGCCGCTGGGATTGGAAGCCCCCATCAGCTTCAGATCTCCATAACTTTGTTGTTTGGTCTTTGTTTTAATCAAGCGACCACTTTGTCGACATCTACTCTTTGTGTAGATGTCGATAGACTCCTCACTTGCTGCATTCAGGCAAGTATAGAGGAAGTTATGGATATTCTAACCTAGGCAGTCCCGGGCGCCACTCCCAGGTCACTGTTGTCCCTTGGCAACGCCCCACTCAAATTACCATATCTCCTAGCTCACACCTCCAATTGGGGTGATCTTGAGCATTCTAGAATCCGAACGCCATAAGCTACTCAATGCCCATAGCCTTATCCTCGTGACTCCTAGATTCTGTGGGTGGGAGGCGTTCTTAACACCCAGGACCCTCACCCACACTAGAATCACTTGGGCCCTCTCACCTATGGCACCACAAGTCCCGGGCGTCACTCTGGGGTCCCTCTTGTGCCCATGGTGTTGCGGGCACTCCTCATGGAGAGGTGCGTGACATCTCCGGTGTGGAAATTCCAGCCAACCTTGACTCTTACCCTACTTCGAGGCAATCCAAGTCTACACGACGGTCCAACAGCGCACCATCAATACAACAAATGCAGATGGTCGCATCCGTACGAGCTATAGATGGGACCATCTTGCACGGGGAGGCCGCTGGCAAAAATCGTAGAAACAACGTGCGATAAAAAATAGGATCTAATATATTCATTGTAGGTAAATTTTGCAAAAAACATACATATAATATAGGGGGTTTTAAACATGTTTACATGTAAAATACCATCATATATAATGGCCTTTTTTATCTAGTCAGTACATGTAAAATAACGTGGAAACAATTACTAGGGGTAGCGGGTCTAGGGTAGGGTCTGTGCTAGTGGATGAAAAGAAGTAATTTTCTGTTGAAAATGCTTGGATGGATTACTTCGCATGTTGGCTTGCTTGAACGTTACAAAACCAACGGTTCCAATGTGGAGTTAATGGTCTCTACCCACGTGCCGGGAAGGAAAAAAATGCAGTATAAGTAAAATAGGATATTTTTAAATGATTTCCCCAAAAAAATTATAATTACTGATAGGGTGTATTAAAATACAAGAATTTACCTTTATTTTGAAAAATACCATACCTTATAATCTTTTCTGCAAGATAAATAGCCCCCCGATAAATAGGTCCTGAGCGCACGTGTATGCATTAATTAAAGAGGGAGTGACCTCCCCGAGCGTGCCATCTTGAAGGTAACTATGATTTCCCGCCCTAGATTTGGTTGCATTATTATGTTGCAGTCCAAACCTGTACCTACACAAGCTGTTTACCAACTCATAGTGAGCTCTCTACCTGAGTGCAATTGCCAGGCCTTCAAAGAAATGATATACAAATTCGGCCGCAAACAAAATTTGTTTCTGCATTGTAAGCACATGTACTTCATCTTTGTGAAGGTTTCTAATATAGATCCTTACGCTGACTTGTTCATTCACGTCCCGACATTTAGCGTCAATGAGGTCAAACTCATTCTCGAGGGGGGCCTCTTGACACAATCTACTTCCTAGATTTCATATCAGCCTAGGACTACATTGTGTCTTCATGGATATGGCCATTTGTGGACCTCATGTGTACTCACAATTGTTTGCTATAAGAAATATAATCTCATGAATGATCTTTATTCTTTTGAAAACTTTGCATTACAATACTCAACTATGCCATGTGTTTCTTGCACCATTGAACACTACATGCTCAATCTAACATGCCTTCTCATTCTATCAACTCCACCTCTGTGAGCTCAATTATGTGCCCACATTTCAAGTTAACGTTAAAATTGTTCAACACAAGGATTTACATTTTTGTTTGGAGTGGGTTAGAGGTTAGGATCAGTGTTGGACCGGTATATATGTTAGGGCCTGGTATAAGCATTGGTATCAAGTAGGGTATCGCAGACCATACCCAACTGGTATCAAAGGGGACAGTACACTAGGTCATACATGTGCAGCATGGGTAGGAAATATTTATGAACATACCAATACCAAAGAGGGGTTTAGAATGCAATACGAAGACCATTATTGTGCACATGGTCACGTCATTTCTCCACAGTATTGTTCCTCATTTTCTTAGGGTTGCATTCGAAGGTTGTAGTTAAGCAGATAGGGATGGAAGATATTGGCGGCCCACCTTGGTTTTGATGCAAAATGGGAAGAGATTTGTTGCATTAGTTGTTGAAGATTCAAGCCGTCACTGCCTTCATGGTGGTTGTTGAGGTTTGGCCCTAAACTTGTATCACCTAGTTTAGTTCAAGATTTCATGTTATTGTTCCTTGGTTGATGGGTGTCATTTTCGTTTTCTAGTTGTGACAAACACATGTTAACAAGATCCTTGTGTTCATGGCTTGGAAGGTCGCATGAATAAGATGTGATTTGTTTGCAAAGATTAGCTCTCAAAGACTAGGGTTCCTCTTTTAGGGTTTCGTAGTTAGATTTCAGCAAGTATGACAACAACTTTGGTTCAATCTGAATGGGGAGGACAGGATTTACCAGGAGGGGAGCCTTCCAACACAGAGCCAAGAACAACAGAAGACACACACAACACCATTGCAGATGTTGGAGTTACAATAGAAGAGTTGCATGTTGCAAAGGAGTTGGCAGTTTGGCGTGTGCGACTCACTCATCTACAAGACAACCATAGGTTTTGGATACCTTATCATAGAACCTCTTTAGTGTGGGCATTTTTCTTGTTGCATCTGCAAGGAATAAAGGTTGATGTAAAGGTGCCACAAACAATGAGGTGTGTTTTGTGCTATCCAACATCATCCACTCCAACTGTGTCTGAAGGGCAGAACTCCACTGTCTCGCAACCTACTACTCGTTCCAGGAAAGGTATCCTTAATTACAACCCTGCACATGGATCTACCTCTATGATGAAACATGTGATGAATGAGCATGCTACTGATCTGGAGAGATATAAGGAAGTTGTGGCAGCCACTGATGCAGAGGGAAAAAACAGAAATGCAAGAAAAGGAAACAGGTGAACCCTAGTGCCATAACTGAATACTATGGTAGTACTAGCCCTTATGGGAAGAATGATGTAGCACAACAAAGGTTTTTGGAGGATCTTGTTCTTTATATTGCAAAAGGATACATTGCATTATCTGCAGTGGAGAATCCATGGTTGCGGCGTTTGGTGTTGCGACGCGATCCGAAGGTCAGGTTTCCCACATGAAAATAGTTGGTGAAGGAGATCATCCCGTCTATGTTGCAAAAGACTATGGAACGTTTTGTGTTGCCGGCATTGGCAAGTTGTGCAACAGTTGCAGTGATTTTTGATCTATGGATGTCGCGTACGGGAGTGGACACATTCTGTTTGGTTGTTAATTTCATGGATAGCGATTGGGAACCCCGACATATCACTGTAGGTATTTTTGAAGCATCAGATACTGCAGGAACAACTTTAGCAGTTATTGTGAAGAGGTTGCTTTCAGATTTTCACCTCACAGACAAAACAATTTCGTATGTGAAAGATGAAGGTAGTAATTTGAGAACATTGGCATCATCTTTAACATCGGTTGTCTCGTGCAAGCCTTTGGCTTTGTCGCAGCCATACCCGGGAGTGTGTCTTGGACACATTATGTCAAAGGCATGCCAATATTCTACAGATGACACAAAAGTTTGTACTGGAATGAAGAAGGTGTCCATTAAAGAGGCTCAAACTAACCTGCAAAAAACAATTACATGGACCAAAAAAATCCGGAAAAGGAAGAGCAGAGTTTGAGAAAGCTTGCGTTGATGCAAACTCAAACTCAAACCGAACCGAAACGAAACGAAACGAAACGAAACGGAACGAACCGAACCTGCGCCTGCGCCTTCGCCTTCTCCTTCTCCTTCTTTTTTCTTATAAAAGGGTGCAAGCATAGTAAAGTGGACCAAAAAAGTGCTCCGGTATATGAAAGCCATGATTTTCTTGGTCAAACGCCTATAAGTAGTAGCAAAATGTTGTTTAAAATAAATTATTTCTCATGATGACCTCTATTGTTAAGTTAGGTACTCAAATATAGAATATCAATATGAGATCTTCAAAACCTATCATCAAAAGTGACGCGTAAAAGCAACTGGCTAAATATAGTTTTGAACGTAAATTTAATGACCTTAAATATTTTGAACTTGGAATTTCTTTTCATATTCCTTGAATTCATTATAAACTTGAGGTCATCGTAATTTTTTTTTTCAAAAATTAATCAATTTAATGTAATGTAATTGTATTTTAAACAAGTTTTTGACAATTATCTTTTCAATGACACCCACTTGCACCACCACTTGCACCGTCTTCTAAAATACATATACGTTGTTTGAAATTGTTTTTTGTGAACATAAATTGCTTGGCTTTGTAGATTCATATGTTTTCTAAATGTTTATGAATTTCTATTTCATAAAATTCAAAGTTAGTATATAGTTTTGGATCACTTTCACTTAAACCTAAGCAAGGATCAAGAGCTGTCCACTTTACCGTGCTTGCACCCAAATGGGTACCTAAAAGGGAATGTACAATGCTTATGGGAAGTGTTTGGTCTTGTATGTGAGCTTAAGCTTGAACTTGAACTTGAACTTGAACTTGAACTTGAACTTCTTGAACTTCTTGAACTTGAACTTGAGCTTGAACTTGAGCTTGAGCTTGAGCTTGACTTGAACTTGAGCTTGAACTTGAACTTGAACTTGAACTTGAACTTGAACTTGAACTTGAACTTGAACTTGACCTTCTCCTTCTCCTTCTTCTTCTTCTGAACTTGAACTTACTGAATGTTGTTGTTATGTTGCAGGAAACACAAGAGTATGCAACGGCGATTAATATATGTTATGGTAGGCAGACTGCAGCCTTGCAAGCCCGAGTTCCAAGTGGGCTGACTTGGGCTGTGGCAAAGGCAGTCACAGAGACTTTGCGCCCTATCGTGCAACAATGCATTTTAAACCAATCTCGCGGGTATTGGCTTTTGAGCGATGCATTATATGCAGCCTTCCATATTAGCATCCAACTACAAAATGAATATGATCGGAGGATGCTTGCGGTGCCAACACTTCGATGTGGGCAGATGGACTCGGAGCTGCAACTTCTTTATGGCCGCATGGCTTTTGAATCAATTGAAGTTATCAAACCATGTCTTGCATTTGCAGTTGATTTCACTCATGAGAAGGCACATAATATGTTGTCGTTGATGTTAGACCCTAGGTATAAGGGGTTGCAGGTGATTATTGACTACGTGGGACGCGAGAAGGCCATGCACATTGTGGCAGAATATGATCAACTTGTTTTGGTGCCTTTGCTTGTGAAGGTGTCACGGTTGCTGAATCCGAGCTTGGAGAATACTTTGGCACCTACATTGGAGGCTACAACTGATTCTCTCTTTGGGCACACTAGTTCTACAGAGGAGGCTAGTGAGGGCATGCTGAAATCGGAGCTCATCTTGTTTCGGAAGCTTTTTGTACCTGCAGATAAAGACATTGCTCCACTTGCTTGGTGGAGGGATAATGCCCCTCGATTTCCGCACGTATCATTTCTTGCGAGGCAGATTTTAGCAATACCAGGTTCTCAGATCGAGACAGAAAGAATTTTTAGTGTTGCTGGACTTTTGTGTGCATTGCGTCGTTGTAGGTTGGGCATCCAAAATTTAGATGCACTCGTCATGATACTCAAAAATTGGCCCATAGATGCTAGAGATGAGTGCAACCCTTTTGCAAAATCCGATCTCGGTGAATTTTTTGTTGACGAGGCTGAATTAGTAGATGCTCATGAAGATGAACTACAAGTAGCAGGTTGCTTTGAGGAAGACCCTACTTGCTCAAATGACAAATTAGATGAGTATAATTAGTATACCATCTAGTTCAAGATGTGGGATGGCCAATATGCATTTTTGTTTTTTTTTGAAACAAATGAAACATTTTACCAAGTATGCATTTTTTCACCACTTGTATTTGTATGTTCACATCCAATATGTTTGTCTTGAACTTTTAATTCAACAACAATTGGAGCTTAAATTTTTTATTAAACTTCACCACGCATTGAAAAGTAAGACTTAAAATCATAACATACCATTGTTTAGCCTTGGATGTTATCAGCAACACACTTGAACTGGTATTTGATACCATTGCATAGCCATGATTCTTGCATGTTTAATATTATACCAGGCTTTACATTTCATGAACCCCCTAGTACCTTGACAAGGCCTAATAGTGAGCTACAAAGTCATTGCATACCAGGACCCCACTGGTATCATAAAATAGTAATACCAGTCCAACACTGGTGTAAACCAGCCCTTAGAAGTTAGAGGGACATTGATGTGTGCCTGCTCGGATGGTGTCAGTATAAAAAGAATAGTCTTCAATATACGTTGTAACAGCGCGATGCTCGCAGCGTGAAAAGTAACTTGTGTGAGAGGCTACCCATCTTGGCCGTTGGATTGCTCTAGATGTTGACTGTGTCATGCCTTGACTCGAGAGATCCCTGCCTCTGGACCGTAGATTCTATCCATCGGACGGTCCAAAATGGCCGCCATATACCGCCCTCCCTCTCTAGGACTTCAGATATGAGTTGTTGCTGGGTGATTAGTAATAAAACGCGAATCTTAGGGCAACCGACCGGTCGGGATTCGACCCTCTCACAGCATCAACTTGTAAGTACAGGAGAACAGACAAGTTGAGACAAGAGGTGTAATTTTTGCAGACACAGTCGGAGCCCTGGCACAAATTTCCTTCAACTTGGGTTGCAGTGCCATCTCGAGCTTCCCGACTTAAACAAGTTTGCTGAAATCAGAGCATTGTTTCTTCATGTCTAGCAGGTGAGTTTGGACCTTTTGGTCGGTACAGACAGAGTGGCCACGCCATAGCGTGATCAATCTGATCAATCTTGGGTTGTGTGAATAATTGTGTAGCGGTCGGCAGCTAAAACTTTAGTCTTTGGTGGCTTGTGAGGTTCACCCTCCGACTGTCGTGTTTACTTCACTATGATAAATTTGTGGGTGATCAAAAACGACAAATTTCTTGGAGAAAGTAGACTCTCTTGGAGCCGGTGGGAAGGATGCTAGTTTTCAAAATTACGCTGCTTTGGCCAGCTCTTCATCACAATGTTCTGTCTGATGTTCCACCAGATGTTGAAGAAATTATTCCTGTGATTGCTTATTCAATTGTTCGAATTACTCTTAACTTTTGAACAGACGTTGGAATCATGTCGTTGTATGATTTATGTGCCACATTTTAGCCACTTCAATTTGGTTGCCCATCCTGTCCTGCAATGTCTCAAGTTATGTGGAATGCAAGCTTCCCAGGCAGGGAATCCTCAGCATCCTAAAAGGTTAAAGTACGAGTTGTGTAGTACAGAGCGTTCAGAAACCCAGGCTCTTCAGAGACGAGCCATTATATACATGAAGTGTTATTGCAATGCAAACATGTGCCAGGATCCGTGTACTTTGTATTCGAGTTGTGAGGCATCTTGGATTGGGCAGCTTTGATGGTGTCAAATTTTAGCTGGAAAATTTGCCGGTTTGTATGTCTCGCCATGGACTCCGACTGGGTATGATACAAGGCTGACAGAATGTAACAGTGTAGATGTTCCCCGAAATCTCTTTGTTGTACTTAGCATGTGCATGTTCGGATTTGATCCTCTTCCTCTTTGAGTATCCTGAATATTGGAAGAATCTTGCAACATTGAAGTGAAAACATGAAGCTTGTAATTGTTCTAGAATGTCCATATATGTGTCACTTGCGGTCCTTGTTCATATCCTGGTCACCTCAAAGGACTGATATCGTTTCCAATGGTTGTGCAACCCGTTGGATTTATCCATAATTGTACATATTCTGGTCACCTTATGGTAGTTCAGCTATAAGGTAGTTTTGCAGATGCTCAAGTTGGATTGCTGTCACTGACATATGCAATGCCTTTGTGGAGGGTGAGCAATTCATGATCTGTACTATTTTCTTGAAGTATATAATCCTTTTATAAGTTGGTTTGATTTGAGGCATATTTTATTGTTTGCAGAACCATCAACAGCTTAATCATTGCAGTGCTTTAACAGACCACAAACTTTTTAATTTAATGGCGAAGTTTAACGAGGGCAGTGCATTTTGTAAACTGGGTACCCATCTGCCTAGCCTTGACTTTGCCGGATTGTCAGCCCTAGTTGGAAGCAACATCTCGAAAGCAGGAATCTCTTACACTTGTCTTGTTCGTGGCCGCCTTCCCTACTTGAGTGCTTATGTAACCCCAGGCACTTTAGGTCTAGGTCAAACAGTGCTCTCGTGCATTGATTGGAGACCTGCGCGAATTTTAGTGGGTGCCGGTGAAGCGGGGTCGATGCTTGAGCTTTGTGGCGTCCAGGCGAGCGGAAATGCAAGTTATGTGGGTTTACAATCCGGAACGGTACTCAATGTCCGAGGTGTGGTGGGAGAAGCTGCGGTGTCCGAGATTGTAAAAACTTGCTTGAAAAGACGGGCTCATGCAGGAAAAAAATTGGCAATATTGGGACGCGATTCGGGGAGGCACACATGTGTGATTTGGGCAGCAGTTCGGAAACCCGACGCAATTGTTGGTGAGGTTTGTGTTGAGGGTGAGCAAGGTGCCCTAATTAACATTCTTGCAACACTCACTTGCGTGGTCGTGTTGGTGTTGGATGCCTGGTGTTATCAATGGTTCGGTTTTTTGGTGGTCGCCACAGGGATGATATTGAATGCGATGATGGCTTACCTGCTTCGAATGCATAAATTCGAGATACCGGAAGCGAATCCTGCTCCGGACGCTCCGGAGGGAGACTCAGTGATCTTGTTGAAGAATAACCCCGATGTGCTTTTTGTGCTGCTCGCGAGTGAGAAGGCCGTCCAGAAGCTGCTCCAGAAGGAAGTGAAAATGAACAACTCCGCATGTGGTCACCCTCCTCTCCCTCTCGTTTTGGTTTGTATGGCATTCATAGCCTATGCGGCATTGCTTGTCCTGGGAATCCCACACATGGGGTCGACCGCGCAACTGCTGTTCATAATTCTCGTGTGTGTTGGAGCCGTCACTGATCTGATCAAGGGCAGTTGGAACGGGAAGAGAGGCATCGGGCTAGAGGCCATCAAGAAGTACCAGATCGTAACCGAAAGCGAGCAATGGTTTGGAAACCGGACCGCGGCCGTGACCTCGGTGGCAGCGAAGAGCACCAAGTTAGATGCATTGCAAGGATCAAAGGTGTTGCCCACGACTGGACCAGTTTGGCGCAACTGGTGGAAGGCGCTGGAGATACTTGGTCACGGAGAAAACGGGACGGCATCACAGAAGCTCGAGTCGCTGGAACAGAAAGTGCCAGTCAAAGAGCGGCTGTTGTGGAACACTTTGATCAATGATATGAAGGATGGTCATGGCAGGCCGAAGACCATCTAAGTTAGGGCTCCTGCTGCAAATCGCATGTACATATTTATCAAACAAATAGGACACCATTTCTTGCTCAATCAAAACCTTTTTGATCCACAACTGACACATACAACTTATGAATCTCACTTCAACCCAAAATGTATGTTTGTAAATCCATGGGTGATTGGTCTGGTGGTACAACCTGAGGTACGATCCTACATAGTCTATTGTACAAGTCCACTCGCAGTCAAATGAAAATGGAGCTTGTTTACTTGTAAACACCAAAGTTTCCTTGAGTCAAGGTGCTGTGTACCAAAGTACATCAAACAAATGGTACCATTTGTGCATAAGTCTGTATGCACTGTGAACTGAGAAGATTCAAGGCTTTTAAAGCTCCTAATCTGAACCTAAGATTCTTACAAGATTCATTAGTATACACATTTCTTACAAGATGTCAACAAGTATATTCAATGGGTTGCAATTTTGTTGTGTGGTGGAGGTAAGAGGAAAGGAGGCTTATTTCCACACTAAAAACACCAAGGATACCCAATATTGTGGGTGCACACAATATTTAACATCAAAGGTCCACATTGTAGGTTACAATACGTTTATTGGACAAGTAGCAATATGGCTTTCAATATCCCCTAGGGGAAGAAGGCGGATATACCACGGGGGCGTGTCATGTATAACTAGGATTGGACACTATTTTCTTGTATGAATTTACAAATTTGTGGATCACGCTGTAGGGTTGCACGTTATGAGCGCTTTGGTAGGATATCCCCCACGTTGGGACTTACCACGCAGGGGGCGTGGATGGATGCCGTCAGAGTCCACGCCCCAAGTTGAAGTGCCGCTCACTTTGCAATACATGCCGCACAATATTTGCCACGGCACCTCGAACCAGGCACTTCGAGCAACCTGCCCGCTCCCGCTCCCGCTTCCACAAACGCCCCCGTTCCCGCAAATCTGGTGAAAATGTCGCGGACCTCTCCATAAGGATTGCCCGAAACACCTTGGGCACAAGGGGGACCCCGGAGTGACACCCGGGACTTGTGGCGCCGTTGGTGAGAGGGCCCAAGTGATCCTAGTATGGGTGAGGGCCCCGGGCGTTGGGAACGCCTCCCACCCACGGAGACTAGGAGGCATGAGGGCGAGGCCATAAGCTATGCGTAGCTTATGGCGTGCCGATTCTAGAATGCTTTAGAACACCTCATTTGGAGGTGTTAGCTAGAAGATATGGCAAGTTGAGTGGGGCGCTGTCCCGGGACAGCGCCCTGGAACAGCAGTGGCCTGGGAGTGGCTCCCGGGACTGCGAACCTTTAAACGGGCATAACTTCCTCTGTACTTGCCCAAATGGGACAAGTGAGTAGTCCATTGTGATCTACGTGAAACGTAAATGACGATGGAGTGGTCAGTTTTTAGAATCAAACAAGATATGAGGAAGTTATGGGGTTCTGAAGCTGCTAGGCAGCTAGCGGCTAAGGGAAAATATCTACTTGGCCCCAAGAGTTGGGGGAGAGACAAAAGGATACTTGACGGTTGGGTAGGGGTCCTGCCTAGAGTCCTAGAGGCTTATATGGGTGAGGTGGTGTGGCCTCACCCACCCGGGGCCAAACGGCAAGGCCTCCATGGGCATTGGCCCAAGGGGAGGGCATAGTTGGCTCGGGTTGTTGTAGTGTTGCTCCGGCAACACGATGTGCAACGTAAGATTAGACTTCCATAGATGGAAGTCCACATCTAAGAATTGGTTACCGATTAAGCGGTGAGTCCCAAATCAAGTAGTAGGAGGGTTGGTCCCCCTCCTATGAAGTGTTGGGTCCGCGGTATTGGGAGCTAACCTTTCGCATGGCGGTATGCGAAGGGTTAGCGTTCGTAACTCTTGCTAGAATGGAAAAATGGACCAAATTAGCAATGGGGACTTAGCAAGGGTTGTGACAAAAAATGGCTTCTATTGCAGTTGGTGACAAGATTCTAGATGATGTTTTCGAGCTACTTGGAAGACAATAATGGTAGCAATAGTTTCTAAATCCACGAATCCCTGAAGGACAAGAAGGTTGTGCTCCTCGTTGTGCCCAGAGCTTTCACGCCCACCTGCAGGTGAGTAGCTCAAGAATTTAACTGTTGAATGTCGTCCACTTTCTTTGCACAAACTTCTGCTAGTGTCCACTACATCCATGGTGTCCACCACAACCCTAGTCCTCTTTACAGCCGCATTGTCGCATTCGCGCATCAAGGGTGTGAAGGATCCCACCAGATCCAAATGAGTACCTGGTGTTAACCATGATCCGAGTACAAAGGTTTAGGGTTTAGGATTTAGGGTTTTCTTTCAGAAGTCACTTGAAGAATGTGTTGTTGATTAGTTATTCCAGCACGCAGCTGCTCCATTCTAGAACAAAAGGTTATTAATCACCATTCAATAACTCATCATGTGCCCTACATGACTGCAAATGTTTCATTGCAATTGGCCTCTACAAATTTAGGGGTTCATCCCTGATCAATGCAATTAGTAACACTGAGAGGGTAGGTAGAACGAATCAAAGGTTTCCAATAATTCTGTAGACTTGTTGCATAATGATCATCAGTACGATATAGTGATAATAGACGTGATGGACTGCATGTAATGCACTAGCTAGTGGCAACACACATGAGTCTCACAACCACAAATATGTGGCTCAGTGCATGCTGTAACTTGATGAGCTGTGATCTCTTATAGAATCCATCTTCGGTTTTTTCCATCTTGATTCTTAATTTTTCGTATGGCAATGGGCACTATGAATTCCTGCTGTGTACCTCATACATTGTGCATATCAATACGGATGTGGAAGAATTAATTTGCAATTACAGAAATTAGTCCAAAGCACGAGCACTGTCAATAAAGTAAATTCTCACCAATGATGACGAGTATTTACACTCTGATGATATTGGGGTTGGCCAAATGCCTGTCCAAATTTTTCGTGTGGCAATGGGCACTATGAATTCCTGCTGCGTACCTCATACATTGTGCTGATCAATACGGATGTGGAAGAAATAGTTTGCAATTACAAAAATTAGTTTAAAGCACGAGCACTGTCAATAAAGTAAATTCTCGCCAAAGACGATGAATATTTATACTCTGATGATATTGGAGCTGGTGTGCATGTCGAATTGACAACATATTTGCACCACTTATCACCAGCTGCGCCATATGTCCATCTCCACTATGTCGCAGCTCCCAGCTCCCTTTCTCCTTTTACCGGCTCCGGCATCCACTTCAACAACAACAGTTCTCTCTCTAGGTATGTGATTTTTCCGTCAAATTCTTCTTCTTTGAAAATGTGCATATTCAATGCTGCAAAATTGGACAATTATTGACCACTTAACTTATACTGTGAAACCACATGTATGCAGTGCCAACCATTTTGGCGTGTAAAGATGTGGATTTAGGGTCAGAGAGTGAGATATCTGATACTCAGCAGTCACAAATACATCTTCCTCCAAATATGAGGACAAATGGTACTTAATATGTAGAACTTATTTAACCACTTTAAATTTAATGTTATGAATGTTTTGTACTTGGAAATTTCACATGTCATTTATTAAAGTATGTGGTGATGTATATTTTATAGAATTATAATTTTTACAATAATTAATTCTAAAGTTGTGTTTTATTTCTTGTATGGTGTAGAGGATGGTTTGCCCCTTACGAGCTTCGGGACTCATTATTGGTTTCCTCTAGGCGGGAGGACCAGGAAGACATTTCTCAAGTCTTTGAGTGTCGCTATGGAGAGTGCACCGCAAATTCAAGAATTTGAAGAATCTCCGTGGACACATGAAGAAGAAACACATTTTCTTTATAGAGAAAGCAGAACCAGGGAGACCAAGAACAAATCATCGCCATCGGATCATAACATTAAGTAGCAATGCTAGGAGGGTACCCTTTAAGTACCCGCACATTTACCTCAACAAGAAGGAAAAAACTTGCAAAATAAGGGTGAATGAATGGATAATTAATCAAATATAGAAGCTTCAAAAAGGTATCTAAGAGGTTTCCAATGCGGGTGTCGGGAGACTTTTTCAAAAAGTGCAACTACTTTTTTGACCTTACTAACTTTCCTATTGCTTTATAGCTATTTAGATTTGTTTAGATCATAATTTAGCCTAGATTAGAACCTTTACCACCACTTGACATTAGTTTTGTCCTAGAAACCGACATAATTAATTCTAAGCATTGAAAGTAACTACCCAAATAGATTAAAAATAGCATAAGTAAAACTCAAACTTAATATTACCTTTGCTCTTGAAAGAGCATCAAACCGGCATGCGCCAGTTTGATGCTCTTTTGAGAAGGTCAATCCGGGCTTGTTACTTAATGTTATGATTGAAGATCACAAGAAAATGAATTCGAAGATCATGGGAGATGTGGAGAGGCGACCTCGTCTTCCGCAATCGTTAAAGCATCTTCCTCCGCCTCGTTGATGCACCCATTCTGTTGGTAGAGGTGGAGAATGTACGGGGAAAGAGGAGAGGGTTTCTTGCCGATGTGGGGGATCGATTTCTCCACCAATTCTTGGATGAGTTGCCCCCAATTGACTGGCCGTGTTCCGAACAGTGCCCTGAAGATGGTGTTGGCCATCGTAATGCTCAACCTCTTGGGTTTCTCCGGGTAGAGAATGGGGAGGAGAAATTCTATTACCCTACGCTCCCTAGGGTTTCTGCAATCTACCGGATAGAACCCATCCTTCGGATCGTGTTCTGCCCTGAATTTTCCTACGAAGTAAGTGTCCTTCCGGCTTGCCCACCCTTCTCCCTTCCTCGGTGTGAACCCATAAACATCCGCCCATACTTCTGCAGTCCACTGCTCCGGAACTTTCTGGGGTATTCCAATCTCCCGTGATTAATGGGTCCTCTAGGGCCGCCCGAATAGGGGTATGCTTCTTCCCTTGGGTAGTATTGGCTTCGGTAGGGGTATGTCGCTTCCCTCCGGTAATAATCAAACGGGTACCGATCTCCTCTTCAATATTCCTGCCCGTGATAGGGGTATTCTTCATCCCTTTGCTTATTTCTCCCTTGATAGGGGTATCTCATATCTCGCCGATTCTCCCCGAACCGCGGTCTATCTTCATCTCTAAATCTCGGAGGTTCGGCTCCCGCCCTTCTCCGGTTGTTGTTAAATTGTGGTTGTACTTGATTCACTCCATATCTCCTTTCTCGCCTTTTTCCATCATAAACACATTCATTTGTATTGTGGGTAGTACTATTGCAATTCGAGCAAGTCTTTAATTGGCATTCGTTTGGGTAGTGGCCTTCGTTGTGGCATCTTCGGCAAGTGACTCCCGTCCTAAACTTCCGAGTACCGATGGCTAGTTCCTCTATCTCTTGTTTAAGAGCCTTTAGATCATCCTTAGTGATATCGGCTTTCTTAGCCTTTCCTTTTCTTTTCTTTCTCCGTACGTCGTCGTCGGAATCGCTACTCGAATCTCCACTTGATTCTTCTTCTCTCATTCTTTCTTTCTTTGTCTTGCTCATCTCAATCTTTCGTGCCGAAGCTAGTGCTTCCTCCAAAGTATCACTTGGCAAGATGTTTACATACTTCTCATATTCCTTTCTTAGTCCATTTATGAACCAAGTTTTTCTAATTTGTTTTCCCGGTGCGGGTTGAATTTTAGCGGCGGCTACCATTACTCTTTCATAAAATTCTTCCACTGATTCATCTTTCTTTTGCTTTACATGTGACAAGTTGTTGATGATCTCCCCTTCCGATTTGGTTGATCGGAACCGTTGGATAAAAGTTGTCTTTAAGTCGTTCCAATTCACAAAGTGATTCGCGGGAAATTGAGTGTACCATTCTAGTGCCTTTTTCTTAAGAGTCACCGGAAACAATCTTAGTTTCTCCGCATCGGTTCCTTCTTGATTGGCATGACATATATTGACATACTCTTGTATGTAAGTGTCCGGATCCTCTTTTCCTTTGTATGTGGGAAGAGGTATCTTCCCTCTTCTCGGGGCGGGTGGCACTCCTCCCGACATGGCTATAGTTCCACTTCCCCTTCCTCCTCCGGAATTTCCGGGATTTGTTCCTAGTGACGTAGTTCCGGATGTTGTTGTGCTAGTAACAATTGGTACTCTATAGTCAAATCTTTCTCCACTAGCTCTTACTTGTTGTAAAAATTCTTCAAAAGTTTGGTTGACTTGTCTTGATGTTGGTTCTCCACTTTGAGTTGTTGTTGAATATTCGTCCTCTATTAGGCTTTCTTGTGTGTCTTGATCAAAATTAATATTCCGAGGTGTTCCCTCTCTATTGTATGTTTCGAATGTTCCTAATGGAGTGACGGTATCTCCTTGCTCTTCTCTATTTATATCTCCGTATCCGTAAGGTGATGGTCGGTCTAGGTTATCGTTTGTTAGTGATGGGGATGGTGATCTAGATACTTCAAGACCTTCGGCTCTTTGTTTTGCCCGTCTCTCGTATCGTTCCGCTCTCTCTTTTCTTTGTCTCTCGGTTCTTCCTTCCTCGCTATTGGGGTTTACTCCATGTTGCATACGGTTAATGTGCTTACGTTCGGCCTCGGCCTCTCTCCTAGATGGCGGCGAACGACTTCGCACCCTAGTGTCTTCCTCTTCGTCGTACATTAACACTACTTAGCATGATCTTAGATCACCCTAGTGGCCCTCCCGGCTTCAACTATGTGCATCTATATTCATCTTTTCGCTAGTACGGTTCTTAGGACACACTATTCTTCTTGACTCAATTCTTCTCTTCCTCTTTGTCGTACGTTAACACTACTTGGCATGATCTTAGATCACCCTAGTGGCCCTCCCGGCATCTTCTATGTGCATCTATATTCATCCTTTCGCTAGTACGGCTCTTAGGAAATACTCTCTCTTCTTGATTCGATCTAGTTTCCTCTTTTCTCCAATGGATTCTCCTTTGACATATTTTTCAATCTTTTAATTTGATCATCTCCCGCTCACTATTCTTCAATCTCCCTAGTCCGTTGTAAAGTTTGATGATTACCCTTTCAAAGTACAAGTTGTATAATAATCCCTCTTTTGGGTAGTAATACCCTCTATGACTTGTGGCGTCCCACATGGTTAAAATTTTCAATATCAACAAAGCTTAATCTCTGGATATGAAATGAGGTGAGTGAAAAAAAATCAATACGAAGCTTGAGTCCTTACCCCAACCCAAAATTATGCTTTGTTTAGCCAACCCTCGAAGTCATTTTCAGTGAATCCTTTACGAGGGAAGTGGACTGCCTGACGGGAGTGAATACTGGAATTCCAATGCTGAAGCCACCTAACTTTAAACTGAGGAGCTACACAAGCCGTTGCAATCAGCTGTAGCTTCTCTAGAGACATCTCTGGCTTCTCGTTGTTGTTCCAGTGCTTCGTGATCTACAATAAGGCCGGTGAAGTCCATATAAGATAGTCTTTAAACATAAACAACTTCCAAAAGAGTCATGAGAGGAAAACCAACCTCTTCAAGGAACTTATCACCGAACTTTGGGTTGGCAATCGAAAGATACTTAAAGAATTGGCCCTTAAATGATTGATGCTTGAGCCTGGCTGCAGCCCTCATTGCAGTAGTTACACCGGCGTCGCTCCTGTCTTCTTTAGGTGTTTCATCATAATATTTTCTTGCAGCATCATCATAAGCCTCCCGAATCTCTTGCTGGAATTGGCATTGAGTGACTAACATTAGTTTGCATGATCAAGAAATCAAAAGTCATGATGCATATAATTAGGAAATAAAATCAATATCATGAGTCAATAAGAATATTACCCTGAAGAGAAGTGCAACGAAGACATCCGTTGTAAGAGCATACCAAGTTTTATCGATGTGGGGGCTATTTAAACACCTCCTATACTCTTCCTCAGTGAGCCAAATCTTGAGGCTCACAAGTGGCATGCATCCGACAGACTTCACACGGTATAGTGTGTGGACCATGCTAGTCTTCACATGAAAGTGCTCATTCGACCTATACGTGCACAACGATAGTAAGAAACAAGCAATTTTAGAATATTAGAACTTCCACAATTGTAGTATAGGAAATTACTTCTTGATGTCGTGCATGGCATTCATCAAGAGGGCCACCTAATGGACGCGCCGTGGGCCTTCCTTCGCAAACTAGCTAAGGGGACTCACGGTGCGGTCATCACGTTAAATTTATATTCACTCGAGAACTACCGTGCCTCATTAACATGCTCGGTCCTTAAATTAACAACCCCTTTTGTCGCACACCTCTCCATGAGGAGTGCCCGCACCACCATGGTCACAAGGGGGACCCCGGAGTGACACCCGGGACTTGTGGCGCCATGGGTGGGTGAGCCCAAGTGATCCTAGTGTGGGTGAGGGCCCCCGGGCGTTGAGAATGCCTCCCACCCACAAAGACTAGGAGTCATAAGGATAAAGCCATTAGCTACAAATAGCTTATGGCGAGAGGATTCTAGAATGCTAAGGAACACCTCAATTGGAGGTGTGAGCTAAAAGATATGGCCATTTGAGTGGGACGGTGTCCCGGGACAGCGCCTTGGGATTGCACTGACTGCATTGACTGCAGTAACTTCAAATGGCCATAACTTCCTCAATACTTGCCCAAATGGGGCAAGTGAGTAGTCCATCGGCATCTACGCAAAACGTAGATGACAATGGAGGGGTTGTTTGATACCATCAGAGTTAACTAGAAGAAGTTATGGCAGTCTGAAGCTGCGGGGGGGGGGTTTCTAGCCCCAACGGCTAAGGGAAAATGTCTACTTGGCCCCAACTCTAGGTAGAGAGACAAAAGGTTTCTTGACGGTGGCGTAGGGGTCCCGCATAGAGTCCTAGAGGCTTATATGGGTGAGGCGGGTTTCCCGACCGACCCCCCCTGAGCATACTGGGCAACTATGCTTCGGGTAGTTGTAGTGTTGCTTTGGCAACACAATGATCAACTCAAGAATGGATTTCCACGGATGGAAATCCACATCTAACCTTGGTTACCTATTAACCAAAGAGTCCCGAATGCATGTGTAGGAGGGTTTGGTGACCAAGCCATGAGCTTGGGGGTCCGCGTTATGGAAAGCTAACCGTGCACGTGTGTGGGATGTGTAGGTTAGCGTTCGTGACACTTGCTAGAGTTGAAAAGCGGACAACATAAGTTAAGGAAACCTAGCAAGGGTTGCGACACCTCTTCTCCTTATGATTTGAATATAATAAATTGGAGTGAACCGATCTCTTCCCCAATTATTTTCACTCTCAATGTAAGGCTCATTGATCATGAAACAACTAAGGTAAAGAGCGTTCAAGAGGTGTATCAATACTCTAAAGTTCCATCCATATCATTCAAAACATATCCCACATATATATATTTATATTAGTAATATCATCAATATTTGATAACAATAGGACTCTTCAACAACTTATATAAGTCTCCAAAAGAATTAAAGCTCATAGTTATAAGTTCCGTAGTAGAATAATTTCAACCACATTCCTCATTATTCTTTTAATATCATTATAAGTATGTTACTTTTATAACTTATAATAGTGATGAAGAAGTTTGCATGTTCTTGAGTCTTTCTTCTTTTAGCTCAAGTGTTACTACTTATAATATAATAATATAATGTTAGTCGTATCAAGTATGCATATGATAATATGTATATATGTATATGTCAATCTCACTTATACTCAATCACACATCACCATAATATATAGAAAAACAACATATGTAGTTCCTTGTTTATAATGATATACTTTTAATGCAAAGAGTTTCTTGATGACGAGAAGAAGTCCATTACATTTCAAAATCCTTGAAAGCATGACATCACTCTTACACTACACTCTTTTGAGTGTTTGCTCAAGAGAGACAATTACTTTCCGATTGGTTACTCCTTCAATTTATAATGACATCCAACAATTCACAAAGAATCTTTAAGAGAAAGAAGTTCCAATTGATTAACAATCGTTGTAAGTAGTTTATCAAAGTCTCTATCATCAAGTCACAATCTTATGCATATAAATGTTAATCAATCTTATAATAATAAGTTCCGTTTAAAGAAGTATAACATGCTTAATCTTCTTACTCCCTTTTGGGGAGTTACTCAATTCTCACTTAATCGCTCAATTGATAAGTCTTTCTTTCAATAATCTCTCAAATGACCCTTCAAGCGTTGAGGTTTAATCTCAACATCTCTCAAAGTTCCATTTCTCCTTCGAGACTTCTCGAGTCTTTGTCTCTCAACTCACACTATTCTTTGAGTTCTTGCTCAAAAGAGTTCTACTCTTCCCTCGGTTGTTCGATCATTCAAGTCACAAGTACCACTTAACAACTTATAAGTCCAATAGTTGAAGGAGAGAGAGAGATATCACACTCTTTTGTAGGAAAAGATAATTGTATTGCAAAAGTGCTCCGAGAAGAGAGGTACAAAAATAGACTAAGTGTCTTTGACGCTCAAATTTAAGATAACTTCGTTATGGTGAAATGAGGTGTGGTCTCCTAAAATTGCTCCCTTTACATAGTCTTTTCTTCCTAAACACTATATTCGTTAATTGGAGACTTTTAAAAGTCTCAAAATGAAATACGCCCATAGTTTGGGATGCCAATATTATGAGCATGCGGAACATTGGGAACATCGGGAACATCGGGAACATGACGGTTTGCAACTTCGCATGCAAAGAATATGCACAACACTCAAAATAGTAAGTCTTTAAATCATAATCAAAACATGAACTATAAGTGGAAAATAACAATCGAATCCCAAAAACAAATGCTTTTATGTCCTTATAAAGTTTAGGATGCGCATCCCATATATAAGGGTCTTATGGAATTGGATGGCACATCCCAAACGTATGTATAAATTTGATACTATCCGCAATAAAACCAAGTCTACAAAGTGCCCCTATTTTCCACATTAATTCCAACCTACGTTATGTTTCCCCATCTCCATCTTCCGCTTCATATCCATTATCGGCATCATTTTCCGCAGCTGCAATACGTACCAAGTTGTCTTTGGCAAAATCTATATGTTTTTGGGGGATGGTCATTGTTTCCGATTTAGAACCTTTGCGCGGCTTCCAAGCACAAAGGATGGTATCCGTGTTTATCCAAACCGGTCCGTACGCGGAGTCCACTGTCCACTTGAAACCCTTTTTGGTGTCCCAACCTAAATAGGTGCGGAGCACGTTCTGGTCTTTGGTGCTCGGACGGCAATATTCCACTTCAATTTGACGAAAGTTGGGGCTAGTTCTAACAAAATTGGGTGAAGACAATGCTTTCACCAACCAAATTGGTTTGGGGTGCTCCTCATCTCCTGCTCGTACGAGGACCATATAACCCTCGTGGCAATCAACACCCACACGAAACGACGGAGCCGGACGATTGCGCGCAGGGCCAACGTAATGCTCGTCCATTGCAAACTCTTCACGGACGTCTCCATTGCTAAAGAACATAGCATCGGACTCCACAACTGTCAAACGACTTTGTGGCCAAAATCCTTGTGTCAAAGTCGTACGGGTGTCGACACCAACGGTCATCAAGGCTGAGCGTATGCGATCCCAATACGCGATCAACGGCTCATGAGTATCCCTAACACGTCTGGTGATGTCTTCTTCACACAACTCTTTCCAATACTCAATGAACCCGGATATGCCTTTTATGATTTCCGGCCCATTCCTCATGGGATCGGGTTTGCAAGGCTTTGGTTCCCCATCCGGAAGCAAATATTTCCCATCCTTGTCTTGACGCCACACGAGTATACCATCCTCCGGGCCCCAATTTAGAGATGTGCACAAAAGCTTGAACTGCATGGCGGGGACACCATCATCCCTCATATAGAAGCGGAATTGTTGTGCTTTGGTATGTCCCACCAGACGGTCCACTCCCTTCAACATGTATGGCTTGATGAAGGCCTTGAAATTTGGTATTTCTTCAATCATGTGCGGGATCACCGGCACATTGTCCAAATCCATGTATGATTTCATGAGAAGTGGTATGGTGGGAAAATCCTCTTCATGCAACTTCATGCTCCAACGGCCAAATGAGGCATCAATATCGTCGTGCGTGTGCCCCACCATCAAGAAAGACACAAACACCTCTTTGAAGATGCCTTTTGCCACGAGCATCGACCAAAAACAAAACACGTATCGGCATTTGTTGTCTTTAGCACAATTATCAAGTTGAACGTGGAGAGTTGGAGGCAAGGGTTTTGCAATAATGGGTTCTCCGGGTGGTTCCGGCAATGAAGACATACAAACCTCCTTCCCTTGTAGCACTGCCTCATAAAGGGGTGTCGTTCCACAACCATCGAAAAGGGCACGGGAAGAGTGTACCGGTGGCTTTTCGAGATCGCGCAATAGTTTTGCAAATGAACCGACCGTGTGGTTGGCATCGCCAGGGTAAAAATCCAAACCATAATGGGCATATTTGACATCCACATGTCCATGGGCGATCATACCTAAGAAAAACAAACGATGCGTGAACAACAAAAATATGAAATAACTACACACCGGATGGATGGAGTTGGTCATTTGGAAAACAAACCCAATGCAAATCGGAGATCCTTTCAACACACATGTGGAATTCTATACGAACCTGTGACAGCTACAGGCAACTTGAAGAGACCATCCGTGGCCTTTATTTTGCGTGCATAACAAGGACATGCGGTCTTCGCATGGTCCATTTTATCATGAATCACTGTTAGAACCTCCGCGGGCCTCATTATGGATAGTGCACGGTTCTTGTAGTAATCTTGACGATGTGCCTCCTGGTTGTTGACATGCTCAATGTATTTTCTTTGGTGTCTAGTATGGGATTCAGTGCCTATAGGGTGGGCGTCTCGAAGACCTTTGTATTTCTCACACGCCGTACACCTAGCGAACTTGTCCCCAGGTCTCTTCAAAATGTATTCCGCAAACTGTTGGTTTTTAATTACACTCAACTTGGACAACGAAATGGGCCCACATCCCGCGATGCGACCCACTTCGTTGATGTCCGTTAAGATGTTCTTCCATTTCGTGCCCGTGGGCAACACCATTTGAACAACTTTCTCACCTGATGACAATGTCCTCGTCTTGTGGGGCATTGCATCGGCCAATGGCACTATGATGGTGGAGAGGGTCGCGGATGCTTGGAGTGTCGCCTCCCTAGGTTTCTTTGTGCCAGAGTTGCCATGAAATCGAGATCGGCGACCCAACAAAGAATACTTCCGAAACCTATAGAAGTCAGCCTTGGAGACCGCATGGATGATATACCACGCTGTGCAACAAACGTCCACATTCTCAAGGGTCACGACCTTACGGCCATGGGTATCAATGTGCAAATTTCTGTGGACCTCGAGTTTCTTTGCCGACCGCATACGAAAATCCGCAAGCCACATCTCTTGACGAAGAGACCGAATTTTTTCGCGTGGAAAAAATTGGCAACATTTCATCGTGCAACAATCCTTTCCAGAAACGAGACGGATAGAATCGTCTCCCAAGATGCGATCCCGCCGTCTCTCCGTATCTCCGCGAGACACGCGACTTGAATCGTATTTACGTAGGCCTTTGCGAGGACGAATTGTGCCCAACAAAGCTAACTGCGTTTGCTTGTGCCGCCGTCCATGATCCCACAAGCTTACTTCTTCATGGAGAACCCTACGAAGGGGCCATCGACGCAAGGAAAATCTCCACGTCAACGGGACCTCACACGGTGCCAAGGAATTCAAGATGCACACGCCCACATCATCGAAACCAAGGGGGTTGACATCAACACATTCACGGGGATCGGAGTTTCTACATATGCCATCTGCCACCGGGACACCAAGCTCGTTTAGTAGAACAACATCTAGGCCCACCCATTCCTCCCTCCCGAAACCAGCACATAGAGGAATGTCATCATGGTCATCCCCAGAATGTGGAGATTGTTCGTGGAATTCGAAAGATTCATGGGAGGAGGTATACACAGACACGCCCACCCCGTTCGTCCCGTCATTAGTGTCCGCAGACGGGGACGAGAGGTCACATTCAATATCGGAGGACGATGCATTCGTCGAAAACTCAAATGCACTATCTCCATCATCCACTGCCATCACACCTAAACAAACAACCATGTCATGACCAACCACACAACGGATGTCACGCATACAAGAACGGATGCCACGCATACAAGAACGGATGCCAAGCATACAAGAGCGCACAATATCTGCAAATACATGGCCCGAACTTCGCAAACAACCCATGCTACTATTGGAGTGTCTAAATACGAACAGCTGTATGTTCCTGGCCATACTCTGTCAACTACAACATGGACCATCGCCATTGTGGTGTTTCAGGCCGTTCATTCATAAAAGAAATGCCATCCTGTGTATTGGACGAAATGGATAAGTGTGCGACAAAACAACGTCAAGTCGTCCAACCTACAATAGCATATTTTCGAACCCCCGTTCGTATATATCTACCATTAGGTGTATTTTCATAAATGTATCTAGAGGGATGTAGTGCTGCGCAGAACATACTCTCAGGTGGAGTTTACGAACGCACGTTCGTAAACTCAAGGCCATCGTTCGAAAGGGAGTTCGTAAATATGCCATTGAAGTATTTACGAACGCCCGTTCGTATATCACTGACATAGAGTGCCTAGGCATAGCCATATGTATACTATCTCCACATGCTATACTGGTACACATGCGTGTACAACATCCGAACGTCCGTTCGCAAACTCCTGAGTGGCATATTTACGAAATCCATTTCGTATATCAATGATATATTCAGCATATGCATCGCCATACGTATCTGGACATGGTGTTGGTGTGGACCACACGCAGGTGCATTTACGAACGGACGTTCGTAAACTCCCGACCATCATTGTCTGAACTAGTGACAAATGCGTGTGCGACATACGAACGTCCGTTCGTAAATCCTTTGATGGCATATTTACGAACGGGCGTTCGTATATCTCTGCCATATTGTCAGTGCATAAATGTGTAGGAGGGATGTCACTGGATGCGCATACCGTAATCCTCGGTGGTCTTTACGAACGTCCGTTCGTAAACTCAAGACCATCATGTGTCTGATCAACCTCCAGTGCGTGCTCCAGCTTTACGAACGTGCGTTCGTATCTCTGCCGTATTGTTTGTTTGCATAAATGCCTGGAGGGATGTCGCTATATGCGCAGACATCATCCATGGTGGATTTACGAACGCACGTTCGTAAACAGAGGACCCTCCTATGTCTGATCCAATTACAAATGCGTGGACTTAAGCTTTACGAACGTGCGTTCGTATCTCTGACCTATTGTTTGTCTGCATGAATGTCTGGATGTCGCTGTTTGCGCAGACATAATCCCAGGTGTATTTACGAACGCACGTTCGTAAACAGAGGACCCTCCTATGTCTGATCCAATTACAAATGCGTGGACTTAAGCTTTACGAACGTGCGTTCGTATCTCTGACCTATTGTTTGTCTGCATGAATGTCTGGATGTCGCTGTTTGCGCAGACATAATCCCAGGTGTATTTACGAACGCACGTTCGTAAATACTGTCGGCCATCCTATGATCCACCCACTAAAGCGTGCTCCATCTTTACGAACGTGCGTTCGTAAAGCTCCGGTATTAACGGCGGTATATGCGGTGACTGTACGTTGTCTTGTACCTGGGGAGTGTACGCTTGATGCGCAGGAGAATGGCGTGAGCACGCTCCGTGGGGTCTCTAGGGCGCACACTTGGCGTCTGCCGCAAAAAAGAGCTCTGTTATGGGGGGGAAGAGCTTTAAGTACTTCTCTGGAGTGGTTCAAGGGCCCTTGGATGCTATTTAAAAAGCGGATTCCCGCCGCCTACTTTGACCTAACAATATGCCATTCTATCCATGCGGAACATACATGACCCTATGTATGGAACATGAATGGCATGCACGCAACATATTCAAAATATGTACATTGGTTATACACCTTACTTGTTACCAAGGTCTGCCGAAAAAAAATTATAATTTTTATATGTATATATATGTGTATATATAAATGTGTATATATAAATGTGTATATATATATATATGTGTGTGTGTGTGTGTAAATATATATGTATATATGTGTGTGTGTGTGTATATACATGTGTATATATATAGGTGTATATATATATGTATTGTAATAGTTAATGTAATCTAAATATGATGATGGTTAAGATAGAATAAATGATCTGCAACCAAGGTGTGAAGTACAAGTTTTTTGTCAATTAATATTGTTACCTATTATATATTACCAAGGTCTAAGTTAGATATATATATAGAGACAATGAGGTAAGAGTGGGTAAAAATTGATTGTGGAGGCCCTTAAACTTGTAGGTATAATCATATGATTCACATCAAAACATGCCCGTAATACGCTCACAAAGTGCGTGAACACCAATAAAAGGCAGGTTTATCCATTATTATAATGGCTTGTAAGGTAGATTAAGGATATGAATTCAAACCATACCTAGATTAAATGTGGGTTTTATTTCAGATCCCACCCTAGCTGTGGAAAGAGTGAATTAATCCGGCATGTGTGGAAAGGTTTAATTACTTTGGAATCGTGCATAAGATAGAGTAAGCATATGGATTGAAACCATACCTAGGTGGAGCCACACTTATAATTGTGTGTTTTGCATCCCACGAGAAGTATGTGCATAGCTAAAAGTGTTGATTTAAACTAGTCTTAACATATGCATGTTATAATAAGGTCATGGATTGTGTGATCAATCAATTTGCACTTAACACTATTGAAGATTTAGGGATGTAGGGTTTAGGGTTTGGGGTTAGTGTTTAGGGTTTGTGGAAGTTGTGCATGTCTAGTAGTTAATACAATAGATTAGTACACACACAAACAACATTGACCTATCAAAAACCCATATCGCACTAATGCCCCCTTCCCACCTGACTTTAGGTAACACTAAAAGTTGGTTCTAACAACCCGGCCTTCACAGCATCGACATTATGTATTGCCGAGCCTAGTTTGCAAATGATGTGGCATGGCTTAAAAGTGGAGGTCTTAAGCCTCAAGCACCAACCCTCCCATCGGTACCTAAACATGAGGCAATAATCTAGGACGTTTAAAAGTGGTGCCTCCCATCCTTGTCATTGGTTTTTTTAGTCTTAGCTATGAGGGCACAAGGAGCTCCGTTAACAAAAACCATTGGTCAGTTAGGTGAGTGGCAAGGCATTTGGGGATGGGACAAAAACTGCCCAACAATCCTTGCTTGGTAGATAAAACAATGAAGATGTGTGAAAGGTAATTAGAGAAAACCTACTTGAAAGTCTCCAAAGCAAGTTCTTGTAGGTGCATTGGGATAGCCGTATGCCTCCGCTATAAGGGAGGGATCTTTACCCGTTTCCTGGGAAATACTTTTAGTCTTAGCTAAAGTCAAGTGGGAAGGGGGCATAACTTGTTAATTTATGTGTAGTTCACATTTGATGCTAGCCAAACATTCGACCACATGGCTCAAATGTGCTAGTTCAAGTTGGCACCTAATTAAATGAATTGACGACCTTTTGGAAATTGAATTTTCATCCACCTCTTGTAAGAAAAGGACACCGCCTCCTGCCAATCTCAAATTGGGTTCTTTTTGAACCTAGTAATTATTTGAGGAACCATCGAACAACATGAAAGATGTCTCATTCATGAAAACACTATATTTCAAAAGACCATATCAACATCCTTGGGGTTGAATTCTTCTTCGAATCCCTACTAAATGACGTGCATTGTTCACTACGATTTTATTATCGGTTCCCTATTTAAAAGATGTTTACAAGGAATCCGAATGTAGATGTACTAGGGGGATGCACCAATCAAAATTCATGTATTTATACTAAGTTCTTATGGTTAAGGTGATAAACGCATCCACTACATATACATATTACAAAGCATGATTATGTCATGCCTTTCTTATACATCCAATCCCATCCCATCCCCCAATGTCCCCGTCCCCATGCCCACCTCCCATCGCATCCCATCCCCCCCATCCCCCCATCCCATCCCCTCATCCCCATCCCATCCCCCCATCCCCCACCTCCCCATCCCCCCATCCCCCATCACCTTCTCATCCCGGCCCCCCCAGTGGGGGGAGGCCACGTGTCAACGGCGGGAAAACCCTAGCGGCGGCGGCTACCTCCCCGCGCCCCCTCAGCTCTCCTCCTCATTGTCATTTGGAGCAGAGAGAGAGGAGCGGAGCGCCGAGCAGATGTGGAGCGAAGCTCTTGCGTTTTTTCCTCTCGTCTTTTAATAGTATTGTGCGTGCGTGTGTTGAGAGATATTAGTTTTGTTGGCGCGAGTTTCAAGAATTTAGGGCAAAGTGCTTATGTTACAAGCTTGAGAGTTGCAAGGTTTTGCGTAGCAAGCTTCAGACTGTAAAGCGAAAGAGTTACAAGGTTGAGAGTTGCAGGGTTTTGAGTAGCAAGCTTGAGAGTGTAAAGCGGAAGAGTTACAAGCTTGAGAGTTGCAGGTTTCAAGTAGCAAGCTTGAGAGTGTAAAGCGCAGTACAAGGTTGAGAGTTGCAGGTTTCAAGTAGCAAGCTTGAGTGTAAAGCGCAAGAAGTACAAGGTTGAGAGTTGCAAGGTTTGGAGCAGCAAGCTTGAGTCACAAACTTCAGAGTTGCAAGGTTGGGAGTTGCATGTACATCAGAGTAGTTGCTAGGGTTTGTATATAACTTGCGAGGGCTTAAGTGTGAGGAAGGTGCAAGGGTGCATTTCAAAGTATACATTTGTGAGGTTCTCAGGGTTTTCCAGTAAGGGTGGAAGATCAGGTTTTTGGTGTAGAACATTTCAATGTGAGTACAGTAATCCTTTTGAACTCTTCCCTCACATTTTGAGTTTGATCATTGTTGAGATACATGTGTTTTGTTATATGCATGATGAGCTTTGGCCTGTTCTGTATGCAAGTTAAGCTATGATCCTCATTCTGAATTCCTCATCACATTCTGAAACTCAATTTTGTTTGAATCTATTCATTTCTGCAGTTTCATTATTCTGACCATGCGTTGCAGGCACGAATGCAAGCATTGCTCAGCCCAATCGAGCAGCAATTGGTACACGTATCCGTACACATATATATATACGTATATATACGTATACGTATACGTATATTTATACACAATATTTCCAATAAACACAAAAGATGACCCATTTACGAACGAGCGTTCGTAAATGGGTAGACGGCGTTCAACACAACCCCTGTTTACGAACGCACGTTCGTAAACAACCGTATCCAAAACCCAGTGCCTCATATTTACGAACGTGCGTTCGTAAACATATGTACCCAAAAACCAGTGCCTCATGTTTACGAACGTGCGTTCGTAAACAACCGTACCCAAAATCCAGTGCCTCATTTTCACGAACGTACGTTCGTAAACATTTATACAAACTGGGGGCTCAATATTTACGAACGCTCGTTCGTAAATATATACCTAAAATGCGAACATTAACAAATAACAAATAACATCAACATGCTGCATTTCCAAATAACCTTCGATAATATGCATCACGTAAGACGCATACATGAGCAAACAAATACAAGTACAATACTTTACGAACGAGCGTTCGTAAAGTAGTAAACTTAATTAACCGCCTTGAAAATCACAATCATTTACGAACGCTCGTTCGTAAATCTCCTAAAAATCTGCTGGAACACTTGATTGAATACAATTTATGACGATCATAAATACTCCACAGATCTTAGTCAGATCCTACCCACATGCCAATCGGTAATGTTACGAACGAACGTTCGTAAAACGATCCTAACTGTTTTGTTATGGTGCAGATGGCCAGATCGACCAGAAGCGCAATTGACCTGTTCGCCGTGCCCATTGATCGCCTCCCAGATTCCGTTGCGGACTCAAACGGTAACGCGAATTATGTCCCAAAAGAGGATTTCATGGGGGAGTGGACGGCAATACCAACAAAAATGGAAGACGGTCTTTTCGCGCTCCGTTTCACCTACGAGCTGGAAACAAGGCCAGACCAGCCAGAACAGTGGGTGCAGATGAAGACGTGGGAGATAGAATCCATAGAGGCCCAGGGAGATTATGTTATCTTGGACATGAAGAACAAGAAAGACCACATCAATCTCCTGTTGCATTACTTGAAGTACTCCTTCTCTTACGTCTACGCGTACTTGAATGTTGCACCAGATGCAAAACACTTCAACCTGGAGGATCTATTCTCAAAGTACATCCTCAGCCAATTTTGGACTGCCAGGAAATTGACTGCACTGGCATTGAACATCTCCAAGTACAACAGTGCGGTCGCGGAAGCCAACAAGAAAAAGAAAAGTCCGAGAAAACCATCTGCATCGGGGGCAGGAGGTTCCAGGAGCGCACCCAGGCCAGTGCCTTCCGCGAGCAGGTTGCCGGAGGGGCCAAGCAGACAATCCACGCCATCCAAAAGGTCGAGGGACGACTTGGAGAGGTCGGGAGTGACCGAAGCCGCTGAGGTTAGCTCGCCGCCAGTTATGCCCACCCCTTTGAAGAAAGGAGAGAACCCGGACGCGACGAAGGCGACCCGTATCCTGAGAGAGTTCAACAACTACTCGAAGGATTGCTGGCCCATGGGGCGCCACTTCACCTTCAACGTGGACTGCTTCAAGTGCGAGAAATCCCCCAACAAGTGGGTGGTTAGGTCTCGCGAGAGCGAGGGCGTGAAGTGGCAGATCAACAATCTCATGAACAACGTGAAGTGGGATAGGCAGACTGTCTGCGTCATGCCCAAGGGTTTAACTTCTCGTCCCACGGAGAGGGATTGGCCCCGAATCCAGAATGGCGAGTTCTGGATTATCGATGGTCAGCACAGCTTGGAGGCGTCGCAAATCATCCTCAAGGACGATAACTTCCAACACGAGCTCAAGGCGGAGCTGCGGTACTGGAAGGCGTTCTTGGTGTGGTCGGACGACTGGGACAAGCTCCGGAAAATATCGACATACTTGAATTCCGGAAACAAGATCAAGGCTTTTGAGGCGTCCTGGGCGGCAAACATAGTGGCTGCGAGAGACGTATGGGTCGCCCACGGGTGTCCGCCAAAAGAGAGGGAGAACGCCAAAAGCCAGTCTCCACAGTTGTGAGGCCAAACCCCCCACCCTTAAGCGTCCGTAGTCCGAGTAGTGGGTTTGGGCTCACATTCCTCCGCGGTATTGGATTTGGACTTGGATGAGTCCATAGTGCAAGGTTCACCCTTCAAGTGGTCTTGGATTTAACTGGAATTTCACTTTTAACAACTCAATGTACGATTTCAATACGTATGTGGAGAATGCACAAGTTAACTATGTTATTTTAACCTCCTTATGCTCGGGTGCTATTTTGTCTTTGTTTGCTTCTAACGTCCATCCGGCCGCTTTAGCTACACAAGCCCTTAAGGATATCCCTCTCCTAAATGGAGTCCGTGCCGTTGACTCTATACTACCACTTGAACTATCACTTGTGTATTCCGTATCGCTACTATAAGAGGTCTCACTTGGTGTCTCCATACCGTACATAAGCCTTTAAGTATTAAGAAATACTTATGTGACTTATGTCAATCTCTCCCTCGCACCTTTGGTCTTTGCTTCCTTTGTCTTGCCATCGCGAGAGTGCTCCACATTCTCCATTAATTTGTGCACGTGGTTTATTTTTAAAGAGAGGATGCAAGTGTTAAAAAACACTATTCTCTATAGTCAATCTCAAATACATTTACTTGTGAAAGCCACACATAACACTAACTAGCATAATGTAACTAACTACTTGTCTATGAGCTAATTAAGTAGGCTATCTACTAAGCTCCTTCATGAACCCATCTCTTTACTTTCTAATTACATAAACCTAGCTCCTTCATAAACCCAACTCCTTCATGAACCCAACTCCTTAGCTTCTAACTAAATAAACCCAGCTCCTTTATAAACCCAGCTCCTTCATGAACCCAGCTCCTTAGCTTCTAACTAAATAAACCCAGCTCCTTCATAAACCCAGCTTCTTAGCTTCTAACTAAACAAACCCAGCTCCTTTATAAACCCAGCTCCTTCATGAACCCACAACTTTGTAGTTGTAATCCCCAACTACCTCACTAATTATTCAAGCCCTTAACTAATCTTCCTACCTAATTTTCCTAATTCTACTAACAACCCCTTTCTAATCACACAATTCTTCTCTAATCCTAAAATCCTAAAATCCTAGAGAGGAGAGGGGGAGAGAGAATTTCCTAACTTCACTAAGACTAACTAATCCACACAAGTATATTTTTGCACTCATCACAACATCAAGTGCTCAACTCTTAAACATGGAACTTGCAACCACGTGTATCCAAAACATGAACTTTAAGTACCACAAATTGGAATCATGAATTAACTTTAAAATCCTCCACTTCAACACTAATTCTACCAAGAGGTCAAGCCCTCTTCAAGGCTAACAAGCCTTGGCTCTCAAACTAAAAACTAAGCACACACATGTGCTCCAATATGGCTTCCCACACCCACACTTATAACTCGTGGGGTGCCTTGGAGCACAAAGGAAAGAGAGGATGAGTGAGGGAAGAATGAGGGATTATATAGTAAGCTTGAGGGGGTGAGCATCCTCAAGGCTCACGATAAGCCCTTGAGATTTCCTCCTACTTAGTAGGCGCCAATCCTATCTTCTAAGCCTTCCTCCCTCAAATGATCAACAAGGATCCTAATTCGAACATTTAACTAGCCTTGGCTTTCTACCTACCACACTTTACCAAACTTGGGATGCTTCAACCCAAACTTAGCCTCCTTCGCTTTCCGCCGCCATAACTTTCTCCCCTTACTTTCCCAAATCGTCGCTCACCACTTAATTCAAACCACGATGCTTAACTCGTGATTTGATTGGTGCTTTGAGAATTTGCTTATCCTCCACCTTGCATTCTTCCTTGGACCTTCCCCATTAAGTGGCCATGATGAGGTGGTCCACTTGTGCGCTCCATGTGATCCTCCATTCATCCCAATTCGAATGCACTTGCCTCTTGAGTCACTTTGGTTGTCTCCATCCATTTGTACTAGCCTACTCACTAACTACTCAATCCAAGTTCTCCTTACCTATCCTCATTCACTCAAATCCTTCCGAAGGTAAAAACACAATAACAACTCACATCCTAGCCTCTTACAACATGGTACTTCTAAGACTAACATTTCACTCTTTTTATATTTTTGTGAAGTAACATGCTACTTCAAAGTGCATCAACTAACGTTTCAAGGGTCTAAGACTAAATGTGGGCACCCTTTTGGGCTCACATAATTGGCGACCATCGGGGGATGAATCCAAACATCTCTTGCTCCAAGGGTAAGTTGCCTAGTCAAGCTCGGTACTCCTTACATCTACTTCCCGATGTACGGGTAGGAAAGAGCTTACCATTCAACGTTTCCAATTGAATTGAATTATTAGGAAAGACCTCATAGACAAGGTAAGGTCCTAACCATACCGCATCGAATTTCGCCGGAAATTCAAGCTTTCGTGCGTCTTGAATCATGACCATCATTCCCGGTGTTAGGGCCCTTCTCTTATGTCGTTTGTCGAAAGTAATCTTTCTCCTTCTTTGGATTGCCTCAATATGTTGAGCCGCCATTCTCCTCCCTTCGTCAAGTGCTTCCAAATCGGTTAGTCGATTTCGTAAGGATTGACTTTCGGTAAGTCTCGTACTCACGGCCACCCTAAGTGACTCGACTTCATATTCGATTGGTAGTGTCGCTTCAAGACCATAGACTAAGGAAAATGGTGTAGCACGCGTAGTTACCTTATAGGTTGTACGGTATGCCCAAAGTGCCGCCGTTAGTTTCGTATCCCAATCCCGCTTCGAGTCTATAACCGTCTTGCGTAGTATACTCACCAAAATTCCGTTAACCCTTTCCGTTTGTCCATTGGTTTGTGGGTGGTAGGGAGTAGTCTTCCGGTGATCAATTTTAAATTTCTCTGTCATCTCTCGAATCAAGTCATTCAAAAAGTGAGTACCCCTATCGCTTACTAGGATCTTCGGCACCCCGAACCGCGAAATTATGTTTTCGTACATAAATGTTGCCGCGTGTTCCGCCGTGTCGGTCTTCACCGCTTTGGCTTCCGCCCACTTGGTGAGGTACTCGGTTGCCACCACAATATATTTCATTCCTTTTGAAGATTGGGGATGGACCTCACCCACATAGTCGATGCCCCATTTTTCGAAAGGAATTAAGGGTAATGATACATGTAAAGGCATCTCCATTCTAAGGTCGTTTCGGGCATACCGTTGGCAAGCGTCGCATTTCCTTACATAGTCATGGGCGTCCTTAAATAGTGTAGGCCAAAAGTAGCCCGCTCTAAGTATTTTTTGCCCGGTGAGTTGACCCGAGAAGTGACCGCCGCAAGCGCTATCGTGGCAAGCGATTAAAATCGCTTCAACCTCCGTTTTTGACACGCATCGTCGTAAAATACCATCGGACCCCCTTCTAAACAACCTATGGCCCACTACAACAAATTGCCTACTATTTACCCTCACCTTCCTTCTCTCTTCTTTTGTCCACTCTTTGGGCAACTTGTGGGTTGTTAGAAATTCCACTATGCCCGCATACCACTCCGGTGTAGAAGTGACCACAAAGAGGCTATCATCTACTAACATATCATTTACCGGATTTTTTCCTATCTCCTCCGACAACCTAGACAAGTGGTCCGCTTGTAAATGCATACGACCCGGTTTATATTCCACCGTGTAGTCGAATTCTTCTAATAACAAAACCCACCTAGCTAACCTACCACTTAACTCCGCCTTGTTAACTAGATACTTGATAGCCATGTGGTCAACAAAAAATACAACCGGGTTGCACATGAGGTAATGCCTAAACTTTTTAACGGAAAACACCATGGCTAGGCACTCCCTCTCCGTTGTAGAGTAGTTTCTTTCGGCGGGGGTCAATTGCTTACTCGCATAAGCTATAGGTTGATCCTTCTCTTTTTCTCCCGTTGCTTGACAAAGCGCACTCCCTATTGCCACATTACTAGCATCACAATAGACGTGAAAAGGTTTACCCCAATTGGGTGGTATCAACACCGGATAGGTGCTCAACCTATCCCGCAATTCCTCAAAGGCTTTTTGACAAGCATCCGTCCACTCGAATTTGACATCCTTTTTGAGCAAATGGGTAATGGGCACCGCTATCTTTGAAAAATTAGGAATAAGTTCCCGGTACCATCCCACATGTCCTAACAACTTAGAGATCCCCTTGGAATTGGTTGGAGTTGCCAAGTCGCTTATGGCCGCAATCTTATCCGGATCGGGTTCTCTACCTTTCTCACTAACAACATAACCCAACAACACTCCCTTATTCACTCCCAAAAATGTCTTATCCGGGTTCAATGCTAACCTCATCTTCCTACACCTAACCAATGCCTCCCTAACACAATGTAGGTGATCGTCCACATTACTTTGTGTGCTAAAATCGTCCACAAAGACGGTCATGGATTTGAACAACAAGTCGGTGAAGATATACATTACTAATCGTTGGAAAGTAGCCGGGGCATTACATAACCCAAATGGCATCACTACCCACACAAAAGTACCCCAAGGTGTAGTAAAAGCCGTTTTATGGATATCTTGGAGGGCTATGGAAATTTGATTATAACCCGCATACCCATCCATAAAGGTATATCGCGAATGACCTCCAACCTCCTCAAGCAACAAGGTGATAAAAGGTAAGGGGAAGTGATCCTTTTGTGTGCACGAATTCAATTTCCTATAGTCGACACAAACCCTTAATTTCCCATTTTTTTTCTTTACTAAGACCATAGGAGAAACCCAATCCGTGATTTCCACCGGCTTGATAAACCCGGCCTTCAATAACCTTTCCAATTCCGCTTTCACCAACAATTGCAATTGAGGATTCATCCTCCTCTCCTTTTGTCTAATTGGCCTCGCCCCCGGAATTAAAGGAATCCGGTGCTCTACCATTTCCCTAGGAATTCCCTTAAGCTCATCGTAGGACCATGCAAAAGTATCACTAAACTCATCCACCAAATTGCTATACTCCCTAACCTCTTTCTCCCCCAATTTGGAACCCATCTTCATTTGTCGGGTTTTTCCATTCTTTAATTTCACATCCACGTACCGCCAATCCGCTTCCGACACATGTGCTTGTTCCTCTTTGTTCCGATACCAATCGGAAGGCACATTGGGGTAATCTTTCACATCTTGACCTACAACTATCCCCGTAGACGTGGTCTTGAAATGTAAAGGCTCCTCCAATTTCGATGACTCAATAATCACATCCTCCTCTTGAGTCCCATCTACATGAATTAAACTAACCTCACCCTCTTCCACGTCATCTACCCAAGGTGTTAACCCACCGCTAACCCACTCTTCCTCGGTGAGCACCTCACATGGCTCCAACAATGAGCCCTCTCCTAAACTAACACTAGGAAATTCACTCCCTAAGCCTACTTGGTGAAATGTAACCATTACATCAACCTCGGACTCGGGGTACTCCCTTAGCCATTGGGCATAATCCCCATTATCCCCATAATTGTAAAAATTAGGACCTAGACTTCCCGAGCCCGAATCTATAACAACCCTTTGACCTTCGGGATGGACGACTCCCACCAATGCCTTGCCAATCTCATTCTCGTTTAAGTCATCAATTTCCTTCTCCAATGGCAAATACATCTCCTTCTTCATCCATCCTTCTAATGAACCAATGGACACTATGACCCTATTACCCTCCGGACCATAAGTGATGGATGGTTTAGGTCCACCCCAATTGACCATAGCATTCGCCATCCGCAACCAAGGCCTACCTAGCAAAATGGGGAAGGTGTCCTTGTTGGAGTGCATTTTAATGACATGGAAGGTGACCAAGTACTCCTCGCCTCCCGTAGTCATTCTACAATCCTTGATCATCCCCAAAGGCGTAGTCGAACTTTGATTTGCCATATTTATGACCAAAGGTGAAGGCCCCGTGAGTCCAAGTCCCAATTTTTTCATAGTATCCTCCGGTAGTATATTTAGACTACTCCCTCCGTCGACTAGCACATTAGGAACCACCTTATCTACTATAACAACTTCTATTTCTATAGCTTTCACGTCTCTTCCACCTTGTGATTGGATCCTAGCGGCTATTTTAGCTTTCACCTTCCTCATCCTCTTGTGTACCGGCATTCCCTCCTTTAATGTTTTCCTTGCCGTGGGTGAAATTTCCAATAGTTGGCCGAAAGTAATATCCGCCTTGAGTGTACTAAGGTCCGCCCACAAGTCGTACCCGGTAGATCTTTCCACCTTAGAATTACCCACTACGTCGAATTCGTCTACGGGAACCCCCGGTCCTTCCCATTCACCCACATCGCTATTATCCAAGTCATGTACCGCATTAGTCCTCTCCCTATTTTGTAAAATTATATTTTCCCTCTCCACATCCTTAGTAGCTCTTCTAGCTACCCTATCCAACTCGGAGAGATTAATCTCTTCATCCGAAGAGTAATTTCCTTGCTCTCCTATTCCTACCTCCAACGGGGCATCCCCTCTCCTAGCCCTAGTAGTTACCGCTAGTGCAGGTGCTTCTTCAACCACACCCTTACCCTTCACTAACTCATATGTAATAGCATTGGTGTGAGGAGGCCATTGACTTTGCTCCTCTCCAATTCTCGTTGGGAGAGGAAGCATGTCATCACATGTGGCCTCCAACACTCCATCCATGAACCTAACATCTTGGGAGTTAGATGGTCCCGGATCCGTTGGAGGCGCTTGTCTCCCGTTACTACCATTAGGTGGAACTCCTTGTCTATTTTGTATTGGAATGTAACCGGTTGTAGTTTGCAAGCCCGCCGGTGGATGAAAAGTTTGCCTAGCATTACTATGGTCATAGTATAAGTTAGGTGGCCTAAGTTCATTGGCCGGTACTCCTTGTGGCCTAGCACCTCGCATATTATCCCTTGCTTGTTGTTGTGGATTAGCCACCGGGTAAGGGACATTAATTATTTTGTCCGGTTGGCGACACGTATCCGAGGGATGACTTCCTCCACAATTGCTACAATTAAACTCTTGACCTTCGGACCAACATTGTCCTTGAGCGTGCCACCTTCCACAAAAGGGATGAAATTCCTTCTTCTCTAAATTTTGGCCACCTTGCCCTCTAGGTTGTAGTCCTCTATTGCTTCCATTTCCATAGTGAGGTGGCGCTTGACCTCGTTGATTTTGTTGAGGTGGGTTACCGTTTCCTCTTTGGTCACGGTTTTGTCCACTTCTACAAAATTGACGCGTGTGGCCCGGTTGGCCACATTGGACACACCATAATCCGGAAGAATGCCTACCCGACTCAACCGGGGGTGGAGGCCCCGGTTGTTGACTCCGGATCATTAATGACATTTGATCCGTGAGGCTTTGCATTTGTTTTATCATAGCCTCTTGGAATCCTAGTTGGCTAGCACCTAGTCTTCTCTCAACCTCCTCCAAGTGTGGATCCGTTCTAGGGGCCGGTAGTGCCAAAAGAGGTGCCGGTTCCCTAACCGCTAAAGGTCGGGGACCGGTGCCCACAATGGCATATGGAATTTGGTTCTCATACTTAGCGGGTTCTACCGCTACCACCCTAGGGCGTATGGGGATGAATTGTGGGATCAATTCATCCTCCCTTCTCCATAGCCTTTCGTGATCTTTATCCAAGTTTTCAATATCTCTAGCCGCACGCTTGGCATCCGCCAAGGTCAAGGGATTCCTTTCTAGAACACCCCTAATAGTTCCGGACTTAAAAAACCCTTGAATGAAAAATTGCTTTAGCGTGTCGTCGTTGAGCATGGTACCCACAAATCTAGTGCACACTAAATCAAACCTCCTAATGTAAGCCGAAATTTCTTCCTCCCTTCCTTGCTTCAATGACGACAATGCCCTTAATGCGGTACTTTGACCCACTTCCGGCCTAAATTCGTTAAGAAACTCCCTTTGTAATTGTTCCCATCCCCTAAAATGTCCCTCGGCATGATCCCGATACCATTCATAGGCTTCCCCCTCTAGAGTGGTAGGAAACCACACTAACCAATAACCCGGGTCGGTTATGAGGAAGCTAGCCAACCGTTCGATATACCGTTCCATGTGCCGAGAGGGGTCCTCATCCTTGGTCCCATAAAATTTAGGGAGATGAGATGGCATATCCATCGCCGCTAAATTTTGTGGAACCACAATTGGTAGGCCTCTTGGCCTAACCAATGGGTCTATTGGAGGTATAGGAGGTATGGGCGGAATTGGGGGTATGGGTGGTGGATCCATCCCCCGTTCCTCGGCCATGGTGACCGGTGAACTATTCAACAATCCCCTATCAACTTCTACCGGGAATTCTTCTCTAAGTGTGTAATTTTCCGAAGAAGTTTCACCACTCAATTTGGAGGGAGTGATCTCCTCTTCAAGTTGAGCTCCAAGTTCTAAGGTGTCTAGAATTGACCTAGTCCTAGGTTCGACGTTCAAACAACTCTCTATTCTAACATTATCTTGTTCTAATCTATCACTGATTTTAGAGGACCGCCTCTTTCGAGTAGATTTCTCTAGTCCTACTATCAAACTTGGTTTTTGTGAGCGAGTCCTACCTTGCATTCCATAAGAATCGATCGACCCTCACTTGACCACACATAATGCTAGCAATTCCCCTCTTAATATTTTCACTTGTCTTGGTGTGGTTATAATTTTTTTAGGAGGTGAGGAAAAGAACCTGCAAGCCCACTTAGGTGAAAGAATCCCAATAGGGGATAGGCATGTTCATGTTAATTTTTTGGTTAAGTCGGAGCATCACCTCCGCACCTTCCCGCAAATTAACACTCACCACAATACCGATTGTGAGGGGGTGACCTTCCGAGTAGATTATGTTAAAAGTCGAGGCTTCACCCTTCAACTTCTCACACCATCCACAATTCGGGAATTACCCTCTACAACGGATAACAACAATCACGAGTACAAAAGGCATTCCTTAATTAGTTAATGAGTTCACTTTGAAGAAATAAACATACCTTGAGCAATCGCATCCCCCTGTGAGTTAGCACTCCCCTCAATCGTGACTCAATGTAACAACACCATAAACTTTGTGAAATATTAATTTAATCTAGAGCATGAAATGACAACTCCCAAAACTTTGAGACTCACCCCGAGGTGAGTGTCAAAGTTCAATGTCCTAAGGTGAATTTACCCTCTAATGTTTTAATGAGCTACTCGGTTATAGGTTCCTTTTAAGTTCTTAGCAAATCCCCAAAAAGGTTGAGGACGTACCTTCGCCGCGCTCCTTCCTCAAAAATGAATTTGCGTAATTGACAATGCAATTCATTCCAAGGAATAGTTGAAATACAATGAATTCAAATGTAACCCAAAGAGAGAATACTTACCGAGTTTCGGGTGCTCCTTCCCTTCTCTCAAGTTTGTGTCTCCAATTTTTCCTAGTTGCCTCCAAGTCTCCTAGTCGCCTCCAAGTCTTGTAACTACCTTCCGCTTCGCTCCCGGCGGACGCACCAATTATGTGAGGCCAAACCCCCCACCCTTAAGCGTCCGTAGTCCGAGTAGTGGGTTTGGGCTCACATTCCTCCGCGGTATTGGATTTGGACTTGGATGAGTCCATAGTGCAAGGTTCACCCTTCAAGTGGTCTTGGATTTAACTGGAATTTCACTTTTAACAACTCAATGTACGATTTCAATACGTATGTGGAGAATGCACAAGTTAACTATGTTATTTTAACCTCCTTATGCTCGGGTGCTATTTTGTCTTTGTTTGCTTCTAACGTCCATCCGGCCGCTTTAGCTACACAAGCCCTTAAGGATATCCCTCTCCTAAATGGAGTCCGTGCCGTTGACTCTATACTACCACTTGAACTATCACTTGTGTATTCCGTATCGCTACTATAAGAGGTCTCACTTGGTGTCTCCATACCGTACATAAGCCTTTAAGTATTAAGAAATACTTATGTGACTTATGTCAATCTCTCCCTCGCACCTTTGGTCTTTGCTTCCTTTGTCTTGCCATCGCGAGAGTGCTCCACATTCTCCATTAATTTGTGCACGTGGTTTATTTTTAAAGAGAGGATGCAAGTGTTAAAAAACACTATTCTCTATAGTCAATCTCAAATACATTTACTTGTGAAAGCCACACATAACACTAACTAGCATAATGTAACTAACTACTTGTCTATGAGCTAATTAAGTAGGCTATCTACTAAGCTCCTTCATGAACCCATCTCTTTACTTTCTAATTACATAAACCTAGCTCCTTCATAAACCCAACTCCTTCATGAACCCAACTCCTTAGCTTCTAACTAAATAAACCCAGCTCCTTTATAAACCCAGCTCCTTCATGAACCCAGCTCCTTAGCTTCTAACTAAATAAACCCAGCTCCTTCATAAACCCAGCTTCTTAGCTTCTAACTAAACAAACCCAGCTCCTTTATAAACCCAGCTCCTTCATGAACCCACAACTTTGTAGTTGTAATCCCCAACTACCTCACTAATTATTCAAGCCCTTAACTAATCTTCCTACCTAATTTTCCTAATTCTACTAACAACCCCTTTCTAATCACACAATTCTTCTCTAATCCTAAAATCCTAAAATCCTAGAGAGGAGAGGGGGAGAGAGAATTTCCTAACTTCACTAAGACTAACTAATCCACACAAGTATATTTTTGCACTCATCACAACATCAAGTGCTCAACTCTTAAACATGGAACTTGCAACCACGTGTATCCAAAACATGAACTTTAAGTACCACAAATTGGAATCATGAATTAACTTTAAAATCCTCCACTTCAACACTAATTCTACCAAGAGGTCAAGCCCTCTTCAAGGCTAACAAGCCTTGGCTCTCAAACTAAAAACTAAGCACACACATGTGCTCCAATATGGCTTCCCACACCCACACTTATAACTCGTGGGGTGCCTTGGAGCACAAAGGAAAGAGAGGATGAGTGAGGGAAGAATGAGGGATTATATAGTAAGCTTGAGGGGGTGAGCATCCTCAAGGCTCACGATAAGCCCTTGAGATTTCCTCCTACTTAGTAGGCGCCAATCCTATCTTCTAAGCCTTCCTCCCTCAAATGATCAACAAGGATCCTAATTCGAACATTTAACTAGCCTTGGCTTTCTACCTACCACACTTTACCAAACTTGGGATGCTTCAACCCAAACTTAGCCTCCTTCGCTTTCCGCCGCCATAACTTTCTCCCCTTACTTTCCCAAATCGTCGCTCACCACTTAATTCAAACCACGATGCTTAACTCGTGATTTGATTGGTGCTTTGAGAATTTGCTTATCCTCCACCTTGCATTCTTCCTTGGACCTTCCCCATTAAGTGGCCATGATGAGGTGGTCCACTTGTGCGCTCCATGTGATCCTCCATTCATCCCAATTCGAATGCACTTGCCTCTTGAGTCACTTTGGTTGTCTCCATCCATTTGTACTAGCCTACTCACTAACTACTCAATCCAAGTTCTCCTTACCTATCCTCATTCACTCAAATCCTTCCGAAGGTAAAAACACAATAACAACTCACATCCTAGCCTCTTACAACATGGTACTTCTAAGACTAACATTTCACTCTTTTTATATTTTTGTGAAGTAACATGCTACTTCAAAGTGCATCAACTAACGTTTCAAGGGTCTAAGACTAAATGTGGGCACCCTTTTGGGCTCACAACAGTGGAAGGTGAGTTTACGAACGAGCGTTCGTAAAGTGTGGGCTGCAATTAGTTTCTCCCAACTCGCAATTAGGCATCAATTGCATTTTCGTGAAATTACGAACGTGCGTTCGTATTTAATTTACAACACTGATCCTTGTTCGTGTATTGCAGGCGTTTTGTGACGCGATGGTGGACAAATTCTCCTCCATCGACATGAAGTCCACCACCACGAAATCAGTCCTGGAGCTCAAGGGCGAGCTCCGCCTGATTTGCTGCAACAACAACACCTGGGATTTGTGGACCCACTTTTTCGACGCTCACAGCTCGGGCGATCTGGTCAACCCCGACACTGAAGAGAAATACAACGTCGACAAGAGCGCGGAAGCCCCTCCACTATTGAGGGAATTTTTCAGGGCATTGCAAGGACTCACAGAGTCGGAGCTGCAGCGATGTGCGGTCCACCTTCTTGGGAATACAGTGGGAAGGACCATCCCGTATCCCAAGATTTTTTTGAAGAGACCAAAGCACAAGCCCGGCACGTACTCCATCAAGGAGTGGTGCGACCACAGGAAGCTCAAGACTGCTGCGATCCGGGAGTTGAGTGGGCTCTTGCCGGAGATGCAACTCTTCCATGCCGACGGCGACGTCAATTGGGCAAATTGGAAGGGTTTCAAGGTGCAGTACAACATAAACGGCGCATCGATGCGCAGTTTGGTAAAGGAGCACGTCGCTGTCTTGAAGCTAAAGGGAAATAAAAGAACAAAGAAAACAGAGACGGAACCTGTGGAGCTGCAGCGGTACATCTCCTTCTTGGAGAGGAAGAGGAACGCTACATTTGAGGGGGTGGCAAGATTTTGCGTGGTGACAACGGGGCTGGAGAGGACCTCGTTCTCCAAGTGGGACGGAACCATCAGCAGGGCTGAGGTGAGGGAGGACCGAAGGGGGTGCCCCTTCGCACTCATCGATTTCAGGGGTATCCCGGGTGCCGCAAGGCAGGGTGCGAAGGGGGTGCCGTTCTACAACCCCTTCATGGCCAAATTCATGGAGTACAGATCTCCGGCCATGAGGGAGCCACACGTGTGGCTATGGATTGTGGAACAGGAGAAGGCCTCCGTCGTCACGGAGCTGTACGAGGACACCATCAAGTTCGAGTACAGCATCTTCCACAGCACGTATGTCCCTGCGAAGACGGAAGGGATCGTGGCCATCAACGAGGCCAGGGGCAACAAGCAGGTGGGAGCGGTGAGCCTCATCTTCTTGACCTTGAATACGGCAAGGCATGGGCGCGCGCCTATCAAGGCCAACAACACCTTCAAGAAGATCTACAGCATTCCACACCCCCCTCCCAAAGATCTCTTCCAGGAGACGCTGTACACGGTCTTCCCCGCCTTGGAGCTCAGGATGGAGTTCTACATCTCCGTCCTCCAAGCCCTGGCCACGAATGGTGAGACGGTCTACAACGTGTGTGGAGGCAGCAAATTCATGTACGCTGCAATGGTAAGATCTCATTTACGAACGCTCGTTCGTAAATGCCATTTTCTGAGGCATCTTTGAAATTCAACTATTTTTGTTGTAATGTATACTGCTCGGCTCATAGGGTTGATGTTTACGAACGCACGTTCGTATATGGCTAACCGATTTCCTTCTGTGTCTCAGATGTTGGGCCTGTGCGTCAACAGTTACGTTGACGCCATAGACGAGGAGGACTACAAGGTCCACAGGTCGAAGGCGTCGACCATGGATTTGGGCGACATAACCGCCACGAGGACGGACGTCAGCGTGTCCGCCAACGAGGGCGTGCCCGTGATGGAGGTAGAAGAGGATGAGCCGGCCCCATCCGTCAACGTGGACTCCATCATCCGGTCCTTCGACATCCCCCCGCTTCAAATAATGGGCCCGTCGGGTAATCCATCCGACGCGCAGGGCACTCCCGGTGGTTATACGGGATCGTCGGCGGGGGCAGCACAAGACGTCCTCCCCGCGCGCGTCTCTGGCGCGGACCCCTTCGGCACGCCTGGCGGGTGTTCAACGTCGGTATCCCCAAGACCAAGGCTGCAGGTGCCCAAAATGGAGAACCTGGATGTGCTAGACCAGCGCTCCCGTCCATCGTTGGACCACTTCCGCAACACGCGACGGAGGATGAAAAAGACCCCGTACGTGGAGTTGCCCGAGGGAGCAGTCATCGAGGTCTCCGACGAGGACGAGGGGGACATGGAGATCATGGTCGAGCTGGGGGTGGAGTTCGACAAGAACAAGCGGGTCAAGGAGGAGGCTCTCTCTGTCGCCGAGCTCAACGCCAAGCTCGAGCAGAAGATGAAGGAGGACATGGCGGCCGCTGCAGCAGAAAATGCCAGGAAGATGTCCGTCATTCAGGAGGAGATAAGGGCCTCCAACGCCAAGACGGACGCAATCCTGGAGATGCTGAGCAGGATGCAGAGCTTTGCGGCTCCTCCATAGCCAGCGTACCCCTTCCCTCCTGGGTACCCATCCGGCCAATACCCCCCACATCTCCCTTATGCTGGAGGACCGTCATTCCCGGCTCCACCCCACCCGACGCCGGTGGGGACTCCTCCACTCCCGCCGGCCACCACCATCACCCACGATGCCGTCGCGGCGGCCATCCAAGAGGACGAGGATTTACGAACGCTCGTTCGTGAATCTGCAGGTCCGGCAGTCCTCACCCCTCCCCCGTCAAGGGTAGGACTGCCTTCACAGACGGACACAGCGTCTTTCGCGGTCGTCCAGAGGGGAGTAGGTAGGGAGGGCGATGACACTGCGCAACACACTGACATGGTCATTGTGAGGGACACGCAGGCGAGCCCGAGTGACACGGCAGGGGTCCAAAGAATGGAGGTCGAGGACAGCCCTGACCGTCAGCCCTCCGCGTACATGGAGGATGTAAATATGGAGGCACTCGACCTTGGGGGCGACAACCACGAAGTGGAGCCCATTCAACAGACCCAGGCGTCCCAGGCGGAGCGAGCGGACGATGTCATGGAGACGGAGGCGTCTGCGGCGGTGGAGGTTACGAACGAGCGTTCGTTAATCGCTGAGGAGGGAGCGGCTCCTCGGTCCAGTGCCGGTGCCCCTCCCCCCGATGACGAGGTAACTCTATTCTGAGAATGCCACATGCTTTTACGAACGCTCGTTCGTAACCCTTCTAACCGCATGCGTTGTGTTTTGGCGCGTTCTCTCCATCGACATCCAAGACCTGCTGGAGCCTTTTTTGTGTGCTCCCTTAGGTCGATAAATTTTGTAGAACACGGCATAATGTTGCCTTAGGAACATGTGATGAATTATCACCTGAGAAATTGTACATATTCATCGAATTAATACATATGCAAAAGAGATTTGCATCCATGCCTCCCAAAATTTGTTTCGTCTCGCATTCCTTTTGTATTGTATGTTCATGTGCGTTCATTTCGATCCTTGTAATACACATTCGTTCACGAACGGACGTTCGTAAAAGGGTGCGACCCCGTTTCCACCTTCACGAACGACCGCTCGTGAATGTTCATCAAGCCGCGCTCACGAACGAGCGTTCGTAAATGATGCGCCATGCCACTGTCGGCCTTCATTCACGAACGCTCGTTCGTGAATACACCCTTCCACATTTTCATTGCGCTGCTATTATCGCTCTTCGTCCTTCCCTCACAGTGCATCTTCATGTTTCACTTCATGTTCTTGATAATCTCATTACTTTATCATAGCATTAAACTAGTCGAATTGTTAATCACAGGACCCCCCGGAGATAGATCGCAACCCCTCGGCCAGAGGACTTGAGACCCGAAACAAACCGTTCATAGTTTTTGACCTCAACGGGGTGTTGTGTCACACCCAACACATCCCCAGGGTCCCCACGCGTCCCTTCCGTCATCCCGACGAGAGGGACTACGACGGCGAGCTCGACACCCTCATTAACCGCAAGGCTGTCCGCGCCCGTCCCGGCTTGCGAGACTTCCTTCGTGAGGTGCTCGACTTGGCTCACGTCGTCGTGTGGAGCTCTATGGTCGTCGAGAACACGGAGCCCATCGTCGACTTCCTCTTCCGTGACCTACCCAGCCCTTGCCTCGTCCTCGGCCAAGAGGCATGCGATGAGCTGCTTGACGAGAAGGGACTGCCGGTTCCCAAGTTCGGCGGTCGAGGCGGAGGGCAACAATTCCTCAAGGTCCTCAGGTCTAGACTTTGGCGAGGCGTCCCCCCGCTCGAGGGGGTCCCCCACGGGTGGTGGCCAACTCCGGAGAACACCCTCCTCATCGACGACAGCCCCACCAAAAGCGTTCTCAACCCCCCCGGCAACGTCGTCTTCCCCGACCCTTGGACCGGCGATAGGAAGGACACATTTTTGGTAGATAGGCTAGCACCTTACCTTAGAAGGCTTGTGCTCCACACCGGGAGTGTCCCGGATTTTGTTAGGTCCAATCCCATCGGCAACGCGGCACTCAGCCCCCGCGATAGTGTATATAAGAGCATCCTTCGGCTCGCTAAATTCAGTAAATTGATTTGAATTTTCTCCTTGCACGTGTTTGTGTCCTTGTGTTTCACTTATCTAATGCTTTCTTCCATGTTTGGATGTCTTTTATTTGTTGCCCATAGTCTGCCCCCCTATGTGACACCCGTGTTCTCAACGGCACTCCCCGTCCCCCCTCGTCCCTTGGCTCCCCCTCCCGCGGCGTGTCGGATTTCCAGATCCCCTCCCTCTACCATTTCTCGGCGGTGGACGCAGCCTCGGCCGTGGATTACTCCCTGGACGTCGGCATCGACGACGGCGTTGTGAACAGCCCGCCCCCAAGAGTTGCCTCCCGCGCGTACGCCCCGTCGCCCTCTCCCCTCTCCAAGGAGAAGCGAACGCTCGTTCGGCTAGGGCGTTTGTCGCCCTCGAGCGTCGACGGCGTCGCTCGTCGTGGCCCGAGCCGTCGTCTCCGCATGGAAGCTCCCCGGTGCAACCCCTCCCCTGCTGTCTCCGCTCCTCCTGCCGCAAAGCCATCCGCCATCGTGGGCCCTCCATGCCCTCATTCCCCACCGTCATCCAACAATCCCCCTTCTCAATCGTCTCCGGATGCTCCCCTCGACGCCCCCGCAGTGCCCATCTTGCCCCGCGCCGACGTCCCCAAATCCAAGGTGCCCTTCTTCGTCCCCCCCTTGTTCACCGTTGTTTTCCTTATCTTGCATCCGCGTGACGAGAACTTTACGAACGCCCATCCCAAACCTCCCTCACTATTTTCCCCACTCCATTCTTATTCTTATTTTCCCATGGCGTTGTTTCGCAGGCGGCTCCCCGCTCGCTTGGTGGCCGGCCTTCCTCGACTTCTTCCTTGGATAGGCACGCCCTCAAGGCCGCATCTTCCGAGTCCGATCGTTGTTTGGCCCTCCGGAGAAGTGCAAGGCATTCCCTCTCGCAAACGCACTCGTATTCCACTTACAATACCACTTCGTACAATTCGGGAGCACGTCCAAATATATGGAAGAACGACACATATTCCGGGCAAGTCTACAAAAATGGCTACAGCCGCGGGCCGGAGATTTTCAAAGCCATGGAGGCCGCAAAAAACAAGGACACGGCCGCTAAAAAAAAATAGTGTGACGTACAAGTGTGACTAGAAACGTCCACGTGGTTCCTAAATGCATGTAGGGGTAGAACGTAGAGTATGGTCATTTATTCTATTTGAAGACTTTAATGGTATTTCCATTATATTTGAATTTCAAACCCATTTAACAGATTCAATTTCCAATCATTCTCCGCATCATCCCTTCCATTGGCAACAATTTCTCATATCATACGCATTTGTTTTCATGTATGCTTTACATTTTTGCTCATTTGATGCATTTATGTCGAATAATTGTTCCCAAAATTATCAATATGGGATTTTTATGTTCTCATTACTAGACCAAATTCGAAAAGCACGTTCTTGAATAGTCTCAAAATCATCAAAAAGTCTCCGATTAACGAATATAGTGTTCCTAACTCAAAATCTAACTTTAGAGTGGTTGTTCACTCCACTTCCCTAGATAACTATCTATCTCCGACGTATGTAGATGATATCTATCATAAACGGTTATAACCGTTCTACCACTCTAATTCATATCTCTAAGATTCCACTATATCCTTGCCGTGGTTACATTCCAAATCCAATCCTTCACAATTGATTGATTTGAATCCAAATGATTTGTACTTAACAAAATTATACTAGTAGGACATAAACATAAAGGAACATAATCCTTTATACTCTTTAATACTCCTATATATTCCTATATATTCCTCATAATTACCTAACATCCTTCTTTTACATTAACATAATTGTCCTTGACAAAATCTTGTATACTTCTACTAATGGAATGTATACCTAGTCCTATATACTCCATAATTGCTTAATAATATCTCCTTCTTCACTAACATAATTGTCCTTAACCCAAAATCTTGTGTTCCCTTCATTAAACACTGATATACCTAAAGCCGTGGATAAGGGGCCCCATGACCGCGCGATTTCCTTCCTTCTCCGTGGAAGAGGGCCCTATAACCGTGGCCGAGAGCTCCTCGCTCCAGGGTGCCATTTCTCCTCGCCTAAGTCCTTTCTCCGTTTCAGTTCCTCTTTGCATCAAATTCTCTTGCCTTTCTAGTACCAGTAGCTACATTCTCCTCTTAGATAATGTTGTACTCAACACCACCTTGCCCTTGGTGTCGAAGCAGATGCTGTCCACGGAGTAATGCCACTCTCGATCATGACTATGAAGCCGGTCAATGTATCCTGTCCATGCCTTGAAACGGTGGTTCCCATCACAAATGAAGAACATACGACCACATAGGAACTTCAGATGAGGGTCTGAGGCCAACTTGGCCACAAACTCATCATTAACTAAGGTGAGGGCCCCAGATACTAGTGTCCACGTCCTTCACAAGCCTCTCTTCCCCGTTCTCATTGGTGGTAGACACATAGAACACGGATGCTCCAGGCCTATATCCATGGATGAACTCAACCTCCATCCTTTTGATGTCTTGGGCAAGAGTTGGATGGACCAATGGCATATAAATCATTCGACATAGGGGTATGTCAAACCTGGAGGCCTCCTTTGGTGATAATCTCATGGCTTCGACACACTGTATGGAGTTTGCCTTTTGCTGGTTGCGCAACTCCTCTTCATTGAGCTTGAGTAAGGCATCCTCTGCCTCATCCTCACTAATATTCATTGCCTGTACCTATAATAAGAAAAGTGAAGCACTGAATTAGTAACATTGCAGAGGATTAGTAACTCATTTCCAGACCACGTCAACCAGGAAAATTACGAGGTCGATGCCAGAATAATCAAAACAACATCAACTGCAATTGGTAGCCTCTGTGCAATAAAAAGTGAACAGAAGTTAAGACACATTATCTCTGCTTTAGTGTGTTACAGATCTCAAGTTCTGAAAACAAAGGCTCAAAATTTGTTAATACCCTCTTAAGGGGTCTTGGAATCTCATCTACTATATAGTGTCACTGCCATGAAAACAACAAAGTCAAAAGATATAAACGCATTTACTGTTTCCATGTGGAGTTTTAGGAAATGTTTTTGAGGGATTTCGACATTGGTCGATATCCACAAGCGAAGCTTGCACTTGTATTATTCACTTTTGAACTACAATGGCGATGGCAAAGTATGTGATGATGATTCTCTGCAACAATCAGAAAACCAGATGATATCAGATGATATTCTAAATGACTGGACTTGACAAAGCATTCCCAACACAATTGCACAAGTAATCTGTACCATAAGTAGCAGCCTAAAATGTCATCATAATAGTTCTCCTGCAACAACATAATAACATGACATAAGTCACAAATTTACAAAGATATCTACTGTAATACGGAAAAGCTAGGCTTACATGGACAACAAAATCTGGCATACAGAATGAGTAGTAAATGAAAGAGGATGTACCACCTCCAGTATATACAATTAGTGATACAAGCTACTTTCTGCATTTCTTTTTGTACAAACTTCTAGTTGGCTTATGCATCACCACCACTACCGCCAACATTGATAACATCATTGTACCTCAAACCTTTACTTGTGTGCCACCTGATTTATGACAATCGTTACAGATGACTGAACTAATAGAGTGTCGATTGGTCTTAAAATAGACTAATATTAAAAATTTAGACTCGGTACCTACCAGCTATTCCCTACAAAATGGGTACCCAAGGCTCTCCTCTCAGTGCATTCGAAGGGCCAATGTACATCAGATGCTCCACGTATCTGCTAGTGTTTAAACACAAGGAAAGCAATTACAATAATGTACAACTGGATAAGCTTGGAGGCTCCTCCTAACTATTATATCTGTAGCAACCTCATTGCACCCAGGTTATCTCACAACCCTGATCATCCAAGCATAGAAGGATTATTTGCTAATTGAGAAAATTCACATGCTAGTATGAAACATCCATTAACAGCTTATGATACTCACAAGCTTGAAACTCTCAAATTCGGGTCTAAACCAGTCAACTTTCTTGCCCCTATCACCTAGTCTGCATTGACTAATTAATAATCAGCTGAACCTCACATCGCAGGTGCAGCAGCTCATGCACAACAGAAACAGGAATCTGCAAGAATCCACAGGATGCATTCCTATTTCGTTGCATGAAACATCAACATCTTGTAATTGTGGGAGTTCTCTCAATGGTGCAAGAGCAGCCACACTGCCAATATGGTTGTAACTTAGGGTCAAACACACCAATAGCTGCAATGCATCCAAACCTGTTCCAAGAGATTCACAAGTAAATAAGTGTGAATGAATATATGTAGACATAATGAGAATACCCACTTGTTTTACCTGCTCATAGGGGGTTAGGTTCTAACATTCCACCACCAAGAGAACACCAGCAAAGGTGAGTCTTACAACATACAGTATTTTAACACTACTCAACTCTACCACTACATGTCTAAACATCAAAACAAGGCAAAATCTGAATATGTACACTGGTTCTACATATATATCATTCCTACAGACTCCTCACAATTGTGAAAAGCGCGTACCATGGACAGATCGCAAATGATTATTGCTAAGATCCAAATGTTGAGCCCATAAAAACCGTTCAGTATATGCTATAGAAGACAGTGAACAATCCTTGAACTGTAGGTTTCCATCCTCGTATCTTCTCTTGAGACTACTGCTATCCTTCATCAGCTACAAGTAATGCCCACATAGTTATATGATTTTGTGCAAAGCACTTTATGAATCACCAAAGAATTATTAAATATCAATACCTACAAATATAATTTTTAAAACAATCTAAAATAAGAGGAAGGGGACATGCCAAGTTTGAAGGTTGGTACAAAGAAAGACAGAAAGCTCTCAGCTCTCTTGGGCACCAAGAAATAAAAAAGAACCACCTAGATAGCCTTCATGGAGTGTAGTTCCATGATTGTTAAAAAATCTTATCAATCTTCACTGATACAGGAGAACAGAGAAAAATAGGAGACTGCGCTAAACAACACTCCTAAGCACTTGGATGTAATAAAAATGATGTGGATTTGAAAACATTTCCACCAACTGTGTATTAAAAGAATGCAGTCTAGCAAAACATGCACATTTTACTCCAAGTGGCAATCTGGCACACTTTTTGGTGAAGTTTAGGACAGTTCATGAGTAATTAAAACCAAAGGTGATTGAACTGGGGAGCTCATATATGTTGAACAATTTTCAAGCGGTGCTTATTTCTAGACCAAGCTATTTTATTGGCATGGACAAGTTTTTCCATTCATGTGAAGCTTCTTGTAACCACTCTAAATTGAGAACTAAGACGTTTCACAAGAGCAATGAAATGCTTGTTGTTGTTGATTACTCCCAATGTCATGCTTAAGATATCCTCAACAACAACCCTAGAGAGCTTCCACTACTTAAAGGCCAAATTCACCTGCTAAAATTATGCAGAGAATCATGAACGGACACATCAGAAACTGGAAAGTTGCAGAATGAATTGAAAGGTTAGTGTGGAAACTCTGAGTCTTGAAAACGCTTAATAATCCCTAATCTATCAAACCCAAGTCACAGAGCTTAAGCATCCCAAGTCACCCCAAATTGGAACAAGAAATGTGAATTACTGCACCAAAGGGTTGTTGATGAAGTACAAAAAAATGTTTTTTTTCACCACCATCTCCACACCGAAGCATACACAACCCAAAAATGTTGAACTCCCAATGAGTTAGATTATGAACTTGAATGATGCTACTTTAATGTTGAACTGCATCAAATCCAAAGACCAACATAATAAACCCCAACCAACTCAAACATTTGCAATGTGACATAGAGCAATGAACTTATGCCAAATGACTACTTCTGATTATTGGAGGAATTATTATTCACTCACTTTTGAGTATGAAAATAACTCCACAAGGTGCAACCAAAGATAATAACCTTGACAAGTCAAGTTTTAGTGCATGAAATTTGAAATTAAAGATTGCTATGCACAAGATTCTGGACATTTAATAGGCAAGCCCCATCATGGCTCATTATCAAACGAAGTTGCGTCAAAAAAACCGCAAAAAAAGTCATTACAGTACCCAGAAAAGAGGTAATGTGAGAGAGCGTATCGCCACAAACCTAATACGACGAGGTATGTGAATAGAGCACATCAATCTCCGCAATTTCATGAAAAAGCAAAACAGTAGTTTAGAAATAAACACAAAACAAGTGGATAATATGCATGCTTACAAGCCCACATATAAAATGTGCAGAACATAGCCATCAATTAATAACTCTGAATTTGAATTTATGCCTTCTTACATAACACAACATATGTTCGACTCCATCACCCTACTCTTCGACCAATTGAAAAGATATGAGTTTGCTGACTAGAAGATTAAGCAACCATTATTACAAAACAAGAACAGAAGCTTCAATAAGGCAATTTGCTGGTGCTCGCATGGGACTCCCAAATTTTTCCTTAAACCCAAATTAATAATTACCTGCACAAAGATGAAGAAATTATGACCGACACATGCACGGAGAGCAGTATCAGTAAATTTCCGAAATACACCTTTTTCCAGATTGTTAAAGTAAACTGGCTTCATGAAAAGTACAGCACAACACAATGAAGATTTGTCATATACAGGTCATACTCACCTCTTCCAAAACTGTTCTTTGACGGACACCATCATTTGTAGTCATGTATCTGCAGCCAAAAACCACCACACTCTTGACCAATCAAGCTTGATGTTCAAGGGACAACCATGTAGCCACTTTATTTTGGCAAATCAAAAGAATTGCAATATCCTGCACAGTGAAGTGGAGCCACATCCTCTATGTGATCAAGGTAACAAGACATCCTCACACTGATACACTTCATGATACACAATAATCAAAAACCTTACAATTCATTCTAGGTCCTGCAAAAATTGACAATCTTTAATTAAGATTGAGTTAAGAGCTTACGGAATGTCTGAGGAATCTCTGCAACCTAATGGCTGGTAATGCTTCAGCACATGAGACAGCTCATCCTGCCATGGGCCAGTGCAAGTTACACCCAACTAACTGAGAAAATAGGGAACCACCAACACATGAACCACAGGCTAGATTACAAACATCTATCCTGTAGGATTACTATGCTAATCAATGGGATCAGCAAGTTGCGAGTCCAAGCTATGTGGGTCTTATGAGGTCACTCCTCTTAATCGGGACACCTACGTTCGAGTGCTATATGGCAAGGCTCGGACACCAACAAGGCTTAAGGACACCAACAAGACACATGTGAGGATGTAATTGGCCTCCATGCTCAAAATATACACAAATTCTAGGTTCAGCAGTTCAGCCAATTGGGAGGCCTATGTAATCTCTTAAAGAGGAAAAAAATCTGCACTTGACTTCTTCAAACTTTTGTTTCACAATGCCAGTTCTGATGAAACTTGAAACGGCAAACATAGTGATTTGCAATTGCTAACTGAATGAGATAATTTCTGACCCGATCCAACGGCCATAAACGTCTGCGGAGTTGAGAGTGCCCACAATAGCACCACATACCTAAATACATATATGCGGAGGGATTGGTATGGTTATTTAGAATGAATAAAAATTATGGACTGATGCACATGCGTTGAAAAATATGAAGGTATGTACCTGAACAGCAGACAGGCTTCTTGGGTATTGTTGCGTTCGGGCATCACCTGCATCACTTGCCCCAAAGAAATCGCCAGAGCAAGACTTCACAAAAATTCTGGTAGGATTCTCAGAAATGTTTAGAATTTGACGAAGACGTCCAAGGTAAGGGGATACCAAGTAGGATTCGTCTCCATTTTGGACTCGCACACCTTGTAGTCGGCGACAGAAATGAGGTCTTTGAACTCCTCAAGCTTTATTTCCCCAAATGTACGAATACGGAGTAACTTGGCGGGGAGGTTGTCCTTAACATGGTCGTGCTCCGTGGACCTAAAAAAAAGTAAGAGAGAAACAAAATAATAATAACATCCAAAAATATAAAATCTGAAAATCTGGTTGAGACATCCACCCCCTTACCCGCTTTCGGAATCGAGAGCGTAATATGTGGCACAACAAGAAACTAAACACTTAGGTGGAACCTAGCTCAAAATCTAAAAGTTTGGTAGAAACATCCAACCCCCTATCCCTTATCGGAACCAAAAGCCTCATAATTTGACCCAACAAAAAAACTCCACATTAAGGTGCAACCAAGCTCAAAATCTAAAAATCTTGTTGAAACATCCACCCCCCTACCCCCTCTCGGAACCGAGAGCCTAATATGTGGCACAACAAAGCACTCAACACTTAGGTGCAACCTAGCTCAAAATATGAAAATATGGTTAAGACATCCACCCCCTATCCCTTATCGGAACTGAGAGCCTCATAATGTCACAGAACAAAAAACTCCACACCAAAGTGCAACCTATCACGAAATATGAAATTTTGGTTGAAACATCCACCCCCTTATCCCCTCTCGGATTCGAGAGCCTAATATGTGGCACAACAAAACACTCAACACTTAGGTGCAACTTAGCTCAAAATCTGAAAATGTGGTTGAAACATCCACCCCCTTACCCCCTCTCGGAATCGAGAGCGTAATATGTGGCACAACAAAGCAATCAACACTTAGGTGCAACCTAGCTCAAAATATGAAAATCTGGTGTGGACATTCACCCCCCTACCCCCTCTCGGAACCCAGAGCCTAATATGTAGCACAACAAAACACTCAATATTTAGGTGCAACCTAACCCAAAATATGAAAATTTGGTGTGGACATCCACCCCCTACCCCCTCTCGGAACCGAGAGCCTCATAATGTGACCCAACAAAGCACTCAACACATAGATGCCACCTAGCTCAAAATTTGAAAATATGGTTGAAACATCCACCCCCTACCCCCTCTCGGAACCGAGAGCCTCATAATGTGACCCAACAAAGCACTCAACACATAGATGACACCTAGCTCAAATTTTGAAAATATGGTTGAAACATCCATCCCTTACCCCCTCTCGGAACCGAGAGCCTCATAATGTAACCCAACAAAGCACTCAACACTTCGATGCAACCTAACTAAAAATTTGAAAATCTGGTTCAAACATCCACCCCCATACCCCCTCTCGGAACCGAGAGCTTAACATGTGGCACAACAAAGCACTCAACACTTAGGTGCAACCTAGCTAAAAATCTAAAAATCTGGTTGAGACATCCACCCGCCAACCCCCTCTCGGATTCGAGCCTCAATATATGTCACAACAAGAAACTCAACACTTCGGTGCAACCTAGCTAAAAATCTAAAAATCTGGTTCAAACATCCACCCCCCTACCCCCTCTCAAAACCGAGAGCCTAATATGGGGCACAACAAAGCACTCAACACTTAGGTGCAACCTAGCTCAAATTTTGAAAATATCTTTGAAACATCCACCCCTTACCCCCTCTCGGAACCGAGAGCCTCATAATGTGACCCAACAAAGCACTCAACACATATATTCCACCTCGCTCAAAATGTCAAAATCTGGGTTGAAACATCCACCCACTACCCCTCTCGGAACCAAGAACCTAATATGTGGCACAACAAAACACTCAACACTTACGTGCAACCTAGCTCAAAATATGAAAATCTGGTTGGAGACATCCACCCCCCTACCCCCTCTCGGAACCGAAAGGCTAATATGTGGCACACAACAAACCCAACTCTTAGGTACAACTTAGCTCAAAATTTGAAAATATTGTTAAAACATCCATCCCCTACCCCCTCTCGGAACCGACAGCCTCATAATGTGACCCAAGCATACACACATAATCTTGCCCTTTGCCCGAACTTGAAATTTCACTCAACCCATAAATCAAACCAGCCACCCTCTCGGTTCCGAGACCCTCCCACATTCCACCCAAACATACACACATAATCTTGCCCCTTGCCCAAACCTGAAATATCACTCAACCCCATAAATCAAACTAGCCATCCTCTCGGTTCCGAGACCCTCCCACATTCCATCCAAACATACACACATAATCTTGCCCCTTGCCCAAACCTGAAATTTCACTCAACCCATAAATCAAACCAGCCACCCTCTCGGTTCCGAGACCCTCCCACATTCCACCCAAACATACACACATAATCTTGCCCCTTGCCCAAACCTGAAATATCACTCAACCCCATAAATCAAAGTAGCCACCCTCTCGGTTTTGAGACCCTCCCACATTCTATCCAAACATACACACATAATCTTGCCCCTTGCCCAAACCTGAAATTTCACTCAACCCATAAATCAAACCAGCCACCCTCTTGGTTCCGAGACCCTCCCACATTCCACCCAACCTAAAACTCAAAAATTGCCCAACATGCCCAACCTGAAATTTCAGTGAACCCCATAAATAAAACCAGCCACCCTCTTGGTCCCGAGACCCACCCACAATCCACCCAAACATACACACAAAGTCTCGCCCCTTTCCCAACCTGATATTTCATTTAACCTACATAAATGAAACAAGCCACCATTTCGGAACTAGGCCACCTAATCCCAACCCACACCACCCTCTCGGAACCGAGAGGGTGCCCATTTGCCCCCACACTGGGAGTGGCGCTTGGGATTGCTTAGCTTCGAACAACCATGACTTTCTCAATACTTGGCCGAATGGTGCAAGTGAGGTGTCCATCAACATCTACGTAAAATGTACATGACGATGGAGTGATTGCTTGATATCATCAAAAAACACAAGAACAAGTTTTGGGAGTTTAAAGCTACAGGGTGGCTTCTAGCCCCTGCGGCTAACGGAAAGTGTCTACTTGGCCCCAACTCTTTGTAGGGAGACAAAAGGCTTCTTGACGGGGGTAGCAAAACCAGGTCACCTCATCCCAACCCCCACCACCCTCTCGGAACCGAGAGGGTGCCCATTTGCCCCAACACTGGGAATGGCGCTCGGGATTGCCTAGCTTCGAACAACCATAATTTTCTCAATACTTGGCCGAATGGTGCAAGTGAGGTGTCCATCGACATCTATGTAAAATGTAGATGACGATGGAGTGATTTCTTGATATCATCAAAAACCACAAGAAGAAGTTTTGGGAGTTTGAAGCTGCGGGGTGGCTTCTAGCCCCTGCGGCTAAGGGAAAGTGTCTACTTGGCCCCAACTCTTTGTAGGGAGACAAAAGGCTTCTTGACGGGGGTAGAAAAATTAGGTCACCTCATCCCAACCCACACCACCCTCTCGGAACCGAGAGGGTGCCCATTTGCCCCAACACTGGGAGTGGCGCTCGGGATTACCTAGCTTCGAACAACCATGACTTTCTCAATACTTGGCCAAATAGTGCAAGTGAGGTGTCCACCGACATCTACGTAAAACGTAGATGACGATGGAGTGGTTGCTTGATATCATCCAAAATCACAAGAAAAAGTTTTGGGAGTTTGAAGTTGCAGGGTGGCTTCCAGCCCCTGCGGCTAAGGGAAAATGTTTATTTGGCCCCAACTCTTTGTAAGGAGACAAAAGGTTTCTTGATGGGGGTAACAAAACCAGGTCACCTCATCCCAACCCCCACCACCTGCCCATTTGCCCCAACACTGGGAGTGGCGCTCGAGATTGCCTAGCTTCAAGATAACTTCCTCAATACTTGGCCGAATGGCGCAAGTGAGGTGTCCATTGACATCTACGTAAAACATAGATGACAATGGAGTGGTTGCTTGATATTATCCAAAAACACAATAAAATGTTTTGGGAGTCTGAAGCTACAGGGTTGCTTCTAGCCACAACGGCTAAGGGAAAATGTCTATTTGGCGCCAACTCTTCGTAGTAAGACAAAAGGTTTCTTGATGGTGGGGTAGCAAAACTTGAGATGAAGTGGCATGGTTTTGCTTGTTTAGTCAGGTTATTAAGAATGTGCGTAATGTTTATGTGGGTTGAAAGTTTTTTTGGTGGTGGGGGTTGGGGCAAATGGACACCCTCTGGGTTTTGAGAGGGTGGTGGGGATTGGGATGAGTTGGCCTAGTTTTGCTTGTTTAGTCAGTGGACAAACGGTACGACGGCCATGTATGGACCAAGACCCAAACCACCAATATCAACAATGATTTAGGCCTTGTTTTTCGCTCCTCGACTTGCGTTGGCCACCTTAAGAGCCAAAATCCTCATTGCGATTACCTCCAACGTGCTCATCTGACCTCCCCTATCAATGATACTGATTTTGAAGGCTTCACCAAGGAGTCGTTTCCCATTCGTGGTCCCTCCCCTATCGGCTCCACTCTAATGTGCAGGATCTGCAGGAGCCTCCCAAGTGCATTGCACCATGCGATGCCAAAATCTTCTATGTCCACGACAATGACACCACTTAGCGTGCGTGTATTTATCTGGGCAACCATCAACACCTTGTCAAGGTTGGCAACTGCAGAGATAGCCGCAAGCGTATCGACGCCCTCATCGAGGAGCACGTCGAGCGAACGCCCCAAGTCACTCATAGCAAAATCGTTCTCGAAGCTAGCAAAGACCTTGTGGGTAAGTTCCTCCTCCGCAATGATAGTGATCCTCATCAACTACTTTCATTGGAAGAACTCTTTTTGATCGTTGCAAGGAGTTGAATTCCCCCACCTTCGAAACAAGGTTACAACCTTCAAATGCTTATGTAGGTTAGGAGTTATGGATGGCATTGCTAAGCTTAGAGGTGTCAGCACCTGGGACTATGTTCAACATAATCAATTTCCGGGCCAGGGTGATGAGGCGGACAAAGTCTTCGTCTTCAAGATGTCCGAGGTCGGCCTCGGAAGTGGGGTCGACTTGGTTAGGCGCATGAAACATGGCGGGGATCATAAGCATGCTTGGATCATTTCTGACCATGTCAAGCGCGTGGCCAAGTGGACCACCATGGCCTGCCACGTATACGACGGGACGTACCAATGCATCATGACCATCGCTTGTTGCGACTTCCAATCCGAGGACTGGGATGCTTAGGTGCTTTTCTGGCATAACCTCAACCACGTCATGGCTCGGCATGGAATCCCGAAACCACACTTCAAAGGCTTCATGGCGGACAATGCACAAGCCAATTGGAACGCCGTGAAGATCGTCTACTGCTCCGGAGATCCCAAGGTTCCGATCGAAGGGCGCAAGAGAACCTGGTACTTCCATTGGACCCAATCCTTGCAAAAGCACACCAAACTCTATATCAAGCACGATTTGCAAGACCAACACAAATGTCTCTGCCTCTAGTACCGTGACGCCTCCTCTATGCTGAAGGCAGAGACGAGGTACATTGCTATCAAGGTTTGGTGAGCTTCCTCTAACTGCACCTTTGAGGACGGTCTCAAACACCTTCAACTCTGGCTAACCTTCTAGCATTTTTACTTTCGACAATGGGATGGCTTCATGGAATTGGTGCATCTTTAATTTTATTACTTCATGTTTTATTCTTCCCTTCATTTTTGGCGTTGCAAATTTCTTATACCGCCTCTCCTTTACGCAGGAGAAAATTATGACAGCCAAAGAGTTCGCACAAATGCCAAATTGCAACCTTGCCGAATCCATTCACAACAAATGGCTTCAAGCATTTGGCAACAATGGTGGCGATCTATACGTGGCGACTGTGGATGACTATATTCGAGCTTTCCTTCAAGTTGTTGCATACCATGAATTCCTAAAGGGTGGCGCTGGCGGTGACGGCCCAAGCAAAGAAGAACTCAAGCTTCGATGTACTCAGTGTCGTGCTCAATGAACTGGAGACCCAGTTGTGCTACAGAAGGTTCTCCTCGACATGCCCGGCGGGGAGGAATTTTGCACTTGTAATCCCCACCTCGAGGGTGCCGAGGTGTTCGGATCACAGAAATGCAAGCCTGACACCCCCATTGGAGCCGATGAAGAGACCCACCGCCCTGACACTGTGAACCACCAGAGTGGTCCATCGCTTCGTGGGGTCACTTAGTTAGGATTTTAGTATTAAAAATTAGTTTATTTAGCGTTTAGCTCAAAAGGGGAAGGAAAATTACCGAGGACTTCGGACCTTCACTTGTAAAGGGAAAAATCTAGTTTTAGATAGAGTTAGTAAAAATGAAAACCAACTAGAGATAGAAATTAGCTAAGTTAGGAAAAATAGCTATCTAGGAAAGATCTAGTTAGCGGGGAAAAAACATAGTTAGTGAAAGCAACTAGCTAAGAGGACTAAATTAGTAGAACTAGCTAGGCAAGGGTTAGTTTAGTACTTAGTGTGCGTCATGCAAGACGAGTGGAGGAGCTCGGCGTGAGGAAAAAATTAGCGCGAAGACTTTGAAGAAAAAATAGCAAGGGGGCCACTTGCCCCTTTGCCCCCTTGCCAACTTGATGGCGGAAATTAAAACTAATTAGACGGATTCCCGTCGAAGCCACCTCGGTGATGTGGTGGCAACCTTGACCGGAAAAACCCCCGAGCTAAAATTTTGGGAGGGGGTCGAAAAATGGAACCGGTGGCGGAGGGGTCCAACCCTTTGTTGAAAGGGTTTAAAAACCCCCTCTTCCCACCTTGAAAACTCCCTCTAGTTGTTGATTAGTGGGCAAAGCCCTAGTTCAATGGAGTTAGACAACTCTCTCTTCTCTTCCAATAGATGGGCAAAATCCTACCTTTAAGTAATTAGAGAGAAATCCCTCAATATCTAGAATTTGGACGAAGCCCTACTTCAATGTAGTTAGGAAGAATTTCTATTTTACATATCTCTAGTATTAAGGCTTGAAAAAAGCTCTTCCCTACCCTCTCCTAGTTAGAATGTGTGTTTTTGAACACACAAAAATTTCCTTCCGAAAAGTAGGTTAGAATGCAAGTCAACTATTAAGGCCTTGTAGACCCTGGCCGCTAATGGCCTGAATGCTTAGGCTAACGCTTGAAACCAAGATTTAGTATTTTCTTTTGTAGAGATTTTCTGTAGCTATCCATAGCCGGTTTCCATTTGCAAATTGATTAAGATAACAATTAGTTATGATTTTCCAAAGTTAAGGCAAAAACTAGGATGTTCACTTAGGCAGCGGCTACTAGATCAGACCTGCTGACCTTTTGAAAATGTCAATCTAAAAAATAAATATTTTTCCTAAATAGATTTTTTGTTTTTCATTTAAGGGCTATTTATAACATGTGATTTGAATGAGTTATGATTTAGTTATGAATTTCCAAATGTGAGGTCCATAGTTTGAGCGTTTCTGGTGAACTGCTGCATTACAGAGAGTCTGCTGGATTGATCTAGGTATACTCTGAAAATATCATATTTTCTTCTTATAGCTCTTTTTAAGAGCTTTCCAAAGATGTTTAGAAATCTTGATTTGAATGACTTATGATTTAGTTATGAATTTCCAAAGGTGCAATATGTAGTTTGAGCAAGTCTAGTGGACTACTGCATTACAAGAAGGCTGGTGAATGTATCTTGGCTTACTCTGCAAATTTCATTTTTTTCTTCTTATATTTATTTTTGATAGCTCTTCAGAGATGTTTAAAACGTTTGATTTGAGTAAGTAATGAATTAGATATGAATTTTTGAAGTTGAAAGATAGATTGAATAGACACCTTACTTCCAAACCTTATAACTTTTGCAAATCTTATCCGATTTAAGTGAATTTTAAGTCCATAGAAAGCTAATAAGGTGAACTAGATGAATTGATTATAATAATTCTAATATTATAATACACTAAATTGAAGTTTAACCGCAACCAAGTTGGCTTCAAGGACGGAGACGAGATCGACGTCCGAAAGGTGGAGCAAGGCGAGGAGGTGGCGGTTCGGCCCACATCAAGTCCTATCAAACGAGGAGAATTGAGGTAAGCCACTAATTCTAGCCTTCCATTTAGGATTGGAGGGAGCGCGGCTAAGGTATACAATTCTACACCCACTCGCCTATCTCGTAAGGTCAAGTAGTCAATCACTTGACCGCCAAGGAGGTACCCAACTCCATTGTTTTTGGGGCCCCTTGGTATGTTGTGATAGTAGCTTGATTATTAGAAAGTTTCATATGTGATGAAGTTGAGTTAATCACCGACACGACCACTCTGAATGTTGTTGATGAAAAGGTGGGGTTAATGGCCCACGAATCCATTATCATGTTGTTGGCCCCAAGGGTTGGAGATGATGGCCCCGACCCTTGAAGATTGTGCAATAGGTTGAACACACAGGTTTCCTTATTCCCCGATCCCATCAAGTTGAGTTTTCATGGTCAAACCGTGTTAAACTAACTAATAACCAATATAATTTGTACCACCCATGTGGGCAAAAACCAACCGGAAACTTAACTCGGAGGATTGATCCTAACCCCTCCGGCGGCAAAGATCGGAGGGTTAGGATATCAATCAACCTTCAAGAGACCCGCATGTCAGCCATAAACCCCCACCCTTATGCGTCTGTAGTCCGAGTAGAAGTTTATGGCTTACATGTCTTGATCATCCCTTAGCCTCGGAAACTCCATATTCATGCTCTAATGAAATTAAATGTGTAGTGACGATTGCTACTCCGAGCGAGTAATAATGCCACAAGATTGGCCGGATGGGTGTTCTATTCTAGTGCCTTCCAAACAATGACCTTCTAATATGTAGAATGTAGAACGTTCATGTAGAACACCACCTAGAGTGTTATACAAAGCCTAATGCAGAACATAATGCAGAGTATCATGCAGAGTGAAATGCAGAACACTAGTACAGAGCCTAATGCAGAACATAATGTAGAGTGTCATGCAGAGTGAAATGCAGAACACTAATACAGAGCCTAATGCAGAGGAGTAATGCAGAGTTTAATACAGAACATAATATAGACTGTAATGCAGAACATAATGTAGACTGTAATGCAGAACATCAATACAGAGCCTAATGCAGAGGATTAACGCAGAGTTTAATGCGAGAATATAATGCAGAGTGTAATGTAGGACACCAGTACAGAGCCTAATGCGGAGGATTAATGCAAAGTTTAAATGCAGAACATAATATAGACTGTAATGCAGAACATCAGTACAGAGCCTAATTCAGAGGATTAACGTAGAATGGGATGCAGAGGTTAATGCAGAACACTGGTCCAGGGCCTAATGCTAGAGATTATTGCAAATAGAATGCAAAGACTAATGCATAGACTAAGGCTGAATTAATGGAAGAAGAGATGAAGTAATAACTCATACAACTACTACTCATGATATCAAAGCTAATGTGACTTAAGCAATAACATAACTCTTCAATAGGATTCAAAAACTCTTTTGTTCAACACTCATAGGGTTCACAAACCCCCTTGTCCTACATTCATCTTCCTATCCTTCTACAAACTCCTTGCTCTCACTACATAGAAAGGAGGGAGAGAGTAAGCAATCCCAAGTAACAAGTGAAGTGATCCTAGTGAGAGAGGTTCTAGTGGAAGAGATCCTAATGTAAGAGATCCTAATGTGAGAGAGATCCTAGTGTGTGTGTGCTCCCAATGCATGAGAGGAGAGGTCCTAGAGTGAGAGAGGTCCTAGTATAAAAGGGAGAAAAAATGAGATAGGGAAGAATGGGCCTCCGTGCTTTCCTCCATGGGACTACCCCCTCCAACCACCAAGCATTCTTCACCGTAGATCAAGCCATACCTACATCTAATGGTTGGCATCCACGGCTTCCATCACCCTAACCCTTGATCTAAATTCCTAGATCCAACGGTTGGCATCCACGGCCGTCATAACCCTAGCCGCCCTACTCCAACCCCTAGATCCAACGGTCTTCTTTCGCCAACCGTTAGATCCCGGCCTTCATCCATTCCAACTTCATCCGTTTGGCGTCCACTTCCATTCGTCGTCGTCCATTCGTCTCCGTTCGTCGTCGACCTCCATCCGACAATGTCCTACGCTGTTCTGCCTTCGTTTGACGATGTTTTGCATTCAGTCGACCATGTCCTTCATTGTTCTTCATTCGTTGATGCTGTTCTGCAGTCCTTCGACCATGTCCTGCAGTCGTTTGACGTTGTTCTGCAGTCCTTCGACCATGTCCTGCAGTCGTTTGACGTTGTTTTGCGTCCGTTCCAACATGTCCTACGATGTTCTACGCTGTCCTTTCTCCATGTTTCTTCACACTAACACTTGACCTAAGTCAAATTTCTAAACCCCTAACTTCCCTTCCACTTAGAGCGCGAACTTTAACCCAACCGCGAGCGGTTTGAGTAGCTAACACTAACCAACCCACCAATTCCTCTAATGCAATCCCACACAACACCTGCTCATCACTTCAAACTAAATTTTAAATCAAAACACAAAAGCTTCACTCTTTTTATAATTTTGACTCATAGAAGAAATGGCAAAGACAAGTTTTACGGAACTTAAAGGTTAACACCACATGTGAGCATCATATTGGGCTCACACTGCACAGGGCCTTGAAGGGTTCAGGTTAGGGTGTGCACCAAACAGGTAAGTGGTGATGCCATAATTTATGAATTTAGTAATATAGACTTTGTTTAATCAACCATCAACTAAGAAGGAAGGTTGAGAGGGTGGGATTTAATTAAGCCCCCCCGTTTAGAGAATTTAATATATAAGAAGTAAGAAATTAGATGTTGTCCAAGGTAAAAGATAAGTTGATTTCATTTATTAGGATTAGGTTGCCTTGATTCCAAGGCTGGTGCGTCTGCGCGTAGATTAGGATAGATTAGGCATTAGGTTAAAAAATTGATGATTATCTTAGGCATTTAAAATCTAAGCACAACCTACCGGAAGGACATGACGCGATTATCAAATCCCTCCACAAATCCAAACACTTAATAAAAATCATAACATCCGGATTCGGCTTGGGCACCTGCTAAGGCAAGCCACCCTCACTGAAGGGCTCCCTCGGAGGGGGGTGCCCAAAAGCACCATAGACACCGTCAATTTCTCTTGCCCTCATATCGCTCAGAGAACCACGCGATCTCATGCTTCACCTCTACCTACCATCGTCGAGGAGTCCTCTCCGTCAGTGCTAGACATTCCACCACCCTCACCTACTAGTCTTGATTTTCCCCATGTCATTGCTATACAAAAGTTCAAAGTGGACGAGAAACTCTGGCATATTGCTCACGATCCTTATAAGTCCTCCAAGGCATGTTGGGCCATGGATGCAGTCACCAAAAAGAAATGTACTTCCAAAATCGTCACCAACGGCAAGAGCACCCCGACCCCTGCATACCTCGGAGTTTGGAACTATTATAAATTCACAACACCTAAAATTGAGAAGTTTTCCTTGAGCGTTGTGTTAAGGATTTTTGTTGCAAGTGGATCAACAAATTCTTTGCTGACCAAGAAAGACCTCCAATCCCGCCCGTGTGGCTTGTCAAACTTGGCACTAACCTCACTCGTTTGGAGATCCTTAAACTTGAAAATACTGGCTTTCAATTTCCCCAAAAAGGACATATCACTCCAACTTGCCTCTTTAACACATCAGCTCCTCCCCTTGACCTCTCCGGTGTGGACGTTCTAGCCAACCCAGACTCTTACCTTACTTCTAGGCAGTCCAAGCCTATGCGACGGTCCAACACTGCACCATCAACAAAACAAATGCAGATGGTTGCATCTGCACGAGCTATGGACGAGACCATCTTGAAGGTAACCATGATTCCATGCCCTGGATTTGGTTGCGTGATCATGTTGCAATCCAAACTTGCACATACACAATCAGTTTTCCAACTCACAGTGAGGTCTTTGCCTGAGTGTAATTGCCCGGCCTTCAAAGATATGATATCAAAGTTCAGCCGCAAGCAAAATTCGTTTCTGCATTGTAAGCACCTCTACTTCATTTTTGTCAAGGTTTCCAATATAAATCCTGACATTGACTTATTCATTTAGGCCCCGACATTTAGCTTCAATGAGGTCAAACTCATCCTTGAGGGGGGCCTCTTGAAACAATCTATTTTTTATAATTCCTCTCGGCCTAGGACTACAGTGTGCCTTAATAGATGTGGCCATTAATGGACCTCATGTATACTCACAATTGTTTGCTATAAGAAATATAATCTCACGGATGATCTTTATTCCTTTGACAGTGTTGCATTACAATACTCGACTATGTCATGTGTTTCTCGCACCGTTGAACATTACGTGTTCAATCTAACATGTTTTTTCTTTCTATCAACTCTACTTCCGTTGTACCAACCTCTTAGATGCTTGTGGTTTCAGCTCATTGTCAGTTCTTGATGGAGGTGGACCCGGTCGAAGTAAATCAACATAGCAAACCGTTCGGTCCTTCATCCGCTCCTTCAATGGACGTCGATGCGGCGATAATCTTCTGATCCTATCGCGAAACGACAAAGACCTCAAAAATTCGGCTATTACCTTGACTTCCTACTCCACGTCAGTTGACTTGTCAGCACTCACATCAACCGCATCATCTGCCTCCCTATCAATACATCTTGTTGCGTCCTTATCAAGAACATCCGCCCGCTTCTTCTCAATTTTTGCATATCGTTGCCACTCCTCCTCCACCCTCCACCTCCATGCTTGTATGGACTGCAAAAATGGAGTCATCTCGTAGTCATCATCATATTGCTTGGCAGCAGTTCTCTCACGTTCCGGGAATGGATTAAAGACAACAAAGGGATCTCCTAAACTTCTAATCTCCTTCTCCTATCCTAGGCCAACAAACATTCTCTCTCTTCTCCCATAGTATGTCTGCGTCTCTACATTCATATTGTGTATGACTTTAAATTATGTGTTCATATATATTCAGTTGAAGATAAGTTCCTCGACGACAAATAATAATTGTTGGAATCCAAGATGTAGAGTTCATCCACACATAGGACAAAGCCAAAAGTGATGGAATAAAAACAAAGCAAATTGATTGCCCTTTGTATTTTCATTGACTCAATCTTCAATCACACCAATCTTAAAAAATCCATTATCATTTATTTTTTCTTGAGGTTATCTTGGGATTCTAACTTTATATTTTTTTTGTTATTTTATACTTTGTCTATCATTTTAGCATTTCCCGCTTCCCAAACTGAATAATACCATTTCAAATTCAGTGCCCCTTTGTTTTTTTGGCCTCATTACTCCATGGTAATAGGTCCAATATTTATATTTTTAGTAAAATCTTTGAATATTTCTGATATATTTGAATTTTATGCCAAAAAATCTCATATTACTAAAAATAGGATGTTAATTTTGCCTTTTGTCCGCTCTCCGCTCTCCACTCACCGCTCACATAGCAATGTCGTCCGGTTATATCATCCTTCATGATCGGCCAATGGTACCTCCTTGACACCACTCTATGATGGTTTTTTTTTCTCTATGGCCGGCAATGGGACTATCATATTCTTCTTTCAAAACCAATGGCCTCAACTTGCATTGTGGCACATACATCAAACTTTGCTTATACTTGAGCAATCCGTCCACCAACATGACCTCTTTGAGCACCTTGTCCTTGCGAAGCTCACCTAGAAGCCTTTGTGCTTCGGGGTAGTTAATGTACCCCTCCCTCATCTTGCATCACAAGTATTCTTCACCGGTAACCATTAGCCACAAGATTTAGATGGTGCTCATTGCTTGGAACTCTTCCCATCTACGTAGTGCATACGGCACCACATCGCCATGGCCTAGTTTGTGGATGAAATCCACCTTCATATGCGCCAAAGTATCATGCCACTGCAATGGCTTGGCGCTCACTTGCACTTGTGTCTCAAAATAATTCAAGGACACATTGTCTACATACACCCTGGTCTTGTATAACCCCAAATGGTGTTGCCACATCTCCAAGCAAAGTGCTACGGAAAAAAATTCTTTCTCATGAGTTGGTCATCTTTTTTGACAACCATTGAGCTTCATGCTCTCATATGCAATGGCCATCCATTTTGCATCAGCACCCGCTAATGGCAAAGTCACTCGCCCCCATATGCACCTCACAAGGTTTGTCGAACTCCGCGAACTTGAGCATATATGGCGAAGACAACTTCCTCTTAAGCTCCCCAAAAGCATGGCGACAAGGCTCATCCCACTCTTGGGATAACCCTCTCTTAAACAAATCGGACAAGGTCGTAGCAACCTTAGATAAGGTTCTAGCAACATTAAATAAGGTCCTAGCAACCTTAGATAAGGTCCTAGCAACCTTCGATAAAGTCCTGGCAACCTTAGACAACTTCCTAGCATCCTTAGCAGTGGTGGTAGTTGGCTAGGCCAAGCAATGACCTAAGCCCACTTTGGGTCAAGGGCCGCTCCCACTCTTGGATTGCATTGATCTTACTCATGTCCGTCCACCAACTTCATTTATCACCACATAGCTCAAGAACCCAATCTCTCTTTGAGCAAAGGTGCTTTCCACTCTTTGGCGGTAATTTTTTGAGACAAATCATTGGTGAGTACATCCTTGTACCTCACCACCAACCCACGAATGTGGTTTGGGGGAGGCCCATTTTTCCTAGCCTCCCCATGATGCTTGGCCTTCTTCTTCAAGAAAGAAGTTGGCCAAGGCAAACATACCAAGTATTTTTGCGGGGCTTGGCAAGGCAAGAAAAAAGTTGGCCAAGGCAAACATGCCAAGTATTTTTGCGGAGTTTGGCAAGGCAACAAAGGTGAAAACAAATTTGTGTTGGAAATGGACAATTACTTTGATGTCCAAAGGCTAGAGGTGGACAGCAAGGTCGCCATAGTGGTAATCTTTTTGAAAGACCATGCGCTTGAATGGTGGACTAACAAAAAAACATAAAAGCCTGAAGTGGTGGCAAGCTTGACTTGGGTTGGCTTCATGAAATTGTTGGTTGAAAGGTTCATGCCGGAGTACCAAGATTTGCGTAAGATAATGAACTTGGTGCAAATGAGGCACACGTGGTATCTTAAGGCCTATGTGGCCAATTTTAACACCCAAATGAATGCTACACCTAAGATGGACGGGTTTGTGTGGGAGTCCGAAAATCCACGGAAGTACGGATTGGCTTCCGAACCGGGTTAATATCCGGATAATACCCTGAGATTGTTATTAAAGTAGGGTTTCCAAGGGTAGGTTAGTTGTTTTAGGAAATAAGGTTCTAGGCATCCGCCTTACGCGTTAAAATGGTTAAAACGGAGACTTTGACCAGGCCGGAAATTAGCTTGGGAAGACCGTTTGGGAACGATCCGGTCTGGAGTGTCCGGACCGTTAAAACGGTTACCACTTGACCTTAGGTGGAGGTGTCCGGAATCAGTGGGCCAGCAGGTCAGACAGGTGTCCGGAATCAATGGGCCAGCAGGCCAGACAGGTGTCCGGAATCAGTGGGCCAGCAGGCCAATCCAAGGTGGGACGGCTTCGAAAAAGCATCGCACCACTTGATTTAGGCTTAGGTAGGCAGTTGTAGTTAGATCAGAATTAGGAAAAGCAGGAATAGGCAGATTTTGACTTTTGGCGAACTTGTAATTCAAAATTCTGTCAGCGCAAAAAGCGGATCGAGATCCGGAATTTCCGCAAAGGGCGAAGTTCCGGATTTCTCGCAGTTAGGGGTTTTCTGAGGGCGGCCAACTTCGCCGCCACCATCAGTTAGGGATTACAGCCTCTACTTAAGGCTGAATAAGGGGCAGGAGAAGGGTTCCCTTCTCCATTGTTGTATTGTGTTGCTTCCCACTCAATAAAGCTCTAGTTCTCAATCTATTCTGACTTGTTTTGTGCACGGACTGTTAGGAGATTGTTGCAGATCTAGAGGGAATGAATGAGTAGGAAGTACGGATAGAACAAAGGAGAGGAAACCCGGATCGGATCCGACTGCAGTACTATGGCTCCTTTCTGAGTGTAGTGGGAAGGAAACCTCATTATTCCGGATGTCTGGGTAACGCCCATGTGAGATAGCCGTGGTTAGGACTGGGTAAGATCAGGGAGGTGCCGGACTTACGCCATCCGATCTTCTGAAGAGGTCTCACTGTCCTTGGACGGGACAATCCGGAAAGTGGTACGGATCGCCCAGTTATCTCAGATTCAGTAGAGCCTAAGTTCGCTGTAGCCGGATCGATCTGTCGGAAGGAGGAGAGAAACCGGAACGGTTAGGATTCCGGTCCGGAGGATCTCTCCGGCGTGTAGTGGGAAGGAAACCTCATTATTCCGGATGCCTGGGTAACGTCCATGTGAGATAGCCGTCGTTAGGACTGGGTAGGATCCGGAGGTGCCGGACTTACGCCATCCGATCTTCTGAGAGGTCTCACTGCCCTTGGGCGGGGCAATCCGGAAAGTGGCACGGATCGCCCAGTTATCCCGGATTGACAGATCTCCGGACGAAGCTTGACCTTTCTGTCGTTGTAGTTCCGGTTCACCATCCGGATCCTCTGTGTGACCTGCCAGGAAAGATTAGGCCGATCCGTACTGGTTGTGAGAGAATCCGGATTATGACCATACAGGGACGTCTTCGCCGGATGAACCCAATCATCATTGGAGGTAGGATATAGGTAGGTAGATATTGAGGAGAGAGTTATGTAGGAGTAAGACTTATTGGTAGAGGTTCAATCCGGAAGGCAAGTCCCGGGATAAGGACTTCCAAAGGGCCATCCGGATCCGGAAAGCAGATCCGGCCGGTGGTCGACTTTCGAGCAGGAAAAGAGGGTCCTTGACATCCTGCACTTCACAGAATCCCTGGACGATACTCGGATCATCCGGACAGACCGGATTAGGCACTGAAAAGCGCCTATCCGGAACTTTTGGTGTCCGTGTGTTCCCACACGATTTTGGCGCCGCTGCCGGGGATTCTAAAGCTGTAGGGGGGAGTGACACTCTGGACCTGCTGTTGCAAACGGTCGCAAGGCGGATTCCGTTCAGCAATGTGCTTATAGCGGGGATGAGCGGATCCCAGCAAGGTGGTACATGGCAACGGAGATCCGCCCGGCTAGAAAAGAAAAGAGGGGACGTGATAGTGCATGATCTACCAAGCACTAACTTGAGTTTGGAAGGGGACATCATCGTGATATCTGTGGAAGAGCCAACCCCGACCAGATCCGATCCGGCAGGAGGTGCCGGATTGTTTACACCAGGAGGAGTAGAAGGGACCAGAGCGGATTCCGAAGAAGAAGAAATTTCCGACGGCCCGATGGCTCCCTCCACCCGACTCAAGTATAGTCGATTCCGGGGAGACGGAAGTCAGGATGTGGACGACTGGTACTGCGAGTTCGAATCGATCGCCAATGCCAACGAGGAGGATCCGGAAGCCAAAAGACGGATCTTCCAAGGGCTGCTGAAGGGCGAGGCATTGCAATGATACCAAGATGTACCAGATGCAACCAGGGATAGCTGGGCGGAGTTCGTCCCACTATTCCTGAAGACCTTCCGGGAAGCGGGAGGTGAGGCACGTGCTCTGGGACGGCTGAGCCGGATGACAATGAAGCCGGCGGAATCAGTCCGGAAGTACAGTCAGAGGGTGAAGGCTCTGATTCAGAAACTAACGACTGAGATCGCCCAGAGCGTGCAAGTGGAGTGGTATGTGGCAGGTTTTCCGGAAAAGATGGGTTTTCATATCCGTCAGACCCGGCCGGCCACTCTTCGGGAGGCGATGGAAGCAGCGCAAAACTACGAGAATTCAGCGCAGTCCCTCCGGAAGTCACTCAAACAAGCAGAGGGGAAGGGGAGAAGACACCGCCGGAGAAGGCGGAAGTACATCTCCACCTCTGAATCAAGCTCCAGTAGCAAATCAGAGGTTACGACCTCTGAATCCTCTAGTTCCGCCGAGGAACCCGCCAGCAGTTCGAGAATCCGGAATCGCCATTCCGGAAACAGCAAAGAGCGGAAGGGGAAGGAGCTAATAAAGGTCAAAGTTGAGGAGGATGACTCCCGGAAGATGATGAGGAACATCCAGGAGACCCTGGCCGCCATTCAGGTGAATCTGGCGGAAAACCGGAAACCGAGGAAGATCGTCCCGACTAGTCGAGCGAATGTCTGGTGCGCCCGGTGTGGTGAAGCTGGACATTTTCCGCCGGAATGCAGTCGACCTCCCCAGAAACGAATCCATTACGTGCATCCGGAGGAGGACGTCTTCTACACCTTTCCGGAAGAAGACGAGGACGAGGAGGAACAGGCCCCGGTCTACCAGGTACAGTCAACCTATGGACGAGGAAGAGCACCAGCGCCATTCGGGCGAGCTTCAACGGGACCACGGATGGCACAGGCCGGATCGGATCGGAGCATGGGCCGACAGTCAGGCTATCCCAGCCGCCCTCTGGGATATTGCTTTAACTGCGGAAGTCCGGATCACTACTCCACCAGCTGCCCGTATCCGAGACAAGGTCAGGGAGCCCCACGGATTCTTCCGTGCCATAATTGCCAAGAGTACGGACATTCCGCCCTCCAGTGCCTCAAACCGGTCCAGGCGAGAGCGGTCTTCAAACAGGTGGAGGTTCCACCCCGGGAGCAGACGGGACTCAACTACGGCCACACAACCGGAACGGAAAATCCGGAAAAATGACAGGGCGAGGTGGAGTTACCCAGGGGAGTCGACGACCCCGTTTTCAGGGTAACCTTGCGTAGTTCCACCAAAAACCGCCCTGAGATAGCTGATAGCAGTAGGGATAGAAGGAGTAGGCATAGAAGTAATAGGAAGAAGGTAGTTTCAGATCCGGATTCCAGTGATGCTACCCCCATTCCGGAAAGTCCTAACCCTCACCACAGGGCAGAAGCCGGAAGTGGGGTAGACCAACACCGGATTCCGGTAGATATTAGTGAGGAAATAAGGAGGGAGATGGCAGAATCCGGATCGCCACCGATCCGGCCAACGGTTAGGTTTGACGACGTTCCGGTTATCATTCCGCCAACCATCATGGTGGACGAGTACGACATCATAAAGGATATCAAGTCGCAGAAGGCCAACGTCACCATTGGGCAGCTACTCCATGATAACGTGAATTACCAGAAGGTAATCCGGGAAGCTTGGAGTAACAGGCGGAAGAGACGGACGAAGTTACCAGCCGTTGCCACTAACTTTCTCCAAGTAGAAGACCACGGAGCTCCGGAGCTAACGGTGGTAGTCGAAGGATGCACCATTCCCCGTGTTCCGGTCGATGGCGGATCCGGAGTCAACCTGATGTTGGAAGACACAGCCTTTGACCTCGGCTACACCTCCTTCGAAACGACGGATCAGGTACTCCGGATGGCGGATCAGTCCCGCGTACTTCCAGTTGGACGGCTTTCCCAAGTTCCGACCTTGATCGGGGAAGTCACCTACCTGCTGAATTACGTAGTCATCCGGGTGAATTCCGGAAGGCCCTTTCCGATGTTGTTGGGCCGGCCGTGGTTGTACATGGGCGGAGTACTGGTGGACTGGGGAGCCAAGGAATTCGTACTAGGAAAGACCAGGCAAAGGATTCCCTGGAAACTAGACGAATACCAAGGCGAAACCAGCGAATCAGACGGATACACGACGGACTGGTCCGATCCGGAAGGAGAGGAGGACCCGTTGAGTTACTTCATCGATCCCTTTGTGGAAAGTACGGAAGCCGACTTCGAGTTCCCACTTCCGGTTGACGAGCTAGCCCATCCGGAAGAAGGGGAAGACTGGAAGAAGGAGAAACCGGAAACCGGAGCGGAGGATCGATCTTTGGGGGAGATCAACGTACCCCTGTCATCCGGTTGGATCCGGAAGCAACTAGCGGAAGGCGGAATCCCTCCAGTGGGATTAGAGACGAAAAGTACCGGCTTGCAGTGGAGCACTTTCCGGAAACAGGGAGAAGAGCAGGAGCCGGACCGGATCAAGAACATAGTCAGCCCGTCTGACTATGAGAAGGTGGAAGTGGAACCTGGGAGGATCTTCTTGGTAAGGAAGTCTATGAGCGCGACGGAGAGGGCGAGCTACATGGAGCTCCTAAAGGAATACTTAGACGTATTCGCATGGGGGCCGGCTGACTTACAAGGCATCCCTCCCGAACTCGGCCAACACCACATCGACCTCGTTGACGGATCCGCCCCGGTAAGGCAAAGGCAGTACCGGTTGAATCCGAAGTATTCATTGATGGTGAAAGAGGAAATTGACAGCCTTCTGAAGGCTGGTTTCATCTATCCGGTGAGCAACTCCGAATGGGTCTCCCCCATCGTCGTCGTGCCAAAGAAGGTCGGGACGGATGGTAAAGTGAAGATCCGGGTCTGCCAGGACTTCCGGAAGTTGAACGCAGCTACGAAAAAGGACTATTTCCCTCTACCCTTCACGGATATCATTCTAGATCATGTCTCCGGACATGAGTGCTACAGCTTCCTAGACGGATTTTCCGGATACAACCAGGTCTTCATCCGGAAAGGAAACCAACTAAAGACGACTTTCACCACCGAGTGGGGAACGTTCGCCTTTAACCGGATGCCCTTCGGACTGTGCAACGCTCCCGGTACGTTCCAAAGGCTCATGATGGATATCTTTAAGGATTTCTTAAGACACTTCTTAGAAGTATTTATAGATGACTTTGCATTTTTTAGCTTACGGATGGAACACCACCAGTTCCTCCGGAAGACCTTTCAACGATGCCGAGAAACCGGATTAAAGTTACACCCAGGAAAATGCTTTCTATGGATGGAATCCGGGGTCCTACCAGGACATGTCGTTAGTAAACAAGGATTAGAAGTAGACTCGGACAAAGTCAGGGCTATTTTAGCTCTCTTAGCCCCCACGACGGTCCGGGAAGTCCGGGGATTCCTTGGGTGCGTGGGATACTACCGGAGATTCATAATCAACTATGCCAAGGTAGCTACGCCCCTGACGGAACTTCTAAAAAGGGAAACGGACTTCGTCTGGACGGATCGGAGGCAGCAGGCATTTGAGGAGCTAAAGAAAGCCTTGACTACGGCACCGATTTTATCTCCGCCGGATTGGGAGCGAGAGTTCCACGTCACCCTCGACGCTTCCGGATGGTGCCTCGGGGCCATACTATGGCAATGTGGGGAGGACCGAAGGGAGAAACCCATTTACTATGCCAGCCGGCAGATGAGTCCTGCGGAGCGGAATTACACCACCACGGAGAGAGAAGCACTGGCCGTGGTGTACGCCTGTAAAAAGTTCCGGCATTATCTACTGGGTTACCGGATCGTGTTTCACACGGATCACAACTCCTTGAAGTACCTGGTGAATAAGCCGGATCTTTCCGGACGGATTGCACGATGGATTCTTCTACTCCAGGAGTTCAATTATGAAGTTGTGGTCAAACCCGGAAAAGCCAACTCCAATGCAGACTACCTGTCGCGTCAGAGAGGCCCGGAAGCGGTCTCAGATATTGTGTCACTATTTTCGGATGAGTTTCCGGATGAGGTTCCGGAGAAGTTCCCGGAAGAAGCGCCAGTCTTCCACCTCTCCGGAAGAGAGCCTTCCGAGTTTGAAGATATCATTGGATATCTTACAGGTAAGAGGTACCCAACCGGATTGTCGCGAGAGGAGAAGATGGTGTTCCAGACCAAGGTAGCTCCCTTCACCTTGATCAAAGGGATCCTTTTCCGGATGGGGCCGGATGACCAACTTAGGCGCTGTCTCGAGAAGTCGGAGAGGAAACATGTCGTGAGGGCGCTGCATTCGGGTCCGTCAGGAGGACATTTTGCAGCCGTCACCACGATCAACCGAATCCGGTCATCCGGATACTGGTGGCCGTACATCAACCGAGATGTGAAGGAGTACATTGGAAGATGTGACCAGTGCCAACGTACCGGAGCACCATCATTCCGCAATCACTGGCCGTTAACACCCATCATACCATTAGCGCCGTTCGAAAAGTGGGGAATCGATTTCATCGGTCCCATCGATCCCATGAGTGCACGGAGGAGAAGGTACATCATCCTTGCCACTGATTATGCTACTAAATGGGTGGAGGCCCGCGCCACCGTGAAAAACGATGCTTTGACGGCGGCATCATTTCTCTTCGAGGAGATTATGATGCGATTCGGACATCCGCTCGAGTTGGTAAGTGACCGCGGAAAGCACTTCCTTAATGATGTTATTTCTAACATCACTTCCAAGTACCTCATTAAGCACCGGAAGACGACGCCGTACAATCCAAAAGCCAATGGGCTGACGGAGAGGGCTAACGGAATCGTCGGAAAGATTTTGAACAAAATGGTTTCCGCCCACAAGACGGATTGGGACCGGAAACTGCCTTCAGCCGTCCACGCCTACAACACCTCCGAGAAAAAGACCACCGGGCAAAGCCCTTTCTTCCTGGTGTTCGGGCAGGAGGCGGTGCATGGGGTAGAACTGGAGGTAGAAACCTTACGGGTTATGGCCTACCGGAAGGGGTACTGTACGGAAAATCCGGGATACCGGATTATTGCCCTTCAGGACTTAGAAGAAGTCCGAACCGAGGCACTCCGGCGGACTGTTTCCGTCCAGGCCAAGAGGAAGGAAAAATTTGATTCGAAACTGCCCCAGAGCCACGGAATTCAGCAGGGCGGACTGGTATTACTTTATGATAACCGGCACGAACAGTTCCCGGGCAAACTGCACACCCGGTGGATGGGTCCGTACCGGGTAACGGAAATGTTTGAGAACGGATCACTCCAACTGGAGGACCTGCAAGGGAACTGGTTGGGGACGAGAGTGAATGGTTCCAGAGTTAAACAGTACCGACCGGAGGTTCCGACCGAGGAAGAGGACGATACCCACGCAGACGACGGGTCTACACCGGGTCTGTCCTAAAACCAGGTACGGCTCAAGCGAGTTTGTTCGCGGGGACTCTCACATTTGAAAGTGGGGTAATGTGGGAGTCCGAAAATCCACGGAAGTACGGATTGGCTTCCGAACCGGGTTAATATCCGGATAATACCCTGAGATTGTTATTAAAGTAGGGTTTCCAAGGGTAGGTTAGTTGTTTTAGGAAATAAGGTTCTAGGCATCCGCCTTACGCGTTAAAATGGTTAAAACGGAGACTTTGACCAGGCCGGAAATTAGCTTGGGAAGACCGTTTGGGAACGATCCGGTCTGGAGTGTCCGGACCGTTAAAACGGTTACCACTTGACCTTAGGTGGAGGTGTCCGGAATCAGTGGGCCAGCAGGTCAGACAGGTGTCCGGAATCAATGGGCCAGCAGGCCAGACAGGTGTCCGGAATCAGTGGGCCAGCAGGCCAATCCAAGGTGGGACGGCTTCGAAAAAGCATCGCACCACTTGATTTAGGCTTAGGTAGGCAGTTGTAGTTAGATCAGAATTAGGAAAAGCAGGAATAGGCAGATTTTGACTTTTGGCGAACTTGTAATTCAAAATTCTGTCAGCGCAAAAAGCGGATCGAGATCCGGAATTTCCGCAAAGGGCGAAGTTCCGGATTTCTCGCAGTTAGGGGTTTTCTGAGGGCGGCCAACTTCGCCGCCACCATCAGTTAGGGATTACAGCCTCTACTTAAGGCTGAATAAGGGGCAGGAGAAGGGTTCCCTTCTCCATTGTTGTATTGTGTTGCTTCCCACTCAATAAAGCTCTAGTTCTCAATCTATTCTGACTTGTTTTGTGCACGGACTGTTAGGAGATTGTTGCAGATCTAGAGGGAATGAATGAGTAGGAAGTACGGATAGAACAAAGGAGAGGAAACCCGGATCGGATCCGACTGCAGTACTATGGCTCCTTTCTGAGTGTAGTGGGAAGGAAACCTCATTATTCCGGATGTCTGGGTAACGCCCATGTGAGATAGCCGTGGTTAGGACTGGGTAAGATCAGGGAGGTGCCGGACTTACGCCATCCGATCTTCTGAAGAGGTCTCACTGTCCTTGGACGGGACAATCCGGAAAGTGGTACGGATCGCCCAGTTATCTCAGATTCAGTAGAGCCTAAGTTCGCTGTAGCCGGATCGATCTGTCGGAAGGAGGAGAGAAACCGGAACGGTTAGGATTCCGGTCCGGAGGATCTCTCCGGCGTGTAGTGGGAAGGAAACCTCATTATTCCGGATGCCTGGGTAACGTCCATGTGAGATAGCCGTCGTTAGGACTGGGTAGGATCCGGAGGTGCCGGACTTACGCCATCCGATCTTCTGAGAGGTCTCACTGCCCTTGGGCGGGGCAATCCGGAAAGTGGCACGGATCGCCCAGTTATCCCGGATTGACAGATCTCCGGACGAAGCTTGACCTTTCTGTCGTTGTAGTTCCGGTTCACCATCCGGATCCTCTGTGTGACCTGCCAGGAAAGATTAGGCCGATCCGTACTGGTTGTGAGAGAATCCGGATTATGACCATACAGGGACGTCTTCGCCGGATGAACCCAATCATCATTGGAGGTAGGATATAGGTAGGTAGATATTGAGGAGAGAGTTATGTAGGAGTAAGACTTATTGGTAGAGGTTCAATCCGGAAGGCAAGTCCCGGGATAAGGACTTCCAAAGGGCCATCCGGATCCGGAAAGCAGATCCGGCCGGTGGTCGACTTTCGAGCAGGAAAAGAGGGTCCTTGACATCCTGCACTTCACAGAATCCCTGGACGATACTCGGATCATCCGGACAGACCGGATTAGGCACTGAAAAGCGCCTATCCGGAACTTTTGGTGTCCGTGTGTTCCCACAGTTTGCTAAGAAATGCAAAATGGATGGTGGACACCTTGTTGAAGTTTCTTAGGTGGGTTGCCCAAGTGGGTGGTGTACAACTTGTTCAAGTTTCCAAAGTTTTTCAAGGATGTGGCGGGGACCATCAAGACACCGAGATCATTGAAGCTAATGGATTCGAAAAGAAGTCGGGCGGTGCCTCACAATAAAAGGGTTTGAGGTGAAATATGTTCTGAGGCAAAGAATGCAATAAGTCGGGCCATCAAACCAACAGAAAGGGCAAGCCGAAGGTACAATTTGCAACAATGGTGGCACCTAAGGAAGAAAACCACCCAATGTTGGAAATAAAGTTGGTGGCTTTGTGGTACCAAGGCCAAGCATGTTTGTGCCACGGACGGAATGTTAGAAAGTGGCATTGTGGTATGTCAACCAATTATTCCTCCCCTTGCATTTTTTGCGCCGGCGGATCTTTGATTGCACTTACAGGCTCTAGAGTGAAGAGCTAATAAGAATTCGAGTGTGTTTGTTATAAATACTAAATATGGTGATAATGCTTCAATGGAGCTTGAGTTTCTCTAGATCTAGAGAAATCGAACTCAAAGATACACCAAAAAGTTTGAATGAAGCTTAAGTTTCTCTAGGTCTAGAGAAACCCAGCTCAAGGTACACCACGGAGGTTCGATGAACTTGAGTTTCTCTAGGTCTAGAGAAACCCAACTCAAAGATACACCAAAGAGTTTTAATGAGGTTTAAGTTTCTCTAGGTTTAGAGAAAACTAGCTCAAAGATACACCAAAGAGTTTTAATGAAGCTTAAGTTTCTCTAGGTCTAGAGAAACCCAGCTCAAAGATACACCAAAGAATTTTAATGAAGCTTAAGTTTCTCTAGGTCTAGAGAAACCCAGCTCAAGGTACACCACGGAGTTTTAAGTTTCTCTAGATCTAGAGAAACTTAAGCTCGTTACAATAAATTTGTATTAGTATTAGATATTTGCCGCGTCTATTGTGCCTTCCAAACAATAGACAACTTAGAATGAAAATGTTAAAAAATATAAAAAAACTTATATATTTTTTTGTTTAAAAGGTTTAAAAGAACTTCATATACCATAAAAACTTCAAAGGGAATTATCTAAGAACTTTAATAATATAGTGTATGGAAGTCTGACTTCTTAATTTGTAAGGCAGCAACACCTTTTCATTCAAATACTCACACTTTTCACTTAAAAACTTCAAATACATCAAACTTTAGCTTATTGGAAAGCTAACACAAAGATCTTTAACTTCTCTAAATTTCATAGCAACTTCATGCGCCCTCAAGAAGTTATGGGCCTTCAAAGTCAGTGCTCTTAATTTACGAGGCAGCTAAAACACTCTCACTTAAACACTCATAACTTCTAGTTGCTAGCTCCAAATACTTGAAGCTTTAGCTTGTTGGAAAGCTAACATAAAGATCTTTAACTCTCTAAATTTCATAGCAACTGCATATGTCCTCAAGAAGCTATGGGCCCTCAAAGTCAATGCTCTTAATTTATGAGGCAGCTTAGACACTCTCACTTAAACACTCATAACTTCCACTTGCTAGCTCCAAATACTTCAAGCTTAGCTTGTTGGAAAACTAACACAAAGAGGAAGATTCATTCAAATTTCAAAACTAAAATACAAGTTGGTTAACTACTGTGGTTCAAGGAAAATGGGGCAGCAACTTGGGAGAGAGAGAGAGGATGGTGGCCCCTTGGAGAGAACTTGTGAGAATAATGCTTGGATAATAGAGGGGACTCGAGGTGGTGGAGGAAAAAGGTGAGGACAATAAGGTGATAAGATCACCTTTGATCACCAATCAACTCCCACCGTTTGCTTTTGCTTGCTCATCCTCCCGCGCTTTAGGCACCTTCTTGTGATTGGCCATCCTATTCACCACCGTGTTAACAAACACGGAAACTACTTTAACACTTTACCTAGTAAATACTTTAATTAGTTAATATGTAGTGATTTAACCCGATAAAGATGAAAATGCCAAACATCCCATTAGCATTTCCATTTCTAAAATATCCTAACACTACTAGAAGCAGTATACTAGATACAATTACTCTAATAAAGATCACTATTCTATATTTTTTTAATCTTTTCAATGTATAGTGATGCTCCTTGGGCTCACATGGTACCAAGGCAATTCAAGTTTGTGCCACGGACGGAATGTTAGAAGATGGCATTGTGGTGCCAAGGCAAATCATGTTTGTGCCGCGGATGGAATGTTAAAAGGTGGCATTGTGGTACCAAGACAAATCATATTGTTGTCGTGGACCGATTGTTAGACGGTGGCTTTGTAACCAAGGCTAGTAGCCTTAAGCCAAGGCCAAGTCTTTTGTACCTTGAGGCTCAAATCAAAGGGAGAAATGTCTCATGGGTTGACAAAGAGGCAATGCACTCCTTTGTGAGCCGGAAGCTGACAATGTGTTGGCGTTTGCCGACGAGTAGAGTGGGCAAGCCCATCAATGTGCGGTTTGCAAAGCCAAATAGCCTGAGACAAAGGAGGTGGTGTTGCATGTGACCTTGATATGTGGGACATTGGAATTTGTGACGATTTCACACTATGTGAAATAGATGAAGTGAACCTCATTTTGGAGGACACCTTCTTTGAAACTCATATGGTAGATGTGAGGCGCAAGTCGGTGAGCTTGTGGTGTGCCATGATGGCAAAGAGGTGAATTTGAAATTCATAGGGACTCCTATGGTAGGAGGAGCCAAATTGAATTTCGTCTCAATGGGCCAAATGAGAATTCAACAAATAATAATCGTGCTTCTGTTGGAGCAACTCCAAGGAACTCATGGGGAGGCTAGGAAAGATGGGCCTCCCCCAAACCACATTCGTGGTGTGTTGGTGAGGTACAAGGATGTACTCACTAATGGGTTGTTCAAAAAATTACCGCCTGTGAGCCCAATATGGTGCCCACATGAGGTGTTAACCTCAAAAGTTCAATCGACGGTTGCTTTTACCTTTTCTTCAATTAATCAAAATTCCAAAAGAAGTGAAGCTTTTGTGTTGGGCTTAAAATTAAGTTTGCAGTGTTGGGGTGTGTCACCTTGGAAGTGGGGTTGTTCGTGATGGTTGAGTTGGTGTGGAAGTGGGTTAGGGTGGATGATTAGTGGGATTTGGTGGGAGTCGGTAGTTGGGAACCGGTATCTGGGAACCGGTAGTTGGGAACCGGTATCTGGGAGCCGGTAGTTGGGAACCGGTATCTGGGAGCCGGTGGTTGGGAGCCGGTTGCTGGGAGCTAACTCTGGTGGCAGAGGAAAAGAAAGGACGAAGGCGGAAATGAGACGAAAGGGGGCCCAGGGCGGTTCAACATTAGGATGCGATCAGGAGTTGAGATCGAGGTTTAGGTTTTGAGCACATTAGTTGAGATCGAGGTTTAGGTTTTGAGCACATTTAGTTGAGATCAAGGTTTAGGTTTTGAGCACATTAGTTGAGATCGAGGTTTAGGTTTTGAGCACATTAGTTGAGATCCAGGTTTAGGTTTTGAGCACATTAGTTGAGATCGAGGTTTAGGCTTTGAGCACATTAGTGAGATCAGGCTTAGGGCTTGAAGACATTAGTTGAGATCGAGGTTTAGGCTTGGAGCAGATTAGTTGAGATCGAGGTTTAGGCTTGGAGCACATTAGTTGAGATCGAGGTTTAGGCTTTGAGCACATTAGTTGAGATCGAGGTTTAGGCTTTGAGCACATTAGTGAGATCAGGCTTAGGGCTTGAAGACATTAGTTGAGATTGAGGTTTAGGTTTTGAGCACATTAGTTGAGATCGGGGTTTAGGTTTTGAGCACATTAGTTTGAAAACAGGTTTAGGCTTGAAGCCATTAGTTTAGATCAGATTTAGGCTTGAAGCCATCAGTTTAGATCAGGTTCAGGCTTGAAGCACATTAGTTGATATCAGGTGGGCCTTAATCAGGTTGAGGCCTTGGGCAGACTGGGTTGAGATTAGGCTTCGGCCTAGGCAACTGTAAGGGAATTCAGAGCTACGGAGGATTTATGCTTAGTCCTGGGCAGCTACAAAGGGGGTTAGAGTTGGGAATGTAAGCCAAAAGTGTGAAGTGGATTCGACTTCTTGAGAATCAAAGGGGGAGCCATTTGGGAAATAGGAGGTTTTAAGTTGAGTTGATAATGGCAGGGTCCCAATACCTTGCAATGTAATAAGGTGGGTAGTGGACATTTTGAAGGATACAGTAGGTAGGGCTTAATGTACTTTCAGAAGGTGGAAAGTTCCCTCGGGTTTAGAAACCACATTAGTGATTCCGATGACACATGCAATAATATGTAAGAGGTTAGAAAAGGAAAAGAATGGACTGTGGTTGTGAGTAAATATCACCATGGGTGCATATGTATTTTTTCAATACTAATGCCTTATGAGGTTGAATAAAGAGAGTGTGCTTGCATTTAAGTCATTGGGTTATGAGTATGGAGGTTCCCATGCTAAGTTTCTACAAGGACATGTGAGCCATGGATTCCCATCCGGACCACAGACGCTAAGGGTGGGGATTTATGGCTGACACCGCCAAAAAGTGGAAATCAACTTTGCTCAAAGAAATATTGAATTCTTAAGCTATGTCGTGACAAATGAAGTTGGTGGATGGTCATGAGGAAGGTCAAGGCAATCCAAGAGTGGAAGCGGCCTTTGACCCAAAGATGGCTTAGGTCATTGCTTGGCTTAGCCAACTACCACCGCCGCTAAGGTTGCTAGTTAATATGTAGTGATTTAACCCGATAAAGATGAAAATGCCAAACATTCCATTGGCATTTCCATTTCTAAAATATCCTAACACTACAGAAGTGGTATACTTGATACAATTACTCTAATAAATATCACTATTCTATATTTTTTAATCTTTTCAATGTATAGTGATGCTCCTTGGGCTCACATGTGGCGACCATCTGGTGGGTAATTCTCAATTAGGACGGACCCAAGATCTTTTGCTTGGAATCAACCTAATCGGCTACACGATCAATCTTCCAGATAGTTTTGATGATCTAAGCATCATGTAGATGGTGATACTTCACAATGTAGGAATTCTAGAATCAGTTGTACAACCTCAACAACAAATGAAGGTCCACGATCTCTATCTAAACGACTGAGTGATCATTGGACATAGTACTTGAATCCCCCATCCTTCTCAATTGGTCTGATGGTTCTGACTCCGCAATAAGCTTGTAACCGTGCATCAAATAGAATCTCTTCGTTCCTTGGTACTGTAGTGCGTGTCTCGAGAACAATGACTAAGGTTTTTGCAACCTGTTGAAGACTTGGAAGTTGTATCAAGGAACGGGTCGAATCCAGTCGTGCTGTAACCTGACGCTCCTCCAACTCTGATTCTTCTCCTAACCCCCGTCGCGCGTTCGCCAACTTGGAAACTTGTATCATATCTTCTGATGTTGGTGATGCTGAAAAATCTTGAAACTTCCCGATATTTTGCTCCATACTCTCCACGAAAACTAGAAAAATTCAAATACTTAGTCCTAGTGTCTTTGTGTGTCTACGAATTGTTTACTTGTCCCAGAAGAGCTACTATAACTTGAGAATTTAGGTGTCTGCCCCAATTGGAGTTGGTTTGGACCTATAGAAAAAAATGTATAAAACCCATTCTTCCTCCTTCGACGGAGCGAGTTCAGACTACTTCAGAGTAGAAATCAAAATCCAAACACTTTCCCTTGATAGAACAAGTTTGAGTCTATAGCCAATAAAACTGCAAACCCGCCTTCCTCTTCCAACGGAGTGGATTCGGATTATTAGAAGGAGATAGAACTAACAAATGAAAAATCATTACAATACTTTAAACTTTGCTCGCCGCCTATGCCTTAAGTTTATCACACCATATTAACTAAACACCTATCTAGTATAAAACATACAAAGTACAATCCCAACTAGGGCCATATGTGACAATCGGGACGATTACTAGTAACGGATGATGCATGACTTGAAGCATAAAACTATGACCAAAATATCTAGTCAAAAACTGACGGAACATATGTTTTTCTACACAATATATCCTAATATTGAATGTACGAGCAGGTAGTATCAATGGTGGAAAATATTGACCCTGATCCATGGCGCCTATGAAAAACTAAAACCCCCTCGAACATTTATATAAATACTAGACAGTATCTTAACACTCTAGAACTAAAGCTAAATGGATGTTGCTTCGTATGTCAAAAGGTCACGTAAAGAACCAAGAATAAAAGATGATATAAGAAGATAGTGACCCTTCATGATTCTAAAAGATACTTAACAATATTCCACTTCTAACGACTATACAACAAAACTCTTAAGGGTGACCCCACTTGATTACATAGCCAATTAGGCAACTTTTGTATCGAGAGTGTCATGAAGCACCGATGTTTCTCTAGACCTAGAGAAACTTGGCCTATCAGACGACATTATGTCATAGAGTGTCAGGTGGTATTAAAGTTTCTCTAGATCTAGAGAAACTTGGCTTACTATACGACAATAATGTCATCATAGGTATATGTCCATACGCTTCACACAAGACCTTAAAACAGACATACGGACTCGGTGGTTGTTTTCACATTTGTCGCTATCATATACTAGATTTGGATTTGCTAGATCGTGCACGATATGACACGATTGGCTATGTGGACTTGGACAATAATGTGAAAGATACAATACACACGTAAAACGGATCAACTATAATAAGACTCTAAATCTCTAAACTTTCTATTCCTTGCACCGACCACCATTAGTTCATGCTGGAAAATTGGATCCGTCGAAATTTCTCAACTATAAAGAGTTGTTAGGATAGACATCCTTAACAACATAGGGACCGGTCCAAAGGGCGTCAAACTTGCCATGAAAATCCAACTTCCTCCCATCTTGCACTATGACCCACATCCTTGGATAAAATTGACGCATCTTGTGGCGTTTGTCAATAGCCACTTTCCGTCTCCATTGGATAACCTCCACGTGTTGTGAAGCCAAATGGCAAGCCTCGTCCAAAGCTTCTAGCAGCTCCAATCGATCTTTGAGAGATTGAGAAAAATCCAACCGCTCGTCGATAGCAATCCTCAATGATGGTACTTCAAGCTCAATTGGCAGAACTGCCTCAACACCATACATTAAGGCAAATGGTGTGGCTCGAGTAGTCACCTTGTATGTTGTGCGATACGCCCATAATACTGCTACCAACTTGGTATCCCAATCACGTTTAGAATCAGCTACTGTCTTGCGCAAAATTCGTACCAAAGTTTGGTTAACCCTCTCCGTGTGGCCATTCATTTGAGGATGATGAGGCGTTGTCTTACGATGGTTGATGTTGAACATCTCCGTCATTACTACCACCGTCTCATTGAGAAAATGTGTGCCTCGATCGCTCACCAAGATCTTTGGGCTACCAAACCTGGAGATGATATTCTCATATAGGAAAATAGCTGTTTGTTTACCATCTGCTACCTTGAGTGCTTTAGCTTCAGCCCACTTTGTTAGATACTCAGTAGCAACAATGATGTATTGGTTCTTTCGAGAAGAAAGAGGTGCTATCTGTCCAATATAATCAATTCCCCATTTCTCAAGGGGTGTTAATGGCAAAGAAGGCCTCAAAGGTAAATCCAAATGAAGATTGTTTCGAACATACCTTTGACATGCATCACATGCCTTTGTGTGATCTTCGGCATCCTGAAAGAGAGTTGGCCAAAAATAACCAGCTCGTAGAACCTTTTGCCCTATAAGCCGGCCGGAGAAATGGCCACCACAAGCACTATCATGACATGCCTCCAAAATGTTTGGAACCTCGTCATACGAAACGCATCGCCGAAGGATGCCATCGACTCCTCGACGATACAACTTACCCGCAATGAGAGCAAAATGGGAGTTGACACGAATCTTACGACGTTTGTTTTTATCCAACCCCTCTAGGTAATGTTGTGTAATAAAAAACTGGGCAATGTAGTCATACCATATAGGAGCTTTTTTTACAATGAAAAGTTGGGCATCAGGAAGGTCATCGTCAATTCCATGAGATCCAAGCTCTTCAGACAACCGAGAAAGGTGGAACTTTATGCCAATCTTTGGAATTTATACCAAGCTGGTTATAAGCCGAGTAGCCATCCAAAAATGTATAGCGTTGTTTTCCTGCAACTTCTTCAAGAATAATGTTGAGAAATGGCAATGGAAAGTGGTCCTTCACTGTGCACTTGTTTAAGGCACGATAATCAATGCAAACTCTAAGTTTTCCATTCTTCTTCCTTACCAAAACCATTGGAAACACCCAATCAACTAGATCCACTTGTCTAATAAAACATCCATCCAAGAGGCGTTCGAGTTCGGCTTTCAACACTAATTGCATTTTGGGGTTCAATCTCCGTTATTTTTGTTGGATGGGCTTAGTACCTGGCAAAAGTGTAATATTGTGTTGCGCAATGTGGGTAAGAATCCCCTTCAAATCAGTATATGACCATCCAAACACATCCTGAAATTCTAGGAACAATGCCTTGTAAGCCTCTAGCTCATCCCTAGATAAATCAACACCCACTTTAATGGTTTTAACGGCCTTATTCAGTATATCAACCATAATTTCTTGATAATCTGCTGGCCTGACATGTACAGGGTCTGTAGGACCATGGTACCAATCACTTGGAACTGGCGGAAAGTTGGGTGCGTCCGATCCAACCTTAAGACCGGAAGATGTTTTACAAACATTAGGAGGAGGTGGTAAAATGGTGTTTTCCTTTAGGATGGCATCCCAATCATCTAGTTGAGTCCCATCAATTTCAAGATGGAGAACATCACTTTCAAGATGAAAAATATCATCCTCAATGATATCATCAACTAGTGTAGCCAAATCAGGAGAATCCTCCCCAAGCAAATCGTCAGGGAGGGAAATTGCATCTATAAAACATACACTCCCTTTGTCATCAGAGTAGGGGTGATATGCTAACCATTGTGCAAATGATCCATCGTCCTCAAAATCATATAACCCAGGCCCAATGCATTTAATTGGTCCGAGATCGATGACCGCTTCAGCACGGGTTGAATGTGTTAATTTCACCTGCTCAGAAGGTTAATCATTACTATACTCAAGACCCTTAGCTTGGATGCTAACTGTAGTGCGGTTAGATTTAGGACCATAGGTGAAGGTTGGTTTCTTAGTTCCCCAATTCGTAACACCCCCACACTGACGAAGGAATCATCGCCTAATAAGAGCGGGTAGGAACCACATTCTTCTTTCATGCGTACCACCTCAAAGGTGAGTTGGTATTCCTTCCCACCCGTGCAAATTTTCAAGTCCTTAATTTGTCCAAGAGTCTTGGACGTGCTTTGATCAACACACTTGATAAAGAAAGCTGGTGGATGAGTTACTGACAAACCTAATTTCTCCATAGTAGTTAAAGGCATCACATTGACACTACTACCATCATCCACTACTACGTTAGAAATGATTTTGTCGACAACATCCAATTCAATTAAGATGTTAGTAGAAGACTCCTTTGAATCCCTCAAGTCTTCTTCTTCCACTATGTGATGGATGAACTCCATGTTGCGAGGATGGCAATGAATGGTAGCACCTTCTTTCATTTGTTTACGTAAAGAAGATGCTAATTGGATGAGTTGTCCAAATGAAATGTCTACTTTAGCCCTAGCTAGATCTTCCCACAAGTCATATGGGATAGAAGGATTACTCACCTTGCTAGAATGTTTCCTTTCACCACGGTTTGAAGGTTGAATCACATGGGGATTTGTGACAAATTGATGTTCGTCCTCATCAAGCTCAATTTCCTCGGATTGTTTCTTTTCATACCTTACTTCTTTGGTCGCATCCTTAAGAGTATTATTAAGTTCGGAGAAGTGAGGAGAGTCCTCAGAGTCTTCCTCTGAAGCCACGTTTTCTTCATTTTCTGCACTCTTAGGGCTAGTTTTAGTGCCTGCCCTTGTAACCACTATAGCATATAAATATTTTGACATATTTCCTTCATCTACATTAATGACCGCTACCATGTTAACATGTTGGTTAGAACCTTCTCCTTCCGCTGATGAAGGAAGACCATTGATATACCTAGCATCTTGTATGTTAGGACCATTGGACGACGGAATCACACCTTGAGAGGTTTGGAGAGCGGCAGGGGAATTATGAGTTTGGCGATTATTTTGATGATCGTAGTAAAGATTAGGAGGTCCTGAAGAGGATCCAGGATCTTTACCACGAGCATTCCGCAGGTTATCTTGGGCTTGTTGTTGGTAATTACCTGGTGGTGGTTGTAGAGGAATAACCTTATTGGACGCACGACAACGATCTGTGGGATGGAACCCACCACAATTACCACACCGGACATTATTTTCAACCCAACATTCTCCGGGAGAATGACGACCCCACACAACTCATGATATGGATATCGAGGTTTGGGGTTAGGATTGACTCTTATATGAGGTGGACGATACAATGGTGGATGTTGTTTTTGTTGGGGACAAAACTGATTTGTATGTCTATGCGACCCACAATTGGTGCAGACCATCCCGGAGGCATGAATTCCCGATTCATGGCGCATTGGAGGTCCTTGCATATTTCCTCCTTTCAGCAAATTAGATACTTGATTTGTGAGTGCTTTCATTGACCGCATCATTTCCTCCCTTAATCCATCTTGCATCTGTTTCACATCATAGCGCAATTGATCTATGCCAAAAGGATATGTTAGAAGAGACGTAGGCTCTTGGATAGCCAATGGTGTAGGATTACCGCTAACCAAGTTTAAATTGTTAGCATATTGTTTGTCAAGAACACGATGATACTGAGTCTGACTTTCTGGACGATGATAGATAGGTATATAAGAAGGAATGTGTTCATGAGCACGTCTTACCATTCTTTCATTCTCTTTCTGGATTACCTCAATCTCCAACTCAACTCGAAAAGCATCTTCCAATGACCCTGGTCGCCTAGAGTTGATGCTTTCAATCGTAGACACCCTGTCAAATCCACGAATAAAATATCACTTGATGGTATCGCCATTGAGTAGATTTCCAACCCACCTATCACAAAGTGTGCGGAACCGACGCACGTAAGTTGAAATATCTTCAGTTGGGTCTTGTCGGAATTGGTCCAACGCAGCTAATGTTTGTTGTTGTCCCGTCTCTGGTCGATATTGCCGTAAGAATGCTGCCTGAATCCGAGCCCAAGTTGTGAATGAACCTGCACCATTAGTCCGATACCAAGAATATGCAGAACCACTCAAAGTTGTAGGAAACCAAATCAAATAGTAACGGGTATCCACAATAAGATTGGAAATTAGATGTTCCTCAAACCTCTCAATGTGCACAACAGGATCTTCATCACCCAAACCACAGTCATGGTGTGTTGGTGAGGTACAAGGATGTACTCACTAATGGGTTCAAAAAATTACCGCCAAAAAGTGGAAATCAACTTTGTTCAAAGAAATATTGAATTCTTAAGCTATGTCGTGACAAATGAAGTTGGTGGATGGTCATGAGGAAGGTCAAGGCAATCCAAGAGTGGAAGCAGCCTTTGACCCAAATATGGCTTAGGTCATTGCTTGGCTTAGCCAACTACCACCGCCGCTAAGGTTGCTAGGATTTTGTCTAAGGTTGCTAGGACCTTTACTAAGGTTGCTAGGACCTTATCCAAGTTTGCTAGGACCTTACTTAAGCTTGCAAGGCCCTTATCTAAGGTTCTTAGGACCTTGTCCGACATCATTAAGAGAGGGCTATCCCAAGAGTGGGATGAGTGTTGTCACCAAGCCTTTGGGGGCTTAAGAGCAAGTTGTCTTTGCCATATGTGTTTAAGTTTGCGGAGCTTGAAAAACCTTTTGAGGTGCATACGGGGGGCGAGTGACTTTGCTATTGACGGGTGTTGATGCAAGATGGATGGCCATTGCATATGAGGACATCAAGCCCGATGGTTGTCAAAAGAGACGGCCAACTCATGAGCAAGAATTCTTCGCCATAGTGCATTGCTTAGAGATGTGGCAACATGATTTGGGGTTGCACAAGACCAAGGTGTATATGGACAATGTGTCCTCTAATTATTATGAGACATAAGTGCAAGTGAGCGCCAAGCCATTGGGGTGGCACGATACTTTGGCGCTTATGAAACCGGGTCATGGCAATGTGGTGCCGGATGCAATAAGTAGATGGGAAGAGTTCCAAGCAAAGAGCACCATCTAAATCTTGTGGTTAATGGTTACCGGTGAAGGAAACTTGTGATGCAAGATGAAGGAGGGGTACATTAACTATCCTGAAGCACAAAGGCTTCTAGGTGAGCTTCGCAAAGGCAAGGTGTTCAAAGAGGTCATGTTGGTGGACGGATTGCTCAAGTATAAGGAAAGTTGGATGTATATGCCACAATGCAAGTTGAGGCAATTGGTTTTGAAGGAAGAATATGATAGTGCCATTGCCAGCCATAGAGAAAGAAAAAATAACCACCATAGAGTGGTGTCGGAGAGGTACCATTGGCAAATCATGAAAGATGACATAGCCCACTTTGTGAAGTTTGGGTGGATGCCAGGTGAACCAAATCTTTTACCAAAAGAAAACGGCCTCTTGCAACTGTTGCCAATCCCGCCGGGACCATGGCATAGTGTTTCCATGGCATAGTGTGTCCATGGCATAGTGTGTGCATGGACTTGATCACAAGTTTACCCGAGTCACAAGGGTATGATGCCATCATGGTAATGGTAGAGCAGTTTGCCAAGTTGGAACATGTGGTGCCAATTGTGGAAACCGTGACCGCGTTGGAGCCCGCATAGCCTTTTCTCAAAGGATGGTGGACGCACCACGGGTTGCCAAGAGTGATTGTGTCAGATGGAGATCCAAAGTTCACGTGTGCATTTTGGATGCACTTCTTTAGGAAGGTCCTAATGAAACTAAGGTTTAGCACGGCCTTCCGTTCCCAAACGGATGGGAAAACGGAGCTTGTGAATGGAGTCTTGAAGCAATACTTGAGGAACTTGGTGGGGGCGGACTATATGGGTCGAGCGGAATTTAGTTGCAATGTGGCCACGCACTTGGCGACCAAGGGGTTGTTTTTCATGGTGGGTTATGGAGTGCGCTCCAACCTACTAACCTAGCTTTCAAGGGGGCACATTCAATACTAAAGTTCAACCAAGATGGTGAGGATTTGGCCAAAAAGCATGAACAAGTCTTGGAGATGACCAAGTTGTTGGTGGAGGAAGCCCGATGTTAAAGGGGAATTGGTAGAAGGTAACTTTTAGCAGTATCAGGTTAAAAAGGTTTTCAAGTTACCTTTTGAGTAGTATCAGAAAGTAGCAATTAGGGATAAGAACGAGCCGTAGTTGCAGATAAGGAATGGATAGTAGTAGATAAGATAAATCCAGTGAGTGGTTAGTATTGATAGAAGGAGATGGGGGGGAAGGTACTTAAGAAAGAGAGGAAGGCTTTCTCTCTCTCTCTCATTCTCAGAATGTGTATTAGGATTTCAATTAATAGAGTGTTGGGTTTTGTGAGTAAGATGCTAACTAAACAGGAAGGTAGGAATTGAGTATTATGTTAGAGGTGCAGTTGCATTGCTTCTTATAAGTATTGGTTGTATGAAAATGGAAGTTAGGAGTTGACCTTCTGATGTTAAAAAAGGGGTTATTTGTAAGGTGGCTAAGGAAATGGTGGTAAAATCCATATTAGATGAATACTTAGAATTCTGTAGTATTAAAACGTATAACGGTACGAAGGAATGCAATTATACTAGTTGAAGGTTTCTACAAGAAGGGTTAAGTAAGTGCAGAAGAGTAGGTTGTGAACTAACTTTGAGAGTGGTAGTAGAAGAGAGCAGTAGGTTAGGAGTATCAACAAAGGAGCTTATCGAGGAATTATGATCAATAACAAATAATAGGTAGAGTAATCCATTAACAGTAGTAACTTTAGTGTTAACGGTAGTAAAAGTATAAATCCGGCTGGTGCGTAAGTAAGGAATAGAGAAGGCCTCACGGCAGGTAGTTAGAACTCGTCTTAGTCATCCTATTAAGGTAGTACATCAGAACCGGTGCATAAGTCTTGAAACCAGTAGGCAAGAGATAACCGGTAGATCCCAGGAAACCCGATAGAGAAACCGGTAGGGGTACTGGTTAATTCAATTGGCATACAAGCAGTCTTACAAGTAAAGGCAGGGTAATAGTAACATGGATACTATGGAGGTAGGGAAGAACAGGTGTATGAAAGGATGGTTTATACCTAAACCGGTAGAAGGCTAGGCCTTAGGATGCCGTCAAGAAGACTGGACTAAGATACCTCACATACCGGTAAGGTACTACCGAAGATAGGGTAGTACCGGATAAAAGAAAAGAAGGCTACCTTTAACATTTGGCGACCATGCAGTGGTTTGACAATGGACCAAGGACTGGTTCTCGGTAGGGTTTCTTCCGTCACGGCGAAGGCAATTCTTTCCTCGAATAAAAGACGAGTTCAGACGAGGTCAAGGAAGACCACCTACTGGACCGACACCACCTTGTGGGCTTCCCAGATCAACTACACCCCCATTATCGCCCATCATAGATTAAACAGTTGCCGCTGGGTATTGGTAAACACATCTCATACCGACTGACTTCGGTAATCTGCAAGTAAACCCTTCACAGAAGGAAAACTTTGTATTTCCAAGCTGGCACTCCACAGCTACGATCGACGGTCAAATGGCGGTGATGACTAGGGGGCTCAGGCAGCGTCTGGCTACGGTCTTAGAAACTGATCTCATATTTGAGACAAAACCAACTCATCCTCACGAGGGACAATAAGACAAAGAAACCTACTGGCGTCACGTTGACAGACCGACTCCCTCAACAGACGGTGACCGCCATTCTGCTCACCAATGGGAGGAATGGAACTTCAATCCAACAATCACACAGGCGCAAACAAGTGACTCTCCTCTTCTATACATGTTTGACAAGTCAAGCAATATGGAGGCACGGCGAGTAAGGAAGGAGAAAAACATAAATGACCTTAACAACATGGACGGGGTCGGCGACCACGCGTCTTTTCTTGGAGGGAGCATAGGTCGAGGTCGTCCATTGCATTCGGCTAACCCAAAGACGGTAATGCATACTACAACACCATTCATCATAATTTCTTCAACACACAACCATACAAGCACCCCAGAAGTTAGTATGAGTTTTAGTAGTGAGGAGGATGATACCCAGGTAGCGTCACAACATTCAGGTCAACAACCTACAGCTACACCACATCCTCCACCACCCTGGTTCACAATGGACGAACTCTCTACTCAGGAGCCATCTCGTGGCGTTTCTTCCCGCATCCAACAACTTAGGCAGCTTCACAAATTCCAAACGATGGCGCTGCCTACATCAAATATTCCTAACGAACAACGACATGTAAGATTTTCTACTCTCCCAAATCTATGGGACGATGAATTTGGTTCTCACCATGGTCCACCATATTGCACAACGTGCAATATTCCAGGTCATAGAGATTTCGAATGTCATTTTGTTCGATCCTTCATGGATGAACACCATCTGGGTACACAGTTGTTTCCTCAAACCAACTCTTCACCAATCCCTACTACATTAGTTCCCACTCCATCCATTATTCCAAACCCACCGATACTTCATTTCTCTAATCCTTATTTTACACCACCTGTTATTCCCTACAGTCACCCAAATTCTCTACCAGGGGGTAGATACGGCTTATAAGGGGGATGGATAGGTCGTCATATTATCCAAATGAGAGGTATACGGGAACCATAGCTTCTCACCAAAGGGGAGAATACAATGTCCAGGGGGTAAATCCAGAAGTAGCACGAAAAACGGAAAAAAAGAAGGACACTTATAGTAAGGACAACGTGCCATCACAATCACATGGATATGAATCGATGGGAGTAGAAGGAGTGAGACATTATCCAAACATGGGACGAAACGAGGATCAGCGAAGTTTTCCAGGATTGGAGAGGAACATGGAGCAACAATACACAAGAAGAAAAACAGTATCAAAAATAGGAGGAGGTAGAAGAGGACCACCTATCGAACCACCAAGACAAGGACCACCAGAAGGAGGATCGGATGAAGATCAGAAAGATATGGGAAGAAGAGGAGCCCAACGAAAGGAGAAGGGGACCTCACGAGATCGAGAGGACGAGTTTAGACGAGGTCAAAGAAGACCACCTACTGGACCACCGGGAGGGGAACCACCGGATAGAGGACCAAGAGGCGATGACTAGGAAAAAAATGACGACAACAAGAAGGACACACCACCTTGGATGCGACCAGGTTACTTTCCACCATGGTACACCACAATGCTGCCACCTGTTCCGGTAACACCTACGCCCTTACCATCTCGTAAATCATTGCCATATCCGCTGTATCAGTCGGGTGCCGATCCAGACGCTCATATTAGAGTGCTTAAAATAGCTATAAAAGAAAATCGTGAAACGGATGATGAAAAGATGATAAATCTTTTTTGTTACACATTGAGGGACAAAGAGTCAGAATGGGGTGAGAATTTTTTGAACAATTACCCAGATAGTAATTTCGAATTACTGACAAAAGCGTTTTGTAAATGCTATAGAAAAGTACAAACGGATGAACAAGTTTATATGGCTCTCCGAAATATTAAACAAGGGGAAACAGAAACGATAGAGTCTTATTTTGAAAGGTTAGTCAAATTGGCAAACTGTTTGCAAGACCCGCCACAGGACGCTTTTCTAACTATTTTTTTCAGAACAGGATTAAACTCATACTTACGTCTACTTACGGCTAGAGAAAAGGGCTCGTTAGTAACCTTGAAAGAAGCGGCGGTGTTATGCAAAAAAAATACTGCAGATTCGGATGGGTATAAAATTATTAGTGCCTTTCAACCAGACGAGAAGGGGAAACAAATCTTAAAACCCAATGAGGAGGTGTGTTGATGCACGCCGTGGGTCGTTCCCTTGCAATTTAGCTCAAGAAGACTCACGGTGAGACATCACGTAAATTTATATTCGCTTGAGAACTACCGTGCCTCATTAATATGTTCGGTCCTCTAATTAATAATTCCTCTCTTCTCCTTATGATATGAATATATTATTAGAGTGAACACAATCTCATTATCTTAAATTCTCATTCTCAATGTAAGGCATCATTGATTATAAGAATCCTTAGATTAGAGAAGGTTTCAAGAGGTGTAACAATATCCTTGATAACAATATATTTTCTAATAAGTTATTTTAGAGCTCGTAGTACATAACATCAATCGCACAATTGTAATATTACTCTTATAGTGAGGAAAAAAGATCTCATGTTCTTGAGTCTTCCTTTTTCAGCTCAAGTGTTACTACTTATAATATTGTAACTTGACATGTATGCATATAGTAGTTATAATTTCATGAACACATCATTGATTGTTTTGTGATGTCACGTTTAACTTCCAAGTGTTTCTTGATGACGAGAAGTAAACCTATCTCTCTTGAGTTTTGCTCAAGAGAGAGAGAGAGATCTTCTCTTGAATAGAATAATCCTTCAAATTGTAATGACATCCAACAACTCACAAAGAATCTTAAGAGAAGAAGTTTCAATAACAATTGTAGTAAGTAGGTTATTTCATATCAATATTACTTCATTCATATAGATTCATACTTTGATGTAAATTTATGTCTTCATCATTCTTGTTAATCATTAAATAAGTTCGATACTCCAACATATGTTATATAATATAATATGCATAATACTTGTAAGTCAATTATGTAGTTTATGATAATAAGTTCCTCCTCTTTTGAAGGAGTTTGTAATCGTTAAGTGGTTTTGCTTAAAGCATAACATGCATATAATTCTTCAATCATTCAATCACATGTATATTTATAATTCCCTTTTGAGGAGATCAATGATAGGTTCCGCTTTGAGAGATAATCTTGTTTCCTTCACTCAAGTTTGACAATTGCTTTCTCAATTCAATCTCTCTCAAAGTCCCATTGATTCTCCAATTTGTCTTGAGCGCTTTGTTCTCACCCTCGCACTATCTTTTGAGTTCTTTCTCAAAAGAGTCTACTCAATCCCCTCTACTCTCGGTAATAACACTATATTCGTTAAATGGAGACTTTGGGAAGTCTCAAAATAAATGTGGCCCATAGTTTAGGATGCCAATACCATGAATGTTGGGAACATTGGGAACATTGGGAACATTGGGAACATTGGGAAGAATTATGGAGTCCAAAAAAAACCATTGGATTTATTATTATGGACTATTGGATGCGCATCCGTAACATAGGGGTTGTGTTGAATAGGATGGTACATTCCAAAGCATGCACAACATTCCCAAATGTAACATTTGGAGTAGTATATTATTTTGGCAAATGCACAATGTATTATGTAGCTACTCAACATTTACAAGACATTTGATAGCACAATGTGGGAAAGTTTGTTTCAATACAATGTGTAGACAATTGCAAATTTCATGCAAAACATAGCTTGTCTTGTTAGATTTCTTAAAATTTTGAACCTACAAACAAATGAGCCCAATCCAAGCAATTTTGGCCCCAATGGTGCCATATAATTCCTATAATAAAGCTCTTTACATACTATTTAACACAATCATGAACCTAGTTTGCTCTTGTGCTCTTATTCACAATCTTCATCTTCAACCTCGTTTCCATTCTCAATGTCATTTTCTGCGGCCGCAATACGAGCCAAGTTGTCTTTGGCAAAATCAATATGCTTTTGGGGGATGGTCATTGTCTCCGATTTGGACCCTTTTCGCGGCTTCCAAGCACAAAGTATAGTATCCGTGTTTATCCATACTGGTTCAAATGCCGAGTCCATTGTCCACTTAAAACCTTTTTTTGTATCCCAACCTAAATAGGTCCGCAACACATTTGGGTCTCTCGTGCTTGGGCGGCAGTACTCCACCTCAATTTGACGGAAATTGGGGCTAGTTGGAACAAAATTAGGCGACGACAATGCTTTTACCAACCATATGGGCTTGGGGTGTTCCTCGTCTCCGGCACGTACGAGGACCATATAGCCTTCGTGGCAATCAACACCAACGCGAAATGACGGAGCCGGGCGATTGCGAGCAGGGCCTACGTAATGCTCGTCTGCAGCGAATTCCTCACGGACATCCCCATTGCTGAAGAACATGGCGTCAGACTCCAACACAGTCACTCGACTTTGTAGCCAAAAGCCTTGTGTCAAAATTGACCGGGTATCAATATCCATCGTTTGCAAAGCGGACCGAATGCGATCCCAATACTCGATGAGTGGTTCATGTGTATCCCGAACAACCCTTGTGATGTCTTCCTCACACAACTCTTTCCAGTATTCGATGAATCCCGATATGCCCTTAATGATTTCCGGCCCATTCCTCATGGGGTCGGGTTTGCAAGGCTTTGGCTCCCCATCCGGTAACATACATTTCCCATCCTCGTCTCGGCGCCAAACAAGGATTCCTTCATCTGGGCCCCAATTCGGTGACGTGCACAAAACTTTGAATTGCATTGCCGGCATACCATCATCGCGCATGTAGAAGCGGAATTGTTGAGCTTTGGTATGGCCAACTAAGCGGTCGCCTCCTTTGAGAATGAATGGTTTGATGAATGCCTTGAAATCAGGTACCTCTTCAATCAAATGCGGAATGACCGGTACATTATCTAAATCCATGTACGATTTCATGAGAAGTGGAATTGTTGGAAAATCTTCTTCATGCAATTTCATACTCCAACGTCCAAATGAAGCATCAATGTCATCATGTGTATGACCAACCATCAAGAAAGAAACAAAGACCTCCTTGAAAATTCCTTTGGCTACGAGCAATGACCAAAAGCAAAAAACGTATCAACATTTGTTGTCCTTTGCACAATTATCAAGTTGCACATGCAGAGTCGGCGGTAGTTGTTTTCCAGGAACGTGTTGTTGAGGGGGTTCCGCCAATGAATTCAAACACACCTCCTTCCCATCAAGTACGGCCTCATAAAGAGGTGTTGTTCCGGCACCCTCAAACAGAGCACGGGACGAAGACGTCGGTGGTTTTTCAAGATCTCGTAGAAGTTTGGCAAAAGATCCCACGGTATGGTTGGCATCTCCAGGGTAGAAGTCCAAACCATAATGCGCATACTTCACGTCCACATGGCCATGTGCGATCATTCCTAGAAATAAAACAATGCGTTAAAAACGATAACATGAAGTGAGGACTACATCCAAGATTTTTTTGAAATAGTGCATGGAGAGAGAAAATTTTCTAGCAACATATAGAAAAGACAAAGCTACGGATGCGCGCCCGTAACCTTCCAAAAATGAATAAGTCATCGTTGTGGTTTACGAACCTGTGACAGCTATTGGGAGCTTGAAAAGTCCATCGGTGGCTTTGATTTTGCGAGCATAGCAAGGGCAAGCAGTTTTGGCATGGTCCATCTTGTCATGAATGATAGTCAAAACCTCGTTCGGCCTCATTATAGAAAGTGCACGATTCTTGTAGTAATCTTGGCGGTGTGCATCTTGGTTGTTGACATGCTCGATGTACTTCCTTTGATGTCTACTGTGCGATTCCGTGCCAATGGGATGAGCATCTCGAAGGCCTTTGTATTTTTCACAAGCAGTACAACGCGCAAACTTGTCACCCGGTCTTTTCGTAACATACTCCGCAAATTGTTGGCTTCTGATGACACTCAACTTGGACAAAGAAATGGGCCCACATCCCGCTCTTTGGCCAACATCATTGACATCCACCAAGATGTTCTTCCATTTTGTTCCAGCCGGCAAAACCATTTGAACAACCTTCTCTCCCGAAGGGAGAGTTCTTGTCTTGTGGGGCATGGCATCAGCCAAGGGCAAAATAAGGGATGATAATGTTGCAGCAGCCTGACGTGTAGCCTCCCTAGGCTTCTTTGTGCCGAAGTTACCATGGAAGGAAGAACGGCGCCCTAGAGAGGAATGATTACGAAACCGATAAAAGTCGGCCTTCGATACCGCATGGATGGTGTACCATGCCTTACAACATACTTCCACATTTTCCAATGTGACCATCTTATGACCTCCACCATCCATGTGTATATTGCGATGAACCTCAAGCTTCTTTGATGTTCGCATTCGGAAATCCGCAAGCCACATTTCTTGCCGTAGAGATTTAATTTTATCACGAGGAAACAATTGGCAACACTTCTTCCGACAACAATCCACCGTTGCCACAGATCTAATAGATCCATCTCCCAATACATGGTCACGACGACGTTGTGACATTGCAGGAGGTACACGCTCAGAGTCATATTTTCGGAAACCTTTTCGAGGACGCATGGATTCCAACAAAGCATGTTGAATTTGTATGTGACGGCGTCCTTGATTCCATAAGCTTACTCCATCGTGCATGACATTACGGTGAGGCCAACGCCGAAGAGAGAAACGCCAACCCGGGGGCACATCCGCGGGTGCCAAAGAATTCAAAATGCAAACACCAACGTCATCATCACCTAGGGGGAGAGCATCAACACAATCCTTGGGGTTTGTATTTCTACAAACACCATCAGCAACAGGAGCGCCATGTTCATTGACAAGGACAACGTCAAGACCAATCCATTGATCTCTTGAATAACCCTGACACGGTGGAAGATATTCATCGTTATCATCATCCAACACCGCTTCAATGGACGGATTGGGATTGTGACCAATTCCATCCACAATGTTGGAGATAGGGGTTTGAAATGCATCACCAATGGCGTCTTCAAATTCGTCATCAGAGGTTGAGGGATCCGACGACAACTCAAATGCGCTATCGCCTACACAGTCGACAAACAAAGCAATGTTAGCAAGAGTAGTGTTACGAACGCGCGTCCGTAAAGCATGATCAGCAGCACAGATCCAGTGACATCAATAGAGGTATGAAGTTGCAATGAAAGTACAGTTCAGGCCAGGGACAACCAAAAGAACAGTTTGATTTGAAGCTGAAGGAATTGCAGCAAACCATAGTGGTGAAAGAGAAAAATGGTAAAAGGTAGGTGGCCAACGCAGGTTTACGGACGCACGCCCGTAAACTCGATAGCATTGAAAGAAATGTATAATCTAAGAAATAAGTCACATGAAGTAGTCACAGGAAATGTTACGGACGCGCGTCCGTATACTAACCGCGCTGGAATTGACACAAAGGTCTAATCAAGGAAGTGAGTCACTGGAAACTGTTAGATGGAAGGCAACGGACGCGAGTACGTAACCTGACCGAGATGGTATTAATACAAAGGTCTGTTAAACCCCTAAACCAAGAAGAAGTTAACAGGGATGGTTACGGACGCGCGTCCGTAACCTAACCGCGCTGGAATTGACAGAAAGGTCTAATCAGGGAACCAAGTCACTGGAAACTGTAAAACGGAAGGTTACGGACGCGCGTCCGTAACCTAACAGAGCTAGAATTGATACAAAGTTCTACTCTGAGAACCGACTGGAAACTGTCAGATGGAAGGTTACGGACGCGCGTCCGTAAACATACCGCGTTTGCATTGACACAAACGCGACAGTACTCAGAGACCTCGGACACGATCATCTGCCAGAATGAAGGTTACGGACGCGCGTCCGTAAACTAACAGTGCTAGCATTGACACAAATGAAGAACCGGATAGGGTCTACTCAGTTTCTCGCGACTAGTGCTCTAGAGATGATGACGCGTAAAGGTTACGGACGCGCGTCCGTAACCTTCCGGTATTTACGGCGGTATTAGCGGTGATGCCGCTTGGCGACATGACATACCGCGTAAATCGCTCTCCATTGCCGCTATGACTGGGGGTTCTCCTCTCGGAGCTATCGAGGACGACGTCCCACCAGACAGTGCAAAAAGAGTCTTTCGGTGGGGGGGCCAGCCCTTATGTAGTACTCCGCATCCAAAGATAAATTATATATAAATTTTTAAACACTCAACCCTAAAGCCGATTCCCGCCGCCTACTGCCCCTATAAATACCCCACATCGCACATGGTATCTTCCATGATACGCACTATGTTTGCTTGATGCTTATCATGATTGCACGATGACCACGCAATAAATGGAAGTGGGGGCATCCTAGAGGGAAATTATAAAATGTAAGCCTATTTTAGGATTTGTTTGGCTTCAAAATGCAAGATTGGGAGTTCCAAAGCTTGGGATGGGCTTACAATTGAACCCCTAAATGCCTAAGAAGCCAAAAAACGGTTGACAACATCTTTCAAAGATACATTTTTGATTGACAATTTTTTTTTCCCTTGTTTTTTTTCTTGCACCTTGACATAATAAAGATTTGCAGGAGAAATTTGATTGACGATTAAGGGGAGATTAGTAATAATGAGCCTTGAATATAAAGCCATGATCATTCGTCATCTGTAAAATAAGTGTTAGCTTGTACATTACCTTAGTGTGTGTTTAGTTTTATGTTTCAGGCATATTATGTCAATTGTCAAATTTAGGCTATTCCAATAGGTTTACACACCCTTCTATAGCCCAATGTATCAATTGAGGCTTGATATCTCTTCGATTTAGTTGTAGTGTTTATGATTGTGAAATATATAATTATATTAAGAGAGTTACAAATATGCCCGCTTTCGGTTTGGAACTCATGCAACAAGAATTTGGTAGTTGCTTGCATAATAATATGTGATCACACAATGTCATTGCTTACAAAAGTAAAAGCACCACCTTCTAAGGTACTGTTAAATGATTCTAATTTTAGAACTGATAAATAACTAAATTCGAATATTGTGAACACAACCTTGGATATACCAAATGTTTTTAGGGTTTAGGGTCAGGGTTTAGGCTTTGGAGTTTAGGGTTTAGGGTTTAGGGTCCCATTTCACCATTTTCTCGCAATCTTGACACTCTTTAGAAAGAGTTTTGGATATTATTTTATTAATATGTTAGGTTTATAAACAAAACTTATCACAACTAGTAAATATATTTTGATTAGATGTGACTGATGGTGTTGAAAGTGGTTGCAAGCCTTTCTCAAAGAATCTATATTTTTGAAGGCATACTCGTTGAATTTCTTTTCTTTTTTTCTTTCTTGCATCTTGACACAATAATTTATAAAGCCATCATGGATTTGAATCTAGAGCAAGTCGAATGGAATGTTATATCAACACAGGTAGGTCACTTAGTGCATTATAAAAACGACATGCGGAATAATATAGGGAAGATTGAATTCATTTGACATAAAATTTATAAAAGAATTCCAAATAATGAAGGGTCCAATTAAAGTAGACAATCCCATTACAAGTAGGGTAGATAGGTATAAAAGTCGGGCCATTCCTTTTTTGTAAAAATAATATAGGGGCTAAAAATAAGGATCCAAGGACATTGTATGTTTAGTAGGTCCATCAATTTTGTCCGCATGCTCAAGCAAGGGATGGATGAAAAATGGCTCATCATTTGCCTAACTTGCCTAACTCTCTTCTCGACTTCGCTTGGTGGTTGTCCAAGTTTGTGACCCTAAACAAATCATAATATACTAGGGTTCATGACCAAGCCCGGCTCATCTTCAAGTGTTTCACACTATCATGTAAGTATTGTACACTATGTTTATGGTCTTCACTAGACTTATGTAAATTGACTTTGGGTGAAGGACTTTTACGGAGCGGGTGTTGTGTTTGTGAACACACGCTCACTCTTGTTGTGTTTCCATCTAAAGATTTTGCACTTGCTTTTCGCAATGGTATGTATTCTTTATACCTTTTGTTGCCATGCTTTTTCCCACCACTTTTGCATTGCATACCCATTGCAATGACATGCGGCATTATAAGTAACGGTAGGGTGCAAAAAAAATGCCATTTTAGAAATTTAAGTAATTATAGGGAGCTCTTAATTCGTGCCTTGGAGGTAAATAGCCCCTAAACAAATACCTCTCCGCCGTACGTGCTGCACAAAAATCATATAGAGTGACCTGCCCGTGTATATTAATGAGTCTAAGATATGGACCATGCAGTGGTTGGAACCATGCTTCATGTTTTGTTTGTTTAGGGGTTAATTATTTTGGGAAGTAACAATATTAGCGACATGAATATTTTTAGGTTTTCCCCGAAAACTATGCAACATGTATTTTTAGCCAATCATATCAAAGATCAAACACTGACTTTGATATCTCATATTGGAATTTGATGTGTCATATGATTTTGATATGTCATATTGATTTTGGTGGAAACCATTAACAAAGATCCATATTCCTAAAGACCTCTAAATGTTAGCCTTGAGGGTTTACATTGAGCCGTCTTGGTGTGCTAATTAGGGTTGTGAACAATGTTTTCTATTATTTTGTGCTCATGTTCAATAGAGGTTGTTTGAGATTTTACAAGCATATTAGCTAAGAGCTAGAGGAAAATTAGTCATATGTTCCATAATTTTATTTAATACTAAATTGAGACTACTTAAATGTTAAATCCCAACCCTAAGGGCCACTTCACACACAAGGCCGAAGGCCCTGACCTGGGCGATGTAAGAGCTCTCATTGGTCGAAAAGACGGAGACCATCCAAGTTCACTTCACACTAGGAGGTGAAGGCCTAAAGGCCCAAAGAAAAGTTCGTGGATGAAAAGTCCCAATGGAGTCCTACATGGCAGGTTGTGGATAAGGGAGCATGGTCTACCGAAATATGCGTCTGGCCCACCTCCAAGAGGTGGGTCTGAAGAAAATTCCGGGAGACCATGATTTTTTTAATATTTTTTCCGATAGGACAAATTTCAGGACAGATTTCAGGGCAGATTCCAAAATACATTCCAAGACACATTCCAGGACAGCCAACACCACCAAGTAATTCTCTTAAATTGAAATTTTTTGGAGACATATTATATTAAACCAAATCCTCCCCTCTTTTTCCGCCAACAAAATATGCAATGGTCCCACAACATGGTCCATTCTCACTTCACACTATGCTTGAGGGCCCGTGACTACCTAAAACGGCTTTCCCAACACCTATGGTACGGCCTGTGGATGAGAGACATGGGTCCTCACCATTACAAGGTCACGGCTCTTGGCTCATGTGTGAAGTGGCCCTAACCCTACCCATATAATCCCTCTCCCTTCCCATCCCATCACATCCCACCCCAACTACCAATGCAGCACTCCCACGTGTCGTGCTAGACAAGACACGAAACGGCATCGTGCGTAACCCTAGGCCCATTCGAAACGGGCTGTCTTTCTCTCTCCCGCTTGTTCTCTCATTTCTCTCCGCTCCTCTTTTTTCCCCCCCTCCTTCCTACTGTTGCGCTTGCTCTCTCCCTTGCGCTTGCTGCTCCTCTTGCGCTTGCTGCTCCTCTTGCGCTTGCTGCTCCTCTTGCGCTTGCTGCTGCGCTTGCTGCTCCTCTTGCGCTTGCTGCTGCGCTTGCTGCTCCTCTTGCGCTTGCTGCTGCGCTTGCTGCTCCTCTTGCGCTTGCTGCTGCGCTTGCTGCTCCTCTTGCGCTTGCTGCTGCTCTTGCGCTTTGCTCTTACTCTGTCTCTTGCTCTTGCTCTTGCTCTTACTCTTACATTTGCTCACGCTCTTCCTCTTCCTCTTGCTTTTGCCATTGGTAAGTTCAGGTTTTGCTCTACTTTTGCTCAAGCTCCTTAGTGCACCGCATCGCTACGGTGCTCCACTTTGAAGTCCTTACATTGTTTCGCATTAGAGAGAGAGTAGTGGTGACATTAGTAGGGAGATCAGTAGTGACATTTCTCAGAAGAGAGATTTTTTTTCCCAGTATTAAATTAGGTTATTCAGAACAGAGGCATTTTGCGACAAAGGTGGTACAGTAGTGAGAGCAATAGAGAGAGCAGTAGACAGAATATTAGAGAGAGCAGTAGATAGAATATTGGAGAGAGCAGTAGAGACAGTAGAGTTTGCCTTTTTTCAGTATAGAGTTCGATTTTTCACACGAGAGTTTACATTTTGTGACACAGGTGCTACAGTAAAGAGAGTGAGGAACGCGCTTTCAAAACAGGTTAGTATTATTGTTTTTTGCTAGTTCCATTTCCTTGCTTGCATTTAGAGTTTGCATGTGGTGCTTGCATGTAGTGTTTGCAACTTTGTTTGCATGTACTGCTTTGCATGTAGTCATTGTATGCAGTGAACTTGTTTCTCTGAACAGCTTTTCATTTTTTGGAATAGCATTCTGTAATAGCAATTGCATAAAGATGCTATAGTCATTGACTGACGATGTTGCAATTGCTATGTGTACAGGTTTAGTGCAACAGAGGAGTTTCCACCAAAAACCAGCAAAGGTATGTTCTTGCACCCCCGCAATTTCCGGAAGCAGTTAGACCACAGGTTACGGACACGCGTCCGTAACTTGACAACCCCTTAAACCCTCCAAGGTTACAGACGCGCGTCCGTAACCTTCTGTATGAACATGACCTTACGTGTCAACATGCCAAGGTACGTGACAACATGCCAAGGTTACGGACGCGCGCCCAGAACCTTGGCATGTTGTCAATTGAGGTCATGTTGAGGGTCAGGTTTACGGACGCGCGTCCGTAACCTTATCAGGGTTTAAGGCTCCGAAAATAATACTACGTCCTAGGTTACGGACGTGCGTCCGTAACCTGCAAGAAACCCCTGGAACACTCCAAAATCAACTGAATACTAAACAAATAAACACAAAAGAAATCAATAATCACATTTATATGCATACATATTGCGAAAGCACTATAACCCTACACCCTCTATCAATAACCAGAAGGTTACGGACGCGCGTTCGTATTCTTGCGGGAATTGATACAGGGTGTTGGGTTACAGACGTGCGTTCGTAATCATTTAACTCAAACAATATTGCGGACGCATAGTAGCCCAATTCGCGGTCTTGAACCCCAAAGGTGTGCATTTTCAGTACACTTACGGGGTTCAAGACAACGAATTGGGTTACGGACGTGCGTCCGTAATTAATCAACTCAAACAATATTGCGGACGCATAGTAGCCCAATTCGCGGTCTTGAACCCCAAAGGTGTGCATTTTGAGTACACTTACGGGGTTCAAGACAACGAATTGGGTTACGGACGTGCGTCCGTAATTAATCAACTCAAACAATATTGCGGACGCATAGTAGCCCAATTCGCGGTCTTGAACCCCAAAGGTGTGCATTTTGAGTACACTTACGGAATTCAAGACAACGAATTGGGTTACGGACGTGCGTCCGTAATTAATCAACTCAAACAATATTGCGGACGCATAGTAGCCCAATTCGCGGTCTTGAACCCCAAAGGTGTGCATTTTGAGTACACTTGCGGGGTTCAAGACAACGAATTGGGTTACGGACGTGCGTCCGTAATTAATTAACGCTAACAACATTGCGGACGCATAGTAGCCCAATTCTTGGTCTTGAACCCCAAAGGTGTACATTTTCAGTACATTTACGGGGTTCAAGACAAAGAATTGGGTTACGGACGTGCGTCCGTAATTAATTAACGCTAACAACATTGCGGATGCATAGTAGCCCAATTCTTGGTCTTGAACCCCAAAGGTGTACATTTTCAGTACATTTACGGGGTTCAAGACAAAGAATTGGGTTACGGACGTGCGTCCGTAATTAATTAACTCAAACAATATTGCGGACGCATAGTAGCCCAATTCGCGGTCTTGAACCCCAAAGGTGTGCATTTTGAGTACACTTACGGGGTTCAAGACAACGAATTGGGTTACGGACGTGCGTCCGTAATCAAATAACGCTAACAATATTGCGGATGCATAGTAGCCCAATTCTTGGTCTTGAACCCCAAAGGTGTACATTTTCAGTACATTTACGGGGTTCAAAACAAAGAATTGGGTTACGGACGTGCGTCCGTAACATTCACACTGCCAATCATTAAAACTCTGACAATATTTTCATCACCCCGTTTCAATAGGTTGAGCTAGTTATTCAATTTCGTCACTGAATTTGCATTCTAGTTTGTGTTATTCCTTCAACTTACGAACGCACGTCCGTATTTGTGCTTCTACGTAAGCACACGTGTTTTGCAGATGGGGGATAGGCATGCGATTCAGATGTTCTGTAAGTTGCTCGCCAAACCATACCCTGCCGACATCCAGGATATAAACTCCAACGACCACTACGAGCCGAAGGAAGATGTGGTGGACAACTGGACCACTATTGTCGAGAAAGACGCCGATGGATTGTTTGTCATGCGTTTCGCTTACCAGCTAAAAGTCCCCATAGATGCAGAGGAGAATTGGGTAAAACTGACGTCTTGGAAAATAGAATGCATTGTAGCACATGGTGACTTTGTTGTGGTAGATTTAGAAAAGAACAACGATGACAGAGTCACGTTTATTTTGCATTCCTTGCTCCATCCATTCAGTAAAAATCAATGCGAAATAAGTAGTCCAGAAGCAGGATGTTTTGGCTTAGCGACCGTGTTCTCGGATTATGCCTTGAATGCGCCTTGGACGGGAAAGAGGCTAGGGAGGCTTCTTAACAATGTCACAAAGGTAAACGCAGCCATTGAAGAAGGTTCCAACGTCAGAACGGGTCCCCCGCGTCCCAAAACCTGTTTCTGGAACGTCTCGCGTACTAGTTCAAAGCGAGACTTCGAAGGGCAGTAGGAAATCAAAGCGTTCCCACTCGCAGATGGACACTTCCGGAGTGACAGAGGGCCCAGAGGTGAGCTCTACCCTTTCTGTGGCGCCTCTTCTCAAAAGAGGACAGGTCCCCGACGCTGAATTGTCGACTAAGATATTTCAAGAATTTAACGACAGGACCAAGGATTGCTGGCCTCTTGGAAGATTCTACACATTTGAAGTCGACATTTTCAAATGTCATGGTGCGCCGAGTATCATGAACGTCAGGGCAGAAGAAAAAGACGGCGTGACTTGGCAAATGAACAACATCATGAATAACCCGAAGGGGGACCGCCAAACCATATGCGTGACACCCAAGGACCCGCAGCTGCCAGTCACAAAAGAGAACTGGGAGGAGATTCGTAAAGGGGACTTCTATGTTATTGATGGGCAACACAGTGTAGCTGCAGCAAAGATTTTGCTCAAGACCGACGCCTGGAAGAGCCCCCTCAAGAAGGATCTTCGTTATTGGAAGTCCTTCATTGTGTACAGCGATAACATGAATACCCTCACATATATATCTGGCTTCATGAATCAAGGGAACAAAGTCCGCCAATTCGAGGCGTCGTGGGCAGCCAACCTATTGGCGGCAAGGTCTGTTTGGGTGCATCTAAACCGTCCGCAGAAGGAGAGGGAGAATGCTGCTGTCAAGAATCCTCAATGGAAGGTATGCTCTGCACTTGGTTACGGACGCGCGTCCGTAACATCTTCATTTTTCATGTGACTTCCTTCATTGCCGTATCCACTTTACGGACGTGCGTCCGTAAAGTGGCACATTGCTTGTATTCTTTCCCTTATTTTCACTTCTCTTTTGTCCTGTAGACTTTCTGTGACGCCATAGTCACCAAGTTCTCGAGCATCGACATGAAGTCCAGCGCAACAAAGACGGTGATGGAGCTCAAAGGGGAGCTCAAGCTCATCACATCAACTGACAAAACATGGGAAATGTGGTGCCGGGTTTTTGACTCCCACAACCACGGCAACATTGTCAACCCGGAGACGGAGGTGACATATAGTAGCGACGCCAAGGTGAAGGTGCCTCCCATCCTCCGGGAGTTCTTCAGACCCCTCCAAGGACTGACGGAGTTGGAGCTTTACAGGGCAGCTCAACACATTTTGCTGGAGACACCCAGGAGGACATTGCCATACCCGAAGATCTTCCTAAAACGTCCTAGGCATATGAAGCCATCGACCTACCACATCAAAGAGTGGTGCGAGTATAGGAAGCGCAAGACGCTGGCGGTAAGGGAGCTTAGCAAGCTCGTACCGGAGAGGCAGCTCGTCAATTTAGATGGGGAGATAATTTGGGAGAACTGGAGGTCCTTCAAGGTGGACTACCATATCAACGGTGCTTCTATGAAAGCATTGGTGAAAGAGGCCACCCCTTTCTTGGCTAGTAGGGCAAGGAAGAATGAGAAGAAGTCCTCTTTAGAGGACATGGAGAAGATAATATACGTTTTCTTTCTTGATAGGAAGAAAAATGTTAAATTTGAAGGGGCGGCTAGGTTTTGCATGGTCGAGCCAAAGACCATGCGTTTCAGCCCATACGACGACCATGCCTCTAGAGCGACAGTGAGGGAGGATCCAAGGGGATCACCTTTCGCCATTTTTGATTTTAGAGGGATTCCAGGAGCGTGGAAATCTGGAACGGCGGATAGTCCTTTCTACGAGCCCTTCTATTCCGCCTTCAAAAAACATCGCTCTCTTGCCATTCGTGAGCCTCACGTGTGGCTGTGGATTGTGGAGCTCGAGAAAGCTGCTCAAGTGATTGATCTCCACAACAAAACTCTGAGCACCGACTACGACATTTTCGTGAGCATGTATGTGCCGGCAAAAACCGAAGGGCTAACAGTGGTTCAGGAGGCGAGGGGGTTCAAGCAAGTGGGGGCGGTGCAATTGATTTTTTTAACTTGCAAGAAATCATCAACAGGGAGGGTTCCGGTCAAGCACGCAACCTTCAAGAAGATATATGAATTGTCTGCACCCCACCCAAAGGATTTGATAGAGGAGACAATGTACACTATATATCCGGCCGTTGAATTGCGAATGGATTTCTACTTGGAGATCCTGCAACGCTTGACAGTACCTGGGGACACCGTGTACAACGTTTTTGGAGGCACCAAATTCATGTATGCCTCATTGGTAAGTTGCGCCCTACTTACTGTATAACATACGGACGCGCGTCCGTAAATTCGCCACAACGGGTCGCGTTGCATATGTGGTGAATTTGCGGACGCGCGTCCGTATGTTCTATACTGGTTTTGTTTTACTTACGGACGCGCGTCCGCAAGTTGTTATTTGTCTTCTATCTGACATTTTCTTTGTTTCCCTTCAGATGGTCGGGCTCATCGTGAACTCCTTCGTCGCGACTTCTGACTACGACGAAGCCGATGTTCACAGGGCGCAGGCGTCCAAGATGGATATCTTGGACATCCTCCCCACGCTCGGTGCCCAGAGCATAAACCCCCTTGCATCCCGTAGCAAGACTGCTGCAATGGACACAGATTCCGACACTGAAGCAGGTCCCTCAAACACGCCGCGCGCCCTAACCCCCCCTGACAACGCAGTGCGGGATCCACTCACAGGGCTGTACTTCTTGGGTGTTGGTGGAAGTGGCGAACGGGACACGAGTGAAGCTGTGGACACACCTTTTGGAACCCCTACGTCACGAGTGGGTTTGCCTTCAACTGCGCGGCAATCGCCTGCTCGCCGTTTCCAGTCCGGCAGCATCGCCGGACCTTCACGAGCAGAAGATTGCTCGGCCTCATCGGGTGAGGAAGAAACACCTCCCGCCTCAACCCCAACACTCCCGCCCATTGACGTGCTTGACATGAGGGCACGTCCAAGCCTCGAAGTCTACCGAGAGAACCGTAGGAGCCGGAACAAGGTCCCTTATGTCGAGTTTGGGATCAATGACGTTGTCGTCATATCCGACGAGGACGAAGACGAGATCAAGATGTACGATATGGTGCGAGGCGTTCCGGAGGGGCCTCTCTCGGTGAAGAAGGAGACCATGACGGTGGCAGAGCTGGACGAGAAGCTGGCCAAACGCATGAATGATGAAATCTCCCAGCGGATTTCTCAAAACAACCAGGAGCACGCGATGAAGATGGAGGCAATCCAGTTTGAACTGGAAAGACAACGAAGAGAGTCTCAAGAGATGCACGCCCAACTCATGGGTTTTTTCACGCAGATGACCGCCAGACCGCCAGACCGCCAATGGTGTACGCTCCTCCCCCCAGCACGTCAAATATGCCACCTTTCGTCGTGCCTCCACCGCCTGTTCAATTTCAGTACCCTCCCGCCCCTGCCATAGACAGGGTGCCTGTAGGTTCCACCCAGTTGTCGATCCCAACGGTGATTCCGGCTGTGAGTGAGGTGGACGAGTTACGGACGCGCGTCCGTAATTCTGCAGGTCATTCCACCATCCCGCTTCGGGGGTCCGTGTCCGAGGATGAGTCTACCAGCTTCACCGTTCTCAAGAGGGATTTGGATAGGTCGGTCTATGACACTGCGATACACACTGAACGTGTGGAGGAATCGCAGGAGAGCCCAACACCTTCCCAACAACCTTTCCAGACGGAAGGCGCGCAGAGCCGAAGTCAAGTTGGGCAGGACGACGTCGGCACCCAGGCGTCCCAGTCCCTCTCCAGAGATATGGACACCGACGTGGAGATCTTGCCCGAGTTTACGGACGCGCGTCCGCAAGTCGACCAGGGCCGCGACGAGGAGGGCAATGGCGGCGCCTCGCCTCCACATGCTGAGGTAACCAACCTTGCTTGAGGCCTGCCTGCCTCCCCCTCCCCTGGTTACGGATGCGCGTCCGCATGTCTTCATGGGTCCTGCTTTATGTCGAGTGTGCCTTCGACCTTCACCCCATATTGGCGCGACATTTTTGTAGTTTAGATTCCGGTCTGCACGGATGGCCTTACATTTATTACGCGCGGAGTTAGTTTGTGAATAGAGAAAACAAAATGTATATTACACCTTGAAATAAATTATTATTTTCGAACTATATTACTTGCACGTCGTTGTCTATATTACTTGTAACTATATTACTTGCACTTCGTTGTCGATGTAATTTCGTTCTCTATTGTTTCTTTGCTTATCCTTGGGATTTTGCTTTGCCAGTTGTTCTTAGTTTTCTTTCATGGTAACATTGTCCTAGTTAAATGTTAATCACAGGGTCCATCGGAGATAGCTCGCATCCCATCGGAAAGAAGACGTCAACCCGGTCGTAAACCATTCATAGTATTTGACCTCAATGGGGTGTTGTGTCACACCAAACACATCCCTAGGGTCCCCTTGACTCCCTTCCGAAGTCCGGAAGAGATGGACTACGACGGGGAACTCGACACCCTCGTTAATCGAAAGGCCGTTCGAGCCCGTCCCGGCTTGCGCGCCTTTCTCCGCGAGGTGCTCGACCTTGCTCATGTCGTCGTATGGAGCTCCATGGTTTTGGACAACACGGAGCCCATTGTTAAGTTCCTTTTTGCCGGGCTCCCGAGTCCTTGCCTAGTACTAGGGCAGGAGGCGTGTGATGAGATGTTCGATGAGAGGGGTGCGCCTGTGCCCAAGTTCGGAGGGGGCGGGGGCCAACAGTTCTTGAAAGTCCTCAAATCTAGACTTTGGGTTGGCATTCCTCGGTTGGAGGGGGTCCCTCACGGGTGGTGGCCGACCTCGGACACCACCCTCCTTGTTGACGATAGCCCAACCAAGAGTGTCCTTAATCCCCCTGGCACCGTCGTCTTCCCCGACTCATGGACCGGCCGTAGAAATGACACCTTCCTAGTTAATGAGCTAGGTCCTTACATTAGGAGGCTTGTGCGTCACCCCGGTAGCGTCCCGGATTTTGTCCTCACTAACCCTATTGGCAATGGGCCGCTTGCCCCCAACTCAGATGTATATAGGGCCATCCGCCGGCTCGCGGCTTTCAATAATTTAATTTGAGATTATCTACACTTTGTGGTCGTGTGCCAATATGTTCCTTGACATTGTTGTAGTACCTAATGCTTGCTATTTTCCATGGGTATGTGTTCTCATAGTTGCACCCCCAAAGTGTGTCCCCTGTCACCAACGGCCCCTATGTGTCCCCGTCTTCTCCCGGCTCCCTGTCTTGTGGTTTGAGCGAATTCCAATTGCCCTCACTCTACCAGTTCTCGGCGGTGGACGCAGCCTCCGCTGTTGATTATTCCAAGGACGCCGAAGGCAACAACGGCGTCGTGGACAGCCCGCCCGCACGAGTCGTCAACCTCACATATGCTCCTTCGCCCTCTCCTCTTTGCAAAGAAAAACGGGCCCTCGAACGCCGTCGAGGGACCTCGCCGTCCGGGTTTGACGACGATGTACGTCAAGGTCCCAATAGACGTCTATGCTTGGAGGCTCCCCTTCCATGCGGCGACCCCGACGATTCCGTTCCTTGTGCAACAAACCTGCTCCCTGTCGATGTGCCTCCGTGTGTCGATGCCCCCCCGCTACGTATCGTCGGAACCGAACCCAAATCAACTCCCCCAACCGTGTGCCGGTCTGAGTCCGACCGTTGTCTCACACTTCGACGGAGTGGGAGACATTCCTCATCAATGTATGAGTTGGCAAATGGCAGTGTTGGCCCGTTCAAAACTATGACCCCTGTCTCAGAACCCGCAACAAAGGTACGCTATCACTTGCTCATATTCCGTTTTCTAAGCATTCTTATAGTAGTTTATTTGGAAAACTGTATGAAACTTTCATTGGCTCCTAAATTTTTTGGCGTTGACCCAAGTTTACGGACTCGCATCCTAAACGTCTTGTTGTGGTATGTTCCTTCGAACCTCATATTAGGTCTCTTCTCCAATGATAGTTGGGCCATCAAAATCTGAGCATTCCCTTGGGCTTCGCCGGAGTGTTAGGCAATCATCAACATACGATACACCAAGCTCCATCTCCTCCCATAGTGCGGTATCCCAACGGAATTATTTGAATGCGCTTGGATCAATGGGCCCTATCCGGAACAAAAGTTACAGCCGCAAAGATGAGATTTTTAGGGGCATCGAGGCACGGAAAGCAAAAGAGAAGGAGGCGGCCGCAAAGGCTATCGCATATAATCAACACTAAATTTATTTTAATATTCCTAGTACCTAGACATTTGATGGTTTGAATTTTTAATTAGTATTATTTCTTGAATACTACTCCTTGTGTTCGATATTCAATATATATAATATATTTATTTTCCATCTTGGTTTGCATTGTATACGTTTGGGTGCATCAATATTGTCTTTATTGTTGGAGATTTTGTTCGTGCTCTACGACTCATGTAATTAATGTTTGTTTTATGGTTGTAATTCATCTATTTCCATGTAATTTGTTTGTGGTTTGGGTACTTTGTATCATTTGTTTATGACTTTACATACTTCAATAGTCTCAGAATCATGAAAAAGTCTCCATTTAACGAATATAGTGTTTAATAATCTCTTGAGTCACAAGTACCAATTGACAACTCGTAGTTCGACTTGAGAAAGAGAGAGAGAAAGGTCACACACATTTGTGGAAAAGATATTGTATTGCAAAAGAGCTCCGAGAGGAGAGATACAAAGAAACTCAAGTGTTTTTGACACTCAAATTTGTGATAACTTCGTTGTGTAGAAAATGAGGTGTAAGTCTCTTAATTTGCTTCCCTTATATAGTCTTTTCTCCCTATCCAAAATCTATACTAAGAGTGGTTGTTAATTTCCACTTCCATAGATACTAGCTATCTTTGATATATGTAGATGCTATCTATCCTAAACGGTTATAACCGTTTACCATTTGAATGTTCAAAATACTAAGATTCACTATATTCCTCCTTGAGTGTTAATCAAATCTTCGTATTTGATTGATTCCGTTCCGGTGATTGATATTTGGAACATTCACGTAGAATGTTTCCTAGTCCTATATTCTCATCATGTAATAATTCCATAGTGCTCTTTGTATTTAATCAAAATCATCCTTGATCAAAATCCTATATTCTTGCCGATATGCTCATAATGTACCCTTTGTATATTAATCAAAAATCCTATATTCATGATGTCTCCTTAATACTAATGTAATATCCTTTGTCTAAATACCAAAGTACCCATAATGTCTTTCAAAATTGGTATCGACCCGAATCTTAACATTCCTATGTACCTTGAAATAACAATGCCTCTTTAATATCCTTTGCCTAATCTTACTAACCAGCTTGGTCCTATAGCCGCGGAAAAACAACCCTAATACCGCGCGTAAGGTACGTAACTCCGTGGGGAGGTCTTAAGGCCGTGGAAGAGGCCCCTAAGGCCATAGCCGGCCATGGCCGAGTTCGGTGTTGAGCTCCAAGGCCGAGAGCTCTCCAGCTTGCTTCCTCTTCGGTCTTCATTCGAACTCTTCATTCGAGGATGGTTCCTCTCCCATTTGGTGATGTTTTAGTGCCGTTAGAATGCTGATGTGCCTCTCTTCTCATTCATAATGTTAGTATTCAACATTTACCCCCTCCCAAGAGGAAGATCCTGCCCTCAGGATCGCTTAGGGATTCTCATGCTTGCTGGATCAAACTGAGGAAGATAGAGCAATGTTCTAGCATGTGGTGTGGAAATCTGTCGTCGCTCCAACGTGTTTTTCTTGTCCTCTAAAGCTCTTGTGATGTAGCCATTCAATTGGATCCGATGGAAGGCTAGTGGAAATGAGTCTGAAAATTTTCTAGAGAGATTTTGGAGGTGTTGGTGAGCCTCATGTAATAAGGTAGTATCCTCTGTTGCTAAAAGATCAAGTGCAGAAAGAAACTCTGGAAACTGTGTATCTGCTGACTCTTGAATTTCTCTGATAGTTTCTGGTTCGTAGGGATCCAGTTGCGGCAAGGAATTTCTGTTCTCGATATTTGTATAAAATTCCTCGTGGTGCCTGTTAATGTGTACGAGGGCCTCTACACAAAACCTGGTAAGATAGAATGGTGGATTGGCCGTGGTGATTTCGACTATTCCCTTTGGAATCAACAGATCTTTTATAACCCACATGAAAACGAGCAGATCCCTGGCTGCCGAGTTCGCCTTCTGCCATAATGTTCGGAACTGCTCTTGTGAAAGATGGCTCTTGGTTCGTATATCTGGAAGGCTGCTATAGTTGAGGATCATTGGCTTGTAAGCCAAATAGTATTGAAAAATACTAATTGGAGGTGCTAGGTTTTTCATTGTTGCGGTAATGGTGTTCACTGGGTCCTCAATTTTGTTGTATCCTAAGAGATTTTCCCATTGCAGAATACTTTCCTGGTGTTCCTCTTCCTTGGCTTGGAGTTCGTCTCTTTCATTTGTGGTTTGTTGTAATTCTGCCTTGAGTGTTTTGATTGTGTGGCTAATCTTGGTTGTAACCCTGTGTAACAGTGTCTGCGCCAAAATTTGATTTTCGGCGTCGGGGCTTCTTTGGACCCAAAGTTCAAAAGCTTCGATTTTTGCGATTTCCTGTATTCGCTCTGGGCTCACCTGTGTGGGTGTGATTACTTGGGTTAGCAGGGTGAATTGGCTGAGTTGGGTTTTGGTAGATTCAAGTTCCCTCTGGAGAGCGTGTAGCTGCTCGGCGGTGTCTTGCCGAAATTGCGAAAGACTGTCTCGTAACAAGCTGGTTTGGTGTCTGGCAATAGTGGCGACCTCGTCCCGATGTCGGAGGTAAGTCTGCATGTGCTCTGTTTGAGTTTGGAACTTCTTTCGTTCCTCTGCTGTGATATGTTGATTTCTATTGACAACTGCTGTGTATTCGCTTTGCAGGATCTCTTGTCTGCTCTGGAGTTCGGCTATCTGTGTTCGCGCCGTTTCGGCGACCTGCCGGCTCTGGGTCTCTGCTTCGGCATATTGATTCTGTAATAGAATGTATTGTTTTTGGATCTCTGTTTTTTCCAGATGATAGGTTTCGGCCAGTTGGTGACTCTGTGCCTCTGCCGCGGCATGTTTATCCTTGAGACTTTGAAGCTGTAACTCTAACTCTGAAATTCGATCTTGTGACGTTGGATTATCTCTTGTAGTAGGTTTCTCCCTGTATTCTACTTTGTTGCTCAGATCTGAAGTATTCATGATCCATTCTTCTAGAAGCTGGTTGGCTTGAGCAATTTTCAGATGAATGTTTGTTAATGCCGCCCGCATTCCAATGTGCCATTTTGGCTAGTGCTTATAAGCACTTTTGGGTTCTCTTCAGGTTCCACTCTTGCTACCAATATGTGTGGTTTTAGGCCTTGTTTGGATGAGTCCCCTTGTGTGTGTGATGGTTCTCCTTTTTCTGTGCCTAATAGTTCCATTACGGTGTCATGTTTTCTTTTCTTGGAACTAGGAACAGATTTGTCTTGAAATATTGAGGTTTCTAAGAAACCTGCCTCAATTTCCTGTTGGACACTAAGTAAGCCCTCAGCCATAAGCATCATAGTAATGGGAGGTCCTACCATGGACTTGAGTAGCGTAGATTTGTCTTTGAAAAGTTCCTGTTTGAGATTCTTGAGCTCTGCCTCTATGAGCTCTCGATATACTGCTGGCCAGTCTACTGGCTTGCCATTTAGGGCATCAGCTATGTGTACAATGTATTGACAAGGAATTGAATGAGTATTTGTACGCAATAGCAGAAGAGAGTTAAAGAACCTTAATGGTCTCTTTGCTTCTGGGATAGTGCACTCCGCGACTTTGCAGGTTCCTGCTTTGCTCTTTGCCCTTTCTCCGAAATTTGGAAAGATGTCCGCAGCTGCTACCTTGGGCGTGCCTGGTTCTCTTTTCGCAGAGAATGTTGTCAGATAAAAGACCACGCGCATTTAATTTCTCCAATCTTTGCTAAATATCGGGAAGACTTGCCCGTTCAAAACTGATTCCATGGTGTGTAAATTGAGATTTGTAATCACTTCCCTCACAACTGGGATGTTAAGCATTTCCCAGGTAACCCTTGTTACAAACCTATCGAGTCCTATAAGCTGCAGAAACGTTTCCTCTTGGCGAGAAGGCTCGAAATCCAGTGCACTCATCTCTGTGCTAAACACAATGTCATCTACCGATCTTGTCATGGCTGATTTTCCTTTTTCCCTGGAAGTGGCCCCCATCTTGTTACAACTCCTATTTACTCTTTGTGTTGGCTTAAGCTGGTAACCACTAATCAAGACTAAGTCTGTCTGGAATCGTGAACTCGAAAGCCAAATTGAAAACACCTAAAATTGTAAAGCTGATACTGTGCGGAATTCTGATCGTGGAAACAACACTAAAAATCTCTGGAATTCTGAACTGCAAAGCAAAATGAAAGGCCCTTGGAATTGTGAACTCGAAAGCACAACTAACACCCTCTGTAATTTTGAGCTCGAAGGGAGGGAACTTTCGGGACTTCTTGGTCCTAATAGTCTCAGCATGTATGAGATGATGATTAAGTTTGTTGGTTCGGTTAGGCTTCTTGATCTTAGGTTATTGGTCCAGCTTTTTACATAATCATCATTACTTGTAACCTGGTTCTGTGTGGACTTGTTTAATTGGAAATGAGTACATAATTCCTCTTCGCTGTGGGTTTTGATTTTTGGTATGCAAGTTATTGTGCTGACTTGCGGTATCTTCTTCGTATCGGAAAACATTAAAGAGGATGTTGTCTTGTGGAGCGTTTTCTTCTTCCTTGAGATTAGTCTTGAGTGGTCTCCATCAATAAAATCCAAATTGAATTTCCCCTGGGATTTTGATAATAACCCAAAGGTTTCCGGTTTGATATCTTGGAATCCTTTAAAATGTGGTTGAATATTTAATCTTGTCGTAAAAGCTTGTTGATTTTCTTGTTGAAGGTCCGTGTTGATAATTTGAGGAAGGTTGATGGATGAATGGATGGATGAATTCCATTGTGGTGAGTACCAATTTTGGGTTAATAGTACTATCAACATTAGGTACCAATTCTTACACACGTGTTGTAACCATATTATGGTTAATATGTTGGCCGGTTTATGATTTGAGACGTTCGCCGTGGTTTTGTAGTTGTCGTGTGCATTGTCCTTGATTGACGTGGTTGTACAATAATTGTAAAGTGTGAGTGTGGTTGAATCCTCCAATTGTTGTTCGTGTGGCACCTTTTTGTGGTAATTGATTCCCCTTGGTAATAATTGAATGGAACCTTTGGTTTCATTTAATTGTGTCCCATTGGTTGATCGCCTATTCGAAGTCCCTTTTGGTAATGGCTGAATAAGGTAGTTTCCGATTATTTCCTTTGGTTTGATTTCTGTGGATGTTTTATCATGAGCTTCCATTTTTAATGGTTGCATGAAATAACATTCAAGCATTTTGCGGTGGACTTCATCATAATCCGGGGATGTAAAAATTTTCATTCCCCCTTGATCAAAAGTGTTAACTTGGTTGGGATTAACCCCGTCATATGGTAAAAACATCCTTGATCGCCATCGTCCTAATTGTTTGTGATGAATAGTCTTGATCTCAATGGTATCGTCCTCATGGATTCTTGTAATGGTGTATGGGCCTACCCATTTTTGCTTTTCAAAAGGTGCCTTGTCTTGTTTGTTTGATAGGTATTTGGTCACTACTTTTTGCCCTTCGTAGAATGAGCATGTTTTTGGACGACTTGGTTCTCCCTCGTGGTGGTTGGTATCAATGGATCCGTTTATACAATTTGTACTTGTATTGTTAAGTGGTGAGTTCGTGGCATCATCCACTTCTAAAACATATGCCTTTGTTTCAAGGGGTTCATGGTAAGGTTTAATCTTACTCATATTCACCCTTCCGAGATTTTCTCCTTGTAATGTGCTTACATTCATGGTGTTGTTATCATAAATTTCCGTAATTTCGTAAGGTCCACTCCATCGGATTCGGAATTTGCCTGGACCGGGTTTGTTCATCCTTTGATGCCACAAAATCTTTTGTCCTTTGTAAAATTTTGGAATTTTGTTCCCCTTTAATTTCTCCTTTGCTTGATTCGTTTTCGCATTTTTTTCCTTAGTGTCACAAAAAGGTTCTTTGCAATGTTTGCACCTCTTGCCTTCCAATAAAGTTTTATCTTGTCTTCTCTTTCTCATGGTTTGGGTATGTTCTATATTCTCCTCCGCCTCGATACGGGTCAAGTTTAATGTTCTTAATTGTTCCATTCTCCGTTTAAGAACAGGATGCCATTCTTGACTTCGTTGTTGATTCTCCTCGTTGTAGATGAATGTTAATGGGAGTAATGCTTCCGTCCCAAAAATCAATGAAAACGGTGTATGCCTGGTAGTGACTTTATATGCCGTTCGATATGCCCATAACGCCGCATGTAGTTTAGTGTCCCAATCCGTGCGATTTGCATTCACCATCTTGGTAAGTGTTGCCTTAATGACTTTGTTGGTGCTTTCGGCTTGTCCGTTAGCTTGAGGGTAATAAGTTGTCGATTTACGGTGTAATACCATAAACGTCTTAGTAAGTATTTTGATTGTCTCATTTAGAAAGTGACTCCCTTGGTCACTAACTAGTTCGATCGGACATCCGAATTTGGTGATGATCTCCTCAAATATGAATTTTGCGGTTGATGCCGCGGTGTTATCCTTAAGTGCTCTTGCTTCAACCCATTTGGTAGTGTAATCCGTGGCGGTGATGATGTATCTATTTTTAGTACCTTTGGCGGGAGGGTTGATTGGTCCTATGAAGTCTAATCCCCATCTTTGAAATACTTCCGTAGGCATGATTGGATGTAATGGTTGTGCGGACTTTGATACTTTTGGTCCCACTCTTTGACATATGTCACATTGTTTGCAATACAAATATACGTCTCTTTTCATAGTAGGCCACCAATAAAGAGCCGTCAATATTTTGTGTAATGTTATGTTTGCCGCAAAGTGTCCTCCCGCAATGCCTTCATGTGCTTCGGCGATGATCGCCTCGGTAATTGGTCCGGAGACACATCGCCTTTTCATTCCATCGGCCCCTTCTTTGATTAATTGGTCTCCATTGATTAGTTGAAAGGGTCTACTTCTTATGGCTATTTGTTGCCTTTGAGAAGTTGTTGCCGGTGTTGTCAATCTCCCGTGCGATAAGTAATCAATAAACGGTGTCCTCCAATCTTCTTGTGGATCGGTAGTAATTGCTCCGCATTGTATTTTGGTTGTTGCTTTTTTCTTACATTTCGGACATTCTCCATTGATATAATGTTCCGTATCTTGTGCTATGGTAGGCCACCAATAAGGCCCGTTGAATATTTGTTGAATTGTATCGGTTGAGTTGAGATGATAACCATTTTGCTCATGTACCCTTTTGATTAGATGGTTGATTTGATCTTCCGCGATACATATTTTACTTTCTCCTTGATTTACTTCCTTTCGTAATTCTCCTTCTTCCATAAAGTAAGTTCCATTTTATTCTTCAAGTATATTTTGATTCTTGGTTTCTCCATGGTTCAAACATTCCATTATTGGTACTCTCCAATCTCTTTTGATTGAACCATTCTTTTGTTGCATTGTTGTAGTACCATTTCTTTGGTTGTATTGCTTGATAAAACTTTGAATGTCGCGAGTCATCGTAGGCCACCAATATGGTCCTTGTGACGCTTCTTTTATCATCTCTTCACATGTTTGATATTTTTCATGAAGTTCCTTTAAGAGTCTTTGTATCTGATTCTCCGATATGCATTCCTTTGGTATTTCGTTGGCAACAAATCGTCTCATGAGTTTGCCATTTATGATGGCGAAGAATTGGCTTCTATTCGCAATTCGTTCCTTTTCTTCTCTGGTCAAATCATTCCTAGTTACCTTTCCGAATGATAAGTATTCGACGTAAGGTTTTCTCCAATCCGATGGTGAGATCTCCTTTGATGTAGTCGTTTGTTTACCTTTTAGATTCATCTCTTCTTGCTTCCCGTCGAGTTGTAACATGCATTCTTCACATTCGTATTCCGCATGATATTTGATGTCCTCGTCAATCGTTGGCCACCAATAAGGACTAAAAAATATTAATTGTTTAGTCATCGGTAAGGTTAAGTGCTTTCCCTTTCCGTTGTGTGTTGCCGCTATTAGCTTTCCTCCTCGGCTTCGTGTAACGCATATTCGCGTATCTCCGTTGGGTAGTAATCTTATCAAGGTTCCTCTATCTAGAATGAACCGCTTGCATTTGTTTGCCCATTGAAGTTGCTTTTCATTTGTAATATTTTCTCCACGTACTTGTCCGTTTCTCAAGTACTCAAAGTAGGGCGTTCTCCAATCCGTAGCATGATTTTCCTCCGTGGTTGATTCATCCTCCGTATTTGAATCTAATATTAAAGTGTCATTTTCTTGTTCATGTACTCGTCCTTCATTTTGTTGTAAACAAATCGGACATTCTTCGCAATAGCTTGATACGTCCTTTTTTCTTGTTGGCCACCAATAAGGTCCACTTAGTATGGTGAACCACGTGTCTTCAAATGTTTGATGTCGCCCTTCTTGTTCATGTGCTTCCGCAATGATTTCCTCAATAATTTGTCCCTTTATGCATGTTTTTGATTCTCCACTAGGAGAAATTCGTATCAATTTTTCGCCATCCATAATGTAGGGTTCACTTGTTCTTCTTATGCGCGTTTATTCTTCTTCCATTGTTCCTATTGTTAACAACTTTCCATACTTGAGGTATTCTTTGAACGGTTTTCTCCAATCTTCCGTTGTTTGAGTATATACCATGTACCATTCAATGCATGGTGTTACGTTTTCTTTTCCTTGTTCATTTTCTTCACTTGCTCGTTCATTTTCTTCCATGTAATCATCTTCTTCTTCTAGTACCTCCATACAAAATAAGTTGGCATCTGGTAGTTGGTCTTTTACTCCGGTGGGTGGTTCTCCATTATCGATTCTTGAAAGGTGATCCGCCATCACGTGTCGTCTTCCGGGCATATACACAATCTCAAAATCGTATTCTTGTAGAAGAAGCATCCACCTTGCGATTCTCCCCGAGATTATCGGTCTATTTATCAAGTATAGTAACGCTTGGTGATCAACGTAGAACACAAAGTGATTCGCCAAAAGGTAATGTCGGAATTTGTTTACCGAGTATACCATTGCCAATGCTTCCCGTTCCGTTGTACTATAATTTTTCTCCGCTTGATTTAGTAATCGGCTTGCGTAATATATAGGTGAGTCAATATTTCCATTCACCTTTTGCGCTAGTACTGCTCCAATAGCTATGTTTGATGCATCACAATGGACATAGAATTCCATTGACCAATTTGGAGCCATTAGTATTGGTGTCGTCGTTAGAAGTCTCTTGACTAGTTCAAATGTTTGTTGGCAATTTGTCGTCCATTCAAATGCTTCATCCTTTTTGAGGAGAGCATAAAGAGGTCTCGTAATTTGTGCAAACATTCATATGAATCTCCTATGGTATGTTACCGAGCCTAAGAATGCTCGTAAACTTTTGACATTTGTTGGTGGTGGTAAGTTTTGTATCACGGAGATCTTTTTGGGATCTATCAAAAGTCCCTCTTTGCAAACCACGTGACCAAGTAATCTCCCCGAGGTCACACAAATCATGCACTTCTCCGGATTAAGACTTAATCCACACTCTCTACATCGTTGAAGACAAAGCTTAAGGTGCTTGATATGATCCGCCTTTGTCCCATATATACTAAAATCGTCCAAAAATACTTTCATAAAATCATTTAAAAACTCCGCGAAAATCGTCATCACTCCCCTTTGAAAAGTAGAGGGCGCACTCATAAGTCCAAATGACATCACTCTAGTAGCATAAGCTCCCCACTCTGTAATAAAACAAGTTTTCGGTTGATCTTCCGGTGCTACCCTCACTTGATTGTAACCACTAAATCCGTCTAGTAGTGACAACATCTCGTGTCCGGCTACCGTTTCAAGAATCTCCTCCGTGAATGGTAATGGAAATGGGTCGGATTTTGTTGTTCCGTTGAGTTTCCGATAATCTACGCATACTCTTAACTTTCCATTTTTCTTTGGTACTATCACTATCGGTGAAAGCCATTCCGCTCTATCTACCGGGTATATGAATCCGGCCTTGAGCAATTTGTCGATCTCCTCTTTCACCTTTGCCGCATAATTCGGATTCATTCGATATCGACTTTGTTTGATCGGCCTGGTATTTGGTTTGAGTTCTATCTTGTGCTCACAAACGTGAGGTGGTATCCCTTTCATATCCTCATACGTCCACGCGAACACGTCTTTGTACTCCCTTAGTATTTCAATCACTTGTTCTTCATAGGTAGGGTCAAGTTCCTTTCCTATTCGTACCATTTTGGGATCCTCCGTTGTCCCAAGGTTAATCTCCTTTATCATATCTTCATCTTCGATAGTCCATCCGGCGATTGTTTTCCCTTTCACCGCTTCGGATGCCGGTGTTCGATCGATCGCTTGTTCTCCTTCTTTCATCTCATAAAAGTGAGATGGATAAACCGGTTTCTCTCCCATGTCTTCCTTTTGCTTTGGAGTTCCTTCTTTGAGCTTAGGAACTTGTTTTCCTTTATTTTTGACATTCGTTTTTGGTTTCTCCTCGAGTATTGTTGTGTCGTTGATTTTCTCCACGTTTTCTCCTTCGATGCTTGTCATAACCATATTGCATTCGGTTTCATATAATAGCTTTAATCCATCAAGTTCCATATCGGCTATGTGGTGTAAGCTTGGATAAGCTTGATAAACTACTTGTTCCTCTTCATCGGTCAATCCGGCTTCCCAATCAAATCCTTCGATATTGATTGGTCTTGATGAATCCGGAAGTCTCGGTCTCCGATTAGTACCAATACATACATCCATTCCATTTTGATATAACGTTAAATGGCTTTTGCCCCAATCATGTTTGGCACGTGCTTGTTTGAGCCATGGTCGCCCAAGTAGCATTGAGTAACTATTCTCTTGATTCTCCATCTTAATCACCGTCACGGTAATCTTAAAGGTCAATCCTCCAATATTGATTTTCAAGTTCTTAATGATTCCAAGTGGCATTACTTTCCTTTGATCCGCCATTTTGATTGTAAATGGTGCCACTTCAAGTTGTTTTTCTATTCCCAATTTCTCCATCAAAGTGTCCGTAACTATGTTGACTCCCAATCCTCCATCTAGTAATACGTTAGATATTCGTTGATTTTTCGCCCATACCGCAATCATCGGCATCTCTTCATCAAAGTCTTTCGTGGCTACGAGATATGTTTGAGGGACTTCCCTCTCATCTCGCCCGTTCGTGCAATTGCTTCCATTACTTTTCTTTTACAATAAGGGGCTATCTCCAAAAGTTTCCCTATCGTGATATTCGCTTGAGTTGAATCTAGTACTTTTTGAATAATTTGTCCTACCCTCGTCCGGGGTTCTTCTTTCATCGCTTTTCCCTTAGCTGACTTTCGGTACTTTGGGGCCAGATCTTCTGGCTCTAAAAGATCTTCGCCCGCTTCCCGTTGGATCTCCTTGATCGTATTCGTTACTTGGCGGTGTATCTCCCGCTTCTTCTTCCACTCCGAGTCCTCCGGTGCATCCCGCAACACTTGTGACTCGTGTTCTTTTCGCCTATTCTTTGGCTCATTCTCATTCTCACTAAGCTCTTCGCTTTCTTCATCATAACCTTTATGGTATCCTTTTCATCATCACTATCGCTATTCTCCGAGTCTTCGCTCGTTCTCTTATCTTTTTCATCTTCATCTTCCGATTCATTCCCTTCCTTGGAGTTTTCCTTTGCCGCCACTCTTTGGGCTCTCGTCATTACACACACACTTGGTGTCACTACATTTGCTGCCACTGCGGGCTTCTTCGTATAATCATTCGCTTCTTCTTGGTGTTTTCTAAACAATGAGCATTCTGGTTTTCTATGACCCGGTTGATGACAATAATAGCACTCGTCAGCGTTGCCTTCCCGTCGCGGTAGGCCAGTGTACCCGATTCTCGGCGCGGCCTTTTGGCTCATATTGTCCATCACGGCTACGAAAAAATCATAGCCAATAAGTGGAGGTCTGGAGGCAGAAGGCATTGGTTTCGTAGAGTGAGATTGAAGAAAATGCACAAGATCGTGAGCCACTTTCTAAACCTCTTTTTTGTATTTTTTTTTATTCAAAGAAGATAGAGATTCTTGGAATTAGTGAATGGGGGTGGGCTTGATTAATTCCCAGAAATGGAGTTCATTGGAGATAAATGATGTTTTTTTTCGAAAAATTGCAACTACAAGGACATCGAAATATACAAATTTGATGAAGGTATTTTTGAAGAATCACATTCCTCATGAGCGCAAGCTATTCAAGGAGGAGTTGCTTGCGTATCACGAAGACCAAAAAGTTTTTTATTGGTATCTTCTTTTTAAATTATATGAGTTTGAATAGTTAGGCTTCAATAATTTCTTATGTTATTGTATATGTGTATTATTATTGTTCAAATTTTTTTTAACATCTAAATTTTTTGTTTGTTAAAGGTACAATCTTGGATGGGAGAAGTATGAACAAGGTATGTTCAATGTAGAAGAAAGTTTGTGGAATATGAAATCCACCTCAATTAGGGCTAAGGTTGAGAAGAAGGTAGAGGATTATCGTGCTCGATATCCCCGCTACTTCCGTGAGTGAAGGCATAGTATGATTTTTATTTAGTTTGTGATGTTGGATTCAAATTATTCAACATGAAATATTTTTCCTATCAATATATGATGATGTCTCTTTTATATGTTCATTATTTATTTAAAAGCACAATTTATGAAGACAATGATTCATAGTCTCTAAACAATACACATATTATATTATTATTTCATGCCTTTAAAATTGCACACATTATAAACAATTAATGCTCCAAAATAGTGCGGAAAATATAACAGGGATAAGTATTGTAGACTTTCCGTAAATACAAATTCTAAACAGTATGGCAAGAAAAAATGCGGCAGGTATTGCAGACTTTCAGACTTGTTTGAATATACTTGAAATAATTAAATTTGAATGGTAATCATAAATATATCTATTAAAAATTATATTAAAAATATAGCATAAATGAAGCGCGTAGTATGTATACATTATTATTCACCCCTAGTTCTTCCTGTTCTTTTTTGTTTACTCTCCATATAAATCTCCATATGGTCTCTAGTCCGCTTAATAGATTTTGAAATGATATCTGTCTTTGCTTCAAAATGAATATTTGGGTGGAGAGAATCAATGGCATTTGATTTTCGTAAATTTCTCACATCAATATGTAGCCTCTCCAAAATTGCATTTGTATGTTGCATCAACAACATTCCTCCACTAAGATTCTCTTCTTGTATCCTCTCCAAAAGTTATTTCATCATTAATGCAACTCCTTCCGGTGTAGGATTTGTCAATGTATTTTTAATTCCTTCATCATTAGTATCACTATTTTTTTCTTCTTCTTTGTATCCATGTCCGCTTGCGTCATCATCCAATTCTTCTTCAAAATCACTAATTTCATGTGGCTTTGAATATAAACACAAAGCCTCCAAGCCCCCACGTTGAGTGTCATAGTAAGTTCCACAATATTCTAATATAGAGCTCTCACGGCAATCTGGCAATGTTGCGTACCTCTCCATACGGATTGCCCGAAACACCATGGGTACAAGGGGGACCCCGGAATGACACCCGGGACTTGTGGCACCGTTGGTGAGAGGGCCCAAGTGATCCTAGTGTGGATGAGGCCTCTGGGCGTTGAGAACGCCTCCCACCCACAGAGACTAGAAGGTATGAGGGTGAGGCCATAAGCTATGCATAGCTTATGACGTGCCGATTCTAAAAAGCTCAAAAACACCTCAATCGGAGGTGTGAGCTAGGAGATATGGCATTTTGAGTGGGGCGATGTCCTAGGATAGCGCCCTGGAACAGCAGTAGCCTGGGAGTGGCTCCTGGGACTGCGAACCTTTAAAATGGCATAAATTCCTCTGTATTTGTCTAAATGGGGCAAGTGAGTACTCCATTGTGATTTAGTATGTGAAACATAGATGACGATGGAATGGTCGATTGTTATAATCAGATATCACATGAGGAAGTTATGGGTTCTGAAGCTACTGGGGGCTTCCAGCCCCAACGGCTAAGGGAAAATGTCTATTTGGCCCCAAGTGTTGGGGGAGAGACAAAAGGATACTTGACGGTGGGGTAGGGGTCCTGCCTAGAGTCCTAGAGGCTTATATGGGTGAGGTTGTGTGGCCTCACCTACCCGAGGCCGAACGGCAAGGCCTCCATGGGCATTGGCCCATTGTGAGGGCATAGTTGCCTAGTATGGCTCGGGTTGTCATAGTGTTGCTCCGGCAACACGATGTGCAACATAAAATTGGACTTCCATGGATGGAAGTTCAAATCTAAGAATTAGTTACCAATTAAGCGGTGAGTCCCAAAAACCAAGTAGGAGGTTTGGTTCCCCTCCTATGAGCTAGGGGTCCGTGGTATTGGGAAGCTAACAATTCGCATGGCGGTATGCGAAGGGTTAGCACTCGTAATCCTTGCTAGAAAATGAAAAAATGGACCGAGTTAGCTAAGGGGACCTAGTAAGGGTTGCGACCGGCAAAAACTTTAGAAGAATAGCAATATGATGTTTGCAAAAATTGCGTTTCAAAGCATGTTCACAAGAACAACAAGCATAGTCTACAAATGGATTACTTCTAAAAAATACCATTGAGTGAGAATTGTAGGGGTTTTAAGATTTCACTACCCATCGATTATCCCAAGATGTAGGTTGTAATACATCATCATTGGGAATATTACGGGCTTTCTCAATATTCTTACCCATAATTATTTCAATTTTTTTGTTTGGAATGAAACCTTTGAACTTTTGTTCTTCAATGTACATGTAGTGAGAGACAATAGATATTGTCAAACGTCACACTAACCAATCCAATCTTCTTTCCGACGCACCTCTTGTAAATTCACTAAGCCATCTCTTTAGAGTACCATGGTAAAACTCAATACTGTTGTTTGTATTCTGATTTGCATGAGGTAAGCGACGCAAACCAACCAGCCATAATTCTATATAGAAAAAACAATTTAATGATTAGAACTCAAAATACATATAGGACAAAAATAAAATAAAGCGTAGCAATGCATTTCATACACAAATACAACTTGTGGAAATAAAGATGTTAGAGTGACTTATCATATATCTTGGCATAATGTTATTCAAAATATTTTTTGATGGCAAGTACGTCATACTCTTCAGATATCTTATTCATAGCATTTTTAGCACGTTCAATAAATTGCTCCTCCGTTTCTTTGTACTCAATGCTAAGGTAGAGAACTTGTTGCATTTCCCAAAATACTTCCCACTTCGCAAATTTATCACCCGGTACTCTTTTTTTACACTTTTCTTTCCAATTCTTCAAAACATGAAATGCACATAAATAAATTTTTGCTTCATTCATATCCTCCTACAAAAACAATATTGTAATGTCATTGCCAACCAATGGAACATTGTATCTTAAATACAAATACATTAAATGCAACAAAAAAATAGCAATGTCATACTTATTTGATTGCCTTCCGTTCTTGTATCGCATCATCTACAATGAAGCACGATGGTTTCCAATCTAAGTGCTCGTTGTTGACAAACAACTTTAGTGCCTATAGCCAATCATAACTATCATTTTCTTTTTGTCGTGAAGTAATAACCCATTGAATTGAGATTCCGTTGTGCCACTCATCAAAAACCACCAGAGTAAACAAGTGGTACATCAAATCATTTATACCAAAATTTGCGTCCATAGAAATACATCCATCTCTTCTATATTTCAAAAGAGTTGTCTTTTGCCATGGAGTTTGAATACCAATGGTGAAAGGAACACCTCCAGTAGCGTTACCATTTTGATAGTAGAAGATCACATTAGGATTCTTCAATTTCCACATATTCACACTCACCAATGCATTTTTGTGTCTGTACAAAATATTTTTTTCCTTTGATACTCATAATAACGAACATGCTTAAGAAGTAAAGAGTTGTCTTTTGAATGTTTTCTATTTTTTGTCCAACCTTCATACCATACCTTTTTATGTTCTTCAAAGACTTGTCTAGCCGTGAGTCCATCATCCAAACGCTTAATAAGCCATCTCTTCAACTCTTCATATATTCGAGGAGCTACCTCACTTCTCTTTGCTATTGAATCGGGATTCATTACTCCATGTGCAACTTCATGGTATGCTCACTATGGTAGTAGATAACCTCACCAATATGAGAATATAATTGCAATTGCCTTACAGCAAATTGTGCTAAACATCTTTATTTTTTTATTTTTTTATGCTTAGGATCGAATCGGTGATCTTCTTTTCCATAAGGACAATAAAACCTAAAAAAATACAAGTAGTTGTTTTAATTTCAATTGTAAAACCATATATATATATATTTCCTTCAATGGAGTACTAAATGGTAAACAAACAAATAAAAAATAAGATTACATACCATGTTTGAACAATAGATGAAGTCAGCTGTATGCGTTTGAGCTCTTTCTTGTTCTCCTTACTATCTTCCTTGGCCCATTCAACTGAAGAACCGTCGTCCATGACTTGCCCTTTGATAAAGTTGTTTATTCTTTCCCACAAAATATAGGCCGTCATCACTGTACAAATAAAGGAGTCTTTTGAACCCTGTCTCATTCCTTGAGTCCATATCAAATCTTGGTAATGAATAGGACCTTGACTTGGATATTGAATATGTGGTACCTCCTTTTTTCTGCCCATGGCTATTGTCTTACCTTAAGCAACCAACAAAGAGATTTAATCTTAATTGATGAATCAACACAACTAGAAAACCAACATGACTATCAATTCTACACTACACTAAATTGATCCATACAATAGACCCTAAACATTCACATTCATGGAAACTATAAGAAAATGAAGTGTGATAATGAAAAATGAAAAAAAATGAAAATAATGAAATATAAAAATTAATAAATCAAACTAAATCATGCAAAGAAGAAACATTTTATATGTGAGCCATAGCCTTATAATTTACTAGACCTAAACAAATGAAACTTAATTACTTCTACAAATACAACATGAAAACAAATCACAGCAACCATGCAATACCTGACGCAACACATATATACTGTACGCTCTTTGGACACCTTCCATGCTTGCTTAAATGAAGAATAGGGAAGAGAGTGCAATACTTGCCGCAAAATAAATGTGCCACAAATCTCATTTGATGCTCCACAAACTTGGTGCAATCTAGTATAAAAGTAGAACAAATGTACCACAAAATAAGAAGCAAAAATAACAATATTTTTCATTCAAATAAGTAATTCAAGATGTAGCTGAACTAGAAGGATTAGTGTAAACACTATTACCTCTAGATATGAAAGCAAAGTTACAAGTGAAGAAGAGAACCCTAAATCCTTACAAACACATTATATAGTTTCTTCCCTAGTATTGAATGAAAGCCTCACATCCAAGGGCCCATATTGATTGGGATGAGTGAGTACATTTCAAATTTGTTGAAACATTCATCCATTTCATGAAGGAAAGAATGTTTAGGGGAGGCAGAATGTTTAGAACCTGCACTTTATATCAAACCCTAACCTCCTTCAAAATTTTGGCAGCCCAAAAAAATTTTGATTAAAGCTTTTGGCCGTGGCAAATATTGTGCGGCAGGTATTGCAAATTGAGCGGCACTTCGACTTGGGACGTGGACTCCGACGGCATCCATCCACGCAGGGGGCGTGGTAAGTCCCAGCTTGGGGGATGTCCTGTCCGTGCCCATTCCAACAACCATATCCAAAGTTATTAACTGGAATTTTTTTGGTTTTATGTTGACTATAAATCAAAAACATAAACCTAAGGTCCACTCTCAATCTTGTATAACCTTTCTTGATAACAATTTCATTAAAACCCTCACCATTGTTCCAAAAAAAATCCAAAATTTCTCTTGTAGGTGAGTGGGTAATTTAAGGAAATTAGCTAAAAATTCTTTTGGGTAAATTGGGTGGTTTGGTCCAATGTGGATTCCAACTCCCCAAAAGGACGCTTTTATAGAAACGGTATAAAGCGGCAAACAAATGTGGTCCTTGGTACATCCAACTGTCAAAAATATCTAACTTTGGAGGGGTAAATTCCCATGGCCACATTCTCAATTCTCTTTAACGCATTGTTAGCGTCCTCAATGAAAAGGTACTGACTCAAAATGTAATCTTTTTTGATAAAAATACTAAAATCCTCTATTTCCTTGACAGAATTAAAGATGGTTCTGTTTTGCCACACTTTGGTCACAATAATTTGTTGAATTTCTAGAGGTAGTGTTTTAATTCCGGCCTCTAGAGGGGATCTAGCAAATATCGTTTGTGTTAGAAACCTTTCCCTAGGAAACCGACACCATTTGTGAAGATTAGTTTCTTTGGGTTTTCGAAATGTATATTGAGTGTATAGTTCTGATTTTGATAATTTGGTGACTGGTTGTGCCCTATCACTTACTTCCACAATTAGGGTGAAAAGGGCTACTGCACACTGCCAGGAATCCTCAACACCAGGTTCCCATGGCCACATTAGTTTTGACCTCTTTGCCTGACCTACCCACATGCACAAAGGTTGGCAGACCAACCAGTTCCCTAGCTCAACCCGAAAGTTGTGCAGCTAACTCTTACACCGCAGTTTTACTCTGCTGCAGCTTTGAATGCCTCTTCCACGACGAACTTCCAGTGCAAACATCACCGTTGTTTGGAACTAAATTAAGCAAGGGCCGCTGGATGTGCTTCAGATTTCAAAGGTGAAACTAAATTATGATCCACTACAATAGTCGCACTAACCACTGCCAGTGACAGTGCAAGGTCGTCCGCACTAGTCCCTACAACTCTTCTGATTTGCACCGCTTGTAGTCCTCTGCCATCATTTGAGGCTGCCTCATGACACCTAGACTGGCAGCCTCGCGTGTGCTGCAAGGCCGGATTCCCATCTTCTCCAAGAATCCGCACCACTCAAATTCCTTGAACGTGCAACATCACACCGAAGGTTCTCAATTTGTGAATTTTACTGACATTCATATGTGATTTCTATGTGGTGAATTCTAAGTTGTGAAACCTACTGTACATATGGGAATTCACAGCTGAACAGTTGAATGATGTGTGCAGCTGTTCTGCCACGAATTTGACACTTAGCTCGCTGCTGAATATTAGGGCTTGGGTAATGTACACTTGATTCTCGAGCATGGTGGATCGGAGCTCCTGAGACTGGAAGAGAGAAACCCGGAGCTTTTGAGCGCATAGCTTGTAATCAGTGGCTGGGAAAATCCTCCATGGCTAATCAAGTGCTTTACCAAAGTATTGCAGAAGGTTATTTGGATCATAGCTGGAGTGGAACCCTAGAAACCTAGAGACCCCAATCCTTACTCGATATCAACAGATGAACGGTGATTACTGCAACCCTGCATGTTTCCAAACATTCATTGTTTTGTACCAATTGGTACTGTCCGTTGGCCGATACTCCAAGACCTGGTAATATACCAGAAATCAGCCTGCCCATGGTTGTCCCAGATGCCATCATCATTTCTTGCAAGGATATTGCAATTTATCTCACATACTCTGGAGGTCGTAGAATTCTTGTAAAACACGCCATAATTGCTGTAGGGTCGAACCAAAGATTCATGTGCATTATACAAAACAAGCCCAATTTTCTTCTGGTATACCAAAACCACACTGCGATCGCCACCCAATGTCACATTCTTGTATACATTGTTGTCTTCTGGACACAAGCTGCAACACTCTAGAATATAATGCACCTTTTGAGAATGGGTTGCAAGGTGCCGGTTGTGCTTGATAATGCCAAGAATAGCTGGTCGAGCACGTTCTATCTCTTCTATGATCTGCGAATGCATATGGTTGTGAACTAAATGTATCAGAGATTCGACTTCTCTCTTCATCACGCAATCCTCATTTCCACTTTGCCTGAACATCCATAGCACTACGCAGGTGATTGTCAATAAAGGAGGGTCAATGTTGCTGACATTAAAATCTTCGCAGTTATGAACAGATTGTACAATAGACTCCAGCAGGTTTTTAGCACCATCCATATTTACACAAAGCACTTGGAGATGATGAAATTGGACCAATACACCCTTTGCATATATGCTTGTGCCTCTGCAAATTATCTCGTGGTACATGTCTAACACTTCACTGAGCACACAACTGGATTTCACAGTTCTCCATGCGTCTTGGGATGCTATATGCTCCAAGCTTGGTAACCAGGTCTTTCCATGAATCACGTGCGGCCTCGGTGGAAGGACAGAGACTCCGCGACCAACAAGGTCGTTTAGGGCTTCGAAGAACAAACCCTCAAACTGTCTTGTGGGATCCATGTCATTAATATTTATCTCCAGTAGCGCACATACACTGTAAACCAAGTCATTAAGCTTCTGGCATTCACGGTTGTTGCTGCCCACTTGCTTGCATACAAATTCCATGGTATATCGTAGGGTATTCACTGCATCTTTCCCGCTAAATTCTTTGTACCATAGCTGGATAATTGGCCTGACAGAATCCACAAGCTTAAGAACAAACGAAGCCACGGACAGAGGATTAAGTCTGTTTGCCGTGCATGGATGGGTGATCGATCCAGACCACGTTTTTAACTCCATATCACTAACATGGTCATACGCACGAAACAATTCATGGAGTTCATCCTCTGTTGTCACATCCATTTGTAACATATCACCTTGGAACCCTACAAAAGTGAGGGACGATGATATTATTGCCTCTTGCAATGTCCACACACGCCTAAACCATGGCATCTCTCTTAGTGTACTGGCCACCAAGCTCATTTCTTCCAAGGTGCTAATGTAAGGGCAATCAGGAGATGAGGAGCATTCCCCGACTGTCCCTAAATCTACTAGCAGCTGTGTAACACTTCGCAGAGCAGTCAAATGCACTTCATAGTTTCCAGTCAGAACCACAACAGCTTTTTCTGCATCCGCATACGTGTTGTACATATCCTTTACTTGCAAGCTTTTATCCAGTTCATCATCCTGCTTGATACATAAGCTGTCTATCCATATCTTGTCGAAGGCCTGTACTAGAGCTTTGCACTTTTGGTCAGATATCCAAGAAGCAACATTCCACCCTATTCCCTCTATGGTATTGCGCAAGTCCCCCCATGTGTGACTGATTGCAATATAACTGTCATTGCTTTGCTTTGGTCGCACCAATAACTCCCCATTGCACATGGTGAGCATTCTCCTCGCGCCAGCTTCTCCATATTCAAACCGTACCATGGTCTATGTTACATACTCTGTGCAGAACTAAGAATGTCCCAATTTCTTCTTGTTGCAAAGCCTGAACACCATGAAGGATGCATAAAAGAACTCTGCACACACATCAACCACTTTGAGGACTCATCAAAGAGACTGCAATTGCGTACTAGATTTAAGAGTAGCAAACACATCAAAGAGCAGTTCAACAAGAGAAGAATCATGGGTGTACCGACATTGAGATATTTTAAGAAATGGATGAACATTGCAAATAGGAAATTGAAAGTGTTCGGCTCAACTTCAGTTTGCCCAATTTGGGCTGGAACAACTCTAAAATGTGTTCACCCTGCTTCTAGACATGAATATCCAAAGGAATCTCAAAAGTGGCTTACAAATGCAAGGATGCTGTCAAGATAATTTGCTTCCTGTGAAATGGTGGCCTTCCTATAAAGATCAGACCCAATTGCAATCGATTGGCCTTTTCAATAGATCCTAAAAACGACGAGTTATGGTGAAATTTTTGCTTTGATGGTCCCTTCTGCATCACCAACAGATGCATTTGCCTCGCGTACTTGCAGTAACAGTAAGGCTTAAAAACTCTTTCATAATCCCACATGCAATGCTCTGTTTACAACCCTTTCAACTAGGAATCCAATTCCTGAAGACCAGAGTTTCAGGAATGCTCTGTATCCATGCAATGATTAGATGGTACGTATATTCATTATTGGCTTAATACCCCTCTAGAAGGATGTATAGCCTTATCATAGAGACACAAAGACTCTTATGTTATTGAGTACAACTCACATCAAAACAACTCAAATGTTGTAGCCCAACACATTCAAGACCATGCAGATTTCAAAGAACTCCTGGAAGGATTACATCCACTTTGGATCAGTTCAGACACGATGAGACTCAGGATTGAACTGTAAAAAACCCTAAACACATGGAAGTGGGAATACTGTTGAGTTGGGATGGAAGCGAAGCATTCCCAACGCCATCGAGGATCGCCACTCGAAGTATGGTCACTGTCAAGAGCTTGCAACCACCTTCGTTGTGATCGAAGTCTCACAATCTCTTGGGCACTCTCTATGAGATTGTGATTTGACCATTTTCTTGTGGGACACGTGCGTGACACGGATGCTCAGTTCCTTACCCGGATCAACCTTCGACCAGAAACTACCATCAAATTGTTGACAGAACTTTCTAGCTGTCCAATCAGCATCCACATTAAAGAGGCTGCCACACAGAAGATCGCTTCTACATTTGTTAGAACATCAGACAGATCCTCGAGGAAACCTAATTTCAACTTCATCCTCCACAACAGCCTAATCTTGAGATGAATCTACCCACAGAGCCCAAATTCTTTCCTCAAGAATTCGTCAGACAACTCTTTTTAATTGCACAGAAAGCACTGCAATTCACCTGCTAGATAACTTATGATCCGATTCCACCAAGACCTGGAAGCATGGATGTTCACACCACAGCTTCATCCGCATTTGCTAAAATTCAGCTCCGGCTCAATTTGCACCTCTCCAATTCAAGCACCACCCAGATGTAAGCCTTGCAAATGCATCTGCAAGAGTCCAGCTCTGGATGAAGAACTATGTGTGGGGCCTTGAACTGACACTTCCAGAATGGTCGCCTTGTTTGTTGGTCCTATGTAACTGAGCCGATTTTTTTTGGAAAAGCTCCTACATCCTGAAGGTAAGCGAGCCTAAAAGGGATATTTTTACCTCTGCATCCACTTCTCCTATGATATGAAACAAGCGATTAGTGCGAGATGGTTAGCAAATGCACATCACAGTTGTAGCCATTTTCCTCATCAATATTTGGTGGTCATGTTGTTGTCTTATTCATTATCAAAATGATGATTCGAATCTGTCTCATTAAAAGATCATACATGCACTTCCAATCGTGGTGTTGAAGTCTTACTTACCCTAGAATGGTTATCAAACTTTGAGGACATAGTCCATTCACTTTTAAGCACATGTCTTTTAGATGTCTGTTCTTAGATCCATTTTCCCGCACCTAACCACACAAAACTAGTAAGTAACTATATCAAGCCCGGTTACCAAGTTATGTGTGAATGTAAGAGGAACCTTGCATGTGATTTCCATTATATTATGATATGATGAGTACCTTGTAAACAATTTCAAAGGCTAATGGGCCTTTCATTCTCTACTAGAACTTGGTGCACATATATTATGGGAGTAGGCCTTATGTATTTGAATTTTTTGGTGGATAATGTTACTTATTTGGTGATATTAGATTGGAATGCATGTGATGTACTTTTTTTTGGCAAACTTTAGTTCATTAGGGAAGGACAGTGTAAATAGGTCTACAATGAACTAGAAAAGTTAAAAGACATGTGAATAGTGTGGTTATGGACAAGAGATTTAGAAAAGAGGGATTGCAAAGACTTTAGTCTGATAGGAAAGGCCATAACTCTTTGGGCAAGGCACATGGGTAATTGATTTTAGTATAAGGAGGAGACATTTTTTTGAGAGAAAGGGGGCGATATCATCTGACCAAAAGTACTGAACCTCTGTTGAAATTTTTACAGTTCATTCTTTGGGAGAATTTGGAAAGGATTATATGTGGAGTGAGGGATTTGCCCTTGAATAGAACTTGACCATTGTCTACTCTGATGTTGGTCAACCTAGGTGATTATAGTGGGGTTAATTTTTGTGTATACTCCTCGTGAGAAGTTTATAATCTTAAAAGTCCAATCAATAGTCTATGTGGAACGTTAATTAAGTGAAGGTCAATTTTGCTTTATGGAATGGAGTGGTTGCCAATTAAGTGGGATTTGAGTCGAAAAGAGAAAGATGTAAGTCCTATCACCTTGTAAATGTAGTATGGATTGGTCGTGGATAAATTGCAAGCCAACTGTCTCGATTCCTAATGAATTTGCAAGTGAACCCTCAAGATAGAGAAATAGTGGCTGGAGTTCTCTTCCGAATCCATAGAATGTGAAAGAACAATTGAGATTGAGGGGTGAGAGTAGAGGATATCAATCTCCTTGCTACCTAAGGATGGTACAACAATTTAATGTCACATGAAGGAGGTGAATACATATCAATTATATCTCCAGAAGAACTTTAAACAACCCACAGATCAAAGGATAGCTCACCAAGGTAGCACATGTGTGTCATTTCTCTACTAGTTGGGAACATGGACCAAGAGAATGAGTAACTCGAGACAATAGGCCGAAGAATTCCAATTGTGATAGGCTAATCAAGGGTCAAGTCATTGTTTGTGAATCTCAAAGATTTTAACCACCATCAAAGAGGGGAAGTAAATGACCCTCAAATTTCTAATGAGCCAATGCTTGGAACGTCGCCTATCTTGTGCATGTTGTTCTTCATAAAAGTAGGATGAGAAATCCCTAGACAACATGTATGCCTACTTTTCTAGAAAATCCTCGAGAGAAGATATTGTGTGGTATATTCACCAACTAAGAAAATCTGATGTCGGGTTATGTCATAGCCTTTGAGGGGACGACACTTCTATGTGAGCGGTGAGCGGAGAGTGGACAGAAAATAAAAATAGTAACTTATTTTGACTAATCAAAGGTTTTTTGCCAAAAGATTCAAATATACTAGGAACATTATAGATTCTTACCAAAATAGTAAAAATTTGTGACCTATTACTGTGGAATGCAAAGGCCAAGAAAAACAAAGGGGTCCTGAATTTGAAAAGTTCTAATTCAGTTTGGAAACCGGGAAATGCTAAAATGATAAAAGAAATTATAAAATAATAGTTAAGTATAGAATTGAAACCGAGGATGATGTCAAGAAAAAATCAATGAGAATGGCGTTTTTGAAATTGGTGCGATTGAAGATTGAGTCAATCAAAATACAAAGGGCGACTAACTTGCTTCGTTTTTATTCCATTACTTTTGTCTTTGTCCTATCTGTGGCTCAACTCTACATCTTGGACTACAACAATTCTTATTTATGGTCGAGGAAGTTGTCTTTAGCTGAATATATATGAACATTAAACACCCCCATACAAACTTTCGGGGGTGTCAGATCCGGGCGGGGGCAGCCCTCTCGGGGAATTTTTGAACCCGACCGAAAACTGCTGCCCGCCCCGCCCAACTTCGAAAAAAACATTGCCCTTGCATTCTTGAAGGCCGCTTGACTACAAATCCCATATTGAGTGCACTTCACCTTCAAGTGTTCACAACAAATTTCAAACGACAAACAGAGGAAAAACCATCAAAAATGGAAAAGGAAGCTCGGATATCAATCGGCCGGGGCGGATATCGGACTACTATGTGAAGTTAAATTACCAAGTTAGTAAGTCATTTAGATTAGTAAGTTATGTGGGAGGCAAGTAAACATTAGTAGTATTATGAGAAAAATTAGTAAGCCACATAGCAAGCCACTTAGGATTAGTGGGCTTCATGGTGAAAAACACTCGCCTAGGCCACATGGGTGAGGCAAACAGAGGTGGAAGTAATTAAGGGCCAAAAGATGACTCCTTGGTTAGCCTTAAAAATCCTCCCTTACCTAGATATTACATATGTAGATTTTAGGCTACAATCTACCACATTTTGAATGTAAAAGAAGATGAGAATTATATGTGCTCTCTTTGAGGATGCCGAAAGAGTTATCCTCATCTTCTTAGAGAAATTAAAGATATGATGAAGGTAGAGACATATGCATACGATGGGAGAGGAGAGAGACATGTTTGCTGGCCTAGGATGGGAGAAGGAGATTAGAAATTTAGGAGATCCCCATATTCCTTTTAATCCATCGCAGGAACGTGACAAAAGTGTTGCAAAGCGATGTGGTGATGACTACGAGATGATTCCGTTTTCGCAGTCCACACAACCATGGAAGTGGAGGGTGGAGTAGAAAGAGCGGCAACAATATGCAAAAAAGGATAAGATGCGGGCGGATGTGATGGAAAAGGACTCAACAAGTTGTGTGGACAGTGAGCCAGATGATGCGATTGATTTGAGTGTTGACAAGTCCATCGATGTGGAGGAGGAGGTCAAGATAGTAGTCAAATCTTCGAGGTCTTTGTTGTTTCGCGAGAGGGTGAAAAGATTATCGCCACATCGCCGTTCGTTGAAGGAGCGGATGAAGGACTGAACGGTTTGCTACATTGATTTACTTCGGCCAGGTCCACCTCCATCAAGAACGGACGATGAGCTGAAGCCATAAGCATCTAGGAGGTTGGCACAACGGAGGTTGTCAGCCATAAACCTCCACCCTTTTGCGTCTGTAGTCCGAGTGGAAGTTTATGGCTCACATGCATTCGTTAATCCTTAGCCTCGGAAACTCCATACTCATGATCCAATGAATTCAAATGCAACACACACTCTTTTTATTTAACTCCACAGGGCATTAGTATTGAAAAATACTTATGCACCTCTGATGTTCATTACACACAACCACACCAACTTCTTCTTCCTATTCAAGTCCACTACCTAGCAAGTATGAACTTCAACTAACCAATCTGACTCCTAGAAACCTAAGGCAACCCCCCCACACTTTAGGGGTTCCTTGAGCCTCACTTACTACACCCCTACTAGTCCCACTCCTTACTTAGCTTCTACACTCGGGGTTTATCTCAACTCTAACCAAACCCACCACTAAATTGTAGTCAAATCATGGCCGAGGCCTACACCTGGTCCACATCAAACTCTGGCCAAGGCCCCTGGATTCCTCGCCTTCGAGTTTGGCCTAAACCCCTGGCTGCTCATCCGTCAAACTCTGGTCCAAACCTCGGCCGAAGCCCTTGGATGCCTCGCCTTCGAGTCTGGCCCAACCTAGCACCTGATTCACATTAATCTCTGGCCTAAGCCTCGACTGCTCAACCTTCAAACTTTGGTCCAAACCTCGGCCGAAGCCCCTGGATGCCTCGCCCTCGAGTCTGGCTGAAGGCCACCCTTGATACACATTCTGCCCTGGCCGAAGCCCACACCTAATACACATTCTGCCCTGGCCGAGGCCCCTGGATTCCTCGCCTTCGAGTTTGACCTAGGCCTACCTTGATCACCGAGGCCCCTGGTTGCTTGACCTTCTGCCTCCGAGAGTGCCCAACTCCTTCCCCGCTTCCCAGTGTCCTCGTCCCTGGAACCATCCCTCAACTACCAAAAATCTAGTAAAGATCAGGCCCCCCCTTCGACCTCTCTTAGTTTCCACCCCATCTCGGGCCTTCACCTCCCCTTAAAGGGGCACGGACGACACTTGTATGTGAGCGTAGAGCGGAGAGCGGAGAGCGGAGAGCGGAGATTTGGAGAGCGGAGAGCGTAGAAGATATAATAATAGCAAACTTGAAATGCCAAAAAAAGACATTTGTAAATATAGACTGGAATATACCTGGAATATTCTTGAATCTGCCAAATATAGTAAAAAAAGGACCTATTTCCGTGGAGGGTAAAGGCCCGGAATTTGGAATGGTCTCATTAAGTTTGGAAACCGTGAGGTGGTTGAATTATTAAAACCAAGGATGATCACAAGAAAAAATCAATGAAAATTGATTTTCGGAGATTGGTATAATTGAAGAATGAGTCAATCAAAATACAAAGGAATCAAAATAATTAACTTCCTTTGTTTGGATTCATCACTTTTCTCTTTGTCTTATATGTGAGTCAACTCTATAGCTTGGACTTTAGCAATTATTGTGTGTGGCCGAATAGATTATATATTGGACTCTTACCCAACATCATTGTATATACACTTGCATACAATGGGTGATGAAAGAGATATGTTTGCTGGATTAGGATGGGAGAAGGAAATAAGGAGTCTAGCAGATCCTCATATTCCGGTTAATTTATCGCCGGAATTTTCGTTTGCTGCTGGAAATCGAAGTAGTGATGACTATGACCTGACTCCATTTTCGCAGTCTACACAAGCATGGAGGTGGAGGACGCGGGAGGAGCAAAAACAACGCGAGCAAAAAAAAAAGAGGCAAGAAGATGTGCCGGAGAAGGACGCTGATTTGGATGAAGACAAATCGAACGAGACGGAGGAGGAGGTGAAGGTTATAGGGGAATCTTCGAAGTCTCTTTCATTTCGCGAACGGATGAGGGGAATGACGCCGCATCATCTTCCGCTAAAGGAACGAATGAAAGATAAGACAGTTTCTTATATGGATTTGCTTCGACCGGGTCCACCTCCCTCGGATTCATCCAAGAAGTATGCAAAACGGAAATAGAGTTGATAGACATAGGAAGCATTGTAATCATACCTTTAGTATATCAATAAATTATTGCAATTGGTTTCGGCGGTGACGGTTCTTGGAAAGGAGGGATCTGGAAGAGATAAGAGTACCCAAAATGTAGTGAACCATGAAAGGGACATGGTTGAAAGAGGTGTGTCCAAATTCGATGACTCGAATTTGGCCACACCTCTTTCAACCATGCTCCTTTCATAGTTCACTACATTTTGTGTACTCTATGCGGAGTAGAGCTACAGATGAAGAGTCACTTCAATGCGCTGGAGGCCGAAGAGAAACGTCATGTATCTTAAATTGTTGATGCTTGAATGTGTATCCAGATAATTTAGGCAGTCTTGTAAATATATATTTTCTGCCTAAGCTGGTAGGAAGCATTGTAATACACAATTTTGAAGTAAATAAAAATAATCATTGAGATTATACCTTTATTATATCAATCAATTATTGCTTCACAAGATGTCCAGAAATGGACACAAATATCATAGCCTAATGTAGTGCTAGGCTGAGAGGAATTCTAGGAAGTTGAATGTGTCAAGAGACCTCCCTCCATGATGAGTTTGACCTCATTGAAGCTAAATGTCGGGGCGTGTATGAACAAATTTACATCCGCATCCAAATTAGAAACCTTGACGTAGATGTAATACAGATGCTTACAATTCATATAAGAATTCCGTTTGCGGCCGAACTTGGAAATCATATCCAAGAAGTATGGGCAGTTGCATTCTGGAAGAGAACTCACTGTGACTTGGTAGATGGGTGGCTGCGGTTCTGACTTGGACTGCAGTGTGATAATGCAACCAAATCCCGGTTGAGGGATCATAGTTAACTTGAGAACAGTAGCATGCATAGCTTCAGCAGATGCCACCATCTGCCTCTGCTTTGCGGAAGGAGCGCTACTGGATCGCCGAACAAGTTTGGACAATCTTGTCGTAGGGATGGCGTCGGGGTTTTCTGGAACACGGATTCGAGACATATCCAGCGGGGTCGCAGAGTTGGTGAAGAGTCGAGACGGTGTGATGCGCTCCTTTGGTGGGAGTTGAAAACCTGCGTTCTCAAGCGCGAAGATCTCCGAGCGGGTGAGGTTGGTACCAATCTTCACGGGCCAGATTGGGGGGATAGGAGGCTTCTGGTCATTAGCAGAGAACGGCATGACCCATTTCCGACGAGGGCCCTTGACGCAACGCTCGATGTCGTCTGGGCAAAAGACAAAGTCTGCGCTTCATAGATTGGAGTTTGTAATGATGCCACATACCGGTGTAGGTGGGCGCAGGGACGCTCTTGTTATTGGTGACGATTCTTGCGGTGCATTTTTTTTTCGTGCCCGCATGATTAGCCCAACAAGACTTTCCAGAGGTATAGGGTATGCGGGCAATATGCCAAAGAGAGACATCTACTTTGGTTTCTTGCACTGCGGTGACACGCTGGAAACCAAGTCCTGCAGGTGAAGGCACTTGAACCTCTTGTACAGAGGGGGAAGACTCCTCAATGATAGTAGGCAGTGTTTCAGGTTGAGAGCGAGTGACTCGCTTAGCAGGGGGAGGGCGAGAGAAGTTCACTGTATCGGGACGGTGGGTCTCGCCATCATCACCAATTGGAGTGTCGGGTCTTCGCTTCTGCGATCCAAACACCTCGGCGCCCTCAAGGTGGGGATCGCGAGTGCAAAACTCTTCCCCACCGGGCATTTCAAGCAAGACCTTCTGCAACACTGTCGGGTCGCCAGTACGCTGAGCTCGACGTTGAGCACCTCTCAGCTTTAGTTCTTCTTTGCTTGGACCATCACCGCCACTTCCACCTTTAAGGAATTGGTAGTATGCCACAACCTGTAAGAAGGCGCGAATGTAGTCGTCAACCGTAGCCACGTATAAATCTCCACCCTTGTTGCCGGAGGCTTGAAGCCACTTGTTGTGGACAGACTCCGCAAGATTGCAGGACGGCATCTCGGCCAACTGGTCTTGGGTTAAAACCTTTTCCTGAATGGACAAATCAAGTATTAATATAAATGTACACAGAGAGGAAAACGAAGCCAAGAAAAACCAATAATGAATTATGACGGAGATGTACCAATTCCATGAAACCACCCCATTGAAGGTAGCGGAAGTGCCAGAAAGCAAGCCAGAGCTGAAGATGCTTGAGACCGTCTTCACTTGTACAATTGGATGAAGCCCACCAAGCTTTGATAGCTAGGTACCTAGTCTCCGCCTCTTGCATAGATGAGGCATTTCGATATTGAAGGCAAAGGTGTCTATGTTGGTCTTGCAACTCATGCTTTATATATGATTTCGTATGTTTCTCGAGCGATTGTTTCCAATGAAAAAAACAAGTGCGCTCACGACCCTCCATTGGAACTTTGGGATCTCCAGAACCATACACAGTGCGAACAGCGTTCCAATTGGCTTGGGCACTGTCGGCCATGAAGCCTATAAAGTTTGGATGTGGGATACCGTGGCGGGCCATGACGTGGTTGAGGTTCTGCCAGAAGAGAACTTGGGCATCCTTATCCTCCGATTGGAAATCACAGCATGAAATGGTCATGACCCGTTGATAAGTCCCATCGTATACATGAGCGGCCATGGTGGTCCACCCTTTGACCCGCTTCACGTGATCGGACATCATCCACGCATTCTCGAGGTCCCCCCCCGGTTGCATCCGACGAACCAAATCCACACCACTTCCAGGACCAACCTCGGACATCTTGAAGACGAACACCTTGTCTGTATCGTCACCTTGTCCTGGGAATTGGTTGCGTTGGACGTAAGCCCAATTGCTAACGCCCCGGAGCTTTGCGATGCCATCCATAACCCCGAACCTCCTCAAATATTTGAAGGAGGTAACCTTAGAGCGAAGGTTAGGGGAATTTAACTCTCTACAACTTTCGAACACAGGTTCGAGCTCTTTCAAGGAGAGGAGACGTTGCGTGACATTATCGCCAGAAAGAAGGAACTCACCAACAATGTCCTTGCTGGCTTCAAGCACGATCTTGCTGTGAGTGGCTTGAGGCATACGCTCAACATGCTCCTCGATAAGTGCATTGATACGCTTCCGACTGTCTCTGCAGTCTCCAACCTTCACTGGGTGTTGATGAGTACCGATATGAATGCAGGCTCTTTGAGAAGACTCCTTCCCATGGACGTAGAAGATTTTGGCATCGCACAGAGCAATGCATTTGGGGGGTTGTTTGCAGATCCTGCAGACAAGAGTAGATCGGGATGGCACAATGCCAGAGAGAGGGAAAAGATCTTTAGTGAAACCCTCAAATTCCGTGTCATTAACCTTAGAGGTACGATGGGCGCGTTGAAGGTAATCACAACTAGGGTTTTGGCATTGGAGGTGGCCAACACAGGCAGAGGAACGAAAAGCAAGGCCAACGTCGTTGGTAATGTTGGTGGTTTGAGTCTTGGTCCAAACATGGCCATCATATTGCTTGTCCATGCCGTCCAACGACTTGGCTCTCGATTGAGATGAAGAGAATTCAGCGGCAGGGAGGACAAATAACTGGGTACCATCGAAACGAGGGGGGAGGTGATTAACCTCTTGGATTTTGAGTTTATCGTAATCCAATTTCTTGAGGACATTCTTACAACCAGGCATAGAACCAAGACGACGAAGACATTGAACAATAGGTTGAGGAGGTTCGGACGCAGACGGTACAGAAGGAGTGGAAGGAAAAGAGGGAGAAAGAGAAGGCGTTACAAAGGAAGCAGAAGGAAAGAAAGAAGGGGAATCATGGAAAACAGCCTTCTGCAATGATACATCATCATTCGAAGAATCAGACAAGTCTATAACGTCGTCTAAACCGGGCTCTGTCTTGACACTTATTACCGGCGGGGTGCTAAAGTCAGCAGTCGACGATCGAAGAGGAGCAAGGATTTTTGTTGACTCTCCCAGCTGAGAATCTGGCCAGCCACAAACCCTATACTTTCCCGGGCCAAGCTCCCACACTACATTGCCATTGTCAGTTACCTTGGAGGTCTCATGGAAGGTATGAATAAGCAATCCAATATCAGGATGGGAGATCTCACGTTCTACCCATATTGTACTTGCCTGCAAAGAGAACCTAATGCTAAGATGAAGGCATGAGACAACAGCAATACCTGCTGCATCAATAGGGAACAGAATAGGGACCCCGATGCCATTGGAACGAAGCTCGGCCATCTCAGAGACGGGAGGAATAATTGAGGTGGAAGCCATGAAGGCAGACAATGAAAACGTAAAGGAACAAAAATTTGAAGATCCATAAAGAAGGAGAATGGTGATAACGATGAGGTTATAAAGAAATAAGCATAATTAGCAGAGAGAGACAAACTTGTCAGGCATACTAAAAAAAGATAGCCCTAATTAGGAACACGGTTGGGCGATAGTGAAGCGCGCCTAACATCGGGAGTTATCGCAATTATATACGGAGAGGAATGAGATTGCCCACTTTCTTTCCAATGTTTGAGGTTGATGCGGTGAGGTTGTGGAAAGGAAATAGAGCGAGTAGGTTTGAATCACGGGAGGGTTGAACACATGAAGGAAATAGGGAATTCACAACCTCCGACAGCGGAACCATCTAAGAAAAAGAAGAGGAGGCGAACGTCTACACATTACACCGACAAGAAGAGAAACAGGGTGAGGACACAGAAGACACAGGCAAGGAAGGCGCCAATCGAGGGCCGTGGGACGCCTGAGGATTTGAGCGAAAGCATAAAAGACCTGCGGAAACCTTCGTGGAGGCTAGATTGTGAAATTCCGCCTTTTCACTTATCACCAATTGTAGAAGAGGCGGACGGAAGTAAACCGCGGTCAATGGCAGAAGGGGAGGAGTTGGGAATTGACAGCATCCAAGAAGATTCACGCGAACACACGAACTCTAGCAGTGTCGTACGTATTCTTGGGATCTACAAATATTCTGTTGATTTAGCACATAATGAAAATGGTAGTACAAATTCAACGCTGAATTTTTTTTTTTTTAAGTATTCGGGTTTCTTATCATTGTTATAACCATTGGGACGCTGGTAAATATAGGCGGATGGGGAAAGTGGAGATAGTGGAAATATCCACGAAGAAAACAACGAGGAGGTAGCACAAGAAATTGAGAAGGGGTTAGATGAGCGAGAACCGGTGTCGGGACAGCCAACAATTCAAGGAAAAGAAAATATGAAGGCGTCCAAGAGGAAAGTGGCAAAGGAAGAGCTCAGATCGAATTTGATGGGAGACCGAGAAAGAGAGGAGGGAGGAGACTTAGGAACTGAAACCCTCGTTCAAGATAATGTGACACATCCTCCAAGAATTCTGCGAAGCAAGGCGGGCGGAACACAACCAACATCAAGGCGAGGGCGTGGACGCGGGAGAGGAATGGCAGAGGTAAACCTCGGCGATTCGAGGACCACTCCACTAACGCCGCCAGGGGACGGGACATCTGAAGACAGTGGAGCCGATGTCGGGGCAACAGTGGAGGGCATACTTCAAAATCTGGTAAGGCGTCGGCTACATGGAATGTCCACTTAACATACTGACGGCGATGTATTGTTTTGGGTTTAGGAGGATTTGAGATGTAGGGTTTCAAGCAAATGAGAGGGATTATACGTTCTCAAACACCAATGAATGTTCCAGTGGCATGCTGTCGGCCATCCAGTTTGGCATGCTCTAGGCCAATCACCTTATTTACATGCGGCCACTCTAGACTTATTCGCGGCCATTCCACTAGATTTACTTTCGGCCATTGCGCTATACTTAGTCTTGGCCAATCCAAGTAGGGTTTGGGTGAGAGAATGTGTTAGAACAACCAAAAAGGTAGGTGCATGGAGGAATACTTTCGGCCTTTGGTTAGGCTAGTGGATAACGAGCATTCGGATGAGAAGGAGAGTTGGAGGTGCTCTCGGCCATCTCAAGTTTGAGGTGCTCCCAGCCATTTCAGGTTTTGAGGCACTCTCGGCCATTTCAGGTTATACTAGGATATGTGTATGAATGTGCAAAGAGGCGAGGCCTCATTCTAGAGTGCAAAATTTGATTTCAGAATATTGAATATATGTTTGGATTTGAGGCACTCTCGGCCATTTCAGATTATGCTAGGGTATGTGAACGAGTTGTGGGAAGAGGCCTCGGATCCGAGGCCTCATTCTAGAGTGCACAAACTGATTTCTTAACGGGGGCTAATATGATGATTTTGAGGCCCTCTCGGCCATTTCAGGTTATGCTAGGGTATTTGTATGACTTGTGGGAAGAGGCCTCGGATCCGAGGCCTCATTCTAGAGTGCACAAACTGATTTCTTAAGGGGGGCCAATATGATGATTTTGAGGCCCCCTCGGCCATTTCAGGTTCTGCTAGGGTATTTGTATGAATGTGGGAAGAGGCCTCGGATCCGAGGCCTCATTCTAGAGTGCACAAACTGATTTCTTAAGGGGGGGGCAATATGATGATTTTGAGGCCCGCTCGGCCATTTCAGGTTATGCTAGGGTATTTGTATGAGTTGTGGGAAGAGGCCTCGGATCCGAGGCCTCATTCTAGAGTGCACAAACTGATTTCTTAAGGGGGGCCAATATGATGATTTTGAGGCCCTCTCGGCCATTTCAGGTTCTGATAGGCTAAGTGTATGACTTGTGGGAAGAGGCCTCGGATCCGAGGCCTCATTCTAGAGTGCACAAACTGATTTCTTAAGGGGGGCCAATATGATGATTTTGAGGCCCTCTCGGCCATTTCAGGTTCTGATAGGCTAAGTGTATGACTTGTGGGAAGAGGCCTCGGATCCGAGGCCTCATTCTAGAGTGCACAATCTGATTTCTTAAGGGGGGCTAATATGATGATTTTGAGGCCCCCTCGGCCATTTCAGGTTATGCTAGGGTATTTGTATGAGTTGTGGGAAGAGGCCTCGGATCCGAGGCCTCATTCTAGAGTGCACAAACTGATTTCTTAAGGGGGGCCAATATGATGATTTTGAGGCCCTCTCGGCCATTTCAGGTTCTGATAGGCTAAGTGTATGACTTGTGGGAAGAGGCCTCGGATCCGAGGCCTCATTCTAGAGTGCACAATCTGATTTCTTAAGGGGGGCTAATATGATGATTTTGAGGCCCCCTCGGCCATTTCAGGTTATGCTAGGGTATTTGTATGAATGTGGGAAGAGGCCTCGGATCCGAGGCCTCATTCTAGAGTGCACAAACTGATATCTTAAGGGGGGCCAATATGATGATTTTGAGGCCCTCTCGGCCATTTCAGGTTCTTATAGGCTAAGTGTATGACTTGTGGGAAGAGGCCTCGGATCCGAGGCCTCATTCTAGAGTGCACAAACTGATTTCTTAAGGGGGGCCAATATGATGATTTTGAGGCCCTCTCGGCCATTTCAGGTTCTGATAGGCTAAATGTATGACTTGTGGGAAGAGGCCTCGGATCCGAGGCCTCATTCTAGAGGGCACAATCTGATTTCTTAAGGGGGGCTAATATGATGATTTTGAGGCCCCCTCGGCCATTTCAGGTTATGCTAGGGTATTTGTATGAGTTGTGGGAAGAGGCCTCGGATCCGAGGCCTCATTCTAGAGTGCACAATCTGATTTCTTAAGGGGGGCTAATATGATGATTTTGAGGCCCTCTCGGCCATTTCAGGTTATGCTAGGGTATTTGTATGAGTTGTGGGAAGAGGCCTCGGATCCGAGGCCTCGGATCCGAGGCCTCATTCTAGAGTGCACAAACTGATTTCTTAAGGGGGGCCAATATGATGATTTTGAGGCCCTCTCGGCCATTTCAGGTTCTGATAGGCTAAGTGTATGACTTGTGGGAAGAGGCCTCGGATCCGAGGCCTCATTCTAGAGTGCACAAACTGATTTCTTAAGGGGGGCTAATATGATGATTTTGAGGCCCCCTCGGCCATTTCAGGTTATGCTAGGGTATTTGTATGAGTTGTGGGAAGAGGCCTCGGATCCGAGGCCTCATTCTAGAGTGCACAAACTGATTTCTTAAGGGGGGCCAATATGATGATTTTGAGGCCCTCTCGGCCATTTCAGGTTCTGATAGGCTAAGTGTATGACTTGTGGGAAGAGGCCTCGGATCCGAGGCCTCATTCTAGAGTGCACAATCTGATTTCTTAAGGGGGGCTAATATGATGATTTTGAGGCCCCCTCGGCCATTTCAGGTTATGCTAGGGTATTTGTATGAATGTGGGAAGAGGCCTCGGATCCGAGGCCTCATTCTAGAGTGCACAAACTGATATCTTAAGGGGGGGCAATATGATGATTTTGAGGCCCTCTCGGCCATTTCAGGTTCTTATAGGCTAAGTGTATGACTTGTGGGAAGAGGCCTCGGATCCGAGGCCTCATTCTAGAGTGCACAAACTGATTTCTTAAGGGGGGCCAATATGATGATTTTGAGGCCCTCTCGGCCATTTAAGGTTCTGATAGGCTAAGTGTATGACTTGTGGGAAGAGGCCTCGGATCCGAGGCCTCATTCTAGAGTGCACAATCTGATTTCTTAAGGGGGGCTAATATGATGATTTTGAGGCCCCCTCGGCCATTTCAGGTTATGCTAGGGTATTTGTATGACTTGTGGGAAGAGGCCTCGGATCCGAGGCCTCATTCTAGAGTGCACAATCTGATTTCTTAAGGGCGGCCAATATGATGATTTTGAGGCCCTCTCGGCCATTTCAGGTTCTTATAGGCTAAGTGTATGACTTGTGGGAAGAGGCCTCGGATCCGAGGCCTCATTCTAGAGTGCACAAACTGATTTCTTAAGGGGGGCCAATATGATGATTTTGAGGCCCTCTCGGCCATTTCAGGTTCTGATAGGCTAAGTGTATGACTTGTGGGAAGAGGCCTCGGATCCGAGGCCTCATTCTAGAGTGCACAATCTGATTTCTTAAGGGGGGCTAATATGATGATTTTGAGGCCCCCTCGGCCATTTCAGGTTATGCTAGGGTATTTGTATGACTTGTGGGAAGAGGCCTCGGATCCGAGGCCTCATTCTAGAGTGCACAATCTGATTTCTTAAGGGCGGCCAATATGATGATTTTGAGGCCCTCTCGGCCATTTCAGGTTCTTATAGGCTAAGTGTATGACTTGTGGGAAGAGGCCTCGGATCCGAGGCCTCATTCTAGAGTGCACAAACTGATTTCTTAAGGGGGGCCAATATGATGATTTTGAGGCCCTCTCGGCCATTTCAGGTTCTGATAGGCTAAGTGTATGACTTGTGGGAAGAGGCCTCGGATCCGAGGCCTCATTCTAGAGTGCACAATCTGATTTCTTAAGGGGGGCTAATATGATGATTTTGAGGCCCCCTCGGCCATTTCAGGTTATGCTAGGGTATTTGTATGAATGTGGGAAGAGGCCTCGGATCCGAGGCCTCATTCTAGAGTGCACAAACTGATATCTTAAGGGGGGCCAATATGATGATTTTGAGGCCCTCTCGGCCATTTCAGGTTCTTATAGGCTAAGTGTATGACTTGTGGGAAGAGGCCTCGGATCCGAGGCCTCATTCTAGAGTGCACAAACTGATTTCTTAAGGGGGGCCAATATGATGATTTTGAGGCCCTCTCGGCCATTTAAGGTTCTGATAGGCTAAGTGTATGACTTGTGGGAAGAGGCCTCGGATCCGAGGCCTCATTCTAGAGTGCACAATCTGATTTGTTAAGGGGGGCTAATATGATGATTTTGAGGCCCCCTCGGCCATTTCAGGTTATGCTAGGGTATTTGTATGACTTGTGGGAAGAGGCCTCGGATCCGAGGCCTCATTCTAGAGTGCACAATCTGATTTCTTAAGGGCGGCCAATATGATGATTTTGAGGCCCTCTCGGCCATTTCAGGTTCTTATAGGCTAAGTGTATGACTTGTGGGAAGAGGCCTCGGATCCGAGGCCTCATTCTAGAGTGCACAAACTGATTTCTTAAGGGGGGCCAATATGATGATTTTGAGGCCCTCTCGGCCATTTCAGGTTCTGATAGGCTAAGTGTATGACTTGTGGGAAGAGGCCTCGGATCCAAGGCCTCATTCTAGAGTGCACAAACTGATTTCTTAAGGGGGCCAATATGATGATTTTGAGGCCCTCTCGGCCATTTCAGGTTCTGATAGGCTAAGTGTATGACTTGTGGGAAGAGGCCTCGGATCCGAGGCCTCATTCTAGAGTGCACAAACTGATTTCTTAAGGGGGGCCAATATGATGATTTTGAGGCCCTCTCGGCCATTTCAGGTTCTGATAGGCTAAGTGTATGACTTGTGGGAAGAGGCCTCGGATCCGAGGCCTCATTCTAGAGTGCACAAACTGATTTCTTAAGGGGGGCCAATATGATGATTTTGAGGCCCTCTCGGCCATTTCAGGTTCTGATAGGCTAAGTGTATGACTTGTGGGAAGAGGCCTCGGATCCGAGGCCTCATTCTAGAGTGCACAAACTGATTTCTTAAGGGGGGCTAATATGATGATTTTGAGGCCCCCTCGGCCATTTCAGGTTATGCTAGGGTATTTGTATGAATGTGGGAAGAGGCCTCGGATCCGAGGCCTCATTCTAGAGTGCACAAACTGATTTCTTAAGGGGGGCCAATATGATGATTTTGAGGCCCTCTCGGCCATTTCAGGTTCTGATAGGCTAAGTGTATGACTTGTGGGAAGAGGCCTCGGATCCGAGGCCTCATTCTAGAGTGCACAATCTGATTTCTTAAGGGGGGCTAATATGATGATTTTGAGGCCCTCTCGGCCATTTCAGGTTATGCTAGGATATTTGTATGAGTTGTGGGAAGAGGCCTCGGATCCGAGGCCTTATTCTAGAGTGCACAAACTGATTTCTTAAGGGGGGCCAATATGATGATTTTGAGGCCCTCTCGGCCATTTCAGGTTCTTATAGGCTAAGTGTATGACTTGTGGGAAGAGGCCTCGGATCCGAGGCCTCATTCTAGAGTGCACAAACTGATTTCTTAAGGGGGGCCAATATGATGATTTTGAGGCCCTCTCGGCCATTTCAGGTTCTGATAGGCTAAGTGTATGACTTGTGGGAAGAGGCCTCGGATCCGAGGCCTCATTCTAGAGTGCACAATCTGATTTCTTAAGGGGGGCTAATATGATGATTTTGAGGCCCCCTCGGCCATTTCAGGTTATGCTAGGGTATTTGTATGAGTTGTGGGAAGACGCCTCGGATCCGAGGCCTCATTCTAGAGTGCACAAACTGATTTCTTAACGGGGGCTAATATGATGATTTTGAGGCCCTCTCGGCCATTTCAGGTTATGCTAGGGTATTTGTATGAGTTGTGGGAAGAGGCCTCGGATCCGAGGCCTCATTCTAGAGTGCACAAACTGATTTCATATTTTCGAGTCTATGGTGTGTGGAAGGAGGTTTGGGTTTTTGTTTTTTTATGGTCACTAAAATATTGACCTTGCTTTTTGAAATTCTCATTCTCTTCATGTTCTTAGGAAATGGACTCTTCACAAGGCGCTCAATCGCAACCCGAATTTGGAGAGGATGTTGTTGTTGAGGCTCCGTTGGTTGAAGTTGAAGCCGTCCAGGTGGATGCTTTTAATTCAGAAGGCGAAATGCAAGTAGAGGTAAGTTGGATGGTTGTTGAGTGATGTGTTTAGCAAATTTCTTGTGTTCAAGCATTCTTAGCATTCAGTTCTTGTTTGTGATTTTGTTAGGCTCTCCCAATGAGTGACGATGCCGTGCAAGCTGTTTCCGACACCGATCCTGTTGTGTGTGAACTTGAGCTTCGGAAATCACAAAAGGAAGATTCCGTTGGTGTTATCCAACGCCTCCGGATTAAGCCAACGGGTAAGTCCCGTTTATCCATTCCTTTGTGCCGCTTGAGAGCCCTCCCTCTTGTCCGTCCTATCAGTGAGGTTGAGGTGCAGCGCTTGGAATGTGAGTTTGTAATGGGATACCGAGAGGGTGATCAAGTTCTTTACGTTTCTATTTTCAACGATGTTCCCGTGGACCTTCCCATTCCCCCTGGCATCATGGCCTCTTGGAGCCCCCTTTGGCAAGAGGCCTCCGCAGAATTTGATACCAAGCTCAAGCTGGATCCGGATCTCGCACATTTCGCGGGGAAGATGTTCTTCGTTTGGGAAGGCAATCATCGTCTCACTGCTTGGTGGAGGCATGTCAATAACCACCACCCCGATGAAAAGAGTTGGCATATCTCGGTGGACTGCATAATTGTTGACCCTAGAGGCTACACTGGTGTATTCCTCAATGCCATGAGCGACATTAATTGGTAAACTCACTCACTTATTCATTCATTTTGCATTTTTTATTCAATTTTTTTGCATTATTTTCAGTGCAACTTCCTCACATACTTTGTCTCAGGTCAACCGAGCATGATTATGTCAAAGCAAATATTCCGGCCAAGCTTCTTCGAATCCGCACTTTTGGAAGGTTAGAATTGTCCACCTTCAAGGATCTCATATCGCCAGCTGACTACAAAGCATGCGAGAAAATAAAGGAGAGTCGCCCAACTTGGTACACCTTGACGGCTGATGTGTTCGTTAAGTTTCTTTACAAGGTATGGTTTTGTGCATTCAATCATTTATAGCTTCCAACATAGACAATCTCCTTTAATATAAACTCACCAAGTTCTATCTCGCAGAGAGACATTTCAGCTCAAGCAGACATTGCAGTGAGGCATTACCGTGAGACGACACCAGTTGCAGAGAGATCAGCCACTGAGATTTGGAATGTTATGACCAAAGCCCAAGAGAGAACAATTAAGAGTATTCGGGCCCGTTCTTTTGAGAAGTACATATCCGTTGCACACCCTGACAATGGAGATGATTTCTTTCATGAGGTACTGTCTTCATCTCAAATCACTCTAGAATCCAACTCATCCCATTCAAGCATTGACTCTCTTTATCTCAAATCATTTTTTCTTCGTGCACAGATTGACCGCCATTTTAATGAGTTCTCGTCGACGGACATGACAATTGAAAAATTACAAAAAATTGTCACATGTCCGGTCGAAGCTTCGTTCAAAGCTAAGTGGCTTCATTGGTGGAACGCCCCTCTTCCTGAAAGGTTAGATAACAAGTTCCCCGTCGACAAGCCTTTGAGGGAGAGGGCTTTGGACGACTGGCTACACAAGGCGTCCTTTTGGGCTCAGGTAAATCCCTTTCTCGGCCTTCTTTGATTTCATTTTCCTTTATTGGAGTTATCTCGTATCTAATCATCTCCCTCTACAGTTGGAGAAGGAAGTCGCGGTTGAAATTGAGACCTTAGAGGAAAGCCTCTCCGTGGACATTGATTGGGACGCATCAGAAACTATCCTTCGCCCTCGTGAATACGTTGATCACTGGCGGATTATCCTTTGGGACAAGGCCTTCAAGCCTTACCTCGGCGATAAACCTAACATCGGCTTTGCCAAAGGTGATAACCTCTTGGAGTTCGAGGAGGGGTCACTCGCTGTCAAGCGTGTGGCGTATCGGTAATATATCTATCATCTTCTCGCACCTATCCTTATTCTCATTTCTTGCTTTTTTTCTTGTTTTTCTTACTTTCTTGTTTTGTCATGTAGGTATATTATGAGAGAGTTGGTTGAGAAAAATGCATTGGCCTCGTCTTCCTTGCCGGAGTACCTCTCGGACTGGGTGAATGTTTATTCTAGCCTTTGTGTGTACACGTCGGCGCAAACAAGCAAGTTCTCCGAATTGCACTTGCAGGGTGGTGGATGGTACTTGGATTGTGCTGCAGGATTCGTCCCCGGGGAAGAGAAGGCTTTGTTTGCTAGCCTAGTGGGTAGTGCTCCGGATGATAACATTCTCAGCTTGGACGAGCCTGATATCGTTGAGCTTCCCCCTCCTCCTCCTAAGGCACCAAGAGGAAAGGGCAAAGCAAAGAAGTCTGCCACTCAAGCATCTTCCCAAGTTCTCACTCGGTCAGCTTCCAAGACCCCGGTTGAGCCACCCACTCTCCCACACAGTCCATCTTTCGCTCCATCCGTTGCTCCCTCTCTTGCTCCCTCTCTTACTCCATCTGCATTTCGTCCACAACCTCTTGACACTCCATCTCACAGTGGCACTTCTCTGCTCTCTTTGCCTCGCAAGAGGAAAGCTGCTCTCTTGGATACCACTGCCACCTCTTCGGATTCTCCTAACACGCTTTCTCTCATCGAAAATGTTGACATGGTTCAACTAATGCTCGATTCCGATGTTGCCGGAGGTCCCCTCCCCCCATATACCCGCATCCAAGAGTTCATTGCCAAGGTTTGTTTACTTACCTTTGTCAATTCTCCATTTTATTTCCTTTTTGGTTTTCTTTGTTTTTGCATCCTTGTTCTCATGAAGCTTCATTCGCAGGTTGGGGCTGGTCGTTCCCGTGTTAACACGTCGAATTCAGCTCACAAGGGCCTCGACTTGCTCTTTGCCGATATTCCCGAGAACTTGCCTGTGCCCAACATCTCCACAGATGTTCCTGTTTGGAACAAGCTCCACGAATCATACTATGAGTGTCTGTTTGCATTTGCGAAATCTAACCTCTATGACCATGGTGTCCTTGTCCTTGCCCATTGTGCGAGTGCCAAAGTTTCTAAGAGTATTTTCGATTGGGCACACACTTATGACTTCTACGTCGCGGAAGATTGGTTTGGAATGAATGATTTGGACCTCCAATCTCCCGTTGTTCCCTCTGGAGTGGTAAGCTACTCTCCCTCTCTTCCGCTTCCGTCTTGCATTTCATTTCAATTTCAATTCAATCTCAATCCCATTTCATTTCAATTCATTTTCCTTTTGATTGTTGCAGACTCGGAAGTTCAGCATCAAGGTTCTTGTTCGTGTTAACTCCGTTCTTAGAGTTCGGGAGGAGGCCATGCAGGAATATGGTTACAACCTCCAGCGAGATGGATGGTTGAATACCTTCACCGATGAAAAGAGCCAGGCCATGCGCAGTGATGGGGTACCTTGGCGAGGTGCCCGTGAGAAACATCCTGTTTTTTTTTCCATCCTTCTTGCTACTCTCACCGACAAGAATGATGTCATTATGGACTGGCAATGTGGTGTAGGTACGCCTTCTTTTTCAACTTCATCCTTACTTTGATTTTTCCGTTGTTTGTCCTTAACTTGTTTCAATACTAACTTTTTGCATCTCTTTGCATTAGGTGGTTCAATTACAGCATGTCGATCCCTTGAGCGGCATATTGTGGCCCTTGAGAGTGACCCTGTGAGCCCAAAAGGGTGCCCACATTTAGTCTTAGACCCTTGAAACGTTAGTTGATGCACTTTGAAGTAGCATGTTACTTCACAAAAATATAAAAAGAGTGAAATGTTAGTCTTAGAAGTACCATGTTGTAAGAGGCTAGGATGTGAGTTGTTATTGTGTTTTTACCTTCGGAAGGATTTGAGTGAATGAGGATAGGTAAGGAGAACTTGGATTGAGTAGTTAGTGAGTAGGCTAGTACAAATGGATGGAGACAACCAAAGTGACTCAAGAGGCAAGTGCATTCGAATTGGGATGAATGGAGGATCACATGGAGCGCACAAGTGGACCACCTCATCATGGCCACTTAATGGGGAAGGTCCAAGGAAGAATGCAAGGTGGAGGATAAGCAAATTCTCAAAGCACCAATCAAATCACGAGTTAAGCATCGTGGTTTGAATTAAGTGGTGAGCGACGATTTGGGAAAGTAAGGGGAGAAAGTTATGGCGGCGGAAAGCGAAGGAGGCTAAGTTTGGGTTGAAGCATCCCAAGTTTGGTAAAGTGTGGTAGGTAGAAAGCCAAGGCTAGTTAAATGTTCGAATTAGGATCCTTGTTGATCATTTGAGGAAGGAAGGCTTAGAAGATAGGATTGGCGCCTACTAAGTAGGAGGAAATCTCAAGGGCTTATCGTGAGCCTTGAGGGTGCTCACCCCCTCAAGCTTACTATATAATCCCTCATTCTTCCCTCACTCATCCTCTCTTTCCTTTGTGCTCCAAGGCACCCCACGAGTTATAAGTGTGGGTGTGGGAAGCCATATTGGAGCACATGTGTGTGCTTAGTTTTTAGTTTGAGAGCCAAGGCTTGTTAGCCTTGAAGAGGGCTTGACCTCTTGGTAGAATTAGTGTTGACGTGAAGGATTTTAAAGTTAATTCATGATTCCAATTTGTGGTACTTAAAGTTCATGTTTTGAATACACGTGGTTGCAAGTTCCATGTTTAAGAGTTGAGCACTTGAGGTTGTGATGAGTGCAAAAATATACTTGTGTGGATTAGTTAGTCTTAGTGAAGTTAGGAAATTCTCTCTCCCCCTCTCCTCTCTAGGATTTTAGGATTTTAGGATTAGAGAAGAATTGTGTGATTAGAAAGGGGTTGTTAGTAGAATTAGGAAAATTAGGTAGGAAGATTAGTTAAGGGCTTGAATAATTAGTGAGGTAGTTGGGGATTACAACTACAAAGTTGTGGGTTCATGAAGGAGCTGGGTTTATGAAGGAGCTGGGTTTGTTTAGTTAGAAAGTAAAGAGCTGGGTTTATGAAGGACCTGGGTTTGTTTAGTTAGAAGCTAAGGAGCTGGGTTCATGAAGGAGCTGGGTTTATGAAGGAGCTGGGTTTATAAAGGAGCTGGGTTTGTTTAGTTAGAAGCTAAGGAGTTGGGTTCATGAAGGAGTTGGGTTTATGAAGGAGCTAGGTTTATGTAATTAGAAAGTAAAGAGATGGGTTCATGAAGGAGCTTAGTAGATAGCCTACTTAATTAGCTCATAGACAAGTAGTTAGTTACATTATGCTAGTTAGTGTTATGTGTGGCTTTCACAAGTAAATGTATTTGAGATTGACTATAGAGAATAGTGTTTTTTAACACTTGCATCCTCTCTTTAAAAATAAACCACGTGCACAAATTAATGGAGAATGTGGAGCACTCTCGCGATGGCAAGACAAAGGAAGCAAAGACCAAAGAGGAATGTGAGCCCAAACCCACTACTCGGACTACGGACGCTTAAGGGTGGGGGGTTTGGCCTCACAGACCCCCTCATTTTCAATGCACTCCTACTCCCTATGCGCGATCCCCAACCTGCGCGTATATCTCGCTCAGTTGCATCTCCATCTACATCTATCTTTGATCCTCCTCAAAAGATGACCAAGAGAGCATTCGGATTCCTTTGTGCGTAAGTTTGCTTTCTAGATTTTGCCTTGTTTGCCTTAATTTCAAGTTCTCATTTTCTAGTGTCATCATATTCCTAATCCTTTTGCTTGGATGTTTAGAGAGCCAGCGGATGTCGCAGTCATTCGTGGGGACATGTTTTCAAGTCCTCCGAAGCCGTTTGAGCTTCCCCCGTATGCTAGTGCAATGGCGAATTGCTTTGCGAAGGCTGACTCCCCACCTCCTCCTCGCGTTCGTCATTTCTCGCGTGGAACACGCAATCTTTTCTTGTTAGAAGCAAATGAGGGTGAGGAGAGTGATAGGGAATGTTCTCCAAGCCCTTAGTTTTTCATTTTGGTTTTGGAGATTATAACTCCGTTTGTTCTTGTTTTCCGGCTATAATAAAAGTTATGTGTTGGTTTTATTGTTGATATCTGGCGCAAGTTTCATTCTTTCTCTCCGCCATTTCATATTCCTAATGTCAACCCGCATTGCATTCTTCATGTTTTCATCATCGTTTGTATCTCTTCTCTTGTACTCAATTGTACTCGGATCCGATGCCTCTTCCCACACCACATACGCATTACCCAATACCAAAAGGACATAAAACATTCAAAAATGAACAAAACATATTAAGTTTACAATCCCATCCCTGGACTCATGCTACTGAATGCTAATCCTAATACAAGGCATACTACAGAAGTGGCATAGAGCAATCGATTCTGATGAAAACATTTTAAGTTTTCAACACAATGCCTGCACCCAAAAATGAGGCCTCGGATCCGAGGCCTCTTCCCACACCACATAGTAACGCATTACCCAATACTAAAAAGACATAAAACATTCAAAAATGAACAATACATTTTAAATTTTCAATCCCATCCCTGGTCTCATGCTACTGAATGCTACTCCTCATACAAGGCATACTACAAAAAATTGCTGAGAGCATTCAAATATGATGAAATCATATTAAGTTTTCAAGCCCATGCCTCGAAAAAAAAGTGAGGCCTCTTCCAAATGCCCCTCATTATGCCAGGCCTTTATAGATTGCAAATTTTTACTTCTTTGCCTCGATTTCAGGGTAGGCCTCGATTTGAGGGTTGGCCTCGATTTCAGGGAGGCCTCGATTTCAGGGTAGGCCACACTCTCTGTTCTAATTTATATATTTAAAGTGTGTGTTTCTGATGTTTGTTTTTGTTATGTGAATGAGGGTGTAGGCCACATTCTTGGTTTGGATTCAGGTATTGAATCCAAGTGCTTGTGAATGTTGTTTTGGTTTGTTAGGGAAGAGGATAGGCCAGCATTTTAGGATCTAGTATTGCATCTAAGATGTTGAATGCATTTGATTTGGATTGTAATCTTTTCTTTTGGAATCTGGTTTTGCACCTAAGTGTTTAAATGTATTGGAATTGCATTAGGCTTTTGTTTAGGAAATTGGTAGTTTCAACTTGCAATCTGGTTTTGCACCTAAGAGTTTACATGTATTCGAATTGTATTAGGCTTTTGTTTAGGAATTTGGTAGTTTCAATTTGCAATCTGGTTTTGCACCTAAGAGTTTACATGTATTCGAATTGTATTAGGCTTTTGTTTAGGAATTTGGTAGTTTCAATTTGCAATCTGGTTTTGCATCTAAGAGGTTGTATGTATTGGCTTTGGGTTGAAATCTTTTGTTTAGGAGTTTGGTAGTTTCAATTTGCAATCTGGTTTTGCATCTAAGAGGTTGAATGTATTGGCTTTGGGTTGAAATCTTTTGTTTAGGAATTTGGTTGTTTCAATTTGCAATCAGGTTTTGCATCTAAGAGGTTGAATGTTTTGGATTCAGGTTAGGCTTTTGTTTTGGAATTTGGTTGTTTCAATTTGCCATCTCAGCATATTCAAGATGCCGTGGGTGGGTAAGTTCCTTGGGCCCTTAGCCTACATTTTTAATTTGATTTCTGCTGGATAATGTAGCCACATTATTTGTGTGCAAGCCACATTTGAATTCTGTTGGTTTATTCTTATGTTATTATATTCAGGTTGTGTGTTTCAATGTGACTCAGGTAACGCAAAAACGCGCCGATTCGTCGTCATTGTGCCCCACGTATTGGAGCTGGACCTAGATGTACAGTTGTCCGTATTAGTTCCGAACTTAGTGGTGGGTGCTACAAAGGATTATACGAGCCGGGAGAAGGCGTTTGACACCAAACGCCGTTTGTTGGTGATCGGCAAATTACGACTATGTTGCAAAGCATGGAAGGACATTGTCGATACCAGTGTGGAGTACCATGCGCTTCGTTTGGCGGCGCATGAGTTTAGGATGGGTCCACATGCTCTCCCAGAGTTGTGTTTGCCACGCGAACACAACCTGGTAAAACTTTTTAAATTGAACCTCATGTTGTTTTCGCAGAGCCGCCACGTCACCTCAACAATTTCCAAGAGGATTTTGCGGTCGGAGTTGGCGGAGTTGTCTTTGCGTAATTTGGCTAGGCTTAGAGATGAATTAGAAAGTTGTTATGGTGCAACGGAGTTTTATGGCATGTTTTTTGGATCTTTTTACCCATATTGGACATGCCCCGCAGATAGGGTGTAGATGGCCCTAAACTAGACTATATAGCTACTTGAACTAACTACACATTTTTGTAAGTCTTCATGTTGGATACATTTTGTTGACCAATAAATTATTTTTTGTGTATGGTATTTTGATTTTCATTTGTTGATGTTAGCCCTAATCAAATATATTACATTTTAAACATATACTAAAAGATGTTTAATAACAAATGCAATCTTCCACGCCTATAGGATCCATTGGTTTCTCAAACAATTCTAAGTTATACTGTCCACGGGAATGGGGTTCCTTTCCAAAAAATGTAATTGAAAATATCTCTAATTCCACGGAAATAGGTACTGCTTCTCCTAAAATTACCTAACAAAATCTAAATTTTCCGCTCTCCAATCTCCGCTCTCCGCTCTCCGCTCTCTGCTCTACGCTCACATACTTGAGTTTCCCAAAGGGGCACCCTCCAAGCCTAACCCAACCACCTAAGGATTAATCACTTGGACTAACATATCCCTAAGTCAAACACACCCGCTACTTGTTTATGGTTTTCACAATATTAAAATAACACCCAATCACCCACACAAATTTAACTAATTCAAATTCCTTTTTCAAAACACCAATGCATCCTAACCAGTGTTGGACTGGTATTATTATTTTATGATACCAGTGGGGTCCTGGTATGCAATGACTTTGTAGCTCACTATTAGGCCTTGTCAAGGTACTAGGGGGTTCATGAAATGTAAAGCCTGGTATAATATTAAACATGCAAGAATCATGGCTATGCAATGGTATCAAATACCAGTTCAAGTGTGTTGTTGATAACATCCAAGGCTAAACAATGGTATGTTATGATTTTAAATCTTACTTTTCAATGCGTGGTGAAGTTTAATAAAAAATTTAAGCTCCAATTGTTGTTGAATTAAAAGTTCAAGACAAACATATTGGATGGGAACATACAAATACAAGTGGTGAAAAAATGCATACTTGGTAAAATGTTTCATTTGTTTCAAAAAAAAACAAAAATGCATATTGGCCATCCCACATCTTGAACTAGACGGTATACTAATTATACTCATCTAATTTGTCATTTGAGCAAGTAGGGTCTTCCTCAAAGCAACCTGCTACTTGTAGTTCATCTTCATGAGCATCTACTAATTCAGCCTCGTCAACAAAAAATTCACCGAGATCGGATTTTGCAAAAGAGTTGCACTCATCTCTAGCATCTATGGGCCAATTTTTGAGTATCATGACGAGTGCATCTAAATTTTGGATGCCCAACCTACAACGACGCAATGCACACAAAAGTCCAGCAACACTAAAAATTCTTTCTGTCTCGATCTGAGAACCTGGTATTGCTAAAATCTGCCTCGCAAGAAATGATACGTGCGGAAATCGAGGGGCATTATCCCTCCACCAAGCAAGTGGAGCAATGTCTTTATCTGCAGGTACAAAAAGCTTCCGAAACAAGATGAGCTCCGATTTCAGCATGCCCTCACTAGCCTCCTCTGTAGAACTAGTGTGCCCAAAGAGAGAATCAGTTGTAGCCTCCAATGTAGGTGCCAAAGTATTCTCCAAGCTCGGATTCAGCAACCGTGACACCTTCACAAGCAAAGGCACCAAAACAAGTTGATCATATTCTGCCACAATGTGCATGGCCTTCTCGCGTCCCACGTAGTCAATAATCACCTGCAACCCCTTATACCTAGGGTCTAACATCAACGACAACATATTATGTGCCTTCTCATGAGTGAAATCAACTGCAAATGCAAGACATGGTTTGATAACTTCAATTGATTCAAAAGCCATGCGGCCATAAAGAAGTTGCAGCTCCGAGTCCATCTGCCCACATCGAAGTGTTGGCACCGCAAGCATCCTCCGATCATATTCATTTGTAGTTGGATGCTAATATGGAAGGCTGCATATAATGCATCGCTCAAAAGCCAATACCCGCGAGATTGGTTTAAAATGCATTGTTGCACGATAGGGCGCAAAGTCTCTGTGACTGCCTTTGCCACAGCCCAAGTCAGCCCACTTGGAACTCGGGCTTGCAAGGCTGCAGTCTGCCTACCATAACATATATTAATCGCCGTTGCATACTCTTGTGTTTCCTGCAACATAACAACAACATTCAGTAAGTTCAAGTTCAGAAGAAGAAGAAGGAGAAGGAGAAGGTCAAGTTCAAGTTCAAGTTCAAGCTTAAGCTCACATACAAGACCAAACACTTCCCATAAGCATTGTACATTCCCTTTTAGGTACCCTTAAATTATAAGAAAAAAGACGGAGAAGGAGAAGGCGAAGGCGCAGGCGCAGGTTCGGTTCGTTTCGTTTCGTTTCGTTTCGTTTCGGTTCGGTTTGAGTTTGAGTTTGCTTCAACGCAAGCTTTCTCCCACTCTGCTCTTCCTTTTCCGGATTTTTTTGGTCCATGTAATTGTTTTTTGCAGGTTAGTTTGAGCCTCTTTAATGGACACCTTCTTCATTCCAGTACAAACTTTTGTGTCATCTGTAGAATATTGGCATGCCTTTGACATAATGTGTCCAAGACACACTCCCGGGTATGGCTGCGACAAAGCCAAAGGCTTGCACGAGACAACCGATGTTAAAGCTGATGCCAATGTTCTCAAATTACTACCTTCATCTTTCACATACGAAATTGCTTTGTCTGTGAGGTGAAAATCTGAAAGCAACCTCTTCACAATAACTGCTAAAGCTGTTCCTGCAGTATCTGATGCTTCAAAAATACCTACAGTGATATGTCGGGGTTCCCAATCGCTATCCATGAAATTAACAACCAAACAAAATGTGTCCACTCCCGTACGCGACATCCATAGATCAAAAGTCACTGCAACTGTTGCACAACTTGCCAATGCCGGCAACACAAAACGTTCCATAGTCTTTTGCAACATAGACGGGATGATCTCCTTCACCAACTATTTTCATGTGGGAAACCTGACCTTCGGATCGCGTCGCAACACCAAACGCCGCAACCATGGATTCTCCACTGCAGATAATGCAATGTATCCTTTTGCAATATAAAGAACAAGATCCTCCAAAACCCTTTGTTGTGCTACATCATTCTTCCCATAAGGGCTAGTACTACCATAGTATTCAGTTATGGCACTAGGGTTCACCTGTTTCCTTTTCTTGCATTTCTGTTTTTTCCCTCTGCATCAGTGGCTGCCACAACTTCCTTATATCTCTCCAGATCAGTAGCATGCTCATTCATCACATGTTTCATCATAGAGGTAGATCCATGTGCAGGGTTGTAATTAAGGATACCTTTCCTGGAACGAGTAGTAGGTTGCGAGACAGTGGAGTTCTGCCCTTCAGACACAGTTGGAGTGGATGATGTTGGATAGCACAAAACACACCTCATTGTTTGTGGCACCTTTACATCAACCTTTATTCCTTGCAGATGCAACAAGAAAAATGCCCACACTAAAGAGGTTCTATGATAAGGTATCCAAAACCTATGGTTGTCTTGTAGATGAGTGAGTCGCACACGCCAAACTGCCAACTCCTTTGCAACATGCAACTCTTCTATTGTAACTCCAACATCTGCAATGGTGTTGTGTGTGTCTTCTGTTGTTCTTGGCTCTGTGTTGGAAGGCTCCCCTCCTGGTAAATCCTGTCCTCCCCATTCAGATTGAACCAAAGTTGTTGTCATACTTGCTGAAATCTAACTACGAAACCCTAAAAGAGGAACCCTAGTCTTTGAGAGCTAATCTTTGCAAACAAATCACATCTTATTCATGCGACCTTCCAAGCCATGAACACAAGGATCTTGTTAACATGTGTTTGTCACAACTAGAAAACGAAAATGACACCCATCAACCAAGGAACAATAACATGAAATCTTGAACTAAACTAGGTGATACAAGTTTAGGGCCAAACCTCAACAACCACCATGAAGGCAGTGACGGCTTGAATCTTCAACAACTAATGCAACAAATCTCTTCCCATTTTGCATCAAAACCAAGGTGGGCCGCCAATATCTTCCATCCCTATTTGCTTAACTACAACCTTCGAATGCAACCCTAAGAAAATGAGGAACAATACTGTGGAGAAATGACGTGACCATGTGCACAATAATGGTCTTCGTATTGCATTCTAAACCCCTCTTTGGTATTGGTATGTTCATAAATATTTCCTACCCATGCTGCACATGTATGACCTAGTGTACTGTCCCCTTTGATACCAGTTGGGTATGGTCTGCGATACCCTACTTGATACCAATGCTTATACCAGGCCCTAACATATATACCGGTCCAACACTGGTTTACACCATGGACCACGAAGTCAGACCATGAAAGATGGCCTTTTCCATGGTCCGACTTCATGGTCCAACTTCCATGGTCCGATTTCTTACAAAATCAACTTACAAAGCTTTTGGGCCCCTCACTAGGTGTAAACCAAATGTGGGCCAAGAAGAATAACCATGCACCAAAAAGTATATGTGCTGATTTTTTTAATATATGCTCAAAAAGGGCATTTTTGAAAAAACATTCAAGTTTGACCTTTCTCTTGTCTTCTCTTGGGTTTCACTTGTCTTCGCTTCTTGTTAAATGTGTCGAAGATGTGGCTTGCAAATCTTCTCACAACAATTCTTACAAAAAAAATGAGCGATTTAATTTGTACATGTTCAATGTAATTTACATGTGACATGTACAGTACCTTCTATTGTACATTGAGCATTATTTGCAACCCGCTTCACCATGTGTACTCAATTTCTTGAGTTCTAAATGTCCCACATTGTTTGGTGAAACATGTGGGAGCCGGTTTAGGGGGTAGGGCATGGAAGAAATGGTATGTCACATGGGCTATGATATGATCAAGGCACATAGAGGGCGGACTTGCTTTTCAAGATTCATTAGATCACATAGATGGTGAAAAGTGTGCCTTGTGAACCTTATCTGGTGGAAAGAGTTGTATATAAAGCCCCTAAAAAGAATTCATTAAAAACATATCATAATGGCATTTCTTTGCCATGGGCCCGTGTTTTTTCCTACCAAACCACCTCTCTTGCCTCTTTCACCACAAAATCTATTGGACCATGTCAATGTATTAATTAGGCCTTAAAATATGTCTTTTGGGGACGTTGACCTCCATGGTCACTCTGCCATTTTATCCTTGGTGTAACCGAAGTGGTCCCGGGACGAGTTCAGCAACCAATCAACACTCTTACAGCACCCTGGGATGACCTCCTAGTCCATGGTGTAAACCGGCCCTAAGATAGGGCTTGCATTTTGTGGGAACTCAATGGTATGTTAGCATCTTTTTTAGGAATTTTATTGTGTTTTTGTATATCAATTGTTGTCCATTTGCTTCGCACCACACAAGCTCTTATCACCTAACTTCCCACACCCAATTTCTCACAAATCTGCGACTGTAGTTGAAGATGTGAAGTTTTTTTGACAAATCCAACTGTATAGATGTTTGCATGTTAGAAGTGACTACTCACGATCTAAATTTTAAATGTTGAAGTTCTATTATGTACGATATTATAATAACAATATCAATAGTGATCTTCAGGGGTAGTGTCACAACCCTTACTAGTTCCCTTTAAATAACTTGGCCCATTTTTCCAATCTAGGAAGGATTACGAGCGCTAACCCTTCGCATTCCGCCATGCGAATGGTTAGCTTCCCAATACTATGGACCCATTAGTTCTTAGGAGGGGGACCGAACCTCCTACTTGGTTTTCGGGACTCACCGCTTAATCGGTAACCAATTCTTAGATGTGGACTTCCATCCATGGAAGTCCAATCTTATGTTGATCATCGCGTTGCCGGAGCAACATTACAACAACCCGAGCCATACTAGGCAACTATGCCCTCACATTGGGCCAATGCTCATGGAGGCCTTGCCGTTCGTCCTCGGGTGGGTGAGGCCACACCACCTCACCCATATGAACCTCTAGGACTCTAGGCAGGGACCCTACCCCACCGTCAAGTAACCGTTTGTCTCTCTCCCAACACTTGGGGCCAAATAGACATTTCCCCTTAGCCGCTGGGGCTGGAAGCCCCCAACAGCTTCAAAACCCCATAACTTCTCCATATGATCTTTGATTGTAACAGTCGACCACTCCATCGTCATTTACGTTTCACGTAGATGCCGATGGATTATTCACTTGCCCCATTTGCCCCATTCGGGCAAGTATTGAGGAAGTTATGCCAGTTTAAAACTTCGGAATCCCGGGAGCCACTCCCAAGCCACTGCAATTCCAGGGCGCTGTCCCGGGATAGCGTTCCACTCAAATTGCCATATCTTCTAGCTCACACCTCCGATTGAGGTGTTCTTGAGCATTCTAGAATTGGCACGCCATAAGCTACTCATAGCTTATGGCCTCATCTTCATGCCTCCTAGTCTCCACGGGTAGGAGGCGTTCCCAACGCCCGGGGCCCTCACCCATACTTGGATCACATGGGCCCTCTCACCAACGGCGCCACAAGTCCCGGGTGTCACTCCGGGGTCCCCTTTGTGCCCAAGGTATTTGGGGCAATCCTTATGGAGAGGTCCGCGACATTCACCCTCACCAAATGGAGTCGATGCCCTCATCGACTATAATCGTAGTCGGTGCACCAATTCTCAAGTTGCCATCCTCTATGGTACCGCATTGTGTTTATCTTAGGGTGCGACCCCCACAATGCGTCTTCAAATTTGGTATAGTCCCAAAGGTGTCGTTCGAAGGTGGTCCGTCTGCGACCTTGGATCTCTTTTCCAAGGACCTAACCTACATTAGACCCACCGACTTTGGGACTCACTTGGGTTGCCCCTCTTTTGGGGCCCTCCCACCTTAGGCTCCACAAGCCTAACTTGACACATCTAGGCCGGATTGTGAGCTCAATTGTGTGCCTACATTTCAAGTTAACGTTAAAATTGTTCAACACAAGGATTTACATTTTTGCTTGGAGTGGGTAGAGGTTAGGATGCATTGGTGTTTTGAAAAAGGAATTTGAATTAGTTAAATTTGTGTGGGTGATTGGGTGTTATTTTAATATTGTGAAAACCATTAATAAGTAGCGGGTGTGTTTGACTTAGTATGATATTATGATGACGTCCCATCATGCATGTTAGAGTGATGAGAAGCTTAGTTCAAGGGAGGCAAAATGTTCCTTGCTGAAGCCATTTGAGGTGCTTACCCATGAGGAGTGGATTAGAGGAAGATTGACACCTTGGGTGGATGGTGTGGATGAGAGCGATGTGAATGTCGTACATGTGGATGAGACTCATGATGAGGAGGCTGTCATTGAAGCCACAAGGTTGGAGGAACCTTTGCACTTCAAGACCACGTCAATGGGCATAGTAGCAGGTCAAGATGTCAAGGATTATCCTAAGGTACCTCCGGATTGGTATAGAAACAAAAATGAGCAAACACATGTGTCGGAGGCGGATTGGAAGTATGTGAACGTGAGAATGAAGAATGGGAAGGTTAGACAAATGAAAATGGAGTCTAAGTTGGGGGAGAAAAAAATCAAGGAATATGGCGATTTGGTGGATGAGTTTAGTGACACCTTTGCTTGGTCGTATGATGAGCTTAAGGGAATTCCTAGAGAGATGGTGGAGCATCGCATTCCTTTGATTCCGGGTGCCATGCCAATTAGACAAAAGGAGAGAAGAATGAACCCACAATTACAATTGTTGGTTAAGGCGGAGTTGGAGAGATTGTTGAAGGCCGGGTTTATTAAGCCAGTGGAAATTACGGATTGGGTCTCTCCGATGGTTTTGGTGAAGAAAAAAAATGGGAAGTTAAGGGTGTGCGTGGATTATAGGAAGTTAAATGCGTGCACCCAAAAGGACCACTTTCCGTTACCATTCATCACACTATTGTTAGAGGAGGTAGGTGGTCATGCAAGGTACACATTCATGGATGGATATGTGGGCTATAACCAAATTTCTATTGCCCTTCAAGACATCCACAAAACGGCTTTCACTACTCTTTGGGGGACTTTCGTTTGGGTAGTTATGCCATTTGGATTATATAATGCTCCGGCCACATTTCAAAGATTGGTCATGTACATTTTCACCGACTTATTGTTCAAGTCCATGACCATCTTTGTGGATGATTTTAGCACTCGGAGTAATGCTAGTGACCATTTACAGTATGTTAGGGAAGCTTTGATTAGATGTAGGAAGATGCAGCTAGCTTTAAACCCGGATAAGACTTTCTTGGGTGTGAGTCGGGGAGTATTACTTGGGTATGTGGTTAGTGAGAAAGGAAGGGAATCGGATCCAGAGAAGATTGAGGTCATTAATGGGTTGGCAACTCCAACCAATGCCAAGGGGATTGCTAAGTTGCTAGGCCATGTGGGTTGGTACCGGGACTTGATCCCGGATTACGCTAAGATTGCGGTTCCTATCACTCAGTTGCTTAGGAAGGATTGTAGGTTTGAGTGGACTAAAGCATGCCAAAGGGCATTTGAGGAGTTGAGGAATAAGTTGAGCACTTATCCGGTTTTAAGGCCACCCGATTGGGATAAATTTTTCCATGTGTTTTGTGATGCTAGCAATGTAGCGGTGGGTAGTGCACTTTGTCAGTCCACGGGGGAGAAGGGTAAAAATCAACCCATTGCCTTTGCTAGTAAGCAATTGACACCAGCTGAGAGAAACTATTCTACCACGGAGAGGGAGTGCCTAGCTATGGTGTTCTCGGTCAAGAAGTTTAGGCATTACCTCATGTGCAATCCGGTTGTTTTCTTTGTGGATCACATGGCCATCAAATACTTGGTCAACAAAGCGGAGCTAAGTGGAAGGCTTGCTAGGTGGGTTTTGTTACTAGAGGAGTTTGACTACATGGTTGAATACAGACCGGTCGTATGCATTTACAAGCTGACCACTTGTCTAGGTTGTCAGAGGATATAGGCATTAGTCCAGTTGATGATAGGTTAGTTGATGACAATCTTTTTGTTGTTACCGCACAACCCGAGTGGTATGCCGGTATAGTAGAGTTTTTGACAACTCAGCAGTTGCCAGTGGAATGGACCAAGGAGGATAGAAGAAAAATTAGAGTTAATAGTAGGCACTTTGCAATGATATGTCATAGGTTGTCTAGAAGGGGAGCGGATGGATTGTTGAGGAGATGTGTGTCAGAGGCAGAGGTGCCCTCCATCTTAACCGCATGTCATGATAGTGCATGTGGGGGGCATTTCTCCGGACAACTTAGAGGTTAAAAGATTCTTAAAGCATGTTACTTTTGGCCAACCTTGTTTAAGGATGCACATGATTATGTTAAGCGTTGTGACGCTTGCCAGAGGTATGCGAGGAACGACCTCCGAATGGAAATGCCCCTTCATGTGTCATTGCCCTTAGTGCCTTTCGAGAAATGGAGAATTGATTATGTGGGAGAAGTGCACCCCCATTCCTCGAAAGGCATGGCTTACATTGTTGTTGCTACCGAGTACTTGACCAAGTGGGCGGAGGCCAAAGCTGTCAAGACAAATACAGCCGCACACGCGGCCACATTTATGTACGAAAACATTATCTCAAGGTTCGGGTGCCCGAAGATTCTAGTGAGCGACAGAGAAACTCATTTCTTGAATTCTTTAATTCAGGAAATGACCGACAAATTCCAAATTGACCATAGGAAGACCACTCCGTACCATCCGCAGACTAATGGTCATACATAGCGTGTCAACGGGATATTGGTAAGTATCCTTCGCAAGACAATTCTGGATTCGAAGAGAGATTGGGATGTCAAGTTGACCGCGGCATTATGGGCTTATCGGACGACCTTCAAGGTGACAACTCAAGCAACTCCATTTTCATTGGTGTATGGATTGGAGGCCACCCTTCCCATCGAGTTCGAGGTTGCATCATTGCGGGTGGCAATTAACTCTCGACTCATAGACAACCAGTCCTTAAGAAATCGATTGACAACTCTTGAGGAACTTGATGAGAGGAGACGTACGGGAGCTCAACACATTGAGGCCATTCAAAGACGACGGAAGATCACCTTCGACAAACATCACAAGAAAAGGGTCCTACGGCCAGGTATGATGGTGTTGATTCAAGATGCAAGGAAGCTCGAATTCCCGGGTAAGTTTGATGCAGTTTGGTTGGGCCCTTACCTTGTCAGTGAGACATTCCCAAACAACTCATTGCAATTGGAGACATTAAACGGCGAGAGCTTCCCAACTCGCACATTCGGAAGCCGGTGCAAGGAGTACAGGGCATGAAATGACACTTGCCTGCAAAGCAAGAGATTCTGGACCCATCCCCCGATGGTCGCCAGTTATGTGAGCCCAATTTTGTGTTCACATTTCTTGTTAGCCCAAAATCACTTGAAGAACTTAGAATTGATAGAGGTTGGGTTAATTAAAGTGTAGATGGGAGTTAAATTGCATCGAACTTGTGTGGCCGTGATTGGAGTTGGGTATTTAGTTTTGGAAAAGGAAAAAAAAAGAAAAAAAAAAACAAAGACAAGTGAGCCATGTCGATTGGGTGAGTGTTAACGCTAGGTAGGGTGTGGTTTGAATTTAGTTCAAGTGTTACTTAAGTGTGGGGGGTGTTCATTTTAGGCCTTGTCTGGGTTCATGAAGGGTGTGAGTTCGCTACCCATGACAGGGTAAGGGCTGGATTTCCGGCAAGGGGGACAAAGTTTTTTGTGTGGGCAGCTGAGAAGAGCTCGGATGCTGGCTCTCGGGAGCTCGACTCCAAAATGCGAGTTCGGCTCTGGATTAAGGATTCAGGTTTGGTTTTGATTTCAACTCTGAAATGTGAGTTCGAAGTTGGATTGAGGATTCAGATGCGGACTTTTAGCCGACTCCGAAATGCGAGTTTGGCTCTGGATTAAGGATTCAAGTTTGGTTTTGATTTCAACTCTGAAATGTGAGTTCGAAGTTGGATTGAGGATTCAGATGCGGGCTTTTAGCCGACTCCGAAATGTGAGTTCGGCTCTAGATTAAAGATTCAGGTTTGAGGTTGAATTCGACTCCCACGGGCAATGTTGACTCTAGATTGAGGATTCAGATTTGGGCTTTTAGTCGACTCTGAAATGCGAGTTCGACTCTGGATTGAACCTACAGATTCAAGTTTTGGATTTGATTATGAAATGTGAGGTTCGACTCTGAGCTGTTGATTCAGGTCCGGGTTGAGTTCAAAATTCGAAACGGAGCTTCAAATTGAATTCGAGGACAGACTCTGGGTTGAGGCGAGTTGGATGTTGGACCGGGGTTGGGACAGAGCCAGGGGGTTTAGTTGAGTGATTTTCAATTGACCTCTAAGTGTGAAGAGGTACCTTAGAAAACTAGGGGTTAGGCTCATTAGTTGCGGGTTATTTAGATTATATGGGGAATTAAGATAGGAAGGTAATGTTAGAGCAATGATGATGTAAAAAACCATCAAAGGTGCATGAGTATTTGTCAATACTCGTGCCCATGAGGTTTAATAAAAAGGATGTGTTTTGTATTTGAACTCATTGGAGTATGAGTATGGAATTTCCCAGGCTAAGAGTTCACAAAGACATGTGAGCCATAGACTTCCACCTGGACTTCAGACGCGAAGGGTGGAGGTTTATGGCTGACATATGCACGCAAAATCAAGGCCACTGACGGGTTGTTCAAGCTACCGGTAGACGTCACATGTTCATAACATATCCAACTCTCTTGTTATTGTTTTAATAATATGGGTTTTGTGTTCGCGCCAAATTACCATTGTCATTCATGCCATTAGTGTTGGGATAAATCGCTTGGTCATTGTGCACATTTTGTTTTTGTAGGTATGATTGCACATGGCCATGTGGATGTCAAATATGCCCATTATGGTTTGGACTTTTACCCTAGTGATGCCAACCATACGGTTGGATCATTTGCTAAACTTCTTCGCGATCTCGAGAAGCCCCCGGTGTCCTTTTCCCGATCCGTTTTTGAAGGTTCTGGAACAACACCCCTCTACAAGGCGGTGCTTGAGGGAAAGGAGGTATGTATGTCTTCATTGCCGGAAGCCCTTGCAGACCTTATTTTCGCGAAACCTTTGCCTCCAACTCTCCACGTCCAACTTGACAATTGTGCAAAAGACAATAAGTGTCGCTACGTTTTTTGCTTTTGGTCTTTGCTTGTGGCAAAAGGTATTTTTAAAGAGGTATTTCTTTCTTTCTTGATGGTTGGGCATACACACGATGACATTGATGCGTCATTTGGTCGTTGGAGCATGAAGTTGCATGAAGAGGATTTTCCCACCATTCCACTTCTCATGAAATCATACATGGACTTGGACAAGGTGCCCGTCATTCCGCACATGATAGAAGAAGTACCAAATTTCAAGGCTTACATCAAGCCATACATGTTGAAGGGGGTTGAACGCCTTGTGGGACATACCAAAGCTCAACAATTCCGCTTCTATCTAAGGGATGATGGTGTGTCCGCCATGCAGTTCAAGCTTTTGTGTACATCACCCAATTGGGGCCCGGAGGAAGATATACTCGTGTGGCGTCAAGACAATGAAGGCAAATGTATGCTGCCTGATGGAGATCCCTTACCTTGCACACCAGACCCCATGAAGAATGGGCCGGAAATCATTAAAGGTATATCCGGATTCATTGAATACTGGAAAGAGTTGTGTGAGGAGGACATCACTAGACGTTGTCAAGAAGATTGTAGATTATCCGGTAAGCACGGGGCTTCTCTCCATGGTAGTGTTTAAGTTCTCTCCCTAATGTCTTCCCTTTCCCTTACACCCTAGTTCTAGATTTCTCGCAAGGCTGACCTAGTACTCTTTAGATATACATAACTCTCAACTAGTTCACTCTTTTCATACGAAACTTGACGCCCTTATAGAATACTTTACCAAGAGTTTACACACCAAATTTTAGAGCTAATAGAGCTTTAACCAAGAAGTTATGCATGATTTACTAACTCTAACTTCATATCATCAATGCTGCCTTATAACATCCGGTTACTAAAACTCTCATAACTTCTAACATTTAAGTCCAATGAACCTCAAATTTTGACACACACTAGATAAGTAAGATCAAAAGGTACTATCAAATTTTTGTAGTTGTTGAGTGACAACATTATGAGAGAGGAATGAGTCACAACAGAGCACCTAAGAAGCATCAAACACCACCAAGAGGAAGAAGATCGCCACCGAATGGAGAATGGAACACCGAAGAGAAGAGAGGCGGCATTAGGCTCTCGGCCATGGCCTTAGGCTCTCGGCCACGGCCTTAGGGCCCCTTTCACGGATTTATGAGACTTACGTGTTGTATTAGGGTCCTGAAGCCGCGGGCTTAGGGCCATCCGAGTAAGTAAGAGGACATTATAGATTTAGACAAAGGTTATTACATTAGTATTAAAGGAGGCATTATGGAGTATTTAGGAAGCATATAGGAATATAGAATTTTGAGGTTAAAAGATCAATTGAAGAGACATGATTATGGAATATAGAGGAATGTTGGAATATGAGAGTAAGAATTATTTTGAAATGCATTACGAGCATATAGGACAAAGATAGATTCTACTAGTATGTTTTAAACACAAATCATTGGAATGGAATCAATCAAATACGAAGACTTGATTGGATTCTCAAAAGGAATTCAATGTAGCCAAGACAAGGATATAGTAGAATCTTAGAAATACGAACATTAGAGTAGTAAAACGGTTATAACCGTTTAGGTTAGATATCATCTACATATGACGGAGATAGTTAGTTATCTAGGAAAGTGGAGTTAACAACCACTCCAAAGTTAGATTTTGAGTTAGGGAGAAAAGACTATATAAAAGGAGCAATTTTAGGAGACTACACCTCATTTCACCATAACGAAGTTATCTTAAATTTGAGCGTCAAAGACACTTAGTCTATTTTGTACCTCTCCTCTCGGAGCACTATTGCAATACAATTATCTTTCCCACAAATGAGTGTAATATCTCTCTCTCTCAACAATTGGACTTACAAGTTGTTAAGTGGTACTTGTGACTTGAGTGATCGAACAACCGAGAGAAGAGTAGAACTCTTTTGAGCAAGAACTCAAAGATTAGTGTGAGGTTGAGAGACAAAGACTCAAAAAGTCTCAAAGAAGAATTGGAACTTTGAGAGATGTTGAGATTAAACCTCAACGCTTGAAGGATAAATTGAGAGACAAAGACTCAAAAGGACTCGAAGGAGAATTGGAACTTTGAGAGATGTTGAGATTAAACCTCAACGTTTGAAGGATCATTGAGAGATTATTGAAAGAAAAATTTATCAATTGAGTGGTTAAGTGAGAATTGAATAACACCCCAAAAGGGAGTAAGAAGATTGAGCATACGATACCTTTCAAAGCGGAACTTATTATTATAAGATTGATTAACATTTATATGCATAAGATTGTGACTTGATGATAGAGACTTTGATAAACTACTTACAACAATTGTTAATCAAATTGGAACTTCTTTCTCTTAAAGCTTCTTTGTGAGTTGTTGGATGTCATATTAAGTTGAAGGATTAACCAATCGGAAAATAATTGTCTCTCTTGAGCAAATACTAAGAGAGAGTATTGTAAGAGTGTGTCGAGTATTCAAAGACTTTGAAGTGTTATAGAATTCTTCTCGTCATCAAGAAACACTTTGCATTGAAGTATATCATTATCAACAAAGAACTATATATGTTATTTTGCTATATGTTATGTGATGTGTGATTGAGTATAAGTGAGATATATATATATATACTATTATTATTATATGCATACTTGATACCACTCATATTATAATTGTTATATTATAAGTAGTAACACTTGAGCTAAAAGAAGAAAGGCTCAAGAACATGCAAACTTCTTCATCACTATTATAAGTTATAAAGTAACATGCTTGTAATAATATTAAAAGAGTATTGAGGAATGTGATTGAAGTTATTCAACTACGGATCTTATAACTACGAACTTTAATTCTTTTGGAGACTTATATAAGTTTTTGAAGAGTCCTATTGCTATCAAGTATTGATGATATTACTATATATATAAATATATACATATGAGATATGTCTTGAATGATATGGATGGAACTTTAGATTATGGATACGCCTCTTAAACGCTCTCTACCTTAGTTGTTTCAGGATCAATGATGCCTTACATCGAGAGTGAAAATAGTTGAGGAAGAGATCGGTTCACTCCAATTTATTATATTCAAATCATAAGGAGAAGAGAGGTCGTTAATTTGAGACCGAGCATGTTAATGAAGCACGGTAGTTCTCGAGCGAATATAAATTTAACGTGATGACCGCACCGTGAGTCCCCTTAGCTAGTTTTGCGAAAGAAGGCCCGCGGCGCGTCCGTCAATAGTCATAGGTATAATACTCTCCAAGATCCATATTTTCTAACATTGCCCTCTTAGCTGCCTTTATTTCTAAACACCCTTCACTTCAACTCTTCACAACTTTTTCTACACAAAGACAGAATCTTCCAAATTTTGTGCACAACTTTCATACCTCATAACGAACAACCTCTCAAAATTTCACATCAATTGAACACTCCCATCATCTACAATACACGAAATTCTTAATTCCAAAGTTCTGCTCACTTAATAACCAATGAAAATGGTATAAATAGTGCACTTAGTGCCACCTATGCTCTCTAAAACTCTCACTCCACACCCTCAAGTATAGTATAGCTTTCTTAACGCTTCTCTCTCTCAAAATCTCAATCCTCCTCCCAATTCCACATAAGTACCAACTCCAAAATGCCAACTCCAATACCTCGACACCCTTCTTCCACCCCTTAAATACTCTTCCACATTGCCCCCTTCGGCCAATAGAAACCAATGAGGATAAGGCTTCTAGAACCCCTAAACGGCAAGCCAATAGGAAACCATTTGAGATAAGGCTTCTAGAACCCCTAAACGGCAAGCCAATAGGAAACCATTTGGGATAAGGCTTCTAGAACCCCTAAACGGCAAGCCAATAGGAAATCATTAGGGATAAGGCTTCTAGAACCTCTAAACGGCAAGCCAATAGGAAACCATTTGGGAAAAAGCTTTTAGAACCTCTAAACGGCAAGCCAATAGGAAACCATTAGGAATAAGGCTTCTAGAACCCCTAAACGGCAAGCCAATAGAAAACCATTAGGGATAAGGCTTCTAGAAATCCTAAATGGCAAAATAACGGTCGCCGCCGGTAAATCCTAACCTTTCCAAGTCCTACCTACCCAAATACTTTCTTCCTACCTAGTTTTCTCGGTCTTGAACTCAAGACCGGTTCTCAACTAAAACAACTAATTAGAACACCATATTAAAAATAATAAAAACATACATAAATAACTATATTTTAACAAGTGGCCAACCCACATCATGACAACGTGTTCGGGATACACATGAACCTCTGATAGCGTATTGGGATCGCATTCACTCGGCCTTGATGGAACCTGAAGCCGAAAGCCGTTCGTCTTTGACACAAGGATTTTGGCCTCAAAGTCGGGTGACAATTGTGGAGTCTGATGCCATGTTTTTCAGCAATGGAAATGTCCGTGAGGAGTTTGCAATGGACGAGCATTACGTCGGCCCTGCTCGAAATCGTCCAGCTCAATCTTTTCGTGTGGCTGTGGATTGCTATGAAGGTTACATGGTCCTTGTACGTGCAGGAGATGAGGAACACCCTAAACCAATTTGGTTGGTGAAAGCATTGTCATCCCCAAATTTTGTTCCGTCTAGCCCCAATTTTCGACAAATTGAGGTGGAATATTGCAGGCCTAGTACGAAAGACCAAACCGTGCTCCGCACCTATAGCGGTTGGGACACCAAAAAGGGTTTCAAGTGGACAATCGACTCGGCGTACATGCCGGTTTGGATAAACACTGATACCATACTTTGTGCTTGGAAACCATGCAAAGGCTCCAAATCGGAGACAATGACTATCCCCCAAAAACATATAGAATTTGCCAAAGACAACTTGGCACGTATTGCAGATATGGAAAATACTGTCGACAATGGTGATGAAGCCGAAGGTGGAGACGGGCACGATTAATGTAGAGAAAATTATTATTCTGAAATTTATCCTGGATTTTTTATAGATGTATTTGTGATTGTTATATCTAGTTGTGATATGCGTTCGTTGAAATCAATGAAGTGCTTATGTTTGGGATGCTCATCCATAAACCTATATTTATATTAAAGAAGTATTACTTTTTGATCCTTTTTCTTTTTGGGTACTCAAAGTGTGTTTTCTATATTTAGAAGTCTTTATGTTCCCATGTTCCCAATGTTCCCAATGTTCCCTATGTTCCCTAAGTTTGGTGCTCACAACATTGCCATCCCAAACTATGCGTAGAATTTATTTTGAGACTTTCAAAAGTCTCCAATTAACGAATATAGTGTTAATGTAGGTGTCCTTAATGGTGTTGCCCCCGGAAATATGTGGTTCCTGGAGGTCAAATGACCCAACCTGCTCTTTTGGTAACTATTTTTTGCAAATAATGAATAGGTAGCACAAAAAATTTCAAAGGCTACCATGCAAAAATAATCCAAAAAATAATTGATATTATTTTGCATTCCTACTAGGTTCCTAAATTTATAAGTATTTAAAGTTCATTCCTGAAATTCTTTGCTAACAACCCTCAAGGGGTTAAATATGTGGTGATTTGTTAGTATGTTATATTAATGGTTGAACCCTCAACCTAAAATGTGTTCATAAGGAAAAAAAACAATCACTTAGGACCCTAAACAAGTTTCCTAAACTTTACCTTCTCAAGTGAAATTTGAGTGTGACGTTCCTAGCGGATCCACCCAAGGATGCTTACACACCTAGGTTATTCAATCCGGTAGGCTTCGGGTTACTCGTTACTAGACTTTTGTAAATTGTAACAATTCATTTTAATGTAATAAGTGCGATGTTTTTGTGCTAATTAAAGGAAATTGGAGCTATTAAATTGAACACTTTTAACTTAATTGCTAAGAGTTAATCTAGTGATGTCTTGGTCATCTATCCTGACATGGTTTGGCCTACAGTCATTGAATATTTACAAGGATGCTACTTTGTAGCAACCCGGTAAGGACAATGGTCCCACTACTTCATTAAATTGTAAATAAATTAAGGAATTGAACAACCAAGGGGTTGAACTACAGTATTTCTTGATACATTAAGTTATCATTAAATAAAGGAAAGACAATGGACTGAATCAAGGTGCCCTGGGCCTTGTGTTTATGAGACTATGGATTACTCAAAAGACGATTGATGAGCCGTGACTCCCTATATTGCCAAATCATAATAAAGAGAGATGTTACTGACGAGCGATGGGTGTGAGGGAGAGACTGAGCAATTGCATGTACTACATTGAGTGACCCTAATACCCCATCCCTCAATTTAGTAAAGTCCCAAAACTCACCTAAGTTGTTTTCTTGTGATTATCATTCTAATCTCACTTCTAGGTCATTGTGATCTATCAATTAACCTAATAGTGACACTTAGATGTAAAGTCTAACACTTATTTAATCTTCCCTATGTGGTTTTCTTAATTGGAATCCAATCCAAAAACCTATCTACACCCCCAAACACATACTACACCCACCAAAATCTCAAAAAATTGGCACAAAGTCGTCCTGCCACCACCGCCCCCACACCACTACAAATACCCCTCCCATCGGAACTCACCACCATTTGCCAGCTCAAATACCACCCATCCCAAGCATATTACATGGATGGCTCATTCACTCCCCCGGACACTGAAGGTAATGGCAACATAAAAAGATTAGGGTTCTTTAATGACCCCCTTCACGTCCGAATAGTTACCAAACTACCATGTTATCTAAATACCCTAAGGGCATAACTATACACATTATTAATTGTTGGAGAACACACAAAATCACTCACCATTGATACAACGATGCTAGGATGTGAGCATGCGAGCGTGAGCCTAAGAGCGGTGAGCAGGGATTGTGTGAGCCCACAACCTCAAAATTTTCAAAATGATGTAATTTCTAAATGTTTTTGGTTAACAAATCAAAGATCGACATTTTTCAATTTAAAAATACTGTATTTATTTTAAATACTTATTACCACATGATTCATGACCATGGATTTTAGATTAAATAAACCTTGCGAGGTGATGCTATTGCATGTTTTAAAATTTATATCATGTTCAGGGAGGCCATCCCAAAGTGGGTTGACCAAGTCTGAGTACAAATAATTTAAAGGCAATTTTGAAGATGAGAGGGAGCAAACGTTGTGAAAACACCATAGGATGTGGAATTTTGTATACATAATCAAATATTATTATATTATAGCAAGGGATACATATTGGACTATAAATACGATATTTGGCTATTGGAATTTAGGTATTTGAATATAATATATTGGTATGATATATCTACTTGATAGCAATCTAATATCTATCAACTATCTTGTTCACTCACACGTCTTGATGATTCCGGCAACAACAAACACTTGCTTAACTTCATCCCAACTGGAGGTAGGAGCGTGGATGAACGTGTCTTTCTTGTAATCCAATTTGCATAAGTAACAGAAGATGTAATAGAAGTGTTTGCAGTTTATGTACATGCCACACCCAATGGATGTGTCATTCATGCTTCCATAATGGGGACAAGTACAAGATGGAAAATTACAAAGTGTGATGTTATAAACTTTCTCGTTAGAAGCAGTCTTGGACGAAAGCGTGATAATAGCACCAAGTCCAGGGTAAGGAAGGAGGTTCACCCTGGTAATAATTCCAGTTACATTTCTTACACTCTCCTACTGATTGCGGTGATTTTCGGTGGGTGCTTTACAACTTCGACGAACTTGTATGCCATTCCAAAGAGAAGGGATTCTTTTGGCATGTGTTGGTCGAGGATGAGTCCACAAAATATGTTGAAATACCCTAGACAAGAAGAGAAGTCGTCGAGGGGAAATGGGCACATTGGATTGTAGGCAGAACCCAACTTCTTCAAGCTCAATGACTTCAATACAGATAAGATTGGTACCAGTAAGAACATGCCAAACTTTAGGGATTTTGGGTCGTGTAAGAACATGAGAACGCTTAGGTCCCATGACATAATTTGGTCTAGACAAAACCAAAACTCCTCAATTTCAATTGTTGTGCCCTTATACTCACGCTTCTGCCCTTTGTAAGTAAGGGCAACAATGGGTTTCCCATGCCTAACAACCAACAACTTGCATTTAGCTTGTGTGTGTTTTTGAATGACGTGACATCGTTTCTTTGATTTGTGTAAGATTCTTGCGATGTGCCATTCCGATGTATCACAATCTATTTCCACCACAGTTTGGATACCTTCATAATCACTGGATGATAACTCTATTAGAGGTTCTAGGGACTCACGTTTAATACCTTGGAAATTGATGAAAATAGTATTATTGGAATGGACACTTGATGGAGACTTCACTCGTGTTGGATGTAACAGTGGGTATTTAATACTAGACGTACGAGAAACGGGAGTTAGTATTTCGGTCGAAATTGTGAAGATCTCTGAGGAGATACCGTAACTCTATAGCGTCATGCATGAAGAAGCCAATAAAAACCTTCATGATCGTTGTATCTTGATTGGAAGATAGATTCTTTGAGAACACCATAGTCACCTGACACTTCTTCCTCTACGACAATAGAAGGAGGGAAGAACCCAAAACGGACATGAAAGACATGGGCATGCACATATACATAGTCTTTGACATCCAATGGTAAAACAAATGGGACCTCATGACCTATTGCAACAATAGTAGCCATAGGGAAAGGTTTAAAAGAGATAACAGAAAACTACAGACAAGCCACAAGAACACAAAGACATGAGAAGAAACGAATGATAGTATTGGCGAATGGAAAGGTTGTGAATGTAAAGAATGAGAAATTAGAGGGGTTGAACCAAACGAAAGAAAATTGTATGATATTAAATATTATACAATATTTGGTATAGAAGAAAATATTATAATATCATTTGAAAATAGAAGTTATGTAACGTGAAGAGATATTAATAAAATATAATGGTTATAATTAACACAATACATAACATTTTATTTGCAAGTAGTGGACCAAACGAGGGGTGTGACATAATTCATATATTATGGAAGTTATTAATTTATGCAAGATTTACAATTGGCACTGACAACTATTATAAGTAGCACTATTTCAATACACAATATTACAAATGACACTATTAGAACAGATACTATTAGAATTGACAACTAGCAATATTACAACTGGTAATATTATAACTGGTTTGATTAGAACTAACACTATTACAACTGGAAATATTAAAACGAACACTATTACAACTTGCACTATTACAATTGGCAATATTTGAATTGATACTATTATAATTGGTACTAACAATTTATGATGCACGCTGACCCAATATGTACATGTATACATGCAAATAACTTAAGAATATTAAATAAACTAAGTGTAGCCATTAACGGCTACACTTTTACAACTATTAGTCATACGATGAGGTGGACTAGTGATGAAGACCATCATGTAATATAAAAGTTTATAAACGAAAATAAAGCAGTATAGAGAAATGCATGTTGTTGAGAGTGGACGATGTAATGGAGAGGGAAGCTGAATGTATTTAGATGCAAAAGAACGTCATTTGTCCATTGTCAGCAGTGGTCATTCCAGTGGAGGGTAGGACAAAAAGTACAAGGAAAAATAGCTTTCGTTTTCAAATAAGAGACAATTGTCAAGGGCTAGAATTAATAAACGTGTTCCTCGAATGATAGGAGTGGACCTATCAGGCACAACAAGAAATTTAACGTACGAAGATATTGTTGCATGTGAAGCCATAAAAAAGATGTCTTCGAACATGAAACCATTACATGTGAAGCTCAACCATATATTATCTCTGGATGCAATGAGGAGGATGAAGAGGAAGAAAATAATGAAAAAGACATCGACAGAGAGAAAGTGACACAATATAAAGAGGAGGAACAATCATATGAGCCAAAGGTAGAGGCACGAAGTATGAACGAAATGGTAAGAGAATAACCTTGAGACGAAAATAAATTTGAAGATATATGATGTATATCGTATTGTGCACACCAAAAATATGATTCCAACGATATATAGCACGGAAAAAATTATTATGTTTTGTGTGTTTTAGAGTCAAAAAACAATTGCAGCATGTTAGAATCTAATCCAAAATCTTCAAAAATTGAAGATTTTTGGAGAAAATCTAACCATATTAATTTCAATAGAGTTTGGTGATTTATGTAAATTTTAAATTATATCCACAAATTCCGAAAATAATTGGAGTGCCTATAAATGATATAATGGATAGACACAATTTTTTTTGGAAATAAATATTAGCATTTAAAAAATTTATAATGATTAAGGTGCACTTCAATTTTTTTCTCTCTCTTCCAAAAGGATAGCCGTTAACGGCCACCTTTTTTTAATGTCAGTTTATTTAATATATGTGGTTTCTTCTACACATAAACATTCACTTTTATACAAAAATTTGTCTTCCAAAAAGGTGGCCGTAAACCATATTAATTTCAGTAGAGTTTGGCGATTTATGTAAAATTGAAATTATGTCCAAAAATTTCAAAAATAATTAGAGTGATTATAAATGATATAATGTATAGATACAATTGTTTTTGGAAATAAACATGAAAATTTGAAAATTTTATAACGATCAAGGTGTACTTCATTTTTTTCTCTCTTCCAAAAGGGTAGCCATTAATGGCCACCCTTTGTATGATTCCTTCCATCACAAATATGAACCATTTTCTTTCCTTCCAAAAGGGTGGCCGTTAACGGCTACACTTTGTATGATTCTTTCCATCACATATATGAACCATTCTTTTCCCTTCCAAAACGATGGCCGTTTACGGCCACCCTTTTCTTCATTTCAGTTTTTTTTCATAAGTGGCTTCTTGCATATATCAACACTCAATTTTACAAAAAAATGGTCTTCTAAAAGGGTGGCCGTTAACAGACACCATTTTTTCATTTCACTTTGTTTTACATATGTGGTTTTTTCCACATATAAACACTCACTTTTACAAAGAAATTTGTCTTCCATAAGGGTGGTTGTTAACCATTTTAATTTCAGTAGAATTTGGCGATTTATATTAAATTGAAATTATATCCAAAAATTCCAAAAAATTTAGTAGTTACTATAAAGGATGTAATTTATAGACATTATTTTTTTGGAAATAAATATAAAAATTTGAATACTTTACAACGATCAAGGTGCACTTTATTTTTTTTCTCTCTCTTCGAAAAGGGTAGCCGTTAATGGCCACCTTTTTTATTTCAATTTTTGTGTTCTGGTTTAGGACGGCTGTTGACGACCTCCCCTTCTAAGGTTTCAATCTCCATATAGCAACATGATTTTTTTGAAATAAAATCACACAAATGAATCAATTTTTTCCTATCAACAGAATGGTTGTTAATGTCCACTATTTTTTCCATTTCAATTTGTTTTACATATGTGGTTTTATTCTACATATAAATACTTACTGTCATAAAAAAGTTTCCTTGCATATGGGTGGCCGTTTTTTCATTTCACTTTGTTTTGTATATGTGGTTTTCTCCACATGTACACAATCACTTATTCAATTTTTTTTCTTCTTAAGGGTGGTTGTTAACGGCCACCTTGTTTCATTTCACTTTGTTTTACATATGCGGTTTCTTCCACATTTACACACTCACTTTCATAAAAATGAATTCTTTCGATAAGAGTGGCCGTTAACGGTTATTATTTTTTTCATTTCTATTTTTTTTGCATGTATAGTTTCTATTATATGTAAACATTGTTATTCATCATTTTTGTTGTCCTTAATTGCATTTCAGTTTGCTTTGGAAATGTACTATCTTTCACATCCGAACACTCACATTCATCATTTTTTTCTCCTTCTATAAGGGTGGCCGTTAATGGCCATTGTTTTTAGATTTCATTTTGCTTTGTATATGTGATTTCTTACACATATATACACTTACTTCAATTTTTTTTCTTCCATAAGGATGGCTCTTAATGGCCACCATATTTTGCATTTAATTTTATTTTGCATATATGATTTTTTTCATATGAAAATGCTTATATTAATTTATTTTCTTTTTTTCATATGGGTGGTAATTTTTGTGCTTCATTTATGAAAGTTCTACCTCTTTCTGAAGATCAATTGGAATTGCAATTGCATGCATTTTTTAAGAAAGAAATTGTCAACACCTTTTTTTGTCTTGAACGGTTGAGGTATTAACCAAGGGCAAAATCAAAATTCAATATTCCACTATGTCGAATGGTTCCATTGCCAATTGTTAGGCCTTTCTTGAAAATAAATGTTATGAACCTTGCTATACATTTTGTTGCTTGTGGTTATATAGAAGGTAATGGAGTTTTTTACGTGGCCTTGGAGAACAATGAAGGCAATATAGTAGATGTTATTGATATTATAATTGAATCATGGAGTGACAACTGGGTGCGGACAAATGCTTCCTTTGAGAAAATATTGCAAAATGATGAGGAGCTCAAAGTTTCTTCGGTAAAATGTTCATGGTTTGGGATGGCAACCACCGTTTGCAAGCATGGTTGCCCATTATTAATCGAGATCACACACATGATTCTACTTGACATTATGTTGTTGAAAAGTATTATTTTGAACATCAAACGAGATATTGCAACTATGTTGGCAACCTTGCATGAAGTCAATTGGTAATTCCTTCATTTTTGTCTTTTTGTTTGTTCTTTTTATTTGGGTTCTTTTTTTTAAGTTTATTATCCTATTGGATGTTCATTTTTCATATCTTATCATTGTTTATTTTATTTTGTCATAAGAAACCAAAAATCCCATGTTTCCACAAATCTTGTTAATAAGTTTTTCCGCATTCAAAGCATTACTAGGCAACCACTTTCATATTTTGAAAAACTTGTCTCCAAAGAAGACCTTCCTATTGTTGATGCTAAACAAAAATTCAACCATAGAACTTGGTTCACTTTGGTTGTTGAGGCTCTTAATGGATTTCTATACTAGGTTATTTTCTCTAAAATATTAATTTTTCTTGCATGTTTTTCACATGTCTTGTATGTTTCTTTCATTCTTGTGGTTCATTTGGATTTCTACTATCATATTTTTATTGCATCTCATTTTTATTATGTGCGATTTTTTATATTTTTATATGTTTTTTTCTTAATGTAGCAAGAGTTGGGGGATGTTGTTGCCAAGGATTGCACGTCACGTCACGTCACATTTTGTCACAGCGACGTGACGGCTGACCAAAAAACGTCACGTCCGAGGGGGGGTAAATCCGGTGTTACCCCAGGGGTAAACTGACGCGGTCAACCCCCTGGTCGACTGCTAAGTCGACTGCAAATAGCAATCGACTTAGCAAATGACTGCAAAATCAAAAAAAAATCCAAAATTCCAAAAAAAATTCTGGACCGTCAGATTTTCTTGTCAAGAAGATCTGACGGTCCATAATTTCTTTGGAATTTTTTAATTTTTTTTGGCAGTCGATTGCTAATTCGACTACTATTTGTAGTCGACTTAGCAGTCGACTGCAAAAAAATTAAAAAAAAATTAAAAAAATCTAGACCGTCAGATCTTCTTGACAAGAAAATCTGACGGTCCAGAATTTTTTTTTGCAGTCGACCAAGACCAGTCGACTGTAATTAGTAGTCGGCTAGCTAGTCGACTACTAAAAGCAGTCGACTTCAAGGAAAACCTTAAAAAAAATCAAAAAATTCTAAAAAAATCATGGACCGTTAGATCTTCGTTCCAAGAAGATCTAACAATTCAGATTTTTGAATTATTATTTTTTGAATTATTTTTTTCTGAAGTCGATTGCTCGTAGCAGTCGACTAGAGCAGTCGGCCAAAAAAGTTACAAAAATTTGGTACAGTAATTTTTTTTTACCACGTCAGTGCGCGTCACGACGTGATGTGACGGCGTCACGTCATTTGTGACGCGATGTGACGCAAAAAAGCCGCGTCACGTCCATTTGCACATCCCTGGTTGTTGCTGCTACTCAAAGGAAATTTTATGAGAAGTACCCGAATCATGCGCATTGGATTTTAAGTGCAGTTGATGAATGGATTTCCAAAGCTGTTGATAGGGTGAGATTGACTTACCATTCGAAATTGAAGAAACAATTTCCCATTGTAGATCCTAAACATACTGCTCTGTTCTTAGAGCAGGTGAAGTCTCATTATTAAACTCACGATGAGAGTCCTGAGATGACTCAAGAAAAACTTTGGATGTTGGTACCTTCAACTATGGACACTTCTATGAAGATTAAGTGGCTTGAGAGGTGAAACGGCTCACGTGCTCTTCGTGAGGTTGTCAAATTTCTGAAACCAAAATTCAATGATATAGAGTTTCTTAAGTGGCTTCATAAAGCTACTTGGTAAGCTCATGTGATTATTTTTTCTTCTTTTATTCTTTTTGATTCATTTTTTTTTCTTTGCTTCTTATTTCTTTCATTTTTCTCAATCATTGAAAAATATTGATCTTTATTTTGTATATGGCAGTTGGCTATTGAGACCAAGAAGCTTGTTGATGCTACTGTGGCTAGGGATTGCACGTCACGTCACATTTTGTGACAGCGACGTGACGACCGACCAAAAAACATCACGTCCGCGGGGGGGTAAATCCGGCAGTTACCCCAGGGGTAAACTGACGCGGTCAACCCCCTGGTCGACTGCTAAGTCGACTGCAAATAGCAGTCGACCTGGGAGTCGACTGCCAAAAAAAATTAAAAAATTCCAAAAAAAATTCTGGACCGTCAGATCTTCTTGCCAAGAAGATCTGACAGTCGACTGCAAAAAAATTAAAAAAAATATGGACCGTCAGATCTTCTTGCCAAGAAGATCTGATGGTCCAGAATTTTTTTTGGAATTTTTTTATTTTTTTTGTTTTTGTAGTCGACTTAACAGTCGACTGCAAAAAATTACTTTTGCAGTCGACCAAGACCAGTTGACTGCTATTAGCAGTCGACTAGCGGGTCGACTGCTAAAAGCAGTCGACTTCAAGGAAAACCAAAAAAAAATCAAAAAATTCTAAAAAAAATCATGGACCGTTAGATCTTCAATCCAAGAAGATCTAACGGTTCAGATTTTTTAATAGATTTTTTAAATTTTTTAAATTTTTGTTTTTTGAAGTCGACTACTCGTAGCAGTCGACTAGAGCAGTCGTCCCAAAAAGTAAAAAAAAAGTTACAAAAAAGTGGTACAGTAACTTTTTTTTACCACGTCAGTGCACGTCACGCCCCGACGTGATGCGACGTGACGGCGTCACGTCATTTGTGACGCGACGTGACGCAAAAAGGCCGCGTCACGTCCATTTGCACATCCCTGACTGTGGCTGATCTGGATGTGTCCATCAACTATCTTCCAAATGGTATGGACCCTTTGTCCATTATTTTTTGTTATGTGGAGACAATGCGCATATCATTTTGGGATACTGCATTTTTTCGTGAATTTGTTGTAGATAAGGGAGTTCACAAAAACCATAACATTGACAAGCAACTCAACTTCAAACCAGCCATGCGAAGGGTGTTTTATAGGTATTTCAAATATGTCCTATTCCCTGCTAAAGCCATTTCCAAATCTCGCACTTTTTTTGCTAACTATTTTGACATAGAAAGTGAAGAGTGCATGTTCACAGAAGGGATCATGAAATCTTGGGATCCTATGCATTTTGAAAAATGTGGGTGGTATTTGGATTGTCCTCTTAAAACACCTCCCACTTTTGATATTGCCCTTCGAGATTTCATTCAACCCGCCCTCAAGGGTGCAAAGGTATTTCAAAGGCATTCAAACTCATCGCTTAATCATTCTAAGGCATTATTCATATTTTAGTGCTTGCAATGCTTGCAGACTTTGCCTCTAACCCAATTTATATCTAGCCTTTATGTTTACAACCCGATTTATGTTTACAGCCCACTTTTGTTGTTCTTTGTGTTTTGGACTTCGTAAATGTCACCCTTATGATGGTGTTATGATGTATTCAAATTTTACATTGATGTGTATTGTAGTGAGACATCTTGTCATGCTGCACCTATTTTCAACATGAGTTTGCTTAGTACACATTATATCCAATTACATTATTATTATCTCAACATTTGAACGTATATTAGTTCATTTTTTGGTACAAAATTGGCATAGCAACATTTTTTTTTGTTGTTCATTTGGACTATAGACCCTTACATGTAATTCCACGGTCATAGGCCCCCAACGGATTTACAAACCATAATCGGGAAAGGAGTTGAAGGTTCACAGGCTCACGTACTAGCATCCCCGACCACTGACACATTCATTTTTACCAACAACCATAACAATAATCCCACTCAAAATCACATCCGACACCCACCCACCCAAAAAAAATAACCACCCTAACAAACTTCTAATAGCACATATCATAAATGCCATCAAAAACTTCCCACATAACATCTCCATCCTAAAGGTCAGGCCACACACAAATATTACATGTAATGATGAAGCAGACAAACTAGCCAAACTAAGCGCACTCAAACTGCAAATATTAATCACCCCCTTCCACCACATAGGCCACCAAACATCATATTGGCCTTCTATCCCCCCCATATCAATACAACACGATTGCTCGGTCCACAACCTAAAAGGGTAAATAGAAAAGAATATACATAAGCACTAGTCTCCCTTGCCACGCACACAATACCTAACATACAAAACGACTAGATAATAAGGATATTCACTTGAAATGGACCAATGTGAGGCCAAACCCCCCACCCTTAAGCGTCCGTAGTCCGAGTAGTGGGTTTGGGCTCACATTCCTCCGCGGTATTGGATTTGGACTTGGATGAGTCCATAGTGCAAGGTTCACCCTTCAAGTGGTCTTGGATTTAACTAGCTCCTTCATAAACCCAACTCCTTCATGAACCCAACTCCTTAGCTTCTAACTAAATAAACCCAGCTCCTTCGTAAACCCAGCTTCTTAGCTTCTAACTAAACAAACCCAGCTCCTTTATAAACCCAGCTCCTTCATAAACCCAGCTCCTTCATGAACCCAGCTCCTTAGCTTCTAACTAAACAAACCCAGGTCCTTCATAAACCCAACTCTTTACTTTCTAACTAAACAAACCCAGCTCCTTCATAAACCCAGCTCCTTCATGAACCCACAACTTTGTAGTTGTAATCCCCAACTACCTCACTAATTATTCAAGCCCTTAACTAATCTTCCTACCTAATTTTTCTAATTCTACTAACAACCCCTTTCTAATCACACAATTCTTCTCTAATCCTAAAATCCTAAAATCCTAGAGAGGAGAGGGGGAGAGAGAATTTCCTAACTTCACTAAGACTAACTAATCCACACAAGTATATTTTTGCACTCATCACAACCTCAAGTGCTCAACTCTTAAACATGGAACTTGCAACCACGTGTATTCAAAACATGAACTTTAAGTACCACAAATTGGAATCATGAATTAACTTTAAAATCCTTCACGTCAACACTAATTCTACCAAGAGGTCAAGCCCTCTTCAAGGCTAACAAGCCTTGGCTCTCAAACTAAAAACTAAGCACACACATGTGCTCCAATATGGCTTCCCACACCCACACTTATAACTCGTGGGGTGCCTTGGAGCACAAAGGAAAGAGAGGATGAGTGAGGGAAGAATGAGGGATTATATAGTAAGCTTGAGGGGGTGAGCACCCTCAAGGCTCACGATAAGCCCTTGAGATTTCCTCCTACTTAGTAGGCGCCAATCCTATCTTCTAAGCCTTCCTCCCTCAAATGATCAACAAGGATCCTAATTCGAACATTTAACTAGCCTTGGCTTTCTACCTACCACACTTTACCAAACTTGGGATGCTTCAACCCAAACTTAGCCTCCTTCGCTTTCCGCCGCCATAACTTTCTCCCCTTACTTTCCCAAATCGTCGCTCACCACTTAATTCAAACCACGATGCTTAACTCGTGATTTGATTGGTGCTTTGAGAATTTGCTTATCCTCCACCTTGCATTCTTCCTTGGACCTTCCCCATTAAGTGGCCATGATGAGGTGGTCCACTTGTGCGCTCCATGTGATCCTCCATTCATCCCAATTCGAATGCACTTGCCTCTTGAGTCACTTTGGTTGTCTCCATCCATTTGTACTAGCCTACTCACTAACTACTCAATCCAAGTTCTCCTTACCTATCCTCATTCACTCAAATCCTTCCGAAGGTAAAAACACAATAACAACTCACATCCTAGCCTCTTACAACATGGTACTTCTAAGACTAACATTTCACTCTTTTTATATTTTTGTGAAGTAACATGCTACTTCAAAGTGCATCAACTAACGTTTCAAGGGTCTAAGACTAAATGTGGGCACCCTTTTGGGCTCACAACCAACCTATTTTGAGACATACCATAGATTACTGATGCCCAAATCACACAAGTTTGAAATTTTCGATGTGGTCGATATCTCAACAATTACCAAAAGAAACACACCCCAAAACAAGACATCTCACCAATAACCTCCTCGCCCAATCAACAACGAGATGTTTCACATTAATAAATGCATGCAAAATACAATAATAATACACTTAACAACACTCTACCGTCATGGCTACTCCCTTGCACTTGCTACCTCCCAAGGTACAAATGTCTTGCTCGGCTTTGCCCGGACATATTATGTATATTGGGAACAACACCCATGGCCCCACCCCCAATCACACCCAACCAAAATCTCAAAGTATAATTCATAGAATTCACGTACTGCAACAACATATTCCCCCAAGAAGCCACAACTAAGAAACTAGAAAAATATGACACACTAAAAACCGCCTTAATCCAACAAGGATAGACGGTCCTACCTACAATTATTATTACCACATGCATCCAAGTCTCCATCCACACTCATCATACAAAACTTACAAAGCTTAAAATCCCCCCCAACAAAATACACAAATAAATGGAATCTTTCTCAAAAATCTCTATCCTCTTCCTCACACACATCATACTAAACAAACGAAAGCATGAAAAACCAACAAGCCCCAATTCCCCTTCACTAAATCCCTTGCTCGACCCCAAACAATCACCCACAAACAATATATACCCATATTGATGATTACTAATAACTAACTTATGGTCCACATGAAAAATAGGCATTAAGCCACCCATATCCCCATGCTCATGCAAATATGGATTAGGGGTGGTGAACGGACATTGCACATCAATATAAAGACTTGGCCGTTCCTTTTTCTTTTCTTCATTGAATGCATGTTTTCTAGAAGGCCGCATATTCCCTTGATTATAGTTAGGAAAGAGTAACAACCCTCCCAACATGGTTACACAAGGCTTGAATATGACAAGCACAATGCGACACCAATTAGGTTAAAAACACCAGTTATATGCCACGGTTTGCCCTGTAACCATGGACAACCTACCCTCTTTAAGTGTTACAATGCAATAATGTTGCATTTTTCATACTCCCTTGAAAAATGCACTAGTAAGTGCTAATTGTTACTCTGCTACAAAAAAATTACTCCCCTCTTTGTTAATTCACAATGTATAAATTTTATTTGCACCAAAATCCATAAAACATACCCCTTTGGTAAGATGAATTCACAAAAGTGTAAATTTAGTTTCATGATTTTACAAACCACTTTAGCAATAGGTTCTACCAATTTCATTGGAATCATGAACCAAGTTCACTATATAGACGATCAATTTAACTTGAACTTTCAACTACTTTCACTACATATTGTGAACAATTTAATGATTTAGCACCCATATTCACAACTTCACAAATTCAATTTCATGAACCGTATAACTTTATTTCACAAAGAACAGTACATCATGTATAAGATTCTCCTAATCACTCCCCACAACTACACACAATAGTCCTATTATTGTGGGCCACAGTAATTTTCTAGAACCCACGCTAATTTTCATGATGAGAGTTAATGTGGGCCATGGTGATTTTCAACCCACACTATAGTTAATTAACATGGGCCACATCAAAAAAATTCTAGAAAATTAGTGTGGGTGATTATATTATTTTGTACTACTTTTGTCCTAAAACTAATATTCAATGTGTTGGTCGGAAGTCTTCATGAAGACTTAGGGGATAGACCCGGGGTCTGGGACCCACGGTATTTCCACCTTGACTAGAAAATTAGTGTGGCAAGTGCTAATTATTTCCAAGCTAAAATTGCACCATACTAATAGGACTATTTAGTGTAGCTCCCCACAAGAGTTTGAGCAGTTGAGATTATGAAAACCACAAAGTGTGAAAAGATGTATGAAATTGGTTTGGAAGATTCATGAAGTTGCTAGAGGTAAAGGTCCACTATCAGGTAATTGAGTTGTGCCACATGTCAAGTTGGTATAGAACAATCATGAACTAGTTTAGAAGGTTCATGAAATTGGTAGAACGCTCTGGTAATATTGATTGGAAGGTTCATGAACTAGCTTGGAACCTTTATGAAATTGAGTTTGCACTTTTGTGAAGTCATCTTACCAAAGGAGTATGTTAACTTCCACACTTTGTTGCTTCTCCTTCCTTCTATCACTATGGCTCATGTGGCACTCCACGTGTAAGTCCGAGCATCCATGAGTCAAAGTTCCATCATTATCTTCTAAACCTCATCCCGGTCCTCTAGGACTCACCCGGTCCTCTTAACCTCACCCGGTCCTCTTAACCTCACCATTAGCATCATTAGACTTAGGATCATTCTTGCATTTAGTTTTACTAAGATGCTCTTAGTATAGAAGATCTCTTACATTGTATTTAAGTAAAGCAATTGCAAGATCAAACTGTTTGATGTCTCCAAAAATAGTTAACTCAAACATTGACATCTACTAAGTAGTGAAGATGCTAGAGAAAGTTTGGCGTATCAATGTCACTACTACAACCTTTCAGAAACATTGGAAGCATGTCAATATGATCTCTAGTGATACATTGACATCATATTCCATTAAATATTATTTGTGATTGTTTCTCAGAACGCTGAGCTTGTAGATGTTTCAATTTTGCTTGATAAACTCTCTCAATAATCAATTAGAGCTGCAGAGGATAGTGAGTTTCTAGTGACAATGATAGCACAAAAATATGTGCATTTTGAAGTTGAGTTTGATCTGAATCATCCTTATGTCCCAACTAAGGAATATATCTTGAATATAATTAGTGCATCATAGGTATTTGAAATCATTGAGGGTGATTCAGAAATTAGTGAAGTGGTAGTTCCCAATTGTGAGCCCAAATTGATGCTCACATGTGTTCTTAACACTTGTAAAACATTACAAGTGGTGTTTTGTTGATTTATGATTATTTACAAAAATATAAAAAGAGTGAAGCTTGAAGAAAGCTAAGTTTGAAGCATTAGGCTTGTGTGGAGTGGATTTAAGTAGTATGAGGACATACCTTGGTAAAGTGTGGTAGGTAGAAAGCCAAGGTTAGTTAAATGTTTGAATTAGGATCTTTGTTGATCATTTGAGGGAGGAAGGCTTAGGTGATTAGATGAGAGCCTACAAAGTAGGAGGAGAGTTCGAGGGCTTATCGTGAGCCTTGTGGATGGGATGCGTCCCTATTTAGAAGGAGAAGGTTAAGGGGTTGTGATTGGAGGCTCTAATCCTCTCACCCTATCCTTACCTCATGTCCTCTCTCCCTCTCTCCCTCTCAATTCACTATATAATCCTTCATTCTTCCCTCACTCATCCTCTCTTTCCTTCGTGCTTCTTAAGCACCCCACGGGTTATAAGTGTGGGTGTGTGGGAAGCAAGATAGGAGCACATGTGTGTGCTTAGTTCTTAGGTGAAGAGCCAAGGCTATTTAGCCTTGAAGAGGGATTGACCTCTTGTTAGAAGTAGATTGGATTTAAGGAATTTGGAGTTTGATTGTAAACTTCAACTTGTTGCATTGAGATTCATATTGAAGTGAGAGAGTTCAAACTTGTTTAAACTTGTGGCATTTAGAGTGACTAGATTGTACTAGGTGCATTACTTGTAGTGTTTTATTAGTTATGAACTTGAGCAGAACTTTATAGTGAGAGATTTGTCAATTATGGATGATCAAAGTGTTCAATGGGTATGAAAATTTGAGGGATTGTTTATTATAAAGTATGGGAGTTGTGGTAAAAATTTGAGAGCTTCAGTCATTGGGATGAAAAAGTTATTAAAAGTTGAAGGGGAGGGTGTCTAGGAACAAAGCAGCAAGGTTTGAAAATATATATCTCTTAGAGGGTTATAGATATGGATACCAAAATTTGACACTACCTTCTGAACTTATATATCTATTTTGTGTCAAAATTTTAGATTGATTGGACGTAGGAGTTGGAAGTTATTAGAGTTTTAATGACCAGATGCTTTATCACAACATTCATACTAAGTAGTTAGAGTTAGAATTTCATGCATAACTTTTGCATATGAACTCTGTTTGTGCCAAAATTTGGTGTGGAGATTTTTGATAAGGTACTTAACAAATGTACCAAATTTCACTTGAAGAACATAAGTTGGGTGGGAGTTATACTATTCTGAAGTTTAGTAGGAAGACATTGATAGAGATTTACATCAAGAAGAACTTAGAGAAGGAAGGGCAATGATAAGTATATAAGTATTTTTTAATACTTGTATTTAAAGCCTATGTGTTCATGGAATCCACAAGCGAAGTGTCATGTACCAATACGGAATCAACCACGATGACATGTGATAGCACGGAATCAATAAGCGAGAACTCATGTAGTAGTGTGGAGTCGACGGCAAGGACTCGATTCACAAGAGGGATATCTTTGAAGGCATGCGTGGCCAAAGCGGCCGGGTGGACATTAGAAAAGACTAAGGATATAACCTTGCCCGACATTAAGGAATGTAAAACTACATAGTGTGGTGTTAATCGAGTTGTGTATATTCAAAGGGTAGATTGGAATTATATATTGGGTTACAAAGAGAGAAGTCTCTACATGTCATTATAAACTTTTCCACGCGGGCTAGGACGAAATCGAAGGGTGGAGGATTTTTGGTGACACCAATGTTTCATTTCTCAAGCACAAGAAACATTGGCAACCCTATTTACATTTTTAGAACAACAACAAAAGCAATGTTAGTAAATTTAGGTCAAAGCTTTTGTCTTTAGAAAAATCCATCATGTGGAACTTTTGGGCCACACCCTTTCGAGGGAGCCTAAAAGTATCAAACAAGCCCTTCGGTGAGGGTGGCATGCACTTGCAGGTGCCAAAGCCGAACCCGGATGATAGGTGTATAACGTGGGTACTTAGATTTTTAAGGGAAATTAAATATGCATCGTAGTACCTCCGGAGGTTGTACCTTTGTTTTTTATTAGTGTGGCTCTAAACTCCACTAACCAAGTTCATATATAGTTCTAACCTTAACCTACAACCTATTCTACGCGCAAACGCACCAACCTTGAAACCAAGGCAATTCTAATTTGTGAATTGGGATGGTTCTGATACACACCAACTGGGTGTGACTCATACCACCCTAGCTCAATGAACGGAATAACGACAATTTGATGGACAATTCAACTCTTCATATTTCTTTACTTAATTCATTTGGGCTCGATGTAGGCCGAACCGCTACCTCCTTCCTTACTCCACTTCTTGGGCATTGACCTTGCCTCCTTTTTTGTAACTAGTTTGATAGGAAAGCGTACCTTAGTTCACAATTAAAATATAAAGTGTTATTTTTTCACTGTAATTTACGCCTAAACATAATATATTTATTTAGTGCACTTAATTATCTTTTCAACAATCTAAAATTCACTTTAATCAGATAAGATATGCAAAAGTTATGAGGGTTGGAAGTGCAAGGTCGATTCAACCGATCCTTCCAACCCACTTATCTAACTTCTAACTTCAAAAATTCATAGTGAATTCATTACTACTCAGATCTAGGCTTTTCTTATATCATTGGAAAGCTATTAACAATTTCTAACTAGGAAGATTATGACATTAGCAGGTTAAGCCAATACAAATTCAGCAGACTCCTTGTAACATAGCAGTCAACCAGAAAGTCTTAAACTATGTATCTCGTGTTCATCAATTCATATATAATTCAAATCTTACTCAATTCAAACGTTCTATATAGCCATGGAGAGGTATTAAAAAGAACTATTTGATAAAAATAAGCAATTAACAAGTTAAGCCAAAGTAAATTCAGCAAACCCTCTGTAATGTAGCAATCAACCAAGAATTCTCAAACTATGTATCCCGTCTTCAAAAATTCATATCTAATTCAAATCATGTTCAAATCAAACGTTCTAAGAAATTTTGGAAAGCTAGACAAAAGTTCACTTGGGAAAAAATATAACTTTTTAGATTTTAAAATTTTAATTGGGCTGGCAGGTCTGATTCAGCAGCCGCTACCCATAGGACATGTCGTGGACCTCTCCATAAGGATTGCCCGAAACACCTTGGGCACAAGGGGGACCCCGGAGTAACACCCGGGACTTGTGGCGCCGTTGGTCAGAGGGCCCAAGTGATCCTAGTATGGGTGAGGCCCCGGGCGTTGGGAACGCCTCCCACCCACGGAGACTAGGAGGCATGAGGGTGAGGTCATAAACTATGCGTAGCTTATGGCGTGCCGATTCTAGAATGCTTTAGAACACCTCATTTGGAGGTGTTAGCTAGAAGATATGACAAGTTGAGTGGGGCGCTGTCCCTGGACAGCGCCCTGGAACAGCAGTGGCCTGGGAGTGGCTCCCGGGACTGCGAACCTTTAAATGGGCATAACCTCCTCTGTACTTGCCCGAATGGGGCAAGTGAGTAGTTCATCGTGATCTACGTGAAACGTAGATGTTGATGGAGTGGTCGATTGCTAGAATCGATGAACATATGAGGAAGTTATGGCCTTCTGAAGCTGTTAGGCAACTAGCGGCTAAGGGAAAATGTCTACTTGGCCCCAAGAATTGGGGGAGAGACAAAAGGATACTTGACGGTGGGGTAGGGGTCCTTCCTAGAGTCCTAGAGGCTTATATGGGTGAGGTGGTGTGGCCTCACCCACCCGGGGCCAAACGACAAGGCCTCCATGGGCATTGGCCCAAGGTGAGGGCATACTTGCCTAGTTTGGCTCGGGTTGTTGTAGTGTTGCTCCGGCAACACGATGTGCAACATAAGATTGGACTTCCATGGATGGAAGTCCACATCTTAAGATTGGTTACCGATTAAGCGATGAGTCCCGAAAACCAAGTAGGAGGTTTGGTCCCCTTCTTATGAAGTGTTGGGTCCGCGGTATTGGGAGCTAACCTTTCGCATGGCGGTATGCGAAGGATTAGCGCTCGTAATTCTTGCTAGATGTGAAAAATAGACTGAGTTAGCAATGGGGACCTAGCAAGGGTTGTGACAGGACCATCCAATTTTTCTACTCCATCTTTAAAAATCCATAACTAATTGTCATCTTGACCAAATCACAAATGAGAAACGGCTATAGATAGTTATAGGAAATCTCTCTAAGAGAAAAATTATAAGTATTTTTTTCTAGCTTCTAAACTAAGCCTTCATGGCATTGGCAGCTGAGGTATACAATGCCTTCACTCGAAATTCTACAATCCAACCTACCTCTACAAAAAAAAAAAAGAATTTTGTTGGTGTGTTAATAAACATGCATTCTAACTAGGAAAGAGAGTAGAGGAGTTTCTCAATCTTTTCTCTTAGACCATTGAAAATGTATGCTAAAAGATTTTTTTCTAACTACCTTGAAGCAGGGCTTCACCCAAACATTAGAAGAAAAGAGGGAGCCTACAAGGTGGAAGGAGGGGTTTTTAAACCCTCTTAAAAAATGGTTGGACCCTTCCGCCACCGGCTCCCTTTTTCGAACCCTTTCCCGAAATTTCAGCTCGGGGTTTTTTCTCGGTTGAGGTTGCCACCCACTCGCCGAGGTGGCTCCAACGGAAAACCTTAGAAATTTTTTTAATTTTTCGCCATCGAGTTGACAAGGGGGCAAGTGAGAAAATAGCCCCCTTGCTCTCTTTCTTTTTTTCTTCAAAAGTCTTCAAGCCGATTTTGTCTTCTTACGCAAAACACCTCCAATAGTGTTGTGTGCCTCCTATTAACTAATAAACTAATATTTGTTTAGCTAGCTTCTACTAACATTTGCTTAGCTAGCATCTACTAACATTTCTTAGCTAGCATTTACTAACTTAAATCTTAGCTAGTTGTTTTTACTAGCTAGCATATTTTTTCTACTTCACTATCTTTTAGCACTACTTCGTTTCATTTTGACCTTCCTTCTTCTAGGCTAAATGCTAAATGAACTAATTTTCTCTAAATTCCCTATCAATTCTAACTTGTAATGCTAACATTCTAACTAAAAGTGATCCCGCGGAGTGGTGGACCACTCCAAGGGTTCACACATCACTCTTTCTCGTATTCAAGAGTCTCATCAAACAATAATAGACTCTTATTTTGGTCACTAAGTAAGTGTAAGCTAAATTTTTATTATTATATGTGATGATATTTTATAAGTGTTACTAATGACTCTATTTTTACTATATAATTGTTAATCTTATAAGTGTCTATTCTTGAATTGTCCACCCTCTCCAATTGGTACAGTGCTACAATGTCATCAGTGTTACAAACATGGGCGGAGCCAGGATTTTGACATAGGGGGGGCTGACCTCAGAATATGGAAATATCCAATGTATGTTTTATTTTCAAATTCCAATAGGTGGTCGAATTTGATTATCTATTGAGAGATTTGGACTCATCAAGTTGACATCCCCATAAAAATTGATAATGTTGTTAATATCCAAAGCTTTGGCAATGGTCTTTTCGATATAGATGATCATCATATTGACCATCCAATCATCGCCAATAGACCACCAATAATAAGCAAATGCCTGACTTTCCTTCAATGCACTCATAGAAAACATTGCAAAAAAGAATCGCAGTCGTTTTCCCATTGCGGTTCTTTTGACCAGCCTGCTCTATAGTCGCTAAATGACTGCAAATGTTTGTTGGTTTTACAAACTGAAATTTTAGAAATTTGGGGGCTTGTAATATACCATTGGAAAGGTCTTGAAAATACCTTTCCAATGGTGTATTAGATGCCCCAAATTTCTTAACATTACATTCGCTAAATGAAAAAGAGAAATTTGTAGTTGTTTTGGCATAGTTTCTACTAGTGATGTTAGGAGGGCTGAGCACCCCCCCAACCCCTCCTGGCTCCGCCCTTGGTTATAAAACTTATACTCCTGAGGGGTAACACTTAGAGAGGGCAAATTATAGTGCGGCAAGGCACTAAACCTAGTACACATTAAATTTCCTTTTAACCTTGTTTAAATTTGTTATTTGCTTACTAAATTATTTGTGAATTAAAGCATAAAACTTTTGTTGGATGCTAAAGCATCCCCAACAAGCTTTTTAAGGAAGGGGTTCTTGGATAAGATAAGGGTCGGGGGCCTTCAACCCGCAACCCTTGGGTAGCCTTTCACTAATAGAAAACATGGTAAAAAAGAACCGCAGTCGTTTTCCCATTGCGGTTCTTTTGACCACCCTGATCTGCAGCCACTAAACGACTGCAGATTTGTTTTTTGGTTTACTGACCGAAATTTTAAACATTTTAGGGCATGTAATACACCGTTGGAAAGATATTTTGAAGACCTTTCCAACGGTATATTACAAGCCCCCAAATTCTGAAAATTTCAGTCGGTAAACCAAAAACAAAAATCTGCAGTCGTTTAGTGACTGCAGATCAGGGTGGTCAAAAGAACCGCAATGGGAAAATGAGTGCGGTTCTTTTTTACCATGTTTTCTACTAGTGTTTGAAAAACTCTTCTAAACCTAACCGAAAAACGTTGCCCACCCTACCTGACTTCAAAAAAAAAGTTGTCCTTGCATTTTTGAAGGGTTTCATGCTATTTTATTCTTGCTCAATTGGGAAGTCACGGAAACTATCGCCTCAAGATTAATGAGGAATTCTTCACATATTTAACTTCCAAGTTAATTACATACTTTATTGATGGTTTCACTTCAGAATGAATTACTAAGTGAAAGTGAACATATAAACTAGATTTTGGGGCTTGAAGTTGAGGTGCACTCAATATGGGTTTTATGAATTAGGCGACCTTCAAGAATGCAAGAACAACTTGTTTTTGAAGTTGGATGAGGCAAACATCATTTTTTGGTTGGTTTCAGAAAAAAGTTTTATGGGGCTACCTGACGGTCGCGGGTCGCTGGGCCTGACTCATATCCTATCATGGAACCCCTTCCTTAAAAAGCTTGTTAGGAGTGCTTTAGCATCTGGGAAAACCTTCTGCTACTTATCCTCATCAGCAGCATGATGTCCTATTCACTGAAAGCATTCCAGGAAAATTGCTGGTGAGCATTAATTCTTGGCCCGATTTCTGGTCAAATTAATTGAAGTTCATATATAATAAGTACATAGTCTAGTTGAGTTCCACTTCAACACGTTTTGTACTACAGAAATACAGATGCACCGCAGTTATTCAACTGTACAATGTCTGTACATCTATATTTAGTTTGTTTTCACATCTATGCAAACTCTTCCATTGTGGAAGAAGGGGCTCTACTAAAACCGAGTTCTTTTCATGTTGAAGGCCGATTCATTTCAATTAGATTCCACTAGACCAATTCGGGGTCTTTGATTTAAAGTCGATGTTACACATAATTGCCTCAACAACAAGTATAGCTTAGAAGGAGGAGGCAGTTCAAAGCCAAGGGAGGATTCTCAAAAACAACTCTGTAGTAGCAGGACGCAGAGGATAATTAGATCAAGGACATTGATCACACAACCATCGAGGCTGCAACAGACAGCCACCGAGACTACAACAGACAACCACCAAGGATTCAACAGGCAACCACCAAGGCCGCAACACCAGGCCATCAAGGTCATAGCAGGTAGCAGGGCAGTAGGAAGGAGGACCTGCTAGCACGTAACGGAGGGCCAGGCCGCCAACACTTGAGGGAAACTAATGGCCGGATGCCACAAGGGTATCGGACCTTGGCAACGGACACTGATCTTACCTTGGGTATTGGCCGTTCCTAATCCCAAATATTAGTCACCTTAACCCGGGTATCAGCTGGCCATTAACCCAGGGGGGGGGGTACCACGAGGGTAGGAGAAGACCACACAAGTTAAAAAAAAGGCTTACCTTATTAGTGAGGCCACTTAGTAAGCCACCAATCAACTAATGAGCCGCTTGCATAATTAATAGGCAACATATGTTATTTGTAAGCCATTTTAGATAAGTGAGTTATAACCATGAATAGTAAGGCACATAAGGCTATTTAAACCACTTAGTAAGCCTTTGAAATTAGTAAGCCACATAGCAAGCCACTTAGGATTAGTGGACTCTATGTTGACCAACTACCACTTAGGCCACATAGGTGAGATAGAACGGAGGTAGAAATGAATAAGGGCCAAGAAACAACTTCTTGGTTTAGCCTTAGAAATTCCCCATACCTAGATAATACATAGGTAGATTCTGGTACACAATCTACTACATTTTTTATTGTAAAAGAAGATGGAGATTATTTGTGCTTCTTTGGAGGATATCCAGAAGAGCTATCTTCGTCTTCTTAGAAGAAAATAGAAGATATAGTAATATAGGAGGGGGGCACATGTTAGGCACCTCCTCCCAGTACATATAGAGTTAGAGTTAGCATTAGGACACCTTACCTTATTCACGATGATAGGCTACACGAGAGCTAGGTCCTTTGTATATTTATCATTTTCGAATACAAGAGCTTTAAGCTCAACCCTTCATCTTAGTTATTCAAGGTAGAGACAAAGTAATTGATAGCATAGGCATCATCAAATTGATTATGTTTGAGAGAGTTGATGAGTGTCATGTATAGAATCTCACATAAGGTGAGATAGACATATGTGTCGGAAATTAAGTATGATTGAATTAAATAGAACTTCCAAGAAGTAAGAAAATTGTAGGAGTTGAGAGGCAATTGTGAAAGGAGTATTATAGAGTTGCATATGTGAAGAGAGAAATTATAAGGTAATGAAATGCAATTGTGTGAATAATGAAATGCAATTGTGTAAAGGTTGAGAGATCATAGAAGCTCACATGAGGTGAGAATAGTTGCACTACAAAGTTGGTGAGTGGAGTTGGATACTATAGAGTCATTGAGGAGATTAATGAGGAAATAAGGAATTAAGAACGTTGGACTAAGAATGTATGAGATTGCATGCAAGGATGTTGATAATTGAGTTCATGTATTAGTGATTGTTATGAGTCTAAGAGTCGTTAAGTTCTTGACATGAACCACAATTTTAATTATATTCTTTACATATCTATTTCATTCTGCTATCATTTTTATCATAATGAATTGTGAACCTATGTTATCTATATTTCATGAGCATGATTGATTGCCTAAGGAAATTAAATATGACGAGTAATATGACTATAAAAGGTGTTATGATATAATGTATGATATGGTTAAATTAAGCATATAAATATCTTACCAAGATTATTATTGTATTATTTCTTTTCTAAAAATAGACTGTGGATGTTATAGCTGATGCTTTAATATAATTAAGCGCTTTGCTAAAAATAGGCTATGTTATATTTATAACTAGGCTGAGATACATTGATTGCACTATAATTAGATTGAGGCTAATTATAGATAGAGTAACATATATTAAAAGGACGGACTAAAAATAGACTGTAATCCAATTATAGCAAATAATACAAGACAACTATTATGATTGTGCTAAAATAGAATGTATCAAGTATAGCTGAGAATCCAAATGACATTGTTATGAGAAGAAGATTAATTATAAGAGAGATTCAAAAATTAAAAGGAATTACTACATTGAGAGAGAAAAAGTTTTGGAACGAAAGACTATTTGGTCACTTGAAGAGAGGTTATTTGATACTTAGTTACTTAGCTATTTGGTTACTCGACGACTTGAAGAGAGGCTACTCGGCAATTTGAAGAAAAATTACTTGCCACTTGAAGAAAGGCTATTTGGTTACTTGAAGAGAGCTTACTTGATACTTGGTTACTTAGCTATTTGGTTACTTCGCAACTTGAAGAAGGGCTATTTGGCAATTTGAAGAAAAGTTACTTGCCACTAGAAGAAAGATGGCTTGGTCACTTGAAGAAATGTTACTTGTTACTAGCTACTAGGTTACTCGGCCAATTGAAGAGAAGTTACTTGTTACTTGAAGAAAGGTTACTTGTTACTAGCCACTTGGTTATTCGGCAAATTGAAGAGAAGTTACTTGCTACTTGAAGAAAGGCTACTTGGTTACTTGAAGAAAGTTACGTGCGACTTGAGATACTTAGAAAAGAAGAGAAGACTTGTTACTTGGCAATTTACCGAAGTAAAAGAATAATGAACTTGTTACTTAGCTAGTTGTCACCAAGAAGAAAGGTTACTTGAATACTTGGTTATTTGGTTACTTGGCTACTTACCGATTTGGAAGAAGAAAGGTTACTTGGCTACTTGGTTACATAGTTAATGGGATACTTAGATAGTTGTTACCAAGAGGAAACTTGTTACTTGGCAACTGGGTTACTTAAGATACTTAGCTATTGTAGAAAGAGGAAACTTGTTACTTGGCAACTGGGTTACTTAAGATACTTAGCTATTGTAGAAAGAGTTAACTAGTTACTTAAGAAGAAGAAGAGACAACCGCGGCACATGAAGAAAATACAACACTACGACGCACGAATAGAAGATAACAAGATCTAGATCAAAGATAGGAAATAACACTTGAACTTAAAGAGACAATTGTAGCACATGAAGAAGTTCGATACAAGAAGAAAATTACAAACAAACAAATTAATATTTAGAAGCAACGAGACTCCTTGAAGAGATATCATCAAGAGAAGAAGTTCATTACAACAAAAAAAGATTTTTAAGTTATACTTAAAAATCCATCATGATGGATACAAGGTAGAGGAGCTTTTAAAAGAAGAACGAAGACACCTACCAATACAACAAGGAAAACAACCCAGATAAATATGTACATGGGTTAATATTTTTTGCAATTTGCAACAAGAGCCCTAAATTAGATGGTCTTCGGCAAGACCAGCCCTCATATCATTGATCAAAGTGTTCCACAACAGCCGATCTTGGACTGGCACTGTCTGTTGCAGCGACTCGAGCTCCTGGGATGCCGTCCCGTTTTCCCCGTGTCCAAGTATCTCCAGCGCCTTCCACCAGTTGCGCCAAACTGGTCCAGTCGTGGGCAACACCTTTGATGCTTGCAATGCATCCAACTTGGTGCTCTTCGCTGCCACCGAGGCCACAGCCGCGGTCCGGTTTCCAAACCATCGCTCGTTTTCGGTTTCGATCTCGTACTTCTTGATGGCCTCTAGCCCGATGCCTCTCTTCCCGTTCCAACTGCCCTTGATCAGATCAGTGACGGCTCCAACACACACGAGAATTATAAACAACAGTTGTGCGGTCGACCCCATGTGTGGGATTCCCAGGACAAGCAATGCCGCATAGGCTATGAATGCCATACAAACCAAAACGAGAGGGAGAGGAGGGTGACCACATGCGGAGTTGTTCATTTTCACTTCCTTCTGGAGCAGCTTCTGGACGGCCGTCTCACTCGCGAGCAGCACAAAAAGCACATCGGGGTTATTCTTCAACAAGATCACTGAGTCTCCCTCCGGAGCCTCCGGAGCAGGATTTGCTTCCGGTATCTCGAATTTAAGCATTCGAAGCAGGTAAGCCATCATCGCATTCAATATCATCCCTGTGGCGACCACCACAAAACCAAGCCATTGATGACACCAGGCATCCAACACCAACACGACCACGCAAGTGAGTGTTGCAGGAATGTTAATTAGGGCACCTTGCTCACCCTCAACACAAACCTCGCCAACAATTGCGTCGGGTTTCCGAACCGCTGCCCAAATCACACATGTGTGCCTCCCCGAATCGCGTCCCACTACCAAATTTTGTCCTGCATGAGCCCGTCTTTTCAAGCAAGTTTTTACAATCTCGGACACCGCAGCTTCTCCCACCACACCTCGGACATTGACTGCCGTTCCGGATTGTAAACCTACGTAATTTGCATTTCCGCTTGCCTGGACGCCACAAAGCTCAAGCATCGACCCCGCTTCACCAGCACCCACTAAAATTTGCGCAGGTCTCCAATCAATGCACGAGAGCACTGCTTGACCTAGACCTAAAGCGCCTGGGGTTACATAAGCACTCAAGTAGGGAAGGCGGCCACGAATAAGACAAGTGTAAGAGATTCCTGCTTTCGAAATGTTGCTTCCAACTAGGGCTGACAATCCGGCAAAGGCAAGGCTGGGCAGATGGGTACCCAGTTTACAAAATGCACTGTCCTCGTTAAACTTCCCCATTAAATTAAAAAGTTTGTGGTCTGTTACAGCACTGCAATGATTAACCTGTTGATGGTTCTGCAAACAATAAAATATGCCTCAAATCAAACCAACTTATAAAAGGATTATATACTTCAAGAAAATAGTACAGATCATGAATTGCTCACCCTCCACAAAGGCATTGCATATGTCAGTGACAGCAAACCAACTTGAGCATCTGCAAAACTACCTTATGGCTGAACTACCATAAGGTGACCAGAATATGTCCAATTATGGATAAATTCAACAGGTTGCAGAACCATTGGAAACTATATCAGTCTTTTGAGATGACCAGGATATGAGCAAGGACTGCCAATGACACATATATGGACATTCTAGAACAATTACAAGCTTCATGTTTTCACTTCAATGTTGCAAGATTCTTCCAATATTCAGGATACTCAAAGAGGAAGAGGGTCAAATACGAACATGCACATGCAAAGTACAACAAAGAGATTTTGGGGAACATCGACACTGTTACATTCTGTCAGCCTTGTATCATACCCAGTCGGAGTCCATGGCGAGACATACAAACCGGCAAATTTTCCAGCTAAAATTTGACACCATCAAAGCTGCCCAATCCAAGATGCCTCACAACTCGAATACAAAGTACACGGATCCTGGCACATGCTTGCATTGCAGTAGCATTTTATGTATATAATGGCTCATCTCTGACGAGCCTGGGTTTCTAAATGCTCTACACAACTCGTACTTTAACCTTTTAGGATGCTGAGGATTCCCTGCCTGGGAAGCTTGCATTCCACATAACTTGAGGCATTGCAGGACAAGATGGGCAACCAACTTGAAGTGGCTAAAATGTGGCACATAAATCATACAACGACATGATTCCAACGTCTGTTCAAAAGTTAAGAGTAATTCGAACAATTGAATAAGCAATCACAGGAATAATCTCTTCAAAATCTGGTGGAACATCAGACAGAACATTGTGATGAAGATCTGGCCAGAGCAGCGTAATTTTGAAAACTAGCGTCCTCCCCACCGGCTCCAAGAGAGTCTACTTTCTCCAAGAAATTTGTCGTTTTTGATCACCCACAAATTCATTATAGTGAAGTAAACACGACAGTCAGAGGGTGAACCTCACAAGCCACCAAAGACTAAATTTTTAGCTGCCATCCACTACACAGTTATTCACACAACCCAAGATTGATCAGATTGATCAGGATATGGCGTGGCCACTCTGTCTGTACCGACCAAAAGGTCCAAACTCACCTGCTAGACATGAAGAAGCAACCTCTGATTTCAGCAAACTTGTTTAAGTCGGGAAGCTCGAGATGGCACTGCAACCCAAGTTGGAGGAAGTTTGTGCCAGGGCTCCGACTGTGTCTGCAAAAATTACACCTCTTGTCTCAACTTGTCTGTTCTCCTGTACTTACAAGTTGATCCTGTGAGAGGGTTGAATCCCGACCGGTCGGTTGGTCTAAGATTCGCGTTTTATTACTAATCGCCCAGCAACAGCTCATATCTGAATTCCTAGAGACGGAGGGCAGTATATGGCGGCCATTTTGGACCGTCCGATGGATAGAATCTACGGCCCAGAGGTAGGGATCTCTCGAGTCAAGGCATGACACAGCCAACATCTAGAGCAATCCAACGGCCAAGATGGGTAGCCTCTCACACAAGTTACTTTTCACGCTGCGAGCATCGCGCTGTTACAACGTATATTGAAGACTATTCTTTTTATACTGTCTGACACTGTCCGAGCAGGGACACATCAATGTCACTCTAAGGGCCGGTTTACACCATGGACCATTAAGTCGGACCATGGAAGATGGCCTTTTTCCATGGTCCGATTTCTTAAAAAATCAACTTACAAAGCCTTTGGGCCCCTCACTAGGTGTAAACCGAATGTGGGCCAAGAAGAATGACCATGCACCAAAAAGTGAATGTGTTGATTTTTTTAATATATGCTTAAAAAGGGCATTTTTGAAAAAACATTCAAGTTTGACCTTTTTCTTGTCTTCTCTTGGGTTTCACTTGTCTTCGCTTCTTGTTAAATGTGTCGAAGATGTGGCTTGCAAATCTTCTCACAACAATTCTTACAAAAAAAATGAGCGATTTAATTTGTACATGTTCAATGTAATTTACATGTGACATGTACAGTACCTTCTATTGTACATTGAGCATTATTTGCAACCCGCTTCACCATGTGTACTCAATTTCTTGAGTTCTAAATGTCCCACATTGTTTAGTGAAACATGTGGGAGCCGGTTTAGGGGGTAGGGCATGGAAGAAATGGTATGTCTCATGGGATCAAGGCACATAGAGGGCGGACTTGCTTCTCAAGATTCATTAGATCACATAGATGTTGAAAAGTGTGCCTTGTGAGCCTTATCTAGTGGAAAGAGTTGTATATAAAGCCCCCAAACAAAATTCCATTAAAATATATTATAACGGCATTTCTTTGGCATGGGCTTGTGCCTTTTCCTACCATACCACCTCCCTTGCCTCCCTCACTGCAAAACCCATTGGACCATGTCAATGTATTAATTAGGCCTTAAAATATGTCTTTTGGGGACCTCGACCTCCATGGTCACTGTACCATTTTTTCCTTGGTATAAACCGGAGTGGTCCTGGGATGAGTTCAACAACCAATCAACACTCTTACAACGCCCTGGGATGACTTCCTGGTCCATGGTGTAAACCGGCCCTAAGATAGGGCTTGAATTTCGTGGGAAGTCAATGGTATGTTAGCATCTTTTTTAGGAATTTTATTGTGGTTTTGTATGTTAATTGTTGTCCATTTGCTTCGCACCACACAAGCTCTTATCACCTAACTTCCCACACCCAATTTCTCACAAATCTGTGATTGTAGTTGAAGATGTGAAGCCTTTTTGACAAATCCAACCGTATAGATGTTTGCATGTTAGAAGTGACTACTCACAATCTAAATTTTAAATGTTGAAGTTCTATTATGTAGGATATTATAATAAGATTATCAATAGTGGTCTTGAGGGGCAGCAATTTAGACATTAAATTAAGGTTGGCTTTTTGATTGAGCCTCCACACAAATCATCTCCAAATGACCAAATGTTGCCCTCGTTCCAAAGAAGGGCAATATACCTACTCAAAGCAGCTCACAAATCTTGAAAACATTGTCTTGTGATTTTTTGGGAAGCTTGCAATTTGAAGCAACGGTGCCACAACCATGCACCTTCCACATGGATTTACACCCACCAACACCTCTCCAATTAAAAATTCCAACGGTAGATATTTAGGATATGTTGCATTTGAGTGTCATGCAAAAATTCATATCAATTGAGAATCATTTGCACATAGGAATCAACAAAAAAACATTTTTGGGATTGTTGCCTTTAAACCCGTAGAGGTGACAAATGTCAAGTTTTGGTCTATGGACTGGTTCCAATGTAAACCAATTGACATCACACTCCCGTATTTGAATTAATCCAAAAATAATTGCCTCTGTTGAATGAAAATTATCCACGTGACAAAACATAGCAAACTTGAACATGAACAAGAGGAATAGTTGGAACAATCAATAAACCATCCGAACTTGTGTCAAAGGGGTCAGAATGAATTGTTCACGACTAGATTATAGTCACATAGGACATTAAGGGTTAAGTATTCAATTACGTACATTTTTCATCTATGTCATCACGAAGATACATGTACCTAAGCTATGCTCCATTATGTGCCAACATGTAGCAAATACTATTCTCAACGGTAGCTATTCCAACCTTGGTACTCCCCAAGTCCTAACCTTATCCCTTGATATAATACACTTACCAAAGCGATGTTGCTAAAAAATATGTGTTAATTTAGCATTAAGTTATCAACATGGTCCGGTAAGATGTTGTGAACCCCCAGAGTGGTCCACCACTCCGTGGGGTTACTTTTAGTTAGGATTTTAGCACTAGAAGTTATAATTGATAGTAAATTGAAGAAAATTTAGTTCATTTGGCATTTGACCCAAAAGGGGAGGTGAATTACCGAGGACCTCGGGCCTTCACCCGTGAAGGAAAAAAAATATAATTTAGGTAGAATTAGTCAAAATAAAAACTAACTAGGGATAAAAACTAGCTAAGTTAGGAAAAATGGCTAACTTGGCAAGAACTAGTTAACGGGAAGAAATATAGCTAGTAAAAGCAACTAGCTAGAAGAATTAATTAGTAGAACTAGCTAAGCAAGGGTTAGTTTAGTAGTTAGTGTAGGTCACGCAAGACAAGTGGAGGTGCTCAGCGTGAGAAGATAAATTAGCATGAAGACTTTGAAGGAAAAAAAACAAGGGTCACTCGTCTCTTGCCCCTTTGCCAACTTGATGGCAAAAATTAAAACAAATTAGAAGGATTCCCGTCGGAACCATATCGGCAACGGGATGACAACCTCAACCAGAAAAATCCCTGAGCCAAAATTTTAGGAGGAATTTAAAGAATGGAACCGGTGGCGAAGGAGTCCAACCATTTTTTGAAATGGTTTAAAATCTCCCTCCTCCCACCTTGAAAATCCCTACAAGTTTTTAGGATTTGGATAAAGCCTTACTTCAATTTAGTTAGAAAGATATTCTCTCAATTTTCTAGAATTTGGACGAAGCTCTATTTCAATGTAGTTAGGAAGAATCTTTCTTTTGCATGTCTCTAGTAATAAGGCTTGAGGGAAATACCTCCTTACCTTCTCCTAATTAGAATATATATTGTAAACACACAAATTTTTTTTCTTCCGTAAAGATATGTTAGAATGCAAATCAAATATTAAGGCATTGCCGACCTTAGCCGTTGATGGCCTGAATGCTTAGTGTGAGGCCAAACCCCCCACCCTTAAGCGTCCGTAGTCCGAGTAGTGGGTTTGGGCTCACATTCCTCCGCGGTATTGGATTTGGACTTGGATGAGTCCATAGTGCAAGGTTCACCCTTCAAGTGGTCTTGGATTTAACTAGCTCCTTCATAAACCCAACTCCTTCATGAACCCAACTCCTTAGCTTCTAACTAAATAAACCCAGCTCCTTCATAAACCCAGCTCCTTCATGAACCCAGCTCCTTAGCTTCTAACTAAACAAACCCAGGTCCTTCATAAACCCAGCTCTTTACTTTCTAACTAAACAAACCCAGCTCCTTCATAAACCCAGCTCCTTCATGAACCCACAACTTTGTAGTTGTAATCCCCAACTACCTCACTAATTATTCAAGCCCTTAACTAATCTTCCTACCTAATTTTCCTAATTCTACTAACAACCCCTTTCTAATTACACAATTCTTCTCTAATCCTAAAATCCTAAAATCCTAGAGAGGAGAGGGGGAGAGAGAATTTCCTAACTTCACTAAGACTAACTAATCCACACAAGTATATTTTTGCACTCATCACAACCTCAAGTGCTCAACTCTTAAACATGGAACTTGCAACCACGTGTATTTAAAACATGAACTTCAAGTACCACAAATTGGAATCATGAATTAACTTTAAAATCCTTCACGTCAACACTAATTCTACCAAGAGGTCAAGCCCTCTTCAAGGCTAACAAGCCTTGGCTCTCAAACTAAAAACTAAGCACACACATGTGCTCCAATATGGCTTCCCACACCCACACTTATAACTCGTGGGGTGTGAGGCCAAACCCCCCACCCTTAAGCGTCCGTAGTCCGAGTAGTGGGTTTGGGCTCACATTCCTCCGCGGTATTGGATTTGGACTTGGATGAGTCCATAGTGCAAGGTTCACCCTTCAAATGGTCTTGGATTTAACTAGCTCCTTCATAAACCCAACTCCTTCATGAACCCAACTCCTTAGCTTCTAACTAAATAAACCCAGCTCCTTCGTAAACCCAGCTTCTTAGCTTCTAACTAAACAAACCCAGCTCCTTTATAAACCCAGCTCCTTCATAAACCCAGCTCCTTCATGAACCCAGCTCCTTAGCTTCTAACTAAACAAACCCATGTCCTTCATAAACCCAGCTCTTTACTTTCTAACTAAACAAACCCAGCTCCTTCATAAACCCAGCTCCTTCATGAACCCACAACTTTGTAGTTGTAATCCCCAACTACCTCACTAATTATTCAAGCCCTTAACTAATCTTCCTACCTAATTTTCCTAATTCTACTAACAACCCCTTTCTAATCACACAATTCTTCTCTAATCCTAAAATCCTAAAATCCTAGAGAGGAGAGGGGGAGAGAGAATTTCCTAACTTCACTAAGACTAACTAATCCACACAAGTATATTTTTGCACTCATCACAACCTCAAGTGCTCAACTCTTAAACATGGAACTTGCAACCACGTGTATTCAAAACATGAACTTCAAGTACCACAAATTGGAATCATGAATTAACTTTAAAATCCTTCACGTCAACACTAATTCTACCAAGAGGTCAAGCCCTCTTCAAGGCTAACAAGCCTTGGCTCTCAAACTAAAAACTAAGCACACACATGTGCTCCAATATGGCTTCCCACACCCACACTTATAACTCGTGGGGTGCCTTGGAGCACAAAGGAAAGAGAGGATGAGTGAGGGAAGAATGAGGGATTATATAGTAAGCTTGAGGGGGTGAGCACCCTCAAGGCTCACGATAAGCCCTTGAGATTTCCTCCTACTTAGTAGGCGCCAATCCTATCTTCTAAGTCTTCCTCCCTCAAATGATCAACAAGGATCCTAATTCGAACATCTAACTAGCCTTGGCTTTCTACCTACCACACTTTACCAAACTTGGGATGCTTCAACCCAAACTTAGCCTCCTTCGCTTTCCGCCGCCATAACTTTCTCCCCTTACTTTCCCAAATCGTCGCTCACCACTTAATTCAAACCACGATGCTTAACTCGTGATTTGATTGGTGCTTTGAGAATTTGCTTATCCTCCACCTTGCATTCTTCCTTGGACCTTCCCCATTAAGTGGCCATGATGAGGTGGTCCACTTGTGCGCTCCATGTGATCCTCCATTCATCCCAATTCGAATGCACTTGCCTCTTGAGTCACTTTGGTTGTCTCCATCCATTTGTACTAGCCTACTCACTAACTACTCAATCCAAGTTCTCCTTACCTATCCTCATTCACTCAAATCCTTCCGAAGGTAAAAACACAATAACAACTCACATCCTAGCCTCTTACAACATGGTACTTCTAAGACTAACATTTCACTCTTTTTATATTTTTGTGAAGTAACATGCTACTTCAAAGTGCATCAACTAACGTTTCAAGGGTCTAAGACTAAATGTGGGCACCCTTTTGGGCTCACATGGGGTGCCTTGGAGCACAAAGGAAAGAGAGGATGAGTGAGGGAAGAATGAGGGATTATATAGTAAGCTTGAGGGGGTGAGCACCCTCAAGGCTCACGATAAGCCCTTGAGATTTCCTCCTACTTAGTAGGCGCCAATCCTATCTTCTAAGCCTTCCTCCCTCAAATGATCAACAAGGATCCTAATTCGAACATTTAACTAGCCTTGGCTTTCTACCTACCACACTTTACCAAACTTGGGATGCTTCAACCCAAACTTAGCCTCCTTCGCTTTCCGCCGCCATAACTTTCTCCCCTTACTTTCCCAAATCGTTGCTCACCACTTAATTCAAACCACGATGCTTAACTCGTGATTTGATTGGTGCTTTGAGAATTTGCTTATCCTCCACCTTGCATTCTTCCTTGGACCTTCCCCATTAAGTGGCCATGATGAGGTGGTCCACTTGTGCGCTCCATGTGATCCTCCATTCATCCCAATTCGAATGCACTTGCCTCTTGAGTCACTTTGGTTGTCTCCATCCATTTGTACTAGCCTACTCACTAACTACTCAATCCAAGTTCTCCTTACCTATCCTCATTCACTCAAATCCTTCCGAAGGTAAAAACACAATAACAACTCACATCCTAGCCTCTTACAACATGGTACTTCTAAGACTAACATTTCACTCTTTTTATATTTTTGTGAAGTAACATGCTACTTCAAAGTGCATCAACTAACGTTTCAAGGGTCTAAGACTAAATGTGGGCACCCTTTTGGGCTCACATAATTGGCGACCATCGGGGGATGAATCCAAACATCTCTTGCTCCAAGGGTAAGTTGCCTAGTCAAGCTCGGTACTCCTTACATCTACTTCCCGATGTACGGGTAGGAAAGAGCTCACCATTCAACGTTTCCAATTGAATTGAATTATTAGGAAAGACCTCATAGACAAGGTAAGGTCCTAACCATATTGCATCGAATTTCGCCGGAAATTCAAGCTTTCGTGCGTCTTGAATCATGACCATCATTCCCGGTGTTAGGGCCCTTCTCTTATGTCGTTTGTCGAAAGTAATCTTTCTCCTTCTTTGGATTGCCTCAATATGTTGAGCCGCCATTCTCCTCCCTTCGTCAAGTGCTTCCAAATCGGTTAGTCGATTTCGTAAGGATTGACTTTCGGTAAGTCTCGTACTCACGGCCACCCTAAGTGACTCGACTTCATATTCGATTGGTAGTGTCGCTTCAAGACCATAGACTAAGGAAAATGGTGTAGCACGCGTAGTTACCTTATAGGTTGTACGGTATGCCCAAAGTGCCGCCGTTAGTTTCGTATCCCAATCCCGCTTCGAGTCTATAACCGTCTTGCGTAGTATACTCACCAAAATTCCGTTAACCCTTTCCGTTTGTCCATTGGTTTGTGGGTGGTAGGGAGTAGTCTTCCGGTGATCAATTTTAAATTTCTCTGTCATCTCTCGAATCAAGTCATTCAAAAAGTGAGTACCCCTATCGCTTACTAGGATCTTCGGCACCCCGAACCGCGAAATTATGTTTTCGTACATAAATGTTGCCGCGTGTTCCGCCGTGTCGGTCTTCACCGCTTTGGCTTCCGCCCACTTGGTGAGGTACTCGGTTGCCACCACAATATATTTCATTCCTTTTGAAGATTGGGGATGGACCTCACCCACATAGTCGATGCCCCATTTTTCGAAAGGAATTAAGGGTAATGATACATGTAAAGGCATCTCCATTCTAAGGTCGTTTCGGGCATACCGTTGGCAAGCGTCGCATTTCCTTACATAGTCATGGGCGTCCTTAAATAGTGTAGGCCAAAAGTAGCCCGCTCTAAGTATTTTTTGCCCGGTGAGTTGACCCGAGAAGTGACCGCCGCAAGCGCTATCGTGGCAAGCGATTAAAATCGCTTCAACCTCCGTTTTTGACACGCATCGTCGTAAAATACCATCGGACCCCCTTCTAAACAACCTATGGCCCACTACAACAAATTGCCTACTATTTACCCTCACCTTCCTTCTCTCTTCTTTTGTCCACTCTTTGGGCAACTTGTGGGTTGTTAGAAATTCCACTATGCCCGCATACCACTCCGGTGTAGAAGTGACCACAAAGAGGCTATCATCTACTAACATATCATTTACCGGATTTTTTCCTATCTCCTCCGACAACCTAGACAAGTGGTCCGCTTGTAAATGCATACGACCCGGTTTATATTCCACCGTGTAGTCGAATTCTTCTAATAACAAAACCCACCTAGCTAACCTACCACTTAACTCCGCCTTGTTAACTAGATACTTGATAGCCATGTGGTCAACAAAAAATACAACCGGGTTGCACATGAGGTAATGCCTAAACTTTTTAACGGAAAACACCATGGCTAGGCACTCCCTCTCCGTTGTAGAGTAGTTTCTTTCGGCGGGGGTCAATTGCTTACTCGCATAAGCTATAGGTTGATCCTTCTCTTTTTCTCCCGTTGCTTGACAAAGCGCACTCCCTATTGCCACATTACTAGCATCACAATAGACGTGAAAAGGTTTACCCCAATTGGGTGGTATCAACACCGGATAGGTGCTCAACCTATCCCGCAATTCCTCAAAGGCTTTTTGACAAGCATCCGTCCACTCGAATTTGACATCCTTTTTGAGCAAATGGGTAATGGGCACCGCTATCTTTGAAAAATTAGGAATAAGTTCCCGGTACCATCCCACATGTCCTAACAACTTAGAGATCCCCTTGGAATTGGTTGGAGTTGCCAAGTCGCTTATGGCCGCAATCTTATCCGGATCGGGTTCTCTACCTTTCTCACTAACAACATAACCCAACAACACTCCCTTATTCACTCCCAAAAATGTCTTATCCGGGTTCAATGCTAACCTCATCTTCCTACACCTAACCAATGCCTCCCTAACACAATGTAGGTGATCGTCCACATTACTTTGTGTGCTAAAATCGTCCACAAAGACGGTCATGGATTTGAACAACAAGTCGGTGAAGATATACATTACTAATCGTTGGAAAGTAGCCGGGGCATTACATAACCCAAATGGCATCACTACCCACACAAAAGTACCCCAAGGTGTAGTAAAAGCCGTTTTATGGATATCTTGGAGGGCTATGGAAATTTGATTATAACCCGCATACCCATCCATAAAGGTATATCGCGAATGACCTCCAACCTCCTCAAGCAACAAGGTGATAAAAGGTAAGGGGAAGTGATCCTTTTGTGTGCACGAATTCAATTTCCTATAGTCGACACAAACCCTTAATTTCCCATTTTTTTTCTTTACTAAGACCATAGGAGAAACCCAATCCGTGATTTCCACCGGCTTGATAAACCCGGCCTTCAATAACCTTTCCAATTCCGCTTTCACCAACAATTGCAATTGAGGATTCATCCTCCTCTCCTTTTGTCTAATTGGCCTCGCCCCCGGAATTAAAGGAATCCGGTGCTCTACCATTTCCCTAGGAATTCCCTTAAGCTCATCGTAGGACCATGCAAAAGTATCACTAAACTCATCCACCAAATTGCTATACTCCCTAACCTCTTTCTCCCCCAATTTGGAACCCATCTTCATTTGTCGGGTTTTTCCATTCTTTAATTTCACATCCACGTACCGCCAATCCGCTTCCGACACATGTGCTTGTTCCTCTTTGTTCCGATACCAATCGGAAGGCACATTGGGGTAATCTTTCACATCTTGACCTACAACTATCCCCGTAGACGTGGTCTTGAAATGTAAAGGCTCCTCCAATTTCGATGACTCAATAATCACATCCTCCTCTTGAGTCCCATCTACATGAATTAAACTAACCTCACCCTCTTCCACGTCATCTACCCAAGGTGTTAACCCACCGCTAACCCACTCTTCCTCGGTGAGCACCTCACATGGCTCCAACAATGAGCCCTCTCCTAAACTAACACTAGGAAATTCACTCCCTAAGCCTACTTGGTGAAATGTAACCATTACATCAACCTCGGACTCGGGGTACTCCCTTAGCCATTGGGCATAATCCCCATTATCCCCATAATTGTAAAAATTAGGACCTAGACTTCCCGAGCCCGAATCTATAACAACCCTTTGACCTTCGGGATGGACGACTCCCACCAATGCCTTGCCAATCTCATTCTCGTTTAAGTCATCAATTTCCTTCTCCAATGGCAAATACATCTCCTTCTTCATCCATCCTTCTAATGAACCAATGGACACTATGACCCTATTACCCTCCGGACCATAAGTGATGGATGGTTTAGGTCCACCCCAATTGACCATAGCATTCGCCATCCGCAACCAAGGCCTACCTAGCAAAATGGGGAAGGTGTCCTTGTTGGAGTGCATTTTAATGACATGGAAGGTGACCAAGTACTCCTCGCCTCCCGTAGTCATTCTACAATCCTTGATCATCCCCAAAGGCGTAGTCGAACTTTGATTTGCCATATTTATGACCAAAGGTGAAGGCCCCGTGAGTCCAAGTCCCAATTTTTTCATAGTATCCTCCGGTAGTATATTTAGACTACTCCCTCCGTCGACTAGCACATTAGGAACCACCTTATCTACTATAACAACTTCTATTTCTATAGCTTTCACGTCTCTTCCACCTTGTGATTGGATCCTAGCGGCTATTTTAGCTTTCACCTTCCTCATCCTCTTGTGTACCGGCATTCCCTCCTTTAATGTTTTCCTTGCCGTGGGTGAAATTTCCAATAGTTGGCCGAAAGTAATATCCGCCTTGAGTGTACTAAGGTCCGCCCACAAGTCGTACCCGGTAGATCTTTCCACCTTAGAATTACCCACTACGTCGAATTCGTCTACGGGAACCCCCGGTCCTTCCCATTCACCCACATCGCTATTATCCAAGTCATGTACCGCATTAGTCCTCTCCCTATCTTGTAAAATTATATTTTCCCTCTCCACATCCTTAGTAGCTCTTCTAGCTACCCTATCCAACTCGGAGAGATTAATCTCTTCATCCGAAGAGTAATTTCCTTGCTCTCCTATTCCTACCTCCAACGGGGCATCCCCTCTCCTAGCCCTAGTAGTTACCGCTAGTGCAGGTGCTTCTTCAACCACACCCTTACCCTTCACTAACTCATATGTAATAGCATTGGTGTGAGGAGGCCATTGACTTTGCTCCTCTCCAATTCTCGTTGGGAGAGGAAGCATGTCATCACATGTGGCCTCCAACACTCCATCCATGAACCTAACATCTTGGGAGTTAGATGGTCCCGGATCCGTTGGAGGCGCTTGTCTCCCGTTACTACCATTAGGTGGAACTCCTTGTCTATTTTGTATTGGAATGTAACCGGTTGTAGTTTGCAAGCCCGCCGGTGGATGAAAAGTTTGCCTAGCATTACTATGGTCATAGTATAAGTTAGGTGGCCTAAGTTCATTGGCCGGTACTCCTTGTGGCCTAGCACCTCGCATATTATCCCTTGCTTGTTGTTGTGGATTAGCCACCGGGTAAGGGACATTAATTATTTTGTCCGGTTGGCGACACGTATCCGAGGGATGACTTCCTCCACAATTGCTACAATTAAACTCTTGACCTTCGGACCAACATTGTCCTTGAGCGTGCCACCTTCCACAAAAGGGATGAAATTCCTTCTTCTCTAAATTTTGGCCACCTTGCCCTCTAGGTTGTGGTCCTCTATTGCTTCCATTTCCATAGTGAGGTGGCGCTTGACCTCGTTGATTTTGTTGAGGTGGGTTACCGTTTCCTCTTTGGTCACGGTTTTGTCCACTTCTACAAAATTGACGCGTGTGGCCCGGTTGGCCACATTGGACACACCATAATCCGGAAGAATGCCTACCCGACTCAACCGGGGGTGGAGGCCCCGGTTGTTGACTCCGGATCATTAATGACATTTGATCCGTGAGGCTTTGCATTTGTTTTATCATAGCCTCTTGGAATCCTAGTTGGCTAGCACCTAGTCTTCTCTCAACCTCCTCCAAGTGTGGATCCGTTCTAGGGGCCGGTAGTGCCAAAAGAGGTGCCGGTTCCCTAACCGCTAAAGGTCGGGGACCGGTGTCCACAATGGCATATGGAATTTGGTTCTCATACTTAGCGGGTTCTACCGCTACCACCCTAGGGCGTATGGGGATGAATTGTGGGATCAATTCATCCTCCCTTCTCCATAGCCTTTCGTGATCTTTATCCAAGTTTTCAATATCTCTAGCCGCACGCTTGGCATCCGCCAAGGTCAAGGGATTCCTTTCTAGAACACCCCTAATAGTTCCGGACTTAAAAAACCCTTGAATGAAAAATTGCTTTAGCGTGTCGTCGTTGAGCATGGTACCCACAAATCTAGTGCACACTAAATCAAACCTCCTAATGTAAGCCGAAATTTCTTCCTCCCTTCCTTGCTTCAATGACGACAATGCCCTTAATGCGGTACTTTGACCCACTTCCGGCCTAAATTCGTTAAGAAACTCCCTTTGTAATTGTTCCCATCCCCTAAAATGTCCCTCGGCATGATCCCGATACCATTCATAGGCTTCCCCTCTAGAGTGGTAGGAAACCACACTAACCAATTGTGAGCCCAAAAGGGTGCCCACATTTAGTCTTAGACCCTTGAAACGTTAGTTGATGCACTTTGAAGTAGCATGTTACTTCACAAATATATAAAAAGAGTGAAATGTTAGTCTTAGAAGTACCATGTTGTAAGAGGCTAGGATGTGAGTTGTTATTGTGTTTTTACCTTCGGAAGGATTTGAGTGAATGAGGATAGGTAAGGAGAACTTGGATTGAGTAGTTAGTGAGTAGGCTAGTACAAATGGATGGAGACAACCAAAGTGACTCAAGAGGCAAGTGCATTCGAATTGGGATGAATGGAGGATCACATGGAGCGCACAAGTGGACCACCTCATCATGGCCACTTAATGGGGAAGGTCCAAGGAAGAATGCAAGGTGGAGGATAAGCAAATTCTCAAAGCACCAATCAAATCACGAGTTAAGCATCGTGGTTTGAATTAAGTGGTGAGCGACGATTTGGGAAAGTAAGGGGAGAAAGTTATGGCGGCGGAAAGCGAAGGAGGCTAAGTTTGGGTTGAAGCATCCCAAGTTTGGTAAAGTGTGGTAGGTAGAAAGCCAAGGCTAGTTAAATGTTCGAATTAGGATCCTTGTTGATCATTTGAGGGAGGAAGGCTTAGAAGATAGGATTGGCGCCTACTAAGTAGGAGGAAATCTCAAGGGCTTATCGTGAGCCTTGAGGGTGCTCACCCCCTCAAGCTTACTATATAATCCCTCATTCTTCCCTCACTCATCCTCTCTTTCCTTTGTGCTCCAAGGCACCCCACGAGTTATAAGTGTGGGTGTGGGAAGCCATATTGGAGCACATGTGTGTGCTTAGTTTTTAGTTTGAGAGCCAAGGCTTGTTAGCCTTGAAGAGGGCTTGACCTCTTGGTAGAATTAGTGTTGATGTGAAGGATTTTAAAGTTAATTCATGATTCCAATTTGTGGTACTTAAAGTTCATGTTTTGAATACACGTGGTTGCAAGTTCCATGTTTAAGAGTTGAGCACTTGAGGTTGTGATGAGTGCAAAAATATACTTGTGTGGATTAGTTAGTCTTAGTGAAGTTAGGAAATTCTCTCTCCCCCTCTCCTCTCTAGGATTTTAGGATTTTAGGATTAGAGAAGAATTGTGTGATTAGAAAGGGGTTGTTAGTAGAATTAGGAAAATTAGGTAGGAAGATTAGTTAAGGGCTTGAATAATTAGTGAGGTAGTTGGGGATTACAACTACAAAGTTGTGGGTTCATGAAGGAGCTGGGTTTATGAAGGAGCTGGGTTTGTTTAGTTAGAAAGTAAAAGAGCTGGGTTTATGAAGGACCTGGGTTTGTTTAGTTAGAAGCTAAGGAGCTGGGTTCATGAAGGAGCTGGGTTTATGAAGGAGCTGGGTTTGTTTAGTTAGAAGCTAAGAAGCTGGGTTTATGAAGGAGCTGGGTTTATTTAGTTAGAAGCTAAGGAGTTGGGTTCATGAAGGAGTTGGGTTTATGAAGGAGCTAGGTTTATGTAATTAGAAAGTAAAGAGATGGGTTCATGAAGGAGCTTAGTAGATAGCCTACTTAATTAGCTCATAGACAAGTAGTTAGTTACATTATGCTAGTTAGTGTTATGTGTGGCTTTCACAAGTAAATGTATTTGAGATTGACTATAGAGAATAGTGTTTTTTAACACTTGCATCCTCTCTTTAAAAATAAACCACGTGCACAAATTAATGGAGAATGTGGAGCACTCTCGCGATGGCAAGACAAAGGAAGCAAAGACCAAAGGTGCGAGGGAGAGATTGACATAAGTCACATAAGTATTTCTTAATACTTAAAGGCTTATGTACGGTATGGAGACACCAAGTGAGACCTCTTATAGTAGCGATACGGAATACACAAGTGATAGTTCAAGTGGTAGTATAGAGTCAACGGCACGGACTCCATTTAGGAGAGGGATATCCTTAAGGGCTTGTGTAGCTAAAGCGGCCGGATGGACGTTAGAAGCAAACAAAGACAAAATAGCACCCGAGCATAAGGAGGTTAAAATAACATAGTTAACTTGTGCATTCTCCACATACGTATTGAAATCGTACATTGAGTTGTTAAAAGTGAAATTCCAGTTAAATCCAAGACCACTTGAAGGGTGAACCTTGCACTATGGACTCATCCAAGTCCAAATCCAATACCGCGGAGGAATGTGAGCCCAAACCCACTACTCGGACTACGGACGCTTAAGGGTGGGGGGTTTGGCCTTACACCAATAACCCGGGTCGGTTATGAGGGAGCTAGCCAACCGTTCGATATACCGTTCCATGTGCCGAGAGGGGTCCTCATCCTTGGTCCCATAAAATTTAGGGAGATGAGATGGCATATCCATCGCCGCTAAATTTTGTGGAACCACAATTGGTAGGCCTCTTGGCCTAACCAATGGGTCTATTGGAGGTATAGGAGGTATGGGCGGAATTGGGGGTATGGGTGGTGGATCCATCCCCCGTTCCTCGGCCATGGTGACCGGTGAACTATTCAACAATCCCCTATCAACTTCTACCGGGAATTCTTCTCTAAGTGTGTAATTTTCCGAAGAAGTTTCACCACTCAATTTGGAGGGAGTGATCTCCTCTTCAAGTTGAGCTCCAAGTTCTAAGGTGTCTAGAATTGACCTAGTCCTAGGTTCGACGTTCAAACAACTCTCTATTCTAACATTATCTTGTTCTAATCTATCACTGATTTTAGAGGACCGCCTCTTTCGAGTAGATTTCTCTAGTCCTACTATCAAACTTGGTTTTTGTGAGCGAGTCCTACCTTGCATTCCATAAGAATCGATCGACCCTCACTTGACCACACATAATCCTAGCAATTCCCCTCTTAATATTTTCACTTGTCTTGGTGTGGTTATAATTTTTTTTTAGGAGGTGAGGAAAAGAACCTGCAAGCCCACTTAGGTGAAAGAATCCCAATAGGGGATAGGCATGTTCATGTTAATTTTTTGGTTAAGTCGGAGCATCACCTCCGCACCTTCCCGCAAATTAACACTCACCACAATACCGATTGTGAGGGGGTGACCTTCCGAGTAGATTATGTTAAAAGTCGAGGCTTCACCCTTCAACTTCTCACACCATCCACAATTCGGGAATTACCCTCTACAACGGATAACAACAATCACGAGTACAAAATGCATTCCTTAATTAGTTAATGAGTTCACTTTGAAGAAATAAACATACCTTGAGCAATCGCATCCCCCTGTGAGTTAGCACTCCCCTCAATCGTGACTCAATGTAACAACACCATAAACTTTGTGAAATATTAATTTAATCTAGAGCATGAAATGACAACTCCCAAAACTTTGAGACTCACCCCGAGGTGAGTGTCAAAGTTCAATGTCCTAAGGTGAATTTACCCTCTAATGTTTTAATGAGCTACTCGGTTATAGGTTCCTTTTAAGTTCTTAGCAAATCCCCAAAAAGGTTGAGGACGTACCTTCGCCGCGCTCCTTCCTCAAAAATGAATTTGCGTAATTGACAATGCAATTCATTCCAAGGAATAGTTGAAATACAATGAATTCAAATGTAACCCAAAGAGAGAATACTTACCGAGTTTCGGGTGCTCCTTCCCTTCTCTCAAGTTTGTGTCTCCAATTTTTCCTAGTTGCCTCCAAGTCTCCTAGTCGCCTCCAAGTCTTGTAACTACCTTCCGCTTCGCTCCCGGCGGACGCACCAATTATGTGAGGCCAAACCCCCCACCCTTAAGCGTCCGTAGTCCGAGTAGTGGGTTTGGGCTCACATTCCTCCGCGGTATTGGATTTGGACTTGGATGAGTCCATAGTGCAAGGTTCACCCTTCAAGTGGTCTTGGATTTAACTCCTTTATAAACCCAACTCCTTCATGAACCCAACTCCTTAGCTTCTAACTAAATAAACCCAGCTCCTTCATAAACCCAGCTCCTTCATGAACCCAGCTCCTTAGCTTCTAACTAAACAAACCCATGTCCTTCATAAACCCAGCTCTTTACTTTCTAACTAAACAAACCCAGCTCCTTCATAAACCCAGCTCCTTCATGAACCCACAACTTTGTAGTTGTAATCCCCAACTACCTCACTAATTATTCAAGCCCTTAACTAATCTTCCTACCTAATTTTCCTAATTCTACTAACAACCCCTTTCTAATCACACAATTCTTCTCTAATCCTAAAATCCTAAAATCCTAGAGAGGAGAGGGGGAGAGAGAATTTCCTAACTTCACTAAGACTAACTAATCCACACAAGTATATTTTTGCACTCATCACAACCTCAAGTGCTCAACTCTTAAACATGGAACTTGCAACCACGTGTATTCAAAACATGAACTTCAAGTACCACAAATTGGAATCATGAATTAACTTTAAAATCCTTCACGTCAACACTAATTCTACCAAGAGGTCAAGCCCTCTTCAAGGCTAACAAGCCTTGGCTCTCAAACTAAAAACTAAGCACACACATGTGCTCCAATATGGCTTCCCACACCCACACTTATAACTCGTGGGGTGCCTTGGAGCACAAAGGAAAGAGAGGATGAGTGAGGGAAGAATGAGGGATTATATAGTAAGCTTGAGGGGGTGAGCACCCTCAAGGCTCACGATAAGCCCTTGAGATTTCCTCCTACTTAGTAGGCGCCAATCCTATCTTCTAAGCCTTCCTCCCTCAAATGATCAACAAGGATCCTAATTCGAACATTTAACTAGCCTTGGCTTTCTACCTACCACACTTTACCAAACTTGGGATGCTTCAACCCAAACTTAGCCTCCTTCGCTTTCCGCCGCCATAACTTTCTCCCCTTACTTTCCCAAATCGTTGCTCACCACTTAATTCAAACCACGATGCTTAACTCGTGATTTGATTGGTGCTTTGAGAATTTGCTTATCCTCCACCTTGCATTCTTCCTTGGACCTTCCCCATTAAGTGGCCATGATGAGGTGGTCCACTTGTGCGCTCCATGTGATCCTCCATTCATCCCAATTCGAATGCACTTGCCTCTTGAGTCACTTTGGTTGTCTCCATCCATTTGTACTAGCCTACTCACTAACTACTCAATCCAAGTTCTCCTTACCTATCCTCATTCACTCAAATCCTTCCGAAGGTAAAAACACAATAACAACTCACATCCTAGCCTCTTACAACATGGTACTTCTAAGACTAACATTTCACTCTTTTTATATTTTTGTGAAGTAACATGCTACTTCAAAGTGCATCAACTAACGTTTCAAGGGTCTAAGACTAAATGTGGGCACCCTTTTGGGCTCACACTTAGGTTAGCTCTTGAGAACAAAATTTAGTAATTGTTTCTTGTAGAGATTTTCTATAGTTATCCATAGCCAATTTCTATTTGCAAATTGGTTGAGATAGCAATTAGTTATGATTTTTGAAAGTTAAGGCAAAAACTAAGATGTTCGTTTAGGCATCGGTTGTTGGATCAGACCTACTGACCTTATGAAAATGTCAATATTAAAACGTATTTTTTCTTCTTCAAATAGAGCTTTTATTTTTTCTTTCCGGGCTATTTAGAACTTTTGATTTGAGTGAATAATGAATTAGTTATGAATTTTCAAAGATGGGATACATAATTTGAGCGCTTCTGGTTGTCTGTTGGATCTATCTTGGCTTACTCTAAAAATCCCAAATTTTTTATAACTATTTCTAATAGCTTTCCAGAGATATTTAGAACACATGATTTGAGTAAGTAATGAATTAAATATGGATTTTTGAAGTTAAAGGATAGATTGAGTAGACACCGTGTTTCCAAATCTTGTAATTTTTGCAAATCTTATCCGATTAAAGTGAATTTTAGGTCTTTAGAAAGCTAATGATGTGTAGTAAGTGAATTAATTAGGATAAGGCTAAGATTATAGCGCACTAAAATGATATTTTAACCCCAGCCAAGTTAGCTTGAAGAAGGGAGACAAGGTCAACGTCCGAGAAATGGAGCCAGGCGAAGAGGTGGCAGCTCGGCCTACATCGAGCCCAATCAAATAAGAAGCATTGAGATATGCCACATAACCCTAGCCTTCTATTTAGGATTGGAGGGAGCGTGGCTAAGGTACGCATTTCTAGCCCACTTACCTATCTCGTAAGGTGTGAGGCCAAACCCACCACCTTTAAGCGTCCTAGTCCGGGTAATGGTTTTAAAAATCACATGTGTTATACCAAAACTCACAGTGATATGGAATGTAAGTTCCACATCAATAAGCTCACAACTTACTTCAAGTCATGACGTTTTATTCATGTGATCCTCTTGAATAGGTAAATCCTTGGCCTTTTCAAGGGTCCACCCCACAGCCTTGGCTACACATGCCTTCAAGGATCTTCCTCTTGAAACCTTGGTCCTGGCTGATAATTCTTCACTAGTGCTCGTCACCTCATTGAGGCTATGGTTTGTTGATTCCATGAGACACGAAAGTCTTCAATGTACTAATTCCCAATCTTTCACACCATGCCACTTCAATCGTATGAAGCTCACAAACCGCCTTGGTGCTTCACATCAATATTAGCACCTCAGTTCTTTCCAGGATAAGGACACAAGTGTTAAAAAACACTTATTCTTCTCATCACTTAGCGTTACTTCCTCTTTCATAGATTCTTCATAGCTCATTCCCAAGTTCACTCATCAATGCAGTCCCTAACCCGGCTAGCCTAACCAACCACACTAATTAGCTAGCCTAACTAACTAGCCACTAACCCAGTTGGTTAATTCAAGCCTAACCCCAGCTAATAAGCCTACTTAGCTAATAAGCCTATTTAGCTCGGAACCAGCAGCTTATGCCCGGAACCAACAGCCTCTGTCAGTAACCAGCAGCCTCTGCCCGAACCAGCAGCCTCTAACCTTGTAACCAACGGCTTCTGCCCAAAACCAGCAGCCTCTGCCCGTAACCAGCAGCCTCTGCCCGAACCAGCAGCCTCTGACCCGTAACCAGCAGCCTCTAACCCAATTAACCCCAGCCTCTAACCCAGTTAACCCCAGCTCAGCCCCAACTAATCAGCCCACTTAGCTCATAAGCCCACTTAGCTAATAAGCCTAACCCCAGTTAATAAGCCTACTCAACTAATAAGCCTAACCTTAGCTCGAAACCAGCAGCTTATGCCCGAAACCAGCAGCCTCTGATCCGTAACCAGCAGCTTATGCTCGAAACCAGCAGCCTCTGACCTTGTAACCAGCGGCTTCTGCCCAAAACCAGCAGCCTCTGCCCGAACCAGCAGCCTCTGACCCGTAACCAGCAGCCTCTGCCCGAACCAGCAGCCTCTGCCCGTAACCAGCAGCCTCTGCCCGAACCAGCAGCCTCTGACCCGTAACCAGCAGCCTCTTCCAAGTACTAAACCAAAAAAATTAAGTGTTCCAATCTAATATAAATCCAAACACTATGAATCTAAATATCGCAAGTCTAAATACTATGAGAGTAAATACTATAAGAGTAAGTACTATAAGTCTAAATACTATAATTCCCAACACTAGAAGTCTAACTTCTAGAAGTCTAAATACTAGAGCTATGCACTTCTTTCTAAATGCTTTTAATCTAACACTACATCTAACAATGCAAAGCTAACTTCAAGACTAATTGACCTTGGCTCTTCACCTTGAAACCTTGCACACACACGTACCCCTCTCTTGCTCCCCACACACCCACACTTATAACACATGGGGTACCAAGGAGCACAAAGAAAAAAAAGTGAATAGGAACACAAGTGAGTGAAGAAGGTGAGAGAGAGGAATATACAGGGGGAGGGAAGGGGTGAGCACCCTTCAAAGCTCAAGATAAGCCCCTCGATCCTCTCCTACTTTGTAGGCTCTCATCCTATCCTTTAAGCCTTCAACTCTTAAACCAACAACATAGATCCTAATTCAAACATTTAACTCAAGGAGCCACCCTTGGTTCACCACACACAATGCTCACCTAACTAATGAACTTTCTTCACACCGCTAAACTTCTAATCAACCTAAGGTCTAAACATAACTTCACTCAAGCCTCAGTCTTTTTATATTTTTGTGAATAATCATAAAACATCAAAACATAACTTCTAATAGTTTCAAAGGGTTAAGAACACATGTGGGCACCATTTTGGGCTCACATAAGGTCAAGTAGTTTGACCACTTGACAGCCAAGGGGATACCCAACTTTATTGTTTTTAGGGCCCCTTGGTATGTTTGTGGTAATAGCTTTGATTATTAGAAAGTTTCGTATGTGGTGAAGTCGGGTTAATTACCGACACGATCACTCTGAATGTTATTGATGGAAATGTGGAGTTAATGGCCCACGAATCCATTATCATGTTGTTGGTCCCAAGGGTTGGATGTGATGGCCCAACTCTTGAATATTGTGCAACAAGTTGAACATACAGCTTGTTTTATTCTCTGGTCCCATCAAGTTGAAATTTTGTGATCAAACTGTGTTAAACTAACTAACAACCGACAAAATTTTGAAAAATCCCCGCGGGCAAAAATCAACCAGGAACTTAACTCGGAGGATTGATACTATCCCCTCCGGCGGCAAAGATCGGAAGGTGTAAGTATAAATTAATCTTCAAGAGACCCGTACATGGCCTTGAAGGGTTCGGGTTAGGATGTACACTAAACAAGTAGGTGGTGATGCCATAATTTATGAACTTAGTAACATAGGCTCTATTCAATCAACTAATAAACTAAGAATGAAGGTTGAGAAGGTGGAACTTAATTAAGGTCCCCCCGTTTAGAGAATTTAATTCATAAGAGGTAAAAAATTAGGTGTGGCCTAAGATAAGAGGTAAGGTTATTTCATTCATTAGGATTAGATTGCCTTGACCCCAAAGTTGGTGCGTATGCGCTTAGACTATGATAGATTCGGCATTACGTTAGGGAAAATTAATGTAGCTTAGATAATTATCTTAGGCATTTAAAATCTAGGCACAACCTACCGAGCGGACACGACGCAATTATCAAATCCCTCCACAAATCCAAACACTCACTAAATATCACAACATCTAGGTTTGGCTTGGGCACCTGCCAAGGCAGGCCATCCTTATTGAAGGGTTTGTGTGGTACTTTTAGGCTCAAAGGCAAGTCACCCCCTTTAGACAGGTAAAAGATTGTTTGATGAAGGTAGGGGAAGAAGTCTATACGATCACGTTCCAAGTCTTGATGCTCCCAGTAACGTCCAAAAGTTACCCGATATTCCTACGAAGAGATTGGCTTCGTGGGGCCAATGCCATCACCGAGTGTTCTACGAGCACCTCCCAGATATCATTTGGCCCCCTTCACAACCGAACAACGACAATAATTGCCTTCCACAAGCCTTTGGCTGAATTCACAAAATCCGACCTATCCAAGTCGAAGCCTGAGCCCAAAATCACTTTAGTAGACTTAGCCAACCAGGTGCTAGGCGCTAAAACACATCTAGGCCCAGTAAAGGACATGGGTTCCGACCTCTATAGCTGGGAGGACACGGGTGAGTTTATGGCATGGATGGAACTCAACCCAGAAGAAACTCCCAACCAAACCTAGGTATACACAATCACCACCACCAAGTGACGACGGGCTAGTGTGCAACATCTCGAGGTGATGCAACGAAGACACAGGGCCGTTTTCGACAAACGACACAAGGTGCGAACCTTACAGCCAGGGAAATTGATAATTCTACAGGACGCACGGAAGTTGGAGTTCCCAGGTAAATTTGGTGCCTTATGGCTGGGTCCTTTTTGGGTCACCAATGTTTACAAAAACAACTCGGTCCAATTGGCTACACTAGACGGCACGTATTTCCCTACGCAAACTAACGGGGGTTGGTACAAGATATACAATATGTGACCAGACGTAACTGGCGAATTAAATGAGAATCAATCTTTTCGACCCGAAGCAGAGGCAGAGGGCTTTATTTCCTGCAATTGGTGCTAGGTTAGAGGTTGGCCCTCCGTGGTCATTGTTTGAAGGAAACCAATAGGGGGACCTTCTTTCTTCAACGCCTGGGAATTGCTTCCGTAGTCCGAACTCTCTCCGAAGAGGGAGGAAGGTGGTTTTGAAAAAAATTGTCTATAGCTCCAAATTGCTCCCACAAGGCGGACGGGGTGTCTTAGGTAGATACGAACCCAGTCCGGTGGAGGAGTGTGGCGGCTTTGAAATGTTTTTTGGCTTTAGTATTGTGTCATCTCTTTCACCCCTCTCTCCTCAACTCTTTGGAAGTTAACCAATGAAAAAATGTAAGAAAAAAAAAAAAAAAAAAATGTATGTGTGTGTGTGTGTTAGTACAGGTGATCGTGTGCCCAGGATTGGCGAGCAAGAGCTGGAGTTCACGGCGCTTGAACGAGTTCGCGGATCCTCTAATGACCAACAAATGTGACATATGACATATTCACCAAGCTTAAGAAAGGATATTGGGTGGTGCAAATCCTACGTAAGCATAGGTAAATCTCAAAATGGGTCCCCCCCTACATGACAACTATAGGATTCATGGAACCTGCACTTTGAATGGAGATCCTAAGAGCTCCATATGAATTCCAATCACAAATTTCTCATATATGTCCTTCCTCAATCGGAATTGCTCACATGAATTCTACAACTCATTGGCCCCTACGGCTAGTCTATTGCTCTCTAGATTTGGAAATTATGCCAACAATTGGTATTAGGCATGTGCACCTAATCATCACCAACTACAATTATATCAATTATGGAAAACATTGCAGACATATTTATAGTGTGACTCACCTTATGGTGGGGCCCACAACATACAACAACGTGGAAAAACATAGCATGCAACCCTACTTACACTTGTCATGCCCTCATGATATAACCACCTCCTACACATATACATAATCTACTTTCGATACAATAAAAAATTATAACCTACACCGTGGACCTAGACTAATTGTGAGCCCAACATGGTGCCCACACTTGTTTTTAACCCTTGTGTTATGTGGTTAGGATGCTTGACACGATTTAAAGAACTTGACTACACTAAGGGTGGAAGTGAATTCAGGAAAAGACAGGAATTAGATTAATGGCGTTGGGTCAAGAAAAAATTAAGTTAGAGGTGCACCTTACTAATGATATGTTGAACTAAGGAAAACCAATGTGTAAGTCAAGTTAAAAGTGTGGCGGACGGGAGTTGCGAAAAGGTTAAGAGGAAAGTTTTTCTTTGGGCCGCCCGAAAAGATGTCGGGCAGCGCTAGAAAAAAGGGGAGCATGCGGAGGGGGTCTCCGGAGCTCAACCACAGGAGCTCATTCTAGCCTCGGAGGGAAGACACTTTGGAGAACTGGCGGAGCCCTGCCGCGATGGGCAACTTGACTGCATGATGGTACTCTAGAGCAATCATTAGGTGAAGAGTATGAGCCCAAAATGGTTGCTCATATTTGTTTTATGTTTAGGATCTACTTAGAATTGCAATTGGAGTGTTATTGAAACAATCAAAAGTATAAAAAGAGTGAGGCTTAGTGTGGATTTAGGTTTAGGCCTTAAGCCATTTTGTGTGGTTAAGTAGAGGATTAGTGGCATTAGGGAGTGTTTTGATTAGAGGAGTAGTGTTTGATGAGGCAAGGGGAAGGGCCTTGGGTTTAAATGTTTGAATTAGAACATGCTCTTGTTGGTTTAGAGGGTGAGGAGTTAGTGGATAGGATAAGGTCCTACTAAGTAAGAGAAAGTTTAAAGGGTTGTGGTTGGATGCCCTCTCCTCCCCTTCTCTCCTATCCTCTTTCTCTCCTTTTTCTCTCATATATCTTCCCTCTCTCTCTCTCACCCCTTCCCTCCCCCGTTTGAATTAGGATCTATGTTGTTGGTTTAAGAATTGAAGGCTTAAAGGATAGGATGAGAGCCTACAAAGTAGGAGAGGATCGAGGGGCTTATCTTGAGCTTTGAGGGGTGCTCACCCCTTCCCTCCCCCTATATATTCCTCTCTCTCACCTTCTTCACTCACTTGTGTTCCTATTCACTCTCTCTTTCCTTCGTGCTCCTTTGGCACCCCTTTGAGGGGTGCTCACTCCTTCCCTCCCCCTATATATTCCTCTCTCTCACCTTCTTCACTCACTTGTGTTCCTATTCACTCTCTCTTTCCTTTGTGCTCCTTGGCACCCCATGTGTTATAAGTGTGGGTGTGTGGGAAGCAAGAGAGGGGCACGTGTGTGTGCAAGGTTTCAAGGTGAAGAGCCAAGGTCAATTAGTCTTGAAGTTAGCTTTGCATTGTTAGATGTAGTGTTAGATTAAAAGCATTTAGAAACAAGTGCATAGCTCTAGTATTTAGACTTCTAGAATTTAGACTTCTAGTGTTGGGAATTATAGTATTTAGACTTATAGTACTTACTCTTATAGATTTTACTCTCATAGTATTTAGACTTGCGATATTTAGATTCATAGTTGCATTAAGGTGTGAACTTGGGAAGTTGTTGTGAGGGACTTGTGGAAGAGGAGGCGATGATAAGTTATATAAGTATTTTTTAACACTTGTATCAAAGACTTATGTGCCTCATGGAATCAACAAGCTATAGCCTCAGCGAGGTGTCATGCACTAGTGAAGAATCATCAGCCATGACCAAGTTTGCAAGAGGGAAATCTTTGAGGGCATGCGTGGCAAAGGCGGTGGGGTGGACTCTTGAGAAAGCCAAGGATGTACCTATGCAAGAGGGTCACACTAATAAAATGTCATGACTTGAAGTAAGTTGTAAGTCCATCAAGGTAGAACGTACATTCCATGTTACTACAAATTTTTATGTTACACATGTGATCTCCAAACACATGACCCGGACTAGGACGCTTAAGGGTGGTGGGTTTGGCCTCACAAAGAGCTGGATGGTACGAGTGACTTAGTGGCCAGATGGGTACGTAGTTGTGAGGAGAAGGCATGCCCACGAAGGAGCGACTAATGCTAGAAGAAGGTAAGGCGGATAGGAGTGGAGAGAGAAGTCGAAGCCTGCGGTTGTGGGAAGTGTTTGGCGCCCCGTGTGGGTAGTAGGGGATGGTTGTAGTGTGGTGTAGAGCACCAGGGGGACGGGCACCAGCAAGTAGTGAGGAGTTGGAAAACGGCGATCTGATGCCACATGAGCGGCATCCACAAGTGAAGGTGGAATTGTAAGGTCTAGTTGTGTTTTGTTTGCTGCCTTATTTGCATAGATGTAATCCGATGGTGGTGTTCTTTGGCACTAACAGGTAGGTTGTATACTCATTTAAATGCACTATTGGGGTGGATCCTGGTGATATGGGGTTGTTGAGTGAAGTGATTTGTGGCACATGAGGGTGGTGGACCGGACAAGTGCTTGCGGATCTGATGCGCCAATAGAAGATTCGGGTCAGACTTGAGTGTCCCCGCACCTCTGGGTGCCTGGATGAGGTAAGGAGCAGGAGTTAATCGGTTATGTCACATGCGGTTGAGGCCATGAGAGTTGGGCGCCGGGTCGACACTAAACACTTCCAAGGGGTTTCCACAATGTCTATTTAACTATTCACTGTCTGTCGGTCTGTGCATGCGTGAGTGGGTGGTGTTATTACTCGATAGAACAGGTGGAGAATAGTTTTATTTTGATGAGTCGTTCACCTTGTTCCTCCTTGCTTGATCCACAAAGCTGTGTTCATCGTAACTGGACTTCCAGGAATCGGCGACTTGGATCACAGTTTGACTAACTTCGGTAAGTCCACTGCTTGAGTCGGTCACGGTCTGGTTATCCTTGGAAACCTATTGATTGCAAGCTAAGAGCGTTACGGGAGGAGGAGGTAAGAGGTAGTGTCGCACGTAGCCAATCCGTGAACACCGCAGGAAGTTAAATTCTTCCGCTTCCTGTTTTTGAATTGCTATGGAATGGGTGATTTCACTTCCCTCTGTCTGAAGAGGGGAGCAGTGCAATCATTTGTAAGGTGGACAGTAAGTGCATCCTCCATCCATCCACTACAAGCAGCACACTACAGGGAGAAGGGTTCTCATGGTGTGTGAGTGGGTGGTGCAACATGAATTACTCAATTCTTTCAGTCCAGCTTCCTTGGTGTCGTAAGGATTTCTCCCAGAGTAGAGGGGTTGTCCAGACATAATAGAGAGACAGAGGGGGCGGAAGAGAGCGAACGAAAAAATGTTGATAGGATGAACGGCAGGGATCAACTATGTCACTATAAAACCTTCATCTTGACTAATAGAGGTTGAGAGACGGTATTATTCGACTGTCACTTGGGTCGTAAGAACGTTGTGGAACCAAACATGCAACCACTCATCTTGAGACTGAAGTAACCGGTTCTTCCCTTGCGTCGTTTTGCTTCTGTCGAGGAGCAGGTGCGTGCTCTCCAGTAGAGAGAAATCGCTAGTGTCTGCTAGGGGGAGAGAGAGATGGAATGGGGTGTCAGGTAAGAGAACCGTGGTATTCTGCTCTGCAACTTTGAAGCTACACTACAAGCAGAAGGAGACGGGTGTTAAGGTAAGGGTGAGTCGTCGAAAGGGTGAACCGCTATCCAAGCACAACCACCCTTTTGTGATGGCTCATTGTGACGCTATTGAATCCTCTTGTTCATCGATGTGACGTCCGGCAGTAGGGTGGGACTCGAACTGCATGGATAAGTAGGGCAGTTGATGACAGTGCAGGTAGCGCCCTAGAAAGTTGGGTTGCACTCCTCCGTTGTTTCGTGTGTTCTCGTGGGGTTGGGGCTTCTTTGTTGCTGCAGGGAATTGCCGGTAGCCGCGCCGTGTTCCAGGCCTTCGAAAGGGCTACGAGTGGCGAGCGACAAGTCCAGGTCGACTTCGGGCTGCGCAACATCGGAATTGGAGTTTCTTCCTCACTGCTGCGATTGCTAATAGGGAGAAATGGCGGTGACAAGTTGCCGAGTTAGCAGCTAACCTGGGTAGCGGGGAAGGAAGAGGGGTGTGCTGGATTGGAGCAAGGCGTGACTGCAGGGAATTGATGGTCGGACTGTCACAGGACGTCCAGCCGTGCACTGAAAACCGCAAGGAGCTGGGGAAAGGTGGGGGCAGCAATGAGACGTGGGCTGCTATCAAGGATTATTCGGTGCAGACTGAGAGTAGCATACTGTTGCTGGAATGGATGTTGCAGGTGAACGGCAGCGACTGGGAAGGAGCCTGCTGCAACCCTGAAGTAGCAAGGGGTTGGAGGAAGGTGTTGAGCAGAGCAGGAGTGTGGCAAGGTTTAGCCTGATTTGGTAGGATACGTGGGACTTCTTACTACGGGGTTAGCAAGTGGGGTGCAAGAGGCTTGATACCCGGTGGGATAAGAGTTAGGAGCTTATGCTGCACATGTTACTAGGCCAGTAGGTGGGAAAGTCAGTAGTGGCTGGTTGGCATGAGGATAATAGTAGTGCAACCATGTGTTAGAGCTAGTGTGAGGTAGGTAGGCCCTTGGGTATTATTGACATTGTATGGGACTGAGGCAACCCACTGATGTGACTCAAGTATTTATAAATACTTGTGCATGATTAATAAAGGAGGGTGTTGTACACACCACACTTCAATTAATTGATTGGTGTCTAAGCATTTGTAGCGGTAAGCAGCTAGGATTTGTGGCAAGCTACCCCTCACCCGGACTAGGACGCTCTTAAGGGTGAGGGAGTATCTTGCTCAGACTAATGTGTAAATAATGTAGGGTTGGTAAATAGTATGCGCCCGCAATATTGTATCCAATGTTTTTTGTATGGAAATACTCTAAATAGTGTTTCCCACTATTTAACTATATTAATCGGGCCTATCGTAGATCCAAATCGGAGAACCCGAATTGGTCTAACAAGGTTAAATTGGGGATGAAAGGAGAATGCACCTAACACAATATATTTGAAGCCAACTTCTATGAAGAAATCAAAGTCTCTTTTTGATGTTAAGATCACATCATCAACAACAAACCTATAGGGGGAGGTTTTAGACCCCTTTGTGCAAGGAAAAAAATTGTGGTTGTTCACTTGTGAAGAGAGGAAATTAGTAACCGACCAGGTGTGGTAAAATCTCGGCAGAGATTGAGAAAAGTTGCCCTCACTGCAGCCCTCAATCGGTGGAATCGGTGGAACATAGGTTCTACAGTTGCCCACTCGCTCAACAAAGGTGGCGATATGCATCCAACATCATTTGGCAGCTCTTTGCCAAAAAAAGGGAGTCTTGGCCTGCGGAAGTCCTTTTCTATGATGCAATGCCTCTTTGACCAACCTTTGTGCAAGGCACTTAAATGGTTCAGTCACATCTGGGTTTTTTTGAGAAGCGGTCTGTGAGCCCAAAAGGGTGCCCACATTTAGTCTTAGACCCTTGAAACGTTAGTTGATGCACTTTGAAGTAGCATGTTACTTCACAAAAATATAAAAAGAGTGAAATGTTAGTCTTAGAAGTACCATGTTGTAAGAGGCTAGGATGTGAGTTGTTATTGTGTTTTTACCTTCGGAAGGATTTGAGTGAATGAGGATAGGTAAGGAGAACTTGGATTGAGTAGTTAGTGAGTAGGCTAGTACAAATGGATGGAGACAACCAAAGTGACTCAAGAGGCAAGTGCATTCGAATTGGGATGAATGGAGGATCACATGGAGCGCACAAGTGGACCACCTCATCATGGCCACTTAATGGGGAAGGTCCAAGGAAGAATGCAAGGTGGAGGATAAGCAAATTCTCAAAGCACCAATCAAATCACGAGTTAAGCATCGTGGTTTGAATTAAGTGGTGAGCGACGATTTGGGAAAGTAAGGGGAGAAAGTTATGGCGGCGGAAAGCGAAGGAGGCTAAGTTTGGGTTGAAGCATCCCAAGTTTGGTAAAGTGTGGTAGGTAGAAAGCCAAGGCTAGTTAAATGTTCGAATTAGGATCCTTGTTGATCATTTGAGGAAGGAAGGCTTAGAAGATAGGATTGGCGCCTACTAAGTAGGAGGAAATCTCAAGGGCTTATCGTGAGCCTTGAGGGTGCTCACCCCCTCAAGCTTACTATATAATCCCTCATTCTTCCCTCACTCATCCTCTCTTTCCTTTGTGCTCCAAGGCACCCCACGAGTTATAAGTGTGGGTGTGGGAAGCCATATTGGAGCACATGTGTGTGCTTAGTTTTTAGTTTGAGAGCCAAGGCTTGTTAGCCTTGAAGAGGGCTTGACCTCTTGGTAGAATTAGTGTTGACGTGAAGGATTTTAAAGTTAATTCATGATTCCAATTTGTGGTACTTAAAGTTCATGTTTTAAATACACGTGGTTGCAAGTTCCATGTTTAAGAGTTGAGCACTTGAGGTTGTGATGAGTGCAAAAATATACTTGTGTGGATTAGTTAGTCTTAGTGAAGTTAGGAAATTCTCTCTCCCCCTCTCCTCTCTAGGATTTTAGGATTTTAGGATTAGAGAAGAATTGTGTGATTAGAAAGGGGTTGTTAGTAGAATTAGGAAAATTAGGTAGGAAGATTAGTTAAGGGCTTGAATAATTAGTGAGGTAGTTGGGGATTACAACTACAAAGTTGTGGGTTCATGAAGGAGCTGGGTTTGTTTAGTTAGAAAGTAAAGAGCTGGGTTTATGAAGGACCTGGGTTTGTTTAGTTAGAAGCTAAGAAGCTGGGTTTACGAAGGAGCTGGGTTTATTTAGTTAGAAGCTAAGGAGTTGGGTTCATGAAGGAGTTGGGTTTATGAAGGAGCTAGGTTTATGTAATTAGAAAGTAAAGAGATGAGTTCATGAAGGAGCTTAGTAGATAGCCTACTTAATTAGCTCATAGACAAGTAGTTAGTTACATTATGCTAGTTAGTGTTATGTGTGGCTTTCACAAGTAAATGTATTTGAGATTGACTATAGAGAATAGTGTTTTTTAACACTTGCATCCTCTCTTTAAAAATAAACCACGTGCACAAATTAATGGAGAATGTGGAGCACTCTCGCGATGGCAAGACAAAGGAAGCAAAGACCAAAGGTGCGAGGGAGAGATTGACATGAGTCACATAAGTATTTCTTAATACTTAAAGGCTTATGTACGGTATGGAGACACCAATTAAATCCAAGACCACTTGAAGGGTGAACCTTGCACTATGGACTCATCCAAGTCCAAATCCAATACCGCGGAGGAATGTGAGCCCAAACCCACTACTCGGACTACGGACGCTTAAGGGTGGGGGGTTTGGCCTCACATAATTGGTGCGTCCGCCGGGAGCGAAGCGGAAGGTAGTTACAAGACTTGGAGGCGACTAGGAGACTTGGAGGCAACTAGGAAAAATTGGAGACACAAACTTGAGAGAAGGGAAGGAGCACCCGAAACTCGGTAAGTATTCTCTCTTTGGGTTACATTTGAATTCATTGTATTTCAACTATTCCTTGGAATGAATTGCATTGTCAATTACGCAAATTCATTTTTGAGGAAGGAGCGCGGCGAAGGTACGTCCTCAACCTTTTTGGGGATTTGCTAAGAACTTAAAAGGAACCTATAACCGAGTAGCTCATTAAAACATTAGAGGGTAAATTCACCTTAGGACATTGAACTTTGACACTCACCTCGGGGTGAGTCTCAAAGTTTTGGGAGTTGTCATTTCATGCTCTAGATTAAATTAATATTTCACAAAGTTTATGGTGTTGTTACATTGAGTCACGATTGAGGGGAGTGCTAACTCACAGGGGGATGCGATTGCTCAAGGTATGTTTATTTCTTCAAAGTGAACTCATTAACTAATTAAGGAATGCATTTTGTACTCGTGATTGTTATTATCCGTTGTAGAGGGTAATTCCCGAATTGTGGATGGTGTGAGAAGTTGAAGGGTGAAGCCTCGACTTTTAACATAATCTACTCGGAAGGTCACCCCCTCACAATCGGTATTGTGGTGAGTGTTAATTTGCGGGAAGGTGCGGAGGTGATGCTCCGACTTAACCAAAAAATTAACATGAACATGCCTATCCCCTATTGGGATTCTTTCACCTAAGTGGGCTTGCAGGTTCTTTTCCTCACCTCCTAAAAAAAAATTATAACCACACCAAGACAAGTGAAAATATTAAGAGGGGAATTGCTAGGATTATGTGTGGTCAAGTGAGGGTCGATCGATTCTTACGGAATGCAAGGTAGGACTCGCTCACAAAAACCAAGTTTGATAGTAGGACTAGAGAAATCTACTCGAAAGAGGCGGTCCTCTAAAATCAGTGATAGATTAGAACAAGATAATGTTAGAATAGAGAGTTGTTTGAACGTCGAACCTAGGACTAGGTCAATTCTAGACACCTTAGAACTTGGAGCTCAACTTGAAGAGGAGATCACTCCCTCCAAATTGAGTGGTGAAACTTCTTCGGAAAATTACACACTTAGAGAAGAATTCCCGGTAGAAGTTGATAGGGGATTGTTGAATAGTTCACCGGTCACCATGGCCGAGGAACGGGGGATGGATCCACCACCCATACCCCCAATTCCGCCCATACCTCCTATACCTCCAATAGACCCATTGGTTAGGCCAAGAGGCCTACCAATTGTGGTTCCACAAAATTTAGCGGCGATGGATATGCCATCTCATCTCCCTAAATTTTATGGGACCAAGGATGAGGACCCCTCTCGGCACATGGAACGGTATATCGAACGGTTGGCTAGCTTCCTCATAACCGACCCGGGTTATTGGTTAGTGTGGTTTCCTACCACTCTAGAGGGGGAAGCCTATGAATGGTATCGGGATCATGCCGAGGGACATTTTAGGGGATGGGAACAATTACAAAGGGAGTTTCTTAACGAATTTAGGCCGGAAGTGGGTCAAAGTACCGCATTAAGGGCATTGTCGTCATTGAAGCAAGGAAGGGAGGAAGAAATTTCGGCTTACATTAGGAGGTTTGATTTAGTGTGCACTAGATTTGTGGGTACCATGCTCAACGACGACACGCTAAAGCAATTTTTCATTCAAGGGTTTTTTAAGTCCGGAACTATTAGGGGTGTTCTAGAAAGGAATCCCTTGACCTTGGCGGATGCCAAGCGTGCGGCTAGAGATATTGAAAACTTGGATAAAGATCACGAAAGGCTATGGAGAAGGGAGGATGAATTGATCCCACAATTCATCCCCATACGCCCTAGGGTGGTAGCGGTAGAACCCGCTAAGTATGAGAACCAAATTCCATATGCCATTGTGGACACCGGCCCCCGACCTTTAGCGGTTAGGGAACCGGCACCTCTTTTGGCACTACCGGCCCCTAGAACGGATCCACACTTGGAGGAGGTTGAGAGAAGACTAGGTGCTAGCCAACTAGGATTCCAAGAGGCTATGATAAAACAAATGCAAAGCCTCACGGATCAAATGTCATTAATGATCCGGAGTCAACAACCGGGGCCTCCACCCCCGGTTGAGTCGGGTAGGCATTCTTCCGGATTATGGTGTGTCCAATGTGGCCAACCGGGCCACACGCGTCAATTTTGTAGAAGTGGACAAAACCGTGACCAAAGAGGAAACGGTAACCCACCTCAACAAAATCAACGAGGTCAAGCGCCACCTCACTATGGAAATGGAAGCAATAGAGGACCACAACCTAGAGGGCAAGGTGGCCAAAATTTAGAGAAGAAGGAATTTCATCCCTTTTGTGGAAGGTGGCACGCTCAAGGACAATGTTGGTCCGAAGGTCAAGAGTTTAATTGTAGCAATTGTGGAGGAAGTCATCCCTCGGATACGTGTCGCCAACCGGACAAAATAATTAATGTCCCTTACCCGGTGGCTAATCCACAACAACAAGCAAGGGATAATATGCGAGGTGCTAGGCCACAAGGAGTACCGGCCAATGAACTTAGGCCACCTAACTTATACTATGACCATAGTAATGCTAGGCAAACTTTTCATCCACCGGCGGGCTTGCAAACTACAACCGGTTACATTCCAATACAAAATAGACAAGGAGTTCCACCTAATGGTAGTAACGGGAGACAAGCGCCTCCAACGGATCCGGGACCATCTAACTCCCAAGATGTTAGGTTCATGGATGGAGTGTTGGAGGCCACATGTGATGACATGCTTCCTCTCCCAACGAGAATTGGAGAGGAGCAAAGTCAATGGCCTCCTCACACCAATGCTATTACATATGAGTTAGTGAAGGGTAAGGGTGTGGTTGAAGAAGCACCTGCACTAGCGGTAACTACTAGGGCTAGGAGAGGGGATGCCCCGTTGGAGGTAGGAATAGGAGAGCAAGGAAATTACTCTTCGGATGAAGAGATTAATCTCTCCGAGTTGGATAGGGTAGCTAGAAGAGCTACTAAGGATGTGGAGAGGGAAAATATAATTTTACAAGATAGGGAGAGGACTAATGCGGTACATGACTTGGATAATAGCGATGTGGGTGAATGGGAAGGACCGGGGGTTCCCGTAGACGAATTCGACGTAGTGGGTAATTCTAAGGTGGAAAGATCTACCGGGTACGACTTGTGGGCGGACCTTAGTACACTCAAGGCGGATATTACTTTCGGCCAACTATTGGAAATTTCACCCACGGCAAGGAAAACATTAAAGGAGGGAATGCCGGTACACAAGAGGATGAGGAAGGTGAAAGCTAAAATAGCCGCTAGGATCCAATCACAAGGTGGAAGAGACGTGAAAGCTATAGAAATAGAAGTTGTTATAGTAGATAAGGTGGTTCCTAATGTGCTAGTCGACGGAGGGAGTAGTCTAAATATACTACCGGAGGATACTATGAAAAAATTGGGACTTGGACTCACGGGGCCTTCACCTTTGGTCATAAATATGGCAAATCAAAGTTCGACTACGCCTTTGGGGATGATCAAGGATTGTAGAATGACTACGGGAGGCGAGGAGTACTTGGTCACCTTCCATGTCATTAAAATGCACTCCAACAAGGACACCTTCCCCATTTTGCTAGGTAGGCCTTGGTTGCGGATGGCGAATGCTATGGTCAATTGGGGTGGACCTAAACCATCCATCACTTATGGTCCGGAGGGTAATAGGGTCATAGTGTCCATTGGTTCATTAGAAGGATGGATGAAGAAGGAGATGTATTTGCCATTGGAGAAGGAAATTGATGACTTAAACGAGAATGAGATTGGCAAGGCATTGGTGGGAGTCGTCCATCCCGAAGGTCAAAGGGTTGTTATAGATTCGGGCTCGGGAAGTCTAGGTCCTAATTTTTACAATTATGGGGATAATGGGGATTATGCCCAATGGCTAAGGGAGTACCCCGAGTCCGAGGTTGATGTAATGGTTACATTTCACCAAGTAGGCTTAGGGAGTGAATTTCCTAGTGTTAGTTTAGGAGAGGGCTCATTGTTGGAGCCATGTGAGGTGCTCACCGAGGAAGAGTGGGTTAGCGGTGGGTTAACACCTTGGGTAGATGACGTGGAAGAGGGTGAGGTTAGTTTAATTCATGTAGATGGGACTCAAGAGGAGGATGTGATTATTGAGTCATCGAAATTGGAGGAGCCTTTACATTTCAAGACCACGTCTACGGGGATAGTTGTAGGTCAAGATGTGAAAGATTACCCCAATGTGCCTTCCGATTGGTATCGGAACAAAGAGGAACAAGCACATGTGTCGGAAGCGGATTGGCGGTACGTGGATGTGAAATTAAAGAATGGAAAAACCCGACAAATGAAGATGGGTTCCAAATTGGGGGAGAAAGAGGTTAGGGAGTATAGCAATTTGGTGGATGAGTTTAGTGATACTTTTGCATGGTCCTACGATGAGCTTAAGGGAATTCCTAGGGAAATGGTAGAGCACCGGATTCCTTTAATTCCGGGGGCGAGGCCAATTAGACAAAAGGAGAGGAGGATGAATCCTCAATTGCAATTGTTGGTGAAAGCGGAATTGGAAAGGTTATTGAAGGCCGGGTTTATCAAGCCGGTGGAAATCACGGATTGGGTTTCTCCTATGGTCTTAGTAAAGAAAAAAAATGGGAAATTAAGGGTTTGTGTCGACTATAGGAAATTGAATTCGTGCACACAAAAGGATCACTTCCCCTTACCTTTTATCACCTTGTTGCTTGAGGAGGTTGGAGGTCATTCGCGATATACCTTTATGGATGGGTATGCGGGTTATAATCAAATTTCCATAGCCCTCCAAGATATCCATAAAACGGCTTTTACTACACCTTGGGGTACTTTTGTGTGGGTAGTGATGCCATTTGGGTTATGTAATGCCCCGGCTACTTTCCAACGATTAGTAATGTATATCTTCACCGACTTGTTGTTCAAATCCATGACCGTCTTTGTGGACGATTTTAGCACACAAAGTAATGTGGACGATCACCTACATTGTGTTAGGGAGGCATTGGTTAGGTGTAGGAAGATGAGGTTAGCATTGAACCCGGATAAGACATTTTTGGGAGTGAATAAGGGAGTGTTGTTGGGTTATGTTGTTAGTGAGAAAGGTAGAGAACCCGATCCGGATAAGATTGCGGCCATAAGCGACTTGGCAACTCCAACCAATTCCAAGGGGATCTCTAAGTTGTTAGGACATGTGGGATGGTACCGGGAACTTATTCCTAATTTTTCAAAGATAGCGGTGCCCATTACCCATTTGCTCAAAAAGGATGTCAAATTCGAGTGGACGGATGCTTGTCAAAAAGCCTTTGAGGAATTGCGGGATAGGTTGAGCACCTATCCGGTGTTGATACCACCCAATTGGGGTAAACCTTTTCACGTCTATTGTGATGCTAGTAATGTGGCAATAGGGAGTGCGCTTTGTCAAGCAACGGGAGAAAAAGAGAAGGATCAACCTATAGCTTATGCGAGTAAGCAATTGACCCCCGCCGAAAGAAACTACTCTACAACGGAGAGGGAGTGCCTAGCCATGGTGTTTTCCGTTAAAAAGTTTAGGCATTACCTCATGTGCAACCCGGTTGTATTTTTTGTTGACCACATGGCTATCAAGTATCTAGTTAACAAGGCGGAGTTAAGTGGTAGGTTAGCTAGGTGGGTTTTGTTATTAGAAGAATTCGACTACACGGTGGAATATAAACCGGGTCGTATGCATTTACAAGCGGACCACTTGTCTAGGTTGTCGGAGGAGATAGGAAAAAATCCGGTAAATGATATGTTAGTAGATGATAGCCTCTTTGTGGTCACTTCTACACCGGAGTGGTATGCGGGCATAGTGGAATTTCTAACAACCCACAAGTTGCCCAAAGAGTGGACAAAAGAAGAGAGAAGGAAGGTGAGGGTAAATAGTAGGCAATTTGTTGTAGTGGGCCATAGGTTGTTTAGAAGGGGGTCCGATGGTATTTTACGACGATGCGTGTCAAAAACGGAGGTTGAAGCGATTTTAATCGCTTGCCACGATAGCGCTTGCGGCGGTCACTTCTCGGGTCAACTCACCGGGCAAAAAATACTTAGAGCGGGCTACTTTTGGCCTACACTATTTAAGGACGCCCATGACTATGTAAGGAAATGCGACGCTTGCCAACGGTATGCCCGAAACGACCTTAGAATGGAGATGCCTTTACATGTATCATTACCCTTAATTCCTTTCGAAAAATGGGGCATCGACTATGTGGGTGAGGTCCATCCCCAATCTTCAAAAGGAATGAAATATATTGTGGTGGCAACCGAGTACCTCACCAAGTGGGCGGAAGCCAAAGCGGTGAAGACCGACACGGCGGAACACGCGGCAACATTTATGTACGAAAACATAATTTCGCGGTTCGGGGTGCCGAAGATCCTAGTAAGCGATAGGGGTACTCACTTTTTGAATGACTTGATTCGAGAGATGACAGAGAAATTTAAAATTGATCACCGGAAGACTACTCCCTACCACCCACAAACCAATGGACAAACGGAAAGGGTTAACGGAATTTTGGTGAGTATACTACGCAAGACGGTTATAGACTCGAAGCGGGATTGGGATACGAAACTAACGGCGGCACTTTGGGCATACCGTACAACCTATAAGGTAACTACGCGTGCTACACCATTTTCCTTAGTCTATGGTCTTGAAGCGACACTACCAATCGAATATGAAGTCGAGTCACTTAGGGTGGCCGTGAGTACGAGACTTACCGAAAGTCAATCCTTACGAAATCGACTAACCGATTTGGAAGCACTTGACGAAGGGAGGAGAATGGCGGCTCAACATATTGAGGCAATCCAAAGAAGGAGAAAGATTACTTTCGACAAACGACATAAGAGAAGGGCCCTAACACCGGGAATGATGGTCATGATTCAAGACGCACGAAAGCTTGAATTTCCGGCGAAATTCGATGCAATATGGTTAGGACCTTACCTTGTCTATGAGGTCTTTCCTAATAATTCAATTCAATTGGAAACGTTGAATGGTGAGCTTTTTCCTACCCGTACATCGGGAAGTAGATGTAAGGAGTACCGAGCTTGACTAGGCAACTTACCCTTGGAGCAAGAGATGTTTGGATTCATCCCCCGATGGTCGCCAATTATGTGAGCCCAAAAGGGTGCCCACATTTAGTCTTAGACCCTTGAAACGTTAGTTGATGCACTTTGAAGTAGCATGTTACTTCACAAAAATATAAAAAGAGTGAAATGTTAGTCTTAGAAGTACCATGTTGTAAGAGGCTAGGATGTGAGTTGTTATTGTGTTTTTACCTTCGGAAGGATTTGAGTGAATGAGGATAGGTAAGGAGAACTTGGATTGAGTAGTTAGTGAGTAGGCTAGTACAAATGGATGGAGACAACCAAAGTGACTCAAGAGGCAAGTGCATTCGAATTGGGATGAATGGAGGATCACATGGAGCGCACAAGTGGACCACCTCATCATGGCCACTTAATGGGGAAGGTCCAAGGAAGAATGCAAGGTGGAGGATAAGCAAATTCTCAAAGCACCAATCAAATCACGAGTTAAGTATCGTGGTTTGAATTAAGTGGTGAGCGACGATTTGGGAAAGTAAGGGGAGAAAGTTATGGCGGCGGAAAGCGAAGGAGGCTAAGTTTGGGTTGAAGCATCCCAAGTTTGGTAAAGTGTGGTAGGTAGAAAGCCAAGGCTAGTTAGATGTTCGAATTAGGATCCTTGTTGATCATTTGAGGGAGGAAGACTTAGAAGATAGGATTGGCGCCTACTAAGTAGGAGGAAATCTCAAGGGCTTATCGTGAGCCTTGAGGGTGCTCACCCCCTCAAGCTTACTATATAATCCCTCATTCTTCCCTCACTCATCCTCTCTTTCCTTTGTGCTCCAAGGCACCCCACGAGTTATAAGTGTGGGTGTGGGAAGCCATATTGGAGCACATGTGTGTGCTTAGTTTTTAGTTTGAGAGCCAAGGCTTGTTAGCCTTGAAGAGGGCTTGACCTCTTGGTAGAATTAGTGTTAACGTGAAGGATTTTAAAGTTAATTCATGATTCCAATTTGTGGTACTTAAAATTCATGTTTTAAATACACGTGGTTGCAAGTTCCATGTTTAAGAGTTGAGCACTTGAGGTTGTGATGAGTGCAAAAATATACTTGTGTGGATTAGTTAGTCTTAGTGAAGTTAGGAAATTCTCTCTCCCCCTCTCCTCTCTAGGATTTTAGGATTTTAGGATTAGAGAAGAATTGTGTGATTAGAAAGGGGTTGTTAGTAGAATTAGGAAAATTAGGTAGGAAGATTAGTTAAGGGCTTGAATAATTAGTGAGGTAGTTGGGGATTACAACTACAAAGTTGTGGGTTCATGAAGGAGCTGGGTTTGTTTAGTTAGAAAGTAAAGAGCTGGGTTTATGAAGGACCTGGGTTTGTTTAGTTAGAAGCTAAGAAGCTGGGTTTACGAAGGAGCTGGGTTTATTTAGTTAGAAGCTAAGGAGTTGGGTTCATGAAGGAGTTGGGTTTATGAAGGAGCTAGGTTTATGTAATTAGAAAGTAAAGAGATGAGTTCATGAAGGAGCTTAGTAGATAGCCTACTTAATTAGCTCATAGACAAGTAGTTAGTTACATTATGCTAGTTAGTGTTATGTGTGGCTTTCACAAGTAAATGTATTTGAGATTGACTATAGAGAATAGTGTTTTTTAACACTTGCATCCTCTCTTTAAAAATAAACCACGTGCACAAATTAATGGAGAATGTGGAGCACTCTCGCGATGGCAAGACAAAGGAAGCAAAGACCAAAGGTGCGAGGGAGAGATTGACATGAGTCACATAAGTATTTCTTAATACTTAAAGGCTTATGTACGGTATGGAGACACCAATTAAATCCAAGACCACTTGAAGGGTGAACCTTGCACTATGGACTCATCCAAGTCCAAATCCAATACCGCGGAGGAATGTGAGCCCAAACCCACTACTCGGACTACGGACGCTTAAGGGTGGGGGGTTTGGCCTCACACGGTCTTCCATGGATTATCTGGCACCAACGAAATGATTTGGTTTATAACAATCTGCAATGGCCCATTGAGAAAACACGTCAAGTCATTTGGGATGCCCTGCAAGATTATGGTAGGATTGAGTGGAAATGGACTCTCAGGGACTTGGAAAAGGCCCGGGACGTGGCCTACGAGGACGTTCTTAATGAGTTTGATTCGACTTGGGGGGTCAAAGGCCTTATTGTGACCAAGAGTAACTTAGTTGTCACTTGGAAAGTTAGGCCACAAATGGGCACTATTTCTTGATCTCCACTCGGGTTGCATTGGTTTGCCTGTTTTGGTTGTATTTTGGTTACTCTCTTGTATTTTGAATTTTCAATTTGTGCCACAAAAAAGAGGAAATTATTGCATACATGGTACCTCTCATCCATCCAACATAAATACTTGACCCCTTATTTGTTTGTCGCCAATTTATCTCAAATGACTTGAACTAGACTAATTTGAGGTCTTTCAAGCTGATTCTAATATCAAGTCAACAAAAGATTTAATAACATCCAAGATGCATACTACATCAGAGCTTGCATGTTGGATGAATGGCATGTACTCTCATATATGAGTATTCCCTCTTTCCCTCACCCGGGTTGCTTTGCCGCCAAGAACTTTCTACAAGGCATGGGCACCGAATGGATTCTCATCAAAGATACGCCAAGTACTTAGTTATATTCGTCTGTAAAATCTATTGTAAGCATATTGACGTGTGCTCAGATTTCAGGACAGGTGTTGCACTGGGCAGTAGGTTCATGTCTAAGAATATCTTTGGCACGTTGAGATTCGTGCAAGGTCGGCAATCCGGGCGGACATTAAGTCCCCCCTACAAACTATGGAGGACGTTAAATACCCCCCACGAACTTTTCGAGGTGTCAGATCCGGGCTGGGGCAGCCGCCCGTCCAGAAAATTCAGATTTTCTGGACCTGACCGAAAATTGTTGCCCGCTTGCCCGACTTCGAAAAAACCATTGCCCTTGCATTCTTGAAGGCACTTACTCACAAATCCCATATTGAGTGCATTTCACCTTCAAGGTCCAAAATCCAATATATATGTTCACTTTCATTGAGTAAATAAGCAATTGACTGGGGTTTCATTATCAAAGTGAAACCGTCAATAAAACATGTAATTAACTTGGAAGTCAAAAATATTACAAAATCCTCATTAGCACTGAGGTTATAATTTTGTGACTTGCCATTGAAAGGGTCTTTGTCATTCTTAAAATGGGACTAAATTTTATTTTTTATTTTTAGTATGATAAATATTTTATATATTAAACATATTGAACATACTAAGCCTAATATTAAGCCTAATTAAATATAAAATGTACTTACTAGAATTTATCATGATTTATTGGAATTAACTCCAATAAATTTAATTTAATTAATTAGGCTTAATTAATTTGGTAAGCATACTTTCTAATAAATGGGCTTAATTAAGATTAATCAAAATTAATTAGACTTAGTTACATTCAATTACACTTAATTAGTTTACATGCATATGAAAACTTTGTGAAATTAGAGGTATTAACTAAAATATTATAAAATACTAAAATATTTAACATACTAAAAATAAAAATAAAAATATAGTTCCATTTTAAGAATGACAAAGACCCTTTCAATGACAAGTCACAAAAATTATAACCTCAGTGCTAATGAGGATTTTGTAATATTTTTGACTTCCAAATTAATTACATGTTTTATTGACGGTTTCACTTTGATAATAAAACCCTGGTCAATTGCTTATTTACTCAATGGAAGTGAACATATGTACACTCAAGACTCCATAAGTGTTACCCCTATAAGTGTTATAATTTCATATATGTTAAGAAAATATTACTCCCCTACAAAAACACAATTGGTAAGACTAGTGACTGTTATGTGTTAAGTGTTATAACATGCTCTACTCCCTTCTTTGTTAATTGCACCTCTATAAGTGTTAATTTTGAGAAAATCAAGGTAAGAATATATGAGAGCATACATTTTAAACATGTAATCACATTTATCCCATATTCTTTGCAAACAATTCAAAATTGTTGGAGGCACGCGGGTGTTCTTCTGATCTATATTGAGAGGGAGATAGAGGAAGCTAGGCGATTGGTAGAGGTTGACGAAGTTGCTACTCTACTTCATCAACTAACGTTGTTGTCATCTGATAATAACGTGGGTGATGTGATGAATGCTCTTGAATACCTCAATTATGAGATGGAGTTTGATTTAAACTACCCCTATGAACCTACCGGTGAGGAGTTTTTAGATATGTATTCCTCATAACATCAAGAAATTGATGTTGATGAGGTTATGGTTGATGTGGTAGAAGAAGTTGTAGGATTTAGTGTTGTTGAGCGTTCTCTAGAGACTTTGAAGAAATACTTTGAACAAAGACCACATGATGCCCTATCACACATCGAGAGCATTCAAGGACTCCATAAGGAAGTTTCATCTCATCATTTGGAAGCTTCTCATCACGGGGAGATCACTCCATTGTAAAGTTGAACAACCACGTGCGTTCATTTTACATGTAAAAAATGTACATAAAGCATCACCAAAATGGGTCAAAATTTTATAATTTTTTTTTTCATGAGTAGATATACATGGTACTTATTCCATAGTAAAAAATGGTAACTAAATTTGATGATTTGTTTTTTATAAAACATACCATTTCTAACTAGAATGACGCAGAATTTAACTAAAAAAATTGCTACAAAAATGAAGATGACTAAAAGTTTAAAATATATATATACAAAAGATACCATCAATGGTTATGTAAATGTAGAAAAAATATCATAAAATTTAAAATTATCTATGGCATGTAATATAGGGGTAGCAAACTTTGTTCGCACGTGGTGTTCAACTTGACAATGGAGTGATCTCCCCGAGCTTCTCATCATACTACTATAGACTCTTTCTTTCAGTTAGTTTAGTTGGAAGAATCTCGTCAAGTTACTACTATATAGATTATTTATTTCAATTCGTTTAGTTGACTTATGTATTATCATTTGTACTTTCATTCTTATTTTTATCAAACATTATGTTCTTCATTTTTAGAAATTTTAAGTGTTATTTCTATAAATGTTATTGATCATCGGTATGAATTCTATAAGTGTTACTTGTTATAATTCTATATATGTTATTTTTTTGCTACTCCCGACCTGTAACATTTATAGAGTCTTGAATGTATTGGATTTTGAACCTTGAAGGTGAAGTGCACTCAATATGGGATTTGTGAGTAAGTGGCCTTCAAGAATGCCAGGGCAACGGTTTTTTCAAAGTCGGGCGGGCGGGCAACAATTTTCAGTCAGGTCCAGATAATTTGGATTTTCTAGATGAGCGGCTGCCCCAACCTGGATCTAACACCCCAAAAAGTTCGTGGGGGGTATTTAACATCCTCCACGAACTATGGGGGGTGTCAAATCCAGGTTGGGCAGCCCTCCAGGGAAATTTTTGAACCTGACCGAAAATTGTCGCCCGCCCCGCCCAACTTCGAAAAAAACATTGCCCTTGCATTCTTGAAGGCCGCTTGACTACAAATCCCATATTGAGCGCACTTCACCTTCAAGGTCTAAAATCCAATTTATATGTGCACTTCCAATTAGTAAATAAGCAATTGATTGGGATTTCATTTCGGAAGTGAAACCATCAATGAAGCACGTAATTAACTTGGAGGTCAAAAAAACTACAAAATCCTCATTAACATTGAGGTTATAATTTTTATGACTTACCATTTGAAATTATCTTTGTCATTCTAAAATGACACTTAAATTTAGTGTGATGATTTAGTATGTATATTTTATGATATTTTGGGTAATGCCATCTACTTTCACAAGTATTCATTTTAGAATGACAAAGACAATTTCAAATGGTAAGTCATAAAAATTATAACCTCAATGTTCATGAGGATTTTGTAGTTTTTTGACCTCCAAGTTAATTACATGCTTCATTGATGGTTTCACTTCCAAAATGAAATCCCAATCAATTGCTTATTTACTAATTGGAAGTGCACATATATATTGGATTTTAGACCTTGAAGGTGAAGTGCGCTCAATATGGGATTTGTAGTCAAGCGGCCTTCAAGAATGCAAGGGCAATGTTTTTTTTGAAGTTGGGTGGGGCGCTGCGTCACTGAGGCGATGTGAACGGGCCTTGTGTGGTCGCGGGCATGGTGCATCCGGGCCGTTGATCCACCAAGGCCCATCCAAGGGCCTTAGTGGTCCTAGGTGGCGGGGGGCGGGGGGTGGTGCTTGCCACCAAGGTGGGTGGGGGCGGGGTGGTGTTTGCCACCAAGGCGGGGTGGGGCCGTGGGCCTCATGTCTTTTTTCGGGGAGGCCAGCTTTAGGGTCTTGTCGGGGCTAGGTGGCTAAGCGGGCTCGGTGGCTAGGCTGCTAGGTAGGCTTATTTTGTAATTGGCTAGGCCTACTTACTAAATAACTAGTTAGTTAGGCTCACTTATTAGGTGGCTAGGCCTACTTACTAAATAACTAGTTGGTTAGGCTCACTTATTAGGTGGCTTGGCCCACTTACTAAATAACTAGTTGGTTAGGCTTACTTACTACTAAATAACTAGTTGGTTAGGCTTACTTATTACCCAATAACTAGTTGGTTAGGCTTACTTGCTAAGTGGCAAAGGACGAATTTGAGCCTTTTGGCCAATCACAAGTGAGGATTTCAAGCCTCTTACACAACAAATTGGCCGGCCTCTAGGTGTAAAGCAGCCCTAAGGCTGGGTCAATTCTTTTACATACTCACACATAGATTTACAACTTGAAAGCAATGTGGGCACTTCCAACTTCGCCCAACATTGTAAGGTAACCGGGTCCTAAATGGATATTTTCTTTTTGCACCCACTTCTTGTACTAGGATAGTAGGATGCCAAACATGCAATTAGTGCGAGATGATTAGCAAATCCAATTTGTGCATGTAGTCACTTCCCTCAACATGCACCACATTTTATAAGAAAGACATATTCTCATAAGTTAAAACAAATATCATTTAGGCATCCCCAATTATGAGAATATGTCTTTTCTTATAAAATGTGGTGCCAATTTGTTGTGTAAGAGGCTTGAAATCCTCACTTGTGATTGGCCAAAAGGCTCAAATCGGTCCCAACCCCTTCACACGTAGAGGCCGGGCCGATTTGGTGGTATGATTTTTTTAATTAAAAAATGTATGTTATGACATGGCCCGAGCTTGTTGAATTGGGTGCACCCAAAATGGAGGGCCAATTCTTGGCCTTGGGGCCGATGTCATATTTCACTAAAAAAACCTTCTTAAATAAAGTATGATTTTCTTTAGCGAACTAGATCCGTTGGATTATGTGGAAATTTAAACGGCTCTGTGCTAGATTATGCTAGATCCGTTGGATTATGCTAGATTTATTGAATCGGCCTAGTTTCTTGGCCCCAAGGCCTTTACATATGGGAAAATTGGCCCCCGTTATAATCTGATTATAATGTGTAGTTGAGGCCGGCCTTTAACCCAAGAAGGGTTGAAATTTCATGCAATCGGCCTCAAGGGGTTTTGGCCCAGCCTCTAGGTGTAAAGCGGCCCTTAGTCGTCCTTTGCCACTTAGCAAGTAAGCCTAACCAACTAGTTATTGGGTAGTAAGTAAGCCTAACCAACTAGTTATTTAGTAAGTGGGCCAAGCCACCTAATAAGTGAGCCTAACCAACTAGTTATTTAGTAGTAAGTAAGCCTAACCAACTAGTTATTTAGTAGTAAGTAAGCCTAACCAACTAGTTATTTAGTAGTAAGTAAGCCTAACCAACTAGTTATTTAGTAGTAAGTAAGCCTAACCAACTAGTTATTTAGTAGTAAGTAAGCCTAACCAACTAGTTATTTAGTAAGTGGGCCAAGCCACCTAATAAGTAAGCCTAACTAACTAGTTATTTAGTAAGTAGGCCTAGCCACCTAATAAGTGAGCCTAACTAACTAGTTATTTAGTAAGTAGGCCTAGCCACTTACAAAATAAGCCTACCTAGCAGCCTAGTCCGCCTAGCCACCGAGCCCGCTTAGCCACCTAGCCCCGACAAGACCCTAAAGCTGGCCTCCCCGAAAAAAGACATGAGGCCCACGGCCCCACCCCGCCTTGGTGGCAAACACCACCCCGCCCCCACCCACCTTGGTGGCAAGCACCACCCCCCGCCCTCGCCACCTAGGACCACTAAGGCCCTTGGATGGGCCTTGGTGGATCAACGGCCCGGATGCACCATGCCCGCGACCACACAAGGCCCGTTCACAGCGCCTCAGTGACGCGGGGTGGGGCGGGCGACAATTTTTGGTCAGGTTCGAAAATTTCCCTGGAGGGCTGCCCCAACCTGGATTTGACACCCCCCCATAGTTCGTAGGGGGGACTTAATGTCCGCCGGCAATCCGGGTCCACATGCAGCAGAGATTATATCCCTAAATTTACAAATACGTTACTAACTTACTTATCGGGATTCATGATGCCCAAGAAGAACTTCGTGGCCATTAATTGATGGCGGTGTGAAGTCGTGTGGCGATTGGGTTGACCTACTATCCAACAACTAGGTAGTTGCTCCGGGATTCGTGACGTCTACATAACCTCATTCATCGTGGATGAAGGGGCTTCAGTAGACAAAGTCTCCTACAAGATTGAGGGCCAATTCATTTCAATTCGACTCTAGTAGATTAAATTGGGGTTTTTTTCACTCTATTTTTGGAGTTAAATTGCCTAAAAGTAGTCATTTCTAGGTTATGTTATAGAATTCGCTACATTGTCACCTTCACGGTGGATGAGGTTACATAGACATCACGAATCCCTCGCCGAATGATTGAGGGCATTGTTTGTTGTAGGTCAATACAATGTTCACATATCTTGTGATGGTTGGATGATGGTAACTATAAAAAAATGGCAGTGATACACCGTAACTCCAAGGTGTTGCACCCCTAATGTCAAGATTTGGGGAATTTTGGGAATGATACCCCGCTTAAGTTGGGCCACCCTTACAAAACAAATAGTACTCAACTTGAGTATAATTCATTTTACAAGATCAAACCGCTAGTTGGGTTCATTACCATAGTGGAGACAATTTTTTGATTTAAAATATCAAGGTTGGCCAACTTGCATGCATCAATATTATCGGTGCAAAACTGTTATATATTGTTGGCTAATCTACCACCTAACCAAAGAATCTCAGCAACAGATACATATGAACCTAGTAGCTCACCCCATTTAGAAAAGAGATAGTCATGCCAACCCAAATAATGTTATAATTGGTTGTATTAGCCGAGACGGATTTATTTCATATGGGTGTATGTTACCTTTCATCTAACGAACATAAAAACTCAACCCCCTATATGTTTATGGTTGATTCATTTCAACTAACTTGGATTAGGTAGACAAACTTGGGGTCTTGTAGCTATTTCCAATGCCACATCAACTAAATATATAACTTTCAAATTATCTACTACTATAGGGCTTTTATGTTGGATAAATGAGACGCAACTTCATATGAGACCATTCCCTCTCGTCCTTGCATTGTGGTATACATGAAGAGAATGTAGTATATGAGCACAAGCTTGAACAACTCTTACAACCGAGTTTTTGGGACATATCCACACATTTGTTGAACCATTTAAAAGGATTTTTAGTCCCCTATAACCAATTTCTTAGAGAATTTTGAAGGTGGTGTGCATTACATACAATTGATAGGTATTACCCATGAAAATATTTCTGATAGTACTATTGGTGCAAACTTTTCACCAACTCACAATATTTAATAAGATCAAAGGTCCACGTTTTAGGTTGCAATATTCCTATAGGATCAAAAATTGTGTGCTCTATATTTTTATTTACTCAGCAAGTGACTTTCTCTCATTGAAGTGAACACATGAATAATGAAGGCGGTGCTCGTCACCAAAACTTGCTTTCAAGAAACACATCCAACTGTTTTAAATGATATTGTTTCCTTCAAATCTTGTTCTTTTTCCACAAACAAGCTATCTTGCAAAGCTTCTTTTGCTCTTTCCATTTACATCAAAATGTAGCCTCCTAACTCTTAACCATTTGGGCGCAATGAGCATTCAAAGGCCAACTTCTCTTCATGTCGGTCTTTGATGGTGTTTATTGTAGAAATCACCTCGCTAAATAAGTTACAACCCGAATCGAGGCAATTCATTTGGGTAAACCCACATTAGAGATAACCACATTTGTTGGACGATTAGGAACAAGAACTTAGGATTATGGCTATTGAGCCTTACTTTAGTGTATATAAAGGTTGAGTTTTGAAGTTTAAGCAGTAGAATATGAACATTGTATCACATTGGTGCTTATTCGATTTGTGTTCACTCCATATGATCATGTGTTGAAGCATAACTATACACCACCGTTGTGGTGTATATATATATATATATATATATATGTATATATATATTTGTTATCCAAAGATTTCATGTGTGCATCTATCGTTGGCTAACCATGTCTAAGTTGCAACCAAGAGTTGATATGAGGTTTAACACTCACACCCCAATGCGTTAAAGTGGTCACTTAACACATGGGTTCTCCCTCAATTCTTGAACTTAGGAAGGGAGTTTATAATGCTTTTTGATTTTGCATTCTCAACAAATTTCAATAGATACCTTACCTACAATTTATAGTGGAAGAATGAGAACAAAAGTGAGTGATTGAAGAATCAAGTGTAACTAGAATTGTACGCTATTTTCGTGTGCGATGATGTATGTATTGGGAGCCACACTTTAGAGTTGTATAGGCAAGTCACACCATAGATATGCCACAATTCTTACCATAATCAATATAGTTTTTGTACAAAAAGCCAAATGATCTATCATATTTAATTTGACCACGATTTTAACCATACTCTAGACATTCTTGACTGCAAGTTGCAGTGAATCTTAACCTCGAGATTCTAATGGGTAAGACTAAATGTTGCAATATACCCATGCTAATATGTGGCCCCTAGTAATAATTTGAAATCCAAAGTATTGATTCATGTATTGTCCTACATTACTTATACAAAATATCTTGCATTCTACCATAATAGTTATCGACTCTTTCACTTATACCCATTCTTATGGTGCATATTTTTTCTTTTAAACTACTGGCAAAACCAAGTGGTCTAAAATGAGCTAAGAATGTAATTCTTAGTGTATTCCAATCAAGGAATGTTGGTTGACATTGATACCATGCAAAGGCATCTTCTTGCAAAGATGCAACAAAAACTTTTTGGAAATTGACAGCAGAGACATCATTGGTTGCGCATGTAATTTCAAATTTTGCTACATGTGTATCATGATCTAATCCCGGTCTTCCCATGAAGTATGGGATATGCACTATGTTAGTGATTCTAGGAGCTACATGCATATTAATCATTGTATTAGGAAGTGTTTGCAGTGGTAAAGGCGATGGAGGTGGTGTTTGAGGTGGTAGAGGAGGAGAAGTAGTACATGAGGTAAAGGTGTTAGAAGATTTTGAGTCACTTGTACTTGTGAAATTCTTGAGGTTGAACCAAAATTTAGTTGTTTTGGTTTAAGAAGTGATATTTTTTCCTCTTAACCTTTGTTTGCTATAGGAACTTGGCTTTCTAGACTTGATTCAATATCATGATTTTCATTTTGCAATTCGATGACATATTTTAACCAACTATTTCTCTATTCCACTTTCTTTTTCTGATATTCTCTAGCGACTGCACGATCCTCCTTAGCCTTGTCATTGGCTGCTTTTCTTAAAGAGGTTGTTTGTGCATGTGATTTTGCATGTGCAAGTTCCAGTATGGAAGTTGCATATGTTCACACATAAACAAACAATGCGTCTTATTTTATCTATTTCTTCTTACATATTTTTTTCTCCCATTCAAGCATAATTTTGCAAGGTTAACAAAATTTACATGTTGATTGGGTGTATTCATAAAATTTGGGATATTGACACTTGTACAAGGATCCATTGGTCCATAAGTGAAATAAAACTCATTTCTAGAAATCAATCCACCATTCCAACATCTGTATCCAAATTTGTTGATTGGGAATTTTTTTGCTTTATGTTTACTATAAATTAAAAACTGAAATCTAAGGTCAACTAGTAATCTTGGATATCCTTTGTTGATAATGACTTCATTATCATCATTGTTCCATTGTTCTCTCACCATTGTTCCAAAAAAATTCCAAAATCTTTTCTTGTAGGTGAGTGGGCAAATTAAGGAAATTGGCTAGGAATCCTTTTGGATAAATTGGATGGTTTGATCCAATATGGATTCCAACTCCCCAAAATGATGCTTTATAAAAATGGTATAAAACGGCAAACAAATGTGGTCCTTGGTAAAACCGACTATCAAGGTGTTTAATTCTTGTGGTTTAAGTTCCCACAACCACATCTTGAAAGTTGACACATTTGACTCACTCTTATAGATAACAATCTCATAGGATATCAGTTTGTGATCCAATAATTTAGGTTGACACTTATGATCTTAGTATTTCAACGTATTTAGCTTTAAGCTTGAGCTTATTTACTTCACAATCCCTTGAGTAGTGTCCAGACGTTTGCAAGTCCGACACACTAATCCTGGATGCAACTTAGTTTGACAAGTATTCACAATTTGTTCTTTGTTGATTAATAGGTTAGCTTGGATTTTAAGTTGACATTCAAAAACTAGTTTGACAATTCTCTCAATGGTTTCCTCAAATCCTATAGAATCTATTTTTTCCAAATTGGATTTGGAAAATCCAAAGGGTATGTATTTGAAAGTATAACTGGGCGGACTTCTATGTCTCTTAGCCCTCCATATTTTGGATGAATCCATGAATTGGGATTTTGCTTAATATTATAGACATTAAATCTTTTGCAATTTTGTAATTAAATTATAACTTTAGGATTTTATAAAGGTTCAAGAAATAGTTGTCATGTTACTTCTTTTACTTTATGAATTTCCCAAAGATTTAATTTAAATTCCTCGCTCAAGATTCTAGTCTATCAAAATTTCCTAACATAATAATATGCCTAGACTTAAAATTGACCGAAGCCTTCCCCGGCAACGGCGTCAAAATGTAGTTTAGATTTTGGTTACAAACAACCCTAGAGAAACACTCAGGAAGACTTAAGAGGTGATTTTGGTTATGTCTAGGTGTTTCAAATAAGTTATTTTAGGAAAAACACAAGGTTATTTTATATTATTTCATATTGGAACTGACAATTAGATGATGATTTAGGTGGTAAAGACTTCAAAATCTTTCATCACTAGTACATGTGTGAGCCCAAATTGATGCCCACATGTGTTGTTAACAATTGTAAAACATTACAAGTAGTGTTTTGTTGATTTATGATTATTCACAAAAATATAAAAAGAGTGAAGCTTGAAGAAAGCTAAGTTTGAAGCATTAGGCTTGTGTGGAGTGGACTTAAGTAGTATGAGGACATACCTTGGTAAAGTGTGGTAGGTAGAAATCCAAGGTTAGTTAAATGTTTGAATTAGGATCTTTGTTGATCATTTGAGGGAGGAAGGCTTAGGAGATAAGATGAGAGCCTACAAAGTAGGAGGAGATTTCGAAGGCTTATCGAGAGCCTTGTGAATGGGATGAGTCCCTACTTAGAAGGAGAAGGTTAAGGGGTTGTGATTGGAGGCTCTAATCCTCTCACCCTATCCTTACCTCATGCCCTCTTTCCCTCTCAACTTACTATATAATCCCTCATTCTTCCCTCATTCTTCCCTCACTCATCCTCTTTTTCCTTCGTGCTCCTTAAGCACCCCACGGGTTATAAGTGTGGGTGTGTGGGAAGCAAGATAGGAGCACATGTGTGTGCTTAGTTCTTAGGTGAAGAGCCAAGGCTATTTAGCCTTGAAGAGGGATTGACCTCTTGTTAGAAGTAGATTGGATTTAAGGAATTTGGAGTTTGATTGTAAACTTCAACTTGTTGCATTGAGATTCATATTGAAGTGAGAGAGTTCAAACTTGTTTAAACTTGTGGCATTTAGAGTGACTAGATTGTACTAGGTGCATTACTTGTAGTGTTTTATTAGTTATGAACTTGAGCATAACTTTATAGTGAGAGATTTGTCAATTATGGATGATCAAAGTGTTCAATGGGTATGAAAATTTGAGGGATTGTTTATTATAAAGTATGGGAGTTGTGGTAAAAATTTGAGAGCTTCAGTCATTGGGATGAAAAAGTTATTAAAAGTTGAAGGGGAGGGTGTCTAGGAACAAAGCAGCAAGGTTTGAAAATATGTATCTCTTAGAGGGTTATAGATATGGATACCAAAATTTGACACTACCTTTTGAACTTATATATTTATCTTGTGTCAAAATTTTAGATTGATTGGACGTAGGAGTTGGAAGTTATTAGAGTTTTAATGACCGGATGTTTTATCACAACATTCATATTAAGTAGTTAGAGTTAGAATTTCATGCATAACTTTTGCATATGAACTCTGTTTGTGCCAAAATTTGGTGTGGAGATTTTTGATAAGGTACTTAACAAGTGCACCAAATTTCACTTGAAGAACATAAGTTGGGTGGGAGTTATACTATTCTGAAGTTTAATAGGAAGATATTGATAGAGATTTACATCAAGAAGAACTTAGAGAAGGAAGGGCAATGATAAGTATATAAGTATTTTTTAATACTTGTATTTAAAGCCTATGTGCTCATGGAATCCACAAGCGAAGTGTCATGTACCAATACGGAATCAACCACGATGACATGTGATAGCACGGAATCAATAAGCGAGAACTCATGTAGTAGTGTGGAGTCGACGGCAAGGACTCGATTCACAAGAGGGATATCTTTGAAGGCATGCGTGGCCAAAGCGGCCGGGTGGACATTAGAAAAGACTAAGGATATAACCTTGCCCGACATTAAGGAATGTAAAACTACATAGTGTGGTGTTAATCAAGTTGTGTATATTCCAAGGGTAGATTGGAATTATATATTGGGTTACAAAGAGAGAAGTCTCTACATGTCATTATAAATTTTTCCACTCGGGCTAGGACGAAATCGAAGGGTGGAGGATTTTTGGTGACATAAATGGTGTGTCTGCCGGGAGTTTCGAGTTTGGAGCTTGGAGCTTGGAGAGCGGGCGACGGAAGTCTTGGAAGGCGGTAAGAGAGGCGAAACGTGAAGATCGATTAAAGGACGGAGCGCTCGTGAGAGGTATGGTTTGAATTTAGTATTTATTTCATGCAATTTCAATTTGAGGAAGGAGCACGGCAAAGATGCGCCTACTAAACCTTCTTGGGATGGCATAACGAAGATCACCTTAATAGGACCCGCACTAGAAAATTAAGATGTAGAGGGATAATTAAAGAATTAGGATCTCAAACTTTAAATACTCACTCGGTTGTGAGAGTTTAAAGTTTTTAAACTAGAGGATTTTAGTGTTTTTTGAAATTACAATTATTTGAGTGTTGTATGTTTAGCAATTCGATCGAGGGGAGAGAGCTAACAAAACAGGAGGAAGCGAAAGCTTGAGGTAAGCAAAATCTCTTTCAATTGAAAAAATATTAAATTAAAAAAAGATTTTCGTAATTGTCTTTGTCGTGACGAACGGAGAGGGTAATTCCAAACTTAGACGTATAGTGCAAGGAATCGAAGGGTGAACCTCGATTCCAAGCACGGTACCCAAGAATGGTCAGCCCCTCACGAAGAGTCTTGTTGCAAGTGTTGAGCGTAAGGGGGTGTGACGAGGTGATACTCGCACTAACCCTGAAACTAACATGAGCTTTCCATCCCCTATTGGGATTGTTCATTGAAAATTCTATGTCTCTATTTCCTCACCTCCAAAACAATGATCACACGAACTAAGCGGAAATATTAAAGAGAGAACTTGTGAGGCTTTGGTTGGTCAATGTGAGGGTTGAACGGTGAATGATGGATGCAATGATACACGAGGTCCCAGAAACCTAAGTTAACATTAGGATTAAAGAAAAATGTTACTAAACGAAGATCTTCTTATATAGAGGAAGTGGTAGAAAGGGTAGGCACTAGTGTAGAGGGTGGCTTTAGGGGTGAACCATTGGTAGAAGTATCTCCGGTCACTACTCGACTAGAGGAAGGAGATATTCCTTCCCTATTGAGTGAAGAATTAGTGGAAGAACCTAATAGGACTAGAGAAGAGAGTAGTGTAAGCTCTAGAGAATCTAGTGAAGGATGGCCACGAAACACCATGGATGATTTAGGGGGAGGTGGAATTCCACCTCCCATATTACCAATCCCCCCCATCGATCCATTGGTTAGGCCGCGAGGCCTACCAATAATCGTACCTCAAGGGTTACCTTCGTTAGACATACCTTCGAACCTCCCGAAGTTCTACGGGACTAAAGATGAAGACCCGTCTAGACATATGGAGAGGTTCGTTGAGAGGGTAATTAGCTCACTAATTACAAACCAACAATATTGGCTAGTTTGGTTCCCTACGACTTTAGAGGGGGAAGCCTATGAGTGGTATAGAGACCACGATGAGGGCCACTTCCAAACGTGGGACCAATTACAACGGGAGTTCCTTAATGAGTTTCGACCCGAAGTCGGTCAAAGTATGGCTTTTAGAGCCTTAATGACAATGAGGCAAGGGAGAGATGAAGAGATTTCCGCATACATTAGAAGATTTGATTGGGTATGCGCAAGGTGGGTAGGTGATTACTCAACGATGATACTTTAATGCAATTTTTCATGAGAGGGTTTGTTAAAGCGACTATAATTAGGGGTGTATTACAAAGGAACCCTCGCACCCTAGCCGAGGCTAAGGTAGCCGCTAGGGATATGGAACATATTGAGAGGGATTATGAGCGGCTATGGAGGAAAGAGGATGAGTTGATCCCTCAATTCATCCCTCTCCTACCTAAGACGGGAATGGACCCGATTAGGCCGCATAATCGCCCTCCATATGTCGCCATTGAAGCGGCCTCAATTCCCTTAGCGGTAACGGCCCCCCCAACCATGTTAGCATTACCGGCCCCTAGGGTAGACCCTCAAATTGAAGAGATAGATCAACGACTAGGTGCTACTCAACTAGGGTTCCAAGAGACAATGTTAAAACAATTTCAAAATCTAACGGACCAAATGGCATTGTTGATCAAAAATCAACAACCCGGTCCTCCACCTCAAATAGAGTCGGGAAACCACACATCGGGATTTTGGTGCACTAATTGTCAACAACACGGTCATACACTACAATTTTGTAGAAACGGGCCGAACCGCAATCAACGAACGAACAATAATGGGCATCAACAAAACTTAAGGGGTCCAAGTCAAAACCAAGGGAATAATCGGGGCCCTCCGCCACGTGGACAAACTAACCAAAGTACCGAAAAAAAGGATTTTCACCATCTTTGCGTTAGATACCACGTCATAGGCCAATGTTGGTCCGAAAACCAAGGTCAAGTGTGTAATAATTGTGGGGGGCCACACGCTTCTAACCAATGTCGTCATCCGGACAAGGTAAGTGGAGCACCGAACCCTCCAACTAACCCAACCCAACCGGATCAAGAGAATACGAGGGGTTCACAAAATGAAGGTAATAATACCCTTAAACCTTCTAACTTCTATTATGATGGGAATACGAATCTTTCGGGGCAAGTTACATAATCACCTAAACAAATGGGACCGTCTACATCTCAAGATGTCCGATTTATGGATTCTTCTACCGTTCCGGTAAATTTAGAAATGTCCACAAATGGTCAAGGTTCATGTCTTCCACATGCTAACTCCATTTCATACGAGTTAAAAAGTCTTAAGGAGGAAATTGTGCATAAGGCTCCGGCATTAGCCGTTACCACTAGAGCAATGAGGGGTAATGCACCATTAGAAGTAGAGGAGGAGGAGGAAGAAGAGGAAAATCCATTGGGGGAAATTCCTTATTTTTCGGATTTGGAGAATGTAACTAGAGAGGCTAGGAAGGCCACTAAGGCATTAGAGAGAGAAAATGAAATTGCCAATGAGAGGGAGAGGTCTAATGTCATCCATGATTTAGAGGGTGGTGATGTAGGAGAGTGGGAAGGTCCGGGCATTCCCGTAGAGGAGTTTGATAGTGTTAGAAGGCCTAAGGCCGATAGAGTAGATGGATACGACCTTTGGGCCGACCTTAGCTCACTAAAGGCCGATATCACCTTTGGCCAATTGTTAGAAATTTCACCGGTAGCTAGGAAAACTTTGAAGGACGGGATGCCCGTGAATAGGAGGGCCAAGAGGCCAAAGACTGGAGTGTCGGCAAGGGTCCAAATGCAAGGAAGAACTCGGGAAGTCAAGGCGGTGGAGATTGAAGTAACAATAGTGGACAAGGTGGTTCCTCATGTTTTGGTGGATGGTGGAAGTAGTCTCAATATTCTACCCGAGCACACTATGCGGAAATTGGGCTTAAGTTTGACGGGTCCGTCGCCATTTGTGATTAATATGGCCAATCAAAGTCCGGTGGTTCCGGTGGGGATTATCAAAGATTGTCGGCTTAACACGGGAGGTGAAGAATACATTGTGACCTTCCAAGTCATTAAAATGCACGACAATAAGGATGCATTCCCCATTTTGTTAGGGCGACCTTGGTTAAGGATGTCTAACGCCGTAGTAGATTGGGGAGGACACAAACCTTCTATCACCTATGGTCCCGTAGATAATAGAGTCAAGGTCTCTATTGCACCTTTAGGTGGTTGGGTTAGGGAGGAGATTGATCCAATGTCGGATGAAGAGGAAAATTGTGGAATTAAGGAGGATTTTGAGGATACATTGGTGGAAGTTGTTCAAGACAAGGAGAAGGCTAAAATGTATTCTTCTAGCGGGTTCTTAGGTCCTAATTTTTACAATCAAGATGTTGATGGAGATTTTATACATTGGTCAAGACAATACACGGAGTCCATTAGCGACGTCATGATGATGACTCATAGTTGTATTCTCCAAGATAGGGTGTCTAGAGAGGATTATTTGTCCTTAGAGCCGTGTGAGGTTCTCACGGAGGAAGAATGGGTGAAAGGAGGACTCACTCCATGGTTAGATGATATTGAGTTGAGTGATGTGAGTTTGGTACATGTAGATGGGACTCAAGATGAGGAGGCCATGTTAGAACTCTCAAAGTTAGAGCCCGCTTTACATTTTAAAACTACTTCTACGGGCATTATCGTGGGTCATGATGTCAAGGACTACCCTAATGTACCCAACGATTGGTATAGAGATACCGAGGAGCAAACACGAGTGGTCGAAGAGGATTGGAAGTTTGTGGATGTCAAAATGAAGGATGGGAAAGTTAGACCAATGAAGATGGACTCTAAACTCGATGAGAAGGAGATTAAGGAGTATAGTGATTTGATAGATGAGTTTAGTGATACTTTTGCTTGGTCATACGATGAGCTCAAGGGGATTCCTAGAGGGATGGTTGAGCATCGTATTCCGTTAGTTCCGGGCTCAAAACCGGTGAGACAAAAAAAAGGATGAACCCTAGATTGCAATTATTGGTCAAGGCGGAATTAGAGAGGTTGTTGCAGGCTGGGTTTATAAAGCCGGTAGAGATTACGGATTGGGTTTCTCCTATGGTGTTAGTGAAAAAGAAAAATGGGAAGCTTAGAGTTTGTGTAGACTATAGGAAGCTCAATGATTGTACGCAAAAGGATCACTTTCCTTTGCCGTTCATTACCTTGTTGTTAGAGGAGGTAGGGGGTCATGAGAGGTACACATTTATGGATGGATACGCCGGCTACAACCAAGTAGCCATAGCGCTCGCGGATTTGCACAAGACGGCATTTACGACACCTTGGGGGACTTTCATATGGGTGGTGATGCCATTTGGTTTATGCAACGCACCGGCAACATTCCAACGACTAGTCATGTATATCTTTAGCGACTTGCTCTTCAAGTCCATGACGGTTTATATTGATGATTTTAGTACCCAATCTAGTACTAAAGAGCATGTGCATTGTGTGAGGGAGGCCTTGATTAGGTGTAGGCAAATGCGGTTGGCATTAAACCCGGACAAAACATTTTTAGGGGTACAAAGGGGAGTTTTATTGGGTTATGTTGTGAGTGAAAAGGGGAGAGAACCGGATCCGGACAAGATCGCGGTCATTGATGAGTTGGAAACTCCAAAAAATGCCAAGGGGATCTCTAAGTTGCTAGGACATGTGGGGTGGTATAGAGAGTTGATTCCGGATTTTGCAAAGATAGCGGTCCCTATCACTCATTTGCTCAAGAAGGATGTTAGATTTGTTTGGACGGATGAGTGCCAAAAGGCCTTTGTTGAGTTAAGGTCCAAATTGAGCACTTATCCTGTCTTAAGGCCCCCGGATTGGGAAAAACCTTTTCATGTGTATTGTGATGCTAGCAACGTAGCGGTGGGTAGTGCCTTGTGTCAATCCACGGGAGAGAAGGGGAAGGATCTACCCGTAGCTTATGCTAGTAAGCAATTGACTTCTGCGGAGAGGAATTACTCCACTACGGAGAGAGAGTGTCTAGCCATGGTATTTTCGGTCAAGAAGTTTAGGCACTATCTTATTTGTAATCCGGTAGTGTTTTTTGTGGATCACATGGCCATTAAATATTTGGTCAACAAGCCGGAGTTGAGTGGAAGGTTGGCTAGGTGGGTCTTGTTACTCGAAGAGTTTGATTACACGGTGGAATATAAACCGGGCCGCATGCATTTACAAGCCGACCACTTGTCTAGATTGTCGGAGGAGATGGGCACTACGCCAATAGATGATAGCCTCATGGATGATAGATTGTTTGTAGTCACGTCCACACCGGATTGGTATGCCGGAATTGTAGAGTTCTTGACCACTCAACAATTACCAACCGAATGGACAAAAGAGGAGAAAAGAAAGGTTAGAGTCAATAGTAGGCACTTTGCAGTGATAGGCAATAGATTGTTCAGGAGAGGAGCGGACACCATCTTGAGAAGATGTGTATCGCAAGTAGAGGTTCTGGATATTCTAGAGGCTTGTCATGATAGTGCTTGTGGAGGGCATTTTTCTGGTCTACTTACCGGCCAGAAAATCCTTAGAGCAGGTTACTTTTGGCCTACATTGTTTCAGGATTCACACGACTATGTTAGAATGTGTGATGCTTGTCAAAGGTACGCTCGAAATGACCTTAGGATGGAGATGCCATTGCACATTTCATTACCACTAGTTCCCTTTGAGAAATGGGGAATAGATTATGTAGGGGAGGTCCATCCCCACTCTTCGAGAGGGATGGCATACATTGTTGTAGCTACCGAGTACTTGACTAAATGGGCGGAAGCCAAGGCGGTAAAAACCGACACGGCCGCACATGCCGCCACATTTATGTATGAAAATATCATTACTAGGTTTGGAGTCCCAAAGATTCTAGTTAGTGATAGAGGTACATATTTTCTTAATGACCTCATTTCAGAGATGACTCAGAGGTTTAAGATCGACCATAGGAAGACTACTCCCTATCACCCTCAAACTAATGGTCAAACGGAGCGGGTGAACGAGATTCTAGTGGGCATTTTACGCAAGACGGTCATCGACTCAAAGAGAGATTGGGACGTCAAGTTAAACGCGGCTTTGTGGACTTATCGGACGACTTACAAAGTGACAACACAAGCTACTCCGTTTTCTTTGGTTTACGGTATTGATTCTACACTTCCTATTGAATTTGAGGTGGAGTCATTGAGGGTTGCAATAGGGACACGCCTCAACGACAATGAGTCTTTGAGAAATAGGCTCGGGGATCTAGAGGAGTTGGATGAGAAGAGGCGGAGGGCCGCTCAACACATGGAAGCAATTCAAAGGCGAAGGAAGGTTATCTTTGACAAGCGTCACAAGAAGAGGGCATTAGAACGAGGAATGTTGGTTATGCTTCAAGATGAGAAGAAAAAGGATTTTTCGGGCAAATTTGATGCGGTTTGGTTAGGTCCTTACATTGTGGGGAATACCTTTCCTAACAACTCGGTACAATTGGAGACACTCAATGGACAAAGCTTCCCGACACGAACGGCCGGCAGTAGGTGCAAGCAATTCCACACATGAAGACACTTGACTTCAAGCAAGACATTCTAGGAGCCGGTCCCAGATGGTCGCCAATAATGTGAGCCCAAATTGATGCCCACATGTGTTGTTAACACTTGTAAAACATTACAAGTAGTGTTTTGTTGATTTATGATTATTCACAAAAATATAAAAAGAGTGAAGCTTGAAAAAAACTAAGTTTGAAGCATTAGGCTTGTGTGGAGTGGATTTAAGTAGTATGAGGACATACCTTGGTAAAGTGTGGTAGGTAGAAAGCCAAGGTTAGTTAAATGTTTGAATTAGAATCTTTGTTGATCATTTGAAGGAGGAAGGCTTAGGAGATAAGATGAGAGCCTACAAAGTAGAAGGAGATTTCAAAGGCTTATCGAGAGCCTTGTGAATGGGATGAGTCCCTACTTAGAAGGAGAAGGTTAAGGGGTTGTGATTGTAGGCTCTAATCCTCTCACCCTATCCTTACCTCATGCCCTCTTTCCCTCTCAACTTACTATATAATCCCTCATTCTTCCCTCACTCATCCTCTTTTTCCTTCGTGCTCCTTAAGCACCCCACGGGTTATAAGTGTGGGTGTGTGGGAAGCAAGATAGGAGCACATGTGTGTGCTTAGTTCTTAGGTGAAGAGCCAAGGCTATTTAGCCTTGAAGAGGGATTGACCTCTTGTTAGAAGTAGATTGGATTTAAGGAATTTGGAGTTTGATTGTAAACTTCAACTTGTTGCATTGAGATTCATATTGAAGTGAGAGAGTTCAAACTTGTTTAAACTTGTGGCATTTAGAGTGACTAGATTGTACTAGGTGCATTACTTGTAGTGTTTTATTAGTTATGAACTTGAGCATAACTTTATAGTGAGAGATTTGTCAATTATGGATGATCAAAGTGTTCAATGGGTATGAAAATTTGAGGTATTGTTTATTATAAAGTATGGGAGTTGTGGTAAAAATTTGAGAGCTTCAGTCATTGGGATGAAAAAGTTATTAAAAGTTGAAGGGGAGGGTGTCTAGGAACAAAGCAGCAAGGTTTGAAAATATGTATCTCTTAGAGGGTTATAGATATGGATACCAAAATTTGACACTACCTTTTGAACTTATATATTTATCTTGTGTCAAAATTTTAGATTGATTGGACGTAGGAGTTGGAAGTTATTAGAGTTTTAATGACCGGATGTTTTATCACAACATTCATATTAAGTAGTTAGAGTTAGAATTTCATGCATAACTTTTGCATATGAACTCTGTTTGTGCCAAAATTTGGTGTGGAGATTTTTGATAAGGTACTTAACAAGTGCACCAAATTTCACTTGAAGAACATAAGTTGGGTGGGAGTTATACTATTCTGAAGTTTAATAGGAAGATATTGATAGAGATTTACATCAAGAAGAACTTAGAGAAGGAAGGGCAATGATAAGTATATAAGTATTTTTTAATACTTGTATTTAAAGCCTATGTGCTCATGGAATCCACAAGCGAAGTGTCATGTACCAATACGGAATCAACCACGATGACATGTGATAGCACGGAATCAATAAGCGAGAACTCATGTAGTAGTGTGGAGTCGACGGCAAGGACTCGATTCACAAGAGGGATATCTTTGAAGGCATGCGTGGCCAAAGCGGCCGGGTGGACATTAGAAAAGACTAAGGATATAACCTTGCCCGACATTAAGGAATGTAAAACTACATAGTGTGGTGTTAATCAAGTTGTGTATATTCCAAGGGTAGATTGGAATTATATATTGGGTTACAAAGAGAGAAGTCTCTACATGTCATTATAAACTTTTCCACTCGGGCTAGGACGAAATCGAAGGGTGGAGGATTTTTGGTGACAACATGCAATTATGTCAGTCACGTAATCTCACACTATTTACCCAAACAATAGTTTGGCAGTGAGTTTATTTTAATTAGACCAAGGGCGGTGCTCAAGCATAGGCACAACCATAATCAATTGTCTTGCATGTAGTAATTCATTGTTGTCTCCTTACCAAGGCCAAGGGCACTTTGGTGTAGTCAATGATCTCGTATTAATTAAGTCATTTTAATGTAACTTGAAGTGTAGTGCAGTCACCCTTACAGGGTTTTTGGCTTTCTTTAATTAGTTTGATATTTAATTATGGGTTGTGGTTTTGGTTTAATGAGCCAACCCCGCCACTTACTAGGGCCACTTACTAGGACTTAATTCATTTTTTCAGGCAATATATTATCTTAAAAAATTAAGTTCTATACATATGAAGCATATTATCATGGAAAACACATCCATGCCCTCATATGCAACAAAACAAACAACTTCTTTTTAGGCACCATTTTCAAAAGAATTCATTTAAAGGTTGAAATGTGCATTTGGAACACCAAATTTTAGATGCAGTTTCACAAGAAGTTGTGTAAGTTGTGAGGTGTTTGAAGTTATGTTGCCCTTAACCAAGTTGTTAATACAACATTGTCAAAATTTCAATACAAATTATGAAGATTTAGATTGCCTTAAGCACGTTTGAAATTTCTATGCAGCTGTCAACAACTACTTAAGATTGTTGTAAGCACCAACATAAATTAGTTATAGACTACTTACATGAAATAAACCTAATTAGTTATTGAATATATGATATATATATATATATATATATATATATATATATATCCACCATACTATGGCTTTATCTTTTTAATATTACAAAGACAAATAGTCAGTAATTGGAATACAAAGATTGATGTGGGGAGATGAAATGTCAAGCTAATGACTTCTCAAGTGACCCTTCGTTGGACACTTCAAAAATTCACAGAAGATACAAAGAAATGAAAAATTTGATTCAATCAATTTTTGTTGTTTTTGTGACCTCACATATTTGCTAACCCCATTAGATAGCTATTATTTCCTCGAATACGCCATGGGAAGATAGCAACCATCAAATAATGTCCATTTAACACCCAATTACCTCAGAGGCTATGACATAACCCAACATCAAATTTTCTCAGTCGATGAATATACAACACAATATCTTCTCTCGAGGATATTAGTGCTTTTAAGAAAAATAGGCATACATGTTGTCTAGGGATTTCTCATCCTGGTTTTATGAAGAACAACATGCACAAGATAGGTGACGTTCTAGATAGTGGCTCTTTAGAAATTTGAGGGTCATTTACTTCCCCTCTTTGACGGTGGTTAAAGTCTTCGAGATTCACAAACAATGACCTAACCCTTGATTAGCCTATCACAATTGGAATTCTTCGGCCTATTGTCTCGAGTTACTCATTCTCTTGGTCCATATTCCTAACTAGTAGAGAAAAAAACATACATGTGCTACCTTGGTGAGCTATCCTTTGATTTGTGGGTTGTTTAAAGTTTTATGGAGATATAATGGATATGTATTCACCTCCTTCGTGTGACATTAAATTGTTGTACCATCCTTAGGTAGCAAGGAGATTGATAACCTCTACTCCCCCCCCTTAGTCTCACTTGTCCTTTCACATTATGTGGATTTGGAAGAGAACTCCAACCACTCTTTCTCTATCTTGAGGGTTCACTTGCAAATTTATTAGGAATCGAGACAATTGGCTTGCAATTTATCCACGACCAATCTATACTACATTCACAAGGTGATAGGACTTACATCTTTCTCTTTTCGACTCAAATCCCACTTAACTGGCAACCACTCCATTCAATAAAGAAAAAATGATCTTCACGTAATTAACATTCCACACAAACTATCGATTGGACTTTTATTTCCGCAGCAAACTTGTGCTTAAGATTATAAACTTCTCACAAGGAGTATACGCAAAAATTAACCCCAATATAATCACCTAGGTTGACCAACATTGAAGTAGACAATGGTCAAGTTCTATTCAAGGGCAAATCCCTCGCTCTACATACAGTTCTTTCCAAATTCTCCCAAAGAATGAACTGCAAAAATTTCAACAAAAGTTCAATTTTTCTCGTCAAATGATATCACCCCCTCTATTGAAAAAAATGTCTCCTTTTTATAATAAAATCAATTACCCAGAGAGTTGTGGAGTTTCCTATCAAACTAAGGTCTTTGCAATCCTTCTTTTCTAAATCTCTTGTCCATAACCACACTTTTCACATGTCTTTTAACTTTTCTAGTTCATTGAAGACCTATTTACACCATCCTTCCCTAATGAACTAAAGTTTGCCAAAAAAAATGTACATCACATATATTCCAATCTAATTTCACCAAATAAGTAATATTATTCACTAGAAAACTCAAATACATAAGGCCTACTCTCATAATACATGTGCACCAAGTTCTAGTAGAGAATGAAAGGCCCATTAGCCTGTGAGATTGTTTACAAGGTACTCATCATATTAGGAAATCATGTGCAAGGCTCCTCTTACATTCACGGATAACTTGGTAACCATGCTTGATATAGTTACTAGTTTTGAGTGGTCAGTGTGTGGTTAGGTGTGAAAAAATGGATCTAAGAACGGACATCTAAAAGACATGTGCTTAAAAGTGATTGGACTACGTGCTCAAAGTTTGATAACCATTCTAGGGTCAGTAGGACTTCAACACCATGATTGGAAGTGCATGTACGATCTTATAATGAGACAGATTCGAATCATCATTTTGATAATGAATAAGACAATCACATGACCACCAAACATTATGAGGAAAATGGCTACAACTGTGACGTGGATTTGCTAACCATCTCGCACTGATCGCTTGTTTCATATCATATCGGCTCAGTTACATAGGACCAACAAACAAGGCGACTATTCTGGAAGTGTCAGTTCAAGGCCCCACACATGGTAGGTCAACCTTCTTCATCCAAGCTGGACTCTTGCAGATGCATTTGCGAGGCTTACAGCTGGGTGGTGCTTGAATTGGAGAGGTGCAAATTGAGCCGGAGATGAATTTTGGCAAATGCGGATGAAGCTGTGGTGTGAACATCCATGCTTCCAGGTCTTGGTGGAATCGGATCATAAGTTATCTAGCAGGTGAATTGCAGTCCTTTCTGTGCAATTAAAAAGAGTTGTCTGACGATTTCTTGAGGAAAGAATCTGGGCTCTGTGGGTAGATTCATCTCAAGATTAGGCTGTTGTGGAGGATGAAGTTGAAATTAGGTTTCCTCGAGGATCTGTCTGATGTTCTAACAAATGTAGAATCGATCTTCTCTGTGACAGTCTCTTTAATGTGGGTGCTAATTGGACAGCTAGAAAGTTCTGTCAACAATTTGATGGTAGTTTCTGGTCGAAGGTTGATCCGGGTAAGGAACTGAGATGCGTGTAACGCACGTGTCCCACAAGAAAATGGTCAAATCACAATCTCATAGAGGGTGCCCAAGAGATTGTGAGACTTCGATCACAACGAAGGTGGTTGCAAGCTCTTGACAGTGACCATACTTCGAGTGGCGATCGTCGATGGCGTTGGGAATGCTTCGCTTCCATCCCAACTAAACAGTATGCCCACTTCCATGTGTTTAGGGCTTTTTACAGTGCAATCCTGAGTCTCATCGTGTCTGAACTGATCCAAAGTGGATGTAACCCTTCCAGGAGTTCTTTGAAATCTGCATGGTCTTGAATGTGTTGGGCTAGAACATTTGAGTTGTTTTGATGTAAGTTGTACTCAATAAATAAGAGTCTTTGTGTCTCTATGATAAGGCTATACATCCTTCTAGAGAGGTATTGAACCAATAATGAATATACGTACCATCTAATCATTGCATGGATACAGAGCATTCCTAAACCTCTGGTCTTCAGGAATTGGATTCCTAGTTGAAAGGGTTGTAAACAAAGCATTGCCGTGGGCTTGTGAAAGAGTTTTTAAGCCTTACTGTTACTGCAAGTACGCGAGGCAAATGTATCTGTTGGTGATGCAGAAGGGACCATCAAAGCAGAAATTTCACCATAACTTGTCGTTTTTAGGATCTGTTGAAGAGGCCAATCGATTCGAATTAGGTCTGATCTTTTTAGGAAGGCCACCATTTTACAAGAAGCAAATTATAGTGACAGCATCCTTGCATTTGTAAGCCACTTTTGAGATTCCTTTGGATATTCATGTCTAGAAGCAGGGTGAACACATTTTAGAGTTGAGCCGAACACTTTCAATTTCCTATTTGCAATGTTCATCCATTTCTTGAAATATCTCAATGTCGGTACACCCATGATTCTTCTCTTGTTGAACTACTCTTTGATGTGTTTGCTACTCTTAAATCTAGTACGCAATTGCAGTCTCTTTGATGAGTCCTCAAAGTGGTTGATGTGTGTGCAGAGTTCTTTTATGCATCCTTCATGGTGTTCAGGCTTTGCAACAAGAAGAAATTGGGACATTCTTAGTTCTGCACTGAGTCTGCAACAAAGACCATGATACGGTTTGAATATGGAGAAGCTGGTGCGAGGAGATTGCTCACCATGTGCAATGGGGAGTTATTGGTGCGACCAATGCAAAGCAATGACAGTTATATTGCAATCAGTCACACATGGGGGGACTTGCGCAATACCATAGAGGGAATAGGGTGGAATGTTGCTTCTTGGATATCTGACCAAACGTGCAACGCTCTAGTACAGGCCTTCGGCAAGATATGGATAGACAGCTTATGTATCAAGCAGGATGATGAACTGGATAAAAGCTTGCAAGTAAAGGATATGTACAACATATATGTGGATGCACAAGAAGCTGTTGTGGTTCTGACTGGAAACTATGAAGTGCATGTGACTGCTCTGCGACGTGTTACACAGCTGCTAGTAGATTTAGGGACAGTCGGGAAATGCTCCTCATCTCCTGATTGCCCTTACATTACCACCTTGGAAGAAATGAGCGTGGTGGCCAGTACACTAAGAGAGATGCCATGGTTTAGGCGTGTGTGGACATTGCAAGAGGCGGTAATATCATCGTCCCTCACTTTTGTAGGGTTCCAAGGTGATATGTTACAAACGGATGTGACGACAGAGGATGAACTCCATGAATTGGTTCGTGCGTATGACCATGTTAGTGATATGGAGTCAAATACGTGGTCTGGATCGATCACCCATCCGTGCACGGCAAACAGACTCGATCCTCTGTCTGTGGCTGAGTTTGTTCTTAAGGTTGTGGATTCTGTCAGGCCAATTATCCAGCTATGGTACAAAGAATTTAGCGGGAAAGATGCAGTGAGTACCCTACAACACACCATGGATTTAGTATGCAAGCAAGTGGGCAGCAACAACCGTGAATGCGAGAAGACCAAAGACTTGGTTTACGGTGTATGCGCGTTACTGGAGACAAATATTAATGACATGGATTCCACAAGACAGTTTGAGGGTTTGTTCTTCGAAGCCCTAAACGACCTTGTTGGTCGCGGAGTCTTTGTCCTTCCACCGAGGCCGCACGTGATTCATGGAAAGACCTGGTTACCAAGCTTGGAGCATATAGCATCCGGGGACTCATGGAGAACTGTGAAATCCAGTTGTGTGCTCAGTGAAGTGTTAGACATGTACCACAAGATAATTTGCAGAGGCGCAAGCATATATGCAAAGGGTGTATTGGTCCAATTTCATCATCCCCAAGTGCTTTGTGTAAATATGGATGGTGCTAAAAACCTGCTGGAGTCTATTGTACAATCTGTTCATAACTGCGAAGATTTTAATGTCAGCAACATTGACCCTCCTTTGTTGATAATCACCTGCGTAGTGCTATGGATGTTCAGACAAAGTGGAAATGAAGATTGCGTGATGACGAGAGAAGTCGAATCTCTCATACATTTAGTTCACAACCATATGCATTCGCAGATCATAGAAGAGATAGAACGTGCTCGACCAGCTATTCTTAACCTTATCAAGCACTTCCGGCACCTCGCAACCCATTCTCAAAAGGTGCATTTCATTCTACAGTGTTGCAGCTTGTGTTCAGAAGACAACAATGTATACAAGAATGTGACATTGCGCGGCGATCGCAGTGTGGTTTTGGTATACCAGAAGAGAATTGGGCTCGTTTTGTATAATGCACATGAATCTTTGGTTCGACCCTACAGCAGTTACGGCGTGTTTTACAAGAATTCTACGACCTCCAGAGTACGTGAGATAAATTGCAATGTCCTTGCAAGAAATGATGATGGCATCTGGGACAACCATGGGCAGGCTGCTTTCTGGTATATTACCAGGTCTTGGAGTATCAGCCAACGGACAGTGCCTATTGGTACATTACAATGAATGTTTGGAAACATGCAGGGTTGCAGTAATCACCGTTCATCTGTTGATATCCAGTAAGGATTGGGGTCTCTGGGTTTCTAGGATTCCACTCCTCCAGCTATGATCCAAATAACCTTCTGCAATACTTTGGTAAAGCAACTTCATTAGCCATTGAGGATTTTCCCTGCCACTGATTACAAGCTATGCGCTCAAAAGCTCCGGGTTTCTCTCTTCCAGTCTCAGGAGCTCAGATCCACCATGCTCGAGAATCAAGTGTACATTACACAAGCCCTAATATTCAGCAGCGAGCTAAGTGTTAAATTCGTGGCAGAACAGCTGCACACATCATTCGGCTGTTCAGCTGTGAATTCCCATATGTACAGTAGGTTTCACAACTTAGAATTCACCACATAGAAATCACATATGAATGTCAGTAAAATTCACAAATTGAGAACCTTCGGTGTGATGTTGCACATTCAAAGAATTTGAGTGGTGCGGATTCATGGAGAAGATGGGAATCCGACCTTGCAGCACGCGCGAGGCTGCCACTATAGGTGTCATGAGGCAGCCTAAAATGATGGCAGAGGACTACAGGCGGTGCAAATCAGAAGAGTTGTAGGGACTAGTGCGGACGACCTTGCACTGTCACTGGCAGTGGTTAGTGCGACTATTGTAGTGGATCATAATTTAGTTTCACCTTTGAAATCTGAAGCACATCCAACGGCCCTTGCTTAACTTAGTTCCAAACAACGGTGATGTTTGCATTGGCAGTTCGTCGTGGAAGAAGCATTCAAAGCTGCAGCGAAGTAAAACTGCGGTGTAAGAGTTAGCTGCACAACTTTCGGGTTGAGCTAAGTGACTGCTTGGTCTACCAAACTTTGTGCATGTGGTAGGTCAGGCCAGGAGTGGCGTCTGATGGGATGGGGAACATAATTTTGTCTTACACCAACTAGGAAGCTGGTCCAGCACATTCCAAATTTCTTACACATGACATAGCAGGTTGTTGACACACAATATTGACAGACGGTAGACAGCAACATGGAACACATTATGTTCAACAATATCACGGTGGATACTAGAGCTTAATAAGTTGGGAGAGAAATCATGTTCATCGATCAGCGTCTGACCATCAGCTGCACACCGTCCTCGTTTCTGAGGGCAGGGAGATTCTTGTCGTGTGTGGGTGGACCTCGAACCTGAAGCTGTTCAGACTAGGGAGAGATTTTGTAAGGTCAGTATTTCCCTACATCTTCTTGAACTCTGAGGTTCTCAACACATCTTACTCTGCATCGCATTTAGTGCAAATTTAGTCTAAATTGTAATGAATAGGATAACGGCTTGATTCCAACAAGTTCGTTTGCTGCTTGAAAGATGTGTAAGTTTAAGTACTAGTTGCCATCTGAACCGCAGAGATGTCAAGCCTTCTATAATTCATCAACAGACAAAACTTGCAACAAATGAAACAAGAAACTCATGTTCAGGTGTAGGGTTTAGGGTTTCCAACTAAACAGACTTCTATATGGAATGAGTCCCAGCCTTTACAATAATATCTGTAAGAGGATTGTAACTACATGACGATTAAAATGATGTGGTGAGGAGGGGATAGTAAAATTTCCAAGCTTGCAACTCAGGCGTTTGAATCTGCAACAATTCAGCTTCCGTTTCCCTGAACCTATAACCTTGATCACTAAATTACCTCAAATTTCTCATAAGTTGTTGTTTGAAGTATGTCACAGTTCCTGTCCTTCCAGACAGGAACCACATTTGGCATGTCTGCGAAGGGAGAGAGAGGTACGAGGCAGATACCGCACCATGCTTTCAAAATACCAGTGGATTGAAGCGGAAATCCAAAACCTTACGCTGAAAAAAGCAAGTATTGAGGAAGTTGAAGGAATATTGGGGCATGGTTCATGTAGAATGCAAACAGGGACTCCAAAACATAAAGTTGGTCTTCAAACCATGCTCAATACGGAACTTGAAGAGCCGGCAAAAATGGGAGATGGCGGAGCCATACGAGGGATTTCTGGTATGGGGGGAATTGGCAAGCCCACTCTGGCCAAGGAAGTATACAATCACTATTCTCAAGAAAATACTTCTGTTCCAAACATTTCTGGAACTGGGAAAAGAGGCAGACATGGTGACCTTCCAGAGGCAAATAGTGAATGACCTCTTGCAGAAGAAGGGTGTAGAGAATGTGGGTGAGAAGTACAATTCTTGGTTTTCAAGGCTCATTGGGCAGTTGGTTTTGATTGTCATCGATGACATCCTCAAGACGATCAATTCACACAACTTGTACCAGACATAACAAGGTTGGGACCAACGAGCCGGATCATTTCAACCTCACGTGAGCAAAATGTTTTGAGGTTGATTATGACTGACATGCTTAACTCTTTTTGGCACATAATCAAGCAACTTAACCATGTGGACTCTTTTGAGTTCTTCATCTTTCACGCTTTCAAAGGAACAAAACCACCTTCAAAGGCCTCCAACTTGAAGATGTATGATTTGGCAACTTGAATCACATGTTCTTGTGATGGTCTACCATCGGCCTGTGAGGCCAAACCCCCCACCCTTAAGCGTCCGTAGTCCGAGTAGTGGGTTTGGGCTCACATTCCTCCGCGGTATTGGATTTGGACTTGGATGAGTCCATAGTGCAAGGTTCACCCTTCAAGTGGTCTTGGATTTAACTGGAATTTCACTTTTAACAACTCAATGTATGATTTCAATACGTATGTGGAGAATGCACAAGTTAACTATGTTATTTTAACCTCCTTATGCTCGGGTGCTATTTTGTCTTTGTTTGCTTCTAACGTCCATCCGGCCGCTTTAGCTACACAAGCCCTTAAGGATATCCCTCTCCTAAATGGAGTCCGTGCCGTTGACTCTATACTACCACTTGAACTATCACTTGTGTATTCCGTATCGCTACTATAAGAGGTCTCACTTGGTGTCTCCATACCGTACATAAGCCTTTAAGTATTAAGAAATACTTATGTGACTTATGTCAATCTCTCCCTCGCACCTTTGGTCTTTGCTTCCTTTGTCTTGCCATCGCGAGAGTGCTCCACATTCTCCATTAATTTGTGCACGTGGTTTATTTTTAAAGAGAGGATGCAAGTGTTAAAAAACACTATTCTCTATAGTCAATCTCAAATACATTTACTTGTGAAAGCCACACATAACACTAACTAGCATAATGTAACTAACTACTTGTCTATGAGCTAATTAAGTAGGCTATCTACTAAGCTCCTTCATGAACCCATCTCTTTACTTTCTAATTACATAAACCTAGCTCCTTCATAAACCCAACTCCTTCATGAACCCAACTCCTTAGCTTCTAACTAAATAAACCCAGCTCCTTCGTAAACCCAGCTTCTTAGCTTCTAACTAAACAAACCCAGCTCCTTTATAAACCCAGCTCCTTCATAAACCCAGCTTCTTAGCTTCTAACTAAACAAACCCAGCTCCTTCATAAACCCAGCTCCTTCATGAACCCAGCTCCTTAGCTTCTAACTAAACAAACCCAGGTCCTTCATAAACCCAGCTCTTTACTTTCTAACTAAACAAACCCAGCTCCTTCATAAACCCAGCTCCTTCATGAACCCAGCTCCTTCATAAACCCAGCTCCTTCATGAACCCACAACTTTGTAGTTGTAATCCCCAACTACCTCACTAATTATTCAAGCCCTTAACTAATCTTCCTACCTAATTTTCCTAATTCTACTAACAACCCCTTTCTAATCACACAATTCTTCTCTAATCCTAAAATCCTAAAATCCTAGAGAGGAGAGGGGGAGAGAGAATTTCCTAACTTCACTAAGACTAACTAATCCACACAAGTATATTTTTGCACTCATCACAACCTCAAGTGCTCAACTCTTAAACATGGAACTTGCAACCACGTGTATTCAAAACATGAACTTTAAGTACCACAAATTGGAATCATGAATTAACTTTAAAATCCTCCACGTCAACACTAATTCTACCAAGAGGTCAAGCCCTCTTCAAGGCTAACAAGCCTTGGCTCTCAAACTAAAAACTAAGCACACACATGTGCTCCAATATGGCTTCCCACACCCACACTTATAACTCGTGGGGTGCCTTGGAGCACAAAGGAAAGAGAGGATGAGTGAGGGAAGAATGAGGGATTATATAGTAAGCTTGAGGGGGTGAGCACCCTCAAGGCTCACGATAAGCCCTTGAGATTTCCTCCTACTTAGTAGGCGCCAATCCTATCTTCTAAGCCTTCCTCCCTCAAATGATCAACAAGGATCCTAATTCGAACATTTAACTAGCCTTGGCTTTCTACCTACCACACTTTACCAAACTTGGGATGCTTCAACCCAAACTTAGCCTCCTTCGCTTTCCGTCGCCATAACTTTCTCCCCTTACTTTCCCAAATCGTTGCTCACCACTTAATTCAAACCACGATGCTTAACTCGTGATTTGATTGGTGCTTTGAGAATTTGCTTATCCTCCACCTTGCATTCTTCCTTGGACCTTCCCCATTAAGTGGCCATGATGAGGTGGTCCACTTGTGCGCTCCATGTGATCCTCCATTCATCCCAATTCGAATGCACTTGCCTCTTGAGTCACTTTGGTTGTCTCCATCCATTTGTACTAGCCTACTCACTAACTACTCAATCCAAGTTCTCCTTACCTATCCTCATTCACTCAAATCCTTCCGAAGGTAAAAACACAATAACAACTCACATCCTAGCCTCTTACAACATGGTACTTCTAAGACTAACATTTCACTCTTTTTATATTTTTGTGAAGTAACATGCTACTTCAAAGTGCATCAACTAACGTTTCAAGGGTCTAAGACTAAATGTGGGCACCCTTTTGGGCTCACACGGCCTTGGAAATCCTTGGGAAACATATGTCTAGGAAAAAAAAAAGGATGTTGGGAGCAAGACAACCCAAATTTTGCAAACTAGACCAAAGGTTTTGAGTAAATTGAGCATTAGTTTTGAGGACCTACCATATGAGGCGGAGAAAATGATGTTCTTGGATATTACATGCCAAATAGTAGGTCTACACGTGGTAGATGCAATCGGCATATGGGAGTCATGTGTAAGATTCGTTGGCCATTTTGAAAGACAAATCATTGATAGATGTAGACACAAACAATCTACTCACCATGCATGACCTCCTCCGGGAGATGGGCAAAGAGTTAGTTTGCAAAGAGAAGATAGATGGTAAACCACTTGTATTTGGAGCTCAAAGTCATCTATGGGATTTGCATGTAGAATCTCTTCTCAAGAATGGGAAGGTATGTATTGTTACCGTAGCTTTCTTCATTCAAATTGGCTTTGGCCAATAGAGTTATCCTTTAACTCAACCGGAGTTTTAAAAGGGAGTTGGTTGTTTCGCATGCATGACTTTCCATGTTCGGTAAGTTTCGGGTGCATGCATGGAATCAATGTGGAGGCTTGAACGAAGGACATTCCATATTGGTTCATTGGGTGCCAAACTCATTTTGGCATGTCCTTCGTTCAAGCCTCCACATTGATTCCATGCATGCACCCGAAACTTACCAAACATGGAAAGTCATGCATGCGAAACAACCAACTCCCTTCTAAAACTCCGGTTGAGTTAAAGGATACCTCTAATAGCACAAGAAATTTTGGACACTTGAATACCACCTAAGGAAATATGTGGTAATGTGGACAAAACCTGGGGAATCACTACAACAAAACGCACATTTTATGACTGTCATTTATGATTGCTTTAAGTCATAAAATTCCAAAATATGATTGCTGATGGACCAGGGGGGGATGACGCGCGCGATGACTGGGTCTAGTAGTTACCGACGAGTCGCTTCGGACATGAGTCATATGAATATATACGGTGGTGGGGGCGTATAAAAGGACAGAATCTACGATCCCCACATCACGTGGGGCATGCCTTGACTAGCCTTGGAGTCTGTGTCCGTCTTTGACTTGCTCGGGCAGAAAAAATACCAATCCGACGTGGCATGTGACTCCATGTAATCATGTTTTCTGTTGACGTGTAATATGATTTACCTGTGTCATAATTTTGCCGATGTGGCAGGCCACGTGGAATGTGACTGCTAGTTTTTTGACTGCTTGTAGTCATGTTTTTGTGGGCGTTAGGCGTATTTTCTGCGAGGATGACATTGTTATATGACGTCCTATAGTTATATTTTTAGTAACATGTATTGCACAATATGACATGATGGAGTGATATTCTCTGAGATGGAGAGTCATATTACGTAGTTTTTTGTGCGCGGTTGTAACTGTATTGAATTAGATTCGTACTACTTGCAATTCTGAATGTCAGTCACATTTCTGGACACATTCAAAGCAATTACGACACATTTAAGTCATGCGCTACATGATTGAGCCACGTAAGAAATTGAGCACACAAATTGGACAGATAAATATAAATAAATTGAATGATATTTTGTAGTCCATGTCTCCAAACATATCCAAATGTGTTCATCTTTGCCACATTTACCATAAATGCGTAAACTACCGAATTCTAAGAGGCTTGTTGAGGTTCCTCCGGGATAGCCTTCAGTGCTTCCATTGGCCACTTGGTGATGGACTTCAGCGCATCGCCCAAACGCACCATGTGAGGCCAAACCCCCCACCCTTAAGCGTCCGTAGTCCGAGTAGTGGGTTTGGGCTCACATTCCTCCGCGGTATTGGATTTGGACTTGGATGAGTCCATAGTGCAAGGTTCACCCTTCAAGTGGTCTTGGATTTAACTCCTTTATAAACCCAACTCCTTCATGAACCCAACTCCTTAGCTTCTAACTAAATAAACCCAGCTCCTTCATAAACCCAGCTCCTTAGCTTCTAACTAAACAAACCCAGGTCCTTCATAAACCCAGCTCTTTTACTTTCTAACTAAACAAACCCAGCTCCTTCATAAACCCAGCTCCTTCATGAACCCAGCTCCTTCATAAACCCAGCTCTTCATGAACCCACAACTTTGTAGTTGTAATCCCCAACTACCTCACTGATTATTCAAGCCCTTAACTAATCTTCCTACCTAATTTTCCTAATTCTACTAACAACCCCTTTCTAATCACACAATTCTTCTCTAATCCTAAAATCCTAAAATCCTAGAGAGGAGAGGGGGAGAGAGAATTTCCTAACTTCACTAAGACTAACTAATCCACACAAGTATATTTTTGCACTCATCACAACCTCAAGTGCTCAACTCTTAAACATGGAACTTGCAACCACGTGTATTCAAAACATGAACTTTAAGTACCACAAATTGGAATCATGAATTAACTTTAAAATCCTCCACGTCAACACTAATTCTACCAAGAGGTCAAGCCCTCTTCAAGGCTAACAAGCCTTGGCTCTCAAACTAAAAACTAAGCACACACATGTGCTCCAATATGGCTTCCCACACCCACACTTATAACTCGTGGGGTGCCTTGGAGCACAAAGGAAAGAGAAGATGAGTGAGGGAAGAATGAGGGATTATATAGTAAGCTTGAGGGGGTGAGCACCCTCAAGGCTCACGATAAGCCCTTGAGATTTCCTCCTACTTAGTAGGCGCCAATCCTATCTTCTAAGCCTTCCTCCCTCAAATGATCAACAAGGATCCTAATTCGAACATTTAACTAGCCTTGGCTTTCTACCTACCACACTTTACCAAACTTGGGATGCTTCAACCCAAACTTAGCCTCCTTCGCTTTCCGTCGCCATAACTTTCTCCCCTTACTTTCCCAAATCGTTGCTCACCACTTAATTCAAACCACGATGCTTAACTCGTGATTTGATTGGTGCTTTGAGAATTTGCTTATCCTCCACCTTGCATTCTTCCTTGGACCTTCCCCATTAAGTGGCCATGATGAGGTGGTCCACTTGTGCGCTCCATGTGATCCTCCATTCATCCCAATTCGAATGCACTTGCCTCTTGAGTCACTTTGGTTGTCTCCATCCATTTGTACTAGCCTACTCACTAACTACTCAATCCAAGTTCTCCTTACCTATCCTCATTCACTCAAATCCTTCCGAAGGTAAAAACACAATAACAACTCACATCCTAGCCTCTTACAACATGGTACTTCTAAGACTAACATTTCACTCTTTTTATATTTTTGTGAAGTAACATGCTACTTCAAAGTGCATCAACTAACGTTTCAAGGGTCTAAGACTAAATGTGGGCACCCTTTTGGGCTCACATAATTGGCGACCATCGGGGGATGAATCCAAACATCTCTTGCTCCAAGGGTAAGTTGCCTAGTCAAGCTCGGTACTCCTTACATCTACTTCCCGATGTACGGGTAGGAAAGAGCTCACCATTCAACGTTTCCAATTGAATTGAATTATTAGGAAAGACCTCATAGACAAGGTAAGGTCCTAACCATATTGCATCGAATTTCGCCGGAAATTCAAGCTTTCGTGCGTCTTGAATCATGACCATCATTCCCGGTGTTAGGGCCCTTCTCTTATGTCGTTTGTCGAAAGTAATTTTTCTCCTTCTTTGGATTGCCTCAATATGTTGAGCCGCCATTCTCCTCCCTTCGTCAAGTGCTTCCAAATCGGTTAGTCGATTTCGTAAGGATTGACTTTCGGTAAGTCTCGTACTCACGGCCACCCTAAGTGACTCGACTTCATATTCGATTGGTAGTGTCGCTTCAAGACCATAGACTAAGGAAAATGGTGTAGCACGCGTAGTTACCTTATAGGTTGTACGGTATGCCCAAAGTGCCGCCGTTAGTTTCGTATCCCAATCCCGCTTCGAGTCTATAACCGTCTTGCGTAGTATACTCACCAAAATTCCGTTAACCCTTTCCGTTTGTCCATTGGTTTGTGGGTGGTAGGGAGTAGTCTTCCGGTGATCAATTTTAAATTTCTCTGTCATCTCTCGAATCAAGTCATTCAAAAATTGAGTACCCCTATCGCTTACTAGGATCTTCGGCACCCCGAACCGCGAAATTATGTTTTCGTACATAAATGTTGCCGCGTGTTCCGCCGTGTCGGTCTTCACCGCTTTGGCTTCCGCCCACTTGGTGAGGTACTCGGTTGCCACCACAATATATTTCATTCCTTTTGAAGATTGGGGATGGACCTCACCCACATAGTCGATGCCCCATTTTTCGAAAGGAATTAAGGGTAATGATACATGTAAAGGCATCTCCATTCTAAGGTCGTTTCGGGCATACCGTTGGCAAGCGTCGCATTTCCTTACATAGTCATGGGCGTCCTTAAATAGTGTAGGCCAAAAGTAGCCCGCTCTAAGTATTTTTTGCCCGGTGAGTTGACCCGAGAAGTGACCGCCGCAAGCGCTATCGTGGCAAGCGATTAAAATCGCTTCAACCTCCGTTTTTGACACGCATCGTCGTAAAATACCATCGGACCCCCTTCTAAACAACCTATGGCCCACTACAACAAATTGCCTACTATTTACCCTCACCTTCCTTCTCTCTTCTTTTGTCCACTCTTTGGGCAACTTGTGGGTTGTTAGAAATTCCACTATGCCCGCATACCACTCCGGTGTAGAAGTGACCACAAAGAGGCTATCATCTACTAACATATCATTTACCGGATTTTTTCCTATCTCCTCCGACAACCTAGACAAGTGGTCCGCTTGTAAATGCATACGACCCGGTTTATATTCCACCGTGTAGTCGAATTCTTCTAATAACAAAACCCACCTAGCTAACCTACCACTTAACTCCGCCTTGTTAACTAGATACTTGATAGCCATGTGGTCAACAAAAAATACAACCGGGTTGCACATGAGGTAATGCCTAAACTTTTTAACGGAAAACACCATGGCTAGGCACTCCCTCTCCGTTGTAGAGTAGTTTCTTTCGGCGGGGGTCAATTGCTTACTCGCATAAGCTATAGGTTGATCCTTCTCTTTTTCTCCCGTTGCTTGACAAAGCGCACTCCCTATTGCCACATTACTAGCATCACAATAGACGTGAAAAGGTTTACCCCAATTGGGTGGTATCAACACCGGATAGGTGCTCAACCTATCCCGCAATTCCTCAAAGGCTTTTTGACAAGCATCCGTCCACTCGAATTTGACATCCTTTTTGAGCAAATGGGTAATGGGCACCGCTATCTTTGAAAAATTAGGAATAAGTTCCCGGTACCATCCCACATGTCCTAACAACTTAGAGATCCCCTTGGAATTGGTTGGAGTTGCCAAGTCGCTTATGGCCGCAATCTTATCCGGATCGGGTTCTCTACCTTTCTCACTAACAACATAACCCAACAACACTCCCTTATTCACTCCCAAAAATGTCTTATCCGGGTTCAATGCTAACCTCATCTTCCTACACCTAACCAATGCCTCCCTAACACAATGTAGGTGATCGTCCACATTACTTTGTGTGCTAAAATCGTCCACAAAGACGGTCATGGATTTGAACAACAAGTCGGTGAAGATATACATTACTAATCGTTGGAAAGTAGCCGGGGCATTACATAACCCAAATGGCATCACTACCCACACAAAAGTACCCCAAGGTGTAGTAAAAGCCGTTTTATGGATATCTTGGAGGGCTATGGAAATTTGATTATAACCCGCATACCCATCCATAAAGGTATATCGCGAATGACCTCCAACCTCCTCAAGCAACAAGGTGATAAAAGGTAAGGGGAAGTGATCCTTTTGTGTGCACGAATTCAATTTCCTATAGTCGACACAAACCCTTAATTTCCCATTTTTTTTCTTTACTAAGACCATAGGAGAAACCCAATCCGTGATTTCCACCGGCTTGATAAACCCGGCCTTCAATAACCTTTCCAATTCCGCTTTCACCAACAATTGCAATTGAGGATTCATCCTCCTCTCCTTTTGTCTAATTGGCCTCGCCCCCGGAATTAAAGGAATCCGGTGCTCTACCATTTCCCTAGGAATTCCCTTAAGCTCATCGTAGGACCATGCAAAAGTATCACTAAACTCATCCACCAAATTGCTATACTCCCTAACCTCTTTCTCCCCCAATTTGGAACCCATCTTCATTTGTCGGGTTTTTCCATTCTTTAATTTCACATCCACGTACCGCCAATCCGCTTCCGACACATGTGCTTGTTCCTCTTTGTTCCGATACCAATCGGAAGGCACATTGGGGTAATCTTTCACATCTTGACCTACAACTATCCCCGTAGACGTGGTCTTGAAATGTAAAGGCTCCTCCAATTTCGATGACTCAATAATCACATCCTCCTCTTGAGTCCCATCTACATGAATTAAACTAACCTCACCCTCTTCCACGTCATCTACCCAAGGTGTTAACCCACCGCTAACCCACTCTTCCTCGGTGAGCACCTCACATGGCTCCAAAAATGAGCCCTCTCCTAAACTAACACTAGGAAATTCACTCCCTAAGCCTACTTGGTGAAATGTAACCATTACATCAACCTCGGACTCGGGGTACTCCCTTAGCCATTGGGCATAATCCCCATTATCCCCATAATTGTAAAAATTAGGACCTAGACTTCCCGAGCCCGAATCTATAACAACCCTTTGACCTTCGGGATGGACGACTCCCACCAATGCCTTGCCAATCTCATTCTCGTTTAAGTCATCAATTTCCTTCTCCAATGGCAAATACATCTCCTTCTTCATCCATCCTTCTAATGAACCAATGGACACTATGACCCTATTACCCTCCGGACCATAAGTGATGGATGGTTTAGGTCCACCCCAATTGACCATAGCATTCGCCATCCGCAACCAAGGCCTACCTAGCAAAATGGGGAAGGTGTCCTTGTTGGAGTGCATTTTAATGACATGGAAGGTGACCAAGTACTCCTCGCCTCCCGTAGTCATTCTACAATCCTTGATCATCCCCAAAGGCGTAGTCGAACTTTGATTTGCCATATTTATGACCAAAGGTGAAGGCCCCGTGAGTCCAAGTCCCAATTTTTTCATAGTATCCTCCGGTAGTATATTTAGACTACTCCCTCCGTCGACTAGCACATTAGGAACCACCTTATCTACTATAACAACTTCTATTTCTATAGCTTTCACGTCTCTTCCACCTTGTGATTGGATCCTAGCGGCTATTTTAGCTTTCACCTTCCTCATCCTCTTGTGTACCGGCATTCCCTCCTTTAATGTTTTCCTTGCCGTGGGTGAAATTTCCAATAGTTGGCCGAAAGTAATATCCGCCTTGAGTGTACTAAGGTCCGCCCACAAGTCGTACCCGGTAGATCTTTCCACCTTAGAATTACCCACTACGTCGAATTCGTCTACGGGAACCCCCGGTCCTTCCCATTCACCCACATTGCTATTATCCAAGTCATGTACCGCATTAGTCCTCTCCCTATCTTGTAAAATTATATTTTCCCTCTCCACATCCTTAGTAGCTCTTCTAGCTACCCTATCCAACTCGGAGAGATTAATCTCTTCATCCGAAGAGTAATTTCCTTGCTCTCCTATTCCTACCTCCAACGGGGCATCCCCTCTCCTAGCCCTAGTAGTTACCGCTAGTGCAGGTGCTTCTTCAACCACACCCTTACCCTTCACTAACTCATATGTAATAGCATTGGTGTGAGGAGGCCATTGACTTTGCTCCTCTCCAATTCTCGTTGGGAGAGGAAGCATGTCATCACATGTGGCCTCCAACACTCCATCCATGAACCTAACATCTTGGGAGTTAGATGGTCCCGGATCCGTTGGAGGCGCTTGTCTCCCGTTACTACCATTAGGTGGAACTCCTTGTCTATTTTGTATTGGAATGTAACCGGTTGTAGTTTGCAAGCCCGCCGGTGGATGAAAAGTTTGCCTAGCATTACTATGGTCATAGTATAAGTTAGGTGGCCTAAGTTCATTGGCCGGTACTCCTTGTGGCCTAGCACCTCGCATATTATCCCTTGCTTGTTGTTGTGGATTAGCCACCGGGTAAGGGACATTAATTATTTTGTCCGGTTGGCGACACGTATCCGAGGGATGACTTCCTCCACAATTGCTACAATTAAACTCTTGACCTTCGGACCAACATTGTCCTTGAGCGTGCCACCTTCCACAAAAGGGATGAAATTCCTTCTTCTCTAAATTTTGGCCACCTTGCCCTCTAGGTTGTGGTCCTCTATTGCTTCCATTTCCATAGTGAGGTGGCGCTTGACCTCGTTGATTTTGTTGAGGTGGGTTACCGTTTCCTCTTTGGTCACGGTTTTGTCCACTTCTACAAAATTGACGCGTGTGGCCCGGTTGGCCACATTGGACACACCATAATCCGGAAGAATGCCTACCCGACTCAACCGGGGGTGGAGGCCCCGGTTGTTGACTCCGGATCATTAATGACATTTGATCCGTGAGGCTTTGCATTTGTTTTATCATAGCCTCTTGGAATCCTAGTTGGCTAGCACCTAGTCTTCTCTCAACCTCCTCCAAGTGTGGATCCGTTCTAGGGGCCGGTAGTGCCAAAAGAGGTGCCGGTTCCCTAACCGCTAAAGGTCGGGGGCCGGTGTCCACAATGGCATATGGAATTTGGTTCTCATACTTAGCGGGTTCTACCGCTACCACCCTAGGGCGTATGGGGATGAATTGTGGGATCAATTCATCCTCCCTTCTCCATAGCCTTTCGTGATCTTTATCCAAGTTTTCAATATCTCTAGCCGCACGCTTGGCATCCGCCAAGGTCAAGGGATTCCTTTCTAGAACACCCCTAATAGTTCCGGACTTAAAAAACCCTTGAATGAAAAATTGCTTTAGCGTGTCGTCGTTGAGCATGGTACCCACAAATCTAGTGCACACTAAATCAAACCTCCTAATGTAAGCCGAAATTTCTTCCTCCCTTCCTTGCTTCAATGACGACAATGCCCTTAATGCGGTACTTTGACCCACTTCCGGCCTAAATTCGTTAAGAAACTCCCTTTGTAATTGTTCCCATCCCCTAAAATGTCCCTCGGCATGATCCCGATACCATTCATAGGCTTCCCCCTCTAGAGTGGTAGGAAACCACACTAACCAATAACCCGGGTCGGTTATGAGGAAGCTAGCCAACCGTTCGATATACCGTTCCATGTGCCGAGAGGGGTCCTCATCCTTGGTCCCATAAAATTTAGGGAGATGAGATGGCATATCCATCGCCGCTAAATTTTGTGGAACCACAATTGGTAGGCCTCTTGGCCTAACCAATGGGTCTATTGGAGGTATAGGAGGTATGGGCGGAATTGGGGGTATGGGTGGTGGATCCATCCCCCGTTCCTCGGCCATGGTGACCGGTGAACTATTCAACAATCCCCTATCAACTTCTACCGGGAATTCTTCTCTAAGTGTGTAATTTTCCGAAGAAGTTTCACCACTCAATTTGGAGGGAGTGATCTCCTCTTCAAGTTGAGCTCCAAGTTCTAAGGTGTCTAGAATTGACCTAGTCCTAGGTTCGACGTTCAAACAACTCTCTATTCTAACATTATCTTGTTCTAATCTATCACTGATTTTAGAGGACCGCCTCTTTCGAGTAGATTTCTCTAGTCCTACTATCAAACTTGGTTTTTGTGAGCGAGTCCTACCTTGCATTCCATAAGAATCGATCGACCCTCACTTGACCACACATAATGCTAGCAATTCCCCTCTTAATATTTTCACTTGTCTTGGTGTGGTTATAATTTTTTTAGGAGGTGAGGAAAAGAACCTGCAAGCCCACTTAGGTGAAAGAATCCCAATAGGGGATAGGCATGTTCATGTTAATTTTTTGGTTAAGTCGGAGCATCACCTCCGCACCTTCCCGCAAATTAACACTCACCACAATACCGATTGTGAGGGGGTGACCTTCCGAGTAGATTATGTTAAAAGTCGAGGCTTCACCCTTCAACTTCTCACACCATCCACAATTCGGGAATTACCCTCTACAACGGATAACAACAATCACGAGTACAAAAGGCATTCCTTAATTAGTTAATGAGTTCACTTTGAAGAAATAAACATACCTTGAGCAATCGCATCCCCCTGTGAGTTAGCACTCCCCTCAATCGTGACTCAATGTAACAACACCATAAACTTTGTGAAATATTAATTTAATCTAGAGCATGAAATGACAACTCCCAAAACTTTGAGACTCACCCCGAGGTGAGTGTCAAAGTTCAATGTCCTAAGGTGAATTTACCCTCTAATGTTTTAATGAGCTACTCGGTTATAGGTTCCTTTTAAGTTCTTAGCAAATCCCCAAAAAGGTTGAGGACGTACCTTCGCCGCGCTCCTTCCTCAAAAATGAATTTGCGTAATTGACAATGCAATTCATTCCAAGGAATAGTTGAAATACAATGAATTCAAATGTAACCCAAAGAGAGAATACTTACCGAGTTTCGGGTGCTCCTTCCCTTCTCTCAAGTTTGTGTCTCCAATTTTTCCTAGTTGCCTCCAAGTCTCCTAGTCGCCTCCAAGTCTTGTAACTACCTTCCGCTTCGCTCCCGGCGGACGCACCAATTATGTGAGGCCAAACCCCCCACCCTTAAGCGTCCGTAGTCCGAGTAGTGGGTTTGGGCTCACATTCCTCCGCGGTATTGGATTTGGACTTGGATGAGTCCATAGTGCAAGGTTCACCCTTCAAGTGGTCTTGGATTTAACTCCTTTATAAACCCAACTCCTTCATGAACCCAACTCCTTAGCTTCTAACTAAATAAACCCAGCTCCTTCATAAACCCAGCTCCTTCATGAACCCAGCTCCTTAGCTTCTAACTAAACAAACCCAGGTCCTTCATAAACCCAGCTCTTTTACTTTCTAACTAAACAAACCCAGCTCCTTCATAAACCCAGCTCCTTCATGAACCCAGCTCCTTCATAAACCCAGCTCCTTCATGAACCCACAACTTTGTAGTTGTAATCCCCAACTACCTCACTGATTATTCAAGCCCTTAACTAATCTTCCTACCTAATTTTCCTAATTCTACTAACAACCCCTTTCTAATCACACAATTCTTCTCTAATCCTAAAATCCTAAAATCCTAGAGAGGAGAGGGGGAGAGAGAATTTCCTAACTTCACTAAGACTAACTAATCCACACAAGTATATTTTTGCACTCATCACAACCTCAAGTGCTCAACTCTTAAACATGGAACTTGCAACCACGTGTATTCAAAACATGAACTTTAAGTACCACAAATTGGAATCATGAATTAACTTTAAAATCCTCCACGTCAACACTAATTCTACCAAGAGGTCAAGCCCTCTTCAAGGCTAACAAGCCTTGGCTCTCAAACTAAAAACTAAGCACACACATGTGCTCCAATATGGCTTCCCACACCCACACTTATAACTCGTGGGGTGCCTTGGAGCACAAAGGAAAGAGAGGATGAGTGAGGGAAGAATGAGGGATTATATAGTAAGCTTGAGGGGGTGAGCACCCTCAAGGCTCACGATAAGCCCTTGAGATTTCCTCCTACTTAGTAGGCGCCAATCCTATCTTCTAAGCCTTCCTCCCTCAAATGATCAACAAGGATCCTAATTCGAACATTTAACTAGCCTTGGCTTTCTACCTACCACACTTTACCAAACTTGGGATGCTTCAACCCAAACTTAGCCTCCTTCGCTTTCCGTCGCCATAACTTTCTCCCCTTACTTTCCCAAATCGTTGCTCACCACTTAATTCAAACCACGATGCTTAACTCGTGATTTGATTGGTGCTTTGAGAATTTGCTTATCCTCCACCTTGCATTCTTCCTTGGACCTTCCCCATTAAGTGGCCATGATGAGGTGGTCCACTTGTGCGCTCCATGTGATCCTCCATTCATCCCAATTCGAATGCACTTGCCTCTTGAGTCACTTTGGTTGTCTCCATCCATTTGTACTAGCCTACTCACTAACTACTCAATCCAAGTTCTCCTTACCTATCCTCATTCACTCAAATCCTTCCGAAGGTAAAAACACAATAACAACTCACATCCTAGCCTCTTACAACATGGTACTTCTAAGACTAACATTTCACTCTTTTTATATTTTTGTGAAGTAACATGCTACTTCAAAGTGCATCAACTAACGTTTCAAGGGTCTAAGACTAAATGTGGGCACCCTTTTGGGCTCACACACCATCGGCGGGTTGTCGTCGTTGTTGCCCTCGTACAGCAACACGGATTCTGCTCCCGACTCAATTGAGGACACGCACACTGATATGTTGCCCTCCTCAATGAGCTGCCCGTGGAGTGTGCCTCCTGCAAGGCTTACGATGATGCCGTATGCCACTACGTTCGCCTTGATCTTGTTGTCCTCGTCGAAGTTAAACAATTTGACATTGGACCCCATGACCAACGGCAAAGGTGCGTCCTCCACCAATGCATTAGCCGCCTCCGACAATAGGGGAGTGGCCTCCTGTGCCTGCGTCTACATTTGAAGACGTAATTGTCAACAAACAAAAATAATCCGCATGGAGTTACAACTGCTTCGATGCTCAATATATGACCTCACAGTAGGCTATGATTGCATAATATGACAGGACATACTCATATGACGCACCAGAGTCATGTTATATGACAACAATGAGTAATCTAATGGAGACCTATGACTGACCATAGTCATATGACTGGACAGAGTCATATTGTATGACTACATTAAGTAACATATTCGCCTAGAATCCTGATATTACTTCGTGGAGTGACATATCTATGCGGACATATGTTATCAACATTTTCTCTGTCTGCGATTGGAGTGAGAACCAAATAGAAACAAAAAATATCCAAGAGCAGCTTTAATGTGTAGTTGTTCTCACACATGGGATGTTGGTGAACCTACCAAGTTCGCAGGTTGCGACGCTAGACCAACCTCCTTGGTCAGATACGCCACGCAATATTCAATGTCGGATTGCTTGCGGGCCAATGCTTCGAATGGCCCGCAAATTCTGCGGAGGAAGTCATCGTTAGGGTTTAGGGGATCCCATTGCGGAAAGTTTAGGACATTTGAGAGGGGGGATCGCGCCGTCGCCGTTGTATCGCAATCGAATTGGAGACATCATGTTGCACCGTGGGTGGGGTCATGAATCATACTAAATAGATTGCGGAGGTCTCTTATTGGGTCCTGGAGAGGGTAGGACCTCCCCCACAAAAAGCTCCAATGAGCTGTCGTTCCCTCTGCAAGAAACGCAGCTACAACCTCTAGTAGGATCTGCTCTATGGGTGACCATATTCCGACATCAAAATTAGAGCACAACATCGATAAAAATTTACCGCAGTCGGTTTTTTATTTTATTTTTACATTTAGGTCCTTAACGTGGTGGATCACTAGATCCGGGCCCCACTCTCTCCTATCGTGCAAAGGTCTGATATCGCAAAGAAGACCTACAACATTAACACTATAATCTTCCTGCGCCCGGAGTCCGACACTCTTACCGAGGGGACCTTCGCGGCTAACGGCTGGAGCTTCGGAGCATTGACAGCCTTCGTCTTCTTCTTCTTCTTCTCTGGACTGCCTCCTTTATGTGCCCGTTTTTCCACCCTCTTCGGCGTAGGCTCCTTGTGGTCCTCGTCCTCCTCCAATTCCACGGGTTGTTCCTGACTCGCTCCAAACGTCATAACCTGGAGCGCCACCACCCAGTAACACAAACACAAAAGATTATGACTCAGCCCTATCATACATGACTACTTGTGACAACCTCATGTCATGTTATATAACTGCTATTTGTTATGTTATATGACTGCCTACAGTCATATTATGTGACATAGTCATATAACTGTCCAATGTTGAGGCTAAATCTAAGACATGAAACTTGCGAGTAAGTATAACTACCGGACAAGAATGATGAACATATGGCAGGAAGGCCAACCTCTTTCTGTCGAGCCAATGCACGCCGCATAGGCCGTGCCTTCCGGTCCGCCAATAGCTTCTCCGCTTCGCCCTTCCTCTTCTTGGCAATGGGTTTCTCCTTTCGAATGTCAGGTTGGCTGCCCATATCTGCTAGGGTGTTAGGCAAGGGCTCCGATGCAGCAGTCGACCCAATATGCCCGGATTCCGCCGACTTTCCAATTGCCTGCATGTCCTAATGATCCACATGAGGCGTGTATTAGTGAACGATATTTCTACATGACATACAACATTGTTGTAGCAAAGGTATTCCAAACATGTACTCGAAGCGAGTACCAGAGGCGATGCAGACGCAACCTTGTCGGCGGTTACTTGGATCACGTCGACTCCCACTTCCGCCGTGGCTGGCGGTTCCAAGGGCCCCGTCGTTCGCTTCTGCACCTCCTGCAGCAGCTGCTTCACCATAGCCTTCACATCCTCCAACTCCCCCTTCATGCTATCCTAGAAGTCGTGCAGCTCGCTCCGCGTAACTGCGAGGCCTCTATCTCCCGCTCTTGCATTTGGGAGTGGCCCTCTGGACAACGACGACCGGCCCCGTCTTGATTTACTGGGTGTCGCAAGCTCGGTTTCCACCTCCAGCTGCGTCGGGGGCCGCTCTAAATCCGCGGCCTGTGAAAGAAGCAACTGTGGATCCATGAAAAATGCGTAAACATATCAAAACCGTCCAATATATGACTCTGTGAAGTTCAGTGTATTCGTATGACTCAAAATATGACTAGGTGAAGTCATATGACGGTAACATATGACTATGTGAAGTCATATGAATCATTATATGACTGTGTAAAGTCATATGACTCATCATATGACTGTGTAAAGTCATATTATTCTTTATATGACTATGTAAAGTCATATAATTCATTATATGACTGTAGGTTGTCACATATTCATTCATGAATGTCTTGCACACAAAATTACTTACAAGTCTAGAGCGCACCTCCCCCTCGGACCTTCTGGAATAGGACAAGGTTTGCACGGTCTGGACTCTGGCGTGCGGCTTTCATGCGCGTGGCCTCCGCGATTTTATCCGTCCGGACAATTAACCGCTTGAAATTGTCCACGTGCGCCTTCTTCACGTACGGCGGGAGCGGGCCACCGCTCTCTATTAGTTTTTTCATGTTGGACCTGCGAGTCCGCATCTACTGGCGCAAAATCTGGAAAAATACCGCTTCAGGCACGTCTCCGAGTCCACCACGGTACTCGAACTGTGCGGCCATCTTGTCTTTAATCGCCAACAACAAGGGCCGTGGGTGTGCCTTGAAGTTGTCGACGCTCCAATCGAGGTCGCGAGAGTACCCGCGTAGTCGCGTCAGCCAGTCAGGCCTGTGGAACCTTGTCGGGCACCCGGCCTCGTCGACATCGACCCACAAACGTTGACCGCCAGTGGAAGTGTGCAGCTCGTCATTCTTCTTCAACGACCGCCGTAGGTTCTTCAATTTCGACTGTCGATGCCGCGCGCTTCCGTCACCGCCTTCAACCTCTGCCGTCCGGCCGAGGCGACACACCTTCTCGCGAAGTTGTGTCGGATCGGCTCCTTTTTGAGCCATACGCCGCAATATACTTACTTCGCGGAGCTCCAGCTCATCGAGCAGCTCGTTACAGTGCCCTGCACCATCTTCGAACTCCTCGCATTCTGCCGATGCGTCGTCGGCGTCCATCTCGCAAGCGAGGAGAGTATCTTGTATGGCTTGCGACAGCAAAATATCCTCGTCGGCGACCGTACTCTTTTTGCGGCTAGATTGCAGCGGCCAAGACTTGGGCTCGCTTGCATTTCCCTGCACATCCACACAAGGTGTTTGACTACATGACGTTACAATGTGAGCCTGCACTAAGTTGCGGATATGACTGTATGTTATGATTGTTCAGAGTCATATGAATGCAAATATCATATGATATGACTATAACAAGTTAGATTAATGTCTACAAGTTAGATGGATACCTTCCGGCTCTTCAGTTTCTCCCGCTCGTCTTCGGACGTCTCCTCTTCGTCATGTTCGTTCTCGTTATCTTCTGTGTCCGTCTCAACGACTTTTTTTGTGTTTCGCTCGGGTGGTCACACCCGAGCCACCACCCTGCTCTGGTAATGGGCCGGGCTCTCCCAGCGGCGCTGTGCGGCTGCTCTCAAAAACACGCGCAAGCTCATTGCCCGTCATTTCCAATGTCGGCATTGATATTGCCGGAAAACTAGCAATGGAGCGAAATACTTGCACTTGCAAGCCATCAGGGAGATTAGCGATTTTTCTAATCAAATTTCCTACATCACTGTCCATTTCGCCAGAAATGGAGGAAGTCGCGAGAACCTGACTGCTGAGTACGAACTTTAGTTAATTCATGGACGTTACAAATCACAAAAATTTGTTAGTGTGGAGAATGACAATGCTATAACTACGACTAGTCACAATTTTAGCACATTATTATGACTCCAAGGAGTCATAATCATTGGGATGTGACTGGAGTGAATCATAATGACGTAAAACTATGACTGCATGCAGTCATAATGTTCGCAATGTGACTCTAATGAGTCACAATGACTCAAAGGTATCATATAAGCTCAAATATTTATAAACATAACTGGTTGTTCACTTGCCATCCTAGATGTAGGAGGTCCGTTGCAAAAGGATTAGAGTTTAGGGATACGTACCCAGGGTCTGATGACCTCTTGAAATTCGATACACCCATCGGAGCCAAACCTAGTTCCATTAGCTTCCGGTTGTTGTCCTCGATGTTTTTTGAACGCAAGCGCTCGTACTCCGGAATCGCTCCCGCATCCATTGTTCTACATGCTTCAGGTCGTCGGAGAATGTGACCATCAATGCACCTAAATAGTCCAACTTAGTCACCCAAACAACTTCGTCTGAACACACAACATAAGATTAGAAACACCATTTGCAAGGGTACCAGTGAGTGAAGCACTTGCAATCCTCGGTATCCTGATACTATACTCAGGTATGTCTCCAACTTCTTCCAATGAGATTTACACAACCAAACTTGTGTTGCAATAGCAAATCTAAATTGAAAAAAGACAACAGAAATTGAATGAAAATCCAACCTCCCCTGAATTAGTTATGGTTATCAGAAGTGCATGCTTGTTGATTCCTTAACTGGACACATGGGCCTCCCAATTGTGTTCAACTATTGAGTGTGGAGCAGTTAAGAGATTTTGAAGATGTAGTCCAATCTCATTTAAACATGGCACTTCTAGATTTTGTTGATTGATCTTCACCTAACTACACACCAATCAAATATAGGTGTCCAATTAAGAAAGTAACCGAATAACACCCACATATTGTTTATAACAGAAACACTTCAATATACCACTGAATCAATCATGGCCTCTATGTCACTAGTTGGTTCTGGACATGGACAAACTAGTAACATCCAAACAGAATTAGTACCACAGAACTTTGCAGGCTGATCCAGATGAAGAGCATGTGTGAGAATTAGTCTTGATGCATAAGTGGAACTTACTGTGCTTCATCCAACACAAATTCACTAATATATGAAATGTTGCCAAGATGAGCACAGGTCTGGTTGAGCACGTCTCTGCCTAATTCAATTTCCATGGCATTCTCTAAGAGATTCAAACCAATTGCGTGAGGACACGTGGTACTTTTGTAATTTGGCAAAAAGAAATTGATTTATGCCCAGCTGAACCTCATATAGGGTTGATGAAGAGCTTGGTGCATTACCCAAATATGCACTGGTGTAAGTATTGAGAAACATGCAACAAAATTTTTATAAGAAGCTGAAGAAGACGTTTTTGGCAGTCAAAGAATTAATGCAAGAGGTGGAAGCCTGGAAAGACCCTTTTATTTCAAAGTGAAGAGCAGCTGAAGAGTCTAAAATCAAATTAAGAGCACAAGACCGAGAGTGATGAGAGAATGGTGACCTGAAGTTATTATCTCTTCCCTATCTCTTCCCCATCTCTTCACCCAAATGTTGTTGCCAATCTCACCAAAATTCATATACAGTATTCTTGAGTCAGTGTACAAATATGATTTATGTTGTCAATGTCGTCTAGGAGCTGCTGTAATCTCCTCATCTGTTCTATCAAACTGTACAATTTGATGCAGGACTACGCATTAGATGCAATTGTGATACACAAGATGTAAGAAACTTCAACCTACTCTATCATTACTAGCCTCCAACCATACAATATGATTGTGGGCAGAGTTTGGAAATTATGTTCTCTCTTAGAACCCTTCTTCTGGAAATAGTCGAACGCATCAGACCTCAGATCAGGAAAGACTACCCGCTGAGTTTAAGCATATCACTAAGCGGAGGAGAAGAAACTAACCAGGATTTCCTTAGTAACGGCGAGTGAACCGGAAAGAGCCCAGCCAGGGTTGTCTATTGTGTCGTGACGAAGGCTTATCCCGGCATAATGTCGTGCCGTCACGACACGTATCCGTCACGACATTATGCCGGATTATGCCGGATGCTGTCTTTATCCTGCCGGACTTGAATTTTACCGATTTTTTTGTGTAATTACATTACCCAATTTCGGACACGTAGGATTTACATTGTCCACGTGTGACGACATGTCAGCAAAGTAAAGGGAAAGTGGGGAAAATTCTACTAGCGCCCGTCCGCCCCCCCGTCCGCCCCCGTTCCCAATCCCCGTTCCCACCCGTCCGCCCTCGTTCCCAATCCCCGTTCCACCCCGTCCGCTCCCGTTCCCAACCTCCGTCTGCCCACGTCCCCCGCCCCGCTCCCAACCCGTCCGCTCCCCCGTCCGCCCCCCCCCCCCCGTCCGCTCCCCCCCCCTCCGTCCGCCCCCCCGTCCGCCCCCCCGTCCGCTCCCCCGTCCGCTCCCCCGTCCGCCCCCCCCCCCGTCCGCTCCCCCGTCCGCCCCCCCGTCCGCTCCCCCCACCTCCGTCCGCTCACCCGTCCGCTCACCCGTCCGCTCCACCGTCCGCCCCCCCCCCCCCGTCCGCTCCCCCGTCCGCCCCCCCCCCCCCCCGGTCCGCTCCCCCGTCCGCTCCCCCCCCTCCGTCCACTCCCCCGTCCGCCCCCCCTCCATCCGCTCCCCCGTCCGCCCCCCCCGTCCGCCCCCCCCCCGTCCGCCCCCCCCGTCCGCCCCCCCCGTCCGCTCCCCCGTCCGCCCCCCCGTCCGCTCCCCCCCCCTCCGTCCGCTCCCCCGTCCGCTCCCCCCCCCTCCGTCCGCTCCCCCGTCCGCACCCCCGTCCGCTCCCACCCCTTCCGTCCGCTCCCCCGTCCGATTCGAACACTATAAATTGAGGGTGCAAGGTGCCATTTTTGCCTCCACTGACATAGTGTGTCTCAAGTCTTTTGATTCTCCTTTGAGGAGTGAGGATTGAATGCGTGAGACCCGAATGCAGAGTATACTTTGTCCAATCTAGTGTCTGTGAATTAGGGTTGCCCTCGTGGCACTCTTGAACAGGACCTAGTATGCGATCAAAGTGACTTGCTCTAACTTGTTTGTATTTGCAGGTTTTGTTGAAATCATGCCACGCCGAAACGATGCATGGGATCATTGGTACGAGGATAAGGGGAGGGTTCCCGGTAAATCACAAAGGCAGGTTAAATGTAGGTTTTGCCCGTTCGTCATATCTTACCGAGGAGATAGAATGTTGGCCCACCTTGGTTATAGACCTCATGTAGGGGGTGCTTCTGATGTTTCCACATGTAGGATGGTACCCCCGCATATTAGGGCCTTGTTTGAACATTGCGGAGGCATTGTGCCCTTACATGTAGGCATTGTAAATGAGGACTCTCTGGTGGCAGATATTGTACCTTTGGAGCCTATTATAGCGGGCTCCGTAATTAGTGAAACAGAGCCTTTGCTTATGTCCCAAACCACTCAACATTCTGATGTTGTGATATATGGCACTCCTCCTCGTGAACTACGTCAACTCAACATAACGGAGGGGTTCAATGTGTCAACAAAACAACTCCTCGATAGAGCATGGGCAACGGCTTTTTATGAAGCTAACATTCCTTTCAACATTGTGAGACATCCTGCATTTGTTCATGCTGTGCGTGAAACTGCCCGTCATCGAATGCCAGCCTACACACCACCATCGTACAATGCCATCCGTACGAAGTTGTTAACTGATATAAAGGTTGACCTAGATAGGCAAGTGAAGGAGAAGCTGGGGAATTCCGTTGAAAAATACGGTGTTACAATATGTTGTGATGGATGGGACAACGTGCAAAACCGACCTCTCCTAAACGTTCTTCAATGTGGCACAAAGGGAGACGTTTTCTTGGGTACCATTGACACCACGGGAAATCACAAGGATCATGTCTACGTTGCTGCTCAAATTCAACCATTTGTGGAAAAGGTTGGTCGACATAATGTGGTCCAAGTTTGCACCGACAATGCCCCAGTTATGGCCTCCGCTGCTCGCGACTTGATTCGAGCAAATCCCGATCTATATTTTCAAGGATGTGCTGCACATTGCCTAGATCTCCTCTTAGAAGATTGGGGGAAGGAGGAATGGGTGAAAAAATTGGTAAAAAAATCCCGCCATATTTGTGTATTTGTTAAAAACCATCATGCTTCTCAAGCTATATTCCGGAGGTTGTCACCAAATCTCTCACTCCGCCTACCTGTAGAGACCCGTTTTGCTACGAACTTCATCATGATTGAACGTCTTCTCCAAGTACGCAATGCTTTGGAAAGAATGGTGGTTGATGAGGATTGGATCACTCTAATGCGTGATATGAGGAGGAGATCTGGCACCTCTTACATGAAGGGCTCTGTTGTGCGAAGCTTTATACGTTCTGATAGATTCTGGAACACGTGCGAAAATTTCTTGTATATGGTGATCCCGGTTGTTAAAGCTCTTCGTGTATTTGACGGCAAGGCGCCTGCAATGGGAATGGCTTGGAGGGTCATGCATGATTTACAAACCCATATTCGTGGATTCAGTAAACCTCCATTTCGCTTAAGCCCTGAGCTTGCTGCAAATGCTATGGTAACGTTTCAAAATAGATGGAGGTTGATGTTGAATGATCTACACTGGGCTGGAGCGATGTTAAATCCGCTTCTACGTGGTTGGGCCCCACTCCATGAGGATGACAATTCGAGGACAATCCTAAATCGAGTTCTTCGCAGGCTTGCTCAAGATGAGGACACTTATGTCCAAATCCTCCACCAGTACCAAGATTTTCTTGAAAATCGAGGGCCTTTTGCTGATTCTACTGACCCGAGCGTGCATGCCGCACCTCTCCATGAATGGTGGGATGCAATGGGAGGTGGAGCTAAAGCCCTCCAAACAATAGCAAGACGTATCCTTGCACAAGTATGTTCCGCATCCGCATGTGAACGCAATTGGAGCATGTACTCATACGTTCACAACAAGAGTCGCAATCGCTTGAAGCATAGTCGTGCTGAGGACCTCGTCTACATATATACCAATAGTAGGCTCATTCGACATCGGAGGGGCCCAAGACCTGCTCAATGGTACGAATTGAATGAGGTCCATTCTGACGATGACCTTGACGAAGAAGATGACAACGAAGATGACGTGGATCCAACTGATAGGGCTGGAAATGATGAAGACAACAATGTTGATGACATCGACTTTGATTTGGATGACCTCGATTCCGAGAATCATGGTTCAGAAGATGAGGATGGCAATGGTAGTGATGGAAACCTTGGGGTGTTTGAGTTTGATGAACCGGATGTCCCCCAACATAACGACGGAATGCATGACGATCATGAGGGGTCTATTGGAAGACCGCATGTTGAAACTCTCCACACTGGAGAAGGGTTTCCATCTGACCATAATGTTGCTATGGGGGCAAGTGAGAATGTGGGAATTGAAGTAGATTCCTTGCAACATCGGAGCGATTCTCTTTCATTTGGTGATGGCGACAATGTACTACCCGTAAATGAGCCAATGCACGTTCAACATGATCCACTTCCAACCCGAGTACATTCTGAATCCATGGATGCCTCCCTCATATCCAACCATCGTATAGAAGATCCAACGCCCAATGTTCCTGAAATGCCTACAACTCGATTCCGTGCTCTTCAAAGGATTGCATCCACCTCTACGGTGCAATTGCATGCACAAGGTCAACATCGTCCTCTCACTCGAAGTATTGCCAATACTTCTAGATTGGGTGTTTCACGTGCAACTGCGGTGGGTGCTACTTTGGTTGCTATGCACAATGTTTCAAGAAATGTTACTATAGAGGCGCCACGTCGTCCTTCTGTACGACGACATGTTGTTGAGAACATACCAATTGCAATTCCACCCGCGTCTGTTTCACTTCCACACAGTCAATCCAATGGAAGAGGTGGTCTTGGAGTTGGAGGCGGAAGTACAACGGGGGATGCTTTTATAGATGGAAGTAGAGATGAAGTGCACTCAAGTCGTGGTACGGGTGGAGGGCGCCAGAGAACTACGAGAGGTGTCAAACGTACTAGGAAGAGGTATCAGGGACGATCGCTTCCGTTTACTGCTGAAGACTACAATGAAGATGAGGGTAGACCACATCTAGATGAAAATGGCATACAGGATGCAGATGGCTCCCGGCCGACCAAGAGGATAATTTTCTCACAACGTGACCGAGAGTTGCATCTTCGAAGCGCGACTCCCCAAACGGATGATGATTTCAGCACAGACGAGTCTGAAGAGGACCCAAGATGTGTCGAAGCAAATGATCCTACAGTACGGATTCGAACGTAATGGTTTTGCACAAATGTGTTCTTTCGGTGCTCCCACGTACTCCCATAATTTATTACTTCCGTCAAAATTGATACAAGTTACAACCTTAGGGCCTTCGGTAAGACATTTAGACCACAAAGCGAACGTTACGTTCGAAGTTGTATCATTTTATTATAGTAATAAAATTATTTATTGCATGTTTTTTAAAATTATTTATTGCATATTTATATAATTATATCTTTATGTGGTATTCAATATTGACTATGTAGTCAATAGTACTTTTGGTTAGACTATCATATGAATTACAAATATTCAAGTGAGTTTTTAAAAGTTTCGAATAACATTAAAACATGTGACATCCATATGCTATCTTTTACACGATCTTAGAAATGACAACTTGTCGGTAACTCCTCTTTATATTACATATTCTTTGAACATGAAATATGTTCAATGTGTACAAAGTCTTCCTCCGTTCCTATACAACTTTCTAAACATGCTACAAAAATGCCTAATCCGAATCTGAATCGAGGTCTATTGCAGCTGAAGTAGATCCTCGTCGTGCTCGTGATGATTCCCCGGCTTCCATCATTCGCGTGGTTTCACGGGTGAGATATGGACGACTTCCAGGAGACAGTGGAGTGGCATTACGTGGTCTAGGCCCCCCATTTAGCCATCTCAATACCGCATCATCCGTAACTCTATTCAAGAGTGCTTCAACTGCCTCCAACTGCGTTCTGTGTTTGTGGTACGACTGCTCTAAGTGCGCTTCAAAATGGGAATCCCGTTCCATGGGCATCTCATGTGCATCTTCTTCCAACTCATGCTCCGATATTGATAGTTCACCACTTGCATTGTAAAAAGGAGTTTGAATGCCTCTCCGTAATTGCATGGTTGTCGCATCCCAATGCCAACCAAAAGTTTGGTACAAAAATCTTTTCATGCCATGGTTTGGGGGCTTGTTGGGAAACAACTCGTCTGCAACATACAAAATTTGACGTGGATTTTGTGTCCATTCGCCATCTTTGTTATCGTTCCAAAGTTCAACCGTTGCACGATTGAATAACCAATTCCACTCAACAGAAGTCCCATCAAACTCGCAAAGGTTGAAGGGATAGTCCGTTGGCCTTACCACCCAGTCCTTAGGCATGTAATCCCGAAGGCCAAATTGGAGGTACAAACGAGGGTGGAAGGGTGATCTGCAATGGGGACATTGCCGTTTCCTGATCATTGTCACTATCATACATTGTGGATGGAATTGGCCCCCACACGATCCAACTTGAAAGCATCCCTCTGGGCCAAATGGACTGCCGCAAATCCCACACACGGATCCGTCGAAGACCATTGGATGTGGACCCGGCCATAACAACTCACCCCTCATGCTGTATGGATATTCATGCACTTGGGTCACATCCCAATGATGATCGGAGTCGATCAGTTGCCGCCAATCCAAGCTCCCGTTAGGCAATTTCAAGTCATCCTCATCATCCCACCTACTAGGGTACATATGTTCTTGATCTGGCCATGACGTGAGCATCAAGTTCCGCAATCTATGATTGCGGTTCCATTCTCGCTGGATGCTCTCAAATTCAGCTTCATATTGACGAGCCTTGGCCATAGAAAGCAATGTCCCTGTCCTCATATTGGTTCGCTCCACGATCGCATCCAATAGAAATTTCCTCAACCTTGCATTCTGCTCCTCCAGTGCGCCAATCTTGGATTCGTGATCGACAACCACTTCATTGACCACTTGAAGTTGTTGTTGCATGTCCACCACGTCCGCTTGCAAAGCCTCCATCTTTCCTTGCATTACTTCATTCCTCGTACATACGTCCGCTGCTTGTGACTTTGCAATCATGGCCTCCTGTAAAGCTGTATCCCTCTCTGCTTCCAAAGACTGGATGTTAATTGGTGTACTACTTGAACTGCCAGCCTCCCCCATCGTAAGTGTTGCAAGTCGATTTTCCAGCTCGAGAATCCTTGCTTTATACTCACGAATTTCCTCGGCATGTTGCTGGCGCAATGCCTCCATTCTGCTCTCCATCATGTCCGCACCAAGTTGACGAGGGTTTACCTCGTTTAGGGCCTCGTTAACCACCTGGTTAACCAGCTCGTTAACCACATCGACATTTACCTCCATGCCCTCCTCATCCATATGCTCAAACGCCTCCTCGATGGCCATCTCCACGTCATTGGCTGGTCGTTTGCGAGTACGTGGTTTTTTTGGTTCCCGACCTTCTGGAATTGGTGCCCCAGGCTCATCCACTAGTTTAGGATTCTTCCTGAACCACTCCGGAACGGGAGTGTATGGAATATCCGGAACTGTGCATTTAGTGAATGCAATTCCAATACCCCCAAATTTTTGATCATGCAGAGCACCCAAACTTGACCAATCCACCCTAACTCGCAACACGTGCTCCGCATACATCATACACGCCACCGACTTTGGAATTGCACTCTTGGGCCATCTATCCAAATTGGAGATACTTCTAAATATCGTTAGGAATCTCCATTTTGCCTCCACGTCTTCAAGCTGCGTATAGCTCGCATTGACGGCCTTGCAATGTCGCTCGTGACAATATCTTGGCCACAACCGATCAAAGTGAGGGAAGCCCACGTACTGCATTGCAGTCTTCGCTGACCACGGTTGTGGTACATTCTCCCAACCTACCCTGGCTTTTTGGGAGGGATCATCGTAAACATTCCACTCCAAATCAGCGGCCTTGCGTCCATGTCCTCTGGAACACCCAGAACTAGATCCTCCACTTGCACTTGCCATGTCTCCAGTTCCTCCACTTGCCATGTCTGAAAATTGGAGTTTCTATTTCTAATTCCACCCAAATTGGAGTTTCTAATTCTAATCTAGAACTCTACTTTTTAAAATACTAATTGCACTTCATAATAGTGCTACAAAATATCCAAGCATACACTTCAAAATAGTGTTGCTGTGGAATTAGTTCAAAAATGTCCCTAAAAATTAAAGTTCAACTATTCGGCACACCCTTCGAGCACCCCGCTACCGGCGCTCACGCAGAGGCCAGTTGACTGGGCGCGTCACAAGGAATATGCCAAATAACGGCCACGTGGATCTGCCAAAACCTGCCACAACCTGCCAAAAGTAGTGTAAAAGGATCCCAAAAAAGGGATCCTTAACTCCTCCGAGAGCCCCGCTACCCCGCACTCTGTGTTAGAGGAGGGTTGTCTGGGCGCCCAGAAGGAGTGGAGTAAGGTATGTAAGTGGTCCCCTCCACTTATATACCCCCGTCCGCCCCTCCATCCGCTCCCGCGTCCCCACCCGTTCCCACCCGTTCGCACCCGTTCGCACCCGTCCGCACCCGTTCCCGCCCGTCCGCCCCAGAGTCCCCCCCCGTCCGCACCCGTTCCCTCCCGTCCGCCCCCAGCGTTCCCCCCCGTCCGCACCCGTTCCCTCCCGTCCGCCCCCAGCGTTCCCCCCCGTCCGCTCCCACGCTCCCCTCCGTACGCTCCTCTCCATACGCTCCAGCGTTCCCATCCCGTCCGCTCCTCGTTCCCATCCCGTCCGCTCCTCGTTCCCACACGTCCGCTCCTCGTTCCCATCCCGTCCGCTCCTCGTTCCCACCCATCCGCTCCTTGTTCCCCACCCGTCCGCCCCGCGTTCCCTCCCGTCCGCGCCACCGTTCCCCTGCCGTCCGCTCCGCGTTCCCCTGCCGTCAGTTCCCCCCGTCCGCCCCCTGTTCCCCTCCCGTCCGCTCCATGTTCGCGGACGGGAGGGAACGCGGGGCGGACGGGTGGGGAACGCTGAGCGGACGGGTGGGAACGAGGAGCGGACGGTGGGGAACGAGGAGCGGACGGAGGGAACTCGGGGCGGACGGGTGGGGAACGCTGAGCGGACGGGTGGGAACGAGGAGCGGACGGTGGGGAACGAGGAGCGGACAGAGGGAACTCGGGGCGGACGGGTGGGGAACGCTGAGCGGACGGGTGGGAACGAGGAGCGGACGGTGGGGAACGAGGCGCGGACGGAGGGAACTCGGGGCGGACGGGTGGGGAACGCTGAGCGGACGGATGGGAACGAGGAGCGGACGGTGGGGAACGAGGCGCGGACGGAGGGAACGTGGCGCGGACGGGAGGGGAACGGGGCGGACGGGTGGGGAACGTGGACCGGACGGGGGGGAACGGATGAAAGATGGAACGATTAGCGGACGGGTGGGGAGCGCGGAGCGGACGGGAGGGAACGGGGCGGCAGGGGAACAACGTAGAATTGCGACCACATATGAATTGGACTTCATATGAATTTTTTAGAGCCAAAAAACGGACACTATAGTCACCATCTATAAATGTTAACCCTTGGGAGTGGATCAAAGTGCGATTGAGCGGCCCAACTTTGTTGAGAGTCCAAAGAAATGAACCCTAAATAGCCAATAAAATATAGTAAAGGTAGCCTTAGTTGGGCATAGTGTGAAGCCTCCAAAGGCCAAGCCCAAAAGTCCAAACTCAAAGGAGCATGCCACTTTATTACTTGCTCAAAATAACCCCTCCAATCTAACGGCCAAGATCTTGTCAATGATTGATTATTATAATGAAAAAAATGTAGGCATCGAAAAAAAAAGCAGGTGGGTTCGTTGGAAAGCTAGGAACCTAAACCCTCAAACCATGTATGGAAACACTTCTACATGAGTGTGAGAACAAATCAATGGCACATATGTGGTAGTAATTTGGAATGACGTAGGGTTTAGGGTTTAGGGGTTTAGGGTTTAGGGTTTATGAACCACTAAGGTTGAAGCACAAATTAATGATTTATTGAAGGAAAGTGCATTCGGATGGGTGACATCGGTTATGAAACCATATGAACCACTAAGGTTGAAGCACAAATTAATGATTTGTTGAAGGAAGGTGCATTCGGATGGGTGACATCGGTTATGAAACCATATGAACCACTAAGGTTGAAGCACAAATTAATGATTTGTTGAAGGAAAGTGCATTCGGATGGGTGACATCGGTTATGAAACCATATGAACCACTAAGGTTGAAGCACAAATTAATGATTTGTTGAAGGAAAGTGCATTCGGATGGGTGACATCGGTTATGAAACTATATGAACCACTAAGGTTGAAGCACAAATTAATGATTTGTTGAATGAGTGGATAACTAATCAAATATGGAAAGTTCAAAGAGGTATCAAAGAGGTTTCCGATGCGGATGTCGGAAGATTTTTTCAAAAGTGTACATTTTTAACCTAACCAACTTTTTTTTTATTCCGATTGCGTTGACTTTATCTTACTAACGAGAATTGGATCCTCTACATATTGGATTACATCAATTATTGGTCATGGTCATCAAGTCCTTAGAGGTCAATATATAAGTAGATCATTGAGACTCATACATATAACGAAGGTAGAGTATCATGGATAGGATGGGAAAGGGGAGAGTCATGTTTGAGGGTGTAGAATGCGATGAGGAGATACACAATTTAGACGATCCCCATATTCCATTCAATGCAACACCCGAGCGTGAGAGAGATGAGAGAAGTGCTAGGGATCGATTTCGTGATGAGTATGTCATGACTCCCTTCTCACAATCTACACAAGCTTGGAGGATGAGGGCGGCGGAGGAACAACGACGATATGCAGACAACTTTGAGATCGATGCGGTGGAGAAGGACCACACACAATGCGTGGGTGGAGATCTAAATGATCTAATTGATTTGTGTGCGGATATTTTGGAGAAGCCCGGGGATGTGGATGTGGATGTGGATGTGGAGGAGACTTCAATCGACATTGAAATAGTCAAGGTAGCGGGGGAATCTTCAAAGACTATGTCTATTCGTAAGAAGAGGAGAGGATTGTCGCCTCATCGGCTACCATTGAAGGAACGGATGAAAGACCGAACGATTAGCTATTTTGATTTACTTCAGCCGAATCCTCTTCCAAAAATGGAGCCTCGCTGGAAGCCAGGAGCATCTACGAGGTTGGGATGACGGAATGAAGTGGAATATTATAGTTTGCATGGTTTGTTCATGTATATGATTAATAAAGGGCATTTATAACGTTGTCGCAATAATAAAGTTATGACTTGTATAATATGTTGTACCACTTCTATGATTTATTTATTTATTTTTAATTCACCAACCGAACAGTTTCTGTTGAGATAAACAAGCACAAAGCAATATGAAACTATGCATCCACTTCTCAGTTCCAAGAGAAATTTTTTTAACCACTTTACGTTCACCCTTAGTTGATTATTGCTATTTTAGTGTACTTTATTATGTAGATGGGGGGACTATTATGTAGAGGACTTTTATTGCATATTCTTGTAGAGGACTTCATTACCTATCCATGGATACCAAGAACTCATTTTTTGGACTTCATATGAATTTTTGAGAGCCAAAAAACCGAGACTATGTCCAAACTTCCAAAAAAAAATGATTGTGAATTATATAAATATAAATATAAGCAATTGTGAAGTATGTGTGCAATATGTGTGGAGTACAAGAAAAAACATTTAGAGATGTTTAGGATCACGTGTACAACCGATATAACTATTGCAACATTGTGCTCAACTTTAGTTAACTAGATATAACTATAGTTGACTACATTTTGTGGCATACCAAAATTAGAATAAATATAGGTAATTGCATTTTGGCAAGACATATCACGAACAACTATAGTTAACTTGAACTTAGCACATGGATGTGATAACAACGATGTGAAAGAATGATGTGGCCTCACGAGAGGCGAGAACCTTGGTTAGTCTCCCATAGACTTCATCTCGATTATGAAGCAAAAATCCTCATGGAGTATGAACATTGCACTAAGATCCATAAATCTCATACAATATACAAGTTGTGTATGAAAAAATGATGGCTTTATTTACATCTCCAACGGTTACAAAATTGGTATGATCCAAAATTGCTGCAAAGAAAACAAAAAAAAACTATTTTGCAGTGTCACGGAAGCACATTGTCGGGTTAACCATGTTGTATGGAGGCGACTTCAACATGTTCACTACGTGTGTGATGGTTGACCTTTCCGCTGGATTGGGCTTCGTCAATGCATCCAATGCTATCTCAAACCGCATCTTCAAGCCATTTGGATCACTGTTTAGCTGAAACAACGAGGAAGTCGAATCCCTGGCATAAATCTTCTTTGCCAAAGCACCCACTGAGAAGGACTCCGAGAGAAACGTGTGCCTATGTTTCCGAGCCATCCTCACCGGAGAGGTAGATGTTCCACGCTGCCCTCGTACATGGAATAATTCTGGACCAGCACAGTTGTATTTTATGCGGTGCTTGTTCATCTCATCCACTGATTCTTTTCCATAGTTGGAGGGTGCGTCTTCATCTCCCCATGATGCCATCCTCCAATCACACACACCAATGAAAACCGTGTTCTCACGGTCTTGTGGGAAATGCAGCATGACATTGTTGGGATTAAGGTCATTGTGCAACACGTCATGCTTGTGCACTACATCCACAATGCACATTAGAGCCCATGCCAAATAAGCTCGATGCCTTCGATATACAACCAACCGTTTCCGTGCTTCAAAGTCTGCCCCAGGCATTTGAAGGATTGTGCGCTCGTGGGTTTCCGGAACTTGGTGGTCATAGACCCTCATGTTCTTCAAGGAGCCTCCATTCCACCACATCGAATAGGATTCGTATGTTTTCGGGTGGAGGTATTGTAGCTTGATTATCCCAGGATGATCTACTGGGCATGCCAATGCTTCAACCGAACGCTCCTTTCGGTTCTCCAGACTATTCGTGGCCTTCATGGTCTTCCCAGCCCACTCTATCCAGTTAGGGATGAATGATGCTCCATGAATTGTGACTCTCCGCACCACTCCGAAGGTCCCTTGGAAGATTTCCCTATCCAAGGGTTTGATCTCCACATTCCTAGGCAACCATATGACACCCTGCCGGCCCTGAGTGGCAATGTTGTCTGCCAGCTGCCTGTCAATAAAAACGGGAAGGTTGCGGGCGGATGTGCCTTTTGCTGCTATTACGCCTCTTTTCCAATTCTCTAGCTTAATGTACAGCTCGGACCTCCTCCCACCACTACTTCCCTCTCCAGGATGCATAGCCTCATATGACATCGTTGGATTGTAGATTGCTTCCACAGCTTGTTTTTCAATCCATGTGTTCCAATCGCTCATGCCCCTAGCTTCCTCAAACTCCGGTCCAGACGTGGCTTCCGTGAGAATAAGCATCAACTCGTTCCTCGCCAACTCTAAACCCTTTGTACCATCATTGAGGTATTTTTCCTCCAAATAAACCATGCTGTTACTTCTAAACCAATCCAACAACACGATCCTGCAATGATTTCGAGCCTCATCGGTCCGCGGGTCGCGTTTGCCTCTATGTTTCCTTTTCTTTGATTGCGAACCCGATGCCGCGGACCCGTCCTCCGTCCCTTCCGAAACTGCTGGGCGTTTTAATCCCCGTCTTTCAGTCTGCTCCGAACCCTGAGGTACATCACGTGCAGGGCTCTCCGGTCTTGATGTCCGCCGTGTCGGAGATTGTGGTGGCACGTTCTCCGAACGAGCCGGTGCATGTATTTCTGTGGAACTGCCTGAGCTTGGTCCCCTTCCAGTTCTCCCTCTATGTCCACTGTTTCCCCGACTCCCACGTGTTCCACGGCTTCCCCGTGTTTGGTTGCCTCCCGAATGACCAACAGCCAAGAACTCTTCGTCAAACTGAAAGGGATCTGGACGTGGTGGACGTGCTGCAGTACTTCCACTTCCAGGATCGCTTCCCGTACCCTCGGCAGTATTCGCCGATGCATTGCCTACGAGCCAAGCACGGTGCACCCTCAAATCCTCGTTCTCGTAAGGAGCAATGCCCTCCCCCTCCATCGTGATAAAAATCACGTGAGTGAGTGAATCTGAAAATGAGTCGTGATAAAAATCACGTGAATAAGTGAGTGTGAAAATCTCTCGTGATAAAAATCACGGGAGCGAGTGAATCTGAAAAAAAAATTGCGAGGGTTCCCCCACAATTTGCCCTGCCCTCCCAAACCCCTTGAGACCCGCGCGGTGATGCTGTCCTTTGGGACGCAACAAGGTCTCGGGTCCCTATGTGGTGGGAGGAGAGGAAAGTGGTAGGAACTAAAGCCTCACGGCTTTATATAGGCAACGAGGAGCCCAATCATTATGGGATCCCGGTCGGAATTAGGGTTTAGGGTACGAAAACGACGTATGGGGAACGTGGGAACTAGGGGCGGACGGGCGGGAACTAGGGGGCGGACGGAGGGAACGTGGGGGCGGACGGAGGGAACGAGGAGCAGACGGGTGGGGAACGCGATAGGGAACTCGGGCGGACGGGAGGGAACGAGGCGCGGACGGGAGGGGAACGGGCGGACGGAGGGAACGTGGCGGACGGAGGGAACGTGGAGCGGACGTGAAGGGAACTCGATAGGGAACGCGGGCGGACGGAAGGGATCGGAAAGCGGACGGGAGGGAACGCGGAGCGGACGCAGGGGAACTCCGAGCGGACGGGGGGAACGCGGGGCGGACGGGGGGAACGCGGGGCGGACGGGAGGGAACGGGTGCGGACAGGATGGGAACGGGGTACGGACGACGGGGAACGTGTGGCGGACGTAGGGAACGTGGAGCGGACGTGAGGGAACGCGTGCGGACGGGAGAGGAACGTGGGGCGGACGGGAGGGAACGAGGAGCGGACGGTGGGGAACGTGTGGCGGACGGAGGGTAGCGGACGGGAGGGAACGCGGGGCGGACGGGTGGGACGGGTGGGACGCCCCACCCCCCCCCCTCTCCCGTCCGCTCCACCCCCGTCCGTCCGCCCCACCCCCCCTCCCCCGTCCGCTCCACCCCCCCGTCCGTCCGCTCCACCCCCGTCCGTCCGCCCCACCCCCCCTCCCCCGTCCGCTCCACACCCCCGTCCGTCCGCTCCACCCCCATCCACCGTCCGCACCACCCCCCCGTCCGTCCGCTCCACCCCCCTTCCCCGTCCGCACCACCCCCCTTCCCCGTCCGCCCCACCCGTCCGCCCCCGTCCGCCCCACACCCTCCTTAGTAATATTTTATTACTTTGATTTTAACACAATGATAAACACAATGGCAAAATGGTCTACGTGGCAGGGGAAATATGCACATCCACGTCGACGTTTTCTGCCACATAGGACGCCACCTTGGCAAGAAGGTAAGTATTTTACCCACCCTAGTCGGCTCCCCCTATGTTGACCCTACGTGGACCCTATTGTGTCGTGACGGAGGGGTCCGTCACGACACGACACGTCGTGACGGCACGACACCGTCACAACGGCGGGATAGACAACCCTGAGCCCAGCTTGAAAATCGTGGGGTTTCGCCCTTCGAATTGTAGTATGGAGAAGCGTCCTCGAGACCTCCACCAAAACCCTAAGGAAGTTCTCACCACTTGCCACGGTTGGATGAACTTCGTTTGGATGAAATTAAGGTGGATGAACTTTGGTTGGGTGTAAGAGGTTCACTTCAGTTGGATGAAGCGAAGTCTATTTTCATTTGGGCTGAATTATTTGGGCTGATTTATTTGGGTTGAATTAGGTTCAATTAGGATTAAACATGCTTAATTAGGGTCAATCACTCTTAATTAGTTTGAATGCATATGAGAACATGTGAAAGTACACGACATTACTTAAAATATTATAAAATATTCATATGAAAGAAAAAATCATTTAAAAAAATTAAAAATAAAGCATTGGTCTTAAATTGTTCATAAATGTTGAGTTTTTCACCTAAAAAGTTTTTATTTTAGATTTTTTTAGTACTATAAAATTTAAGGGAGAATAAAAATATCAATTTCAATTTTTAAATGATAATTAATCATGAACTTTTGATGCCACAATTTGGTTCACTAGACATTACCAATGTCAACCGTTCATTTTGGGTTGAAGTCATCCTCATTGAGGTACACATCCTGTAAGAAATCATCCTCGTTGAGCTACACGTGTCCTGCCGACTTATTACACCCTAACCTCGATAATGTTATAGAACACCTTGATCATATCGTCACCCAAAATTTCGAAACCAAATTTTCTAGTGTAAAACTCCCTCGTTTTTATCCCTATCACCCTGGATAATGTCACTATTTTTTCCCAAAATTTGTAGCGTAAGTGTGATAATAACAAGTGGAATGGATGAAAAAAGGCCGGATGGACAACAAATTCTATGGATGACGTCAACATCTCCGTCCGCCTTTGTTATTCAAGCTTTTGAATTTGATTTTATATTTAAAAACATTGAATTCTCATGTTTGTTATTTTCTTTTAAACATTGTAATTTTTATTTGTTTTTCTACCTATTTCTTTGATAATATCACATTATGCATAAATCTTCCAAATGTGACATTATCAAATATGTCACACCTTGTTTATATCACATTTTTTGGTGAAACGGATGGTGTGACATTATGGAGGTTAGGGTGTACAATGATGATGAGGTCATGCATGCGAGCATGTCGTTTGAATTCTTTGATGGTTTGTTTTCATGTCAAAACCCGTGATAATTTTGTCATTATTAAAGAAATACCCCAAACCATAATACTAGATAATGAGTCATGGGGCAAAAACACAAGCGGCCCGTCTAGGGCAGCCTACAATTTCAAGGGCTGCCCAAAAAAGGGAAAAAATGGCCCTCGTCAAAATGTGACTGAAGAATATGACTCACAGAAAAATGTGACTGCCACATATGATTGGGCGTCCACAAGACACGTTCCCCTCGTTCCCTATGAAGGCACACGTCGTTCCCATACGCTGTATGCGGTACATTTGCCGAATACTATAGTGTTATATGACTGTGAGTCATATTTTTGAATTTCGTCCCCCCCAAAGGTCGAGGCCTGGCAAAATGTGACTGCCTGTAGTCACCAGTCATCCCCAGTCATATAACCCTAGTCACAAAATACCCAATCTGTTGTAGTGTGAGTTGCACTTGCTGTAGCTAGATGGTACTTGTGTAGAGGGTGGTTTCTTGGGGACATTTGACAAACTTCGATGGCTATAATGGAGGTCCTTATTTCTTGAATACGTGCCTTCCAAGATGTGCTTCTCATACTTGGCTGTGTTGGATCTTTCCAATAGCAGTTCCCTGACACAACTTTGGTCAGAGGAGTAGTACTTTGCACTAGGAGTTTCAATCCAATTTCAGAGATGGAACAATTTTGCAATTCTAGAAGAGAAAGTCTAAGTGGCATGAACCACCCAGCCATGAGCTATGCAGATGAGGTTTGCGAGCTAGGATCACAGTACTCCAAAATTCTCAAGCCTTCACATTCCATTTGTAAGCATGTCCAGCACCAGTGCTGAGAATTTCTATTATGTAGCAAAATAGACTTTGTTTTCATAAAATCCAACTGTATGGATGTGAACTAGACTACCATATATTCTTGCTGTAAAAATTTGAAAGACCACATTTGTCAGGTCAGATTGCCATATGAACATGGCCTTCATCTTGGGGGCAGCTATAGAGAACTCTAAATTTTTCGCTTCATGTCCATTTCAGTCATGCCACAAATTTTAGATAGTTGGCAACTTTGCCATAATATGTTATATGGATGACAAATGAGCTACTCCCAAAAATTTGGATTTTTTTGAGCAAATTTAGATGAATCCTATCACCCTCAAAGTTGGAGGGCCACATGAGGTCATTTTGGGAGATTTTCCGTCACCTTGTCCTAAAGGGAAAAAAACCCCACCCAAATTGGACATCATATGTGAAAGATATTGGTTCCTAAATTTGGTTCTTACATTTGGGTAGCTCATGGGACCACCTCCCAAAACAAGCAATGCCAAACTTAACAAAAAAATCCTAGACGCTTGGAGCATGAGGTTTTTATATGTTATTTTGGCTCACATGATAGTGGGCACCACCCTACACCAATAGATACCTTCCATCCACATAGATTACCACCTAGTGGGTGGCATCCCCATCATAATATTAGCTGGCAACCCATTTTAGGTTGCATGAGCATTTAAGGATTAAACCCAAGGCCTTAACCCAAATCCCAATCATAGTGGGGTATTTGGGTTAACCGGAAATTTTTAACCAACCATGTGGGAACCTAGGGGCTTGGCCTTGGGGCGATAGGAACTGGCTAGTTTGTCAATGCCCGTTCAAGATGTTCACCTTTGAAAGGAGTCAATAGTCTTTGGGGGCCTTCCAATTTTTGTAATGCCCATTTTGGAATTACGTATAGACTTAGACCAACTCAATAATGAAGCAACACCAAAATTCAAGCCAATGGCAACATCAAAAGTTGTCTTTCTTTTCTTTCTTTGCAGCTAGCATCATGAAGAAGAAGATGATCTCTCAAGTTGCTCCCCTTTTCCCAATAGCTTCTCTTGGCCTCAAGTTTTGAATCTAAATTATTGGGTTTTTAAAAGGCTTACACGACTTGATGTACATCAAGATGGTGTCAAAAGAGCTACACTGTTATGGTAAATATTTTGTACATACTTATAGTTTGACTTACTGTTTAATGCACTATGGTGTGGCCTATAGTATACACCATCATGCATAAAAAATAGTGTGGACTTATACTTGAGGGAATTGTTTTAATGATTTTTTTGGGGAAATCATTATAATTTACAATTTGGTTGGAATTTGTTTTGGGAAATAAATTAAGCATTTTAATTTTGGATTTGAAACTGTCCAGGTAGGACGGGTAAAAATTGGATTTCATTTTGTTGGAAGTCTCTCAAATGCACACTATTTTGCATCCAATTGAAATATTGTGACCTACAACATAGGCCTCCAATCTTATATGCGGTGGAGTGGAATACACAATGCATCCATGATATTATCCCCGATGTATTTAGTGTTGTTTTTCTCGTATATAATGTGGCCCACAGTATGTGCCATAAACAATGTAGTCCCCTAGAGTAACAGAGTGCATTGGGCTTTGTAAGATATAGGTTGATATCAACTCGATGGTCCAATTGGAAGAAAGACTTGAGACTACCTAATATATCCCTAGTTTCTGAAATAGGAAAAGAAACCTATCTCTAATGGAGTTGCAGAGGGGACACTCCAACACAACATGTGCCTCATTTTCAACTACATTTTCAAAGCAAAATTGACATATTCATATATTCCTAGCCATTAGATGTCATTGGTTTCGCTTGGGGATAATTTACACTACAACAAATATTGTATTTAGTGTCACTTACTATTTGAAATTATGCAATGCTATATCTCTTCACTTTATATCTCATATTTTACCAACACATGTCACATTGGTTGTTTGGACATTCTAGAACATTAACAACTTTACTTGGTATTCAACATTAAAATTGCATCAACGGTAAAAAGATATAGCACTGTGCAACGCTGAATAGAAAGTGAGTAAATATCATATTTAGTGTAATTTTCCACCCACATTTGCAACGACATCCACGACCTTGATAGTTTGGTTTGACCTACTTTTGATGGCTACAGTTCAATGCAGGTTCCCAAGCTGTTGCAAGTTCTAATCCTTCGAGACTGTGTTCTCTTGGAGAAGATCCCACGTGACATCATGCTCCTGAGGCACTCGAGGAAATGGGATCTCCAGGGGTGCAAAAACTTGAATGAAATTCCAGAACCTCTTGGACAGGTGACGCAACTGGAGTATTTGAATTTGAATGAATGCGGGAACCCGAACAACCTGCCTGACGAAATGGCCAATTTGTCAAGCCTGAAGATCTTCTCAATGACCAGGTGTAGCAAGATCACAAAACTCCCAGAAAATTTTAGAAACCTCAAGGCACTGCTGGAATTCTCGGCTGAGGGAGCAACTGGTCTCTCCAGACTCATTCTCTGGACTCCTCAATCTGGAGAAAATTGTGTTGAATGACTGCCACACATTAACCAAGCTGCCTAAATCTATCAAGGGCCTTGTGAAGCTCAAGGTGCTTTATATGCAATCCACGGCAATTGCAACATTGCCTGACGACTTTGGAGATCTTGAAAACCTTGTGGAACTCTTCCTCCAACATTGGGACTGCTTACGAAATCTCCGAGAGTTTTGGAAAGCTCAAGAGTTTGCATAGCCTCAGCTTGCACAAGTGTCATATGTTTCAGAAGCTATCGCAGAACTTCCAAGAGTTCTAAACTTTTTTTTAATGTCAGGGAAAGCAAATTTCATCACAACCGGCTAGCTACTATGACCATCCTCTCAAATTTACTCAAAATACTATGCCAAAAAAGATTAGCTCAAAGGAACACGCCAATGAGCTCAGCATGGAGACAACCGTGTCAAGCATGGAGAAGGTCAAAGCTGTCATTATTGCTCTTGTGGCGCATGATCAAGGTTGGTCTGATTTTCCCCATCTTCACGGGGATGTACAATGGAGAGTGCGAGATCGAAGCATGAATTATACAAGGCGACAAGGAAGTGTATTCAAGTTGGCCAATCAAGTTGTGACACACAGACCATCGCGATCAAGTCTATCTCCTCACATTATACAAATCCCACCCTGTCACTCGAAGGTTGCAACTCGATGACAAAGTTTGCGTTTTCGCACTATCCAGATATCATCGTTGGGCAATCACAGTGATGCAAGGGAACATAAGCTTTGTGCATGATGAGCAAGGTCATCCAGGTTTGGCGTTCAGGAATTTGTGGTTGAAGGACTATCAACCTGGAACTCATGAATATCCAATAATTATACAAGGTTACAGTATAGAAACTATGCCTGAATTGCCTGGAAATGGAGATGGGGATGGTGATGGCTCTTCTTCACCACATCTCACTCCTGCTCAATTCTTTTATAAACCAGATCCTGATCCTAATGGTGTTGATTATAATCCCCTTGTCGACAAATATGTAAGTGCAATAACTGTTCTTATTCACCATCCATTTATATCTAGTTGGTCTGTTGGTCTAGTTCAACAATGCAATTAGTACACAGGGTAGGGTCTAATCACGCTTCTTGAGGGACTTAAAGGAAAAAAAGAAAAAAAGAAAAAAATTGAAAAAAAATCTAACCCTAAACCATTCGCCTTGCGTGTCTTACATTCTTCTGGGTAAAATTATAATGAAATACACCTGATGATATTATATTTCAAGAGATATGTACCTAACGTCCACTCTAAACATGGGGGTGCTTGGAGCTACACATATCTGCCTTCATGCACATACCTAAGTTATCTATTTACAAAACAAGGAAGTTCTTCGTTGCATATATAGGGAGAAATTTGGCAAGTTATGAGCAAATAAATCTGACTTGATTATATGGTTGTAGGTCATGGGGCACATATGGGAGAGACCCATTTGTTGTAGACTTTGTGATGGTTGCAACACACGTATATGGGAATATGGCTGGCATTGCAACATATGTGATGATTTTGACTTCTGTGAGAATTGATACAATTGATTGAACAATGTAGGAAAGCTACATTCACCTCATGATCACACTTCAGATCACCCTATGTCTGCAATTGAGATACCAAAAGATGAGCCACTCGTCAATTGGGGATATCTGGTGCTACCTGATGAATCAACATCCGATTTTATTGGGAGCAAAACCTTCAATTTCCCAAAGCAAATGATACAATAAATAAAATAAATAAAAGTAACGTCGAGGTTTCTTTTTTACACCGACGTGAATGGGAGCCCGTTCCTCTATACTGTGATCATGTTTGACCAAGCGTCACTGTAAGGGTACTTCCTCCCTCTCGGAAGGTGGGCTCCTTTAGTTTTTGAAAGTCACAAAGTACTTACCCCTAGGGGGGGTCAACGGGGGATTGTTTGTTGTCTAACTTTCTTTTGTTTAATATCAAGTATGTAAGGTATTTGATGGCAATTTGGTGTAGGTGCTTCATAAGTGTTTTGATTTCGCTTTTAGGTATTTTGAGTTTTTCTAAGTCTTTGATTGGTTGTTCGTGAATAGCCCCTCTAACGCCAGCTGTAATAGTAATGAGAGGGTTGACTTGCCATCCGGCCGTTCTGAGTGATTGGATGAGTGGGTTGTATTTCGTGGTTTTTTCGTTGTGTGCAGTATGCGGGAATCTGTCATGGCAATATGTGAACTCAATGAATCAAATGATACAACGTTCTACTGTTATGACATTTCTTCTGTGCTTGAGAAATGCGTTAACCCCTAAACTCCCCACACCCAATTTCCCTCAAATCTGCCCAGAAAATGTGAAGTTCGTACAGTGACCAACAAAACTGAGTACTCAACTGAGAACTTCAATTTCGGCAAGCAATCTCTAGCGATTGAAATTTGATATCATCAAAGTAATTAAATAAAGTATGTGTACAAAGTAGTCTTCTTCATGTATGTAAAAGAAACTTTCAAAAAATAATAGGGTTTTTGACAATAGCCATGTCAAAGCGGCTAGGGTTCATAGACTTAGTTTTGTTTGGAGCCACCAGCCGAACTTCAATTTTCATTTGCATACTGATTTGTGCTCGATTTCATTAGATCATTAGTGCATTGTGACGCTCTGCAATTGGAGATTGTGTAGTAGTGAGCATTCGTGCAATTCCTTCTGTATGCCTCGTTCATCTGCGTCGCAAAAGCTCCAAGCGCTAGAGCAACTTCGGAATGGCAATTCAACACGAAAACTTGCGGATGCAATTGGGATGAGTCAATCTTGGGTAGTTAGGCTTAGAAAGGAGATCGTGGGGGAGCTTGAGAGGCATAAAGGGAGGGCACCCAAGATACCTTATTGCGAGAGAGAGGCAGCAATGTGTCACCTTGCTTATAGAAGGACGTTTGGGAGTTGCATGAAAGGTGGCAGCAGAGATTCAAAATGAATCAGGTAAAAATGTGTCTAATGTAACTGTGAGACGTGATTTGCAATGAGAAGGTTTCGCTGCACATGTGCAGCAAAAGAAGCTGTTGTTGACAAAAAGACATGTTCAAGCACGAGTAAGGTTTGCTCACAGGTATGCAAATTGGACCGTTCATGATTGGAAATGCGTTATTTCAATGATGAGACAAAGATAAACATGTTTAATTCCGATGGTAGGTCTTGGTGTTGGATAACAGATGGAGAGCATGTACAACCGCAATATGTCCAACAAACATTGAAACATGGTGGTGGACATATCATGATTTGGGGTTATATGATAGCTTTTGGACCTGGAGCTTGGCATAGAATTGAAGGTATAATGGATCAGCATGTGTACAAATTTATTTTGGAAAACGTCTTGTGGTTTACAATCAAGCATTACAATTTGGTTCCAAGCAATGTTGTGTTTCAACAAGATAATGATCCAAAACACACAAGTAAGAGGGTGCAAGAATGGTTGAAATTGTAGCCATTCCAACTTATCCAGTGGCCTACTCAATCACCAAATTTGAATCCCATGAAGCAGTTTTGGGCTCTTCTCAAACAACGTTTGAATGAATTTTCTACACCTTCATGAGGAATTGAAGAATTGTGGAAGCGTGTGTGCATTGTTTCTTCTAATTTCAGTGAAGAGGATTGTATAGCACTATATGAGAGTATGCCGCGAAGGATTGCTGTTGTATTGGCTGCTAGAGGCTATTGGACAAATTATTGAAGTTCAAAGAAGTAGATTGAACAATACTGAGTACTTGTATATGGTTGGTGATTGTAAATTGTAGAAGATTATCTAGTTTTCAATATGATGTATAACTCTGCATATATATACATAGCTCTATTTGTTTTTTAACTCATTTTTTAGCTTTGCAAAAGAATATCTACATTGTTTGTAATGGTTTGTCGAAGTTGGCTTCTACAACAAAGTACTCAGTTTCATTCGTCACTATAGTTTTTTTGACCAATCCAACCATATAGATGTTTGCAAGTTAGAGGTGACTTCTCACAATCCAAAGTTTAAACTTTATTTATCATGTAGGAGATTATAATAGGAATGTCCATAGTGGTCTTGAGGGGCAACAACTTAGAAATTAAATTAGGGTTGGTTTTTTTATCGAACCTCCACTCAAATCATTTTCAAATCACAAAATGTTAACTTCAATACACCTACTCAAATCAACTTACAAATCTTGAAACCATTATTTTGTGATTTTTTGGGAAGCTTTGTGATTTGAGGCAACATTGCCACAATTGCGCACCTTCCACATGGAGTTACACCCACCAACACATGTCCAACTAAAAATTCCAACAGTAGGTGTTTAGGATATGTCGCGTTTGAGTGTCATGAAATTTTTTTATTCAATTGGGAATCATTTGCACGTAGGGGTGAACCAAATAAACATGTTTAGGATATGCTGCCCCTAAAACGCAAAGGTGACAAAATGTCAAGTTTTGGTTCGTGGACCGGTTCCATTGTAAATTAGTTGAGAGCACACTCCCATATTTGAATTGATTAGAAAATAACTAACTTTGTTGAATCAAAATTATCCACATGGCAAAACATAGTAGACTTGAACATGAACAAGAGAAGTAGTTGAATCAATCAAGAAACCATCCGAACTAGTGTCAAAGGAGTTAGATCGAACTACTCACAACCATATTATGGTCGCATAGGACATTAGGGGTTAATAGAGAATTAGGATTGGATGATATTTTGTGGTCAGTTATATCAATTAGGTTTCTCAGTGTGTTTGTAGCTTGTTTTATACAGTGCTACGTTGCAGTTGAAGATGGTTAATGTCTAAACCTAAAAATTATAAGTTTTTATTTCTTTGTGTTCCTGATCTCGGATTACATGTACCTTTCAAAGAATGGGAACAGAGAACCACAATACATGGACATCAAGAGATTAGGTACTTCTGTTCCTTATTGACGAGTCCGCCTCATACATGGGTTGTTCGACTCTTGGAAACACTAACCAGATTGTCAAAACAAAATAAGCTTACACAGCATCTCCCAAAACATTGATGAAACCCACTCTAGTATGAAGTATCTCAGAGTTATGTATCAACTTCAAGACAAGGATTCCCTTTCCATGTGCATACATGTAGAGTTCCTGCTCATATGGTTGTGTGTGTTTCTGGTCTTAGGAAGTTCTAAGCTGGTGGTTGATTTAGAGTATTCACCTTAATACAACGAGAGAAAAACTGTCGATAGTGCAGAAATGACATGAATACTAGGTCAAATTGCATGAGGTAACATTTGAGTTTTGCAATGCCACTTCAGTAGATGTTTGCTCAAGTTGCGAATTGTAAACTTGTTGAGTATATTCATTTGGAATGAACATCTATCTGTGTACATATAAGTTAGATAGGGACAGTCCTCAAGGATTTCCAAGTGTGTCGTCTCACACTGAAATCACTGATCTCATTACAAAAGAGTGCACTTCCAGCATATCTCCTCCCAACAATTGACCTTTGTAAATCTTGTAAATTCCAGTAACTTTGAAGTGAGGCTCTGGCAAATTACAACAGCATTGCTTGCAATGTTTCTGAAAGCTGGACTTGGGATTTAGGTTTTAGGGTTTAGGGTTTCTGTATTTTCTGCTAATCACAGAGACCTTCGGCAAGTGTGCAAGTGGTTCGATGGTGCTCAAATTGTGCTTTCCTAGGTTGAGTGTTGCACCTATCTTACGTTGTTTGTTTTTCTGAAGGTTGAGGCCTGAACAGAGTATTCCTGTCTCACGGACTTCACCCACTATACCTGGAGCCAACAACAGCAAGCTATTGTCGCCTTTAGGGAAATCCTCGAGACAAGCAAACACATAAGCACACACGGACTCATTATTGTGCACCATGCCATAAGATACCAGAGGTGTTTGTGGCAGTTCTGCAAGCAATGAATGCAAGAGTATGCAATCAAAGTTTTGCAGCACACGAAGTGCTTCTTCATCGAGGCCAGCAGAGAGCTTCGCTACCTCCAAGAACCACTCTGATTTGATGTCCAAGAATTCATCCTCATCTTCTGGCCCTGTCGATGAATACATAGCTTTCACCAAGTCTTTGTAAGCAGACACATCCATGCCCAAAGTTCTCGTCATCTTCCATAGGCTTCTTTCAGGGTAAAGGCCTCTGAATGATTCTGTCGCAAAAATCCCTATAACCTCGTAGATGTATGCATTGCAACCTGAGAATTGCACTCCCTTGCGAGCGACACTATACACAGCACGATCAGCCCTTGGGTTATCGAGTGCAAAGGATGTGCCATACTCGCTGTGGATTGGGAATACTCCTATGCCGCTGTGCGAAAACACACTCGCAGCTCGTCGTTCTTCAACCAATTTTCTGAATAGCCTTTTCTTGCAAGCCTCCACGCGGATGCCGTATTCAACTTTGATCTCTATATCCAACAACCCTAAAAAGGAGTACACATAGTCTTCATCCTTCGTGCAATTTCGTCCTGCCATTAATTCGTCCACTGAATCGTATGATATATTTCTGCTGTCCCAGTGGAAAACCTTCTGCAACCTGCTGTAATCCAAATCTTCCTGCAAGCCGTTCTTTGCAACATCCGGAAGGACACTGCCCATCCAATCTAAGCATTTCTTCACATCTGTCACTCCTATGGAAGAGCTGCCATTCCAAAGAACAACATCTTTCGCCAGCAGCAACTCCTGCAATGTCCACCCTCTTGTGAACCAAGATGCCTTGAACATCTGGCACAATGTGTTGTACAATGCGACTCCCTCTTCGGATAGCTTGCATTCTGTGGATATCCTCTCTGGGCTGTTGTTTAGCAAAAGCAACCGTTCTCCACTCTCCAACCTATTGCCAAAATCATTAACCTTCAAGAGCCCTAAATCGTACTCTCCCTTGCTGGTGTCCAGCACTACGAGCACCACTTGAGCATTCCTGTAATACTTTCGCATCTTCGGAATCTCGGTCACTTTGCTACTCTCTGATATGCACAATGTATCTATCCAGAGCCATTCTGTGTTCACGAAATTCACCATGTCATGAAAATTTGCAGTGCCCTCACATTGGCCATCTTCTTGATGAATGCCTAGGATGCCCTTGCTTGTGGTGTCCCACATGGACCATGTGTGAGATATGGCAGTGTAATCCACAACATTGCTAATGTCTGCACCATTTACCAAGGTCTTTGCCGACTTGTTGTACAGGAGCGTGGGGTTATCCATGAATCACTATCGTGCAGTTCGTCGAATACTCTAGCATCTCTCATTAAGCCTGCTGCCACTCATTGAATAGTAATCATCGCAAATTATGCAGATTGCAGGAGAACGCCCTTGTATGGAGACATTGCAACAACAAAGCATTCAATCGCGATCAGTGAGTAGGTATGCAGCGAAACTCTTCTATTGTAGGGATTCCTCCTTTTATCAGAACACATGTGTGTCACTCGCAACCAGATCACTACTAGCATTGCTGTCGTTCCCAACTCCGAATCCCTAGGGGATTGTCGCCCTTCACGCCAGCGGGTACGAAGTCCGGCCCGTGACGAATGTTCCGGTGCTTTTTGCGAGCCCGGGTAGTTCTCTCCAGCGTTTGCCCAATCAAACGCTGGATGGTTGCGGAGAAGTCGTGTGGTAAGTCCACGTCAGTGTTCGGAGGACAACTGCCACTCCACGTATGATTTCATTTACTGCGGGTCCCCTTTTGCTCTGTTACGAAATTGTCGTGTTCATTGCGGAGCATATGTGGGTCCTAGTTTTTACTGACGAGTCATTGTCCGAGGTGTGGAATAAAAGTGAGACGTCCTTCCCTATGTGTAACCGATTGGGGACTTGAAATGACACCGAACTTTGGATTTTTGAGTATTACCCCGTCTAGTTTTACCCTGCGCAGATTACACGCGGGTGACATGTTTGTGCAAAGTCCCTCCCCCACAGAGTTCATCCCATCTTGAGTCTTATTCGATTACTCGACAACAGGTGCATCAATTTAGACTTACCGCATCATTCACAGGAAAAAGAAAAACACACATCTCCTGTTTACAGTTGATGACTTGCGTCTTTCACACATCATATTGACTCTGATAAACTCCAAAATACTGTCCTTGTCCCGGGACATGTTTTTGCACAAACAGATCAACCACGCTCTTCATGGCCGGTAATGTCAATTTTTATTGACACGGTATGCTTGACGTATCAAAGCTAGTCACAAACTTCCAAATAATCGAAAGGATTGTATGAAGTATCTTCCTTTCAGTACTATTTCTTACGATATGTTCAGCAATCACATATAGTAATCTCCTTACTCTACTGTTACGAAAATTTCTCTCAACCACCAAGCCCGCACTAGCATACCCTACATCTGTGACGTAAATTTCACCAAAAAAACCTCCTACAGTACTACTTCCGTTCCATAGCCGTCTTCCTTCAACCCTCCGGATTCCACCATCGTCATTCGGGGAGATGCACTTGGGTTAGACACAGTTATCCTCCTCCGCTATGCTGTCCGAGCATCGCAAACCGACGATCACCCCCCCCCCTCCCCGCTTGATCGGAGTCGCTGTCAAAACAAACAATGTTTTGACCCCTCCGCATACTGTCTTTTTCGTGGATTCGTCGAATTGTATTCGCCTCTCTGCATTACATCCACGGGTCCTCACAATGAATTAGGAAAATGAGTTCCCCGAAAGCAGGGTACTAGTGTTCAGCTATGCGATTGCACATATACCGTTAAAACTTAGTCATGTACAGTACGTTATGCTGTACAAACAACCTAATCCGACATAAATGGGAGTAGAACCATTACCGATAGAGAGCTCCAGTGGAATGTGTCGGAATGGGAGTACGCAGGGGGCAACAGTAGAGGCTGCCATTGGATGAAGCTTTGGATTTTCAAAATCCGGATGCCAATCAGAGACAAACTCCTCCTCTTTTGTCGCATCATTTCCTACGTCTCCAATCACCACTTTTGCTGATCGTGTCGGGTTCAGGTATGTCTGCGATGCGTTACCTGGCCACTAAAATCCGACACAAATGTTGCTCCATCTCAATGCTATTCAAAGCTGATGTAGCAGCGTACTTAGTCGTCCACCGTTGTCTGCAAAAAAACCCAATATCATTTCAGTCTACTGGGCTGTGTGTAATCTAGACTATAATAATTTTCAATTCAGTACCACCATCTAACCCCACGCGATGTCCGCGAAGCTACTGTGAAAACAAAAATTGATGGGGAAACAAACTATTTCTCAGCCTATCCCTCAATGTATGCTGCCGAAAAATGCCACGTCACTACCATGCTTGTGGTCACCACTGGAGGATACCCGATTTCACCAGACCAATGTGTAGCCGTGGGATAGGCACGGCAGGGGAAACCGTCAATGGACCAGTACAACATGGTCTACCGTTTCCGTGCAAGGAACCACAAAGCATATAACTACAGTACTGCCTAATAATTTGATGACACTGCGGCACCCATCATGCATCGGACACAGAGGAGCAGGAAAACTCGAGACTCTTACATAAAAGTAAGGGAGAACTGGGCACTTACTGCCATCCCTCATTCTCGAATGTTCTTCGCGTATGACACCTCCCAGAAGAAGCCTATCCCGGTAAACAAAAAGTTGGTCATGAGGGACTTCCAATGGGAAGATATATAATAGAAACTTCCCCTATGAGACCACTACTATCGCTTTCTTTGGACTGATCCTAGGAACGATAGACTAATAACAATTTTATTATCACAGATGTCCATGTGCCATCCGCAGTTAAAGGGTTTTTTTTCCTTCACGGCCGTAGCCTGCGCAGCCAAACCCCACTTGTATTTTGATGTAAGCAATGATTATTAAAAAAATTACGCCTCAGCACTACACAGTTAGATGACCTCCTACTCTTTTCGAAAAAAATCCTACATATTTAGAGATGTGTCCAAAACATACCGTAACGTGACTTGGATGATACCGAATTGTATTTTTCTCGAACTGGCACAACTTTTCCCACTGGGTTACCTTCTGCACATACCGTGTTAGTAGTGTGTTCATAAACAGCATGCACGTGCAACACTTTTCCCAACGTTTCCACATTCCCTGTGGAGATAAACATTCACACCATTCCGAACCCGACTGGACTTCTCAAATTCTGGCATACAAAGTACGCATATTCTACCTATCAAAAACTGCCAATGTCATATACGGACTAGCGACCACAACCTCATATCCATGAGACGAAGTACACCTACATGGCGACGGAGTAATCGGAAAAACGTAAAGTACAAAAACCACCATGAGCACAGCGACTGAGTAATCCGAAAGTGACCCAGTCGGTGTAACATCTGGGCAATACAATCGGGCGATGTAATACCATTTTTCTGGCCATAGCCTGGTAGTAAGAAAGAAAAAACTTTTTTTTATGATGAAGTAACTAAAATGATAGATGAAAGTTAGTTTAGGATGAAATCAGAAGGCTATAGCCCGAGGAAAGTAGTTTTAGGAGTTGCAACCACCGGGAGCTCCGAGCTTGATAAGTGGGCTAGCGGCAAGGAGAAGACACTTCTCGCTATATCTACTGAGGCCATAGCCGTGGAGAGTCAGGCTATAGGCAAGAGAGTTAGAATCGAATGTATTAGCTTTTGAGTAGGAGTAGAGTCGGAGCATCACCGCCTGTGACAGGGGGATGCAGACAAACAAGATGGAATCAAAATTGATTGAGTAAACATACTTATGTTATGGAGATGAGTCTGGCAATAGTCTGTGACCGAAGTGCATGGTCGAGCGAGTGCATATCAGGAAGATGTATGAATCCAGTGAGTGGAGGGGATGCAAAGCGAGTGAAGTAAGTAAGTCAAGTGTGAGAGGTTGTTGAGTAAATGTTGGTGTTACCGTAATTCAATGATCAAAGTTTATCGAGATTAAAAGAAGTAGCTTGAAGAAGGCACTGCCGTAGTTCTGAGAGTCGGAACGAAATCAAGAAACAACAACGAAGGCTATAGCCATGGTTGGGGAAAATCTAAGAGTAATTGCTAATTGGAGAGAAACGGAAGCATAATGTGAAGCATAATCAAGAGAGAAGCTCTCAAAGGAGAGAGACTGACTATAGCCTAAGTAGAAATCATTGCAAGGGCCATAGTCTGTAGCACGGTTAGGATGCCAGGAGCATTGTGGTGAGAAATTGAAGAAGAGTTTGTAAGAAATTTGGACTATCGCCTAAGAGTGAAACAAGATATGGGCCATAGCCAAGAATGTCATAAGATGGCCAATATTGTAAAGATAGGAGAATCAATGCAAACATGAGTGATCCTCAGAGACGGCTAGGTCACCCTAATGCACAACAGAGAGATAAATTCTACGGAGAGCCGAGAGACAGAAACAGAGAGCCGAAAGCCGAGAGTTTGGTGCGGCCATAGTGGAGTGTCGAGAGCACGCCCTACCAGATTATAGCCTGTGAGAGATGAAACTGGTAGAGACTAAGAGGCTGAGAGGAAAGGAGGGAGACGTCTTAAGTAACTACCTGAACTGAAGTGAGGAAGTAGTTCAGAGTGATCATTACCCGGACAGACAAGAAGTTGAGAGAGAGTGACGAGATATGATGGAAATTAGGATATCATGATGATGTTGAGTCGACAAGTAATCTAATCCACAAAGAGCGTGTTTTGATATGATTAGGAATGAGAAAGATAGGGTTTGATGTGAAAGGAATTAGGCTAGCCATCGAAGTAGATTGTATGGGAATCTAATGGCTATAGCCTATAAGTTATGTGATTATGTAAGAATGTTGCAGGAATCGAAGCAAGCCGGTGTGTGTTATGTGACAATGAAGATTACGAGATAAGTAAATTTTAATTATAATCAATAAATGGTAAATGAGATAAAGTGAAAGAACAAATTCTTTGAGCAATGCAATTTGAATTATGATTGATGGCATTAAGCGATTATTTAATTAAGGAAGAAGATACTAACCCCAATAGGATGAAAATCCATTGGAAGACTATTGCCAAGATCCGAAAAGACTATTGCCAAAGCTTTTGAGCTTCACGACGGAATTAGAAAGCGTGAAACTAGAGTGATAGGAGTCGTCAAATAGGACAGACCCACACACGACTCAAAGCACCAATGAAACATAAGAGTGGAGATTAAGTCTGAGAAAGAGGAAATAAAGGAATAAAAGACCTAGATTGTTATTAGAACCTTAATCCAATGTGACATTAATCCTTATAGACACTAGCTCAGTCTTCCCTGTGACCTAGTTCCCTGGGTTGTTGTTTTTTAAGTAATAGCAAAAAACTAACTACATGCGACATCAACCCGAAAGTCTGGTGCAGCTTCACCGATCGTCTATGACATCATCTATCGGGGTGTCCGATGTGTGTCCTTGCTCCATTTCCCCTTCATCGTACTCGGATAAATCGTCCTCATGATCTACATCGTCGTATGCGAGGTCGTCATCGGCCTCTTCGTGAGCCATGACGTGTTCAACATCCGCTTCGAGGACCGGTTCCGGAATAGGATCAACGTTCTGTGCACGATCTCCCACACCGTTCATGGAGAAGGTTGCGTTTGCACGACCAGGAGCGCTCAAAGACGCCTCTGGGAGCCCCCCTGTCACTCTCCGCGATCGGGGATCCTTGTAGCGAACGACCTTCCACTCCGGGTCATCCGGGTCATCGACGAAGTAGACCTACAGGGCGACGGACAATGAGTTAGTCCATTTTCTACTCCCCAAAATTGTCATTCTATTGCAATAATTCAGAGTTGATCGACAAAGCGGGTATAAACTGCATGATCAAGCCGATACCTGACGTGCATGGAATGGCATTATGTATGGCTCCGTTGCAGGTACTTGTCTTGCCTTGTACTTGACACTCCAGAATCCATCCATGTCTTGCCTGATTGTCCGAATTCCCTCCAGTTGCGGTCTTATCCAGGAACACTTTAGTACGTTAAACTTTAGGTGGCCATAATCAACCATTACGATGTCATTAATAATCCCTACATACTAAGGCTCTGCTTCGACAGGGTTCCTGTCTGCCCTTGATGAACGGCACGTCTGTGTGATAATGGCAGCCACACCCGCGTCGAATGATACATGTGCCCGTCGTCGTTCGTCGTCTGACCGAAAATGGTACCTGTAGGCCCACATTGAATTGTTGTGCCTCACGTAAGGCGATGGCAAGTGGGACATTGTGGCCAAGTCTTCCGGGACCTCTTCACCGGCGTTCCCCATGTCGCGAACACGCTCCTCCAGCCAGTCAGAAAGAGAAGTGAAGCGACGGCGGTGCCTCCTCTCGTACAGGACCTGGAGTTCCTGATATTCGCTACAGTTGATCAACAGACACGAATAAATGTGCCGGTCGTAGGTAAGAGGGAAATACAACCAGAGGATGGATAAAAAAAACAGGGAGCATGGAAGGCGTTAAATTACTTCATTTCACCCACCTGTACAACGAGTCCGTTACGTCGCAATGGCGGATAATGTGTTCATGGACCTCTTTCAGGTCGGCATCTGCCCAATGTTGTTCCCTTCCTTGCCCTTCTAGTACTTCGCCAGCATCCTGCTCGTCCTCCTCCATGTCCCAAATGATACGTGCTGACACGGGGTACATTTTGAAATGCTCTATTACGAAACCTAACGCCTCTTCGTACATGTAGCCCATCGCCATGGATCCCTCTGGCCTGGCTTTATTACGTACTAAGTTTTTTAGATGCCCGAGGCACCGTTCTACACTGTACATCCACCGGGCGTGAACCGGTCCGCACCAGTAAAGTTCTCGTGGGAGGTGCAGGTGTAGGTGGGGCATCACATTCCAGAATGCCGGGGGAAAATGAACCTCCAACAGTGCACAAGTTTCAGCCACGTAGGTTTGAAGGGCGGGTAAGTCGCTTACCCGGATGGCCTTCTCGCAAATTCTCTTAAAACAATGACCTAAGCGATAGCCGCAATGCAGGGCTCTTCTGGCATAGATCCGCACAAAGCCACAGGTAATACCTCCTCCAACAACACATGCCAATCATGGCTTTTCATGTACTGGAGTTTTCCTTTCTCCAGATTCACCAACTTGGCAAAACTAGCACAGTGACCCGATGGCATCTAAACTGCCTTAATCGTTCGAAGGACTTTCATCTTCTCGTCCGGTCTTAGTACGTAGGGTGCGTGTGGTTTACGGTAATTTTCCTCGTCTCCCATTCGAATCAGATGTTGCTCCTCCATCATGCCCTGCTCCTGCATATCCTTCCTCACTGCGATTATGTCCTCCTCGCCCATGATGAATCCCAACAGGGTGGCCGCAATTTTTTTCTTGACGTGCATGACGTCGAGAGTGTGTCTTATCGGCAACTCCTGTTAACATACCATGGTGTAAATTGATAAGAGCAGGCAAATTAAAACGTGCAAGCAGATGGGTTGACTGACTCTGGGGTGCGGGGCTGCGGAATGCGGAAAGAGGAGTTCCACGACACGGAACCGTATGTTGGAGCATTCTGACCTAAACATCAAAGGTAAAGAACCTATGTGAAACTCACTATTTCCCGGTCGGACATGATATATGTAACTTTAGAGGACCTCCCGGGGAAATAAATGGTCACATCATTGCTGTCTGGCAGTAAGAAAGTCCAACACCATGCGGTTCTTGTACAATCCACATATGCTAGCCTCTTTCGTCTGCTGCAAATAACAGAGTACTTCTTACAAGAATACTGAACCTGAGGCAAAGAAGCGTCAGCTACCAGTACTTGTGAAGGCTTCTCCTCCGGGTGTCTACAAGTCCCGAACGGCAGTGAATTCCGTAATGCATTCTTTTAGCTCTTTGTCAACGGTTTCAAATACCTCTTAAACCGGCTAAATCGTACTCCTTCAGTTGTTTAAAAATAAATAACGGCATCATGCCGCAAAAAGGACATCCTTTGCTACTACAGTCTGGTTTCGGTTATATCAAGAAATCACAGATTGCTAAACATTACTGTAAAGGAAGGGATATGGGTTTAGGGTCCATAAGGCACAGGTCGGACTGTACAACAAATGAACCGAGATATTCTCCTCCACACATATGATTCCTCGTAGATTTTAAGGTACACCGTGGGGGAGAGAAATCCCACCTGCCAATAAAGGAACCAAAAAAACGCAGAAACTCTCTTCATTCCGTGCTTTCGAACCGGATCAGTATGTCTTGGTCCACCACCCTGTCGAAGCCACCTGATTCGATCCAATCCATTTGCCAATGCCAGTTGACCACTAACAGGAGTTGGTGCCACACGCGGCTCGAAATCCTCGAAGTTCACGACATCGTTGCACAAATGGTGATCCTCCTCCACCAGGAACCGTCGTGCGCAGTTACAGAAAATATTTTTGTGCAATACCTTTGAGCGCTGGGAACGGAAACCTTCTCCACAAACTAGGCACCCGATAAATCCATTGGTCGTGCAACCCGCAAGCATACCGTATGCAAGGAAGTCACCTATGGTCCAAATGACCATGGCCTTGAGCACAAAGTTGGACGACTGTTTATACCTTGCCACATCGACGCAGTACACTCCGTAGTTCCACAAGTCCAAAAGTTCCTCGATCGGCGGCTCGATAAAAATGTCGAAGTGGTCCGCAGTAACAGACTTAGGGCCCGGGATTAGCACGGCCAACATGATGAAATAATTTTTCGTGGTCAACCACAGCGTTATGTTGTAGTTCATCAGAAGAATAGGCCATATTGAGTAAGTACCTAGACTCTTGTCCGAGTTTGGATTGAAACCATCTGTGACCAGCGCCATTCGCACATTCCGATCATCGTAACCAAACTCCTCCCGGAAGCATTCGTTGATCCACTTCCACTGAGCGGAATCTGACACATGAGTCATAAGATCACAGTCGGACTGAAGGGATGTCCACCAAGTCATTGCTGCCGCCTGCATCGGACTCCGGAACATGCGTTTCAAACGAGGCGTCAAAGGGAAAACCTGAGTTACTTTGTGAGGCACCTCCGACCATCCCGCCCGCCTCTTCCTCGGTGCCCTGCACTCTGGACAAACACGAACTAATTTTAAATCACCCCTGAACAATCGACAGTTGTTGGGGCAGACGTTGTAGCTTACATATGAATGTCCCAGCCTTTTTAGATATTCGGACGCCTCTCTGTAGGATTTTGGCAAGGAGTTAGGTTGGGGAAGAATGGATGTGCTTAAGGTCTGGAACAACTCGTCCATGTACGTGTCGGAGCAACCGTTGAATTTCCCTCCGTTGAGGAGGACATACGTAGTCCCCATGCTGGAATGATTAGAGCCTTCGAAGAGAGGGGTCGTTGCTGCTTCTTCGAGTGCCGCCACAGCAGCATCTGCTTCCTCGGCGGGGTCCTCCCAGTCCATGCCATCCTCCTCGCCGGAGCTATCATCACCAACGTCGTCAGGGTCGCTGGAGTTGTTGTGTGCGTCAACCTCTGTATGAACTGTGTGGCTTCCGGGCTGCAATTCGGGCTCTTCTCCCATTACTCGGTCCACGCCGCCACTGAACAACGACCGCTCGTGAATGGCATTATTCGTGGATCTCCACGACGACTCTGGGGAGGACCTACCACTGCAATCGGCAGACTGTCTTGGCAATTTTGCTTCTGAGCGGGATGTTTCCGCTGCAACAGGCTGCGGTGGTCTCATTATACGTTCTCTCTCCGCAGCCGCCGCCTCCCTCATGCGATCCGTCAACTCAAGGCTCTCGACAACCATTCGGTTCATGTCCATGCCTGGGTCTAAATTTCTTCTACGAAACTCGATATCTCTGTCATGTGCTTGCGCACCGTAATACAAGGAGATGTGTCCCTCCCACTCATCATCTGAATCGTCAGGCTCGAACCCCTGCAATGGATTGGACAGCCAGATTAGGTCACTACGGGAGGATCACGGTAACGGCTTCAACAGATACGGGCTGCAAACAATTCTATGCAGCGCCTACAACAGCCCCATATTGTTGTGTCCAACCTTAAAAATACGAAACTTACCTCAGTGTTTCCGTAGAACCAGGGGTGCCTTGAATTTGCTTTGACGCACCTCCTGTACGACGGTAAAGTTAACTCGAACTCCCTCATGTGTAACTTGCACGGGCATGGTATCTTGCTCCAGTTACGGCTTTGCGTGTAAGCAATTTCTCGGGCAATGAGCTTGGCCTCGCGTGCTCGAATCCGACTCTGGGTAGGTGCACTCTGGCGTATCCCCTCCGCCATGGCTATGTGCCTGTATACTTGAAACTTGGTCTCCCACCCTGAACCCTAAACCCTAAACCCTGTGGCAAATTTAAGCAACTACGTTGCCCTTTCTTTAGACCATTGCTCAAAGCAAATGCTACGATGTATTCTATGCTGCTAAATGCCAATATCAGTTACAAGTTTACAGTACTGAAAGCACAGTGAGGAAAAGTGCAAGCAACAAGTTTGAAGGGAAAAATCGAGGACATAAGGGACTTATAGTTGCATGGCATGCGTGGCTGCGACAGGTTAGGATCAACCAAAATCTGGCATGGCTCGTAAGCATGACAAACTCGAACTCTTGAAATCAGCTTCCCAGAGGCGTGGAACTCAAAGCCCTTCACTTGAGCCTTCCAGATTGGTTTGTTGGCTGTCTTGGCTATACCGAGCTGAATCTTGGCCCCATTCCGATGGCCTATAAGGGAAAAGATGACCGGTTGAGACTGTTTCGCCCTGAGATGAACATGGATCATTTGGCTCGTTCTGCTACTCGTCTTACCTTGCCTCAATTTGATAAGGTTAAACATTCTGTCTTCACATTAAAAATGTATAAGTAGAAATAAGTAGAAAATTATCCAAAACACTAAATTGTTACAAATTTTGAGGGAGAAATTTATACATACATATATAACTTTTTATTCATCGTTATTATTAGAGTCAGAGTCACTATTAGATTCACTGCTTTGCCAAGTCACTGGCGCTCCATCTCTAAGTTGATGTTTTATTCTTGTACTAAGTACTTGTTTATTCACTAATGCTACCCCTAATTTGTACACATTCTCTGCTAATGTCTTATGTATAAACCTTAATGTTCCATGGGCAACAATCTTCTTTGGACAAATGCTCCAACTCCTATATTTGTATCAAATTTCAAACAATGCTGGAACAGACCAAAACATCCGCCTTTAGGATCTCCTCTTGTAAACCAAGAAATAAAAGATGCTTCCATATCATACTTGTCTAGATGAGGCTTGATGTAAGAATTTTTGGAAATGTGCATTTGGTGGACTTTGGTGGCATATCCATCTAGTCCTATCGAAACATGACCAAATTGGTCATTAAAGAATTGTTGTAACTGACTGCCGAATTGATCCAATTGCATCCAAATAGAGGAAGCAATGCTATCACCAAGTCCTTTAAAACTTTTTTTGTATAGAATCTGGTATTTTATTTTGATGGTACTTTACTACATTGCCTTTTGATTTTGCTCCACCATGTGCAACATAGCCGTGACTTACAGATTTGTATCTCCCCGCTTTGGATTTTTTTGATCCTTTTTCGCTAGATATGGGGATGTTTCATAATAGTGATTTGCTTCAACTAGAGTTCATTGGTAATGAAGGTCATTAGTCCACATATTGGGAATATATATCATTATTACATGGTCAAACTTTAAGTCTTCAATGTTCATAATTCCCATTTGTATAATATCAACACCATTCAAGATCATTAAACTTTTGTTCAATGTTGGAAATACTATATTGTTGTTGTAAATGTCTTGCCAATTTTCTTGGAAAGTTGAATCTTCCCAAAAAGGTAATGCAGCCTGCTTATTTTTTTAACCTCCCCTGGAATATTTGAAAAACTAATCATAACACGCATATTTTGTTTGATACCAAATTCCTTTAGTATTAACTGTTCTTGAAGTCCATGTTTTTCAAATTTGCATTGTAGAATCATAAAAGGACTACGTTCAAATCGAGTTGTAGATGATGTACGATCCCCATTGTTTTCCAAATACATATTAAATTGTTCATATACATCATGAAACTCTTGTAGACATTGGATTTTGCATTCTTGAAGTATTGGGAGATTAAACACCCACTTTGTGTGGATGCCAAAGTCCATGCACTACAACAGATTGGGTATTTTGTGACTAGGGAAATGTGACTGGGGATGACTGGTGACTACAAGATGTCACATTTGGCCAGGCCTCAACCTTTGGAGGGGACGAAATTCAAAAATATGACTCGCAGTCATATAACACTATAGTATTTGGCAAATGTACCGTATACGGCGTATGGGAACCACGTGTGCCTTCATAGGGAACGACGGGGAACGTGTCTGGGGGACGCGCAGTCATATGTGGCAGTCACATTTTTTTGTGAGTCATATTCTTCAGTCACATTTTGACGAGGGCCATATTTTTTCCCTTTTTTGGGCAGCCCTTGAAAGTGTAGGCTGCCCTAGATGGGCCGCTTGTGTTTTTGCCCCATGACTCATTATCTAGTATTATGGTTTGGGGCATTTCTTTAATAATGACAAATTTTGGTCAAAATTAAGTACTTTTTGTTCTACAATATGAACGGCAATGAAAATTGGGAATGGCCCATGTTTATTTATTGAATAATTAATAGATTGATTTTTTAGAGAATATAGGGGGGAAATTGGGAAGGAGTATTCAAAGTAATTATTGCCAAGAGACTAATTGAACATGTGCGGTCACGGCACAACCAATTTGAAAGGATGCGATGGCGTTGTACATATGCATGTCACAAATTTTTAGGGTTCGAGGGTCTTGTGTCTACATATGAACCTTGGATTGATGCATGTGATTGTCCTGGAAATTTTGAACAAGGATTCCAGTGTAACTTTGGCATGTCGTCTTCGTTTATTATGTACTTGATGTAGAAGTTTACAGATACATGAGCGAGCAACGGGAGGACATGGTGCAATTAATGTGTGTGTTATGTGGCCAAGACAACACGTCACTAGATATGCACGTGTCAAATATATACCCACCTAAATTTCATTTATACAACTCTCTTTCTCGGACGGGGAGTAAATCACCGTCATAGTCGCAATACTCTAAGTCATCTACCGATGCGTCGTCCGGTCCTTCTATACATTCTAATGCTTTAGCAACCACTCCTGGCCCCACTTCCACTGCATCGCCCAATATGAGTGTCTTCGGTACGAGATCGTCATATAAGCCTGTCACTTGCAATCTGAGAAAATTTGAAGTCCTGCCCAATGCTATGCATTGTACTTCATCCGTTCTCTACTGTTTGGAGAATACTCGAACGCCTCTCGGTTCCTTGCACAAAACGACTTCCCATCCACGTTTGGCTACAAAGCCAACTTCCCATCCAACTTTCCATCCTCCCCTAGAGAGCCCAACTTATACACAGCCCCTCGCGAAGCAAGTGGGCCTAGTCCATTGGAGAGGACTCTTTCGCAGACAACAATTCGAGGGGTGGAAACATACGAGTTTGAAATGCATAACGAAGAGCGCGGTAGTGGTTGGCCATATCGGCACCATTTCTGAAGTTTTGTTTCTAACTATGAAGGTGGATTTCGGAATATGTCGTGGGGGGGGCCTATCGGAACCAAGAGGATCAATGGACTTAGCACATACCCTCCTGAATACACGGCTCAACATTATTATTGACGTCCGAACTTCCTTTCCCATTGTGCAGCGCACACATAGTAGCAACACTTGCTGCATGAGGACATGGTAGTCATGGGATTTCAGGCCTTCTATGTGCCCATCCATGTTTACACGCTTCCTCAGTTGACCCACATAGTGGGTGGGGGTTCACAATGCACGCACGTGCTCCACAAAGACTTCACGCTTTTTTTTTGTCATGACGTACGAGGACCGAGGTAAAATGATGCTGCCTGGTTTCTTTCTTTGTACGGGCCAAAGATGCTTGCGTATACCTGCCTCCTTCATGTCGAGACGAACTCCAAGTGTGTCCTTCTCTCCAAATATGGTTTTCATGACATTCTCAATGATGTTTTTTTCACAGTGCATGACATCCAATGTGTGTCGAATTAAAAGATCCTACACAATGACTCGAGCCAGTCAAAAATTTGACGGTGCGAATCACAATATCACTACGTGCAATCATGTGACTGTACATGACTACGTCCACTCACATAATTCTCATCATGACATACACGTACTTTCCAGTATGGAAGGTCATACATGCATATACAAACAATGGATGTGGAAAACTTGTCATGTTCCACCTATACATGTATGCCGTGGTCATAACTTTTGATACAAAATTTTGTCAATATAAAACATGATTTGGTGTAGTCATGTTAGAGAACACATGACGGAGTGTAGTCATTCCATGGATGAACTATTGGATGTCAACCTACAATGCGGTGTGCGGGTTCAAAGGGTAGTGTGCATACAGTTCTTCTCCGACCAAAATGTCCCTTATGGCTATGGTAATTACATACCCCCATTCCTGTTTGTTCCCACACCACATTTCCTATCTCTTTGCGTCTTATGGGACTATTTATGACGCCAGCGACATTCCCCTTCATTACATCTCCATCGATGTACAAGTCCGGCTCAGCTTGCATCGCATATGACTTCACTCGAGGTTGTGCCTTGCTCAAAGTTATGTATTCTGCCAAGGTGTATTGTGGTCCTACAAAGGGAAGCAATTCCTCTCCCTCTTTGGCGGGTTGGAGTGCAAATAAACCCCAACCCATGAATGGGAAGTTGGACACTCTTACTTCCCATTCTCTGTTCCAATATGAAAATTGTGTAAGTTTTGGGATGGGCCCGTCACACCACTGTCCATCATACACGTTTGACCGCCACCTCTGCAAGGCTCGTACTCTTGTAGACGTTGTGTTTGGCGTGGCATATGTTGGCGTTTGGTATCCTCCTAGAAAGGTTCTCATGGATGTCATGCAGGCAGCTTTTACAATGGGTCTCCATCGGGCCTACAAAATTCATGTACACAAAGATGAAAACTCGCCCAAAGCAGGACCACCCGCTTACGCTCATTCAAAAGTGGTTTGTTGGAATGACTTACCAAGATAGAGGCTGTAAACATAGGGTCCCTTTTTTTACTGCGAAGATGCTTTCGAATTGTGGCTCGATCGAGGACTTTCCCTCCCGCACACTCCATGCATGGACATGGGTACTTGGATAACCGCATGGCGTCTACTTGGACCTCTTCTTCTTGCCATAACTGTAGATGCTTCAAGCTTTGGAACTCCCTTTCTACCATCCTGTGGAGTGCGCGGCATACGCGGCGGTCAAATTGTGATATAGGAATACCTTACAAGCAGGGAGTGCTCACATGCGCGCAGTCACATATCTAGGTGGATACACACGAAAGGGGAGTCATATAACCCAGGGCAGTCATATAACTGTAAACAATCATATCACTAGAGGGAGGCCCCAGTGGATCAAGTGGAAATGATTAACACCTTTTGTGTTGGAGTGCACACAAGTCCATAGGACACGTGTAGCTCAACGAGGATGATTTCTTACAGGATGTGTACCTCAATGAGGATGACTTCAACCCAAAATGAACGGTTGACACAGTCACTAGACATTGGTAATGTCTAGTGAACCAAATTGTGGCATCAAAAGTTCCCGATTAATTATCATTTAAAAATTGAAATTAAATTTTTTATTCTCCTTTAACTTTTATAGTACTAAAAAAATCTAAAATAAAAACTTTTTAGGTGAAAAACTCAACATTTATGAACTATTTTTAAACCAATCCTTTATTTTTAATTTGTTAAAATGATTTTTTCCTTTATATGAATATTTTATAATATTTTAAGTAATGTCGTTTACTTTCATATCTTCTCATACACATTCAAACTAATTAAGAGTGATTGACCCTAATTAAGCCTGATTAATCCTAATTGAACCTAATTCAACCCAAATAAATCAGCCCAAATAATTCAACCCAAGTGAAAATAGACTTCACTTCATCCAACTGAAGTGAACCTCTTTCACCCAACCAAAGTTCATCCACCCTAATTTCATACAAATGAAGTTCATCCAACCGTGGTGAGTGGTGAGAACTTCCTTAGGGTTTCGGTGGAGGTCTCGAGGACGCTTCTCCATACTACAATTCGAAGGGTTTCGGCGAAGGTGGGATGGTTTGTGAGTTTGTGGGTTAAGTAGATGTTTGCAGGAATTTTTGGGTTGAGGTTATGCCCAAGAATTGCGTTTGTTTGTCTGTATGGGTTGCGGAGATGGTGAGAATTTGTGGTTTGCGGAGTTTCTTATGAAATTTCTCAAAATCTATATTTAGAGTGGTTGTTAACTCCACTTCCCTAAATATCTATTTATCTATGGCGTTCGTAGATAGTACTTATCACAAACGGTTATAACCGTCAAGTTACTCTAATGTTCGTATTTTCAAGATTTCGCTATATCCTTGCCGTGGCTACATTATATGTCATTTATAAGAATTTAATCAATGCTTACATGCTCGATTGATTAATCTTATAATGCTTTGATTTTGTATCTTTCCACTAACAGAATGTACATGAAATCCTTTCTTCCTCATAATTGCTAAATATTCTCATTAGCATAATTGTCTTTAACAAAATCTTGTATACTTCTACTATGGGAATGTATTCCTAGTCCTATGTACTTCATAATGCTCAATAATATCTCCTTCTATACTAATATAATAGTCCTTTAGTCAAAATCTTAAGTTCTCCTTCACTAAACGCTGATGGTCCTATAACCGTGGGTACGGGACCCTATAACCGCGCGTCGTCCTTGTAATTCCGTGGCAGTGGACCTAAAGCCGTGGTTGAACGTCTCTCCGAAGCTCCTCTTCCCTCCAACCTTCTCCAATGCTTCCTTGGTGAAGCTTCAAGTTTCCTTCAAAATTTGATGCTCCTCTTGTTGTTTTCTTTTTGTTGTTGGGCAGTTGAGTGATGTAGCATTCAACATTTTGTTGGGTAGTTAAGTGATGTAGTATTCAACAAAAACCCTAAACTTTGTCGCTTTCATAGTTCTGTTGGTTTTGTAGGTTTCGGAAGTCCTGTGTTTTCCACGTTTTGTGTGTGTGTGTGTGTGTGTGTGCTCATCCAAGCATTAGGCTTTGTTTTGTTGCTCTTGTGTGTGTGTGTGTATATGCTCATCTAAGTATTGGGCTTTGTTTTGTTGCTCTTGTGTGTGTGTGTGTGTACATGCTCATCCAAGTATTAGGCTTTGTTTTGTTACTCTTGTGTGTGTGTGTGTGTGTACATGCTCATCCAAGTATTAAGCTTTGTTTTGTTGCTCTTGTGTGTGTGTGTGTGTGTGTGTACATGCTCATCCAAGTATTAGGCTTTGTTTTGTTGCTCTTGTGTGTGTGTGTGTACACGCTCATCCAAGTATTAGGCTTTGTTTTGTTGCTCTTGTGTGTGTGTGTATACGCTCATCCAAGTATTAGGCTTTGTTTTGTTGCTCTTGTGTGTGTGTGTGTACATGCTCATCCAAGTATTAGGTTTTGTTTTGTTGCTCTTTTGTGTATGTGTGTGTGTACATGCTCATCCAAGTATTAGGCTTTGTTTTGTTGTGTGTGTGTGCGCGCGTGCTCATCCAAGTATTAGGCTTTGTTTTGTTGCTCTTGACTCGATGCTTTTGAATTCAAGGTTGTGCACAACTAACCTTTTAATTTTGAGATGATTCTACATTTAAAAGATATACCGATGCAGTGTGCTAATTCTGGAAAATTGTGATTAGCAGGATACGCGATTGGACCAACATGAGAAAGAAAATATATTTGGAGAGGATTTGTACATACCTATTGCGCGGCCATTTCTACCATTTTTTGTAAGTAAAAGTTTTTCCTACTTTGAGCGGTGTGCTCATGGATAATATCTTGGATGTAGTGCAATGTGTCCATGTAAGATAGGTGAGCTTTATGTGGTCACTCGTCTTAATTGGATACCTATATTGTGTGGTATATGGCAAGGCTTGTAGTTAAGAGTGGCCACAAAAAAAAACATGTGCTATGAGGACATTGGTCTATGTGCTCAAAATATAGACACCAATCTAGGTTCAATTGGGAGCTCTATGTGATCAATTGAACTAGAGAGAGAATTTTCACCTTGACCTCTTATATAACTTTTGCATCTCATGATCCTCTGATTTGAAATTTGTAATAACAAGCATTTGCAGATTGTGGTTGGCTAGTCAGTTTTATTGCTATTTGCCACATGGTGGCTTTTGAGACCAGTGTTGGCCACATGGAATGGGATTGCCTGGATGGTTGGTGTCTTTTTAATTGTGATGATCTGTCTTCAGGTTAATATTTATCCCTTGCTTATTCATTTTCTTCAGGTTCCTTTTCAATTTTAGAACTTGTTGCATCCTAAGTTGATATATATGTGGATCAAATGCAGATTCACTTTATATTCTCTTTGATCACTTCAAATTATGCATTTCTTGATACATACATATAGTCAGCTCTCTTTTCCCATTGGACTACCAATACTACAGTAATACCTTTAGGAGGTGAATAAAAAAAAATTCAAGCTAATACCCCAGGAGAAAGCTGAGCTCACCTGTAGAGACAACATTATGACTCCCTCCAGTCATAGTTTAGAGTCATCATGACGTACTCCAATCACATTCTAATGATTATGACTCCTTGGAGTCATAGAATATGTGGAGACATTATGACTTGTTGGAGTCATGTTCCAGCATTATCACTTTTTGGATTCATAATTTTTGTGACATGTAATGTCCATGTATTAACTCCCGTTCGTACTCAATAGTGTGGTTCTCACGACTTCCTCCATTTTTGCCGAAATGGACAATGTATTAGGAAATTTGACAAGAAAAATTGATAATCTGCTTGATGACGTATAAGTAGAAGTATTTCGCACAATTGCTAGTTTTCCCGGCAATTTCATTGTCGGTTTTGGAAATGATTTCGAATGAGCTTGCGCGTGTTTTCGAGAGCAGCTGTGGCGTGCTTCTTGGAGAGCTAAGCCCATTTCTAGAGCAGGGTGGTGGCTGGGATGTGACCATCCGAGTGAAGGGAAAAAAACAACTTGCTGAGACGGATATCGATGATGACGAGGACGAAGAGCACGAAGATGAGACATCCGAGGATGAGCGGTCGAAACCAAAGAGGCGGAAGGTAAAAACAGTAACATTTAACGCTATCTCTCAATTGGTACTGACCTTCCCCGTAATCTCTTGCATTTACAGTCGCATTCAGTCATTCGCATTCCTTGGGTCTCACTCCAATCACATGTAAGGAAAATGTTGATAACATATGTCTGCATATGCATGTCACTTCATGAAGTCATATTCGAACTCTAGGCGAACATGTTACTTAGTGCAGTCATATAATATGACTCTAAGCAGTCATATGACTTTGTCCACTTATATTATGCAATCATATCTTTCCATGAGGTCATATAGTAAGACTGTATGCAATCGTGTAACTTAGTATAGTCATGTAGGGTGACTCCATGCAGTCATATCACGTCATTCCATGTAGTCATATACTGACTTGCATGTCTAGGTGTGTAGGAAAATGCAAGTGAACCCAAGTCTTGGCCGTTGCAATCAAGCCGAAAGAAGAGCACGGCTGCCGATGAAGAAGATATCTTGTTGTCCCAAAACATGCAAGATACTCTCCGAGCTTGTGAGATGGACGTTGACGAAGTATCGGCGTACAACGAGGAGGAAGACGATAGCGCATGGCACATGAATGAGTTCCTCGACGAGCTGGAGCTCTGGGAGGTAAGCATTTTACGGTGTATGGCTAAAAAAAAAAGCCGATCCGACACACCTCTGCGAGAAGGTACGGAGCCTCAGCCGGACGACGGAGGTTGAAGGCGGTGATCGCGGCGACGGAAGAGCACGCCACCGACAATTCAAACTGAAGAATTTACGGCGGAACTTAAAGAAGAGCGACGAGCGGAACACGGGCGTTCATGTGTTGACGTGGACGAAGCCGGATGCCCGACTGGCTTACGCGACTACAGTGCTACTCCTGCGACTTCGAATAGAGCGTCAACAAATTCAAGGTGCATCCGTGGCCGCTTTTGATCGCGTTTGGGCGATGCGCTGAAGTCCATCACCAAGTGGTCTATGAAAACACTCAAGGCTCTGTCGGAGGAATGAAACAAGCCTTTCATAATTAGATAGTTTACATATTGATGGTAAATATGGCAGAGACTGGCACATTTGGATACGTTTTGAGATATTGACTACAAAATATCATTGAATTTATTTATATTTATCTGTGCAATTTGTGTCTCCAATAATTGCTTCCCATGTATATGCAAAATGAACTTGCTACATATTCGTATAGACCTGTGACAATTTTTTTCTTACTTGCCTCAGTCATGTAACGCATGACTTGAACGCGTCGTAACCGCTTGGAATGTATTCGAAATGTGACTGACATTCACGACTGGAAGTAATGCGGATCTAACCCAATACAGTCACAACCGCGTATAAATAACCACGTAATGTGACTCTCCATCGCAAAAAATATCACTCCATCATGTCATATTGTACAATACATGTCACCAAAAATATGACTATAGGCCGTCATATAATAATGGCATCCCAACAAAAAATTCGGCTAACGCCACAAAAACATGATTACAATCAGTGATAAAACTAGCAGTCACATTCCACGTGGTTTGCCACGTCGGCCAAATTATGACTCGTCACAATCATATTACACGTCAGCAAAAAATATGACTACACAGAGTCACATGCCACGTCGGATTGGTTTTTTTTCTGCCCGGGCAGATCAAAAATTGCACGGACTTCAAAGCCAGTCAAGACATGCCCCACATGCTGTCGGGATCGTAGATTCTGTCCTTTTATACGCCCAAACTACCGTATATATTCATATGACTGATGTCCGAAGCGACTCGTCGGTAATGAGTAGACCCAGTCACCGCGCGCGTCATCCCCCCCCCCAGTACCTCGTCAGTCATATTTTGGGATTTTATGACTTAAAGCAGTCATAAATTGCAGTCATAAAATGTGCGTTTTGTTGTAGTGATGCCGTGATTAGACTCACATACATGACATTTTATAGGGTTTGGATAATTCAAACACTCCTCACATAGTTTGTGACAGAAACTGACATAATATTGTTGTTTGTTCAATATATCTAAGTTGATGTCTGTTGAATTATTCATAAATATTTTTTTAAATATGCACAATCCAAAGTTTTCTTACATGGCACAATATACAACTTTGGAAAATGTTGAAACAAATGATGTTTTCCTTTGCATCCACGTTCCCCACCATTATCATATATCAATTCGATGGCATTGGAAGCCTTCACAAACTTTGCTCTCACCACTTGTTGAATTTGTTTTCTTGCCTTTTTATGTTGTTGCACACTAGAACTTGCTATTGTGACTGATATAGCAAAAAAGAAATACTAAAATATAAATAGGAGCAATACTATAAGAGGACTGCAATTTATATTCAAACTCTCCAAATAGTCTCAATATAACACATATGGCCTTATTATGTACAGTGGGCTAGGTAAAGTATACGTACTTTTAGTTTGCGAGTGCCGAAGTGCACAGAACAGGGAATGGAAAAAGCCTCCCGAGAGCTCAAAAATTGGTATTTTACCACAAATTTTTTTCCACAACATCATCTTTAAGATAATTATATGTATGCAAAATTTCAATGCAAAAAGATTCACCAAAAAAAGTTATTCAAAATCTACCAACATTGGTAGCTGTGGAAATGTTTTCACTGCTGCCAACTTTGACAGACTTCCAAAGATTGAGTTTGTTTTTTGCCATGAGATTCTTGGAACAAAAATCTCTTTATGTTAATAACATATGATAAAAATTTCATCTTTTGAAAGTTGAGACACATCGGGGCCCCAGATGAGACACTTCGGGGCCCCATGTGTAGCACTTGGGGCCTCAATTCCTACACTCGGGGCCCGAAGTGCTACAGCTGGGGCCCCAATTCCTACACTTGGGGCCCGAAGTGCTACAACTGGGGCCCCAGTTGAGACACTTTGGGGCCCCCAAGTATAGAACGTGCGACCCAAGTTGAGACACTTCGGGCCCCATGTGTAGCACTTGGGGCCCCAATTGCTACACTCGGGGCCCCAAGTGTACTACTTGGGGCCCCGAGGTGTAGCACTTGGGGCCCTAAGTAAAGCATCATTTTAGCCCAGCAGTTGAGTAATGTTGAAGTCTTTTCTGTTAATGAATGTACTTTTATTTTCTGTGCATGTTGTGCCAAAAATTTCATGGTAAATAGACAATTTCTCAACCATTGGGAGGGTGTTAAAGTTGGTAGCAATGAAATGGTTTCCCCCATTGTTTCCCACAACTACACATGTTGGTAGATTGTGGATTTTTTTTTGTGTAAATCTTTTGGCAGCAGTGAAAACATTTCCACAGCTACCAATGTTGGTAGATTTTGAATAATTTTTTTTGGTGAATCTTTTCGCCTTGAAATTTGGCATACATATAATTAACTTAAAGATGATGTTGTGGTAAACATTTCGTGGTAAAATACCAATTTTTGAGCTCTCGGGAGGCTTTTTCCGTTCCCTGTTCTATGCACTTCGGCACTTGCAAACTGAAAGTACGTATACTTTACCTAGCCCACTGTACAAAAACATCTCTATATATCTTCATAAATGAACATTTAACTTTACATTTCAAACAAAAGTTTTAAAATAGAAAATGCCAACATAAGAAGACTATAATTTAAAAGAAAATAAAAGTACATTCATTAACAGAAAAGACTACAACATTACTCAACTGCTGGGCTAAAATGATGCTTTACTTAGGGCCCCAAGTGCTACACATGGGGCCCGAAGTGTCTCAACTTGGGCCCCAAAGTGTCTCAACTAGGGCCCCAGCTATAGCACTTCGGGCCCCGAGTGTAGGAATTGGGCCCCAAGTGCTACACATGGGGCCCCGAAGTGTCTCAACTGGGGCCTCAAATTCTATACCTGGGGGTGTAGTCTAAGTTTTATCTATACAAAAAACCTAGGACCACAAGCATAAAATGTGCTAAGAGCATCTCCAATGGGGCTCGCCAGGGGTCTGACACACTCCACAAGCGGATGAAAAATGCTAAGGCCCCTTTGAAAAAGCCTCGTGACCCTCTATCCTAGTGTGTGTGATAGATTACACTTCAAATCTAAGTTTAGTTCACTATATCCCACATTCTACTTGTGATTGGTTCATTGACTATTTAATGTACACTTTTGATGTTTGAAGAGCATTTGAGGGTGGGGAACTTTAAGTTGAAGGGCTCTTCAAATATAGATGAGTAATTTTAGCGAGTCGCTTTTAGCGTGCATGGTTGGAGATGCTCTAAATAGGGAAATGGTTTTTAAGTCTAACATGTTATGTGTCAAATATTCACAGTATGTGAAGGTATGTAAGCTAGAACTTACCAATCAAAGGTCAAATTCTCTTCTTCTTTCTTTTAGGTCAAATATTCCAAATTCCACAAATATTGTTAATCAAACATAAACATTACTCCGCAGCGTTGGGTCTGCCGCGCCTGGCCTGATTTGAAGAAATTCTGATTGTTGTTTCCAATTCTTTTGAAATTTGTTTCGGAATTGAACTCAATGCCTTGATCTTGACCTTTGCACCTCTTTTCAACAACCAATGTGGTCAAAATTTCAAGAATTTAATCGTTTGGTGCAAGACTCAAATGCTGCAATATTTCCTTCTAAGGGTTGACCTCTGTGATTGACTTTCCCTAAGGGACATTTTATAAATTCATATCACTTTTTATTTGCATTGCGACTTTTGCAGGGTATTCTGTGCTGAACTTATCATATTAGAACTAACTCAGTTAATTCATTTCGGATCATCAGTAGGGCGGTTTTGTTATAGATAATATCAAAAAGGATGATAATTCAGAAGTTTGTTCACCTTGTTAACAAAATTATTGTACAGTTATATTGGTTTTCTAGTAGGTGTGGTTCATTTAAGTGTTAAAATATCTGGACAAAATTGCGGTTCTTGTATATTTTTCCAAAATCAAAAATATTACAGATATTATACAGCATTCTATGTTGACTTGGTGCCAAGTGCATAGCTTGATGGAAAGAAGATCTATCATGGGTGCAAAACAAAACTGGTATATTTAATTATTTTTTGTTTTTATCTTGATTAGTATGGGTTGTGAATCATTATTGTTTATTTAATGTTGATATAAAATCAATTTTTAAGCACTTTGTAGTAAATACTTTGTTTCACACAGTATTTTTGCTGCCACTTATTTAATAGACATGTTTCAAATTCTCTTTTGTTTGTGAAATTTTTTTGGGAGGAAAGGGTTGCAAGGAAAAAAATGAGTTTTGAAATTAGGTTTTCTACTTTCATGTTAGGTGAGTTCATTATGTTTTTGTTTGGAGGTTTTTTTTGTTTCAGTACCACAATTATGATTCTCACTCAGATGATCAATTTAACCTTCGCAATCCTATTAGCGAATATATTTTATCAACTATTTGACATTGTTGGCGTTCAATGATGAAGCCAAATCATACGCAGCTTCTCCATTACACTCACAAATTCTCGAATTTGATTCTGGATTTAAACAATCTTACCACATTTGTAGTGATCACTTGACAAATTTATCATTTTTATTCACCCAACAATTGAATTCGTCCAATTCATATGAGATTTTAATGTTGCAATTCGGTAGCGTGGACGGCTGCTTGTTTCTACATCGCTACGTTCTATGCTCTTTAATCGCTCAGGGTCTTTCTGATCACATGCCACAATTCACACGTTGCACCTCGAAATTCTCAATCAAGTAAGGGTGAATTGACTTTAAATTCTCCAAATTTCACAACCAGATGTAACCAACTCAAAATTCTCAAAATAAGGTTGTGACCGGCTTCCTCTTGAAATTTCGACTTACTGCAAATTTTTCCAATCACCCACACTCAGGGATGTACAAATGGACGTGACACGGCCTAAACGCGTCACGTCGTGTCACGAATGACGTGACGGCGTCACGTCGCATCACGTCCAGGGTGTGACGCCAAACGGACGTTACTGTAGTAAAAAAAATTACTAATGGGATTTTTTTTCAGATAAGTAATTATTTCGACATCAATACAGGCAGTCGTCTACCATGGTCGACTGCTACATTAGCAGTCGACCATTGTAGTCGACTGCTAAGTTAGCAGTCGATTAAGTGGTCGACTGCCTATATAGCAGTCGACCAAGTGGTCGACCAAGTGGTCGACTGCTATATAGGCAGTCGACCACTTAATCGACTGCTAACTTAGCAGTCGACTACAATGGTCGACTGCTAATGTAGCAGTCGACTAAGTGGTCGACTGCTATATAGGCAGTCGACCACTTAATCGACTGCTAACTTAGCAGTCGACTACAATGGTCGACTGCTAAGGTAGCAGTCGACTAAGTGGTCGACTGCTATATAGGCAGTCGACCACTTAATCGACTGCTAACTTAGCAGTCGACTACAATGGTCGACTGCAAATGTAGCAATCGACCATGGTAGTCGACTGCCAATGTAGCAGTCGACTACCACCGTCGACTGCTATATAGGCAGTCGATTACCATGGTCGACTGCCAATGTAGCAGTCGACTACCACCGTCGACTGCCTGTATAGCAGTCGACCATTGTAGTCGACTGCCAATGTAGCAGTCGACTATCTTCGTCGACGGCCAACATAGCAGTCGACCATGGTAGTCGACTGCTACATTGGCAGTCGACCATGGTTGATAGTCGACTGCTATGTTGGCCGTTGACGAAGATAGTCGACAGCAGTTGTAGCAGTCGACCATTGCCGTCGACTGATACTATTAACAGACAAATGCAGTCAACATCATATGTTTGTTGGGTTAAATTTTAATGGTTTGGGTATAGTGGAATATGGATGGATGGAAGTAGTTTAGGAAAAATGTGATTAAAGCCAACAATGATATGTAGAAGAAAAAAAAACCGCGTTGTATTAAAACAAGTATATCGTAAAGATATAAAAAATATACAAGGTTGTCCATATCAATGATACACGCATACTACCTTAACCCCTACGATGTTGCCTAAAGAACTAAACAGACTAAACACTATCCTTAACCTCAGTTCTCCAGCAGTCTATGGGCTCATCCCACCCCACAAACGGCATCTGCATCCGTAGTTTAGCGATGGTCAATGAAATGCGGTTGGACACGTTCTCGCATGTCAATGCACTCAAAGTGACATCACAAATTTTCCTTCCTTCATTGGCAAAGAGAATTCGGTCATCACCATCGTTGCAAAGTTGTCGAGCAATCATGCCGACCGCATAACACTCAGCCTCCGCGGTGTAATATACATCGGGATCATGGTGTCTCCTGTTTTGGATATAAAACAGTTCCGGCGCCACCCAAAACTTCTCCTTCCTCAATTTTTCCTTCGCTTCTACGGTTTCCGTATGCCATAGCGATAGGACATCCTCACCCGAATGCGTTGCACATCCCCAATCGCACACCCCAATCTTGAGGCTCCCGTCCGATTCCCAATGCAACATAATGTTGTCAATGGATAGATCGTTGTGTTGCACATTTGCAGCGTGCAAAGCCTCCATGATCCATAACAATGCCCAAGCCAACTTTACCCTCTTCGCCCGGAACTTTTGGACTTGGTCATAGAGTTGCCATTCGGTTGCGTCCATTGTCAAAATGTTGGCATTTGGGCGGTGGGCTCTATCCCGGATGAACATCTCTCGTAGAGTGCCCCCGTTCCACCATAGTGTATAGCCCGCATTGGACACACTGTTGATTAACCAAAACTTGATGAAACCTAGATGCGTGCTCTTTAAAACGCATGCCTCCGCACTTACTTGGATACGAGCTTTTTGCCTATCCGACGTCTTTGGGGTCTTTTCAGCCCACGTAATCTCCGGTGGGAGACGATCGTCGCCCTCGATCCTCACCTTCCTCACCTCCCCGTAACCCCCCACCTTCTTTATGCTCTTCAAACTCACGACATTTGCCGTATCGGGAATCCACAATAGTTGGCATGGGCCCGACACCCTTAGCCACTTCTCCAATTTCTCCGCCTTCCAAGGAATTATTTTGGAGGCCGTCTTGGACAATCCTTTGGCCACGGGATCCCACCACAAAAATATTTCCCGGATTCTTACAGCTCGAGGGCTCAACACCTCGCCTGTTTCGCCCTCCGGGAACATGTTCTCAACCAATTGCTTGAGGTTGAAAATACCATTTTGGGCCTTATTCTTCACCCATGAATCGAACCCCGCAAGATTCCTATCACCGCTAAACTCGGGGCCATCCACTTCCTGTCGAATAGCAACCTCCATGTCCCTTTTAATTATCTCAACCCTTTTGTGTTTCGGCTGCTCCAAAAAACGGAATTTGATGCCGGCCTCCCCATTCCTTAAATACCAGTCAACTATGGCTTGGTGGACCTTTGCCGTTATCGCATCCGAGAATTTTACCCTTGGTTTCCCGCTCCTACTCGACGACCCTGAGGCCGCGGAAGCCCCTCCTTGGCTGCTCGTAGGGGCACCGGCATCTGGGCGGACGGGAACGGTAGTATCTGAACGGGGGGTAATATTGGCTCCCGTTCCCGAAGCACTTCCTGATCCCACATCGGAATGTCGTTGCCGCTTAGGGGGCCGTTTGTGCATCCTGCCGGGTGCATCCGGCTCGTCCTCCGGCATCCTCCAACTTCGATCCTCCATCGTGTTTAAAAACACGCTATTATTGTGTTCACAAACACAACTCAAATGTGTTCACAAACACGGCCGTATTCACACCGCTCCACCGCAAAAAATCGGATCCAAAATTGGCAAGAGTTTGCACCCTAAACCAATCTTCCAACCGCCCCCTAGGCCCTCTCAAAACATTACGCAAAGGATGCTAGGCATGCTTAGTCCCAATGTCCCGCTTGAGGAGGGGTGGTTGAAAAATGATGTCAATGAGGCCTCCCCACTTATATATATAGGTTGGGTGGGCCTCACACCGACGGTACGACCGGACGCCGCGCCCTTGGATCCTGACCGTTGGACCGTGCATCATCCAACGACCAGGATGGATGCGACGATTGGTCGACTGCTATACGGCAGTCGACCATGCAGTTGACTGCCAGATAGCAGTCGACTCTGGATAAGGCAGTCGACAATTAGCAGTCGACCGCGGCGTCGACTGCTATGTGGCAGTCGACGTGTGGGCCGACTGCATTTAGCAGTCGACTGCGGGGGTCGACTGCCATGTCGACTGCTAGTTTGCAGTCGACTGCCACGTCGACTGCCAAGCAGCAGTCGACCCCCGATGTTGACTGCGAATGGCAGTCGATGTCGCAGTCGACCGCCACATCGGCTGCAAACTAGCGGTCGACTGCGGGGGTCGACTGCCATGTCGACTGCTAGTTTGCAGTCGACCCTGGAAGTCGACTGCCACGTCGACTGCCAAGCAGCAGTCGACCCCCGATGTCGACTGCGAGTGGCAGTCGACGTGGCGGTCGACTGCCATGTCGACTGCTAGTTTGCAGTCGACCCTGGAAGTCGACTGCCACGTCGACTGCCAAGCAGCAGTCGACCCCCGATGTCGACTGCGAGTGGCAGTCGACCCTGGAATTCGACTGCCACGTCGACTGCCAAGCAGCAGTCGACCCCCTATGTCGACTGCGAATGGCAGTCGACGTGGCAGTCGACCGCCATGTCGACTGCTAGTTTGCAGTCGACCCCGGAAGTCGATTGCCACGTCGACTGCCAAGCAGCAGTCGACCCCCTATGTCGACTGCGAATGGTTGTCGACGTGGCAGTCGACCGCCATGTCGACTGCTAGTTTGCAGTCGACCCCGGAAGTCGACTGCCAAGCAGCAGTCGACCCCCGATGTCGACTGCGAATGGCAGTCGACGTGGCGGTCGACTGCCATGTCGACTGCCACGTCGACTGCCAAGCAGCAGTCGACCCCCGATGTCGACTGCGAGTGGCAGTCGACGTGGCGGTCGACTGCCATGTCGACTGCTAGTTTGCAGTCGACCCTGGAATTCGACTGCCACGTCGACTGCCAAGCAGCAGTCGACCCCCGAAGTCCGCTGTGAATGGCAGATATTGGACCTCCCCCCCTCCAAACATAAACAAATTGCTTTTGCAATGGATCCTATAGCAGATTACTCTAAATACTTTTAATATCATAGCATCTTTTATATTTAGTGCACGTTCAAACGTCGGGACTATAAAGGGTTCACCGCTCATTAGCATTCATCATTCCCCCTCGCTCTAGTTGGCCTTGATTGCCTTTTGGCATTCGTTGCAAGTGGAGAGAGGTAGTAGGTTATATTGGGATGGGCACGCGAAACGAATAGAAGCCTTGGTTTGTGCCCAAGGAGTGGACTCCAACGTCCAAGAAGGTCGAGTGCAAATTTTGCGCGTTGGAATTAGTTTATAGGAATGACCGCATGGTTGCCCATTTGGAATACCAAAAAAATGACGGCAAGATGCGGGGGGTGGCATTGTGTCAACGTCATGGGCCGATTGTAAAGTCTTTATTTTCGAGGTGCGGCGGATCGTGGCCGCCAATTCCGGATGACTTTGTGGACGAGTGCGTTGAGGACGGGGGAGAAGCTGTGGTCGGGTCCCAACAACAAGCGTCATGCGGTGCATTGTCGAACGCGAACGGAAGTCAAACCGCTCCACCATCGCCCGCACCGTCAGTGGCAAGGGAGTAGGTGTCCGGGACGACTCCCGAACCCCACCGACGTTCCCAACGGCAAATGGGACTAAAAGAAGGGTTGCAAAATTCGACAAAACGAGACTTGGATACAAAATGGTCGCAAGCCTTTTATGAGGCTAATATCCCCATTAGTATTGTCCGCCATCCCGCGTTCATCCAGGCCGTTAAGGCAACCGCCGAGGCTAGAATTATGTACAAACCCCCAACATACCATGCAATGCGCAAGAGTTTACTTGACGATGCACGGTTCAATACACAAAAAATCGTAGACTTGAAGACAACATCATCCATCCACAAATATAGGTGCACTATTTGTTCGGACGGATGGGAGAATGTTGTCCACCGCCCTTTAATGAACGTCATGCAAATTTGTCCGGCGGGCGACGTGTTCCTTGGTTCCATCGACACCACCGGTAGCACAAAGGATGCCGCCTACGTGGCCACCGAGGTCAAACGCTACATCGTTGGAGTGGACCCCACAAAGGTTGTTCAAGTTTGCTTCGATAATGCGGCGGCCATGAAAACCGCGGCGAGCAATATTAGCCGGGAATGGCCACACATATATTAGCAAGGGTGTGCGGCGCATTGTTTGAACTTGTTGTTGAAGGATTGGGGTAAACAACGATGGGCGAAGGACGTCGTAGACAAGGCGAAGGACATTGTCAAATACATCCGGGCCCACCAATGTCCGACGGCGGTCTTCCTCACCTACTCGCCCAATTTGGGCTTGAAGATGCCCGGGTCCACACGATTCGCCACCAACTTCCTCATGATTGACCGACTTCTAAAGGTGAGACATGCTTTGGAACAAACGGCTATTCATCCCGATTGGACCGCCTACGTGAACAAATTAAATAGAGGAGGCGATGATCGAAGGAGAAGTGCAATGGAGGCACGTCAAATCAAGACAACGGTTAATGACGACAATTTTTGGACAAGTTGCGATAATTACCGCCACATGTCGGAGGAGGTGTTGAAAGCATTGAGAGTATTTGATGGCGTTGAACCGGCAATGGGCAAGGCTTGGTTGACCATGAAGAACTTGGAGAAACATGTGCTTAGCCTAAGGAATCCTCCTTTCAACCTAGCACACAACCTCGCTACCTTGGCCGAAGAAGATTTCTACAGCCGGTGGCGTATGATGACCACGGACCTACACCATGCCGGTGCAATCTTGAATCCTTATTTATTGGACGACAACGTCGTCCACGAAGACGCGGCCGTTAAATCCGGATTCTTGGACGCCATGAGGAGGTTGACCACGGGCAAGGACGGTCATTATGGTCGGTTTGTGGCCGAATTTCAAGCATTCAAAGAGCGTAGGGGCGCGTTCGCCAATATGCCCCTAGCTATGGAAGCCAACATCCCACCCCACGAGTGGTGGGATCTCGTGGGCGAAGGTGGCACCCACTTGGCCCCTTTGGCAAAGCGAATATTGGCCCAAGTGTGCTCCTCTTCGTCTTGCGAAAGGAATTGGAGTAGTTATTCGTTTGTGCACAACAAGACTAGGAACCGGTTGAGTTCGGCGAGGGCCGAAAATTTGGTGTACATTTATACCAATTCACGGTTGGCACGGGAGAGGGTTGATCGGGACTCGGCCGCATGGTATCTAGTGAACATGATGTCCGAAGACTCCGACTATTCGGCCGACGAGGATATAAATGGTGACCCCCCCGCGGGACCCGGCGGGGATTCCTCGGGGCCTTCGGACAACGAGAGCGATGGGAGACATGGTGGAGGGAATTTGGGCCTTGACAACCACAATGATCCGTTTGCATACGATGGACTTGACGCCGAGGACGATGATGATCTTCACATGTGGGCCAACATAGCCGGTCGGGAGTTTCTCTCCACTACGCATATGCGTCCCGCTACGCCGACAACTACAATACCCGATGTACCGGTAGACATTCAACCCGTAGTGGATGAAGATGTAGTGGCCGAACCACATGTGGATGAAGCTCTTGAAGCGGCTCCGAACCGGATGGACATGGACGAAGTCCCACCACATGCTTCCCTCATTCATCCACCGACGGATGTTGTGCCCACTCCTATTGTGCCGACAACATATGCACAACCCATGCAAACTACACCACCCTTTCCCGAGCCCCACGGAGAAGGCACGTCCAATGTTGTCCTTAACACTAGTCCATTGCGAGGTATTGGGCAATGCCCGGCCGTTGCGCGAGCACCGGAATCCGACTCGGATGATACATTGGCGCAACATATTGCGCGTCGGGCCCCAACAATACCACGCATGGGCTCCCGGTTGGTTGGTGCCACCATCGGCATGCGCGCCCCATGCCCCACACCGGCTAGGCCACACCCCCTAATATTGCATTGACAAACTTTGGTTGGACCACGAGAGGTCAAAAAAGAAAACGACAAAGGGATGTGCGAGAATGGAGGACTACCGGGGCCACCCCACTTGCACGTCCACAAACTGACGGCGTTATGGATGCAACGGGTTCAAGACCAATGGTATCGATTAGAATGCCAAGGGCTGGCACACGGCTTAGTCGAATTTCCGGCCCGGCAATTGATGGCCACGAGTCCGACGCCCGAACAGATGACAATGCCAGCACGGACGATGAATCCGGCGTAGGCGAAGCTCCCGATGATAGTGATTACCAAGCACCGCCCCCAAGGGTAGCTGTGGGAGGGCCACGCAGGACAAGGAATTCTATTCCTCAAGACAACGATAATGCCCCTTCATGAATGAATATTTATAGTAATGTCAAATGTCCTATGGTGTTCAATGGGTTTAGTTGTATTGGTGATCAATTTTTGTAATATCTATTTTTGGGTATGTTTGTTGAAAAAATAATGTGAATTTCAAATTTGTATGTTGGATGTTGACTATAAATTGAGCCTACATGTATGATGTAGGGTTTAGGAAATGAATGTCCAATGTGCACTAAGGTTAGGACTCAGGAGTAGAACACATGGAATTGATTTGTAATGCCAATAGGCCCTATGTAGTGTTGCATTTTTTATTCTATAGGTCGGAGGCGGCATTATAAAATAGTTTTAAGAATATTTAAGACTATTTTTATGTTTTTATTATTGAAAATCATCGAAGACATCAATCCGTGAGGTCCTTTATGGCAAATCATTGTCGAAAACATTCCCCTCTTCTAGGATTAGGTCATCGAGCTCTTCTCCGCCCAAATATTGATCCAAGAATGATGACATTGTAAATGCAGACCACCATTCACGACTTGTCCGATGTGCCATGTGGGGCGTTATGTATTCCAATATTTGCCAATTTGTGTGGCAAATTGGCAATGCTCAAGGCTCAAACATTGCCATTGAGTTTGAATGTACTAATGCTATATGGTAATATGGAACAATTGTCAAAGTTGAGCGTGTCTATATTTGCCCTATTGCCATGGATTGGCTATAGTCGTGAACTTATAATAAAAAAAAATTAAAAATGCCGTAGAAATTTGTCGAGGATTTTAAAATGCATTTTAAATGTGTATTTTAAGATAAAGTAAAAATAAATGCACCTCTAGCCCTATGTCATGTGGGAGGATGAAATGAATGTCCAATGTGCACTAAGGTTAGGAGTAGGACATATGGAATTGATTTGTAATGCCAATAGGCCCTATGTCATGGGCGAGGATGGAATTAATGTCCACACACACACACATATATATATATATATTGCAAATACCCCCAAATATATATATATATATATAGCGCATACATATAGAACATACGGTATACCGGGAACCCACATATATATTGCACATACACATACATATTGCAATTTGCACGTACACCCATACATGTTAGACATACATATTGCACACGGGTGTAGCTAATAAGGAAGTTATCATTTGTTTAAATAGCGATCCACTTTTATTTCACATTACGGATCATATCTTTTACATAGTGCGATTATATCCACTAGGCCTAAACACATATACAATGTGTTTGCTATGATTAAATCGGCGAACTATATAGAACATGAACCGCTACATCTACATAGAAAAATTATAATGTCAATAGTCGCTCCGAAGGACAAATCCAAAAGTTGGTGCATCAACGATATTCGGCAGAACGTTTGTCGACTTGAAGCCAATATTCTCCATTCTCCACAAGCATATCCCGCAAGTATTCAAGTTCCATTATGAAAATATCGTTGAGCCGAGCATGCTGAACTTGCCATCGAATTGGGATGGCAATGCGTTGCGTATGGCTGAACATGAAGAGGTTCAGTCGGAACGCTCGCAACAATTCGGCGAGCTCCGAAGTCCCTCTCACGCCCCTAAATCGATGCCCCATTGGTATGTCTACGTCCCAAATCGACATACGCAACGCATTGTAGACTTCTCCCATACCAAAATGTTCCCGCCAAGCTTTGTTAACTCCCATGTATTTAAAAATACATATGAGAGTTAAAAAATTCGCCCTCACTTCACACCCCCGCCCATACTCTCCTCGGTGATATGGCTCCAAAATAGGCTCTAGGACCTTCGGCAATATGTGCTCCCCCACAATTTCCGCGGTCAATCCGGGTAAAATGGTCGACGGTGCCATGTTTGGCACAACCCTGAAATAGCAGCTTCTCCGCTCCTTCTCCCTTTGTTCTCCGTTTGCAAAGCTTGCTAAAACAGGCTATGGCCAATGGAGAACTTGGGAATGAGGGAAATGGGAGGTTGGATTGCTATATATATGCATCATTTGTCATGATTGTATGCATTTAATGCATGATTTGACTAAGCTAACGCTCTTCCCAAACCCTAACGCCTAATTTCAACTGCTGGGCAGCAGTCGATTCGCATATTCGACTGTTGGGCAGCAGTCGACTGTGGATGGTCGACTGCTACACAGCAGTCGACTGATAAAATCGACTGCTGGAAGGCAGTCGACTGTGGATGAATGACTGCCTTCCAGCAGTCGACCATCTTAGTCGACTGCTAGGAAGCAGTCGATTTTATCAGTCGACTGCTGTGTAGCAGTCGACCAGCCACAGTCGACTGCTGGGCATTTATCAATCGACTGATGCCCATCAGTTGATTTACATAGTCGACTGCTATGAAACAGTCAATTTGCATAGTCGGCTGCTGTGTAGCAGTCGACCATCCACAGTCGACTGTTGTGCAGCAGTCGACTATGCAAATCGACTGCTACAAGGCAGTCGACTGTGGATGGTCGACTGCTGTGTAGCAGTCGACCGCCTTGCAGCTTAATTTAGACAACTAATTAGACACACCCGTAACCCAACCTGCCAACTCATTGGATGCCACCCGAGGGCCCACACTGCGATATCCCTATAAAATCAAGTGTGCTACCCACCATGAGGCCACCTTGCCTCGTAGTGATTTTGAGGACCTTGTATGCGTCGCATACATTGCCCAAGATCAACTACGGTGTGGGCAATCCATAGGATTGCGATGGCTGGGAGTGGCAAGATACGGGATGCGGGTGGTTCGTCAAGAAGTATGTATTACAATCCCCGACACGCATGGGGCTTGCCGGACGAACCGGACGAATTTACACCCGAGGTGGTTGCAGAGAACACTCGAAATGAGGACGATTTGCGCAGTGTTTTACGTCCGATTCAAGGGTTCACTGAATTCTATTGGGTTCGACTGCCTAGGAGACAAGTTGATCGTCACCACCGCGGATACTTGGACGCCCAAGAAAGGCCCGCATGCCGCATCGGTTACAAGAAAAAACTTTTCCCATGGCACTTGTTTCAGGACCTTAGCGACGTTCTCACGAAGGGGAAAAATCAATTGTATTTTCGAAAAAACTATGGGACCTTGTGGAGGTTCTACCAAACCATAAAACACTCGGTGCATGACGCAATTCATTGGGGGTTCAACCGGTGCACCGCGCACCAAAAGGAATACCGGGTGTATAGAGAGTACACACTTAGGTCGTCAATGTAAGATTTGCCCACGAATATGGTGAGAGCGTAGTATCAAGTTTGTACTTGCACGTATACTTACGTATGTTGGTAAGTTGGAAATGCGCAATATATGAATTCCCAGCAATATTGCGGTGATGTTTTCCGCTTGGTGTGAACTTATAATCATGCCACATGGAATCATTGTCACAGTTATTTGCATCGATACGTGTTTGATTCAAGTGCAAATGCATGTAGATGCAAAGTCCATGGTTTAATTGGATGTTTGTGGCAACCGATTGTGTGGGCAAACATAAGAAATGATCATTGTGCGACACTTGTTTATTACTCCCAAAATTGATAGTGAACAATAATTCACTTATAAACATTTCCAAAATCATGGTTTTTCCCGCATTGTGTACAATTGAGTATCAAATAATGCCTCCTAGTCCAACGCCTATCTCACAAACACTAGCCAACATTCCTAATCCGGCTCCGAATCACTATCCAATGCAATGGGGGGTCCGCGGCTTGAGCTTGCACCGTTCAGATTTGGTGGCCGTAGTGTCCGGCGCCTCGCCTCACGCCTGCTCTCGGTGGTGGCCCATAGTTCTTGCGCCGCAGTCTCCCGGTCAGCTTGTGCACGAGCGCGCGCGCGGTCTCCAATGTGCAACCCCCTCGCGGCATTCGGATGGCGCAGGACGTCTTGCATGGTGGGGCTAGAGGCCCCGTCACGGATGTCCAAAAGGCCGTTGACGTATTTCCACTCATTCATCCGGATTTGGACGTCCACCTCATTGAAGCTACCCTCTTGTGTAACGGCCTCCTGCCTCTCCAGATCGGCCTCAAAACTTGTTGTGTCCAACACGTGTTCCACATCCCAAGTTGTTTCCTCGCCCGGGACCGGTTCCCGTGGTAATACCCCCACTGTCACATTGCCGTTGGAGTCATACACGTATCCGTGGGGGTGAGGACCTGGGACGTATTCACCCGTCTCTCCGGCATGCCCACCCACAACACGGTACAAAAATGCCCTCAAACCTACGGCCTGAGGAGAGGAGCCGGGGTAAAACTCATGAGCAACCCTTGTGTACATTTCAGGCGTGAAGTTTGTCGGGTAGCCTCGCAGGTCCTTCAAATACCTCCGTGCACGCCAGCTATAAGCAGGAGGATCGCCGTATTCTGCGGGCGGCACACCATGGATTATTGTGTATTCAAAATCGGGAGGCATTCCCCATTGCACTCCGAATTGCTCGTACAACCTTCGATGCAGAGGGGCTTGGCACGTAGGACAACGGCGTGTTTGCAACATGTGTGGCAACAAACAATTCGGGTGGACCATGTGACCGCACGACCCAACGATCCATGCGCCTTCGGGTCCCCAAGGATTGGAACAAATGGGGCACATGCTCCCGTCCTTGATCCAATCGGGGACGCATGGCCACAACAAGGCTGGTCTGGCCGGGGGTATCACGATGCGGGATGATACTGCGGTATCCCATTGGAATTCATCCTCGGGCCTCTTGGTCCACGCAATACTGGGGTAATGGTCGTCATCGACCGGGAGGTTCTCAGGATACATGAAATCCAATGGCGGCCACGAGGTAAAAAGAAGCCGTCGTTCGGGCCATTGTTCGCCGTGGTCCCTATAGTGGGTCAGCTCGTCCATCAATGCCCTCTCACGCGTGGCGAACATGATAGTGGCTGTGACCATGCCCATGTAGTCGTCCTCCAACAACCGGTTCCTCCTAATGACCCGGTCGTAATCAACCCTCATTGCCTCCAAGTTTGTTGTGGGCGACGGCTCCCGCCCTTGTCCATCACTACCAGACATTGCTTGCGGCAGTTGTGGCGCATCAGCCCTCGCAAGTTCAAGGTTGGTCAAACGTGCAATCTCGGCCTTCAACCCTTGGACCTCCTCGGCGTGTGCACGTCGGACCATCTCCAATTCCCGTTCGTGGTCAGATTTGCATTTTGCCAACTCCGCCCTCAACGCCTCCACAACGTCGTTGTCGGCAACTACCAGTGGTGGGGATGGCACCGCCGATGCCATCTCCACATCAACGGGCGAAGATGGAGGACAAACCAACCGGGAACCATGTGGCGGTGTCACGTGGACCCTTTGTCGCCGGCTAGGTGGTTCAACCGGCAACCCTATGACAATGTTGTGCTCGTCCATATTTGACTCGGCGGCCGGTGGAGTCCCCACAATTTGATGATCTGGTCCCGCAAGGAAATCAAAATAAGATCGGACCCTCAAAGGATTCATTGGAGTTTGCCATGCCAATGGAATCGGACGGCCAGCGTTCCGTCCTAGCACGGCACTTGGTATGACCGTGACCCGGCGTGCCTGCCTCAAGTCCGGGCTCGTGCGGGGTATGGTGGACCAGTCGATATCCACTCCCAAAATTACCTCCGCGTAGACCATTTGGCATAACCACATTAGCATATGCCCGCGATCAAATTCCCTCGGTGCACCCCACAAGAAATCCCACACCTCCTTGCACCGTTCTCCAAATATTTGATGGCTCACCTCCCTCCATATGCCATAGCGTTGTCTAGACATCCGTTCAGCATTCGCGCTAGGAACGAACATCCTCGTCAAATGGGTCCACTCTACGTACCTTCGGACCGTGCTATACAACCACATGCCCCTCTCATTTTGCCAGCCGGGATTGGCGAGAATGTTCGGGTCCCGCGCCACCTCCAAATTGATTGGTTGCGGCATGCCCCTCGGCGCATTGCCGCGTCTTCTAGCGCCTGCCGACCCCGGTGTCGCTTGCGGAGTCCCCCCCGGATCCAAATCCCTGCCACGTGGAGGTTCCGGCGGCAAGTTATCTTCGTCTGCCATCGTTGCCCCTAACCCCTAGCTTTGTATGCCTACTATAAATTAAACCTAATATGGTAGCACTTCCAAAATAAGCGCCACCACCCACAATTTTTTTTCCAATCCACTAAATCCAAATTAAGGCCGTTCAAAGTTCAAACTACATAATTAGATGTAAACCACTTTCAAAATAAGTGTTCACATATACCAATTTCCGGTATGGTTCAAACTAACCGCAATGGGGTACAATGTATACCGTATGTAGGTGGGTTGCAGTACAATACAGATAGTAGGCAGATATAGTATACCGTTTGTCCCGTATACGTATTTCAGTACGTATGTCCACCTGTAGCCCTCCAGCTCACCTCTATCTCCAAATGGCAAGGGCTGATTAACAACCTAGGCCCAAATGGAGGGAGGTGGGAGTGAGGGAATGAGGGAAGTGGGGTCCATATATACCCCAAGGAGGTGTCCTTTCGATTAGACGCCCCCTGGACCAACCCATGGACGCCACGTGCCCATGGGTGTCTCTACGCGACTGCTCGTGAGCAGTCGCACCCCTTCGTCGACTGCTATTAGCAGTCGACCATGGGGTGCGACTGCTCACGAGCAGTCGCAACCCATTCAAGTCGACTGCTGGTAGCAGTCGACCATAGGGTGCGACTGCCCACCAGCAGTCGTCCGCACTTTGTCGACTGCTATTAGCAGTCGACTTGGGTTGTCGACTGCAGTTGGGCAGTCGACTTGGGTTGTCGACTGCAGTTGGGCAGTCGACTTGAAGGGCAGACGACTGCTTGTAAGCAGTCGCATCCCTTCGTCGACTGCTTGTAAGCAGTCGCATCCCTTCGTCGACTGCTTGTAAGCAGTCGCATCCCTTCGTCGACTGCTATTAGCAGTCGACGAAGGGGTGCGACTGCCCACCAGCAGTCGTCTGCCTTTCTTCGTCAACTGCTATTAGCAGTCGACGAAGGGGTGCGACTGCCCACCAGCAGTCGTCTGCCTTTCTTCGTCAACTGCTATTAGCAGTCGACGAAGGGGTGCGACTGCCCACCAGCAGTCGTCCGCACTTTGTCGACTGCTATTAGCAGTCGACGAAGGGGTGCGACTGCCCACCAGCAGTCGTTCGCACTTTGTCGACTGCTATTAGCAGTCGACGAGGGTTGTCGACTGCAGTTGGGCAGTCGACTTGAAGGGCAGACGACTGCTTGTAAGCAGTCGCATCCCTTCGTCGACTGCTATTAGCAGTCGACGAAGGGGTGCGACTGCCCACCAGCAGTCGTCCGGACTTTGTCGACTGCTATTAGCAGTCGACTTGGGTTGTCGACTGCAGTTGGGCAGTCGACAGTCCAAGTCGACTGCTAATAGTAGTTGACTTGAAGGGCAGACGACTGCTCACAAGCAGTCGCCCGCCTGTCGTCGACTGCTAATAGCAGTCGAATTTCCATGTCGACTGCCCAAGAGCCGTCGACAACCCAAGTCGACTGCTCTTGAGCAGTCGACATGGAAATTCGACTGCCGTCAGCAGTCGACACACCTATACGACTGCCCTTTAGCAGTCGATTCAGTGTGTCGACTGCCTAGTAGCAGTCGCTGTAACTCGTCGACTGCCCACTAGCAGTCGACACTGTTGACGACAGTTTACCCTGTGTGACGACAGGGTAAACTGTTTTACCCCCCCCCCAAACAGACGTGACGTTTTCAGGTCTGCCGTCACGTCGCTGTCACAGGACGTGACGCGACGTGACGTGTAATCCCTGCCCACACTGTTGATTTTTCAATCTTCCATCTCTAATTCTTCCACTCTTTTAATTTGAACTTCTCTGCATCACATTGGATTGTTTGATTTACTTCCCCTTGAGTTTAGTGTAAGTCCTTTTATGGTGCAAAATGAAACCACAAAAAGAATGTCTCCTCCAAAAAAAGCTCCTACGAGGGGAGTGGAAATGCACGAACTAGGACTGATTTCAATTTAATGTACTAGGCAAATAATGGCCAAATGTAAAACCCTATGATCGTATATTTATTGTTGGTATTGTATTAAAATGGTGTGTGAAATATCGCCATTATAACAAATCTGAGCATGTTGCTTCTTAATCCACTAATAGCTATGGGTGATTGCAGAAGACACTTGTCCTATTTTGTGAAACCCTATGTATGCTCATTTGGTTTTTGGCCCTAACTTTTGTGTTTGAACTCTGAATGCCTTAAGGTTTGTCGGAAAGGTATTCCTGACTATGAAACAGCTATCTTAGTTTCCTAGTAATTCTTGAAAACAATTTACTATCCAAAAATACGTCCAAAATTTATGCCAAGGACTCCCATTTGTTAATTTGCAGGTTGCTAAAATTATTGAGTACTTGCTTTGAGAAGTTACTTCGCAGAATTTCGAAACATATTAATTTCATTTCTTTTTAAAATAGGGATTATAAGATTACCCAATACCATAATTGTAGAAATTTCCTTAAAATGTTATAAATTAGAATATGGTTGATGATCCATTGTTTTTGAAGGGCATAATTGTAAGTATATTTTTTTCTATAGTAGAATCCCCGGGGAGTGCACTAAAAGTTAGGAATAGGAATACACGTGAGTGCATTTTAATAGCATACCCCCTACAATACTTGACCTTGAAATAGTTTTTAAATTAAGATTTTGTAGGTGCTAAATCATTACGTATATATCTATCATTTGGTGTAAATTTCAGGACCAAAAGTTTTTTAAATCTTATTAAAAAATTATAGAAGTTTGAACTGAAATGTGTTGTTTTTCGCTTCAAAAATCAATTTAAAAATATTTACAAGTGAGTATTTTTTGAAATTTATACAACAAGAACTTTAGATTGTGTTTAACAACTTCATATTATTTTAACAAATTTTAAATGACTTTTTAGTACATACATAGGAGGGTCGAAAGTACGCACTCACGTGATTCCTAGTCTTAGCTTTAAGTGCATTCCCCGAGGTAGAATCATACTTGAAAGGCTTGGCCACTTTATAGTTAAACATTAAAAAAATTAGCTTGAAGGATAGTAGGTATAAATCATTCCAATCATGAATATCATAAATGTTACTTCTCTTGATTTTGAAAACACTTAGGGTTTAAATGAAATTTATAATGAAGTTGAAAGTACAATTTGTCAATAAATGTTTTAGTGTGCTCTTATCTTCTATAACTTATTCATACAGTATCCAAATAATACATATTTTAGTGTGCTAGAATCCTCTTGCAAATGGGGAAAAGATGCGTATTGTTTTCAGTGGTAATAGTCCCCCACAAAATCCTTAAGCTTCATGTTCAAGTCCACTCTCAACATCCTCACCTATCACAGCAATCATTAATCCATTATGTAAGTTCATGTGAGGACAACAAAATTTGGTGCCCAAAACAATTGCAAATATGAAGTAGGCAGTGCTTCTAACATACCTTGTTAGGAGTAGGCAAGAAGTTGGCTTTCAGATCTTTGTCCACAATGTCCAGGGTTTAATAAAAGTACAATGAAAGAGAATGAACTATTGGTCCATCAGATTGGTTTATGAACTATTGGTCCAGCAGATACCGTCGAGGCTTATGCAAGCAAAACCACTGGGCGATATCTGGAAGTAGTTGACAAAAAAACTTACTTTGCGGTCGTCCCACGCAGTGAAGGAGCATGAGTAGACTAAAGTCTCTTTGCGGTTTTTTAGCATGTAGTCTCCTGGAAAGCAAATCCGCACCCAAGTGGTGTAGTGACATCACTCTACAACCCCCGTGGTGGCACTACATTCGGTCGGAGGTGGACTTCGGGCAGGGCATGTAAGTGTTATTCTAGAATTAATGGCTGTTCAAAATTAATGAAGGTGCGTTTCGATTGGGAAATTTGCGAACTCCCCTTGTCTTACTACTGGATTTGGTCCTCAAAACAAATTTCGTTTTTAAGGCAGGCTTGTGATGGAGGCGTGGGGGAACCCATCTGGCGGCGCCTCTCGGTGTGGTGTATAGTTCGAAGGACGCGACCCCCCTTCCCAGGATGGAGCACACACGGCATCGAACTCTTTTGTCCTGCAATTCCACCAGGTAAGTGAAATCGATACCGCAGCCATGGTTTAGGGTTTTGCTTGTATCGACCATTGTATCTCCAGTGGCGCTTAGGGTTGCGGTTCCCGTCGTCCGTTGTTGGTGAAAATATTCCCTTGTTGTTGTAGCTCAGAATGTCGAATTCCATCGCCTCGAATGTAGTGGAGACAAGGGAGAGTTTAGATGAATATGTGCAGTGGGTTGTAGATGCTAGGGGCCCTCGTCGTCGTCTACGCTTGGATGTACCACTGCACGAGGCAATGCGACTCGTTGTAGAAGACGCGAGAGCTCGCATAGACGCTTGGAGTGAGCTCAATAATTTGCCAAAGGGACTTGCCCTGGTCCCAAAAAACAATCACCTACAGGAGAGAGCCAGGAAACGCCGCCCATCGGAACCTGTGCCAGTGAAGCATGATAGTTTGATGGACGCCCTACCTAAGGAGGTCGTTCTCGGTAAGCTATGGCCCCTTCTCGTGTACGGGACCTCAGCAGTGGAGAATTTCCAAATTTGTTGTTGTCTGCGACCCGTTTGCAAAGGGTGGAAAACATTCATCGAGACCACGAAGGAGTGGGAGAAAGGATTGGAATCGTGGACAGCAGGTGAGGGAAGGGTGATTTTCTTCGCCGACCCTGACCCGTACGCTAGCCCCCGATCCGAGACCAGCGAGGAAACAGACGAGGAGTGGGTGCTTCATAATTCTAGAGATTCAGAGTCAGATATAGAGTAGAGGGACACGACTTTCGGCTTAATCTTGCTCTTCACTCAGAAGACCATGATAAGCAGTGTTTCCACTTCTCCTTGGACGAATGATTGTAATGTGCCTGGCCCTGAGGGTCAGTATTAATTTACTGGGTGTAACCCGCATTGACCATTGCCCAACCTTCCCTGAATAGTGCCGTTGAGGCAGCTCGCCCAACACGGTGGGTTAGGTGGGTCCATAGTTGTCTGGAAAGCTGCAATTTATGATATTAACTCCCCGTGTGTCCCAAGACGTAACGAGCAATGATGCGATGCAGGGGACACGGAAGGGGGAGGAGAAATTTTCCGTCCCAAACCTAGAACAATGAAACGCGCCGCACACAACAGTGAGTTCAGTCGCCGTCGTATGCAGGTGTGTCAGCTTAACCCTTAAACATCATTCCTCGCCACCAACTGTTGATGTGGGGCTGCGTCGCAGGTGAAACGGTGGTGCTGCAGAAGCAATCGGTGACAAAACGAGGGAGACCGTCCACAAAAACAGATGTGACGAAGCCCCCATTACTGCAGAGTGCGGTGTTGAGGATGGCCGACCCAAACACTCTGGCAGCCTCTGTGGAAGCGGGACAGCGCCCACGCCGCGCCCGAAAGCGTCCCTCGAAGTTCCTCGACTACATACCGCCGGCAGAAAATAAACCGCGCGGAGAGGAGGCGCGTTAATTATTTGTTACGTATGTATACCTCCCGGGCTCATGTTCATGTCCCTCTATGGACTACTTTATAACATGTGTTGTTGTTGGTGCAGTGTGGACCATTGAAGCCCAACAAGGCTGTATGGATTCTACATCCGGACCACCAGAACAAAACCATTGCCCTCGACAGATGTGGCCCCCATTGGCGATCGTACAAAAATAAGTTTGTCCCTAATGTGAAAGGGGTCTCCTGGGAGCACGAGATGCAGCAAGTGACTATTGAACACATATACCTAAAGTGGGCGCATACGAAGGTATTGTACCCCGACCATTAGCGCGAAGGCATAGTGACGATTTTGGATGCAATGACAGGCGAGTTTGCTGAGGACGCCACTATATTATGGGAGACTCGATACCTGAACTTTGTGGAAGTAAGCACACCTAATTAAAGGTCAGTTTTTCAACCCATTGTCTTCAGTGCCTGCTGGTGGAGACCGTGTGGGATATTGTTGTGTGGCTGGTAGTGATGTCCGCGCCTTGGAATATGCATTTGTGGATGCATTCACAATTTGATATTCGGCGCATGACATAGATGTGGTGGCCTGAACAATGAAGTCTTTGTCTTGTGGCGTCCATGTGTCTGTAACTAGCCGGTACATGACGCTGTTGTGAATGCAGATTCTTGACACAACCATCATGCGCGCGGATGAGACGACGCAACCCAAAACGCCGCGCTAGAATATAGTGCACGAGCTGGAAACTTTAGTCAAGGATGCACTGAAGAAGTCAGCGTGGTCATTTTAGAGAAAGCAATGAAGGTGAAAGGGGTGCAGAGTATCGCAAAAACCTGCAACTGAAGAAAAAAGTTGTCATGTAATCAGACCAATATGGGCCATGACCAAGGCAATTAGCAGGGTGCCTCTGGTCTGCCTCATAGATGGCAGGCCTTCTGTCTATACATGATATTTGTATGTGAGTAGTCCACTTGTTGATGTATGTAATAGCTCTCAAGGCTGGTCAAAACTAAACAGTCATTGCAGCACGGTGTGCGCATGCTGCTGTAGGTGATATTAGGAAGTCGTTGCATACGCAACATCACTGTAAATTTATTAGTGCAAATAAAACCCGGGTGGATTCGCTTCGAAATTTATCTGACGCAGTGGATGTGGTTACCTCCCATTTTTTCATCCGGCCACTTCTTAGACCGTGACGCACAGTAATCTCATCGAAGGAAATAATCCGCGATCGATTAATCACGCACATGAGAATTGCAATAATTATAAAGCGCAGTATTTCAATGCCACGCGTCGTTATACCATAGGCGGACTTGAAGCGAAACGACGTCCAGAATGGAGTGTGCATCTTTGCTGAGGACGTCGATGAACCAATCCCGACCTGCGTAACTCCACACACCGCACGGCATGTCACCCCGATGTTTTAACCCTGCAGTCAATCCGCCAAAGCCCGTAGCTCCAGGTCAGCACTCCGTGTCCTCAACATTGTGCGCTGCGAGTCCACGTATCCTCAGCAGATCATCAACCACAAACATCGCACCCTAATCCACGATCGAAGGGCTCCTCTTGTAAAGAACCGTCGTCTTTGCCTGGGCCCACGATTTGTTTTTTGTGATTCTAAGCACTCAACAGTTGTCGAGAACAGTGGGAGCGCAGATTGCCCGATGCCGAGTGGGTTCTGTGTCGCCTAGGCCGCTTTTTAACTATATTAGACAGTGAGGAGCGACGGCAATGGATCTTCTAGTGGACACAGACATTCCACGTGAGCCAAAATTGCAACAAATTTGAGAAAAGAGATGAGAAAACCCCTCAAGAAGACTTAATCAAGCCAATACCTGTTGTTTTGATGATTTGCACTCCACATTCTATCCCTTAGGCGGCATGGAGTTTAGTCCAGGCTAACCTACAACCAAGATTGCGAGAAGAATTCAAAGCATTCCCATTAAATTGAGAGAGCTAGGTCTTGACACTAGGGCCCAAGTGTATGCACACTATTTTGGGTCCTAGGTGGAAAGACCTTCACTTTTGCTTCTAGCCCAAGAAGAGTAATCTTAAGGCAAGGTAGATGGGTCTTATATGGTTACATTTTCCAACTAGCCCACTTCATTTGAGATATGAAACCGCGACTAGTATGAGATGGTTATTGACAAATTCAAGTCAAGCCCATCGCCACTTTCTTCATAATTTTCGGAGCTCATATGAATATCTTTCCGTTATCAAAGTGAAAATTCATGTGCTCATTAAATGGTCATATAGGCACCCCAATTATGTTGTCTATTGAGCCTAGAATGGTTATCATATTTTGAGGATGTAATCCAATGTTTTTTTTGATGTGTAGTCCTTGAGCCACACCTAACCACATACTGTAATTAGCTGTCCAATTAAGAATAGTAACCGAAATAGGGTTGTCTACTTTATGGAGAATCAAAATAACCCCTAAATGCCTACGAAGCCAAAAAGTGGTTGCATGGGTTTTTCAAATATATTTGTCTCGAGGCCAACTTGGTTGTTGTTTTTTTCAATCTTGTATTTCAAAGTAACAAAGTTCTAAATCATCTCAAAACAAGTCATTTGAGATTATAATGAGGACTATTTATTCATCTCAATTTAATGTTTGAGAATTTAAGTAGATACATACAAAAATAACAATGCATATGAGACAAGCATCTTATGTAGGCAGTTTCAAATCTTAGAATGGAATATCTATTTTTTTAAATAAATTACGACAAGCTTGAAATTTTCCATTGTCAAAAAATTCACTGTGAATTTTTAATTTTCCATCAATTTTGATATTTCTTGAAATAAGAATATGCATTGAAGCCGCCAAGGTGAGAAAACATTTGTTGCGCCATAGAGATATGCACACATTGCAAAACATAATTTTGGGAGAAGAAGATTTGAGAAGTGATGTGGTCCAATAATCACTTTGAATTTGTATTATTCCACAAATAGCAAAGTGTGTTTGGAACTAAACAATTGGTGTCGACTACAAGAGATGCAATCCATATTTAGAACTAATTTATGCACTTGTATCATGGGGTCAAACAAAAGAAGTGCACGTCTACAATTTCATTATGTCCAAGACTCATCCATAAGCCTAGGTGTATTTACAACCTAGTCAGTCAGATTGACATTTAAGTATATTTGGACAAACCACTTGTCTGAACATAATAAGTGATATGCACTTGTGGGGGCAAAAACATCAAATGACAACAACAAAAGTAACAACACAAAAATCACAACCTTCAAATGTTTGTATTCCACGTTTGCCAACCAACATATTTGTATAGTTTGTGATCTAGTGTAGGTCCAAAATTCATGCATAAAATTAAATATACTTAAATCCTAGTTCTACTTACTTGTTGTTTAAAAACAATCATGAGATGGTGTAGAACTTTATTGGTTTCAAGTGCATGGGAATATATATATATATATATATATATATATATACAAAATGATTTTTGTCTTTTGTAAAATAAATTCGAGAAATGCTTGCAAACCGCTTTTTGGATCCTGAGACATTTAGGCATTAATGTAATAATGTCAAAAAGTTTGTGTCCGAAGAATGACCTAAATTCTACGAGCTTATATGAGCTTCAAAATAAACTTTGGAGCATAATTCTCTTTCGGATCAAAACAAAATCGAATGAGACGTGCACCAATTAAACCTAAAACATTACATTACTTCCATGCTAGGTAAGTGGGGGGTGCATTGGATGAAGATGTGAAAACATAATAAAGGGTTGAACCTCACAATATTTTTTATTCTTAAGACTAGGTGTTCCTTGGACCGAGGTGCCCTTAAGGGCCGGGGATTCGTGGCACTCAAGTATAATCATCCATGCGGATGAAAAAAACGCAGGAATCATCTAAATGACTATTTTTAGGCATTTTGATTCCGAAAATAGAGTCAAAGGCCCCGAATTAGTCTAGTGATGTCACATTCAAATGAATCGGCCCTCAACCCCATAGGGGGGCTTTTTTTATTGGAGCCACTTCATCCACGATATCTTGGATGGATGTTCCTTAGTGAGTGCCACGAATCCCCAGCCGCCCTTAAGGTACTGTATGTGGGCATCACACTTTTATTCATACATTCATATTTGAGTGGTGTGTGTTTAGATGTGGATCAAGTGTGAATTTAAGAACAAACACCAAATGGAACATATTCTTAAAGGATATAGGACTAATTGCTCAAATTTTGTTAACCATTCTCTGCCCAATAGTCAACATAGTTGTGTGTGGGGGTGTATATGACAATTTAATGAGCTCAAGATTCTTCACTTTGATAATGAATAAGATACTCATGTATGAACTCCAAAATTTACGAGGCAAATGGCTATATACATAATTTGGAATTGGCAATCTTCTTGCACTAATTGTGTGTTTTGCATCCTATGAGAAGTGATTGCAAACCTAAAACATGTACATGTAAGGCATGCTTGCCTCAAAGCCGGGGGGGGGTGGACTGTTCATACCACAAATGAACTAAAGTGAGTGTAAAAAGGGGTGTTATTTGAGGCATTAATGTACATAGTATACATAAGGGGGGGTATTGTTATTCTTTAAAAAAGCTAATAGTTTTTTCCAAAGTAAAGGAAGATGTACAAAACGGGGCCCTAAGGTTTAAAGAAAAGATTGACAATTGATGCGCTACACTAAATATTGTATACAGTGTCATATGGTATATTGTATCATTGTGGCGACTTTCTAAGGACACTTCTTATGAATAAGTTTACATGTATTGTTATCCCAATGTACTTTTAGTTCATCCACTGCCCAATTGTTGAAACAAAGTTTGATATATTTTGCATCCTAACATTATTGTCATAAATATTTTCACGGGTGATTGAAATTTGGATGAAAAATCACTTTGTAAGTGATAGTATTTGCAACATTGTAAATCTATAATGCCCAAATCGTTTACAAGGAATGACAAACAATGTTAGGACACGGGGAGGTCACTATTGGAGTTTTGTTAAACCACGTGAGAAAAATATAGGGTACTCTTAATTCAATAAAGCAAAAAATTATCCAAATTTTGGAATTACCATAGCTTGGATAAATTGACCCATACAATATCATATCTAAAGTAGGGTAGGTGAAAAGTATAGGTGGTATTTACTTCTTATAAGTAAAGTAGGGCATGTAATATTTGGATGAATGGAGAATTTATGTGAGGTTGAACGAATGTATTTGGATTGGATGAGAAATTGCCTCAATTGACTAAAAAATCATCAATTTAGAAGTTGGCATTGGATATCATGGTTTAGGGCCACTTCACACACGAGCCAAGAGCCATGACCATGAAATTGTAAGAGCCCAAAAGAAGTGTCCAAAGGTTGTCCCAAGACACTTCCAAAATCATCTATGTAGAGCGGTCACATGCCCTCAAGTGTAGTGTGAAATCATTTGTGACAGACCCTAAACCAAATGCTATTTCAAGGAATTTTCTATTCAACTATAATTTCTTCAACAATTAAACCTGCCAAGAAATGCAACAAAGGGAGACCACCCAAGAACAACACCCCAACTTCAGTTTTCCCAAGGAGCTAATAGTAGTATGTAGTGGATTGGGCGGGTTCAAATGATGCAGAGGAAATTTGGCACAAAATGAGAATTATGTAGGCAACCCATTGATCTCCAAAAAAGGGGGCAAGAAGTTGCATTTGAGAAGGGACTGCCTTGCCAACATTTGCATTCATGATGTATTATCTTTCCCCTGCTCCAAGACACCTCAAATTCCACTACGACCAAACAAATTGTAAGTGGGTAGATGCATATTCAATTATGTCAAATGTGATAATGAAGTATGATATGTATTGGTTAGCAAAATTTATTTGCCATCCCGTAGATGCTAAGAGCTTAGATGAATTTGTGGGAAAATCATAGTTGTAAGAATTGCATTGTTGCTTATCAAGGTTGAACACTTGCCCCTTGTAGGCAATATTGTTGGGCATTTTATTCTTTGCATACAATAATGTTGGATATATGACTTATGTTGTAGATTCATTCAACTGTGTTTTTTTAACACATTACTTGAATGTGAGAACCATCTAATTGTTTCTTTTGTTCTAGTTTTTGTTAATGTTTTTGAAGGTAACCACACCAAATTGCAACACTGTAGGCATTAAGCACAATTGTTATTATTTGAAAGTTCTATTAATGTATTGTTTTGTTACAGATCATGTCACCAAAAGTACTCCACCCTTCGATTTCGTCCTAGCCCGAGTGGAATAGTATTGATGACACTTAGCAAACTCCTTCCTTAGTAACTCAATGTATCATTCCAATATGCCTTTGGAATATACACAACGTTAATGACTTATGATTTAACCCCCAAGGCTACATCCAGAACAAATTTCAGAATAGTGTAACTTTCCCATTACTTCTCGGAATGTCCTGAAATTTTATCTGTAACTAGGGAGACAAAGTAAAAAATATCTCACCAATTTGTGAGCCTATCCCATTTTCTGTCCGACAGTTATGACCATTTTGGTGTGTCAGTCTACCCAGATTTCAGAATGTCATAATTTCCTCCCACGGGCTCCAAAGAACTTCAAATTTTGGGAGCAATCACAAAAACTAATTGTTTATGACCCCCTGAAATTTCAAACTATTTTCATTTTTTGCCAAAATGTTATGGCATTTTAAGTCTGCAACTCTTGAAAACACTTCAGAATGATATATCTCCTTCTCATCTACTCGAAATGACTTGAAATTTGTACCACAACTAGGAAACCTAAGAACAAAGCATCCCTCAAAATTTCATGTGTTTCCAAGCCTCTGTCCAGGAGTTATGCCCATTTCAGCTCGAAAATGTAGGCAAAGTTCAGAATGTCATAACTGCTGCTCCAGTACTTCAAACATCCTCAAATTTTGACCATGTTCATATAAACAAGTTGTTTACTAACCCTCTAAATTTCAACGAAGTATCTTCTTCTGCTCGGAAGTTATGCCCCTTACAACCTAGACTACTCAAAGGACCCTCTCATTTACCAACTCTTGAAAACACTTCAGAATGATATATCTCCTTCTCATCTACTCGAAATGACTTGAAATTTGTACCACAACTAGGAAACCTAAGAACAAAGCATCCCTCAAAATTTCATGTGTTTCCAAGCCTCTGTCCAGGAGTTATGCCCATTTCAGCTCGAAAATGTAGGCAAAGTTCAGAATGTCATAACTGCTGCTCCAGTACTCCAAACATCCTCAGATTTTGACCATGTTCATATAAACAAGTTGTCTACTAACCCTCTAAATTTCAACGAAGTATCTTCTTCTGCTCGGAAGTTATGCCCCTTACAACCTAGACTACTCAAAGGACCCTCTCATTTACCAACTCTTGAAAACACTTCAGAATGATATATCTCCTTCTCATCTACTCGAAATGACTTGAAATTTGTACCACAACTAGGAAACCTAAGAACAAAGCATCCCTCAAAATTTCATGTGTTTCCAAGCCTCTGTCCAGGAGTTATGCCCATTTCAGCTCGAAAATGTAGGCAAAGTTCAGAATGTCATAACTGCTGCTCCAGTACTCCAAACATCCTCAGATTTTGACCATGTTCATATAAACAAGTTGTCTACTAACCCTCTAAATTTCAACGAAGTATCTTCTTCTGCTCGGAAGTTATGCCCCTTACAACCTAGACTACTCAAAGGACCCTCTCATTTACCAACTCGTGTTCCGGCAACGTGTCACCAAAAGTACTCCACCCTTCGATTTCCTCCTAGCCCGAGTGGAATAGTTATGATAACACTTAGCAAACACATATACCCAAGAAATATGAACTCAAGTACTACAACTTGAAGCCATAAATTATATTAAAATCATTCACGCCCAAACTAATGCTAACAAGAGGTCAAACCCTCTTCAAGGCCAACTAGCCTTGGCTCCTAACTTCAAAACCATGCACACACATGTGCTCCTATCTTGCTTCCATACACCCACACTTATAACACGTGGGGTGCCAAGGAGCACGAAGGAAAGAGATGATGAGTGAGGGAAGAATGAGGGATTATATAGTGAGTTTGAGGGGGTGAGCACCCTCAAGACTCACGATAAGCCTTTGAAATCTCCTTCTACTTTGTAGGCTCTCATCTTATCTCCTAAGCCTTCCTCCTTCAAATGATCAACAAAGATTCTAATTCAAACATTTAACTAACCTTGGCTTTCTACCTACCACACTTTACCAAGGTATGTCCTCATACTACTTAAATCCACTCCACACAAGCCTAATGCTTCAAACTTAGCTTTTTTCAAGCTTCATTCTTTTTATATTTTTGTGAATAATCATAAATCAACAAAATACTACTTGTAATGTTTTACAAGTGTTAACAACACATGTGGGCATCAATTTGGGCTCACAGATCAACATCAATTTATGTCAATATTGCAAGATTTGATAAATGTATTGTTAGATAGATGAGAACTAAGTTCATACATTTTCGTTGTCAATGATGGATGAGGAGGTTTAGTAATCCATGTAGTTACTGGACCAATTCATATAAAAAAACAATGTTTCATATGTGTCACTATTGCAATTACATGGCAGTGTCAGCCCTTGTTGCAACTTGTTGTGCAAGTAAGTTATAACATTGCCAAAAGAAGAAAAGAACTAAGAAATTTCCTTATAATGTAATAAAAAATAAAACACATTTTTTTTCTACAGTAGAATGGATAACCTTATAGGGATCAACAACGAATTTAAATTAAGATCGATGTCCAATAAACTTACCTTGAGTTCAAGACACCCCTTAATAAACCTTACTTCCAGGCTCAAGGTTGGACCAAAACTTGCAGGTTAGACTTTCAAACTAAGAGTATTTTCTTTGAATATGAATTATTGAGATTTCGAGGGAAAATGATGCCACATCATCACCACTTTATGTTCGAGGAGGAGGGCCTATAGGCCTTTCCCGAAATGCCGCCCTCTGAGGCGGCCACGTCGCCCCAGAGGGTTAGGATTAGGGTTAGTTGTGTATCAACATCCGGGGGCCACAAAATTTGAAGTACAAGTAAGCAGCACAACTCCATTGGGTTGCAGGGCAAGAGCTGGTACTGATATCAATGGTTTTTTTGGGGGGGAGGTGGATTGTGTGTTCTGGCTAAAATTTCCATCCAACTTGTGACAGGAAACCAAATCAGTAGCAGACGAAGGGTTTGAGCGACATTGTTGTAATGGTCGGTCGTAATTCATGGAGGAGGTACATTATTATTGTTTGCTGCGAAATCCAATCCCTGTGAAATGTGTCAGGTTTAGAGTTTAAGTCCAGTCATCTCTATTTCTTCTTTGAAGGTGTTGGAAGCAAAGTAAGCCTCTTCTTTTAGAAGCAACATCTGCTACCCAATTTTCGAATTCAAGAAGATGGGGTGACGGACTTCATGGAATGCAACGAGGCACGGAATTTTGAAGTGATGTATAGGTGTATAGCACCTAAATCTGTGTCCGTTATAAAAAACAAAGTCATCATCTGTTACATCAATTTGATAAACTAGCTAATATCTCCAGATTATTAAGTTTTTGTGTTCAGCCTGTTAGTTGGTACAATTATGGGAGATTTCAGGCAAGTAGTAGTTAGCAAGTCTCTGCGGTTGTGGCAAAGCGACAGATTTGTGCCCACGGAATATCGAGCATCGACAAGTAATCTCCGATTTTCAAAACAAAAGCGCGTAGAAAAGGCTTAAATTCTATTCTTGAAAACAGCCATGCCAGCAGGCTTTAAGATTTTCACAACCTCAAGAGGAGTCGTTTACAAATCATTCGTTGGCCGATTTCGGGAAATCTTGAAATTTCACTGACCTCAAATCGGGAAGTATTTTGTAGAGAGCAATTACAAGACGACAAGAAGGCTTTGGGAAAGAGGAGGGAGATCTAGAGGCAGTTATTGCGACGCAATCGTTCAATCACAGATCATGGCAGGAGAGAACGAACCCAATATTCCGGATCAAGTGGCTCGATTATCAGCTTCCAAATTCACTCGTCTCAAATCAAAACCACACGATCCAAAAAATGGTGAACGACGTAGTAGCCGTTACCTCAAAATTCATCTTTATGGGCCCTAAAGGGTTAGCTGAGTAGCCACACACAATTTGACATGATCTTAAATAGAGGTGAAATATTTAACTAATGTGGGAGCCAATTTTCAACATGTTTCTCATTATATGAGTAACTGGCAGATTTTGTGAAGAAAAAAAACTACCAATTTATGATCACGGTTCCACAAATTGTGGCCAGGTTGTATACGGATCTGTGTTGTGCTCATGCATCATCCATGACAGTATTTCTCCACTTATTCATAAGAAGTGTCATCCAAAAAATTACCATAGTGACATAAAAAACCATATGATACTAAATATCATATTTAGTGTAGCTAGTCAAGCTAGACAAAATGATCACATAAGGGAACCACGTAAGGCACAATCTGCCATCGGCAAGTAAGATGTGTGATCATCAAGTTGGACTCGAACACGTGTGATTTTTTTGCTATGTGAGCCATGTGTGGAAGAATCTAACACGGGCCAAGAAATGGGCGAGCAGATGTTGGACCGGTAGGAGTGGGTTCGTGGTTTTGTTGCAAGGCTAGGGGTATATGCGCTAGTCGACAATTGTTGATGAACAAATATGATGGAATGAGAGAAGGGAAATAGAAAAGAGGAGGACAAGGGGGGATGTTGAGGAAAATTGATATGATGAATCTAATCTTGCGGAAGATAAAGAGGGAAATTGCAAGTGAGTAGATGATGTTTTTTGCACTCACAAGACTAATAGTATCTAGGTTTCATCAACAACAAATATCTGAATCAAAAGGAGAGGGAAAATCAGAGAGAGAGAAATAACAAAAGTGCGGTCAAGAGTTTCCATGAATCCGGAGCTCATAAAAAACACAAAGATCTTGTCAAGTACTCGATTCGCAAGTGCAGCTTGCATTGACTCTGCGTGCATCTAAGGTATGTGGGCCTTATGTGTTCACTAGACTTTGAATCTTCCTAATCGGACACCTATAATTGAGTTGTATATGGCAAGGCTTGAAGTCAAGAATGGACTCCAAAGAGACACGTGTTATGACGAGATCATAACATTACTCAGTGACGTGGGCCCTCAAAATATAACAATGGGATGTTGGGAGTTCAGTTTGAATTTGAGTCCCCTTGCGCAGCTTTTTGAGCATCCCACTATTATATTTTGAGGGCCCGCGGAACGAGAGTTGCATGATTCTAGGTTCGGTAGTTAACAATAATTTATCTCATCCAAAATTGATCAATATTCTTATGGTGAGATGTACTCGAATGAACAAGTGTAATGTTCACTCAACATCGTCCATCAAATTTCAAATTTCGGAACACATCATTGTTTCCAAGACCGCCAATGTTGGGATCAGATGTGGGAGCTTAGTGTGCATGTTAAGCGTTTATTAACCACGTAAAGGTGATCCATGGATTTTCAAACCTAAGATATGATGCCAGTTGTTTTATTATCAATTCCAAAGTGAATCTGCAGTGATCTGACTGTTTGGGATTGCAGAATTGGTTCAACATTTGTTCGAGTGGAATGTATACAGGTGTATGTATAGTTCCCCTTTACATTGCCTGTAACTAGATAATGACATACTCAAATGTTTGACTTCGAAATGTTGTCATGTTTTGACTCAAACTGTGTGCTGGTTGCGAATGGTTCTTTAGATCTTAAAAATAATGTTTATATAAACTGTGGTGGGAGTCAATATTTGGAGGCAAGGGTTTAGGCATCCAACAAGGAATCAATATATAGGTTGGTTCGCCCAAATCGAGTCACCACCACCTTACCAACCCTTGTTGGAACAAACAGTTACACTTCATGCCTACAATCCCCATCAGTTGTTTAAAAAGATACAAATAATTTACGTAGTTGAACCAAATCGCACTATAGGGTTAGTGCCCTCCTTTCGCAAAGGTAGTCTACCTACCAACTTATGTATCACCAACTTTTCCTTTTTTCTACTTCAAAATACTCATTCTCCACAATTTCTGTTTCACGCCAATGCACCTACAACGATCGCAAAGTTACAATACGTAAATATTGGAACTAGGTTGAATTCTAACATTGCCTTTTCTGAAGCTCCCGTTCTTTATTTCGTGGTAGTGTAGTGTAAATGATGTATTTACAATATATCGATCATGGGCCTGCGGTATACCGACCCCGCCTCCCCTACGGGGGCCTCCTCCTCCCACCAACGGTGGGGCCTCGGCCCGTTTCATATACGGACATGAAACTCGTGTAAAATCCTTGGGTCCAAAAAGAATTTCTCGACCAATAGGATCGCTCAAATTTGGAGTTTCTTTGGTCTTGGAATTTAGTGTGAACCCACCGGAAGCCAAAGCGCCCATACAGCAACAACAACCAACGAAAGTCCACCATGAAGGAACCTCGTCCACAGGACGGATGGAAAACAAGAGAATGGATGTTCGTTTCTACGGATGGATGAGGAGGTTTAGGGTTTGGGGCTCAACGATGTGAAGGCAGGCGGAGGGCGAAGTTTGCTCTCTTTCCCTGTTGCCAGAGCGTCTGCAACGCTGCTGCGAAACCCTAGCCCCGATCGCACCGATAGCAGGCAGCGATGGCGAAGCCCGCGAGAGCCAGCCGTAACAAGGAGCTCGTCCGGGGCGTCGGCCGCAACGGCAGGTCCAAGACCTACCACAAGCGGGGCCTGTGGGCCATCAAGGCTAAGAACGGAGGCTCCTTCCCCTCGCACTCGAAGGCCGCCGCACCCGAGACCCCTGCCATCAGGGCCCCCAAGTTCTACCCCGCTGATGATGTCCCCAAGCCCCTGCACAAGAACAAGGTCATCAATGCCCCCAAGCTCCGGTAAGATCACTTCTTCCTCGCTTCTTGACCTACTTTTGAAGTTTGGAAAATGTGCGTTGTGCATAGTGTCGAGAGATTTTGGTGAGGTGCCTCACGTTTTCATTTCATTCATCAACGAGGTCTTGCGCCTCTTACACGAAAGTGTTAAATGGTTAGGTTGAAAATTGTTGAACATCCTGACTCCCCGATGGTTGTACACTATTGTCAATCTAAGTACACCCAAGTATTTGTACCTGAGACACCTCGCTTGTTGGCCTAGATGTAGTTTGGAAATGTGCGTTGTGAGAGTTGTCCCAGTTTCACGGCAGTACTAGCAAAGGTGCAATGCTTAAGTTGAGTCTCCATGCCAATCTACTCAAGTGGGTCGTTAGTGCATGTCGTTTTTCCAAAGAATGAAAACGAGTATGTGCTATTCATTGTTTCTATCTGATGCCCCTCCGCAACATTACACTAACACTAGATGCAAGTGCAAGCTTAATGTATGGTGTTTTTGGCACTATATTTTGATTAGTGTGTACGAGATAATCTAGGTCATCTCTTGTCAGATGTTAAGAGTTAATCTGTTTACATATGTAGACAGACTTACCTTAACGAATGTAACTTGGAGCTGGGAATAAACTCATTCCCTCAAAAATCTGCACCTATGATATACAATGGATTTTACCTTAAGTTGTAAGAAACAACGTGAATTATATGATCTATTGAGAGGTGTGTGCTTTTGCCAATTCTTGTGCTCTAAGTGTGCGCATTTTAACTTAAGTGTTGGAAGCTCTGCATTGGATGTGGCAAACGTTCTCAATGGATTCACACTTTTCATGAAGCCACGTGCTTCGAATGATTAGGAGAGAGAGATTAGGTTTATTGTAATGAACCACTTTTCACATGGTTATTTTTAGGTCACATGGTAGAGGTGGTTCCTATCATCTGCCTTATTCGAAATTTCATTATATGTGGTATCCTCGATAATAAGATCTGACATTCGCATTGTGTCCAGGTCAAGCATTTCACCAGGGACTGTTTTGATTTTGCTGGCTGGTCACTTCAAGGGCAAGCGCGTTGTCTTCTTGAAGCAGTTGGAATCTGGTCTTCTCCTTGTTACTGGTGAGTAGATAACTGTGCACATTTTTAGAAGGATGGTTTGTGAAAGGAATCCATTGCACTTGGTTTTGAATGTTGGGAGGATCAAAATTAGTGCATGATCACGAGGCTTGCAAGATAAAAAAATTGCTCTCTAATTCTCTTGTCCTTTTCTATTGATAGACCTCAATATTAGGTCATGATGTTGCAATCACTTTTTTGAAGCTATGTTATTATGTGCAATTTGTGAAATTGCACATGAGAGTCTTCTTAGTTCATGAGGTTCACTATGATAGTACTAATTTTCCTTTCTGCACGCTATGCTATTCATTCTCCAAATACCTATTCTGACGTTTTAGCTGTAGGCTACACTGACTGATATTTACTAGGAATCTGTTTCCAAACGCTGTGAACAATGTATTTGTGGATGGAGCACATACTTTTGTCATCAATGCCTGGTAATAGCCCTTGCTGTAAGCATCCTTGAAAGTGCAGTTTGATTATGATATATGCAGGGAAGTTGTGTTATCTTGCTCATTCTCTCTGGCTGTACATTTGCAGGACCTTTCAAGGTAAATGGTGTTCCTTTGAGAAGAGTGAACCAGGCATATGTTATTGCTACATCAACCAAGCTTGATATTACCTCGGTTGATGTGACAAAGTATGCTGACGCTTACTTCAAGAGGGAAGTAACCAAGAAAAAGAAGGGCGAGTCTGAGTTCTTTGAGGCTGAGAAAGAGGTATAGTTTGTGCTCTGCTTGTATTTTGAGTGGATGGGTGTTGGGAGGGTGAATTTGCATAATCGAAGAAAAATGTTTCTGTTGGAATCAGCTTTCAACCTTGTAACGCACCTAACTGGTTGTCCCCAATGCAGAGTGAGGAGAAGGCCTTGCCAGAGGAGAGGAAGGAAGATCAGAAGGCTATTGATGCTAAGCTGATTCCTCTCATTGAAGCAGTCCCAGAGTTGAAGTCCTACTTGGGCGCCAGATTTAGTTTGAAGTCTGGAGTGAAGCCACATGAGCTTGTTTTCTGAGAACTTACAATTTTGGCCGAATTGAACTAGAGATTCAATGGACGTCTCTTGTAAGGGAGTACGGTTGTTACTTGTAAACAGGGTTGGATGACCCTTTCACCTGCTTCCTTGGATCCACTCTTTACTGTGATCTTGTGTGTTTTGCAGTTGGTAAGGTGTAACATGATGGTTTCTTTTCAACAAATCATCCTGTGGTTGGGTGTAAGTATAAAGTACCTTCTTTGTGTGGATGATGATGCTATCCCACATTGAATGGGTGTCCTATGTCGAAGTGCATGTGTTACAAGTATGAGAACGGTCCAAGTTCCACAGCAGTACCAGCAACGTGCAATTCTTGAGTTGAGTCTGTATACCAATCTATTCAGATCGGCAGTGAATGTCGTTTGCCCAAAGAATGAAAGTGAGTTTGTGCTCTGATGTTCATTGTTTGTCTGATGCCCCCGCTCATCAATATACGAATAGTGGAGGTAAGTGCAATCTTGCATTTGGATTTTTTGGCACTATATTCTAAATAGTATGGGTGAGATAATTATGGCAATTAAATGTCAGACATTAAGCAAAACTCGGTTTAGATAGGTATAAGGCTCACATTAATGAATGGAACCTCGAGCTGGAAAGAAACTCTTGCTCGCCAAAATTGTTAGTGTTTGTACCTATGATAATGTCTGCGTAATGGATTTCACTTAAAGTCATGATGAACTATGCGTAAATATTTGTTGCTTGCAATCTGAACGATGCAATCTGAATTTGGACTTTTTTTAAAGCCCCCCCACTGTTGGAGGTTGGGAAGCACAGAAGTTTTAAGCAGCCACTTTTAGACAGTACTTTCAAACACGAAGTGTAAATTGATAACCTGGTGTTGTAATATGTCTACAATTTCACTGGTCTTCACACATTTAGTAATGAAGCACTGTGCAAGATGTAAAGTTTCTCGCACAATTGCTTTGAGGAAACTCGAGTTGAGCGAAGCAATGTTATTTTAAACATTAGGCTCATTCTACTATCTGTTCAACAGTCACTATCATCGACAATGGAAAATGGTCGTTCAACTTCAAGGTTTCTGATGTGAATTTGCACAGCAAATCACTTCAGTTTTGACATAATTGTGTTTTGACCACATCCATGTGTTTTAGATATGGAAGATGATGGCAACCTCTACCATAACTGCAGGAGAGGAATTGACAAACACTACACTGACATTCCAGCCGATTATCTTAATCATTCGTTCATCAATTACTTCATTAGCTTCTATGTAACCATCAACACCACAGTTATCATGAAGAATTTGCAAAATAGATATCACCATTTCCAGGATGGATTTTGATAGAGTACATACACTTCCCACAGTAGGTATGAGTTTTATGTTCATCTGGTTCAAAAGCTCACCATGTTACAAGCAATTACCTGCCAGCTGAAAGCATCTTCGAAAATGCTTGTATGCCATTTCATAATGCTATGTACTTCAGGTTTGAAAATTGTTCCCAATTTTTTGAGATCCTTGAGGTAGACAATCCTTGTTTGGTTACTACTCTTATTTAAATCACCAATATTTGAGTGGTATGTGGTCTGATGTGACTCCAAGAACAAATACCAAAAAGACATGTGTTTAAAGGGGGATTGGACTCCGTGCTCAAAATATGATAACTATTCTAAGGTCAATAGTCAACAAGATTGGGAGAACTTACATGACCATTGAATGAGCACAAGAATCTTCACTTTGATAACGAATAAGATATTCATATAAAATCCGAAAATTATGAGGAAAGTGGCTATGGCATTGATTTGGATTTGCTAACCATCTTGTACTAATCATGTGTTTCATATTCTAGCAGAGAAATGGGCTAGTCGAAAAAAAGTAACCATTTAAGACCCATCTATCTTGGATATGATCGGCCTTGAGGTGCACAGCTAACTAAATGAATGTCACTGGCGTGAACGAGTCCACAATACATTTGTTGAGCACTAGCATCAGTGTGCCTACCTTCTGCAAATACTTGCAGTCTCTTCGTTGTAGCATATATCGCCGAGCACGCACTTCTGTTACCACAGTGATAACAAACCCACACTTTTTGTCGTCTTTCGGTTGAATGCGCGTCTTTCCAGTTACAATCCCCAGCAATGTACATGGCCTCATTTTGAGAACATCATATGTGATGGCCCCGCAGTAATCCCAATCATCCCCGGTGGAAGATTGCACATGAATTATCTGCTGCATTATATCAGGCAGAAGACTATATTCCTCTCCGTACTCTGTCAAGATAACAAGCTCGCTTTCATCCCAGTACCCAATGTGTATGTTGGATGGGGCACTTGCTGACAGGCCATACTTCATTACTCTCACATCTTTCAAAAACGTGTGATTTTCTATAAGCGGCCCAGCTACAAAAGAATTAATCTCATTGCTGATCAGAGGGAACCAACGCATGCCCTCGAAGTTATTGCTCCTTGGGTCGATGTTGATGAGCTTGCACACTGAGCTGGCAGGGAGTGTACGCACAAACTTCTTCACAGCTTTTTCGAGAGGCTCATTTGGTAAACTCGAAATGCTGTTGATGCCGTAAAGCCCGTACACACTGTTTAGCTTGTCATTAATCTCCTTGCACCCCCGGTTCCCTATCTCTGAAAATATACTTGTCAATTCCCATCCAAACTCGGTCTCCTTGACCACTGAGAGCAAATTCTGAATAAGCAACAAAACTCCCAAAATGCTTACAATCTCAAAGTGCGTCATCTCAGACGCGTCCCTCCGCAACAAACACGCCTCCACCAAGTGCGCATACACAGACGCCGAATTTTCAAACACCAAAAACGCGTTGTTGTTGTCGTCTTTTTCTTCCTCGATCGCAAACACACACGTGCTGCTGAGCATGTGTTCTTGGAACGTCCACGCGCGAGTGAACCATCTGGGCATCGTAACCTCGTCTGTGAAATCTTCAACTATCTGTTTCTCCATGCCAAGAATCACGAAGCAGAGGCTGGAGTTTGAGTAATAGATTCCCATCCACCCTAACTCCGATTTCACCATGTTGCTGTTATATTGCGGTATGCAGAGAGCATCTATCCAAACAAACCGCTCATTACATGTGTGGAGTAGCAATTCCAAAACCTTCAAGTAACCTGAACCATCAACACAAGAGCTAGAGAGAGTTGATATTAGGGCAGGATGTTCTTCCAGCACAGTTGACACCGGCGCTTTGTCTAAACCTCTGGCTATGGCGGATCTCTCTGCTTCCCTTCGAAACCGCTCTCCCCAAGCTTGCCAACAATACGAGAGCGCTATGTAGTCTCTGGATTGATCCCCCATTCTAACTACTTCGATTAACCCCTTCGCGCAGCTAGACCATATGTCCACTACGAATGTGGGAGTGCCGCGGTCTATGTTGCGGGTTAACTCCTTGTTCATCTCTTTCACATATGGGTTGTCACGACGGTGTGCGAATAGAGGAATTTGCAGCATATGCAAGCAATAAGTTTTCGGAGAACATTGCTCATCGCCCTCCACTCCGTCCATGTTATATGGCACTTGGTTAAATGACAAGTTTCCAACAACATTGTGGAGTGTGCTACGGACATCTATGTGACTGCTAATGTAACTGCTGCAATCTGATGTAGGCTTGTTGTATCTACGCACCTTCATCTTGCACACTAACAATTGCAATGGCCACAATTACCGCTGTCCTTGAATCTCTGCCGTGATGGTACAGATGAAGAACGACGAAGTTTGAGTACGAGCGGTTACACTCTTCGAGGTTTTGGTATGCCACAAACCCTTAGGTTCCATACCTTAAAACCTTCAGGAGGCTCCAGGTAAAGAAAATCAACGTCGTGGAAACCCTGTTCATCTTCCCCGTTTTAATCCAACGGAAGCCCTCGCTTGTACGAGGAGCTTCGATACTGCAAACTTCTGAACACGGTTTCGTGCGGTGTTCTATTCGATCGAAGCACAGTCACTCCATCCATGTCATATGGCACTTGGTTGAATGTCAATATCTCCACAGCATTTTATGCGAAGCGTGCTATGGACATCTATGTGACTGCTAATGTAACTGCTGCAATCTGACGTAGGCTTGTTGTATCTACGCACCTTCATGTTTTACACTAACAAGAGCTATGGCCACCATACCGATGTCCTTGAATCTCTGCCGCGATGGAACAGATGCTAGTTTATAAAGAACGGCGTTCCAGGTAAAGAAAGTCAACGTCGTAGAAATCCTATTCATCTTCCCCGTTTCAATCGAACGGAAACCCTAGCTTGTATGGGGAGCTTCGATACTGTGCGAGTTCTGTTCGATCGAAGCACAGGAAACTAAGTGTACGATGCTGTGGGAGTATACAATAAAAGCATCCCTAAGTCTCAAGTCTTCTTTTGCATGCTTCACTGAAGGGAATTCTTCCAACTGTCGTAGAGAGCTCTAGGTTGTTGGTTGCTATGCTCAACCCTCTAACGATTCCCCAATCGCAACTACCTCTTCAATTTCAGATCTGCTCCGAGAGGGTTTAGAGGGTTTGGTTGTGTGTTTTACCTGGGAGGCCAGGATGCAAGAGGTGGACTAAGTTAGGCGAGTTCAACTTCTCCAATTTCGTGATAATCTCATCAAGTTGGAATCTGGTGTTCTCTTGCTTCCGTGGGATTGATCCAGCGAGCGGATAGAATGTGGAGTGAAGATTTCAAAGGTGTTGGGTTGATTAACTTGCGTTCTTGAGGGGTTTTCTTTCCCTTCACTCGGTTCACGATCTAAGGTGTGTGCATGCGACTTAAGTGGTCACTTGTCTTATATGGTATTTTTAGGTTCCAAGTGGCCACTAAACCTCTGTAATTGGGCAATATCCGAACTTCAACAATGTCACCTACATATAGATCATGATAGGTATACATTCAACTTAGAACCTGTCATTCATCAAACACAATCTTGGTGGGTGAGGCACCACAAAGATAGGTGAAGGATTAAACGTGCAGATGGGTTTTCCAAGTAGGTAAAGGTTCAGTTGCCCGGTAATCGTCGCTTCACATACCAATTTATCCTGTACTAAGATTCCACTACAGGTACATGCAATTTACATTTATCGGGTGGGCCCTGTAAGGAGCGATCCAAAAAACAGAGTATGCCGCTATGTGTACCCAGAGCACGGCATTCTTTAGTAAAAGGCGAAAGAACAGTTCGCTCAGTGCTGAACACCCGGCTGAAACCCCATCAAACTTAATCTAAAGCAGGAACAAGCAGCTGAGGCGCACTGTAAATGGAGACGTCGAATTAGGTGAATGAATACCCCTTGGGAGTAGCTAAACCTTGATCAACAGCACTTGAAAATGCTTCACAATATTTCCTCCCGATCGTTCACTCCAAAGCACAATTTGAGAAATGTGTGCATCTCAATCACATGTCTGCAGAGGACTAAGTATTGGCTGCTAAACAGCCTGCTTCATACTTTTCAAGAAGAAAACCGGTAACCTAACATTGTCTCGTCGTCACTATAATTTGATTCTGAAGGCAGCTTATGTTTCTTCGGTGGGCCCTGCGAGGGGCAATCCAAAAATGGGATATGCCGGTAGGTTTATCCAGCGCACGGTATTCTTTAGTAAAAGGCGAAAAAATAGTTCGCACTGTGCTGAACATCTGGCAGATGTATAACACCTCGACATTCGAGACAAGATGTATTGTTGAGTTGCCAAAGCCTTGCCAGACGACGTGGGATATGTGATCCTCAGTTCGAATTGTGGATAAGGAAGCTTAATAATCAGTGGATTGTTGCGTACATTAAGGGCCGCTTTACACAAGGAGTCGAGGCCATCAAAAGTTGGGGCCGTTTCAACCAAAATTTCAGCCCTAATGGCCCCAAGGTCGGCCTCAAGTGGTCATTTTAATAAGAGTATAACCGGGGCCAAGACTCTTGTGTGTAAAGGCCTTGGGGCCAAAGAGTCAAGGATGTTGTATAAAGCCTTGAAAATTTCAGCCCATCTTCCTCTTTCTTCTTTGTCATTTGCTCTTCTTGTTATTTTCAAGATGGATGAGCATAGGCACAAGGTACTTGTGGCTCTTGTATTCTTCATGGCCATACGGCATGTTATGGCCGTTGTTGCAATATTGCAGCAACTAGCTTTGCACCAACATTATGGTGCTATGACGATGATGTTTGCGGTTACGGTGGGGGGGGGGAGTGGAGCTCAAAGGGGGGCACGGAGTGTTTGGATGGTTGATCGGAGGACCAATTTTATGGAGAGGCAATTACTAGGGAGCTATTCGACATATGCATTCAAGCAACATACAAGGTTACTTCCAGAGACTTTTGAATATTTGTGTGGTGTATTAGCTCCTTCATTAATTCGATCAGATTCACACATGCGATTGGTCATTTCTGTTTGAACTCGAGTTGCACTTTCACTCAATAGGCTTTGTAGTGGAAATTCATTACGTGGGTGTGCTGAAACGTATGGTATTCATAAAAGTACTGCTTCTATCATTGTTAGAGAATTTTGTACAGCAATTGACAAACATTTGAAACCATTAGTGATTGAAAAGCAATTGGCATCTACCTTGAGGAGAATGGCAGCAGAGTTCGAGGCAGTAAATGGTATACCGTATATGATTGGGGCAGTAGATAGAAGTCACATACCCATCATCGCACCTCCTATAGATTCCACCTCATATTATTGTAGGAAAGGCTATTATTCAATTTTGCTTCAAGGTATAGTTGATAGCAAATGTCGATTTTGGGACTATAACTTTGGATGGGCTAGCCGTTGTCACAATTGGACATTATTTCAAAATTCAGACATTGGTAAAAAGATAATGAGAGGCAAGTTATTACCCTATAAATTAATTGGTGATGTCGCTTATCCATTGAGACCATGGTTCTATTCACCTTTCAAAGGTGAAAAGGAAGGGTTGCCTAGAGTAAAGTGTCACTGAAATTTCATTCAATCTTCTACAAGAATGGCTGTGGAGAGGGCTTTTGGTATATTAAAAGGACGGTGGAGAATTATTTTGAAGAGAGTCGATATGCCTTTACGACATGTACCAAATCTAGTCACAGCTTGTATATGCCTCAATAATCTTTGTATCATTCACAAAGATAAATTTGATTTGGATTGGGCAAAGGAGGGTGAGAGACTGATGCAAAGAGAGAGTTTGGAGCGAATTGGGCAGCTTGAGAAACCAGACATTTTCATGGCAGCAGTGGAGGCTGCCAAAGAAATGCGTCATTTATTGGGATTGAAAGAAGGCATTATACCTATAGAAACACTCGATGAACCTGATGACATCAATGACGAAGACACTCAAGAAACTGTAGAGACAAAGAAAGAGCGAGAAGCAAGAGTGAAAAATATGCTGGTACAAGCTACCAAAGCTCATGAATTGATGGCAAATACATTCTGGGAAGCACATTTGAGGGCAGAAGAAAAAATACTCTTCCCCGAGCCATCATCTGATTCTGAAGAATACTAGAATGTAAAATGTAGAACCTAAAGCCTAGAGTCTAGAGTTTGTCAATGAGTCTATCCATTTGCTGGTCTACCCTCTCCAATTAAGCATTGGTTTTCTGAAAATTCTTTACCATGACAGAGCTGTTCTCAACCATTTGAATAAAAAGACCTAAAGTTTGCTCCTGAAAACTCTTCTTACCGCTCTTCAGTGATGAAGATGGAGTTGGCTCTGAAATTTGTTCTTTCTCTGGTTCTTCGGTATTGTCTTCGATACAAGTAGAACCATTGGTAGATGCGGTGACATGCTTCATCACGGTACCGGTTTGATGCTACCATTGGTCAAATGCATCGTAAAATTTACATTCGTGACGATCTGACCCAGAGACCCCATTCGCCATCTTATCAAGCCGGTACTGTTTATAAAGGACATTGAATTTCTTTTTGCATGCCTCGGCAGTTCGGTTTAATCCAGGAATTACAGCTACCATTCGTGCATGCAACTTCAACCAAACATCCACACCTGCACAATACATTAGAGGCCCAAAAACATGTTAATGAAGTACATTTAGGCTTGAATTGACCTCTAAACTGTGTTTTGCTTGAAAATTTCAGTAGTGATTTGTGTACAAAAACATAGTCATTATGAGTTTGTACATCCAAAGGGAGGAGAGAAGGATGGTGGCCCTTTGTATCCAAGTGCTTTGGCCTTGCGCACACGAGGTGTAAGGATCAAATCCTTCTACCGCCATATGCATGTTTCCCCTCCCACACGGGGGGAAAGGGGGGCTCGGGGGCGAGAGGTGAAGGCCAAGGCCTTCAAAAGGCCCAATTGGCCCAATTTGAAATCTGATTTTTTTTTTAATTTTGTAAAATGCAATGCACGTTGAAAAATTCAACACATAGAAAAATTCAGCACAACAAAAAAATTCAACATACCTTGTTTTTTTGCATTCTTGAGAAACTCGGGCTCCATCTCTCCACGCAATGCGATCATCACCTCAACATCGGCATCTTTCCAATGCTTCTTCTCTTCTTCAGTTTCTCCCTCCTTCTCCTTCTTCATAATCTTCTTTGTCACCTTCTTTGCTGTTGTTTTCCTCTTCGGAACACTAGGGGTGACAATGTGGACATCATCGTCTTCGTCATCTTGAACGACCTTCCTCTTCGAACGAGTCAACACCATCTCTGAAATTGATGGCGGTGGGGGTGGAATAACATTTCCTACACTTGGCTGAAAAAATTGAGGCATTCCTACATGTTGCTGAAAAGAAGGATTATAGGGCTGAAATACGTGTACTTCGGCACTATGATACTTGTGCATCGTCTCACACTCCTCTTCATTCCAACCACGAACTTCTGAGGAACCCTCCATCTTAAAGCCCAAAAAACCAACAACAACAACAACAACAATCGCACACGAGAACAACAATCAAACAAGCCAAAGAATGTGCTATGAGCGAAGTGAGAGAGATAGAGAATGACGAGAAGAGAAGAAGATAAAGAAAGAGTGGACCAAGAAGAGCCGTTCAGATTTCTAATCCATCCTCCGGTGCTGATCTCTTGTCAAAATAATATTTTAATGAAAAAATTATATTTTAATGAAATTTGACAACGGCCCCAAGGCAATGAATTGGTCTTCCATTCTCGGCGGACCCAATTCTTGGAGTTGGGGCCGTGTCAGATCTTGTCGTTTAAACATTAAAATAATTTTCCTACTTTCGGTCTTGACTCCTTGTGTAAAGGCCTTCGGGCTGATTTCAGAAATTCAACCAATGGGCAACAAGGATTTCGCTTCAAAACGGCCTTGACTCCTTGTGTAAAGCGGCCCTAAGACGGGGCACTCGGTGTTCTGTGTTACAGAGTAAGTATAATTTCTCTCTTAAGTTTCTAGTATTGGAAATCGGTGGAAGGTAACATCTGCATGTGATGATCAGAAACTACTCCTGCAATTCTCTCGTCTGCACACTTACTGGGATTCATTTAGGAATTCTTCGATGGTAGACACGCTTGTCCAAACAATGAAGGGATGGTGTTCCGCAAGTACTAGATGACTACGTATATGTGCATTTTAAGTCAGAGAGTAAGTTGAGCTGGAGGCAAGGGGGCAGAATGTTGTTGTAACTTGTAAGCAGCCACATTCTGAATGCAAAACTTTATACCCCTTCAGACCTCTTCCAGAGAAGGAAAGTGGCAGAGATTGCCATTATTAGAGAGAGAGGCGAGAAGTTTTTAATTTCTTTCTGCTGGATGTAATGCCTTGAAGCCGGAAAGTCATGCCGAGAACTCTGTCTGGAATGCTTGCCGGTAAGCATTGATCGACACTTAATCGAGCGCTTCCGAAGCCCTGCTGATCGCAGAAACCTGACATATTGTGAATTGCACATAGTAGCTGCAAGATGCTTGCCATCGATCACAATACGAAGTGCACTCCTACGTAAATTTTCACAGAGCATTTTTCACTTTAGTCTGCAGCAGCTCTTGCAGTTTCAAGCAATAGTGCCAAGACACTTAACTTTTATAAACCAAATTCACCTTCACTAGGGATCCGAATGACCTACCTTCGGCAATCAAAAGTTGGCTTCAAAATAGAACTTAGAATTGTTTGTTGGGGCCCGTGAGAGGCATTCAAAAGATTAGGGTATGCCGGTAAGTGTACCCAGCGCACGGTATTCTTTAGTAAAAGGCGAAAGAATAGTTCGCTCTGTGCTGAGCACCCGGCTGCTGTACAACTTCTAAACATCCGAGACAATATGAATCGTTGAGTTGCAAGACAACGTGGAATCCTTTCGAATTGTGGACATGGAAGCTGAATTATCACAGTGGATTGGTACATTAACTCCGGACAATTGGTGTTCTAATTAGAATTGCTACACTCTTTCTTTTAATGGGAAACTTTGAAAGGTAACATCTACATGTGATGATCAGAAACTACTGTGTGCCAGTTTGCGTTCGATGTTTATTGCGGACACGCTTACTGGGATCCATTAAGGAATTCTTTGATCCTAGACACGCTTGTCCAAACAATAAAGAGACGTTGTTCAAGTATTTGAATGAGTACTAGACATGTGTTCATGTTGAGTCATGGAGGAGTAGAGCTGCAGGCAGAGGGCAGAAGGTTATTTTAGGAAGCCACAATTTAAATGCAAAGTGTTATATCCATTTAGACCTCATTCAGAGAAGGAAAGTGGCAGTCAATTGCATCATGTTAAGAGAGGGAGGCCATAGAGAAAAAATCAAAATTAATTGCTTTCTGTTGGATGGAATGCCTTGAACGCAGAAAGGCATGCCCATGACTACAGTGTCTTGCAATAATTTATGGTTGCCGGTAAGAATTCGTCGACACTTAATCGTCCGCTTGAGAAACCCTCATCGCAGACATATAATATGATTATTGAGAATTGCACTTATGAGCTGCAAGAACCTTGCCATCTCTCATACCAAGTGCACTCGTATGTTTTCCCATATAACGTTGTTTCATTTCAGTCTGTACAGCAGCTGCTGTTGATTCGAGAAGCATATCGTAAAAAATAAACCTCATCATATAAATACAACGTTCAGTGGATACAAAAGAACAAAGTTTCTAAATACTTATGACAGAAGGTAGTGATTAAAATGCAATTTAGAATTGCTTGTTGGGCCCCGTGAAGGGCATTCCAAAAATTAGGGTATGCCGGTAAGTATACCCAGCGCACGGTATTCTTTAGTAAAAGGCGAAAGAATAGTTCGCTCTGTGCTGAGTACCCGACTGATGTACAATTTCACAACATCCGGGACAATATGTATTGTTCAGTGGCCAAAGCCTTGCCAGACGACGTGGGATATGTGGTCTTTCCGAATTGTGAACATCGAAGCTGAATTATCCCCGTGGATAAGTACATTAACTCGGGGGAAGTCGGTGTTCTGTAACAGCATAGAATCGCTCTCTTAAGTTTATAGTATTGAGAAACAGCGAAAACAAGTGTACCGGCTTGCAATTGTCAACTCGCTTACTGGGATTCATTAAGGAATCCTTTGATAGTAGACACGCTTGTCCAAGAAAATAAAGTAATGGTGTTCAAATGAGCAGGTATGTGTTCATGTTAAGGCAGAGACGACTAGAGCTGCAGGCGAAGGGGAAAACGTTATTGTAAGCAACCGCAATCTGAATGCGAAATTCTAGGCCCATTTAGGTGTCATTCAGAGAAGGAAAGTGGCAGCCAATGCCGCCATTATAAGAGGAGAAGGCGAGAGAGAAAGAAATCAAAACTTAAACATCAGTTGGATATAATGCTTTCGATGTCGGAAAGGCATGCCCAGGACTCTGCCTTGAATGCTTGGTTGCCGCTGAGGGTAATTTGATCGACATTTAATCGTGCGCTTGCGAAGTCCTGCTGATCGCAGAAATCTGACATATTGTGAAAGGCACATAGTAGCTGCCTTCTCTCACGATTCAAAGTGGAGTCCCATGTAAATTTTCATATAACATTGTTTACTTCAGTCTGGAACAGCTGTTGCAGTTTCGAGCGGGATTACCCAGCCACTTATCTCTCATTGCATCAAATTTTCGTTCACCAGGGTCCAACTTGATCTCCCTTTGGTACCCACAAGTTGGACTGCTTTACTCACTTGAACGCAATTTAAAATTCATTGTTGGGCCCCGTGAGAGGCATTCCAAAAATTAAGATATGCCGGTGAGTGTACCCAGCGCACGGTATTCTTTAGTAAAAGGCGAAAGAATAGTTCGCTCTGTGCTGAGCACCCGGCTTGATATCCCACTCCTTCAATCCTAAGACACTATGTATCGTTTGAGTTGAAAAATGCCACCAAACGATGTGGGAAGGATGATCAAACTTATTCTAAGGAGGAACAAGCTGAGGCGCACCCAAGTGGGGACGTCGAATTAATTGAATGAATGAATCCCCCTTGGGGAGTAAGTAGCTAGACCTGGATCGGCAGGTTTTTAAACTCCTTCAACCAGATATTTCCTCTGGATCGTGCACTCCGAAGCCTCACTTGAGAAGTTCATATATTGGTGCAGCATCCTCGCAATCGATCGTGTGGATATCAACTCATGTTGAGTAGGATCAATTGTTGGCTCTTGGAAACCTTATAATCAAAGCCCTGCTTCGTACACTGGACCACTTTCCAAGAAGAAGACCGCTTACATATACAACCATGATCTCGTCGTCGTTACAAAGTGAATTCTGAAAGCAATTTAGGTTTCTTCGGTGGGCCTCGCGAGGGGCAATCCAAAAATTAGGTTACGCCGGTGAGTGTACCCAGCGCACGGTATTCTTTAGTAAAAGGCGAAAGAATAGTTTGCTCTGTGCTTAGCACCCGGCTGACATCTCATTCACTCAATTCTAAGAACATTTGTATCGTTTGAGTTGAAAAGTGCTTCCAAACGATGTGGGAAGGATGATCAACTCACTCTACGCAGGAGCAAGCTGAGGCGCGCCCAAGTGGGGACGTCGAATTACTCCTTTCGTAAGATAACTTCACGGAAGTGCAAAGTCGATTTCATGAAGGTTCCAAGCTACTTCATGAACCTTCCAACTCATGTTATTGTAGTGTTCTACCAATTTCATAAACCTCCTAATTTAGTTCATGATTCTTCTAAACCAACTTGACATGTGGTACACCTCAATTTCATGATAGTGGACTTGTACCTCTAGCAACTTCATGAATCTTCCAAACCAATTTCATAAATCTTCCAAACCAAGCAATTCTCATATTCTCAACTTCTCGCCTTCTCATTTCGCATTCTTTGCCTTCTTGTTTCGTAACATCCGGTTGTTGGTGAGAGCCTTCATGCTAGGTTTGATTGTAGAATCAATTTGGACGTGAATTTGTGTGCCCACATACAACTCTCTAGTTCTCTGACAATGATATAGTTCTTTAGTTCTCTAGAGTGTTGATCCAATTCTCTAGCATGCTCAGGTTTTCTTATAAGGTTTCGTAATGGTTACCTGCCTCAAGGCCTCTTTTGCACGACTCAACAGAAAGTGATAGTATGTTTTGTTTTCTCTCTGCATTCTCTGTGTTCACAGATTCTGAAACACAAATTTATTCATATTCATAGATTGTATAGCATAGACATAGTCAGCTTTCGTTTGTATCACTTGAGTCGTCACCTATTGCTAGTACTAGTAATCATAGATCTACAGGAGGTTACTGTAAGCGAAGAGGAATTTTCACTTTGTTGGTTTCTTTACAAACACACACTTAGCTTCTATCTGTATCACTTGACTCGTCTCCTACTGCTAGTACTAGTAATCATAGAATTTGCCGGGGGCTACTGTAAGCAAAGAGGAATTTTCACTTTCTTGGTTCCTTTACAAACCATAGAAGATGCTCCGCTGCCTGATACTTTAGAGGATAAACCCTATGCTCCTTTGTTTATAGTTTCTGAGTATTTTGAAAATGATCTGAAAGGTGACAATGGAAACAAACTTAAAGTACAAAACCTTTGGAAAATGTATTCCTGTAAATGTCTGAAGATTGACAACGTTTGTAAACATATTGTATTTCTTCACAAGTTTTGATATTTTTTCATAGGTTTTGATACTTTCTTTGCAAGTTTTGCTACTTTCTTTGTAGGTTGTTTTTAGTACAGTAGCCATGCCTAGTTGCCCAAGTAGATATAACCGCATAGATCCTACACTTTGCTCACAAATCATACATTCTATTTGTAATGAGGTCTTATCTTATGTTGACACAAGTGAACGTTACGGTTATCCTTACGAGACTATCAGGAGCATAGCCAAAGCTTTGGAAGAAAATGATCAACTGGTGCCCAAGCACAGGGGCGGTGTTCACTATCCAATTTTACAAGATGAGCACATTCAATAATTAGTAGAGAGGCTTCATGTAGATCCAGACATCACTGTAGAATCTCTCCATTGTCAGTTGAATGAAGCTTTTAATTCCCACGCCATGTATCTATCAGTTGTGTCTCAAAAGTCATTTGAAGTCACCCTCAAGTTGATGTGCTATGAACCATATGATTATAACAATGAAGAACGTCTTAGAGAGCGCATAGAGTGGTGTCAAAAGCTTTTGGAGATCAATGGCAGTATGGTTGATGCTCTATACGTGGATGAGGTTGGTTTCAATTTACATTTAACATGTCGATTTGGAAGGGCTCATCGAGGACAAAGATACCAATGAATTCGTACAACTCAAAGGGGTCGAAATTTATCTTTGGTCGTTGCAGTTGGTCATGAAGGAGTCATTGCACATGATGTCACACTTGGTGCCTACAGTACAAACAAGTTCTTAGAATTCATTTAGACCAAGGTCATTCCTAGCCTTGATAGATAAAGGTTTATCCTCATGGACAATGTCCCATATCACAGATCTCATGAAATACAACAAGATTTTGAAGATGTTGGACACATCTACTTCCGTTTGCCATCATATAGTCCATTTCTTAATGTTGCAGAATGGATATTTGGACACATCAAAAGCCATATCCAACGGAAAGGTCTCCAAAATCATCGAACATTACTAGGTCACATTAATGATGACGTACAAGTAATCACTGCATACATGATCCAAGATTGGATAAGAGAGGTCAATAACATTTTTGGTAGAGTTAGTCAAAGGGAACAACTAGGAGAATCTTATACATGATGTACTGTTCTTTATGAAATAAAGTTATACACTTCATGAAATTGATTTTGTCAAGTTGTGAATATGGGTACCAAATCATGAAGTTGTTCACAACATGGAGTGAAATTGGTTGAATGTTCAAATTAAATTGGTTGTCTATATAGTTAACTTGGTTCATGATTCCAATGAAATTGGTAGAACCTATTGTTAAATTGGTTTGTAAAGTCATGAAATTGAGTTTGGACTTCTCTGAATGCATCTTACCAAAGGAATAATTGAATGAATGAATCCCCCTTGGGGGGTAAGTAGCTAGACCCTGATCGGTAGATTTTTTAAATACTTCAAGCAGATATTTCCTCTGGATCGTACACTCGAAGCCCCAAATGAGAATTTCATGTAGTTCTGTAACATATATTGTGCATCTCAAATTTCAATCTCATGTTTGCAATGGATCAATTCTTGGCTTTTGGAAACCGTATAATCAAAACCGTGCTTCGTACACTGCTAACATATACAACCATGATCTTGTCGTCATTACAAATTAGGTTGTGAAAGCAATTTAGGTTTCTTCGGTGGGCCCTGAGAGGGGCAATCCAAAAATTAGGTTACACCGGCGAGTGTACCCAGCGCACGGTATTCTTTAGTAAAAGGCGAAAGAATAGTTCGCACTGTGCTGAGCACCCGGCTGCTGTATAACTCCTAAACTTCCGAGACAATATGTATCGTTGAGTTGCCAAAGCCTTGCCAGACAACGTGGGATATGTGATCCCTTCGAATTGTGAACATGGAAGCTGAATTATCACAGTGGATTGGTACATTAACTCCGGGCAATTGGTGTTCTAATTAGAATTGCTACACTCTTTCTTTTAATGGGAAACCGTGAAAGGTAACATCTACATGTGATGATCAGAAACTACTGTGTGCCGGTTTGCGTTCGATGTTTATTGTGGACACGCTTACTGGGATCCATTAAGGAAATCTTTGATCCTAGCAAACAATAAAGAGATGGTGTTCAAGTATTTGAATGAGTGCTAGACATGTGGTCATGTTGAGTCATGGAGGAGTAGAGCTGCAGGCAGAGGGCAGAAGGTTATTGTAGTAAGCCACAATTTGAATGCAAAATGTTATATCCATTTAGACCTCATTCAGAGAAGGAAAGTGGCAGTCAATTGCATCATATTAAGAGAGGGAGGCGATAGAGAAAAAATCAAAATTAATTGCTTTCTGTTGGATGGAATGCCTCGAAGGCAGAAAGGCATGCCCATGACTACCGTGTGTTGCAATAATCTATGGTTGCCGCTAAGAATTCGTCGACACTTAATCGTCCGCTTGAGAAACCCTGATTGCAGACATATAATATGAATATTGAGAATTGCACTTATGAGCTGCAAGAACCTTTCCATCTCTCATACCAAGTGCACTTGTATGTTTTTCCATATAACGTTGTTTCATTTCAGTCTGTGCAGCAGCTGTTTGATTCGAGCAGCGTATCCTGAAAAGCAACCCTTATTGTATCAAGATAACGTTCACCGGGGATACGAAAGAACAAAGATGCTAAACATTTATTATATAAGGTACTGTTTTAATTGCAATTTAGAATTGCTTGTTGGGCCCCGTGAAGGGCATTCCAAAAATTAGGGTATGCCGGTAAGTGTACCCAGCGCACGGTATTCTTTAGTAAAAGGCGAAAGAATAGTTCGCTCTGTGCTGAGTACCCGACTGATGTACAATTTCACAACATCCGGGACAATATGTATTGTTCAGTGGCCAAAGCCTTGCCAGACGACGTGGGATACGTGGTCTTTCCGAATTGTGAACATCGAAGCTGAATTATCCCAGTGGATAAGTACATTAACTCGAGGGAAGTCGGTGTTCTGTAACAGCATAGAATCGCTCTCTTAAGTTTATAGTATTGAGAAACAGCGAAAACAAGTGTACCGGCTTGCAATTGTCAACTCGCTTACTGGGATTCATTAAGGAATCCATTGATAGTAGACACGCTTGTCCAAGAAAGTAATGGTGTTCAAATGAGCAGGTATATCGTTCATGTTAAGGCAGAGACGACTAGAGCTGCAGGCGAAGGGGAAAACGTTATTGTAAGCAGCCGTGATCTAAATGCGAAATTCTAGGCCCATTTAGGTGTTATTCAGAGAAGGAAGGTGGCAGTCAATGCCGCCATCATAAGAGGAGAAGGCGAGAGAGAAAGAAAACAATACTTAAACATCAGTTGGATATAATGCTTCGAAGTCGGAAAGGCATGCCCAGGACTCTGCCTTGAATGCTTGGTTGCCGCTGAGGGTAATTTGATCGACACTTAATCGTGCGCTTGCGAAGCCTGCTGATCGCAGAAACCTGACATATTGTGAGAGGCGCATAGTAGCTGCAAGGTGCTTTTGCCATCTCTCACTATACGAAGTGCACTCCTATGTAAATTTGCATTTAACATTAGTTCACTTTGGACTACAGCAGCTGCAAAACATTTTAAGCAAGATTACCTAGACACCTATCTTATTACATCAAAATTACGTTCACCTGGTATCCGAAATAAACTCTTGATAAGTACGCATGTTGGTGCAATAGGCATTAGCATGCAATTTAAAGGCATTTGTCGGGCCCCGTGAGAGGCATTCCAAAAATTGAGATATACCGGTGAGTGTACCCAGCGCACGGTATTCTTTAGTAAAAGGCGAAAGAATAGTTCGCTCTGTGCTGAGCACCCGGCTTGATATCTCACTCCCTCAATCCTTAGACACTATGTATTATTCGAATTGAAAAGTCCTTCCAAACGATGTGGGAAGAATGATCGAACTCACTCCAAGCAGGAGCAACCTGTGGAGAGGAAGTTGAATGTGAATGAAACCCCTTGGAGAGTAGCTAAATCTTGATCAGCAGTGTTTTTGAATGCTTCAAGCTGATATAATGCCTCTGGATCGCACACTCCGAAGCTCCATTTGAGAGCGTCATATTGTACTGCAACATCCTCCCGATCAACCATGCGAATCTTAATCACATGTCTGAAGAGGTTTGATTCTTGGCTGCTGGAAAGCCTTGTCTACATAGAACACCGCTAACATGGCCAGGTTCTTGTCGTCATTATTAATTCGAATCTGAAAGCAGTTTTGATTTCTTTGGTGGGCCCTGCGAGGGGCAATCCAAAAATGGAGCAATCCGGCAGGTGCACTCAGCGCACGGTATTCTTTAGTAAAAGGCGAAAGAATAGTTCGCTCTGTGCTGAGCACCCAGCTGCTACGCAACTCGTGGAGATCCGAGACAGTATGTATCGTTGAGTTGCCAAAGCCTTGCCAGACGACGTGGGATATGCGATCCTTAATTCGAAGTGTGGATATGGAAGCTAAAAAATCACAGTAGGATGGCACATCCACTTGTGGAACTCGGTCTTGTTTGTAATAGAGCACAATTGCTCACATCTTTTAAGTCTCTTGTATCGGGAAATGGCGAAAGGTAATATCTCCGTATGATGATCAGAAACTACTTCTCTGTAGCAGCTTGACATTCTTTATTGCCTGCTCGCTTACCGGGATTCATTGATATTGAAAGACTTCTTCAACAAGATGCATATTACTCACATAGAAGGACTTTCACACATTCTAAGACTTTAACTTAGGTTGGAAACAAATCAAGAAGCTTAACCAAGCATCAATGAACATTGTAAAGTAAGTTCCCTCTTTACTACACTGTGTACCGCAAGGCTGCAGTATATCACACACAAAACCTACATAGGCAGCACCTTGCCATACACTCCTAGGCAAGAGCTCAAGAGACACACACACACACGCACAAATTCCCGTGCGTACTTAAAGGGTACCAAGGAGAGAGATGAAATCATTACTCTAAGAGGGAAGGCAACTACCACAATCCTTTCAAACGAGAGCGGGAAGACTGAGGTGGCGAACTGATGACATGGACATCCTAATTGGCAAGTTCTAGTCAACAAAGTGATGACCTGGACAAACCCTAAACAATACTCCCACTCCAGGTGCACTGTGCTGACTAAAACTTAGAACAACTACTCCCACTAGGTCTTCAGGACAGTGTAGATGGGGTGGGGGTGTCGTCGTGAAGTCCGATGAGGTTGCGAAGGCGTTCGAAGCGATCACGTGGGAGCGCCTTGGTCATAATATCAGCAAGCTGGTCATCTGTAGAGACATAGGTGATGGAAATGTGACCATCCGTCTCAGCGTCTCGGATCTTGTGATACTTAGTATCAATGTGTTTGGTCTTCTGGTGAAAAACTGGATTTTTCACCAAACGCACTGCAGACTGATTGTCACAATACAAGGTGGTGGGTGAGAGTTGAGGAGAGCGAACGCTGTGAAGAAGGCGCCGAAGCCACAAGAGTTCCTGGGTTGCCAAGCAAGCGGCTACATACTCAGATTCGGTGGTGCTAACTGCTGTGCATGTTTGCTTACGGCTCCCCCAGGCTACAGGTCCGTTGTTTAGCATAAGAATGAATCCAGAGCGAGACTTTCGATCATTCACATCTGATGCGTAGTCTGCATCGCAATATGCAGTTTGTGGATGTGAGGTAGGGCCGTAAGTAATCCGGTGATTCAAGGTCCCTTTGATGTAGCGGAGGATGCGCTTCGCAGCTGAGATGTGAGCCGAATTCGGGTGACTGTTGAACCTCGAGGCATTACTGGTGGCGTAAGTAATGTCGAAGCGGGTTACAACAGATGCAAATTGAAGGCTGCCAATACATTCCCGGTATGGAAAGAGCGGGATTGGTTCATCAAATTTGGCAACGGTGAGATGACCTGCGCTGTTAGGGTCGGCAGGAACGGTGACTGGATGGCAGTTGTCGTGGGAGAATTTCTTGAGCAATTTCTCAAGATAACGGCGCTGATCAAGGTGAATAAGCTTGCGGTCGCGATCGCGAGTGATGTGAATTCCAACATAAACCTCAGCCAGTCCTGTAGTGATTTCGAAAGCTCCCTGCATGTGGTTTAGAATGTCGACAATATTGTTGTGAAGAGTGCTACACACGATGCCGTCATCTACCCAGATGCAGAGCATGAGCTTTGGATCAGCTTTGTTGACATAAACACAACAGTCGGCATCTGACACAATGAGATCGTATGCTTGGAGGAAATAATCAAATTTTCGATTCCAAACTCGTGCTGACTGTTTCAAACCATACAATGTTTTCCGTAGCAGACATGCCATCTTCTGGTGAGATTGATAAGAGGGGGTTTGGAACCCGAGGGGCTCTTCCATATAAATCTCTGCATCGACATCACCGTTCAAGAATGCTGTTCGTACATCAAATTGAGTGATGTTGAGATCTTCGGCAGCAGCTATGGAGAGTATAGTTCGAATGGAGTCGAACTTTGCAACAGGACTAAAAGTCTCTTGGTAGTCAATGCCTGGTCTTTGGGTAAAACCCTTCGCGACAAGGCGTGCTTTGAACCGACTAACTGAGCCATCAGCTGCAAGCTTTAATTTGTAAACCCATCTGTTCTTGACGGTTTTACGGCCATGGGGAAGTTCAACTAACCTCCATGTGTCGTTAATAAGAAGACTCTGGTATTCTTCGCGCATGGCTGCTATCCATTGTTCTTTCTCTGGTGAAGCCATGGCCTCCTCATAGGTCTCAGGTTCGACAGGGAGATCATCGAACATGGCAGTGCATGCATAAGAATTGCGATTAGTTGGATAAATCCACTCACCATATCGCATGGTGGGATTCCGCATTCGAGGAGGTAATGAAGATGTGGATGCGGTTGCTGGTGTCGATGCAGGTGGTGGAGCAGGTGCTCCCACTGGTTCCGTTTGTCCTCCGTCAGCTTGCCTCCATAGAGGAATCGTTTCTGGGGTTTCAGCAAGAGCTTGAGTGTCGGTGTGCTCGTCTGTAGATCGCTGATCTCCAAGATCAGAGCTGCTAGTGGCAAGACTGCGAGCAATGGGATTGTTATCAATTTCATGTTGAGGGAGGGTTTCCGACGTTCTTGGGATGTTGATTGCTCCCACTGGTCTTGGATGCACTGCTGGAGGTGGAAGAACACGAGGAAAGGGAGCAATGGAGCCAACACGAACTATGTCTCCATCAACAGAAAGCCATGATGGAGGTTCTTGAGATGCTGCAACATTTTGGGCTAAAGGGAGCTCGTGAAAGATGACGTCTTTGCTTTCCACAATGCGTTGAGTGGCAGAGATCCATACTCGGTAAGCCTTGCTGGTAACAGAGTAACCCATGAACACACCTTTCTGGCTTTTAGCTGAAATCTTGGTGCGAAGCTCTTTCGGAATGTGCACATAAGCATCAGATCCGAAAATGCGAAGATGGGAGACAGAAGGTTTGGATTTGTACCAAATTTCATAAGGAGTGCTCCCAGCAAGAGTTCTTGTGGCTGTGCGATTTAAAGTGTAAACCGCAGTATGAGCTGCCTCGGCCCAGAATCGCAGATGGACGTTTGCTGAGTATATCATACTTCGAACCGCTTCCATGATGGTCATGTTCTCCCTCTCAGCAGAACCATTTTGCTCAGGTGTGTAAACAGTGGTAAGTTCTTGTTTAATGTTCTGATCATGTAGAAATTGTACGAACTCATGATTTGTGAACTCCTTGCCTCGATCACTGCGAAGAATTTGGATGGTAAAACCGGTTTCCCTCTTTAGGCGAGCATGATAGCGTTTGAATGCTGCTAGGGTTTCAGTCTTAGCCTTGAGACACTCAATGACTCTGAAACCCGAACAATCATCTTTAAAGAGGGCAATGTAGAGTGCGCCTCCCACCGATGGGGTACTAAGAGGACCACACAAATCGGTGTGGACTAGATCTCCTGGATGAGCAGATCGCTCACGTTCTGTGTTGACAGGAAAAGGAGTGCGATGTTGCTTACCAAATGCACATCCTGGGCAGAACGTTTTGTCCTTGTTGGTGATCGAAAGGCCATCAACAAGTTCTTGAGCAGCCATCATTTATATGGTTCCATGGTTAGCATGGGATAATCTCCGGTGCCAAACTTCAAGTGATTGTTGTCCTTCAATTATGGAAGGAGTATGAATGGAGTGGGCAGCCAATGCCCTACTAGCTTCAGGTAACGGAGCAATGGCTTCAAAAAGAAGCCTGTACATGCGGTTATGCACAACTCCGCGCATTACGATCTCCCCGTTGTCAAGAAGATGACACCCATTCGCCATGTGAAGCGTAAAAATTGATTTTTGTGCAGCAACATAAGATGAGAACAAGTTCCTCCCAAGATTAGGAACGTGTATGACATTTTGCAAAACGCCAAAAGTGTGACCACGTTCAGTCTTGATCTTGATGTTGATATTGCCACTGCCGATGGCAAGCAACATAGATCCTCCAATCCCTTCCACAAAGCGACGTTCGTCAGAGATATCTTTGTAGGTAGAAAAGAATGACCGATTCTCAGTCATGTGATCAGTACAACCACTATCAATGTACCAGTGTGTTGTGTCCGAAACTCCGTGTGGATCATCTGCCATGAATGCCCGGAGTCCTCCAGGGCGAGGTGGACGTGATGAGTCTCTGTCATGATTCTGTTGGGACTCAAGATGCTTGCGTTGGTCTTCTTCTGAGGCGTCACACTCACGTCCCCAATGTCCAAGGCGGCCGCATCTCCAACACACAGTTCGCTTCTTTCGGTCGTTAATCTCCTTCCTGCGTGCAGATCGTTGCTCTGGAGTGTACTCAGAAAAGTTGTTTGGTTTCTTGCCTTTTGTAGAGGCAAGATAAGCTGATGAGGTGGGAATACTAGAATCGGCACGAACCTTGTGTAAAGATTCAGTGTGGAGAAGCTGGATGGTGAGGTTCTCAAGAGTCTTGGTAGCACTGGGTTGCATTCTCCATGCAGGAAGAAGGCTATCAAAACTGTCAGGAAGTGAACACAAGATTTTGGAGATGACTGCATCATCGTTGAAAGTAGTGTCTCCACGGGCAGCTAGCTGAGAAATGATGATTTCGATTTTTCCCAAGAAATCAGCGATTGTCTCTTCAGAGGTCATGGAACACTTGTAGAATTCTGCCTGAAGAGAATGGACATTCTCAGAAGCATTTTGCTCGTGGATGAGCTTTAGCTTGTCCCATATTTGTTTAGACGTTACACAACTCATAACATGTTTGAGCATGCTTTCATCAATGGTTTGACATAACAAGCTAATGGCTTGATTGTCTCGCTTTCGCCAATCAGCTTTAACTGCAGCATCAGCATTGTCAGGGGGTTTGGGTTCAGACCCATCAGCAATGCCCATCAAATCTTTTCCAAGAAAGATGGCACGCATTTGAAATTTCCATAAGTGGAAATTTGACCCCTTCATTTTAGTGATGCTGCCGAGATCGCGATTGGTATCAGCCATAGTGATGGAGTAGACGTGGAAAACAAAATCGCAGCTTAAAGGGAGGTAGGTGGGCCCATAACCTATTGAAAGACTTCTTCAACAAGATGCATATTACTCACATAGAAGGACTTTCACACATTCTAAGACTTTAACTTAGGTTGGAAACAAATCAAGAAGCTTAACTAAGCATCAATGAACATTGTAAAGTAAGTTCCCTCTTTACTACACTGTGTACCGCAAGGCTGCAGTATATCACACACAAAACCTACATAGGCAGCACCTTGCCATACACTCCTAGGCAAGAGCTCAAGAGACACACACACACACACACAAATTCCCGTGCGTACTTAAAGGGTACCAAGGAGAGAGATGAAATCATTACTCTAAGAGGGAAGGCAACTACCACAATCCTTTCAAACGAGAGCGGGAAGACTGAGGTGGCGAACTGATGACATGGACATCCTAATTGGCAAGTTCTAGTCAACAAAGTGATGACCTGGACAAACCCTAAACAATAATTGAGGATTTCTTGGCAGCTTGTCCAAAAAATAAATCTGAGATGGTGTTCTGCAAGCGATCAAATGAGTACGTATGTGTTCATTAATATAATCATGTTTAGTTCCAGAGAAGTAGAGCTGGCGAAGGGCAGAATGTTCTTCGGAGCAGCCACAATCTGAATGCAAGTTGTTATATCCAGTTAGACCTCTTTAGAAAAGGAATTAATTCAATGCCATCATAAGTGGGGGAAGCGACGGAAAACAACTTATTTGTTTCTGGAAAATATAGTGCCTCAAAGCTGGAAAGCCATCCCCAGGACTTCGCCTTGAATGCTTGGTTGCCGCTAAGAGTAATTTGATCGACACTTAATCATGCGCTTGCGAAGCCCTGCTGAATTGCACATAGCAGCTGCAGAATGCTTGCCATCTCTCTCGATACGAAGTGCAGTCCCATGTAAATTCACATATAACTTTGTTCACTTCAGTCTGGAACAGCTGTTGCAGTTTCGGGCAGGATTACCTAGACACCTCTCTCTACATCTAATTTTCAATTACTAGCGATCAACATGATCTCCCTTTGGCACCCACAAGTTGGACTGCTTTACTCACTTGAACGCAATTTAAACTTCATTGTTGGGCCCCGTGAGAGGCATTCCAAAAATTACGGTATACCGGAGAGTGTACCCAGCGCACGGTATTCTTTAGTAAAAGGCGAAAGAATAGTTCGCTCTGTGCTGAGGACCCGGTTGATGTCTCACTCCTTCAATCCTAAGACACTATGTATCGTTTGAGTTGAAAAGTGCCACCAAACGATGTGGGAAGGATGATCAAACTCATTCTAAGCAGGAATAACCTGAGGCGCACCCAAGCGGGGACGTCGAATTCATTGAATGAATGAATCCCCCTTGGGGAGTAAGTAGCTAGACCTTGATCGGCAGGTTTTTTAAATGCTTCAAGGAGATATTTCCTCTGGATCGTGCACTCCAAAGCCTCACTTGAGAAGTTCATGTATTGGTGCAGCATCCTCGCAATCAATCATGTGAATATCAACTCATGTTTGAGTAGGATCAATTGTTGGCTCCTGGAAACCTTATACTGTAATCAAAGCCCTGCTTCGTATACTGGACCACTTTCCAAGAGGAAGACCGCCAACATATACAACCATGATCTCGTCATCACGACAATTTGAAGTCTAAAAGCAAATTAAGTTTTCTCAGTGGGCCCCGCGAGGGGCAATCCAAAAATTAGATTACGCCGGTGAGTGTACCCAGAGCACGGTATTCTTTAGTAAAAGGCGAAAGAATAGTTCGCTCTGTGCTGAGCACCCGGCTGACATCTAGTTCACTCAATTCCAAGACCATTTGTATCGTTTGAGTTGAAAAGTGCTTCCAAACGATGTGGGAAGGATGATCAACTCACTCTAAGCAGGAGCGAGCTGAGGCGCACCCAAGTGGAGACGTCGAATTAGGTGAATGAATCTCCCTTGGGGAGTAGCTAGACCTTGATCTGCAGATTTTTCAAATGCTTCAACCAGATATTTCCTCTGGATCGTACACTCCGGAGCCCCATTTGAGAATTTCATATATTGCTCCAACGCCCCTCATGAGAATTTCATATATTGCTACCACATACATTGTGCATCGCAAGCTTATGTTTGAAATGGTTCAATTTTTAGCTTCTGGTGACCCATTATTAAAGCCCTGCTTCGTACACTGCTCATACATACAAACATGATTTTGCCGTCATTGCAAACTGCACTCTGAAAGCAATTTAGGATTCTTCGGTGGGCCCTGGGAAGGGCAATCCAAAAATGGGATATACCGGTAGGTGTACTCAGCGCACGACATTCTTTAGTAAAAGGCGAAAGAATAGTTCGCTCTGAGCTGAGCACTCGGCAGATGTGTAACTCTTCAGCATCCGACACAATATGTATCCTGGAGTTGCCGAAGCCACGCCAGACGACGTGGGATATGTGATCCTTTCGAACTGTGAACATGGAGGCTGAATTATCGCATTATTGGTACAACTAACTCGGGGCACTCGGTGTTGGGGTGTAACAGAGTAGGTAAATCTGCTCTCTTAAATTTTCAGCATTGATAAAATGGTGGTCGGAAACTACTGTGCACCAGCTTGCAGTTGTCTATTGTCTACACGCTTACTTGGATTCAGTAAGGAACTCTTTGATAGTAGACACGCTTGTCCAAACAATAAGGAGATGGTGTTCTGCGAGTAATTGAATGAGTAGGTATGTGTTCATGTTAACTAAGAGAGGAGGACTAGAGCTGCAGGCAGAGGGCAGAATGTCATTGTAAGTAAGACGCCACGATCTGAATGCAAAATGTTATCTCCATTTAGACCTCTTTACGAACAGGAAGTAAGTATCGGTCAATGCCATCATAAGAGGGGGAGGGTAGCTGAGAAATAAACTCCTTCCTTCTGTCCGGAAAGGCATGGCCAGGAGTACTACTATGTCTTGCTTGAATCCTTGGTTGCCGCTAAGAATCGGTCGACACTCAATCGTCCGCTTGCGAAGCCCTCATGGCAGAAATATGAGAATCGCACAGATTAGCTGCGAGATGCTTGCACCCATCTCTCATATGAACCGAACTAGTTCCATTAGAATTTTCATATGACGTCGTTCACTTCATGAGTCTGTCCATCAGCTGTTGCAGGACTTTTTAGACTCTCCTCACATCATGATTTCGTTTCACCAGGGATCCGAAAGAAGACCCTCAGTGCCGCATGTGTATTCTTTAGTAAAAGGCGAGAGAATAGTTCGCTCTGTGCTGAGCACCCGGCTGATGTATGAAGAGTTTTGTAGCTCCGAGACACTAAGGTATGTGGGTGTTATTTGGTTCGGTTTTCATGTTCTCCAACGTCTACCGATTAGATTTACACAACAAAACTTGTATTACATTAGCAAATCTACGATGAAACATATGCAAAAAACTGGATTGAAAACTAGACTTCCTCTTATTTAGTTATGCTTATCGGAAGTGCATGTTTGTTGATTTCTTAATTGGATTCATAGGTCCTCCCAGTTGTGTTTATACCAATCAAATAATAGGGATCTAATTAAGAAAACAAGTCACTTGAGACCCACCTACTTTATGTACTGTTTTGAGTTGAGAAAGCATTGCCAAGTGGTGTGGGTTGTATGGTCATTGACTCTTCCATGGACAAATCAATGGGGACAACAATAAGCGTTGGATTGGGTTGCCATACTCAGGGCCACTTCAAACATGAGCCAAGGGCCGTGCCCGTGCAACTGTAAGCTTGGCCCTTGATTCTCATCCAAAGGTTGTACCACTGACATGATCCACTGGAATTTGTGTCAAGCCTACCTCTTGAAGGTGGACTTGACACAAATTCCAACAGACCATGAGATAATATTTCTAGTCTACCATGTAGGAATCCATGTAGGCTTTTCATCCATGATAAATTATTTGGGCCCTTATACCTTCACCTTCTAGTGTGAAGTGAAATTGGAGAGTCTTTGCCTTTTTTGACCAATGAGAGATCTTAGAATGGATTGGTCATGGGCCTTTGGTCTTGTGTGTGAAGTGGCCCTCAAAACATTGCTTAATTACACAACCCAACTACAATGGAATGCCAGAATATGTATATAAACACCTTAGAATTTGTGAACTTGGTGGAATTCAGGATTTTGTGTTGCGGGGTAAGTTAGAGCTATGAACATAACTTAGCATGGCATGGCATGGCATACAACGGGCGGTGATGACATCTCCATGTCAAGATAGGTCAAAAATTATCATCCACTTTGTTGTCACCATGTTTATTGTCAAAGTGCACTCTTCAAGGACTCAAATTGGACTAACAATGGATCAATCGGGGCAGCTGAGTTCCGTGGGGGGTCCACGGCCCAAGAACATGGACCGATCAGTAATTTGAAGCAAATCGAGGCAAATTGAACCCTTGAACGGGACAAATCTTCCATCGGACCCTACTTTTCAAAATGGTTCTCCAAAACATGAGCTTCATTTCTTGGTTTGGACCATTTAATTTAGTGTTTTCTTCCAAAATGATGCCATGTAGGAGACACCTCACTTTACCTCTTCTTGGTCTTGGACCCTCATCTAAAGGCCTTTGGTCCAATTTACACCTCTCGGTCAATAGGATTGCTCCATTTTGTTGGACCCATGCCTAAAGAGCCCCCCGCTACATGTACATGCAATCATAATCACTCTATTTGGTAAACTAAAAAAATGTTGTCTCTGAGTGTAACATGAACGTGTGTACTCTAGTGTTGGTGCGAGGTCCCTCTATATCTAGAATTTTGCATCGAGTAAGTGGGGCATGCTCCTTGGAAGATATTGCAAACTACGTGAGGAAAAAGATAGGGTGGCATTAAATGATTGAGAGGTAAATCTTATAATTTTTTTTGTTTGAATAAGGGTGTGTTAAATTCCTACAACATAAATCTAAATAATATAGGGCATGGTTTATGAGTTCATATTTGGTCAATATTAAAAATAAAATAGGGAGGGGTTTACAACATTTAGATATTATATCTTTATAGAGTGAGTTTAAATGACATTTCATTCACAAATGAAACCTTGGTTCGAGTATGGTGGGGGGGGGAGGGCAACGTTTGAGCACCCTACTATCCCATTCACATGACTTGGCCATGATGATGGATGGATGTGAATTGAAGTGAGGTTGGAGTGTCCTCAACATTAAAAAATTGTGGTGTGGGGAGTGTTGCAAAGACTTTGGTGTTGCTACTGGGAATCATTGTAAGGTATCAATTAACTATTTGTTCACAAATTTCAAGAAGAACCATATGTTGGCTAATATCCACATTTGAGATTGGTGTCATTAAAAAGGTTTTGATTTCTTTAGCCACCCGCAATTTGCGGCACCTAAAGGTAACTCAGTTGATCTAACAACTACATATCATAGAGCCGTAATTATTAAAAACATTGATATACTGAAGGTTGTTAATGCTCAAAGCGGGAGTGATTCCCCACCTTTTATCTTGGTGGGAGATTCAAATGCCATTAAGCTCAAATCCTTTCAATACAAGGATAGATGTACAATCTGCAATGACTTCCAACTTTGCCCACCCAAAAAACCCCCATGCCAATCTAAAGAATCATCTAGAAGGTACCAAACATGCCAAGATGGTCAAAACCTCCCATCATTTTGATCTTCCTGCCCGGGGAAGTCATTGTTGTAAATTTAGATAACTATGAGAGAACAAATATAGGGTGACATTTATTCATGGTTGAAAATTTTTTATATTTTTTTGATATACCATAGCCTTGAAGAAATATGAGGTAGCACATTATATATAATATAGGGTCACTTGTAATACCCAAAATTATGTTTATAGTATTTCTAAAATAGCATTATAGTAATTGGTAGGGAATTTTTAAAATTTTTAGGTTGCGTTTAGGGTAAGAAAAATTTAAGAACTAGATGAAAAATGATCACAAATCCATCTACCAGGGTTGTCTATTGTGTCGTGACGGAGGCTTATCCCGGCATAATATCGTGCCGTCACGACACGTATCCGTCACGACATTATGCCGGATTATGCCGGATGCTGTCTTTATCCTGCCGGACTTGAATTTTACCGATTTTTTTGTGTAATTACATTACCCAATTTCGGACACGTAGGATTTACATTGTCCACGTGTGACGACATGTCAGCAAAGTAAAGGGAAAGTGGGGAAAATTCTACTAGCGCCCGTCCGCCCCCCCGTCCGCCCCCGTTCCCACCCGTCCGCCTTCGTTCCCAATCCCCGTTCCACCCCGTCCGCTCCCGTTCCCAACCTCCGTCTGCCCACGTCCCCCGCCCCGCTCCCAACCCGTCCGCTCCCCCGTCCGCCCCCCCCCCCCGTCCGCTCCCCCCCCCCTCCGTCCGCCCCCCCGTCCGCCCCCCCGTCCGCTCCCCCCACCTCCGTCCGCTCACCCGTCCGCTCCACCGTCCGCCCCCCCCCCCCGTCCGCTCCCCCGTCCGCCCCCCCCCCCGTCCGCTCCCCCGTCCGCCCCCCCGTCCGCTCCCCCCACCTCCGTCCGCTCACCCGTCCGCTCCACCGTCCGCCCCCCCCCCGTCCGCTCCCCCGTCCGCCCCCCCCCCCGTCCGCTCCCCCGTCCGCCCCCCCCCCCCCGTCCGCTCCCCCGTCCGCCCCCCCCCCCCCCCGTCCGCTCCCCCGTCCGCCCCCCCGTCCGCTCCCCCCACCTCCGTCCGCTCACCCGTCCGCTCCACCGTCCGCCCCCCCCCCCCCGGTCCGCTCCCCCGTCCGCTCCCCCCCCTCCGTCCGCCCCCCCCCCTCCATCCGCTCCCCCGTCCGCCCCCCCCCGTCCGCCCCCCCGTCCGCCCCCCCCGTCCGCCCCCCCGTCCGCTCCCCCGTCCGCACCCCCGTCCGCTCCCACCCCTTCCGTCCGCTCCCCCGTCCGATTCGAACACTATAAATTGAGGGTGCAAGGTGCCATTTTTGCCTCCACTGACATAGTGTGTCTCAAGTCTTTTGATTCTCCTTTGAGGAGTGAGGATTGAATGCGTGAGACCCGAATGCAGAGTATACTTTGTCCAATCTAGTGTCTGTGAATTAGGGTTGCCCTCGTGGCACTCTTGAACAGGACCTAGTATGCGATCAAAGTGACTTGCTCTAACTTGTTTGTATTTGCAGGTTTTGTTGAAGTCATGCCACGCCGAAACGATGCATGGGATCATTGGTACGAGGATAAGGGGAGGGTTCCCGGTAAATCACAAAGGCAGGTTAAATGTAGGTTTTGCCCGTTCGTCATATCTTACCGAGGAGATAGAATGTTGGCCCACCTTGGTTATAGACCTCATGTAGGGGGTGCTTCTGATGTTTCCACATGTAGGATGGTACCCCCGCATATTAGGGCCTTGTTTGAACATTGCGGAGGCATTGTGCCCTTACATGTAGGCATTGTAAATGAGGACTCTCTGGTGGCAGATATTGTACCTTTGGAGCCTATTATAGCGGGCTCCGTAATTAGTGAAACAGAGCCTTTGCTTATGTCCCAAACCACTCAACATTCTGATGTTGTGATATATGGCACTCCTCCTCGTGAACTACGTCAACTCAACATAACGGAGGGGTTCAATGTGTCAACAAAACAACTCCTCGATAGAGCATGGGCAACGGCTTTTTATGAAGCTAACATTCCTTTCAACATTGTGAGACATCCTGCATTTGTTCATGCTGTGCGTGAAACTGCCCGTCATCGAATGCCAGCCTACACACCACCATCGTACAATGCCATCCGTACGAAGTTGTTAACTGATATAAAGGTTGACCTAGATAGGCAAGTGAAGGAGAAGTTGGGGAATTCCGTTGAAAAATACGGTGTTACAATATGTTGTGATGGATGGGACAACGTGCAAAACCGACCTCTCCTAAACGTTCTTCAATGTGGCACAAAGGGAGACGTTTTCTTGGGTACCATTGACACCACGGGAAATCACAAGGATCATGTCTACGTTGCTGCTCAAATTCAACCATTTGTGGAAAAGGTTGGTCGACATAATGTGGTCCAAGTTTGCACCGACAATGCCCCAGTTATGGCCTCCGCTGCTCGCGACTTGATTCGAGCAAATCCCGATCTATATTTTCAAGGATGTGCTGCACATTGCCTAGATCTCCTCTTAGAAGATTGGGGGAAGGAGGAATGGGTGAAAAAATTGGTAAAAAAATCCCGCCATATTTGTGTATTTGTTAAAAACCATCATGCTTCTCAAGCTATATTCCGGAGGTTGTCACCAAATCTCTCACTCCGCCTACCTGTAGAGACCCGTTTTGCTACGAACTTCATCATGATTGAACGTCTTCTCCAAATACGCAATGCTTTGGAAAGAATGGTGGTTGATGAGGATTGGATCACTCTAATGCGTGATATGAGGAGGAGATCTGGCACCTCTTACATGAAGGGCTCTGTTGTGCGAAGCTTTATACGTTCTGATGGATTCTGGAACACGTGCGAAAATTTCTTGTATATGGTGATCCCGGTTGTTAAAGCTCTTCGTGTATTTGACGGCAAGGCGCCTGCAATGGGAATGGCTTGGAGGGTCATGCATGATTTACAAACCCATATTCGTGGATTCAGTAAACCTCCATTTCGCTTAAGCCCTGAGCTTGCTGCAAATGCTATGGTAACGTTTCAAAATAGATGGAGGTTGATGTTGAATGATCTACACTGGGCTGGAGCGATGTTAAATCCGCTTCTACGTGGTTGGGCCCCACTCCATGAGGATGACAATTCGAGGACAATCCTAAATCGAGTTCTTCGCAGGCTTGCTCAAGATGAGGACACTTATGTCCAAATCCTCCACCAGTACCAAGATTTTCTTGAAAATCGAGGGCCTTTTGCTGATTCTACTGACCCGAGCGTGCATGCCGCACCTCTCCATGAATGGTGGGATGCAATGGGAGGTGGAGCTAAAGCCCTCCAAACAATAGCAAGACGTATCCTTGCACAAGTATGTTCCGCATCCGCATGTGAACGCAATTGGAGCATGTACTCATACGTTCACAACAAGAGTCGCAATCGCTTGAAGCATAGTCGTGCTGAGGACCTCGTCTATATATATACCAATAGTAGGCTCATTCGACATCGGAGGGGCCCAAGACCTGCTCAATGGTACGAATTGAATGAGGTCCATTCTGACGATGACCTTGACGAAGAAGATGACAACGAAGATGACGTGGATCCAACTGATAGGGCTGGAAATGATGAAGACAACAATGTTGATGACATCGACTTTGATTTGGATGACCTCGATTCCGAGAATCATGGTTCAGAAGATGAGGATGGCAATGGTAGTGATGGAAACCTTGGGGTGTTTGAGTTTGATGAACCGGATGTCCCCCAACATAACGACGGAATGCATGACGATCATGAGGGGTCTATTGGAAGACCGCATGTTGAAACTCTCCACACTGGAGAAGGGTTTCCATCTGACCATAATGTTGCTATGGGGGCAAGTGAGAATGTGGGAATTGAAGTAGATTCCTTGCAACATCGGAGCGATTCTCTTTCATTTGGTGATGGCGACAATGTACTACCCGTAAATGAGCCAATGCACGTTCAACATGATCCACTTCCAACCCGAGTACATTCTGAATCCATGGATGCCTCCCTCATATCCAACCATCGTATAGAAGATCCAACGCCCAATGTTCCTGAAATGCCTACAACTCGATTCCGTGCTCTTCAAAGGATTGCATCCACCTCTACGGTGCAATTGCATGCACAAGGTCAACATCGTCCTCTCACTCGAAGTATTGCCAATACTTCTAGATTGGGTGTTTCACGTGCAACTGCGGTGGGTGCTACTTTGGTTGCTATGCACAATGTTTCAAGAAATGTTACTATAGAGGCGCCACGTCGTCCTTCTGTACGACGACATGTTGTTGAGAACATACCAATTGCAATTCCACCCGCGTCTGTTTCACTTCCACACAGTCAATCCAATGGAAGAGGTGGTCTTGGAGTTGGAGGCGGAAGTACAACGGGGGATGCTTTTATAGATGGAAGTAGAGATGAAGTGCACTCAAGTCGTGGTACGGGTGGAGGGCGCCAGAGAACTACGAGAGGTGTCAAACGTACTAGGAAGAGGTATCAGGGACGATCGCTTCCGTTTACTGCTGAAGACTACAATGAAGATGAGGGTAGACCACATCTAGATGAAAATGGCATACAGGATGCAGATGGCTCCCGGCCGACCAAGAGGATAATTTTCTCACAACGTGACCGAGAGTTGCATCTTCGAAGCGCGACTCCCCAAACGGATGATGATTTCAGCACAGACGAGTCTGAAGAGGACCCAAGATGTGTCGAAGCAAATGATCCTACAGTACGGATTCGAACGTAATGGTTTTGCACAAATGTGTTCTTTCGGTGCTCCCACGTACTCCCATAATTTATTACTTCCGTCAAAATTGATACAAGTTACAACCTTAGGGCCTTCGGTAAGACATTTAGACCACAAAGCGAACGTTACGTTCGAAGTTGTATCATTTTATTATAGTAATAAAATTATTTATTGCATGTTTTTTAAAATTATTTATTGCATATTTATATAATTATATCTTTATGTGGTATTCAATATTGACTATGTAGTCAATAGTACTTTTGGTTAGACTATCATATGAATTACAAATATTCAAGTGAGTTTTTAAAAGTTTCGAATAACATTAAAACATGTGACATCCATATGCTATCTTTTACACGATCTTAGAAATGACAACTTGTCGGTAACTCCTCTTTATATTACATATTCTTTGAACATGAAATATGTTCAATGTGTACAAAGTCTTCCTCCGTTCCTATACAACTTTCTAAACATGCTACAAAAATGCCTAATCCGAATCTGAATCGAGGTCTATTGCAGCTGAAGTAGATCCTCGTCGTGCTCGTGATGATTCCCCGGCTTCCATCATTCGCGTGGTTTCACGGGTGAGATATGGACGACTTCCAGGAGACAGTGGAGTGGCATTACGTGGTCTAGGCCCCCCATTTAGCCATCTCAATACCGCATCATCCGTAACTCTATTCAAGAGTGCTTCAACTGCCTCCAACTGCGTTCTGTGTTTGTGGTACGACTGCTCTAAGTGCGCTTCAAAATGGGAATCCCGTTCCATGGGCATCTCATGTGCATCTTCTTCCAACTCATGCTCCGATATTGATAGTTCACCACTTGCATTGTAAAAAGGAGTTTGAATGCCTCTCCGTAATTGCATGGTTGTCGCATCCCAATGCCAACCAAAAGTTTGGTACAAAAATCTTTTCATGCCATGGTTTGGGGGCTTGTTGGGAAACAACTCGTCTGCAACATACAAAATTTGACGTGGATTTTGTGTCCATTCGCCATCTTTGTTATCGTTCCAAAGTTCAACCGTTGCACGATTGAATAACCAATTCCACTCAACAGAAGTCCCATCAAACTCGCAAAGGTTGAAGGGATAGTCCGTTGGCCTTACCACCCAGTCCTTAGGCATGTAATCCCGAAGGCCAAATTAGAGGTACAAACGAGGGTGGAAGGGTGATCTGCAATGGGGACATTGCCGTCTCCTGATCATTGTCACTATCAGACATTGTGGATGGAATTGGCCCCCACACGATCCAACTTGAAAGCATCCCTCTGGGCCAAATGGACTGCCGCAAATCCCACACACGGATCCGTCGAAGACCATTGGATGTGGACCCGGCCATAACAACTCACCCCTCATGCTGTATGGATATTCATGCACTTGGGTCACATCCCAATGATGATCGGAGTCGATCAGTTGCCGCCAATCCAAGCTCCCGTTAGGCAATTTCAAGTCATCCTCATCATCCCACCTACTAGGGTACATATGTTCTTGATCTGGCCATGACGTGAGCATCAAGTTCCGCAATCTATGATTGCGGTTCCATTCTCGCTGGATGCTCTCAAATTCAGCTTCATATTGACGAGCCTTGGCCATAGAAAGCAATGTCCCTGTCCTCATATTGGTTCGCTCCACGATCGCATCCAATAGAAATTTCCTCAACCTTGCATTCTGCTCCTCCAGTGCGCCAATCTTGGATTCGTGATCGACAACCACTTCATTGACCACTTGAAGTTGTTGTTGCATGTCCACCACCTCCTTTTGCAAAGCCTCCATCTTTCCTTGCATTACTTCATTCCTCGTACATACGTCCGCTGCTTGTGACTTTGCAATCATGGCCTCCTGTAAAGCTGTATCCCTCTCTGCTTCCAAAGACTGGATGTTAATTGGTGTACTACTTGAACTGCCAGCCTCCCCCATCGTAAGTGTTGCAAGTCGATTTTCCAGCTCAAGAATCCTTGCTTTATACTCACGAATTTCCTCGGCATGTTGCTGGCGCAATGCCTCCATTCTGCTCTCCATCATGTCCGCACCAAGTTGACGAGGGTTTACCTCGTTTAGGGCCTCGTTAACCACCTGGTTAACCAGCTCGTTAACCACATCGACATTTACCTCCATGCCCTCCTCATCCATATGCTCAAACGCCTCCTCGATGGCCATCTCCACGTCATTGGCTGGTCGTTTGCGAGTACGTGGTTTTTTTGGTTCCCGACCTTCTGGAATTGGTGCCCCATGCTCATCCACTAGTTTAGGATTCTTCCTGAACCACTCCGGAACGGGAGTGTATGGAATATCCGGAACTGTGCATTTAGTGAATGCAATTCCAATACCCCCCAAATTTTTGATCATGCAGAGCACCCAAACTTGACCAATCCACCCTAACTCGCAACACGTGCTCCGCATACATCATACACGCCACCGACTTTGGAATTGCACTCTTGGGCCATCTATCCAAATTGGAGATACTTCTAAGTATCGTTAGGAATCTCCATTTTGCCTCCACGTCTTCAAGCTGCGTATAGCTCGCATTGACGGCCTTGCAATGTCGCTCGTGACAATATCTTGGCCACAACCGATCAAAGTGAGGGAAGCCCACGTACTGCATTGCAGTCTTCGCTGACCACGGTTGTGGTACATTCTCCCAACCTACCCTGGCTTTTTGGGAGGGATCATCGTAAACATTCCACTCCAAATCAGCGGCCTTGCGTCCATGTCCTCTGGAACACCCAGAACTAGATCCTCCACTTGCACTTGCCATGTCTCCAGTTCCTCCACTTGCCATGTCTGAAAATTGGAGTTTCTATTTCTAATTCCACCCAAATTGGAGTTTCTAATTCTAATCTAGAACTCTACTTTTTAAAATACTAATTGCACTTCATAATAGTGCTACAAAATATCCAAGCATACACTTCAAAATAGTGTTGCTGTGGAATTAGTTCAAAAATGTCCCTAAAAATTAAAGTTCAACTATTCGGCACACCCTTCGAGCACCCCGCTACCAGCGCTCACGCAGAGGCCAGTTGACTGGGCGCGTCACAAGGAATATGCCAAATAACGGCCACGTGGATCTGCCAAAACCTGCCACAACCTGCCAAAAGTAGTGTAAAAGGATCCCAAAAAAGGGATCCTTAACTCCTCCGAGAGCCCCGCTACCCCGCACTCTGTGTTAGAGGAGGGTTGTCTGGGCGCCCAGAAGGAGTGGAGTAAGGTATGTAAGTGGTCCCCTCCACTTATATACCCCCGTCCGCCCCTCCATCCGCTCCCGCGTCCCCACCCGTTCGCACCCGTTCGCACCCGTTCGCACCCGTCCGCACCCGTTCCCGCCCGTCCGCCCCAGAGTCCCCCCCCGTCCGCACCCGTTCCCTCCCGTCCGCCCCCAGCGTTCCCCCCCGTCCGCACCCGTTCCCTCCCGTCCGCCCCCAGCGTTCCCCCCCGTCCGCTCCCACGCTCCCCTCCGTACGCTCCTCTCCATACGCTCCAGCGTTCCCATCCCGTCCGCTCCTCGTTCCCACACGTCCGCTCCTCGTTCCCATCCCGTCCGCTCCTCGTTCCCACCCATCCGCTCCTTGTTCCCCACCCGTCCGCCCCGCGTTCCCTCCCGTCCGCGCCACCGTTCCCCTGCCGTCCGCTCCGCGTTCCCCTGCCGTCAGTTCCCCCCGTCCGCCCCCTGTTCCCCTCCCGTCCGCTCCATGTTCGCGGACAAGAGGGAACGCGGGGCGGACGGGTGGGGAACGCTGAGCGGACGGGTGGGAACGAGGAGCGGACGGTGGGGAACGAGGAGCGGACGGAGGGAACTCGGGGCGGACGGGTGGGGAACGCTGAGCGGACGGGTGGGAACAAGGAGCGGACGGTGGGGAACGAGGAGCGGACGGAGGGAACTCGGGGCGGACGGGTGGGGAACGCTGAGCGGACGGATGGGAACGAGGAGCGGACGGATGGGAACGAGGAGCGGACGGTGGGGAACGAGGCGCGGACGGAGGGAACGTGGCGCGGACGGGAGGGGAACGGGGCGGACGGGTGGGGAACGTGGACCGGACGGGGGGGAACGGATGAAAGATGGAACGATTAGCGGACGGGTGGGGAGCGCGGAGCGGACGGGAGGGAACGGGGCGGCAGGGGAACAACGTAGAATTGCGACCACATATGAATTGGACTTCATATGAATTTTTTAGAGCCAAAAAACGGACACTATAGTCACCATCTATAAATGTTAACCCTTGGGAGTGGATCAAAGTGCGATTGAGCGGCCCAACTTTGTTGAGAGTCCAAAGAAATGAACCCTAAATAGCCAATAAAATATAGTAAAGGTAGCCTTAGTTGGGCATAGTGTGAAGCCTCCAAAGGCCAAGCCCAAAAGTCCAAACTCAAAGGAGCATGCCACTTTATTACTTGCTCAAAATAACCCCTCCAATCTAACGGCCAAGATCTTGTCAATGATTGATTATTATAATGAAAAAAATGTAGGCATCGAAAAAAAAAGCAGGTGGGTTCGTTGGAAAGCTAGGAACCTAAACCCTCAAACCATGTATGGAAACACTTCTACATGAGTGTGAGAACAAATCAATGGCACATATGTGGTAGTAATTTGGAATGACGTAGGGTTTAGGGTTTAGGGGTTTAGGGTTTAGGGTTTATGAACCACTAAGGTTGAAGCACAAATTAATGATTTATTGAAGGAAAGTGCATTCGGATGGGTGACATCGGTTATGAAACCATATGAACCACTAAGGTTGAAGCACAAATTAATGATTTATTGAAGGAAAGTGCATTCGGATGGGTGACATCGGTTATGAAACCATATGAACCACTAAGGTTGAAGCACAAATTAATGATTTATTGAAGGAAAGTGCATTCGGATGGGTGACATCGGTTATGAAACCATATGAACCACTAAGGTTGAAGCACAAATTAATGATTTGTTGAAGGAAAGTGCATTCGGATGGGTGACATCGGTTATGAAACCATATGAACCACTAAGGTTGAAGCACAAATTAATGATTTGTTGAAGGAAGGTGCATTCGGATGGGTGACATCGGTTATGAAACCATATGAACCACTAAGGTTGAAGCACAAATTAATGATTTGTTGAAGGAAGGTGCATTCGGATGGGTGACATCGGTTATGAAACCATATGAACCACTAAGGTTGAAGCACAAATTAATGATTTGTTGAAGGAAGGTGCATTCGGATGGGTGACATCGGTTATGAAACCATATGAACCACTAAGGTTGAAGCACAAATTAATGATTTGTTGAAGGAAAGTGCATTCGGATGGGTGACATCGGTTATGAAACCATATGAACCACTAAGGTTGAAGCACAAATTAATGATTTGTTGAAGGAAGGTGCATTCGGATGGGTGACATCGGTTATGAAACCATATGAACCACTAAGGTTGAAGCACAAATTAATGATTTGTTGAAGGAAGGTGCATTCGGATGGGTGACATCGGTTATGAAACCATATGAACCACTAAGGTTGAAGCACAAATTAATGATTTGTTGAAGGAAGGTGCATTCGGATGGGTGACATCGGTTATGAAACCATATGAACCACTAAGGTTGAAGCACAAATTAATGATTTGTTGAAGGAAAGTGCATTCGGATGGGTGACATCGGTTATGAAACCATATGAACCACTAAGGTTGAAGCACAAATTAATGATTTGTTGAAGGAAAGTGCATTCGGATGGGTGACATCGGTTATGAAACCATATGAACCACTAAGGTTGAAGCACAAATTAATGATTTGTTGAATGAGTGGATAACTAATCAAATATGGAAAGTTCAAAGAGGTATCAAAGAGGTTTCCGATGCGGATGTCGGAAGATTTTTTCAAAAGTGTACATTTTTAACCTAACCAACTTTTTTTTTATTCCGATTGCGTTGACTTTATCTTACTAACGAGAATTGGATCCTCTACATATTGGATTACATCAATTATTGGTCATGGTCATCAAGTCCTTAGAGGTCAATATATAAGTAGATCATTGAGACTCATACATATAACGAAGGTAGAGTATCATGGATAGGATGGGAAAGGGGAGAGTCATGTTTGAGGGTGTAGAATGCGATGAGGAGATACACAATTTAGACGATCCCCATATTCCATTCAATGCAACACCCGAGCGTGAGAGAGATGAGAGAAGTGCTAGGGATCGATTTCGTGATGAGTATGTCATGACTCCCTTCTCACAATCTACACAAGCTTGGAGGATGAGGGCGGCGGAGGAACAACGACGATATGCAGACAACTTTGAGATCGATGCGGTGGAGAAGGACCACACACAATGCGTGGGTGGAGATCTAAATGATCTAATTGATTTGTGTGCGGATATTTTGGAGAAGCCCGGGGATGTGGATGTGGATGTGGATGTGGAGGAGACTTCAATCGACATTGAAATAGTCAAGGTAGCGGGGGAATCTTCAAAGACTATGTCTATTCGTAAGAAGAGGAGAGGATTGTCGCCTCATCGGCTACCATTGAAGGAACGGATGAAAGACCGAACGATTAGCTATTTTGATTTACTTCAGCCGAATCCTCTTCCAAAAATGGAGCCTCGCTGGAAGCCAGGAGCATCTACGAGGTTGGGATGACGGAATGAAGTGGAATATTATAGTTTGCATGGTTTGTTCATGTATATGATTAATAAAGGGCATTTATAACGTTGTCGCAATAATAAAGTTATGACTTGTATAATATGTTGTACCACTTCTATGATTTATTTATTTATTTTTAATTCACCAACCGAACAGTTTCTGTTGAGATAAACAAGCACAAATCAATATGAAACTATGTATCCACTTCTCAGTTCCAAGAGAAATTTTTTTAACCACTTTACGTTCACCCTTAGTTGATTATTGCTATTTTAGTGTACTTTATTATGTAGATGGGGGGACTATTATGTAGAGGACTTTTATTGCATATTCTTGTAGAGGACTTCATTACCTATCCATAGATACCAAGAACTCATTTTTTGGACTTCATATGAATTTTTGAGAGCCAAAAAACCGAGACTATGTCCAAACTTCCAAAAAAAAGTGATTGTGAATTATATAAATATAAATATAAGCAATTGTGAAGTATGTGTGCAATATGTGTGGAGTACAAGAAAGAACATTTAGAGATGTTTAGGATCACGTGTACAACCGATATAACTATTGCAACATTGTGCTCAACTTTAGTTAACTAGATATAACTATAGTTGACTACATTTTGTGGCATACCAAAATTAGAATAAATATAGGTAATTGCATTTTGGCAAGACATATCACGAACAACTATAGTTAACTTGAACTTAGCACATGGATGTGATAACAACGATGTGAAAGAATGATGTGGCCTCACGAGAGGCGAGAACCTTGGTTAGTCTCCCATAGACTTCATCTCGATTATGAAGCAAAAATCCTCATGGAGTATGAACATTGCACTAAGATCCATAAATCTCATACAATATACAAGTTGTGTATGAAAAAATGATGGCTTTATTTACATCTCCAACGGTTACAAAATTGGTATGATCCAAAATTGCTGCAAAGAAAACAAAAAAAAACTATTTTACAGTGTCACGGAAGCACATTGTCGGGTTAACCATGTTGTATGGAGGCGACTTCAACATGTTCACTACGTGTGTGATGGTTGACCTTTCCGCTGGATTGGGCTTCGTCAATGCATCCAATGCTATCTCAAACCGCATCTTCAAGCCATTTGGATCACTGTTTAGCTGAAACAACGAGGAAGTCGAATCCCTGGCATAAATCTTCTTTGCCAAAGCACCCACTGAGAAGGACTCCGAGAGAAACGTGTGCCTATGTTTCCGAGCCATCCTCACCGGAGAGGTAGATGTTCCACGCTGCCCTCGTACATGGAATAATTCTGGACCAGCACAGTTGTATTTTATGCGGTGCTTGTTCATCTCATCCACTGATTCTTTTCCATAGTTGGAGGGTGCGTCTTCATCTCCCCATGATGCCATCCCCCAATCACACACACCAATGAAAACCGTGTTCTCACGGTCTTGTGGAAAATGCAGCATGACATTGTTGGGATTAAGGTCATTGTGCAACACGTCATGCTTGTGCACTACATCCACAATGCACATTAGAGCCCATGCCAAATAAGCTCGATGCCTTCGATATACAACCAACCGTTTCCGTGCTTCAAAGTCTGCCCCAGGCATTTGAAGGATTGTGCGCTCGTGGGTTTCCGGAACTTGGTGGTCATAGACCCTCATGTTCTTCAAGGAGCCTCCATTCCACCACATCGAATAGGATTCGTATGTTTTCGGGTGGAGGTATTGTAGCTTGATTATCCCAGGATGATCTACTGGGCATGCCAATGCTTCAACCGAACGCTCCTTTCGGTTCTCCAGACTATTCGTGGCCTTCATGGTCTTCCCAGCCCACTCTATCCAGTTAGGGATGAATGATGCTCCATGAATTGTGACTCTCCGCACCACTCCGAAGGTCCCTTGGAAGATTTCCCTATCCAAGGGTTTGATCTCCACATTCCTAGGCAACCATATGACACCCTGCCGGCCCTGAGTGGCAATGTTGTCTGCCAGCTGCCTGTCAATAAAAACGGGAAGGTTGCGGGCGGATGTGCCTTTTGCTGCTATTACGCCTCTTTTCCAATTCTCTAGCTTAATGTACAGCTCGGACCTCCTCCCACCACTACTTCCCTCTCCAGGATGCATAGCCTCATATGACATCGTTGGATTGTAGATTGCTTCCACAGCTTGTTTTTCAATCCATGTGTTCCAATCGCTCATGCCCCTAGCTTCCTCAAACTCCGGTCCAGACGTGGCTTCCGTGAGAATAAGCATCAACTCGTTCCTCGCCAACTCTAAACCCTTTGTACCATCATTGAGGTATTTTTCCTCCAAATAAACCATGCTGTTACTTCTAAACCAATCCAACAACACGATCCTGCAATGATTTCGAGCCTCATCGGTCCGCGGGTCGCGTTTGCCTCTATGTTTCCTTTTCTTTGATTGCGAACCCGATGCCGCGGACCCGTCCTCCGTCCCTTCCGAAACTGCTGGGCGTTTTAATCCCCGTCTTTCAGTCTGCTCCGAACCCTGAGGTACATCACGTGCAGGGCTCTCCGGTCTTGATGTCCGCCGTGTCGGAGATTGTGGTGGCACGTTCTCCGAACGAGCCGGTGCATGTATTTCTGTGGAACTGCCTGAGCTTGGTCCCCTTCCAGTTCTCCCTCTATGTCCACTGTTTCCCCGACTCCCACGTGTTCCACGGCTTCCCCGTGTTTGGTTGCCTCCCGAATGACCAACAGCCAAGAACTCTTCGTCAAACTGAAAGGGATCTGGACGTGGTGGACGTGCTGCAGTACTTCCACTTCCAGGATCGCTTCCCGTACCCTCGGCAGTATTCGCCGATGCATTGCCTACGAGCCAAGCACGGTGCACCCTCAAATCCTCGTTCTCGTAAGGAGCAATGCCCTCCCCCTCCATCGTGATAAAAATCACGTGAGTGAGTGAATCTGAAAATGAGTCGTGATAAAAATCACGTGAATAAGTGAGTGTGAAAATCTCTCGTGATAAAAATCACGGGAGCGAGTGAATCTGAAAAAAAAATTGCGAGGGTTCCCCCACAATTTGCCCTGCCCTCCCAAACCCCTTGAGACCCGCGCGGTGATGCTGTCCTTTGGGACGCAACAAGGTCTCGGGTCCCTATGTGGTGGGAGGAGAGGAAAGTGGTAGGAACTAAAGCCTCACGGCTTTATATAGGCAACGAGGAGCCCAATCATTATGGGATCCCGGTCGGAATTAGGGTTTAGGGTACGAAAACGACGTATGGGGAACGTGGGAACTAGGGGCGGACGGAGGGAACGTGGGGGCGGACGGAGGGAACGAGGAGCAGACGGGTGGGGAACGCGATAGGGAACTCGGGCGGACGGGAGGGAACGAGGCGCGGACGGGAGGGGAACGGGCGGACGGAGGGAACGTGGCGGACGGAGGGAACGTGGCGGACGGAGGGAACGTGGAGCGGACGTGAAGGGAACTCGATAGGGAACGCGGGCGGACGGAAGGGATCGGAAAGCGGACGGGAGGGAACGTGGAGCGGACGTAGGGGAACTCCGAGCGGACGGGGGGAACGCGGGGCGGACGGGGGGAACGCGGGGCGGACGGGGGGAACGCGGGGCGGACGGGAGGGAACGGGTGCGGACAGGATGGGAACAGGGTACGGACGACGGGGAACGTGTGGCGGACGGAGGGAACGTGGAGCGGACGTGAGGGAACGCGTGCGGACGGGAGAGGAACGTGGGGCGGACGGGAGGGAACGAGGAGCGGACGGTGGGGAACGTGTGGCGGACGGAGGGTAGCGGACGGGAGGGAACGCGGGGCGGACGGGTGGGACGGGTGGGACGCCCCACCCCCCCCTCTCCCGTCCGCTCCACCCCCGTCCGTCCGCCCCACCCCCCCTCCCCCGTCCGCTCCACCCCCCCCGTCCGTCCGCTCCACCCCCGTCCGTCCGCCCCACCCCCCCCCTCTCCCGTCCGCTCCACCCCCCTCCCCCGTCCGCTCCACCCCCCTCCCCCGTCCGCTCCATCCCCCTCCTCCGTCCGCCCCTCCCCTCCTCCGTCCGCCCCTCCCCCCCCCCCTCTCCCGTCCGCTCCACCCCCGTCCGTCCGCCCCACCCCCCCTCCCCCGTCCGCTCCACACCCCCGTCCGTCCGCTCCACCCCCATCCACCGTCCGCACCACCCCCCCGTCCGTCCGCTCCACCCCCCTTCCCCGTCCGCCCCACCCGTCCGCCCCCGTCCGCCCCACACCCTCCTTAGTAATATTTTATTACTTTGATTTTAACACAATGATAAACACAATGGCAAAATGGTCTACGTGGCAGGGGAAATATGCACATCCACGTCGACGTTTTCTGCCACATAGGACGCCACCTTGGCAAGAAGGTAAGTATTTTACCCACCCTAGTCGGCTCCCCCTATGTTGACCCTACGTGGACCCTATTGTGTCGTGACGGAGGGGTCCGTCACGACACGACACGTCGTGACGGCACGACACCGTCACAACGGCGGGATAGACAACCCTGGCATCTACAAAATGGATGAACTCGTTGGATGAGGGTTATTAAGTGTACTTTTGAGGAACATTTCATTGACGTTTGTATAATTCTTTGGTTGTTCCTCCCATGCAAGACAAGAATTCTATCATCGCGCATTGACCCCTACGCGTTTAAAGAGCTCCGTGGGGCCATATTTGGTTGTATTTTTATCAAACATTAATTTTCACCTAGTTCCTAATTTCAAATGAGAGTAGTCCCAATTAAGAAAGTATGGGGCTCTCATCTACTTTCTAGTTCAATCTACTATTCCTCAAAATTGTTAAAATTACGTATTTTACAGCACTTTAAAGCTCAAAACCCTAAAATTCCAATGTACACTGCAAATAAATATAAATAATGAAGGGTTTGAAATATTATGGAGATTTTAATTTATAATTACACATAGGGTGGTAAGAAATTGAAGAAAGTAGAATTATTAAAAAAATATAGGGTCCTCTAAAATGCAGTAAATGAGCTACATAGCCCCCCAAAAAATATGTGTTGTACGCTCATGTGTCCCCAAAGAATACACTAAGTGACTTCCCCGAGTCTTCCTGCCACATGAACCCTTTCGATTGATTGCCATGGCATACCGCCCACCTTCTTGAAATCAATACATAGAAACCATAGGAACTTGTATGGATCCATATTCATGTCAATTATATTGTTTGGGTGTTGATGATCCCACCATTAGTATGCTTCCAGGTGAGCATTTGGGTGGATCACTCAATAGGGTTTCTGTGCACCACATGTGATGGAAGGGTATTTGTTTAGGGGTTATTTACTTTCAAGGCTTGAAACTAAAGGTTCCTTAAAATGATTAATTCTCTAAAACGACCTATTTGTTTGCACCGTAGCATTACTTGTAATTTCCATTCCAATGCAATTTATTGTAACTAGTATATATTCATTTTAAGTAATACAAAAATAATCCATGTCCATATATACCATCGTATACATACAAAATCCATGTTCATACATAGCTATTACAACCACAGTTTCTAAAGCCGTGAACTTTAGAGAGACTTCATACAAAACATAACCATATCAACATCTAAAATATAATACACCATATGCGGGTGCAAACACTGTAAAGTAGACAACTCTTGATCCTTGCACAAGTTTAAGTGAAAGTGATTCAAAACAATATACTAACTTTGAATTTTGTGAAAAAAGATCATAAACATTGAAAAAATAAATTGATCTACCAAGCCAAACAATTTATGTTGATGTTGACAAAAAAAATCTCAAAAAATCTACATATTACAGAATGTAAGTATACATATTTTAGTGAATGTGCAAGTGGTGATTTTGAACAAGTAATTGTCAACATGTTGCTAAAAATGTGATAAAATTACATTTGATTAATGGTTTTTAACAATAATATTTGATGATGACCTCAAGTGTATGATGAATTCAAGGTTCAAAATATATGAAGAAAAAAATAAAGTTCAAAATAGTTAAGGTCATGAAACTTACGTCCAAAACCAGATCTAGCCATTTGCTTTTGAGCATTACTTTTAATGTAGATCTCATCTTGGTATTCTACATTTGAGACTTAACACAACAATAGAGATCATGTAATTTTTTAAAATTTTAAACAACATTTTGCTTCTACTTTTAGGTGTTGACCAAAAAAATATGTTTTTAAGATACCATAGCACTTTCTTGGTCCACTTTACCATACTTGCACCCATGCATTACAAAGTGCAGGGGTATTCACCAAAAAAATGATTGTGTGCCAAAAAAACACAACATCCTCTTTATAAGATTGTGTGCATAAGCATAAAGAAAATCCTATATGGGTACAAAAAAATGACAACCTCAAAATCCCCTAGCTCCCAACCTTGATCATACTAACATAAACCCTAGGATCCTAAACTTCAACCCCTAAATTAGTTATACTAGAAAGTAATGGCCACATCTTATACCTATCTACTTTACTTATAATGGATTGGCTACTTTTAATGAACCCTTCATTATTTCAAATTCCTTTATGATTTTTATTTCAAATGCATATAATCCTCCCTATATTATGCCGCATATCATTTGTAAAATCCACAACACTGAGGAATGTTGTGCATTATTATGTGGACCCTGCAAATATAACCTGGGATGCCGGCAGCTCAGTCTGAATCTGAGTCATCACATGATTATATTCCCAGGGCCCTCATGCCCCGATCACACCAAACTTTCCATCCAGTTCCAACCGTGAAATTGCTGGGGATTATGTTCAAAAATAGATGTTGGCCCACCACTTTTCACACTATTACAGCCGGAGATGCCGACGAATGGTGTCTGAGGGCCACTTCACACATGAGCCAAGAGTCATGACCTTGTAATGGTGAGGACCCTTGACTCTCATCCAAAGGCCGTACCATAGGTGTTGGGAAAGCCGTTTTATGTAGTCACGGGCCCTCAAGCATAGTGTGAAGTGAGAATGGACCATGTTGTGGGACCATTGCATATTTTGTTGGCGGAAAAAGAGGGGAGGATTTGGTTTAATATAATATGTCTCCAAAAAATTTCAATTTAAGAGAATTACTTGGTGGTGTTGGCTGTCCTGGAATCTGTCCTGGAATCTATTCTGAAATCTTCCCTGAAATCTGCCCTGAAATCTGTCCTGAAATCAGTCTTGTCGGAAAAAAATATTAAAAAAGTCATGGTCTCCCGGAATTTTCGTCAGACCCACCTCTTGGAGGTGGGCCTTACGCAAATTCCGGTAGACCATGCTCCCTTATCCACAACCTGCCATGTAGGACTCCATGTAGACTTTTCATCCACGAACTTTTCTTTGGGCCTTTAGGCCTTCACCTCCTAGTGTGAAGTGAACTTGGACGGTCTCCGCCTTTTCGACCAATGAGAGCTCTTACATCGCCATGGTCAGGGGTTGTGTGTGAAGTGGCCCTGAACTGGCCGGTGTGATCAGTATGGGCGCACAAGGCCGAGTAATGTTGTGGAAAGGAATTCCTGTTATAAATAGCTCTACGTTGTTGGCTGAAAGGCTCAATTTTTATTCTCAGTTCTACGATCGCAAATACCTCTTCACTTTTAGATCTGCTCTGAGAGGGTTTAGAGTGTTCAGAGGGGTTGGTTGTGTGTTTGCCGGGGGGACCAGGATACAAGAGTTGATTCCATTTCTCCAATTTTATGACAATCTCATCAAGTTGGAATCTGGTCTTGTCTGCATTTGAATTGTCTGGTGAGTACCTGATTCCGTGGATCCGATTCACCGTGCGGATAGAATGTGGAGTGCCAAATTATCAAAACAAGAGGTGTTGGCTTCAGTAAGTCTTCTGGAGGGGTTTTCTTTATCTCTTTTCTGGATTTTGTTGCAATTTTAGTTCACGTGGAATGTCTGGGTCGACTGCAAGATCTAGTTGCGAATGACACACCTGTGTTCTGATAAAAAGAGGAAACCCTTAAAAAAGAAGAGTTTCGTACCTACTCACTGATCGCGGTTCAATTCTTTGCTGTTGCAATGTCTCCATACAAGGGCGTTCCCCTGCAAACTGCATAATCTGCGATGATTACGATTTAATCATTGGCAGTAGTCTTGTTGAGAGATGCTAGAGTACTGGACCAACTGCACAAGGGTGATTCATGGATAACCCCACGCTCCTGTACAACAAGTCGGCAAAGACCTTGGTAAATGGTGCAGACATTAGCAATGGTGTGATTTACACTGCCATATCTCACACATGGTCCATGTGGGACAGCACAAGCAAGGGCATCCTAGGCATTCATCAAGAAGATGGCCAATGTGAGGGCACTGCAAATTTTCATGACATGGTGGATTTCGTGAACACAGAATGGCTCTGGATAGATACATTGTGCATATCAGAGAGTAGCAAAGTGACCGAGATTCCGAAGATGCGAAAGTATTACAGGAATGCTCAAGTGGTGCTCGTGGTGCTGGACACCAGCAAGGGAGAGTACGATTTAGGGCTCTTGAAGGTTAATGATTTTGGCAATAGGTTGGAGAGTACAGAACGGTATCTTTTGCTAAACAACAGCCCAGAGAGGCTATCCACAGAATGCAAGCTATCCGACGAGGGAGTCGCATTGTACAACACATTGTGCCGGATGTTCAAGGCATCTTGGTTCAAGAGAGGGTGGACATTGCAGGAGTTGCTGCTGGCAAAAGATGTTGTTCTTTGGAATGGCAGCTCTTCCATAGGAGTGACAGATGTGAAGAAATGCTTAGATTGGATGGGCAGTGTTGTACCTGATTGCGCACAGAACGGCCTGGAAGCCGATGAGGATTACAACATCTTGGCGAGAATATTCCATACAGACAACACAGATATATCTTATGAATCAGTGGCCATACTAATGGATGGACGCGAGTGTACGAAGCCCGAAGACTATGTCTACTCTGTTTTAGGGTTGTTGGATACAGAGATAGGAATCGAATACGGCATCCGCTTGGAGGCTTGCAAGAAAAGGCTATTCAGAAGATTGGTTGAAGAACAAAGAGCTGCAAGTCTGTTCACGCATTCAGGAACTGGGGTATTTCCGATCCACAGCGAGTATGGCACATCATTCGCACCTGATCGCCCCAGGTCTGATCATGCTGTGTATAGCCTTGCTCACAAGGGGGTGAAATTCTCAGGCTGCAACGTGTACATCTACGACGTTATAGAGCTATTTGACACAGAAATCTTTGACAAAGACGACCCGGGATTTAACATGTGGGTACTGACAAGAGCATTGAGGAACAATGCATCTGCTTGCGATGACTTGGTGAGGGCTTTGTACTCCATCACATGCTCAGGTGACAATGAACTCTTGAGGGCCAAATCCACGTCATTCTTGGAGATAGCCGAGCAATCCGCTACCACCGATGCAGATTCGTTTTCTGTGCCACTAACCCATGAATGCCTACTTTTACATTCAATGCTTAGCCGATGTGAGACACCTCTGGTATCTTATGGCATGGTGCACAATAATGAATCTGTGTGTGCTTATATATTCGCTTGTCTCGAGGTTGTTCCCAAAGGCAGAAAATGCTTGCTCCTGGCTCCTGGTATTGTTGGTGACATGCATGAGACAGGATTGTTATGCTTAGGACAAAACTTCCGTAAGAGCAAGCAAAAGAAGATAGGTGCAACCCTCAATCTAAGAAAAGGCGACTTGGGTACCATTGAATCTCTTGGAAAATTGTCAGAAGTGGTTTTGACCAACAACAAAACTGCTACTCCTGCTCCCAAGGACCTTCTGTAGGCTAGAGAGGTGGAGGTGACGCCAACTGTAGGTTGGCGTGAATGAGAGACGCTACACCCTTGATCATACCTGCAAAATTAAGTGTAAATCTAAGTTGGGTTTACGGAGCATGGTTATGGGACAAGTGCTACTGCCTCTCATATTGTTGGAGGTGGTGGCTTCTAACGTAATAAGTTGATATGTGCAACCTCGATTGCCACATCGACTCCAATATCTGAGTCACAAACAAGCCACTTCCAGTTTCAGGATGTGTGCAATTTGACACTCTGATGAATCACTTACTATAACCAAGATTTCCAGTGACGAGCTTTGAAGGGGATCGATAAATTGGACAGCTCAATCCAGGTACCTCATCTTTGCCACTACCTCATCCTGTACACATGTAACATGCAAGGTCAGAAGAAAATATTAATTTAATCAGAATACCTAGAGGAGGTCTCATGTGAATGGAACAACTAGACTTGGTTTCAAACAGGAATCCAAGACTTTATGAGTTAAGGTATTAGGGGAACCATAGATATGGGGAGAAGAGCAGCACAGAGGTTATCTCTTTTGCACCCAAGAGGTTGTGAAAATCTCTCTCTCTCTCTCTCTCTCTCTCTCTCTCTCTCTCTCTCTCTATATATATATATATATATATATGGGTACTGTTGGTTCATGCCTTGGAAGAGAACTACCTTTGGTATTGGAAAAGTTGCTATATTTCATTGGTGTAATGAAGAACCCACTTTTTGGATAGTGATGTGGTGCAATGCTAAATTGTGGCAGTAATGTTAAATGGGCGATGTGATTTAGTCCCACAATGTCAGTAATTCGGCCAATGTTGAAGATTGTATAGAGTTGACAGAGTTGAGCACAATGTGTTTAGGAAGAAATGCAAACTAAATATCGACCAAGTGCACATTTCAAGCTTTAAATGACTACAGCTTAATGACAGTTTTGGTTGCGGAAGCCGAACCTTTGTAGTGTGATGGCAGTCATCAAATTCTTAGCTTGTTCACCATTCTGTTGATATTTGAAATGTTAGAAACGTGTTCTTTTAGCTGCAGTGCTCCACTGTGGTTTGAGTTCATGGGAGTTGTCAAAATGATGCGGTTCTAGAAACTTTCATCTAGAGGCGTTCTATTAATCTCAAACTGTAGATGACACTAAAATTGTTTGTCGCTTGCATTGCACCTTTTCACATGTTTATGGATAAATCCATGCCCTTATTACAAGCCTTTCAGAGTTACCGAGGAAATGTCAAAGGACAATCGTTTCATTTTTGTTGCACTGGCAAATTATGCCATGCTTTCTCCAATTACCAAGGTTGGAATTGTATTTGGCATCCCCATTGCGTTTGAAATTGTGAGTAAAGCCAGACGAGATTGTTTTCTAAGGCTAGAAGTATGATGGACCTCACTCATAAGGGAGTTTAGATGTTACTTTTAAACTCCATTAGTTGGAGAACCTTTCACCTACATCCTTGGATGTATCTCTCCTGTGGGATGCGCCCTCGTTGTTGTTTGTTTTGGATTAGATGAGTTCATATGGTGCAGTTCTGCACCTCTAGTATGATCTGAATTTGGTCATCGAATTCTCTGACCAGAGTGCCAGAATTGAGATTCTACATTCAATTATTGATTTCCAAAGCAACTGGGCTTCGTAGGCCCTAGTTACTAAATCTGCCCCTTCATATATCATATCCATATGTTGGATTATACATCTGATCTTTGATCGTCTGAATTACATTCATATTTGATCATTTTAGTAGGTTGATGATTTAGTTGAACGGTAAGGCAAAAATACATGAGAGGTCAGTAGATTTGATAAGCTCCACCAGGTCTCTTGAGTCTTGACTGTGTTTACTTGACCTGGTATCTGCAATAATTTTCCTTCGTTTGGCATTTTCAGCTGGTTTCCTTAGAACAAACATGGTGAATGCTTCCCACTGTGTTGAATGTCTAATAAGCAAGCTTATTACAATCTCCACGTCTACTCTTAAAACCTCCACACTGAACAGGTGAATCTACATCATCCGATTTCTAAAGATGTGAAAAGAAAACCCGGCCAGTACTTAATTAGCTAATCTCAATTATCTATTATTACAGCATAGAAAGGTTACACAAAACACCATCAGCTCACATGCATTGCCGTGTAAGGTAGGACTTGAAGTGCCCAATTCTGTAAGTGACCCTGATTCCGAGACCTACATTTCCCCCAAAGTGGGCAACTACATGCTTCAACATGAACACTGCTTATAATATTCTAAGAATTAAATCTGCAGCTCATTGGTTGAAGGAGGCAAAATGTCAATGATCAACATCATCTACTTTGGGGGGAGCGGAGGGGCTATGTGACTAGGAAGAGTCAAAATGAGGTTCGTAACTTCAAATTCTATAGAAATTATATATGTTTTGATTCATGTGATCTTAATGTTGTTGTGCTCATAATATAATGCTAATCCAAATAAAATTGGGGATTCTTAAATCAACCACACACTTGGTTAAACCAACCACAATCTATGTAAGTTGTCGACTAGGCTTTGACTTGTCATCCAAGTTGGCCAAGTTTATTTATTTCAACACAATGCTAATATTGTGCTCCTCTTCATGTTTGCGATGAAAAATAAAATTTGGATAGGTCATGTGACTACGTGATGTGTCTCTGTGGTCGTTTTAACAAACTATGTGGTCGATTTAACAATCCCATAAAATATTGGACTAATTGTTTGGGTTAGGTAAGGGGCCACAATGCTCAAAGTGTTCACAATGGGAGTTTCTACCTTAATATGTATTTGGAAGACAAGTCTTTTCAAGCAATTGACACTTCCATGCTTTTAAGTCAACCGGGGATTTGGTCAGGGAGTTGGTTGTTTTGTGTACAAAGCTCTCCATGTTCAGTAAGTTTCTAGTGCATGGTTGGAGTCAGTGTGAAAGTTTGGGCGAAAAACATACTATATTGATTCATTTGGGGACCAAACTCAATTTAGCACTTGTAGGCATGCTGAAAAGTACTAAAATGAGTTTGACCCTCAATGGGTCGATATAGAAAGTTCTTTGTTCAAACCTCCACACCAACTCCAAACATGCACCGAAAACTTATTGAATGTGAAAAGTTTTGTATACGAAACAACCAACTCCTGACCAAATCTCTCATGAAATTAAAGGAAAACTCCACTGTACAACAACACTGGCAAAATCATCTGATGGTGCTGAAGAAATCATCACCAGTGTCGTGTAAAGTATGAGGATCACATGACCTTGCCCTTTTCTTGGTAGCTTACAGGGACTCCTGACCTCTCAACTGCCATGACACTGCACTCCACATTCGATTATTGTGCCAAAAATCACACTGAAGCAGACAAGCGTAGTGCCCTGTAGGTAGTACCCTTAACAAATTGATTATGACACCCTTGATTTTTCTTAACAACGTGTGGCTCATAATTGAGGACGGAAGACCCTTAATTTGCAATAAATTATGTGGGCGTGATTCGCTTTGTTTATCATTATCTCCAGCTTCTCCTGATTAAAGTCACGCAACAAAACTTGTGTAACTGCATTAGCAAATCTACAATGAAGCATCAACAAAAAATCGGATTGAAAATCAGACCTTCCCTAGTCTAGTTATGGTAATCAGAGGTGCATGTTTGTTGATTTTTTGATGGAATACATGAGTTTACCCAATTTTGTTCAATATTGAGTGTGGAGTAGTTGATAAAATTTAAGCACTTTAGTCCAATTTCTCATAAACATGTCTCTTCATGGTGTTTGTTCTTTGATCTTCATCTAACCACACACTGATCAACTATAGGTGTTTGATTATGAACAATAACCAACTTGACCCCTACATACCTTAGGGTCCAAGACCAAGAAACTCCAAAATCAAGCAATCTTGTTGGTTGAGAGTAAAATTTTGGACCCAAGTAATTTACACTAGGGCCTTAGTCCAAAGTATGAGGAAAATGAAGTGGTGCTAATGTGGCACCCGCACCACTTTCCATGGAAATCTCATTGGTCCCAACTCAAGGAAATACTCCACCCATTCTAAGAAACTAAACGTCAAGCTTGGGTCCAATCTCGAGTCCAAAAGTAAGGTCCATCAAGGGGTGTTTTGGACCCCAAGTTTCTTGGACCCGGACCTTTATGTAAACTCGCCTTGATGGCACACTTTCATGTGTTGGCAAGCTCTTGTGACAAAGAATTAGACTTTGCCAATGTGGGCGAAAAGCTTTGGAAAAAGTCTTCTTAAAATTTTCTTGGTTGAGAACTTCCATGTGGAGCAGGGGGTCAACATATGAGGGAGAATATTTGTTGTGATGTCAAGCATGCAAATTGGAATGGGGTTGTCATCCCGTTTATCCATTTTGAATGTTGTATGAATCTAAGGTGTATTGAAATTTTTTATCTTGAGATTTAGAAATACATAAAACATTTGAAATTTTCATAACTTTGGGCAAGGTTTGACTAATAAGAATATGTCGCCATGAAAACAATTAGTGTAACAAACGACAATTTCAAGTCCACACTAACAAATTTTTGCAAATCAATTTGTTCCCATTTATTTCAAAATGAACTTCTGGTTCTATTTTGACTGTCAACTCTAGGCCCTCCTCAAACTTCAACCCAACTTGATTAAGTCTTCTCCGAACAATCAACTTCAAGTTGAGGCAATGGTTGATATGGCGGACAAGATGGAAAAACAATGAAAAGAAAATGCCTCAAGTTGGAGTTCTCCAAACACCAAGTTTCTTGTATGAGGTTTGAGGTTGCCCAAGAAACTTGACCTTTGAATAACTCCCCTAGCTAAAAAGTGTTGCCATGTTGGCCACCATGTCATTTTTTTTCATTCATGCTTGAAGTTCTCCATTGGAGAAGTCTTGGCCGTAGTGTAAACCCCGGCTAGTGAAGGACCTATTTTGTAGCCAATCATATTGCTCCATTCCCCTAAAATTCTTGACCGGTGCACTTTTTTACTGTAGTCGAAACCGGCCTTAAATACCATAAACGGTGTAGTGAGGGGCAATGAGTGGGGAGAACTGACCACTAGTTATAGATGAACCCGTTGAGTTTGAGAAATAATTGGTTGAAGTCTTAAGGAATTCTTCTTTCTATCGTTGGTAAAATTAAGTATCCTTTACCAGTTCCTACCCTCCTTGTCACTCCCCTTACTGGTTAGACTACCGTTTCTAGCATGACTCTTGGGCTTACCCATTCTACTAAACACTCTACTAGTGGGTACACGACCATTGCAACTACCGGATGTCTATCACTTAGGAAATTACCGTTTTGGTTGCCTATGCATGCTTGCGACCAGCATAATCTGACTGCCGGTACTACCAAGTCTTGCTACATTGAGACCACTAGCCAGGTCACTCCCCCTCCTCGTATGCACCTTCCCAATAGTTGACGTCAACTCAGTCCCAGTAGCCACCCCCATCCTTAAGTGTTCTACCATAATGGTTACTCACGATTCATGGTAATCTCCTAAATACCTACTCCAATATTGATTCTTGTAGTTCTCCCAATTACCGGGTTTGACTCTACCCTTCGAACACCCATCGTCTCTTAATCACCATATCCTTACTGTCTCTACTATATCTTCCTTGCTACTTGTGTGCCAGTCCACACTATCTACCCGTCATCGAGGGATTCGAATCCTCTTCCGGCCTTAGATGATCTCCTAGTACTTGGTTCTATCATATATAGCTAACCTATAAGGAATATTGCCTTCTACCTCTAGTCTTCTCTCGACTTCTCAGACTCCTTGATAGAATGCAGCGTTCGCAATACTGACTTTGGATCCCAACACTTAAGGTTCCCAACATGACTAACTATATACACTTCATCAGAACCATGCCAATTACTTGACAATCATGAACTTAACATGCACACACTCAAAGCATAGAAGTCCAACAACATCCTCACTCGTGTCTCCAAAATTCAAAATTAACAAAGTTCAAGACTTCGTGAAAATTATGGATCATTTTAGAGGAATATATGGAATATTCCCTCATATTCATGAAGAAAAACCGAAAGATGTCAACGTATAAGCGGTTGGACTTGGAAACACTAGGATCTTGACCGATTATGCCCTAAATTCTCCCCGGACGCTGGTGAGGGGACCCGTGATTCCGGTAGCAGGGCTGCCGGGGTCCAACTTTGTACTGGTGAGCATTCAAGCGTACCTGGGCATGCATGGTACTTCAATGCCAGGCAAGATTGAAGCCAGAGAAGTACTTCCAAAACTCGGTGGCAGCCACAGAAGGCAAGCATGATCGCTGAGCAAAGTGCAACAATTTCATATAGCTTAAGGTAGGTGGGTCTTAAATGGTTGCTTTCCATCTAGCCCACTTCTCCGAGTACACAAAACACATGCAAATCCAAATCGAGGCCGTAGCCACTGTCCTCATGATTTTCAGAGCTCATATGAATATCTTATTCATTATCAAAGTGAAGGTATTCATGCTTATTGAATGTTCATATAAGTCCTCCTGATTATGTTGATTTTCACATCTAGAGTGGATGTCGTATTTTGAGCACCTAGTCTAATATTTTTTACACACATGTTTTTTTGGTATCCGTTCTTGAACCACATCAAAGTACATACCACACCAATGTGGATGTTCTAATAAGAAAAGTAACCGAATAAGGGTTGTCTACCTTAGGTTTTTTGTACCTTCGTGTTTACCAACGAGCTTTTTCCAAGTTCAGCCTACTGGTAGCTAAGTTGTGTAGTTTTGAATTTTGACAGGCCACATCTTAAAGGATAAAGGCCCAAGTGAAATCTCTCCAAAATCGTCTAAAAATGTTCATCCCAATTCAAAAGCTTATTAAAGAAACTTTGTAACTCTAACGGTGTTTATGGCATTTTTGTAAAGTTAAGATTGGTCACACAAAACTTTAGTTGTTTGCGTGTCTCAAATTGGAAGATTATATCATAAACATGTACACAATTTTGGTCATGCAAAGGTGTTTGCCTGGACAAAAAACCCGCAGGGGGGGATAGTTTAGAAGCCGATTGTTGGCAAGCACTTGTTGTCACCGTCGATTGCTCGTCAATAGTCGACATTTTACCCCATGGTTATTTGTTTTGCACCCCCCCTTGCCTTGATGACATTTTAGCATCTTACATCCCATCACTATCACATGGTGTGATGTGATGTGACAAACATTGATGTGAAATCCTTAGAAGTGGGTGCAAAGGGAAAAATGTCCATTTAAGAACAACTTGCCTTAAGTAGGTATTGGTAATGAAGGCTTCCACATATTCAAAGGTTGACAAATGTCTCCAAAATGGAAAGATGTTAGTAATTAGTATGTCTATAAGTTATGTGGGTGTTATCGGTTTGTTTTTCATGTTTTAGTGTAGTTAGGTTTTTGCTATCACTCAAATACTCACACAAAAACAACCCAAGGAACTAGATCACAGGTTAGACTAAGCTAGTGTCTATAAAGGTTAATGTCACATTCGATTAAGGATGACAATAACAATCTAGGTCTTTTACTCCCTCATTCTTCCTTTATTAAGCTTAATTCACACTCTTATGTTCATTGTGCTTTCTCAGTCGTGGGTGAGTTCCGTCCTATATGTGTGTGGACTTCTATTACTCTAAATCCATCCTCTAATCAGTCTTGGAGCTCAATAGCTTGGCAAATTGTCAATGGCTAATCATCAGGACCGAGTCCGGGGTAATGTCATTTCAAGTAACCGCATTGTCTTTACATGTCATGAATTATGCTTTGCAATAATCTCAAATTTAATTCCTCTTAGTTTAACTTACAGTCATTCGGCCATTCTTCCAAGACTGTAATCACCATCTTCATCTTCGGTTTATCTAGTGACTTTTCACAACAATTATCCACAAGATTATGTAAAATCAATGCATCAACAGCTAGGCTATATCCATTAATCAAAGCTTTAAACTGCTTCAGGCTCAAATTGAATTGCCTTTGGTAAAATCTTACTCTAATAAAGCAATTTCTCCTTCTCGGGATGGTATTGTCTTTTGCAGCTTACTGCCTAGTACTAGGTAAGTCCATGGCCTACATTCCTACCACTAGCCTTGTGCAAGGTAAAGTCTAATAACCGATCCCATGCTATATTCTACCATAATTGCCTCTCCACACTCATGCCCTGATCACACCAAACTTTTTGTCCGGTTCTAGCCATGAAATTGCTGGGGATTATGTTGAGAAATAGATGTTGGCCCACCACTTTTCACACTATTACAGCCGCAGATGCCGATGGATGGTGTCAGAATTGGCCGGTGTGATCAGCCCCTCACTCTCTCTCTCACTCTGGGGACACCTATGAAGCCTATGGCCTAGTCAGGTTATCCTCTCGTGACTCTACCTCTCTCAACAAGTCCCTATGTCGTTTCCTCTCTCACTCAAGCCAATTGCCTTTGTCAGTCTCTATCCACTCTTTCACTTCTAACTGCCTACCTCATACTCTTCTTTTCTCGCTTCACCCTCAGCAATTTCCTCACTTTACATGCTATGGCCTTTCTTGAGAGCCTCGGCTTCTTCTCTCCTTAATAGGCAATCGCTTCTTCCTAACTAATTGCCTTCTTGATTAATTCCAAATTATTGCCCTCTTAATTAACTCTCTCGGGACTATTGCTCTCCCTTACACGTTCTTGACTAATCGCCTACACTTACCTCTCTAAGGCTAAGTGTTTTACTATGAGACTATTGCCTAAGAAATTAATCTCACGATTTCTTTCTCTGAAGCTCTTCTCAACCCTCAAGTCCTCTCTCAGGCAACTTGACTTCGCCAATCACTGGCCTATCGCCTAAGACTATCTGTCTTTGCTAAAATCATGATCTCACAACCTTTAATTAATCACTTGCCTTATTGACATTCAACTCTTCATCCTTCACAAGGCTACTGCCCTTCTTCCTCGGCAATTAGCTTTAACTCTCTCAGATTGAGTGAGACCTCATATTTATGGCCATAGTGTGGTTGTCATCATTACTGACTCTCAGATTATACCATCGATCTTCCCCACCCTCTTGGCTACTTATTTGTCTATTTCAACGCTCATGGCCATTGCCAAAAATCACACCAAACATTACTTCCATTCATAAACATAATCCATAATCAAAGTTTCACTTCAAAGACATCGGACCATTGCACATAAAAGGTATTTATCCTTCATATCAAAGCTCAAGATTCAAGAATCCAAATCACTCGGTTCTACATTGGCCTATTGCTATTTCTCTCAAGTATTGCTATATCTCATTTGGAGAATGCCTAACTCTAGACTCAATCACTGAGATCCTACCACTTGGTAAAGTCTATTGCTCACCTGCTACGAGACTATGCAAGATTCTACAAATGGAAAATAGTCTCTGCAGTCAATGGCCGACCTCCTCCTTATCAGAAGGGAGGAGGAGGTAGTTGCGGCAACCGCCTCAAAACAACAATAGCCCCCTAAACCCACTCAGGATGAGTTTCCAACTACCTATTGCTTCTAGTTCTTACTAAATTTTGAAATTGAGCCTACAAGCCAGGCTATAGCCAAAAATTGAGCCTACAGTTAGAGTTACACAACGGAACTTATCTTGTATTAGCAAATCTACGATGAAGTATCAAAAGAAATCAGACCTCCTCTCATTTAGTTAAGGTTTTTGTAATTGCATGTTCACTGATTCCTTAATTGAATACATTAGGTCCTCCCAGTTGTGTTCACTATTGAGTCTGGGGGTAGTCACGGGGGGTCACTCCATTGTCAAGTAGAATACCACGTGCGAGACAAAAAAATCTACTTTTTTCTAAAAACACCACCAAAATGGGTCAAAATTTTATCAATTTTTTTTCATGTGTAGATATACACGGTATCTATTACATAGTAAAAAATGGTAACCAAATTTGATGATCTGTTTTTTTAATAAAACATACCGTTTCTAACTAGAATGACGCAGAATTGAACTAAAACAATTACTAAAAAAAATGAAGATGACTAAAAATTTCAAAAAAATATGCAAAAGATATTATCAATGGTTGTGTATCTATAGAAAAAAAAATTATAATTTTAAAAATTATCTATGGCATATAATATAGGGTAGCAAAATTGTCTCGCACGTGGTATTCACTCGACAATGGAGTGACCCCCCCGTGGGGGTAGTTAATAGAATTTGAAGACTTACGACCGGTTCAACAGGGTCCCAAGCCCTACGTCCCAAATCACTTGAGCTCAATCCGTGCAATCTCAGCCATTGAGAATCGGATCAAGGCAGAAACTAGACCCAACTCTCAACAAAAGTCCCATGTTTTTTTGCATAAAATACTGAAGATCCATCTCTAATGACAATTAACCGTATTTTCATGGTGTCTCGAGGCTCAAATGTTGGGAGTTGCCTCCACATTGGAACTTGCTAACATGAGTGAGACTTGAATCTTGAGACCTCATGTGAACCAACACTTTATCCAATCTCTTTCAAACTTGTGCTTTTGTGGTGTTTGTTCTTTGATCGTCACCTAACCACACACCAATGAAATATAAGCATCCGATCAAGATAAGTAACCGATTAACAGCCGCATAGATTGGACACTTTTTGTGTTTTTCAGAATCTAAATTGTGTGAGTGAATAGGCTAGTGTTGAGTGTACCTCAGGCTAACCATGTGATATTTACCCGAGAATACGGCTTATGCACATGACGGAAACTATTTTCAAACAACTCCTATGGAGTCACGAGTCCATCCGCTACCACACTTGTGGATTAAAATAACCATGTGTCCCATGTACCATCCTTCGGCATGGGAATTTCCCCCTCGATCTCCGCCCCTTATTTGGGGTCCTTGCCTTGATGCTTCAACTCTCCTAAACCTTGGATAAGACATTTGGCGGTGAATTTGAGAATATTTCAATTGGTGTGTCACAATTGCCTTCTAGGCTCGATATAGTAGTTGAAACAAGTCAGCATGTATACTAACGGGATGTCGTAACTTGACTTTGTACTTGTTATGTAATTTTATTTTTATTTTTCTTCCATTGTTTGAACTTCCCACATCCGGACCACTACAATCCAATGAAGTCCTTAGTTACGCCACCCAAAGGCATGTTTGAGCTTAAAAAAACAAACCTTTCTAGAGCTAAGCTAGACATGTGTTGTTTGGATGCTTTTCTCTTTGCACCCACTTCTCGTGAGACATGAAACACGCAATTAGTGCGAGATGATTAGCAAATCCAAATCGTGCCCATAGTCATCTACCTCATCATTTTTGGAGCTCACATGAATTTCTTATTCATTATCAAAGTGAAGATTTCCGTGTTCATCAAGTAATCATATAGGTTCCCCCCATCATTTTGACTATGATGTAAACAATCCCTAAATACAAGTCATAAAAAGTGGGATAACTTGATGGTGGCTTTGGATCCTCGCTGAATTAGCTATTGCATGCGTGGACATGACCATTCCCATGTGACTATGAGGGGTTGTTTACATCATGGACCATGAAGTTGTCCCATGACAGAGGACATTTTTCCCATGGTCACACTTCATGATAACACTTCCATGGTTTGATTTCAAAAAATGCATTCTTAAAGTCTTTAGGCCCCTAATTAGGTGTATACCAAACGTGGACCAAGAGAAGCGACCATACACCAGAAAGTGGATGTGCGGATTTTTTTAATATATGTCCAAAAAGGTAGTTTTGGAAATTTCCTTCATGTTTGACCTTCTCCCCTTCTTCCTTTCTTTCCTCATAACTATGAAAAACGATTGCCAAAAGACCAAAAGAGGATTAAAAAAACATAAAAAATTAAAACGGCATTTCTTTGCCATGGTCCCTTGACATTTGCAACGAGAACCTCTTTTGCCTCTCCCACTACAAAACATGTTGGACCATGACAATGGATAATGGAGACCTTGAGTTCCATGGTCACTCTTGCATCTTTTTCTTGATGTAAACCGAAGTGGTCCCGGGATGAGTTCAACAACCAATCAACGATTTTTAGAGGATCAAGGGACGACTTCAAGGTCCACGATGTAAACAACCCCTTAGTTACCAAAATTAGCATTCCCTTTTGCAACATCACATCTCAATTTTACCGCAAGGATGATGTCCAATGATTCATCTCAAGCTCCTTTATTATTATTTTTCTGTTTTTGGGTACAAATTAAACAAATCAATTGCAAGGTAAAAACACATAATGCCACCTAGAATGAACACCCTAAAGATGATGATCAAAGGGAATTGAAGAAGTGAGTTAATACCCAACCTTACTACACTAATTATCCCAATTAGTGCGTGTGGTACTAATTCTCGAATCACGTACTATTTTGCCAAGTCTGAAAATTAGTGAGGGTTGAAATCCTTTATTGTGCGTTACCAAATTCATGAATACATGCTCATGTACCATAAATTTCAAGATAATTAATGTGTGTTCTAAGTGCTTATAGAGCGATAAAAAAATAACATGCAAACACATGCTTGTCAATGAATAGTGCCAATACCTTCAGGGAATAGTGTTGTTGTGAATAGCATTTCGGTGGACATTGTCGGGATGAACAATGCTTCCTAGATCTTTTGGTGACACTAGTTTTATAGCGTAAAGCAATTTAATATCACCTTCACTAGTTTCCCACACACACTATTCACCCTCCCTCACTAATTGGGATAATTAATGCAACCTATTAGAGTTCCAAACCACAACAAGATTGCTGTTATGAGCAATCAATTTCTGCACACATAGAATATCATCAAATACCTTCAAATTGTTAAGTTGAGCAACACAAACAACTTCAGTGACCACAAGTCATTATTTTCAACCCCCGAATCACTTGTTGGAGCTTATGCTTTGGTCATTGCACTCCATTGAGCATAAGGCCATTACGTTGCCTCCATGTTATTCAAGGGATTCAAAGGGACCATCTCTGACATGAGACAGTAGTACTTGTCCCATAGTTATCCTCAATAAATATGTTCCGGGTTCACATATGAGCTCGCAGTTATGATCAAGGTGGAGCATCCCTCATTCACACCCATAGCAAGGGTTGCGTTGTCTCTCTCCAAGGGATGAGGTTGTGGAGATAAAACCACACCATGTTGAACCCCCTAAGATGTTTAGAAAACTTTAATCCCTAAAAGCCAAGAAGGATGTTTTTGTCCGGGCAACCACATGTGCCCGACCATACCAACGTACACATTTACGTTACAATATTCTATTTTAGAACACGTGGACAGATGGAATTTTGTGTGGACAATTCTAGCTTTACAAAGGTTTCATCCATACAATCAAATCCATCATCAGAAGTACAAATTTTCGTCAATATATTGCTAAACTATGATGAACTTTCCTAAGTCATTTTGGATAGATTTTGCTTCAACATTTAGAAGTTAATGAAAGAGGTATTGCAAAATTGAAAAAAAGATTGTAATAACATTGATCAACTAATCCTTCGATGAAGTAAGCCTACGATGTTATTTTGGCTAGTTATCATAAATAAATGTAGCCAAACTAAATATTATGATTATTGTACAAGTCATGAAAAAGGTATCAAAGATGATGTTGAAGACCAATATTTTGTCTACTACAATAGACAGTTTCTTTGTGCCAAGGGGATTATTGGAATTTGTACATATATTTCTTCTAGAAGACGGAGCGAGGTATCGGAGTTTGTCATGTGGATTATAAAGTCACACGTGGCACTTGCATGTTGGACTCGTGTAAGTTAATCCAACCAATGGCAAAAGTGTTGTGGTTTTTGTTAGACCATTAAGAGTTCAACAAGGTACATCTTGGTATATTGTAGCTATAAGGTATATGTGCCTGATTCAGTGCCTCATCTTAAACAGAGCCCTTTGAGTAGTGAATGGTTGGGTCTGGATCTAAGAATGGACACCAAAAAGACACGTGTCGAAAGGAGATTACACTATGTGCTCATAGTTTGCTAATCATATTGCACTAATTGTGTGTTTCATATCTTATGGGAAGTGGATGTAGAGGGAAAAATGTCGTTTAAGACCCTCTTACCTTATAAGGCCATCATGTAAGGTAGACAACCCTATACGGTTTACTTCCACCATTTTGGAACATATAGGGAACCTATAACAAAGTAAAGATCCCAAGATTACATTAGCAAATTTAAATGGGGAACATAAACTTTGAGCTTATAGCTTTTGAAGCCAAGGATTGGTATTGTTGAGTTCTTAATATGTTGATTTTAGACATTTTTTAAATGGTTTTCTTTCAAATATGTTCATTTTAGACTTGAATATGTAACATCCATCAGATCCTCTTAGGAGCAGTGGTTGGTTAAGGCACTGTACAAAGGGCCGTTTTAAACAACAGACCAAGAGTTGTGACCATGAAAATCTAAGGGCCCTTGAAAATTCCATAGGCCATACTGTGGGAAATAAGCTTAGAACTCCAATTTTACAATTGATGGGTCCTCGAGCTTAGCATAAAGTAAAAGGTTCCAAGTTGAGGGACGGCAACATATGTTCAAATTTGGGTCCCCACCATGGCAATATAATATTTTTTTAGGAGCCAATGGCAATTTAATTGATTACCACAATCCCTAGTTTTGTGTCAATTCCACTTCTTTCTCATGAGCCTAACACAATATCCAGTAGACAATGAAACATTATCTACTTGTTGCTAGTAGAACATCATGTAGATTTTTCATCCATGAGAATTTTTTGGTCCCTTAGGCCTTCAAGGTCTAATATAAAAGTGTTACTTGGATTGTCTCCAGCTTCTCGACCATATAATTTGTCACATAATTTGTCACATAATTTGTGTGCTAAGGGGCATGGGCCCTCAAGCTCTAGTATAGAGTGGCCCTAATCATAGTGGTGCATATTATGTAGGTGCTATGTGATCAAATAAATAAGTCCAGTGTGGTGAGGCACATATGGGATGATTCTAAGGAATAATTATAAGAGCTTGACTAGAAAAACATTCAAATTCCACACGATTTGGATGTTCAATATGTGTTGAATCAACATACTGAACCCAAAACAAACAAACAAAATTATTAATATTAATATTAAAAAATGATGACAAACAAACAATCGACATTAATTTTCTATGATGGAAGGGATTTATGTTGAAGCTGTACCACATGGATTGTTCACTTATGCCCATTTTAAGATGACTTGACATTGAGGAGTTCATAAAATACATTGATGTTATCAAGAATCTATGGCACAACTTTTGCTCCATGAATAACAATTATAGAGAGAGTTTTCACCCAAACTTCCACTCTGCAATATGGGTATAGCAAAGTTGAAGGTTTAGCTATGAACCTTTAGAAAAATACACTACTTAGGTGGGACCCATGTGAGATCAATGTTTTATTACCGCCTCTCAATGGGAACATACCAACTTACGACCCCCTTTTTGGTTGATGAAGCATTCTTAACAATGACATGTTTGGTGGCTTGTTTTTGGGCAACACATGTGTAGTGGTCAACCAATAAGATAAACTATGCATCGAAATGGAAAAAAACTTCTTAGCATCTGCCATCAAGGCCATGGGAACCAAAACAAAAACAAATGAAGGTCTTCTCCTTCCTACCTCATAGCAAGAGGGAAACAAGACCCTTGCCTCAAGTAAGGGTTGTGCTCTTCTCATTTATGGAGTTCATCCAATTATTTCCATGGTAGGTGTTAGGAAAGCACACTGTTGAACTTGGAGCTAGATCCATAACATTGCAAAGCCTACCCCCTTTGCACCCTATTCTAATGTGGGAGGTGTAGGCTTAGGCTACTGACATTGGCCTAGCAAGTGATGCAATTCTTGGATGATCTACAAGCGATTTCCGGCTGCATGTTGTGTGTTGACCTGTGCTACGTTCGTTTGCCCACATGGGCCCACTGCAACAACCATATTTATTATTTATTACACATATCAAGTTTGATCTTGGATTTAAACCAATGAAGCAAGGCTTAAGATTCTCATGTGTCATTGAATTGTTGGAGAATGAACAATATTTAGGGTGAATATTGTTCATTTTATAAGGGAGTCCAACATAAAAGGGGATGCTCGGAAAATTCATGGCCTCACAGTGCAAGAGCCTACTGCTGAGTAATGTGATGACCATTGACATTCAATCAAAAAAACAAATCAAAATATTACCACCACATGCTACTCTAAACAACAAACATTTAATTTTAAAAGCGTTCTCAAGGTTCATGACTTCATGCATGTCATGTAAATTGTAAGTAAGTGATTGGTACCCGGGGAGGTCACTCCATTGTCAAGTTGAACACCACGTGTGTTAAAAGTTTGCTACCCCTATATTACATGCCATAGATAATTTTAAAAATTATGATATTTTTCTACACATACTTAACCATTGATAGTATCTTTTGTATATTTTTCTAAAAATTTTAGTCATCTTCATTTTTGTAGTAATTTTTTTAGTTCAATTCTGCATCATTCTAGTTAGAAACGGTATGTTTTATAAGAAAAAAGATCATCAAATTTGGTTACCATTTTTTTAATATATGATAGATACCGTGAATATCTACTCATGAAAAAATTTGATAAAATTTTGACCCATTTTGATGATGCCCTTTAGAAAAAGTAGATTTTGTCTTAACACACGTGGTGTTCAACTTGACAATGGAGTGACCTCCCCGTGGATTGGTAAAACTATAATTTTACTTTGAGAAATGGACAAAAGACTTGTCCAAAATAATAATGAATCCCAAGGGTTGCATCTTTCACAAAAGAAAACATATTTTATGTGTGTTCATTTTAATACTCATGTATATGATTTTCTAGTGGACAATAAGGGGTAATATACAAATTGATAACTAGGAAATAACATGAAATATGAAAAAAATCTTTAAAAATAAAAAGGTAATACCATACTCTATGTATAGAAAGAAAAAAACTAAAAGAAGGCCTTCATTACTTATATAAACATATATGTCACTATTGCTCAAAGAAATTTGGAAACATATGATGTAACCTTATTTATACATATATTGACAAGCAATGTGGCATATTCACTAACCTAGATGTGTATTTTCCTAAATAACACAATGTACATGCAACCACGTCTAAGACAAGTCTTTGCCAAATCCTCTATGATCATAGGATCCACCAATTGAGCTACACGTATATAATTTCATATTGTCTGAAATTTATGAAAAATTGTAGCTTACTTCAAACTTGGTTGTAGTAGGATGGTTGCATATAAGTACTTTGGAAGTGGGAGGTTGGTAAATAGATGGTTGGAGTTAAGTACTTTGGTAGTGGACGTACATGATTGGAAGTTAGTGATACTACTTCTTGGGGAGAGTGAAGGGCAGTATATCGATGGTCCAACTAGAAGGAGAGATGGAATTGTCGCATGCAAGCGTACCTCTCTACCATCCAATATAAAATTTTATAGGTTTGTGGTCAATCTCAAATGACTTGGACTAAACTAATTTTAGGGTTTGGAACTAATCATGGTGTCAAATGAAAAAAAAATGTAATCTCTAGGTTGCATGCTCTTTCAAGGTTTTATATATATATATATATATATATTGGATGCATAAGAGGTATCTATGTATGCCATATCTCCCTCTCTCTTAAAAAGGTTTTACATGAACACCCCCTTCTTTACGGCCCTCCCCCTAATTTATCTTCCTAGTTTTCCTCCCATCACCCCCGCCCCTCCCCTTATCCTCCAATATGATCTCCTCACTTATCTCCTCTTTGATCCACCAAATCCTTTCCCCTCATTATATTGGACCTCAACTCCCACAACCTCAATTGCAACCCTCTTCCAAACATGTAAGTACTTCACCCAACACTCCTTTTCCTTCTCCTTTGTATTGATCTTATCACTCTACACAAAGGCAACTGCCCCACCTTTCCAAAAGTTTGCATTTGTAAGCTACCAAATTACTCTATACATTCACACACATGGTCTTCTCCATTTCACTCCTCTTCCCATACCATCTAGAACCTTCCTTACACATCAGATGGTAACCCACCCATCAAAATGGCAACCCACTAATAAGTCTTACTTGTTCTTGCCTCACCGGTCTAGCCACCCTCCTCCTACCTTTGCCATGGCATCTCCTTTATTGTCGGTCCATTCGGGGCAATCTTCTCTCATGCGCTCCACGGATAGCCACCGATCCCACCTGTCGCACTGTCAACCCCGACAACTTCACTCTCCTCACGCCACCCCTCTGCCCTAGCCAAATTCACAGACACCTCCAGGTTTCCATGCCCTCTCCGATCCTTCAAGTTATTTTCCATCCTTCATCCCTAACACCCAACTAGTCCCACTCTACATCCCTCCACCCCCTGGACATCTTGAATATGCTTCATTCAAGAGTGTCTTCCAATAGCAAAAGATTTGCATGCACAAATACCTCTTCAGTTGACAAGCGCGCTTGCAGTCTTTCTCAAGATCTTGCTACTCCTACTGCATAGCACTCAATGGACAAAGCCACCTTTTCCATGCCAATTCTCTAGCATCATTACTCGACCCCCTTTCTCTATGCACCTAATCACATACCATCGCCAACAAAATTCCTACTTCCCACCACATGCAGCTTTTTCAACAAATCCGCTGCAATTAGGTACACACCCTCATCCTTCCTCCACCTCTCAACCTCATTTATTTTTAGTACTCATCAACCTCAACTTGAGGTACCCCCTCCTAACCTTGACGAGCATTTATGGTTCAGTTACAATATTCTTCAAGAACTACAGGCACAACTGAATAAAAATAACGCCCGTATCCAGGTACCGGCGTGACTATGAGCCCGTTAACCTAAAGCTGATCATGGTGTCCATGATGCAGCAGGAGGTGTTATGCCTCTTGTGAGGTGGGCTCTTTTGGTGTGCCGCAAGTTCCATGTCAATGAGGTGGGGCCACTGGTTCTTGTTTGTTTTCAAGTTTCCTTTTGTTTAGAATGAGGTACGTGAGGTATTTTATGGCGTTTTGTTGGATATTTTTCATGAGCGTTTTGATGGCTGGTTTTGGGATTTTGAGGTTGGTGAGTTTGTTAATAGAGTGTTCATGTATGGCACCTCTGACGCCTGCTGTGATGGTAATGAGAGGGTTGGTTTTCCAACCATTGTTTTGTATGGCATTAATAAGGGGATCATATTTAACGTGTTTGTGGGTGATGGCTTGGTCCGGGTATCTGTCGTGGCAGTATGTGAATTCTATGATCTGAATTGTAGTTGTTGGGGATGGTAGTATTGGTGTTTGTGTGTGGTTTGGAGTTCCGATTAGGCATAGTATGTCGGGTCTCATTTTGGCGAGGCATTGGCACGTTGTTTGTGGACATGTGCATTTAAGGAGCCATTCTGGGGTTGTTTGTTCAGGTGGTTTGTTGTTGAGGTTACCTGCGTTAGTTAATGTGAGGAATTTGGTGTTCTTGTTTGCTTGTAGGGTTTGGGTAATGAGGTGTACTGCTTTGTTGTGTCGCGCGATTCTTAGGCCTTTTAAGTATGGATGTTCACATAATGATAGTAGGTGGGGCCACGTATCCCTATTGTTGAGACGGCATAGCGTGCAATTGGGGTTTTTATGTGTGAGGGGCCAGAATATGGTTTTCCGGTGGTTGCCCATGTGCGTATCGGAATTTGAGTGTTTGGGTGATTTGGGCATCAGTCACATTTTCATTTTTCCAGAAATGGTTGGATAATTTTTGGTGTATATGGGTATTGGATACCCATTTGTCTACATATGGGAATTTGGTTTTGGCGGCTGGTAGTTCGCGGTTGTTGTGTGCTTTTGTTATGAATGTGTGTAGGTTGCGGATGGCTCCGTCGTGGGTGGTTGTGGGGCAGTTTGCTAGCCAATAGGGGGTGGGATGTGTCGTGTGTATGTATGGAATGTTAGTTGGTTTTTCTTTAAGCGTTCCTTCGTTGGCTAGTATGTCCGCTATTTCATTTCCTGTGATACCCAAGTGTGCGCGTACTTTATGTATGTGTATGGTATGTGGGGCCCAATATATCTGTCGTACTATTGTTGCTATTAGTAGTCTGTCCGGGTGGTGATGTTGTGATGTCGGATGTTGAATGTGGTTATTGATTAGGAATATGTTGTTGAGGTTGTCTGTGAATATGTGGGTATTGAGTTGAGTGGGTTGTATGGATTTTATGGCAAGTAGTATTGCATTGAGCTCGGCTCGTAGGATGTTTTGGTAACCAGGGAGTCGCTCTACTATTCGAGTGTTGTTATTGGGGCTGTATATTCCCGAACCTGCTGTGTTGCCTTCTATATTTCCCTCAGAGTTTTTGGTAGGGGGGATGAAGGAGCCATCTGTGTAGATGCATTGTTGTGGGTGATATCGAAGGGGGTGGATGTGGTTGTATTTGTCTGGTAGGGGTGTCCTAAGGAAATCTATTGGGGTTGGGGCGGTTATTTTGGGGGTGTCTTTCCATGCTTTAGAGATTTTGACGTGATAATTTATAGGTGTAGGTTTAATGGGATGTGTGTCTATGTGTGTGTTGAGTATGGTTTTAAGGAGGTTTTGTAGTTCCGGTGGGGTTTGTAGCTGTAGTGTTGGGTTGGGTTGGTTATGTATACAAATTATTGAGGTTGAGTATGGTTCTGTGTGTTGGTAGTATTTGGGCCATTCTGGCGTGGGATCGTATCGTATAGTGTGGGGTGGGATGGTTGCTATTACATGGATGTCTTCATTTGTTTTGATTGGGAGTTGTTGTGGTGTCCAATCGTTGTGGTTGATTATGAGGATGGTGAATGTGTGTGCATCTTCTTTGGCTGCCATACGAGCCCAGTGGATGGCTTCTAGAGACGTGTTATGGCCAGTGGGGTATGCTAGGCCTATGCCTTGCCATCTAGTGGTTTTTGTAGGCCCCGTGGAACCAAATATAATGTCTCTGGTGTGGGGTGAGTTGTATTGTGTTAATTGGATGGGACATGTGAGCGGGGAGGAGTAGTATGAGTGTGTGATTTTAAAGGATTCTATTAATAGCTTGGTGATGCATGGGTGTAGTGTATGGTGGTTATTGTGGGGTTGTATGGTTTTTGGTTTTTTTCTTAGGGAGTATGGTTATGTATCTTTGTATGAGCCATAGTATTTCGGTTTCAAAGTCTTGTGGTGGTGGTTGTAGGAAGTTAGTTAGATGTTGGGGGTTTTTGTGTGAGTATTGGTTCCATAGCCAGTGGAGTCGTTCCGTAGTGATGGTGGTTATGTAGTTCCCGGTTTGGTCGTATATATGGGGTTCGTAGTCTTGTATTTGTATGGTTGGTCTGTCGGTGAGAATATCTTTATCCGGGTTGCACTCTTGTGTGGATATCCGAAGGTTATTAATGTTTAATGGTGGGTGTATGAATTTTTTGTCCTTTGTTTGTGTGTGATTGAGGTATTTATCATAAGTTTGGATGGTTTTTTGTTTTAGGGTTCTCATATGATATTGTGTTATGAGGAGTAGATTATGGTCTAATAGTATGTTCTCGGGGTTTACGAGGTCTTCTTCTTTGCGCCACTATTGTGTGGGTCCTTGTGGGGTTTGCCATTGACATAGGTATGTTTTTTTGATGGCTTTTGCTCCCCATTTATCTTTTCTAGCGGTGATTTTTTCCGTGATTATGGTTTGTATTGCTTGTCCTAGTATGGGTTGTGGTGGGTTTTTTGGGTTGTGACCCTTCATGATGGGTGGCTGTTGTGGTGGGTGGTTGCTTGGGGGGATTGGGGATGTTCGGGGTGGGGGGGAAGGGAAGATTGTGTGAGCTTGTTGTAGTGCGTCCTTGATGAGTTTGGGCGCATATTTGTGTGTGGCTCGGAATTGCTCTGGGGTGAGTATCATACTAGTTTCTTTGTTTTGGATTTGTGGTAGTGTTGTGATGCCGTACGTGTATAGTTTGTCTAGGTATTGTTGGATTTTTGCTTTTGCATTATCTGTGAGGTTTGTGTATGTAGGGTGGGATTTCCATGCTTGTTCGAGTTGGGTGTTCTTGATGGGGAATGCTCGGTTTGTGGTTGTGGTGTGTATTTCGTATTCTCGTTCGAGTAAGAAGAGTGTTCTAGCAATGGGTGATCTTTTGCATGCTTGTTGTTTGAGCTTGGGGAGGTGTAGTGATCCGCCGTATTTTGCTGTTATATATTTGGTTAGTCCTTGGTAGATGACGCCTAGTTGGCCTGGGTCGTTAAGGGCTTGTAGTAATTGTTGGCCTATGCAATTTATGTAGTCTGGGAGGAGTGATGTCATATTTATGCCAAACTCTTCATGTGGGAGATGTGTGAGGATGTTGGCTGTGCTTCTGGGTATGTTGCAGATTTCCTTGGTTAGTTTGCTTATTACTTTGTCTAGCTTTGTAATGTCTGGTTTAGAGAAGGGGACTGCGTAGTAGGCGTATGCAATACGGGGTTTGATGACTGTGTTCAATATTTTTAGTTTTTGTTTGAGGCTAGCCGGTGAGGTGGCTAAAAGTTTGCTTTGTTGTTTGGCTTTCTGGAGTGTGGTTTCTTTTTGTAGGTTCCATTTGAGTGATGGCATTAGGTGTATTCCTAGGTATGTGTATGGTTCGTTTTGTGCGAGGGTGGGGAAATTTTTAGATTTGTATGTGATGTTTTGTGATTGGATATATGCTTTGAAGGTGCTTGGTTTAAGTTTGGATTTGTTGGGACAACCTGTGATGGCGCATTTCGATAGGTTTAGATCCATGTGTGACCATTCAGCGAATTTTTGAAGTTTAAGTATTTGTGGTTGGATATGTGTTATGTTGTCTGTAATTATTGCTAGGTCATCTGCGTATGCTGTGGTGGTGCACATTGTGGGGGAGGTGTTGAATTGGTATCCCATGTTGTCTTGTTTGAGCCATCTTAGTAGTGGTTCTAGGAATATTATGAATAGATATGGGCTCAGGGTGTCTCCTTGTATGGTTCCTCTACTGATTTCTATTGGAGGTGTTGTTCCAAAGTAGGTTCCAGTGAAGGATGTGGTAGAGTTTTTATATATGTTTCCTACAATTTCGACGGCGTCTAATGGGTAGCCTAGGTCTTCCATGATGGCGAGTAGTCTTGCGTGGTCGATGGAGCCGAATGCGTTTCGGAAGTCTATGTATGTGAGATATATATATATCTTTATTGGTAAGTCTTGCGTCTTCGAGGGCTGCTATGACCATCTGGATTTGTCTAGAGGTGTTACGTTGTGGTCGGAATCCTTCTTGGCTGAAGTGTAATAATCTGTATTTTTCTCCATAGCTTGTGAGAAGGGTTGTTATGGTACTTGTATATAGTTTGTATATTGTGTTGGCCAATGCGATTGGCCTGTAGTTAGTAAGGTGAATGGGGTCATCTTTTTTGTGTAGGAGGATGGTTTTGCTGTGTTTCAATAGATTGGGATCTCTTTTTGTTTGTAGCAATGTTGGAAGAATAGGAATATAAGGTTATGGCATTGCGGTGGGAGTGTTTTGATTATGTCATTGGGTATATTATCCGGCCCGGGAGCTTTCCCTCGGGTTAATCTTTTGAGACAACCGTCATAGGTTGTGCGTGTGAATTGGGTGTGTATTGGCATGTGTGGGTGTCCTCGTTTCTCTAGGATGAAGCCGTTGGGCGTGTGCCATGGGTATTTGCGTACTACACATGTGCAGGTATTAGGGTGATCTATGCTGTCGTCACAGAGGGGCGCTTGTTTTTGGAATGACTTTTGTTGGGTGTGGTATATTTCATTGGTTATGTCTATGGGGTTGGTTAGTATGTTGCCTTGTGAGCTTTGTAGACAGTCAAGGGAGCTGTAATCGGCGGGGTGAAATATTTTTTTGTGGATGGTTTTGGGTTTGTTGTTTAATAGGGTTCTGTATTTTGTGATGGCTTTTTTGCAGTTTATCGCAGTTTGTTTGATGATGATTTTGTGAGCTTCTGTTTTAGCATTTCTTCCTATGGTGGCTAGGTCTTCTATCCATTTTTTTGTGTTCCGTGGGGTTAGTGGGGAGGGGGGGAGTGGTGATGTTGCTTATTAATTGTAGGGCTCTTATGTTTGGGTTGGTGTGGAGGTGTGTGTGGGAGTTGTGGCAGGCAATTCGAATTGCTTTGCGGATGCTATGATGTATCTTTAGTTGTTGTTTCCATATTTTTTGTTGTTTTCTAGGTAGGAACCCTCCTTGTATTTTGGCTCGGTTGGGTAATACTTGGGGAGGTTGTGTCATGTATGTTTGCTCTATGCATTGACTAAGGGAGTTTATGATGTCTTGAAAAAGGCTTTGGGCCGTTTCCCATTGTGTGAGAGTAAGTTGTTCAGTTTGTAGTGTTTTTGTGAGGTTTGCAATTGCTAGGCTTTGTTTTTCTAGGAATGTGGTTTGGAGTTGTTGGAGGTTTGTGGGGGGTACGGGATATATAATTCTGGGTGAGTTTGTGGGATTTCTTGGTCTTTTGGTGATTATGCTGTTAGGGGCTAGTTGTAATTGGACAGGGTAGTGATCAGAGTTTTGGTTAAGGTTGGTGATTGTATGGCATTGTAGATTAGTATGGTTGTGGGCATTGGAGTAGAAGCCGTCTATGTGACTTGTGGAGGTGTAGTTATGACCTCCTTGTCTTGTGAAGGTATTTGGGTTGGCGATTGGGTTGCACAACTGAATATTGAATTAGTGTGAGATAATCGTTATATAGAAGAGTTGAGAGCCATTGGCAATTCCCTAGATGAAGCCCACCAAATCCAATCATGCCAAAATTCTTTTCCCCTTGTCCCACAAGTACATATCTTGCGGGGGTGACCGGCCGAAAAGTTAGAAACTTTGGATCTACCATAGCCTACCTAAATTGCAAAAATGTGATTATATATAATTTAGCATAAGGGGAAAACCCCCATTGTAGGTTTGAGGTAGGAAGAAATGAGTATGAAAAAAATAATAGAGGGATTCTTTTTGAAAAATAGAATGAGTATATTCACATATAATACATGCAAAATGGAAGAAGATTGAACAACTGGGTTATGATGTGTACACTCTTCTTTCATCAATATATAACAACAAGGACATACGCCATGCCATATTGAAGTCTTCAGTTTGCCTTCGTACGGAACGAGTAAATTCAAATTTTATAAGTAATTTAGCATCATTTGAAATATTCTAGATTTTCTTTTATAATTACCTATAGGGTGCTGAATATTTGGTGAAGTTACTTTTTTTTCTACTTCAAGGGTTCTCTAAAATCCAAATGAGGAGGTAAATAGCCCCCATAGAAATACCCTTTGTACGCACGTGGTTACATAACACAAGAGGGAGTGGACCCCCCGAGGTACATATACCACAGAGGGCCAGGGCGAACCGACCTGTACATTGGTACCTTACCGGATGTCTAGTGATGTCACATTCGAATGAATCGGCCCTCAACCCCATAGGGAGTCTTTTTGTATTGGAGCCACTTCATCCACGATATGTAGGATGGTTGATTTTAACTGAGTGCCACGAATCCCCAGCCGTTCGCCCTCCCCGGTAAGGTACCAATATAGGGGTTGGTTCGCCCCAGCCTACCACAGAGCATCCAGACAATCTTTCCATTTCAAACAACTCCCTAGTTTCCAAGAATTGGATAAAGAGACTCACCTCTCACCATGGTGGCAACTTCATGCTAGATTTGATACCAGCTTCGCCAACCATGTCGACCAAATTGAAGCCCTAGCCATCGCCCACTTCAAACTCATGAACATAGCCCTCAGTACTGCCCACTCCAACTTGGTCCATGCATTTGTCTACTTGGGGCCACACCGTAAAAATTTCTTCACCGGTCTCATTAAACTAGATTTTTTTATTTTTTATTTTTTGAGACAGAAGGCCTATAGGCCAGCGTCAAAGCATAGGAGGCAGTTGACCACCTGGCAAGTTTTTCGTCAAGTAGAGAGGAGATTTCACAGCCGGGAATCGAACCGCCAACCTCTTCCTTAAGATTTGGGTATCTCTCCACCATCATCCAGTAGTTTAGGGTCGTCTCAAACCACATTAAGCTAGATCTCAAACACCCTCAATTAGATGCCACCCACCTCTTGCAGGGAGACAAGGCCTTCATCCTCAATCTTAATGGCCTCTTGACACAAGCCAAAATCAAAAACCGCTACAACATCCCCTCCCCCTCTACGTAGCTAAAACTCATACCGAGATGCTCCTTCTTGGTTGTTGTGGTGTTCATTTTTTTGGCAAAATCTAGTTCATGGGGAAAGAACATGATAAACAGACTTATAGTGTACTAGAAAATTCAAAAGACATATGAATTGCATGACTATAGCTTGGAGATTTGGAAAAGAAAGATTGCAAGAGGCCATGGTCTAATAGGAAAGGATTTACCCTTCATGGCCAAAGCACATGGCTATTATTTGGTATACGCAAGGGAGAGTGAGGGAAAACAACGCGGCAATATTTACTCTTTTAGACAAGGCTAAACTTCTGCTGAACTTGAGAATCCTCTCTTGATACGAAGGAAATTCGTGCATTGAGTAAATTGCTTTCAGACACTGCTTGACTATTGTCTGACTTAATTGACAATGCAGCCAGGGCATTCGTACTGGTTTGTTAATTGCCTTATATATTTCCTCTACGAGATTTCTGTACTTGTTGATTGTCTTTGGTCTATATCTCTAGTTGAGTAATAAACTGAGATTGTCTCTGACTTGTGAACCTGAGGTGGAATTGACATATCAGTCCATAGCCTATATTGAAGTTAAATCCCAACTTGGGAACCACGTAGAATATTTTTGCGAGGGGATTATTGGATGGTGGAGCACCACGGGGATTTGAACTGGTTGTCAGTTACTTGAAAAGTAAGTTGAGAGGCAGCTGCTCCAGCCTTCTTGTTCGAATAAAAGAGCAGAAGGAACCGAGAGCGAGGTTAGAGAGTCAATTGACTGTCGATTGAAAAGAAGAACTACATTCAGGGTGCTTGTACTGGAATTGCAAGTGTCCTACATTGTATGAAGTATGCGATCCCATTGATGATCTGATTTTAAGGCCAGCAAGCGGTGGCCCTTGGCCTTGAGTGTTAGTAATTCGAATGTAACTGTGACTCTGTTGGAATCACAACTTTGACTATATATGGTCTCTCTGAACATGAATTGATAAGTGGCTCCTTAGATGCGTGAACTATAACCTGGAATATTGCCTGATGAGTGTGCTTATCCTATACTTTGACACGATCCAGAATCAATGCTGGTGGTGGATTCTGGGGACTCGACTGTTGTAGGGAATAGGACTAATTTGACAATGAGTAGCATCCTCGCAATTGCAAAGAGTCTGTCGTCGTAATATAAATATTCTTACTTCAAAGTGTCTGCTGAGATTGTGTGGTTGCGTATTGAGAGTATCCGTCAAGACTATTGTCTGGGTGACTGCGAAGGGGAGTTTCAAAGGTTACCTTTGTTATACCTTTCAGTAAACATCGGGCACGTGAAAGGGCTCCATTGAAGACTGATTGCTTCAAAAGGAGGCAGGGAAGGCCACAAGAAAGGTTGAGCATACATGTGAATGGTTCGTGAGACTTGTATACGTTTATACTTGTGAATTACGGCTTTCTTACGATCTGAAAAAATTCTAGAAAGATTCCGATGACTCCTTATGACCAGGGAACTTTTATGAGGCAATTGACTTGAATTATTCATCAAAAAAATTGCTTGATAAGTTTATCAAGTGCAAGATTCCCATAATAAATCAAAATCAGATCAATGTAACCAAAATTAAGGAAACATGGATAAATGAACCCAGTCTATGGACTTTTAACATGTATTGTGGCTTGGATTATTGTTTTATACGGTGGACACTTAACATTTGTCATTGGAGTTGAGGTACAGAAAGACTATTGTCTAAGAACATTATTAAAATAGGAATTTGATTTTTTTTAAAGACTGAAAACCTCGCAAGGGTGACTATACTAGCAATTCAAGTTATATAAAAAGGCTAGTTAACACGAGACAATTGACTACACCAAAGTGCTCTCGGCTTTGGTAAAGACACAAAATGGGTTTCTATATACAAGAGTATTGACCATGGTTGAGCCTCTGCTTGCGCACCGCACAAGGTCCATATGAAATGAATTCATTGCCAAACTATGGATTGGGTAAATAATGTGAGATTGAGGGATTGCCATAAATGCATGTAATGTTGTCAAGAGACTTCTAGAACACCTCAATCCTGAAGAACTGTAGAATTTGTTGCTCTAAATCATAAATAATCAAAAGAAGAAGAAAAAAAACTTGTGTTTTTCCTAATTAAACTTATATGAGACACCTAGATGATGTCAAATCACCTTTTAAATCTTCCTTGAGTGTTTCCCTAAGTTTTTCCTATCCAAAATCTAAACTACAGTTGGCCACTTCAACACCAGCTTCGCAGCTGCACTTCTTCAACAAAATTACATTCTCGGTACACTCCTTGAAATCCACCACTTCAACAAACCAAGTGTTGATAGAAACTATGCCTTTGTGGCCCTACTCTTGCAAAATGGTAAAGACCGGCTACTGTAGAGGCCATCTATCTTCAACCATGAACGACTTAGCATTAGTTTTCCCATGTTGTTAGCTCCAGGAAAATCCTCAGCTGATGTGCAAACCAAGCACCTGGCCCTAACAATTTATGTGAATGGAGTCAACATAGAGGTCAACCAAGAACAAGTTACCATTGCCATCAAAAAACTTGTCCATCCTCATAATATTACCTCCATCACCTTTGGATGAGCCAATGCCAACATCACCAAGGAACACAAAGGCATTGCATATATAGTGTGTGAAAATACCCATACTTACACCTACTAGAGTAAGCAAAAAACAATTTCATCTCCTCAACCACACTGTAGATTTTTCCCACACAAGTTCTCCATCAATAGTTCTCACTCTACTCCAACTACCCAATCCATGGGTGCCAATCTCAACTGGCATACGTATGTTGCTACTACCTCCACAATCGATACCTCGAAGACCACCATCACCCTTAATGACCTAAAATCAACCTTTCACAACAAAATATCTCAGCAAAGTATCATAATACATGATCTTCTATCCCACATGGAGACTCCCATCCAACATGCTACCAAAAGAGACATTCAGACCTCTCAGCAAGTTCTCCTTACCCATTACAAAGAACACACAAACCACGTCGTCGGTCATCTTCAATGTATGCAAACTGCATTAGGCCAATTCTCAGCACAAATTGTGAGCAAATTTGCTCATGTTGCCGACATGGTCCCTACTACATCAGGTCAACACGCACAACTTCCAAAATCCTCGGCACATAACCCTTATGTCTAAGTTCATCTCAAGTGCTCAACAAATATGTTCTCAAGTATTATCCTATTTCACATCACACAACCCACCCACCCCATCACTATCCAAAAAGTTAAAGCGCACACTCAAATCAAAGGCAACGATGAAGCTAATAAACTTGCCCAACATGGTGCTCTTAAGCTCATTATCCAACACATCCCCTTCCATCTCATAGGACATTCCACATCATATTAGCTAGCAAGCCATCATACCTCTACACAACATGACAGGTCCATTAGAAAACTTAAGCGGAACATCAAACTTGAACACCAAGACCTCAACAAACACAAGGCAATTAATAAATTCCCATGTGTTCACAAATGGCTCACCAACAATGACATACACCACCCATGGTTATAAAAATTATTTAAAAAAAAAAAAAAAAAAAAACTTCTACACTCACTGACGCTCAACTCTCAATTGTTAAAATTTTGAAACGGACAATATATAAGCAACTACGAAAAAACACGCCATTCTAAAGCATAACATATCTCCACAATGCCTCCTTTATCCACTATCACAAAATGATACTTCATTACATCTACTCACGACATGTTCTAACCCCCATCTTAATAATCTCCGTACTAATTGACACAACAAAGCAGTCCACACCATTGTCTCCACACTCAGAAGCCACCCATGTACTTGTTGTTACACCCTTTATTATGATGGAATACATGATCCCTGGCACCCAAACAACACAACCCCATCATGGCTCCTCCTATGCTCTTGCTACGCACGCCAATGCACTTGCTTAACCCACCTCCATCCTAACATCCTTTGTATACTTGGCTCCTTCCCTGAGGACACTCCCCCTTTTCCCCCATCATCTCATCTATGAGTCCTCTTCTTTGAATTTACGTATTGTAATGATCATTTTTCTTTTGAAGCCATCCAAACTAAACAAGCTAAACATGCCCCTCTATTTAGTGCAATTCAACAACAAGGTTGGACTACCCCTACCCTTATACCCATCACCGCGCAGTATCTATGGGGTCATCCACAAATCAACCTCTCATCAACTCAAAGACCTTCATATTCCTATGTCCTATATTCAAAAGCTTATGCAAACATTCCAAAATAATGCCATCAAACACCTTGCCTATCTCATTCTTAATAAACAAAAACTTGACAAAAATCAATCCCATGTTAAGACTTACTTCTTAATTGGATAGTTGGTCAACATGCTCTATTCACATTGGAATCTCTCTCTCTCTCTCTCTCTCTCTCTCTCTCTCTCTCTCTCTCTCTCTCTTTTGTATGTCTTAAATACATGTCTTTTTGGTGGTTGTTCTTAGATTCACACCTGACCACATATTATTCTAATATAAATGTTCAAAATATTACTATGTATGAATTAGGCACATGTACCTTAAGGAATGTTTTGGACCCCAAGTTTCTTAGACCCAAACCCTAACGTAAACCCCTCCCTAACTAGTGTGACCACCCATAAAACCCACATACCTTTAAGCGTCTCTTTATCCACAAACGGATGAGGTTACATGCATGCCACGAATCCGGAGCCTCTCTTTGTGCGGATATGTAAGTACACAAGGAAGTTAGCACCACCACATAAACGAGCTTAAGTACGTATATAAGTCTATAAGACTATCACGGCGCCTAATGAGACGTTACTTGAATGACCCACCAAAATACAAGCAAGGCTGGCAACTGGATTGCGTTTGATTCTCTGGACCCTCCCTCCTTGATAAAGGCAATCCCTCGCCCCAACACAAGATTTATTCCAAATTTTTAATGTTGCTCTATTAGAGAACACAAGGTTTAGTTACAACTAAAGTCACGATGAATACACAATCGGTCCGTCTTTCTAGATAGTAGATTTCACCGTTGCCGAGGGTATGGTCAACCTTGACCAACAAACACACTAGGGATTTGGAAGTGGGTAGAAACTAATATTTAAGGTATATGGGCCCTATTGTGGGCACTCATAACATTATTCATATTCATAACAGTGTTCTGTGGGACTGTGGGACATTCAAATTGAATGTGGGGAATATCCGGGAATATTCCGTGAAATATTGTATGTCCCACATAACATTGTTATGGATCTGAATAATGTTATGCTCCCAGCCCCACAAACAATTTGGCTGTTGGATTAGATTGGAAATTGCCTTAGCCATTTAGTAACTGTAAATCACAAAGTTCTAATTCCACCGTGACATGTGTCATTATGATGTTCTTTCTCAATTACAACCTGTCATATACCATTCAAATATAAGGTAGACAACCCTTACATGGTTACTTCTAACGACTAGCCTCCTTCCCCTAGGATATGAAACTTCCAATCACTACAAGATGGCTGGCGAATTCAAATCAAGGCCATAGTCACCTTCCTTGTAATTTTCAGAGTTCACATGGGTATAGTACTCATTATCAAAGTGAAGATTATTGTGCTCTTTAAATGATCATACAAGTCTTCCAATTATGCATAACATTACTCAACTCTAGGGTGTTGCACCCTAGTCCCGAGAATTTTGGAAGCATAGTTTCCCACTTATATTGGGCCACCTTTGCAATGTGAACAATAGTTAGCATGAGTATTGTCCATTATGCAAGAGTGAACAACCAGGTGTGGCTCCTGAAAATGAAACCATCCTAAAATATACTATATAAAACATGTTAGCCATCATGTTGTCGGCCTATTTCATGGGCCTGACACAACCTAGCATGGTCGTGATATATCTCGCCATGAATGCACTAGGGTTGCTCGTAGTAGAATATTCAAGATTCTCCTTTTATAAAAGGAATATTTGCATCCCCACTATGTATTGTTAAGTGTGGACTATTGAACTTAAAATGGTTACTATATTCTGAGCATGCATTCCAATCTCTTTCATACAATTGTCAATATCCGTTCATCATATACCACTCAAATAAAGACATCATAATAAGAAAAGTAACCAAATATGTGTTGTCTACCTTAGGCGTCCGATCAAGTAGTGTGACCACATGATAAGGCCCATGTACCTTCACCCTTAAATGCTTGGGCGACCACAAAGTGGTTGATTTATAGTCAAAGGACCAAATCATCAATTTCCCAAACCTCTGTTGAAGATACTCCTATCACAAGATGTTTAATTTAGATCACGATGCATCTTCTAACCATTAGGACTGAGCAAAAGGCCCAATTTTTAGATTCTACACTGTTGAGAAATTTGAAATTTGAGTGCCAAGAATGCAAACCGCATTCTAGGGATGCTTTGATCATGTGCTTCTTGCAGCTTCTTCCTTCGCAACTACTTACCTACAAATGAACACATACTTTCTCTGCCACAAATGAAAGTTCGGATGATATATTATGCTTACAATAAGTAATAATATTTTGACTTTTTGGAAATAGGCCCAGGCATTTAGGGGCTAATAAAATCACTAATTAGTGAGCTCACATAACTAAGTTAACCCCTAGGTGATCGATCAAATGCAAAATTGTAAGGGAAAGAGGTAGCCCAACAGCTTGGCCTCCATTAAACGGAAACGCAGGTTCATTAATCATCATCATAAATGAACTTCCACTAATTGGCTTATATGAATACACCGTAGGTAAGAGTCTCCGTAATAAAGGAGTGTTGAAGTAAGTTAGCCCAACAACCCAAATGTGCATTTAGGAGGTCCGGGAAGGCAAGAAAAAGGATGGGCATTGACGATGGAGGTACTTATGAACCGATGTTAGTACGGGTTTCTAGGCTCAACTTGGGTATCAATATACTACGTGGGCATATTTGTATATAATACCCGACTTTGGGTGGCATCAAATCCTTCAATATCCGTATTGATTCCCATTTCATCCTCGTTGCATACAGTAAGTTATACCATTATAATTTCATGGTATGTGAAGTGGCCCTAAGGTATGTGGGCTTTAGAGCCACTTCACACACGAGCCAAGAGCCGTGACCATGAAATTGTGAGAGCCCAAAGGAAAGTGTCCAAAGGCCGTCCCAACACACCTCCAAAATCATGTAGTGTGGTCACGGATCCTCAAGTGTAGCGTGAAGCCATATGTGACCGGGCCCTCAACCAAATACTATTTCGATGAATTTTTATTCATGCGGGTCCTCACGCATGATAGAATAGAATAAATCAATGGTTGTGAGCATTCGGAGTGCCATGGTCTCCCGGTTTTGTGTCAGGCCTACCTCCAAGAGGCGGTTTTTGAAAATAATCCAACTGACCATGAAACATGATCAATTCGATGCCGTGTAGGAATCCATGTAGACTTTACATCCACCTTGCATTCACTTACTCCGTTGGTCCCTCAAGCGTAGTGTGAAGCGAACTTGGGCCGGCTCCACCTTTTCCACCAACGACAGTGCTTGAAGTAGAATGGTCACGGGCTCTCAGTCTCGTGTGTGAAGCGGCCCTTAATCAAATACCAATCTTATGAGAGGCCTAATCTCATAGGAGGCTTGAATAATTTTTGCATCTCAACTCTGAATGACGATCTTATGAGTCATAATTGCTAACTAAATGAAACGATTTGTAATCCCATCCAACAACCAAAAATATATGTGGAGTTGGAAGTGTCTATTATAGGCCCACATACTATATATATATATTCATTCATCCATGATTATGTTTAATACCATGACCATGTGGGTATTAAATTTTGTTTCTTTCAATATCTTTACCTATTGGTATTTGAATAAGTGAGATCTCCACAACATTGGTATCTACTTCAAGGTGTCCTCCCAAGTGTGATGAAGTGACTTGGAGGCTCTTTTTGAAGGCGCATCATGAAGGCTATTTTAGGGCACATCCTATGAATGAATATAGGATGAATAGAGCGGCTCACGTGTTCTTTCACGTACATGTAGCTCCCGAGAATCGGAGGATGAGGAGGAGGTCCTTATTTGTGATTCCATAGTGTATTAGGCCGACTATTTGTGGTGGTCATTTAAGTTGGAGATGAAAATGTTGGAAGTATGTACAAATTTTGACCCCCATAATTAGCATCGAAATTTCATAACGAGTTAAGTGGGGATTAACTTGGATCTAATCAAACTATAAACCTATAGGGGTGGATTTTATTGGAATCCTTAACACGGCCACCCACAAATCCTCAGCCAATATATAGTGAATATTATAGTTGCTCTCATTCCCGGTCTCATGATATGTATATTGTTCATATGTTTCATTAACTTCATAAATTTCACACGTGAATGAGGATCGAGATATTTGCTTGCATGTCATCCTAATGGAGTTGAAGTCTTGACTTCAAGTCAAGCACGCAAAGTTTTCTTGACACAATAGACCAATAGTATGGGATTGGTGGACATTACGTAAGACCTCACTTCCCTTCAACGAGAGCTTTGTAGTGTCTAAATAGGGCCGGTTTACACCATGGACCATGGAAGATGGCCTTTATCCATGGTCCAATTTCTTAAAAAATCCAATTTACGAAGTTTTTGGGCCCCTCACTAGGTGTAAAGTGAGTGTGGACCAAGAGGAATGGCCATGTACGAAAAAGTGAATGTGCTTATTTTTTAATACATGTCCAAAAAGGGCATATTTGAACAAATTCAAGTTTGACCATTCTCTTGTCTTATCTTGTCTTCGTCTTCTCTTCATTGAAATTTTACTATAACAACATTTCTATGCCATGGGCCCCTGCCCTTTTCTACTAGAGCACCTCTTTTGCCTCTCCCACCACAAAACCCGTTGGACCATGTTAGTGGATAATGTAGGCCTTAAAATATGTCTTTTGGGGACCTTGAACTATATGGTCACTCTGACATTTTTTTCCTTAGTGTAAACCGAAGTGGTCCCGGGACAAGTTCAACAACCAATCACAAATTTTACAAGGCCTTGGGACGACTTCATGGTCCATGGTGTAAACAACCCCTAAGAAACCCCACTCTAGTATAGTGGAATCCAATTGAAATGAATTTTCTGTCAACTTACACAAGTCATGTTTTGGCTAGAGCCCTCCATCCACGATGGATGAGTTTACATATACACCACGAAGCCCCGAACCAAACTTCCGTGTGGCTTTCGCAATATAAACACATTTATTTATAAGTCCACATTGATGAAAGCCTTTAAAAGAGGTTATAAGAGATGTAAGGGGTACAAAACACACTATAACGCACCATGGGGTTTCATATAAATACGCCATTTCATCGTATTGTAATTTTGCGCTTGTCATTCCACATGCAAAGTGTTATGTATGCTAAAGCTCGTGCATTGGCCCCTCAAACGCTTTGAAGGCAATTATGCATACCTTGATATTACTTCAATCTTGGGCTAAGAGCAAAAGAAAACATCTTGCCACCTAGGACCCAAATCGTGCGCATAATCTTGAACCGTAGTGTCAAAGACCTAGCTCTCTCAACCAATAGGAATGCTCATATTTTTGGTTTGCAAACTTGGTTGTGCTCTTGTCCAAACTTCTTGGCCGCCTAGGACCCAAATTCACTTTGAAATCTTCATGCTCTTGGGTCTTAGTGTTAAGACATAGTACCCGTTTAAACCAATTCTTAAAATTTTCTTGGTCTTGGTCCTTAGCTTTGCTTTGGGTTTACATATAAGCTCCGTCTATGCCCAAGGTAGAAGCGTCTCTCATTCACGCAATACTCCGGTTTGTGTCATGACTCTTTATTTTATGCCCGATTCAAATTGTGGACACCGAACATTGTCAATAAAGTGGATTGAATTTTAGTATGCAGTATGTAGTTACCATGCAAAGGGGCATGTGTTAATTTCAAATTCAAATCGATAAGCTATGCATATTTCTAGCAACAGCAACAAAAATATTATGATTTTGTAAGGTAGTTGACCAGCACCCCACTTTCGTAGCTTAGGTTAACCTATTCCCATGCAGCATAATATCCATCTTTGGTCATTGTTGACATGTCATGATCGAAATCCAACTTAGTTAAATGTTAGTGGCTAGGTTGACAACTAGGTTTAGATTGCAAGCATATATAGTTGCCACAATTATAGATTATGGGAATCAAGCGTTCTCAGTTTTGTTACTGATTAGTGATTGGAAATAGGGTAGCCTATATCACGAGTATAGGTCAAAGAAAATATCCACCTAAAAGGCTCATAGTAATTTGGTTATTGCGAAAAACATTATGAAAAAAATGTGAATTACTTCTTATTTCTATTTCTCTATAGTGGACAATTTTTTCCATATCACACCTAAACTGCAAATATCCTAAATTGCTCAATTGGTTGGGAATGGGTTGGCTACCTTACTCACATGATATTGACGTGTTAGCACTTTGCTACATACGTTCGTAGAAACCAAATCGATTTAACTTCCACACTAATTGTCAAAATACCTATTAATATACGAAATGATTATGGATAATTGTACTTAACATAATTCAAACTGAAAATGCATTCTTTAAAGGTTAGCGTGAACCACACTACACCGTTAATGGTATGTGGTGGTACTTGCTATCTTGAATTACACTCTGTTATAACTATGTGCTATAGACCTCATTTTTGGGGTCAACGAGTGTCAAATTGGTTGTTAAGACATTATAAACCATTAACATCTTTATTTGGTAAAAAAATTAGCACTTTGTAACTCATCATATTTAAGCAACACTAAAAACCATAAATGGTGGAGTGGCGATAGCCAGTAGAGTTAGAGTAAAGGCATCCATAGCCAATCACTTAAGAGACTTTGTGTCAAGTCTAGAGAAATATAAGATGGTGTAGATTTTTCCCATGTAGGAAAATAGAAATCAGAAGGCCTGCAAATGTTTGGGTAATTTTATTCCTTAAATTGAAATTATTATGAATTTTTGAAATTAAAAGTTGGTCCAAACATATTACCAATGTCTAGAGTTACCATAACCGCCCATTTAAACTGCTCATTCCTTCCCACTTTAGCACTCAAAACCAGAACATGTGTCATGGCACTATTGGTTCCGGCCTGATCAAAATTGAGGTACCCTATAGATTGTTGATGGGGTTTTGATTGGGAATAGGTTCCTCTACTATACTTGACACTAGATAGTAGATAGTTCATAGCCAAGTGGTTGGTAATCTAACGGTTGGTGATAGGTACTTTGATTCTCGGAGATCGGTAGACCGATAGTTGGAGGTAGGTACTTCCATGGTTAACAACAAGTGATTGGACATTAGGTGAGAGGTATTTAGGAGGTTGGTGATGAGGGGCAAAATCTCACATCTAAGTAAAATTGATTCTATTTAAAAACCCTTGACATTTTAGTCACCTTGATTCTATGGGTGGATCCATTGATACACTTTGGGTATGTTTATTTGTCCATAAGAGATATGTGAATCCTCATTGATCATTTGGATGTTCAGATATTTAAATTTGGTGAGATAAACCAGTAGATTGCTTTTGAATGTTGAATCTACACAATCAATTCATGAACAATGAAAACCACAATGAATGCTTTCATGTCATGTTAATTATCTATGCATATTATGTAGCATATTATGCAGGAGGATCCCTATCATGCAAATTTATTGGAGGATCCCATCATGCAAAAGTAAAATATGCGTAATTTTGGATTGGGCTTTGGTCCAATTTTGATTGAGCATGAGTTCAAATTAAATGGTTAAATCTAAGATAGATGCCCATAATCAACACTCAACTCAAAACCAACACTATGTATTGCAATCATATTCCCCCCTAGATTCTACCCGTGCATTTGCACATGAAGCCCATGCCGATGTCTTGGCTGACTCAAACCCGATATCCTTATCATTATGACAACCTCCCCAAATAATTCCACCCCCACACTACCCAAAATTGTAAGATAAACTTTATTGAATTCACCTCCTGCCACGACTGAGACCCCACCAAAGCAACTCAACGGGAAAAAACAAAAAAAAAACTCAAACACCAACTACTCATTGACACACACACATTGGCCACCCTAAATCACATATCAACCTATGCAAGGCTAGTTTGGCCCATTGATCCTAGTATGACAAGCTACAAAACCAATAAATTGAAATACAACCATCTCCATCATTAGAAATACACATTTTCCTTAAAAATTTGTTGAATTGAAATATTTTTTTCTTAAGACAATTCTGGGGAGATTTTCCTTGAGCCTTTGGTAGGGGTTAAGCGTTTACAAAAAGGTTGAGTGACTGCATATAAGGTAGAAAAACGGAAAAGTGGCTTGAAATTCGTGCAATGTTTCTCATAGATGGAGTAGAGGAAATGATGAGGAATGCACGTTGTTTTGTAATTTTATACCCTGTAAATAATTAATTACACTTTTTCAATGAGAAAAGTAAGTCAAACCCCTTACTTGTATAGCAAAGTCTCCCTAATTTGAGCATCAAACTATCCCACTCTGCATACGAATGCACACAAAACGGTTAACTCAATGGCACCCAAAAATGATCCCAAATAGTGTGAAACATGACCTATCCAACCAATCACTGCATCCTTGTCAAGGCACCACTTTTATTATCGACCGTTTTAGGTCCACACAAGAATCATTCTACTCCTAGTCTAATACAACAATACACCGCTTATACTATTTAGTGTCACTTACTATTTGGAACTACACAATGCAATAGCCTCTTACTGTCAATTTCAATTTTTACTACTAAAAGTTGAATAAGTTGTTCAAACATCATAGAATTTAAACGATTTCACTTGGTAAGATACTACATTCTCAATAAAGAGTTATACCAAATTGTAAGTGACACTAAATACCATGAACGGTGTAGTGGTCATTCACCGTTTTCCGTTTTCCCACCTTATTAGCTCTCACACTCACCGTTTAGCCAGCTCACTCGGAACCCGATCCGGAGACTTTTGTGAGTACCACTATCTTCCGGTCCTTATCCTACTTCATCGCAACCCGTCCTTTGTTGAAAGTGAGTTAATTCCTAAACAACAAAATAAAAGGCAGCTGGGTCAAGGGTAAGATAGATAGGCCTAGTGTCGGAAGCCCCCATGTGTGGGCCTTCCACCAAAGCAAAAGGTACTGTGAACTTTGAAGATGCTCGTGGCCAACTACGGACTTTGTCCCCCCTCCACCCACTAACTAAACTAGTTGTGACTACTAGTCTAACCACTCCCATCATGCCGTTCCGTGATTGGTCGCCCCTCCCTACTAGCTTGATTAGGCCACGACCGCCTTGGGCCCCCCCTCGACGACGGGGTCGTGCCAGAGGCCGGTGGGGTGTTTCTGAAGGTGTTTAAGCTTGCACTCCTCATCGTACTTTATTTTCGAAGAAGAAAAAAGGAAAAAAAAGATAATTGTACCTATTTTGGCGAGCATTCCGACAGAATGTTTGTGTTGTATGTCCTCTGCTTACGGAGAAATGCGTTTCTTAATGCTTGGCTTCAAAGGTTCTTTAATTTGGACAAGCATGTCGTGCATGACATTATTCAAATCCATAACAATGTTCCGTGGGACTGATAGTATTCCATGGAATATTCTCCACATTTGAATTGTATAGGGGAATATTTTGTGGAATATTGTCAAACCCATGGAACACTATTATGGATCTGAATAATGTTATGTGTGCTCATTTCATCAATTGAGAAATGAGTGGCGGGTCCCGTTTTGTTATACCCAATGTCATCATAAATAAAATTGACCATGGGCAAGCATGTCCAAAAATGTATGAGAAAGCGATATGGAAGTGACATGGCATCCTACATGTCCAAAAATGGATAAAGTTTGGTGGTTGCAGCAAGAGAATCCCATAGGGTGTCTCAGTAGAAATCAAGGTGACCATGTCACAAAGACATTTTTTTTGGAGGACGTTGTACTTTTAGAAATGCCTAATTTTAGCCATATTTCTTTCTTATTTTCATTGAAAACTCTATGTCACGTTCTAAATTTGCTTTACACTATGTTTTGTGATCAAGGCTCTTAAAAATTATGAGGATTTCTCTTGGTCATGGACTTCAGATTGCCGACCATGACCACAACAAATTCTAAACCGGTTTTTCTCACAACCCTGGGTCACATGTGCAAAATGGTCCATATTGCTCACTGATGACTGAGAGTGGCAACTTTCTTAACCACATCCTACTCTCGAGAATTGAAGGTTAAAGGATTTAAAAGGGTTGTCTCTATCTTAATGATACATGAGGACTTTATGTCTAAGATGAGTAGGCAACATTGGCCCAAGAACTTTTGAAAGCCAATTATTGGGATAATTATTTTATAATGACCATAGGAGTTGTTTTTGTTGGGCATTGGTGACTTGAAGGGCATAACATTATTTAGCCATGTGGTTCGGTTCCATGACCCTGGAATATGTTAATCATATTCCATGGGCCCCCGAACAAAATGGGAATATTCGTTTCCTATTCATACATTCAGGCTGAACTTGGAAATTTGGGTGGAGTTATACTCCCAACACTATGTGCAAGAATTAATGTCCATCCCAAATATTATCCCCTGAAAGTACTATTCATAGCAACACTATCATTGAAAATACTGACAATATTCACAATATTCTCACTCTTTATGTTGGCATTATTCACTATTTGTATCGGCATCAATTTCTTCCTATTCACTAAGTTTCTTCCCATAAAGGTAAGATAGTGGGGGGCCATGTCAGATGTTAAATATGAAATGGAACACAACCTTGTAGCTGAATAATGTTATGGGTCGTTTCTTGACGAGAGAAATCGTTAAAAAAGAACAAAAGAAACGTTGGATGTTTATCAACTGACGCCACGATGATGGTCGAATGATCATCCTCATTCCATTTCCGTAGCGATATGAAAGAGGGGGATAGTCTAATGCATGTCTTTCAATAGGTGGACCCTTGAATAAGGGTCAAAGTTCCCGTAGAATGTTAGTCATACATAGATGGGGTTGTTTGTATTCCTAGAGCCTTTGTTTGATGAGTATGATGCGGCTAAGATGTTGTATGGCGTTGAGTGAATTGGTAACCTCAAGGTTTGAAATCCTAATTTTGGAGATGTCCAAGTCCATTGGAGGTGGTTAATGAATGGGTCGTGGATAGAGTTGCCAATATTGACTATGCTAATGATGGGTAAGCTTGTGAAGTAAATTTGTGAGGTAATTGGTAGGTGAGAACGGAGGTGTATCCATAGAAGATTTGCCCTTCATACAAAGAATGTTGGGTCTTAGCCTTGCAAGGCATTGGCACTTGGGGAGGTAAACAAAACATGGTAATAGCCACGAGGGAATAGTATTCTCTGGGTGTTTGCTATTTGGATTATGGTGTGTACAAGTGTGAAGTGTCAAATTGTAGGATGAGCAAATTAGATGTTCCACAATGGCATGGACTATTTTGTCATGTATGTCTGTCCATAGGTTTTTGATGTGCTTGTTTGTGCAACATGGAAATTTGTGTAGACAATTGTCAGATTTGTTAAAGAATTCCATGTTTCCGTTAACAACCCATATATTGTCCAGATTCGAGATTGAGTAACTGGTGGATCTAGGCATTTGAGGTTTGTTCGGAGTTCCAGACATAGGCGAGACCATGCATAGTGAATGTTAGTGTTTGGTACTATTTGGTGACATATGGCATTATGATGTTGGCGTATGATGTAGAAAGTTTAGATGCTCTTTTTTATATCGAGTTTAAAGTTTTGAATGGAGCCATTATGTTGGGTGGAAGTAGGTGGTCGTGCCGTAGGATAGTATGGTATTTTAAGGCCTATAATTAAGATAAACGGTATGGGTGTAATAGGGGCGCCGGTTGCCCCCTCTTTTTTTATAGTTATTATGCTTCATCATTGGGCTAAGGGTATGAGTATGTGCTCTAACTTTGTGTATTGTGACATGATGGGATGTGGCTAGAATTTGCGCGATGATCGAAGCAATTTGTCAGGGTGGTTATACATGGATGAGGGATGGCAAATGTGGTTGTTAGTGAGATAAATGATATTGACATTGTTGGTGAAGATGTATATGTCATTTTGGAGGTTTTTGGTATGTTCAATGGCAAGGAGGAAATCATAGAGATTGGTTGTGAGAATTTCAAATTTATTTTTGGTACTTTAGAAGTGATGAAGGTGTCTAAATGACCATTGTATGCTTTGGATCCACGATATTTCCATTGCCTTCTCCATTGGGTGGGTTGAATGAGTTTTAAATATATTATGAATTTTATGGTGGGAATTTCGGAAGAAGTAGATGTGTAGAGATTGAAGTTGGATATTTGGGAGGGAATATGTGATGCAAGTTTATGAGAGGGAGGGGAGAGAATGTTTGGCAATATTAACCCTCAAATGTTCATGCAACCCAAAATGGGTCGCCACCTAATATTTTGATGTGGTTTGTGACCCACTAGGTGGCAATCTACGTGGATGCAAGGCATCTATTGGTGTAGGGTGGTGCCCACTACTATGTGGGGCCAAAATAACAAATAAAATCTATAAGAACCTCATATTCCAAGCATGTAGGATTTTTTGTTAGTTTGGTATTGATTGCTTTGGAAGGCGGTCCCACGAACTGCCCAAAATCCAAAAGCCAAATTTAGGAGCCAATATCTTTCACATAGGATGCCCAATTTAGGCAGGTTTTTTTAAAACCTTAGGACAAGGTGATGTTTGTGCATGACTTGACCGGGTGGATTTGGAAGAAAAAAATAGTAACATGTTGTTTACTCCCATGCAAAGTGTGAATATCCCAAAATGTCCTCATGTGACCCTTCAAACTTTGAGGGTGATGGACTTCATTTAAATTTCATCAAAAAAATCCCAATTTTTGGGAGCAGCTCATTTGTCAACAACAAAATATATTATGTCAAAGTCTTCAGCTATCAAAAATTTGTGGTAAGACTGAAATGGTCATGAAAATAATAATAATAATATTATTATTATTATTATTATTCGTATTTTTGTAAATTTTTTGTAGTTGCCCACTTGGCAAAGGCCTTGTTCACATGTCAATTTGACCTAGCAAATGTGGTCTGGTTGACTTCAAATTTTCACAATAATAATATATGGTAGTCTTGTTCACGTACGTATAGTTGAAATTTAGGAAAAATAAATAAAAAATCATTTTTTCTACATAACTGAAATTTGAAGCATTGGTGTTGCCTCTGCCCGAAAATCGAATGTGAAGGCTTGATCATTTAGGGGTTAAATTGTCAGGTAGTTTGAGTGATACTAGAAATTAAGTTAAGTTAAGGCTAAATTAAATTTGACAGTTGAGGTAGATTGCAATGTGTTGAGTTGTGCAGGAGTTATCGATGTGGCTCGTAGCGTAGACTACCTAATCTTATTTCTGTAGACCACAATAAATTTCTAGAGTCCACTCTAATTTTCATATTGAGAAAATTCTCACATCACACCAAATTTCTAGTAGAAAGATTAGCGTGGATCATATTGATTTTTTTTCTAGAAAATTAATGTGGGTGTTTATTTTCTTTTGTGCTACTTTTGTCCTATAACTAATATTCAATGTGTCGGTTGGAAGTCTTCCTTAAGATTTAGGGGAAGACCCAGGGTCTTGGGCCCACATTAATTCCACCTTGACTAGAAAATTAACATGGCCCACACTATTTATTTCCACACTGATTTTCCACCCACACCAATAGGATTATTTAGTGTAGTTGGTGCCTCCTTGACAAGTATGGGGAAGCTTGTTTGTGATGGGTGAACGGTGGAGGTTTTTTGTGAAATTGTACCAATTTTTACGTCCTCTGGTGTGGGTGGGGAATGTACATTATCATGTGTGAGACCCGCGTGCATAACTTTACTCAAATGATGAGTTGTGTTCAAGTGCCTTGATTTCATATTCAGTCTGAAGCACTAGGATTTCGGCATTCGGAGGCTTTATTCTTGAATTTTTTTTGCCATGGTGAACATGTGGTTTTGTTGGGTGTTTGATGTGGTTATGGCTTATTTATCGGGTAGATATTGTTGAGATTGTGTAATATGTAGTAAGAGCTTCCCCACAAGTTCTCCAAACAAGCACCTCTAAACGATGTAGAGGTGGATTTTAACAAAGTAGGTGCCCACATGTTCTCATCATCACCAACTTAGAGGTGCTCTCGCTCCTCTAAACTCTTCCATCCCTTCAAATATGCAACTTATAGAGTGGAGAGTTTCAATACCTCTATACGAGAATCAACTACAATACTACCTCTTTAATACAACACTTGATAATACGACAACCTTGATATAATGACACAAATTTTGTAAACCCAAACCTTCTAGTTAAAATCTACCTCTATAATATGACTGTGATAGGTCTTGTTAATACAATACTCCTAGACCCTTAAGATGTCATATTATAGAGGTATTAAATGCATATATGACATGTATAGGTACATAGTTAATATTAAATATATGTAACTTTCACATATGAATTGTGAATAAAAGAAAATTTAATGTAAAATGATGTTAAAACATGGAACTAAGGGAACTAGATTCTCTATCTCAAAACCTATTCAAGAGACTCTTTAGCTTCTCTTTCGCAAGAATTTTTCACCTAAAGCCTAAACTAAGGTGCACAATCCATTTTTGAGCATTTTGAACTCAATATTTATCAGGTTCTTTGATATGCATATTGTTGGAAAGCTCTGGAAATCTCACTTCTTTTGGTGGTAGTGTTGTCTAATTCCAAGTTGTATTGGCAAAGTTATGAGCATTTGAAGGCAAGTTAGGTTTGTTGACATCGATCTAGAAACTTATTGTGGAGTTTGAGGTCAATTTTGGTATGATCTTTCTCATCACATTTTTGAAAATCTATTGAAATCGCGCTTTGTTTGGTGGTAGTTTTGCTCAATTATAAGTTGTATTGGGAGAGTTGTGACTATTTGAAGGTTGGTTGAGTTTTAAAAGTCGATTTCAAGACAACAATCTACATTTGCAACATCAATGGACTATTAATTCCTTTGTCAAGTCCACATAGATTTCATGAGAGAAATTTGCATATTTGTAAAGGTATTTGAAAAAATAAAATTATATGTGGCAAAATATATTATGTGTGTTTTCATGAAGTACCTTGTTATTATGACAAAGAGGTCCAATTTGTAATGTTATTGAATATGTGACACCTCAATAATATGACGGTTTTCTCGTTGCCCACAAAACAATCCTCAAAATCGGATTTTGATCTTTTTTTATAAAATTAGAAAATTTACCACTTGAATGATGACACACAACTTTGTTTTTGTGATTGCCTTTACAAAATAAAATGTATCCGATAGACAAATAGATAGAAACGGTGGTCTTGGTTAGAGGCAAGCGTGAATGGACAATCACTTTGCTCATAGGCTACAACCAACTTTTGGTGGTGGGCTCTATGTAACAGACTGGGCTAGGTGTAACTGGTAACTTCCACATCTGGGGATGAGAGGAGTGGGGGGGCAAAGTGGGAGGGGCTCTTTTAGGGAGTGCATGTCTTGGTTTCGAGTATATGTTTGTTGAGGATGATGGCCAAGAGGGAGTGGATGGCGTGTAGTTAAGTTTGCATTCTTTTGATGTGTTTGGGTGGGAGTTTGAAACAATAAGGGATTTGAGGGTGGAAGTTTGAATTCCTCCTCGTTGGCTGGCAGTTAGGACATTAAGTGGTTGGATTTGCTAGTTGCTATCCGCAATGGCAATAATGAGTGGGGTGTATTTATCAAATTTTTATCGTGCGGGGTTGTATCACATCATAGGCTACGTGCACTATGATTTCCAACACTAATTTTCCATTTGTACTATATCAACAATTTTTGCAGTTATTTAAGGATTATTTTACTTTAAGGGGAAAAGGAAAAGGAAAAATGAAGTCCAATCTCAACTTGAGACTCATAGCCCATTCGGTGTGAAGAAAAAAGAAAAAAAGAAAAAAGAAGCATCTTTATTTTATGTATGCACTTGAGTCGAACTTATACAAACTAGTATTGAGGTAATTCTAGACTTTCAAAGAGTCCATAATTATGCACACATTGTGTGGTAACAAATGAGAACATAGTGCAAACACACAACTATATGGTCATAAATGCATGATGCAAAACTAGTAGAAGCCACATTTGATGCACAACAACAAAGTTGTGTGAAGAAGTCACAATATTGAGGGGACTCAGAGGGTGATGTCAAACCTCAATTTTTGTCCGGAATTGACCAGAATGTCCAGAATTACCTAAAACTGGTTCAAAGTGAAGTCCTTTGAGTCTTGTTTCCACATGATGTTTAATCTTTGAGTAGTTCTTCAAAAATAAATCAACATTTGAAAACTCATAAATAATAGCTAAACTACACGCATGGAACACCTTCCTTCTTGAACTATGATTCAAAGTGACCGTGTATTTCACTACACTAAAAATTCGATTTTATTGGGGGCCACACTATTCATCATCAACCCACAACAATGAACATAAGAATAATTATCATGGGCCACATTATTTTTCTTATAGCATCGTTTCTTACTCATGTTGAATTTCGTCACTTGTGGCCCCACATACGTATTTATCACGAATGCATGTTAATTTGGGTCAGTAGTATTTGAACTTAAAAAATAGCTACACTAATTATTTTATTTAGTGTCACCAACCCTATTGTCTTGCTCAATACTAATTGTAAATTGCCCGTGTAGTGTCACTAACATTAGATGTAAACCCTAACATTACTTGTCATTCCTTGTGAATTGTTTTTGGGCATTATAGATTTACAATGTGGCAATTACTATCACTTACAAAGTGATTTTTCATCCAAATTTCAATCATCCATAACAATATTTCATTACAAAAATGTTAGGATGCAAAATATACCGAAAGTGGTAGAACTAAAAGAAAGTTGGGATGACAATATTTGTGAACTTATGCATAAGTGCTATTAGAAAAGTTATCAAAATGACATAAAATACAATATGACAATAAATACAACATTTTGTGTAGAATTGAGGTAGACATACCTAATTCAATTACTTCTATTAATCGGATACCTATATTTGAGTCATATGTCGTTTGGAGTGATTCTAGAACGGATACCAAAAAGGCATGTAACTAAATGAGACTGATATACCATTCCAAACTCAATAGTCAACATAAATTGGGGGGGGACCCATACAATGTATGTCCATTTAACGATCATGAGAAAATGAATAATGAATAAGATATTTATGCAAGCTCCAAAAATTACAAGGAAAGTGGCTACAACCTCGATTTGGATTTGCTAACAATCTCATACTAATTGCATGTGTCATATCCTAGGAGAAGTAGACTAGTCGGAAACGATAACCATTTGAGACCCACCTACCTTAAGTCAAGAGACTTTTGTAGTTTGTCACAAGACAACACATCTATTTTAAAGGGTTTAAAATATTAAATGCAGCCCACAATAAAGCCCCAGGCTAGATCACATCTTCATTCGGCTGGGCCCTGCCCCTCCCATGCCTCCTACACTGCCCGGTCTTCCAGCCTGCACCTGTGTGGGAACTCTTCCCCTTTGAGAACCAACGTGACAATACCCTGGTCACTTAAGCCATTAAGCTCCTTGGCATGTGAAGGAACTCCATGAATTAACTTGGGAATAATGACAGTGATGTCAACTTGAATATTTGTAATTTTGACCGGGTATTGTCACATTGGTTCCCAATGAGGAAGAGTTCCCACACATGTGTGGACAGGACGACCAGGCAATGAAGGAGACCTGGGAGGGCGGGCCCCAGCTGAATGAAGATGTGATCTAGCCCGGGGCCACAATAAATATGTGGCACACTGATTCTAATGCCGCACTAATCAAGTACAATATTTAGTATAGCATGTTCTTTGTCGCAGTTGTTCATGTGGTGAATTGAGTTCACAATGTTTGGAGTCCATTTATATTTAATGAAAAGAAATTGTACTACAAGTTCAAAAATTCATTTAAATTTAAAACTCATCCCAAGGAGAAAACTATAAACATTGCGTCAAAAAATTACCTATAGTTAAAAAAAATTAATTGAAAATATTCCATAATATATGTCTGATGACATTGAGCACCAAAGTTGTTGAAAAACGAATTTGACCACAAGATAATAACTTAGAGGTCGCAGTGAAAAACCTTCTTTGTTTCAAGCTCTCAACCTCTCTAGTGTAAACGAGGTCCAAGTCTCCCTTCTTATTAGATTCAAAACAAAAATTTGTGTGCACGTGTGTGTGCTCGCCTCTCAATGTATGTAAATTTAGCAAAATTTCATAATATACTAAACCTCAAAAACGGAATATCTTGTTCATTATTTACCACCAATTTTCCCAATTAAATTTGAGAATGGTGAAATTGCCCAAACTCGGTATTAAGTAGTTAATTTAGGATGAATGTCACCTTCCAACCAATTCACTCATAAGAAAAGGATATTTCCGTGATAGTGATAGCCACTTCGACTACTACATTAAAATAAATTAACATACATTGGTGCCCATGTGTGTCTCTACATACATACATACATACATGTATGTATGTATGTATGTATGTATGTATGTATGTATAATGTTTATGGATCTCATCTTTACCTATAGTCAAGGTATACTTTTCTATATACATTTGGGGAAAAGAGGAACGGAAAGTTTATCCTCATGACATGAAATCGATTTTAGACTCTAGGAAGCCAAAAGGCTAATGGGATTGAAAGTACATTAGGTTGGTTTCTCACCAGCTAATTCCCTGGAGTGGCAGAAGTGCAGTTGCCTCCGTGAGATAGAGACAATATCAACTTGATGATCCAATTGAAAGAAAGACTATCCAACTCATGAACACCCAACTCTCAGTAAAGAGTAACAAATAAATGGTTGAGTCAACGGCTACTCAATTAATCTGTTGATTTAAGTCAAAATTGCCAAACCTTGCACAAAACATAACAACAAGACTTTCTTCAAACAAAGTACTTGTACATTACACAAGTACATAAAGTGGTAGGTACATGACATCACCATGGAATAGGAAATGATTGAAAATGATAGGTTGCCGTGTCATTTTAGTCATAGTATGTTAGATGGCCGTGTCATTTAAATACCACATTCGTACTAGTGCTATAGAGAGTCATGCCTCAAATCACGGCATTCTTGTAAGAAGTTATTGTGCAAGAAATATTTGGGTTTATCTTAAAACAATGCTTCTCTAACAAAACAAAAATTAATGCATGAGAAAGGAGGCATGACACCCTATTTCGCATCATGATTAACCGTGATCAACGTACATCTAACGGGCTCACATTCATGCCGGTACCTAGATACATGCATTACTTTTACTTTAAAACATGGGATAAGTTAATAGAACAACTAGTTATTCAAATGAAGATGGCAAATAACTTCAATGTGAGAAACACTTTGCTTCATATATGTGAGAAATAAAGTGCTTAAACAAAAACACAAAGAAACATGTTTTGACCGAAATAATACCAATTTTGATGTTGAGCAACCAAGATTGGGTAATGTAGCTTTCCGGAACTCAAAAATTCATTCAAAATTGATCGGGTCTTATGATGGTCTTCGTTGTTCATGCTTATCATACATTCAACCCTAATTTGTCGGAGTTATTCCAACACCTAGAAGGTATGGAGAATTCATTGTGCACCTATTACTTTGCAATGTGCTACTTGGCAAGCTCTCAAAACCTCCAATGCAAAATACAAAAGGGCCTCGGTCTTAGGGCCCCCATGATCCCACCTTTTGGAGGTAGGTGTGATATTGAAAGGCCACTTTCGGCCAAATCTACAATGCAAATAGACTAAGTTATATAAGGAATTCCATAATACTCAAAACCGACCTTTAGCACATACAATACTCAATGCCACGTCACTATAATGGAGTCCACAATTTGTATTTATCGTGAATCGAATGGGGGATTGAATCAACCTTGGAACCCGAGAAAGGCATTTCAACATTGGCTTGTGTGCATGTACCCATTTAGAAACGAATTTAAGCCTTTAAAAACAATCTTTGGTACTTGAAACACAAAGTTTAAGTGCATGAGTGCTCCTCGATAGCAAGTTGTGGCCACCCAAATGCAATGGATAGTGGGGTCAACTTAGAGCAAGCTTAGTGATCCCTACTATATTTAAGCGGTGGAGTTGGCACAAGAGACATTCACTTGAGAACCTCATGCAAGTTTACTTTTGTGCATTAACACCTACAATGCTATTTAGAGGTTGTTGTTTTCTTTTCTTTTCAATAGATCCAAAAATGGTTAAGAGGATCTTTAAAATAAATCCCTTGCATGCTTGGTAAAGTTTATCAATCTCTTTAACATAATATAAGGTCCTCTCATTTGATTTCAAAATTGTTTTCTTGTGGGAAACAAAACAAGAGTGTTGGAGGTCTTTTGGACCTTCCAATACCAGTATATGATGACTTAATAGCAAACATTCTAAACAATAATGCATTGACCTGAATAACATCACATAATGTAAGGAGCTCCCTATTCAAGTTATCCAGACCAAAGTCTAGTGCAAAATTACAAAGTGCTTGAGTTGTATGGGTGGATCCAATGATAAAATTGCACATTTGGGTACTCTTATGATCGTATGGAAGTAGATGTTTATGTATTTATTACATGTATCTACCATTTGGTTACATAGATTTGACATCAAACAATGATGGACTTTTTTATATTAAAAAAATGGTTTAGTATAGTACATATATTAAACATAGATATCAAGGATTCACGTACCTCTCATGCCTTCTAGACAAGTTGAAAGTGCATTGGCCCACATAATTGAGTTAACCAAAACGTCTGGATTTTGAAAGAACTTTTTTTAATGAATAGATTGCATGGTTACCAATGCATTCAACGGAAGAGAATGTCTTGGCATACCTTTTCGCAACCCAAAGTGCATTATGGGAGGTGGAGAATATGCACATTGAATGCTACAATGAAATATTTAGTTGGTAAATTGCGACTATGTTATCAAAGTAATGGGTAACGTATTGATCCAAATTTTGCTCAAAATTTTGGCAATTGCATAAAATTCTTTAGCTAGATGGACATGTTTGCTTCCTAGAGATTCGGGATATGTAGAGATTGGGATCAAACTATGTAAATGTTGTTGTATGGAAGAGCTTCGGTGTGAGTTTCGAGTTTGTAATGAGGAAAACGAGGAAGAAACTAGGTTAACCTAAAAGTAGAGAGTGGACACTTGAGTGCTGCGGGCTGAAGAATGTTGTGCAACATCCTAAGGTAGATGGGTCTTAAATGGTTACTTTTTTCAACTAGCCCAATCTCCTAGGATATGAAACACAATTAGCACAATATGAATAGCGAGTCCAAATAAAGGTTGTAGCCACTTTCCTCATAGTTTTGGAACTCACATGAATGTTTTACGGTGAGTTTCCATTCAGGTCGTTTGTCTACTAGATTCTAGATAATAGTGGGTCGGAGGAGTTCGCATGTAGTTAAGCATAAAGTCATCGTTTAGCCACATTTTTGGTGGTTCGCAAGAATGTGGAGGGCCATGGACACGTGCGGCTAGACTTCCATGCGCCCACTAAAGAATCTTCAACCTACAAGTGTCAGTCACCGAAGGATTAAGACCGGTTGAAGACTCAAGAGAACCAATGATGGTATGGAACTCCATCCCTGGTAACCGGGAGGAGGATTTGAGAAGATGGGAGTAGCTAGTTGGCACATACGAACCCTACCCCACCAAATTCCCTCTGCATTTGGGTGAGTTTCTCCTTATTCACACTAGAATCTGGTGGGCGAGCGGCCTACATGGAAATTCACCCTTATTCAGTATCAAAGCAAAGATCCTTGTGCTCATTAAATGGTCATACAACGCGCCCCCCCCCCCGGCCAATGATGTTGACTATTGAACCTAGAATGCTTATCATATTTTGAGCACGTAGTCCAATCTCTTTCGAACACGTATCTTTTTGGTATCCGTTACGGAAGCCACACCAATCCACACACCACTCAAATATACGTGTCCCAATTAGAAAAGTAGTTGATTAAGGGTTGTCTACCTTATTCTAATTTCAAATAAATATATGAGGACCCTTGATGATGGTATCATATACACCAAGGTGGTTAGAGAGTACATTGCAAATTGTAAAATGATTAAGGTAGCTGACCGATTCCTGACCACCACCTCATTTTCGTAGTTTAGGCTGACTTATTTATGTGCAGCACAATGTCAATCTTTGATTAGTGTTGATATATCATGGTTGAAATCCAATGTAGCCAAATTTCAGCGGCTAGATTGACAACTAGGTTTAGATTGCAAGCATATTTAGGTGACACAATTATCGATTATGGGAATCAAGTGTTCTTAGTTTTGTAACTGATTGGCGATTGGAAATAGGGTAACCTATTTCACCAATATAGGTCAAAGAGTATATCCACTTCAAAACTCACAATAGTTTAGTTATTATGAAAAACATTATGGAAAAACACCAATGCTTCTTATTTCTAATTCTTTACGTGGGAATTTTTTTCCTTTGCTCATACCTGAATTGCAAATATGTTAAATTGCTTAAGTGGTCAAGAATGGGTCAACCACCTTATATGCATTGTCCTGCTAATGCCTCAATGTGGTCATTGGTGTGCCGTGGAAGAATATATATATATATATATATATCTCTTTGGTGCAGATTGAAAAGAATCAATTGCAAAAGGTAATCATGAAGAAAACTACCGTGAGGACACACCAAATCTTATCAAAAACTTTCAAAACATCGTCATATGCAACATCCAGTGTGCCGTGGAAGAATAAAGGTGTGAATATGGGTACTATTTCTTAGCCCCCTTGAAGGCCCCGCTTTTGTGTTTTGGTTTCCAAGTGGTTGCCTTCCACTCCTTTGCAATGGACTTGTCCATTTTGTTCCCTTTTGTCTATAATTGTTTTAACATGGCCATTAGTGGAGGTCACACTAAATTTCAAGTCCACTTTACAATGAGGGCCGTACAAGTGCTTTCAATTCCTTAAGAATTCCACAACCAATCCTTGGACGACATGCATGTGTGCTTATTCCTACCACCCCAGAAGAAAGAAAAGAAAAATAACGCCCGTACTAGGTACCAGAGTGAATGTGAGCCCGTTAACCTAATGTTAATCACGGTTGTCCGTGATGCAACTTAAGGTATTTTACCTCTTTGGAGAGGTGGGCTCTGATGATATGTTAGTAGTTACCAAGTTCATTAAGGTGGGGGGACAAGTGTTTATTTATTGTCAAGTTTTCTTTTGTTGAGGACAAGGTATGTGAGGTATTTGATGGCGTTTTGGTGTATGTTTTTCATGAGAGTTTTAATGTTGAGTTTTGGGATTTTAAGGTTGGTAAGTTTGTTAATTGAGTGTTCGTGTATAGCTCCTCTTACTCCAGCTGTAATAGTAATGAGGGGGTTGGTTTTCCAGCCCTTGTTTTGTAAGTTGTGAATTAGTGGGTCGTATTTGGTATGTTTACGTGTGAGAGCCTGGTCGGGAAATCTGTCATGGCAGTATGTGAATTCAATGAGTTGAACTATGAGTGTAGGGGAGGGTGCAATTGGTGTTTGTGTGTGGTTCGGGGCTCCTATTATGCAGAGGATGTCTGGCCTCAGTTTAGCTTGGCATTGGCAAGCTGATTGTGAACATGTGCATTTGAGGAGCCATTATGGGATTGTTTGGTCTGGTGGTTTGTTTTTGAAAGTGCCTGCATTGGTCAAGGTGAGGAACCTCGTGTTTTTGTTCGCTTGTAGCATTTGGGTGATGAGGTGTACTGCTTTGTTGTGTCGGGCGATCCTTAGACCTTTTAGGTATGGGTGTTCACATTTTGATAGTAGGTGTGGCCATGTGTCTCTGTTGTTACTATGGCATAGTGTGCAATTAGGGTTTTGATGCGTGAGGGGCCAAAAAATATTCTTCATGTGGTTACCCATGTATTGGGCATATCAGAATTTTAGCATCTGAGTGATTTGGGCGTCTGTCACGCTTTCATTTTTCCAGAAGTGGTTAGAGAGTTTCTGGTTTATTTGCGTATTGGATAGCCATTTGTCCACGTATGGGAATTTGTGTTTGGCTAATACAAATTCTCTGTTCCTATGTTCTTTTGTTATAAAGGTGTGGAGGTTGCGGATGGCCCCGTCGTGTGTAGCCGTTGGGCAGCACCCCACACTACCTTTCCACCTACACTATTGACCATTTCAATTGAAATATATAAGCCACTATCTTATTTAGAGAGAAAAAAGAAGTGGAAAAAAAACACCAAATGTGGGTAATAAGACTTTGTTCATGCCAACCAAATCAAACAACACCCAACACTAGCTTATACAACCATGGTTAACCCTTTAGCATCCGAGAGGCCCAATATGGGCATCGAGATGTCATACGGAGAGGTTTAAGGCTACTAGATGATAATTTTGCACTAAGATTCTCGAAGGTAATTTAATATGAAATTAGCCCATTTATCATGTGCATATTTCCAATTGAAATATACACATATGTTTAAATTATGGGCATTTGGACTTGTATGAATAATCTACACTAAAAAAAACACACACACACACACATCATTATCACATAAGACTTTGTTTTCACTTCCTTTTTTAAAGAAATTATGCTTTATATGGATTAAATGGCCTGGATCACATAAGATATTATTCCAATACTTGTTGGGTGATTGTATAAGTTGTCACGTATCTTGTATGAACACACCCCACGTTTTTTAAGGGTTCATAGTTATAGACATTGTGTAAGGTACATTAGTGTTGTTTAATTACTTTTCTTAATCAGATCCCTATATTCAATTGGTGTGTGGTTCAAAGGTGATGATCAAAGAACAAACATCATAAAGACACATGTTTTAAAAGATATTGGACTATGTGCTCAAATTGTAATAACTATTCCACAGTCAATGGTAAATGCAATTGGAAGGACCTATGCATTCAATTAAAGAATCAACAAACATGCACTTCCGATAACCATAACTAAATCATGATATTTCCTATTTTAATATTTTTTTCTTCTTCTATTGATACTTCATTGTAGATTTGCTAATGTAACACAAATTTTGTTGTGTAAATTTAATATGTAGAAGTTGGAGAACATGAAAAACAAACCGAATAGCACCCATATACTTTAGGAGGAGATCGCACATTATTTCTCTACATTAAACAACATTGCCAGAATATATATTTAATGGAACTCGTACAAAGAGGTAAAGGCGTGAGAGTTCAAGCACAACATGACAAAGGCTATTAACCCTTAATAGCCTAGGCGACCGCAAAGTCGTCGATTTCTGGTCAAAGGGCCAAAACATCTATTTCCAAACCTTGATGGAGAAAATATGTTCATAAGATGCTTATGTTAGATTATGATACATCTTTGGACCATTGGGGTTGAGCAAAAGACCTCATTGGTAGATCCACACAGTTGAGAAAATTAAATTTGAGTGCCCAAAATGCAAACCAAATTCCAACGCTGCTTCAATCATGTCCCACTTGTAACTTCTTCCTTCAAATCTTCTTACCTATTAATGAATGCATACTATCTCAACCACAAATAAAAATTTGGAATGAAACTTTATGCTTATAGTATACTTATTTTTCAATTTTATTGAATTTTAGATACAAAAAGTCATAACTAATTCAAATAAAGTTCAATCATGTTGGAATTTTGGTTACGACTTCAATATACATTTGTCTACTTATGTAGAATTCTACTTCAGAATTTGCACTCCTTCAAATAAACAAAAATAACTCGTATGTAGTGCTTTGACTTTTTGAAAATAGGCCCAGGCATTTAAGGGTTAAGAGTAGATGTGAGAATGGTCAAAAGGAAACTTGAGTGGCTCTCTATTTAGAATTGGAAAAGCGAGATGCATGGCGAGTCATTCTTGTATGGGAAGGAATAGGGAGAGTCAACACTTTTTAACATTATTCACATCCAACAACACATGACAATCCAATAATGGGCAAACAAAAGCCACGAAATACCCCACCCAAAAGGGGGGGGATACCTAAAGTGGGCGGGGAAAGGGAGTACGGGCGCTTCATTTTAATTCCGCAAGCATGCAAATCTCACGAGAGGATCATGATGTGGAGCAATATATTGGTGTGGAAAGATTTCAAGTGTTATAAAATATGGACAGAAATTGGTATGTGGACATGGTCGTTCATCCGGGCCTCATCCGGGGGAAGGAGGAAGTCCATTGGAAAAAGTATCCCCTAACCTTATGGTTCATTAATCTCGATAGGGTCCCGCTAGTTACGTTTTGGAATCTATGAAGTCGATTTTGGCTTCAATTGAGCTTTGAAAAATAATAATAAAATAATATATATATATATATATATATATAGAAATAATGATTCTATTTGGATCATAGTATAACATTGCTCAATCGCCTTGCGTCATTCTGTGGACCCCTGACAGAGGGGTGGAGTTATGCTGAGAATAATGCTCTCAGGTCCTTCAATGAACAATATCTCAAACTGAGAAGATTATGCAAAGTCTGGGTGTCAGTCTTCAAATAGGAAACAAAACAAAGGCTCCTCTTTGTGTGATGTTACGAGGCTCTTTCCATTCATATATTTTGCAAAATGATAAATAATGATTATCTATATACAATGGAAGACATGGTGGTGATGTCATTACTCCAACCTTCTTGTCAAAAATACAAAAATGGTTATGTGCCAAAGATTCTCCCCCAAAAGAAAAAAGGAACAAATATGAAAAGGTGGGGGGGGGACTACAAGTGCAAAAGGTCGGTATGATGGGGGAAACCCAAGGGAGATGATGGGTATGGAGTCAATGTGGCGACATGACATGGCATGGGCAAGGGGGGGATGGTGGTGGGTCTTGGGGTTTATGAGCATGGGCATATGGTTGCATGGGTGAATTGGGTTGGGTTTGCCCTAGGGTATTAAATCATATGCATGGGTGCACTGGACCAGGGCGACACATGTCCAACCTAGTATGTTACATTGCTTCACAAATGTATTGGACTTGTCCGTATGTCACCATTGAGGGGAATCGTTTTAGATAATACAAGGCTCCTAGAGGCTAGCCTACTTGGAACATGTGGTGAGAATAAAATAAAATATTGTTGAGCTAGGTTAATTGGGCCTATTTTGCCACAACTTTTATGGAAAGAGGATGTCACCCTAAAATTTGAAAGAATCAAACTAAAATTGCATCGGTATAAACTCTGCACAACATTATTCAAATACACACGCTTGTTTTGTGGGACTGACAATATTCCACGTAGTATTTCCGGATATTCCCCACATTCAAACACTAGTTGAGATCCTAGTGTTTCCAAGTCCAACATGTTACATGTAGACATCTTTCGGGTTTCATTATTAATTTGAGATATATTCTCTAAATTTCTCTTAAACGATCAACAATTTTCCCGAAGTCTTGACCTTCAATCGGTTATTTCTCAAACTCAACTGGTTCAATTGTAACTACTATAGTTGTTGGTTCTCCCCATTCATTGAGTGTATCCAACTCATGTATGTAGTTCCTAAGTAGTAGGCTCAACTTCATTGGGTACTATGGCACCACATGTTGGCCAAGGCCGGAGCTTAACGGAGTCTATGTAACTTCATCCATCATGGAGGAAGGGGCTTAATTAAAAACAAGTCTCCTATAAGTTGAAGGACAATTCATTTCAAGATTCCAATTGAACATGCTAGACTAATTTGGGGTCGCTGATGTCATTTTCATAATCAATATTCTACATACAAATATATAAAAATTATCAAATAGTTCATTGCATTTTCACCTTCCCAATGGATGAGTATAGGTACATAGACTCCAAGAAGTCCTAGTTGCTGGTCGGATCTTCCTAACGACCTTGTAAACTCATTCATTCGGAAGGTAAAAATGTAGTGAACAATCTAAAAGGTAAGGGAGGGCCCTTTGGAGGCGGGGGTAGGGTCATGGTTGATGTTTGAGGTTCATTGACCATGTGAACTCATTCATCGTGTATGTAGGAGCTCTAAAGCAAACTCGACTTCTATAGGGTTTATGATTGACTTTAATTCTATTACATCATAATTACTTGTGGGTTTTGATGCCATCTACCAAAGAGCCAAATAATGTGCTCAAAATTCATTCCAACCTATAGAATTATTTCATGGCATTGTCACCATGGAGCCTTCTTTTTGACTTAGTGCTAGTGAACTTTCACGAATCATAAAAATTGAAGATAATCTCCAACAATTTATGGGATTGATCATGACTTCATCACAGTCATATGCGAAGGTCTGAGATGACCCTAAACTACCAACTGATAGCGGAGAGGTACCCATTTCCGAATGGAGTGGTTGGTGATTCGATTCTTGCTGTGAAATCTTCTCTCTACTTGGTGGAAAAAACTAGTAGCTAGGTAGATAGGAAGCCAAGAACCCACCCGCCGCAAGGTAGGCAATAAGCCTCACCTCGCACCAAGAGGATTCTTGAGCAGGGTAGGGCCAACAGACTCGAATTCACTTTGGATTACCCGACATTGGTTATTTATTTATTTATTTATTTATTCATTCATATGTGAACACACCAAACATCCAGCCCACGAATCCGAGTACTAGTATAAGGTAGCAAACATCCAAAAGTAACCAAATAACGCCCATATACCCTTAATTTGTGAGGAGAAGAAGATTAATCAAGCATTAAATAAAGCATACTAGCTACTCTAACGTACAACCATTTGGACCAAACTTTTGATTGACCTCGTAAGGTTTCCTAGAAGCGGAAAGTGCAATGGGTCATACAAACTCACAATGGTAAAATACGTATTTTAATATGTCTTGAACGACATAATTATCATTAAAGACCCAAAATTATTCTAGTAAGACCTATTTACTAGACCCTCATTACCCATGATGGATGAGTCAACATGGTTGGTGACATGTTGTGGATTTGTGACATTCATCTAAAACAATCCATAATGATCAAAGAGAACTTCAACCAAAATCCACTCCCCATATGTTGTGCTTAATTTAATCCAACCGGGTTCTACTACACTGATTGGGAGTCTATGATGCTATTTTTGTAATCAATTAAAAAGCACAATTCAAGTTATACAATAGTGCAATGTGTTTTCACCTTATCAAATGGATACTTTATATGCATGTTACGAAACCTTTGCCTGAAGTGACAAAATCAATAAAAATGTTGGATACCGTATAAGCAATATGTAGAGTACACACCGTCTATTGTGTGGTACTTACTAGAAAGAAAACACAAGTTTATTTGTTACTTAGAGCCACTTTACACTAGAGTTTGAGGGCCTTGGCCCGTGATATACAAATCATGTGATTGGTTGAGAAGCCAGGGACAATCCAAGTTCACTTTACACAAGACCATGAGGGTTTGAAGGACTGTACGTATAATTTTGAATGGATGAAAAATTACATGTTGTCCTATATGGCACCAAGTGGATACTATTTCATGGTAGTATGGTACACCCTCACCTCCATAATGTCACCCTCTGTAATGTCACTCCCTCTCTTGTATCCCAATATCCTAGGGAACGGATGTTCTCAGTGTAAATCTCTCTCCTTGTTGTCACATTTCCCTCTCATATATCATAGGTATTGACATTAAAATTATCCACCGAAGAATTCAAACCACATGCTTGTACGCATCACATTGTCATCATTGTCATTATTGTCATTATTGCAATGTTGACTTTGTGTTCTTCTGCAATGTCACATGCTACACTAATTCTCTATTATCATGCATCCATGTTAACACTATAGGCCTCCTTAATATCACGTGCACTTTGGTTGCCACATGCGTGATATTAGGAAGGTTAGAGTGTAGGTGGGTCTAACACAAAACTAGCGGCCATGGCCATCAACTAGATTGCCATTGGCTTTCAGACATATTATATTGTCATGGTGGGATCTCAAAGTATCTACAATTTTGGATTGTACATAGAACATGTTGTGGTCCCTCAATATGGCCCGATTTCACTTTACACTAAGCTTGAGGGCCCATCAATCGCAAATTTGGATTTCTATTTCCCATGATATGGCCTTCGGATGATTTTCAAGGGCCCTTAGATTGTCATGGCCACGACTCGTGGTCCGTGTTGTAAAGGAGCCCTTTGTAATATGTTGAATGAATAAGTGCAGGCATGTGCGGGGGGCCCCAGTTAAGAAACATGCTGGTGTCCAAATTAAAGCTTGAAGGTTGAAAAGTCAATTACTTCTGTGTGCTGCGTTTAAAAGGCCGGGATTTTGGGAAAGTGTTTAGGCTTTTGGGCACCAAGTCTGAGCTTAGGGGCCAGGGGTCAAACAAAACTGGAGCGACTTTGGTCATGGCATTAGAGTTATTCATAAGGTAAAGCAGATGAAACCATGGGTTTAGTCCCAAATCCCGACTTTATGAGACTTAACACAAAGTCGCCAAGTTTTCTTCATGCTTAAGTATCATACACAAAGAAGTGGTGTTAGGCTATTAAAAACAAGCTCTCTAGTTTGTGCTACTAGGATGGGTGGGTCAAGCTAGCTTTGCATAGGTTGATCCTGGTTTTAGGATGGTGGGTCCCATGCGCATACCTTATTTTAAATCCTAAAATTCTTTCAAAGTTTGAGAGGTGGAAAGAGGAGGTCTCAAAGTTTGCCCAACTTTCAGAACAAGCTTTGAAACATGACAATGTAACGAACTCTGCATAGAAGGTTTCCTCAAAGAAGGATCACTGCAAACCCACAGTTTCGCCCCTCTTTGAGGGACTTTACATAAAACACTTATTTTGAAGGCATTTGAGAGTGATATGGGCTTGGGCATTTAGGCATGTTTACACTAAATGCATTAAGCCATGGCTCTTAAATGACCATGGTACCCCACTTTTTGGATGAGACCATAGAGAAGTCCATGGACTATAGTTCAAGTTCTTTGTGGGGGTCACAAACCCTTATTAGCGTAAACCCAAATTTTTGCTACACATCTGTTAGGCCTACCTTCAAGAGTTGTCTCGAATAACTCCCCTGCAATCCTGGTCAACATCATCCATGCTTGTGATGTGGGATAGGTTTTTCATCCACTAAAAATGTTATGGATTGTAGTTTAAAACTACCCTCGTGTAGATCTAAACTTGGGCATGTGACACTCTCAACCAATGAGAATTCAAGGATTCTCAATAGCCATGGCCTAATGGCTTTTGTGTAAACATGCCCTTGTGGTCATTTTACACACATGATCAAGGACAATGAGAAAAAATGATTTAGGATTTCTCGTGGGTATGGTCGGCAGTCCAAAGTTATGACTATAAGTAACCATGAATTAATTTTCAAAAGCTTTGATCATAATACATAGTGTACAACAAAATTAGACTGTGACGTACTGTTTTTCACAAGAGTCAAAAATTAAAAGTATTAAAAATTTGAAGTGTTATTATTTGTATTAAAATTCATATGCATTCTAACCATTCTACCGCTTGGCTATCTACTCGGCATTTTTTATAAGCTTACTAGCTTGGACCCGTGCCATCCTGGCCCATTGCACCTTAGCATATGAATTAGCCCTTAAAAGCCTCAACGTTCGTATGTGGACTTTCACTTTCAAAATCTCGATCGTGAAATATCATGAAAGATTATCATGTATATGTCATAAATTGCTCATATTTCAAGATACGTTTTGACAATTTGATCATTTCAAAATCATTGTATGCTTGCAACATTCCACCAATCTATTGCATTTATAATATTAATCAATCATATCATTTTTCTCATCAAAATAATCAAATCAAATCGGCACATCCCATTCTATGGCTTGGCTTCCTTTTCATCATTTGTTGTACTTTTATCGAAGCCAAAGAGAAAACAACGCGAGAAAACAACGCAAAGTAAAAGTTACTCTTCATTTGTCGCCATTCATTTATACATGTATATTGATGCGAGCAAACATATGACTATGTTACCTCCTATAGTTCCCATGGGTGTAGAGAGAGCGTTGCAAGTTTGCACCTACTTTTCTCCGTATTTAATGTACACATTCATCACGTGCTACTCGATAGTTAATGGTGGCGGTCTTGGCCATAGATTCTTGTCCGAAGGGCTTTAAATGCTCATGGAAACGCCTCCAAAGTAGTAATGAAACTCATATAAATTCAAACCCACAAAAGAAGCTCACCATGAGTGCCCAACTTGACCGTTTTGTCATGTCACCTATTGTCCGTGACTCAGCACACCCCGGGAGCAAGGACATTGAATTCCAATAGCCGAGACATGGATGGATATTAGTGGATGGATGAATGGAAGTCCATATTCATCCATATACTATTATCCATCCATGGCATATCAAAGTGGATCTATGAAAATGGATGAGTAATAGTCTAGTGGATGGTTACCAACCTTGCATCCCATTCCTTCGTCTGTTGTCTTGCTTGTGTTGCGATGCAGTGCCAAAGTCCTTGGTTTGTTTAAATTTTTAATAATGATCTATGGGAGGGGGGGAGGGGGATGGGGGCATGGATGAATGATTGTGAATGGATGTTATTTTTGAATCTCGTCTCTTTCGTGCAACATCTTGCTTGTGTTGGGGGAGATTTTGGTTTATGAACACCCTCTGGTGGGAGGGGAGGGGGGGGGGGTGTGGGACCTACTTTGTATAGGTTGTTTGTTGATTCATCCCAATTTAGTTTCACTAGATTAATATGGGTAATTTGACTCTGATTTACATGTTCAATTTGACGACAACTAATAATCACATGGCTCTCCATAGGAATCAACATTTTCACCCTCCCAATTGGAGTCATGGTGCTGGAGTTTAGGGTCATGAAGTTGGATGGGGTGTGATCGCTGCAGCGAGCTTGTCTTGTCCTCCGCCATCTTGCTCGTGATGTTGGGAGCGGTGCTGGACTCCTCCTGGCTCCTCCCCGCAGTCTCCCCAGCTTGCAGAGCCATTCTTCCCATGAGTGAGTACGTAAGCTTATGTATTCGACCTGTCTTTTCGAAAATGGTTGAGAGTTTCGGATCCAGTGTGGGCGCTCCTCGTGTCCCGAGGTGGAGCCCCAGCACACTTTTGTTGCCTCCTGCAGTCGACTGTGCTCATGGCGGTGCAGGTGTAGCAGAGAGCTGCAGCGAAGTTAGCAGAGGAGGACGGCTCAGTTAAGCTTACTAAGTCTAGCTCATGACTGAGCCCAACTGTTTCATCCCTCATGTCAGACGAACGATCGACTTTCAAGAGTACTTGACCCTTACGTGGCTAGCCGTTCGGTTAAGTTCTCTTGCAGGTCTGTCGCCGTTCTGTCACAGCAGCTCCATCATTGCGCGTTTTTGAAATGAATCCAGAGTAGAAATTAAAGTAGCTGGTGATGCAAGAGTAGCTAGCTAGCTGGCTAGTAGCATTGGTGACACCGGCTGCTCTGTAGCTACATAGCTGCTGCACCTGCTGCACTTTACATTATTGACGTGCTGATCGCAGCCATACAATTATGTCGTAGTTAGTGCTGATCCTGTTCTGATCAGCCGAGGACCTCGTTGTTGTTGTTCTCATTGTGAGGGAGTCATGTCTAATTCAGTTACTGTACTTATCTTAGTTGGACACCCAGCTACATTATTTGAGTGGTATGTGGCTTTGGTGTAGCTCCAAGAACGGATACTAGAAAGACGTGTGTCTAAGAGAGACTGGATTGCGTGCTCATGATATGATAACCATTCTACACTCAATAGTCAACTTAACCAAGGGGACCTAAGTGACTATTCAATGAGCGTGAGAAGCATCACTTTAATAATGGATAAGATATTCATGTGAGCTTCAAAAATTAGGAGGAAAAGTGGGTATGACCTCGATTTGGATTTGCTAACCATCTCATACTAAGGTATGTGGGTGTTATTTGGTTCGTTTTCCATGTTCTCCAACTTCTCTGATTAGATCTACACAACAAAATTCATGTTGCATTAGCAAATCTACAATAAAACATATGCAAAAGCCAGATTGAAAATCAGATCTCCCTTGATTAAGTTATGCGTTTTGGAAATACATGTTGGTTGACTTTTGTAACTGGATATATAAGTCCTCCCCATTGTGTTCATTATTGAGTGTAGAGGAGTTTTTTATAATTCAAGACATAGTCCAATCTCTTTTATACATGTGTCTTGACAATGTTTGTTCCTTGATCCTCCCTGAACCACATACCAATCAATCTAGGGGTCTGATTAAGAAAATGAGCCACTTAAGACCCATCTACCTTAATCGCGCGCTCCACATACTAGGAGAAGTGGGCGAGTCAGAAAAAGACCCATATGCCTTCAAAGCAGCAGTTTGAAGTTCAGTGAAGGAGGAAACTCAGTTGTTTATGTGCATGGGTGGGCAAAGATGTGCGAGCTTTGATGTTGATCAGTTGTGGTGATGCATGGTGGCTGCTGTAATAAGACGGTATTAAAGCATTGTGTGGAGAAAAGGGGAAAAAGCCGTGACAGGCAGGCAGGAGGGGGGGGGGTCCAGTCTTCAGGGTTTGACTTGTAGAAGGGTTGGTGGGAGAGTCTGTGATATATACTTAGAGAAATGATTTCCACTTGTAAAATGATTTCCCGGTTTTTTGTCCCTACTGGGAGTGTGGGGACTGCAGGCAGTCGTGCGGACAGATGGTCATGACAGATGGTCATGGCAGTCGAGATTGCTCGCTCATGCATCATAAAGAATGAATTTCGGTTGCGTTGTCCTCCTCCATTGGTATTGATGAGAACCATATATATATATAAAATTTGTAACCTCCGCCCTCATGTCGAAACTGATGATGAGAAAGGATACATGATACATGTAACTTATAATCATAGCCGAGTATCATCAGTAGGCATGAAGCAACAGAATTTGCTTGCATGGAGGGTCGTGCAGCCAACAGCCGCTCAGTCAATCAATCGGATTGACTGCTGATCGAGGAGAGTTCCCTCGAGTTACTAACAAATCCAGGTGGTGTGGCCGGACGCTACTTTCTTGTGGGACCGAAATTTGTAATATATTTGTGGCTGTGAAAGAGGATATTAGCTTTATCCACAGACGAGACGGTGATGAACGGGTCATTGCCGAAAGTAATAAGTTAAGTTAAGCAAAGCACTCGACTGCAGCATGGCATACTGCATCAGCCATAGCCTGCCAATGACAAATGTAGGTCAAGTGAAATCCCGGAACCAGTCCGTGACGGAAACTTGCTGCAAGCGCAACATGCAGCACTAGATCACCAAGAAAGTAATGAAGTATAGGAAACGAGAATTCATTCTATGATCTTCCACTTATCATTCCTTCCTGTTGGCTGTGGTGGGTTTTGCAGCTATCCTCCAACTGATGACTTGAGTTACCATTATACTTACTTGAGCACCCCTTGAGCACTGGATTCCACCGAGGTGATTGCTGGCTCCAATTTCCTTCCTGTCGTTGCAGCACTTTGTGGTGTGTGTATGTGGTTGGGGTAAGTTAAGCTAATTAGTTAGAGGTGCTCAAGTGGGGTGTATCTGTGTGTGTGTGTGTGTACATAGGTACATGATGCTTTTGTAGCTTTGTAGGCGTGGATTCCAGCTTTTACTGGAGGCTGATCCCATAACTTATGATGCCTGCCTGTGATGTAGGTGAGGCTTGTGGATGGGCAGGGGTAAGTTAAGTTAATATGGATTGAGGGTCTCCGACGATCAAGTCGAGTAGAGTAGCGGTGTGACTTATGTGCACATGTAAGTGGATCCTTCGTGGCCTATCTGCAGCGTCTCTGCAAGAGTCCACATGAACGTTGCAGCATGGCAGACAGCTATGGACTTAAAGTAAGTAGGGCTAAGTTAGCTTAGTCCGAGTCGCTGCTAGGTAGCTGCTGGGATTCCTGGCAACCTAAGCCTGAGTGAGCTCTGACAATCTGTCAGAATTTTTATGTTTTGTTTTGTTTTCTAATTTCTTCATTTCTTGCTTCGAGGATGGATTAATTCGGCGTTGTAGTAAGTAGGTTGCGGTGGTTTCAGTTCTCTCTAAATCCTGCAATGGCATACTTTAGCAGTGTAGCTTGTGTCTGTGCTCTCTCCAAGTTGTCTCGAGTTCAGTTCTTGGGACTCTTTTTTTGAAACTAGTTTGACCTTCGTCTTTAAGTTCGAAGTTCGAACCCACCGACCTTGTTTGTAACGGCAGGTTGAGGAGCTAGCCAAGAATTCGTGCACCGGTTGAAGGCTTTGGAGAGTGGAAGGGATCTGTATGTGTAGTCAGGTGCAATTAATGAATTAAGGCTGGCGATGATCCGTGGGGGTTTCACCTTCAGCGTTGCTTGCAAGTTCTTGGCACAGGAATTTTGGGGATGGATGCAGCTGCAGAAGTAGCTCCTGTGTCAGTGGGTCTGCGAGAAGATTCCTTGTTTTGGAGTTGTTGGTGAGGTTTTGGGGATATCCTGCTCTTGGGTTTCTTTTCAATTGCTTGTGTTGGCTGCTTTAGAACCGAAGTCAAGGCAAAGCTTGAACACAAATCGGTGATGGTCATGGTGATGGCACCGAGATGATGTCGTCCGTGAATGAGTGGCAAACTGAGGGTGGAGAGCCCTCAAGTATCGAGCTGGAGATATATGCAGGATAGCTTAACCTCGATCATCATCGCAACAAATCATCATCAGCAGTTTTACTTAGAGGTACTGAAATGCTCACTTCATCACCACTTTTGTCACCGTTGGGACCACATCAGCACAAGTTAACTCTTCTGCATGTGTAAGAATCAACGGTTTTCGAGGTAAAACGTTTGAAAGGGTTCGGGACATCAGTGGATTGCATCATATTGAACAGGGAAAGAGAGGAAGCAAAGGATGCGAATACGTGATCATCGCCATTGCTGGTGTAGTCGCACATCCTTCTCATATGCGCACCCTATTTTCTTTTTTCCAGGGGTTTTGTGTAGGTATGAGGTACAGGAACACAAATTGTGAAGACAAATAAAATGCTTTGCAACATCATCGCAAGAATAGCTGCTTCGTCAAGAGTGAGACATCAGGATATTCTACAAGAGTTTGCAGAGCTTCCGGAGACTTGCAACAGCCTCTGTAGCTTCCGATACAGTCCTCCGACAGAAAAAAACACAACAGGAGAATTCTATAATAGGTTTGGGTTCCGATGTGTGGCAGTGTGAGAATTTTTTGAGGGTTTTCTGTAGTGTGTAGGAGTCCTCTTGCTACTGGATTATGTGAGGTAGATTTAGTGCTAGAGACGGTGTTGTAGGATGTGAACCATGACTGTGTCGGAGATTGAGAACGGTTGAGGTGGCGGAGGTGGTTGAGCAGCTATGAAAGTCTACCGAGGGAGCTGGGTTCTTCCGGTTTCAGTGAATTGAAGGACGCATACATAAACCGCCACTCAGATTTTCCAACAGATTTTTCCGACAACTTTGTTCATGTGATTGATTTTGTACCTTTCGGAAAGATTCAAGAAACCGACAACCTAACCCAGTGGTGGAGAGAAAAGGAACTTGGAAGGGGAGGACAGGATGACGCCCGGGGCAGAGATTACAGGTCCTGGTCACGGAAGAACATTGTCATGGCGCTCACGCAACAGCAGTGAGAGCAACTGGTGGACTTCGGCATTGGAGCTTTCCTCCACTTTGGCTTCCAAAATGGACCAGGTGGGTGTTTTCTTTAACAATCTCTATGTAATGGTCAATAGTTTACAAAATGCGTTGCAAGGCTTAATCATACCATACCCAGCTCTCAGGATGATTGCCGGGAAGGCCAATTAATTCTGGGTTGATGAAATCAGTTTCGAGAAAGCAACCGGAGGTTGGGAGCAGATTCTGGTGCCCAACCTGAGTGATCTTGTTGTATGCTTCTGCATCTTGATGTTAATCTTCATGTGTGACGGCCTCCTGTGAATGTATGGCATCTTACCAATTGGGTAATTCCACAGGTTACATCCTCTCTTAGAATGTGGAACGCAGGACTGAGTTGAGAGTGGAAATGGGCTAAGATCATTAGCAGTAGCATACTAAGTCACTGATAATGCCATTTAGAATTGCTTGACACTATAATTTCAGCGTCCCAGCACCATCTTTCTTCCCTACCACTACTAGTGATTTTTCGTGGCGAACCCAACCTACGATTCCAAGAAAAATCATGCGCTCACGTTGGTAGGTGAAGACCTTTTTGAGTGCATGAAGGATCGAGCCTGCTTTTGCTTCCATGAACGTGTTCAGCGCCATGGCCATAGCCACGCTTGAGTGGACATGGACTACCTATTTTGAAATCCCCTGCACCGCATGCTACTGCTTCATTACGGAAGGTTTATTCGAGTTGTAGTGGCGATGTCTACTTAATCATATGTTAGGAATCCCACATGCTCATGTGAGTCCTCATCATCTGCCACTTAAGAAGACGGCAAGAGGGCTTGCAGCATTTTGTGTAGAATTATGATCATCAGTTGCCCAATCCTGTCTGATTGACATTCTTGGAATTTAAACACCACCGAGGTTAATGATTACTCTGTGGCCCTTGGAAAGAGCAATTGATTTCGGATTCATACATCATTTCATTTCGTGGTGCCAGTTTCACTCCACGTAATTACTCTCCCACAAGGAGCGCCATAGCCACGCTGGAGTGGACATGGACTACCTCTTTTGACATCCCCTGAACCGCATACTACTGCCCATTACTGAATGTTTATTCGAGTTAGAGTGGCGATTTCTATCCTGAGGAATACTTAATTCTGTGTCAGGAATCCCACATGCTCATTTTGAGTCCTCATCTGCCACTTAAGTAGACAGCAAGAGGGCTTGCAACATTTTGTGTAGGGTGATGATCATCAGTTGCCCAATCCTGTCATCCCTATCAAGATGCAACTTAGCATAGGAGCCTTATGTTACGACATGAAGATAATTGACATTCTTGGAATCTTGTAAACACCACCGAGGTTAAAGAGTATTCTGTGGCCCTTGGAAAGAAAGAGCAATGATCAATATCAGATTTACACATCATCATTTTAATTTGTGCTCATTTGTAATCAGGTGCCGGCTACATTGGCTGGACTCTCTCTACCTTGGCAACAACAAGCGGGCGCAAAAGGGGATCAGCCAAAGGCTTCAACCCCGGAGGAGCAGATTCAACGGGGTTCATCGATGCCAACCTTCACCTTACCCTGGAAGTTCAATCTGGAGGCCAACAAACCTGTGGAGCTTCCCAAACCCGTAGAGATCGAGCCAACTGTGGTCTCAAATTCATCTCCAAAGCATGCGGAAGAAACACCTCAGCCTCGGTCAATTGGAGGTCTGAATGCATCATCTCCAGAACATGCCAAAGAGACCCCTCAGCCTCAGTCTATTGGAGGCTTGCATGCATCATCTCCAGAACATGCCCAAGAGACTCCTCAGCCTGTAGCAGACTCGAAATCAGCTCCAAATCATGTTATCGAAGAGACATCTCCTCAGCCTGAGCCTGTTGAACACTCAAATTTGGGTTCAAAGTGTGCAACGGAAGAAACAACATCCCAGCCTCTGTCTGTTGATGTTATAGACTCGCCTAAACCCACAGAGGTATCAAAACCACATCTTTCCTCACCGGGGGATGTGCAAAGTGTATCCTTTAGGGTGGGTGCATCAAAAAGACAAACAAAACGTATGCCTGTGGATGTGGCAGATCCAAAACCCATTATGGAGGCATCATCACCCCGATCAGTGAGACTCTCAGCTGTGAGCCAGGAACTGCTACTAGGAGATGCTTCGCTGATAAGTGGATCTGCGGCATCACATTCAACTCTGGATCGTCGCCAGAGGCATCACCCAAATGGCAACAACTATCCGGATGCTTCCATCAGAAGGGTGGATGAGACGAGCGGTGTTAATTCCTCACGAAGAAGCTCACATCATTCGTCCAGATTCTTGTTGCGAGGGTCCTTCTCTGAGGAAGCCATCCGGTGCAACGCTGCCCATGTTCTGCCAGAGCCCCCAGGCAGCGACAGTGTTGTGAATGTTGTAGGTTCGAATTCATTGCCCAGAGAGGAGATCTTCCCTGGCACCACCAACAGCCTGACACATCTGAAACTTGGGAGACCAATAGCGAAGAGTGGTGAGATTTTGAGCAAGCTGAGCAAGCAGCCGGTGCTTGGTGGATCATCACGGATTGCAGAGAGTTATGACCCTACTTATGGCTGTGACGAGGATGTTGATGCTCATGTGGCTCCCTCATCCTTGCCCACCTCGCCTCGTAACTCCAAAGAGTCACGAGCTTCGAAGTTGTTGAGGAAACTGAGGCTCAGTGGACGAGGTGGTTCTCGAGTTGGTGCCGAAGTGACCAATATTGACACAAAATCAGGTTAGAATATGCTATGAAATCTATGTGTTGGAATTTTCTGTGACTTGGATATGGTTCGACATATGATTCAAGGTTCAAAACAGAGTACAGTATTGTATGCTTCACATCATAGAATTCATGTTTTTATTTGGCTTCAGGGCTTCACATCCATGAAGATGATCTTGGTGAGGTTATGTTATATCCTTGGATTGAAGAAGGTGGGTCATGTATAGAATGGTATGTGAGGGCAAGGGAAAGTCATGTAGCTTGTGGCCACAAAGTTAGTTGTCTTTAGATTGTCAGTTTTAGGGGGTTGGTATCAATGTGTTGGAATGTTCTGTGACTTGGAAATGGTTCGAAAATTTAAGGTTCAAACAGAGTATTGAATGATATGCTTCAGATCATAGAATTCATATTTTTTTGGGCTTCAGGGCTTCATATCCATGAGGATGATCTTGGTGGGAGTTATATATCCTTGGATTCAAGAAGTTGGGTCATGTATAGAATGGTATGTGAGGCAAGGGGAAGTGGTGTAGCTTGTGATTCTTTAGTTATTTGTCTTGAGATTGTCAGGTATATGGGGTTGGTATCACTCATCTCAGAGAGGTGTTGCAACCTAATTAACCTTGTTTCTTACCTCGATGCTCCAATGCAATTTGCATTCTTCTTTTGAAGTAGAACTGGATGAGATGGAATAGAATACCATGTGTCTTTGAAAGGATATCTATGTAGCTTGGAGTAGTGTTGTAATTATCACTATTGAAGTCTGGGTTTGACATGGCTTACAGAGATAGATGTGATGAATGCAGGTAAGCGAAGCAGCTCGATGGGAAGCACAGGAAGAATTGCAAAAGAGGCAGGGACAAAGGTTGTGTCCAACCTCGTAGGTTCGAAACATGAAAAGTTTGCGAAAAGCTTGGAGCCTCAACAAAAGCCTGAGATTTCCAATGGAATCCGGTTCGACCAGAATGGTGCAAGGAGTTCACAGGTGAGCAGTTTGGGAAACGTAAACAAACTTGATGTGGCCGATAGGAGCATGCTTTCTGGTAATTTAGAGGCCTCAAAGGTGGAAAATGCCATCAGCATCCAACCAACTCCAATAAGTTCGACAACACCAAGAGCTGAAAATCAAGAAGCCGGTCCGGCCATTGAAGGTGTGGAGAAAAAGAGCAAATCGCGGTGGCTGTTCAAGTGGAAATGGGGCTCAAAGAGTGCTGGTAAAGGGAAAAATTCAGCTACTAATCTGCAAGCTCCAAAGCTTGTAGGAACCATTTCTGAGATCCTCCAAACCCAAGATGCAGCATCACCCTGTGCGGAGATCATGAGTGATGCCCGTGACAATTTCGGTACCAAGTCTGACCGTTATTTGATGGGGAGCACCGAGAACTTGTCCTCCAAGCATAAAAGGAGGTCGTCATGGGGTGCTGGTACGGATTTCTTTTGATTTCAACTAGTCATGGGCCATGTCATTCCTTCTCGTTTGTCCTATCTCTCCATGCAATAGTGTCCTTCAAGGTATTTGATGTCCACACTGTGCTGGCGATGTCAAGGAAATATATCTTAGTATCTTTGAAGACAAGATGAGTGGAACCACTTCTAAGAAAACCCAATAGTAAGTGCAAAAATTTTCTGGCATCTTCAAGACATGTCCATATTGTTTCCTACAGCTTATAGGTCTGTGTATTTGGAGTTTAGGTTTGAGAGCCAGAACCTGGCAGGGTAATTTAGTTGTGGTCATTTTAGGTTATATTCGCAACCAGTGAGCCACAGTGCTTGTGTTTACTTCCCCTTTTTTGTTTGGGTTTGAGTACTTAACCTCGCGCCTTCAAGACATGTGCATGCTGCTGTCTTCTACAGCTTATAGGTATGAATATTTGGAGATTAGGTTTGAGAGTCAGAACCTGGCAGGCTGGTATAGTTGTGGTCATTTTTGGTGATGTTGACGACCAGTGAGTTACAGTGCTTGTGTTTACTGACCCCCTTTTTGGGTTTGATTACTTACCCTAGCATCTTAAAGACATGTCCTTACTGCTATCTATGACAGCTTAGAGGTATGCGTATTTGGAGAATAGGTTTTTGAGAGCTAAAATCTGGCAGGCTAGTTTAGTTGTGGTCATTTTTGGTGATGTTCACGACCAGTGAGTCAAAGTGCTTGTGTTTACTTACCTTTTATTTTTGGGTTCGATTTGTTTTTTGCAGGTTTCAGAAATAGATCAGCACCTTCAACCCCCATCCATCAGCTACCGCTTCCAGTACAGAAAGTCACCAAGGGTGTTATACCTGTAGCAATGCCTTTACCAGAGGCAGATGATGTCTCCCAGAGTACCAATATGGAGGGGGAGGTATTTGAGGATTGCAATGGGAGCTTTCGGAGTGTGAGCTTCAGGAGTATTGATAGCCCAAGGAAAAGTGTGGGGTCGAGCTTCAGGAGTATTGACAGTCCAAGCATGGGAAAGGCCAGTTATGGGAGCTTCAGGAGTGTGGAGAGTCCAAGTTTAAGTTCCATGGTTGCAAAGAAAAGGCCTCCATCCATGGAGGAGATAGAATGGGACAGCCGCTTGCCACCGCCCTTGCCCCAAGAACAAAACTTGACAATTGGGGACATTGCAGCCCTTTGTAACTCACCCTTGAAGTTTGTATTCAAATGCCGCGAAATTGAGCACTTCAACAAGTTTCTGAGGGCACAAAGAAAACGCCTTCTTGCCGGTTTGGGGAAAGGAAATGTGGACTGCTTCTGTGTTGTCCTCTCTGGAACTGACCTTGGTAAAAAATGTTGCCTTCTTATGCTCCTAATCTGTATTGATTTAGACATTATCTCATTTCTGTATCCAACTGTTTTTGAATCAGCTTTAAACCAACACTATGTACTACAGACAGAAATTTGGGGCTTCAAATGTATGACAGTGGTACATAGTGGTAGTTTTAGGTTATGTGTTGGTTTTTGGGTAACAATGCCTCCTTTACTCATTAATGGTCTGATTGTTCTTGCAGAAGTAAGCTCCATGGTGGCAGGGTTGTGCTACGCGTGGTTTCTTGAAAATACTATACCCAAGGTAACTGGTGACACCTGGCATGCTGTTCCCGTGATTGACATACCAAGGCATTACATGCACAAGCGTAAGGATGCGGCTTGGCTGTTTGATGCTTGTGGTATTGACGCAGGGGCATTGCTCTTTTCAGACGAGGTATGTGTTGTCATTTCATATTTGGTAGTCTAAATATGCAGCAAGTATTAAGAGATGCAAAATGTACATGACATTGAAAGAGGTCAGATGTAGATTTAAAATGGTTTCTTTCACTGTGAGAGATGACGTCAATGATAAATTATCTACATGTGCAGGTAGAGCTGAGTGACATGATGGGTGCGGGCCGCATAAAGATGACAGTAGTTGGGAAGGATGTACTAATTACCAAAAACGAGGTAATCTTTGCACACTCTAATGTTCTCACTTCTTTGAATTGATCATTGCCTGGATTCATAAATTGAGATTATCAGCCTGTCTAGTTGATCACATTCTTGAGCCTCACTTACATTTTGACTCTGATGTTGAGTTGTCTAATATGTTGACATAGGTTTATAGGTATCTGGTTAGAGGTCCGCATGTCTGCAGATTCTACAGATGTGAGTTCTAAGATGAGAATTGATTTTTTGGGTCTTCCAGGTGGGTTCAGTATGTACACTTTTGGCAGAGAAGGTGCTGGCTGAGGCTCAATGCCTGTTACAGCCACGCTACATGAAATCACTCCTGGTGAGTCTTTGTGCTCTGGAGTTACACACCTAATTTAACAAAGCATTAGGTTTGTGGCAGCGTACTTCAGTGATATTATACTGTAAACTTTATCTATCATTCGGTTGTTAGAATGCATAGTACTCGATGATATTCTAAAAAGTGTTTCTTGCTTTGGCAGTTGGCTGGAATACTCTTGGATACTGAAAATCTCGATTTTGCATCAATACGGGACACAGAGATGACAACTATGCTACTAGTTGGATCAGGATCACTTGGAAGAAACGGTTTTTTCAATCAATGTGAGTTGAGATTTCGTTTTCCTTTCACAAAAAACCATTACAATACCATCTCCGTGTAGCCTAGCTGTACATGGTTTGGTCTTTGATCAGCATTGTAATGTTATTATCTGTATTATTGTCACTAATGCATGATGGTTTCCGTTGTCTTGTGGATTATGTGGTGGCAGTGAGGCAAGTGGAGGATGATGAACGGATCTCTAAAGTCATCACACGGCAGTATGGAGAGGCGAGAGAATGTAGTCAACCCACTGGTAGGTTGACATCAGTTCTTTGCACTTCCCCAAACTGCTACATGGTTCAAAATTAATTATATATGGCAGATTGATTATAAGGACTTTGGTACCTTGTTGCTCTTGCACAGGTTCACTACTGGTATGTAAAGATTTGCTTGAAATCCAGGATAAGTCAAAAAATCCCATGATTCTTAGAAATAGGGATGTGTAATTAGGTTAGCTAAGTTCATAAGTTGAAAGATAAGAAACACAACGGTAATTTAAAACTGTGCTGTCAATTTATATTTCTTCCAGATTTTTTATTTATCTGTAGCAAGTACTTACGCAAATTATAAATGATTTGTAATTAGCAGATTGATAAGGACTTTGGTAGGTTGTTGCCCTTGCACAGGTTCACTACTGGTGTGTAGAGAGATATGCTTGAAATCCACAATAAGTCAAAAACACCCATGATTTAAAAAAATAGGAACGTGTGATCAGCTAAGCAGCATGACGATAAGCTAAAACTGTCCTATCAATTAGGAGTTCTTCCTGATTCTTCATTTATCCGTAGCACGTACTAATGTGAACTTCTGTCCTGCAGCTTTATCCAAGTTTCAAGAGCTGGAAGTTGACCCAGAGCACTCTGACAAAGAATCAATCTTCACCCATAGCCAAGACCAAACTTCGAGTAGCAGTTTGGATGAGGAATCACCTCGCTTGACACAACACTCCTCTTTCCAAAGCTCCAAGCGGACGCCTCTGTCTGCACCTGCCAGAACTCATCGGCTTCCTTCGCCGATTGGTAACTCCAACTTCCATTTTCATAATTGTCACTCAATGTTTATACATTCTGGCAAGGCCACATCTATGTGAAAGTATACTTGAGACCTCAAGGGCCGTTTACACACAGCCATTGTTCCGGTGGTTGATGGTATAGTTTACTTTCTAGGGTTCTATTTCCGAGGGATTAGGAGGGATGAGGTGCATTAATGACAACCACAAGCACAACCACTCTTACTTGCCCAACTACGATACAAGGTGTGGTTGGGATTGATTGTGATAGTTGTAGTTTACTTTCCTTAATTTTATTTTACTTGTAGTTACTATGTGGCACAGGAGAGAACTTCAAGGCCACAGCATGGGAGAGGATTTGTAGGAGGCGATTACTCTTAAACAACCTTTCCACTAGAATTTATAAATTGTTGGTCTCCACTCCATGGATTGCACCAGCATGAGGAACTATAATTGAGGTCAACTCCATGCTTCAACTACAACTACATTTTATGTGTAACAGAAAAATCGTAGTCAATGTGGGTGAATGTGGGCCCGATCCACAACCACAACCACTCTGTAGTTGTGTGTAAATGTAAACGTCCCTTCAGGTACAAGAAGTGAGAGAGTGAACATACAACAAACAGATCCTGGAGACAGAAGTCTTGTATTTATGTCACCCGTCAACTTACAACTGTCCACCATTTTCCATATAAGGTAGAGGTGTTTAAGTGGACATTTTTCTGAGATTGAAGCCTTCTTGTAGGAGATCTTCGACACTCAGAATTTCTAGGTACTTGAAAATGTGTGTGGAGGAAATCGCAAAATCCATTACTAACTTGGAGTTCGTGGGAAATTTCCATGAATCTCCCCCTAGAAAACGCTTTTGGTGCTTTATGTATACTCCCTCCCCATTCCCATGTAGAGCCACACATGTCGCGTAATATAGGCACTCATTCACCGAAATAGACCACCTGAGGAACTTGTGTGATTGGTAGGCGCACCCACTTTCAGATCGTGTTACAAGATCATGATAGAGGTTGCATGATAGAGAAAATTTGGTCACGTTCTGGATTGAATACAACTTCAAAAGGTAAGCGACCACTTAATGATGTTGACTGCCACAATTTAACTGTACAGTAGGTAATCCATTATCAGAGGTGTTGGATTAAGAAGCTTCTACCTTATTCTTGATGTGGTTTTGGGCTTCTAATAGGTTTGAACGCAAAAATTACCACTAGATGACAATGGCATTAATCTATTCACTTATGGTTTGCATCAACATTTGAGACTCGATTGTCTGTACCCAGGTGCAGGATGCAATGAAGATGCTAAAGCTGTGGCACGCATAAGACAGGCAGCAAGCCAATCTGCAAGCCCAGGTTCTGGGAGTGATCAATCTCGTGGGACAAGATCTGCTACCCCCACAAGGATTCGAAAGAAGCTCTTCCTATATGTAGCGTGAAGCAAAAAAACTGCAACCTGTACACATTTCGGCATATACATGATGAAAACAGAGAATTTGCTTGTGGCGGCCACTCCATCCATCCATCGGTAACATACTGCATCCGGATTCTACTTTTCGTGTAAAAGTAATATTCCCTTTGTGGCACCATGGCTCGGTGACAAAGATCTTAGGCGGGGATTTGAGGCCAATTCCTGCACCATGATCTGTTGGGTTGATTGTTTGGGGTGTGACTGCCAACTTGACCCAAGGATTGAGGGGTGGAGCTAATGAATGCTGGTTTGAAAACTGGCCTCCCACTCTTATCGTGGAATTTTGAGCAGGTGCTGAAGAAGTGAAGAAAGATCAGGTTTGGCACTCCCCAGATCTATTAGTGAGGTGGGCTGCAAATTCATCTCCACTGGTTAAGCCAGAACTGGTGGTGGAGTATAATTGAGGAAATAGATAGCAGCCTCATGATGACGCCCTTTGTAAAACTTGGGCAGAAGAAACATCTTAGAAGTACTTACTGAATGTACATAACTATATAGTAGGTCATCATATACTTCGAAAACCCCACCCACACTCCACGCTCAAACCATCTGGAAATGTAGAATCGATGTCACGTTCATCTGGTTATTATTGAGAAGCGAGGATGTGAGCATGGTGGTTGAGTAGGTCCAAATGATATTACTAGGCAATTATCTCCAGAGACAATTCTGTGAGATCTGTTACAAAAAACTCGAATGATCATTCTGGTTAACTTGTATACCTGGCTATATAAAGCTCACTTTTGAAAACACATGCATGGAAAAGTTCCAGGGTAGAAATTGGTATGTTTGTTCCCTGTTTGTTAATATTTGGGCTGTGTTAGAATACAGTCCACCCTCGATAAATGTTACACTTATAAACGTTAACTCATTATATTTGTAAACAAAATCGTACTCCCCTCATATTGCTAACTAGAATGTCAACTATGTTAAATGTTAACAATAACTTACTCCCCTCTTTGTTAATTTGCCACTTATAAATGTTAACCTACGAAATACATCCAATACTGTGTGATGACATCCATTACATTGACTCACAACCTTTCAAAGTGGCAAAAGCCACCAAATTTGACTTTTGTGATCAAATTATTCATCTGGACTATATTGTGGAGGGTACCGTATGAGGGTTCAGAAGGTCTTGAGGCTGTGAGGGTTTGGATTGGAACATCTGGAGCGGCTTGAGCATTGGACTGTTGGATTGTGGAGTGAGAGCAAGGACACATGTCAGGTTAAGTAATGGAGGCAAAGAGTCTTTGTTAAGTTTAGCACAAATAGGTTTCATTTTCATTTTGTGTTTAGGGTTTGATACACATATTTTATATATGATAATTTTGCAAAACTCTCCCTCCATAATTGTAATGAATTTATATTTGTTAAGCATTCAGAAAGCTCCCTTTATAATTGTTACAATGTTAACTCACTATAAATGTTAGGAAAATTTTACTCCAAAGCCTAACATTTATAGAGGGTGGACTCATTCCGTTTACCACAATCATTGTTGACATTGTGAATTATGGACAATAGGTATCAGATTTTTATTTACTGTGTCAGTCTACATGCATCTGCCAACCTAGGAAGTGATAGGGAGTGATGTGGTCCTGCAGAATGGATATGATGGTTGAAATATTGTTTTCACCACATTCAGCAGGGTATGGAAACACAAGAGATTCGAAGGACTCAAAATATTTGGATAAGAGAAATGAGAATCTGTGTTATCTGATGTAAGAGAAATGACTGTTGATGTGCTCCTGGCTGAGGTGTTACAAAGTTGAAGTAGGATTCATTGTCAGCCAACTTATTTAACCAGATGTTTTGTGAACTTCACACTGTTCTCTCTTTAACAGTTAACATCACCAAGCATCGAAAACAGCAGCATTCAATTCATGTGAAGACCAAAAGCTCTGAATGTAGTAGTTGCAATGGTCGCTGCAGCATCTGAATTACAAAGTCTTCGAGATGAAACTGAATATACTTTGAACAGTTGCTGTACCCCATCGATATTCATGTTGCTGGTATTCACTCCAACTTCTCAATTGCAAATACTGAAGCCTCGCAGTTCTCACAAATTGTTGTGCTTGCTTCTTCTTGCGGTCCTCCAAAGTTGGAGTTCTGCAATAAACTCTGAGCAGCAGAGGACGGAGATCTCTCAGCAAGATAATCTCTCGACCTGATACACCTTCATACGTCATTGACCCATTTCCACAACATCACAATGACAGAATTGATGCCAAACAAATAAAAGAAGACACCTTACAAGAACTACACAGCTGTCGGTGTTCGTGACAGATGGCCGAAGATTATAGAAGATCATCAGGAGATTAGACGACAACTAAAGCATTAACGACAATGTGTACAATTGCAAATTTAGCTCAAGTGATATCCCCGGCTCCTTGGGTCCCAAAGTAATAGCGAACTTAACTTCCATGTTTCCACCCATTGTGACCATTGAACAGCTTGATCCACTGCATCTTTGAAGCTAAATTGGATCCTTCTCTGGTGAGAAGATTGAAATAAACTCTCAGAACACATCGACACCTCACAACATCACCATGGTCATGATCTGACAAATTTCAAATTTGCATTAGGATTCCGTATGGATTATATATGTGTATTAATACCATGATCTACTTTGACTTATATCAAACTGCATGCCCTTGTACTGATTCAATCCCCCCGCCAAATCACTGATTGACAGCAGGAGATGTCAGTATTGCAATTGCTAGGTCGACATAATTAACCAAAGAAGCGAGGAACAGAGTTCCGGATGCTCTTCACTTCGTTAGCGTTGATGCCGAAAGACTTCTGCAGAACTGCACTTGGAATGCCAGTCTCAAACACCTGATTCGCTGTCGTGAAGAATCCAGGGTCCTGCGAGGTGAGGGTGTTAAATGTGACGGCGTTTCGTTGCCAACATTGAGCTGGAAATGCTGAGTTCCTTTGGGGAAGATAGTGAGATCCCCGACGTGCAGGGTGGAAGCATACAGCACATTGTCGTCGCTGATGAAGCCCGTGTAGATCGATCCTTTTATAATCAACAGTGTCTCCGTTGCGCGAGGGTGGGTTTGCCGATTCCGAAGTCGAGACGGACGTGCGAGACGCCCTGTGTGTTGAGCCCTGGGAACTCGTTTACGGTTGCGAATGTGAATGTCCCATTTGTGCCCGAGAGGGCAGGGTCCCTAGCAGCTGGTGGAATTACAACACGGACATTAACATGTTAGGGTCGATTGATTTCTCCCGCAATTGGAGATTGCAGTACAGATCATTTTAAGAACTGTCAAGAGAAACGTCGCTGGAACTAATCTCTGATATTATTAATCCAGCGTACTCAATTCATTCTGAAAATGCACGAGGATTGAAACAAAAACTTGTTCATTGGGTTATGCTGCTATTCATGTGCACTTGTAGATGCTATAAGAGCTGGTCTTCGTTTCATGGAAGGAATAAGAGCAAGGGATAGCTTGAAATGATCTTTAGAACTGTCAAGAGAAATGTCACTGGAACTAAACTTTGACATTATTAATCCAGCGTACTCAATCCACACTAAAATGCACAAGGGATTGGAAGGAAAATGATTGTTCGTTGGGTTATGCTGCTATTGTGCACATGTCGATGTTAAGAGAGCTGGTCGTCGTTCCATAGGAGGACGTCGAGCAAGGAACTTGAGCTTGAATTGATCATTAGAACTGTCAAGAGAAATATCACTGGAGCTAAACTCTGATATTACTCCAAACACTATATTCGTTAATCGGAGACTTTTTGATGATTTTGAGACTATTCAAGAACGTGCTTTTCAAATTTGGACCAGTAATGAGAACATAAAAATCCCATATTGATAATGTTGGGAACAATTATTAGACATGAATGCATCAAAGTGACCAGAAATGTAAAGCATACATGAAAACATTTGTGTATGATATGAGAAATTGTTGCCAATGGAAGGGAAGATGCGGAGAGTGATGGTAAATTGAATCTATTAAATGGGTTTGAAATACAAATATAATGGAAATACCATCAAATTCTTCAAATAGAATAAATAACCAAGCACTACATTCTACCCCTACATGCATTTAGGGACCACTTGGACATTTCTAGTCACACATGTACGTCCCACTATATTTTTTTCGCGGCCGTGTCCTTGTTTTTGGCGGCCTCCATGGCTTTGAAAATCTCCGGCCCGCGGCTGTAGCCATTTTTGTAGACTTGCCCGGAATATGTGTCGTTCTTCCATATATGCGGACGTCCTCCCGAATTGTACGAAGTGGTATTGTAAGTAGAATACGAGTGCGTATGCGAGAGGGAGTGCCTTGCACTTCTCCGGAGGGCCAAACAACGATCGGTCTCAGAAGATGCGGCCTTCAGGGCGCGCCTATCCAAGGAAGAAGTCGAGGATGGCCGGCCACCAAGCGAGCGGGGAGCCGCCTGCGAAACAACGCCATGGGAAAATAAGAATAAGAATGGAGTGGGGAAAATAATGAGGGTGGTTTGGGATGGGCGTTCGTAAAGTTCCATACACGCGGATCCAAGATAATGAAAGCAACGGTGAACAAGGGTTTAGGGGGAAAAAAAAAGGCACCTTGGCTTTGGGGACGTCGGTGCGGGGCGCGACCGGCGCCGCGGGGTCGTCGAAGGGAGCAGCCGGAGCCGATTGAAAAACGGCATTGTCAGATGACGGAGGGGATCGAGGGCATGGAGGGCCGACGATGGCGGATGCCTTTGCGGGAGGAGCGGAGTCGGCGGGGGAGGGGTTGCACCGGGGAGCTTCCATGCGGAGACGACGGCTCGGGCCACGACGAGCGACGCGGCCGTCGGTCGAGGGCGACACACGTCCTAGCCGAATGAGCGTTCGCTTTTCCTTGGAGAGGGGAGAGGGCGACGGGGCGTACGCGAGGGCGGTGACTCTGGGGGGCGGGTTGTTCACAACGCCGTCGTCGATGCCGACGTCCAGGGAGTAATCCACGGCCGAGGCTGCGTCCACCGCCGAGAAATGGTAGAGGGAGGGGATCTGGAAATCCGACACGCCGCGGGAGGGGGAGCCAGGGGACGAGGGGGGACAGGGAGGGCCGTTGAGGACACGGGTGTCACATAGGGGGGCAGACTATGGGCAACAAAAAAAAGACATCCAAACATGGAAGAAATCATTAGATACGTGAAACACAAGGACACAACACATGCATAGAGGTTTCTCAAATCAATTTATTGAATTTAGCGAGCCGAACGATGCTCTTATATACACTATCGCGGGGGCTGAGTGCCGCGTTGCCGATGGGATTGGACCTAACAAAATCCGGCACGCTCCCGGTGTGGAGCACAAACCTTCTAAGGTAAGGCGCTAGCCTATCTAACAAAAATGTGTCCTTCCTATCGCCGGTCCAAGGGTCGGGGAAGATGACGTTGCCGGGGGGGTTGAGAACGCTCTTGGTGGGGCTGTCGTCGATGAGGAGGGTGCTCTCCGCAGTTGGCCACCACCCGTGGGGTACCCCCTCGAGCGGGGGGATGCCGCGCCACAGTCTGGACCCGAGGACCTTGAGGAATTGTTGCCCTCCGCCTCGACCGCCGAACTTGGGAACCAGAAAACCCTTCGAGTCGATAAGTTCATCGCATGCCTCTTGGCCGAGGACGAGGCAAGGGCTGGGGAGGTCACGGAAGAGGAAGTCGACGATGGGTTCCGTGTTCTCCATTACCATAGAGCTCCACACGACGACGTGAGCTAAGCCGAGCACCTCTCGAAGGAAGTCTCGCACGCCGGGACGGGCGCGGACAGCCTTTCGGTTTATGAGGGTGTCGAGCTCGCCGTCGTAGTCCCTCTCGTCAGGATGGCGGAAGGGACGCGTGGGGACCCTGGGGATGTGTTGGGTGTGACACAACACCCCGTTGAGGTCAAAAACTATGAATGGTTTGTTTCGGGTCTCAAGTCCTCTGGCCGAGGGGTTGCGATCTATCTCCGGGGGGTCCTGTGATTAACAATTCGACTAGTTTAATGCTATGATACAGTAATGAGATTATGAAGAACATGAAGTGAAACATGAAGATGCATTAGGAGGGAAGGACGAAGAGCGATAATAGCAGTGCAAGGAAAATGTGGAAGGGTACATTAACGAACGCTCGTTCGTGAATGGAGGCCGACAGTGGGGAGGCGCATCATTTACGAACGGACGTTCGTGAGCGTGTAGAGAACATTCACGAGCGGTCGTTCGTGAAGGAGGTGGAAACGGGGTCGCACCTTTTTACGAACGTCCGCCCGTGAACGCCGTGGGTATGCAAGAGTGAATAGACGCGCACGAACATACACATCACAAGAGATGGGAGACGATACAAAGTTAGGGCGATCCAATCCAGAGATCTGCTTATATGCAAATTTGATGAATAATTATGTACAAAATTCGACTAGTGTAATGCTGAGCCAGTAAATAAGCTTGCGCGAAGCATGAAGACGATGCATTATAAAGACGAGCGTGAACAAGGACGGGCGGTCGCGAATGCAGGTTTCGGGTGGCGGTGCGCATCATTGACGAACGCTCGTTCGTGGGCGCGTCTACATGTTCATTCACGAGCGGGGGTTCGCGAAGGAGGTGGACAGGGGGTCACACCCTTTCACGAACGCTCGTTCGTGAACGCGGTGGGTATGCAGGAGTCAAGACGCGCATGAACATACACATCACAAGAGATTGGAGGCGATACAAGTTTGGGAGATCCAATGCAGATCATCTGCTTATATACAAATTCGATAAATAATTATGTACAAATTGTCTCGGGTGATAACCTATCACACGGGTTCCTAAGGAAAAATGATGCCGTGTCCTACAAAATTGATCGTCCTAAGGATGCACGAAGGCAAGGGCTCTTGCAGGCCTCGGGATGCCGATGGAGAACGTGCCAAGACAACATCGCGGGGGTTAGTTACGAACGCGCGTTCGTAAATACAGGTGGTATTCTCAGATATGAGTTACCTCGTCATCGGGGGGAGGGGCGCCGGCGCTGGACACAGCAGCAGCTCCCTCCTCATCGATTAACGAACGCGCGTTCGTAACCTCCATTGCCGCAGGGGCCTCCGTCTCCATGACGTCGTCTCCACGCTCCGCCTGAGACGCCTGGGTCTGCTGGATGTGCTCCGCGTCGTTGTATTCGCCGCCCAGGTCGAGTGTCTCCATGCGGACATCCTTCATCCAAGCGGAGGCATGCCGTTCCTGCGCAGGGTCGTCTTCGACGTCCATCCTTTGGACACCTGCAGCGTCATTGGGGCTCCCCTGCGTGTCCTCCACAGTGACCACGTCAGTGTGTCGCGCAGTATCATCGCCCCCTGTCCTATCTACTAAGCTGGGGACGACGGTGAAAGAGGCCGTGTCCGTGTCTGAGGGCAGTCCTACCCTGGGAGGGGGAGGGGTGAGGACTGCCGGACCTGGAGATTCACGAACGCGCGTTCGTAAATCCTCGTCCTCTCGGATGGCCGAGGAGATGGCGTAGTGGGAGGTGGCGGTGGTCGCCGGCACTTCAGGGGGCGGGGGCGTGCCGACCGGCGTTGGGTGGGGCGCTGGTTGGAAGGGGTACTGGCCTGGCGGGGGGTATTGGGAGGGGTATCCTCCAGGGAAGGGGTACGATGGCTGAGGAGCCGCAAAGCTCTGCATCCTGCTCAGCATCTCCAGGATTGCGTCCGTCTTGGCGTTGGAGGCCCTGAGCTCCTCCTGAATGACGGACATCTTCCTGGCATTCTCCTCTGCAGCCGCCGCCATGTCCTCCTTCATCTTCTGCTCGAGCTTGGCGTTAAGCTCGGCGACGGACAGCGCCTCCTCCTTCACCCTCTTGTCCTTGCCGTAGTCGACCCCCAGCTCTGACATGATGTCCATGTCCCCCTCGTCCTCGTCCGAGACCTCGATGACTGCTCCCTCAGGCAACTCCACGTAGGGGGTCTTCTTCATCCTCCGCCTCGTGTTGCGGAAGAGGTCCAATGATGGACGGGAGCGTTGGTCCAAAATGTCGAGGTTCTCCATTTTGGGAACCACGAGGGGCCTGGGCGTCACTGAAGTCGAGCATCCCCCGGGCGTGGCGAAGGCCTCATCTCTAGAGGTTCGCGCGGGGAGGACATCTTGGGTTGTCCCCGCTGAGGATCCAGTATAGCCCCCCGGGGTCCCTTGACGGTCGGCAGGATTCCCCGATGGCGCCACAATTCGGAACGGCGTGATGTCGAAGGACCGGACGATGGCATCGATGTTGGCGGAGGGGACGGGCTCGTCGTCATCCGAGTCCATGGCGGGCATGCTCTCGTCGGCGGCCATGTTGATGTCCGTCCTTGGGACGAACATGTCCCCCAGGTCCATCGTTGACGCCTTCGCCCTGTGCACCTGGTACTCCTCCTCGTCCACGGCGTCAACGTAGCTGTTGACGACCAGCCCCAACATCTGAGGGACACAAGCAAATACGTTAGCATATACGAACGTGCGTTCGTAAACATCAACGCTGAAACAATGCCAACACTACTAAGACAACTACCATTCAACAATGCGGATGTCATGGACTTTACGAACGTGCGTTCGTAAACATCAGCGCTGAGAAACAATGCCAGCACTACTAAAACAACTAACGTTCACCAATGCGGCCACCATGAACTTTACGAACGAGCGTTCGTAAATATTTGGAGTGCTTACCATCGCCGCGTACATGAACTTGCTGCCTCCACAGACGTTGTAGACAGTCTCTCCACTTGTTGCCAAACTCTGGAGCACGGAGACGTAGAACTCCAACCTGAGCTCCAGCGCCGGGAAGACCGTGTACAACGTCTCCTGCACCAGATCCTTGGGAGGGGGATGTGGGATGCAGTAGATCTTCTTGAACGTGTTGTTTGCCTTGACAGGCGCTCGCCCATGCCCAAGCCCGTTGTACGTCAAAAAAATGAGGCTTACCGCCCCCACCTGCTTGTTGCCCCTGGCCTCGTTGATGGCCACGATCCCTTCCGTCTTGGCGGGCACGTAAGTGCTGTGGAAGATGCTGTACTCGAACTTGATCGTCTGCTCGTACAGCTCGGTGACGACGGACAGCTTCTCCTATTCTACTATCCACAGCCAAACGTGAGGCTCCCTCATGGCAGGCGATTTGTACTCCATGAACTTCGCCATGAAGGGGTTGTAGAAGGGCATGTCCTTCGCCCCCTGCCTCGACGCACCCGGGATCCCCCTGAAATCGATCAGGGCAAATGGGCAACCCCGACGGTCCTCCCTCACCTCGGCCCTGCTGATGGTTCCGTCCCACTTAGAGAATGTGGTCATCTCTAAGCCGGTTGTCACCACACAAAATCTTGCCACTCCCTCGAATGTGGCTCTCCTCTTCCGCTCCAAAAACTTTATGTACTGCTCGACCACCTGGGGTTCAGTCTCCGTTTTCTTTGACCTCTTGTTCCCCTTCTGTTTCAAAACGGAGGCGTGCTCCTTGACTAGACTGCGCATCGAGGCTCCGCAGATGTTGTAGCCGACCTTGAACTCCTTCCATGAGGCCCAATCCACGTCCCCGTCGGCTTGGAAGAGTTTGTACTCCGGGACGAGTACGCTCAACTCCCTCATTGCTGCAGTCTTCATCTTTCGGTGGTCGCACCATTCCTTGATGGAGTACGTGCCGGGCTTGTGCTTTGGCCTCTTCAAAAATATTTTCGGGTAGGGGATGGTTCTTCCCACAGTGTTCCCAAGAAGATGCATGTGAGCCCAAAAGGGTGCCCACATTTAGTCTTAGACCCTTGAAACGTTAGTTGATGCACTTTGAAGTAGCATGTTACTTCACAAAAATATAAAAAGAGTGAAATGTTAGTCTTAGAAGTACCATGTTGTAAGAGGCTAGGATGTGAGTTGTTATTGTGTTTTTACCTTCGGAAGGATTTGAGTGAATGAGGATAGGTAAGGAGAACTTGGATTGAGTAGTTAGTGAGTAGGCTAGTACAAATGGATGGAGACAACCAAAGTGACTCAAGAGGCAAGTGCATTCGAATTGGGATGAATGGAGGATCACATGGAGCGCACAAGTGGACCACCTCATCATGGCCACTTAATGGGGAAGGTCCAAGGAAGAATGCAAGGTGGAGGATAAGCAAATTCTCAAAGCACCAATCAAATCACGAGTTAAGCATCGTGGTTTGAATTAAGTGGTGAGCAACGATTTGGGAAAGTAAGGGGAGAAAGTTATGGCGGCGGAAAGCGAAGGAGGCTAAGTTTGGGTTGAAGCATCCCAAGTTTGGTAAAGTGTGGTAGGTAGAAAGCCAAGGCTAGTTAAATGTTCGAATTAGGATCCTTGTTGATCATTTGAGGGAGGAAGGCTTAGAAGATAGGATTGGCGCCTACTAAGTAGGAGGAAATCTCAAGGGCTTATCGTGAGCCTTGAGGGTGCTCACCCCCTCAAGCTTACTATATAATCCCTCATTCTTCCCTCACTCATCCTCTCTTTCCTTTGTGCTCCAAGGCACCCCACGAGTTATAAGTGTGGGTGTGGGAAGCCATATTGGAGCACATGTGTGTGCTTAGTTTTTAGTTTGAGAGCCAAGGCTTGTTAGCCTTGAAGAGGGCTTGACCTCTTGGTAGAATTAGTGTTGACGTGAAGGATTTTAAAGTTAATTCATGATTCCAATTTGTGGTACTTAAAGTTCATGTTTTGAATACACGTGGTTGCAAGTTCCATGTTTAAGAGTTGAGCACTTGAGGTTGTGATGAGTGCAAAAATATACTTGTGTGGATTAGTTAGTCTTAGTGAAGTTAGGAAATTCTCTCTCCCCCTCTCCTCTCTAGGATTTTAGGATTTTAGGATTAGAGAAGAATTGTGTGATTAGAAAAGGGTTGTTAGTAGAATTAGGAAAATTAGGTAGGAAGATTAGTTAAGGGCTTGAATAATTAGTGAGGTAGTTGGGGATTACAACTACAAAGTTGTGGGTTCATGAAGGAGCTGGGTTTATAAAGGAGCTGGGTTTGTTTAGTTAGAAGCTAAGAAGCTGGGTTTATGAAGGAGCTGGGTTTATTTAGTTAGAAGCTAAGGAGCTGGGTTCATGAAGGAGCTGGGTTTATGAAGGAGCTGGGTTTGTTTAGTTAGAAGCTAAGAAGCTGGGTTTATGAAGGAGCTGGGTTTATAAAGGAGCTGGGTTTGTTTAGTTGGAAGCTAAGAAGCTGGGTTTACGAAGGAGCTGGGTTTGTTTAGTTAGAAGCTAAGGAGTTGGGTTCATGAAGGAGTTGGGTTTATGAAGGAGCTAGGTTTATGTAATTAGAAAGTAAAGAGATGGGTTCATGAAGGAGCTTAGTAGATAGCCTACTTAATTAGCTCATAGACAAGTAGTTAGTTACATTATGCTAGTTAGTGTTATGTGTGGCTTTCACAAGTAAATGTATTTGAGATTGACTATAGAGAATAGTGTTTTTTAACACTTGCATCCTCTCTTTAAAAATAAACCACGTGCACAAATTAATGGAGAATGTGGAGCACTCTCGCGATGGCAAGACAAAGGAAGCAAAGACCAAAGTGAAATTCCAGTTAAATCCAAGACCACTTGAAGGGTGAACCTTGCACTATGGACTCATCCAAGTCCAAATCCAATACCGCGGAGGAATGTGAGCCCAAACCCACTACTCGGACTACGGACGCTTAAGGGTGGGGGGTTTGGCCTCACATAATTGGTGCGTCCGCCGGGAGCGAAGCGGAAGGTAGTTACAAGACTTGGAGGCGACTAGGAGACTTGGAGGCAACTAGGAAAAATTGGAGACACAAACTTGAGAGAAGGGAAGGAGCACCCGAAACTCGGTAAGTATTCTCTCTTTGGGTTACATTTGAATTCATTGTATTTCAACTATTCCTTGGAATGAATTGCATTGTCAATTACGCAAATTCATTTTTGAGGAAGGAGCGCGGCGAAGGTACGTCCTCAACCTTTTTGGGGATTTGCTAAGAACTTAAAAGGAACCTATAACCGAGTAGCTCATTAAAACATTAGAGGGTAAATTCACCTTAGGACATTGAACTTTGACACTCACCTCGGGGTGAGTCTCAAAGTTTTGGGAGTTGTCATTTCATGCTCTAGATTAAATTAATATTTCACAAAGTTTATGGTGTTGTTACATTGAGTCACGATTGAGGGGAGTGCTAACTCACAGGGAGATGCGATTGCTCAAGGTATGTTTATTTCTTCAAAGTGAACTCATTAACTAATTAAGGAATGCCTTTTGTACTCGTGATTGTTGTTATCCGTTGTAGAGGGTAATTCCCGAATTGTGGATGGTGTGAGAAGTTGAAGGGTGAAGCCTCGACTTTTAACATAATCTACTCGGAAGGTCACCCCCTCACAATCGGTATTGTGGTGAGTGTTAATTTGCGGGAAGGTGCGGAGGTGATGCTCCGACTTAACCAAAAAATTAACATGAACATGCCTATCCCCTATTGGGATTCTTTCACCTAAGTGGGCTTGCAGGTTCTTTTCCTCACCTCCTAAAAAAATTATAACCACACCAAGACAAGTGAAAATATTAAGAGGGGAATTGCTAGGATTATGTGTGGTCAAGTGAGGGTCGATCGATTCTTATGGAATGCAAGGTAGGACTCGCTCACAAAAACCAAGTTTGATAGTAGGACTAGAGAAATCTACTCGAAAGAGGCGGTCCTCTAAAATCAGTGATAGATTAGAACAAGATAATGTTAGAATAGAGAGTTGTTTGAACGTCGAACCTAGGACTAGGTCAATTCTAGACACCTTAGAACTTGGAGCTCAACTTGAAGAGGAGATCACTCCCTCCAAATTGAGTGGTGAAACTTCTTCGGAAAATTACACACTTAGAGAAGAATTCCCGGTAGAAGTTGATAGGGGATTGTTGAATAGTTCACCGGTCACCATGGCCGAGGAACGGGGGATGGATCCACCACCCATACCCCCAATTCCGCCCATACCTCCTATACCTCCAATAGACCCATTGGTTAGGCCAAGAGGCCTACCAATTGTGGTTCCACAAAATTTAGCGGCGATGGATATGCCATCTCATCTCCCTAAATTTTATGGGACCAAGGATGAGGACCCCTCTCGGCACATGGAACGGTATATCGAACGGTTGGCTAGCTTCCTCATAACCGACCCGGGTTATTGGTTAGTGTGGTTTCCTACCACTCTAGAGGGGGAAGCCTATGAATGGTATCGGGATCATGCCGAGGGACATTTTAGGGGATGGGAACAATTACAAAGGGAGTTTCTTAACGAATTTAGGCCGGAAGTGGGTCAAAGTACCGCATTAAGGGCATTGTCGTCATTGAAGCAAGGAAGGGAGGAAGAAATTTCGGCTTACATTAGGAGGTTTGATTTAGTGTGCACGAGATTTGTGGGTACCATGCTCAACGACGACACGCTAAAGCAATTTTTCATTCAAGGGTTTTTTAAGTCCGGAACTATTAGGGGTGTTCTAGAAAGGAATCCCTTGACCTTGGCGGATGCCAAGCGTGCGGCTAGAGATATTGAAAACTTGGATAAAGATCACGAAAGGCTATGGAGAAGGGAGGATGAATTGATCCCACAATTCATCCCCATACGCCCTAGGGTGGTAGCGGTAGAACCCGCTAAGTATGAGAACCAAATTCCATATGCCATTGTGGACACCGGCCCCCGACCTTTAGCGGTTAGGGAACCGGCACCTCTTTTGGCACTACCGGCCCCTAGAACGGATCCACACTTGGAGGAGGTTGAGAGAAGACTAGGTGCTAGCCAACTAGGATTCCAAGAGGCTATGATAAAACAAATGCAAAGCCTCACGGATCAAATGTCGTTAATGATCCGGAGTCAACAACCGGGGCCTCCACCCCCGGTTGAGTCGGGTAGGCATTCTTCCGGATTATGGTGTGTCCAATGTGGCCAACCGGGCCACACGCGTCAATTTTGTAGAAGTGGACAAAACCGTGACCAAAGAGGAAACGGTAACCCACCTCAACAAAATCAACGAGGTCAAGCGCCACCTCACTATGGAAATGGAAGCAATAGAGGACCACAACCTAGAGGGCAAGGTGGCCAAAATTTAGAGAAGAAGGAATTTCATCCCTTTTGTGGAAGGTGGCACGCTCAAGGACAATGTTGGTCCGAAGGTCAAGAGTTTAATTGTAGCAATTGTGGAGGAAGTCATCCCTCGGATACGTGTCGCCAACCGGACAAAATAATTAATGTCCCTTACCCGGTGGCTAATCCACAACAACAAGCAAGGGATAATATGCGAGGTGCTAGGCCACAAGGAGTACCGGCCAATGAACTTAGGCCACCTAACTTATACTATGACCATAGTAATGCTAGGCAAACTTTTCATCCACCGGCGGGCTTGCAAACTACAACCGGTTACATTCCAATACAAAATAGACAAGGAGTTCCACCTAATGGTAGTAACGGGAGACAAGCGCCTCCAACGGATCCGGGACCATCTAACTCCCAAGATGTTAGGTTCATGGATGGAGTGTTGGAGGCCACATGTGATGACATGCTTCCTCTCCCAACGAGAATTGGAGAGGAGCAAAGTCAATGGCCTCCTCACACCAATGCTATTACATATGAGTTAGTGAAGGGTAAGGGTGTGGTTGAAGAAGCACTTGCACTAGCGGTAACTACTAGGGCTAGGAGAGGGGATGCCCCGTTGGAGGTAGGAATAGGAGAGCAAGGAAATTACTCTTCGGATGAAGAGATTAATCTCTCCGAGTTGGATAGGGTAGCTAGAAGAGCTACTAAGGATGTGGAGAGGGAAAATATAATTTTACAAGATAGGGAGAGGACTAATGCGGTACATGACTTGGATGATAGCGATGTGGGTGAATGGGAAGGACCGGGGGTTCCCGTAGACGAATTCGACGTAGTGGGTAATTCTAAGGTGGAAAGATCTACCGGGTACGACTTGTGGGCGGACCTTAGTACACTCAAGGCGGATATTACTTTCGGCCAACTATTGGAAATTTCACCCACGGCAAGGAAAACATTAAAGGAGGGAATGCCGGTACACAAGAGGATGAGGAAGGTGAAAGCTAAAATAGCCGCTAGGATCCAATCACAAGGTGGAAGAGACGTGAAAGCTATAGAAATAGAAGTTGTTATAGTAGATAAGGTGGTTCCTAATGTGCTAGTCGACGGAGGGAGTAGTCTAAATATACTACCGGAGGATACTATGAAAAAATTGGGACTTGGACTCACGGGGCCTTCACCTTTGGTCATAAATATGGCAAATCAAAGTTCGACTACGCCTTTGGGGATGATCAAGGATTGTAGAATGACTACGGGAGGTGAGGAGTACTTGGTCACCTTCCATGTCATTAAAATGCACTCCAACAAGGACACCTTCCCCATTTTGCTAGGTAGGCCTTGGTTGCGGATGGCGAATGCTATGGTCAATTGGGGTGGACCTAAACCATCCATCACTTATGGTCCGGAGGGTAATAGGGTCATAGTGTCCATTGGTTCATTAGAAGGATGGATGAAGAAGGAGATGTATTTGCCATTGGAGAAGGAAATTGATGACTTAAACGAGAATGAGATTGGCAAGGCATTGGTGGGAGTCGTCCATCCCGAAGGTCAAAGGGTTGTTATAGATTCGGGCTCGGGAAGTCTAGGTCCTAATTTTTACAATTATGGGGATAATGGGGATTATGCCCAATGGCTAAGGGAGTACCCCGAGTCCGAGGTTGATGTAATGGTTACATTTCACCAAGTAGGCTTAGGGAGTGAATTTCCTAGTGTTAGTTTAGGAGAGGGCTCATTGTTGGAGCCATGTGAGGTGCTCACCGAGGAAGAGTGGGTTAGCGGTGGGTTAACACCTTGGGTAGATGACGTGGAAGAGGGTGAGGTTAGTTTAATTCATGTAGATGGGACTCAAGAGGAGGATGTGATTATTGAGTCATCGAAATTGGAGGAGCCTTTACATTTCAAGACCACGTCTACGGGGATAGTTGTAGGTCAAGATGTGAAAGATTACCTCAATGTGCCTTCCGATTGGTATCGGAACAAAGAGGAACAAGCACATGTGTCGGAAGCGGATTGGCGGTACGTGGATGTGAAATTAAAGAATGGAAAAACCCGACAAATGAAGATGGGTTCCAAATTGGGGGAGAAAGAGGTTAGGGAGTATAGCAATTTGGTGGATGAGTTTAGTGATACTTTTGCATGGTCCTACGATGAGCTTAAGGGAATTCCTAGGGAAATGGTAGAGCACCGGATTCCTTTAATTCCGGGGGCGAGGCCAATTAGACAAAAGGAGAGGAGGATGAATCCTCAATTGCAATTGTTGGTGAAAGCGGAATTGGAAAGGTTATTGAAGGCCGGGTTTATCAAGCCGGTGGAAATCACGGATTGGGTTTCTCCTATGGTCTTAGTAAAGAAAAAAAATGGGAAATTAAGGGTTTGTGTCGACTATAGGAAATTGAATTCGTGCACACAAAAGGATCACTTCCCCTTACCTTTTATCACCTTGTTGCTTGAGGAGGTTGGAGGTCATTCGCGATATACCTTTATGGATGGGTATGCGGGTTATAATCAAATTTCCATAGCCCTCCAAGATATCCATAAAACGGCTTTTACTACACCTTGGGGTACTTTTGTGTGGGTAGTGATGCCATTTGGGTTATGTAATGCCCCGGCTACTTTCCAACGATTAGTAATGTATATCTTCACCGACTTGTTGTTCAAATCCATGACCGTCTTTGTGGACGATTTTAGCACACAAAGTAATGTGGACAATCACCTACATTGTGTTAGGGAGGCATTGGTTAGGTGTAGGAAGATGAGGTTAGCATTGAACCCGGATAAGACATTTTTGGGAGTGAATAAGGGAGTGTTGTTGGGTTATGTTGTTAGTGAGAAAGGTAGAGAACCCGATCCGGATAAGATTGCGGCCATAAGCGACTTGGCAACTCCAACCAATTCCAAGGGGATCTCTAAGTTGTTAGGACATGTGGGATGGTACCGGGAACTTATTCCTAATTTTTCAAAGATAGCGGTGCCCATTACCCATTTGCTCAAAAAGGATGTCAAATTCGAGTGGACGGATGCTTGTCAAAAAGCCTTTGAGGAATTGCGGGATAGGTTGAGCACCTATCCGGTGTTGATACCACCCAATTGGGGTAAACCTTTTCACGTCTATTGTGATGCTAGTAATGTGGCAATAGGGAGTGCGCTTTGTCAAGCAACGGGAGAAAAAGAGAAGGATCAACCTATAGCTTATGCGAGTAAGCAATTGACCCCCGCCGAAAGAAACTACTCTACAACGGAGAGGGAGTGCCTAGCCATGGTGTTTTCCGTTAAAAAGTTTAGGCATTACCTCATGTGCAACCCGGTTGTATTTTTTGTTGACCACATGGCTATCAAGTATCTAGTTAACAAGGCGGAGTTAAGTGGTAGGTTAGCTAGGTGGGTTTTGTTATTAGAAGAATTCGACTACACGGTGGAATATAAACCGGGTCGTATGCATTTACAAGCGGACCACTTGTCTAGGTTGTCGGAGGAGATAGGAAAAAATCCGGTAAATGATATGTTAGTAGATGATAGCCTCTTTGTGGTCACTTCTACACCGGAGTGGTATGCGGGCATAGTGGAATTTCTAACAACCCACAAGTTGCCCAAAGAGTGGACAAAAGAAGAGAGAAGGAAGGTGAGGGTAAATAGTAGGCAATTTGTTGTAGTGGGCCATAGGTTGTTTAGAAGGGGGTCCGATGGTATTTTACGACGATGCGTGTCAAAAACGGAGGTTGAAGCGATTTTAATCGCTTGCCACGATAGCGCTTGCGGCGGTCACTTCTCGGGTCAACTCACCGGGCAAAAAATACTTAGAGCGGGCTACTTTTGGCCTACACTATTTAAGGACGCCCATGACTATGTAAGGAAATGCGACGCTTGCCAACGGTATGCCCGAAACGACCTTAGAATGGAGATGCCTTTACATGTATCATTACCCTTAATTCCTTTCGAAAAATGGGGCATCGACTATGTGGGTGAGGTCCATCCCCAATCTTCAAAAGGAATGAAATATATTGTGGTGGCAACCGAGTACCTCACCAAGTGGGCGGAAGCCAAAGCGGTGAAGACCGACACGGCGGAACACGCGGCAACATTTATGTACGAAAACATAATTTCGCGGTTCGGGGTGCCGAAGATCCTAGTAAGCGATAGGGGTACTCACTTTTTGAATGACTTGATTCGAGAGATGACAGAGAAATTTAAAATTGATCACCGGAAGACTACTCCCTACCACCCACAAACCAATGGACAAACGGAAAGGGTTAACGGAATTTTGGTGAGTATACTACGCAAGACGGTTATAGACTCGAAGCGGGATTGGGATACGAAACTAACGGCGGCACTTTGGGCATACCGTACAACCTATAAGGTAACTACGCGTGCTACACCATTTTCCTTAGTCTATGGTCTTGAAGCGACACTACCAATCGAATATGAAGTCGAGTCACTTAGGGTGGCCGTGAGTACGAGACTTACCGAAAGTCAATCCTTACGAAATCGACTAACCGATTTGGAAGCACTTGACGAAGGGAGGAGAATGGCGGCTCAACATATTGAGGCAATCCAAAGAAGGAGAAAGATTACTTTCGACAAACGACATAAGAGAAGGGCCCTAACACCGGGAATGATGGTCATGATTCAAGACGCACGAAAGCTTGAATTTCCGGCGAAATTCGATGCGGTATGGTTAGGACCTTACCTTGTCTATGAGGTCTTTCCTAATAATTCAATTCAATTGGAAACGTTGAATGGTGAGCTCTTTCCTACCCGTACATCGGGAAGTAGATGTAAGGAGTACCGAGCTTGACTAGGCAACTTACCCTTGGAGCAAGAGATGTTTGGATTCATCCCCCGATGGTCGCCAATTATGTGAGCCCAAAAGGGTGCCCACATTTAGTCTTAGACCCTTGAAACGTTAGTTGATGCACTTTGAAGTAGCATGTTACTTCACAAAAATATAAAAATAGTGAAATGTTAGTCTTAGAAGTACCATGTTGTAAGAGGCTAGGATGTGAGTTGTTATTGTGTTTTTACCTTCGGAAGGATTTGAGTGAATGAGGATAGGTAAGGAGAACTTGGATTGAGTAGTTAGTGAGTAGGCTAGTACAAATGGATGGAAACAACCAAAGTGACTCAAGAGGCAAGTGCATTCGAATTGGGATGAATGGAGGATCACATGGAGCGCACAAGTGGACCACCTCATCATGGCCACTTAATGGGGAAGGTCCAAGGAAGAATGCAAGGTGGAGGATAAGCAAATTCTCAAAGCACCAATCAAATCACGAGTTAAGCATCGTGGTTTGAATTAAGTGGTGAGCGACGATTTGGGAAAGTAAGGGGAGAAAGTTATGGCGGCGGAAAGCGAAGGAGGCTAAGTTTGGGTTGAAGCATCCCAAGTTTGGTAAAGTGTGGTAGGTAGAAAGCCAAGGCTAGTTAAATGTTCGAATTAGGATCCTTGTTGATCATTTGAGGAAGGAAGGCTTAGAAGATAGGATTGGCGCCTACTAAGTAGGAGGAAATCTCAAGGGCTTATCGTGAGCCTTGAGGGTGCTCACCCCCTCAAGCTTACTATATAATCCCTCATTCTTCCCTCACTCATCCTCTCTTTCCTTTGTGCTCCAAGGCACCCCACGAGTTATAAGTGTGGGTGTGGGAAGCCATATTGGAGCACATGTGTGTGCTTAGTTTTTAGTTTGAGAGCCAAGGCTTGTTAGCCTTGAAGAGGGCTTGACCTCTTGGTAGAATTAGTGTTGAAGTGGAGGATTTTAAAGTTAATTCATGATTCCAATTTGTGGTACTTAAAGTTCATGTTTTGGATACACGTGGTTGCAAGTTCCATGTTTAAGAGTTGAGCACTTGATGTTGTGATGAGTGCAAAAATATACTTGTGTGGATTAGTTAGTCTTAGTGAAGTTAGGAAATTCTCTCTCCCCCTCTCCTCTCTAGGATTTTAGGATTTTAGGATTAGAGAAGAATTGTGTGATTAGAAAGGGGTTGTTAGTAGAATTAGGAAAATTAGGTAGGAAGATTAGTTAAGGGCTTGAATAATTAGTGAGGTAGTTGGGGATTACAACTACAAAGTTGTGGGTTCATGAAGGAGCTGGGTTTATAAAGGAGCTGGGTTTGTTTAGTTAGAAGCTAAGAAGCTGGGTTTATGAAGGAGCTGGGTTTATTTAGTTAGAAGCTAAGGAGCTGGGTTCATGAAGGAGCTGGGTTTATGAAGGAGCTGGGTTTGTTTAGTTAGAAGCTAAGAAGCTGGGTTTATGAAGGAGCTGGGTTTATAAAGGAGCTGGGTTTGTTTAGTTGGAAGCTAAGAAGCTGGGTTTACGAAGGAGCTGGGTTTGTTTAGTTAGAAGCTAAGGAGTTGGGTTCATGAAGGAGTTGGGTTTATGAAGGAGCTAGGTTTATGTAATTAGAAAGTAAAGAGATGGGTTCATGAAGGAGCTTAGTAGATAGCCTACTTAATTAGCTCATAGACAAGTAGTTAGTTACATTATGCTAGTTAGTGTTATGTGTGGCTTTCACAAGTAAATGTATTTGAGATTGACTATAGAGAATAGTGTTTTTTAACACTTGCATCCTCTCTTTAAAAATAAACCACGTGCACAAATTAATGGAGAATGTGGAGCACTCTCGCGATGGCAAGACAAAGGAAGCAAAGACCAAAGTGAAATTCCAGTTAAATCCAAGACCACTTGAAGGGTGAACCTTGCACTATGGACTCATCCAAGTCCAAATCCAATACCGCGGAGGAATGTGAGCCCAAACCCACTACTCGGACTACGGACGCTTAAGGGTGGGGGGTTTGGCCTCACAATGCACCGCGCACCTCTGCAACTCGGACTCCGTCAACCCTTGTAGGGACCTGAAGAACTCCCTCAGTAGTGGAGGGGCCTCCCCGGTCTTCTCCGCGCTGTATTTCTCCTCGGTGTCGGGGTTGACGAGATCCCCCGAGCTGTGCGCATCAAAAAATTGAGTCCACAACTCCCAAGTGTCCCTGTTGCAGCAGATGAGTCGGAGCTCGCCCTTCAGCTCCAGCACAGACTTGGTGGTTGTGGACTTCATATCGATGGAAGAGAACTTGTCCACCATCGCATCGCAAAAGGCCTGCAGTAATAAAGAAAGGTCAGTAGTGCACCAGATACGAACGCACGTTCGTAAATGTTGAAACGAAAGTTAAGAAAAATGAATTGCACACTGAGCTTTACGAACGTTCGTTCGTAAACTCACCTTCCATTGCGGAGACTGGGTCTTCGCGTTCTCCCTTTCCTTGGGGGGGCACCCGTGGGCAACCCAGACGTCTCTCGCAGCCACTATGTTAGCTGCCCAGGATGCCTCGAACGCCTTGATCTTGTTGCCGGAGTTGAGGAATGTGGAAATCTTGCGCAGCTTGTCCCAGTCGTCAGACCACACCAAGAACGCCTTCCAGTAGCGCAACTCTGCCTTCAGTTCGTGCTGGAAGTTGTCGTCCTTGAGGATTATCTGAGAGGCCTCCAAGCTGTGCTGACCATCTATAATCCAGAACTCTCCATTCTGGATTCGTTGCCAATCCTTCTCCGAAGGACGGGATGTCAGCCCTTTGGGCATGACGCAGACGGTCTGCCTATCCCACTTGACGTTGTTCATGAGGTTGTTTATCTGCCACCTCACACCCCCGCTCTCGCGAGACCTCACCACCCACTTGTTGGGGGATTTTTCACACTTGAAGCAGTCCACGTTGAATGTGAAGTGGCGTCCCATGGGCCAACAATTCTTCGAGTAATTGTTGAAGTCGCGAAGGATCCTCGTGGCCTTCACAGCGTCCGGGTTCTCGCCCTTCTTCAATGGGGTTGGCATTACGGGAGGGGAGCTCACCTCCGCGGTCTCTGTTACTCCCGACCTCTCCATGTCCTCCCTTGTCCTCTTGGATGGCGTCGAGTGTCTGCTGGGACCCTCCGTCAACCTGCTCGCTGAAGGCACTGGCCTCGGTGCACTTCTCGATCCTCCTGCCCCGGATGTGGATGGTTTTCTGGGGCTCTTCTTCTTCTTGTTGGCCTCTGCGACCACGCTGTTGTACTTAGAGATGTTCAAGGCGAGGGCGGTCAACTTCCTGGCAGTCCAAAATTGGCTCAGGATGTACTTTGAGAAGAGATCATCCAGGTTGAAATGCTTGGCGTCTGCTGCAACATTCATTGACGCGTACACGTATGAGAATGAGTGCTTCAAGTAGTGCAACAAGAGATTGATCTGGTCTTTCTTGTTTTTCATATCCAAGATCACATAATCACCCTGTGCCTCTATGGATTCTATTTCCCACGTCTTCATCTGCACCCATTGTTTTGGCTGGTCCGGTCTCGTTTCCAGCTCGTAGGTAAAGCGTAGGCAGAATAGATCGTCTGTGGTCTTCTCTGGCATTGCCGTCCACTCCCCCATGAAGTCCTGTTTTGGGACATAACTGTCGTTGCCTTTGTCGTCAGACACCGACTCCGGGAGGCGATTGACCTTCACCGCGAACATTTCAATGGCGATCCTGCTTGATCTAGCCATCTGCATCACATGAATATTTAGGATTGAGTTACGAACGAGCGTTCGTATCTGACATGCAAATCTCAGGTACTACTCAGTATTAATGTATTTTTTGCAATAGATTCTGATAATATTTACGAACGATCGTTCGTAAAGGTGGTTGTCAATGTTGTTCACATTTCACGTCCTTACGCAAGTTTATGCATTTGGGTCTAGGGTTTTTCAGAGTCACAGTTTGATTAGTGTTGTACCAAGGTGTTCTTAGTAGGCGTATATACACGAACGAGCGTTCGTAAATATAGCATTCCATTTTAGAGTTTTATGGCCGAGCGTTCGTAAAAGTGACCTGCATTCGTATTTACGAACGCACGTTCGTAAATAGAGGTGATTTTGTATGTTGGATTATGTTTTTATTTGTTTACGGACGTGCGTTCGTAATTCTTTATTTTTTATGCGTAATTTTGCGGAGAGGTTTGTTCAAATTATTGATGTCATGGTATGCAATATGCGTGATATGTAGCCTATATTTACGAACGTGCGTTCGTAAATATATAGCATTGCATACAGGCAATTACGAACGGACGTTCGTAAAAGTTGAAGTATCGAGGGCGTATTTACGAACGCCCGTTCGTAAAAGGGGGTGGGTTTCGCGATGTATTTCACATTTACGAACGATCGTTCGTAAATGTGGTGGTTTTGGGTTTCATATTATATATTTGCCGTATATATACGTATTCGTATATGTACGAATACGTATACATATGAGTATGATTGCTGTGATCAACAATGCTCGCATCTGTGCCTGCAACTCTTGGTCAGAATGATGCAACTGAAGAAAAAAATAGAATCTGAACAGAATTGAGATCCAAAATGACATTGAGAATTCAGAATAAAGAAGAGAGTGATAATTCGTACAAAACATGCCAGAGCTTATAATGCATATAACAAAACACATGGAAATCAAGAAGCAACAATTTCAGAATGTGAGGGGAGTGCGATGGAAAGGAAAACTGTACTCACATTAAAATGTTGCACACACAGAACCTGTTCTTCGTCCCTTACTGAGAAACCCAGAAATCCTCACAAATGCACACTCAATTGCCTTTCAAATGGAGTCTACTGACTTCCAAATGCACACTCAATTCACTTCTTATGCACACTCAGTTCACTTTCAAATGCACCCTTCTACCACTCACTCCTTTCTCACACTCAAACCTTCACAACTTATATACAAACCCTAGCAAATACTCTGATGTACACACAACTCACAAGCTTGTAGCTCTTAAGCTTAGGAAACTCTCAAGCTTTCTGAAACTCTCAAGCTTCCTGAAACTCTCAAGCTTTCTGAAACTCTCAAGCTTTCTGAAACTCTCAAGCTTTCTTAAACTCTCAAGCTTTCTGAAACTCTCAAGCTTTCTTAAACTCTCAAGGTTCCTAAAACTCTCAAGCTTTCTTAAACTCTCAAGCTTTCTTAAACTCTCAAGCTTTCTGAAACTCTCAAGCTTTCTTAAACTCTCAAGCTTTCTTAAACTCTCAAGGTTTCTTAAACTCTCAAGCTTTCTTAAACTCTCAAGCTTTCTTAAACTCTCAAGCTTCTGAAACTCTAAGTTTTCATACTCCCAAGCTTCTGAAACTCAAACTCTCAAGCTCTCAAGCTCTCAAGCTTCTGAAACTCAAGCTTTCGTACTCTCAAGCTTCCTAAACTCTCACCGCTTGCACCAACAAAACATACATAAAACACCTTACTAAAAATGGCAAGAGCTTCGCTGCCTCTAAGCGCTCCGCTCCTCCTCTGCGCCAAATGACAAATGAGGAGGAGAGGAAGGGGCGCGGGGAGGTAGCCTGCGCCGGTAGGGTTTCTCCGGCGGTGGCCACATGGCCTCCTCCCACTGGGTGGCGGGACGGGATGGGATGGGCACGGGTGATGGGGGGGGTGATGGGATGGTGGGATGGGGGAATGGCATGTGATGGGAGGTGGGCATGGGGACGGGACATGGGGGGATGGGGACGGGGACATGGGGGGGATAGGATGGGATTGGATGGGATTGCATGTAAGTAATAAAGTCATGTTATAATCATGCTTTGCAATAACGAGCGTTCATATGGGCTTTTGAAATATAGTGTTTTCATGAATGAGACATCTTTCATGTTGTTCAATGGTTCCTCAAATAATTACTAGCTTCATAAAGGACCCAATTTGAGATTGGCAGGAGGCAGTGTCCTTTTTCTTACAAGAGGTGGATGGAAATTCAATTTAGGTGCCAACTTGAACTACACTGTAGTGTTGTGGTTCGTAATTACTATTTAGTGTTAGCAATAGTAATTACGAACCACAACACTAAATGCCAATGACGCCCTTAATGTTGCATACACTATATGCCAACCTATACACTAATTGTGAACCAATGTAAAATTTGGCCATGTTCAGATTTTTACATCTCCACAATTAGTGTTATAATATTTTTAAGTTTTGTGTTTTGTTGCCGCATGGTTGCACCACCACCATCTCTACCACCACTACATTACCAAATCCTTGATTGGCCACTATGTTTGCATAGGAAATTATCCATTGAATACAAGTAGTACATACAAACTGAAATTTTTTATTTATAAGAAATTCTAGAAACAAAAAATACACATTTATCCTGCCCTAACATAGTCGGGCACATCTTGCCCTTGAAAGTATTGGAACACTATTTGTCAAGTGGTTGGTAGATAGTGTTGCAGGTAAATGAATAATAACAACATTAAATGTAACACAACACTAAATGCAAAAAATCGTGTAGCGCATTTGAGCCATGTGGTCGAATGTTTGGCTAGCATCATATGTGAGCTACACATAAATCAAGTTATGCCCCCTTCCCACTTGACTTTAGCTAAGATGGGAGGGTCGGTGCTTGAGGGTTAAGACCTCCACTTTTTAGCCATGCCACATCATTTGCAAACTAGGCTCGGCAGTAGATAATGTCGATGGTGTGATGGCCAAGTTGTTAGAACCAACTTTTAGTCTTACCTAAAGTCGGGTGGGAAGGGGGCATTAGTGCGATATGGGTTTTTGAGAAGTCAATATTGTTTGTGTATGTAATCTATTGTATTAACTACCGGACATGCACAACTTTCACAAACCCTAAACCCTAACCCCAAACCCTAAATCCTACATCCCGAAATCTTTAATAGTGTTAAGTGCATTTTGATCACACAATCCATAATCTTATTATAACATGCATGTCTTAAGACCAGTTTAAATCAACACTTTTAGCTATGCTTATACTTCTCATGGGATGCAAAATTCACACAATTATAAGTGTGACTCGACCTAGGTATGGTTTCAATCCATATGCTCACTCTATGTTATGCACGATTCCAAAGTAATTCAACCTTTCCACACACGCCAGATTAATCAACATGTAGGGTGGCATCTGAATTAAAACCTAAATTTAATCTAGGTATGGTTTGAATTGATATCCTTAATCTACCTTACAAGCCATTATACATTAACCCACCTTTTATCGGTGTTCACGCATTTGGTGAGCGGATTACGGGCATGTTTTGATGTGACTCATATGATACCTACAAGTTTAGGGACCTCCACAACCAATTTTTACCCACTCTTACCTCATTGTGTAGATATATCACTTATACCTTGGTAATATATACTAGGTAACAATTGCCAAAAAACTTGTACCTCACACCTTGGTCGCAAACCATTCATTCTATGTTAACCATCATATTTAAATTACATTAACTATTATAGTACATATATATACATATATATATATATACATATATATATATATACACATATATATATATATATACATATATATATATATATACACATATATATATATACATATATATACACACATATATATACACATTTATATACACACACATATATACATATATATATACACACACACACACATATATATATACATATAAAAATTTTAATTTTTTTTCGTGAAACCTTGGTAACAAGTAAGGTGTACAACCAATGTACATATTTTGAATATGTTGCGTCCATGCCATACATGCTCCAAACATAGGGTCAGGTATGTTCCGCATGGATAGAATGGCATATTGTTAGGTCCAAGTAGGCGGCGGGAATCCGCTTTTTAAAGAGCATCCAAGGGATTTTGAACCACACCAGAGAAGTACTTAAAGCGCTTCCCCCCCATATCAGAGCTCTTTTTTGCGGCAGACGCCAAGTGTGCGGCCTGGAGACGCGACGGAGTGTGCTCAAGCCATTCTCCTGTGCAACAAGCGCACACCCCAGGTACAAGACAACGTAGTCTCCGAATATACCGCCGCAAATACCGGAGCTTTACGAACGCACGTTCGTAAAGCTGGAGTCCAGGCTTTGCAGGTGGATCACATAGGATGGTATCGTTTACGAACGTGCGTTCGTAAATACTCCCGGGAATATGTGTGCGCATCCAGCGACATCGCTCCACACATTTATGTAGACAAAACAATATGGCAGATATACGAACGCACGTTCGTAAAGTTGGAGTCCACGCTTCTGTGGGTGGACCACAGGATGGTCTAGGGTTTACGAACGTGCGTTCGTAAATACACCTAGGAATATGTGCGCATCCAGGGACATCGATCCACACATTTATGCAGACAAAACAGAATGGCAGATATACGAACGCACGTTCGTAAAGTTGGAGTCCACGCATCTGTAGGTGGACCACATGATGGTCTGGGGTTTACGAAAGTGCGTTCGTAAATACACCTAGGATTATATGCGCATGCAGCGACATCGATCCACACATTTATGCAGACAAAACAGAATGGCAGATATACGAACGCACGTTCGTAAAGTTGGAGTCCACGCATCTGTAGGTGGACCACAGGATGGTCTGGGGTTTACGAACGTGCGTTCGTAAATACACCTAGGAATATGTGCGCATGCAGCGACATCGATCCACACATTTATGCAGACAAAACAGAATGGCAGATATACGAACGAACGCACGTTCGTAAAGTTGGAGTCCACACATCTGTAGGTGGACCACAGGATGGTCTGGGGTTTACGAACGTGCGTTCGTAAATACACCTAGGATTATGTGCGCATCCAGCGACATCGATCCACACATTTATGTAGACAAAACAGAATTGTAGCGCACGTTCGTAAAGCTGGAGTCCACGCTTCTGTAGGTGGATCACAGGATGGTCTGGAGTTTACGAACGTGCGTTCGTAAATACACCTGGGATTATTTGCGCATCCAGGACATCCCTCCACAATTCTGCAGACAAAACAATATGGCTGATATACGAACGCGCGTTCGTAAAGCTGGAGTCCACTATTTTGTGGGTGGATCACATAAGATGGTCTGGAGTTTACGAACGTTCGTTCGTAAATACACCTGGAATTATGTGCATATCCAACGACATCCCTCCATACATTTATACCGGGACAAACAATATGGCAGATATACGAATGCCCGTACGTATTTGCCATTCAAGGATTACCGAATGGACGTTTGTTTGTCGCGCACAGAGTTGTGGCAGGAGGTAAGACAGGAGGTTGGTGGGGAGTTTACGAACGTGCGTTCGTGAAAGCGGCTGCGTATGGTCCACATTCAGCAACATATTTTACATATACATATGGCTATGGATATACAGAATCAGTGGCATATGAACGGACATTCGTGAATGTCATTCAAGGGTTTACCTCGGGGAGGTCACTCCATTGTCAAGTTGAACACCACGTGCGTTAAGACAAAATCTACTTTTTCTAAAGGGCATCATCAAAATGGGTCAAAATTTTATCAAATTTTTTCATGAGTAGATATATACGGTATCTATCACATAGTAAAAAATGGCAACCAAATTTGATGATTTTTTTTTTATATAAAACATACCGTTTCTAACTAGAATGACGCAGAATTGAACTAAAAAAAATACTACAAAAAAATGAAGATGACTAAAAATTTCAGAAAAATATACAAAAGATACTATCAATGGTTATGTATATGTAGAAAAAATATCATAATTTTAAAAATTATCTATGACATGTAATATAGGGGTAGCAAACTTTTAACGCACGTGGTGTTCAACTTGACAATGGAGTGACCTCCCCGGGGGGTTTACGAACGGACGTTCGTATGTCGCACACGCATGTGCCAGTGCAGCATTGGGAGCCAGTATACATATGGCTATGCAGGTACCCTATCAGTGATATACGAACGCCCGTTCGTAATCACTTCAATGGCATATTTACGAACGGCCTGTCCTATGTCACGCATGTGCATCAGTGGTTCACACACATAGTTGGGATTTTACGAACGTGCGTTCGTTAATATTGACTTCGAGCATGGTGCACGTCCACCATCATCTATACATACATATGGCTATGCAGGCACATAGTATGGCAGCGATATGCGAACGTCTGTTCGTAAATCCCTCCATAGATATTTATGCATTTGCGAATTGTATGGTACATATACACAAACGGGCGTTCGTGTATATGCTATTGTAGGATTTATGATGTTGTATTGTCGCACACGTATCCATTTCCACCTACTACACAGGTTGGCATTTCTTTTATGAACTCACGGCCTCAAACACCACAATGGCGATGTTCCATGGTTTAGTTCACATAGTATGCCTGGAACATACGGCTGTTCGTATATATACAGTCCAATAGTACCCTGAGTTGTGTGCGAAGTTCGGGCTATGTATTTGCAGATATTGTTCGCTCTTGTATGCATGACATCCGTTGTGTGGTTGGTCATTCCATGGTTGTTTGTTTAGGTGTGATGGCAGTGGATGTGGGAGATAGTGCATTTAAGTTTTCGACGAATGCATCGTCCGCAGATAATGACTCTGAATTCTCGTCCCCGTCTACAGACAATAATGACGGGACGAACGGTGTTGGTGTGTCTGTGTATACATCCTCCCATGAATCTTTGGAAGTCCTTGGACAATTTCCACATTCTGGGGATGACCATGATGACATTCCGTTGTGTGCCGGTTTCGGGAGGGAGCAATGGGTGGGCCTTGATGTTGTTCTACTTAACGAGCTTGGTGTCCCGGTGGCAGATGGCATATGTAGAAACTCCGATCCCCGTGAATGTGTTGATATCAACCCCCTTGGTTTCGATGATGTCGGCGTGTGCATCTTGAATTCCTTGCTACCGTGTGAGGTCCCGTTGACGTGGAGATTTTCCTTGCGTCAATGGCCCCTTCGTCGGGTTCTCCATGAAGAAGTAAGCTTGTGGGATCATGGACGGCGGCATACGCAAGCGCAGTTGGCTTTGTTGGGCACAATTCGTCCTCGCAAAGGCCTACGTAGATACGATTCAAGCCGTGTGTCTCGCGGAGATAGTGAGCGTCGGCGGGATCGCATCTTGGGAGACGTTTCTATCCGTCTAGTATCCGCAAAGGATTGTTGTGCGATGAAATGTTGCCAATTATTTCCGCGCGAAAAAATTAGGTCTCTTCGTCAAGAGATGTGGCTTGGGGATTTCCGTATGCGATCAGCAAAGAAACTAGAGGTCCACAGAAATTTGCACATTGATACCCATGGCCGTAAGGTGGTGACCCTTGAGAATGTGGAAGTGTGTTGCACAGCGTGGTATATCATCCATGCGGTCTCCAAGGCTGACTTCTATAGGTTTCGGAAGTATTCTTTGTTGGGTCGCCGCTCTCGGTTTCATGGCAACTCAGGCACAAAGAAACCTAGGGAGGCTACACTCCAAGCCTCCGCGACACTCTCCACTATCATAGAGCCATTAGCGGATGCAATGCCCCACAAGACGAGGACATTGTCATCAGGGGAGAAAGTTGTTCAAATGGTGTTGCCCACGGGCACAAAGTGGAAGAACATCTTAACGGACATAAACGAAGTGGGCTGCGCAGCGGGATGTGGGCCCATTTCCTTGTCCAAGTTGAGTGTAATTAAAAACCAACAATTCGCGGAATACTGTTTGAAGAGACCTGGAGACAAATTCGCCAGGTGTACGGCGTGTGAGAAATACAAAGGTCTTCGAGATGCCCACCCTATAGGCACTGAATCCCATACTAGACACCAGAGAAAATACATTGAGCATGTCAACAACCAAGAGGCACATCGTCAAGATTACTATAAAAACCGTGCACTGTCCATAATGAGGCCTGCGGAGGTTCTAACAGTCATCCATGATAAAATGGACCATGCGAAGACCGCATGCCCTTGTTATGCACGCAAAATAAAGGCCACGGATGGTCTCTTCAAATTGCCCGTAGCTGTCACAGGTTCGTACAGAATCCCTCATGTGTGTTGAAAGTCTGTCCAATTTGCATTGGGTGTGTTTTCCAAATGTCCTACTCCATCCATCCGCTGTGGAGTTATTTCATATTTTTGTAGTTCATGCATCGATTTTCTTTTTTAGGTATGATCGCCCATGGCCATGTGGACGTCAAATATGCCCATTATGGTTTGGATTTTTACCCTGGCGATGCCAACCACACGGTCGGTTCATTTGCAAAACTATTGCGCGATCTTGAGAAGCCGTCGGTACACTCTTCCCGGGCTCTTTTCGATGGTTGTGGAACGACACCGCCAGGGTTGTCTATCCCGCCGTTGTGACGGTGTCATGCCGTCACGACGTGTCGTGTCGTGACGGACCCCTCCGTCACGACACAATAGGGTCCACGTAGGGTCAACATAGGGGGAGCCGACTAGGGTGGGTAAAATACTTACCTTTTTGCCAAGGTGGCGTCCTATGTGGCAGAAAACGTCGACGTGGATGTGCATATTTCCCCTGCCACGTAGACCATTTTGCCATTGTGTTTATCATTGTGTTAAAATCAAAGTAATAAAATATTACTAAGGAGGGTGTGGGGCGGACGGGGGCGGACGGGTGGGGCGGACGGGGGCGGACGGGTGGGGCGGACGGGGAAGGGGGGTGGTGCGGACGGGGAAGGGGGGTGGAGCGGACGGACGGGGGGGTGGTGCAGACGGTGGATGGGGGTGGAGCGGACGGACGGGGGTGTGGAGCGGACGGGGGAGGGGGGGGTGGGGCGGACGGACGGGGGTGGAGCAGACGGGAGAGGGGGGGGGGGTGGGGCGGACGGAGGAGGGGAGGGGCGGACGGAGGAGGGGGATGGAGCGGACGGGGGAGGGGGGTGGAGCGGACGGGAGAGGGGGGGGGGTGGGGCGGACGGACGGGGGTGGAGCGGACGGGAGAGGGGGGGGGTGGGGCGGACGGAGGAGGGGAGGGGCGGACGGAGGAGGGGGATGGAGCGGACGGGGGAGGGGGGTGGAGCGGACGGGAGAGGGGGGGGGGTGGGGCGGACGGACGGGGGTGGAGCGGACGGACGGGGGGGTGGAGCGGACGGGGGAGGGGGGGTGGGGCGGACGGACGGGGGTGGAGCGGACGGGAGAGGGGGGGGGTGGGGCGTCCCACCCGTCCCACCCGTCCGCCCCGCGTTCCCTCCCGTCCGCTACCCTCCGTCCGCCACACGTTCCCCAAAAATGGCACCTTGCACCCTCAATTTATAGTGTTCGAATCGGACGGGGGAGCGGACGGAAGGGGTGGGAGCGGACGGGGGTGCGGACGGAAGGGGTGGGAGCGGACGGGGGTGCGGACGGGGGAGCGGACGGAGGGGGGGGAGCGGACGGGGGAGCGGATGGGGGGGGGGGGGCGGACGGGGGAGCGGACGGGGGGGGCGGACGGTGGAGCGGACGGGTGAGCGGACGGAGGTGGGGGGAGCGGACGGGGGGGCGGACGGGGGAGCGGACGGAGGGGGGGGGGGAGCGGACGGGGGGGCGGTCGGGGGAGCGGACGGGTTGGGAGCGGGGCGGGGGACGTGGGCAGACGGAGGTTGGGAACGGGAGCGGACGGGATTTGGGTACGGGAGCGGACGGGGTGGAACGGGGATTGGGAACGAGGGCGGACGGGTGGGAACGGGGATTGGGAATGGGGGCGGACGGGGGGGCGGACGGGCGCTAGTAGAATTTTCCCCACTTTCCCTTTACTTTGCTGACATGTCGTCACACGTGGACAATGTAAATCCTACGTGTCCGAAATTGGGTAATGTAATTACACAAAAAAATCGGTAAAATTCAAGTCCGGCAGGATAAAAACAGCATCCGGCATAATCCGGCATAATGTCGTGACGGATACGTGTCGTGACGGCACGACATTATGCCGGGATAAGCCTCCGTCACGACACAATAGACAACCCTGGACACCGCTTTATGAGGCAGTGCTCCAGGGGAAGGAGGTTTGTATGTCTTCATTGCCGGAACCACCCGGAGAACCCATTCTTGCAAAACCCTTGCCTCCAACTCTCCACGTTCAACTCGATAATTGTGCTAAAGACAACAAATGTCGATACGTGTTTTGTTTTTGGTCCTTGCTCGTGGCAAAAGGCATATTCAAAGAGGTGTTTGTGTCTTTCTTGATGGTGGGGCACACCCACGACGATATTGACGCCTCATTTGGCCGTTGGAGCATGAAGTTGCATGAAGAGGATTTTCCCACCATACCACTTCTCATGAAATCATACATGGATTTGGACAATGTGCCGGTGATCCCGCACATGATTGAAGAAATACCAAATTTCAAGGCCTTCATCAAGCCATACATGTTGAAGGGAGTGGACCGTCTTGTGGGACATACCAAAGCACAACAATTTCGCTTCTATATGAGGGACGATGGTGTCCCCGCCATGCAGTTCAAGCTGTTGTGCACATCTCCAAATTGGGGCCCGGAGGATGGTATACTCGTGTGGCGTCAAGACGGGGATGGGAAATGTTTGCTCCCGGATGGGGAACCAAAGCCTTGCAAATCCGATCCCATGAGGAATGGGCCGGAAATCATAAAGGGCATATCCGGATTCATTGAATATTGGAAAGAGTTGTGTGAAGAAGACATCACCAGACGTGTTAGGGATACTCATGAGCCGTTGATCACGTATTGGGATCGCATACGCTCAGCCTTGATGACCGTTGGTGTTGACACCCGTACGACTTTGACACAAGGATTTTGGCCACAAAGTCGTTTGACAGTTGTGGAGTCCGATGCTATGTTCTTTAGCAATGGAGACGTCCGTGAAGAGTTTGCAATGGACGAGCATTACGTTGGCCCTGCGCGCAATCGTCCGGCTCCGTCGTTTCGTGTGGGTGTTGATTGCCACGAAGGTTATATGGTCCTCGTACGAGCAGGAGATGAGGAGCACCCCAAACCAATTTGGTTGGTGAAAGCATTGTCTTCACCCAATTTTGTTACAACTAGCCCCCACTTTCGTCAAATTGAAGTGGAATATTACCGTCCGAGCACCAAAGACCAGAACGTGCTCCGCACCTATTTAGGTTGGGACACCAAAAAGGGTTTCAAGTGGACAGTTGACTCCGCGTACGCACCGGTTTGGATAAACACGGATACCATCCTTTGTGCTTGGAAGCCGCGCAAGGGTTCCAAATCGGAAACAATGACCATCCCCCAAAAACATATAGATTTTGCCAAAGACAACTTGGTACGTATTGCAGCTGCAGAAAATGATGCCGATAATGGATATGAAGCGGAAGATGGAGATGGGGAAACATAACGTAGGTTGGATGCCATGTGGAAAATAAGGGCACTTTGTAGAATTGGTTTTATTGCGGCTACATTCAAATTTATACATACGTTTGGGATGTGCCAACCAATTCCATAAGACCCTTATATACGGGATGCGCACCTTAAACTTTATAAGGAAATAAAAATATTTGTTTTTGGGATTCGATTGTTATTTTCCACTTATAGTTCATATTTTGATTATGATTTAAAGAATTGCTATTTTTAGTGATGTGCATATTCTTTGCGTGCAAAGTTGCAAACCATCATGTTCCCGATGTTCCCGATGTTCCCAATGTTCCGCATGCTCACAATATTGGCATCCCAAACTATGGGCATATTTTATTTTGAGACTTTCAAAAGTCTCCAATTAACGAATATAGTGTTTCCAGCTTACTCACGTCTATACTGAAATACATGAGGGTTAAAACAAAAAACTTGTTCAGTGGATTATTCTGCCTGCATTGTGCACTTATGGATGCTGGAGCTGGTGCTCATTTCATGGAAGGCATTAGAGTAAGGAACATCTTGAAATGAGATACGTAGAAACACATGTCCACCGCGTTACTTATACATAATCCATACATACCATAGCCACCCGGTCCGCTGGTTCGAAAGCCAGTGAATAGGAAGTCCTTGGCGGTCACATTTAATCGCAGTTTGCAGGGAAAGCCATTCACACTCGGCGCAGTCGCAGAGAGGTCGGCCACACAGAACTCTTGCAGAGGATCAGGGTCGGAGGCATGGACCTGCACCAATATCATTTTATCATGAGCAAACAGCAGGCATTGGAGTGCCAACAGCATCAGCATCCAACTACTACTCTGAGCTGCCATAGCTGCAGATCGTTGGTTGCCAAAGATTTATTGGAATACCAAAGTCGAGGAGTTGATCTGAGTGATTAAGTTAGATCCTCCAAATCTGAATGAGCTAGCTGCAGCTGATGATATGTCTTGGAGAATAAGGATAATCAAGTGCATTGACGTAATTGTTGAATGCAGCAGAAAAGTGATGAGTTTTGCTACTTGGATGGATTGAACGGGTACTACAACGGGGGTATATAGCTCACAGATCATTAACTGAACTCTCTAGTCATCATCATGTGTGCATGAATTTCCCTCGTGGTGTTCTTGAAGATGGCGAGCTTCCAGGGAAAGCTTCCTGCTCACTTGCGTACCCGAAGTCAGAAACCGAAATTTCCAATCAACCGATCGCAAACAAATTAAAGACTAGCAGAATTACACGTGCGGAGTGTGTGATAGCTCCACGTGACTGACCCTGAGTGCCTGATTGCGATGAGAAACAGCGCCAAAGTGAGGTGTAAAGGTTAGCTGCAAGCACTAGAACTAAATCCTTCAATATACAGTATGCGAATCCACTTGAAAATTCAGCTTGTGACGAGTTTATCATCGCAGCTGTAACATACAGGCTCTCTGGAGAAGTTCCAAGAGCCTTTACATGACAGACAATTTAGATCCAGCACCCGTTTTGCCGAATTTAGCTGAAATAAGGGTTTAGGGTTTAGGGTTTATGTATTAACTGATTAATTCATTCTCCTGATCTGCAGGCTTCATCTGATAGGCCATAACTGTGAGGATAATCTACCCGTGCAATGTCACCAACACTAAATGTAAACCTAACATTATTTGTCATCCTTGTAAAAAACATTTGGGCATTGTAGATTTACAATGTTGTAGTTACTAATTGATTTTTCATCCAAATTACAATCATCCATGACAATATTTCATTACGTAAATGTTGGGATGCAGAATATACCAAATTTTGTTTCAACCATTGGCATGGATTTCATCCAAATTTCAATAATCCATTACCAATATTTGTAAACTTTAATCATAAGAATGTTCATTAGAAAAGTCACCACAGTGACATAAAATACCATATGACACTAAATACAATATTTAGTGCAGATTATGACAAAGGTAGGCATACCCAAACCAACACTAAACTTAAAACCAACAATAATATTCTCCAATATCTATGTGATTTTATCCATGTTCTTGTGTTTGTAACTATCTCAAAATGCCGAAAAAGTCCCAAATTAATGAATATAGTGTTATATGTACCATTGTCATAAACTTGTATTCTAAACGACTTAAGGTGGATGCGTCCGATTCCGTATTCTAAATGACTTAAGGTGACCCCCTATTTAGAACACCTACTTCTCTACCAAAGTGGACAACTACGTATTTCAACATGAACATTAATTTCCTGTTTTAAAGACTTTAAAACACACCTCTTTGATTGAAGGAGATAAGAAAGTCAACGATCAACATTGTCCACTTTGAAAGGGGCCTATGTGACTAGGAAGGGTTAGATGAGGCCTATCTATAGAAATTAGATATTATGTGTTAATTCATGCGATCTTAGTATAGTTGTGTTCATAACATTATTGCTAATTTAAATAAATTATTGTTGGGTTAAGTAAGGAACTGAAATGCTCAAAGTGTCCACAACATGCACTTCTACCTTACCTCTTATAATAAGAATTGTTAATAATTCTCAACCCTTTTAGGAATTTACAATATAGGATTGTATACATTGTTGTCTTGCATAACTTCTCTCTAAAGGAGGTTGTAGGGTAACATGAGTACACGCACAAGGGTATTCTAACTTTTGTAGCAACATAAGTGTAACATTGAGATTATTCTTTCATCGCTTCTTTCTATTGAAAGTTACGGAAGTGAAGGCAAGCATTGGGACTCTTCATCAACATATTCCTGAAGGAGTTCTTACATAATTCTGACATTGTGTTTATTATATTGCTCTGGGATCAGAATCTCACATCAAGATCCCTGACACTTACCGTTCACTTCAGTAATTTCCTACAGGAAGAATAGTCCCCATTTATACATATTGCAAACAAAGTTAGCGTACCCTTGTGGCCTATTGGACAAAATCACAAATTATTTCTAGGACTTTGATCATGGAGGAAGCTATGAGCAATCTTTTGAGTTTATGAACTCATCAAAGTAACTGTGCAATCTCCGTGATTTCCGATACAATTTCCTGTGTGTTGTGTGGTAGCTGTGACATGGATCAATTGGGTTTTGAGATCACGTGGATTCAAAGGCTCAAAGTGTAAAAGCACATGTAAGGTAGAAATACTATAACCGGTTAACTATCCTCTAGCCGTGCACTAAGACCGTCATAATGGTGAAGTGCCATTTCTGAAACGGATCATGGCTCGGCAGCAACTTCAATGCGTGTACACTTAGTGTAGCCAATGGGAGTCAAGTGTTAATGTACTCATAAGGTAACCGATTGAAGCGATGTTCTGTATGGAAATGCGGATTACCGTGTTCGGTGTAGGGAGAATCTAGTGAACGAGTAGGGGGTTTGACAACTTTCCACTTTGAAAAATTGTAGCATTTTTTGTATAGGGCAAAAAAATATGAACCAACTTGCATTCTTCATGAATCCTTCTCGTCTATCTTGGAAAATTATCTCCTGATTGTCAGACTGGATCTTCAATGCGAATCAGTGCCTTATTTTCACGGGTTATGGTATTTCTACCTTATCTAGGGGTTCATTTGCACGTTCCGGTTAAGACTTCGGTTAGAGTAAGTAACTACTCAAATTAGTTATATTGCACGCCCAACCCACACTGACCAGTAAAGAGAATTAAGCTAATATATGAGGTTGCTAACCTAGTAGTATATGAAGGCTAATCAATCTCATGCCTGCACCACCCCGGGTACGCAACTCATGTATTATATGGCCTTGACTATAATCACTTATAATGCATTTTCGTCCAATCTTGAGTGATAATTTGTTTTAAAGTAGGCCCTTCTAACAAGGATTCCAAAAATGTAATTATATATAGGAAATGAATATTCATTGAAGCACATAATTGTATTACAAACCTAATTATATGAGTTTTTAAAATTCAAGTGCCATAGGCCAAACTACCCAACTTTTTGGCCTTTTAAGTAAAATTTAAGATTTTTTAAATATAAATAAAACATTGCCAATGACTTTTAATTTTAATTGGAGGCAACTATTTGTGTGGATCTTTTGAATTATGCATAGGCATAGGTTTAAAAAAGAAGTGCTTAAATTCTTTACATATGTTGTGGTTTTTTTTAACAATAAATATGCAACCCAAATTTTTCTACATCTCATTTTGTATAATTTGGTCTTCACCCAACTTTTTGGTCCTTTAATTTTTGTATAATTTGATATACTTTTTACGAAAGTTGTCCTCTAAGCCGTTTTAATGATGATGCCCCTTATGTACAATATGGGAGTTGCGAACCTGGGAAACCACCTAGTTAAAATTAAGGTTTAAATAAAAGTTATCAAACTACAAGTTAGCTAGCTTTTTGGACCTTGTTTTCATGAAGAACTCTTTACTCATCCATACCCCTACTGCTAAATTTTTTTATAAAAAATTCTTGCCTCACATTTTCCCACCTTGTTGCAACTCTTGCTAGCGCCCCTTAACTTATTTTCACTGCTTCGCAACTCTAGCAAGTGTCACGAGTGCTAACCTGCACATCCCACACATGTGCATGGTTAGCTCCCCATACCTTGGACCTCCAAGCTCATAAACCAACGCTCCTATACATGCATTCGGGACTCTCCCCTTAGTAGGTAGCCAAATGATTAGTTGTGGACTTCCATCCATGGAAGTCCACTCTTGAGTTGATCATTGCGTTGCCGGAGCAACAATACAACAACCTGAGGCAACTATGCCCCCACGTTGGGCCAACGCCCGTGGAGGCCGTGCCGTTTTGCTTCAGGTGGGGTCGGTCGGCAACACCGCCTCACCTATATAAGCCTTTATCAAGTAACATTTTGTCTCTCTCCTAAGAGTTGGGGCCAAGTAGACATTTTTCCTTAGCCGTTGGGGTTGGAGTTCCCCAGCAGCTTCAAACCTGGGTGCAAGCATAGTAAAGTGGACCAAAAAAATGCTCCGGTATATGACAGCCATGATTTTCTTGGTCAAACGCCTATAAGTAGTAGCAAAATGTTGTTTAAAATAGATTATTTTTCATGATGACCTCTATTGTTAAGTTAGGTACTCAAATATAGAATATCAATATGAGATCTTTAAAACCTATCATCAAAAGTGACGCTTAAAAGCAACTGACTAAATATAGTTTTAATCGTAACTTTCATGACCTCAAATATTTTGAACTTGGAATTTCTTTTCATATACCTTGAATTCATTATAAACTTGAGGTCATCGTAATTTTTTTTTCACAAATTCATCAATTTAATGTAATGTAATTGTATTCTAAACACGTTTTTGACAATTATCTTTTCAATGACACCCACTTGCACCACCACTTGCACCGTCTTCTAAAATACATATACGTTGTTTGAAATTGTTTTTTGTGAACATAAATTGCTTGGCTTTGTAGATTCATATGTTTTCTAAATGTTTATGAATTTTTATTACATAAAATTCAAAGTTAGTATATTGTTTTGGATCACTTTCACTTAAACCTGAGCAAGGATCAAGAGTTGTCCACTTTACCGTGCTTGCACCCACCTCCATAACTTTGTTGTGTGATCTTTAATTCTGTCAAGCGACCACTCCATTGACATCTACTCTTTGCATAGATGCCGATATACTCCTCACTTGTCCATTTGGGCAAGTATTGAGGGAGTTATGGCTGTTCTAACCTTGGCAATCTTGCGCGCCACTCCCAGGTTATTGTTGTTTCATGGCGTTGTCCCTAGGCAGAGCCCCACTCAAATTGCCATATCTCTTAGCTCACACCTCTGATTGGGGAGTTCTTGAGCATTCTAGAATCCTTAAGCTACTCAATGCTCATGGCCTTACCCTCGTGACTCCTAATCTCCATGGGTGGGAGGCGTTTTCAATGCCCGGAGCCCTCACCCACACTAGGACCACTTGGGCCCTCTCACCTATGGCACCACAAGTCTCGGGTGTGACTCCGGGGTCCCCCTTGTGTCCATAGTGTTGTGGGCACTTCTCATGGAGAGGTGTGCAACACACCTTTTCTATGTTATGCTACGAGGTTGACCACACTATTTCTTACATCATTCTAAATTAACATACATTTGAAATCATAATTGATATTTTATTGATAAAATAATATCATAATAATATAATGTTCAATGTTCAAAATTTAGATGAATAATATCATTTAGTTTTAGTTTAATTATATGGTGAAACACAAATGGTGTGGGCGACAAATTATAATGTATCATAATTAGTGTCATGTTCAAAACTTGCCAATGGGCAAGTTGGAAAAAACTTTGATTAGTCGACCTTAATTCCTCTCTTAAATTGGCCCACCTTTAGTGAGGTGTAACTGGGATGTGTGGATGTGTGATTGGTTAGCTAGCATACTAGGGTCCAGCTGCACCACTTAGTTAACATAATCAACTAACTTAGAAGTTAGTGAAGATTAGCTAACCAAAATTTTAGCTAACTAAAATCATGGCTGCAACACCTAGTTAGGAGAAATAGCTAATAAACGAGTTAATGTGATTCAACTAACTATGAGTATACTAGCTAATCGAGTGCACACCCGCACATCAGAATCCTAATCACTACTAACCAAAGGTTGACCAATTTAAGAGAGGAGTTAAGGTTGACCGACCAAAGTTTTGCTCAAGTTGCCCAAGTTTTGAACATGATGACATTAATTATGAAACATTGTAATTCTGTGGCCCACACCATTTTCATTTCAAATGATTAAATATATATACTATAATTAGAAAATAATAAAAATAATAAAAATAAAATTGAACAATGAAAATGATATATTATATTATATTATATTATATTGTAAATTTGAAATGTATGCTAATTTAGGTTGATGTAAGAAATAGCGTGGTCCATCTCATAGTGGAATGGAGAAGAGATGGTTAAATTGAGAGGCGGGCATACAAGAAAAAACTTGGACTAATCATCTGTAAAAAGTTGGCGAACATGGATTGCAAACATTTGAAGTTGTTGTGTTGTTGTTTTTGTTGTCATCGTTTGATGTTTTGTCCCCACAAGTGCACATTCCCTATTGCTTTTGGACAAGTGCTTTGTCCAAATATCTTGAATGTTAGATGTTAGTTCGCAATAGGGGCATGGGTGAGTTAAGATTTCTTCACAAAAGAAAAATCCCAAAAGTTAGCTAGCTTCTAGTTTGATAATTTTACTTAAACCTTAATATTAACTAGGTAGTGTGGCCGTGAAATAGATCAGCTCTCATAGGTTGGCTACCTCATATGTTACCTATTCTCTTAACCTGGAAGTGCGAGCACAATATAACTAATTTGAGTCGTCACTTACTCTAACCGTAGCCTTAACTGGGAAGTGCGGGTGGACCCTTAGAGTGAGAAGATAGCCATTAGTTAATTTTGTAAGTTTCTCTCCCACTTCTCTCGAATAGCAAGTTTCACAAGGATTACAAAGGGCGGTTCGATTCCTGGCTGTTGTGAGCCCAAATTGATGTTCACATGTATTGTTAACACTTGTAAAATATTACAAGTAGTGTTTTGTTGATTTATGATTATTCACAAAAATATAAAAAGAATGAAGCTTGAAGAAAGCTAAGTTTAAAGCATTAGGCTTGTGTGGAGTGGATTTAAGTAGTATGAGGACATACCTTGGTAAAGTGTGGTAGGTAGAAAGCCAAGGTTAGTTAAATGTTTGAATTAGGATCTTTGTTGATCAATTGAGGGAGGAAGGCTTAGGAGATAAGATGAGAGCCTACAAAGTAGGAGGAGAGTTCGAGGGCTTATCGTGAGCCTTGTGGATGGGATGAGTCCCTACTTAGAAGGAGAAGGTTAAGGGGTTGTGATTGGAGGCTCTAATCCTCTCACCCTATCCTTACCTCATGCCCTCTCTCCCTCTCAACTCACTATATAATCCCTCATTCTTCCCTCACTCATCCTCTCTTTCCTTCGTGCTCCTTAAGCACCCCACGGGTTATAAGTGTGGGTGTGTGGGAAGCAAGATAGGAGCACATGTGTGTGCTTAGTTTTTAGGAGAAGAGCCAAGGCTATTTAGTCTTGAAGAGGGATTGACCTCTTGTTAGAAGTAGATTGGGTTTAAGGAATTCGGAGTTTGATTGTAAACTTCAACTTGTTGCATTGAGATTCATATTGAAGTGAGAGAGTTCAAACTTGTTTAAACTTGTGGCATTTAGAGTGACTAGATTGTACTAGGTGCATTACTTGTAGTGTTTTATTAGTTATGAACTTGAGCAGAACTTTATAGTGAGAGATTTGTCAATTATGGATGATCAGAGTGTTCAATGGGTATGAAAATTTGAGGGATTGTTTATTATAAAGTATGGGAGTTGTGGTAAAAATTTGAGAGCTTCAGTCATTGGGATGAAAGAGTTATTAAAAGTTGAAGGGGAGGGTGTCTAGGAACAAAGCAGCAAGGTTTGAAAATATGTATCTCTTAGAGGGTTATAGATATGGATACCAAAATTTGACACTACCTTCTGAACTTATATATCTATCTTGTATCAAAATTTTAGATTGATTGGACGAAGGAGTTGGAAGTTATTAGAGTTTTAATGACCGGATGCTTTATCACAACATTCATACTAAGTAGTTAGAGTTAGAATTTCATGCATAACTTTTGCATATGAACTCTGTTTGTGCCAAAATTTGGTGTGGAGATTTTTGATAAGGTACTTAACAAGTGTACCAAATTTCACTTGAAGAACATAAGTTGGGTGGGAGTTATACTATTCTGAAGTTTAGTAGGAAGACATTGATAGAGATTTACATCAAGAAGAACTTAGAGAAGGAAGGGCAAGGATAAGTATATAAGTATTTTTTAATACTTGTATTTAAAGCCTATGTACTCATGGAATCCACAAGCGAAGTGTCATGTACCAATACGGAATCAACCACGATGACATGTGATAGCACGGAATCAATAAGCGAGAACTCATGTAGTAGTGTGGAGTCGACGGCAAGGACTCGATTCACAAGAGGGATATCTTTGAAGGCATGCGTGGCCAAAGCGGCCGGGTGGACATTAGAAAAGGCTAAGGATATAACATTGCCCGACATTAAGGAATGTAAAATTACATAGTGTGGTGTTAATCAAGTTCCAAGGGTAGATTGGAATTATATATTGGGTTACAAAGAGAGAAGTCTCTACATGTCATTATAAACTTTTCCACTCGGGCTAGGACGAAATCGAAGGGTGGAGGATTTTTGGTGACAGCTGTGAAATCTCCTCTCTACTTGACAAAAACTTGCTAGGTGGTCAACTGCCTCCTGTGCTTTGGCGTTGGCATGTCGGCCTTCTGTCTCAAAAAAAAAACAAAAAACAAGGATTACAAAGGATTGGTTTCAATTGTGGGTTCGTCCAAAACTTGGGGTTCTCAATTTGGAAGTCAAGTCTAATGTTCTATGCATGTATACTACCCCCCAGTAGACCACAAGTTTTTGAGAGTTACCACTAGGATTCCACACGACTGATCAGTGATTGAAAGAAAAGCCCAAATGCTCATCTCTTTACCTACTTTTGGTTCAAGCTACAACTCTCTCCGGACTTTCTCATGATGCCTGGGGAAGTTACTCCTTTGACATTTGAGGCTCTTGGGCAACCTCAAACCCTTGGATAAGAGTGGCCTCCGGAGAACTCCAACTTGAGGCATTTTAAAAATTGTTTTTCCATCTTGTCTGCCATACCAACCGTTGCCTCAAATAACTTGTCTTGGGTTGAAATTCTTGACCGACTGGTGCACTTCCACACCGTAGTCTAAACCAGCCCTAAGTACAAAGTCCCATGTAATGTATGAGGTAACCTGAATATTTTATTTGAAATGAAAGTAGTATTTGACATGAAATGAAGTGAAGGATGAAGAGGTTTAGATATACAAAGCAAGTAGTTTTGGATATTGAATTTGAGGGGGATTGCTATTATGTGAGCCTAGAGCGGTGAGCGGTGAGCAGTGAGCACAAATAAATGAGCAATTTTGAAATATTTTTCCGTGAAAAATGAATATACCATGGCCTATGGCCGTGAATTTTGACACATTCCTTAAGATAAAACCTATAACCGTGGGGTGACCCTCAGGGCATTTGTAGATCATTCTTATCCATCTCAGCGATTGGACTATGTTGATCCCTTGTTAGAGATGTTACAAAATATACGGATCTTGAAATGTTAGATAGTTTGGATACTCAAAACATTTAGAGAAATAATAAACATATATTAGGTGATACAATTGAATAGAAAAAATATGTAGAACACATATAGTGTACGTATATGAAAATCAAATCAAAGCCAAATCACATCCAAGTTTGACCAACTCTAATCCAAATCAAATCCAAATAAAAACAAATGCAAGTCATAAAACTAGCTATAGGTGCTAGAGATAATGTCTTCGTCTTCAGAACTACCTTCGTTGTCCGAGGATATGCAAACCACATTCAATATGAATGATGCACAAACTATGCATGTTGGAAATCCATATTCAATAACGATGTTGATGCAACAACAACAAGGAAGATTCAATAAAATTAAGATAATCACACATATAGAATTCCAAAGAGGAAGTAAGAGAATTAATATACATTATCAATTAAATTCAAGAATGTGCAAAGTTTAACAACATGAATCATTGAGCACTAAGAAGATCATATAAAAAACAAGAAAATCATATTGGTGGACTTGTCAAAGTACCCTACCCCGGAGTTCTCTAACGACTTTCCAAAGCGCAGATTCGGGAAGAACATCAGGCGGAATCCAAAGGCACCTTCAACAAAGCACGCCAATTCCTGTGCATCTGCTCTTACTATCATTGGGCAGATTCTGAAGGTTTCTATGGTACCAAATCCTGCCCTGGGTTGCATCATCACCTTTGAGTCCCGGAATGGTCTCAAAATTTTGCAATACTTACTTACGATTGGCCAGTTTCCCAGTTGTTCATGCCCCTTCTTCAAAGATATGTCGGGCAAAGCATTGGAAAAGCGTGGGCAATGGACAAATTATAAGCATTTGTACTACATATTTCACGTAGTTTGTGGACTGGATAGTGAGATAGATGTTTTTATGCACGCTCCTAGTTTCAGCTTCAACGAAATTAAGCGTGTTATTCAGATGGTGCTACTAAAGCAACCAGCAACCTAGAGATGCAATTGAACCCGAGGGTTACATTGTACAATTCTTTTTTTTGATTGAATGGAAAAGTGGTGAGACTAAAAGAGCCACCACGACGTTGTTGTTGTACATTTTTTACTACTCATTGAATCATCATTGACATTGAAAATTTCAAAGCTGTGTACATTTTTGTTCACATTTTGTTGCCATCCTACAGTAATAGTGGTCAAAAGTGCGTGAAAAATTTCATTCCCACGGTCATAGGAGTACCCTTATTCAACGGTAATAGGTCCAAATAATTACTAAATTTGGGGGAAAACACTTTTTTATTTTTATTTTTGGTAAACTCCCAATAAATGTTGATTACTTTATTTTTTTCTGCTCTATGCTCTCCATTCACTGCTCTAGGCTCACTGCTCACCGCTCTAGGCATGCAAACTAGCTTCGTCCTGAATTTGAGAATTTGTGTCATCTTAAGAGAATCTTGAGAAGCTAGACGAAGCCGCTGTTGATCTGAAAGCCTTGACTATTAATCTTTGGTACACGAGACACATATGATAAGGCAAGCTCTTATTAAGCTGCCCATTGAGTAATCCTAGGCCCCGGGCTGGCAACTCTCCATTTTAGAACTGTTGTTTCAAACTCATTTCTATACTTCTAATGGATTGGTGATTTTTACTTTCACAAAGAAGACTGTTTCTTCTAAGAACATGTTTTCTTCTGAGAAACATGTTTTCTTCTGAGAAACATGTTTTCTTCTGAGAAACATGTTTTCTTCTTCTGAGAAACATGCTTGGAAAGTCTTCTTTCAAGTGAAGAAAGCATGTTTCTCAGAAGAATGCATGTTTCTCAGAAGAAGCATGTTTCTCTGAGAAACATGCTTGGAAAGAGGGCATTCGGAGGAATCCATTGATACGATTCATGTTTGCATTAAGTCCAAAAAGGTATGCACTTTCAAATGTCATTTTTAGAAGCAAGTAGAAACAATATGATTATACCCACTGTTCAGACCCACTAGATATTCACTTCTAAGAAAATTTATAAAATTCCTTAGAAGTTTTAGTCTTGAAAATAAAAGTAGCTCTCAAATAATGCTTATGTTTAGGAATGGTTTAGCAACTCCAAAACAAGTTCTAAAGATGGTGATCCCTAGCAAGTGTTACATAATACAGATAGTTGCCACCCCGGGCATTTTTTATGCTATTTTGGAACTCTTGACTTAATCTTAATTAAGTGCATGATGAGCCTTTGTCTTTTTATGAATGGAGGGATGTATTGAAGCTGATGATGTATTGGGTATTAGTTTTTTTGAGGATGGGTATCAATGTATAATGGGGCACCTCAATATTCGAGGCTTGCAAGCCGAGCCTATTGAGGGACGCCATTATATATCACCAAACCCAACCTTGAAGAGCCAATACTGTACATAATTAGTGGTAGGGTTGTATTGAGCCAATGACGGCTTGCCACATCCTTCCAATTTATCGTCACGCCATCGTCTATACTAAATAGGATGTTTAGTGTTTGATTATATTTAATGTTGCTACCACCCTACCCTGCTCAACACTAATTTTCAATTTGTTGACAATTAGTGTTAGAAGATATGTTGGAATTCTCCTTTTATCATTGTTATTTTATTTTTTGATATCCTTACTAACACTAAATTCAAACATGTAACTTCCACAAATTACCATAGTTAATATTTAGTGTTTGAGTTTACATTTAATATTACTTACTTTCATAGGGTTATTGATATTTAGTGTATGCATTCATATTTAGTGTATCAAACACTAAATATCCTATTTAGTGTAGTGATTATCGTTATATAATCGGTCTCTTCAGAGCCACAGAGAGAGTGCCAGGGTCCCGGGATACAACCCCGGCCCAGCCGATTATGACTTGATATTGGTCTGTCAGCAAAGCGACACAGATGATGATGATGATCATCTGACAGACCAATGAATCATCTTCTATGTCCCTCCGAAGTTCATGAACAGCAAGCAATGTTCATGTAACTAACTTAGATGAGGCTGATCATCATGATATCAGGATACTTATCCTCAGACTGGTTTTATTAATGGTTATAATGGAATTAACTGCTTCTGTATACTGATGCTGCTGGCAGTGAGGTTGTCAGAATTAATATTATATGTAAAGATCACAAGAAACTGAAACTGAATCAGTTCATTATTGGGTAAAGTTCACAGTTTTGCTTCAATGAATGTCTCCAGAGTTTTAATATAGCTGGCAGTATTCAATTCATGTGCGAAATATCCATACTAAAAGCTTAAATGATATGCAAGTCACAGTTAATTAATGCAATGATTGCTGAAACTGGTTCTCATGAAGTGATGCAAAACGATCTTGAAGCGAACAGATTAGGGTTTACTTCAACAGCATGGACGTACGTGGTGGATGCTTTAAGTTAGTATGCCTCTGGTACATAAGTTAGTGCATAATAGAAATTAAACAGATCTGGGGGACTATTAAAAGGGACAATGCATAAACGATCATCTTGAGATTCTTGCTGCATCTATCAGAATTTTCTATTAATTTCTACGTCACAAGAACAAACTCTTATTGACTGATTGAAGCTTGAATTCTTTAAAAGCTGGTGAAGAGTTACGAATTGGGGTACGCACCCACGCAGATTACCAGTCAGTGACTACATACTTCTGTCGGTTGGCCTGTTCTGTTGAGTTTTGTAGACTTTGAACGGATGCCGTTGGCCTCCAAACTTCAGGTGACCTAAATTTCGCCTCCCAGAATTTGATTGCAACTGATGAACTGGTGCAGAAATGAGCCCATTAATAAACAATACTCCGATATTGTGTAAGAGGAGAAGCTACTTCTAACGGTGAGTTTACACAGCTTTTATCGAAACTGAATTATTTAGTTTTGAGGATGCAGTGTATTACAACTACTACAAGTTTAGAACTACATAAAAAACGAAAATTGTTAAAATATGGGGATTGCTCTGACATTATTCAGGCACTGTGAAGGCAGTAGGCTCACATTATCATTGTTCACATCTAAAATTTAGATTGATCCTAATGTTTTCCTAGGTGCAGAGAATCTGTGATCACCGGATTTCATTACTCAATGAACACTACCAATGAGCAAACATAATGCCTTAAAAGAAATAATCATAGCGTTCTCGGAGAAGCTTGAATGTTGTAACAGATTATGCTTGGGCTTGAATTTAATACACTCCCTTGTGACATATAACAACAGAAAGCATTCATATTTCGTATGCAACAGAAAATCTGAAATGAATAGTTTTTGTACGTAAATCACATAATTCATAATTCATAATCCACAAATCATGTCACCAATCACGGTATTTACGGAAATATTGTATTATAAAGTCACACTAATTGTACTTCCAAACGATAGTTAGCGCAATACAATTCTTGTGGACAAAATACAGATTCGCATTGTTAAACAGCATTGCTAACACTTCAAGTATCACGTCGCACGACCACTGTCCTCAACCACTGGGGACTAGTATTTCACTGAAGTTCCCAGTCTTCCATGTTTAAAAGTACAATATTTACAAAAAATCTGTGGAGAGTCACCAAGCATTCTTAGAATTTAATCTACACCCTGAAAAATTCCATATTGTTCGCTTAATAATGTCAAGATTGTCAATAACATCTACAAAACACTGATACACGGGTCATATTCACTAGGGATAACCCATAAGTTTGCAATGACCACTTCGGATGATGCATATCAAGGAAACAAAACTCCAGATTCATGAGTTCCCAACTTCCACCGGCATAAACTTAGATCATAGTGTCAAACTTAAATTGTTGGTAGAAATGTTTTGACCATGAGGATTTTGGGATACACCAAGACAACAAGTTGGTTCAATACATTAACAAGTGCATACTCGTAACATGAAACACAAGAAAGAGACATCATGAACAATTGATCGTCACAGAGGTTGCATTTCACAAATAGATGTGCACACGAAATGTCATATCAATTATCATGCCCCAGTGGGATATAGATTACACAAACTTTCCTATAGCCTATCGAGATCTACAAAATCTAAATCCCTGCTTAAGTCCTCTCCATTGCATGAATGGTCAGAGGCACTGTCTGATTCGTCACTTGATTCCTCCGCCCATCCATGAGCTTGTGTTGGGGCAGAAGGACCATGATCTAGGCCTCCTCCGTGAAATGTGGGAACAAGTTCATCTGCTACCACAGTGCCATTAGCCATAGCTTGTGTGTACGTATATTGTATGTTAATGTGAGATTCTGCTTGGACTCCTGCCGCAAAAGCATTTGGACCCAACTGTGGTTCCTCCTCATCTGCCATGCACCTCACTCCTCGCGGTTCTTTGTCAAGAACAATTTTCCAGCCTCTATGAGTTGCATCATCACTGAAAAACACTTGTTTCACTGTTGCGGGAAAGACATAAGGCTCACGATTTACCGGCTGCAATCGTTCAAAGTTGGCCATTAAGTACCCATATTCGTCATGCCTTAGTGTCTCGTGGCCAACACTATTGGGTTGCACCCAACGTGCCTTCAACAACAAGATGTGTATGTCCGGACGAAGCTAGTTTGCGTGCCTAAAGCGGTGAGCAGTGAGCCTAGAGTAGTAAATGGAGAGCAGAGAGCAGAAAAAAAGAATAAAATAATCAACATTTATTGGGATTTTACCAAAAATAGAAATAAGAATATTTTCCCCCAAATTTAGTAATTATTTGGACCTATTACCGTTGAATAAGGGTGCTCCTATGACCGTGGGAATGAAATTTTTCATGCACTTTTGACCACTATTACTGTAGGATGGCAGCAAAATGTGAACAAAAATGTACATACATTTGAAATTTTCAATGTCAATGATGATTCAATGAGTAGTAAAAAATGTACAACAACAACGTCGTGGTGGCTCTTTTAGTCTCACCACTTTTCCATTCAATCAAAAAAAATTGTACAAATGTAACCCTCGGGTTCAATTGCATCTCTAAGTTGCTGGTTGCTTTAGTAGCACCATCTGAATAACACGCTTAATTTCGTTGAAGCTGAAACTAGAAGCGTGCATAAAAACATCTATCTCACTATCCAATCCACAAACTACGTGAAATATGTAGTACAAATGCTTACAATTTGTCCATTGCCCACGCTTTCCCAAGGCTTTGCCCGACATATCTTTGAAGAAGGGGCATGAACAACTGGGAAACTGGCCAATCGTAAGTAAGTATTGCGAAATTTTGAGACCATTCCGGGACTCAAAGGTGATGATGCAACCCAAGGCAGGATTTGGTACCATAGAAACCTTCAGAATCTGCCCAATGACAGTAAGAGCAGATGCGCAGGAATTGGCGTGCTTCGTTGAAGGTGCGTTTGGATTCCGCCTGATGTTCTTCCCGAATCTGCGCTTTGGAAAGTCGTTAGAGAACTCCGGGGTAGGGTACTCTGACAGGTCCACCAATGATCCCTCTTTCCTAAACAACTTCCTTGGAGAGAGCTTCAGACGTGGTGCCAATCGAAAACCAGCGTTCTCCAAGTCTAGTATCTCTTTCTGTGTGAGATTGGTGCCAATCTTAACAGGCCAAATTTCTGGAACTGCAGGGTTGGAAACCACCCTCTTACGACGAGTACCCTTCACGCACCTCTCAATGTCGTCGTTGCAGAAGAAAAACTGCATGCGCTCTTGCTTATTCTTCCTATAGTTGTGCATGATGTCGTTGTAAGTTGGTGCAGCTGTATTCTTTCCATCTTGTACAATTCGTGCCACACATTTCTTCTTGGTGATGGCCTGTTGAGCGAAGCAAGCCTTTGCTGACATCTTTGGAAGTCGCGCGATGTGCCATTCATGTTCATTGCATGTTGTTTCTTGTACAACCTTCACATGCTCCACGGCTGGATTTGTGGGAGGTGTCTCTAGTTGAACTGGATTGTCATGCAGGTTTTCAGTTGCTTCTTGTTGTGCGTCACCCTATGAAGTGAGATCATAAAATCTTGCACCTCCTGCTCGCGTTTGTACCCGAGGGCGAGAGATGCTAATCTTATCGGGTCTATGAGAGTCGAACTCCGACCCAAGAGGAAGATCTGGTTTGCGCTTAAGGGAGAGAAATACTTCCTCACCTTGAAGATGAGGCTCCCGAGTGCAAAAACCTTCAGCTCCGGGCATGTTTCGGAGCGCTTGATGAAGCGATTTTGGGTTGCCAGAACGTTGGGTGGTTCGTTGAGCGACTCGCAATAGCAATTCTTCTTTTCCAGGTCCAGTACCCGGTCTCTCACCATTCAAATACTGGTAGTAGGCAACCATTTGCATGAAAGCACGTACGTAATCATCGACAGTTGCCACATACAAGTCATTACCTCGTTTACCGCTATGTTGAAGCCACTTATTGTGTACAGTCTCCGCTAAATTGCATGAAGGCATTTCAGCAAGCTCAGCCTCGGAAAGAGCCTGTGATGTCAAATGAATGGTAATAGAATTTAGAATGAGGTTACAACTTCACAGGAAACTGAAAGCAAAAAGGCCCGGAGCAAAGTGTGAACTTACCAAATCCATAAAACCACCCCATTGGCGATAGCGGAAGTGCCAGAAAGCAAGCCATAGGTCAAGACGAACGACCCCTTCATCAGTCGTTGCCCCGGAGGAAAGCCACCATGACCTGATAGCAAGGTACCGTTCTTCAGCCTCTTCTAACGACTTGGCATTCTTGTATCGCATGCACAATTGACGATGTTGTGGTTGCAGGTCCGCCCGAATGTCAACCTTTGTATGTTTCTCCAATGACTGGGTCCAATAGGACAAACAAGTACGTTCTTGGTCCTCCATAGGAATTGACGCATCACCGCTACCATACACAATACGAATTGCATTCCAATTCGCTTGTGCACTGTCTGCCATGAAGCCCTTGAATTGTACGTTAGAAACGTTGTGTCTAGCAACAACAACATTCAAGTTATTCCAGAAGATGATTTAAGCGGCAACATCTTCCGACTGCATGTCACACACTGCAATGGTCATTACCCAACAATAGGTAGCATCATAAACATGGCAGGCCATGGAAGTCCAGTCCTTCACACGCTTGACATGGTCGAACATGATCCATGCATTCTGTAAATCTCCACCCGGCTGCATTCTTGTCACAAGATCAACTCCACTTCCTGGCCCGACTTCAGACATCTTGAAAACAAAGACCTTGTCGGACTCGGACCCTTGGCCAGGGAATTTGTTCTCTTGGACAAATGCCCAATAGCTAGACCCTCTAAGTTTGGTGATGTTGTCCATGACTCCAAAACGTCGCAAGTACCGAAACGTCGTGACTTGATTCCGAATACTCGGGGAAGACATGTGTTTGAACTTATCAAACACTGGTATAAGCTCATCAAGAGTAAGTTCCTCCTGCGTTGATCCATCCGCAAAAAAAAGCAACTCACCAAGGAAATCCTTGCTCGCTTCAAGGACAATGGCAGAATTAGTTGCTGTTGGAGTTTTCTCTACTTGTTCACCAATTAGGCCCTTTATTTTCTCAGCAACATCCCTGTATTCGCCAATTTTCACAGAATGACAATGGGTTCCAAGGTGCACACATGCACGAGTCATATTTCCATGGCCAAGAACATAATAAATCTTAGCCAAGCACACATCCAAGCATGATGGAGAAACCTTGCAGATTTTACACACAATAGTTGAGCCCTTTGGAGGATTACATCCAACTCCAAAGGTGAACAAGGAGATTCCATCCCATTCGGTTTCGTTAGCTTGGGAGGACCGGTGCACACGAGATAAATAATCACAAGCTGTGTTGGTGCATTGCAAATGACCTAAGCACGAAGACATTCTAAATGTTAAACCCATGTCATTCTTGATATTGGAGGTGATGGTGCGAGTCCAAGCATGGCCATCATGGCGTTTGTCCATGCCATGAAGGAGCTTTGCTTGTGACTGTGATGCATACTTCCCTGGCGGGGGTAACTCAAACATCACGTCGCCATCAAACCTAGGGGGAAGGAATTCCACTCTCTCAGTTTTTATTTTGGTAAAGTCTACCTTAGACAAAATAGACTTCGATCCTTTCCTTGCAGCTAACTTTTTGAGACAATCAACAACGCTCACATAGTCATCAATTCGTGGCGGAATCGGAGGCCTAGAAGTACTTGGACGACTGCCTTGCGATGAATTTGTGTCATACGATGCGTGACATATTACAGTAGGATTGGGGATTGGAATATTGGAAGATGGCAATCTAATGGGGAGCTCATCTTTAGAATCATCACTCAAAAGATGGATGGTACGTTCGCAAGGCTCAATCTTAACCTTTTGGAGCATAGGTGTCTGTAGGGTGCATGTAGATGACACCTTAGGGGTGAGGATCTCAGTGGATGCACCTTGAAGAGGATCTTTCAACCCATACTCGGTACGTCACCGACTTTAGAATCCAACACTGACCTTGATCATTCATAGAGGACTCCTGACCTATAGTGTAAAGAAGTTCTCCTGAATCAACATCAAATATATCCTCATCAACATACATAGATCCTTGTAAAAATTGAAAACGAAGATGCAAACGAAGAGCACTGACTGTGCACTTTCCATCAGCTCCTACTTGAAAAGAAATAGGAACTCCTTGCCCATCAGCACGAATTAGCACCATAGGAGGATTATGAGAATCAGCCATTGCAATGGAGAAAGGGAAGACACGGACAACATGAAAGTTGTGAGTAGATTTTAAGTCGAAGAGTTCTGCAGGTATATTTTGATGCAAGCGGTTATGCAAAGATTACTGCAAGAAGACATAGAAAACTAGAATTAATAAAGAGGATGATTCAAAGGCGCTTAAATTAGAAAAAAACGCCGAGAGTCATGTATTGATGAAAATGACATATTTTAGAGAAGTTGCCGGCGCGTGTCAGATAAGTGGGTTGCTTGGAACTATGTAAATCCAATAACAAAGGAATTGGCGTTATGAAATAATTATACAATAGAATTGTGATTGAAGTCCAATCCATAGCATCAACATATGGTGGACCAGGTTCAATTATACAAATTTGCCATTGTCAGATAATACATGTTTGAAGAAAGGCTTTTCATCGGAGAACCACAATGAACCAAATGCAAATGTTAGTTTGAATTACTTCTATTTATGATGGATTTCAAATTTACAAGTAGAACAAACTGGTGGCGCTTGTAAGTGTAATAGGAACCCACTATTTTAGTGACGGCTAGAATTAGATTGCTAGGATAGCCTTTCTATTTATGAAATATATGACAATCTAAATAAAACAACCAATCTTGAAAAGTATAGACATTCAATTGAAGTATTCAAATAGTCATAATTTATTTCATACTTGAAATAGAGTGTTGAATGAGCGTGAAGGAGGAGGTAGGAAATATAAAACTTACAGGGTTGTACCCACCAGCTGGCCATGGAGAGCATGAAAATATAGAAAATGCCACCGATCAAGATATGAATAATCATGACCACGAACTATACGAGAACAAGCAAGGCGATGAAGATCTGGACGATTGTGCACAAAGCACGCCCTCAAAGGCTTCAGATGCAGTAAGTCACTCCATCATAGCACTCTCATCTATTTTTTGATCTTTCTACAGGCCTCGAAGTCCCTCTTCTAAAATTGAATGAATCACATAGTCGGAAGGGGGCTTCATCTCCCATCCGCAACATCGAAGAGCACATTAAGAAAATCTCCACAATAAAAATAGATTATTTGGTTATAATATCTCATTATTTGATTTTTCAGCCCCCACAACGAGGGTTCGGCGCCGAACCCTCGTTGGGGCGGGCCCGATGCCATCTTCTTTTGCACACTCGTCTTCCCACCTTGACGTTAGGTTGTACCCCCCACTTGCATGAAAGGGCTCAAATGGGCCCCCAAATGAGGCTTCGGCGCCGAACCCTCGTTGGGGCGGGCCCGATGCCATCTTCTTTTGAACACTCGTCTCTCCACCTTGACGTTAGGTTGTACCCCCCACTTGCATGAAAGGGCTCAAATGGGCCCCCAAATGAGGCTTCGGCGCCGAACCCTCGTTGGGGCGGGCCCGATGCCATCTTCTTTTGAACTCTCGTCTCCCCACCTTGACATTAGGTTGTACCCCCCACTTGCATGAAAGGGCTCAAATGGGCCCCCAAATGAGGCTTCGGCGCCGAAGCCTCGTTGGGGCGGGCCCGATGCCATTTTGTTTTGAACTTTCGTGTCTCCCCTCTCTCCTTTGACGTTAGGTTGCACCCATTAGGTATGGGAGAAGGCTCAATTGAGCCCCAACAATGAGGCTTCGGCGCCGAACCCTCTTTGGGGTAGGCGCGATGTCATTTTGTTTTGATCTTTCGTGTCTCTCCCTTGACGTTAGGTTGCACCTACTAGATTTAGGAGAAGGTTTAATTAAGCCCCACAATGAGGTTTCGGCACCGAACCCTCTTTAAGACGGACCCGATGCCATCCTCTTTCGAACTTTCGTCTCCCTACCTTGACGTTAGGTTGCACGAAAGGGCTCAAATGGGCCCCCTAAATGAGGCTTCGGCGCCGAACACTTATTGGGGCAGGCCCGTTGCCATCTTGTTTCGAGTTATGTTTGGAGTAGTCATGTGCACCTTCATTTCAAATTTCAACTTGTTTACATTAATAATACACCGAATAATACGAGTCATTTTTGCATTCATCTTACAAAGTCTTAAATTTTCAAGTCTTCAACATCTTCAAGGCTTAGAAGCCATGGTAGGAGGGTGCTAAGTACTTGGAAGTTAAGGAACGGTAGAGAGGAATACCTCAAGGATGGGTGACCGAGGGAAGTAGGTTGAAAATACCTTCTTCTTCTTGCGGCTTCGCTCGCGAAGCCGCGGAAGCCGCGGATTTCGGGGATTCCGCGGATTTCGGGGATTGAAAACCGAAAACCGAACCCCTTTGCCTTTGCTCTAAACCCTAAACCTACGCCCTTTTCAGTGAGCATTCGGCGCCGAATGCTCTTTTCATTTGTCATCTTTGCTCCGCTTCCGCGCCTTGTCTAACAAGCATTCGGCACCGAATGCTCCTTTGCTCCGCCTCCGCTCTGTCTGACTGGCCCCATCTGTCCGCCTCTGCACGCCCTGTCCAGCAAGCATTCGGCACCGAATGCTCTTTTGTTTTACAGTTCTGCTCAAGTGTACAATGGCTGGCTCCTCCGCTGTAAGACTCTACACATGTGTATGTCAACCAATTAATCTCCCACGGGTGAACACCCGTGGGAGACTCCCGCATCTGGTTGGAAGTCCCCACGGGTGTTCACCCGTGGGGGACTCTCGCATCCGGTTGGGAGTCCCCACGGGTGTTCACCCATGGGTGAGGGAGTTTAATTGGTTGAAAATGCCCTTTGACCTGTCCAGCTCCAACGCTGAGTGACGTCAGGTTTTCTTAAAATCCTACATTGTTTGTTGGTTTTTTTTCTTCTAAAACTACACATGTGTTTATATTTTGTGCAGGTTGTCACGCATTCACAACTTGAGCATGAAGGCCTTCAATCTGAAGACCAACTTGAAGTTCTTGATATCATTCAGGTGAATTCTTATTATTCTTAACGCCTATGAATGTGGGATAATCTTTGGGCATAAATTTGTTTTTGGGTATCAGTCATTTATCGTACATGGATTTCAATGAAGCATGTGATTTGTCCAAGCTTTTCTTCTCATGATTTGTATTGTCATGAATTACATGTCAGGATTTGTCTCTCTCTGATTCTGAGAATTCTACTTTTCTCAAATGTCCAATTGGTCTGCGAGACTCCAAGGAAGGAGAGCAAGCAAGGAGACTTCACCAAAAGTCTGATTTTGTGAAGGTTCTCGATAGTATGCGCATTCCATTGGGTCGATTCTATGTCCCCCTCTGTAGGATGATTCCTTTTCCAAGAGTCCGACCAATTCAAGAGGTTGATATCGCTACCTTGGAAAAACGCTTTGAGGGGGGTTACATCGACGGTGATCGTGCCATATATATATATCCATTTTTGATGACCATCTATCATCTATGAATGTCACTGAAGAGCGCATAGCTTCTTGGGACCCTCATTGGCGTGATGTCAATGAACGCTTTGAAAATCAACTTCAGTCAAACCCTGACTATGTTGCATTCCGAGGGAAGATGTTTTTTGTGTGGGATGGGAATCACAGGTTCACAGCTTGGTGGCGCCATATTAATGCTCAACATGTCGATGATCTTCTATGGCATTATTCCGTGTTTTGTATTGTTCTCGACCCCAAAGGACGCATTACATTGTTGCTCAATTGCATGCACGATGTCAATTGGTGAGCACATTTCTTTCACTTACATTTTTTCACTTCTACTCTGTTCCATATCTTGTTTAGTTCATTTTGACAACTCTATTTTTTAGGTCTACCCAACACGACCACGTGAAGACTAGTTTAACTGTTAAGTTGCAACGAATTCGATACTATGGTGGACTTCAACTTGACGATTTTAAGGACCTGCTTACCGAGGAGGAGTTCAATACATGTCTCAAAGTGAAGAAGTCGTGTCCTACACTGGTTTCCTCTTACAATTGACGTATTTATCTCTTTTCTTTACCGAGTAAGCCATTCTATTCAATTCATGATCCTTACTATTTTATCTCATAAGGGTATGGTTTTGGTTTAATGAGCCAACCCCGCCACTCACAAGGGCTACTTAGTAAGAACCACGTTACTACTTAATGTATGAGATTATATCCTTTAAAAATACAATTGTAACCTTTGAAACAAAATTTCAGATTGGACAATGATTGTAGCTTGCAATCTTAAGCATGTTGTTTAAAGTATTCGTATGATTTGGAAGAATTAGGAAATGTTGGGTCCAACCACATAGTTGGACAAATTTTGTCATAGATGGTGTCACTTATGACATCTTATTCACCTTCTTTGTGGCCCCCCAAAGGTCTCTTGACACATTCAAGTATAAAAACATGAATTTCTATTCAGTTCATTTTATAATGACTTTTCAAAATCAAGGTGGTACAATTTTTAAGGATTGTCAACATGCCATTTGCCTCATTAAATTTGAATTGCATCCATAATACATTTCTCATCTCTTTCTATTTTCATTTTTCAGCAAGATATATCTCGTGCTGCCGATGATGCGGCCACTGAATATCACAGGACCACACCACCTGAGAACATATCACCCGAGGGAGTTTGGGATGCTATGGCATTGGCTACAGACACTATGGTGAAAGCCATAAAAGCCAAAGATTTTTTAAAATATCTCGCCGTTGCAAACCCCAAGAATGGCGAGGCTTTCTTTGATGAGGTAAATTCATTATTCTCTCTATCATTTTTTCTTTCAATTACATTGCATTCATGGTTTTCTTTATCCGGGTCTTATTAACTTTAGTTTTCTTCTATAAACAGATCAATTCTCATTTCAGCCTCTTTAAGAAAACTGAAATGACAATTGAGAAGTTGCAAAAAGTAGCAACTGCAGCAGTTGAACCACGTTTCAAGGTGCGCTGGCTCCACTGGTGGAACTCCGGCTCCATTCTTCGAGCATCTTTTCGCTTTCCAGTTGCTGATGTCAAAGAGAGTATCTTGGATACTTGGCTCAACCGAGTTACATTCTGGGCTCAGGTACTTCCTCCACTTTTCATATATATACATGGTCGTCATTTTATTTCGCTTTTTACTTTTACCAATGCCACTCTAAATCTAATTTTCTCTTCGTTTGTCCCTACATAGCTCGAGGAAATATTTATTGTGCATTTTGAGGATCTTTGTGGGGGGGCGACCTTTTGGTGAATTGGGAGGCCTCTCCTGGAATATTGAAGCCCTCAGATTATGTTGAGAGGTGGCGTATCATGTTGTGGGAGAAAGCATTCTTATCATTTCTTCATCCAAACATCAAGCCTCCTTTTTTTAAAAGTACCAGGCTTGACAATGTCCCATCAGCAGACCTCGCTATAAAGCGGTTACTTTACAGGTTTGTGTTTTGTTTCATCATTTTTTTGGAATTCTATTCATTCTCAATACTCTACACATTTCTTATATTTTGTATCACATGTGCAATTGCGTCACTTTCATTTTCTTCTATTTTTCTGTTGTAGGTATGTAAAGAGAGAGCTCATGCCTAAGAATGCACTTGGACATAGCAACTGCCCTCCATTCTTTGGAGCATGGATTCAACCATCCTCAGATCTTTGCATCTTCACGCCCGTGCAGTTGAAGAAGTTTTCTACTGCTCATCTCCATGGTGGTGGTTGGTATTTGGAGTGCCATGTGAATTTCACTCCAGATGAAGAAGTGGAACTCCGCAATAGCATTATTTGCACTGCACCTCCACCTCCAGTTCCAGATAGTGAGGATGAGGATGTATTCTTGGACCTCTCACAATCAATCCATGTTGCAACAGAAGATGGTATCTCCTCAAAAAAGAAGCGTTTGAGGAAGGCTGAGAAGGAAAAAGCGGACAAGGATAAGGTAGTTAGGGATGTAGAGGAGCAAGCTGCAGCTGTGGAGAGGGCTGTGGCAGATGCACTTGTCAAAGTGGCTGCTACCAACAGTGTTATTTTGCCTTCTGCTTCAGATATTTCTGCACCTGTTGATGTTTCTGGTTACTCTCACCCTGTGATGGACTCACAGGCTGCAGGATCGAGTTACATGGAGGCTAGTCGAAACATAGTGCACAGTCGCATACAATGTCTGCCTACTTTGTCTAGGTCTTCTACACCACTACATGCTACCTCTTCTGAGTCATTCATTCAGAATGCATCGGTGCATTCCATCATGGATTCTTTGGGAGACCCAAATGGCCCTCCTCCGCTTTGGACCCAGTTACATGACTTCATCTCTCGGGTACTTTCATTAAACCTTGATCTACAATTTCCCCTTCTTCTATTCTGTTGTTTCATTAATATTACATTTTTTTTACTTCTTTTTTTAATTGTGTCATTGATGTTACCATTTATTTTCTAATTCAAATTTTTTTCTTCAGGTTGGAGCAGGGAGGTCCCGTCGTGTATCTAATGACAAATGCAAGCACACTGGGATTGATCTCCTCATTGCAGACATCCCAGAGAACTTGCCAGTGCCCGGGATTTCTGTACCTAGTACAGTCATTCCACCTTGGAATGTTCGACCGGAGAAGTATGTTGATACCATCTTCGAGTTTGCAGAGATTTATCTGCATGACGATGCAGCACTTCTCTTTTTCCATGCAAATGATCGCGATGTTCTTATCGATGTGGAGGAGTGTGCGGAGACTTACAACTTCCACTTAGAGTGTGATTGGTGGGGCATGAATGATCTTCCGTTGGCTTCTCCACGAAATCCATCCACTACGGTAATTGTCATCTTCATCTCTTCTTTTGGTTATCATCTATTCATTTTTTCTTTAATTCTTTTTCCATTTTCTTATTTATACTTTCTATACTAGTGAACATTTTTTTGTGGCAGTGCACCCGTTTCTGGGTTCAATTATTCGTTCGGAGCGGCAATGTCCAATCCAAATTCTCCATTGCCGAGAATTTTGAACACCATGACTACTTCTACAACTTTGTAAGTTTTGACTCACAACTCATGCATGGAAGTGTTCCATGGCGGGGGCCTCGGGAGAAGAATCTGGAATTCATGAAGTCTTTTATTGAGGCTCTCTCCAAAGTTGGAGACATTATATTTGAGTGGAATGCCTCTACATGTTACTTCTTACTTCTTACTATCTTTTTTTGCTACAATTTTTTCATTATCTACTATTGTATTTCATAATCACATATATATATGTTTTGACATTCGATTTCTACGGCAGGTGCTTCTATTCGTGCCTGCCAATCTCTTGGCAGACACATTTTGGCCTTTGAGGAGGACCCGGAGATCTTCAAGGCTCTTTTGGAACCCCTTATCCCCACCTCGATTCGTGCTTCTGTGGTTGAGAAGAGGAAGGTTGTGCGGCGTGGCATGGGAGATCGTGCAAAGAAGAAGTTAAAACTAAACCGCGTTCCTTCTTGTGAGTAAGTTCTTCCCTTACTTATGAATTTGTTATATTTCTTACATTTTATGGTCTCGACTTGGTTTCTTACTCTTTAGTTACTTTGCAGAGCTCCAGCATTATCCTCATCTCTTACTGCATCGATGCCTATGGTGTTTACACCACCAGCCAGCCTATTTCTCCCTTGCTATGCAGCAGACGCGGCGATGGTGATGGCAGCTTCGACATCTCCACCTAAAAGGCAATGCAAACGCTCATACGATATACGTGTTATAACACTATATTCGTTAAATTGAGACTTTTTGGGCATTTTGAGACATTCACAGAAATAAGAACAAGGATAAATGGAACACATATTGGAGAAAGTTGTAAGATGCGAACACTTTGAAGAGGTGTTCATACCAAGAACCCCATTAATAACTCATATTTGTGATGGGTTACGGTGGGCAATCCAAACCTTAGACCAAATTGAAGGGGAAATCTTAAAACATTCATATTATTGCACACAAAACATGAGAGCTTGTATGGATATGGTTTAGGTAGGGGTTTCCAAACCATAGACCATATTGAAGGGGAAATATGTTAACCAATATAATATTGCATACAAGATATGAGAACTCATATTTGTGATGGTTTAGGTAGGGCAATCCAAACCTTAGACCATATTGAAGGGGTAATCCCATAACACTTATATTATTGCAAGTAGAATATACAATGTATGGCATGAGAAATTGAATAGCATACTAATGGCACAAATCAATTGGATAGTGCGGCCTAAAATCATCCCGCCTACATGCAATGTCTACGCCTACGATGGCCTATCTAGGCTTGGAGACCGCATCTTTTTCTTTTGCCGCCGCTTGTTTAGCTCGCATCGCCTCAACATTTCTGAGAATCTCTGGCCCGCGACTGTAGCCGAGTTTTGGATGCGGGCCCACCATAACACATTTTGGATTCCGTCGACCGCCCGAATTATAAGACGAGGAATTCGAATACGACGACGTAGACTGTCCGGCATATCGGCGCATGGCGTACTCGCGCTCCAGCTCAATGGACGCATTGGACCGTGGAGGTTTGAGGCCGGACGCAACCTGCAACCAATTAAGAACCGGCAAACATGTGTTAGTTTGAGGAGAAAGACCCAAACATGTCGCACGGTCTTTTAAGGATAGAATGATTGTAACGCATGGTGCATTTATGGGGAGGGGGGCTTACCTTGGCACGACGGGCACTCGCGTCCGAGTTGGCGAGGAGGGGCAAGGCGTCCCGCAAAGGGATAGGGAGGGGTCCACTCTTTGTAGGCCGAGCGTCCATACATAGCCGCCGTTGAGGTGTAACACTCCCGCCTTCCCGCGAGGGTGACGCCCGGACGCAGTAGCGATCTATGCCCTTGAGCGGGGACGGAGACGGCGATTGTCGGAAGATTTGCTTGGGCGGGGGGCTATCGACGACCCCGGCATCTAGAGGCTCCTTGGAGTAGTCGATGGTGGACGCGGCATCGTAAACGGTCTCGTAGAAGAAGCTTCCCAAGTTTGACTCACTGACGATGTCAATAGAGGGCTCCAAGCGCTGATGCCAAACAAAAGAACCAAACAAAACCCAAGGGAAAGGGGGGGGAGGGAGCATGTGAAAATCCATATACATTTAAGGCATATATACACACATACAAATGTCACACCAAGTACTATCTCAAATGAGTTTATTATATTTCGCGTGAGCGTACAAATCTCTGTACAAATAGTCCCTCGGATCCAAGTATCTCTCGCCTATTGGATTACGAGATACGAAGTTGGGCACGGGGAGTCCGCTCCCCGCGAGCGCCTGCAAGTATTTAAGGAGGTCTAACAAAAAGCGGTCTTGGACCTTCCCGACCGTCCACGTAGGGCACACTATGAAGTTGGAGGTCGGGTTCAAAATGTTTTTGGACGCGCTGTCGTCCACCATGAGGGTGTTGTCGCGGGTGGGGCGGACGTCGTAGGGACAGCCGACCATTGAGGGACGGACGTCCCACACGATTGGCTTCAAGACCTTCAGGTATTGGCTCACGGCGGGGTTGTTGGGCTTCCTGACAACCCTGCCTTCGGGGGTGGTCAAAGTCCTACACGACTCCTGTCCTAGGACCAAGCACGGGGGTTCGAGGCCCTTGAAGATGAACTCCACGACCGCCTGGGTGTTTTCGGACTTCATGGAGCTCCACACGATCACCCACCATTTCTTTAGGGCGACCTGCAGGAAGCGCCGAAGCCACGGCCGGAGGTACACGAGCTTGCTTTTGATGTACGTGGGGGGGCCATCGTAGTTCGTGTCCTCGGGCTTGGAGAAAGACACCGTGGGGGCCCTTGGGCAATGCACGCATTGGACAAGGACCCCGTTGAGGTCTAGCACCAGGAACCGGGTCTTAGGCTGCAAGGCCGGCGCGGGTAAAATCGGGGAGGCCGCCGCGCTGTCGTCCACGCTTCGGGGAGAGGATCGACGGGGAGCCGCAACGCTACGCTCCGATCCCTGTGGAGACGAGCGAGAGAAGGCGGCGAAGGCTATGTCATGCTATGTCCATTTTCAAGCATATCGAAATTTGTTTGTGCAAAAGACAAGAAACAATTGAAGTAGCTGTGGCAACGACACCATACAATGGGGAAAACTCACAACATACATTCGGAACACAAGAGCAAGCGTATGGGCACCAAAAAGAATGATTTTATTTGTTATAAAAATCTCTATGTACAATTTGAATGAGGGGAGCCGCGTTGAACGAGTCGTTCACACTATCCTAAATGTAAATCTACAAAATTTGATTGCGTCCGCCAGAGATCGAGAATCGTCGCACGCGGGGGGGGGGGGGAGGGCCATGTCGGGGGATGAAAGGAACAAGAGCGGGGGGGAGGTAGGGGGATGCGGTGGGGGGTGGGGCAGTTCCTCCTAGCTAGGGGGACACGACCACGGCAACAAGACAATGGCCAGGAAGTTTGGGTCGGACGACCCAAACTAGAGGTCTCAGTACATTACCTCTTCCTGGTCATGTCTAGATGTTGTGGACGCTTCCGCCATCTCCGTTGGCCCGCCTCTCACGGCCCCGCCTTCTCCAACGACGTCAGCGACCTGCTCCTGCAAAGGCTTAGCATGAGGCCCTTGTCCTAACCCAACCTCCGCATGCGAATCATGCATGTGTTCATCGATTGGATTAAGGTTAGATGTATCACCAGGCCCTTGCGGGCCTTCAACGTCTACCATGGTTGTGTCTTCGCAACCATGCTGGGCAGCAGGGGACTGCGCATTGTCGAGGTTTGGGTCGACCGACCCAAACCCTCCTGCATCGTGGGGTTCGTCCTGGCGCACCACAGGCTCTGGCGGGTTTGGGTCGGACGACCCAAACATGCGGGGGTCGTCCTGCTGGTGAGGGGGGGGCATGTCGACGGGAGGCCGCAACGGTGGGGGGGTCAAAGGCCTGGAGGATCCGCCCACGCTCCAGAGGCTGGGGTCGTCGATTTGCTGCACTGGGGCGTAAGGTCGGACGTGGGACCCCATCATGTGCTGAAAGCTGAACGACGACTGCGGCACAGGCTGCTGAGGGATGCTCTGAGGTGGGAACCCGGGGGGCAGGTGTGGAAATGCTCCTGGGGGAGTGACCACCAAGCCTTGCGCCCACATCCCCTGTATCACCTGAGAGATCAGGTCTGCGCTAGAGGGAGGCTGGGCCAACGCCCTTTGCCGCTCCTGATCCAATAGGAGGGCCCTCAACTCTGCGACCTCGTTCCGCATTGAAGGTTCTTCAGTGTGAGCCCAAAGCGGTGCCCACATTTAGTCTTAATCTTTAGAAAATATTAGTCGGTGTGCTTTGAAGTGGTATGTCACTTCACAAAAATATAAAAAGAGTGAATTGTTAGCCTTAGGAGTACAATGTTATAAGGGGCTTGAAGTGGAGAGGTTAGTGTGTTTTTACCTTAGGAAATGATTTGAGTGAATAGGGATAGGTAAGAAGAACTTGGATTGAGTAGTTAGTGAGTAGGCTAGTACAAATGGATGGAGACAACCAAGGTGACTCAAGAGGCAAGTGTATTCGAATTGGGATGAATGGAGGATCACATTGAACGCACAAGTGGACCACCTCATCGTGGCCACTTAATGGGGAAGGTCCAAGGAAGAACGCAAGGTGGAGGATAAGCAAATTCTAAAAGCACCAATCAAATTACGATTTAAGCATCGTGGTTTGACTTAAAGTGGTGAGTGACAATTTGGGAAGGTAAGGGGAGAAAGTTATGGCGGCGGAAAGTGAAGGAGGCTAAGTTTGGGTTGAGCATCCCAAGGGGGTCCGAGGTAAGGTGGGGGATTCTCTCATTTTCTCTCTCGATCTCTCGTGTGTGGTGTTAGGAATTGGAGCTCTTAGAGCTCATGAGGAGATTGTGAATTAGTTGGTAGGAAAGACTCTTAAACTTAGCGACAATGTGTGGGAAATTAGCGGAGTTAATTAGTGTAGTTAGTTGGTCTCTCTCTCTCTCAAGTGCTCTCAAGGGAGCGAGCTCTTAAGAAGCTTGAAGCTATGTGTGTGGGTGTGTGTGGAGCAAGAAGGGTGCACGTGTGGTGCAAGGTTCTAGGTAGAGAACCGAGGCAAACTAGTTTTTAGATTGGTTTTGCATTGCTTAGATATAGTATTTGACTTAAGGCATTTAGTGATAGTGTTTAGTTCATAGTGTTCACCTCATAGCATTTAGTTTATAGAGCTTAGTTTGAACCATTAAATTGGCGCACTCAGTTAGTGTTAGATGATGGTACTTATTTTGAATGGTTTAATATTTGGCCAAAGGCCTGAATTGTTGAAGAAGGAGCTGGGCTTTTGGAGAAGGTGCTGGGAGTCCGAGACTGGGTAAGCTGTAAGCTGGGATTAGCTCTGCAGCTGGGCCTAGTCAGCTGCAGTTGCTGGTTAAAGCCACTTCACACATGAGCCAAGAGCCGTGACCTTGTAATGCAGAGCCGAGACTGTGAACTGGGTTAGCTGCGCCTGAATTGGGAACCGTAGCGGCCAGAGCCAAGGGAGCTGCACTAATCAAGCTGAGATTGAGGAGATTACCCGACGGCAGCTAATTAAGGGAAGGTGGCTATGATCAGGGAGAACCGACAGTTGGTTACAAGTTGTTTAAGGGACATCTAGGCCAATCATGGGCCATGCTGATTAGGAGTTAGGTTAATTGCGGGTTAGGCTAACTAGGAGCTGGCAAGTTAGAAGATGGACTATTTGCAGCTAGGCTAGTTAGGAGCTAGCTACCTAGGAGCTGGTTAATTAAGGGCCGAGCAAATAAGGAGCTAGCTAATTCGAGGCTAGCCTAACTTGAGAAGGGCTAACAAGGAGCTGATCTCTGTCTGCGGGAAACAGGTGCCTCAAGGAAGAAATTGACGGGCGGTGACGGGCGTCAATCTGCATCGAACAGCGTAGAATTTTGGAGTGAGATTTTACTTTGCTGCAAAAAGGACGAGCTAGGGTGAGACTGATTGTTGTTATGCATCGGGGAACGCATTTGATTAGTAAAGTAATGGTGTGTGGCTTGAGAAATTAGGTAGATCATTGAATTTGCAAGACCAACTTTGGTGGTGTTCAAGCCAAAGGTTGGGATTTGAACTAGTATGGGGAATGTAGTTTGGTGTGACACATTTAGAGTAGTTTGGCTCAAGGAGTGCTAAGTTAATTAAATTGAGGATGGTGTGATGTGGGAAATTTGATGTGAAAAGTATTTGTTAATACTTTGCATTGATAACCGCATAAATAAATAAAAAAAATGAGTTGTTCCACATTCATGGATTGGTATGTGAAGTAGTTTAGAACAAAGTCACATGAAGAGTTGATCCTTGCACTATGGACTCACCCACTAAGCCTAGTGAGGAGCTCAAGGACCCTAAGGAAGTAAAGGTGATCAATGGTAAAAGAAAGAGAGGAATATCCGCTTGGGCTTGCGCGTACAAGGCAAGGAATTGGACACTTGAGTCATCAAAGGACTCATCCAAGCCCAAGGCCAATGCCACGGAAGAATGTGAGCCCAAACCCACTACTCGGACTACGAACGCTTAAGGGTGGGGGGTTTGGCCTCACATTCAGCCACAGCCTTCTGAAGCCGGAGGCGCTGCTCCTCGTCCCTCCGCATCTTCTCGTTGGCTTCCTCCACAGTCAGGATTTCGGGTTTCACCATGACCATGCCAGCGAACGCTCTCGGGGAGGGAGGATCCGACCTGAGCCGTTTGGCGAGCTCCATGTCGTCCTCGTCCTCGCTGCTTATGGCGATTGTCTCGTCCACTGCGTAGTCGCCATAAAGCTTCTTCCCCTTCATCCTCCTCTTCTCCCTGAACGTGGAGGTTGCGTCCCGCGAGTACATGTCCCGCGCATCATCCACCGTGAGCACGGGCACCATTCTGCTGGTCGGAGTGGCCACCCGCATGGCCTTCTTCCGTTGGGGCGCCTAGGATTCTTGCGTGAATCCGGTTGCCCTTTCTTCCACCTCCCCCTCTGCCTTCTCTGCTTCTTCTTCTTCTTCCTCCTCCTCCTCTTCCACCTCCTCGCCCGGCCCCCGAGACGATTCGCCCGGATGTAATAGCACCAGAGGTTCGGGTTCTACAACCGGAGCCCTCATGGTGACCTCCTCAGGGTTCACGCGCCTCGCCCTATCGATCGGGCTTTCACCGCCTTGAACAATCTCCTCCCCGTAGCCCCCTGGTATCCAGTCGAGGATGTCCATCTTCTTCGCCAGCGATTTCTGGGTCTTGTAAAATGGAACATCCGTGTCTTCTACGTAGGAGTAGACGTTCAACCCCAACATCTGCACATTCCCACATTATCAGTTTTTCAGGTGCGCCAATACTAAGAGAGCAAAAGAAGAGAAGGCGACGAAAACGAAGGGATACAAATGGCTAATACAATGTCTACTTTGGGTCGACCGACCCAAACTAAACCAGCTCTTAGTTTGGGTCGACCGACCCAAACTGAAACAACTCTTAGTTTGGGTCGATCGACCCAAACTATAGCCAAATCAACTCTCAGTTTGGGTCGGTCGACCCAAACTGCACAGGAGCTACATGATGACACTTACCATGGCTGCATAGACTGGCTTGGACCCCCCGAAGACGTTGAAGATGCAGTCCCCTCTTCTCGTCAGTGTCCTCAGGATCCTCAGGTAGAACTCCATCCGCAGCTCATCCGAAGGATAATTGGCGTACTTGGCCTCGTCGTACAAGGTTTTGCTGGCACCCAACCCTTCTGGAACCTGGAATATCTTTTCCATCCGGGTTATAGGGTGGTTCGGCACCTTGATAAACTCCGCCTTGTACACGAAGTACAAACACAGCACGTTGACGACCCTGGTTTTTTTGTCCTTCATCGTACTGTACGCCCCCTCCGCTGATGCTGCAATGTAGTGAGATTTCGAAACCGCATACTCCGGCTGCAGTTTCCGCACAATCTCGTATACCTGCTCCGCCCTCCTGTTTTCCACTATCCACAGCCATATGTCGACCTCCTTGAGCTTGGGGCTAGCATAATCCACGAACTTTGCCATGAAAGGCTCGTGGAACAGGGTGCTCATGGTGCCCTCGAATGAGCTCCCCGGAATGTTCCTGAAGTCTATCATGGCAAAGGGAAAGTGGTCCCTCGCTCTTGTCCGGATAGCCTTCCTAGGCTCAACTCCAGGCCAGCCTTGGATTTTCAACGGCTCGAGGGTGACGGGATTGAAATGTGCGTCCCCCTCAAAACTAACGATCATTTTCTCCTTCACGAAGTTGGAGAAGGCCCGCGCCGTGTGCTCAGGGAGCTCCCGCTTCTTCCCGCCCTTCACCAACTTGGATTTGAGGAAGTCTTGTCCAGCTTCCCTCATCAAAGCCGCCATCGACGCACTGGTGAACTTGTATTCTTCTTTGAATGCTCTCCAGTGCGCCTCGTGGACCTCGCCGTCCACGAAAATATTCCGCTCGGGCACCAACTTGTGCAGCTCCTGCACAATTATCGTCTTCTTTTTCCTGTTCTCCGTCCATTCCTTCATGGTGTAGCATGAAGGAACGAAGCTCTTTGGCTTGGTGAAGACGATCTTCGGGTGCACCCAGCACCTCTTTGCCGACGGCTGCACGTGCAGGATATGGGAAGCCGCCTTTCCCATCTCCGTCTCCGAAAGCCCTTGGAGAGAACGGAAGAACTCTCTCACCAGAGGCTTCATTTGCTTGAAGCGCGCGGTTGCGTTGAAAAGCATTCCTGTGTCGGGATCGATGAGTTCCCCCGTCTCATGCTTTTCGAACACCTTCTTCCACTTCTTCCAAATGGCTTCGGATGCTGTGATCAAATAAATTTCTCCTCGCAACTCGTTGTATTTTTTCTGCTTGTGGCTGGCGTTGTCTATGGAGGAGAATTTATTGATCATTTGATATTTGAAGTCCTGAACACAAAATAGACAACACATGTTAGACAACATATCATGAAACAACAACTGCAACAACAGTTTGGGTCGATCGACCCAAACTACAAAATTGACAAAGACGATAAAACATTACAAGGGTTTAGGTCGATCGACCCAAACTATAAATATGGCGAAGACATAACACAATGGCAGAGTTTGGGTCGATCGACCCAAACCATACTCACCTCTCATTTGGGGTTCTTATCTTTTGCATTATCCCTTTCCTTGGGAGGCCTGCCATAGAACTCCCACACCTCCCTCGAGGCCATGATGTTCCTGATCCACGATGCCTGGTACGCCCTCTTCTTGTTCCCCATGTTGAAGAACCGGGAGATGTCGCTGAGTATGGTCTCGTTGTCAGACCATACCACCAGTGCTTTCCACACCTTCAGCTTCTCCTTCTGCTTGTTGGGGTCGTCCCACTCAGTCATCAGCTGGATTTTTTTCGACGCCTCCACACTGTGCTGGCCGTCAATCAGCCAGAAATCTCCTTTTGAAATTGCCGGCCACATATCAGGCGTCGGCATTCTCTTCAGCCCTTGAGGCATGACCACAATCGTCTGCCTGTCGTCCTTGAACTGCCCGCCCACGATCTGGGCGACCATCCAGTCGACGTAGGCGTCCTCCTTGGCTCGGACACATTTCTTTGGAGGCGCAAGGTGGCACTGGGCAATGTTCACGTCGAACTTGAAATCCCTGCCCATGAAGAAGCAGTGGGAGCATTTCGTCGTGAAGTTGTCGACGATTCTTTGAATCTCCCCTGTATCCACCTCTTGCCCAGGTTTGGGCATCCGCAGCTCTTGGGGAACTACCTCGTCAGTCATCACCGATGACTGCCTCCTCGACGGTGTAGTCTGCCGGCTGGTCGACGGCGTCGGCGTCTGGCTGTCAGCCGGTGTTTCCGAGGGAGTGCTCCTTCTTGAGTCACCCGGGACCGCTCGTGGCTTCCTCACTGCTTGAGGTCTGGACGACCCTGCACCTTCCTCAGTGGTGGCCTTCCGTCTCACCACTTGCTGTGGTTTTTGTTGGGCCTTGTTGATCACGGTGATTGCCTGCTTTAGTTTAGTGAACCTGCTTGCAACCTTCGTGTTCGTACAATTCCCATCAATGAATATCGCCTCTGGTTTCACCACCTCTGGTTCGGCACATGACTCTTTGGCGTAGATGGTGTCAAACGGCTCGGAGAACTGGTGCATGAACATGTGGACGTTCTGCACCGCTGAGTTCTCTAGGATGACGTCCACGTGCTCCCCAAGAGCCTGGACTGACGCCACCTCCCACCCCGTCAGAGTCGCCCAAGTATTCTGCTCAAATGTCCCAACTTTTACCACGAACAGGATTTTGTATTGCGACGCCTTGACCACCTGAAGTGACCATGCAAGCACAATCCCGTCCTTGGGCACATAGGAGTCGTCTGGAGGTGTTTTGTACTCCTCGCATAACACATATGGTGCTTGCATGAACCACCTCTCTCCAGGTCTTTTTTTGGGGGCCATCTGCAAGGAAAGGATGGGAACTGTTAGTTTCGGTCGGACGACCCAAACTCTTTCATGTAGAGATAGGCATGTTATCGAATTTGCAAGAGGCTGAATATGTCAGTGTCAGCTATGGACAGGTTTGGGTCGATCGACCCAAACACAAGCCAGCTGAATTCTGAAAATTTGGTAATTAATTTTCTCTTCTGCTTAAGATATGACCGGGTCATTAGAGTTTAATGAAGGTGGATATAATGATCAAAGGGGAAAATTTCGGATGATTGGCCGTATCGTTATTCCTTGTTCTTATGAGTGTACATTATCCATATCCTTGTATTATAAGGAATATCCAAATTATGTTTTATTTTGGGCACCAGTATGGATGGATTATTGGGGAGGGGTTTTTTAACGCCATGTTTGGGTCGATCGACCCAAAACTTTGCGGCATTTTTGTTTCTTTGGTTTGGGTCGGTCGACCCAAACCTTGGGTTTTTTGTTTGGATGGTTTGGGTCGATCGACCCAAACCTTGGGGTATTTTTGTGTATATGGTTTAGGTCGATCGACCCAAACCCCACTGGATTATTTGTGGATTTCAATATCAGTCAATTGTTGATTACAGCTTTGAAGAGCAAGTCTTGAAATGTAGTATCTGTTATTAAGGAATGTGTATGGTTTGGGTCGACCGACCCAAACAAGGTGTTATGTTTGGGTAGATCGACCCAAACAAGTGAGAGAACAAAAAGATTGTTTTTTTAAGAAAGTGAAGCAAATTTAGGCTAAAAATGCTTCCGTGGTTTTGGATAAGACTTACTGTTTCGGTCGCCTCTCGAAACTATTTTGTTTCAGGAGAGCTTCCTTTTTGTGTGCACGCAACATACACAATGCTTATGCATTGTGTATGCTTCAAGACCCTAATGCAACTGAAACACATTGAGTCATTGAAAAATTACCTTTTCTTGCAAACGTCTCAACAATCTGTTGTTGCAGGTGGGTATTGCAAGCTAAATGTCACAAACACTCTAAATGAACACTACACTTGAATAACAGAAAAGTATGAACCTCGCAAAACCCACTCAATGCCGTTTCTCACTGAGTTCTAACACTCTGAATGTTACTAACAGAAACCTCTATCGCAAACACTCACCACAATGGAGTGTGAGAAAGTCTCAACAACATAGATCAAGACGAAATGAGCAAACACTCTAAAACCACTCAAAGTTGTCACACAATCCAACCCTAAACCCTCTGAATCTCAAGTTGGAAAAAGAGAGCAAGCTTTTTCAAAACCAGAAACAACTCACACCACTCATAAACCTAGAGAGCAAGAGAAATGAAAAGAGGCTCGGAGAAAGCAAGAGAAAGGGTAGGGAGGAGACAAATCAAAAGATGCGAGAAGGAAGAGAAAGCAAGAGAAATGGCGGGAGCAACGCTTCACGGAGGCGGCGGTTCGTGGAGGCGGCGCTTGGCGGAGGCGGCGCTTCCAGCAAAGCTTGGCGCGGAGAACGAGAAAAGGGGCGAAAGAGGGCGACGTTTCGAGATTTGTAGCCCGCGGGAAAAAGGCCCTACAATACGGGATTAGGACGCCCACGTGATTAGAGCACACACGGAAATGGGATTACGGGCCAGCCCTAATCCCCAAACCCTAAACCTCTATTCCTTAGCACCAATTAATTTTTTCAATCAGCTACATAGCCTAAAGTATTGCTTAATATTATCAATTTACCCTAAACCATACCCTAATTTTGCGAACAAATTAAACTCGTTGGGTCTTAAGCTCTTGACCACATTAGAGAAATAAAATAATTCATTTGACTTTCAACTAGTATGAAATATTTGTTGAGTACCATCCCCAACTCCAATTTTAATGGTTTTGAATTGCATGGTCGTCATATGGAATTGCCAACATGCTTGAGCTTTTAGTCATCCCTTACATATTCACTTTGATGAATCATGTAGTGCACAATAAACCATGGTTCATAATATATCACAAGACTAAACTAAAGTAAAATGATTTTAATAGACAAGTATTATGTGTATAGTTTCACAAATCCAGACATATGGAATCAAACAACAATGATACATGATAATCTAAGAGGGGTATTTAAAAATTATGTTGCAATCCTCAAAGGCAATTACACGGTTTTTTAAAATTGATATGGTATCCCTTTACATGGTGCAATAATATGAATATGAATAATATGTATTGTGATTTATATGATGTATGTTGCTAGAGGGCATGGCTCTAGCTTACCGTGGATCCCCTAACAAGTACTATTACACTAATTCACTACAAGTTAATGTATTGTCATTTATTATAATCCGAAATTACACAATATATAGTGACAACCTTTCAATTTTTGTTTGCCAAAAGCACCGAATCGGTTGATTGATTTATATCATGAAATATTTATATATTCACTTAAAGTTGACCCCTAAAGTAAACAAGAGAAGCAAGATGAATACAAATGTATCCACCTTAACCCAAGGTGAACATCATAATATGCAACCAATCAAGCAAAAACTTTGATGTTTTCTGTTTCCTCCACATGTTTGAAACGACATATATTAGATAATGGCACATAATATAGTAGTTGTTGTTTGTATATGTGAGCATCAATGAACATGTACGAAATTCACGGTTTAGGGTTTAGGGTTTAGGGTTTAAGCCATAAATGAGCAGCACGTAAATCAAACGATGGGGCGTTGTTGATCATAGTTTTAGACACAAATGTATATAGGCATCACAACATTTTCATTGCCAAACATGGAAGGTGGTTGTATGGTGGTGTAGAAATGAAGTCACTAACATGTGACGTAGTGCTCAACATTAGGTTATCCAAAAATCAATTGTAACCTTATCTTAATAGCAAGAAGAGTCCAGTGGCAGATACGATCTTGAGCAAGTTCATATATTATTTGAGACAATTCAAGAATCTATACTAATTCAAGGAACCTTTCAGGTGGTGGATGTTATGAGGACGTACATTTCCAACTTTGCAAGTTTTGCTTGCAAACATTGTTAGAGTTGAAGTGTAATTGAGGATATTAGATTGAAACATTATTTGAAAGAGTGAACAAAAAAATGCCACTCTTGGTTAGGATCCCATTCATAACTTGTCCTAACATAGATTAAACATTGCCACACTTGCATGCTTGGAATGGAGCAACTTTGTGTGCACACCTTACAAATGACATATGTCCTTTTAAAGCTTTTCTCATTTGTATTAGCGCAAATTGAAAGTCGGCCAAATAGTTCAACTTTGACATCACATCTGGGTGCAAGCATAGTAAAGTGGACCAAAAAAGTGTTCCGGTATATGAAAGCCATGATTTTCTTGGTCAAACGCCTATAAGTAGTAGCAAAATGTTGTTTAAAATAGATTATTTTCCATGATGACCTCTATTGTTAAGTTAGGTACTCAAATATAGAATATCAATATGAGATCTTCAAAACCGATCATCAAAAGTGACGCGTAAAAGCAACTGACTAAATATAGTTTTGAACGTAAATTTCATGACCTTAAATATTTTGAACTTGGAATTTCTTTTCATATTCCTTGAAACGGGTTATAAACTTGAGGTCATCGTAATATTTTTTTCAAAAATTCATCAATTTAATGTAATGTAATTGTATTTTAAACAAGTTTTTGACAATTATCTTTTCAATGACACCCACTTTTCCACCACTTGCACCGTCTTCTAAAATACATATACGTTGTTTGAGATTGTTTTTTGTGAACATAAATTGCTTGGCTTTGTAGATTCATATGTTTCCTAAATGTTTATGAATTTCTATTTCATAAAATTCAAAGTTAGTATATAGTTTTGGATCACTTTCACTTAAACCTGAGCAAGGATCAAGAGCTGTCCACTTTACCGTGCTTGCACAATTGCACCCATCTCTTCATTGTTTTCAATATACAATTCCACATGTGAGAGTTTTAATAACTACATTAAGTATTGTATTTATTGAGTTTTACTATATGAAGTTTCATAATGTTGGTATATCGTTTGTCAATATATTGTTTGAAATATACTATATTGTTTGAGTTTATGTAGGGTAATATTCTGGATACATGAAAATGAACGCGTAGGGGATGGTTTTTGTAAATCACTTATCAGATGCCCCTTCCCTTATTATATTTATAAAAATTCATGTGGCGGCCACCCTTCCTCCCAATGGTGCATGTCATATTCACATAATATAATCACAACGATACTCAACATTTCAAATATTGTCAATGGACATTTATTCACGACACATATAATATGTCAATATAAGTAAATTGTCATATCCACATCAAACAATAAAAAACGGATTAAATATCCACATTACTTTCAATAGACATTCTCAACACATACTAAGTCAGATGACGTTTGGCGTATCCAAGAGCCAGGTTAAATTCGCAATTTTTATAATCAACAAAAAGCGGGGAATTCTGTCAGGAAGTTTGAAAATAATCTCTGCAGGAGAACTAGGCGGGAAAGGCATCCAATGAGGAAGTTGGGGAAGCGGAGGTGGATAGTATAAAGGGGCGCACCCCCCAAAAGTCGGTTCTTTTTGCTCTTCTCCCACTCCTGAAATCGTAGGGAGAACTCTCAGCCGGAGCTGTACTTCAAGGTTTGCCGTTCATGAGCACCTATCCACAGCATGCAACCCCACTGTGAACTTCGCAATGAGCTCAAACCAAACCCACTTCGCAATTTCCGCCGCACTATACGCCGGATTTTGCGGTGAGTTTGGGTCGGTCGACCCAAACCCATACCCCATTGTGGGCGGATTTAGTATGACCTTGAGGAGGTTTGGGTCGGTCGACCCAAACCCCTACACTAGTGTTGGCGGTTTTTAGTATGACCCTTATAAAGTTTGGGTCGGTCGACCCAAACCCCTGCCCTAGTGTGGGTGGTTTTTAGTTTGACCCTGATAGAACCAAACCCATCCCAACATTGTGAATGGGCTCTGGGTGACAATGAACCCATCCCGCCACAAGGTTTGGGTCGCTCGACCCAAACCCATCCCCACATTGTGAATGGGCTCTGGGTGACCACGACCCCATCCCGCCAAAAGGTTTGGGTCGCTCGACCCAAGCCCATCCCCACATTGTGGATGGGCTATGGATGACCATGATCCCATCCTGCCACAAGGTTTGGGTCACTCGACCCAAACCCATCCCCACAGTGTGGATGGGCTCTGGATGACAGTGTGTCCGCTGGACAACCCAAACCTTTACAAACCCAATGGCATAGCAGTCATTTTGATTATATAAGATGGTATTGAATTCTTTGATTGGAACCTACAATTTTTGTGCTTTTTTGACAAGGTTCAATGTTCATGTGTGTAGGCACAATGGATGGGTTTAGTGAAAGAGGGGATTGGTCATCTGAAGACATGGCCACTTGGCCATCTGCATCTGAGGATGAGCTAGACATCGTCGGGGAGGCTACTATGGATGACAGTGCAGACGAAGATCATTTGGATTTACCTTCGCCTTCCGTAGCGCACCAAACCATTGTTGAATGTACGGGACTTTCAAGGGCTTCGTGGGTGAATTTGGAGGTGGTGCTCATTAATGATAGTGGAGTTGCTGTGGCGGATGGTATTTGTCGTAACACCCATCCACAAGATTGCATTGATGAGAACCCACTTGGCACAGAGGACGTTGGGGTTGTCATATTGGAGTCACTCATTCATTCCGAGGTGGATCCCACTCATAGGTTCTCCCTCCGCAGGTGGCCATTGAGGAATGTCACGATTGATGGAGTTAGCTTGCGTGACCATGAGCGACAATACATGCAAAACCAAATGGAGCTCCAAGTAAACATTCGGCCCCGCAAAGGCTTACGAAAGTACGAGACATTGGCACGTCCTACTCCCTCTGCAACTGATTGTAAACGCCAAAGGTTGCTCGGCGAGGAGTCCATTAGAGAAGTTGCCACAAAGGATTGTTGTGTGCATCGTTGTTGCCAATTGTTTCCAAGGGATAAATTGAAGGCCATCCGCGAAGAAATGTGGCTTGGAGATTTCCGTCTAAGATCCACCAAAAAACTTGATGTCCATAGGGCGATACATGTGAATGGGACGGGTCGCAAGGTCATCACCATTGAAAGCATAGATGTGTGTTGTAAGGCATGGTACACCATTCACGGTGTGTCAAAAGCGGACTTTTATAGACAAGCTGCTTATGCCAAGGAAGGCCGACGGTCTCGTCACCATGGGAACGTGGGCTCAAAGAAACCCAGGGAAGCAACGGCCACTCTGGCGACCATCATCGTCCCGCTTGCCGATGCAATGCCACACAAAACACGCACACTCACAACCGGGGAAAAGGTTGTGGAGAAAGTTCTTCTCACAGGCACAAAATGGAAAGACATATTGTTGGATGTGAATGCTGTTGGCGAGAAGGTCGGTTTGAAGCCAATTTCATTGTCAAAATTGAGTGCAATCAAGAAAGCAAACTTTAGCGAATACATTACAAAAAGACGAGGGGACAAATTTGCACGGTGCTCTACTTGCGAGAAGTTGAAGCGCCTTCGGGATGCACACACGATGGGTACCGAGTCTTATGCGGCACATCAATTGAACTATTTCAAGCATGTAAACATGCAAGAGGCACACCGTAATGATTACTACACAAATAGAGCTTTGTCCATCTCCAGGCCCTTGGAGGTTCTTACGGTCATCCATGACAAAATGGACCATGCCAAAACAACCTCCCCATGTTTTGCAAATCGAATCAAGGCCACGGATGGATTTTTTAAGCTGCCTGTATCGGTTACAGGTGAATTTGGAAACAATGTCATCGCATACCCTAAATGTTGTGGCGTTTTATTACGTGATGTGCTTCAGAACATGGATTCACGCAAATTGGTTTATTTATGCATAGATACTAATCACACTGGGTTGGCATTGCAGGAATGATTGCACATGGACATGGTGATGTCAAGTTTGCTCATTATGCTCTTGATTTGTATCCAGCGGATTCAAACCACACGATAGGGTCATTCGCAAGGCTTTTACGTGATTTGGAGAAACCGCCGGCCTATTCTTCAGGATTGTTATTTGACAATACGTCGGGTTCAACACCTTTATATGAAGCGGTGTTGGATGGAAAAGATGTATGCTTGTATTTGTTGCCAGAGCCACCCAGTGAACCCGTGATTGCCAAGAAGTTGTCCCCCACCTTGCGTGTCCAATTGGACAATTGTGCCAAGGACAATAAAAGTAGATATGTATTTGCATATTGGTCGTTGTTGGTTGCGAAAGGCATTTTCAAGGAGGTTTTTGTGTCCTTCCTATTGGACGGCCACACGCACGATGATATTGATGCATCTTTTGGGCGGTGGAGCATGAAGTTGAGGGAGGAGGATTTTCCAACAATCCCGTTATTGATGAAGTCATACATGGATTTGGAGAACGTTCCCGTCATCCCCCATATGATTGAGGAGGTGCCAGACTTCAAGGCATTTATAGAACCTTATATTCGAAGTGGAGCTCACCGATTGATCGGGCATACGAAGGCACAACAATTCCGCTTCTACATGCGTAACGATGGTGTACCCGCCATGCAATACAAGTTGTTGTGCACGACACAAGATTGGAGCCCGCCGGAGGGTCTCCTTGTGTGGCGCGTGGATGCGGATGGAAAGACGATGTTACCGGATGGAGAGCCTAGGCCTTGCAAGCCAATACCCATGAAGAATTTGGAGGATATTTTGAAAGGTATATCAGGCTTCATACAATATTGGGAGAGTTTGAAGATAGCGGACGTTGGTGGATCATGTTGGCATCGTTATGGGAGTTGGATACAGTATTGGACACGTGTTCGTGCCGCTTTGGCAGACCTTCACCAAGATAGCCCCCTTACTTTGAGGCACGGATTTTGGCCTCAAACTTGTGTCGATGTACAAGCTTCCGAGGTTAGACTTTTGGAAAATGGAGAGGTTCGTGAGGAGTTTGATGTGGACGACCATTACGTTGGGCCTGCTAGTCAACGTCCCCCACCTTCTTTCCGCATTGCGGTGGATTGTCATGAAGGTTATATGCTCATTCTACGTCCTGGTGATGAGACATATGCGAAGCCTGTATGGGTGGCAAGAGCTTTGTCCAAACCAAATTTCGCAACTTCAAGCCCGCATTTTCGACAAATTCAGGTGGAGTACTACCGACCGACGGCACGGAATGAAGATGTGATTCGGCATTATATAGGCTGGGATACAAACCATAATTTTCGGTGGAAGGTGGATTCAGAGCATGGTCCATCTTGGGTAGATACAGATTCCATATTCATAGCATGGAAACCACGGAAAAATCATAGTGGATCAGTGTCCATCCCTCAAAAGTACATAACTTTTGCAAAAGACAACCTTGCTCGGATCGCACAAGAAACAACCCCCGTTGAATGAGAAGTTGGTAGGATTGTTTTAGCATTGATTATAGTTTCATATGTAATTCTAGCAATATATATTAGTCATATGTGTACTTCTAAAAGTAGGGGTAGAATTTGGGTAGAACTTACGAATGCTATATTATTTGGGGTTGGATGAATATCCATATACTATATTTCATAACAAATGTGAATTTCTTTTTATGATTAAGTTTGGGACTAGATTGTTGGGTCGATTAAATATGCACCCTAAACCCTATGCTATGTACGTCGCAATGTCTATATATTATTAAACATGCTAATAATAGCCATGGTTCTATGTGATTTGTTGGGTGAATTTGGTTTGGAGTGCTCTACCCAATTTGATTTGAGTATGTTTTTGTTGATGAAGTTGGTATCAAGTGCTCTACCCAATGTGCTCATGTCGGGACATCATACATTTTGGAAAATTAGAACATATAATATATTTGAGATTGTTGACAATATAGTTTCGGGCATCTTCATGTTGTTTGATCCATATATTAATTTGAGACTAGAGAAAGTCTCAATTTAACGAATATAGTGTTTTATGCAATATGTAGATGTAGAGGCCAACGAAGGTAGTTCTGAAGACGAAGACATTATCTCTAGCACCTATAGCTAGTTTTATGACTTGCATTTGTTTTTATTTGGATTTGATTTGGATTAGAGTTGGTCAAACTTGGATGTTATTTGGCTTTGATTTGATTTTCATATACGTACACTATATGTGTTCTACATATTTTTTCTATTCAATTGTATCACCTAATATATGTTTATTATTTCTCTAAATGTTTTGAGTATCCCAAACTATCTAACATTTCAAGATCCGTATATTTTGTAACATCTCTAACAAAGGATCAACATAGTCCAATGGCTGAGATGGATAAGAATGATCTACAAATGCCCTGAGGGTCATCCCACGGTTATAGGTTTCATCTTAAAGAATGTGTCAAAATTCACGGCCATAGGCCATGGTATATTCATTTTTCACGAAAAAATATTTCAAAATTGCTCATTTATTTGTGCTCACTGCTCACCGCTCACCGCTCTAGGCTCACATAATAGCAATCCCCGTGTATGTCCTTGTAACTTAGTTGCAATATTTCTGTGAGTGTTCCCACGTAACTCAACTGGCCATCCACGATGTTCTTGTCACGAACACTGCTCCGCGACCCCTGCCAGAACAAGTTTGCAACTCCGCAATCGAATGTGATGTGCCTACAACCTCCATCCACATCGCAAATGCGAAAGTGGTTTCCATATGCTCTAAGGGCTCTGTAAGTGTATGCCTCTTTGCTTGGAGGGAATCCTATCGCCATGACATGGTCTCCCACATCCACTCCATTTCCCATTTCTTCCTTCACAACGTCAGACAACCATTCCGCAAAGTCCGGCAGTGCTCGCCTTCCTGTGAGCTCTGTATTTCGAGGGAGGCCACGTCCCCCTCTTCTCCGCCTCAGTGCTCTCTGCTCTTCGGCGTGCCTATGTCGTAGATCGTTGTACCGCCTAACCACAGATCCAACGCCTTCTCAGCTGAAATGGTTTTTTGAGTCTACAAATTCAGGAGGCATCTTGGCATACATATACATCAACATGTTTTGTACAAACAAATATCCATGCCATATCGAAATGGGGGCTTCCAATCACCCTTATTCCAGGTATTCGGCTGTGGCAACACTGTTCGTGATCACAAAATTGTGTGCAAGCTTTTGCTCCATGGGTGTGAGTATCTTGCGGGTTCCGATTCCTTCTAGCTCTTCAGATGTCATAAATGACTCTTCCTCATCATCCCATACGCGTGTGATGTGATGACTAAAATCCTTCATGTGACTAGTGATAAAACCCAATGCTTCCTGGCAAGAGTACCCTGCAGCCATGCTACCCTCTGGTCGTGCCCTATTATGCACAAAGCATTTCAAAACAGCCATGTACCTCTCCAACGGGTACATCCACCTGCAAGCCACTGGTCCGCACCACTGCAATTCATCCACAAGATGTACTAAAACATGCGACATTATATCCCAGAATGCGGGAGGCAACCACACCTCCATTATGCACAGGGTTTCTGTTGTGAACTCCCTTAGCCACTGTATGTTTCCTGGGTTCACTACCTTTGCAGTCAAATACCTGAACAATGTTCCCAACCTCATAATTGCCGCACGCACTGTTGGATGTAGCAATCCACGTACAACTAGTGGGATCACTGTCTGCAACAAGATGTGGAAGTCATGTGACTTCAAGCTACCAAAATTCCCACTGACAACGTGCTTCTTGAACGAACTTGAATACCCTGCGGGGACCTTTAACTTGGAAATCGTGTCCATAAATATTTGCGACTCGGCCTTGCTTAAGACATATGGGGCATGAGGTTTTACCCACTTTAGCCACCCAGTTTTGGTGCGGACCCGCCTCATCCATAGTTCCGGGTGGACATTAATCTCCTTCATGTCATGACGAACAGCTGGGCTGTCTTTCTCCCCAACTATTGTCCTCAACAAGTTGTCACAAACATTTTTTTCTACGTGCATGATGTCTAATGTGTGCCTCATAGGGAGTTCCTGCCACATGCACTCCACAACCAAACCTTTCAAGCACCATCCACATACATTACATGCTCTAAGGTATAATAAGGGCAAATCCGGGCAAAGTTGGGAGGATACTGCATGGGAATTTCAGAAAAATGACCTTGAAGTACGGAAGCTCGTATAGGGCTGGAACTCGTTTTACTCCGTTCTGACGACATGGGTCATTGCGTTTTGGTCGGCCACCTCCAAGTATGAATGACTTCCTTATCCTCCCCCACTCAATTAACTGCGCTGCCGTTGAAGAAGTAGGTGGTGGACGCAATTCTGGATTGCCACCAAACAATTCTACGTGCCTTCGAAATTCGTGCTCGGCATTCAGCCATCTTCGATATTGAGAATTATACACAACCTTACGCAGGCTATGCGAATAACGTGCAACAGTTTGAGGACCACAGTGGACACAGCCCATGTACCCCTTTGTAGCCAAGCCTGCTACTATGCCATAACCTGGCAAATCGTGTGCTGTGAACATCAGGATTCCAAAGCATTTGAATACAGGCTGACCCATGAAGGCTGCTGCATCCCTCATATCGACCCCCACAACCCATAGAGTCTTTAGCTCCTCCAATAAAGGTTGCAGGAAGATATCAAACTGCTCCCCAGATGGTTGTTCCCTACCAGGTATTAACAAACATAGTAAGAGAAAGAAATTCTTTGTCATCAGCCAAGGTGGCAAGTTGGCAATGGTCGCAATAACTGGCCATGTAGACCAGGAACAATTTTTGTTCCCGAAAGGATTCACGCCATCGGCTGTAAGAATGAATCGCAATCGCCTTGGATCAGCTGCAAAGTCTGCATATTTACTATCAATGAAAGCCCACTGCGGAGAATCAGCAGGCCCACGCATGAGTCCGTCCGTGGATTTATTGTGGTGATGCCATACCAACAACTCTGAAATCTTCTGGATCCCAAACATTCGCCTCAACCTCGGGATCAGAGGAAAATGTCGGACTACTTTCGCCGGAATGTTACCTCTAATGAATCTGGGACTCCCGCAATGGGGGCAATGCTCTTTGTGCACCAAATCCCCTCTAAATAGGCAACATGAACGAGGGCATGCGTGTATCAAATCATATGTTAGCCCCATTTTGCGGAGAAACCTAGTTGCTGTTTTCTCGTTCTTGGGAAGGGAATTTGGACTCGGCAATATCCACTGGCTTAGCAACTTGAATACCTCATCTATTAGCACAGCAGGGGCTTTGTGTGTCTTGAAGGCATTCAACAATGCAACAGTTGCACCCAAACGACTTGCACGACCTTCACGAAATAGGGGAACTCTCAATTGGTCCTCTAGATCCTCTTGCAAGCGGTCTGCACCTTCATCCGCACCCTCAAACGCAGCATAGTCCCATGCATCTGCATCGTCTGCCCTTGGGCATTCCTCATCTGGATCCGATGAACCCAACTCGTTACCTTGCATAGTGGCGTCCACTTGGCCAAACATGTCTCTGATAACACCATCCAATCGGATATCTGCATCCAGTGGGCGATCCTCAGCCCTGGGAGCATCCCCAATGAATTCTTGAAGACCATCACAGTATCTCTGCTCTGCTGACCCCCATTCTTCATCCGAAGAGTCTTTAGGTGGGCACTGCACAGTTGAAGTGGATAAGAATCGAATATGAGTAAACTAGAATGTACAGGACGAAATCATGGCAACTGTGACATGGTGCAGATACTCACATTCCGAAGCCCACGCATACGAGGGTGACGTTTAAATTTTCGGAGGTGTTGTGCCACTGTGTTGCGGTTGAGCAATGTGGCGCCACAACACAACGTGCAAGGGCAATGCACTTGACGCACATTGCTCCGTAGCGCGGCTCTCCTCCCGTGTCCACAACTTGCTGTCTCGTGCCGCCACCCGACTAGGGTCACTTAATCTCAGCCTCCTCGCCATTTGTGGCACTCCTAATGACCACCCGTACAGGACGTCAAAAGGGCTCAGCAATCATGTTGTGTTGTGAATTTGCTCGCCCATATATGTTCAACACACTTTGAAGGTCACCCTCTACAAACTCTTCATCGGAGGGACCGCCCACATTGTGCAGTCGACTTCCATAAGCGGCCATGGCCGAGGAGCAATGCGCATGTACACCAAATGAGTACGAGGAGGCTAGGAATCGGCGCATAGCTGAAAACCAAAGAGTTCTTGCCTCCCTCGGTATCCCCAGGTATGCAACTTTCAACTTTGTAACATGCTACGTTGCGAACCCTAACGATGCAAGGCACTCTGCTAGTCCAACGCACTCTGCAGAACGTCCACCTATGTGTCCAGTCATAGTGACATGTGGGCACGAACCCATGTGCTCATCCTACATGGCATGGGTTTGTGGAACGCCTTCGCCTAATAGATGTCCACGTGTCTTACTGTGGATACATACCATGGTTAATGTTGGAAGGAACATTATGAGAAGTTACATCCAAGGAGTTTTATCCTTTAATTGTGCTCATCTAGTGGGAGGCGGATGTTAATCAGTGTAATTACCAGCCCTTAATGCATCCATGTTAGTTCACATTGCATGTCTTCATGAGAAGAACCTACCATTAGCCTGTGTTTTACTATGTTAATGAAGCTTAGGTTAATAATGCTTAGGTTAATAATGCTTAGGTTAATAATGCGTATGTCGAAATCATGCAAGTAACTCCTCTTCTTACTGCCGCGCACATGAGGTTAAAGAGGAAAATTGCATGCATGAGTCCAAATTTGCAGTGCCAGCAGAGTCCTGTGTCAGGTTGCAGTTGGAGAGTCCGAGATCAGAGTTCCCAGCCTGTCCTCCAGAAGCCAGGTGCCGCGTAGGCGAAGTGCCAGATTAGCACAGATGGCCCCACAACTGTATATTGAAGAAAATTACGATGATGCTAGAGATCGTTTCGATGACAGCGACGAATACAGGCATGATGTGGACGACACAACAACGGAGGAGTCCCCAGACCACTCACCAAACAGTCACCATGTTTCGCCGACTCCAACTCGGCAATGTGTTAAACCATCACCGCAGCGTAGCCGCGCTACACGGAGAGCCGATGTAGCATCAGCAACCACAACGCCTGTTAGCCGCCCAGAGACCAATGCAAATGTGCCGAAACCACGGACAGTGAGTATTTTGTCATTGCGTCAATGAGTAACTTCGTAGCTCTTGAATTTTTGTCATTGGAACGTTGCCTCATTGTCAATACTCTTCATTGTGTGTCCAGGGAGTGTATGCAAAGTTGGTACATCCTTCTCAGCGGCCGACCACAAAGAGTGTTGGTTATGGGGGCTCATCGAAGTCATCCCTGCACGCCTTGGCTGTTCATGGCAGCAGATCTCCGCATCGAAGCGTTCCTGCAAAGATTACACACCCTCGTCGAAGCTCGGTGGATGCCGCGCCTAGAGAGGATGAGGCAGACGGCCGTGATCCATCTCCGCAGGTACAGTCCGATGACCTCCTAGTTGATTCACATGTTATCGAACTATCTCGCCCTGCATCACAACGTCGCGCGGACAATCGAAGGGCAAACGCCAATTACCGTCGGCAAGTCAGGGACAGTGTGGCTAGTGGAGTCCCGCTCGTAGTGACATTGAAAACGAACGCCTCCGGGCTTGTGATTGAGTTATGCGAGAAATGGCATGCAGCCATTAGATCTTACGCTTACTCATACCTGGATTATAGCCAACGCGAGTTCGGATTGCATAGCCAGAAAATAATAGAGGCGATCGAAAATAGGATAGCAAACAAGGCCTTTAGATATGAGCCATTCCCTCTTCAAGATGGAGTTGTGAGAAAATACCTGCAAACCCATATAGTTGAGACACGGTCAAGGTGGTGCCGAACTTGGAGACGAAGTGGTTACAAGGACGGGTCAAAACCAAGATCTTGTCCTGACCATGTATGGAAATCATGTGTCCGGTTTTGGAAGTCGGCAGAGGGCATGGAGGTTTCAGCAAGGATGTCATATGCGCGGTCGTGTGTGCAATCTGTTTCCAGCAGCGGGACAGTGTCAAACATGTCCCGCATGCATGAGCTGGTAATATTCTGAGTCCTCGCCTTGTGAACAAGTCGATGCACAGTAAAAAAATGATATGCACACAATTATAGTGATTGATGTGGTGGTCTTGATTGACGCCTAATGCAGGGAGAGGATATCCAAAAAAACCCCGAGAAGGAGGATTTTGGCGACGGGGAACCATCAAAAAATGTTGTCCCTGACTCACAACTCCCTGACGTCAACACAATAACGGGCCAACCTTGGGATCATCGACGGAAGGAGTATGTTGTGAGTATCTCCACTGGTTGTTGTGTAAGCTACCTTTGTCAAGTTACGATGTATGTTTTCCCCTTTAATTGTGCTCATCTAGAGGGAGGCGGTATGTGGTCTGATCCATCTCGTTCAAATGAAATGTGGGTGCAGGAGCCGATGATATGTGACAAATCATGCTTGAATTGCACCCCGCAAGGGTTGTTCTCCTTTTGGAGACAAGAACTTGTTGACGAGAACACAAAGATCCGGAATAAGATTACTGAACTGGAAGAACGAATATCCTTTCTGGAGGTAAAAAACGTCAGGAGTGCTGAGGCAGCTCCACCAATAGAGATCACACCCCCGAAGACGTCTTTCCTGGCTGAGTGTGCAATGGCACGGATTCCGGCGTTGCGAAAGATGACTCCCACGAGGCTGGAGAGGCTTTTTTCAAGTGCAGGGGGGCCAAGTGGCGCCCAAACCCCACGTCCATCTAGTCTTGAGGTTCTAAACAAGGGGAAGTTGAAAGGTAGGTTGGGTGTGCAGTTGTTTAATTCGCAAGGTGTGGACACACGAGCGCCAGGGTCGCGTTGTGGGGATTTGCAAGGCATGACTTGTAGCATGGAGCCTGGCCTGGATTTTGACGCGGCCACCGATGACATAGATGCTGTGTGTTTGGGGACACAGGTCCCGCACATAGCAAAATCCCCCGTAGTGAAAGACCAGGGTAATCCCAAACGGATGAGACCCTCGGGTGTGTTCCACGTACCTGCAGATCGGCCTCCATCACTGGCAGCAAGAGGCAGCACGTCGCGACAGGATGGCAATGTCTCACGAGCACAGGAGGTGTGTTAACTTACTTAGCTTAGGAAGACAAGTAGACGCCCTGCATCATTAGCCATTGTGTGTTCCTGGGCATATGCAAAGGATTTGACGGAATGTTATCCTGTCGTTGTGCAGAAGGGAGACGAAGCTTGGCGTCGCTTTCTTCGCGGACCTGGTGGAACAGGAACCCCTGGACCCAAAAAGCGGGTCGGAGTACGAGGCGTCGGTGCCCACACTGTGATGCCGGTGGGTGTCTATTTCATTTTTAAGATGGTAGCACGGACATGAAAACTGTTATCAATGAGAGGAACCCTTACCATGAGATTGTTGGGTGGTTGTGCAGGTGCCCATGGCGTATGGGTCGTTGGTTGATCTATTACATCCCGAGTATGGCAACGCTGTGGTTGGATCCGGGAGGGCAGGCATCCATGGCCGCTCGAACTCCCAACACGCATTGAGCGTCCCTTTTGGTGCCCAAGTGGTGACCATTACCTATGTAGCACATCCAAATGCACCGTTGCTGCACCCAGACACCGTTGGGAGGTACACATCGGCGGAGACACTTGCAGAGAGTGTGGGCTGGAAAGTGTACTGGCCAATCCAATATTTAGTGGCACATGCTCCCCACACGGCATAGACATGGCGGTTCACAATTAGACGTTTTCATGAAGGTGTAGCAACGCGAATATCAAGTTAGGAAGAGGGCATTGCACATTTTGAGAGCAGGAGTAGAATTTTTGTAATTATGCCATGATTTACGGCAATGATATTCATGTACTTGAGTTCATCTAATGGAAGAAACTCCTCTCAAGAGCAATTTTGCCATACTTGGATTTTAAGATCACTGAATTTGCGAACATGGGCATGGATCTAATCTCGTCTTATGCATCCTTGTTTCGGGTTGCCACTGAATTGGCTGTATCAGAACTCATGTGAATTTTTTTCCAATCGCAGATCACTCATGATTTTGGATAGCTGAACTCTATCTCATACTGGCAAAACAGTAATGGCGTCGAACGATGATCCTTGCAATATACACTTGCAAAGGCAGTTACATTTTTTAAGTAATGTCCATATTCACAAAGTTCAATAGCTGTATATTATGGATGTATGCAGACAAATTTATATTCACTACGACAATAGAGACTTCCATTCACACAAATTTTTTGCCCAGTTTCCAGCCCAGACTATGTTCAACAAAGTATACAAGTTTGCGATAACTTATGTGCCGTAAGTACATTAGTTTGATTATTGGACAAATGTTTCAACATTTTTGTTGTGTGCTCCGAATTATTTTAGGAATTTGGACGGTCCATTGCGACTGGGTCCAACCCACTCCAGTGTTGTGTAGATCACCCCAGTGGCCATGGTGTCCACCCACTGCAAATGTGGAGCAAATTTCAGTGGCCGCGTGACGTGATACTTGTAGTGTAAGAACATCGAATTGATTGTACGTAGCATGAATGTGAAATGGTATAATCAACTGATGCGCATGATGTGCATCGGAGCATTGTCAACAGATTGCTGTATAGTCGCTAGTTGCCCTAAGAGTCAGATATTTAAGCTAGAAAGAATAATTTCACTACCACCACATTCTACATCGCCGAAGAATCATACTGTAATGGCACCCGTTCGACTTCAACCTGCGAATGTACAAGTTGAGTGCCACAACAGATCAATCTGTACAGGATATGTTGCACTGCGAGCTAGGAGGATTGACGCTCTAAATTCGGAGTGACCCAATTCAATGGAAGACGGGAGCGTGGCGGAACATTTCGGTGACAACGAGCGACAGGAATCCGATCATGGCGAGACGCCCATTCCACCTCTCAGCCTGCGCGGTGAAGGGGCCGAAGCTCCTGGCGTCGGTGGACTCGCCGTTCATGATGGGCACCAGGGAAGCATAAGTGAAGAGCTGCACTGCGCCCACGAAGAACACCAACCCTGTCTGGCCAGGCATGTACAGCTGATCGAACACGGTGAGGCCGGTGGCCTTCTCGGCGAAGAACGCCCACACCAACCCAAACATGGCCAGGCGGCCGTTGATGGTCTCCGGTGCAGCTCCATCGAACGCGAACAAGCTGGTGAAGCCTTTGTCGCCAGTCTCTGGGCGCCTCTCGATTTCTGGGCGAGGGTACAACGATCCCGAAGTGGGGGTTGCACCGAACACCGACCGCTTCTCGGACTCGTTGACCTCCTGGTTCTTAAGGATCTGCTCTTGGGTAATGGTTTTCTTGGTGACCCTGTCCACGGCCTCCTTCAAGCCGCTCGCTCCGTTGTCACCAGCGTCGCAGCGCACCCTGCCGCCTGCCGGGAATGCCGTCGACTGCGAGGGAGCATTAAACCTGGCCGAGCCTCGAAGGCCTCCCTGCAACCCCAGGCCAACCTTGGTGCTGGCCATGTGCGACATGAGTGTGGAAGCTGCCATTGTGCAAGACTAATTTGCGGAAGGAAGAACCTCAAAGTGCAGCTGTAGATGCAATGTCCCCTCACGACTTGGCTTACGATGAAACAGTCTATCAATGTAGCTGTGAGAAGTTAGCGTTTGAAACGAATCTTGTGGGGAAGTGCGATGACAAGTCAGCGACGTTTGCAATTCAGGAAGCCCAGATGGGGTTAAGTACCGGTGATGCAAAAATTCCTGGCCACGTCCTGGTTGGATGATTACGAGATTGGGGAACGTGGTGGACACGTTGGCTGGCCATGTGTGCACTGAATTTGCATGGCACCATCGGTCGGCGCCATTGCGTTTGGCGCGTGGTTACAGGAGTGGGAGGGCATCTGCTGCGACCACGGGAGTTGATCTGCTTTTCACGGCACTTACCAAAACTGTTGGTGCTAAATCGGCCCAGGTGTTGTGACTTTCGTTGCATTTGTGGAAAATCTGGTCTGCCTCCAGTACTACCGACTCAGTGCATCGTGGAATCTGGAAAGAAAGGAGCAGACCTGCCACTTGTATTGAAAATAGAAACGTGACTCCCCAACCCTTCCTTTTGCATGCATGATGAGCCATCTGTCCAATCCTCGAGCACCCTCATTCTGGGACATTGCGTTGTCGTGCTTTCCAAATGAAACACCCTAAGTGAACCTTTAAGTAATTGCCAATACTGCAACTACAGCATAGCTTACTGGCCATGGAGATGCTTGGGCCGGCTAAGACCTAAATATCGTGCAAGCTAACAAACTAACTTCAGTGGTCGGTTTTCAAAAATACACCTTTGACAACCTTAGTAAACAAAGTGGGAGTTGAGCTTATAGGTTTTAAATCTGAGTGGCTGTGGTGCAAAGTGTACAATGGAAAATTCTTCATGTGTGGCCGATGTCAATTGGGATGCACTGCGAGGCTTGTTGTATACAAGAGGTTTGTTCAAATGGTTCCGTTCCCATTTCCATTTCTTAAGAGTCTGTGAAGCTCGTGTAATTAAGTAATCAACCAGTGAATTAGAAAACCTATCATGGAGTGTCCATGATCAAAAAAATTCCCTAAAAAGGATGTTGCATTGCGAAAACAATGAAAGATGCCTCAAGAAGGGGTTTTACTTTGGCGTTGGTGGTTGCCTTCTGTCTCAAAAATGAAAACACAATGAAAGATGTTATTTTCAGATGACGTTGATGCATGTGATTTATAGAATGAAAACTAATTTTGCTAAGCTCCACCTGCCACTTACCCAAGGCAATAGAATAATGTAATGTGGCTCTTGAGTTGCCATTATCCATAAAATATATCCAAGCAAATAAAGATGTTGTGATTCTTAAAAAATGATAGCTTCACTTTCAGTGCCATGAGCAAGGTCCCCATGGAATATGGTATATCCTTATTTAGAATGGATGAGGAGCATGAGACTTAGGGTGGGTTTGTATGTATGATGTTGACCCACTAGACTAGAAATAAGGACAAATGTAGATGAAATATGATGGGGTAGGGGTTTGTATGTGCCAACCACCTAATGTTATCTTATGTCTTTAGTGGGCACATAAAATTTAGTTGCCCATGGTCACATCCTTCCACATTCTAAATGACAACCAAAATGTGGTTGTTTGATTGTTTTGTTATCTCCATAAGGACACATCCAAACCACTATTATCTAGAATCTACTGGTTCAGTGATACATGGAAACCCACCCTTAGTAATGTTATACATAATCGTAAATATTTCAGTTAAGTGAGGATTTATTCCATTCAATTACGACAGAAGCCTCATCTCCTAATTTAGTTGCACCTGATTCGTGGGCGTGGAAAAGTTCTAGGTTTTAGGACTAGACAACAACAAGTACACACTGACGTTCAAGCTGTCTTCTTGATGTACATAAACATATCAAAGTGCTCATATTCCAACATGAGTTGATTGAACGAAAAGATTGCTTCATGGAAATGTCGCTCAGAGGTTGAATGATTAATTGAGAATGACAATTTGTACACAATATTCCGCTAGTGCATTGTCACAAGTACATCGTATTTCGCTTTATCTAAGTTTCTTCGCAAGGATACGAAACGATGCAGACTTATCTCTTCCAGTCGAATTTGTTGATCGGCGAGGATTACGGTCACTGTCGAAGGTTGATGCAGATAACAAGTGTTCGCCACATAGAATCTTTCTACATTTAAAATTACCAGAAAATTTTCGTATACTGCATCCGGCAAGCTGCTGATATCGCTTTATCCTGGTGATCTCCATCACTGCATCTTCAATAGTAACGGTCGAATGATACCTGAATGTACAAAAATGTCGGAATAATCGCATCCATATACAAGACCTCTCTGCGCAGCCTTTTCTCGACAATCAAAAATTCCAGTGACTCAATTCAGTGGAAGACTGGGGCATGGCGGAACATTTCGGTGACGACCAGTGACAGGAATCCGATCATGGCCAGACGCCCATTCCACCTCTCAGCCTGCGCTGTGAAGGGGCCGAAGCTCCTGGCGTCGGTGGATTCTCCGTTCAGGATGGGCACCAGGTAGGCATAGGTGAAGAGGTGCACCATGCCCACGAAGAACACCAATCCTGTCCGGCCAGGCATGTACAGCTCATCGAACACTGTGAGCCCGGTGGCCTTCTCGGCGAAGAACGCCCACACCAACCCCAACATGGCCTGCACAAACAGTTCGATTGGCATTTTTTTGTCAGACATGATTGAGTTCAATCGTAGACACGTCACGATCAAACAAATGACCTAAATTGGAGAGATGATTTTTGGACCAGGCATGTATAAGGTGGGTTTAGTGATCATCGTACTAAGCGGCCGTTGATGTTCTCGGGGGCAGCTCCATCGAATGCAAACAAACTGGTCAAGGATTTGTCTCCAGTCTCAGGCCTCCTCTCCACCTCCGAGCGGGGGTACAAGGATCCCGAAGTGGGCTCTGTCACGAACACCGATTTCTTCTCCAACTCGTTGGTCTCCTGGTTCCTGAGGATGTCCCCTTCGGTGATGGTCTTCTTCGTGGCTTGGTCCACGGCCTCCCTCACCTCGGTGCCATTGTACCGCGCATCGCAACGCACTCTGCCTGCGAGGGAGGTCACCAATCTCGAAGACACAGTTGCCGAATAAACGTGCAGATCTTGCAAGATGATGATAGCCCCCCAAGCGATCCGAGGTTGGCTGCACCGCTGGCAATAGCCATTTGCGACGTGATGGTAGCAGCTGCCATTGCAAGACTTCACCCTATTTGAAATTGACTCAACTTCTAGGTTCAAGCAACTTGAGAAGTCAAATTCGCTATCTTCGAGCGGGGTGGTAATGATTCAGCTAAACGTCTTGTGTGAAGGTAACAATTTCTTGTTGCGGTGCTTCTTCTGTGAATATGGTGCTACTTTTATAAATTGCGAGAGCCCCATGGCTGGGTAGTCAACTCCTTCACTAAGAAAGAATCCATGTGGATGCTGTGCCTTTCTCCATCTGGTGCGTAAGTTAGTGGCCATCATTTGATGAAATTTTTCCCCAAAGGAGAATTGACAAAATTGACAGGCTTTGCAGATCTGCTCATGTGATCGCATTGGAGCCTCACAGAAGCCACACGATGGTACACCTCCCGTACACCTCGACAGATTTCGGCCTTTCCAGATTTTGGTGCCTACAGTTTTCAAGTGCCGAAACATAATTAGGGTTCGCAGTTCAACATGTCCTTCCCTTCACCTGGATGGTGTCGCCATCATAAGTATTTCTCATCTGCAACGGAGAACTGGAAGGCAAACTACAGGGTCACGCGGGAAGTTTGAGCGATCGAGACTCGATTTCATCATAAAAGTACTCCAGCGTGACAGTCGCCTTCATCAGAATGCTTGAATCAATATGTGAGTCACAAAATAATTTGATATGGGCTGAAAATTCGAATAGCCTCTAAAAGCTGGTGAATGATGACGAGAGCTGTCGGCTTTTGTGAGTCCATCCATATGCATACGACGTAGGAATACTGGCCATTGACAGAACGACTTCTGACTCCATTGTATTCTGTTCAGTTTTGTACAATCGAACAGATGCCAGTGCAGAATTCAGATGACCAACTTTTTTCTCAGTCTTGTAAGCGACCCAGCCAGTTCTCCTAAACTCAGATCATATCTAACCAATTTCAATTGGTATACGACGAGGAATGAGAATCAGAACTTGACAAAAGAAAGTAGGCATAGAGTGTGGCGATTGGTCTGACAACCAATATCATTCAGAGACTGTCAACTTAATGTCATATTGACAATTTAATCACCAATCGTACTTGCCACTGTTTGTATCGGACATGAAGGGTATTTCTCACTACAATCTTGTTCATATCCAAGGGACCCTTTTAAGTAATAATCTTTTGTACAGTTGCAAATCCGAAAAACCTTGATCAAACATCTACCTTAATCAGTTGCAGTAACTTTTTTCTACATCGTCGATATTTGGCGATCTATTTGAGCTGGATGTGCAGGAAGAGCTGGGGGGCACTAGCGAAAATGTAGAAAACAACGTGAGAGAAAAAGTCGGGTGGATTTTATTCAAGACACATAATTTTTATATTTTTCTTAGATATACAATAATGTCCTCTAAATGTGAATTTGGGAATTATATATAGTGTATAGTGTGGTTTAAGTTGTGGTATTTTTTTAATTTAAATGTAAAGTAGCATAAATAGAATTAAGTTTAGATTTTATTTATTTACAGGTTCAACATAAATCATCTGTCATAAGTGGCATTGGATGAGAAATAGGCAAAATGTATGTGGACATGTGGATGGATTTGTTAAAACTGTCACCTTTGGATGAAAAGTACCGTCATCCGGCGATGAAAGGGTTGGTTGGCTTATTTAGGGTTTCCTGGGGGTTCAAGAACCATATGCAATATGCTAAAGTTTATAGTATGATGGTTGTATGTGTGCAATGTGTAGAGTATAATATGTGCAGTGTAATGTATGCATAGTAAACTATATGCGTAATGTATGTGTAGGTTGTTCACACAAAATTTCTACTACTTATAAATCAGATAGGGTGATTATAATTATGAAACTCTAAAATTTATATATAATGATAGGGTGTTATAAAATATCAGGGGGTTCTCACACGTGTATACATAAATTACGTGTAGGTGCAACCCCCGTCAGCAAGAGATTAGCGTTAACTATCAAAGACTTGTCCATACCACATTTATCATTGACGACATTATCCAATTTGAATTCATAAATAGACAGTAAATATTGTCTCGACTGTAATAAGTATACAAGTTGCGAATGCCCTTGCCCACATAATACTATTTGTTACTTGAGAAGTATTGTGATAGATAGTTAAACGTTAGCAAAGTCTTTCCAGTGTTTATCTATCTTTACATCACGACCACATCGTCATTTGTAAATTGTTTCCCTCAAGTAACATACACTGAATCTCAGCAGCATGTAATACAAATCCACACAAGCAGAGTTGTTGCGAACATATAGTTGTATTTCATCAATATGGGATACAGAGAATTTGATGGTTCGCACAACTTATGTGACACCTTGCACGCATTGTTACCAAAATTCTTTACAGAATGTGCTGTTTGCCAGGGCTTCAGCGGCTGAAACCAACGGATTTCCTAGACATTTTCTCACTCTTCAAAAAATCCATCCTTGAGGACTATCAATCGAATGTACACGTCAAATGCTAGAACAGATTATGTACAAAGGTTCTAATCCATACTCTTTCACTTCAGTGGAAGACTGGGGCATGGCGAAACATTTCGGTGACGACCAGCGACAAGAATCCGATCATGGCCAGACGCCCATTCCACCTCTCAGCTTGTGCTGTGAAAGGGCCGAAGCTCCTGGCGTCGGTTGACTCTCCATTCATGATGGGCACCAGGGAGGCATAGGTGAAGAGTTGCACCATGCCCACGAAGAACACCAATCCTGTCTGGCCAGGCATGTACAATTGATCGAACACTGTGAGGCCAGTCGCCTTCTCGGAGAAGAAAGCCCACACCAACCCCAACATGGCCTGTAGAAACAAAAACAATCGCACATATATATTTCGTCAGACATGATCCGAGTGTGATTTCAAAGACTGATGATCATCTGAATTTCACTCAAAATGATCAGTTGGGCATGTATGTGGCAGGGTCATAAGCCAAGACGTGTAAGTCATTCTTACCAAGCGGCCGTTGATGGTCTCGGGGGCAGCTCCATCGAATGCGAACAAACTGGTGAAGGATTTGTCGCCGGTCTCGGGCCTCCTCTCCACCTCCGGGCGGGGGTACAAGGATCCCGAGGTGGGCTCTGTCCCAAACACCGATTTCTTCTCCGATTCGTTAGTCTCCTGATTCCTGAGGATGTCCTCCTTGGTGATGGTCTTCTTCGTGGCTTGGTCCACGGCCTCCCTCAACCCGGTACCATTGTCACGCGCATCGCAACGCACTCTGCCTGCGAGGGAGGTCATCAACCTCGGAGACGAAGTTCCGGAACAAAACTTGGAGGTCTTGCCTGCAGCTGAAAGCCTGCCCTGCAGCCCAAATCCGAGCTTGGCACCAGTTGTGCAAACCACTTGCGACATGATGGTAGCAGCCGCCATTACGAGACTGCTCTTTGTACAAGGTTAGAAGGAATTCTGTGTATAAAAACTCCAAGATGAAGGTTTGCCCCTGCACAAATATAGCTGAAGGAACGGCGACTAATAATGGTGAATCTGTGATGCAAGAATTGCTTGAATTGGATGGCAGACAATTTGAGGATTGAAATTGATGGTGTTGAAAGCGGAAGCAGAATTCTTATACAGTTCTCATAAAGTCGTCCATGGCAAGGTGGTCACTCCAATTAAGCATGAACGTGGTTGACGCCTCGCCATGCCATCTGTTGAGCCAGTAATCAAAGATACATCTCTGAAGAGAGGGTCACGTGGCTAGTTTCTCGGACCTCGCTCCTGTGAAGGACTCGGAGACCCACTTCACAATAGACAGAGAAGTTAGTGGAACTTGCAAAGTGGAATTTGCACTTTTCCGATCCTTAGGCGCCAACGCTTTCCAAGTGGCGAAGGAGAAGCTTCAAGCCTGAGAGTTTCCAGTTCAATTTTTAATATTTGAAAAAAGAAAAGTTAGCATTCTCTTAATCTTTGTGGTCAGGTCTTCATCGGCCTCAAAAGATATCCCCTTCCGCAATTTGTAAATTATAAAAACCACGATAACTCAACCTCTGTATGCCCATTTACAAAATTCAGACATGTTCAAGGCTTTCCTTACGAAGTTTAAAATATACAAAACCCTAAATCCCGGTACGTTGAGGAGGATGGATACAGAAACCCCTAGTTGAGACTCATCAGTCACCAGTCCCTCAAATAAAAAGTCAGGTTTCCAAAGTATGTTGGGTTTGGTAATTTTGAGTCAACTTCCTCTGCAAATGTTTGAGCTTACTTACTGATCAGATGTGGTGAAAATCGAAATAGTACTAACTATATTGTACTGAGCCCAGTCAAAGGATGAGCAAGCTAGCGATCCTTGTCTCCAAATAATTAAACAAAAAATTATTATAATATTTTCTTTGATCGGAATTCAGAAACTTATTTCAGCACTTGAAGCGTCTCTTGGCATTTCAGACGCCACGCAGTCGCAACAGTAACAGGTGGCCATCACTAGACCTAACAATCTTAGAAAGCTCAAAAGTTCGGCGACGTAGCAATTAGAAGATTTATAGCAACCTGGACACGCGCCCAAGGTCGTACTCCTGAACGTCCACGCCAGATGGCAAGGCAAGGCAAGCACCACGTAACTGTACCAACCTCTGAACTCAAGGATTCTTGAGAGCCTCCGAACAAGGTGCTCTGGAGAATTCGATGACAAAATATTACCATACCGAACGCTATAAGAGAACATTTTTCAACATCTGCCAACCACATCAATACACACTTCCAAGCATCAAGCGTTGTGAAATTTCTCTCCGCAGTACTACTGTATCGCTTCTAAATAATTCCTCGCGCTTCACTACATTAGTTTCAAATCTTCGATCAAACATAGTCTGAAAATGGCAGCTACTACCATCATGTCGCAAGTGGCTTGCACAACTGGTGCCAAGCTCGGATTTGGGCTGCAGGGCAGGCTTTCAGCTGCAGGCAAGACCTCCAAGTTTTGTTCCGGAACTTCGTCTCCGAGGTTGATGACCTCCCTCGCAGGCAGAGTGCGTTGCGATGCGCGTGACAATGGTACCGGGTTGAGGGAGGCCGTGGACCAAGCCACGAAGAAGACCATCACCAAGGAGGACATCCTCAGGAATCAGGAGACTAACGAATCGGAGAAGAAATCGGTGTTTGGGACAGAGCCCACCTCGGGATCCTTGTACCCCCGCCCGGAGGTGGAGAGGAGGCCCGAGACCGGCGACAAATCCTTCACCAGTTTGTTCGCATTCGATGGAGCTGCCCCCGAGACCATCAACGGCCGCTTGGTAAGAATGACTTACACGTCTTGGCTTATGACCCTGCCACATACATGCCCAACTGATCATTTTGAGTGAAATTCAGATGATCATCAGTCTTTGAAATCACACTCGGATCATGTCTGACGAAATATATATGTGCGATTGTTTTTGTTTCTACAGGCCATGTTGGGGTTGGTGTGGGCTTTCTTCTCCGAGAAGGCGACTGGCCTCACAGTGTTCGATCAACTGTACATGCCTGGCCAGACAGGATTGGTGTTCTTCGTGGGCATGGTGCAACTCTTCACCTATGCCTCCCTGGTGCCCATCATGAATGGAGAGTCAACCGACGCCAGGAGCTTCGGCCCTTTCACAGCACAAGCTGAGAGGTGGAATGGGCGTCTGGCCATGATCGGATTCTTGTCGCTGGTCGTCACCGAAATGTTTCGCCATGCCCCGGTCTTCCACTGAAGTGAAAGAGTGAGGATGGATTAGAACCTTGTACATAATCTGCTGTAGCATTTGACGCGTACATTCGATTGATATCTTTGAAGGACAGATTTTTGACTCCTTGTAACCCGTTGGTTTCAGCCGCTGTAGCCCTGGAGAACAGGACAATTTGTACAGAAATTTGTTGACAATACAATGTGCACATCAATTTTGAGTATCATCCTGTGTCCTGTCACATTGATGAAATGCAACTTTATGTTTGCAACAGCCGTCCTTGTGGAGATTTGTATTAAATGGTGGCGGTATTGAGTGTGTATTATTTGAGTGCAACAATTCACAAGCAACAAAGATATGCTAGGAAAGATAAATAACTACTCAAAACACTATGATAATTGCTAACTTCCAAAATCACATTCTCAAGAAACAAAATGCTGCATGAAGGCAAACGCCATGCAAAACTTATATACTCATTAACACAAGGGAAACTATTCTCTCCGCCTATTTATCGTATAAAACGGTCGCGACATAAATGACGTGCTTACTATAAACAGTTCTCTGGTAGGGTAACCCTGACTTCTTGAGTTCATATCCAATTCACACAGCCCACCAGATATCGTCAAACTGGAAAAATTTACTGCAACTCAAATCATATGTTTATTTAGAATTTCCCGAAAATTACAAACGTTGTGACCTGAAATGTTTCCTTGAGATGAGAACAAGTGAAATGAGCAATGTCTTTATATCTGGTACAATCTGCAGGAAAACCTCGCTGACTAGAAGTACAATTGTAATTCAATTGTCATCATAAATTAAATTCAGTTGAGAATCCCCGAATGATGTTGGTTGTCAGAGCAATCGTCATACTCTATGCATAACTGAATTTTTGTTAATCGACTTTGGATATTTTGATTTATCGTATATCAATTGAATTTGGTTAGGTATCTGAGTTTGGGCTAAATCCAGCATCAACAATTCCTCTCTTCATCCAAAACCTTTAAGAATTCTTTCTCACATTTTGTCTTATTTCATTTACGTACCAGATTCTAACTTCATCGACTCCTGAAAGGAAAAAGTTGGTCACCTGAATTCTGCACTGGCATCTGTCCAATTGTACAAAACTGAACAGAAGAGGCCAAATGGCCGTGTAGTCAGAAGTCATTCTGTCAATGGCCAGTACTCTCGTGTAGTATGCATATGGATGTACTCACACAAGCCGACAGCTCTCGTCATCATTCACCAGCTTTTAGAGGCTATTCGAATTTTCAGCCCATATCAAATTATTTTGTGACTCACATATTGATTCAAGCATTCTGATGAAGGCGACTGTCACGCTGGAGTACTTTTATGATGAAATCGAGTCTCGATCGCTCAAACTTCCCGCGTGACCCTGTAGTTTGCCTTCCAGTTCTGCGTTGCAGATGAGAAATACTTATGATGGCGACACCATCCAGGTGGAGGGAAGGACATGTTGAACTGCGAACCCTAATCATGTTTCGACACTTGAACACCGTAGGCACCAAAATCTGGAAAGGCCAAAATCTGTCGAGGTGTACGGGAGGTGGACCCTCGTGTGGCTTCTGTGAGGCTCCAATGCGATCACATGAGCAGATCTGCAAAGCTTGTCAATTTTGTCCATTCTCCTTTGGAGAAAAATTTCATCAAATGATGGCCACTAACTTACCTACCAGATGGAGAAAGGCACAGCATCCACATAGATTCTTTCTTAGTGAAGGAGTTGACTACCCAGCCGTGGGGCTCTTGCAATTTATAAAAGTAGCACCATGTTCACAGAAGAAGCACCGCAACAGGAAATTGTTACCTTCACACAAGACGTTTAGCTGAATCATTTCGACCCCGCTCGAAGATAGCGGATTTTGACTTTCCAAGTTGCTTGTTGACCTCCCTCGCAGGCAGAGTGCGTTGCGATGCGCGTGACAATGGCACCGTGGTGAGGGAGGCCGTGGACCGAGCCACGAAGAAGACCATCACCGAAGAGGACATCCTCAGGTAATGCAGATTAGCGGTGGAGTCACATGTATCTGTGAGTAATACTTAGCTTTGTTTTCTGAATTCAACTTTTATTGCTATGATCAAATGATACAATTGCAGTGAGTTCTTTACAGAGTATGCTAGGTCTATATTCTTACGCCTAACTCTTAGATCATTGTGCTATGTGCTATTCTACCTTACAGAAGGAGGCTGCTACTCTCTTCCTACGCCTGGAATACTACTCGCACAAGACACTCGGAGCGATGCTCGTGCCACCTACATTCGGGTGTCGTCTACATCTAGATAGTTCCTGGATGAATGTCTTGGATGTTTATCACTAATAATTGGATGAACGTCATGCTAACACAACTCTGTTCATCATCAGGAACCAGGAGACCAACGAGTCGGAGAAGAAATCGGTGTTCGGGACAGAGCCCGCTTCGGGATCCTTGTACCCCCGCCCGGAGGTGGAGAGGAGGCCTGAGCCTGGAGACAAATCCTTGACCAGTTTGTTTGCATTCGATGGAGCTGCCCCCGAGAACATCAACGGCCGCTTAGTACAATGATCACTAAACCCACATTATACATGCCTGGTCCAAAAATCATCTCTCCAATTTAGGTCATTTGTTTGATCGTGACGTGTCTACGATTGAACTCAATCAATGTCTGACAAAGAAATGCCAATCGAACTGTTTGTGCAGGCCATGTTGGGGTTGGTGTGGGCGTTCTTTGCCGAGAAGGCCACCGGGCTCGCAGTGTTCGATGAGCTGTACATTGCCTGGCCGGACAGGATTGGTGTTCTTCGTGGGCATGGTGCAGCTCGTCACCTATGCCTACCTGGTGCCCATCCTGAACGGAGAATCCACCAACGCCAGGAGCTTCGGCCCCTTCACAGCGCAGGCTGAGAGGTGGAATGGGCGTCTGGCCATGATCGGATTCCTGTCGCTGGTCGTCACCGAAATGTTCCGCCATGCCCCAGTCTTCCACTGAATTGAGTCACTGGAATTTTTGATTGTCGAGAAAAGGCTGCGCAGAGAGGTCTTGTATATGGATGCGATTATTCCGACATTTTTGTACATTCAGGTATCATTCGACCGTTACTATTGAAGATGCAGTGATGGAATTCACCAGGAGCTGAATCTGCCTTTAGCAATTAGGGAGTGTATAGAAGAAAATTTGTTGACAATGCAGCCAAGCGCTCATTGTGCTTATTCATGTATCTTTAAAACCATGTAATGCAAACGTCTCATGTTTTGGAATAAGTAGATCCGAACAACATGATTGTAACTGTATTGTAAAATGGAACCCACAGCGGAAGTTTTGCCAAATGCACTTTACGGCAATTTGCTATTATATCTAACTGTACACACCTTACATAGGAAGGACAGTAACTAGCTGTATCAACCTTCGCCAATGGTCAATAAATCCGAATACAAGCGATAAATTTGCATCCATATTATGTCTCGTTGAGAAGAAAGTGAAACAAGTTTGTCGATCTGATATTTGTAACAATGTGATTGAAAAGGTGTGTATACAAAATCATACAATCTTTTCACTCAATCAAGTCACGTTGCAATGTGAGCATTTTCGGAAGTGCGTATATACGCGAGAAAACAACTCAAGCGTTCCTGTGTACTTAATCTTGTTTAATCTTAAAACCGTTGTCTCCCATAGTTCAGATGCAACTCAATTGAAAAATGTGTCTTCTATCCTGATTAAATATTATGCTTACCTGTATTAAGTACACGGATGAATCTATCTCATACACTACACTTAAAAACCCTCCAACGCAATCAGTGATAACAATCGGTATTCATTCTATAAAACTCACATCGACGTCATCTGCAACTAAACCGTTTTAGCAGCAACAGTGTTTTCACTTATTTTGATTATGAGTATTCCATAGGTCAAACTCTAGGAAGATGTCTTGGAATATGTGGGCACTTTGTAATGTTTGTTTGGTATATCATGCTTAGGATGGTTACCTTTCTCGGGGTTGTGTGGTTCCAATGTGCAGGGCAGAGCTGCTATCTCTGCTCCAGGTGCCAGTGACCTTATATATATTTTTGACAATGAAATAAAGTGTTTCATTCGTCTCAAATAAAACATTACATGTGTATATATATAACCATATACTCCCTGAAATTAAGATTTCTAATTGCTGATCGAATATAAGATCTTTACTGAGAATGTTAAAGGAAATAAGGTTGAATTGTCGGAACAAACCTCTTTCATACAACAAATCTCGCAGTAGATCCCATTTGACATGGCAAAAAAGAAAAATATTCCGTTGTGCTCGTTGCAACACAGTCGCTCCCATGTAATACCTTACAAGATCAGTTCTCATTATGTATCAGGAGTATGTGGGAGAAGTCTGTACATTTTTGAAAGTCGGTTCAAAATCGTTAGCTTGAAATATAGTAAGGTCGTAGCCGGAAGAAGATGGCTTGTAAGTTATGCTGTAGTAGCAGTATTGGCAATTACTTAGAGGTTCACTTAGGGTGTTTCATTTGGAAAGCACGACAACGCAATTATGTCCCAGAATGAGGGTGCTCGAGGTTTGGACAGAGGGCTCATCATGCATGCAAAGGAAAGGATTGGGGAGTCACGTTTCTATTTTCAATACAAGTGGCAGGTCTGCTCCTTTCTTTCCAGATTCCACGATGCACTGAGTCGGTAGTACTGGAGGCAGACCAGATTTTCCACAAATGCAACGAAAGTCACAACACCTGGGCCGATTTAAAACCAACAGTTTTGGTAAGTGCCGTGAAAAGCAGATCAACTCCCGTGGTCGCAGCAGATGCCCTCCCACTCCTGTAACCACGCGCCAAACGCAATGGCGCCGACCGATGGTGCCATGCCAATTCAGTGCACACATGGCCAGCCCAACGCGTCCACCACGTTCCCCAATCTCGTAATCATCCAACCAGAACGTGGCCAGGAATTTTTGCATCACCGGTACTTAACCCCATCTGGGCTTCCTGAATTGCAAACGTCGCTGACTTGTCATCGCACTTCCCCACAAGATTCGTTTCAAACGCTAACTTCTCACAGCTACATTGATAGACTGTTTCATCGTAAGCCAAGTCGTGAGGGGAGATTGCATCTACAGCTGCACTTGGAGGGTCTTCCTTCCGCAAATTAGTCTTGCACAATGGCAGCTTCCACACTCATGTCGCACATGGCCAGCACCAAGGTTGGCCTGGGGTTGCAGGGAGGCCTTCGAGGCTCGGCCAGGTTTAATGCTCCCTCGCAGTCGATGGCATTCCCGGCAGGCGGCAGGGTGCGCTGCGACGCTGGTGACAACGGAGCGAGCGGCTTGAAGGAGGCCGTGGACAGGGCCACCAAGAAAACCATTACCCAAGAGCAGATCCTTAAGAACCAGGAGACCAACGAGTCCGAGAAGCGGTCGGTGTTCGGTGCACCCCCCACTTCGGGATCGTTGTACCCTCGCCCAGAAATCGAGAGGCGCCCAGAGACTGGCGACAAAGGCATCACCAGCTTGTTCGCGTTCGATGGAGCTGCACCGGAGACCATCAACGGCCGCCTGGCCATGTTTGGGTTGGTGTGGGCGTTCTTCGCCGAGAAGGCCACCGGCCTCACCGTGTTCGATCAGCTGTACATGCCTGGCCAGACAGGGTTGGTGTTCTTCGTGGGCGCAGTGCAGCTCTTCACTTATGCTTCCCTGGTGCCCATCATGAACGGCGAGTCCACCGACGCCAGGAGCTTCGGCCCCTTCACCGCGCAGGCTGAGAGGTGGAATGGGCGTCTCGCCATGATCGGATTCCTGTCGCTCGTTGTCACCGAAATGTTCCGCCACGCTCCCGTCTTCCACTGATTTGGGTCACTCCGAATTTAGAGCGTCAATCCTACTAGAGCGCAGTGCAACATATCCTGTACAGATTGATCTGTTGTGGCACTCAACTTGTACATTCGCAGCTTGGAGTCGAACGGGTGCCATTACAGTATGATTCTTCGGCGAAGTAGAATGTGGTGGTAGTGAAATTATTCTTTCTAGCTTAAATATCTAACTCTTAGGGAAACTAGCGACTATACAGCGATCCGTTGATAATGCTCCGATGCACATCATGCCCATCAGTTGATTATACCATTTCACATTCATGCTACGTGCTGTTCAATTCATGTTCTTAGCAACACTGTTTGCAGTCCCTCCTAAACTGGCGTGCGCTAATTATCACTTGTACATGTAACTTATATGACAATGTATATGACAATGTAAGGATTTATCCATCATTACTCTGAATGGTTATCTGAACTGCGAATGATTTGATCGAGCTAACAATGACTATTTGTTGAACTTTCAACTGTTCACCGGTGCACATGAAAGATGAATTTTAAAACTCTCTGAAGTATTTTATGAGGTAATCTGTGACAACAGCTAACTGTATTACTCGCATACTATTCAGCGCTGTTGTTTCAGAGTGTTGATGAAACATGTTTATGCTTAAGTTGTATCTAAATTCTTTCTTCTTTGAACCCAGTAACATACTCGAATCTTGCATCAAATCACAATTGTGTTCGCATGTATGAACTACTTACACAGATCTACAATCTTCAACATTTGTTTGCCCATTTGCACGTCGATATTACTGGATAGAACGTGATATGTTCTACGTATCTCTTGTTAGAAAACTCCATATTCGGTTTAAGTAACTTTCTAATCACTTGAATCGCTCAAGATATCTCTGGACAAGTGTTTTGATAGTATTCTGATACATGAGTGTAAACACATTTTGACTTGCAAACATATAACTGATTCTTTCACATTGGTGACAACTTTTCACTCCGTAGCTACCAAGAAGAATAACAATAACAGACTCATCCCAGCTTCCCCATAACGCAAATTCCAGACCATTTCAATATCTTCCTGAGAAAATAGACGCATCTACATTCTCTGAAAGCGCAGATTAATCTCCACTAACGACTCTTTCATCTCACTTGCAAACTATGAGGCTGCCTTAAATCTTTCCTTTTCGAACCGATCAATCAAGTCTTCAAGGTGGGTTCCATGAAATTTATGGACATATCAATCAGTATATCAATCAGTGAATATTCTCTAAATAGTGAAGTTGTAGCCAACAGTCTCCAGACTTCTCCATTGCAATCAACAATGGCTTCCAAATAACTGCAAAAGGATTTCCACAGTTCCGAACAGCATTGATCTGCACATGAGTAACACTACCCGTGGGTCTTGCAGACTGTATCATTCCGGTGCTCTTGTGTCCTTGGCACACTGATCATCTCGAAGGTATATAGCTCAGTGATGCTTCGCTCATGTTAGATGTTTGGTAGAAGAGGATGTGCGGGAAGTAAAGAGGGATGTGTAGAGTGTTCTGGGATCAAATATATCGACATGCCTCATGTCCATAATGCATCACTACTGCTGGAAGGTATCCCGGAGGTGGTATGTGTCGATGAGTGTCATGACTGCGAGAGTGATGGGGGATTGCTGTAGATCAGAGTTTTTTACATTGGGCCACTTGAGAAGTATTGCTTATAAACTTTCAACCACACAAGGGTACCATTCGGCACAGTTGCCGGAAGCTGGAATCGACACTGCCGTAATCAACAAAGTTCTCTCATGTGGACGTAAGTACCCCACAAGATTCAAGACGCCTTCAGCCAAGGAAGATATGCTTTTCTTGTCGATGCTTTCCTTGCCAATATTGAATATGTGCAATCATTAATGTCTTCTCAGCCATTCTTTGTCTGCACTGAATGTGGGTTTGTGTCGAAGCTGCAACGGCGCTTTGTTTTCAGGACCAGTACAAAACCTTTGGAGTGAAATCTCGTCTCTCCTGTTCAGAAAATGCTAAGTGTGTAATGTGGTATTTTCGACTATCTGTTCCGCGCTGTACACAAAGTACAGATGTTCATTTATATGTTTCGTCGAGGAGTGTGAACCCATCCGACGACCGTGCAAATGTCCCAAACCTGTAATGGAACGAGTGAAAATATAAAGATTTTGAAGTGTTAGACTCCTGCACTGCAACGGGTCACGAATGAAGCAAATCCTTCAAACATCCACCGTCACTGACAAACCACACAACACTTCGGAAGATTCCAAGGCGAGATATACAAAATATTCGTGGAATGATCCGAGGATAACACGAAAATGACAGACCTAAACAGCTATAGCGAACGGAAACCTGATGTGAGATATAAGTTCAAAATTTTATTTGAGCCTTGTGAGGGCTCGAAATGGGTGTGTACCCATGTTACCAGTTGACCCCTTAAACCCCGCACAAACGCGGAGGGGTGTTTGCAAATGCGATGGCAAAAACAGATTCTCAAGCTCCTCAGAACTTCTAACTCTTCTCAACTCTTTTCTCTCTTTCTTCTCCTTCTGGCTCTCAGACCAACATCGCCTTCTCACACATCTACACACTCGTGTCCGACAACAGTAGCGTCAAAGTTACTGCTCAGACACCCTAATGCGCCTCCGAAAAGGTGTCCACTGTCAACTATATAATTACAAAACTTTCACACCCCTGCATGCGGCAGTACATGCAGAAGGATGTCTAAGAGCTTCATCATCAAGACTGTAGACAATACTGCACACTTCGTAGTTATTAAAACTCGCTCCTGCCTGTCTCATGTCTGTAACCTCCGAACCGCAAAAACCACGCAAACCTTTATGTACCATTTCCAGAACCTCCAGTACCTCGTGTGACCTTCTTCAGTAAGGGTGACCAAATTTTTTTTATTCACTTTAAATACACAAGTATCTTCTCACTGGATAGATTCGTCTTGCACGACATCGTCGCAGAGCTCGCTAGCCGCTACTTTTTAGTTACGAGTTGTTTGTCCTCTTCACAAAACGACCCTGCAGAACGTGAACAGCACCAATAAGACGTCTGGTTGTGCCAATGAACATAAGTAACAGAAGCAGACTTCGCGCTTAATGCTGCTCAAAAATATCAGCGGGCAGACAGTTTGAACAGGAACTAGACATGAACTAATATCGAAACTGGAGAATCGAGATCTCTGAATCGATATAAGGATCAAAGAAGTCTACTAACCTTCATACGGGGTCGCCTCTCCGCATTGAGCTTTCTTACTTCGTATCTAATCTTCTTGGAAAACAAGCGGTTACGTCTCTTCTCTTTGTACCTCAGCATACTAGCCTCTCGACCTCCGCCACTTTGGCCATCGTCGGCTCCTTGCCCCATGTCTGGCACCAAGCCAGCGTCATTTCCCTGAAGTCAAATTAAGAAACTCTTTAGTTTGCTTTCAACTGACTAGATTCAGATATTCCCATACTAATAATGGAATGGTTCAGATATAGTAAGGATTTCATCACGAACTTGTCGCCGCGGCTGTTCAATATTAATGAGCACTTCAATGTATCGTCTATTACAGTACATTCCTCCGCAGGAATTAGAAGGATAGCTAAATTTTCCCCAAGCCGCTCTTTCTCGATTTAGACTAGTAAATGTCCTACTTTCAGGCCACCAAAAGTGGTCCATAAGTTGACAACAGCAGTGCAGGTGTAAATGCACTACAAATGTCAATCAGCTACAAATTCGAGACTGCAAACGCTCAACGCCGAAAGCGTATCTGTCACTTTTGTTCTCTCCTTCGAAAGGAAAAGCAGCCGCTAGGATGGAGCTTTGCGAACCCATCACAGCAACAAAGGGGAATTGTATTTGAGATGGACCTACATACCGTGGCGTCGGACTGCGTGTCGCCATCAAAAATGCTGCGGGCGCATTTGCCATCCAACCATGGCTCGCCTCGGTCGGACCAAGCAGTCATAACGTCCTCATAGTTCAAACGAAGAGAAGGCACTTGGCGAAGGTCTTCTTCACTGAGACCTTCGAGGCAACACCGCAAAATCTCCTTGGCTTCGCTCTTAATAGTTTCCGCACTCAATACGGGCTGGTTCTCAGTCTTCACCTTCGCCGCAAAAAACTTGGCGAAGGGACCCGCCGTGACGAATTGGTCACTTTCAACTCCTACTCCATTGTTACCGGAAGTGATAGCTGCAGCAAGCCATGGAATAGATTCACATGTCAACAATGCGGCACACCAACGTTCAGTAGTTTCAAACAAACTCATTGAAATGAGCGTCCGCTAGAAGCTCAAATCCTGATCGTTGTGTCTATCCTTGACAACCGCTGGTGGATGTCCACACATGTAATTATTCCTCCACCAGTATCAACAGCCATTCACCATAATTGCAGTACAAAAAATGACTAAACATGTACTGAGGACTTTAGAGCTTACCTCCGGTTTCGGAGGTATCGCAACCATCTCCCTCAAAGGCCTCCGATCCACCGCGAAGAGCAAGATCGAAACTCAAACTGTAATCGTCGCTCAGGTCCCGTGAACAACCGAAATCTTCAAAACCGTCGAGACCTGGAATGTCACCAGGAATGAAACAAGCATCTGCCCCTAAGCTCATGCCTCCATCAATAATGTCACAGCAGACATCAATCCCCGGAGAGTCAAGACAATTATTGAAGGCGTCTGGGACCAAGAACTGGTCCGTGTCATCCGAAAGATCGTCATGAACTTGAGCGTGTGCGGCCTTTCCTTTGAAGTACGCTGCGAAGGAGTCCGACGAGGCTGAGTGACCTCCATGGAAACCTCCAGAGTGATAGCCTGGGGATAGATCAAGATCAACCTCCGAGCCAGACGGCGAATCTTGCATCACCGTGATGAACGTCGGGACTTCTTGAGTTCCATCCGTCAGAAAATCTTCCGTATCAAGGAAGTCGAAGAGAGGCTCCGCCTTCACCTTCGCGTCTTCCGTGACCTTACTTGGCTTCGGGGCCTTGTACTGTGGTCCGTGGTTAGAAGCGTTACACTTCAAGTGGTGAGGATGTGGTCTGCTGGTGCGAGATCGTTTCCTAGACGGCAGCACTTGCACAGGTGGTGCATGAAGTTGCTTACTAGTAGACTTCCTCTGCGAGTCTTCCGGAGCTTTCTTGCACTTCTTCGTCAAGTCCGATGAGGATTTGCTAGCTAATTTCATAGGAGCGCCATTAGGTGACAGACGGACTCTCTCGTGGCGGAGAGCGAGGGAGTTCGCGGAGTGCACTTGCGTATCGCAGCGTTCACAAAGGTAAGCTTCGTCCGCTGCGCAGTACCAACGTGCGCTCTTCTTAGCGCACACATCGCATGCCCGTGACACACGACCTGATATCGCCATAGCTGTAGCCACCGACCTGTTGGCAGCTTTGGTCGCCATCTCTTGAAAATTTTCAAACCAACGAGCCACTACCAGATGCGCACGGTCAGATTACACTACACTTTGTAATCTGCCTCCTCCACTGTCACGCTCAAGGCCTTATAACGCTCCAACTTCAGGCGCCGTAATCAAAACTGTTCAAAGACGGATAAAGACTCCCGCCATTGCAATCGTCACCTTCGAATCCCTGCTGCGAACGAACGAACGGACTCCCGGGCCAACCAATTCCTTTTGAATCAATCTCGCCGACAAGGAACACAAGGTCGATGCGACGGTAAGTAACTCACTCTACTACTGCTATAATCCTGTCAAGGATACAACAAAGTGTCGACAAATTACGATGATGAATTTTCTGAGCCCGAAGGCTATAGACAGCTCGACGGAAGGTATGAGAAGATACACAGTAGCACGCACTCGAAGTATGACTGCCTCATTGTGGTACCAAGCTTCCCACTCCGGCGTCCAAAATGTGACAAGCTTACTATGCCTGCGCACCTCTAGTATACTTCCTTCACACTATCACTGTCCCAATGGTGTCACAGCATCATCCGCTCTTCGGACTTGACTTGACACCACTCGTCTCAATCCATCACCTTCAACCTAATCACGCATTCACAAGGAACCCCGCCCCCGAGACTTGTACACAACACGCTGTAGGAGTCACCTCCTTCAATTAATCCAACGCTCTTCGTCAACCGCGTACGATCTACCTCGCCCTCGGTGATCGTGACTCCTAGAAGCCTCTGAAACTACAACCGAGCTGCGTACCGGCCCTTCTGGATCACGCACACGGGACAAGGACAGGCCGAACAGAAGAGTCCACTCCAAAGTGCCCTCGAATTGGCATTACGGTCTACGGAAGAGAGAGAAAGAGAGAGAAAGAAAGAGGAAGGGAGAAAGAGAGAGAGGAGAGGGAGAGAAAGAGAGAGGAGGAGCGAGCAGCAGCAGAAGTGGCAGTGGCCGAGCCGAGAGCCGGGGTGGTGATGAGAAACAAAAAGAATCGAGAGCGCTTGGCAACTATGTACTTTGCAGCTGTATGTAGGTACTAGGTAGCTAGCTAGCTACTCCATTGCTTGTTGCAGCGATCGATGAACATAGTAACCAACAAGTAGCTGTAGCCGATGGAGAGTAGGGGGAGTAGTACTAGGAGTCCTCCACTGCACCAACACTACTGCTGCAGCTGCGCCAGATCCTGCGACAATTGGAACGGGTGAAAAATACCAAAAGCAAGAGAGAATGCCTGCGGGCGGAGGAGTGTGCCCCGGCTCCATGCAAAAGAGAGGTGAAAAACCCTAAGAGGGACCGAGCTGGGCTAGCTACCAGGCTACTCAGTGCCTGCTTCTTCACCCCTATCCATTCCCTATTTCTCTCCCCTTTTCCCCAACAACACTACTGATTGGTTGTGATTATTAAATTGCTCGCAACTCAACCCCAACATCGATCGTCCATTTATCATGGAACCCAATCCATACTCTTGGACTTTTTAACATGGGGAGATTGTTGGCCATAATTGGTCGAGACCCTAGTGTTTGAGGTTTCCAAAGTCCAACCGCTTACATGTTGACATCTTTCGGCTTTCCTTCACTAATTCGAGGCATGTTTTATGAATTCCTCTAAAATGATCGGTAATTTTCCCAACGTCTTGAACTTGAGCCCGTTATTTTGGGAACTCAAGCCGGTTCATGTGTAACTAGCGGTCGGTGGCTCTCCCCGTTCATTGCATGGGGATCGTGGGTGAGAGGTACGACACTCATATGCAACAACTTCCCTCTTGACATCCTAGTTGAAGATCCTCACCCCCTCCATAACATTCTCCATTTCTTTCCTTTCCTTCCCCTTGAAACAACGTTCTTAAGTTGGATGCACTTGATTTAACGAGAAGGAAAAAAAGAGTGGCTTGTTCATGATTTAGGCCAATCCATAACGCCCAATCCCTCTAGTATTCTAGTCACAACAATCACTACCGGTCCCCCCCGGGGTAGCAATCGATGTTCGTTATAGCACTTCCAAGGGTTTGTCATCTTTAAAAGCACCAGGGGGTGGGCTCTCCAATGATAACGTAAATGACATGTGTGGCTAACTATGAAATTAAACCCCCTATATACGGGAATCTAATGGAAAAAAAACAAATGTGTACGTATTAACGGCAAGCTAGAAAATGGACTCGTGTATTTATACCAAGCTTCTCAATTCAATGTGATAAATGCCTCCACTACATATACAAAATTAAAATCATGAATTAAATAGGCCTTCATTACTTATCAAAATCCAATTTTGCTTTCCAATGATAAAGTCATTAACACCATTTTAATTAAAATGAGACTTTTCAAAGTCTCATTTTGCCAATCACCTTAATAGCGTACATTAAGGTGAATACATTGCGGAGTATGTGAATGTGGTGGGGGAACACTTGTAGGGAACTTTTGGTACTTTATCATGTACCCACTATGTACCCCAATGGAACTTGGCTTATGGGAACAAAGTTCCCCTTGGATTTCACCTTAAATTTCCTTTAAAGTGCCTCGAAATTTCACCTTAATTTTTTGTCTCAAAAAGGCCAAATTGTCTCATTTTAATTAAAATGGTGTTCATTGAATTATTTTTTTCCATCCATAGCATGTAACTCGACAATTACACCAAACAAAACAAAAGATAAGAACACAATAACTTAACCACAATCCAAAGGGAGCCCATAAGCATTCCAAGAGCCTCCAATTTTTAAAACTAGAACCCAAATGCAAACCCTAACAAGAATGAACAAAGTAGTCATTGAGGACTACTACCATATGAAAACAATGGATGAAAATGAAAATTGGATGAAAACACAAATTGGATGAAAAATATACTTCTATTGTCAAAAAATCTCCATACCTTAGAGGCCCCTTTAGTGCACTTAGTGTATCTTTACTTCAAAATTCTTAACAACATTTCTAAATGTACACACTAGAAGAGAAAAATTAATACCTCTCCCTTATGTATACTATGTACATTAATGCCTCAATCAATACCCCTTCTTACACTCACGTTAGTTCATACATTGTATGAAGAGTCCACCCCCCGGGTTCAAAGATTAGTTTGGAGTGGTTGAATGATTTTTAAGAACCAGTATTTGGAGTTGCTAAATCATTTTAAAGAATATTTTCTTAGTATGTAATATATTAAACATTTTTATAGGATTTAAATTCTAAGAATATTTGTAAATAGTTAACAAGTGAAACTAAATGCCTAGGGGTCTAGATGGCAACCCCATTAAACATGCGGACTCAAGTACTACTTACACCCTTATGCAATAACCACCTCTAACCCTAGACCCCCTGACCCCCTCTCTCTGCCGTTACCTATTCTCTCTCCCCTTGTCCACCAACAACGCTCCTTGTTGGCAATAACTATCAAATTCCTTGCAACTCAATTGAAACGAGTCAAAGAACGCATATAACATAAAGTGAATCCATAACATTATTCAGACATGCAAGTTGGTTCCATGATCCTAGAATATGTCAACTATATTTTGTGGGGTGTCCGAATAAAGTGAGGATATTTGTTTACTATCCATACATTCAAGCTGACATTTGGACATTTGGGTGGAGTTATACACCCGGCACTATTCACAGGAATCATTGTTCATCCCACCACTATTCACCAAAAACACTATTCATCCGGTATTATTCCCCGGAAATACTATCCATAGCAACACTTCCAATGAAACTACCGACACTATTCATAATATTCTTACTATTCATACTAGTGCTACTCATTACACGTACCGGCGTCAGTTTTCTCCTATTTTGTAGGTTTCTTCTCATGAAGGTGAAATAGTGGAGGCCCATGGCAGATACTAAATATAGAATGGAACACAACCATGCAATTGAATAATGTTAAGTCGGTCCAATGATCGGAGAGAACCGGCAATTAGTTACAGATGAACCGGTTGAAGTTCAAGACTTTAGGAAAATTACCGATCATTTTAGAGGAATTTATAGAATATACCCCAATTTAATAAAGAAAAACCGGAGGATGTCAACATGTAACCGGTTGGACTTGCAAACACTAAGATCTCAACTGATTATGCCCAAAAATCTCCCCGATCATTGAGTCCGTCCATATATATACATATATATATAGAGAGAGAGAGAGGGAGATATATATATATCCGCTTCACTTAAACCTACTCATGTGTGAGCCCATTGAAGTCGAGATATGTCTTGTACGTGATGGTTGCATGCCCCTCGCTTTTAATGCTTTAATATCCCGGGTTGTTCAAAGAATGTGGGGTTTGATGATCTCTTGCCTGCTGACTTGCAGGTGCCTGATGAGCTCATTGATTTTGATTGATGGGGTTTTTCACAGACACGAGTGTTAAGAGGGATAGGCCCGGGGGGTGTTGGGGCAGGTATCCCACCGACACCCCAAAAATCCAAACACAACTAACTTACAAAGTCTTTGGACACTCTTCTTAATCGGACATCTAAGTTACGTTTGAGTGGAGATATGGCCAAGCTTGGAGCTAAGAACCGACACCATAATGCACCACAAGGATTACGTGGACAAAAAGCATTGGTGCGCGGTATCACACTGGATGGTATTTGGATCTACTAGAGTAGTAGATCTAGGCACCATTTAGTGGTTACAGACCAGTGCTTTGTCTAAGTGATTCTTGTAGTGATGACATGTGTTACGGTGACATTGAACTATGTCTCAAAAAAGATCAGTAGACATCATTTTAGGTTCAATAGGTAGTGAATGCAATTGGGAGGACCTATGTGATCATTTAAAGAAAAAGAAAAAGGAAGTTGTTTCACTTTGACCTCCTCTTATTTTAAATCACGTCTCAATGCTGACTTTGAAACTTGAAATGATAATCTTGTTGTGCTCCGCAATTGCTAATTGAATGAAGCAATTTCCAATCCAATCCAACCGCCCAAGTTGAAAATGCCCCACAACAGGGGCCACACACTAAAGTGGTAGATCTAGGCACCATTTAGTTGTTGCAAACTAGTGCTTTGTCTAAGTGATTCCTATAGTGATGACACGTGTTATGATGAGATTGAACTATGTCTCAAAAAAACATCAGTAGACATCATTTTAGGTTCAACATGTAGTGAATGCAATTGGGAGGACCTATGTGATCACTTAAAGAAAAAGAAAAAGAAAAAATGTTTCTCTTAAAAAATTTGATCTCTTATGATTTTAAATTTCATCTCAACTCTGATTTTGAAACTTGAAATGATAATCTTGAATGAGGCGATTCCCAAGCCGATCCAACCGCCCAAATTGTATGTGAAGTTGAAAGTGCCGAGACTGCACGGTATATACTATATACCTTAGGCAAGAGCATATTAGACAGTCGAGAAGCAATTGAGCCTGATGGTTGCGAAATGGTGGACACATCAATGCGCTTAATAAGTGAAACTAACAAGGTAGGTATTTGCATATGGAAATATTGAATGAAGTCGCCGAAAAGTCTCGTGATGGTGGCACGCTTCTCGCTTTAATGCACCTTTGGGTTGTTCACAGAATGTGGGGTATTGATGGGTTATTGAGCACCTTGCATGCTGACTTGCAGTAGACAGTTGATGGATCAGCGCCTCATGATCGAGTTTGTGGATGGGTCGATCGATTTGGTTGTACACTACTACAGGTTTATATATGATGATGGAATTTGCATACTAGCTACACACACACACACACACACACACATATATATATATATATATATAGACAAGGTCAAACCGACGACTCGACACCCAAACCTCATCGATCATGCTGGATAAGACCGTATAAATTTAATTTGCCACTTACACTGGACTCCACACGGCTGAGGCTTCATAAATTGTTTGTAGTACACTCTAAGCTCCGTAGTATCACACCTGTGGCAACCAAAGTGCACGTGATATTACGGAGTCTTGTAGTGTTCACATGGATGTGTGATACTATAGAATTAGTGTAGCATGTGACATTATGGAATAATACAAAGTGCAACATTTTAATGGTGTGGTGTGGTGTGGTCCACTCCACTTGGCCTTCCCAGGCGATGTGGCATATGTATGCACCAACATTCAACAAGTGGCAGAAGAAGAAGAAGAAGAATAAGAATAAGAAGGTGACACTCACACATATTGACACATGGCGCAATGCGAGGGTGTGGGTTGACTTCTTTGGTGGTTTGCATTAATAACAAAATTTGTGATATAAGGGAGAGAAGTGTGACAATAAGGAGTGAGATTTGAACTACGAACATCCGTTCCCTAGGGTTTCAGGATATTAGAGAGTGAGTGACATTGTGGAGGTTGATATTACGGAGTTTAGGGTGTACAAGGTAGTCTCAAGTCTTTCTTCCAATTGGACTGTCAAGCTGATATTAGCATTGACCTTACTGAGGCTATTTCCCGTCCGTCACTCTAGGGAGTTAGCCATCTTGACACCGATTTGAAGTGCTTCTCTAGTCTTGTAAGACTTTTGATCTCCTGAACGTTAAGATCAATTTCATTTCATGTCATTAGGCGTGGCAATTGCAAGGATCGGTATTGGCGACCGGGATGATGATTGGTGGAAGTTTGTAAGCCTACAGTGATACGGTTATAGCATGCATGTGCATGGCCGTGACCTGGGCATGATATTAATTAGGAAGTTGGAATACTGTTGTGTACTAAGAGTGACTAGACTCTAGAGCTGCAGGCTTCAACTGTGAAATAACTAGAGTAGAGGCGCCCATAACTGATCACTTAAGAGATTATGCGTTAGATCTGGAGAAGAATAAGGCGGTGCAAAGAAAATTCCACATAGGAAGATAGAAATCAGATAAAACAATTGGTAATTTTATCCCTTAAATTGAAATTATTGTGAATTTTTGAAGCCAAAAGTTGACCCGAACGTATTACCAATGTCTAAAGTGTGCCATAACTGCTCATTCCTCCTCATTTTAGCACTCAAAACTAGGACATGTGTCATGGCACTATTGGTTCTGGCCTGATCAAAATTCCGGTACCCTATAGATTGCCCATGGGGTCTTGCTTGGGAATAGGGGCGCCTCTACTATAAACATGGCATCTCTTGGTGAATAATTAAGCCATGCAATTTTCCATTATTTATATTTCCCATGAGACAGCCGCGAGCCCATCTTATATACATGGTAGTAGTACTTATAACTTAACTTACATACACCCAACACAAATCTTTTGCTTACTCATATCAGGTAGCTAGTGCAAACTCCAAGGGGGGTATATGAAGTTTTATTGGCTCTACCCTATGGGAAGAGACCTAGGGATGATCTCTAAAATGGGCTAAAGTTTGACATCCAACCAGAGGTGGCCACATATGTTGTTAGTAACTCGCTCTTCAAGTGGAGTCTAGCTGCAAGTGACTCTTGATGTAAAGTGGTCTCTAAAATGAACCAAAGTCTAGTGACTACACTATTGTGTCTAATTAGTGTGGGTGGGAAATGCACGTGGGTTGGAAATTAGTGTGGCCCACACTAAATTTCAAGTGTTTGGGTCACTTTGGATGAAAAATGTAATGTCATCCATCCGTGTGTGTTAGGGTTCTCCGCAAACAACCTCCGTTAGGTCAATGTGGGGAAAGTCTTCAAACGCAATTGGATGGAATTATGAAGTTTCATCCAATTGTGGAAACGACAAAACCCACACAAATTTTTCACCTTTGAAATTAGTGTGGGCCACTCTAAATTATAATTTGAAATTAGCGTGTTTTATTAGGAATTAGTGTGGCCCACACTAATTAGACACAATAGTGTAGTCTTGGTCGTATAGCCAACCAAAAACTGGTCACTTATGCAAGATCACACTAGGGCAGAGCACTCTTATGACTAGCTACTTGTTTTTATTATTTTTGGAGATAAAGGAGGGGGGGGAGAGGGGCAAAAGCCAACGCCAAGTGAATTAGAAGAAACCATCAACTTTCAATTACTATGTCGAGTTGATGGACTGCCGACGTAGTAGGAATCATTGTCGGGGGAGGTTTTTGGACATAATTGGTCGAGATCCTAGTGTTTCCAAGTCCAATTGGCTTCATGTTGACATCTTTCAGTTTTTCTTTTATTCATTTGAGGTATATTCTATAAATTCTTCTAAACCGATCAGTAATTTTCTAGAGTCTTGAACTTGAACTGGTTATTGCTTAAACTCAACCAGCACCTCTGTAACTAGCGGTCGGTTCTCCCCGCAGGGGCTCCTTGGGAAAGCAAGTGCATGGAGACACAATAGAGGCTAAAGTATTCCACAAAAACAGCTGAAACCAACTTCAAAGAGAAAGTGCATTAATTGAAAAGCAGGACAGGGAAGGGAAGGGGTGGGGACTTAACCAAAAGCAACAAATTTCCAGCTCATTGGCAGAGTTTTCTGTGGGAAGCTCTGCGAGTCCCAAAAATAACACTCGTTCGATTCATCAACAGGGAGGTTATAGGAATGGGGAATTAAGACCCGCAGGATGAGAGCTGTATGCCAATGCGTTTGATACAGAATGTTGGGCCAATTTAGAAGCACAACAGCTCCAAGGTTTGAATATCGTTGTGTTTCCAGATCACCACACCAGCAAACAACGAATGGTGATAATTGGGACTGGAGAAAGGCAAGCTCAAATGAGCCACTTTACAGTGTCTCGAAGAATACTAACAATTAGAAGCCTGTCACTTAACTGGAAGTGGCTTTGGAGTTTGATACTTTAAGGAGGCGCACTTGAGTACTATGAAATCATCATTGGCCGGGAGAGCGGTTATATGCAACCAGGTGTGGTTATCCACCTTGTGGTTCTTCATCTCGGTATGGGGGGGCTCCAATAAGATTTTAAGTAAGATTAGGGGTGCAATTCACAACTACCTTTGGTCCGGAAAGGAGCAACTTATCCGTACTAGAGTTAGTTGGAGAGAGTGCTGCTTGAAAAAGAAATATGGCGGGCTAGGGTTAGTGGACCTGGAGGCTGCTAAGATTAGTCTCTTGTGTAAGTGGATAGTCAAGGCAATGGAACCAGGTGAATCAAACCTTCAACTCATGCTTAGATATAGACTGGCAAGGTTCAACCCACAGAGAGGACGAAGTTGAGGGGTTAGTCTGCATTGGTTTACAAACAAACAACACCAGGGGTTCCCTGGATCCAGGGTATGGGGGCATATTAGTATAGCATGGAAGGTGATGGTCAAAGGCATTTATCAAATCCCGCCCCGCACCAAAATAGAACTATTGCACTCAAACATTTGGTGGGCGGACGGGGTGGAACTCATCCATAAGGGTTTTACCTACTCTAAAGGCCTAGGCCTTTACCACAAAGGCATCCCATGTATTGACGACATATGGGATAGTGAACAAAAGAACTTCTTGACATGGGATAAAGCACAAGAGAAGTTTAACCTCACGCCAACGGAGGCCGGGGATTGGGAGGAAGTGACGAACAAGATTTATGGACAATGGCGCCACTTGCTGGACGCCGACTCGGGCACCACGCACCCTAGACAATGGCTTGGGCTTTATGTGGATGGGGGAAGGATCCGGCCTTTGTTTTTAAATGTGTCTCAAACTTTACACCTCCTTGCATGCAATTTATTCAATTGTCTATGCCACTTCTGGTACAATGCTTCACAGTTGGTACCTACTCCCATTGCCTTAGGGAATGGGAAAATCATGTCGGGATATGGGCGGTTTTTTCCATGAGGTTAAAACTATTAATTTCATACCAATAGACTCCCAAAGAAGGAAAGTAAAAAGGAAGAAGTAATCTTCTTCTATGGTAAAAGTGGCCACCCTCAGTTGGGACCCTAACCGGCGGTGATGGATTGATGGAGGCAGGTTTTTTAACTACACCACTAAGATTGGTAGAGACTTCATTATTAATAGGAACCCAGGCTCCACTCACGCAACGGATAAATGGTAGGGATACCTCCTGGGTAACTATAGGTTCTATTGGTCACAGGTGTGGGATCCACTTCGCTCAGGCAAGGAAATTGCATTCATGTGGTCCATTTGGCACAAAGCAGTGGTTGTTAATGAATGGAGGGCTCGCATTGCGCTGGCCTCTATTTCCAAGCAGTGAGTCTTTTGCCCCCCAGCAAAAGCGAATCAGTCAAGCACAAGTTTTGGGATTGTATTCAAGCTAAGAGGGCTTGGAGACGGGTCACATTCATCATGCACAAACTGTGTGGGATTAGATCTGGTAACTATGATTGCTTCAATTGGAAACAAGTCATTTTTGGGGAAGGATCCCTAAGAAATATGGTTTAAAAAAATTAAAATATGGCACCTTCTTAGGAGTGTTACACTTTGGACCATCTGGATCGAACGCAATGACAAAGTGTTCAACCGCAAACAATGGCATGAGTCCTAGGTCAAGTACTACATATGGGATGAACTCATCGTGTACGCTAAGGCGGCGTGGGAGTGAGTGATCAAACAAATCAAGATTAGCAGCTTTTCCGCTACGGCCATGCTCCAAAGTTTTGACCAAACTTGGGGTGCTAGGAATGTTCTTTGTAGGAGGCACAATCTTCATATTGAATGGAATTGGAAAAGGCAACGTAGTTAGGTAGGTATGCTCTCTCTCGAGGGCGCTCTTGGTGGTTTGGGGGTAGTCCTTGGATGGTGGGGTGGGGGTGGTCCTTGGCTTGGTGGGTCCGGTGGGTTGTCCTTGGAGGGGTCGGTTTCTGTTACTCCTTACGTGGCAGTGTTTTGCGTCTGAGGGGCCTTGCCTCCCCTTGGTGTGGGCGCATTTTCTCTGTTCTTTATACATTTGGCATTGGTTTGTTGACCTTCTGTCTAAATAAAAATTTAAAAAAACTAAAAAACTAAAAAAAACTAAAAAACTAAAAAAAACTTTGGAGTCTGATGGTGATATGGTTTATAAGTACTAGACTTCCTCCTCCTCCTCCTCCTCCTCCTCCTCCTCATCATCATCATCATCATCCTTGCATGTGCATGCTCTTGTGTTGGCAGCAAGGATTAAACATCGCTTAATTGATCATCTGTATTTATGTCCACCGCCATCAACCACATGATCATCACTTGGATTAGCATATATCCTCTAATTTCTCATCCTTTATTATGCCACTTTTGCCGTTATAATGTAGTTGAAACCGAGGCACACTTTGTGTTGAAGAGTCCCCTACATCAGTGGTGATTTTTCACAAGGTCCCTAACATGTCTAGGGACATGTTCATAAAAAAAAACATTTCCAGTGGACGGGTTGTTAGAAAATAAACCGGTTTTGGGACATGTCAAATTCACTTTGGACGGGTTCTAAAAATAACATTTAAAAAAAAATTCCAAACAAAATAAATGGTACAAATATCAATTACATTATGTCATATATGACATGTGAATATAAGCATAATGCAATCAAACCACTAATGCCCAATCAAAATATCAATCTTGAAGTGCTTGATTCACCTGCATACATTAATTCATCAACCACAAAATTTAGAACCTTTTTAACATAATGTCAAAGATTATAATTGAAGGTAAACTTAGTAATTGAATAAGAATTAGTATATATAAACATGTTCAAAATTTTAAAAACAAAGAGCTACTTACCCTTCAAAGAAGTGGATGAATTCTCCTATCCTTCATGTTTCTCTAAACAAGCATCATTGCATTCCAATTGATGTTTTGAACTGGAATATTTGCACATGAAATGCGCATCAAAGCATCTAAAGTTTCTAACTTCAAACTAGTACGTAGATGACTTTTGATTAGGTTTTGTTTAGAAAAACCCCTCTCACATATTGCAGTGTTCACTGGAATCACCATAACTCTCCTCCACAAGTTACTCAAACCAGGCCAATTGATTGACCACTCTGGAGTGGTACCTGCAAACTCCCAAGCTTCAAATAAAGACTTATTTGGGATCATCTCTCTCATGGTCTCCACCATCTCAAACACTTCACCCCGACACCAATCTTGTTCTTGTTCTGGATCATTGGGACTATGAAGGACACAATCAAAATTATTCAGCACATACAAACATACATAGATATCGGTGAAAGAAGGAGTAGTTTAGAACAACACTGAAACAATCCCTGCTCAGTCTAAATCAAAACTGAATTCAAAAACTCAAACTCTACAAGCCCATAACACCTTTCATCTTGGACCTTCTGGAACAATGATCGCGGAGAACCGGCAGTTAGTTACAAATGAACTGGTTGAGTTTGAGAAAAAACATGTTGAAGTTCAAGATTGCAGGAAATGTACTAATCATTTTAGAGGGATTTATAGAATATACCCAAATTTAAAGAAGGAAAACCGGAGGTTGTCAACCCTAAATTGGTTGGACTTGCAATCACTAGGATCTCAACCGATTATGTTGCCCAAAAATCTCCCTGATCATTGTTCTAACACAATCTCGAAACTCGGTTGAAGATACAGAGAGAAGATACTGACAACCCAGAAGAAGAGCTTGAATACCTGCTGGAGGGGGAAGTGCCGAGCTTGAACACTGCTGGAGGGGGAACCTGGGCCTCATAGAATCAAAACTTTCTCTGAAGTATGTGGACTAAATGGGGCAGGTGGCAGCTAAAATAGCTAAAGCCAGAACACTGACAGAATTGAAGGAAGATACTATTGTTTCCAAGTGCAACCAATCACATGCCGACATCTTTCGGTTTATCTTTATCAAATTGTTTTTTTCTTTAACCTTTTCATGGACGGGTTGGTTTAGAAATTACCGGTTTTGGGACGGGTTGTTTTTTCTTTAACCTTTCCTTGGACGGGTTGGTTTTGAAATTACCGGTTTTGGGACGGGTTGCAATTTTTTTTGCCTTTCAATTCGAGGTTTTTGGACGTGGACGGGTAAAAACTTTGTGAAAAATCAGCCTTGCCCTACATAACTCTATTAGGGAGAAGTTCCAATCACTTTTTGTAAATGTAGTAATATGGAGTCTGAATTCTTTCTTTTAGTTGGACCATAAAGCCAATTATAGGCTCTACCTCACGGAGGCTAATGCACTTATGCCAGTCTAGAAAATTAGCCGGTTTGTCATCATCTTGATGTACTTTTAGTCCCATGAGCCCTTTGGCTCCCTGGACATTGAAACCAATTTCATTTCATTTTAGTATGATCATGAACATGGAATCTACTCAAATCTTGCGTATGTTTCACATAACATTATTCAACCATGTGGGTCGGTTCCATGACCTTGGAATATGTCAATTATATTTTGTGGGTCCTCAAACAAATTGGGAATATTCATTTGCTATTCATACATTCAAGTTGAACTTGGGAATTTGGATGGAGTTATACTCCAAGCACTACGCGCCTGAATACTATTCATCCTAGGAATATTCACATGAAACATTGTTCATCATGGTATATTCCCTTTATTTACTATTAATAGAAAAAAATTAACGAAGATACCGACACTATTCACAATATTCTTGATATTCAAACCGGCACTATTCATTCTTCTTACCAACTTTCAAAGTTTCTTCCCATGAAAGTAAGATAGTGGGAGGCCCCTGTTGGATGCTAAACATAGAATGGAACACAGCCATGCAGCTGAATAATGTTATGCCATTTACAGTCACGTACATAGTTCCAATAGAACAATATGAAAACTGGTTCGATTCTCTCGTAGCTTTCTTGGATGAAGTTTTTACTGGTTTGCGACCTCGTAAAAGTTGGACAGATTTCATATAGGACAGTTTTTATGGGTTTGAGTTCAATTATTTTATTGAGATGAATCATGAAAGGAAAACATATGGGATAAATTTGGGGCTGGCAAGTTGCTGCATGAGATATTTACCAAATAAGGGGAGTTTCAATCCACCTGAATAAAATCATGGGCCCCATGCACTTGATCAGGAGCTGATGAGAGAGCCATCACACAATGGGATAGAAAGTGGGCTTGGATTTAACACTAAAATAGAGGATTTCAGGTGGCCACTTGGCTGCAGCTTCTAAGTCTACATTAACGTGGGGTTATCACGTAAACAGTTGTAAAAAATATTTCTTCCCCTGCCCAGCTTACAGTAACAAGCTCATCAGGGGTAGGTCTGAGACGACCCTAAACTACTAGATGATGGTGGAGAGATACCCAAATCTCAAGGAAGAGGTTGGCGGTTCGATTCCCAGCTATGAAATCTCCTCTCTACTTGACAGAAACTTGTCAGGTGGTCAACTGCCTCCTATGTTTCAAAAAAAAAAAGCTCATCAGGAGTCGGACGGGCCCAGGGCCAGTTCATCTCCACCATGCAGCTGTATTTTAATTTTTCTTCCAGCAGCCTGCCAAATTCACACAGTTTTCTAGTGACTCCCACATGAGGCCTTACTCTAGCTACACTGATTATCCCAATAAGTGTGTGTTACTATTTAGAAGGCATATCATTATTTACCAAGAAAAAAATGTATGCATAAAATATTGGTAGAATTTTACATTCTCATTAACAGTTATACCATTGCGTAACTTCAAATAGTAACAAGCAATAATTAGGATAATTAGTGTAGTTACTTGTCTCCAATTTTGACAATTTCATCCATCTTTAGAAGAGTTCTCAATTATTTTATAGGGAGTGATTCACCTTCATTACATCCTACGGTTGGGGCTAGAGCATGAGCCAAACCAATCAGGCCCTAGACAGCCGAAGCATGGACCCCATGCTGGGGGACTTGCAAAAGGAGTGGTGTCAAGGTTGGGGCCCACGATCCAAAGGATTTCATCCCGATCAAAAATTGCTACCTGCCTCACCCTGTTACAATAAACAAATTGCCCTTGCATTCTTGAAGGCCGCTTGTCCACCAATCCCACATTGAGTGCACTTCACCTTCAAGGTCAAGAATCCAATATATATGTTCACCTTAGTAAATAAGCAATTGATTGGGATTTCATTCCCAAAGTGAAACCGTCAATAAAGCTTGTAATGAACTTGGAAGTCAAAAATATTACAAAATCCTCATTAGCATCGAGGTTATAATTTATGTGACTACCATTTGAAAGGGTTTCATTCTAAAATGAAACTTATATTAGTGTGCTTATTTTTAATTTATTTAATTTATAATAGTTGTTGGAAGGTGAAAAGGAGAAGTGTTATAGCCTTAGTTAATGTCTTTCACAAGTATTCATACACATTCAAACTAATTAAGTGTGATTATGTAATCAAATATATCAAGCTAGTCATGGCTTGGCTGGCTGGGGCCCGCCGGTTTGGCATGAGCTCTAGCCCCAAACCCATCCCCACTAGGTAATATCTTCCCCTCCCAATTTACACCATAGATGCATGCCTCATTCGGCATTGAATGGTTAATTTTGGAAAGAAATTTGCTATGTGTTGTTATCCCATTGGTTGGGACCCTTTGGATTACCATGGGAAACTTATGCTTGCCACTGGTTGTCATTTACAATAATGTGTGTGTGTGTGTGTGTGTGTTTTTTTTGAAGGGGTGGGGAACATATTGATCATTAAAGAAGAGTGAATCTTCACTATGATTTATGATTAAGGTATTCATATATGAGCTACACGTTTTATGAGGGAAATGACTACGGCTTCAATGTGAATTTACCAAACATCTCATATTAATCGCTTGTTTAATATCCCATTTGAAGTAGGTGCTAAGCCAAAAGTGTTTGTTTTACACTATTTAACGTAGACATACCCTACTCCAACTTTTGAACCTGGAATCGACACCCCACCCTATCTACTATTGTCATGCATTTGAATCCCCTAAATGAATGATTGTGGTGGAATTGTGGTATGTCGTCATGTTGGATTTAGGTTCAGTGATGGTTTGGGGGTACACTTGGACCATATGCAAGTGGAAATTTGGAGTGTTTCAAATTACTTGTTATATATTATCAACAACCAAAACCCACTGGTAGCCAACAAATCAATGATCCTTAATTTGGAGACTATGGCCAAATTGCGATTCTAAAAGTAGAGAACAACGAAATACTTGGCAAACCTTTCATGGTTTTTCATGGATGAAAGTGCAAAAAAAACGCCCCCAAAATTCATAGAAACACGATGGAATCGCAGCATTCGATGAAAATTCTGCATTATCATCCATACATGGCTCCATCACGCCAATGATTCTAGCCAACATGGCCGACTGCTCTCTCGAGAATTCGAAAAATAAATAATAAAATAATAAAATAAAAACACTGGCGATGACAGTTACAACGGAAACAAGTCAAATTTTCAGAGTCGCCCAAGCGAGGTAGCGAGTGAGCGACCCCAATCAGATTTTGTGTCTACAGGTTGTCAGATCTCGTGCATGATCGATCCCAATTATCTACTACCGACCCCCAGTAGGTGGTAAAGAATCATGCAACGCCTGCTAAGATTTTACGTTCTGCCAATTTTTATGGGTGGAGGATACACATGAAATTAAAGCCTCGCATCATTCCGTTCCCCACATCCTCAAGCTCATCATCATCATCATCCTCCTCCTCCGCCCCAATGATGCCTCCTCCTCTCTTTCCACTGCGCTCAGATGATCATGAGAATAAGTTACTCCACTCGCAGCAGACAGACTCAGACTCTCTTTCTCTCTCTCTGTGCGCAGCAGCTCGCTCTGTTGCGAGAGATAAGTTTTCAGTGCATTTCACCCAGAGTGTCCAGGGAGGTTTTTGGGTATAGTCAGTCAAAACCCTAGTGCACCCAAGTCCAACCGGTTACATGTTGTGATCTTTCAGTTTTTCTTTGTTAACTTGAGGTATATTCCAGAGATTCCTCTAATACAACCAGTAATTATCCTGAAGCCTTGATTTCATCTGTAACGACACTATTTTGTCTAATCAGTGTGGATTACCATTTGGAGCTACGTGTTGCTATAACTTTTAACTGAGCATATCATTTTTAACCCAAATAACATAAGTAGTTAGTATGCACACTGAAGAATATGATACAGCTTAGTTGGTAGAAACTGACGATGTCAGTACAAAGTTTATAGCAAAACGGAACTCCAAATGGTAATCCGCACTAATTAGACAACCACAGTGCGGCAGTCGGTTCTACCCCAGTTCATTGATTTCACCGGGTCTGGAAAAGGAGCGGAATATTACACTGGTGAAAGAGGAAATTTATATTATACAGCTCCTTTGTGCTGGGCATGGGCCCAGTGCATGGTGAAAGGCTTTGAGCGGCATTTGTTTCTGAAGATTTGCTCTGCACCAATGGGCGATCTCTCACGACTCAAAACTGGCCCAGCTCCGCTCTTCGCTTTTACTTGCAGGGGCCTGGGGAAATAATAAGTACATACTACAGCAGAGAGAGTCTTCCGGCCCTCCTACTAAATTTCGAGGCTGGGGCTCAATGATGAGCTTTGCGACAACAGGTGGAAAGAAAATGAGGAAAAGGGAAAGGGAAATGGCGGAGGAGCTGGGGAGGGGCCACTCGCTAGTTTGGGGAAAAAACGCTTCTAATTGATTGGGCCAAGACATATTAAGGTGTTTTCCGTCGTACTCCTCTGGATTCTTCTGTACTATATTTGCATCGGGAATGATGAGCTCCCATTGAATTCTCACATGGCCTTCCAGCACTTATAGCTGCGATAAAGTGCCACTAATCAATCTTCTCCCAGCTAGTGGAATATCCAAACACACGACAGTCCTCCAAAACCCTTTGGAACTCCTCCTCCCCCCCAAAATTAAGCTGCGTAAGTTAGAGCCTGAAATAAACATGATTTGTTGTGTCATCGGCCTGGCCGAGTGCTTGAGGAGATGCAGATGTCATCAGCAGCAGCAGGAGCTCGAAAATTGAATGCCGTGTCTAAAAATAGGAAATATCTGAGGTTTGTCAGGCTTGGCACTTTGCAACGAGCCCAAACTTCAGAGAATGTACGTGGAACTGCGGCCATTGAAGGGCCCTCGCTGGGTTCGCCCAGAAAGGGAATGTGCCCTAAACCTAATACTATGACGTATTTCGTTCCACCTACTTCTTTTTTGGGCACATATTTCATTCCGCCTACACTCTTTTTTTCCTTTTTCTTTTTTTTGAGACAGAAGGCCGACAGGCCAACGCCAAAGTACAGGAGGCAGTTGACCACCTGGCAAGTTTTCCGTCAGGTAGAGAGGAGATTTCACAGCCAGGATTCGAACCGCCAACCTCTTCCTTGAGATTTGGGTATCCCTCCACCATCATCCGGTTATAGGGTCGTCTCGGACCACATTCCGCCTACACTCATGGTATGTGCAATTAGGTTGCCTTCATGCAAATTACTTTGGGATCATGAAAACTTGTAACTTTGATTACTCATCCGTATAGCAACCATAGTTTTGAGGACAACAAGTTTTGTATTTTGTTATCGTGGTAATGAAAGTTCAAAATAGTGTGGAACGTTGATAAATCAGTGTGGGGTGACTTGATTGCACATATCAATGTAGGTAATAACAATGGTTTTAACATGTATCAATTTAGCTTCAAACCCTAATCATGTTCTTTGTTGTGATGTATTTTTGGCGTATGTTGATCGGTCTTCTATCTCTTAAGAGAACAACAACAACAAAAAAACAAACCATAAGACATATTCATGTTCAGGTTTTAGAATATGTTCCATTTTTAGCACTTCCCCAACTTTGTAGATATGACCTCTTTTTATTATTAAAAAACCCGGCCTATAGTTGAGGGAAGAGAGAGAATTATCATATATGAGCTAAGTAACCCTCATTCATCCAACATAAAAACCTTAAAATAGTATGTATCCCAGATGTTGTTATATTTGGTGTATTTGACACCATAAATGGCCTTTCGCACCTATTATTATGGCCCGCTATAATTTTTGACATGCCACGATACATTTGGTCTATGTAACTTTATTTTATCCACGCAATTTTTTAGTCCATAATATCACATGTTTCGTTACAAGAAGTCTAGAATCATTTTTTCACATAATATGATTATTACGGGTTCAATAATACAATACCAATATTGTATAGATATTTTGTTACATAACATTATTCAGATCCATAACAGTCTTCCGTGGGATTGATAGTATTCCATAGAATATTCCTGGATATTTCCCGCATTCAGACTGAATGTGGGAAATATCTAGGGATATTTTGTGGAATATTGTCAGCCCCACAGAACATTGTTATGGATCTGAATAATGTTATGTATCTCTTATTATTGAATGTTACAATATTAATAGCTCACTAATTTATTAGTCACCCTATTGTCTATCCCACACTTAAAACACAATAGGCCACGCTAGCTTACACCCCACAATAATAGGTGTGAAATGTAGTGTTAGGTAGTCTCAAGCCTTTCTTTGATTGGACCATCAGATTCATACTAGCCCATATCTTACTGAGACCACTGCACTCCGTTACTCTAGGCAATTAGCATGTTTGACACCATCTTGATGTACTTCTAGTCATGTAAGCCTTTTGATGTCCTGGACTTTCAAATCGGTTTCATTTGGTATCGATAATGGCTTGGGGTTCGTAGAGCCCATGTAAACTCATCCATAATGGACAAAGGGGCTCTAGTAGAAACAAGTCCCCTACAACGTTGATGGCTTATACATTCCAACTGCAATCCACTAGACCAACCCGGGGCCTCCGATGCCATTTCCAATATCAAATGGTCTTGATAGTTCAATGCATTTTCACCTTGCTAATGGATGAGTTTACGTAGACACCACAAATCACTACACTACATATTGTATTTAGTGTCACTTACTATTTGAAGTTACACAATGCTATATCTTTTTGCTATTAATGTGATTTCTTACCAAGTAAAGATGTTAATGTTTTATAATATCCAAAGGACCAATTTGACCTTTGTTGGAAAAAATGAGACACACAATAAATAGTTATAGCATTGCATAATTCCAAATAATAAGTGACACTAAATACAACATTTAGTGCATCCATTGTCAAACTTGTAGATTACCGCAGCCTGGCCCAATGGATAGTATGTGGATAAGGTATTGAGGCCTTAAAGTAACACCTTTCCTTTGGTGACACCTATTTTTAATCTTAAGCCATCAACAAGTGAGTGCAACAATGCCATCAAGTAAGTCATTGTTGTGGAGAGGTACCCAAAACCGAATGGAGTGGTTGGTGGTTCGATTCCCGGCCGTAAAATCTTCTCTCTATTGACGGAGAAACTAGCCAGGTGGCCACGTGCTCTTGTGTTCCAAAGAAGAAGAAGAAGATGACGACGACGAAGAAGAAGAAGTCATTCTTAAAAGCGATTAATCATATGCGGCATCAAGTATAAAATAGCACCACTTCTGCCATTCATAATAGAGGTGTAAGAAGGATGCAAGAACACTTTTAGAAGAGCACCAACTTTGGCCAATCACAACAGCTAATTATATTTCTACTTGCTCAACGAGGCGGTGTAAGAAGTGATCCACAAAAGGGGGACAACACGTTCATTGAATAGAATATCCTCACTTGCAATAAGGTTGATTTTGTGGTCCGAGATGGCCCTAAACTATTGGATGATGGTGGAGAGATACCCAAATCTTAAGGAAGAGGTTGGTGGTTCGATTCCCGGCTGTGAAATCTCCTCTCTACTTGACAGAAACTTGCTAGGTGGTTAACTACCTCATGTGCTTTGGCGCTGGCATGTTGGCCTTTTGTCTCAAAAAAAATAAGTTGATTTTGTGGTGATTCTCACTTAGCAATCCAACATCAATAGACCCCCCCCCACCCCCACCTAGTTGACAATAAAAAACTCTTTCCTTAAGATGGCTTTGAAAATTTCTATAGATTGCATATGAATTTATCATTTTTTTTAAATAAAATAAATTGTACGCTCTGTATAGATTTGCTAATCTATAAAAAAAGTTGAAAATTTTCCAAGCTACTTAACATTCCTGAAATAACTAAAGTTTCTTAAAGTGCCACTTTAAGGACTCCGTACCTTAGGGTGTATGACCAATGGCTCGTGTCTCGGAAGTACTACAATGCTACTACCATATTCTACTACATATATGATACCTGCAGTGGATAAGAGTTATATAACTTATGATGACGATGATGGCACTCAAGCGGCAAGTCTGGAAGTGAGTCTTGACTTGCAAAAAGATATTGTATTTTTATTTTTTTTGGGTGATGCTTTAAGTTATTAGGAAACTACTCCCTATATCGGATCCTCATTCATTATCATCATCTTCCACATCACCTTTGTGACTTTGTTATGGCCTGCTTTATAAAAGCAACCACGGCTTAAAATAGGCTGCTACTCGAAGCATCATTCCAGTTTTACTGCGACACAGCGAACCAGGAGATTGTCCGACTTCACTTTCCCAAAACCCTGCCCAGTTTCGGGAATGTTTTGGACTCAAGGGCGCACGAGGTCACGCTCAAACCACTCAACACCTTCGGCGATGAGCATGCATAGATGCTGTTGCTTTTTATTGTAGAAAGATTTTGATGCTTTAGCAATTTGAGATAGGAGTACAAGATACCAAAGCACGACTCATTTAAACTCCGCATGCAAAAGCTATAAAGCTTCAAAGTTTTATGGGTGGATGGCCAAAACCAACACGAGAGCTTAATGTTAAGGTGGTGCATATTCTCATAATTTTGTGTTATATATATTATTCTGCAAGAGTTTATTTTATTTTTTTGAGACAGAAGGCCGACAGGCTAGCGCCAAAGCATAGGAGGCAATTGACCACCTGGCACGTTTCTATCAAGTAGAGAGGAGATTTCACAGTCGGGAATCGAACTGCCAACCTCTTCCTTGAGATTCGGGTATCTCTCCACCATCATCCAGTAGTTTAGGGTCGTCTCGGACAAATTCTGCAAGAGTTTATGGTGTTGGTTTGAAAGGCGTGGGGGCACGGTAAGAGATTTCCCCTACAAAATTAATGGTGATTCATAATGAAAATAACATCAACACACTGATTTCTAGATGCTAGTTTGGGTTTTTAAAAACCCATTAATGGGCTCTACATGAGAATCAACATTTTCACCTTCTTCAATGGCAGGTGCGGTGAGCATGTTGTTCCCATACGAATGACCCCAAAGACATAATTTTCATATGTTGGGAATTACACTATTTTGTCTATTAGTGTGGGTTACCATTCGAAGTTACATGTTACTATAACTTTTTACCGACAACATTAATTTCTACCAACTAAGTTATATCATATTCTTCAGGTGTGCATATTAACTACTCATGTTATTTGAGTGAAAAAGTGATATTCTCAGTAGAAAGTTATAGCAACACGTAGCTCCAAATGGTAACCCACACTAATTAGACAAAATAGTGTGCGGACAAAATCACATGCCCAATGGAAGATTGAGGTACCGATCTATCTATGATCCTTCTCATAGTCCGTAGGAGATCACATTATAACCCACAAAAAATACATAAAATTGTACATATTTAGGGAAAAAAACATAAAGCACGGTTCCTTTATCCTCAAGGAGGTCACTAGCGAAAATTGTAGAAACAACGTGCGATAAAAAATAGGGTCTAATATACTCATTGTAGATAAATTTTGCAAAAAATGCGCATATAATATAGGGGTTTTTTAAATAGTGAAACATGTTTACATGTAAAATACCATCACATATAATGGCCTCTTTTATCTAGTCATTACATGTAAAATAGCATGGAAACAATTACTAGGGGTAGGGGGTCTAGGGTAGGGTTTGTGCTAGTGGATGAAAATAGGTACTTTTCTGTTGAAAAAGCTTGGATGGATGACTTCGCAGGTTGGTTGGCTTGAACGTTACTGAACCAACGTATCCAATGTGGAGTTAATGTTCTCTACCTACGTGCCAGGAGGGAAAATTTCAAAGCGTTGTTTGAATTGCAATCTTCTTTCCAATTTTCTTTGGCAATTAAGTAAAATAGGGCATTTTAAAATGATTCCCCCAAAAAAATTATAATTAATGATAGGGTGTATTAAAATACAAGCATTTACCTTTATTTTGAAAAATTACCATACCTTATAATCTTTTCTGCAAGGTAAATAGCCCCCCAATAAATAGGTCCTGAGCGCATGCATTAATTAAAGAGGGAGTGACCTCCCCGAGCCTTTATCATAACTTAGAAGGAGGAGTTAGGTTCGTTCTAGTGTAGCAAAGCAACTCCATTCACATTGCAGCCTCCCCTTCTGCCCTATAATTGCCTACTTGGCCTCCTCGTGGCGTATGGCAATGGGAACGGCACTACCTCACCTTGTACTATGTTAGGTACACACAAACGGCACCTATTAAGGTACATGGGTGTTATTTGGTTCATTCTTCGTGTTCTCCAACTTCTACCGATTAGATTTACACAACAAAACTTGTGTTGCATTAGCAAATCTATGATGAAGCATCAACAGGAATCGGATTGAAAATTGGACCTCCCATGATTTAGTTATGGTTATTGAAAGTGCACATTTGGCTGACTCCTTAATCGAATACATAGGTCCTCTCAATTGTGTTTCACTGTTGAGTGTAGATTAGTTAATAATATTCGAAGATGTAGTCCAATCTCTTTTAAACATGTGCCTTTATGGTGTTTTCTCTTTGAACCTTGTCGAATCACATACCAATCGAATATATGGGTCCGATTAAGAAGAGGAACCAAATAATACCCACATACCTTATTACCGTAGAGGGCTTCCTATTTCATCGGTACATGTGCCAGAATGTAGTTTCCACGCGGGATGCGTGTGGGTCGTGGTGAATGTGAGCATGACACGTGGCAAATTTTGAGGGGGAAATAATTATTTTGTGTCGGAATAGAGAGCCCCTCTACAGTAGTGTGGGTTACCAATTGGAGGTACACATTGTTTATAGTTCTTTAATGACAATATTGTTGCTTATGTAGATAATATAAATAGTTGCTATGCACATAAATAGTTGCTATTGTCAAATCAACTTTAAAAAATAAGTTAAAAAAATTGTATGCCAATGCCTCAAATAATACCCCCTTCTTACACTCACGGTAGCTCGTATATGGTATGAAGAGTCCACCCCCCAAGGAACTTTCAAACTATGTACATTACAAAAGCTTTACAACTTAAACACAAATGTGTGGTTGCTATGAGCTCGAATAAACCGACCACAGGAGAGACAAAAGACAATCCTCTCTCCTCCCCCGAGCTCTCTCTTATACCCAAAGGCATTCCTAGTCTTATCCATCTTCATCTATAGTATTTAAGATATATTTTTAGAAGTCTCAAGTCTTACTAAATTTAGAGTGGAGCTTCTTTATCTATATACATAGATCATTTCACTGTGTGATTTTTTCTTATATTTTGGCTCAATCACAATCCTGTAATTGGAACTGTCTAATTTCCACTTGATTCATTCATCCATTCTTCTAATTGAAATTGTCTAATTCCAACTTAATCCACTCATCCATTCTTCTAGTTAGAATTGTCTCAATTCGACTAGATTTATTCATCCATTCTTCTAGTTGAACTAAGTAATTCCAACTAGATTTATTCATTGAGATTTGTCTAGCTCCAATGAATAACATCCATTTGCTTGGAGTTGTCTAACTCCGATTCATATCTTCTAGTTGGAGTTGTGTAACTCCAACACAAAGATCTTCCAGAGGGAGGTGTCTATCTTCTAGTTGAAGTTGTCTAACTCCCATGCACAATTCCTTCATGGGTTGTCTAGTGCTTGTGCACCATTCTCTCTTGAGTTGTTTGACCCAATTCTTTCTTTGGAGTTGTCTGCCTCCAAACACCATTTGCTCACATGCTAAGTACAACAAAGTATGATTAGTCTTCCTTTCTTGCACAATCCAACATTAGATCTTTATATCCGGGTATATCACAAATGACACGTACACTCATATACAATAATCCCCCCCCTCCAAAGGTCATGATATACTTTATTTGTTACAAAGCGTTATTATCAATGAAAATTTATAGCAATGGATAACTCCAAATAGTATCCCACACTCTTAGGGCCGTGAGGTAAAATGATTTAGGATTTCTTGTGGTCATGGTCAACGAGCCAAAGACCATGACCAAGAGAGATCCCCTTATCGCTTTTTGAAAGCCTTGGTCATGGGACATAGTGTAAAGCATACTTAGACCGAGATGTAGTGTTCTTCACAAAAATCAAAGGTAAAAAAAACACTAATTAAATCAACTATAAAACTATATACCTTAAAATAGACGATTGGAAACACATACATTTACTAAATTTAATTCTTTTGGCATGGTTACCTTATTTTTGCCGAGACAACCTATTTGAGGTCTCTCATTGCACACCAAACATTATCCATTCTGGACACATAGGATTTCATGTCACATTCTCATCCGTTTTCTAACATGCTCAACCTTGGTCACCTCTATATTTGGTGACCTTGCATAGAATAAAGTGGAACCGCTACCCATTTCTCAACCCATGAGAGATTTTTAAAAGTGGTGTGGTCACTACACTAAATATTGTACTTAGTGTCACCAATTCTATTTATCTTGCTCAATACTAATTGAACATTTAGTGATCTTCCACTTGACCCTTCCCTCTTTTTCTTAACACATTGTTTTCATGGCCACCGGTTTTGGTGCAATTATGAGGTTTTTCGCCCAACTAAAATTAGGGTTGCTCCCCCCCCCTCCTTGTCCCTTTGCTTCGCCTAGGTGGACACTTGGCACCTTCAATGTGGACAAGGCCATGTACGCAAAATGGTACTTCCACCACTCCTTGCAAAGTATCTCCGTCCCCTCTCACACGGTGGAGGTGAGGTGGCAATTGCTTTGGCATTGTTTTTCATTTGAATTCTATATTTCATTTGTTACCTTTGGTACAAATGGGCAACAAGTCAATTGCAAGAATTTGAAAGTTACAACTACCAAAGGGGAGTGTTTCTCAAGACCCCCCTTATAGTTTCTACCGAATCAAAGTTACTATCATCAAATTAAAGTTGCCTAAATTTAATCACATGATGGAGCTTTGGAGATGGCCACAACTCTCCATTCAAGGGCACGGTCATTTTTGTTTGTTTGTTTGCACGTGACCCAAGGAATAACAACTCGGAAGATAGAGCCAAACCCGATTCAACTTCAAGATCGATTTCTTGTCCGTGGACGCCTCTCCCGTGCTTTTGAGATTGTTGTTACTTTTGACCCGGAAATAAATAAAACTTGAAGTTTGATCTTTACGTTGGAATCGAAGCATTCATTATGGAACAAGATGCTCTTCACCTTTGAAGAATCCCCTTTTTTTTTCCTTACCAAAAAAAAATGTAGCATTGCATAATCTCAAATAAGTGCCCACACTAACTACTAGTGTAAGTGAATCCAACCTGTTAGTTCTTAAAATTTGAAGGGGATCTTGCCCCCGGGGGGCTACACTCGTGTAGAATTTGGAGCCACGTGAGTGTGTGATAATGCTAATACATGCATTGGTTCTCTCGAGGTGTTTGTACTTGGTTCCTTTCTTGTAATTGATTTTTTCAATTTGTGCCATAATAATAATAGTAATACCTCCCTAATGTACATGGGTACTATCTTATTCTTAAGCTCCAATTAGTTGGATACTACCTCAATGTTTGCATTTACTTCATATGGCCAGAAACATTCAATCAAATAGAGTGGATGTGGATTTTAAAACTTGTGTGAAAATTTGGACTTGAAAGTTTCATTTTTCACTTCGAACAACTATAAGAAGAAAACGCACACACACACTGTGGTGTTAATTTTTGAATTTTTTTGTGCCAGAACAATGTTTCAGTGTAAATAGTGCCCTTTTTGAACTTCAGAATTGTAAATGGTTATGTGTGAAAGGGGCTATGGACTGGGATCCCAGAAAGCAACCGTAGAAGGCTATGGCCTGATTCTAGGAGGTTCCAGGGAGGGATATAGGCTCGGGGGGGGGGGCAGTGTGTTAAAAAGTTAAGGATATAGGTGCGAACAACCACTATTTTATAGGGGGGTATTACTTCCAATTCTCTTCTTTTTTTCACATGCTATCATTATGTCAATTTCTACTTTGGGTTAATAGAAAAATGGCTTGCATTACTTATAATTCCAAATTACCTATTATTCCATACTCTATAGTACTTTAAAGATGTCCAATGCCATTTTTGATACCCTATATTACTCTTAAGTACATTTATAATTTTTAGCCCCCATGTTTTTAAAATACCCTATCATTTGTTCGCACGTATATTGCTACTCCAACCAATGACTACCCCCCCCCCCCCCCGAGGATATAGGCCATGGTCTGTTAGAGAGGAGCTCTCTTCTTTTTGTGAAACAACTTTGGGTAGAAGGAAAGAGTGTGGCTGAAAATTAGAAATGCCGAGGCCATAGCCGGTGTGATATTACAAGGGGAACCTGTGCCGGTTCAACTGGTGGACAGAAGCTCAACAGTTACTGTGAAGGCCATAGACTTCAAAGGGTTACCTGGACCTATCATTGAAGCTGAAAAGACTTGATTGTTGGCAACTTAGCAAGTAAGCTTAATATATATATGATGAGGAAATAAAGTGGTATTAATATGAAAATAACCTGAATAGAAACTAATTTTAAAATTGGATAAGTGAATGTACCTGACAATAATCTTATGATTGATTAATGAAGTGAAATTATGAATAATATTGGTTGACCATAATCTTATTAAATTAAACTCGTAAGCACAACCGTGATAAAGTCATGAATTGGATAATATGAAATATCATTATACATATATGTGGTTTGGCATATTGTTGCAATACGAGGATGCTCCGGTGAATTTGGCTAAGCTTAGGTAAGGACTATTGCCGGACAACACAACTTAAAATCAAATGATTAATTAAAGAACTTCGACAATCCCGAAGGGATGACTGTACTGCAAATTTCAAGTTTCATTAAAAGGATTAATTAAATGCCAAATTATTGACGATATCAAAGTGGCCTTGACTTTGATAAGCAAGGCTTAAATGGGATACTTTTGCAAATGACGATTGCCGATGGCGAGTCCTATGCTTAAATGGGATACTTTTGCAAATGACGATTGCCGATGGCGAGTCCTATGCTTGTGCACCGCACTTGGTCCAATTAAAATGAACTCACTGCCAGACTATTGCCTGGGCGATTAGAGTGAGGTGAGAGACTGTCACATATGCATGTACTGATATGGAGAGGTTTTTAGAGTTTTTACCCCTTACCCATAACCTAATGGTCAGTCATAATCCAAAATGAAGTGCATTAACCTTGTGTTTTCCCTAATAAATCCTATCTAAGACACCTAGATGTTATACGAATCACCTTTTGAGTCTTCCCTGATTGTTTCCCTAGGTTTGTTCGTAACCAAAAAATACACAACACACACACGATACATATTTCTACCACACAAAATTTGCATGATGTTTAACATGTTCATATTTTTTTTAAATAAATACACGAGGGGGTCGAAAGTACGCACTCACTCGGCTCCGATCTTGTACATCGTGAAAGTGATATTGTCAAGTGTGGCATGTCGCCGTTGGATAACATTACCCAACCCAAACGTCTTAACTCCGGCGCGGAGTTCGATGCGACTCCGATGCGGCTCCGGGGAGGTTCGGATGCTAGCTCCGGTGGGTTCGGGTGGGTTGGGGCAAAAATTGCCCCCTATTTTTTTGATTGGGTGGGGCCTTACTTGATCTCATAAGGGGCCTCCTAGAGTAATTTGGGGCCGTAGAACCCAAATTTAGCAAAAAAAAACCAAAAAAATTCATCAAGGGGCCAAAACGGGGAGGGCCAGAAAAATGGACCCACCGGAGCTGGCATCCAAACCTCCCCGGAGCCGCATCGGAGCCGCATCGAACTCCGCGCCGGAGTTAAGACGTTTGGGTTGGGTAATGTTAGGGGTCGCCGTTCCTCACACACTTTGAAGTTACCCAATGTATTATACACTGCGAGATTATCTAGCACACATGTTCTTCTCTAGAAAAAAAAAAGAAAAAAGAAAAAGAAAAAGAAAAAGAAAAAGAAAAAATGTATAGGCAACCGTGAGACGTGTTACTTATAATGCATACAACTCAAAATAAGTGTAGGTAGGTGATGAGATTCTAGGGTTAGGAATTCTAATAAGCATGACTTGGCGGTCACTTGTCATTTTTATCAAAGACATTCTAATTGTGACACGTCCCCGGTTGGCCACACGGTCATTGTCATTATCTCTTCACGTTTCATACAAGAGGTCTATAGTGGCCACATGTCATCGTCACCAAAAGTTGATGGCCACCTCTCTAGCATTTGAGGTCAATTGTCATACCATGGAGACTTCAACAATTAGGTTGACCTTGCAAATAGGTTGACTCTTTCCCGATGCAAACTACCTTGGCTCAAAATTAGTGTTGGTTTAGTATCGTCTTTTATGATACCATTCATGTGGCCATAATGAGGATTTCACATTTTGTGAAATCAGTAGGGCATGAGTATTTGACAATATTTCATGTTTTCGATATCGTTTAGGTGTATATATCATGCAAGAATCCTCATACCTAGGCAGAATTGCCTAGTCTCAATATGATTTTAAATGGTGTTGACCCAAATAATAATACGGGCACCTAAACAAAGATTCTCTCACCTTGACAAACCCACCAAACATCAATATTTGATAGGCTCTAGAATTTTGATACCCACATGCAGATTCTTTCACACCAATATTGATGTTGGTCATTGACACCAAGGATCCGTCTATACACTACACCAACATTGGTCGAAATCATATCACAATACTCTTAATTTTGTTCATTCATCCATGTAGCAACCACATTAGAAGAAGAAGAAAATCATGTATGTTGTTATTGTGGGGATACCTACTTGAAATAGTGTGGAATGTCGCTAAATTAGCATGAGTCAACCTAATTGCGCAAATTAGTGTGGAGAATTCGCCAAGCAAAAGAATCAACATCATTTCTTGGTTCCCACTAGCTTAAATCCCATAATCATGTGGAGAGGGGCATAATGGGTGAGAATTGGGGAGACTAACTTTGATGCATTCTTTATAAGGAGGAGGGGCATCTTGACGGATCTCATTTCACAACACCCACCAAGGGGGGTAGTAAAAACATATGCCGTAAAAGGCTTATTGCTAGATTCATTTCAATTTAACCTCACTAGATTTATTTTGGAGTTAGTGACCGTGATTTTGGGTTTAATTTATCTAATATCAGTAATCCTTTGGCTTTACATAATAATGAACGTTTTCATTGCAATGGGCAATTGTGAGGATTGGAGCTTTGTGGTGTTTTTGTAAATTCATCCATCGTGGATAAGGCGGCTCTAGTAAAAAACAAACCTTACACGGTTGAAAGCCAATTCATCTCAATTAGACCCCACTAGACTAAAACTTGAGGCATTCACCAATCGTTTTTAGAGTGTATTATTTTGAAATAGAATATTTGCATGTGTAGTAGTGGTCACGTGCGCTAAGAAGGTATTTGTTTGGGGGGCATTATGTAAGGGGTCTTTATTTGAATGCACCCTATTGTTATTAACAAAATGCCACTTTTGTTTATTTGTTGACCCCATTGTTACTTATACGATTTAGGATACATAAATTTATAGGATGCTATGTTTGTTAGAAAAAAAAGAATTTTGACATAATTTTTCAGCTATACTAAACATATGTGCCCAAATCCAACAGCTGTACACATGACATTATACAACAAATATAGATGACATAGTACACTTCAATCTAGTAATTGAGGCCACCCAATTCTCATGTATATATTTGAACCATAACAAAAAGAAAAACCTAAAAAAACAAAATCAAACACCATATCCCGCCTAAAAGGAACACCTATCAAATATTCTTGCAACCTTATCCCACTAGAACATAAATGATCAATGATTTCAAATGATGCATTGCAAATGGTAGGGGATGAAACTTGGCAAGACAATTCCAATAATATATTGAATATACTTGCCTGGTGTTTATAAACACTACAATTTGGCATTCAATCGATTCAAACAAGCCCATGTGAAACAAATTGTTTACATCACAATCTCAAATCATGGTGTGTATGATTTAAGGTTATTCCTGATGTTTAGATGGCCACCAAAAAAAACCTACTACAAACATTCACAAGACGCATGTCCCTCCAATAACTCATCAAATGCATGCAATTAAGTGCATGTTTCATCATATTGTTGTTATTCATAGTTCTAAATCTTTTGAGATTTCACGAAGTCATTTAGTTGCACAACATCTTCGGGATCTAGGGTATATACTTGACCCCTTTCTTGATAGCCATGTTTTTTTTCTAGTACCCACATAACGGTAGGTATTAAGTACTTAATACGCTTTTTATACAACCATTTTTCATCAATAAGGGCAAATATTTTCTAACACTTTTTCCTAGGAAATAATTGGACCCTATGTTTTAATCACCACATGTCCTAAACTTTTCTAAGTGCTTGTCCCGAGTCCCAACAATTTCACCACCCCACTAGATGAGTTTATGAGTTTATGAAGTTGTGGCTTTTGTAAGGATGTCATATCAATATTTGTCCCATTGTACAACTCAAACGTACAAGTTGTCCTCCTAGTGAGTTTAATGAACGAATATTCGGTAGAGTTCCATGGTGCCTATGTGAACTCATCCCTTGAAAAGGTCGGAAAATGCAATGAACTACTCTATAACATACTCTTTTTTTGAGACAATTTGAATATGGAATTGGCATCACGCACTCCAAATTTGTCCAGTTGGACTCGCATGAAAATGAAGTGACCTTCAACCTATAGAAGACTTGTTTTTATTAGAGCCCCTTTATCCACGATGGGCGACTTCACACAAACAACCATGAAGCTCCAACCCAAATGGATCCAACCGACATTGGACTAATATCCTCTCTTTTCTTTTCTTTTTTATACTAGTTGGGTATCTATAATGAGTTATTTATGTGCTTTGATGCCAATAGAGTATGGGTGTTTAAAATTATGTCATTTTTTTATAACATTCAGGTCTATATACCCTTCATACCTAGGTGTAATTGTCCTAGTACCAAGATGGTTTTGAATGGATTTGACCCAACTAATATGTTAGGCGTACGAAGATTCCATGACCTAGAGATGAATCCATCAATATTTGACTAGTACGACATTTTTGATACCTCATTGAGTATGTTATTTATTACCGTCATTGATATAAATTACCGATGCCTTACAAATTCACCAATATACCGGTCCAACATTGGTTCCAACTAGAGAAGTGTCCATGATTTACCATAGGTTCTCCCGTTAGTGCTCTCAATTTCAATTGCCAAGTTTATGATTCAAATAACAAATAAGAAGTCTCAAAACCATGGCTCGATGGTGGATTCTTGGGATTGTTTTCGAATGCTACTAATGACCTACGATTAGGGACCTTCAATTTGTATATACATACATATGTACCCTTTAGTAACCATACCAAAAATTGAGCAATTTCATGGTATTCCAAAAGGAGTCTTTAATGTAAATCCACATCATGTCATTACTACATGTGTGTTTTGTGAGGTTTCTTAGATGCACGGAAGTAGAGGCAAAGATTCGTGGCGTTTACGTAAACTCGTCCATTATGAAGGTGAAAATGTAGTGAAGCATTCTGTAACTTTGGAATGAATATATTCAGGTGTTTTAAACCCATAAATGACATCAATAACTCTAAATTAGTCTAGTGAAGTTCAATTGGAATGAATCAGCCCTCAACTTGTAGGGGATTTGCCACTATAGTAACTTGATGTTATTCACCCTCCCCATAGTCTTTTCTTCTAGGAATGGTCTTCACTAATGTAAGTCAACAAGTCCAACTCTAGGAGATTGAAACTAGGAAGTTTCGTAGAGATTGTAACTCCATATACCAAGTAACACTAAACATCATAACATTGTAACTATTTGATACACACAAGTATTGGGTCCAAGATGGCCCTAAACTACCAGATGATAGAGGAGAGGTATCCAAAACCAAAATGGAGTGGTTGGCGGTTCGATTCCCAGCTATGATATCTTCTCTCTACTTGCTAGAAAAACTAGCCAGGTAGCCACACGCCTCCTGTGTTCCAAAAATTAAAAAATTAAAAATTACACACAAGTATTGTCTTGTGATGTTGTTTCTAAGGCAAGTACACCGTTTATAGTATTTAATGTATCTTACTATTTAGAGTTACACAATGCTATAATTATTTATTAAGAATGTAATATTTTACCAAGCAAAGTCATTTATGTTCTATACTGGCCAAACAACCTATTCAACTTTTGTTAATAAAAATTGAACTCTTGAGTAAGAAGTTATTGCATCGCGTAATTCCATATAGAAAATGACACTAAATACCATGAACGGTGCAACCCTAATATGGGCACCTTTTATCTTTTTAGGCGTTGGATTGGCTTGAGGATTACCTTGTCATGTTAGCAATTATGAACCCTTCATAAATTTGATTTGGGTGAACCAACCCATACACTCGTTCCTTGTTGGATGCCTAAACCCTTGCCTCCAAGGAACCAGTGTATGGGTTGTTTCGCCCTAGCCCATAAATTTCACTTCATGCAAAAGTTGTAGTACGTCAAAGTGAAGATTCTCTCTCTCTCTCTCTCTCTCTCTCTCTCTCTCTAGTCGCATAACATAGGCCCTGCCGATTATCTTGACAATTGAACTTAGAATGGTGCCTATAATATGAGCACATAAACCAATCTTGTCGTAACACATGTTATTTTCATGTCCTTTTTAAACTACAAGCCGTGCCATATGATGCCACTCCAAATATAGGCATCCAATCAAGAAGACTAACCACATACGACCCAAATTGGAGTTTTGTCATTTGAGTGATAACATTAAAAAATAAATAAAAACGCAACAAGCAACATCATGTAGGTGCCTAGCTAGGCTCGTTGTGATTGGCCAATGCCACCAATGCACACAACTTTAATCGAGGGCCGGAGTGCCTTTATGATATCCATCCACGAATCGCAAGTGTTTCTTGCATAGGAACATGAGGAAGAGTGCCACCCCAAAAAGCCTTCGGACGAGGGAAACTCGTTCAATTGCTTGCTAGCCGATGATGTAGACAAGGCTCTTTTTTTCGCAAGGTTTGGGGGGGAGGTGGGGACTCCCCCGCCGGCGACCCGGTGCCTTTTGGGGGGGTTCCGGATAGGCCCGGACACTTCCTTTTGAATCCGGCCCTTGGATTTTATGAGCTAAAAGGGGAAAGGAATGGCGAGACAAAACGGCCGCGTCTACAAGTCACAAGGCTTGGATTCTATAAAGGTGAATTTGGTGGCTCTTTTAACTTACTTGGCCACTACTAAAACCATAACAACAAACTAATAATAATAATAACATTATTATTATTATTATGGTGCGAATGTTTCAATCGTTGTTATGGGGGATCTTTGGACTTTGTGCAAGGTGGAGAATTCCAACAATCATTGGTTGGCAATCGGCTTAACCTATAGTAGGTGAGGGCTAACAACACCCCAAGAATCCTTATAATTGAAAAGGTTGCTTGTGGGAGGGGGATATTTAATTAGATCTATGTGGTTCGATGCGATTGGCCACACTCCCTAAAGTTGCATTGTGTATTAAACTACTTTAAGTTTTGTTCTTGGGTTTGTGCTCAATAGGCCTTTTATATACATAAAGAGACAACAAGGGCGCCGTACCTTCACCATTGCAAATAAGAGAAAAATCCGAACAATGACAACCCATTATTCTAGTGTCTTTACATCAACAAGGCTTTCACTCGGATTTTCAAGTCAAGAAATGTGGCTTTTTGATGTTATTTCTACACCATGGGGAGACCAAAGCTAGAAGTTTTCTTCACACTTACTTGTGGGGGGATGATGTAGAGAAACATTGTATATCCATGTTGTTTTTTTATTTTAGTCAAAGACCCCCTGATTTAAGGTCTAGGGCTCCGATTTACTCTTGCATGATTAACTCGAAATGAAGTAACAACAACATTTTGGAGGGATAGGGTATTATTGCACCCTTCTTGTAGAGTAAAATTCTAGGCTATAGTATGAATAGAAATTTTTAATTTCTTATCTTTTGGACTTAAAATGAAATGAATAGGCTATAGTCGGATGAATGTCGTTTAAGAGCGGTTGCAGCAGGCAATAGGCACAAGGTAGAGGTTATAGCTGTCTACTAGAGATAAGGATAAGAGACTATTGCATGAGGTAGCAAAGAAGGTCGTTTTCAACAAGTAAAGTTGGCATGTAATTGAGAATTAAGTAGAAAGCCATTAATTGAGAATTGTTTTGGGTCATAGTCAAGTAGAGTGCGGCAATCTGCCATGATTGATGTAGAGCTTGCTACCACATGTGATAGTGCAGCAATAAACTATGATCTTATGAAATATTATGGATGATTGCCACACATTGGAGTGAATGTACATTCATGCACTATAGTTGAGAGTTTAAGTGATTGATTAAAGTGTTTAAAAAAATGATGGTATTGTGGTTGTGTGTGGAGTGAAGAAAAATGGTTGATTTTGAGTAAATGTTTGATCCCAAGAAAGAGAATGAGTGGGGATATTAGAATAAGTGATGAAAGACTTTGAGAGAATGCAAGTCAATGAAGTCAGAAGACAAAGGAAGATGTATAAGGAGATTGAATGAAATTGTAGGCTATAAACAATATTATAACAAAAATCAGAAATAAGAGTAGATAAAGAGAGAGCAAGGAGATCAAAGTGTCATTCATAAACTATCAGAAAAGGTTAGAAGTGCTTGTAGTACATGGCAATGGCTTGTACATGATGCCAAGAAAGAGAGTTGTGAGTGTTAACCCTTAAGAGACGATAGCCTAAGAATAATGTGGTGAGGATAGAGTGAGTGGGAGGAAAGAGCTGGAACCTGTTTAGTTCCGACAACAATATCGAGATTGCAAAGATAAGCAAGAAGGCAATTGAGTGGAAGTTAGATTGTTATTAGAAACTTCAAATTTGATGTGACATTAATCCTTATAGAGACAAGCTCAATCTACCTTGAGGCCTTGTACCATGGGTTGTTTCCTTGGGTTAGTTGGAGTGATAGCAAAACCTTAACTACACTTCTCTTCCCTCTCCCCTTGCGGGCAAGAGGGAATTATCGCATATTCAAGCACATCTCTTATCCATCCAATTCTGGTGTCAAAACAACTAGTAAAAGTAACATTTGGACTGCATATTAATTCATGGCTTTTAAGTTGGATGGATGAAATGAACTCTCATATGCGATCATACCCCCCCCCCAACCCCGTAGGTGGTAGGTGTTGTGAATTGAAATACTCAAACCTATATGTAACCTATTCCTTTTATTTTGAAGTTCTACATGAGAAAATCAACATGTTTCTTGACTTAACAAGGCATTGCCTTCTCATTCCTAACCACATAAGTTATGCAAGGTGTGAGGCTTTAGTTAGTAAGGGGAATCCACAAGCATTATAGTTATCATTTTAATTCAACCATGATTTTGGTCAGAAGTCGGTTGTTTTACATACTAATTTCCATGTTCGGTAAGTTTTTCATGCATGCTTGGAGTCGGTGTGGAGGTTTGAAAAAGAACATTCTATATTTGTCCATTGGGGCCCGAACACATTTTAGCATCTTTTGACATGCCAAAATGACTTTGGTCCTTAGTGAACCAATATAGAAGGTTCTTTGTTTAAACCCCCACACCAATTCCAAGCATGCGGCTGCAAAAAAACTATCCAGAGAGACTTTTGAATGTAATCAACCGAGATCGAAATGTTTCCAATATCAACCGGATACAAAGTTGACATCTTTCGGATTTTCTCTATTGATTTGAGATATGTTCTCTAGATTCTTCTAAAATGATCGGTAATTTTCATGAAGTCTGAATTTCAAATGGTTATTTCTCAAATTCAACCGGTTCATTTATAAGTAGCAGCCAATTCTCACCGTTCATTGCCACTAACTTACCAACACATGGAAAGTTTAGTATGCAAATCAACCAACTCCCAACCAAAATTCCAGTTGAATTACCGGATAAACTCTACTATTTCTCAGCTTTGTAATTGTTGGTGCCCTTTTGAAGTAAAAGTAAAAAATCCGTATCTATTTGTTATTAGTAATCCATTGGGTCTTCACTTTGTCCTGATTACCCTTGCATAATTTTACCGTGGTTTCATGTATAAAGACACATGATGGAACTACGATTACTTGAAGCCAAAATCAACGGTCTAATAATAATGACCAAACACGCGTTAAAGATAGATTGACCAATGAGCCACAACCTAGCGGCTCCTAGTCTACCCTCCTCCACTTGATGCTCCTATAGGCGCTTATCATTGAAGAGGCCCACCGGTTGAATTTCCACCCTTGGTGCCACCCTTTGAGCTCCGAGGCCCCACACATGGGAGTGGACGTCCATAACATGGGTGGGGCCAATGAGAAGCCTCAAGGGTCTAGGGTTCCACGTGGGAGGCTCCCATTGGTTCAACCCTCCTCCGCCTCTTTCGCGCTCCGGTCAAAAGATGGATCCACTCACTTTGCCACACTTCGACTCTACACGGCAACCGGATCTCATTCAGGCCATTTTATAAGGTATTGTATAAGTGTGCTTGATTTGGTTACTTCCTTAATCGATCACCTCTAATTGGGTGGTATGTGGTTAGGTGTGGATATAAGAATGGATATCAAAAAGATACGCGTGTAAAAGAGATTGGATTTCGTGTTTACAATATGTCAATTGTTCTAGGTTCTGTAGTCAACATGATTGGGGGTCTACACTGTCATTTTATAGCTTCAATACTTTTGACTTTGAAAAATTGTAGCAACAACAAGGAAGATCATTAAAAAAATTCCATAGTGTTGCAAAAAGCTTATATCACAGTCGTGGATCCAATAAAATCTTTATATGTTGGATCCAAGTTAAGAATCCTGACAAACAACAAGACTTGCCATTTAAGATATGTTTATCTTATATGGTTCTATTATGGACACTTCCAACTCCACATAAGGTAGGTGGCTCGTAAACATAACATTGTAGCTTTGCACCCACTTCTCGTGAGATATGAAAATGGATGTTAAGGATCCCAGTGTATGCAATGTAAGTCATAAGGCAAGCAGATCTTAAATACATTTTCTCTTTGCATCCGTTTTTTTGAAGAATATGAACCAGGCAATTAGTGCGAGATGATTAAATCCACATTGTGCCCATCGCCACTTTCTTCATAATTTTTGGAGCTCATACGAATATCCTACAACATGAAGATTCTCTAAGTTGTTAGATGATCATATAGGTCCCAAACCCCCCAAACACTACTATGTGCAATTAGGTTGCCTCTTTGCCATGCAAATTACATTGGGTAAAATCTGGATCACAAAACTTATAACTTTGTTTATTTTTTATTCATCTATTGTAAGGACCACAATAAAATTTTGATTCATGTAATTTGATGTGGTAATATCCTTTCAAAATGTTGTGGAATGTCAATAAATTAGCACGGGCAACCTAATTGCACACATATTTGTGTAGAATAGTTAACAAACTTTGAGCATGTACTCCAATCTCTTTCAACATGTCATGTATCTATGGTGTCCATTCTTAGATTCACACCCAACCATACACCACGCAAATATGGATGTCCGTTTTAGACCAGACACCAAATTAGGCACAACTATCTTAGTTGATACATACAACCCCTACTAAAATAGGGAGGATAGTGTCTAGTTTGCATATTCCTCAATAAATCTTGCACTTTTGAATTTCAAAAAACAAGTTTCCGCATATAATGAGTAAATTGTATGGCATGTACGAATTAGATTTCCATAACAAAACTTGTGTTGCATTAGCAAATCTACGATGAAGCATCGACAAAAATCGGGCTACACATTAGAGCTCCCTTGATTTAGTTATGATTATCGGAACTGCTTGTTTGTTAATTCCTTAACTAACTACATAGGTGCTCCCGATCACGTTCACTATTCAGTATGGAATAGTTAATAAAACATGGAGACGTAGTCCAATGTCTTTTGAAGCATGTGTCTTTATGGTGTTTGTTCTCTGATCCCCATGGAACCACACACCAATCAAATTCTAGGTGTCTCATGAAGAAACGTACCCGAATAACACCCGCATACCTTTAAAATTGGATCCGCCACCGTCCAATGGAGGGTGAATCGAAGCGCATCGGATCATCCACATCACAAACCTAGTAAGATTTTCTTGGCCCAACTTGGGGACTAAGTTAGGTTGGTCGGACCAAACCAAACCGAACCGGCCAAGTGGCTTGGGCAATGGGCTCCTATACATCTAGGCTTATGATACAAGGCGTGGCCCAGCCTGATACTAACAAAACAAAGTAAAGGCTCATTTATGGCAGCCCGAGTGCCCTTGGATGGGGCAAGTGGGGCGTCCCGAGCCGTTGGATTAATGAGCCGCAAAGAAGGCACAACCCTATGACCTGGATGGATGGATGGATGGTTGGTCGGGTGGGGCCAAGGATGAAGTTGCCTAAACACGTGCCATTTGTGTCGAAATCGGGAGCTCGGTGACTAGACTTCACTTATTAGCCGTGTATATCCCACCATCTATTTACCCCTCTTAGGCCAACTTTAGTAAGGGACGTGGGCCTTCTTGTTTGGTTCCTTATGGGCGAATGTTCACAACACCTATCGAAGGGGAGGCCAAACACACGTGCCGGGGACCACCGGGGGTGACAATTATGATTACTATTGTAGAGTCTTTTAGAGTTTTGATGTTCGGTCAGTTTAACCCCAAGTCGAGGTCAAAGGTCCAAGGTTGTGATCAGTGTTGGTCTGTTATAAGGGTTCTCGGCGGGTATGAGTTTAGGGTATCAATAGGGTATTGAAAACCCGACCTGTCTTGTAGCCGTTGAGCAAAAACCTAGAGCTTATTCATAGTGATCCATGTATGTGCAGAAGGGTTACTGCGCCTCATACAGATTGATCTGTTTTCTCCTCAACCTTCACATTATTGAAACCAGTGTTGGCGGCATTTGTTGAGAACAAAGTACAATAGGTTATGAGTGATGAGAAACGTTTGGTGTGTTGTTAATGCAAAGAGAGTGCACTTCAATGTTGAGCGGAGTGGCTGTAAGTGTAGGACGTGGAGTAGTTGTAATTTGTAATGCCAAAAGCGGGAGCAGCAAAGAGTATGCCTCCTTCTTCCTGTTAAATTCTAGGTTTTGTGTTCTGTGATGCATATCTTGTTGTGGCTTGGAAATCTGAGGTTGGGGTTTCTGCTGAGAGCTTAGGGTTTCTGCTATTATCCACCATGTCGTCGAGTGTTCAACCTAGTTGCGCTGAAACTGCAGGAAATCCAACTGAGTCCATCGACTTGGAGAGTGAGCCAGCACATTGACGAAGGGCATGACGATGTTTTGCGGCCAATTAGCGAAGGCCTGGCATCTGAAGACGAAGCAACTTGGCGAGCAAGTTTTCTTGCATTGAAGGCAAACCAATCTTTCTGGACACCCTACCATCGCAGCTCAGCCGTGTGGGCATTCTTCCGATTGAAGGGACCGGAGATGAACGTTGACGTGAGAGAGACACAGAAATTGAGGTGCACGGTTTGTCACCCAACTGAAGCAGAATCGAGTAACTCAAGCGGTAGGGGCACTCGCTCAAGGAAGGGGATTCTCCAGTACAATCCAGCTCATGGGATCACGAGCATGAAGACCCACGTTGAGAATGAGCATGCCGAGGAACTCGCGAGATATAAGCGAGAATCGAAGGCTGACGAAGGAGAAACTGCACGGCAAAAGAGCAAGAAGCGCAAAGGAGCACCACAGTCATCCATCACAACTTATTTTGGTAACACTAAACCTTATGCAAAGAACGATGTGCAGCAACAACGATTTATTGAAGACCTTGTCTTGTTTATTGCCAAAGGTTATGAGTTGTTGTCGATAGTTGAGAGTGCTTGGATGCGTCGACTTTTGATGCGCCGTGACCCAAAGGTTGTCTGTCCCAGTCGGAAGCAACTTGTTCGTGAACATATACCTGCGATGCTAGCGAAAACAATGGACCGCTATGTCTTACCTTTGATTAGCAGTTGCCAGACTGCTAGCATCACCTTCGACTTGTGGATGTCTAAAACCGGTTGGGATACATTTGCATTAGTTGTGAACTTTATCGATGACTGTTGGGTGCCTCGCCATGTGACCGTGGGACTCTTTGAAGCGCAAGATACAAGTGGAGCTTCTTTGGCCGAAATTGTGAAGCCTTTACTGGATGAGTTTAAATTGACAGAGAAGATTGTAGCTTGTGTAAAAGACGAGGGTGCCAATTTGGCCACGCTTGAGCGTGCTCTGCAGCTTACAGTTTCTTGTGACATTCTAGGGTTAGCAAAACCTTTTTCATCTGCTTGCTTTGGTCACATTATGTCCAAGGTTTGCCAGTATGCTACCAATGATGAGCAAATGTGCAAGGGTATGAAGGAAGTGTCACTGAAGAATGCCCAGAAATCATTGCAGTCTTGCATCACTTGGACAAAGAAGCCGGGTAAGGGGCGCCAGGAGTGGGAGAAAGCTTGCATCGATGCTGGGCTGCCTACGAGGAAGTTGAAAACACCTGTGAAGACTAGATTTGCGTCTAAAGTGGTGCTCTTCCAGGAGACCCAAGAATATGCGGATGCCATCAGCATTTGCTACAGGCGGCAGTCTCTGAAGCTGCAAGCTCGCGTACCTAGCGGGATGACGTGGGCAACAGCAAGAACCGTCACTCAAACCCTAAACCCAGTTGTCCAACAGTGTGTGTTGAATCAAACTCGTGGATACTGGTTGCTTTCTGATCCACTTGCTGCTACCTTCCGCATGTCTATTGAGTTGCAGGGAGTGCATGAACAGAGGTCAGGCGTAGTTCCCCCTCTTCAGGTTGGAGATTTTGAGTCTGAGATTGAAATTCTAAAGGCGAGGATGGCAAAGACAGCTGTGGATGTCATGAAGCCCTTTCTCCGATTTTCTCTACAGTTTGTTGCAGACCAAGCTCACAATATGCTTTCGTTGATGTTGGACCCTCGATTTAAGGGGCTGGAGTACGTGATTGACTACGTGGGAGTTGCTAAAGCGAAGCAAGTGGTGGAGGAGTACGACAAAAAAATTCTGATTCCTTACCTTGTGAAGGTGCACAAGTTCTTGAACCCTGGTGGGACCCCAGCCACAGCTCTTGATCCTGCTCCGTCAAATATTATGTTTGGTGCTCCAGCGTCTGCTGAAGAAACTTGCAAGGGCATTCTCATTGCGGAGCTGTCACTTTTCCGGCGCCTCACTGTATTGCAACCAGAAGCGGAGCAGCCTCTGACGTGGTGGAAGCTCAATGCATCGCGTTTCCCTTCAGTTTCTTTTCTTGCACGTCAGATTTTGGCTATTCCAGGGTCACAGATTGAAACGGAGCGGATTTTTAGCATTGCAGGTGTGCTTACAAGTCTGCGTCGTTGCCGCCTTGGTTTGAATAATTTGGATAGCTTGATCATGATCAACAAGAACTGGCCTGATGATTCAAGACATGAATGTGAGGTCACTGAGGTGGTCAAAGATGTCAAGGACTATTTTGCCAAGGAGATGGAAATAGTTGACGAAGCTGAAGATGAGATTGAGGAAGCTGGTTACTTTGAAGAGCAGGCTTCAGATGAGGAGTAGGATTTGTAAGCTAATTACTTTGAAGAGCTAATTGTACTACGTAATGTTTCTGGAACCCTGGTTAGTCTGCCATTTCCAGAAATGCAAGCAAGCTACAAGTTAGTGATTTTAATTGTGAAAGATTCAATGTCACACTGAAGTACAGTTGCCTTTCATACGGGTACTCCTTTTCTGTAGTCAATCTCCAAACAGTTGAATTTGCAGCACGTAATCCACTAGATGTTGCATTGCTTGAGTTTCCAGTGACTCGTTGTGAACCGCTCAGCTTTGGCGTTAGGGTGTGTCGTGATCATGTGTCGTGTGTAAAGCTCAACATTAGAAGTGGCCATTATTTTCTTTAGGGTTGGTCTAATAAGGGCAGAGCAACCGAAACCCTGATTGACGAAAGTGCAGGAAATGGATAGGAACCAAGACAGTAATTCCACTTAAACCTAGCTCCGGAATTCAGAAGCTAATCCAAGCTCTGCATTTTTTTGGCATCAACTTTTTGAATGGATTGTGGAGATTTCAAGTCCAACCTTTACCCTGTTTCAATCCTTTCCTGAAATGATTCTTCTTTTGTCTCTCTTATTGCAGTACTGCAGTTGCAACTTTGCGGCAAGCAGTTGCTCTGATATTTGATCTTACACAGGTCATACCACAATTACTGAGCAATCTTCTTAGGCAAGCCATAAGTGCAAGATACATCATACACATGAAGCTAATTACTTTGAAATTGAATTGATGTCAACATATCCGACCTGAGTTCATATATCTCTGGTATCATATGTTCTAATATTCAGCTTCTTATACCCTTTGGAATTTCCTCAAAAGTACACTATTCATATCATTATTGTATTTGCAAAAATGCATTGTTTGGAATACCATGGATCCAACTAATCCTAGTTTCTAAGGAATCTTTATTATTTAGAACCGACTGGTATGTCCAAATTTAGATAACAGACCAACACTGGTTGTGATCTCAAATTGGGATGAATCAACAATCAACCTACAAGGGGCATGGTTTTACTATCCGAATTAGTGTGTGTTTACTATCTGGAGTTATGTAATGCTATGTCTATTTGATGAGAATGCAATATTTCATCAAGCAGAGTTGTTTATGTTCTATAAGGTTTGAACAACCTATTGAACTTTTGTTAGTAAGAATTGAACTCCTGAGTAAGATGTTTTTGCATTGTGTAGCTTCAAATTGTGACACGCGCTAGTCGGGATAGTTGGTGTAGTACTCCCTCAATAGGTGTTAGGAAACCAAATTGCTTATTTACCCTAACCGAACACTTTGTATTTGAGGGGTGTGTGGTTAGGTTGGATTTAAGAACAAAGTTCAACAAGTATGTGTTGAAAAGAGATTGGATTGTATACTCAAAACTCATCAATTATTGTAGGCTCAAAAGTTAACACGATTGAGGGGGGGGGGATGTAGTCATTCAATTGAAGCATCAAGAGACATGCACTTATGATAATCATAACTAAATAAAGGGAGGCCTGACTTTGAAATTGAGTTTTTCTAATGCTTCAACATGTGATGCAAACTTGAATTTCATTTCATGTATTTGTTAGTTAGAAGTTGGAGAACATGGAAAAATGAACCGAATAACACCCCATTCACCTTACACTATGGCCAAGGGTTGTGTCCATGAAACTGTGTGGACCTCTCCACTCTACTTGACAAAAAACTTGCCAGGTGGTCAACTGCCTCCTGTGCTTTGGCGCTAGCCCGTCGGCCTTCTCCCTCAAAAAGAAAAAAGAAAAAAAAGAAATTGTGTGGGCCTTTGAACGCGGTTCAAAGGCGGCACCATAGAAAATTGGAATTGGATTTTGCGTGGTCACATGCATTTAAGTGTGGTCGTAAAGACATACGCAACCGTCCTCTCAACCGGAAGGCATTTCGCTTTTATTCTATTTAGGTAGGCCTTTTTATATGATTCCATGCAAGTTTGCTCATCCATTCAAACTTTTATTCGGTCTCTTAGGCCCTCAAGCTCTAGTGTAAAGTAAAGTGTGTTTTTTTTGGGGGGGGGAGTGCACTCTAAGTTGCAGTACCTCCCCCATGTGGGCATACAAAAGGGGTATTAATTGAACATGTCCCGTACATTGTACACATAGAAGGGATATTGTTGAAGAAAAGGTTTGTGTGTATATGTTGGGTTATTATGTGATGTTTCTAACATGTGAAAGTACAGGTTCATCATTCATGTGGGAAATGCAAAATCACTAGGATTCTAGCCATGGGTGGGTGCGTATATTTTGGAGCAATACATATGTTTGAAGCTTAGTCTAATCTATATTTGTATATCGTATAAAATTTTTGTGCGCCCACTTGGATGATGGACATGCGCTTTCACATGTTAGAAATATCACACAATAACCCAATATATACACACAAACTTTTCCTTGCTACAAACAATTCATTTTCTTCTAATTATTTTTGTGTATAGGCATATTAATTTGAAGGAGACACGTGCACTTCCTTTTTGAAACAGGGAAAGAAACACGTCTCTGGAATTGTGGAGGGGACCTCAACACAATCATGCCTCATTTAAGTAAAAGTGGTACAACATGTTATCTCTAGGGCTGGTGTAGTCAACCGCTGGTCTATGTCAATGGCAAGTCTATGATTCGAGGTGCGGTAAGTAACAATGGTTTTGCATCGAGGTGGTGTCAATGGTCGCTCCAAGTACGATCCACATTCATACCCATACTATATGTGCACACCCACACTATCTTATATTCTTGGAAGGAACCTTGGGTTGTAAAGCGACAAACAAGGGTTTTTGCATAGATTTGAATAGATAGATAAAAACTCCGGGCCTCTTGCAAGGCTGGCGGGAATAAAGTGTTTGTTCGTAATGTTAATGGCCCGGTGTCCACTGGACAAAGGGCCATTGGACTGGATATGAATATATAAGGTCACGTGGGTCTCATGTGGTCACTCTCTTAATTGAACACCTATACCTATTTGAGTGGCATATGCCAAAGCTTGTACTTAGGACAAACACTTAAAAAAGACACATATTACAATGGGATTGGAGTATGTATTCAGAACTCATTCACCAAACTAGCTTCCATAGTGAACACAATTGGGAGGCCTAAGTGAATCTTCAAAGAGAAAGCCAATACACACTTTCGACTCTTAAAGTAAGTTATATTGTATACAAACGTACCTCTCATTCATCTAAAATAAAAGCCTTGGAACAATACGAAGCTGGAGGTTACTATTTCTAGTTGACCTGACACCAAATTAGCTTAAAAGACTCCAAATTAGTTTAATCCAAGTCATTTGAGATGGATTCACCACAAAACTACGGGAAGTTGAGTTTTTATGTTGGATGAATGAGAGGCACACTCATATACAATAACTCCCTCACTCCATCTTGTACCAAGGGGAAACTTGAGCATGTTAAGGTCAATGTGCTCCCATTAACGTTGGTGGGATTTATACCATTTCTTTTCCTTTCAATTATTTTCCAAGCCGAGTTGTGCGAGTTTTAACCTATCGTAAGGGTCCTCAATGCTCATCTTGTCTTCTAAATCATTGAGTACGGGGGGGTCGTCTTCATGGTCGGGCACACATGAGGCTTGGGAAGACACATTCATAAAATGTACCCAAACCCAACAACTCTTATCCTAAATCTTCCCATTTTCTAGATTCAATAGGAAGGTCTATTTTGGTCTAGTGTACAGGGGATGTGACCGGTGCTTTATAGTCGTGCTTCATACAATTGTTGAGTCTGAACGGATATTGGACTAAGATACTACAACTTGCATAACATTATTCAAATCCATTAAAAAATGTTCTATGGGATTCACAATATTCCACGGAATAGTCTCAATGTGGGGAATATTCCACATAATACTATCAATCCCACATAAAATGTACCCAAACCCAACAACTCTTATCCTAAATCTTTCCATTTTCTAGATTCAATAGGAAGGTCTATTTTGGTCTAGTGTACAGGGGATGTGACCGGTGCTTTATAGTCGTGCTTCATACAATTGTTGAGTCTGAACGGATATTGGACTAAGATACTACAACTTGCATAACATTATTCAGATCCATTAAAAAATGTTCTATGGGATTCACAATATTCCACGGAATAGTCTCAATGTGGGGAATATTCCACATAATACTATCAATCCCACATAACACTGTTATGGATATGAAATAATGTTATGTGAATTGTCCCTTAACACTATGAGTTTAATTTCGTGATTCAAGGTTTTTAAGTTAGTAGAAGAAGAGATGATTTCGATGTTGCCATCAAATTGAATTTTATGGTGATGTTTCATCTTCAAGTCCGTTAAAGAGCATGTTCACACGGTATCAATACATGTATCTTTAAACCCTTACTATTAATTTACAAGGGGATTTTAACAAAATAAGTTCTCACTATCATCAATTTAGAGGTGCTCTCTCTCCTCTAAAGCTTTCTGCCCCTTCATATATCCAATTTTTAAAGGATTGAGTTTCAACTCCTCTATAAGGGAATCAACTATGAATACCTTACAATCTTTGACCATATAGAATCTTAGCTTCAACTTTTCATATATAAAGCATTGTGTATTGTAGGATGTTACTTTTAATCATGGGACCCACACTCTATAAAGCTCATATAGAGTGATGTGTGGGACGTATAGCGAGACTACTACCTTTTAAAGCAACGTTACCCGATTTAGCAACCCTTGGTGTTGGCTTTTGGTGTACAACGTGTGATGATGCTCTAAGTCCTAACTCTACAATAGTTGAAGCACCCAATTTGATCAATGACCCAATCTTAACAATTCGTTTTTGTTCTAAAGTGGGCGAATAAGTACCTTAACATTCGGAATGTTCATGGTGTTATATAAAGGATAAAATCCATAGCTCAATCCCGACTCATTGGTTGAGAGAGATCAAAAGTCACTTTTTAGCGCTATCGGCTATGGAGGGCCAATGTAAGGGCTAGGTATAGACACCAACCCCTTTGAGTTGGGCCCCCACCAACATTACAAAGGTAAAAGGGGTATAGGAAAAACACGGCCCCCAATAGATTTGTGGTTTAAAATGGCCTCTAATACTAAAAATGGGGTCAAATTGTTATACAAATAAACTACATGATGTAATATAATTGACTGCATTTTCACCTTGGATGATATTGGTGGGGCTTAGGTCAAAGGAAATGGGTGTCTAAACCTAGCCCCAATCTAAGAACTTTAGCTTGCAAAGAAAGCTTGACTTTCAAAAATCAAATTGACATCACATCATGCAATAAAATGCCGCAAATTCAAGTGTATTGTCCTCTCATTAAACTCCTTCAATTGTGCACTTTGTCAATCTCTTTGGGAAAAAAATGCATTACTATGTTTTGACCACAAGTACCTATATGCACCATTTGAGACCCTTATTGTGCTTAGAAATCTCCTTACGTAATTCCAAAATGGGTTACGAGAACTAGAGTGACCTAAAAGACTATTATCTCCTTTTAAAGGTGAATACATAGAACAATTCATATGAGCCAACTGCACCCCCCCCCCTCCAACTTCCAAAGGCCTTGGATTCCCACATGATTGGATGAAAATATCAAGTTCACCAAGATACCCCCATTATGATTATGAGTATTATAGTGATAGGTGCACCATAATTCACATACTTCAAAAAAAATCACGCGTCCCAAGACCATTCCGACCTTAGGCGGCTTAACCTTGAAGTGCGTCCAACTTTGAACGATTGATGGTGTCTACACAAACTCATTAAATTAGGAAGGCGAAAACACAACACAATGCACTGTTCTATAGCTTGAAGATGGATATTTTGAGACTCTTCAACTCCAAAAAGGGCAAATGTAGTTAGGTTTTTGCTATGACTTAAAACAACCAAAACCCATGGTACAAACTCTCAAGGAAGGCTTAACTCATGTCTCTAACATGCATCTATCATATTACTATTCATTAATTGGACAAAAGGTTTGTTATTTTACTTATAAAAACACAATTGCCATGTCTTTCACTCTTCTTTCTTCCAAGGGTTCCTCTCAGGACCTCAATTTCAATATCTCAGTATGCCTTGTCCCTTGGTTGTGGTGTGTAAGTTTTTCATTTCCTAATTGTAAAGTATAACAATACTCTTTGGTAACCATGATCTTTTGAGTGTAACAATTGTCTTTGTAACCATTGGCCAATGCATCTTCAAATCACAACAAAGTCCTTGATTAATCGGTCAATGTTAATTTCAATGCAAGACGAATTTTTTGTTCATTGCTTTCAAGATTCAATCATTACTCGAAATTTTGCAATTAATAACTAAAACCAAAGTCAAACTATAGTCTTGACTGCCCTACACAACCTGCAACATCCACAACAACCAGGGTAGCACACAATACCATAGTTAATCTAGTTAACTTGCACTTTACTCTCATAGGTCATAGTTTCTAGACTAGGTATCCATCTAAGATTCCTACTTAACCCTAGGATGACTCATGCCTAAATCTTCTTGATAGACCAAACTTTATCTTATTGTTGCTACAAACCATAGCTCTATTGTGGGAATACTCCTCTCACATAGTCCGTCATCCCAACAATTACTCAACTAATCAGAGTTCTATTCTCATCCTCTTTTAGTTGGTGAGAAGGTTCCTTAAATTCAACTTCTACAAATACGCCAATAAGACTATAGTCTTTTCTTTCACCATAATCACAAATTTAATATTAGGACACATTTTGTCCTCCACCCTTCACATGCTTCAACAATAGTCAAGTGACCCTCTCTCTTAGATTAATCATTGGTCTTATGTCTCCCTAACTCATCCTCTACCTCTCACATGACTTGCTCATACTCAAGTGGTTCCTCTCCCAAATAATCCTTGATAACACCGGGTCTTTCCTCGACATAAGGAACTCTCTTATTCTCCATCAACAATAGTCTCTTTCTTCATCCTCCTTCAAATTGGATTATCTCTCAACTTTGTCTCAGTCGCTCAGGGACCGTTTTCTCAAAGTGATGCCAAAATATGGTTTAACTATGTTCTTCATTTGCAAATGATCACTCAATCGCCACCTTTGGCCAATAGTTTTTTGTTTGCTCTTAAGTTTCAAGTGTGCAATCGTTTGTTTTTTTTATAGTCTACTTACTCTTAGATTGATTCACTTCTAAATCTCCTTTTCTTCCACAAAGAACACTATTATCTTTTACTCTTACTTTAGTTTTTTTTTCTCATATGATGATTTATCTCTGCCAACAAATCAAGCTAGTCAAAAGAACCACAGCCGATTTTGGCTGCTATATTTTTGGGCATAGTTTTCTACTAGTGAAGATAATCATAAGCTTTTTCATAAAGTTGCAATCCCACAATCCCTGTGGCATTTGCTAATTGGCTCACATAAAACAGTTTAACTATTGGCCTTGCACAATCTCCATGTCAAGGGAGACAAATCGGTTGACTATTACGAGATGGTAAAACTATTCAAGGAAATGCCTATCAACTTTGGCTTGCCTTGCCTCCTCCTTATGACAAGGCATTCTAACTAACTAAGGACTCCTAAGCCTATGATTATAGTTCTAAACGTTGAACTCCATCCATAGTTCACTTCTTTCATCCATCTAAGTACAAATTCCATCAAAATATTAGTGAAATGCCTATAATGAAACTATTAACCTAATTTTTTTGCTCACAACATCAGAGACCCCGAATTAATTTCTTGAAGTCTAGTTGAAATGATACAACCTTCGACACTTCATGAGGCTTGTCTATACTATAATCACTTCATCCATTATGAATAAAATTGACATACTAGATGTCATGAAGCCCAACCCAATGGCCCACTCTACTCCACAGTAATGGGAAAGCCAAAAGATAAAAATTAGAGTAACATAGTTAAGTTGTTTGTGCTTATATAAAATAGCCATTGGGAATGTTCATATTCATATGTTTTTAGTATTAGTTTCCCATTTTTGCATAAAAGTTGAGTACCATAGGTAATAAGCATGTTCGGTGCCACGTGTCATCTCAAACAACTAGCAATTTGGCATCGAAGTGCTCAACATGCTTAGCACTTCCGGGCATCACAATATACACATGCTTGACCAAAGAGGAATTGTATTTAGTGTTACAAATTTTATTTATCTTGCTCAATACTATTTGTACACTGCCTGTGTAGTGTCACCAACACTAATTGCTAACCTAACATTATTTGTCATTCCTTGTGAAAACATTTTGACATTAAAGTTATCCTTAAAGTCTCAGGATGCCGGGTGAAAGTTAGGCTGCAGTCCCGAGTTGAGAGATCTATTCTATATTTACAGGGTTTTTTTTCTTGTGTCAGTAGACTAAAAATAATGACAGGGTCAATCTTTGGGAACCTTGAGTTGGGACCCTCAGGAGCTTTTGATCATGGCTCCTTTGTTTCTAGAGGCATCCTACCCCCTTCTGCTTTCCACTTGCATCCTCATTTCCTTCTTGAGTCAAATGTAGGCAGGCAGCCGCGCTGGCAGGCTGCCCACTTTGCCAGGCAGCTGCGCTGGCAGGCTGCACCGGGCTAATTAAAGCTTCGGCAAAATGGGGCAGGCAAGCTCCTTAAGTTTACGTTAATCCACCTAAACTCAAGGTACAGGTCTAAAGTCAGGTCTCCCAAGGCTGAGATTTTAAGGATAACTTTATTGTCGATTTGTAATGTTGCAATTATTATCACCTATGAAGTGATTTTTACATCCAAATTTCAATCATATATGACAATATTTTAATATAGAAATGTTAAGATGCAAAATGTACCAAACTTTGTTTCAATAATTGGCATGGGACTTCATCCAAGTTTCTATGTTTAGAAACATTTTGGGACTTCACCGTTTTCATGTTTAGTTCCATTGCCCTGAAGTGTCCTCTTGTAGTACACACAATGACCAAATCATTGCTACAAGTCAAATATGGAGAACCCAATATGTGTGTGTGATATTTTGCATAGGGGGTTCTGAAATTCAAACCAATTTTATAAATAAATAAATAAATAATGTGTTTTGTTATCATGATGATAGATATTCAAGATAATGTATGATATCGATAAATTAGCATGGGCCATTTTAATTGTAGATATCAAGGCAAATTTTGTTTTCGGGCTCACAAGAGCATCTGTTGTGGACTATTGTTATGCACAACCCAAGAAAGAAAAGAGAAAGAAACGTCAATGTTCGTGCATCGATCTGAATGCACAACTCCAATTTATAAGTCTCCGATGAAGTAGTCTAGCGACTATTTACATAGTACACCGACACACCTTCATTCCCAAGCACACACGTGATGAGGAACACTACATTGATATGTGCAAAAAGTCGTCCCACACTAATTTATTGACATTCCACACTATTTTGAGTACATGCTACCAAAATAATAGAAATACTATATATAAAAGCAAATTATAGGTTTTGGTGATTTGGTTTCGATACCCACAGTAATTTGTATGGGTAAAGAAGCAACCTATTCACAAAGGCAAACTAATTGCACGTATTAGTGTAGGTGTCTTGCACCTTGAGTTGATCCCCCCACCAACCTTACCAAGGAAAAGGGGGTCTAAAAGAATATGCCCCCCCACAAAGTTTTGTGGTTATTTCAACCCATTTAAGTCCCTCTAGGCTAAGATATGTGGGCTAAACGTGGTCACTCTTCTTAATTGAACACATGTATTTAAGTGGTATAAGGCAAAGCTTTTAACTAAGACTGGCTGTTGGAAATGCACATGCTACAATGAGATTGGACCACATGCTCAAAAATCATGAACTATCCTAAGTATATTGTCAACATAGTTGAGAGGGCATGTGTGATTACTTAAGGAGAAGGTTGATCTTCAATGTAATCTCTTAAAGGTTTTGTAGATCTCAACTTCAATTCTGAAACTTGAAATGGCAATTTGTGTGATTCTCAACTGGTGTATGGATGAAAGTTTCCCGATCTAATTTCAATGAGACTAATTTGGATTTACTAAATTTAGTTCTTTAGTCATATCAAGGCATGTTTACACTAGTGACCACTGACCCATGACCACTGCTTTTTGAATCCCACTTCGAATGCAGACAAGATCACTTGAAAACGGATGAGAAAGCGACATCATCAAGTTAGGTGTTCTTCACTTTCCAAGGGTGACTCAACATAAGAAGGATATGATTCTCTTACATCCTCAAAATTCCCGACACTAGGAGTGCAACATCCTCGTGCTAAGTAATGTGACGCAAGGTAGACGTACCTAATTCGGTTACTGATCTTAATCGGACACCTATATTTGAGTGGTATGTGGTTGGGTGTGGCTCCAAAAACGGATGCCAAAAAGACAAATTGCTTTAAAGAGATTGAACTGTGTGCTCAAAATATGATAACCGTTCTAAGCTCAATAGTCCACATAATCGGAGGGATCTATATGACAACCGAATGAGCACGAGAATCTTGACTTTGATAAAAAAAAAATTAAAAACACACAAACACACACACACACACATTGGAGCTATGAAAACTATGAGGAAAGTGACTACATCCTTGATTTCGATTTGCTAACCATCTTGTACTACCGTAAAGAGCTCCCTATTCCATCTTTACATGTGTTGGAATGTACGTTCCACGTGGGATACAAGTGGGTCGTGGTGAATGTGAACATGACACGTGGCAAATTTCCCGGAAGTCTTGAACTTCAGTTGGTAATTTCTCAACCAGTTCATCTGACACTAGCGGCACTCGGTTCTCCTTGTTCATTGGACCCTTCTACAAACCTAAGGGCCACTTCACACACGAGCCAAGTGCCGTGACCATGAAATTGTATGAGCCCAAAATAAAGTGTCCAAAGGCCGTCCCAACACACCTCCAAAATCATGTAGTTTGGTCAGGGACCCTCAAGTGTAGTGTGAAGTCATATGTGACCAGGCCCTCAACCAAATGTTATTTCAATGAATTTCTATTCATACGGGTCCTCACACATGGTAAAATAGAATAAATCAACAGTTGTGAGCATTCGGAGTGTCGCGGTCTCCAGGTTTTGTGTTAGGTCTACCTCCAAGAGGTGGTTTTTGAAAATAGTCCAAGTGACCATGAAACATGATCCATTCGATGCAATCTAGGAAGGAATCCATGTAGACTCTATATCCATCTTGCATTCACATACTCCGTTGGTCCCTCAAGCGTAGTGTGAAGCAACTGTCCGTGCCTTAACTTGGACCGTCTCCGCCTTTTCCACCAATGAGAGTTCTTGAAGTGTAATGGTCTCGGGCTCTCGGTCTCGTGTGTGAAGTGGCCCTAAGAACGGTCCTCCGCTTTAGTAAATAGAAAACAAGTGATTGCGGTGTAATATTATAGCACAGTAGTTGACTATAAACATTATCATGGTAAAGGTCAGATCGGTGGGGGCCGCAATTCAAAGATTTCAAAGCATGGCCCACACATAATGATGGTACATATATATATATACACATATATGTACGCAAAAGTAGAAGGAATCTAAAAATATAGGAATAAATAAACATTATTCTAAATAAAGAAGTGGATAGGAGTGGAGCCTTGGCTCACTTAATGATGACGTGGCAGACGCTGATAGGCGGAAGGGAATGTCGGTACCTGATCAGCTAGCAAATTAAGCAGCACTTTTCCCCTTTGGGAATCCCTGGACTCCCATTAGCCCTGGAGCCTCACCAGCTCTTGGCTCCGTTCACACCGCCTTGTCCTTTGTGGCCCCCCCACCCTACTAGTTGTTTTCTATATATAGCCGTGGTGATTAGGGTCACTTTCCACGTTGACCAAGAGCCGTGACAATGAAAGTTTAGGCTTTACGGGCTCTTGGAAATCATCCAAAGGCCATGCCGTGAGAAAAATAAAATCATCCAATTTTACAATGGATGGGAGTTTAGGATAGGATGAAAGTGGGGCCACAACATATGTCGGGGTTATTAGGGCTCCCCATCATGGGCAATGTAGTTCTTCTAAGAGCCAATGATAATTTAACTGGATTGTCAAGGACTCACTAGTTTTGTGTCAGACCTTATTTATTTTTTAATGAGTCCGGTGGTGGAAGATCCATGAGACCATGAAATGTTATCAACTTGTTGCCATGTAGGTTTTCATCCATTTGAATTTTCTTTGGTCGCTTGCTCGATCGGACTTTCAAGGTCTAGTGTAAAGTGAAGTTGCGCCATCTCCGGCTTCTTGACGAATCGCGCGATTTGTTTGTACGTCACGGGTCAAAGGGCCTTCAAGCCGTTTGTGTAAAGTGGTCCTTAGAGTACTAGGGGGTAGTAGGGGTTCCATTTTACTTAAATAATGATGAGATATGTGCTAGCTAGTATGAGGCTGCACTGATCGGTACTATTATTTAGGTGGGTTTTTTAATTTGCTCCTTTTTGAAAAGACAACCTGGCAAATTCGATTGGCATGTTTCTTCCTGCCAATTGAAACAAGCGAAAACGTGTGGCCGTAACAGGGCCAAGTTTTGTTGGTGTCTTTGCATTGTCAGCTTGGAAGTTAGGACGGCGATTTGGAGTGGTTGTTTTTCCAAGAAAAAAAAGAGAGGAAATTTTTAAAGAGAGTTTGTGTGGGTCTGGATAGTAAAAGACCCAAAACCGGCTTAACATTATTCAGATCCATAACAATGTTTTGTGGGACTGACAATATTCTATGGAACATTCCTCACATTCAGCCTAAATGTTGGAATATTCTGCAAAATACTGTCAGTCCCACATAACATTGTTATGGATCTGAATAATGTTATGGGAGTGAGGAAGGATTTGGATGATGGTCACTAGTAGAAAGAAAAAGAAAAAAAACGTGTGTCCATTACAACCATCCTTTGCGACTCGGCCATTGCAACTAATGACGACAAAATGCATAAATAAAGTGTTTTGGATGTCAACCGCATGTGTTTGGTTCTTAATTGTCCAAAAACTATAATAAGAAAACTGCAATTGCCAACCAATACGAGTTATTTATGCATTTTCTCGCCATTAGTTGCAATGGCTGAGTGACAACATATGGTTATAATGGACAAGTTTTCTCATCTTCAACTCCCAAAATAAACCTCATTTGCTTGGTAATTGGCACCCTTTCAGCTCATGTTGGAAACAAATTATTAAAGTTTTCAGCCTATCTTTCAATTATGTCGTTATGTAGTAATGGCATGCGGCTAATAGTCCACCCACCCTTACTGGTGTGGGCCACCAATGAATGGTTCCTACTAGCAGGAGGCCACTTTTAGAGTTGGTTTAACTAGTGAGAGTCACTGGATGTAACCAGTGCTGGTACTCACCGTTCACTACCGTAGTGGCCCGCACCAATAAGTGTGGGTGGGCTATAACTCTATTGGATTCGCTAAAAGAATACTTTCTAGTGGACGGTGTGTCCTTCTTGTGGCTACAATGAGGATGGTCATAACCCCTCGCGATCGGTGTACTTCAAACCAAAAAAATGAACATAAAATATAGAGTTTTTGGTTTAGCTTGATTCCTCCTCAAAGTGGTTATGTTTGATAACTGATGCGTGTCACCCAATTATAGGCTAATAGCCGTTTCCACTCATTGCTTTTGTAGTTTGTGAAGGCAATTAGCTATAACTCGTGATTGAGCTCCTTATGTTAATTATCATATTCCCAACAACTTAACAATAAATATCCCTATAGTGATCATGTTTTTTTTGGGGTACAAATTGAATGCATTCAATTGCAAAAAGGAAACCAAGTACAGTAGGGTCCAAAAATATTTCGAATTTTTGGCATGGAGTTGAATGAGAATGAAAACTACAAACTTTGAAAACCTCTTGCAGGCTCAAAAATTCATCAATTCACAAACCGTAAATTGTGTTGGAAAGATAATAGAGTCTACTTTGACAATATGAAAAATTTGCATTACAAAAGTAGAAAATAATACATTTAAATTTTTATTATAATATAGTATCTACCATCTAGTGCTACCACCTCTTGCTGAAACACCTGCTTGCATTCTATCAAGCATAGTTCTAATCAAAGTTTGGAGTTGCTCCAAAGATATTGTATCCCATGTTGATTGAATGGTTTGTGCCATTTCCTCCTTGTTTTTGAGTCTAGGACGATGTCGTAACAAATCTTTGACAATCTTCCATAAATTTTCTATGGGATTCAAATCTAGAGAGTTTGTAGGCCAAATTAGTTTTGCCAGACCATGAACTTGTCTCCATTGCGACGTAAGTGAGCTATGGTGGACTGGAGCACCATCTTCCATAGTTTCAATTGCTGAAGATGATCATGTAAATTGTTGTGTCACATTCAATAGGCTTGATAATTCCGACAATGGTTGTCTTTTATCATCTCTAACATAATGTGCCAACGCTCTAGCATCGCGATCACTCAACTTCCGATGCCTACCACATCGGGGTTTCAAAGATTCTACACTCCCTTGGACCTTCCAATTTGTCAAGATAGTAGAAATAGTTGATCATGGAACATTCAATACAGATGCAATGTCTGAACTCTTCATTCCACTCTTACGCATTCCCACAATGCAACCCCTTTCTTCATCACTCAAGATTTTGTAGCATGGTATCTCTCAATGACCCAATGCACAATCTAAAAATCATTAGATTCAATCACCAATAGAACAACAAAGGCAACTCCAATGTTGTTGGCCAAACTACCTCCAAACACGGGGGGTTCACTTCATGTCAAATTGAACACCACGTGCGGCCAAAGTTTGCTACCCCTATATTACATGGAATAGGTAAATTTAAAAATTATGATATTTTTTCTACATATACATAACCATTGATAATATCTTTTGTATATATTTTTGAAATTTTTAGTCATCTTCATTTTTGTAGCAATTATTTTAGTTCAATTTTGCGTCATTCTAGTTAGAAACGGTATGTTTTATTAAAAAACCAGATCATCAAATTTGATTACCATTTTTTACTATGTAATATATACCGTGTATATCTACCCATGAAAAAAATTGATAAAATTTTGACCCATTTTGGTGATGCAACTTACAAAAAGTAGATTTTTTTTGGCCGCACGTGGTGTTCAACTTGACAATGGGGTGACCCCCCCCCCCCCCGTGCCTCCAAAACAACTTCAAGCCACCATATCTCATATGTGCAAGCCAATCTCCATTGCAATGACACTCCATGTTGTAATCTTGAACTTTGTACACTAAACCTTGCAATGAATACATGCCATCAAAACAATGAGGTGGCGCCACGAGCTCCAAAAGGGAAGTTGCATGTTTGAGCTCTTGACAACACAATTTTCTAATTACAACCAAATCTTTAAATTTTTGACATGTGCTCATGATTAAGAGGTGGTGACTAAAGACCACTAATGGCTTCACAAGTTGCAATTGATTTGGTGAAAAAAGAATATATAATGAGGTAGCTACATGCAATTGAATGCAACTAGTTTTGAAGCACAAAACTGGGAGTACACCCAAAATTCGAAATATTTTTGGACCCTATTGTACAACCACCAAATTTGGTTTATCATCAAACGGGGAGCCAAGGGGAATCAAGAAATTATGCCCATCCTAGGTCTAATGTTCCAAGTAACCACCAAATTGTTGTGAGAGGCATCATGTTTTTGGGAACATGTATGTGAAGCATTTCATTGTGTAAATATTTAGAGCTATTCCTTACCTATAAGTTTGTACGTATACCGTTTTTTTGGGGCCTAAAACTTTGTATACAAAGGTATTTATTTAATGGCGATGCATGCACGTCACTTTTTTATTTCACTTATGTGTGCACCCCCCGGTGGTAATTTGATGTGTATTTCTTCTTGATGTTGAATGATTAACCGAGTTTAAATAAAGTTTGGGACATCATAAGGTCCATGTCATGTATAGACTACATGAATGTCCTCTATAAAAGCTTATTTATAACTTATATCGTGTGAGAAGTGAAGGTTGGACATGGGAATCTATTTTTTAAGGATCTTGTGACTCAGTTGCATTCAACTGGTGAAAAATGCTCATTCCTAGCACAATAATTTTCAACACAATTATGATTAAGATAACATCTTCTTGTGCAATTTTTTTTTATTTACTTTCAATTACAAGTAAATGCATATGCCATCCATTGCCACAAAACAATTGAACAAAATTGACTTCATTTGCATCATTATGAGATCCTTATCCACCCTTCCAAACATTCTCATTTGGACTTATACATACTCATGGACATATAGGGTGAACCTCTTATCGCATATCGAGTATAATTTGGTCCCATGTGTTCCCATTGTATATGCATGTACTCCCTCCGTCCCAAAATGATTGTCCTTGTTTCTAACTTTGGCAAGATTAAGACCTGCTGACCATTGACCAAGTAGTTGCAAGTATGACTCTTAAAATAGAAAGAAACAACTACTCCGAAATGCCCATGGAAGCTACGGTGTCGAAAGACTTCTTGATATAGAAAGTTTGGCGTGGAAATATTTGACTTTGAGCCTCAAATTTCTAGCCGGGCAAATAAACCGGACAATCATTTTGGAACAAAAAAATCCGGGAAGTAGGACAATCATTTTGGGACGGAGGGAGTAATACTTTGTCCCGCTTTACACCAATGTTAATACCATTTCTTTAATTTGTGCTACTTCAAACTATAGTTGACACTCCAAACTACATTGGTGTGTGCAATTAGGTTGCCCCATGCTAATTTATCAACATTCCACATTATTTTGAATATTTATTACCTTGGTAAAAAAAAACATGATTAAAAAGAATGGTTCCTATATGAATGAATAAAACAAAGTTAATTTTTTTGTAATATGATTTTGACCCAAGGTAATTTGCATGGGCAAAAAGGCAACCTAATTGCACATGTCAATGTATACTTTACACAAGTTTTAGTTTGTGCTCCTAGTTCAATTCACACTACCAATTTCAAGCTGCAATTGACAATTTAACCTTACCAAATCATGTATCTAGCCAATAGCTCTACACACACTTTCGAGGAAATATGTAGTTAAGGATCAACATGCCCTCATATATATGCCCCACATAGGCCTCTAAGGTGTGTGGGTGTTATTTGGTTTATTTGTTTTTTTCATGTTATCCAATTTCTAATGATTAGATTTACACAACATAACTCATGTTGCATTAGCAAATCTACGATGAAACATCTACATATATTGGATTGAAAATTGGGCCTCCCCTAATTTAGTTCTAGTTATTGGAAGTGCATGTTTGTTGATTTCTTAATTGGACACGTACTGTAGGTCCTCCCAATTCTGTTCACTATTGAATGTAGAGTAGTTATCAATATTTGAAGACATAGTCCAATCTCTTTTAAACATGTATATTTGCGATGTTTGCTCTTTTATCCTCGCCGAAGCACGTACCAATCAAGTATAGGGGTATGATTAAGAAAACAAGCCACTTCAGATCCATCTACCTTACAAACCTTGAAATTGGCCCTTTTTGCTACCAACATGGCCTTGAATTGTTCAAAAATAACCCTAGATAAAATTTTGTGCCCTTTTGAATGAGCTCTTGTCATTAGGAGAGAGGAAATTATTGTATATGAGCATACCTCTCATCCATCCAGCATGAAAACCTTGACCCCCTATAGATTTGTTGCCGATTCATCCGAAATGATCTTGACTGGACTATTTTTGAATTTTTGAAGCTACTTTTGTTGTCAAATTAACTGAAAAAAGTAACCTCCAAGCTACATACTATTTTAGGGCAAATACTGGTAATTCTCTCTCTTTCCTTCTGATCACAAGTAAGTTATTTTTTATGAAATTCTCTATCCAAGTTCCAATATGTCCCTTCGAATTCACTTCGAATTCACTTCAATTCACTTCGAATTGCTCTTCTATGTTGCCACCCTCCCACGAGAGAACACTTTCATTCTCTCCAATAGATCCTCTAAAACATTATTCAGCCCAACTCCTCTAAACTCTTTCCAAAGAAAAAACCTCCATATACCATAAAGTCAACACACCTAAAATTGAAAATAATAAACATTAAGGATAATTCCCTTATTAAAATAGAATGTTTTATCACATACTCTTGATTAGAAGATCAATAAGATTCTAATGCACCAAAAAACACATCATTTGGATATTGTATGCAAAAGTTACAAGGTTTTAAATTGCATTTGCAGGTAACCTAAAACCAACACCTATATTAGGTGTTTAGAAGGTGTTCAACTTCATAATCAATATGCACCTATTTTGTAATGTTTTAAGTATTGATTTTAGGTTAGATATTGGTTCTGGGTATAAAACCTTATATGACTCTCCATAAGATCTTTCATTAATTGTCCAAGGAAAGCCACTTACGTTGATATGTGTAGTTACCCCATGCTAATATACCGACATTCAACACTATTTTCAATATTTATTACAACAACAATAGAATATACTAAAAAATATTCTCTTGTGGTTCTATATGGATGAATAAACAAAGTCATAAGTTTTTGTAATCGGATTTTGATCCAAGATAATTTGCATGGGTAAAGAGGCAACCTATATGCAAAGGCAACATAATTGCACATGTATTAGTGGAGAAATTCTCAAGCCCACTGAATTCCTTGTAAGGGTAAATTATGTTTGACAGTATGAGAAACCTGAAATGTCTATTTGAAATGTATGAGACCACCACACATAATACATAAGCTTGGAAGGAACTCAATGGATTACTACTCAAGAGGTTCTTAAAAAGTCAATTCCCGACAAATGGCATAATGAAATTCCTCCTTTCACTTTCCCTAGTTGGAATATCATTGGGCATGAAGCACGAAGCCCAAAAGGAAGCGGCCTTCCTTTGGTCAGATATTCATAAGGCGGTGGTGATGAACGAATGGCATGGGTGAATTCCGGCGGAGATTGACAAGAATTGTCCTCGTTGTGGCTCGCAATCGGTGGAGCACAAGTTTTTCAGCTCCCCGCTAGCTCAATAAGTGTGGCGCTATGTGGCTAACATCATTTGGCAAATCTTTGCTAAAAGAGGTATCCTTGGGTCCTCGGAAATCATTGTCAATGATGCAGTGCCTCTTTGATCAACCTTTTTAACAAATCACTGAAACCTTTCAGTCGCATTTGGTTTTTTCTAAAGAGTGGTCATCTGTGGATTAGATGGCATCACCGGAATGATTTAGTGTTTAATGATACTCATTGGTCAATGGAGAAAACACACCAAATTGTGGGGGGATTCTTTGCTTGAATATGGTAGACTTAAGTGGTAACATAGCAATTTAGTGGTTACTTGGAAGGTTAGGCCCCGGATGGGCATTATTTCTTGAGTCCCCTTGGTTTGTTGGTTCTTCCGAGATGGTATTTATTTTCCCCTTGCAAATGAATCCTTCAATATGTGCCCCAAAAACAAAACATACATTTACCCCCCCCCCCTCCCCCTGTTTTCAGGTGACCTCGAAGTCATTGCATAGTAATTTTATGTGACTTGGTTTGTGTATTTGTTGCCTCTCGATTGCACAAGTATATAATCTACTATGAATGAACAAAAACACACCTAACATTACTAAGATGATGAAATGTGTTCTTGAATCTACTACAGGGCCCATGAACATAGCTCATCAGCTAAGTAATGTTATGCACAACGTGAACATCCTTGTGTACTAAAAGAATAAAGGGAGGCATACCATATCAAAAGCCTTGTGGTTGTAGTGAAAATACACCACTTATGTTCCATCAAAGTTATTAACAACGATTCAGACCCAACTAAGATATGTATATCCAAAACCCAACATAACATTACTCGATTCCTTGGCTACGATATGTGGAACCAGATATTGGATGAGAATCATTGTCCTTTAATTATGGGATCCCCTATTTATGGGGGACACGTAGGCCGTGTAACGTGGAGTTTTGAAAAAGTAGCTACACATAGTTTATTAGCGATTTTTGATTGTATCCTCTTTCTTTGGAAAGAGACCGTCATCTAGTTGCTTAGTAATGTTATTATGTACATTGTACCACATTCATACATTTGTTGCTTCCAAACATATGCATTTGATATGCATAATGCTAGTGGTTTTCAAGCATAACATTATTCAAATTCATAATAGCATTTTGTGGGACTGACAGTATTATGCGGAATATTCCATCATTCAAGCTGAATATGAGGAATATTCTGTAGAATATTGTTAGTCCCACATAACATTGTTATGAATCTGAATAATGTTATGAGTTTGGTGTTGGTTTTGAATATACATACCTTAACAAATGTTTGAATACGCTATTACGCGACCACATGTGGCATTTATGTGGCCCTATTTTGGATCCCCAGATATACCTTTTGTATTCTTAGGTTATTCCACCCCTGCAGCACTCATATAAACCTAGAATTTGCGAGCGGGGTTTTGCACTCGGTTGCCAAAGCGTAGGGAGTGCTTTTGAAGGGCCGGGCCAATTGAAGGCGGGAAGGAAAGGCTGCTTTCCGCAGCTTTTACATTGAAGGCGGGAGATGATGGCACATGACTCACAAGGGGATAAGCTCTAGAGGTCTCTCTACATTTCCTTATTTATTTATAATTTTCAATTTCGCCCTGCTTTTGGCCTCCGAGATGATTGCTTCCATGATATTTGCGGTCACGGTGTGACCATTTTACAATCCCCCCGCAGCGAACTCACTTTTAGCAAACATGTTAAAATGGACATTTCGTAGTCCACTAACACGACATAACATTATTCAGATCCATAACAGTGTTCTGTGGGACTGACAGTATTTTGCAGAATATTCCTCACATTTAGTTTGAATGTAATGTAATGATTATATTAACCGTGGTCCGAGACGACCCTAAACTATTGGATGATGGTGGAGAGATGCCCAAATCTTAAGGAAGAGGTTGGTGGTTCGATTCCCGGCTGTGAAATCTCCTCTCTACTTGATAGAAACTTGCCAGGTGGTTAACTGCCTCCTGTGCTTTGGCGTTGGCTTGTCGGCCTTATGTCTCAAAAGAAAAGAAAAGATTATATTAACCGCCGACTTGTTTTCTAGAATGTAGAATACTTTCTACGGTCCTACCTCATCAATATGACACGTTTTGGGAAACTAGAAAACCATTGTGTTATCAAGGTGTCACATTTTCAATATTATGACAAACTAGACCTCTTTGGCATATTAACGAGGTGCTTCATGAAAACACATGTTGGATATCTGGCCACATATATAAAATACATATTATTTCAAATGTCTTTACAAATATGCAAATTTCTCTCATGGTATCTATGTGGACTTGCAAAAAGGAATCGATAGTTTGTTAATGTTGCCACTTCAAATTAGCAATGAATATTTTATTGAGCTACTTCGATATGCCTACAATTTTGTTTTAGTAGAGGCGCCTAATCCTGATCAAGACCCCATCGGCAATCTATACGATACCGTAATTTCGATCAGGCCAGAACCAATAGTGCCACGACACATATCCTGGGTCTGAGTACTAAAGTGGGGAGGAATGAGCGGTTTAAATGAGCGGTTATGGTAGACTCTAGACATTGGTAATATGTCCGGGCCATTTTTTTGGCTTCAAAAATTTATAGTAATTCCAATTTAAAGAATAAAATTATCAAAAAATTGTAGTTCTCTTGATTTCTATCTTCCTACATGGGAAAAATTTGCACTACCTTATACTTTTCCAGACCTGGCTCAAAATCTCTTAAGTGATCGGTTATGGGCACTTGTACTCTATGTCTACAAGATTAAAATCTAAAGGGTTGTTCATAAAGAAATGTATCTAACAATTGAGCATGATGTTGAGCATCTGCCAGTTTTATAATAGGTGGAGGTCAATCAACTTCTTTTACAATCAACTTCTAAAACTTAACCAACCTTCAAACAGTCATACCTCTAACAATACAACTCACAGTTGAACAAAACTACCACCAAAAGAAGCGCAATTTCAATCGCTTTCCAACAATATGTAGATCAAAATGATTGGATTAGAACTGACCTCGAAATGTGCAAAAGAACATCATGTTCTTGAAATCAACTTCTAAAACTCAACCAGCCTTCAAACAATCATAACTATGTCAATACAACTCACAATTGAACAAAACTACCACAAACAGAACGCAATTTCAATAGCTTTCCAACAATATGCATATCAAAGCAATATGATAAATATCGAGTTCAAAATGCTCGAAAACAAATTGTGCATCTTGGTTTAGGGTTTAGGTGAAAAATTGATGTGAAAGAGACAAGCTAATGAGTCTCATTGATTAGGTTTTGAGATAGAGAACCTAGTTCCCTTAGTTCCCATGTTTTAACATCATTTGCCATCATAATTTTCTTTTATCCACAATTCATATGTGAAAGTTACATAAATTTCATATTAACTATGTAGTTATACATGTGTGGGACCTACCCTATATGCATTTATTTTCCTCTATAATTTGACATTTGGGGGTTGAGGAATATCGTATTAACAATATCACTGTCATATTCTAGAGGTAGATTCTAACTAGAAAGTCTGATTTACAAAAAATTGTGTCATTATATCAAGGTTGTCATATTATCAAGTGTCATATTAAAGAGGTAGGAATGTACATTGAAGAAATCACACTAAGATGGGAGCACCTTAAACTGAGAAGTTAAGGAATTTCGTGTGCATGTGGCAACCGTATGAACTAGAAAAAATTATCCCCATGTAGAAAAAAGAAGACGCGGTGTATTGCAAGTCCTCCCCTCCCCCCCCCCTTTCTCAAATATTGAAATAATTACAAAATTTTGAAGTGAAAATTGTGTTGACACACAAACCATTAGGGGGGGGCATGATGTTCACATGGTGAACATTCTCAAAATCAACTTTCACTTATTATGCAATATTTTGAGGGTGTTGGTTTTGGGGTTGTCTTGGTTTAGAGCAAAAAGCCACTCATCCCACATCTGCGTCTGCATTTGTGTTTTTTTTCATATGCAATGCAAATGGGTAAATTCATCTAAAGTGATGGGTAATTTTCTTGAACCCCTACACCTCAACCGGTTATTTCTCAAACTCAACTGCTTCATCTACGATGAGTAATTTTTCTGAAGTCTTCATCTTCATAACAATTTTTTGATAATTTTTCCAAAAAAAATAAATGGTACAAATATCAGTTACATTATGTCTTATATGACATGTGAATATAAGCATAATGCAATCAAACCACTAATACCCAATCAAAATATCAATCTTGAAGTGCTTGATTCACCTGCATACATTAATTCATCAACCACAAAATTTAGAACCTTTTTAACATAATGTCAAAGATTATAATTGAAGGTAAACTTAGCAATTGAATAAGAATTAGTATATTAGAATGGGGTGTACTAGAAAGATGAGAATCGACAGCAAATGATAGATAACTGACGGGCATTGAAGGCATAATTTGTCAAGATCCTATTGTTTCCAAGTGCAACCAGTCACATGTCGACATCTTTCGGTTTTTGTTTTTTATTTATTTTTAATTTTTTTTACCAACATTGTGAGAGACTTATTTATACCTCTTGCAGGATGGGTATTTTCATTTTCAAACCGGTTTTGGGACGGGTTGTTTTTTCTTTAACCTTTCCATGGACGAGTTGGTTTAGAAATTACCGGTTTTGGGACGGGTTGCAATTTTTTTTGCCTTTCAATTCAAGGTTTTTGGACATGGACGGGAAAAAACTTTGTGAAAAATCAGCCCTGATCATGTGAGTTATTAGATCATCTTTAAAGATGATGTAGAGGTTGAATTTAGGCATAGATGTTTCCAATCATACCTGAACGTATAGTACCCAATCATGGGATGAGATGCACAATCATTTGCGTTTTTTTGTTAAGCCCCATTAGCTTTCCACCCACACTAAATATCATCAATAGGGCATTCCCACTTGACTTTAGCTTAGCCTAAAAGTCCGTTCTAAAAACACGGCCTTCACACCATCGACGTTATTTAGTCCCAAGCTTAGTTGGCAAAGGACGTGGCATGGTTTAAAAGCGGAGGTTTTAAGCCTCGAGCACCGGCCCTCCCATCGGTACCTAGAGATGAGACAAGAGTGTAGGACTTTTAAAAGTGTCACCTCTGGCCCTTGTGATTGGTTGCTTTTAGTCTTAGCTATGAGGGCACGAGGAGCTTCATTAACAAAAACTGATGATAAGATAGATGAGTGGTAAGGTTTTTGGGGATGGGACAACAACTATCCAACATGTCATTGCTTGGTAGATAAAACAATGAACATGTGTGAAAGCTACTTAACTAAACCTACTCGAAAATCTCCGGAGCAAGTTCTTGTAGGTGCACCGGGATAGCCAAGTGCCTCCGCTAGAACCGAAAGAGCTTTACCCAGTTTTTAGGAAAACCTTTGGTTATTTGGTAGAGCCATATGGAGATAGGCCTTAAAGTGTAATCACATTTGCTCATGTCAACTTGGGTAAGTTGCTGATTAACTCAAAAGTGTATACGTAGCCCTAGAAATCCACAAATCCAAAACTCTCTCACTCATAAAGTACGTGGCCTTACTTTAGACACTTTCTAGTCCACAAACAATGGACCGTTGGATCGAATGGAAATTTGTCCCCTCTGCACAACAATTTCGAATCAAGAAGGTTGTCATTTCAAGTTTCAAGATCGAAGTTGAGATGCAAAAGTTATAAGAGGCCAAAGTGATGATTCTCTTTCTTGTTTTATTGATCACAAATTAGACCTTCCCAATTATCTTCACTATTGAAACTAGAAATGCAAGCTCTTGACAAACCAAGTATGAACGAAGAGCTTCATTTGTCTACAAATGATTGAAAGAGGCAAATGAGGCTCTTCATTTCAAATAGGATCAAAACACCAAAACGACAAGGATATCAACTTTGTATGCAAGGTGGCCATGGGGGTGTATGTGGAGCTTTTAGGGATTAGGTGGGTGAGGTCGGGGCACCTTGGAGTTGAGCAAGTTGGTTGGTTTGTGTTGTGGTTTATCATCTTGGAGGTATGGGTTCGCAACCCTAAGAGGCCACTTCTAGTTAGTGATACATGAAATTGATATCCCTCAAATGAGTCTATGAGGACTACCCTCAAACTACTATTGTAGTTTCTAGGCCCCTAGGGGACTCCAAGTTTTTTTTAACTATTAATTAATTAATTAATTTAAATAAGTGTGTGTGTGTGTTCGTTCTAGGGGGGAGGAGACGGTCACGTGGGCATGTTAGCAGGAGAGGGCGTGGGGTGGATCTTTGATTCCAAGTATTTGAGTACTTCTCAAGGAGGTGCTTGTGAGGAATGAGTCTTCGTTTCACGTTTGCGCTTATCTAAGGATAATTGTTGAAAGTGAGTGGATGGCCATAGAGTGGATTTGCTGCTGTAAAGTGTGGATTGTGGGTTTAGAACCTGGCCATCAATAACACAACTTGGGATGACTAACCAACCATCCACACCCTCAAGGTACACAACACTCACCCCACCAACCATTTAACTTGCTCCACCATGAATGATGTTCTATGTGTTCAGGTCCCATTCACAAAGCCCTCCCTTGAAAGGGGGAGTAGCATGTGGGCTATGCTTGCTCTGTTGAGGAGCTAGTGTATACGTACTTACTTGAATTTTGGACATGGGAAGCCTAAATTGGTTGGAGAGGAGGGCTCTATTGAGGAAGTGGGTGCCACCTATTTGACCAACCAAGATTTGGCATGGGTGTGAGAGACATATGCAAGTGTGAGGAAGTATCCAATCGGTGACCATGTGGTCGGCATGAACAAAAGGAGCAGAGCTACCACTCACAAGTCATTTCCACCTAATGTTGGGTGTGTGTTAGAAGCATTTATTGGATGTGTGGCATGTCTTTGTTGTATTTGTCAAGGCGGAGGCCTTTAATGAATGGTGAGTACATCCACTCTCCTCTTGTTGGTTAATTAATCAATTTTATGTTTCAAATGATAAATTATAAATGTATCAAAAACTTAGGATATTGAAAAATCATTTTGAAAACATGTGAGAGTCATTCTTATGAATATTTTCCAAATATATAGAATATTCCATGAACAAATGAAGTACATCATACCCCCTCTCCCTCAAATATATTCCTTTATCGCAAGTGGTTCATATCTCTAAGATAGATATGTGTTATTTGGAGTTTTTTTTTCTCACTCTCCACCCACTTCTCATAGGATATAAAACATGCAATTAGTGTGAGATAATTAGAAAATCTTAATCGTGCCTGTAGCCATTCGCCTCCTAATGTTTGGAGCTCGTATGCATATCTTATCATTAATCCAAGAGAGCATTCTCGTGCTCATATAGATTCTCCCAATCAGGTTGACTATTGAACCTAGAATAATTAGCATACTTTAAACATGTCGTCCAATTTCTTTTGAACACATGTCTTTATGGTGCCCATTCTTAGGTCGACACCTAACCACACACCACCAAATACATGTGTCCATATGATTGTTATGTTGGAGTTAGGGCCAGTTCACACACGAGACTGAGAGCATGTGACCATCCCAATTCAAGCACTCTCATTGGTGGAAAAGGCAGAGCCGGTCCAAGTTCGCTTCACACTATGCTTGAGGGACCAACAGAGTATGTGAATGCAAGATGGATGTGAAGTATACATGGATTCCTACATGGCATCGAATGGATCATGTTTCATGGTCACTTAGACTGTTTTCAAAAACCACCTCTTGGAGGTAGGCCTAACACAAAACCAGGAGACCATGGCACTCCGAACACTCACAACCATCGATTTATTCTATTTTATCATGTGTGAGGACCCGCATGAAGACATTCATTGAAATACCATTTGGTTGAGGGCCCGGTCACATATGACTTCACACTACACTTGAGGATCCGTGACCGCACTACATGATTTTGGAGGTGTGTTGGGACGGCCTTTGGACACTTTCTTTTGGGCTCTCACAATTTCATGGTCACGGCTCTTGGCTTGTGTGTGAAGTGGCCCTTAGACACATCTACCTTCTAAGAGAGTGACCCCGCCCCCTCCATGTGGTTTTCCCCAGTTCTTGGTCAGCAATAGAACTTCTACTTTGGGTCCGAGACGACCCTAAACTATTGGATGATGGTGGAGAGATACCCAAATCTCAAGGAAGAGGTTGGTGGTTCGATTCCCGGCTGTGAAATCTCCTCTCTACTTGACAGAAACTTGCCATGTGATCAACTGCCTCTTGTGCTTTAGCGTTAGTCTGTCGGCCTTCTGTCTTAAAAAAAAAACTTCTACTTTGGTTTTATCACCCAAAAACAGAAACAAAAACAACTATTGCAGGTGCCAGGTGTCATGCACCTGGGAAGAATCCCATTGGCCAAAAGGGTTTCCTTAGTAATGGGCTCCCAATTCAATGCCACAATCGGGTGCTCTGCCCCCCTTTATTAAAAATCTATCTCTCGCCCGGAATGTGTATAGTATTGTGGCTCTAAAAGCAAAGTACTTGGGCTCCTTCGTTTCTGACACTTGTCAAGGTGAAATCAAAGGCCCATTCCCAAAGGGAAGGCCGTTATGTATATTCTAACATCTAGGAAAACGACTGGATATTCGCATATTGAAATGGAAGACCGACCCATCATTGATGGCTGCATCCTAAATAATGGGCATTTCATTCGATTGTTCCTTTACCATATCCTGTGTAACAAACGCATATATACATGGATCGAATGTTCTAAAGCTATTTGGCATATGAGTACATTGGCGTAAGGGTTTTGGGATTCATCCCAAATTAACTTGGGGATTCTAATGTTAATTCCCGGATCAAATGACGTCAAATAGGATTATTATGAGTTACAAAGGCTTTCTAATATTCTTGGCCTTTGGGTGTCAAAATTTAACAAGGGAGAAGTACACCGTTTATGGTATTTAGTGTCACATGCGTAATTGTGTCACGTACCCTATTCTAAGGCGTATGCGAGGTTGCAATTATGATCAACATCGTTGCCATTAAGGTCACGTCATGACACTTGGTGTTCAAGTGCACTTACTAATATCTTGGCATAAGTATGTTCAATAGTGTTATGAGGTGTATGCCTATGTTACACAATGGTCTACAAGTTCACTAAAAATGTATGCAAATTTGACACGTTGGCATTAGTATGCCCAAGAATATCTTCCTCTTGCATGCTAGAATGTAAACACTTGACACTTGTCACTAGCATGCTCAATTATATCTTCCCCTTCCATACTAAAACGCAACACAGTCATCTCAAGTATCCCAAAGTGTTGTGCTAAATGTGATTATCAATATTTAACATATCTTTCACTCCAAAAACTTTTCTCTATCTTGACAAATAGTATCATATCAACAATTTACAAAACGTGATAGTTTGAGACCTCTAGGCATATGGTTTAGGGCCTTCGCAAATAGTGTACATGACACTAAATACCATAAACGGTGTAGTCCCCACCATTGTGGTAGGGAAATGTAGCAAATTTCTTGAAGAGAATGAAATGCTTTATATTAGACATACAGACAAGGTGGGCTAGATTATATTCTATCTCTTGATGTCTTTCGGATTATTTGAGAAATCCCCCAATTTTGGGCCATAAATACATCAACTATGATATCAAGTATATGGTGAATGGAAATGCTAGCAAATGTGTTTGGGTGTTTGGAGGGTGTTTGGCATCAACCTCATGCATATTAAATTTTGTGAGCCGTCCCTATATTAGCACAGGCTTTGGCTTTATTTGAATCGGAAGCAACACTTTTTTTTAAGAGACCCTCTTTCTCCTCTCATTTGCATACATGTAATGTCACTTGGCATTGTTAATGATCAATTGGTTGTTTGGCCTAAGGGCCATTTCATAAACAAGATTGAAGCCCCATGACCATTGCATCACTAGAAGAAAACTTGTCCATTCTGACCATGGAATCAATGACTGGGCGTCCTCAAGTACTCATTTAATGACTCAATTTGAGTATAACAGAAATACTAATAGTCATTGTAGTCCTTGACAACAAAAATCACAGTCGTAAACAAAGTTGTTGTTTGCCGATTTTCTTGTAGTGCATTCTAAGAACTCTCATTGGTTGAAAAGGCCGAGACCGTCCAAATTCACTTCACACTAGAAGGTGAAGGCCTGAGGGCCCAAAGAAGTTATCATGGATGAAAAGTCTACATGGATTCCTACATCACAAGCTATGGACAATGTTTCATGGTTTGCTGAAATTTGCATCAGACCCACCTCCAAGAGGTAGGCTGGACGCAAATTCCAACAGACCATGTCAACTATACAATTGGTACAACCTTTGGATGAGAGTCAAGGGCCCTCACAATTACGTGGTCACGGCACTTGGCTTGTGTGTGAAGTGACCCTAAGTTGCTATGTTACTAATAGATGGTGATGTTTACCCCACTAAGGTCAATGTTTCTTCTCTCCTCTCTGGTGATGTTTGCAAGTTAGTAAACGCCTCGGTATCATAAATGGATTGGAACACAACCCACAATATCATATGTGAGTATTACACTAAATATTGCATTTAATGTCATATAGTGTGTCATGTCAATGTGGTAACTTTTCTAATGACACTTCTCACGAATAAGTTTACAAGTATTGTCATGGATGATTGAAATTTGGATGAAATCCATGCCAATTAGTGAAACAAAATTTTGGCATGTTATCCATCCTAATAATTTTGTATTAAAATTTGGAAGAAAAATACTGGGTAAGTAACAATTATAATTGCTCCATTGCAGCTGACTAATAATGTTAGGTTTACATTTAGTTTTGGTGACACTACACGGGGGCTACATGGGCGCTTTACAATATGTATAGAGCAAGACAAATAGGTAGAATTGGTGACACTAAATACAATATTTAGTGTAGTCGACTGGTTACGTTTTAAAAAATGCGTTTGACTTTTAAAAACCCTAAGAGAATGTATTATGTAATATGGTTTAAAGTCCAAATGTTGTCAAAGTTGTCACGAAACTATGTGCTTTCAACCTCGGAAAGTTCTACAAACGAAACAAAATATCACATGTGGGAGTCATCCTTAAAAAGAAAAAGAAAAAGAAAAACTCTCAAAAAGAAAGTTAATAAAGATTGTTCAAATTTTACACTTCAAATTTTATAGACGACACAAATTACCTTGTTGTACAACTTGCAATTTCATCCGATCATACAAGTGGAATTTTTTAATATAAATATTTACGATTTCATGAAAGAAAGACTTCCCAAATTTATATTTATCAAATGTTCAATGTGATTTTTTATTCCAACCATACAAATGTGACTCAAAATTCAAACTCCACACCTTCATGTGTAAGGATGATGCTCAATCATGAGCAAGGGGCCTAAACCTATATACATGGGTCTATATTTAGACTCCACCGTGAATTCCACAAATTCAAGAAATATTTACAGGTTGCTTTTTAAATTACCATTTTTTTACGGGAAATCCGTAAAAATATTGAAATTTTACAAGCTTCCAATAAAAACACAATATTTTCATGAGCTACTACAATACATATGATATTTACTGTCACTTTGGTAACTTTTCGGATGACACTTCTTGTGAATAAGTGAACAAATACTGTCATGGATGATGGATGAGTTCATCCATTGGCCAAAACCCTACCTTCTCTTGCCAGCAACTTATGATGAAATATTGTCATGGATGATTGAAATTTGGATGAAAAAACACTTGGTAAGTCATAGTAATTGCAACACTGTAAATCTATAATCCCCCCCCCCAAAAAAAATTACAAGGAATGACAATTAATGTTGCGTTAACATTTAGTGTTGGTGAAACTATACCACGGTTTACAATTAGTATTGAGCAAGACAATTAGAATTGGTGACACTAAATATCATATTTAGTGTAGTGAAAATGTGAAAATATGCAATAAATGTTGTAGAGAGAGGTTGAATTCGATAGCAGTTGCTTGCTATAAACCTTCATGTGATAATGGGAGAGACTGTTGATATAGCAAAGAATGGGGTCCACCCCCTCTTGTTACCGAGGTGGAAACTATTGGCTCAAATTGCCCTAGAGGGAGGTTGAAATTCATAGCAGGTGCCTGCCATGAATTCCATCCTATTGTTGGGAGTGTACCATAATATTATTCAAGTGCTATCAGCTACTCCATTCTAATAATACTCAGTGACAATGCTTCACCCGAATCTCACTCGTTTTTCAGTTTGCATTTACTTATTAACAAGCATCCATAAGGTATAATTCTAGCACCTTACATGACATATTCCCACCCCCACCCAACCTGGTCGAGTGAAGGTAAACATGAGCATGAGCAAGGGGCCTATACTCATGTGCACCAGTCTATATTTAGAATATACCCCCAATTTACGGGCATATGAGTTCATGAATTATTTTACGGGTTGCTTGTAAAATTTTGGTAATATTCAATAAATGTCTTGAAAGAAGGTTGATATTAATAGAATGTGCATGTTATAGATTCTCATGTGATTTTGGGTTATCATCAATAAGTTAAATAGCATGTGATTCTTGGATATCGTCTATAAACTAAATAGTAGACTCATGTGAACTTCCTTGTGGCTTATCTGGAGGTAGGGGATTCTAGAACTTTTTAAAGTTCATTGTTAGTCAATTGAATGGCAATCCAACTTTATCTAAAGATCAATTGACTTGGACTAAGGATGTCAATATATATGTATGTATGCATATGAAACCTAAACCTTTACCGCCACAAACCATGATACTATAATAAATCTTAGGTGTGATTATGATGTGTGTTTTTTAAACACACATAAAGCTAAATTTATAAAAATGGGATAGAGTAAGAAAATCAACTCCAATTATTAGGAGGGTTTACAATAGGCGTAGAAAGTTTGGTAATCGTTGGATGGAGTATAAGATCCAATTGACTTGATGGATTGCCCATGAACAAGCCAACATACGATCAAACTGCTTATTTGATGGTAAACTTAGAAATAATAATAGCTTTTATGACATATGAGAGAGAGAGAGAGAGAGAGAGAGAGAGAGAGAGAGAGAGAGTTTTTTCCCCTTTCTTGCATGGCTCTACTCTTTACAATGTGGCCTAGGATTTATGGCAAGTGTTTGCCAAGGATTTGAACGCTTGGGCTTGGGTTGTGTGCAATGAACACTAGGCTCCCAAATCAGGGTCCCCCCTCCCCTTTGGCTCTCTTACCTCAATGCGGCTAAAAATTTGAGGGATTGGGCTTCGGTTTTTTGCACTAGGGACCATGTTTTTCTTTTTTCTTTTTTTTTTCTTTTTTTTTGGGGGGGGGTTTGTTTTCCTCTCCCCCTCAACGTGGTTCGAAATCCTTGGCATGATTTGAGGTGTTGGGCTTGGGTTGCCTGCATTGAGTGCTAGGCTCCCAAATATGAACGGGAAAAACCAACCGTTAGTTACAAATGAACCAGTTGAATTTGAGAAATAATTGGGTGAAGTTCAAGATTTAAGGAAACCTACCGATAATTTTAGAAATAATCTATGGAATATACCTCAATTTAATATAGAAAGACCAAAACATCACAACATGTAACCTATTGGACCTAGAAACACTAGGATCCTAACTGATTATGCCCAAAAAATTCCCTAGACATCGGGTCCCAAATTTGGATTTGTGGCAAGTGTTTGCCATGGATTTTAGAGGTTCCACTCTAGTTTAGGTTTATGAACATTATGGGTTGGGCTTCCAAGCTTGGCCCTTCTTTTCGTTCCATTTTGTTTTGGGTATTTTTATGCACACACCTACTCACGACCACATGGTTCAAGTTTGCCCCCTACTAATATATCCACCGTCCACACTATTGTGGCTTGCTCATGAAATAGCATTCTCTTGGTGTGTAGTAAGCCAAGATCAAATGAAACCTCTTAACATATACTTCATGATATACTTTTGGTTTTGGTCTACTCCTCCAAGCATTTAGGTTGAAAGTTAATCTTTAATGTTTTTCAAGACCAGATTATGGTTGCCACATCTTGTCTCTAACCCCCCTTATTAGCACATCTTGGAGGTCCTTTTTCAGAAGAGAATATTTCTTTCTTTCTTTCTTTCTTTCTTTTGTTAAATATTTTTTTGGGGGGGAGGGGGGTTATCAAGGTTTACTTCATAATGTTTTGAAAAGTGGATTTGGGATTACCATATTATTTATGGTTTTTTTATTGAGCTCATAGCTAACCTCCCTACCGGGTGAACAATTTTCCTAACAAAATCGCTAGTGTATTCATGAAAACTATTGACTATCAATCCTTGAATGGTGTTTTCCTCCAAAAAGAGTTATTGGGAATATCTCTATTCCTTAAGTCTTCATGTCAAAAATGCTCACATGAAGCTCATGACCTTATCTAGAAAGTCCCACCATACATATGTGATCTTTGACTTTGTGTCAACATTTTTGCATCATGAAAATTTCATAAAGCAAGCTTGTAATTCTCATTTTATAATTGTGATTCTTGAAAATACATAAAACCTTAGGGATATTAAGAGTTAAGGTATGCGTGTGTTTGATTGGCTACTTTTCTTAATCAAGCACCTATATTTGATTGGTGTGTGGTTATCAAAGAATCAAACAACAAATACCATAAAGACATGTTTAAGCTGAATTTGATTGGTCAAAGGCCCTTTTTTGGGGGTGGTAGGGGAGATAAACCATGGCGTTTTCTTGTTGCATCACTTCTGTCAATTGTCATAATCTAAAAATCCAAAGGGGTGTTCTTGCCCATTTCCCCCTCTTGAAATAACTCATCTCCCATGTATCAAGATCTCACATATAAATCCCACATTCACCTAAAAAAATGTCCATGAAAATTCCACAACCAACATTAGTAATATGCACTCAAAACAATGCTCTCATGGGCTTGGGAAGTTAGGGGTTAAGTAAGGATTGCATTGAGTTGTGAGATACATATGTGACTCACTTCCATCTATGATAGGCTCTATATGGGGGTGCAGAGGGGGAATTGTATTGGTGAAAGGTCTTGTTGGGGGGATAAAACATGGCATTTTCTTGTGCAACCCTTCCTTCAATTATTATACTCTAACAATCCGAAGGGTATTTCATGCCCCTGGGGGTGCACCTTACATAACGTGTATGAGTATATGTGAGTGCACAAAAGGGGTATTAGTTTGAACTTTTCCGTACTACATATACATATGCTACATACATTCTAACTCATAGTTATGTACATGCAGCATGCTTACAAACAAATCAAACCAAACATAAACCCTAGGATCCTAAAACTCAACCCCTATATTAACTCTACTAAAAAGTATCCGCCCACATTTTTTACCTTTCTAGTCTACTTGTTCACAAACCCTTTCTTATTTGGAATTCCTTTATAATTTTAATTTCAAATGTATTTAATCCTCCATATATTATGTTGCACATCATTTGTAAAATGCACTAAGTGCCCCACCTGAGAAAATATCACAAATTTCTCATTAAATAGTTATCACACTACGTAACTCCGAATAGTAACACACACTAATTGGGGTGATTAGTGTCAGGGTTGATTTTTGCACCTGTCACAAGCCCCAAATGTTGGAAATCACAAACCCGAAATGTATATTTAATGCACATATGACAAGTTTTTTGACGGGTGCAAAAGTCAACACAGATCAATGTACTTAGGGTGAGTTTCCGTGTAGGCTGCTGGCCCACTAGATTCTAGTGTGAATAAGGACAAACCCGCCCAAAATCAAAAAGAAAATCTAGTGGGATAGGGTTTGTATGTGCCAACTAGCTACTCCCATCTTCTTAAATCTAGGCCCACTACTAACCTCCCCTTCCCGGTTACCAATGATGGAGTACTAGACCAACATTGGTTCTCTTGAGTATTCAACCAAACTTAATCCTCGGGTGATAGGCACTTGTAGGTTAAAGATTCTTTAGTGGGCGCATGAAAGTCTAGTGTCCATGGCCCTCCACATTCTAGTGGATGGCCAGAATATGGTAGGATGGCGGCTTGTGCTTAACTACATGCGAACACCTCCAACCCACTAGAACCTAGAATCTAGTGGGCAAGCGGCCTACACGGAAACTCACCCTTATTAGGGTTGGGGAGTCATGCGGTTGATAAGGGTGAGATTCCATGTAGGCCGCTCGCCCACCAGATTCTAGTGTGAATAAGAACAAACCCGCCCAAATGTAGAGGGAATCTGGTGGGGTAGGGATTTATATGTTCGAACTAGCTACTCCCACCTTCTCAATTCCAAGCCCACATACTAACTTCCTCCTCCCGGTTACCAACGATGGAATACTAGACCAACATTGATACTCTTGAGCCTTCAACGGGTCGTAGTCTTTCACGCATGGAAATCTAGCGCCCGTGTCCACAACCCTCCGCATTCTAGCAGACCATCAGAATGTGGTTGGATGGTGGCTTACACTTAAGTACACGTGAACACCTCCGACCCACTATAACCTAGAATCTAGTGGACGAGAGGCCTACATGGAAACCCACCGTCAGTAAGCATGGAGCCGAGGTTGGGAGATAGATATGTGACTGGATTCCAATGCGTGGAGGGCCCCACCTCGGGGTTTTCGGCCAATGAGGGGGCTCCAAATAACAGGGCTGGAGGGTGGCCACGGCTCAGGGCTGGAGGCCACAAAGGGCAAAGGGGGGCAGGAGGTGTGCAGGCCAGACGCCCCCATTAAAAACTGGCCATGAGTGGAGCTCCCTTGTCCTCTACCTCAACGCCAAACACCCCTCTATCATCACCCCCTATTAATACTAGCATGCGCCCCTTTCCCTCCCTAATGTGCAGGGATAGGCCTAGGCCTAGGCTTCTACCTAGGATTAATAAGTATGATCCTTGTTTACGTGCTACGAGACTCTTTATTTACTAGGGGTGGGGGGATAGGGTTTAGGGTTGGATCTTAGGGCCACTTTACACATGGACCAAACGGGATTTGGGCGAACCAACCCATACACTCGTTCCTTGTTGGATACCTAAACCCTTGCCTCCAAGGAACCAGTGTACGGGTTGTTTCGCCCCAACCGACCAAACGGGCCGTTACCACGGAATTATAACGGCCCTCGAAACTAATGTACAGGAGAACTAGTTGCTATATAAGTTATAGATGAACTAGTTGAAGTTCAAGATTTCAGGAGAATTACCCTTCGTTTTAGAGGGATTTATAGAGTGTGCCCCGATTTAATATAGAAACACCGAAGTTGGCAACATGACATTCAGACTGAATGTGGGGAATATCTGGGAATACTATGTGGAATATTGTCGGTCCCACAGAATACTATTATGGATCTGAATAATGTTTTGAACATGTGACCGGTTGAACTTGGATCTCGATTGGAAATCTTCAAATATTTCCCCGGACACTACTTGAAACTCATCTGAACGTTGTACCATGGGAACAACCTTTTTTTCGTATTTATAATTAATCAAGTTCTCTAGAAAGCCGAAATGGTGGCAAATCATTGGAGTGAGGAAACCATATGTTGAAATTACATATTTTCATCCAAATGTGGACACATTCGTCCAAATTTTATGAATAGTGGGGATGTTTTTGGCGATTTCATCCATAGAAAATAGACAAAATATTTTATTATTGTTTCTTGATTTTCGTTCATCTAGTCTTTTTCCCCTTAAAAACTAGGGTTTCATGGAAGCATTGAAAACCAAAATTGAATTTAGTGTGGGCATAGGCCTTCAAGTGTGGTGTAAAGACATATGCGATTGGATTCCCAACCAAATTCCATTTCACGACCATCTTATTGGTGCAAGTCCCTTCGTGCATGGCTAGGGTCTAGGCCTAGACTTTTACAAAGATAAGTTTGATCCTTGTTTTCTAGACTTTACAAGGGGGTGGGGAGTTAGGTATAGTGGGACCTTAGGGCCACTTTACACATGGACCAAGGGCCATGACCGTGACATTATGAGGGTCCTCAAAACTCATCCGAATGTAATTGTACCATGGAAGCATTAAAATTGAATTTCGTGTGGTCATGGGCCTTCAACAATGGCACAAACATACGTGATTGGGCTCCCAACCACATGCTAATTTCATTACCATCCTTTTCAAGTGGACCCTTCTACACAATAAGCTATAATACTCAATCAAGGGTTGTGAGAAATGTGAAGTGTTATAGTCTCACCTTTTCAAGGTGGAATTTATGCATAGTCTAGTAGATCAATACCCATTATCCACTGCAAGCCATGTAAGACTCCCTGCCGGTTTTCCATCCATTCAATGTCTTTGGTCCCTTAGGCCCTCAAGCTCTAACCTAAAGTGAAGTGAGACAGTCTCGGCATTTTCCACCAATGAGATAGGTTAGATTTCAATGGTCACGGGGGGTTGGGGGGGGGGGGGGGCTCAAGCTCTAACTTAAAGTGACTCATACCCACCCATTTGCTTGTCCTCTTGCGAGGGGCTCAGTGTCTTTGAAGAGGCGGTTGGTCATTATTCGGAGAATTTGGTTGGGCCCCTAAATTGGGGCTTCCCGTTGGACTTACATATTTGTCAAGTGCATTTGAGCAATTGGGGCCAAAAATGTCCAATGTACGGTTGGTTTCCATATTTATGTCTTAAAGTGTGACTTGTACACTTTGTCACACTATAGTGTGGCCCACATTATACACCGTCACGTATTAAAATAGAACGGGGATCTTATACAATCATACTTTGGGGAATTGCTTTGACAAAAACTTTGTCATTTCAAAATACCCAAATTTATGAAATTTTTATGTTGTAGATTAAAATGGCATTTAACAATGATGTTGTTGGAGATAACCTAAGATTTGAAACCACCCATGAATTGGGTCTCGCTTTGTGGGATGTCTCTTAAATCCACATTAGTTTCAATCCTATAGGAGTACTACAACATACAACATAGATCTTCAATCGTATATGATGTGGGTTGAAATTTAGTGTGCATCCATAGTAATATTCTCGTTGTTTTCAGTGTTGGTTTCTTGTTTATGATTTGAGCCTTATGGCGGGACACCGGTGTCCCATAATACACCGGTTAAACCCTAAAGCATGTGTCGACGTCAAAAATGGTCAGTTGAAGGCGATCAAAGTGGTGTTGAGATTATCTCGACGTCTTGTACACGCTCTGATGTTCGAAGTTGGTTTCTATTTTCAATCACTTACAACCACAAAACCAATCATTCAGGAGGCTCCGATCTATTTGGGACACCAGTGTCCCGCCATACGGTTCATGTGGCCCAGGGGAGTGCTATCTTATGAGCAGTGAGCAGTGAGCGGTGAGCAATGAGCAGTAACTTGTGAGCGGTGAGGAAGGTGAAATATTTGGTAATAGGGCCACTAGTGTCCTATAACCATGGAATTTTGGCCTGAAGAATTATGATTTTAAGGTTTGGTAATAAGAGGGGTGGGGAGGATAAACAACATGATTGCCAGATTGTGAGCAGTGAGCAATAAGGAAAAAAACAATATGTACATGACTATGGACATGACTATGGACATATATACATCTCTCATATATAAATTTGTATAGTTGTGTAACATGCCAATTGACACTGGAATGGAAAAAATTGAAGTGAATGATGCTCATGATGATGATCATCATTGACATTCATAATATGAACAAATTAACAACTGAAACAAACATGTTGCAAATGATACTTAATTTTGTAATAGGTCAATTCTTCAAATCAAATATAGAGTGTGCAAAGAAGGTAGAGTTGAACACAAAACGTGTGTAACTCCAAGGTATAACATAAGTGAATGTATATTAAAGAAGTGATGCCAAAATGAAACCTTATTAAAATAAATGTCACATGTAAGTATTTTACAATATATTATTTAAAATATATTATAAAATATGTTGCAAATTTGATTTGATTTACATACATATTTTAAGAAAACTATAGATATCACATCCACATGCTTATTTTATTTTGTGGTTCAATAATATCATCACTTATAGCCAAATAATCAACCATTAATAACATACATATACATTCAAAGTTAAAACAAAGCCATCAATGTTGGAAATTTTATTTATTTCATATTAATAATTCACATGAAATCTAATGAACACCAAATCGATTCAATGCTAGTAGCACTAGACATGTTACTATGTTTTGCCTTGTCATCTATATATATTTGAACATCTATATGTTGCGAATTGATTTTGGAACTATAATAAGATTCTTCATTTGAATCCGGATCTTCGATAATTAACATTGCAATTGCAACATTCTCGGCATATGATGGGAGACGTGGGCTACAGCTTGGACTTCGTAGGAATTGTCTATGCCCAAAATGGGAGATATTTTTTCTTTCCAGTCATATTCCTCAAACCAAATTGATCACATATGTAAATAAATTTGAAGAAATAAAATTAACTAATAAATTTAATGAAATGAATGAATTGAATCAACAATTATTATATTAAACTTACTCACACTCAAAATCAAGCATCTTCTCATTTGATAGGTCATCATTTTCTTCTATAAAATATTTAAATATTCTCCTTAGATGACCACTCTTTTGAAACTTTTTCCATAAGTGATTTCAATATATGCTCAAACATATCATTATTACCCTCGAATTCAAGAAGATGTCTGCCACATGCGCATGTTGCAAGAACAGAAGCTCCACTTGAACATGTCAAATCAACAACGCGTCCATTTGTTGGTGTAAACAATTCAATAAGGTTTTGAAAAAAAACGCAGCAAATTTTTATATGGCCCCATCTCCAAGGTCTTCCCGATTTTTTAAGAAAGATATTTTTTTCATCAAAAAAATTGGAAAGAATTTAAAAAAAATTCAATCCAATACTAGAGTCTAGAAAATATGGATTTTGATTGTTTTGTGAATTTTATGATGGTAAAATCCCTTACCAAGTCATGAGTCATGAATGCCAAAGTTTGTAGAAACATATAATTAATTGTGTTTAGACTTTATATAATATAAAGAACATAAAAATAACTACATAAAAACTAATGTGATGTGTAATACTTATGGTGTAGGTTGGACACTCTGGATCCTTAAAGATAATGTACGAATTCAAGCAAATAAAAGTCCCAAGAACTTTCATGTTGCCATTGTTGAAGATTGAATTCAAAGCCTTCTTGGTTTGCATATCAATAGTAGATAATATTACAAGGACACCATCGTCAAATAAGATGGACTTGCATAAGGGTGCAAACACAATAAAATGGGCCAAAAAATTGCTCCGGTATTCTTAAACCATAGTTTTGTTGCAATCATCCATTTATTATCATATTTATTCTATAGAGGAATTTCAGTAGGCCTCTTTGAGAGGTTGAAATCAAGTCCGTTGGGGATTTGGAGAAACGATAAGTCAACAACGAAGAGGATCGAACTTCTCATGACATAAACTTCCCAATTCTAATTGAACTGGAATACCACAATACATCACAAAATAAGAATTAGAAACAAAATAAAATCCAAATAATAAAATAATAATAAAACATATAAATGAATTAAAAATATATACCATTTCAATGAATGCTCACCATTGGATCCACTTAAGAAGGCCTACATCCGCCCTTGCAAAGTTAACAATAATAGACCAGGCAAAAGATAATGTAACAAAATTCTTTAGTATGAATAATTTTTTCTAAAAAAAGGTTGGTGCACGATGAATAGTATCATAGACTCATAGGTGCTCACGTAGCGAAATTTTTGATTGATTTTTTTCTCACGAATTTTAATTTTATTTCAATTTTTTTGGCTCTTTTGGTTATGGTTCTCAAAGTTTAAGTTGTATAATTTGCGTATGTAGAATTCCAACACCATGCAGATCTGTTTTATTTGTATAATTCATATGACAGATTGCCTTCTCATTTGAAAGACAAACATCCTAAGAACAATCAAGAAACCAACAACAATCTTCATAGTGTGGGGCGACCAATCCACATAGCTCTCAGTAGTATACATAAATGAATATGTTAGACTTGTGTCACGCCAATTCAGAAAGGAATGTCCCGCGAATTCGGAAATAAACAAGAAAATAACCTAAATGTAGGAATACCAAGATAAAATCCAGAACACTAATAACAACAATAACAACAACCACAACAATTAAGGTGAAGAACCACCACCACCAACACCTACAATAGTAAAGGTATAGAACCAACATAAGAACAAGTACACTGCCAGAAACAACAAACCAACACGAAATGAAGCACAAAAGCGTGTCAGCATAGACCCCCACCCTTTTGCGTGTGTAGTCCGAGTGGAAGTCTATGGCTCACATGTCCTTGTTGACTCTTAGCTTCGTAAACTCCATACTCATGCTCCACTAAATTTAAATACAAAACACATTTTTTTTTATTAAACCCCATAGGGCATTAGCATTGAAAAATACTTGTGCGCCTATGATGATTACACACACAACCACACTAACACCTTCTCCCTTTCCTAATCTACTACATAATACATGTAAAATTCTACTAGCTAATCTAGCTCCTAGAGGCCTAAGGCAACCCCCCCACACATTGGGGGTTCCTTAAACCTCACTTAACTATACTCCCAGTAATCCCACTTCCTACTTAGCCCTACACCTTGGATTCTCCCCAACCGGCTTCAAGCCTTGCCCTTAACTTGCATCTAGTCTGGCTCAAAGGCCTCCCCCCTGGCCGCATCAAATCAGCTTCTAGCCTAAATCTCCTGGCCGCATTCAACCAAGCTCAAAGCCTCGTCCCCTGGCTGCATTCAAAATCAGCTTCTAGCCTAAATCCCCTGGCCGCATCAAAATCAGCTCCTAGCCTAAATCTCATGGCCACATTCAACCAGACTCAAAGCCTCGCCCCCTGGCAGCATCCAAAATCAGCTTCTAGCCTAAATCGCCTGGCCGCATTCAACCAGGCTCAAAGCCTCGTCCCCTGGCTGCATTCAAAATCAGCTTCTAGCCTAAATCTGTATCTACATTCAACCTGGCTCAAAAGCCTCGCCCCCTGGCCGCATCAAAATCAACTTCTAGCCTATATCTGTATCCACATTCAACCTGCTCAAACCTCGCCCTTGGCCGCAGTCGCTGCCGAGAGAGCCCTCCTCTCAACCTCCGAGTCCCGCTCCCGAGCCACACACAAGTTCCGAAGATCCAGTAGCGATAGGCGTTGCCCTCGGCCTCTCTTGGACCCCAGCCCATTTTGGGCCCTCACCTCCCCTTAAATGGACACACTTAAAGCCTAAACCCAACAACCTAGGGCCAAGTCACTTGAACTTACATGTCCCTAACTCCAAACACACTAACTACCTGTTTTCGGTTTTCTGTTCATTTAAATAACACACAGTCACATAACACAACTTTAATTAAATTAAATTCTTTTTAAAACTCTAATGCATCCTAACTTCTAATTAACCCCAAACTAAAATGCACATCCTTGTGTTGAACATTTTTAAGATTAACTTGAAATGTGGGCACATAATTGGGCTCACAAAGCAGTAGCATCAACAACACAAAAGCAGTAACAATAGTACATCACCAACAACAAACAACACCACCATCCCCACGAGGAAAGAAAGAAATGACTTACTTTGTAAACATATAAGTTTAAGTACTTGAAGATTAGGTTCACAACTTTCCCTAACGAACTAGGGTAGATATTGTTTCTTAACGTACAAGGTCTATACGGTTGGATACAAGCCTCTCAAAGTTAGCAGCACATACCCAGTGCGTTAATGCACAGGGTCTATACACCTAGCTCAAAGCCTTTGAAAGCAAGTGTCATAGTCATATACATTAACGCACATGCTCTATACGCTTCGCTACAAGCCTTTGAAAGGTGGAAGCGCAGACCCTGTGCGTTAACGCACAGGGTCTACATGCATGGCTACAAGCCTTTGAAAGGTGGCATCGCATACCTTATGCGTTAACGCATAGGGCTAAACACCTGCTTACAAACCTTTGAAAGGTGGCATCGCGGATCCTGTGCGTTAACGTGCAGGGTCTACACGCCTGGCTACAAACCATTAAAAGTTGGTAGTGAAGACCCTGTGCGTTAACGCACGGGGCCTACACGCCTGGCTATAAGCCTTTGAAAGTTGGTAGTGCAAACCCTATGCGTTAACGCACAAGGTATACATGACTGGCTACAAGTCTTTGAAAATTGGTAGTACAAACCCTATGTGGTTTACATGTCTAGCTACAAGCCTTTAAAAGTTGGTAGCATAGACCCTGTGCGTTAACGCACAGGGTATACACGACTGGCTACAAGTCTTTGAAAGTTGGTAGTACAAACCCTGTGTGGTTTACATGTCTAGCTACAAGCCTGTAAAAGTTGGTAGCATAGACCCTGTGCGTTAACGCACAGGGTCAGCACTGCCAACTTTCAACGCGGGAAAAAAAAAAAAACTTTTTTTTCCCTCGAAGTTGGTATCCTGGTCCCTGTGCGTTAACGCACAGGGTCTAGACGCCTGGCTGTAGACCCTGTGTGTTTAACACACAGGGTCCACGTCATCACTTTCTAAAAAAGTTTTTTTTCTAGGTTTTTTTCTAAAATAATTTTTTTTTAAAAAAAATCTATTTTTGGAAAGTGATGACGTGGACCCTGTGCGTTAAACGCACAGGGTCTCCGCTGCCAACTTTCAACGCAGGAAAAAAAAAAAAAAAAAAATTTCCCCCGAAGTTGGTATCCTGGTCCCTGCGCGTTAACGCACAGGTCTAGACGCCTGGCTGTAGACCCTGTGCGTTTAACGCACAGGGTCCACGTCATCACTTTCCAAAAATAGATTTAAAAAATATTTTTTATTTTGGGAAAAAAACTGGATTAAAAAACTTTTTTTAGAAAGTGATGACGTGGACCCTGTGCGTTAAACGCACAGGGTCTACAGCCAGGCGTCTAGACCCTGTGCGTTAACGCACAGGGACCAAGATACCAACTTCGGGGGATTTTTTTTTTCCCGCGTTAAAAGTTGGTAGTGCTGACCCTGTGCGTTAACGCATAGGGTCTATGCTACCAACTTTTAAAGGCTTGTAGCTAGACATGTAAACCGCGCAGGGTTTGTACTACCAACTTTCAAAGGCTTGTAGCCAGTCGTGTATACCCTGTGCGTTAACGCACAGGGTCTTCATTACCAACTTTCAAAGGTTTGTAGCCAGCCATGTAGACCCTGTGCGTTAACGCACAGGGTCTTCGCTACCAACTTTTAAAGGGTTGTAGCCATGCATAGAAAGCATGTGCGTTAATGCACAAGGTCTTCACTACCAACTTTTAATGGCTTGTAGCCAGTTGTGTATACCCTGTGCGTTAATGCACATGGTCTTTATTGCCACCTTTCAAAGAGTTGGAGCCATGCGTACAGACCCTATGCGTTAACATACACAGTCTTTGCTGCCACGTTTCGAAGGCTTTGAGCGAGGCATACAGACCCACTGCGTTAACGCAGTGGGTTTGTGCTGTCAACTCTGAGAGGCTTGTAACCAGACGTATAGACTATATGCGTTAACAAACCCTTATGTATTGATTCACTGCGTTCAATTTTCTAGTTTTCAAGTGGACCTATTTACACCTACATATCTTGTGCGTTGACAATCTATGTTTTTCCTCCTAGCTTTCAAGTTGTTTTTTTCACACCCATATACCTTATGCGTTGACACAACACGTTCTCCCTCCTAGCTTTGAAGTACTTTTATTCGCATTTATGTACCTATTATGTTGATACACCATGTTCTCCCTCTTAGCTTTCAAATGTCTTATTCGCACCCACATACCTTGTGCGTTGATACACTACGTTCTCATGGTTCTTTCAACTAACTTTCAATGAACAATTAGCATTCGTCATACTTATTTTTAATCTCTCATATTGATCTATTGTTGATTGTAAGATATATTGTTCAACACATGTGTGCATTACTTTTGTGTCATGTTCTCATAATATACGTTCATTCCATCTCTGTTGGAATGTCCAGGGCTTCCAATTATGTTGGTGTACATGTGAATCAAGTATCTAATGATACATGCCGTGAATTAGTGGACATGACGTACACAGGGATGTACAAATGGACGTGACGCGGCCTAAACGCGTCACGTCGCGTCACGTCCAGGGTGTGACGCCAAACGGACGTTACTGTAGTAAAAAAAATTTACTAATGGGATTTTTTTTTTCGGATAAGTAATTATTTCGACATCAATACAGGCAGTCGTCTACCATGGTCGACTGCTATATAGGCAGTCGACCACTTAATCGACTGCTAACTTAGCAGTCGACTACAATGGTCGACTGCTAATGTAGCAGTCGACTAAGTGGTCGACTCCTATATAGGCAGTCGACCACTTAATCGACTGCTAACTTAGCAGTCGACTACAATGGTCGACTGCTAATGTAGCAGTCGACTAAGTGGTCGACTGCTATATAGGCAGTCGACCACTTAATCGACTGCTAACTTAGCAGTCGACTACAATGGTCGACTGCTAATGTAGCAGTCGACTAAGTGGTCGACTGCTATATAGGCAGTCGACCACTTAATCGACTGCTAACTTAGCAGTCGACTACAATGGTCGACTGCTAATGTAGCAGTCGACTAAGTGGTCGACTGCTATATAGGCAGTCGACCACTTAATCGACTGCTAACTTAGCAGTCGACTACAATGGTCGACTGCTAATGTAGCAGTCGACTAGGTGGTCGACTGCCTATATAGGCAGTCGACCACTTAATCGACTGCTAAGTTAGCAGTCGACCATTGTAGTCGACTGCTAATGTAGCAGTCGACTAAGTGGTCGACTGCTATATAGGCAGTCGACCACTTAGTCGACTTCTACATTAGCAGTCGACCATTGTAGTCGACTGCTAAGTTAGCAGTCGACTAAGTGGTCGACTACTATATAGGCAGTCGACCACTTAATCGACTGCTAACTTAGCAGTCGACTACAATGGTCGACTGCTAATGTAGAAGTCGACTAAGTGGTCGACTACTATATAGGCAGTCGACCACTTAATCGACTGCTAACTTAGCAGTCGACTACAATGGTCGACTGCTAATGTAGCAGTCGACTAAGTGGTCGACTACTATATAGGCAGTCGACCACTTAATCGACTGCTAACTTAGCAGTCGACTACAATGGTCGACTGCAAATGTAGCAGTCGACCATGGTAGTCGACTGCCAATGTAGCAGTCGACTACCACCGTCGACTGCTATATAGGCAGTCGATTACCATGGTCGACTGCCATATAGGCAGTCGATTACCTTGGTCGACTGCCAATGTAGCAGTCGACCATGGTAGTCGACTGCTACATTGGCAGTCGACCATGGTTGATAGTCGACTGCTATGTTGCCGTCGTCGAAGATAGTCGACTGCAGTTGTAGCAGTCGACCATTGCCGTCGACTGATACTATTAACAGACAAATGCAGTCAACATCATATGTTTGTTGGGTTAAATTTTAATGGTTTGGGTATAGTGGAATATGGATGGATGGAAGTAGTTTAGGAAAAATGTGATTAAAGCCAACAATGATATGTAGAAGGAAAAAAAACCGCGTTGTATTAAAACAAGTATATCGTAAAGATATAAAAAATATACAAGGTTTAGGGTTTATCAATGATACACGCATACTACCTTAACCCCTACGATGTTGCCTAAAGAACTAAACAGACTAAACACTATCCTTAACCTCAGTTCTCCAGCAGTCTATCGGCTCATCCCACCCCACAAACGGCATCTGCATCCGTAGTTTGGCGATGGTCAATGAAATGCGGTTCGACACGTTCTCGCATGTCAATGCACTCAAAGTGACATCCCAAATTTTCCTTCCTTCATTGGCAAAGAGAATTCGGTCATCACCATCGTTGCAAAGTTGTCGAGCAATCATGCCGACCGCATAACACTCAGCCTCCGCGGTGTAATATACATCGGGATCATGGTGTCTCCTGTTTTGGATGTAAAACAGTTCCGGCGCCACCCAAAACTTCTCCTTCCTCAATTTTTCCTTCGCTTCTACGGTTTCCGCATGCCATAGCGATAGGACATCCTCACCCGAATGCGTTGCACATCCCCAATCGCACACCCCAATCTTGAGGCTCCCGTCCGATTCCCAATGCAACATAATGTTGTCAATGGATAGATCGTTGTGTTGCACATTTGCAGCGTGCAAAGCCTCCATGATCCATAACAATGCCCAAGCCAACTTTACCCTCTTCGCCCGGAACTTTTGGACTTGGTCATAGAGTTGCCATTCGGTTGCGTCCATTGTCAAAATGTTGGCATTTGGGCGGTGGGCTCTATCCCGAATGAACATCTCTCGTAGAGTGCCCCCGTTCCACCATAGTGTATAGCCCGCATTGGACACACTGTTGATTAACCAAAACTTGATGAAACCTGGATGCGTGCTCTTTAAAACGCATGCCTCCGCACTTACTTGGATACGAGCTTTTTGCCTATCCGACGTCTTTGGGGTCTTTTCAGCCCACGTAATCTCCGGTGGGAGACGATCGTCGCCCTCGATCCTCACCTTCCTCACCTCCCCGTAACCCCCCACCTTCTTTATGCTCTTCAAACTCACGACATTTGCCGTATCGGGAATCCACAATAGTTGGCATGGGCCCGACACCCTTAGCCACTTCTCCAATTTTCCGCCTTCCAAGGAATTATTTTGGAGGCCGTCTTGGACAATCCTTTGGCCACGGGATCCCACCACAAAAATATTTCCCGGATTCTTACAGCTCGAGGGCTCAACACCTCGCCTGTTTCGCCCTCCGGGAACATGTTCTCAACCAATTGCTTGAGGTTGAAAATACCATTTTGGGCCTTATTCTTCACCCATGAATCGAACCCCGCAAGATTCCTATCACCGCTAAACTCGGGGCCATCCACTTCCTGTCGAATAGCAACCTCCATGTCCCTTTTAATTATCTCAACCCTTTTGTGTTTCGGCTGCTCCAAAAAACGGAATTTGATGCCGGCCTCCCCATTCCTCAAATACCAGTCAACTATGGCTTGGTGGACCTTTGCCGTTATCGCATCCGAGAATTTTACCCTTGGTTTCCCGCTCCTACTCGACGACCCTGAGGCCGCGGAAGCCCCTCCTTGGCTGCTCGTAGGGGCACCGGCATTTGGGCGGACGGGAACGGTAGTATCTGAACGGGGGGTAATATTGGCTCCCGTTCCCGAAGCACTTCCTGATCCCACATCGGAATGTCGTTGCCGCTTAGGGGGCCGTTTGTGCACCCTGCCGGGTGCATCCGGCTCGTCCTCCGGCATCCTCCAACTTCGATCCTCCATCGTGTTTAAAAACACGCTATTATTGTGTTCACAAACACAACTCAAATGTGTTCACAAACACGGCCGTATTCACACCGCTCCACCGCAAAAAATCGGATCCAAAATTGGCAAGAGTTTGCACCCTAAACCAATCTTCCAACCGCCCCCTAGGCCCTCTCAAAACATTAGGCAAATGATGCTAGGCATGCTTAGTCCCAATGTCCCGCTTGAGGAGGGGTGGTTGAAAAATGATGTCAATGAGGCCTCCCCACTTATATATATAGGTTGGGTGGGCCTCACACCGACGGTACGACCGGACGTCGCGCCCCTGGATCCTGACCGTTGGACCGTGCATCATCCAACGGCCAGGATGGATGCGACGATTGGTCGACTGCTATACGGCAGTCGACCATCCAGTCGACTGCCAGATAGCAGTCGACTCTGGATAAGGCAGTCGACAATTAGCAGTCGACCGCGGCGTCGACTGCTATGTGGCAGTCGACGTGTGGGCCGACTGCATTTAGCAGTCGACTGCGGGGGTCGACTGCTATGTGGCAGTCGACGTGTGGGCCGACTGCATTTAGCAGTCGACTGCGGGGGTCGACTGCCATGTCGACTGCTAGTTTGCAGTCGACCCTGGAAGTCGACTGCCACGTCGACTGCCAAGCAGCAGTCGACCCCCGATGTCGACTGCGAATGGCAGTCGACGTGGCAGTCGACCGCCATGTCGACTGCGAATGGCAGTCGACGGGCAGTCGACCGCCATGTCGACTGCTAGTTTGCAGTCGACCCCGGAAGTCGACTGCCACGTCGACTGCCAAGCAGCAGTCGACCCCCGATGTCGATTGCGAATGGCAGTCGACGTGGCGGTCGACTGTCATGTCGACTGCTAGTTTGCAGTCGACCCTGGAAGTCGACTGCCACGTCGACTGCCAAGCAGCAGTCGACCCCCTATGTCGACTTCGAATGGCAGTCGACGGGCAGTCGACCGCCATTTCGACTGCTAGTTTGCAGTCGACCCCGGAAGTCGACTGCCACGTCGACTTCCAAGCAGCAGTCGACCCCCGATGTCGACTGCGAATGGCAGTCGACGTGGCGGTCGACTGCCATGTCGACTGCTAGTTTGCAGTCGACCCTGGAAGTCGACTGCCACGTCGACTGCCAAGCAGCAGTCGACCCCCTATAACGACTGCGAATGGCAGTCGACGTGGCAGTCGACCGCCATGTCGACTGCTAGTTTGCAGTCGACCCTGGAATTCGACTGCCACGTCGACTGCCAAGCAGCAGTCGACCCCCGAAGTCCGCTGCGAATGGCAGACATTGGACCTCCCCCCCTCCAAACATAAACAAATTGCTTTTGCAATGGATCCTATAGCAGATTACTCTAAACACTTTTAATATCATAGCATCTTTTATATTTAGTGCACGTTCAAGCGTCGGGACTATAAAGGGTTCACCGCTCATTAGCATTCATCATTCCCCCTCGCTCTAGTTGGCCTTGATTGCCTTTTGGCATTCGTTGCAAGTGGAGAGAGGTAGTAGGTTATATTGGGATGGGCACGCGAAACGAATGGAAGCCTTGGTTTGTGCCCAAGGAGTGGACTCCAACGTCCAAGAAGGTCGAGTGCAAATTTTGCGCGTTGGAATTAGTTTATAGGAAGGACCGCATGGTTGCCCATTTGGGATACCAAAAAAATGACGGCAAGATGCGGGGGGTGGCATTGTGTCAACGTCAAGGGCCGATTGTAAAGTCTTTATTTTCGAGGTGCGGCGGATCGTGGCCGCCAATTCCGGATGACTTTGTGGACGAGTGCGTTGAGGACGGGGGAGAAGCTGTGGTCGGGTCCCAACAACAAGCGTCATGCGGTGCATTGTCGAACGCGAACGGAAGCCAAACCGCTCCACCATCGCCCGCACCGTCAGTGGCAAGGGAGTTGGTGTCCGGGACGACTCCCGAACCCCACCGACGTTCCCAACGGCAAATGGGACTAAAAGAAGGGATGCAAAATTCGACAAAACGAGACTTGGATACAAAATGGTCGCAAGCCTTTTATGAGGCTAATATCCCCATTAGTATTGTCCGCCATCCCGCGTTCATCCAGGTCGTTAAGGCAACCGCCGAGGCTAGAATTATGTACAAACCCCCAACATACCATGCAATGCGCAAGAGTTTACTTGACGATGCACGGTTCAATACACAAAAAATCGTGGAGTTGAAGACAACATCATCCATCCACAAATATGGGTGCACTATTTGTTCGGACGGATGGGAGAATGTTGTCCACCGCCCTTTGATGAACGTCATGCAAATTTGTCCGGCGGGCGACGTGTTCCTTGGTTCCATCGACACCACCGGTAGCACAAAGGATGCCGCCTACGTGGCTACCGAGGTCAAACGCTACATCGTTGGAGTGGACCCCACAAAGGTTGTTCAAGTTTGCTTCGATAATGCGGCGGCCATGAAAACCGCGGCGAGCAATATTAGCCGGGAATGGCCACACATATATTGGCAAGGGTGTGCGGCGCATTGTTTGAACTTGTTGTTGAAGGATTGGGGTAAACAACGATGGGCGAAGGACGTCGTAGACAAGGCGAAGGACATTGTCAAATACATCCGGGCCTACCAATGTCCGACGGCGGTCTTCCTCACCTACTCGCCCAATTTGGGCTTGAAGATGCCCGGGTCCACACGATTCGCCACCAACTTCCTCATGATTGACCGGCTTCTAAAGGTGAGACATGCTTTGGAACAAACGGTTATTCATCCCGATTGGACCGCCTACGTGAACAAATTAAATAGAGGAGGCGATGATCGAAGGAGAAGTGCAATGGAGGCACGTCAAATCAAGACAACGGTTAATGACGACAGTTTTTGGACAAGTTGCGATAATTACCGCCACATGTCGGAGGAGGTGTTGAAAGCATTGAGAGTGTTTGATGGCGTTGAACCGGCAATGGGCAAGGCTTGGTTGACCATGAAGAACTTGGAGAAACATGTGCTTAGCCTAAGGAATCCTCCTTTCAACCTAGCACACAACCTCGCTACCTTGGCCGAAGAAGATTTCTACAGCCGGTGGCGTATGATGACCACGGACCTACACCATGCCGGTGCAATCTTGAATCCTTATTTATTGGACGATAACGTCGTCCACGAAGACGCGGCCGTTAAATCCGGATTCTTGGACGCCATGAGGAGGTTGACCACGGGCAAGGACGGTCATTACGGTCGGGTTGTGGCCGAATTTCAAGCATTCAAAGAGCGTAGGGGCGCGTTCGCCAATATGCCCCTAGCCATGGAAGCCAACATCCCACCCCACGAGTGGTGGGACCTCGTGGGCGAAGGTGGCACCCACTTGGCCCCTTTGGCAAAGCGAATATTGGCCCAAGTGTGCTCCTCTTCGTCTTGCGAAAGGAATTGGAGTAGTTATTCGTTTGTGCACAACAAGACTAGAAACCGGTTGAGTTCGGCGAGGGCCGAAAATTTGGTGTACATTTATACCAATTCACGGTTGGCACGGGAGAGGGTTGATCGGGACTCGGCCGCATGGTATCTAGTGAACATGATGTCCGAAGACTCCGACTATTCGGCCGACGAGGATATAAATGGTGACCCCCCCGCGGGACCCGGCGGGGATTCCTCGGGGCCTTCGGACAACGAGAGCGATGGGGGACATGGTGGAGGGAATTTGGGCCTTGACAACCACAATGATCCGTTTGCATACGATGGACTTGACGCCGAGGACGATGGTGATCTTCACATGTGGGCCAACATAGCCGGTCGGGAGTTTCTCTCCACTACGCATGTGCGTCCCGCTACGCCGACAACTACAATACCCGATGTACCGGTAGACATTCAACTCGTAGTGGATGAAGATGTAGTGGCCGAACCACATGTGGATGAAGCTCTTGAAGCGGCTCCGAACCGGATGGACATGGACGAAGTCCCACCACATGCTTCCCCCATTCATCCACCGACGGATGTTGTGCCCACTCCTATTGTGCCGACAACATATGCACAACCCATGCAAACTACACCACCCTTTCCCGAGCCCCACGGAGAGGGCACGTCCAATGTTGTCCTTAACACTAGTCCATTGCGAGGTATTGGGCAATGCCCGGCCGTTGCGCGAGCACCGGAATCCGACTCGGATGACACATTGCGCGTCGGGCCCCAACAATACCACGCATGGGCTCCCGGTTGGTTGGTGCCACCATCGGCATGCGCGCCCCATGCCCCACACCGGCTAGGCCTCCCCCTAATATTGCATTGACAAACTTTGGTCGGATAACGAGAGGTCAAAAAAGAAAACGACAAAGGGATGTGCGAGAATGGAGGACTACCGGGGCCACCCCACTTGCACGTCCACAAACTGACGGCTTTATGGATGCAACGGGTTCAAGACCAATGGTATCGATTAGAATGCCAAGGGCTGGCACACGGCTTAGTCGAATTCCCGGCCCGGCAATTGATGGCCACGAGTCCGACGCCCGAACAGATGACAATGCCAGCACGGACGATGAATCCGGCGTAGGCGAAGCTCCCGATGATAGTGATTACCAAGCACCGCCCCCAAGGGTAGCTGTGGGAGGGCCACGCAGGACAAGGAATTCTATTCCTCAAGACAACGATAATGCCCCTTCATGAATGAATATTTATAGTAATGTCAAATGTCCTATGGTGTTCAATGGGTTTAGTTGTATTGGTGATCAATTTTTGTAATAACTATTTTTGGGTATGTTTGTTGAAAAAATAATGTGAATTTCAAATTTGTATGTTGGATGTTGAGTAGAAATTGAGCCTACATGTATGATGTAGGGTTTAGGAAATGAATGTCCAATGTGCACTAAGGTTAGGACTCAGGAGTAGGACACATGGAAATGATTTGTAATGCCAATAGGCCCTATGTAGTGTTGCATTTTTTATTCTATAGGTCGGAGGCGGCATTATAAAATAATTTTAAGAATATTTAAGACTACTTTTATGTTTTTATTATTGAAAATCATCGAAGACATCAATCCGTGAGGTCCTTTATGGCAAATCATTGTCGAAAACATTCCCCTCTTCTAGGATTAGGTCATCGAGCTCTTCTCCGCCCAAATATTGATCCAAGAATGATGACATTGTAAATGCAGACCACCATTCACGACTTGTCCGATGTGCCATGTGGGGCGTTATGTATTCCAATATTTGCCAATTTGTGTGGCAAATTGGCAATGCTCAAGGCTCAAACATTGCCATTGAGTTTGAATGTACTAATGCTATATGGTAATATGGAACAATTGTCAAAGTTGAGCGTGTCTATATTTGCCCTATTGCCATGGATTGGCTATAGTCGTGAACTTATAATAAAAAAAATTTTAAAATGCCGTAGAAATTTGTCGAGGATTTTTAAATGCATTTTAAATGTGTATTTTAAGATAAAGTAAAAATAAATGCACCTCTAGCCCTATGTCATGTGGGAGGATGAAATGAATGTCCAATGTGCACTAAGGTTAGGAGTAGGACATATGGAATTGATTTGTAATGCCAATAGGCCCTATGTCATGGGCGAGGATGGAATTAATGTCCACACACACACACATATATATATATATTGCAAATACCCCCAAATATATATATATATTGCACATACATCCATATATATAGCGCATACATATAGAACATACGGTATACCGGGAACCCACATATATATTGCACATACACATACATATTGCAATTTGCACGTACACCCATACATGTTAGACATACATATTGCACACGGGTGTAGCTAATAAGGAAGTTATCATTTGTTTAAATAGCGATCCACTTTTATTTCACATTACGGATCATATCTTTTACATAGTGCGATTATATCCACTAGGCCTAAACACATATACAATGTGTTTGCTAGGATTAAATCGGCGAACTATATAGAACATGAACCGCTACATCTACATAGAAAAATTATAATGTCAATAGTCGCTCCGAAGGACAAATCCAAAAGTTGGTGCATCGACGATATTCGGCAGAACGTTTGTCGACTTGAAGCCAATATTCTCCATTCTCCACAAGCATATCCCGCAAGTATTCAAGTTCCATTATGAAAATATCGTTGAGCCGAGCATGCTGAACTTGCCATCGAATTGGGATGGCAATGCGTTGTGTATGGCTGAACATGAAGAGGTTCAGTCGGAACGCTCGCAACAATTCGGCGAGCTCCGAAGTCCCTCTCACGCCCCTAAATCGATGCCCCATTGGTATGTCTACGTCCCAAATCGACATACGCAACGCATTGTAGACTTCTCCCATACCAAAATGTTCCCGCCAAGCTTTGTTAACTCCCATGTATTTAAAAATACATATGAGAGTTAAAAAATTCGCCCTCACTTCACACCCCCGCCCATACTCTCCTCGGTGATATGGCTCCAAAATAGGCTCTAGGACCTTCGGCAATATGTGCTCCCCCACAATTTCCGCGGTCAATCCGGGTAAAATGGTCGACGGTGCCATGTTTGGCACAACCCTGAAATAGCAGCTTCTCCGCTCCTTCTCCCTTTGTTCTCCGTTTGCAAAGCTTGCTAAAACAGGCTATGGCCAATGGAGAACTTGGGAATGAGGGAAATGGGAGGTTGGATTGCTATATATATGCATCCTTTGTCATGATTGTATGCATTTAATGCATGATTTGACTAAGCTAACGCTCTTCCCAAACCCTAACGCCTAATTTCGACTGCTGGGCAGCAGTCGATTGCCATATTCGACTGCTGGGCAGCAGTCGACTGTGGATGGTCGACTGTTACACAGCAGTCGACTGATAAAATCGACTGCTGGAAGGCAGTCGACTGTGGATGAATGACTGCCTTCCAGCAGTCGACCATCTTAGTCGACTGCTAGGAAGCAGTCGATTTTATCAGTCGACTGCTGTGTAGCAGTCGACCAGCCACAGTCGACTGCTGGGCATTTATCAATCGACTGCTGCCCAGCAGTCGATTTACATAGTCGACTGCTATGAAGCAGTCGATTTGCATAGTCGACTGCTGTGTAGCAGTCGACCATCCACAGTCGACTGCTGTGCAGCAGTCGACTATGCAAATCGACTGCTACAAGGCAGTCGACTGTGGATGGTCGACTGCTACACAGCAGTCGACTGCCTTGCATCTTAATTTAGACAACTAATTAGACACACCCGTAACCCAACCTGCCAAATCATTGGATGCCACCCGAGGGCCCACACTGCGATATCCCTATAAAATCAAGTGTGCTACCCACCATGAGGCCACCTTGCCTCGTAGTGATTTTGAGGACCTTGTATGCGTCGCGTACATTGCCCAAGATCAACTACGGTGTGGGCAATCCATAGGATTGCGATGGCTGGGAGTGGCAAGATACGGGATGCGGGTGGTTCGTCAAGAAGTATGTATTACAATCCCCGACACGCATGGGGCTTGCCGGACGAACCGGACAAATTTACACCCGAGGTGGTTGCAGAGAACACTCGAAATGAGGACGATTTGCGCAGTGTTTTACGTCCGATTCAAGGGTTCACTGAATTCTATTGGGTTCGACTGCCTAGGAGACAAGTTGATCGTCACCACCGCGGATACTTGGACGCCCAAGAAAGGCCCGCATGCCGCATCGGTTACAAGGAAAAAAATTTCCCATGGCACTTGTTTCAGGACCTTAGCGACGTTCTCACGAAGGGGAAAAATCAATTGTATTTTCGAAAAAACTATGGGACCTTGTGGAGGTTCTACCAAACCATAAAACACTCGGTGCATGACGCAATTCATTGGGGGTTCAACCGGTGCACCGCGCACCAAAAGGAATACCGGGTGTATAGAGAGTACACACTTAGGTCGTCAATGTAAGATTTGCCCACGAATATGGTGAGAGCGTAGTATCAAGTTTGTACTTGCACGTATACTTACGTATGTTGGTAAGTTGGAAATGCGCAATATATGAATTCCCAGCAATATTGCGGTGATGTTTTCCGCTTGGTGTGAACTTATAATCATGCCACATGGAATCATTGTCACAGTTATTTGCATCGATACGTGTTTGATTCAAGTGCAAATGCATGTAGATGCAAAGTCCATGGTTTAATTGGATGTTTGTGGCAACCGATTGTGTGGGCAAACATAAGAAATGATCATTGTGCGACACTTGTACATTACTCCCAAAATTGATAGTGAACAATAATTCACTTATAAACATTTCCAAAATCATGGTTTTTCCCGCATTGTGTACAATTGAGTATCAAATAATGCCTCCTAGTCCAACGCCTATCTCACAAACACTAGCCAACATTCCTAATCCGGCTCCGAATCACTATCCAATGCAATGGGGGGTCCGCGGCTTGAGCTTGCACCGTTCAGATTTGGTGGCCGTAGTGTCCGGCGCCTCGCCTCACGCCTGCTCTCGGTGATGGCCCATAGTTCTTGCGCCGCAGTCTCCCGGTCAGCTTGTGCACGAGCACGCGCGCGGTCTCCAATGTGCAACCCCCTCGCGGCATTCGGATGGCGCAGGACGTCTTGCATGGTGGGGCTAGAGGCCCCGTCACGGATGTCCAAAAGGCCGTTGACGTATTTCCACTCATTCATCCGGATTTGGACGTCCACCTCATTGAAGCTACCCTCTTGTGTAACGGCCTCCTGCCTCTCCAGATCGGCCTCAAAACTTGTTGTGTCCAACACGTGTTCCACATCCCAAGTTGTTTCCTCGCCCGGGACCGGTTCCCGTGGTAATACCCCCACTGTCACATTGCCGTTGGAGTCATACACGTATCCGTGGGGGTGAGGACCTGGGACGTATTCACCCGTCTCTCCGGCATGCCCACCCACAACACGGTACAAAAATGCCCTCAAACCTACGGCTTGAGGAGAGGAGCCGGGGTAAAACTCATGAGCAACCCTTGTGTACATTTCAGGCGTGAAGTTTGTCGGGTAGCCTCGCAGGTCCTTCAAATACCTCCGTGCACGCCAGCTATAAGCAGGAGGATCGCCGTATTCTGCGGGCGGCACACCATGGATTATTGTGTATTCAAAATCGGGAGGCATTCCCCATTGCACTCCGAATTGCTCGTACAACCTTCGATGCAGAGGGGCTTGGCACGTAGGACAACGGCGTGTTTGCAACATGTGTGGCAACAAACAATTCGGGTGGACCATGTGACCGCACGACCCAACGATCCATGCGCCTTCGGGTCCCCAAGGATTGGAACAAATGGGGCACATGCTCCCGTCCTTGATCCAATCGGGGACGCATGGCCACAACAAGGCTGGTCTGGCCGGGGGTATCACGATGCGGGATGATACTGCGGTATCCCATTGGAATTCATCCTCGGGCCTCTTGGTCCACGCAATACTGGGGTAATGGTCGTCATCGACCGGGAGGTTCTCAGGATACATGAAATCCAATGGCGGCCACGAGGTAAAAAGAAGCCGTCGTTCGGGCCACTGTTCGCCGTGGTCCCTATAGTGTGTCAGCTCGTCCATCAATGCCCTCTCACGCGTGGCGAACATGATAGTGGCTGTGACCATGCCCATGTAGTCGTCCTCCAACAACCGGTTCCTCCTAATGACCCGGTCGTAATCAACCCTCATTGCCTCCAAGTTTGTTGTGGGCGACGGCTCCCGCCCTTGTCCATCACTACCAGACATTGCTTGCGGCAGTTGTGGCGCATCAGCCCTCGCAAGTTCAAGGTCGGTCAAACGTGCAATCTCGGCCTTCAACCCTTGGACCTCCTCGGCGTGTGCACGTCGGACCATCTCCAATTCCCGTTCGTGGTCAGATTTGCATTTTGCCAACTCCGCCCTCAACGCCTCCACAACGTCGTTGTCGGCAACTACCAGTGGTGGGGATGGCACCGCCGATGCCATCTCCACATCAACGGGCGAAGATGGAGGACAAACCAACCGGGAACCATGTGGCGGTGTCACGTGGACCCTTTGTCGCCGGCTAGGTGGTTCAACCGGCAACCCTATGACAATGTTGTGCTCGTCCATGTTTGACTCGGCGGCCGGTGGAGTCCCCACAATTTGATGATCTGGTCCCGCAAGGAAATCAAAATAAGATCGGACCCTCAAAGGATTCATTGGAGTTTGCCATGCCAATGGAATCGGACGGCCAGCGTTCCGTCCTAGCACGGCACTTGGTATGACCGTGACCCGGCGTGCCTGCCTCAAGTCCGGGCTCGTGCGGGGTATGGTGGACCAGTCGATATCCACTCCCAAAATTACCTCCGCGTAGACCATTTGGCATAACCACATTAGCATATGCCCGCGATCAAATTCCCTCGGTGCACCCCACAAGAAATCCCACACCTCCTTGCACCGTTCTCCAAATATTTGATGGCTCACCTCCCTCCATATGCCATAGCGTTGTCTAGACATCCGTTCAGCATTCGCGCTAGGAACGAACATCCTCGTCAAATGGGTCCACTCTACGTACCTTCGGACCGTGCTATACAACCACATGCCCCTCTCATTTTGCCAGCCGGGATTGGCGAGAATGTTCGGGTCCCGCGCCACCTCCAAATTGATTGGTTGCGGCCTGCCCCTCGGCGCATTGCCGCGTCTTCTAGCGCCTGCCGACCCCGGTCTCGATTGCGGAGTCCCCCCCGGATCCAAATCCCCGCCACGTGGAGGTTCCGGCGGCAAGTTATCTTCGTCTGCCATCGTTGCCCCTAACCCCTAGCTTTGTATGCCTACTATAAATTAAACCTAATATGGTAGCACTTCCAAAATAAGCGCCACCACCCACAATTTTTTTCCCAATCCACTAAAACCAAATTAAGGCCGTTCAAAGTTCAAACTACATAATTAGATTTAAACCACTTTCAAAATAAGTGTTCACATATAACAATTTCCGGTATGGTTCAAACTAACCGCAATGGGGTACAATGTAGACCGTATGTAGGTGGGTTGCAATACACACGTTAGGCAATAACAGTATATCGTATGCACCGTATACGTATTTCAGTACGTATGTCCACCTGTAGCCCTCCAGCTCACCTCTATCTCCAAATGGCAAGGGCTGATTAACAACCAAGGCCCAAATGGAGGGAGGTGGGAGTGAGGGAATGAGGGAAGTGGGGTCCATATATACCCCAAGGAGGCGTCCTTTCGATTAGACGCCCCCTGGACCAACCCATGGACGCCACGTGCCCATGGGTGTCTCTACGCGACTGCTCGTGAGCAGTCGCACCCCTTCGTCGACTGCTATTAGCAGTCGACCATGTGGTGCGACTGCTCACGAGCAGTCGCAACCCATTCAAGTCGACTGCTGATAGCAGTCGACCATAGGGTGCGACTGCTCACCAGCAGTCGTCCGCACTTTGTCGACTGCTATTAGCAGTCGACTTGGGTTGTCGACTGCAGTTGGGCAGTCGACTGTCCAAGTCGACTGCTAATAGCAGTCGACTTGAAGGGCAGACGACTGCTTGTAAGCAGTCGCATCCCTTCGTCGACTGCTATTAGCAGTCGACTTGAAGGGCAGACGACTGCTTGTAAGCAGTCGCATCCCTTCGTCGACTGCTATTAGCAGTCGACGAAGGGGTGCGACTGCCCACCAGCAGTCGTCTGTCCTTCTTCGTCAACTGCTAATAGCAGTCGACGAAGGGGTGCGACTGCCCACCGGCAGTCGTCCGCACTTTGTCGACTGCTATTAGCAGTCGACTTGGGTTGTCGACTGCAGTTGGGCAGTCGACTGCTAATAGCAGTCGACGAAGGGGTGCGACTGCCCACCAGCAGTCGTCCGCACTTTGTCGACTGCTATTAGCAGTCGACGAGGGTTGTCGACTGCAGTTGGGCAGTCGACTGTCTTCGTCGACTGCTAATAGCAGTCGACGAAGAAGGGCAGACGACTGCTGGTGGGCAGTCGCACCCCTTCGTCGACTGCTATTAGCAGTCGACGAAGGGGTGCGACTGCCCACCAGCAGTCGTCTGCCCTTCTTCGTCGACTGCTATTAGCAGTCGACGAAGGGGTGCGACTGCCCACCAGCAGTCGTCCGGACTTTGTCGACTGCTATTAGCAGTCGACTTGGGTTGTCGACTGCAGTTGGGCAGTCGACAGTCCAAGGCGACTGCTAATAGCAGTCGACTTGAAGGGCAGACGACTGCTCACAAGCAGTCGCCCGCCTGTCGTCGACTGCTAATAGCAGTCGAATTTCCATGTCGACTGCCCAAGAGCCGTCGACAAGCCAAGTCGACTGCTATTAGCAGTCGACTAGTTATGGTAGTCGACTGCTCTTGAGCAGTCGACATGGAAATTCGACTGCCGTCAGCAGTCAACACACCTATACGACTGCCCTTTAGCAGTCGATTCAGTGTGTCGACTGCCTAGTAGCAGTCGCTGTAACTCGTCGAGTGCCCACTAGCAGTCGACACTGTTGACGACAGTTTACCCTGTGTGACGACAGGGTAAACTGTTTTACCCCCCCCAAACGGACGTGACGTTTTCAGGTCTGCCGTCACGTCGCTGTCACAGGACGTGACGCGACGTGACGTGTAATCCCTGGACGTACAAGTGTATTGTGGATAAAGTATTAGAAAAATCCATAGAAAATATATTTATGGCAACGAGAAAATAGTTACAGTCTTAAATCTTCCGGAATTAGAGAAGACCATCGCTTGGTTAGTTCGTCTTAGAGGTGGTCATGGACAAATTCAACACTCTTGCATTTCCAAATTCTCGTAACTTTGCATTCGGATTACAACATTTTATGTGTAGTAGAATGGTTTTAGAATTTAGGGTTATGACACTAAAAAACCATTATGCTTTCCAGTTCGTCCATGGTAGGTGGTTCAAAGGGCAATCAAAGGACAAAGTGTTTGTTTTCAAGATGTTCGTAGACCTTCCAAGCATTGGTGTGGAGCTTGTAAAGAGGGTGCAAGTCGGGGGGATGACATGGATAATTCTTGGATTATGTCTGACTATGTCAAACGTTTTGAAGGATTGGATGAGAATGACTTGTCATGTGTATAAAAATTAATACTATGAAATGTTAACCATTGCGTGTGGTGATATGCAATTTGAAAATGGCGTAGTACAAACTTTCTTTTGGAAAAATTTGAATGTTGTCATGACAAATAATGGTGAACCAAAAGTACACTTCAGAGGTTCATGGCCGACAGTGTTCAAGCTAATTGAAATGCGGTAAAGATGATTTATAGGGATGGTGACCCAAGTCTGCCAATATGTTGGGGTTCCCGATTGTTGTACTCGACATGAGGTATTATGATTTAAGGTCCTATACATGGCTCCGAAACTGTTGTCTTTGATTATTATTATGAACAATTTCCTTGTGTATTATCAAATGCTATGGTCTTCCAAGATTTGATCTTAATCATTATACACCATTCAATCCAAAAATTGCAATGATCCATATTGTGATGTGCATCTATTATTTTTTCCCTTCATGGTTGTCATTAGAACTCATGGATCCTTTGTCCCCTTCACGTTGCCACATGAGGATGATGGCCATGTGGTGCCTTGGGAGGTTTGCTTAGTTTGAGGTTATGGCTTAGAATGAAGTACCAAAAGTAAACTTCAAAGGGATCATTGCCGACAATGTTCAATCTAATTGGTATGCGATAAGGAGGATCTATGAGATGGTGATCCAATTATGCCCATGGTTGCAAATGAGTGCATGACTTTTTCATTGGACTACAAGCTTAGATAAGGTGATGCATTAGTATATCAAACCACCCTTGCAATCTCAACACAAATAAACATGCAAGGATCATAAGGGCATAAAGACTAAGTGCCATATGATTTTATTCGTGGCGTTTGTCATCCGGAGCTACCAAAGAAGAAGGCATCCTTGGCTTTTAGAGTGGTTGGGATTTTGGCACTTCCGTTATATTCAATGGGATGGGTATATGCTATTCGTAAAAGCATTCAAAATTTTATTATTCAATGTCATTCAAATTCTTCAAATTTTTATTGTTATAAATATTTGTCATGATTTGCTTAGCCCTATATGACAATAGAAGAACGTGCGGAAATGACAACATGCAACCTTGCAAAGGCTATACACAACAAATGGCTCCAACAGTCCAACAACAAATGATTTGCTTATACGAAACGCACAATGAACGACATGATATGTGTTCTCGTGCAAATTACAAATTGCAAGTTATCGGGCATGGTGGAATGGGAATTACTTGCCACAGGATGTTGATTGTGATTCTCATTGACCTGACAAAACGCACTATAATTCCATTTATCGCCCTAATACCCGAGCAACTCGTCAACACATAGAGAAGCCGTTGAATTTTTACAAAGCATGGTGTGGTTTAAACTATATCCATGTTAGAGACTTATTGTCTTGCTTTCAAGTTGCACATTGGGTGGATGCATAGTTGAGTGGACCAATACCGGACCATATCCATTTTTTGAAGTCCATATCCATTTTTTGTATGTGCAATTGATTATTTTTAAATTTATTTTACACACATTCTTTGAAGCATATAAAACTCAAATCAAAAGAAAAAATTGTAATACCTTCATTTTATATTTAGTTATAATATTTTGAAAAACTGATCAAAATTTGCTTTAAATATATAAATAATTCTAAAGACAATTAAGTATTTCTAAATAGAAGCCCACCTAAAGCTTATAGATCTTAACACTCATAAAAAAAACTTGCCTCCGCAAACCTCTATTATGGACCTATTATGGACTTCCAAAAATATGACCACATTCAGCCTCTTCAAAAGTTCATAACTAGCATTTTAATAGAAATATTATTCAAAAATGCTTTAGCTCCAAACTATTCTATCTATACTACAACACATAGTGAGTCACTACCATAATAATGTAATCATATACTTATTGAAAAAGCTACATTCATAAAAATATTTACTGGTGACCATAGTCCATACTTTTACTTTAAAAGTCCCATATTCTTTATTTATAGAACAAAATTTAAAGACAAAATTTTATTTGTAAAGACACTTAAGTTAACAAGCTATGCCCAAAGTTTCAAAAGGATTTATTAGGTAGATTTTTTTTAATTCAACTTACAATACAAAGAGGTATCCTGAAAAATGAATGTGACATGAAAAGTGGTCCACTCAACCATGCATTCACCCCATTGTAAAATTGCCACCTAACTCATCCAAACAATATTGGACAATGTAGGCCCTTACATGGATTTTGACCAATGCCAAAATTGGGACTATTAAACATGGTACACCTATTCCAACATACAAAGGGCTCAAGAAGAAATTCCACTCCACCAACAATGTGGAGTATGATTTTGATTTTTCCGTGGCAACATCAAGCCTTATGTGAGTGGCAGTAAGAAGTATGTGTTGGATTGGCCTATAGTGCCCAACACTTGGCCGGTAAAAATATGCTCCGATCTCTTAAGGGGGGAGGTATTAACACTTGAGGACGACAAATTTCAACTACAACAAAGGGAAGCATTGTCTCTCATCATATGCTTTCAACAATCATAACCTTCTCCATCCCTTGGTCACATTTTTGTGCGCCACCAAATCCGGATGCCCACCCTACATTCAAGTTTAGGAAGACAATGTGTCACAATCTAGCAGCACTCACACAAAAACAAATGGGAGGGCACATGACTTCTAGGCGGTTGCTCTATGGTTATAATCACTGTCATTCCATATCCAAGCTTTGGAGTGATAATCAACATTGTTTCCAAGGAGGATATTGCATACTATGTCACAATTGGCAATATCCCGCATTGCACACGCCCGGACTTCACAAAAATGTCATCTTAAAGTTTGGGAAAGAAAGCAAAATGGGTGTACGACAAACATATTTCTTATATGTTTAGATTTCTATCCAAGGTGGATTACAAGAATGACAAGTTCATTCACGCACCTACGTATACCTACAATGAGGTCATGTGACTGCTTGAACTTCATTGTATTGTAGAATGTAAGTAGTTTTGCAAGTGTTTTGTTAAGCCACATGTATAAGATTGTTAGCATTTAACATGTATTGGCTTGGATTATTAGAATAAAAATAATCAATGGCCTAAAATTATTCTAAAAAATCCATGGTAATGGGCCCCCTTCACTCTTGCTTCATTTCAAACGTGTCCAAGTTACATTTGAAAATATGCGCTTAATGTAGTACCAAATTTAGATTATGAACCCTATACCCGTGTAAATGTACTAAATTTGGATTTATTGCTCATATGTTACCGCTCAATGCTCATGTGTTACTGCTCACCGCTCACCGCTCATTGCTCATCGCTCATGAGATAGCTTCCCTCATGTGGCCCACAACATTTGCCATAAACATTGTAGCTAGCCATATAAGACAAGTGATTACATAAGGCACACACACGTAATGAGGCAATTTCGGTGTATCAAGTGATGAGTATGAAGCAAGGGCTCAACTGGTAACAAACACCATGTAGAATTCAAGAGTGCTCTTAACCTTGAGGAACAAAACTTCCTAGTGGCCAAATATATAATCAACCCTAACATTGCTAAGGCTCATGTTCCCTCACCCTTTTTGTTTGAAAGTAATGCCATGTTTCCTGGGGAACCATGTTGTGGCACTAAGACTTAGACCGTCATTTCTCTCAAAATCATAACGTGTTTAATCACGGTCCTTGGTCGTATTATTCTCTTGTCTAGGATAAAATGACAAGTGGTCCAACTTAACAATATTATGCCATATGATGGGTGACATAACATCACTCAACACCTTCATGGTGTTTTGTGGACAAAGGCTAAGATTTCAAAATATTTTGTTAGTTTCAGTCTAAACTCACGAAATATTATGGGATCTCAACCATGGCCCACATAACACCATTAAGGCACTTAATAATGTTATGGGAAGGGGCTTTAGTAAAAAAAAAACACATCTCATGGGTCCATTCACGGTTGGGGTACTACTTTTGGGACAAAGGAATTAAGGACTTTGTCGCATGGGATCTTGACGTTTATTACGATTTACTATTATCTAATGAATAAATAAGTAGATAGGTCATAGGATTCATCAAGAAATATTATTTAATATTAAATAATGACTAATAATAGACAACTCCTTTATGAAATGAGTAGGAAGGTCATAGGACTTGTAGAGAGGTCATAGGACTTGTTCCGGCCACATCAATGGCAATTTCATTATTGAAGTGTACATCGGAGGTGAACTATTTCTTGTTTTGCATCCTAGTACCTTGGTATAAGTGTCATGTGTCCATACATATATTTTATTATGTCCAATTCTAATTCTAAACGTTCCTTTTTCATGTAGCCATGTTATTGTGTAATTTTGGCCATGTTTGGTGTCATATGTAAGGCTATACAATTGGTATGCAATACACTTTTAGTTCTATTGGTACACAATTGAACGATAAGTGTGAGGAAGAAAATTGAGATCACTTCAACTAATTTTTGTTGTCCTTTTCATTCCTTAATCCTAAGGTCAACAATTATGACATCAACCATAAATGTCCGTTAAGGAATCAAAATGATATCCTAGATAACCCTATTCCTTGTAAATTAACTTTGTCAGTGTACTCATTATGGAATACTAAATGTAGGTATAATCCAAAATATGCTCCACAATACAAATCTAAGCACACCAACTATGTAAAGTTATCTAATTTAGTCCTTAAACCGTTAGACACTCATTCTTGGTACCCCAATCGTGAATGCCCCCTCATACATGTTTGTGGTTTATTTACTCCCATTAGACTAATTTGGGGTTTGCCTTTACAATAGATGCCTTTTTCAAATTTTAATTTGACCTATAAGTGTGACTTGGCCCCATAAGTAATGGTCTTCCACAAGCATTGAGGTAAGTTACAGTACATTTAATATATCAAGATTTTGCACGTGACAATTTTTTGAGTTTTTCCTCTTGATTTGGTTTCTATTATTACTTGTTCAATATGACTTCAAAATATCCTAATCAAAATATCACAAATCATTTGGGACTATATTGAAAATGAAATCGCCAAATATTCATGTATCTTAAATAACATGGTTGTCTAGTCTAGATAGATATTGGCAAAAATAGAACAAACTCCACCACCCAATCAAGCGAATAATTTGTGTAAGAGAATGCGCTACATTGAATATGAATTAGTTTACGAATATTGTCATCCCACTTACTTTCTTTGATATGCGTGGGCACGGGGGGTTCACTCCATGTCAAATTGAACACCACGTGCGGACAAAGTTTGCTACCCCTATATTACATGCCATAGATAACTTTAAAAATTATGAATTTTTTTCTACATATACAAAACCATTGATAATATCTTTTAAATAGTTTTTTGAAATTTTTAGTCATCTTCATTTTTGTAGCAATTATTTTAGTTCAATTCTGCATCATTCTAGTTAGAAACGGTATGTTTTATTAAAAAATATAAATAATCTAATTTGGTTACCATTTTTTACTATGTAATAGATACCATGTATACCTACTCATGAAAAAAAATTGATAAAATTTTGACCCATTTTGGTGATGCAACTTACCAAAAGTAGATTTTTTTTGGCTGCACGTGGTGTTCAACTTGACAATGGAGTGACCCCCCCGTGTGCGTGGGTTATGAGATTTTATGTTTTGGATATCCACAAAAGAAAGGTCCCAAGGGGTGAATTCTTCATTGAAAATCTATATGATGTATGTGGGTCACTCTGAAATTAAACCCCCTATGAGAATTTTATTGCGAAAAATAGATGTATATGTACTATTGTAGGCTAGAAATTGGACTTGTGTATTTATACTACTGTAAGCTCTTCAATTTAATATGATAAATGCCTCCACTACGTACATAAATTATAAATCATGAATTAAATAGGCCTTTATTACTCATAATATCCACTTTCACTTCCAATGATAAAGTCATTAAACAAATTTTTTTCATCCATAACATGTAACTCAACGATTGCATCAAACAAACGAAGACAAGAGTACAGTTTCTTAGCCACAATTCAAAGAACAAAACTCAAAGGAGCCCATGAGCGCTCCAAAAGCCTCCAATTTGTAAAATCCACAACCCAAATGCAAGCACTAACCAAAATGGACAATGTAGTCATTTGAGGACTATTAGCATATGACAACATGGATGAAAACATGGATTGGATGAAACTAACACATTTATTGTCAATTTTTTCTCTAAACCTAAGGGCCCCTTTTGTACATTACGTTTACTTCAAAATTCTTCATAGCCTTTCAAAATGTACACATTAGAGTAAAACAATACCTCTCCCTTATGTATACTATGTATGCTAATGCCTCACATAATACCCCTTCGTACACTCACGTTAGTTCTTACATTGTATGAAGAGTCCACCTCCCGGAGGTTCCAACTAGAGGATAGTGATTGAGCCAAAAGATAAGAAATGATCATATAGTGAATTGATCTACGTATATAAATAAGGAAGCTTCAGTCTAAATTCAGTAAGACTTGAGATTTCTAAAAATATCTCTTAGATCTTATGAATAAAGATGGATAAGAGTAGGAGTGCCTTTGGTATAAGAGGGGGCTCGGGGGAGGAGAGAGGATCATCTATTGTCTCTCTCCTACGGTCAGGTGGTTCGAGCTCATAGCAATCACAATATTGTGATTAAGTTGTAGGCTTTTGTAATGTGCAATGTTTGAAAGTTCTCATTATTATTGTCTCATGTGCATGCATGATTGTATTATTCTGGTGTAAAAGAGGAACCGGACACTTTCAGTTCATCCAAATATCATATATTTGAAACAAAGTATGCTATATATTCTGCATCCTAACATTTATGTGATGAAATGTTGTCATGAATGATTGAAACTTGGATTACAAGCCACTTAGTAAGCGACAATAATTGCAACATTGTAAATTTATTAACAAAGAATGACAAATAATGTACATTTAGTGTTGGTGACACTACATAGGCGGTTTACAATTAGTAATGAGCAAGACAAATAGAATTGGTGACAGTAAATACTACACAATATTTAGTGTAGTTGAAGCGGCTTTTCATATGCAAAGTACTTCCCACATGTTAGTGTAACATAACATTATTCAATTGAATGACCAGGTTGGGTGGGGTTGGGAATATGTCGTGTAAGGTGCTCAAATTATACTTTGCGGATGCTTATCAGTAAGTAGATTCAGACTAAAAAATGAGTGAGATTCGGGTGGGGATTGTCATTGAATATTATTAGGATGGAATAGCTAATAAGAGCTGAATAATGTTATGAACATTATTCAACTATGAGGCATTTTCCTCTTTCTATTCAAAGGTAAGTGAGCCTAATTCCAACGTAGCAATAATTTGGACACCTATATTTGAGTGGCATGTGGTTAAGTATGGATCTAAGAACATACACCCAAAAAAAAAATGTGATTAAAAGAGATTGGACTACGTGCTCAAAATATGATGGGAATGTGCTAACCATTCTAGGTTTAAAAGTCAACATTATGAAACTTTATGACCATTTAATGAGCACAAGAATCTTCACTTTCATGATAAATACTAAATAGGATATTCATGTGAGCTCTCAAAATTATGAGGAAATTGGCTAAGGTTGAGTCATTTTAGATTTGCTAACCATCTTGTACTATGGCATGTTTCATATCCTACAAGAAGTGGGCTAGCTAGAAAAAAAATTAATCATTTAAGGAACCATCTATCTTTGGTACATGGGCCCATGGAGCATGCTTGCGTTGCGAAGTACTAGTCTTAATATGGGATCTCAAGGAATGTGAAAAGTATTGTGCACGTCCGGTGCTTAAAGCATCGATATTGGTGCATTTAATTGGAGAAAATGCCCCTACAAGTCACGCGGCCTTGAAACCCTCAAGCGCATCATGTTTTCAAATTGCCAAATCCCTCGATAGCATATGGTATATATCAATGTTGGACTAATATCATCTTTTTTTTAATGTCATTTGGGTATCTATATTGAGTGTTTCACATTTTTTGATATCAATAGGGTATGGATATTTGATGGTGTTTCTGTTTTTGACACCATTCGAATATATAAACAACGTAAGAACCCTAATACCTAGGCAGAGTTGCCCTAGTATCGATATGATTGAGAATGGTGTTGACCCAAATAATAACTCAAATATCAATATCGGAGTGGTGTGATGACAATTTTGATACCCACAGGTAGGTTCTTTGATACCATAATTGATATTGATGTCTTATACCCATGCATTTACTTACATACCAGACCAACAGTGGAATATACCTACATACTAAAATGGTGCAATTGCAGAGTTGTATATAATGACCCACACTAAGATCACCAAATCATGATATATGTTCTAGGCAATGAACATGAAGAACTGACTGCTAGTTATAGATGAACCGGTTGAGTTTAAGGAATGACTGGTTGAATTCAAGAATTTAAGAAAATTACCAAGCATCTTAGAGGAATCTATGGATTAGATCTCAAATTAATGAAGAAAAACTGAAAGATCACAACATGTAACCAGTTGGACTGGGAAGCACTAGGATGTTGACCAATTATGCCCAAAAATCTCCCCGGACTCTGGTTCTGGGGGAAGTTATAGTGCACTAACCAAATCAAACACAAGTCGTAGTCTGATATGACCTTTGAAAATGCCCTTGAGGTCATGTGTTTTGTATGTGGTTATCCAATTCTAGTGTGTATTGGGCTGTCTGAATAAATAAAAATGTTCTTTGAATTCTTGCTATCAGTGTCCATTTCAGGCTCACATATCAACAAGTGTGCTCACTATAACCTTGAGTGACGCATTTTGAGCTCACATACCTTTAAGGTGTGTGGGTGTTATTCAGTTAGCATTTGATGTTCTCCATTTTCTATTGATCAGATTTAGGTCTTCAAATTTGTGTTGCATTAGCAAATCTATGATGAAACATCAACAAGAATCAAACTCAAAATCAAACCTCCCTTCCTATAGTTATGGTTGACTAAAGTGCATGTTTGTTGATTCCTTAACTGAATACATAGGCCCTCCCAATTGTGTTCACTATTGAAGGGGAGGCCACACACGTTTGGAATGCCGGTTTCAAAACAAAGTTCAGTAGGCCAAGGTAATAGAATTTCAGCCCTTAACGTATGCCTAACCCTTGAGGAGCTTGGTTTCAAGGTCAGTCCCTCTGTTTATTGGTTAGAAACGTCCGTTTTCAACTCCGATCAAAAACGCAGGTTTCAAACCTAACAAATCCGGTGTCTCAGGTCAGAGCTGAAAACGGACAATTCGACTCAATAAAAGAGGGACCGACCTTGGAACCAAGCTCCTCAAGGTTAGGCACATGTCGAGGCCAAATTTCTTTTACCTTGGCCCACCAGCCTCAATTAAAAACGAGCGTTTTTTAACATGTTTGGCCTCCACATGAGTGTGGAAGAGTAGATAAATTTTGAAACGTAGTCCAATCACTTTTGAATACACATCTTCATGAACGTTGTTCTTTGATCTCACCACCAAACCACACACCGATTAAGGAAAGCAACCCAATAACACTTGCATACCTTATATCAAACTTCCGATAATTGGCAAGTTCAAGTTCTCAATGTGAGCTCTAGTGTGAAAAGGAAGGGGGCCTTAGGACTTGTAGCCTTCCCCCCAAAACGATAGATACGTGACATGCCAAAAAGGGGTTTTAAGAGGTTGGGACAAGATATTCCGATATTTGTCGAGTGTTGGGTCAAAAGCGCCACTTCATCATCACACCTCATCTCATCGTCGTCTCCGGCTTCGTTTGTCATGAAGCCTCCCCAAAGGTCCGCTCACCGCCCCTCTTTTCCCCATTACAATACGCTTAAATTCTAATTCCAAAAGAATTGTGGTAGATCCACCTCGGCCCGGCCCCTCTTTCCCGGTAGATTATTAGCACGCAATCGGCCAATGGAGTTGCCACCTTTCCCGATTTACTCCAAGAGTCGGAATCCAATTGAAATCCTCCGGTGTGGCCCCACTTTCCCACTCCCAATATTCACATCCCCCAAGGCACGCATGTGTTACATTCGGTTACTTTTCTTAATTGGACACCTACAAGAAGAACTCCAGTCTATGTTTGTGAAACATCCTTGGCCACGTCCTAAAGGACAATGACGTTGGACTGCGACGATCTTAATCAGACACCTATATTTGATCGGTGTGTAGTTAGATGAGGATCAGAGAAAAAACACCATGAAAATGCATGTTGAAAAGATATTGGAATTTTTATGAACTGCTCCACGTGCAGTAGTGAACACAATGAGGAGGACCTATATATTTCGGTTAAGGAATCAACAAACATACACTTCCAAATAACCATAACTAAATAAGGAGGGGTCTGATTTTCAATTCGAGTTTTTGTTGATGCTTCATCGAAGATTTGCTAATGCAAGACAAGTTTTGATGTGTAAATCTAATCGGTAGAAGTTGGAAAACATGAAAACCAAACCGAATAACACGCACATACCTTGTGTGGCCCCTCACCCAACCAATTAGATGCATCCATTTGCTGGGAGGCCTAAATAGGTAAGCTCATCCATGTGCGCCCACATTGATTCTTCACATTTTATTTATATGTTTATGCCCTAAGTTGCCACAACATTATTCAGATCCATAATAGTGTTCTGTGGGACTGATAATATTCTGCAAAATATTCAAGCTGAATGTGAGGAATATTCCATAGAATATTGTCAATCCCACAGAACAATGTTATAGATCTGAATAATGTTATGGCACTTGGTTGCAAGGGGCATTGTGATATTTACAAGCCGCAATCTTATCGAAGGCTCATCCAAGTTGCTCCACAATATCTCAATACACATAAGGGACATTACTTAAAAGCTTATTTAGTGCATGCAAGCTACCTACCTCAAAACATAATGGGCATGACATATTTCTCAGAATTATTTGAAGTCTTTTGCCTTGGAACAATAAAACTCCTCATTACCCTTTGAACTCACAAAAATTCTTGCATTTTGCAAGATCAATGAGGCTTCAATGTTCCTTCCTACACAAATTCGACAATCAATGCAAAAACCATAGGAAGCAAATGTCACTGGTATTAGTACACAATATCAATAATGGTATCAAAAAACCGACCCAACTGGTATCAAAGTTGTGATATCAATCAGATATCGATACTTTGGTGAAAATCACAAGATGGGAGAAACCTTGTATTGAGATTCAGAGTCCCTATTGGGTCAATATCATCATCCTAATACCACATTGATACTAGGGTGATTTAACCTCGATATGAAGGTTCTTGCAAGGTATTTAGACCCAAATATTATCAAAATCTAAATAATTCTCAAATATCCATACCCTACTGATCTAAAAAAAACTGTGAAATCCTCATTACATACACCTGAGCAGTATTAAAAAACTTTGATACCAGTTGAACACTGGTAGGCACACTACTTGAGGAAATAGCTGCAGGAAAGAGAGTGGATGTTATATTGCATCAAAATGCTTGAACCATCCAATCGAGATGACCTTCAAGAAACTGCGAGGAGCCCCAAAGCAGTAAAGATTTATGGCTCACTTACAGAAGTGGTCTGTTCTTCTATTGATAGTTTTAATAGAGGAAGAGCAAGTCATTTAACTTGTCAAAATATCTCCACTGATGTATGCAATGAATGAAATGAAATTGATTGGAGTCCGGGAAGCCAAATTAGATATGTGCAATTAGATCGCCCCCGACTAATATATCAACATTCCACGCTATTTTGAATATGGGTTTTTCAGGGAGACAATCCTAAATCTTGGCATAGCGCCATGTTAGGCCCACATCAACGATTCAGTATGCTTCGCCCTTCCACTATCAAGTCTAACTCAATACATCCATTTTTTTAATGTGGTTGCTGTACAGATGAATAAACAAAGTCATAAGATTTGTGATTTGATTTTGACCCACAGTAATTTGCATGGGTAAAAAGGCAACCTAATTGCACATATCTGTGTAGCTATATGATCCTCAGGGGAGACCCAGGTAGAATGTCTCTGCCTTGCAAGGAGTTCCTCCAATATCCACTTCAAATACAAATTGGTCCTTAACTATACCAATGGTGATTGTTCACCTGCACAAACACATTGCATGAAATAGATATTTAGAATTTACACTGCACAACCTCTCTTTGACATGCAGTATATAAACATGTATTCAAAGTTCAGTCTTCTTTCTCAAGACAAAGAGCATAAAAGTGAAGCATGTGTGCAACTACAGCCAAGACATTTTTGATGGAGTGACTGGTTTTAACAAGAATGCCCAATCAAGCACACTTTTCATGACGAGAATCTGTGCTGTAGAGACTGCATTAGTGCACCATAAAAAACTTTTCAAAATTTGTAGTTTATAGGAACTCTCATACAGGGTGGTGGTGCCAAGATACCTGTCGAATAGTCTCAGCTGCCAATGACTCAAATTTGTCAACAAGCCACAAAGAAATAGGGCCTTAACATGCATTACACCATCATCTTCACCATGTGGAGGACTGCAGGCCAACATCGCATCAAGACATAAATTTGTGTACTGAAGTAATTAACTTCTTAAAAACTGTATACAAGTTCTACACAAGCTATCTGTTCAATTTCTGAGCCTGTTAAGGACCACTCATAACATACAGAAACATGCTATGCAGCAATAAATTGAGCATGTAGCATCTATCAAAGAAGTGAAGGTCAAATTTCAAGTTGAGGAAAATAAACCAGCTCAATCTGCAGCCAGACAGATGATAGTCATATTCATCTCTCCAAATTGTCAACTGTCTGTGCTCGTGCTATGTTTCTCAGAGTGGATTGCACTCGTGGGTGAAAAATCAGTACGCTGTCACCTGCAAACAATATAAAAGAATGGAAATTGTAACAGGGTGACAAACTCACTTTGTGTTCAGAAGTGCCGAAACCATCAGGAGTATACTTTATATGCTGAATGGAGACGTAATCAAAGAAGAGTCTCAAAAATTTGAAACCGTATCAAAGCAAGAAACGACTTGCCTCTTCCAGTGTTAGAAACATAGAAGGTATATTAACAAAGGGCAGAGCAACACAGAAACCAGTACACAAGGTAAGTGTCAAAGAGACAGAAAAAAGAAAAAAAAATTGACACCCCTATGAAACATTAAACATTAGCCCTACCTCCTGACTAATCCCAATATGTGTTGGAAGATTTATATTGATGAAACATAGTCAGACATCTGAGTATCACATTGATGTTGCTGAATTCCTGAGGACTCAGGCGCAAGAAAATGGTGATTTGGACAGAACACCATGACACAAACAAATGGCTCATCCATAAGATATCCCCAGAATTTCTTTCTTGTACCAGAGGGTGGGAAGAAGTCAACAAAAAAATTTGTTGATTCTCTAATGTCAGATCCAGTGTCAACACTTATATTATTTTGATTACAAATTTCCTACATGTCACCTTATCAGCAACAACATATTATTGAATTTTTTTACTATAATGAATGTAGTTGAGCTTTACGAAAGGACAATCAACTCACAAATATGGGACAAATGAAAACATCAGAATAGAGCTAAATTCCAGTCATCAAGACTACAATAGCTAGAAGAACTCTAATATCATACTCAAGTTTGAAAGGAAAGGGTCATAACAGAAAGGGTTCGGTTCATTTGAAACATTGAAATTCAATGGAACGTTTCAAGTAGCCTGACTCTCTCATGACCCCTGAAAGAAACATTCAACATTTTAGAAAGATTTTCAGACTGGAAAAAAAAAAAAAGTTATCAATCAGATATAATTAGTTGCTCTCACCCCCACAGAAAGATTGCATACTATTCAAACTCTTTTAAAGATACAAAAAGGAAAGGTTTCCACTTGATCATCCCTTCTTGAAGAATCTCTCATGTTTGTGCCCAAGTTTTGAAAGGAGTAGGCACCATACTTCCACTTGCAAACCCTGCTGGGGAAACACCGGAGACGACTCGCCCTTATATAATAGAGCTCGATGGACCAGCAAACAGGTCTCAACTGGCTGCCTTCAAGAAGCCTACCTGCTATATTTGAAAGCCAGGCAAAATTGACACTCCCATTTCCTTCAATGCATGTAAATTAGTGTATTTGAAAGAAGCCCAAGACAAGACTTGGACATATGACTTTACTACCAACACATGATGATTACACATCAGTGTGGGAGATGAGTGGATTGTTTGTAAACCAACACATACAGACATGCATTCTGGTATTGAAACCTTTAAACAGTCCTGACCAAGTAATGGAGCAAAATGAGATCAAGGTCGTCTTATACTATATAGGCATTATACTCAAAGACTTAATTATAGTACTCGACTACAGCTGAAATAATAACTCTACTAGATTCTCCAAATACTGGTAACCTACATGCTTATTCAAGGTGCTAAAACGTGCCACATATTTTCTGGACAGTGAGTTCTATTGGTTCTGCAAGAATTTACTATCATTTTCAAGGATTTCAAAAAGCCCCCTAAGTGTTCACTCTTCCAAGGTGCCTAAAAGTGCTAAAGACAATATATTCTTATAATAGCATAAAGACCATAACTGTAAACTAATCTATTATAATATGTAAACATATCTAGAGACAACTCGTGACCGGCCTATGACTTCCTGAATAGATTGTACAAGATTCTACGAAAGTAAGAATTGTATGTGAAAATTACTTTAAGTGTTTATTGAACAGATTACCTAGGTTTGCAGGAGAAATAATGACAACAATTTTCTTCAAATTACAGCCTCAGGGTAAGCTGTGGCATAATGACTAATTAGAAGTAGAGAACTTACCTTAGAGATCTCCAAAATGCAGGAGACTCTTGAGTTTAAAAGAGCAATGCAGAATAAGCAGACATCTAGGTAACACAAATAAGTGGATCATGTGAAGTTAGGAGAAATCAGGCCTCAACTTCTCATGAAGTATGTATAGATAACAAGTTCTAAACAAGTCCAGTTCCATTACAAAACAAAACTTCTAAAATACGCCTTCCCTAGTAATCATTTGCATTACAATTCTCATCTAGGTTTACCACTCATAAATGAATAAGCATCTCCAAGATAAGAAAGTAGAGGGATCACAAGCTACAGGTGGATCCTCGAACAGGAACTTTGGTACTTCTAGGCTTTTAACTCACTCAGCACGTAAAAATTTAATCCATACTTGAAATATAGTGCACACAAATATTTCATCTATTGCGAGGAAGGAATTTTACTCTCCTGCTATGCATCTGGACTATCTTCAAAAGCTCTAGAGATTGTATGTCTTAATATTCCTGGTAGGCTTTAATCTGGAAATTATAGTGGTGCTACTACACTAAATATGGTCATTAGGGTGGGTGGATGAATAACATGACTAACCATGAGGAGAGGGCTACAGTAATTATAGATTCTAACACCCATGAGCATGGGTGGCAATTATCAGGGAATTGGGGAAATCATAGTTGGTCATCCCAGATTGTTTCTGAGCATTGATTAGTCTGGGTGTCTACAATTAATGCGGGCCACAGTGTTCGTATATAAGGTTTCCTGTGGAGAATTCACAAGTAGTGTGGCCACACTAATGACCATATTTAGCGTAGTCTAGAAGCTCACTGGAGAGAACAATAGCTGAAGTATACACAGTTTTCCTACACTAATCCTTTCTGCATTGTAATCTCATAGGCTGACAAGCTAAGATATCTAACAACACTCAAAATTTTAAACTGCACCTTCAATCCACAATATGTCGTAATATAGTAAAGAAGAAGACATTAGTAATTCAGGCTCATAGAATATACACTATATATTAGTGTGTACACCTTAACAGAGTGCTGATCCTTAGTTGTTTAGTATAATGACGCACCTGGCCATAGATAAATAAATAAAAACTCTGTTGGAGACTTACTTGGCAACTCTGAGGGTCTGAGCCTCACTTGGAAGTGCTCCTTGAGACTTGCATGTCCCCATCTCTCCACCAGTTATATTGCATCCATTCATAATGGCAGGACTAGAAACTTATCCTACCTAGGGTTCGTCAGATGCTACTGAAAAAGACCTAAGGGCAACAAGGGATGCCAATTTCCAACGTTTGAGATATACTGATAAGTCGTTCCTGAGCCTAATCTGTTTGAATTAAGCTCTTACAATTCTAAAAACGATTGTGATGTACAGATCTGTATAACTTTCTACAACCTGACACATATTAGGAAGAGAAGTCAAGAATGTCAACAAAAGAGTGAGTGACAATTTTCTAAGTAGGGTCCAAGAAATTGCAGGCTTCCGCAACCCGACTAGGAGAAGGTACAATCTCAGGCTGAATTTCATTTGATATTTTCAAGACAGGGCTCTCAGAAGGGCATGAACAAAATTCCACTGCAGTATCCTTATGACATTCTTCCAACCACCAATCATGCTTCTTAGGTCCTTGCAGGTTTATAAAATGAAGCAAGTCTCAAGAAATGGCACTCTAATAAGACTGCAAAGCAGATCTAGCCACCATTGTCAACTTTTATGTCTCTTCAACCCGCTCAAGATTGATTGTCATCTTCTACAGAGACTCCAATCCCAGAAGAAACCAAAGAAAAGGAATACCCCCTCGCAAACAAGCCCTTCAAGTAAAAATGTACACTGATCATACCTGGAGTACAATGAATAACATGCCATTCAAAAATACGTAGCATAGATTTGCTGTCCAGTTACCAATTGGGCAGGCAAGCCACATCCTTCCTTCTCTTACAAAGTAGATGCAACAGACTGGGTTCCCCGATAAAGAAAACCTACATCTATTCTTCTGATAAGTTGCCCAAGATCCTCATCCTACAATTTGAACAAGTGTGTGCTAACCCCCTATCTACCATATTATAAGGCTTTCTGTGGATACAAATATTTGTTGAAACAGCACAGCCATCGAACTTTATCTTAAATAGGACACACAAAAGAACAGGCTGTGCTCATCTTAAACGTTGCCAAGGTGGTTGAATTTACAAGCCTACCTCCTATATTAATTTCACCCAATTAATTATACCAATCAGAAAGAATTATATCAGTGCGTGCTCTTCAGAGCATATCCATTATACACTACTACATCGCTATCATACTTGCAAGTTGAGGTCCCCACAAAGGAAAAAATTCAATGTATCTTACTGAACCAAAATTACACATTTCACCATTACACCTTTCCAGTCATTCTCATAATTATCTTCTGTATTATATACATCATATGTATATATACATAGACACTTCTGAGAAGAAAATTACATACACTATTCGTAAAACATGAAGAAAAATCCTCCTGGTTACCGGGCATAGAAGAGAAGCAATAAAATCATACAATATGGATGCACAATTGCATCATGTCTCCTGAAATATTTCAAATATCCTATTGATATACCAAGGAACCGTCAAAGAACATCTGACTTAAACTATTATAATATCCCACTCTGCGTATATTTAGACCTGCCTATGGCAATCAACACCATTTTTGTCCATCACAGGATGGAGTCTACAGTTGTACTCAAACAATTCAATTCAACCTAATTACCTCTCCAAAAACCATATCTATAGGGTTAGCTTCCTAGTAGGCATTAAGAATAAGGGAATGAAACTAGGTGATTACAATGTACACAAATACCTGCTACTAAGAAGTTTAAACAAAGGAAAGTATGCATTACAACCCAGTGTATGTAATTAATATACACGATGAGATTGCCAAGAAAAAGGCTTCTTTACTAATCAAAACAGAGTTCCCAGACTAATGTACATTCCACTACCAAGGAGATGTCCCTACGAACAAAGTATGTGAAATATCACCAAGAACATAAATATACGAAAAGACAACTAATGTCTCTATTGCTGACAAATGCAAACGACTTGCCAACAATCATAACCTCTGCACGTAGTATAGATGCAATCCCAACAAAAAGAATAGAGCCACATCAGACTTGAAAGCACTGGTTGATTTGGTAAGATATTATAAGTCAATAACTTATAATATTCCAAAAATTAGTAACCTTGTATACCAAATAGTCCTGAACTTCTGCAAACTTCCAGGATTCATCTATCGCTAAAATCCTAGCTGCACTTAAACTAATAAACCCTTACTTGAAGTAGGTAGCTGACCCAGGAATCCAACACAAGATCATGGTTAGAGTAGTTAACTCCTACTAATTTTTTAACAATTGAGAGATAGGGCGTTTAGAAGGTAAGGTGTTTGATATATTAGACACATTTTCAGATCCTTCTCAATCTTCTTTCATGTCAGTTTCAAGTTCTTCCCAAACCTTCTTGTGGCTCAATGTCATTTTTGATACCGTAGACAGCTTGAAATCCTTCTCTATAGGCCGAGTGACAAACCAATTCCCTCAAAGAGGCTATGCACTCAAGATAGAGGAGAAGGTTTGGCTCAGCTTGCCTTTATCACCATCTTTGAATAGTCTTTATATAGAGGTCTTCTTAGCAGTATATAAATATTGGTTGTCACTGTACTGCGTTATCAGATTTGGCGTATCATTGCTCTGCACATTGAGTTCATAGAATACCTCTTAACTCAAATTGATCTAGTGGTCTCATTACCTCACATTAGAATTCGGTTTCATCATTTCCACTCTGGCTGCCTCTTGTTATCACTCAGTGACATTTATCTACTGGGATGAGAAGTAACATCAAAGAACTCCTGACAGAAGCATAATAGACGCTGACCCACGACTCAATTGGACTACAATGCTGAGAAAATACAGATCAAAGCTAGCCACACCCCTAGCCACATCTCATTTAGTTGCTATAAGTCAGTAAATGTATTGGTAATAAAGGCAGGTCAACTGAAATAGTACCATCTAGTCCAAAAAGAAAAAAGAAGTAACCAGATCATAATCTAGTGGATATATTTAACAGAGGTTTTTGTCTGGCTTACTTGACTTAAAGTAACCTTAAAAAGACCTACAAAATCCAGGAAACACATGGAGCTAGATTTTGCACAGCAACATGCAACTATCATCATACACTCCTATGAGTAAAGGCTCTAAACTTCCGTACATTAAACTATGAGGTTCCAAAAGGATGTACAGTCAAAGAAATCTTGGCCGCAGGTGTCCTCACTAATTATCAAGAAAATTGTATGGTGACTTTTGGATCAAGGGAAGACAGAAATTAAATGAGAAGCATCATGTCTCCCATACAGAAAAACATCATAGACAGACATCACCCAAACATACAGTGCATGCAAGCTAGGCTCCCATTATCTACGTACATGGGGGTTGCTCACATGACGTTGCATGTCGTAAGATGCCCAAGTTTGGGCTGGGGCAGATGGATACTGTTGTTGTACACCATTCTCCGTAGCAATAGGCATCTGGATATAACAAATGCACCAACTATGAGTGACAGACCTACCCTCTTTGACAAATTTTGCATGATGTACTTGCCAGCATGCGGAAAAGGGAACTCCACACCACAAGTTTTTTAACAACCGTTGATCCACCTTACGAGCACTGGTGATAATTTTACACCTCTCTCTGCTACAAGATATACTGATTCACATAGAAGAATACATGTAGCTTGCCAAATTGCAAGAAACCACTTCAGAGAACATTTAGCTGAATATATTATTACCATAACTCTAGATACAACTATGTCTCGTAATCTCTGGACACACATACCCTCTCCTTGGTAATGAGGAAAAGACTATTTGCAAGACGTCCAGAATAATAATTTTACTTAAAACAAGTACATAACAATACTAAGCAGCTACATGATGGTCTCTTTCCAAAGAAAGAGGCCACGATTAAAAACTCTGAATATTTATAGCTGCTTGTCTAAAAGTTCACATTACACAGCTGATTGCTCCCCATAATGGGGAACCTCGGAATTCAAGGAGAATTATGCTCATGTGATACCTGGTCCCACAGAACGCAGCCAAAGAGCTGTGTAATGTTATGCACCACTATTCCCAGTTTACAATTATTGCTTTAACACTTAAATATTATTCATAGAACCCAGAGCATTTATAAGATAGGTAGAAGATGTTACTTTGTTCAGGTAAACCAGCAAAGAGCATGCTTTTCAAACAGCCCATACTTAATGCAAAGAAAAACCACATGACTACTTTCTAAAAGGACAGACAATGAAGACTTATTCTTGCTCATTGCATTGAATTTCTGAGTGTTGCTTATCCAAAAAGCAACAGATTCTAAACAAGATGCAAACTTCTTTCATTATATATCACCATTGCACATAGCCCACCAAAAGTTCCCAAACATAATGCAGTCCCATTTTGCCAGAAAATTTATTGAGTCCTCTCACGTTACTATAAGTCTAATTACCTCCATCACATAAGGTGGACTCTTTCCAACTCACTACAGGTTTACAAACCTTGAGGTAATCTAAGAGGTTCGTGAGTCTACTTTACATGCACATGGTCAGACCAATTAACTGATTGTACGAACAATTGAGGGTTCTAAGTAGGTACAACATAACCAGCTCTTCTTAAATGTGAAAACAACTGACTTAAGACTCCATCAAAGCTCGCCAGTACAGGATGCAAACCAAATCTCCACAAAACATACCTCACATACATAAGAGCAGTAACATGCCCCCAAAAATACCAATCAAAGAAGGCCAGCATCACACAAAGAATCACACTATAATTGACCTGTGCTGCCATTTGGAGCTTCAAACGGTTCAAATTCCAAGAATGAAACCCAAAAAATAGCTTGAAGGTATTCTGTGTGATGTAGATCAAGTACAAACTCTGTGTCCATGCCATTGCTGGAAGCAAGTCAGGCACATATTAACATGGCATCATTCTGGACTCAGCTCACTCCAAGGATGAGAGAAGATCTACCTGAGTAGCTGCTCTGTTGTAAGCAAATATCTCACTTCATGAAATACAGTAAAATATAGTAACCACCTCAGTAATTGAACACTAAGTGCATGACGCAAGTAGACACACAACAAGAGGGGAGGAAAGTGCACCTGAGCAGGATGAGCAGTGTGAGCAGTATGAGCAGTATGAGCAGCATGCATGGCATAATTATCAGTATACCCCGGTTGTTGGATGGTGTTGTAAGCCACTTCAGGAGCAGCATATGTCCCATTGTATTGGCTGACTGCTGTTCACAAGAATAGATAGAGGAATTCAAAAGGTGAGTACACTAATATACTCAGTCTTCTGGAAATATCACTAGGTGTTAAAATCAAACAGTGCAAACAATACATTCCAGTGAATGAAACCTCATTAAAAGCTTCTATCTGTGGCCCCACCCAACTTGCCTGCTGGTGGATTCAAACGCTGTCGCTTTTCTGAGTTAGTGAGCTCTGCCCGGAGCTTCTCCACTTCTCTTGCCATGGTCACCAGATTCTTCTCCATTCCCTGTCGCTGCTGCAACTGCTCAGCATTGGCCTTCTTTTCATATTCAAATGCAGTTCTGCATGAATAAAATTATATGAACAACAATGCAAATCAACTAACTTCTCCTCGGCGTATTCAGCACATGTTCAACTGTGTGGCCTAGAAGGTGCCCTTGAATTGTTGTAAATATAACTCTGCCTACAATCCAGCCGTATCTTTTTTTAAATACATACACCCACAACACACAAACAGGAAGCACAGTGAAGGAGGACAAAACATTGAACTCTTAAAAGTACAGAGAGCTCCCTAGACCTAGTTATATAAAGTGTTAGCCAAAGGCAACAATACACCTGATACCTGTGATGGAAGGTTATAGAATTTATTTTTTAAGGACAATGAAACAGAATGAGACGAACAAACAACAGAATCACATCTGTGTACCAGCTGACCATGATGTGCTTCACATGAGGGAGTCAATTCTACTCGTGTGATACACTTCTCATCTTACTAGATAAAAGTTTCAGTACCTGGCCCTCTGAACCTCTGCTCGTAGAGATTCATTTTCAGTTCGAAGAGTTGGTACCACCTGAGCATCTGCCCGGACCCTCTGCAATTCCTGAGTCAACGTGCGCACCTGCTGTCCAAGCTCCTGTGTATGAAGATGCAGCTTTTGACAATCGGTTCTTGCTTGATGAACCTCTGACTTGAGAGGCTCTGTTGCTCTCAAGTCAGCCTCAAGCTTTGCAGATTTCTCCATGAGGGACCTGGTTTCCAATTTGATGCAGATTGTGATATCTCAGAAATGTCAGAACACTAGATTCTTGGAAGATTTTCAAGTACTGTTGATTAAAATATCAGAATCACAATTTCCAGGACCAGCTCTGCTCCTTTTACTGAAAGTTGACTGACATAATGATTGATTTCCAGCTACCTGGACGCTTAAAAAACTCTAGTGACATAGCAGATGCTCGAAAAGTGCACCCTATATTTAAAATTAAAATACAGCAGAAGAAGAAGAAGAAGAAGAAGAAGAACTTGTGTGTACCTAAACTGCACCTCCTTTTCAGCCTGGATGCCCTGCATCATAGCCTGCATCCTCTGAATTTCTTGCTGCGCTGCAGCAAGCTCCTGTCGAAGAGCCACATGTGTGGCTGCAAGGCGCTGATTCTCTGTTAAGAGCCTTTGAATTTCATTGTGCTGTTGAGAGAGCTTTTGTTCTAGAATAATTGGACCTGGTGGTCCAGACATAAGTGGTGGAGGAACCATCTGAGGTCGACCTTGTTGAGCATACTGCGCAGGATTAGGGCGCATAAGGCCCATTCCAGGGTTGTTGATAGCTGCTCGTGCATTAAGCACCCCCGCCGATGCCATACGTTGGTTTCTGTTTGACATAATAATAAGCCCTTTCTCCTGTGACCTGGAATTGTAACAGATAATCATCAAATGATTGTATGCAATTTGATCAGAATGTTGCGAGAAGAAAAAATAATTTAAATCACTGAATTCAATGGACTCTACTCTGCCAGCGAGGAAATAACTCAAAGTGCTATGTTCCAAGGCTTTGAGCGGCTAGCTTTACAACACAAAAGCCGCCTATAGCCGCAAAGCCCTCTTTTATTCGGTGTCAGGTTTCGCCTCAGACACAAGACAGTTAGCAATAAGCTAAACCATGGTGACACGGACCACGCCTGAACTAACCCCACTGCTGCGCATTTGACTTAACAGTTACAGTCCTAACAACAACATAAAGCAATCACGAGCATAGGAAGTGCCATGGAACACAACACAATCACTGGTTTGCGAAACCCTAACGATAAACATCTCAAAACAACCAAGCCAACACACATAGCAAGCGTAGAAAGCCATCATTGCAGACAAAGAAAAAGTCGAATAAACAGGGGAAGGATGCCATTCAGCACTAGTGCAACGAAGATATCTTCAATTCATCGATAAAATGTATCTATCTATCTATCTATCTCCCTCGCCGCGATGCTCAAAGGCATTCAACCTCGGTCACCTAAACCTCCATCGCAAGTTCTCCACAAACAATAACTGGAAAGAAAGATAAGAGATAGAAAGATTCGAAGGCCTGGGTTAGCTACTTTACTTACTAAACTATCCAAAGACCGGAACACCCGACCTGAAGAAGCTCCCTCTGCAACTTGCTCGGTACTCCACCAAACGGGGCGATCAAACGACCAAAAGAAGCAGAATACTACGAGGAATACGCAGGAAGTGCGCAACCTGCAACGCGGGGCAGGATAGTCGCGCTGTGCCGGAGATGAAGACGCGAAAATCATCAACTGCGAAGGAGAGGAAGTGCAGCGGAAGAGGAAAGAGCAGGGTCGTTGGCGTGATGCTACCGGATTAGCCGGTTTCTGGCCTGGTCCTCGTGAGGCACTGCCGGTCCCGTCCGGTGGCTTGTGTAACTGCCAGTCATTGATGAGCGTCCTCTACGGATGAATGATATCTGAGGTACGATGAACTCTTGTTGATGAGTCAGTTGGGGGGTGAGGCCCTTGCCTATCGCCTCTACTTGGTACCCTAGCACTCCAAGAGATTTTATCATGCAGATTTTATTGGTGGAAGAAACTCAAAATATCCCCTCGTTGTAAAATAAGAGTCGAGTCCGACCTTATGTACATGTAGACCACTCTCTTGTCAAAAATGAATGAGAATCGATCCATTTTGCATGTGACCCCATGCATCCAACATGCATCAAAACATGGAGAAGTTAGACATGTCATGGCACAATCGCATGTGCGAGCTATTGCACTAGTCCATGCAGTTTTATGCCTAAATTAACTAATTATGGTCCGGAGCTAAGGATTACCCAACTTTAGTCATGTAGTTGATGATCGACTAACTTTCTAGAAGGGGGATTAACAAAGGAACCTTAACTCCCCGTGGATGCTAATGTCAACTAACTTATTTGACGAGTCCGCCTCAAGCTAAGTTCAAACATCACAAATTACTCTTATGTCTTGTCTCCTCCCTTCATTTCCAGCTCTCTTCTCTCTCTTTCAGTGGATATTGCTTTTCTTGATTGTTGATTTGCTATGGAGAACAAACAGTTAGGGTCCAACTACACTTCCCAGTTAAGGCTTTGGTTGGAGCGAATAGCCACTCAAATAAGTTGTATTGTGCATGCACTGCCCAATTAAGAGAATTGGCTAACGTATGAGGTAGTTAACCTATATGAGAGCTAATCAATCTCACACCCGCACCACCTAGTTAGAATTAAGGTTTAAATAAAAGTTATCAAACTTCAAGTTAGCTAACTTTTTGAACCTTGTTTTTGTGAAGAAATCTTAACTCCTTCATATCCGTAATGATGACTAACTTTTATCATTGCTTAGCCCGATTCTCTTCTTAAATGCCCACCTCTCAAATGTTATCCCCATCTCGTCTCCATATCTGCTATGAGGTGGACCACACTATAACTTACACATCCTTAATAACCATACATTTCTAATGATAAATAATAGTATTATATCATTTCAATGTTCAAATTTAGATAGATAACATAATTAATTATAATCACATTTTTTACTTAATAATATTATAATAACCCACAAATGGTGTGGGCCACAAAATTATGATGTATCATAATTAGTGTCATGTTCAAAACTTGGGCAAGCTTAGCAAAACTTCAGTCAGTCAACCCCTGGGGGTGCACTACAATATCCCGTATGGAACCATGTGAGTGAACAAAAGGGTATTAATTGTGGGGTAGGCCTACAAAATATACATGAGCTTAGGGTATTACTTTGGACAATTTCATAAATATACATAGCCCATTTTTAATGTGATAAGAATTGTAAATTTACACATAGGGACATTCCCTTATAACATGTAGGTAATAAGTAACTCTTAGGCCTCTTCATTGATAATTAAAAGTACCTTGGTTAGTCAACTAAATGGCAACCCCACATTGCCCAAGGATAGGTTGACCTTGATTAAGTCTAGTATGTACCAAGCCTCAGAAGAAAATATCAAGAGCTGGTGATAATGATTTCAGTTTGAAATTGGGATGTGATTGTGTTGTGGCTTTTGTCACAGAGGCAACAATTGAAAAAATAAAAAAGGAAGGCCAAGAGCATTGACCACTAAAACTCGGTATTTAGGAAGGATTTATAGAATGTGTAGAAAATTTGCTAATACGTGGGTTGAATATAGAGAATTAGTTGATTTGTTAGATCAACCATCTCATATGGAGATTGGATTGTGTTGGTACCAAAAAGATCATGGATCGCTATGGACTTATGACTTGACATAACATATCATATCATAGCTATTATTGCACTAGCTACAATAACTTTTCTAGTAGAAAAAAAACTTGTGTGAGTTACATCCTACAGATGAAAAAGTGTTTAATGATGTTATCAATGATAAATAAGCAATTCTAAAGTGAAAAAGAGCTTGATGTTTGAAGTATTTGTAGATTCCAAATATCTTTGAATAATTCATGAACATCAAAGGTAGAGCTAATTACAAATAACCACACCAAGGTATGAATGGATTTGAAATCATGGCCACACTATTGTGAATCACGAAGAATATTGTGGAATATAAGAATGTTATAATGATAAGGTGATTGTAGGTTCTCAAAACATGTAAAAATAATATCCACCATCAATAATAAAAACATGGTCTTGTCTCTCCAAAGCTTACACATTTGCAAGAATATTGTAAATTTTCACTCTACACAAGCTTATGTAATATTAATAATTCATCATAGAGCATTAGACAGTCAAGGCATTCACATTATATTCCAAGTCTTCCTTAGTCATCGCAAAGAATATGAGTTGACATGAAACTACAAGACTATGTACTAAGAACATGGTCTATGTCTTCAATAAATTTTTGGACCTCAATTCCACGTCGGGGATGCACTTATTTGGAATTGTGTTCAATTGGAGAAAGTTGGTACATGAAACAAAGTACTACTTGCAAAAATAAATTTGTGATTAAAAAAATTTGTGCCAAAGATACGAACGAATTTCATCAACCATTTTCAAGAAGTGAGGAGGTTCGAAGAGAAAATGTGTTATGAACAAAAATTTGGAGCTTGATTGTGCTAAGAAGAATTTTTTTTGGAGTTGTGTTACACTGAGAAAACTTAGACAATCAAACATAGTACCACCTCCAACAAAGCGATTGCAGTTTGAAGTTGTTATACAACATATATGGACAAATACAAGAGGACTACCGGGGCTTCATCTCTCAAGTTTGCATATCCCACATGGATTGTGGGCACCTCATGGGAAGGAGTTATATACTAAAACTTACTATTCATATAATGTGTAATGTGAATATCTTTTAATTACCTATTGAATTTCAACCGTCCCTATCTCTAGAGATATTGGACTATGCCATTTTTGCTCCTGTAATGCAGTTGGAAATGAGGCTCATTTTGTTTTGGATGTCCCTTATATAACCCCATTAGAGATAAGTTTCCATCACTATTTGAGGACGTAGTTCCGGGGAGCCTCAAGCTTTCTTTCAATTAGACATTAGCCTCAAGCTTTCTTTCAAATTGACATTAGCCTCTATCTCATCTTGCAAAGGTTACCGCACTCCGCCACTCTAGAGAACAAGTTGTTGAAAATGAGGCACATTTTGTGTTGGAATGTCCCCTATATAACCCCATTAGAAATAAGCTTCTATCAATATTTGAGAACGTAGTTTCAAGGAGCCTCAAGGCTTTCTTTCAATTATACCATCAAGTTGACTAATCCTCTATCACGAAGAAGCTACCGCACTCCATCACTTTAGATAATTAACTGGTTTGAAACCATGTTGATGTACTTTCAATCCCATTAGCCTTTTTAGCATTTTGGACTTTAAAATCAATTTCATTTCATTGATTGGATATCTGTGAACTAGTTGAAAATATAAAATTATTTCTAAAGAAAAGTGTCAGATTTTTGAAAATTATTATTTTGAAATGTTGGACCAACTTTTTGGTACTTTAAATAATTATCCAACAAAAATAAAATAAAATGAAAAGTAACGTCAAGGTTTGTTTGTACACCAACGTGAATGGGAGCCCGTTCCCCTTTACCGTGTTCATGTTTGACCAAGTATCACCGTAAGGGTACTTCCTCCCTCACGGAAGGTGGGCCTCCTTTAATTTTTCAAGAGGGGACGCGATGCCTAACATCTAGGGGGGATCTACGGGGGGTTGTTTGTTGTCTAGCTTCCTTTTGTTTAGTATTAGGTATGTGAGGTATTTAATGGCGATTTGGTGTAAGTTTTTCATGAGTCTCTTGATCTCGTTTTTGGGTATCTTGAATTTTTCTAATTCTTTAATCGGTTGTTCGTGAATAGCTCCTCTGGCTCCTGCTGTGATGGTGATGAGAGGGTTGACTTGCCATCCGGTTGTTTTGAGTGATTGTATGAGTGGGTTATATTTAGCAATTTTTCATTGTGTGTTGTATTTGGGAATCTGTCATGGCAATATGTGAATTCAATGAATTGTATGATGTTTGTTGAGGTTGGCGTTGGGGGGGGGGGTTGGATGTCTGTGGGGGCGCCTAGTACACATAGTATGTCCGGTCTAAGTCTGGCTAGGCATGTGCATGTGGTAGTGGGGCATGTGCATTGGAGAAGCCATTGTGGGACTGTGTTGTCTTGTGGTCTAAAGTTTTGGTTGCCTGCATTTATGAGTGTGTAGTATCTTGTATATTTACTTGATTGTAGCGTATGTGCGATTTGGTGGATTGCTTTATTATGGCGTGCTATACACAATTCCTTTATGTGGGGGTTTGAGCATGTAGAAAGTAGGTGTGGCCACGTGCCTATGGTATTGTTAGGGCATAGTGTACAATTTGGGTTTGGGTATAAGTTAGGCCAAAAGATGTTTTTATGGTGGTTACCCATGTATTGGGCATATCAAAATTTTAGGGTTTGTGTAATTTGGGCGTTTGTGATCCCGGGATTTTTCCAAAATTGATTGGAAAGTTTGTGGTTGATTTGGTCGTTGGATGTCCATTTGTCTATGTATGTGAATTTAGATTGGGCCAGTCTGAGTTCTTGGTTCATGTGTTCCTTATTGATGTATGTTTGTAGGTTACGTATAGCACCCGTGTGGGTACCTATGGGGACTCCATTGAGCTAGTATGGTGTAGTGTGGGTTGTATGTATCCTGGGGATGTTGGCGGGTTTGTCTAAGAGGGCTCCATTGTTGGCTAGTTGGTCCGTGATGTCATTGCCTATTATTGCCCGTGTGTGCTCTGACTTTTTGAATTGTGGTTTTGTGTGTGGACCATGTTATGTGATTGACTATAGCGGCAATGAATAGTTCATCCGGGTGGTTATGTTGGGGATGACGGATGTCGTATGTAGTTATGTATTAGGTATATGCTATTAAGACTATTTGTAAAGATGTGTTTATCTTGTGTATTATCCAACACAATTGTGTTGGACCGTTTAACCCTTAAACGACGGAGTGGCCCTCTCAGGGCCGCGTTGACCCTAAACTATTTGACCATAAGATAGCGTCAAAACATGTCGGAATTGCAAATTTTTCCCCCAAAATGTGTATCTCAAAATTCCATATCTAAATATATATGCCGATCGCACTAAAAGAATTACATGGAGGTCTGAAATGGGGTAAACATAGGCTGATGGGAGAGGCCCTCTCACCCCCCCCTTTGACCTTTAAGGGTTAACTTATCTGGCAATGGTATCAAAGAACATAAACTTGTTCAACTCTACATCTTAAGTAATGGATTCACCAATGCATCATATATTATCATAGAGGGACTAAAGAACTTACTTCCAATAGTTCCTGTTAATGTGAGTGGTATGTGGTAAGTATTTCAATTGTGACATTTATGAAGTAACCACCCAATTCTTGTACTTGCATGTTATATGCAATTCAGCACAAAATCCAAGAGAAATATCTATTCAAGCTTGGCACCAGTGCCCGGGAAGTTTTTGGGCATAGTCCGTCAAGATCCTAGTGATTCTAAATCCAACCGGTTACGTGTTGACATCTTCCGGTTTTGCTTGATTCATTTGAGGCATATTCTATAGATTCCTCTAAAATCATCGGTAATTCTCCTGAAGTCTCGAACTTCAACCGGCTAAACCTCAAACTCAACCGGTTCATTTGTAACTAACCGCCGGTTCTTCCCGAACATTGCTTGGCACATTTTAGAGGAAGAGGCAGTTGATGGTACCTTTTGAGAATATTCCACGCAGTTAATGTGCTACCATAGATGCATCCATCAATACATATTATATCATTATCTCCTCCATAGAGTTCAACGACACAGCCCTCAGCCTAAGTGTAAATCCAACATGAACCACAATCTATTATTTCGGCCATTTACAACTCTAAGTATGCAACTGGTTCCTTGCTTCAGTCTTTGTGTAATCGACCCCTCGATTAGTTGTCCTTGTTCACTTTATAATCACCATTGGGAGATTAATGCCGAAGAAAGTTGATTTATTCCCCAAAATGCCATGCATGACTATCATGTACTTGACGCGTTCATTGCAATTGTGGCATGTAGAATGGAAGCTACACAAGTCTTCCCATATTCAACTTGAAAGAGTTTAACATTATTCACTTTACGCATGCATTGGGGGGGGGGAGAGAGAGAGAGAGACCCAAAAATGGGTCACTTCAATTGCAGGCCACCAATTGAAAGGCCAGGCGGCAGTATTGTGCAGCTAAAACCATGCTATAGTCAGGGTAGGCCACTGCATAGGTTGCATACATTAGTAAAAATACAACATGTGTTTTACCCCAACGCAATTTACACATTGTATGTGTTTTACGTGACGATAAAAATGAACAAATTTTTTTTGCGATAGTTTATTGTTGCATTCAAATTTTTACTTTTTATTATTGCAGCCCATGTCCTCCAAGAGCCACCCGGGCTGTGGAAGGCCAAGTCATATGCCCAATCTAAAAAAGGGAGAGGATTGTTCTTGTTTTTATTTGGACTAACTTATATGTAATCATCATTTCCAATGATGTGGCACCTCCACATACATACATACATACATACACACATATACATATTTCAATACTCTTTGCATATTTATGGGATATTGTTAAGAAGGGTCCGCTACTGAAAGTCGAAAGCGAATAAATAGAACCTCCACTTTACTTATTCTCATTGGCCCACGTGCACATAGAATCAATGGTCAACACTAATCATTATATTGCCATTGAGAATCTCAACTTTCAAATTCGCATCTAAATGATATGATATCTGAAATTCAAGTTCAAATGATATTCAGAATTCAAGTCCACACGATATTCAGTATTCACGATTCTGATTGCATTGCCCTCCCTTCATCAAAAGTTTAAGTTTTTGTTTTCTTGTATCTTAGTTGTCACACAAGCATGTGACTTCTTATAAGACATCCATAATAGAGTCACGTACTTCATGGGTTTTCTTTTGGGACATGATAAGTTCTTCGGAGACTTGGAGCCCCATAAACATGCAAGGTAGACGAGCATATTCTAGTTACTTTTAGGAGGTTTGGCCTTTCATTTAGTGTGCAGTAAATTTAAGAAATAAAGTAATTAAAAAATATTGTATGAATCCAATATCTTAAGAAAGCGATCAAGGTAAATAAGTCTCAATTTGTGACGGATTTTCAAAGAGTAATTATTCGATCTTCTTGAACGGTTATATAGAGTCTTACAGTGGTCAATGTTGAGTGGGTGTTGAATAGTCAAAGTTCGTTATCCCAAAACCAATGAGATGTCGTATTAATCCTTGAAATTAAGACTAGAGTAATGAGTGAAAGCCCTCAAAGAGACATGAAATTATGGGTTTGATCCTTCTTTGAGAGAAATTTCTATTAAGAGCTTGTGATCTCGTTGGGTGTTGGAGCCTATTTTGAAAGTTGGGTAAAGATCCTTGGACCTCCTCTGGCCATCCCAAAAACTTTGAGAAAACTTTAAGATCTAAAATAAGATTTTTTCATAAGACCCGCCACCCTAAATTCCATATCAACCTGTGCAAGCTCTAGGTTGGCCCACCGTCTTGGCATGACAAGCTAGAAATTTGGTGTTTAATAGCCCAACACCACTCTTTGAACATGCTTATTTAAGCCTTAAGAAAACTCAGGGGACTTTAGGGTCAAGCTCTCAAACTCACATTTTAGCCAACTCGATGGGAGTTTTGATCCCAAGACTCTACACATAATTCTACATACTGGAAGTGTTCTGTTTTTGAAGAATAAATAAGCCATTTTGCACCCAAAAGCAGGTGTTTGAATAAGGCATGTCTACCTTATACCTAGAGTCTACTAGCTTCTAGGTTAGTATTGCATCGCGTGTCAAGACAGATTCATCCCAGTGATCGGAGATTGTTTTCACAAGTGTTTTGCATCGTGGAAGAGCAGGCGATCCTGCTGCAAAGGGCGATAATGGATCAGATTTGCGGATCGCATTCACATGTCTTTGGGAGATGAACTTCTGAATTCCTCATTGTTGCAATTTAAGAGAATGTCGTCTTTGGGCTTGAAGGGTTGGGTTCCATTCTGTGGTGATCAAGTGAGATCAGCGCAAAGTGGCAGCTTCGAATGATGCTCAAGTCCGAATGAGGGAAGGCTTTGATCTTTGCTTAAGATAAGTTGCAGACTTGTTGGATTCAATCCCGTGCATCAAGAACACAATTATCTATAGCAGCTTGCATCCTGGAATCTGTCAGCTTGATTCATCACAATTCCACATCACATGTGTCAATGGCAAACATTGTTGGAAGATTTAAGCTTGTTTTCATCGCGCAACATGAATGTCATTTGCATCCCCGTCAGGTTCCGGGGAGATTTTTGGGCATAATCGGTCAAATCCTAGTGTTTCCAAGTCCAACCGGTTACGTGTTGTGATCTTTCGGTTTTTCTGTATTAATTTGAAGTATATTCATAGATTCCTCTAAATTGAGCGGTAATTCTCCGGAAGTGTTGAACTTCAACCGGCTCATCTGTAACTAATGGTCGGTGCTCCCCATTCATTGATCCTCGTTAACCTAGAACAGTAGTTGGGCACATGATTTGGGCACAATTAGGTCACGAGGGCTAATGTGTCGGTGTGATATTTTTTAATAGAAATTAAGGATGCTTGGTACTAATTAAGACTTGGCAGATACTCTTTTCTGAGACGTTGTTGATGCCTATATTGGCAGGCTGAATTTCAGTAGTCCCATTAGGTTTTGTTGTGAAACTCAATCAGAGGGTGAAGATTTGTATGACATGGTTTTCGGACGTTTGCATTTCTTTTTCAGGTGGCAGAGGGGAAGCATCAATCGTAGCTGCTTTGACAATCCTTTCGCTCTGTAATTTCATATCTGAGAATAAGATTGAGACAACGTAGGTTGCAATTCACTGGCAGATACTTGCCTTGAAGTATTTGAGGTGATCTCAGATGAGCCTTTCATCCCCCGACCGTCAACTGATTGTGAAAAGGAAGAATCTAATGAATGTCTGTTGTATTGCTATGAATGTCACCACACTTGAGCATTAGGCGGTGAAAGGTTGAAATTATTTTACGTCACTGATTAGTATCATTGTTTGCAATTTTCAGCCATCGCCACTATTGACTCTAAGATCCTCACATCCACTTTGCTATCATAGATAGGTAAGTGTGTATCTTTCACAGGATCTCTTTTAGGTGATGCCAGCATCGAACCCTAGGTCATGTTGTATGCCAAAAGTAAGGTTGAGATGATGTAGCTTGCAGTTCTCAGATACATGCCTTGAAGTATTTGAGTATTGAGGTGACCTTAGATGAGCCATTCACCCTCACTGTCAATCTTTTGTGAAAAGGAAGATGCTAATTTCTGTTGCATTGCAACGAATGTCACCACACTTGAGCATTGGACAGTGATAGGTTGCAATTATTCCTCTTGAGTGATTACTACTCTCTGCAATTATCAGCCATTTCCACCATTGACTCTAAGCTTCTCAGATCCACTTTGCCATAGATAGGGAAGTGTGTTTCCTTCACAGGGCATTTCCAGAATCTCTTTTAGCTGATTCCAGCATCCAACCCTAGGTCGCGCTGTTCTGGTTTATGTGGTCTCGTGTGCAAGGATGGAGACATCAACCACCTTTCAACAACATGGACATATTCGCCATAGCCAGACGGAGTATCAGCTGATCACAACCGGGGAGCTCCAATCTCTTCCATTTGAGGAGCCGTGCAGCCGGGAAGCTTGGGAAGATCAATATCCATCCCTCGGTGCAGACACTCCAAGGTACTATGTGGATTGTGTTAGGTTAGTAGCTCTTGGGGTTTTCAAGATTGTTCCAAGTCCAGGGGAAAAAGAGTATGCTATAATCTCACATCCTTGGACACCGAATCTGGAAGAATTAGTCACTGCTGCCAAGGATTCGTGTAGCACTGATGGTGGTGGAGGTGGAAGCTACTTCGACGCCATATCTGCAAAATTATGTGAGCATCAACAGAGTGGGTTATTTGAAGGTCTGCTGGAACTGGCACAATGTATAGTATCCTTAGGAGTGTGCTACATGTGGATTGACATTTTCTGCTTAGATCAGTGCAATGCAGACAGCATGAGTTTCGAGATTGGCCGCATGTACTCCTATAAAAACTCTTACTGCACTCGATCTTGGGGAGTGGCCGACAGATGTGGCGAGATGGTTCAGTCGTGTGTGGACTTTGCAAGAGGGAATTGCATGCCATCAGATTTATTTCATAGCAGCTCCTGTAACTGGGATACTTGAAAGGGTAATTGCGGAGCTGATGAGCAACTCCCCTTTGCCAGATGACACCGTATATCAACTACTGATGAGCAGTCAAACTCGGCAAGATGATGTCGACACATTACGTACACCTGATCCACTGAACATCTCAGTGCTGCCTTCGAGTCACGTCCCCTGTGCTTGCTGCACAGGGCAGTGCTCAGTGATGGTTACAATGGCAGAAACTTACATCGGAGACAGAGACCTGTGTGCACAACAAAAACATTTTCGGAGTCACTTGTATGGTTGGCAACAGGCATGGCTGATAATGCGTTGGGCCGTTCTGATTGCATGCACAGCGGAAGTGAAGGATGCTGCAATTGTGTTCAAAGCTCTTGAAGCTATGTTCGATTTTGTGTTGAGCCGCAGGGCAGAGGAGAAATACTCTGTGTCTGAGATTCTTGAGCGAGTGTGTCAGCGTGGGCGTTCTCATCTGGAGGATCGAGTTTTAGGAGTGCTTGGGATGCTGCGCATTGGGGCGACGGACACGTTGCGCCAAGGACGAACATTGTATGACCAAATAAAGTGGCTCTGCAGTGTTGCCTCACCCTCTGTGAGGCATGCTCTAATTGTCCAAAATTTTATTGGCATGTATGACACCCAACCCAACTCATCGTGGATGCCAAATTTGTGCCAGCCTGGTTTAGGGTTTGGGCGTTTAATGCCAGAGCTTCCCATTGGCGAGTGGGACTATGACGCTGATACCAACAGGGTGATAGGCAAAGGTCTGAAGCCCTTCTTCATACTTTTGGGCAAACCTGAGGAAGCCTTGGAAATAGATGAGGAGATGTTAAGAGAGGCACGAGAGGTGGAATTGATGCCTACTGATCAATCATGGTGGAGTATACCACTATCACTGAAGCCAGATTTGGAACTGCCCAACAACGTGGTGACTCTTGACCTCTTGAATTGCGTGCGCACAAATGCTGTAGGGGAAGTTGTGGATGTAGGTCCTTGCTACATCAATGGTTACAATGCAGGAGCTCTCGACATCCCATGTATAGTTGGCAGTCATAATCTTAAGGACTGGCAGGTCGCCACACAAGACAAAGTCCTCATGGGATTACCGGTTGCAGAGGGCATTGGGGATCTAGAGAGCAAGGATCAGGCAATACCTGCTTACGATGTGGCCCTGCTACTTTGCACTGGGACAATAGAATTATTGGAAAAAGTTGTAAATTCCAGCTCTGCACCAGATGCAGGAAAGCTCATGTGGAGACACAGACAAGCCAACTCCCTGCCTCAAACTGTGTACATGGGGTGACCAACCAGGAGCATGGTGGATCACTTACTGCGACGAAAGTCTCTGATTGTATAGATTTCAAAGGTGGCCATGTGGTTTCCTCATGTACAAACTTTTTGCTGTCACATGCATCACCTTGTACAGTTGGGTTTTATGCAGCAGCACAATTTTTATTGCATTTGGAGCCTAACTATCCAACATATGAAAACATATTGACTGGGGTTTTCCAGGCGTTTTCTGCTTACTAGGTGAGGCTACTTTGGAATGTGTACCCAAGAACCGATCTCCAAATGAATGCTACCATCAATCATGTGAACTATGGTATCCTAGCCTATTACCGATATGCGACCTTAAACCGAGCTCTAGGGAACAAATTAGAAATAATGTTCCCTATGTGGATGACATGTCCCTAGCTCAACTAACCTCACATTAATGCATTTAATGACGTGGAGGGAGAGAGAGAGAGGGGAGGAGAGAGAGGGGGAAGGAGGAAGGAGGAGGAAGAGGGGGAAGGAGGAGGGACTAGGGAGCCAACGCGAGAATGAGAGGTGTGGTGGGAGAGAGGAAGGTGGTCATTGAGGCCCATAGGTCTCGGTTCAAGGCACATGAGACCTTGCCACAATGTGTTGGATGAGATTAGTTGTTCGTTTAGGATGTCTCTTGACATAGTAAGGTCAAAGTCAGCCTACGGTTCTCGAACATGTTCATAAAAGATAATTATAGAATGCTCATAAGTTGTATTAGCATTGACGTCAAACTTCTTTAGGTCTATCATAAGATACCCTAGGGAACATCTTTAAAAAATCATATTTAATTCAAAATTAATTTTAAAAATTTCCAAATTTTTGAAATAGACAAATATTTCATTTTACCTTGCATGAAAATTTTTAAATCGTTCATTACCATAGAAGAGGTCATTGTGAAAATTCACCAATGTGTAGCTCTCGGTCATAGGCTAGGATACCATAATCATTCTAAGTCTATTTCTGGTGTTATTATTGTGCACATGGCTTCTCCTTTTTTGAAAAGAGAGTTAAGAATGCATCAGTTTCCTGTTGCTACCATGTTGAAACAATGTCTTCATGATGAACATAACTCAGCTATGTTAATGTCTATGTTAAGTGCAACCTATGCATAACAATACTGATCACAGTTTTGTTGAAAAAGGACCTTGAGAGATTCTAATCCCACAGGTTGCACCAAGTGAACTCATAGTTTCCATGTTTTGGAACGCTATAAAGTGTTACCCCCAATAAGTTAACATTTGTCCTACAAATAAATAAAATTGTGAATGTACTGTGTGCCACACAAGCACGCCAACCTGCACTACTCTCTAGATTTGTCATGTGATTGTATATCTATAAAACATCCAAAGAAATGAATCTTACTTTACATGCACTAATGACTTATATTGTTCTACAACCACCAGTTTCTGTACAATTTTGTCTTGCTTTGTTTCAATTCAAAGATACAGTGGTCGGCATCTTTGTACGCCAATGAGCTCAAACAGGTTATTAACTTTTACGGTGTCCAGATGAGCCCATAAGGATGCCCACAGCGGCGCAGAACATGAGGAGCATAGCAGCAAGCAAAATATATGTCTTGCGAGATGACCTGTAATACTCCTTGAATATAAGAACTCCCCAGAATGTGCTTACTAACGGCAGCGCCTGAAATATACATGTCAACATAAACAAAATACAACTCAGTAATTGAAGAATGGAGTTAATTTTTCCTTCAACAAGTTTTTAGAATACTTGTCCCTTGTTAACAAGGTCATCGTGCTTCCAGAGAGTTTGCTCGAGTGACTGCAGTGACAAGAAATTCGCCTTGATTATGAGACTTTGCACCAATCTGCCTGCTACACCGCTATGTGCAATTAGGTTGCCCCACGCTAATTTATTGCCATTCCACACTATTTTGAAATTTTATTACCACAGCAACAAAAAAACATGATTTGTTTCTTACTGGGGTTGCTATACAGATGAATAAACAAAGTTATAAGTTTTTGTGATCTGATTTTGACCCAAGGTAATCTGCATGGGTAAAGAGGCAACCTATTCGCAAAGGCAACCTAATTTCACATATCAGTGTAAGTAGTCGTTGTGGGCAGGCCACAACCCCTGACAACTACACTAAATAGTCCTCTTAGTTCGGGTGAAAATGAGTGTGGAAATAATTTACATGGGCCATTCTAATTGTCTCGGCAGGGTGGAGATAACATGGGTCCAAGACCAGAGAAATAGAATGGCACACGTCAATTATTTCCATGCATCTATTACCTAGTTCTTACAAACACTTGCATAGAGCTTCAGGTTTGTGCAGCATGCCACAGTTAAGCACAGCACATACCTGCACTGCATCTGCGGCGGCATAGCCCGCAGCTTGACCGCCCATGAACTGGAAGCCATTTCCAAAGCCACACAACAAGCCTGCCAGCAAAGCCCAAGGGCGGCCATGCCAGTCTTGCAGATACGCCTTGAAGTTCGACCGGGGAAGTCCCAGGATAGGGCGGTATAAGAATATCAGATTTGTAACAATGCCAAACACAAAGGCGGAGGTGGAGAAGTAGAAGAAGGCTGTGTACACCACCAAGTGTGGCACACCTGACTTGAGTGTGTGCCATTGGTCATTGGTGGCCAGGTTGAAGGCAGGGGAGAATAAGGCGAAACATCCTCCTGCAAAAATAACAACAGTTAACCCGAACGCGGTCGTAGCTCCGGTTGCCTGCACATCACAATACCATTAATCAACTATGTGATGACCAAGATTGAGCTTTGATTCTCATGTTTCTGTTGGAAGAAATCTGAGTGTTATATCGAGTGTAACCTGTAAGGTGCCATGTAAATGGGATTAGGTTGACTTAGGGGCACTGTACACTGGAGCTGGAGGGGCAGTGACCAATGAAATCTAAACTCTCTTGTTGGTGGAAAATGCTGAGACCGTCTCACTTCACTTTACACTAGAGCTTGAGGGCCTACGGGACCAAGGAAGTTTGAATGGATAAAGAACCTACATAGATTCCTACATGGCATCAAATAAACAGTCCCGGTTGCTTGCACATCACAATCCCATTCCAGCCATGTCATGAGCAATCTTGTGCTTTGATTCTCATGTTTCTGTCAGGGAGAACTCTGAGAGTGATATCAAGTGTAACATGTAAGGTTGTATGTAAATGGGATTAAGTAAACTTAAGGCCACTGCACACCAGAGCTCGAGGGGCAGTGGCCATTGAAATCTAAACTCTCTTGTTGGTGGAAAATGCTGAGACCATCACACTTCACTTAAACTAAAACTTGAGGGCCTAAGGGACCAAAGAAGTTTGAATGGATAAGAAATCTACATGGGTTCCTACATGGCAAGAAATGGAAAACATTTATGGTTACAAAATCATAATGTTTACCGGATTTTGTGTCAAGCCCACCTCAAAGAGGTGGCTCTGACACAAAACCGGGAGATTATGACACTTCAATCTCGCAGCCATTGATTCACTATAACTTGTCCTGTATGTCTTTAAACTTAAACTACACCTAAACGCTTGTGACCATACAAAATTCAATTTCAATTTTCCATGGTATGGCTGTCGGATAAGTTTCAAGGGCTCTCCCAATTTCATGGCCACAGCCATTGGCCATAGTGGAAAGTGGCCCTTATTTCCACATACTTCTATTCAATTCCGTTCACACTGACATATATCCATAACAATTTATAGTCATGAACCTTTACATAGAATTCTGGTTAACCTAGTCCCAATGCTTAACATGGAACCTTACATGTTACATCAAGACTCTTAGAACAGAAATTAGGCTCAAAATTCCATATCCTACCTTGAGTGCTCTTTGGTTCTCCAGCTGCTGTAAGAATGCCCCACTTCCTGCTTTCGCTTTAACAGGCTCAGACAGAACAGCCCCTCCGGCATCAGCTGCACTTCCTGTCTTCATTGGCACATCTGCACCACTCCACAGTGAGAAAAATTGAGCAAAATCAAGTGGAGAAGTGAGTTCTAAAGGCCACCAGACTATTTACACTTGTAATAAGGCAGACTGATCTATAGATTGATGCTGCTACTGCAGATTAATATCTCAAAAAATGCACTACTGTACAGCACTCACTCTCTCTCTAATTTTCAACTCTTATAGAGCTCTACTTGCCACCCAATTCTTAGTGAATTTTCAAGTAAAGAGTGATTTTTATCATAAGGTATTCAAGAGCTTTTATCAGGCACTGTGGGCCTCACCATGAACATTTACCAAATTCCAAGGACATGAAAAGTACTCAATAGATCTGTTTCAGAGATAATTCAAGCTCCCAGTTCCGTTGACAGATGAAGAGAGTAGTAGGTGTGTGAAATGAGCTTTCACCTGGTCCAGGTCCTTCCAAGCTTTCAGGATCAGGTTGAACGCCTTCAAGCCTGTGCATATCAGGACCACATGGAATTGTTAAACAAACCTGGACCCAATCAGCAGTGCAATCAGAAGCTCTACCTTTGTTTAGTACATTGCTGCAATGAATGTGGCCTATGCTGCAAAGCTCTCAGACTCACTTGGCATGGTCTTGGATCTTGGTAAGGTTGTCAGAAGAGTAGGATTTGTGCAGCCAGGATCCCAACAGCACAGCAATCAAGAAGCAGCCCACCCCTGGGAACAGAATCTCGGCACGGTTGATCCGGTCATCCAGAAAGTAATTCATTGTTGTACCTGCAAACCCAAATTTGCTCCTCCTCATTCACCGAATTTCAGACAACCTGGAACACCCACTTGGGGAAGTTACTGCAATCTAGCTCAAAACAAACATGGACTTGAATGAGGGGTACATTAAATTGCACAGGAATCATTAAGTTGCATGAGCCATGCCTGCCACCACAGTAATGCTGGAGGAAACCACTTCGGTGATGGAGAGTCCGACAAAGGGCCACGCATATTGGGTGGCCAGGTTGCCTATGGACAACACCAAGCCTCCCACCAACGCAAACGCCACCGATGGCCCATTGTTCTGCATTTTGCACCATGATTTATCTCATCAAGGACTTTGCAAGGTTATATTACTACTGCTGCTGCTTTGAGGTTTTTGAAGAGGATTACAGGTGGCTAAACCCAAGGCCTTATGTGGAATTCGAAAGAAGGAAAAGTAAGCCGCACTTGAACAAACCAAACGCTTACTTTCAAAATTATAGATTTGCAGTTATTGCAATTCTTTCCCACATGGAAAAAAATGTAGATTTCCTCTGACATAACTTTTTACACAGGAAACATTAACAAGTGCTATTGCTGTTTGCTTCACAGGAATATGTATAGCTGTATCCTCCTTGTGCGGGTATTCGGAAGGAGGCAAACCAAGCCGCACTCGAACAAACCAAACGCATACTTTCAAGATGTTAGATTTGCAGATGGTTCAAATTCAAACCCACAGGAAACGAAACATACATTTCCTGTGACATGACATTGCAGAGAAGAATAAACAAGTGCTATAGCTGCTAGCTTCACAGGAATCTGTACAGATATATAAGTTATCCTCCATGGAAGGGGGCGGAGTGATGGTCATTACCTGGTGGAGCTGGGCTACGAAGTTGGGGGAACTGGGAGTGCTGCTGCCGATCTGCCCCAGCGTGAAGGCGATGAAGATGGCTGCGAGGTAGTTGGTGATGGAGTAATCCAAGTAAGTGTGCACCAGATGCCGCCCCCTCCGCTCTACCAAGTTCATAATGGCCGGCCATGTCCCCAGAAAACAAAGCGCCGCAAGCATCAACGCAATGGCCCCGCCTTTATCCTGTACAATCAACATCTTGCTTTTCTTGGATTCTCCTCTTTCTCTCTAATAGGAGCTAATCAACAATTCGACTTCTGCTCCGAAATCGATTCACAAGGGGCTCCCATCCAACATTTTTGGGCCAACATGATCATCACCTACCAAAGACCTCAACTAAAAAGTTGGACTGATCTCGTCCATCGCCACCTGCAATTTCACCCAAAAGCCTGTCTTTATGCTCCCGAAGGTGGCAATTGTGGACGAAAAAGCACCAAAGAACTGCAAACTTGGAGTAATTCCCTCCTTCTTGGAGCCATTCCTTCCTTCTCCGAAAGCCTTGAGTGAGTATGAAGAGTTTCTGAGGGGGTTAAGTTAGACGCGAGAGAGAGGTAAGAGATCTGAGTCAGTCATCCGTAACTTGAGTAATGATTAAATTATTCATATTTTCTAAACTTTCCCTCCGTGCTGTACACGAGTGGACCGCACATTTCCCACATGTCACCTCCATGGCGTACCCAACCTAACGAACGAAGCCAATGCCGAAGAGGAATCGTTTCACACGCGACTTATACTACACACACATTGCAACACACAGGTAACGTGCTTATTCCGATACATCGGAGAGAGAGAGGGAATTATCGCATACGAGCGTACCCCTCATCCATCCAACATAAGAACTTGACCCCTATAGGTTTGCTGCCGATTCATCTCAAATGACCTCGAGTACACTAATTCGGGGTCTTTAATGCTAATTCCAGTGTCAAATCAACTACAGAAAGTAACCCCGGGTTGCATAATATTTCAGGCTTTTTATGTTGGATGAATGAGAGGTACGCTCGTATGCGATAATTCCCTCTCTCCCGACACATCTACCTATCTGTGTGCAGAGTTACTGAATTCAATTCAGTTTGTGACTACCTATTCAATCTCTTTTGATTGCTGTGGCGTCTGACGAAATCAAAGACCGGCACCTAGTGGTGCAAAGTTGCCTCAGAAATTCCATCGCCTCAACTTAGGAGGCGTCTTCGGAATCCTGATCGACGAAATTGTAATATCCGCACCTCTCAAAAGGCTAAAATCCACTCTAACCATTCAAGGAAACGCTCACAGGAGGATTTCGCGAAAGTTCACTAATATACGAAGTCTCACAGTAGTCACACACAAAATTTTATCCATAAGTTAGGCGTACCAAAACTAAAGAAAAGCTCGCAGGAAATATCCCCAACAATGACAGCATTCCTGGCCAATTCGGTGAAGTCGTTTCTTAATATTCTCGAGATTAGACCCCCCGAACCACGCAAAATGCAGACCGGCAGAATTGTAACCAGAAAAAAGAGAAACGAAAAGTAATTCAACCCCAATACCGATAATTCTCCTACCCTCCACAATGTGATTCCTTTGATCTGTTCACGCTTACCAAAAATTCAACTGCTTCAACGTAATGCCTCCGAACCTCCACATTGCAAGCCAAAGTCTGGCCTTTACCAGTCTACAAATTCATTCCGTGGGACAAGAATTCTAGCAAGTAGCAGCAAGCTCCGGATTAAGTAGTTGCAAACTCTAAGTTCGATCAAGATTCTTCCTCCTTCAAGATTTGCTTGGCTTCGGTGGATTTGTTGGTGGTTCGGAAGCGGACAGGAGACTCTCCGGGCACGTCAGTGCGTCTCCACGCTTTAACTGCAGTACAGCTCTAGCCTCTCATCAGTATGGTACTCCTGCAGTTTAACTTACCCTACTTTTAAGCCCAATTTTTTTCTTTTTCTTTTCGCACAAAATAGAATCTAATAATAAATGAAATGAAATTGATATTAAAGCCCCCAAAGCCGAAAAGGTTAATGGGACTGGAATTACATCAAGATGGTTTCAAACCGGTTAGTTCTCTAGAGTTGCGGAGTGCGGTAGCCTCTGTGAGATAGAGGCTAATGGGGTTGTATAGGGGACATGCCAACATGAAATGTGACTCATTTTCAATTGCATTATAGGAGCAAAAGTGGCGTAGTCTAGTATTTCTAGAGATAGGGATAATTGTTCATTGTCCAGTTTCAATGGCAAGTCTATGGTTCAAGGTGCGGTAGGCAACGATGATCTTGCGTTGTGGTGGAGTCAATGGTTGCTTCAAGTACAATTCACATTCTTGAGGTGGAGATAATCTAGTTTCTTCCCAAAGAATTGAAGAGTAACAGATAAAATCAACTAGGGAGAGTTGAAGGCTCCATTAGTTTCAAGATTAAGAATAAATCCTTAAAATCCTACTATGGTACCCAGGTATGGTGCTTTAGATTTTATGGGAGCAGTACTTTTGGTTTTCTAAACATTACTAAGTAGCTATACGATGATGGACTCTTTCCAAAGAAAGACGTTGAGATTAAAAAAAACCCAAACAATTTACAGTTGTTGTCAAAATGTTCATAGTACATAGCATGAGTGCTCCCCATAAATGAAGAATCCTGGAATTGAAAAAGAATTGTGTTCAAGTGAAACCTGATCCCCCATAATGCAGCCAAGGAGTTGTGTAATGTTATGTCATTAACCTCTTTAGATTGTATAGAACCTTTTTTTTCCTTGAATGAATGCATCCATATGAATGGACAAGAGTCTAATGAGTGGATGAAGTTGCCTTACACAACTGATTTTAGAACATTGTTAGTTTAAGTTTCATTTTATTAATCTAGATGTGGAAGTCTACTTCACGGAGGGTCACTTAGAAGCCGAGAGAATCCATTTAAAATTTGTGGGAATAACCTCTAATCGAATCCGAGTTACTCCTTTTAAAATTTCTAGATTGAATCTCCCCACAATTACCGTAGAGTGTTGTTTGGTTCAACATTTCCAAGTGCCGAAAGCTAATTTCCACGTTGGATTGAGCTTTGGCTTGACGAATATGGATAAGACATGTGGCACCCAAAAAATCCATCCTTCCAACAAATAATTATTGTGTGTTGAACCAAACAACACTCTAGTAACCAGTATTGTATAGATAATGGACGTGCAAGCCCAACTCTTTAAGCATTTCATGAACATGTGAGTTAGCTTTAACCAAAGAGAAGGAATTATTGCATATGTGCGTACCTCTCCTTCATCCAACTTAAAATCCTTGAAATAGTACATGCAACGCAACTATTATTGTTTTTTTAAAGCTTATTTGACACCACGATTAGCTTTAGTGGCTCATAATTAGTCTAGTCCAAGTCATTTGAATTTTTTGACCACAAACTCATGGGGGGTCAAGTTTTGATGTTGGATGGATAAGAGATACACTTGAATACAATAATACCCTCTCTCCACTCTGACCTAGATTAACCTAAACATGCGACCACGGGCATTCGTATTCCTCTTCAAAAAGAGAGCCAACCACTAGAAAAAAAGTTGCCCATTGCAACTCTAAACAAGAAAATGCACAAATAATTTTAAATTTTGGTTGTCAACCAGAAGATTTTGATTGCCAATTGTCCAGAAACCACAACCAAAAACTTCTAGTCAACAACCAAAATAATTTATTTACGTATTTTCTTGCCACGAGCCTCGCAACGGATGATTGTAATGGACGAGATTTTTCTTCTACTACGCTCTTCTCACAAAACTTAAATCTAGTGCAGTTGAGTGCAAATGAAATTGAAGACAAGAGTAGGCTTTCTCAGGTGGGTGTTTCATGATGTTTCATGACAAGAGTAGGCTTTCTCAGGTGGGTGTTTCGTGTGGTGCATACTATGCGGCTGAAAAGTGTAGTATTGTGGTCATTTTTTTCACAGCGTGAACCTTAAGTTACTGCTATTGCGATTGAAGTTAACATACGTTATACTTTGTCCCTTGCTCGGAGATTTGGGCGAACCCACCCATGCACTCGTTCCTTGTTGGATGCCTAAACCCGGCCAGGGCGAACCAACCCGTACATTGGTACCTTACCGGATGTCTAGTGATGTCACATTCGAATGAATCGGCCCTCAACCCCATAGGGGGCCTTTTTCTATTGAAGCCACTTCATCCACGATATCTAGGATGGATGATTTTAAGTGAGTGCCACGAATCTCCAGCCGTTCGCCCTCCCCGGTAAGGTACCAATATACGGGTTGGTTCGCCCCAGCCCCTAAACCCTTGCCTCCAAGGCACCAGTGTACGGGTTGTTTCGCCCCAGCCGTCCCTTGCTTGGGTGATATCGCTGCCTGTAAAGGCATCAAGAATCTAGTCTGTGACCACATGAGGGTGTTTACAGTCACGTGACTTGAGTTCCTTGACCAGGAAAGTCTTTGAACCGATTGGGATTGGTTGTCAGAACCATAGCTCCTAGCCTCCTCGTATATCCAGAGTCCGTGCTAGACTTTTGGGCATCACCGGTTGAGATCCGAGTAGAGTAGTGTTTCCAAGTCCAACCGGTAACATCTATGATCGGGGAGAACCGGCAGTTAGTTACAAATGAACCGGTTGAGTTTGAGAAATAACCGGTTGAAGTTGGAGGATGCAGGAAAATTACCGATCATTTTAGAGGAATTTATAGAATATACCCCAATTTAATAAAGGAAAGCCGAAGGATGTCAACATGTAACCGGTTGGACTTGCAAACACTAGGATCTCAACCGATTATGTCCAAAAATCTCCCCAATCATACCGTAACATGTTGACATCTTTTTTATTAAAATGGGGGTATATTCTATGGATTCCTCCAAAATGATGGGTGATTTTCCTAAAGTCTTGAACTTCAACTACACAAAATAGGATATTTAGTGTTGTTACCATCCTATCTTGCTCAACACTAATTTTTAGTTCCTTGACAATTAGTGTTAGACATAAATGTGCTGCTACTTTCCCTACTGCCACCTCCCTTATTATATCCTTTTTTTTCATATCCTTACTAACACTAAATTCAAACATGTAACTTCCACATATTACCATAGTTGATATTTAGTGTTTGAGTTTACATTTAATGTTACTTACTTTCATAGGGTTGTTGATGTTTAGTGTATGCATTCGTATTTAGTGTAGTTATTTCACAAACTTCAACCAATTATGTCACGAACGCAATCGGTTCATTTGTAAGTAGCAGCCGATTCTCCCCATTCATTGAGGGCCGGTTTACACTATGGACCATGAAGTCGGACCATGGAAGATGGCGTTTGTCAATGGTCCGACTTCATGGTCCGACTTCCATGGTCCGAGTTCATAAAAAATTAGTTTTAAGAGCCATGGGCCCCTCACTAGGTGTAAACCGAATGTGGACCAAGAAGAATGACCATGCACCAAAAAGTGAAGGTGCTGATTTTTTTAATACATGCTCAAAAAGGGCAATTTTGAAAAAATTTCAAGTTTGACCATTCTCTTGTCTTTTCTTGGGCTTCACTTGGCTTCACTTCTTGTTAAATGTGTCGAAGATGTGGCTTGCAAATCTTCTCACAACAATTTTTACAAAAAAAAATGAGCGATTTAATTTGTACATGTTCAATGTAATTTACATGTGACATGTACCTTGTGTTGTCACTACACTAAATAGGATATTTAGTGTTTGATTATATTTAATGTTGTTACCACCCTACCTTGCTCAACACTAAAGTTCAATTCTTTGATAATTAGTGTTAGAAGATTTCCCATTGCGGTTCTTTTGACCACCCTGATCTACAGTCACTAAACAACTACAGATTTTTCTTTTTCGTTTTGCAACTATAATTTTAAATTTTTTGGGGTCGTGTAATATACCGTTGGAAAGGTATTTTCAAGACCTTTCCAACGGTATATTACAAGCCCCAATTCCAAACATTGCAGTTAGTAGAGAAAAAAAACAAATCTGCACTCAAATTCTTGAGTACTAGATGTCCCACGTTGTTTGGTGAAACACGTGGGAGCCGGTTTAAAGGGGAAAACACCGAAGTGAAGGTATGTCTTGTAGGGTGGATTCATTAAATAATTATTAAAATGGCATTTCTATGCCATGGGCCCTTGCCTTTTCCTACCAAACCACCTCTCTTGCCTCTCTCACCGCAAAACCCGTTGGACCATGTCAATGCATTTATTAGGCCTTAAAACTTATATTTTGGGGACCTCGACCTCCATGGTCCCTCTGACATTTTTTCCTTAGTGTAAACCGAAGTTGTCCCGGGACAACTTCAACAGCCAATCAGCTGCCTTGCAGAGCCTTGGTCCATCTTCATGGTCCATAGTGTAAACCGGCCCTGAGTATATTGCTTCAATAGGAGGCTTGAGGTTCGTGGCATCTATGTAAACTCACTCATCTATCATGGAGGTAGGGGAGTAGTGAAAACAAGTCTCCTACAAGGTTGAGGCCTATTTCATTCTTATTAAAGTTTACAAGACTAATTCGGGACTTTTGATGCTTTTTTGAAGTTGATCCATGTAAAAACAATCATTCACATGTTTGGAATAGATCAATATGTTTTCACCTTCGCAATGGATGACTTTGTGTAGACATCACAAATCTTTAGTTTCAATAGCATTCATGCATAAAAGTAAATTCTTTGCATGAAGTATGAGGTTTGCTTGTACTTATCTAGAATGTTACTTTTGTGAATACACTAGTAGAAACTATGCCCAAAAAACCGGAAATCGGCAGTGGTTCTTTTGACCAGCTTGATCTGCACTCACAGATTTTTCTTTTTTGTTTTGCAATAAAAATTTAAGAAATTTGGAAGCGTGTAATATAACATTGGAAAGATATTTTCAAGGCCTTTCCAACGGTATATTGCATGCCCCCACATTCCTAAAATTCCAATCGCTAAACCAAAAAACAAATGTAGTTGTTTAGCGACTACATAAAAGGTTGGTCAAAAGAACCGCAGTTGATTTCGGCTACGGTTCTTTTACTACTACACTAAATAGGATATTTAGTGTTTGATACTCTAAATACAAATGCATACACTAAATATCAATAACCCTATGAAAGTAAGTAGCATTAAATGTAAACTCAAACACTAAACATCAACTATGGTAATATGTGGAAGTTTCATGTTTGAATTTAGTGTTAGCAAGGATATGAAAAAAAGGATATAATAAGGGAGGTGGTAGTAGGGAAGGTAGCGGCACATTTATGTCTAACACTAATTATCAAAGAATTGAAAATTAATATTGAGCAGGGTAGGGTGGTAACAACACTAAATATAATCAAACACTAAAAATCCTAATTAGTGTAGTGATATTTGTAACATTAAATAAAATTTACAACCTATTTTTACATTCCAGTTGTCATAATCATGACAAAATGCAAGAACATGGAATCATTGCATCCGAGTCCTTGAAAATACTAAGAATGTGTTTGCAGCTTGTATTTTCTTTTCTAGAGCTAATTTGACATCAATATTGACTTCAAATTTGACCCCGAATCGGTTTGGGAAGTCCACTTGCAATGAATTACCACAAACCTATAGAAAATATGTTATCAAAGCTGGTTAATCTTAAGGAGATCCTAATTGCCATGCAAGGTTTAACAAAACAAAAGTCTTGTCTTTACATGGCAATTAGGATCTCCCTAAGATTTCCATGCTAAGTTAAAGAAAGGAACCTCTAACCACAAGGACCTCCACCGTCCCTCTGCAATGCAAAACAATCAATAAAACTAAGGGCCACTTCACACATGAGCCAAAGGCCGTGACCATGTAATTGTGAGGGTCCTTGAATCTCATCCAAAGGTCATACCACTAACATGGTTTTCTGGAATTGGCATTAGGCTTACCTCTTGGAGGTGGGTCTAACACAAATTCCAACAAATCATGAAACATTGTTTGTAGTCTATCATGTAAGAATCTACGAGAACTTTTCATCCATGATAATTTCTTTGGGCCCTTAGGCCTTCACCTTCTAGTGTGCAGTGAACTTGGACGGTCTCGGCCTTTTTGATCAATGAGAGATCTTAGAATGCAATGGTCACGGGCCTTCAATCTCAAGTGTGAAGTGGCCCTAAGAAGCTTACAAAAGATGTCTTGGACATGTTCAGATTTGAAAACTATATTGATTATCCCAATTAGCGCGTGCTACTATTCAGAGTTACATAGTGCTATAATGTCTTACTCAAGAGTTCAATTTTCACTAATAGAAGTTCAATACATTGTTTGGACATTATAGAACATAAATGGCTTTACTTGGTAAAATATTAAATTTAGAATAAACATCATAGCACAACATATCTTCACATAGTAACACACACTAATTAGGATAATCAATGAATTTAACATTTTCTGATTATCACCCTAAACCCAAAATTTATTGTTTTTGAGTAGGTGTTTCATACTCTGCATTTGCGGACGACTCTACTATATGATGTTTTCGAATACCTGTTGATTGAATTCTCAATAATAAATCCTAGGTCAAACTATGTGCTGCTGGGACACATTGTCCATCAGTTATATAATATAATGACATTGCGCAAAAATTGTCACCATAACATTACTCTATTCACAAGTTATGTTCATGGGTCCAACTGTAGATTCGAGAATAAAGACTCTAGATGGCAAAATCTCACTGCTTCATAGTGATGTTGAAGTGAGTGCATATGAACACAACTCATCAGATGAGTAATGTTATTCTCATAGATGAAACATGTTTTTGTCCATTTTGAAACGAACATAAATGTTCGTTGCAAATGGTGTTTCGAAACAAAAGTCTAGGTTTAGGGTTTCGGGTTTTGTTGTGGTTGTGCATGGGCGGAATTGGATGACCGTCAGCTTGGTACAAACCAAAATATGCAACATGTTATCCTACTCTCAAATGAAAATAATGGGTTTCTTTCAAATGAACTTGAGGATGTTGAAGAGCATGGAAACTGATGACGTCATTTAAGAATTAAATCCCAATGAAATTCACATTACCAAGCTTCCTTCTTTGCCTTCTCGGTTGGAAATTGAAGATCAACATTCCTTGTTGTATGAAGAAAAAGCTCAACCATCTCAACGTGTGCCACGGAAAGGGATCTCCAAGAGTTTGAGTGAGGTTTTGACCGTGCCAGCTTCAATAGATGAATCTCAATTTCAAGAAACCTAAATTTCAAACCAAAGCCTTTTGAAAACAAACAATTTGAAAAGCATAATCTAAGGTGATGATGATTTCAAAAGTGGTAGTCCTGATGACCATTTGAGTAATTTAGATGAGTTAATTGCTTCTGGTTCACAAGAATTTGACAATTTTGAAGACCCTCATGCTTATTCTCGCAAAAAACCACGGTTTAGCCTTGTTAGGGCTTTGTACAAGTGATTGTAATCCTAGAGCTTATAATATAATCCGGCTTTTTTTTCTTCACGAAATTTGTGTATTTCGAAACGTACATTGCAACTATGGTTATGACAGATGTGAACATCAGCCTAATTAGGTCCTAAACTATGAAGAATCTCAAGGAATGATACAGCATTCCATATGCCAGGTGGACGCAATGTCCAGTCCACCAGGGCAGGAGAGGATCCGGCTCTCCCACAACTTGCCAAGTGTCAACATCTGATTCGTGCCTCCCACACAGAATATCCATATCATCACTGTGTTCCATGGACACACGTCTTGCACCCGTGATTCGGGGGTGCTTTACGGCTTCCATGGGAATCCCTTGCTTATAAATGCACAGTATCTTAAGTGGTCGATTGGAAAGGCAATCCTCACAATGACTTGTGTTTGTGACTCACAATTAGGAACTTGAAGGCCTAGCACACGGTGAGCCGCAGGCGGCCCAAATGGCCCATTCAGCACAGACAGAAGCCGCTAGACTAAGGGCCACTTCACAAACAAGGCTGAAGGCCCCTGACCGTGGCAATGTAAGAGCTCTCATTGGTCGAAAAGGCGGAGACCATCCAAGTTCACTTCACACTAGGAGGTGAAGGCCTAAAGGTCCAAGGAAAAGTTCGTGGATGAAAAGTTTACATGGAGTCCTACATGGCAGGTTGTGGATAAGGGTGCATGGTCTACCGGAATTTGCGTCAGACCCACCTCTTGGAGGTGGGCCTGACGAAAATTCCGGGAGACCATGACTTTTTTAATATTTTTTCCAGCAAGATAGATTTCAGGGCAAATTTTAGAATAGATTCCAAGATAGATTCAAAGATAGATTCCAGAACAAACAATCACCACCAAGTAATTCACTTAAATTGATAAAGTTTGAGACATATTATATTAAACCAAATCCTCCCTTCTTTTTGCGCCAACAAAATATGCAATAATCCCGCAACATGGTCCATTCTCACTCACACTCTGCTTGAGGGCCCGTGACTACATAAAACGGCTATCCCAACACCCATGGTACGGCCTTTGGATGAGAGTCAAGGGTCCTCACCATTACAAGGTCACGGCTCTTGGCTCATGTGTGAAGTGGCCCTAATAACTCCTCTGCTTCAAATTCCACCTGCCTTCATGTCGGCCCATGTTGACCTACTAACTTAGGCCCTTGCCACACCACTGGCAACTTCCATGAACCGGTGGCCCTGATTGGCCGAGCAGCCTTGCCGCTTACCACACGAGCGGCATTATGAGGGGAGGCGTGATGACGTGTCCAAGAATTTAGGCCATCGGAACTACCAGGGGATTCCCACCGGAAACCCATGGAATCCGGTGGTAGCCACCCCATGGCCCACCGAGACCGTCCTCTCCCGCTCTCTCCCGCCCTCTCTCGCGGAATCTCCGTGCCTAGTCGTTGTCAATGATGAGAAACTTCCTGCCACTTGTGTGGTGGCTCTAGCGAGATTGGGGTGAAGTGGCTATAGCGAGCCTACAAGTTTTCCTAGCCTGCACGGCGAAATTGCATGCCGGCCGTGTGGTAAGGGCCTTAGCCACGCATAACTATCGTCCACGTGGCACAAGCAGTGATCGGGGAGAACCGACAGTTAGTTACAAATGAACCGGGTTGAGTTTGAGAAACAACCGGTTGAAGTTCAAGACTGCAGGAAAATTACCGATCATTTTAGAGGAATTTATAGAATATACCCCAATTTAATAAAGGAAACCGGAGGATGTCAACATGTAACTGGTTGGACTTGCAAACACTAGGATCTCAACCGATTATGCCCAAAAATCTCCCCAATCACTGGGCACAAGCCTTCTGTAGCTCCACCAATGACACTTATTAATGGACGGGGAGAATCGACCGCTACCTAGTTATAGATGAACCGGTTGAAACACATATTTAAGTAAATTTAGACAATTAAGGAGTCTAAATTTAATTTTTAATTAAATAAACATGATTAATAGTTCATTAATGTATAAATTAAATGAAAGCGGCTCGCAACATATCGTGCCACGGAGGTGGATCGGGTAGCCTCCCGATGGCAATGTGTGGGAAGCATGCACAAAAATGGTGGAAAAAACAAGGCACTGATGTATACAAGAACATCGGGAGATCTCCCCATCCAGAAAAATTCAATTACAAGACAGTGAACAATACATAAAACGATGGACATGTTATTGTAGATAGTAATCAATGAATTCTTGAACCAAAGCCGTGCATTGTCATTGACATTGCACGGAAAATACAACATAACATGAGAATCCAACATCCATACTTGAAAAATGCTTGTAGCACCAGAATTGAACAACGGGAAGGCTAAGCGTTTAAATCTCTAAGTATTGAAGCAGTACAACTTCAGGGACTATGTCTGGGTAGACCATAGGACCGGGAGGGCTCCCGGTGCGAATGAAGGGATGAGCGACGGAGCATCAGTGGTCGATTCGTTGTGGGCAGAACCTAGAGGCGTGGGAACCCGAGGATGTCCAAGACGGGGATGACATAGTTGAGCTTGCAAATGCAACAATCAAAAAATGTGAGGAAACATGAAGAGGTTAGCACATGCAGAAAGCAATACAAAATGAGATTAAAAAAAGAGAAGTGAAGTACCTGGAGAAAGTTGAAGGCGGCGTTTAACTGGAAATCTCCTCCATTGTGGAATTGATGAATTGGCTGCCTTGATTTGCAATAGGCGGTAAGCAGCATAGGAGTTACAGGTTGAAATCTTGGTGGGTTTCAATTCGACTCGCTTCTTGGGAGATTTCTTTGGTTTCAAAAATGTGGTCCCCAAAAGTGCCGCGCTCGAGGACACTCCAGACGAAAAAAGCGAAAGGTAAAGTATGTTAGAAAAATGAGAGAAGGTGAACGAACATCATCGATCGGGAGGTCTCCCGGTGTGAATTTAGGATATGAAAAGAAAAATCAAACAGGGGAGAAAGAATTGAAGTGAGAATGAATTGAAAGCATTGGAATGGGAGGCGTGTATGAAGCACATACTGAAAGTGTCGCGAGAGTGGACGGAGTTTGGCGCGCAATTGGCGGTCACGAATGGGCTAAACCATTTATGGTAACGTGGGAGTGGGGGTTGTCCGTCTGTGATATGATTATGCAAATAGAGAGGAACATTTGGTGCGTGTATGAGTCCCTCGATGTAAGGGTACAATGCGGTTGTGATATTATCGATGACTCTGGGACCGGGCCAAGTGTGAGGGAAATAGCAATAGTCGGAGGGTATGTTCCTAATATGACAGCTGGGTTGGTCGTCGACAAACAATATATTGCCCTCCCTACAACCGAAATACTTTGCATGGTGACTAAGGAGGACTTCTTTTTCTTTAAGGAGGAAAGGGACGTCCTTACTAATGAAACCGTTTGTATTCGTGCACATGGATTTACCCCAGACAAACTTGAGCGCAGATATGATGTTTTCGCGAAAGAGGCGGCGAAGGACAGCGTGGAGGACAGAATCTTCCATGCACGACCAGACAGCGACATGGAAATCGTGTAGGAGTAGGGACATGAACTCTCTCAACTCGGGACGGACTTGGAGATCCCATAGCTTGTCCATGAAAAGGTTGCCATTGCCCCCGAAACGCGCGAAACACTTGGCTCGAACCCTCTCCGGGGAGCGCATACAGAGAAGACCATCGACGGAGAGAACAATCAACTTGAAGGGCTTGGGTTTGGGTTGGAATCGAGGGCGCATAGGAGTAACAGAAACCTCAAAACCTTGCACATGAGAGGCACCGGGAGGTCTCCCGAAGAGAATATGAAGAAAGAAACGGCGGGGGAAATGTCGACAATGCATGATGAAAAAAATCATTCAACGAGTAACACATTTACAAACACATTCATGACGCAGGAAATGAACAGGTTGGTAAGAAACGAGGAAGTTATTACAAAGACATGAGAGTACTTAAAAACATGAATAACGGTGTTTGGTTGGTGGTTGCATGTCCAAAATGTTAGATGGAAGAAAGACACCCAAAAAAATGAAACCCAAAACAAAGAAATGAGGAAATCCAAAAGAGAAACCAAGCGTCAACCCAAGCCCACCTCCGTGACAGATTCAGGGGAGCCAGAGGACATAGAAATCTGCCGAAGATGCGCAGAACCGCACTCCGAGAGCAACTGGCCAGTATGGATACTTCCAGAGAACCCAGAGTAACCAGGAACATGGCCAGCCGACTGGACAGCGGGTGACGCTAGAGAACCCAGAATATTGGCAATTTTCTGGGACACCTGAAGGGGCAACATGGAATCACCTCTTTCCTTTCTTTTGAGTGGCCTTCTTTCCTCTGACACCTGAAAAAATGGGGAACACCGTGAGACGCTGGGCAAAGCATCGGGAGGTCTCCCGATGTCAATACTTGGGTTGAAACTGAGGCGCTCTGTCCACATCATCTGGCTTAAACCTCCTGGAGTAGCCAGCCATAAGCTTAACGTAGCGAGAGTCAGACTTACGGAGCTGGGCCTTTCCATCCGGGAGGGGGTTCTTTTCAACAAACTTCCGCACATCCATGTTTGAGGCCAAGAGATTTTTCAACCAGTCAAACAAAGTCCGGAAAAGGTAATTATCCTCATGTAGGAATTCAGGCCTAAACGTGGGAGGATGGATGGCCTGACTCTAGTGGTTAGGACAATTTTTATCCAGGGAGTCATCAATAAGCAGAACATTACGTAAGGTAGCATTAGGAAGTTTTTTGAAAACCCTAAATGTGAGATCCTTCATGAAAATGGGTTGGTCGGGATTATCCCTATGCCTGGAGACAGTGCAATGATCTTGATAAAAGAATCTATAGTCATCAAGGGGAATATCAAGGCGACCAAGCTTGAATCGCCTGCAATCCAGCATAAGAGCATCAACCATCTGCAAGGCTTTGTGCTTCTGGGTTGAAGTCCAGAACAAGACGTCAGCCTTCTCGTACAACCAATCTAGGAGTTCACGGGCACCACTCCGCAAAAGGGTCTTGTCATCTTTGTTACGCGGTTTAGAACAAAGGAGCCCGTTGAGATCAAAGACTAGGAAATATCTTACCGATGGCAGACTAATGGACTGCGGAGGCAAGACAGTCGTTGCTGCAAGACAATGGAACATAATTTCAGAACAAGGTTACATAAACCTCATACAATTAAAGTATATCTATGGAGATCCATCATCGGGAGACCTCCCGGTCCTCAAAGAGAATATTGCAAAAGAGTATTAAAGTGAGAAAGAACTCACCTCGGGGGGACATTTGAGTGGCCGGAGTCTCCTGGAGGATAGCAGTATCCGCAGCGACAGACTCCACGGTATGCTATCCTCTGTCAGCAGTGGCGGTGCGCCTAGATATCAGTTTGGGTGAATGCGAACCCAAACTGCCAATGGGCATGGGACCACCAACCACTTGGGATTTCAACTTCTGGCGAATAGGGGGAGGGAAGGGAGGGGGAGTAAAACTCGTGTCATCACCATCTACTGGGGTAGAAATATCATGGAGGAATTCATTCTGCATGGCTTCATCCGCAACAATATCCATGTCAAGATCGTCGTCATCAACGAGGATAGGCGATGGAGGTCGCGCGGGTGGAGGAGACATTCGTGGGGTAGAGGCATCGGGGGGTCTCCCGATGCCCGAGGAGGTGAGGCTGGAGGAGAAACGTAGCGTGGGCCACTGGCAGAGTGAGTTGGCGAAGCTACAATGGCGGGCGTGACGTCTTCGGCCATCGGGAGGTCGCCCGATGGATCACCTCGGTGAGAGGGGCCTCCTCTATCGCCTGGCTGCTCCCAGTCACCAAGATTAACAACCTCCATGTCAGTGTCAGAGTCTTCAGCAGGGGTGGGTTCGTCCAGTTCCACGACCTTCTTCTTCTTCTTGTCCTTCCTGGAGGCACGAGCAAGTTGTTTCTGCGCCAGCCTAAGCAGATATTGAATGATCCGTTCTCCCATCTCTGTGGCATGAATGTGATTCACATTGTCCTGGATGATGTCCGCAGTGGGGACAAGTTTATGGAGACCCAAAATCGTCAAATTTCCCCCGCATTGTATGTTCAAGAGAATCATGTCGGGTTTAAGAACACCCCCCATAATTGCGTCGAGGGAGGCGACGGTGAGCTCTGCGCCTTGGGACGACCAGTTTCCCAATTCAGGTTGGTCGAGGGAATTGGCATCCACAAAGGTGGATAGCTTGGGTGAACCGAAAATCCTCCGCAAATGTTTGGCGCTATCACCATCCTGGACAACCTTCGGGAATACAACCAAGATGTACAGGAGCACCTGGGTTTCATGGGCGGGAGTAACAAAATTTTCATGTTCCGTGTGTGGGGAATACACGACTATGTGATAATCCCAGACGGACGAACCACGCATCCACATGGCAAATTCTGAAGCGGTCGGGAAGGAGCAAAAGAAATAGTGCACCCCCAAAGTTGAAGAGTTTTCCTCGAAGACCTCTAGGAAATCTCGACGTATAGGATGTATGGATGGGACACCTCGTTTTCTGTCCCAGAAATTGGAGGCACTGACAATGTAAGGCTCATCAGAGATATTCCAAGCGCGCACAACATGAAGAATATCTTGAGCGCCCTTCGCCTTGATGACAAGGTGTTTTGACCTGATGGCATCATCTGCACGCGGCGTGAAAGTCACCCCCTGCAGGTAAGCATTGTAAGCATCCCAGAAATCAGGAAGAGCAGGTTCCTGGGAGATTTTCATCAAGTCCTTCCTCTCCTTCAACCAAGCTTTCCCAGCTTCTGTTCCCTTCACAAGCTTACGCATCATGGCCATGAATGCGGCATCGAATTTGTGCTCCTTGGCCACGGCTTGCCATTCCGAATAGGTCCATGCCTTGTATCCTTTCCCCTTGTGTGGTCTCTCCCAGCCGAATTTTGTCATCACCTCTTGCCTAATGACCATCTCGTCCTTCTTCTCGTCGCACATATCAGTGAGGGAGACAAGACCTGCAACACCAGGCCGCAAAGATTTGCAACACACTTTCCCTTGGAGAATGAGGTTGCCAATCTCATGGAGCATATCGTCAGGGAGGCCCTGAATTCTGCTAACATCGGATTTGGTGAGGGGACGTCGTTTTGATGTCCCAGAAAGAGTGACCCCGTGACCGTCGGGAATGATCCCATCAACCCAGTTGTCAAACATCAATCTCCAAGTGGTAAACGTAATTTCGCTGCATATGACAAGGGGGAGACACTCTTTGATACTTCCCGTGTTGTGGAATGTTGTTGTCACTGCAAGCTTGAATTTTTGGACATGGTGTAGAGCGACATCAGAATATGTGACAATAGAAACAGTAAGCTAAAGGCATCGGGAGGCCTCCCGATAAATGGATAAGTATATCAAAACTCGAACAATGATACTGAGGAGAATAGTACTTACATTCCATTCAGGAGAGTGTATGCCACCCAACTTAGCAGGTTGTGGTTGGTTGTGGTCCATCCAGACTGCACGCCCTTGAGTCACGTCCTCGAAGAATGTAGGCTTGGCGTCTTTGTCGTGAATTTTGAGGTTCAACACTTTGGACATGTACATAACTTTCTCCTTGTCCAGGGACCACACCACGACAATCTCGTGATTCTCCCAATAGGTCTTGATGTCCTGTTTGGCGGCGAGGTCTGGTATGGCCATTACCTCTTTCATGGCCTGAATTGTGTGTTGACCACCAATAATCCAAAAATCGCAATCCAGCATATCCTCTTTCAAGGTCGGTTTGAAATCGAAAGGCTTGAACTCTTGCAATGTGTTAACAAATACAATTGGCATGACAAACACTGGTTGCTTAGCCCTAGATCCATGGAGCGCGATGACTTCGTCCATCAACTGTTGGCGTCGCCCCATTGTGACTTGCCTGTGCACCCAAGTAGCCGGTGCGCAGTGCAGCCGGTTCAATGGCACCTTGACCCTCCGACCATCGGCGTCGTCGAGTGGCTCGCAGCCCCAAACGTACAATGGCTCAAGATGGTTGTGGATGGCCTGGTTGATGATTTCCAGCTTCTTGGGGTCGGTCCTGGAGCTCTTCTGCATGCGCAATAGATCTTCGAGGGTAGCTTCCTTTGCGGTCTTAGGTGGCCTGGAGGCTGCCCTCCTCTGTCTCTCCGGAGTCCCACCTGGAGTCGAACCAAGAGTGGAGCCTCTGGAGACCGGGAGGTCTCCCGATCCAGGTGTGGAACCCCTCCTCGCCTTCTTCTGTGTTGGCGGGATGACGATGGCCTTCAAATCCTCCACCATAGACACAAACCTTTCACGCACGTCGCTTGGCAACTTCTCGTCGTCGGGAAGCCACATGAAGCCAAAATCTGTCGATCTCCCACAAATATCTGTGTCTAATTTGGCGACGGGAACCACCAGGCCCACATAGTTTGTGGCCACGGTGGGGGAGGATTCGCAAAGGTTCAAGATGACGGACTCCTCTGAATACTCCTTACAATCAACGACATCAACTAAGGTCGGTGACGTGACCTTCCCACCGACCACATAGACAAACCTGATTTTCATCCTTTGTTGAGAGGTGTCCTCCACAACTTCAGCGCCCCACTTCTCAACCTGGTTCTTGACTAAATAGGAGGCCACAGAAGGTGGCTCGAAATGACCTACATTCTCTCCAATCTTTTCAGACACCAGATGCTTCAACCGCAAGGTGCCCATATCATCTCTGATTCAAACAGGCCATTGTGAGCTTCTAAACAAGTTACAAGAGACCAAATTCAAATATAAATTTATAGAAATCATTCAACATCGGGAGGCCTCCCGATGCTGGGGGATTGCGAATGAGAATTGAATTTCGAGAACTGCCATTGGGAGTCCTCTCGATGCTGGGGGAATGGGGAACGACAATTCAATTTCGAGTACTGCCATCGGGAGGCCTCCCGATGCTGGGGGAATGAGAACGACAATCGAGTTTCCAGTACTGACATCCGGAGGCCTCCCGATGCTAGGGGTTTGGGAATGAAAATTCAATTTCGAGTGCTTGCAAAAATTCATGTATGCAGAAACATTTTGCGTGCAATCCAGTTGACATCGGGAGACCTCCCGGTGTCAACATATAATGGCCAACAAACTAAAATTTCCACTGCAATAACTCACCAGTCTTTATATGTGCGGCTACTCCAAGCTCCGTGTGCTCCACCTCCGTGTGCTCCACGCGACACCTCCGTGTGCTCCAAGCCTCTACCTCGGACTACACGTTCAAAAATTACCACACTGATGAGAGTAATGTGGATGGATGAAAAAATATTGTGGATGGATGATAAATCTTGTGCAAGGATGGATGATCTATGCGTTCATGCCATGGACAAGAGTCTGAACGTCCTCTGCTCACTCCATAATGCAGCAGGGCTTCGCCGTGGAGCAAGTGTTGCAAATGGCTCCGGGAGAGCTCCTCATATATACTGCTCCGGAGCCGACATCCTAAACCCTATTTCTTGCCTACGTCAGCTATACAACGTGTGGACTAGATCGCGATGTGACTGCAGGTTGTTGTCCACAGAGATTAGGTTCCTAATCTCTTAGCACACTCTGTTTAATGATCACGTCGTGCACATAATGAGGGCGCCAATGGCTCCAATCGCCACCATTTTGCACGCCAACGGCGTCTGCATTGTCACTGTCGCGTGTGCCGCTCACCATCAAATCGCCGTCTTCAATCAACACTTTATTCGTCATGCATTCCAAGACTTCCTCTGGCACGATTCCTAAACTCCTATCGTGTAACTAAATGGGGACGAGCGGCCGACAACCCTCTATCATAGGGGAGCTAAATATAGCCATATTCTAGCGACTTCTCAAAAATTACAAGCGGTAATAATGCTTGTGAATAAAGTTTACAGCGAGTGAATATACCCTTTAACACCCATCCGACAATATCGGGAGGCCTCCCGATGCAGACAAAAACTGTCAGAATGTTAGGATTATTGCTTCAGGGTAATAGAGTAGCGTGGATGTTGAAATTGAATGCGGAACTACATGAATCTCAAGACCGGATTCACGCAAAAGAAAATGAATGTGGGTGCAAGCATAGTAAAGTGGACCAAAAAAATGCTCCGGTATATGACAGCCATGATTTTCTTGGTCAAACGCCTATAAGTAGTAGCAAAATGTTGTTTAAAATAGATTATTTTTTATGATGACCTCTATTGTTAAGTTAGGTACTCAAATATAGAATACCAATATGAGATCTTGAAAACTTATCATCAAAAGTGGCGCGTAAAAGCAACTGACTAAATATAGTTTTGAACGTAACTTTCATGCCCTCAAATATTTTGAACTTGGAATTTCTTTTCATATTCCTTGAATTCATTATAAACTTGAGGCCATCGTAAATTTTTTTTCAAAAATTCATCAATTTAATGTAATGTAATTGTATTTTAAACACGTTTTTGACAATTTTCTTTTCAATGACACCCACTTGCACCACCACTTGCACCGTCTTCTAAAATACAGATTCATATGTTTTCTAGATGTTTATGAATTTTTATTACATAAAATTCAAAGTTAGTATATTGTTTTGGATCACTTTCACTTAAACCTGAGCAAGGATCAAGAGCTGTCCACTTTACCGTGCTTGCACCCATGTAGAAATCAATGTTGACCGCATTCAAAATTTGGAATTATGAAATCACTTACCCCATTCTAAACTCAATTGTCGTTTCAATGGAGAGAACAATGTTAGGGCTCGGCGCTATGGTTGCACGATGACCATTAATGATGACGAGGCCTTCTGCGAGAACAAGTGGTGGAAAAACCAAGGCGAAAAGAATCCAAAAATAGATAAATAACAAGAAGTAATCCAATGGCTCCAATGCAGTAGAAGAGAAGGCATGTTTTGGATTAGGCCGATATCACAATGACCACCACAGAAATCCCTCTACACCTCTTCATTCTGAGGTTGCGACTCCTCATTTCTAACGCTTCATTGTGCGTGCTTGACGCTTCATTCCGCTACGTCCCGTGTATGTACGAGAGTCTAGTGTACAATCCTCTTGCTTCATGAATATGCAAGTTTCTTGCAGGCCACACTTATTTTCATTCGCACACATTCATGCCGAGACTTTCATTCACAAGCTTTCATTCTCTGACATTCATTCAAATTGATCATCCACAGTATTCATCCATTTCATTCATCCATAGTGACGTCAGCACTGCACATCGTGACGCAAGACCGGGAGGTCTCCCGATGATCTGAGTTGTGACATTGTTTTCTTATCCTGGAACACCAATAGGATCGGGAGGTCTCCCGATTCCGTCGCTCAGGATTTAGTATGTTCAACTCCCAATCAATGGATCGGGAGGTCTCCCGATGCTCGTAGCGTTGGGTACTTTAGCTGAGATTTTTGGAACACCCGACCTTGCATCGGGAGACCTCCCGATGCACATTTACCACCCCCTTAGCACATCGTAGTCATTGGTGTTCATGCAGGATCGGAAGGCCTCCCGATCTTGAATGATTTGTAGACATGGCTTTTACCGCAGGCCAGAAAGTCTATTTCATATTGAATGACATCCAGGTAGGTATAGGCGAAGTGGTCAATGGCATGTGCGTTCAGGGTCCTCCTTTGCCAAGACAAGTATTCATCAAAGCACTGCGTGTGCACTACGGCCTCGACCAGATCGTAATCGACTATCCGAATGTTGGTGATTGCATTGGCGACTCGGTGGGGTATCCAATTCCATGGGCCCCTGAGAATCTTGTGGTATGTGGCGGGGACGTTGTGGAGTCCTCCATTGATTCGTCGGGGGAGCTCACTGTATTCGAAGATGATGACGAAGAAAATGAAGGAATCCCATAATTCCGAGCCTTTGCTGCCAAGTTCTCCAAAATCGAACGAATTGATTCTCCCAATGTCGACGCCATCGTATCCGATGGAAGCTTCTTACCCCTCGCGGACGGAGTGGAGACACAAAATTTGCAACTTGGAGGACAACACGGGTGTTGTGTTGGCGACAGGCCGAATCTATGCTTGCTTGCCAGAAGAGGTATTTGTCATGGATATGATTGGACCCGATCACGTTGGCGTGATGGTCATTAGTTCGATTCCAGGAAATGGGGACCAAATAATGTCCATGAGATTGTGTCCATAAAAGGAAACCCGTTTCCTGGACGGTCTCCTACTCTCTGAGGTGGACCAGCACCTTTGTGACAATCCATCGAGTGAGAGTGAAGAAGAATTCTTCGCAGGTGTTAAAAAATCTGCTTATCGCAGTTCCATTCGCAAAAAGAAAACACCAGAGAAGGCGCCCAAAATTGGTCGTCTCCTCGACTTGGCGTCTATTCGTGCTGTCAGTGCGCAAGAATGTTGCTCCAGGAACTGTTGTCAATTGTTTCCATGGTCGTCCACCCAACACGTCAGAGTGAACTACTGGAGAAAGTCTTTTGACGAACGCAGGGAATGGGGTACGGAGGTTTTCAGTAGGATGCAAACCATGGGATCGGGACATGAAGTTGTGTTGGAGGGCAAAATTGTTTGTCTCTATGCTTGGTGGAAAATTCATGGCGTATCTCGTGCAACGTTCATGACTTACAAGCAACGATATAGAAATGGAAAGAGATCGTCAACTCATGGCAACAAGGGTATGCGAAAACCCAGAGCGAAGACCATCCAAGCTCAAGCGACTATGGAGTCGATCATTCGCATGAATGCTGATCAAATGCCCCATCAGATGAAAGGAACTTGAAATGGACGGCAGGATATTCGAAAAGTTCTCCCTGCTCATCTCACCTGGGAGAAGGTGCGGGAGGAAGTTAATGAGGTGAGAACACGTCAACATTATTTAATGTCTTTTAGGAATCCTCAGCATCGGGAGACCTCCCGATGTCCAATCTTGTTTCTATGATTAGGGCATTCTTCTATCATGCAATCCACGCATGTATTGAAATATTTTGCATATTTGTTTGGGTTCACTGTCACGCAGAGCATCGGGAGGTCTCCCGATTCTATGTATTTCTCGTGTAGAGCTTCTGTTGGAATTTCGTTTTCACCGTTCTATTTCTTTCCTGTTTGTGTTTCCTTCCTTAATTTATATTCATTACTTTTGCATTCCAAGGCCATTTCATTATGTATTTTTACTTCTCATCTTTCTCTACATAGGGTGATCCATGACCATTGGGAGGCCTCCTGATGGCCATGGCCTTCCAGTTCTTTCCGTTTTTCATTTTCTTTGTGCATTCAACATTCTTCTCAAACAGTGGACATGCATTTTGAACATTGGATGTTTTCGCAAGCACTCTGTTCAGAGTTTGTATTTATTCATATACAAAAAATTTGTGCAACGATGGATTTGCAAACACTCTGTTCAGAGTCTGTATTTATTCATATACAAAAAATATTTACATTGGAGTCTCCATCCTATTCTACTCACTTTCTAATGAACTACTACTTTTCTATCAACTACGACCCGCTGCTCGAATCTTGAGTTGCCGAGCTTTCGTAGCTCTCTTCGTCAGTTTCGGTGCGAGGTGTTCGATCGTCGAAGACTCCATACTCGCCGTTGTCCCTGGCGTAGGCTTCTTCATCTTCCGAGATTTTTTTTCTCCTCCTCGTCGTCTTCATCCTCCTCCTCCTCGTCTTCGTCTTCGTCATCCCCGTCGCCGCCTTTTTCCTCTTCCTCTACATGATGAGCGAAGAACTCCTCGTAAATCCTCCATTCTTCTGTGTCGCGATCGTCTCCACCATTATTGGATGCTCCCACGCTGGAATGCTGCGAATTCTCTCCCCCTCCCTCTCTCCAACTCGCGGTTTCCCTGGTGGAATTCTTCGAATTTCACACCACTGGGGTGTTTTCTTTGTCGCGTCCTCTGCTCTCATCTACTCTACATTTCTTCGAACTGCTCCCCTCACAGCTGCCCCTTCCCTCCTTCCTTCTTATACTGCCGGGTTTGTTATAATCTTCTATTGAGTGGGATATGCAAATTGAGCAGAATTTGGAATCGACTCCTACAGAGATGGATGTTGGTGTTTCTGCGCTGTCTGGGGGCCTCCCTTATAAGCGTTTCAATTCTCATGGGACATCATTTCCTTTCCCACCTATTATTAAGACGTAAGATTTTCTTGGCATTTCACATATGTGCACATGATTTGTGGGGCCATCATGTTATGTGAATCTGATACGCCGCATCTTCTCTTTAATTATGATTACATCTAATCAAATAATTATTATGATATCGCCATCGTGTGTGTTGCATGGGGAGGTCTCCCGATGATTTGGCCGAATTCGCACGTGCCTAGTATATGTAACCGATGGCACGTCATCTCCTGAAATCATGCTGCCATGGTTCATTATCCATTTTCCCATCATTTAGTTTAATATTTTTGTTTTTCCATCTGTGTCCAGTTTGGGTCACGCATCGGGAGGGCTCCCGATCCTTTCATTATTTATTACTTCTACAGTTTATATTGTCTTTATTATTCATGATTTATTTCATTGTTTATTGCTTCTGCAGACCTCCACGTCCTTTGGAATATAGAGTGTATCCCAGTCCACTGTCAGTCGCCTTTGGAATAGTGTATTTCGAAACGTTGACGTTCGTAAAGGCGGCTTCAATTTCTCAAAGTGCTCTGAATGCGAACACTACAAAGACTTGATTGACATGAGTATCAAAGGCAGTGAAGAGAGGGAGAATCTCAAGAGGGAGTTGAGAAAGCACAACAACCACCAGGTTTCATGCCGCAATCTCTATCATGCATGGCGCCATGAATCCAAAATTAATCCCCGCGAGGTTCTGACTATCATCCACGACGGCATGGATACAAACAAAACAACAATCCCCCGACTTCGTGTCATCACGAAGGCCACTGCAGGGTTGTTTCAACTTCCAGTCAGCCTCACTGGCATGGTCACTCATGGCCACGGCGACGGCGCATATGCACACTACGCAACCGACTTGTGGCCTAAGGACTCCAACTTCACCATTTCGTCCCTTGCCAGGTGCCTCCGTACGTTGGAGAAACCCCCTGTTTGAAATTCCAGAATGTTGTTTCAAGATCCTCCATTGAACGATTATTTTGATAAACTTCTATGGGGTAAATCTCGGTGAGTTCTTCATTCTTTTTGTCCAACATTGTCATCAGGTCATGGGGTCCTTGTCATCAGGAGGTCTCCTGATGCTCCCTCTTTCTCCTCCCATGACTGTCCTCCTTCGTTTATATCGGGAGACCTCCCGATGCCGCAGCCTCCAACCTCACCTCCATTTTCTGGTCCCTTTTGTGTGCAGTTGCCGATCTTCCCTCCCCGAAGCAACGGATGCTCCGGATGTTGTACGTCCCCTTCCAAAGAAATTATATCTCCAGCTGGACAACTCCGCTAGGGACAATAAAAATCAATACGTCATGGCCTTCTTGTCCTTGCTGACAGCTCGCAAGGTTTTTCATGAGATCCAGGTCGGTTTCCTTCTCGTAGGCCACACCCACGAAGATATTGACGGCTACTTTAGCTACTTGTCCAAACAACTCAAAACAACCAACACCTTTGTCCTCTCCGACCTCATGAAAACGTTCATGGAATCACAGTTCCTTTCTTTCATACCCGAGTTGATTCAGGAGGTCGCTGATTTCAAATCCTTCATTAAGGGATACGCCGAGGAGCTCGTCGGTCTTAAAGAAATGCACATTTTTCGCTTCTTCCTCGATAACGATGACTGGCCTGTATTCCAGTATAAAAAATCCGCACTTGATCCGGATTGGTTGCCACGAAGTAGCTCCGTTCGCATGTGGAAGGACGATGGTCGTGGTCGTCCCCTCCTCCCTTCTGGCGACCCTCCTGCTCTCCAGATTAGGCCTCCTTGGGGCCACGTTTTTCCTGGCCGTTACGGTGACAAAGAAGTAACTGCTGACAATGCACGTGATGCAAATCACAAGAAGGATGGGATTCGTGCTGGTATCAGAAAATATATCGAAATTTGGAAGAGCGGCTGTCTTGAGAATGATACCTACCGTCAAAAAATGGAGGATTATGTCACCTACTGGAAAGATGTCGCTGACGAATTGGATGCTCCTTTCCCCCCCACGCCTCCCACCCTACAACTTGGTTTTTGGCCTTCTACTTCTTACACCACTCCAAATTCATCTATGTCTGACCTTCTTCAGACTGACACAACCCCCGAGGATGTTCCCATTGATCCCTTCTGTGGAGTGGCCCGCGACAAACCCAAGGAATCCTTCAATCTTTACAGAGATGTTCTCCTTGGTGACTTTGTTCTTGTTCGGCCTTCCGACCCTGACCCCTACCCTGTCTGGATGGGCCGAGCACTCACTGTTGTTCAACTTGATCGTAGCCATCCCCAGTATGGACAATTTCAAATTCGATATTGGAGCCCGACCAAAGGCAGGAAAAAAATTTCTGACCATGATCGCTACAAAGGGGCTTGGGATTCTAAGTGGGAGTGTAACCCATCTTCCACAGCTGTCATGTGGATAGAATGTAGTTCTGTTCTTTATTCCAATAGAGCTAGAAAAAACACAAACGACACTTCTGTTGTGCAAATAGGCAAATCTGAAAAGAAGTATGCTCAACGAAACCTTGAACTTGCAAACTCTGTGAGTCAGCCTTCTTAGACCAACCATCGGGAGCCCTCCCGGTGTTTCCATTTCCAATTTTCCTTCCAATTAATATATGTTCATCTTTTATTTCGCTCGTCTTGGTGCTCCTCTTTGTTGCACTTGCACATGGCTATCGTTTCACATGTTTTGTATTTCTTTTCGTGTATATCCTCGCTCGTGCTCATTTCTTTCACATTCTATGTCATTTTTGTTCTCAATTGCTTCACACTGCATTTTGTGTCGTCCACTTTTCGGGAGACCTCCCGATGTTTTCTGCCTTGCACGCACATGTTGTGGACTTCATGCCATTTTCTTCTCGTCCCATATCAGGAGACTTTGTTGCAAACTGTATTTTTAGTTTTCTTATGTTTTGTGTTTTCTCCTATTAGTGTGGGATACTATTCTTTTCTACATGTTCCCAACATGTGTCCTCAATTATCTTTTATCACATTCTTTGTTGTGCGTACTCCCCAATTGTGTTACATGACAACACGGGGAGGTCTCCCGATGCTTCTTCACTTTGCCTCCATAATTTACAGATTGGTGTTTAGCATCGGGAGATCTCCCCATGTTATGTTTGGTTTTCCTTCTTTTCTTACATTATTATCGCTAATTTTATTCTCTACCTACATTGTCTACCATAATTAATTATATTAATTTACTATTTTAAGCCCGTGATTATAGTAATCACGTTCTAATTTAGTCTAATTTTAATTCATACGTCTAGTTTGAGTTAAATATGTGTTTTGAGTTTGAGAAATAACCAGTTGAAGTTCAAGACTCCGAGAGAATTACCAATCAATTTAGTGTAATATATGGAATATACCTCAATCTAAAATAACCCGAAAGATCACAACATGTAATTGGGATGAGTGGAAAACACTCAGATTTTGACCAGTTATGCCCAAAAATCTCCCGAGACATTGAAGATGATGTCTTAATTCACTTCATGTGAATATATTTTCATAAATATCTCACTAGCATAAAGAGCTCGGGCTTAATGTCTTGGTAAATTGGCATTTTCATGAATAAAGTTACATGTTTGTGGTTCCATGGACACATAATTGAATCCTCTAGGTGGTTAATCCTAATGCATGGTATTGGTTTCAGGCTACAACAACTGGGCTCTCACTTGACATTGTTTTTAAAAAAAAAATCCGGCACTTTTGCATGTGAATTTGCTTTTACCGACTACGCCCTAGGCCTAGGGTAAAAGAGTTGGCCGTAATTCAAGCAGGTTTATGGTATCCTAGCCTATTACCGATATGTGACCTTAAACCGAGCTCTAGGGAACAAATTAGAAATAATGTTCCCTAGGTGGATGACATGTCCCTAGCTCAACTATCTCACATTAATGCATTTAATGACGTGGAGGGAGAGAGAGAGGGGGGGGGAGGAGAGAGAGGGGGAAGGAGGAAGAAGGAGGAGGAGGCCCATAGGTCTCGGTTCAAGGCACATGAGACCTTGACACAACGTGTTGGATGAGATTAGTTATTCGTTTAGGATGTCTCTTGAGTCTTGACATAGTAAGGTCAAAGTCAATCTACGGCTTAGTAATGTTGGATTTCTTACAACCTCTTACTTGCTTGTGGATAATTATAGAATGCTCATAAGTTGTATTAGCATTGACGTCAAACTACTTTAGGTCTATCATAAGATACCCTAGGGAACATCTTTAAAAAAAATTTAATTCAAAATTAAATTTAAAAATTTCCTAATTTTTGAAATAGACAAATATTTCATTTTACCTTGCATGAAATTTTTTAAATCATTCATTACCATAGAAGAGGTCATTGTGAAAGTTCACCAATGTGTAGCTCTCGGTCATAGGCTAGGATACCATAGAGACTATTGTATGCAGCGTGACAACAACATGTCCAAAGGTATATGAGTAGAGTGTGTCCAGGATGATTGTGTTTCAACACAACTCCAACCATTTCCTATTGCTCATGCTATAAGTTAGTACTTGATTTTGCAGTCAATTCAGTGTCAATTCAGTGTCATATAGATCCACCTTTCTTACTAGCGAATTCATTCCCAAATAGATAGCATTTAAATGATACAATTTTAGCTTGCACTTGACGATTTTGCACACAAGATCAAACCTTAAAAAAAACTCAAAAAAAAGTAGTCAAGTTCTTGAGCCCATCCGGATGAGGGCAATCACCATCCCCAAATAGATAGCATTCAAATGCTATGTTTCAGAGCATACATTTGGTGATCCTCCACCAGAGACCAAACCCATAAAAGCCCTTAAAAAAAAGAGGCTAAGTTCTTGAGCCCCATCATTTGAAGACAAATGGCCTTATCAACTAAAATGAGCCAATTGGGCCATTATGAGACAAACCGTACCTTGGGAACATGCATTGGGAACGTAGTTCACGAGCAAAATCCCGTGAAAATAACTTCATTTACAATGTTGAGAACATCTAGAAGGTCATCAAGAGAGAAAAACACATTGTCTCAAAGATGAACGTTGATTCATATATGCTAGAAGGGCACATATTGCTTAACAAACCATAACTTAGGTTTAACCCTAACCACGGGTGAAAGCCCGTGACCAACCAACGCCGTGCAACACATGCGAGAAAATCCATTACACAAGCTTGACTAACAAAAGAAGGTCAAGATAACTGAAAAGCAACGATGCGCATGGCAACAAATGTGTTCTAAAATTATTGGTTTAATCATAGAAGCCTCAATTAACAATATTCAAATTACTTTGGACTCAAAGTAGAAGGATACATCTAACCACGGGTGAACGCCCGTGACCAACCAACACAACGCAACACATGCATGAAAATCCATAACACAAGCCTCACTAACCAAAAGAAGGTCATCACAATTGAGAAGCAACAATGCGTATGACAACGTATGTGTGCTACAGAAATCATTGGTCTAATCATATATGCCATAATGGGCACATAATATTACACAAAGTAGAGGGATACTTGTATCCACGGGTGAAAGCCCGTCACAAACCAACAGCAGGTGTCACATGCGGGAACATTCCACAACACATGCAGGAATCGGGCGATGACAAATCCGACAACACAAATGATAGGTGAACACAACCATGACTCCACCATGCACATGACAACAAATATGTCAAAAAATAAATGGTTGAACCATAGATACCAGAGTGGGCACATAATATTACACAAAGTAGACGGATAAATGTACCACGGGTAAACGTAACGCCCGTAAAGTTCCAACACTACACTAATTACACGGGTGCAAATCTATAACCATAAAGGTCCGCCTAAGCACAATAGGAGTACGAATCTTTGATCCTTTTCAATTTTATGTCATGAGGTTCTCTTTGAGCTGCATTCCTTTGCTTGCGCTTTAGCTCTTCTACATGAAGATTGTCATTCATCAAAATTGTAGCTTCTCGAAGTTGTTTCACCCTTGCAGCCATGTAATCAGACATTGATGATGTAGTATTGGGCGAACCGCACTTCCAACATCTAGAACTATTTCCAGAACCCATGGGCTCACTGGGGTGAGGCACTTGGAGAGCAAGTTGTCTCTTCGCCCGAGGGGGTTGATTTGTGACTGGAGCTTCAACCGCAACCGCAACCGCAACATCACATGATTGCAGCATCTGTGTCTATGACAACAACAGGACATGTTGATATTAAAAACCCTAGGATGAAGAGACAACTGCAAAAAAACATTCAAATTGAAAATGAATTACCTTAGGACATGGTGACGAAACTTTGCGAAGTCCGCATTAGCATCTGCAACATGTTGTCGACGAGGTGGAGTGGGAACATGATTCTTGGCACGTGTATGCAATGGGGAATGCTGTCAGGATACATGGAGGTTATTGCATGCAAGAAGGACATTGTGTGAAGCAGGAGCCCACGAGCGATGGCCCGGGGGGAAGTTGAACAAGTGCAACAAAAATGGAATACCGTACTCGGCCGTCAGGGTCGGCAAAAATTAAATAAAAAAATAGAAGTTGAAAAAAATCGGAAATTATTGGAGAAGAAAGTTGAAAAGAAAAGTTATTCATTGAAGAGCATGCCCAATATTACAAAATTAAGCCAACTTCATGTAGTAAAATCCCAAAATATTGCATACCGTAGCATCATAACTAGTTCGTGCAAAAATAATTTTTTTAAAACCGGACGTTATGAGCCCGAATTTTCTGTTATTTGCAGAGCAAATTGAATTTATCCCTAAAGAGCTTGTGGCCAAAATCATGGCAAACCCAGAGGTTGCAGTGGCGTTTTAGGATCCAAAAGTAACACATACAAAGGACCACTAATTGAGATTAGGGCATTCAATTAGGTTAAACACACCAAGGCCGCCACAAAAGGGTGAGAAAAAAGAAATCTTTCATTGTTGTGAACTAGCCTTGTATTAAAGCGTTGAATCTTTTACAAATATCTTTTGAAATTGTTGAAATTTTATTAATTTATTTTTACCATGCCTAACCCACTTTCTCCACTTTAATTAATTATTCGGCATGAGATGTTGACCCTGACGGCCGAGTACGGTATAGCCCAAAGAGTCCAAAATATCAAACCCTAATAACAAATAGAGGGACCGTAAACACAACTAACTAAGTCCAAGTGATCTAACACAATAGTCACATCCACAACATGCTTACCACGGGTGAACGCCCGTGGGACAATGACAGACGATTACCCAGTGTTGCAAACTATTAGATTCACATGACATATATACAGGTTTAGATGACTGTGCCGATACAACAACCTTACATGAGCAAAAACAACAACGCCAAAACACATTTCAAGTGAAGTGCTCAGCCAATACAGTTTGAGTTCCACATAAATCCAATAAAATGTACAACTTGAAGTCATCTACACTATGGCAAGACGCCCTTTGGGTGTCTACATAGACATCTGCGCCGCTAGATTTCTATGGTCAGAGGTCAGTTGGCTATGTCTAGCCAACACATGCTTATATATCTGCAAATTTGGTAAATCTAGATTGAAGGGTCCCTGGCCTGATGGATAAGGGTTGCTCCCTACAAAATTTGGTACATATTGTTGAGAATTCAAGAGGTTTTGTAGGTAATTATGGAGAGCATCCAAGCTCTGGTTCGACAAAAAAATAGGGGGATTAATGTAGCTCCCTGGAGGGTTCGGGATGCATTTGTAAGGGGAGTCATCAACAAGTAATGTAGTTCTATGAGTGGGTTGCTTCGAATGCGGCATTGGATGCATCCGGCTCCACTCAAAAAATGCACACAGGTCCTTCATGAAGAAGCTTGAATCAGCATTCACAGGACTAGGAAGATTTCGTCCGTTCTCATCGCCCAGAATGTAACACATCTCTTGCCCAAACACAAACTCAGGCTGCCTACAACCTTTGAAGAAGTGATGGACAAAGTGGCTTGAGATTCTTCAGAAGCTTCGACGACCACATGACAACATGGAAGTTTGAAAGCACAAAGCGTAGAAAGCGTCCCAATCCTTTCCTAGGTATGATGGCACTATATGGGAGAAATAGTGGAGCCACCTCCCCACTTATCATGGGGCTATGTTGTGATTCCAGAGCCTTCCTGGTGTTGACATTGCTGCACTTTGCTAACCTCACAAGAATCCCGTTGACATCCAACACTAACCATATCTTCTCTCTCCGATGAACAACTATACTTGGAGAGGTGAGGATCTGGCGATGACAAAATTGAAAGTCACTCTAAGGTTTATTCATCTAGTGAAAGAATAGTATGGGTAGACATGAGTAATACATATGCAAGATGGAAAAGTGTTGACACATTCAAATAGGTCTGTGAATTCAGACAGAATAACGTACCGTAGGAGGCACTTGATCCTCTGTCACATGACCTGTGACCACATCCACACATAGAGTGTTCAGTTTGACATGGTCAAATGCAAGCTCTCCCACGGGCGTTCACCCGTGGGCATGATATCAAATAGCCTAGGTAGAAATAAACGCATTGACAACATGATTGGAGTGACAATTGAAAAGCATGAACCAGTGGCCCCATGGGCGTTTGCCTGTGGGACCAACATCTTTCACATTACACAATATAGTGTACCTTGAGCTTGGGGGCCGGCAGGATTTGCCGCATGCTCGACGTGGACAGGAGAGCTCGGTGGAAAACCATGAGGGCTTGAGGACTCAACAACTCCAACATGGACTTCACGGCTCGGAGATTCATGTACACCACTAATGTCAATTATCTCCAAGGTAGAGTCCACAACACTCTGAGTTTGCGCGGCCGTTGATCTCGGATATTGAACTCGTCCATGACGTTCTCGTGGAGCTTCAAAGGCTATCCATCTCTTTCGCAATTTCTGTAATGAAGCGGCATGAAGAATATGCTTCACCTTTACTGCTTCACAAAACGCTAGAGTAGATAGATACGCAAACACCTTGTGATAATCATATGACTTGTACATGTGCGCCAAGTTTAATCGCACATTCTCAGGAGCCTCCGATAAATATTTGTCTACGAATGGAGCAAAATGCACCTTGTCATTCTCATCTGATTTTTTGCCCTTGTCTTTGTCTGCTGCATCCAGTGGAGGTCTTCTAGCAAAAACCGGGTGTGGATCATCAACGAAGTTGAGCTTCACCATGTTGTATCAGGTTTATCGTAGTCCTCATCTTCCAAATCGTCTGTCATATAGTCGGCAAATGTTCCACAAACCTGATATGGAACCCGGTCTTTCACCTTAACCCTCACATCCAATTCCACGCGTCTTTCGGGCACATCGTCATCACTGTCCAAGCAAATGACTTTGGTTCGAATGACCACCTCTGTCTCCTTGGACGGTGACGCGGCTGTAGGCTCCTCCTCCACAACAACTGCAGTGGACTCAACATTTGGTCGCCCTTGTCCCATAACCTCGAGAACGGCCGCAGCAACCTCCTCCACAAGTGAGGACACGTTCAAATCCGACCTCTCCATCCCTGCCGGAAGAGCTTCCACATTCTGAGACTGAGTATCAATAAGAGGGACATCGCCTACATTGTCATCCTCATCTCCAAGAACTTCGCCGGACTCACCCTCGACATCTTGACTAGTAGGTGCGTTATCCTCCAACGAACGAGAAGCCTCTCCACCCCTAGGAGGTCGTAGGGATTTTATTCCCTTTCGGGTAGCCTTCACTTTCTTCCGAGCAGTCGGTTTTGATGTAAACCTTCTAGTAAGCATACCCTATTGTGGGGCCTCTTGTGTTGACTCTTGTCTACCAAATGGCCGTTATTCCTCTTGATATTCTTCTTGTTCTTCGCTTCTTCGTGTCATATCATCATGTCGAAACCCACGCCCCGGTGTAGGTGGGAACCCAGACGTAAAAGATGCTACAGGGAGGTGGAGGCTCTGATCCGATTATGGACCAACAGCCTCATGTCCCCCATGTCCTTCTCCAACTCTCACGGGCGATCGCCCGTGGGGGAGTATATCTTCCACCAAATCATGTATATCTCCCAAGGGCGATTGCTCATGGGGGACATCGTCAACCTCCTCCCCTTCCTCATCAGACTCCTCGTACTTTTGTCAACGAGGCTCCCCGTCCTCGTGTCGAAGATCCCCCACGTCCTCCTCCTCCTCCTCCTCGTATGTGTCATTCATTGGCCTGCTTCTCCTCTCGCGATCAATATCCGAGTCCACTTCGTTATTACCATCTCCTTCTTCGATATTGTCGTCCGATTCTCGCCCTTCTTTATACCACCTCTGCAGGCTCCAAACAACAACTGCAAACATCTTCGCCTTAGCGTTCTCAGCAACATCCATAGGCACAATGTTGACAACCTTCACACCCAGTGCCTGCAAAAATAAAATAAAATCATTATATAAGTGGTAAAAACATACATATTGCCAAGGCAGTAATAGAAACCAAAAACTCAATGAATATTAAGGGGAGAAATGGTTGTAAATGCTAACATGTGCCACGATATGTCCCTTGTTTCCTCCACAAATATTCAGAAAAATTGTGCCCTCCAGACATGATGGCTTGATGATGTCAATGTACGTCTGCATCCTCAACTTCCCCTTGAAAATGCACCTTGACGACTCATTGAGATACACCCTCTTCACTGAATATCTCCTATATCGCCTCGGATCATGCATGTTCAACATCTTTCGACCTCCGCAAAGTTGCACAGCAACATGTGAGGTAGACTCGCCTCTGTTGGAAAAAATGTAAATCTTAACCCTCAGAACATTTTCTTCGAAGAAATTGTCACGGGATGTAATTTTTTCCTCATTGCAACCATAGTAGAAGCCTTCATAAAATCTGACGTTCGCCGGAAGCCACGTCTTCAAAACATTGTGAGTGAAGTATCGATCTAGACATTTCGAAATGATTGTTCACAATACCGAGAAGATCCCGATGAAGACCTTGAAGAGTGTTTTCAAGAACCTCCTTAATTCATCCGGAACTGTCGACTCCCGTCTGGAGTCCTGGAAGAAATCTTGTGTCCAAGAGAGCATGGGTTATAAGCCCGAAAAATTCGCCCACACCACTGCAATGATAAACGTTGTCGATAAACAACACTATATAGTCTTCATAAACTTCACTAACGGTAGTGACTAGGATATTGTTGACTCCCTTCTTAAACCGTCCAATAATAGATTTTTTTTGCTGGATTCAAAGCGGCAGCAAAATAATCCACTCCTAGCAAATCTAGAAGTCGTTATATTTGTAATCGACCAAAATTGTTCATCTGCTTCCACGCTTTCCATTTATCCCGGTCAATGCTCTTCTTCTAGTCATGCTGAATAAGATAAGGAGGGATGGAGTAGAGACACTCTGTCATTGCAAAATATATGTCTCGTTCTTCTTCTTCCGATTGAACGCCTACTCGTCAATAGTTTTCATTGTATGCCGAGGGTGCTTCTCACCTTCTCGGGTGACCAGACATTGATCTGTTGTCATGTCAAGCTCCACCTCTGTCAAGCCGCGAGTTTGTTTCAAGTCGTTTTTAACAACGCTCCTGGACTTATAACATTTTTTGTCCTTCATAAGACCGAGGGTCTTCGCGTCTATATACTCACCCCTCTCGAACTCCATAAATATCCGCTATCACTTAGTCCATAGCTCATCATTCAGCGCAGGGAAGATGTGCTCCATAATCAAATTTGACTCCTTCTCCACACGAAAGGTCCACATGAGGCACATCAAGAAGTCCAACAAAATGGAAGTCAAAGAATTAATCGCGAACACATTTAAATTAATAATGATTTTCACCCTATCCAAATTAAAGAGGTCATTCTTCCATATGCGGACGCCCATAGACGGCACTGCTAATACACTTTCCATGCACGAAAGATAGAAAATATTGGTTACCCTAACAAATATTTATCTCAAACATATTTATAGATTCAAGCAAATCAGGTGGCTCAAATATAATCGTTGCTACAAACATATTCGTTGTTGCAAACATAATAGTTGATACAAACATATTAGTGTATTCAAAAAAGAAGGATTGGGAAATACCTTCCGCTCCTTGAAAGCTTTAGAGTTATTTGTCTTCTCTCGCATAGTTCGAGGTGGCCTTTCTCGTCTAATCCATGTTTTCCTAGCGTGATGAATGCACTCAATTCATGATGGAAAATACTTTTTATATTCACTATTCAAGTTATGAACACCAGAATAGTGGAATAAAGGGTCATCATCGCCTTTGGGAGCCCAGACCACATTACATGACCATTTAGAAAGAAAAAAATCCCTTCACCTCTTCCGTGTTGCTCGGATCATTCACGTACTCCAAGCAGGCTGCCAATGTATGTTGTCCATTGACAACGTGAAACGATTTGTCTTTTACTCCGTTAAAATTGGCGGGTTTCCTCCTTCTATTTGAAGGAACAATTGTAAGGAAGTTGGGATAATTCTTTGGCATGAAGGTATAGTTGAATAACCAAGTCTTCATCTCTTTTAAGAACGCCTCCAATATGGGCCGACAATTATACCCTGCATCTCCACGCTCTATATTAAAAATGCTAACGAATCCAGAGACTCTTTCGTCAAAAATCCACATCCTATTGTATTTTTTCTTGAAGAGCTCCATGTCCATAAATTTGTCTCCCACGGATTTGTCTGGGGGCCCACTCTTCGACTTCTTAGGAACCTTCTCTACCTTCATAAATGGACTTAAGTCGGCTGTCTTCTTCCTCCCCTTCTTGGGAATCACATCCTCATCGGGGTTGTTTGGTATAGTCGTTTCCAACTCATTATCCCGTCTCGCTTTCTTCCTAGAGGTCTCCTCACGGGCACCTTCTCTAGTCTTTCTCTTCCCCTCACGGATTTGCTTCTTCTTAGATGATGCTTCCAGCCATGTTTTCTTTCCCTCATCCACTATAACCTTCACCCGTTGCAAAGCAGCTTTGTAGTCCTGCTCGATCATTACTGCTCTCTTTTGCGAGGTCTTCTTGTGCTGATTTGTTTCATTGTAGACGATATAGTAAGTAAAAAATGCTCCATTCAATAACCGGATATTCTCTCCCTCAGTGTTTAGCTCTTCGTTATATTCTTTATATCCAAAAGAGTCCACATATTCTACAACCTTAAAATCCTTCTTCCGCTCTGCAGACTTGCACATTATTAAAAGTCGGCTCTCATCTGCTTGAACATCCAATACGTGCTTTGCTCTCATATACTTCCTCCATATGGGGTTATTTGCAGTCTTGGTGTATAATGACAACAGTCACAACACCGTTGTCTCTCCGTAGCCACTGTATTGCATGAACCATTTGACATCCTCTCCCAGGACGTCGATATCATAATTCACCGCCCTGGACAATCCTCCAGGCACTGTGCAAAAGAAATGAACATGTTAGTACTCACATGACGTTTATATTCACAGTTATTCAATGAATGTCATGATATTTCGTAGGTCGAGTTGTTCTACTTTTACAAGCTGTTTGCTTGGTTCTTGCCATTTCTCCCTATATATGCGATTAGTGCGATAAGTCTATGTACCTGAATGAAACACCCACTGGCTATTTCAATTGATTGACTATACGTAGACTTACTTCAAAGAAATGCCAGAGAGATAGGTGATATGTTGAGCCATAGAGAAACCAGGTGCTACAGTAGTCATGGCCCACGGGCGATCGCCCGTGGGACGATAGGACTCTATTGCATGGGGATTTGAGCCCACGGGCGAACGCCAGTGGGACAACCATGTACATTGGTTTGTGGATTTGAGCCCATAGCTGAACGCCCGTGGGACAAACCCATACCAATCTATGGGGATTTGAGCCCACAGGCGAACGCCCGTGCGACAAACCCATACACTAGTATGTGAATTTGAGCCCATACACTGGTATGGGGATTTGAGCCCACGGGCGAACGCCCGTGGGACAAACCCATAGTAGTGTATGGGGATTCCAAGTCCTATACCCTAAACCCTAAGCCCATAGTCGTGTATGTGGGAATTTCATGTCCTACGGGCGAACGCCCGTGAGACGCCCTGGATTTGTTGCTTGTTCCATGTCCCACGGGCGTTCGCCCATGGGACATGAAATTCGTAGGTACATTCAAAATAACATTTTTCACACTGGCAACACTATATATGCACATGAAGAATGGGAACTCACCAGTTTTCTTTGGTCGGCTCATTGCAATTCTTGTTCAATTTCAATGGTTGTACCTACACAAAAATTAACCCCAAGCACTAACTGTCAAACATTCATACATTGAAGTTCACATATTAAAGAAATCAATCAACAAAAGTATTTGAATCATTTCAATGCATTCAAATCTGCACACCAACAATTCAGGATTGATTCAATTGAGGTCATCAATTGATGCACTTCATTCAAACATATATTCAGACTCTCATGAGGCTAGCAAGTCATTGAAGGAATTCAGACATTCAAACATTCAAGCAATTCATACATTCGAGAATTTCACACATTCAAGCAATTCAAACATTCAAGAAATTCAAACATTGAGGCAATTCAGACATTCATTGAATCCAGCAATTCACTGGACAAATGAAATCAGAAACCATAAAGAATCATCCACAAATTTTCACAAGAATCATCCAGCAATGTCCATCCTAGAAATTTCAGCAACTTCAAGTGTGGAGCCAACAAACATGAAATTGACAAGCAAGTGTGAAATGTCAATGTACAATCTTATCAATCCTCATGCAAGCAACCCAGAAGACCATGCCAAGCATACAAAGAAACCACAAACAATCACAATAGCAACACATTCAACACACAACAATGAAGGCAATGGAGGAAGATTGGAGGGAAGTATGAATACTTGTGAGAGTGTTTAGTGCCGTCAAGGAGGAATGACAGTGGAGAGTAGAGTGAGGGAGGAAGGAAGACGGTGTCGTAATGTAAATACGTACACTATATAGATGTGTACTTATTTTGTATTACAGTGTGATTCTTTGATTTGGAGGAAAGTAAAAAGGAATAGAAATAGATTAGCTTTTGTTTTATTTTTAGTCTTACTTTTAGTTTTATCCTTAGTTCATTTTTAGACCAATGGGTAATTAGTAGCCATGTGATGAGGATAAGAGGAGGATTTTTGGGCTTATCTGATATGTGTGGTTGGAAAGAAGAAAGAAAAGAGAGACAAGAGTTTTTGTTGTGAGGGAAAGCTCATTGTGTGTTGGTGGATTTTAAGGAGAATCTGAAAATAAAATATGCAAGAGTTGTGTTTCGTGGGACTGTTTTCTCTTGAGTGATCACTTGCTTGAATGAAAGTTAGCAAAAGCAAACGTTGTGCTAGTTTGAGTGGAGGGGGGTCTGTTGGCACTTGCATAGAAAGGCTGAGACTTCGACTGACCACAAAAAGATGGACAAATCGTTTGTTTGCAACAAACGTTTGAGGAAAGTGAAGCACTTATCGTTAGTTTTTTTTGTGTAAAGATTTGAATCGATCAAATTGGTGTGCATACGAAGATTGAAGAATTGTGGCTTGTGGTTCGTTGTCATTTTTTTGTGATTCCCAGCCGGATTTGGAGGCTAGTTGTACTTGATTTTCTAGCATCGTAAAATTGTTGCGGGTTTTTGTGGGAAACCACAAAAGCCTCATTTTGTGTTTGTGACAACGAAGTGGGATTGGTGACCCACAAGGTTGTATTCTGTTGTTCCCACTGGTGAGGTGCGATTGCTGGTCACCGTGGGTTTGAAAGTTTAGGAGCCAATCTGTCGGACGTCAGCTCGTGTTCTGACGTCCCGTTTTACCCGTCCGAAGCCTGTGGTTTCTTATCGCCCTACCCTTACCCTTAACCCGTTTAGAGCCGCAACAGGATAGGTCGATGGCGAAGAGTTTGAAGAAATTGAAGACCGAGACTCTTGAAGACCAGAAGATTCGACGGTTCGATAAACAAATCTAGTTGCAGCCAAGAGCCCAGTGTTTTCCCAAGGCGGAACCCTCTCTACCCGACATTTGGTGCTTCCACTGAGAGTTGCTTTGGGGCTACTGGATTTAAACATCGATGGGAGACTTTGGAGGGACAGCTAGTGCCGGTGGAAAAGGCGTCGGTGGAGCCCAAGTTCCCATGGAGGACCTTTTCGGGGCGTTAGCCTTGTTAATGGAGCAACATCGAGCCAATCAAGGTGGACAAGGGGCCACGAAGGCTCTTAAAACAGTTGTTGCTAATATTGGAAGATTCGATGGCAAAAACATCTCCAAGTTTTTGCGAGTGTACATTTGTGAGATGGAAGTACACCAAGTTGGTGAGGATCTGAGACGTTTGACATGGCGGTTGTGCCTGAAATCCGTGAACAAGTGCAAGAAATTCGTGAAAGGGCAGAATCATGGACTGAGTTTGTTGAGCATCTTCAGGATGAATACTTTGAAGAAGACTTAGAGAGAATGACTAAGAGATCTTTTCTTGAGTGGGTGGAGCAGCGGCCTGGTGACAATATGGGCCCAAATGAGCTACTCAAAGATTTTGAGAAAAAGTATAGCCAATTACCTTTGGCAGAGAGACACCTCCTAGATACTAGGAAGACAAAGTTATTTCTTCAAGCTGCTGATGAGGGACTTGAAGATAGACTTCTTATACTTCTTGGAGATCGCACAACAGAAGGTGGTTTTACCAATGATTGGAAGAGGGTGGAGGAGACAGTTACTCTCTTGGCCAAACAACGACGTGTGAGGTCAAGGGGTGTTGGAGCAAGAATTGATGTGGAGCCTATTCAGATTCCAAGGGCTTCCAAGAAACCATTTGATTCAACACCTTCCATAGCTCCAGGATCCACCTTTAGAGCTACAAAGCCAAATGAAGGAAATACCCTTGAAGACCTTATCAAGGGATTTCAAGAACTTAGAGTTGAGTTCAGTGAGCTTAAGAAGGCTAGAGGGGCTTCTTCTTCTCAACCATCGGAAGAAATAAGAAAATATCCTAGGAGGTGTATTTGGTGTGATGAAGAGACTGAACACACATTGAGAGGGTGTGAGTCTTATGAAGCAGCCCTCAAGAATGATCTTGTCCTCTACAAAGATGGAAAGATCCACGATGTAGCTACAAACTCTCCATTGAGGACCAACTTTGGGAGAGGGGGAATGAAGAAGTTAATGGAAGAGAAGATGACAAGAACCAACCGTGTGCAAGTGCATGGAGCTGAAACATATCATGTTCAAGTGGAACAACACTCAGTTGGTGCTTCATCTGCTCAATCACATGTGCAAATGAAGAGGGGGGCTCAAGCCATTAGAAGAGCAACTGGATGGGAAGATCATGTTGATGCAAACAACATCAATATCTTTTTGAATGAAGAAAAATACTATGATGACTTGCATAATGCTTCAGTTGAGGAAAAACGTGTGAGGTTTGATGTTGAGGATGAAGAGGAGCCAATATCTAAAAGACAACCTCCAATAAACAATGATCTTGCAAAAAAAATGAGGAGAAAAATTCCTACAAGATCAAAGTCAGCAAGCCCTGATACTGTGCACCCAGGAGATGGATCACTTCCTGATAAAGATTGGGGACAGTCTAGTGGCAGCAAAAAAAGCAAAGAAAAGGAGGATGTAAGCAAGACCAAAGCAAAGACACATGCTTACAAACTCCAATCAGACATTGAGACTTCCATTGACATGAAGGGAGTGCTGGAGGAAAGGATCTTGGATGCCAAGATTGAATTCACCTTGAGGGAGGCTCTTGGCATAGCCAAGAAAGATTTCCATGAGCTAATCATCGACATCATCAAGAGGAAGAGACAGATGACAGCTGAGGCTGTAATGGTGAATGCTTTAGATATCCACATGACCGAAGATGAAGAGACGGAGATTGGTGAGGTGTTTGCTATGATGAGTGATCCAGTAGCTGAAGATGATGAAGCTCTGGAGAAGAGTCAAGAGAAGGTGAAGACTACCTTTCCAACAAATCAAAAAAATATTGAAGCAAATACCTACGGAATGAAGATTGAAGAATTGAATGAAGGAACTCCAAAGGTTGAGGTACAAACTTTTGAATGTACCTCTGATCATTCTCTTATGAAAAGAGGAGAAGAAAAGACAGAGTTCGATCAATTGTTTTGGGCTAGGGCCACCACTGAGACAAAGGTGAAGCTTGGAGGATTAGATGATCCTATTTTAGCCCTTGTTGACCATGGTTCTGAGATCAATATTATGTCTCGGGATGTTTATGAGAAAGGCAAATGGCCAATTGATACAGACCATGGTTGGATCATGAAAGCAGCCAATACTGGGCGAACTTGATTATATGGAGTTTGTCCTGCGATTCCTACGAAAATTGGAGATGTAGAGGTTGAACAAAATTTCTTTGTTCAAAATCTTAGTGCTTACCCGGTACTCTTGGGCCAACCTTTCATCACCGCTTCACGGATGGAAACCAAGGTGTTGGATGATGGGTCTCATTATGCTCGAATTCGGAGTGTGGATGGAAGAAAATCAGTGCAATTCTTGACAGTGAAGCCTGACAATGAGAGACACCGACTCCAACTAAGGGAGAATCCACTACCGACATCTCTGAACTTTCAGGATTTTTAGAGAGCACACGTGGAATGTGGGGGTCCATGGGTGCTATGGAAATTCAGACTGTTAAATTCCCCAATGCCAATATCGATCTTAGAAGTGGAGTTTTAGGTGTAACAGAGTGTGGATTTGTGAGCTTTACAAGTCTCAGAGATTTGGATCTTGTACATAATAGATTTACAAAAAAGATGGAGAAAATTTTCAAAAGGATGAAGGTTCTCTTGCCATATGAATGTATCTCCGGAATTTATGAGGAGAATGGAGTGTCAAAGGATATTGTGCATCTCTTAGAGGACTTAGTTAAAGAGAAAGACGCCATAAAGACAGTTGATTGTCTTATCAACATTCACTCAAGTCAACTGTATCATGAGATTTCTCAAACAGTGACAATGCTTGGTGACTTTGGAACCTATGGGATAAGACCGGAGGTGACAGTACATACAAAATACAAGACTGTTGCTAAGAAGGTGAAGCCAGTTGCAACTCAGCTATCATTTGACAATGAGGAGCATATCAAACAAGCTGAGAATGAGCCAAGTTTGAGAGAAACCAGAAAGGTTGGACACAAGTTTACCAAAGAAACTTTGGAAAATTTAAAGATTGGAGGAGATGGTTTCTTGACTGAGCCAGAGAAGAAGAAATTTCAAGACATGCTTTCTATGCATGGAAAGGCCTTTGCTTCTTCGCCAGATGAGATTGGGTGTGTGCAACCAAGTGTTGTAGCACCAATGGTTATTTTCACGGTACCACATGTACCATGGGATTTGAAGCCTATACCTGTGCCTAGAGCTCTACTTCCAAAGCTTGTAGAGTTACTCAAAGAAAAAATACGCATGGGCATACTTGAGCCTTCAATGGCTCCATATTCAAACCGTTGGTTTACAGTGCCAAAGAAGTCAGGAGCACTAAGGTTCATCCAAGATATGCAACCTGCCAACAAGGTGACAATCAGAAACAAAGGATCCGGTCCAATTGTTGATGAAGTGGCAGAGGCATTTGCTGGACATGCAATCTATTCCATTGGAGACCTTTACTCTGGCTATGATCAGTTTCAATTAGCTTCTGAGAGTAGAGATTTGACAACCATGAAGACTCCACTTGGATTGGTACGCATGTGTACATTGCCTCAAGGTGCTACCAACTCGGTGGCGTATATGCAGAGTGCTATGAATCAAATTCTAAGAGACTTTATACCTGACAAAACCATACCCTTTGTGGATGACATTCCCATAAAAGGATGCGATGAGAAGAAAAGAAACTTGACAATCCAAGATAATGGTTGCAGAGCTTTTGTGAATGATCATATCAATGATGTGGCAAAAATTTTGAGTAGATTTGAAGAGGTGAATTTGACCCTTTCCATTAACTAATCCAAGTTTGGAGTTGATGAGATTTTGGTGGTTGGGCACTTATGTGGTTCCTATGGAAGGAAACCAAATCCTGAGAAGGTGGATGTTATAGGAAGGATGAAGGCATGTAATAGAGTCACTGAAGTAAGGAGGTTTCTAGGAGCATGTGTCTTCTATCAGATTTGGATCCCTCATTTTGCTCATGTATCAGAGCCTTTTTACAAGCTATTGCGCAAGAAAAACAAATTTCTTTGGCAACATGAGCATGATATAGCTATGAAGGAGTTGAAGAAAATTTTAGAGTCACCACCGGTTCTGAAGCAAGCGAGCTATGACTGTGGGAGACCGGTAATTGTGACTGTTGACACAAGTCCAATTACAATTGGGTGGGCTATTGGGCAAAATGATGAAGAAAGAAGGAGATTTGCTATCCGATTTGGAGCAAGGATCTTGACAGAGCGGCAAAGGGCATATCCACAAGTGAAAAGAGAATTATGGGGTGCCCTTACAGCTCTAAAGGCAGACATAAACTATTTGATTGGGGCAGAGGTGGTGTTAGAAACTGATTGTTTGCCTTTGTTGGAGATGATAGCAAATTGCTCTTCACCAGACATTGCAATGTTGCGATAGATTGCCTACATCAAATCTTTAAATCCTATTCTAGTACATATTGAAGGCAAAAACAATAGCGTTGCCGATATGTTGTCTAGAGCTAGGTATTTCAAGGAGGAGGAGATGATGGCTCATGAGGGTGAAAAAAATTTGTCACATGGAGGCTATGTGATGAGGATTGATGGAGAGAATTCATCCACTAGAGCTTTGCCTTTCATAACCGAGCTTTATGAAGGAAAATTAAGAGATATTGGACTTTATTTGAGTACAATGAAGCGACAAGCGGGTTGGATGGATAAGACATTTAAAGACATCAGACATCAGTCCTATGGATATCTATTGAAAGATGGATTTTTGTGGAAGAGAGCAAAAAAAGCTGATGGAATGCCATTGAGAGTGGTAGGAGATTTTGAGACTAAGATCCAGGTCCTAAAAGAGTTTCATGATACACTTTGGGCCGGTCACAGAGGAGTTTGGGCCACTTATACAAAAATCAAGGAAATATATTGGTGGAAGTGGCTATACAAAGATGTTGAGGGGTTTGTATCATCTTGTGTTGCATGCCAATTGCAATCGAAGGTACGACATAGAGATGAGCTGCATCCCACTTATCCCATTGCAATCCATTTTCAATGGATGATTGATTTGGTTGCTATGCCAAATGCAATGTGGGGAATGAAGTACCTTGTTTTGGCCAGAGAAGAACTTTCCAACTTTGTTGAAGGAAGGGCTTTGAGGACTAAGACAACTGAAAACATATGCCGATTTATACTTGAAGATATTTTCAGTCGGTATGGAAGCATTGGTAGAATGAGAGCTGACCGAGGAGAATTGGATGTCACTGAAGCCAAAGAATTCTTCAAACGATATGGTGTATAATTGAAGTTAACAACGGCTTATAACCCTGAGGCTAATGGTAAGATTGAGAGGGGAAATCCTCCAATCATTCATGCATTGGTTAAAGCTTGTAAAGGAAAGCATAGTATATGGCCAAAATTGCTACCATTTGCTTTATGGGCTGATAGAACCACACACAGCACAGTAACTGGTTACATGCCTGTAGAGCTTATTTATGGACAAAAACCGATGATGCCAGTGGAGGAAGATATTTCCACATGGGTATTTCTTTCATGGGAGAATGGCATTAGTAGAGAAAGATTGTTGGAGCTTCGTATGCAACAACTTGAGAGATTGTCTGAAGACATTGGGATGACATTGGAAAGATTGAAGGTTGCAAGGCTCAACAACAAGGAGCGGTTTGACAAGACGCACCGATTGAGGGTGAAGAAAATTGAAGAAGGAGAATGGGTACTTGTGTTTGACAGTTCCTTGGAAAACCAACATAGCACGGTGCGCAAATTTGCAAAGAGATGGTTTGGGCCTTACGTGGTGATCAAAGTACATTCCAATAGCACTTATTCACTTCGAGAATTGGATGGGACTCTTCTTCGAATACCTATAGCTGGAAAAAAAATCAAGGTTTTCAAAAGAAGAGATGGAAGATTTTACTATGAAGAGCTAGCAGAACTTATGGTTCCAAACTCTCAAACAGATGAAGATGAAACTCAAGAAGAGTATGAATCAACGGAAGATGCAGCAGACGACAACCAAGATAATGGAGAAGACTAAGTTTGGCACATACCAGAGGATGTGCAGGTTTAGAGGGGGTGAAATGTCGTAATGTAAATACGTACACTATATAGATGTGTACTTATTTTGTATTACAGTGTGATTCTTTGATTTGGAGGAAAGTAAAAAGGAATAGAAATAGATTAGCTTTTGTTTTATTTTTAGTCTTACTTTTAGTTTTATCCTTAGTTCATTTTTAGACCAATGGGTAATTAGTAGCCATGTGATGAGGATAAGAGGAGGATTTTTGGGCTTATCTGATATGTGTGGTTGGAAAGAAGAAAGAAAAGAGAGACAAGAGTTTTTGTTGTGAGGGAAAGCTCATTGTGTGTTGGTGGATTTTAAGGAGAATCTGAAAATAAAATATGCAAGAGTTGTGTTTCGTGGGACTGTTTTCTCTTGAGTGATCACTTGCTTGAATGAAAGTTAGCAAAAGCAAACGTTGTGCTAGTTTGAGTGGAGGGGGGTCTGTTGGCACTTGCATAGAAAGGCTGAGACTTCGACTGACCACAAAAAGATGGACAAGTCGTTTGTTTGCAACAAACGTTTGAGGAAAGTGAAGCACTTATCGTTAGTTTTTTTTGTGTAAAGATTTGAATCGATCAAATTGGTGTGCATACGAAGATTGAAGAATTGTGGCTTGTGGTTCGTTGTCATTTTTTTGTGATTCCCAGCCGGATTTGGAGGCTAGTTGTACTTGATTTTCTAGCATCGTAAAATTGTTGCGGGTTTTTGTGGGAAACCACAAAAGCCTCATTTTGTGTTTGTGACAACGAAGTGGGATTGGTGACCCACAAGGTTGTATTCTGTTGTTCCCACTGGTGAGGTGCGATTGCTGGTCACCGTGGGTTTGAAAGTTTAGGAGCCAATCTGTCGGACGTCAGCTCGTGTTCTGACGTCCCGTTTTACCCGTCCGAAGCCTGTGGTTTCTTATCGCCCTACCCTTACCCTTAACCCGTTTAGAGCAGCAACAGGATAGGTCGATGGCGAAGAGTTTGAAGAGTTTGAAGAAATTGAAGACCGAGATTCTTGAAGACCAGAAGATTCGACGGTTCGATAAACAAATCTAGTTGCAGCCAAGAGCCCAGTGCTTTCCCAAGGCGGAACCCTCTCTACCCGACAACGGCAATAGTACGGGGGCACATCAAGACGCCCTTAAAAAAATGGTCATCATTGGAAGATGGCCTATAAGATCACTTCATGAATCATCATTACAACTTGCTTGCCAATGTGCGAGTTAGGTATGTCATGTGAAGACAATTATGTTTGAGTTGTTAATCACCAATGTAACCTAGCATAATTTTAGTTCATAAGGCCATCAAACTAATTTAGTCTAAACAATCCTAGTTGACCAAAAAACAGTGATTAGTTTTCAAACTAGTAAATTGTAATTAGGGCATCAACTAATTCAGCATAGTTTGAATGGGTATGAATACTCTTAGAAAATTTGATGCACTCTGCTTGATTATGGTATTGCATGATTATATTTGGGTCAAATATATTCATCTGAGCCACATATAGCCTACCCGGACATTCCATAGGTTGTTTTGACATTATAGTACATAATTTACTTTGCTTGGTAAGGTCAATTGCATTCTCGTTAAATAGCTATGTGCACTGCACCAAAGATCATATATAATGATTGATACAACAAATACGAACACACACACTACATGTCAACAACCCTCTGTATGGTCATGTGGGATATGCTCACCTTCAAAATATATTGGATGTATGATTCATTTGGTAAATAGCCCACGTGGGCATGTCCATGTGGGGTGTACATAGGACATGCCCCGATATGAATACCATACTAATGTATATATTATATATGTATGGACACCTATTAATGCTATACGGTTAGATGTGTGCGGCTAATAAGGTGGCCACTTTAAAATACATGACATGAAATTTAAATTCATTGGACTAGCTACTCAAAAAACAACAACCACTGTAAGCTCGACGGTCAACTTGATCGAAAACGTAGTCCTATTATGAGCACTTGCTAAAGAACCTCGTGCTCGGTTTATGGTTGCGATAGTGGCCCCATATTATGCTCGCACCGGTTGTCATAGGAGGCGCTCGTTTTGGAATTCATACAATTAGAATACCTTACACGTATAATGATTAAAACAAGTTTCCCTCGTAGGCATGTCCATCATTGGGAGTTGCCCATATGATCATTTAATGTCCACAAGAATCGTAGCATGATCTAGGTTCGATAATTGTGTGTCATAATGTGTGTGTTGTAATGTATGACCCCCAATTATTGTGTATGAGATTGCCATCTTCTCATTAGAGTATGATGTACCCGTACTTAACCTTAAATTGGGTATGTCACTTCTTGACCTTCATATTGACGGCCTTGAATGTCCTTCCCAAAGTGAGAAGAGATAAGTTCATGTTAGTATTGACATCCCCACCTTCCAAACTAAGAAGTGCCCATCTAAAAGGGTTCAGGGTTTAGGGTTTACAAATACCCTCCCCGGACACTGAATGTGTAGTTGTTCCGTTGCAAGTCCACCAACGAACATTCAATATGGTATGGTCTCCGGATGGTATTGCATGTTTATTCGTATCATATGCACACAAATATTACAATTCCCTCCGTAATTAACCAACATTTGCCCTCTAAGATACCCTCCCATCCAATCATTTCATATGGACGGGTCAAATATATTCATCTCCACAGCTAGCCTACTCGGACATTCCATAGGTTGTTTCGACATTATAGAACATAATTTACTTTGCTTGGTAAGGTCAACTGCATTCTCATTAAATAGCTATATGCACTGCACCAAAGATCATATATAATGTTTGATATGACAAATATGAACGCACACACTACATGTCAATAACCCTCTGAAAGTAAATAACATTAAATGTAAATGGAATGTCAACGCAAACAAGAAGGGAAGTGATGATATGGAAGGTAGCGGCACATTTATGTCTAACACTAAATATCAAGGAATTGGAAAGTATTGTTGAGCATGGTAGGGTGGTAACAACATTAAATATGTTCAAACACTAAATATCATATTTAGTGTACTAAGCGCATGATCATTGGCGGTCCAAATCTTGTTTGTGGCCATTTTCCTCATAATTAGGGGAATGTGCACAAGAATCGTTGCATAATCTAGGTTCGATAATTGTGTGTCATAATGTGTGTGTTGTGGGAGTCATACTCAAATGTTGGAAATAGTGGGCACAAATAAGAGATGCAAAAGCTCACTATCCACTATGAGATTGGGTATGTTTGGTGTTTGTTGTTTGATATGCTCACCTTCAAAATATATTGGATGTATGATTCATTTGGCAAATAACCCACGTGGGCATGTCCATGTGGGGTGTACATAGGACATGCCCTGTATGAATACCATACTAATGTTTACATATATGTATGGAGGACAATTGTATGGAATTCATACAATTAGAATACCTTAGAGGTATAATGATTAAAACAAGTAACCCACGTAAGCGTGTCCATCATTTGGAGTTGCCCATATGATCATGTAATGTGCACAAGAATCGTCGCATAATCTAGGTTCGATAATTGTGTGTCATAATGTGTGTGTTGTGGGAGTCATATTCAAATGTTTTTTTTAATAAAGGCACACTATGTCAATTGACTTTCATTTTTGTCACCTATAACGTCATGTGCCACTTTGGATGTGAAGTTGAACGTCAAATGAAGGCGTCCATAAGTTCAATGATGTGTTGGAATTAAACATGTCTATGTTTTGCTATTGGAGACGTGCATGAGTTTGTTTCTAAGCTTAATGGGGTATCAATATGAATTAGCTTGACTATAGGCTATGAACGGCCAAATTATAAAGATCGTATTAGTTCACATGCATGAGGAGCAATCATTAGTGGTGGTGGTGAAAAACTTGAGCCAAATTAGTACCAAGGAAGAATCATCTTGCCCTTGTAATCTATTCGTACTTCATGGACATACGACAAAGAACTCCACTACCATCGGTCATGATTACTATATATGGTAGAGGGTTAGTACGTGATGACCTTGTGATGTTAGAAATTGGAGGGAATGCCTATTATGTACCTTTGAAATTGGAGGGAATGCTCACATTGTATATAAGGCAACCATTTGGAAGCTCATTTCTTTCAAGCCATTGAAGCCCATCCCTTTGACTCTTGAGGAACTTACCATGGAGAGCGTGCTACACATGGATGAAGAGGTTAGTGTCAATAATGCACTTTAGCGCGCTACACCGATTATCGTATTTACTCTGAGACCAACAATTACTCTGACTTTTTACTGCACAGTATCAGAGTAATTCTAGAAACAGGGGTGAAATTAGTCTGAGCTTCATCCCTTCTTTGTTCAGCACGTCTAGAAGAGGGCTTGGGTTCCATTGGTTTTGCGGTTTTGCACCTCAACCCCGATTCTGATTCTGAAACTTCCATTGATTCTTAGAATGGGCATGCATTAGGGGTGTTGTGTCTGAGTCGAAAATCTTGCTCTGTGTGTGTGTGCTTTGTGTTGTGTTTGATTCTGAAACTTCCATCGATTCTTAGGATGGGCATGCATTAGGGGTGTTGTGTCTGAGTCGAAAATCTTGCTCTATGTTGTGTGTGAGTCGAAAATCTTGCTCTGTGTGTGTGTGTGTGAGTTGAAAATCTTGCTCTGTGTGTGTGTGCTTTGTGTTGTGTCTGATTCTGAAACTTCCATCGATTCTTAGAATGGGCATGCATTAGGGGTGTTGTGTCTGAGTCGAAAATCTTGCTCTCTGTGTGTGTATGAGTCGAAAATCTTGCTCTGTGTGTGTGCTCTGTGTTGTGTCTGATTCTGAAACTTCCATCGATTCTTAGAATGGGCATGCATTAGGGGTGTTGTGTCTGAGTCGAAAATCTTGCTATGTGTTGTGTCTGAGTCGAAAATCTTGCTCTGTGTGTGTGCGCGCGCGCACTCCAATTGTTAGGTCTGACCTAATTTCCTCGCTCTTCAAACTAGAATCGTGCTCCACGTAGTTTTATGTGTGTTGGAGTGTCGGGTCCTTATTCTTGTGAACTCCAGTTGTTAGGTTCTTATTGAACTTCCTCACTCTGGGAGTCAGAATCTGCACCATAATCATGGTCTGCGCAGTTTTTGTGTGGGCTGGAGTGTTGGTTCCTATTCCCTTGCACTCCGATTATTGGTGTCCTCTCATTTCCGCTATCTTCGAGCCAAAATTTGCACCAGAATTGTGCTCTTCGTGGTCTTGTGTGTGTTGTAATGTTGGTTTCCTATTCGCGTGCACTCCGATTGTTAGGTTTGCTCTAATTTCCTAACTCTTCGAGCCAGAATCTACACCAGAATCATGACAAAGCAAGAATATGAAACACACGATATATATATGTATGTGTATGTATTTGTTGGAAAAAATTACTACGTACCTTTGCAATTCGGAGTAATACACATAACAATCTATTACTGCAGGCCACACTATATCTACATTACCACAATTACTACGAGTTATCTAAATTACTCCGACTCGGGCTTTCTTCAAATCCCATAATTAGTCCGAGCTTTCATTATTAGTCCGAGTCGGAGTAATTTAGATAATAGGTGTAGTGAGCTCGTGGGGTCCCCCACGGTTGCACCCGTGGAGCCCTGAAAACGCATTCGGCACAATAGTAGGTACATCTCATGGGTGCGCCCGTGGTGTCCCCAAATTTCCAAAAGTAGTAGATGCATCTCACGCGTGCACCTGTGAGAAACTCCGCCCACCAGGTGGGAGCTCCCACGGGCGATCGCCCGTGGGTGACTCCGCCCACTACTTGGGAGCCTCCACGGGCATTCGCCCGTGGAAGTCCCGGGATGTATTTCTGTTCTGCTTAAAGCTCTTTGCTTATGTGTAGAAATAAGCTACTCCATATGTTTGGCGTGTATCTTCACGGGAGTTATAATTATAATTACATGCCTATTTGTGTAGGACTAAGAATTAGGTGTTCGTCTCTAGTCCTTGTCAAACTTGGACATATGACTATGAAGTGGGAGTTGACACATGTATTACAATGTTGGTTGAGACGATGTCATTGAAACTGGAACTTAGTTCATATAGTGAATGCAACCTAGAAGTTTCAAGTCAATGTGACCTTCATATTCGCATTTCAGAGACTCCGCCCACCAGTTAAGATCCCCCACGGGCGATCGCCCGTGCGAGACTATGCCCACCAGTTGGGAGCCCTCATGGGCGTTCGCCCGTGAGAGTATATGGGTTGTATTTCTTTTAAGCTAAAAGCTCTTTGCTCGTGTGTGGGAATAAGTTACTTCATATGTCTTGCGTGTTTCTTCGTGGGTGTTATAATTTTACTTCCATGCCTATTTGTGAACTTCTTTATTTAGGTGTCATTTTGTAGGTCATGGGTAATTAGGACATGTGACTATGAAGTGGGAGTTGACACATGTATTACAATGTTGGTTACAATGATATCATTGAAATTGGAACTTAGTGCATATAGTAAATGTGACCTAGAAATTTCAAGTCAATGTGACCTTCATATTGATGTGCACTTGCATTAATGACTTTTCATGAGTATGGGAGTTTTGACTATTAAGGGACTAGGTGATGATATGTGTTCTGGCTAGAGTGATATGGTGCACTAATATACATTAATGTTTACATTCAAATTCCGCATTACATTGGATTGTCGAGGAAGGACTTGAAGGGTAAGGCGGTTGTCCTCTTTGATGATGAGGATCGTGCCTTGTGTGATGGGTTAATTTGCAACACCAATCCGCTAGATTGTGTTGACAATAACATCCTTGGCGATGAAGATGTTGGAGTTATTATCTTGAACCCAATTGGCAATGTCATTTCAATGGATTGGGAGAATACTCTACACCGCTGGCCCCTGTCACTCACGAAATTTGAAGGACACACATTGGCGGAAATATTGTTGGTCCATCATAATGCGACCTGCGAAGATGAGAGTCGTCGGCGTTTGCTTGGAAAACGCCGATACAACACTGTGAGGATATGTGCACCTCGGGCACCTGGGAAAAAAACTTGGGGGGCCACTGAGGAGGGAGCATGGATGTTATCCACGGTGGATTGCTGCAAGGAGCATTGTTGCCAAGTATTTTCCAAGGCCTTTCTTGATTAGTATTCGGGAACACCACTTTGCCTTGCCATTCAATGCTCGGAAGCTCATTGCCCTTGCAGTGTTCCAAACGATCCAGAAACAAGAGCACAACGGTAGGGAAACGGTTGTTGTGGAAGGAAGAACAATTTGCACTCGTGCATGGATGAACATCTATATGATATCAAGGGCACAATTTAATAGGAACAAGGCCGACAACTTGATGGGGGTTAGATCTCGAGATCATGGAAATACAGGAACCAAAAATCCAAGGGCGAATATAGTGCAGGCACAAGCGACTCTTGGAGTATTGATTGAGGGTAGAGCGGACTCCATGCCCCATATGACTCGGACTCTTCCAACTGGTGAAAAGATAGGTACGGAGATGCTCCTTGTCGGAACAATTTGGTCCAACCTACTGGAAGAAGTGAACAACTTGGACAAAGACCTCGGGTACACGCCTGTCTCAATGTCAAGTTTTAGCTGCTTACATCGACAACATTTCAAGCAATATGTTGTGAAGAGCCCTGGCGACAACTTCTCACGTTGTGGAACTTGCGCAGCTTTCAAGGATTTGTTGCGAATACACACAAAAAACACTACTGGGTACTTGGCCATCTCAAAGGCTAGCCATCAGCATTTAGCATTGCAAGAGGCTCATAAAAACAATTACTATAAAGATAGGATCTTGTCAAAGTACTCTTCGAAAGAGGTCCTTTGTATCATCCATGACAAAATGGATTATGGAAAAACGGCGCTTCCTGTTTTCGCGCACAAAAACAAACGTGTTGACAAATATGAGCGTTTCCCAATATCCATTGCGGGAATGATTGTGCATGGTCACTCTGATGTGAATTATGCGTATTATGTTCTTGATATGTACCCATCCGATGCGAACTTCACTATCACATCCATCATGAAGTTGCTTTGTCAACTTGAGGTCCTCCTGTCTGCTCCGGTCGACACATTCCTATTTCTTCCATAGGTGACCCTTTGTACAACGCACTGGTGGTTGGCGTAGAGAAGTGTTCAGGAACACTTCCTTTGCCACCGCCCGAAATTATTCCACCTACGGGGTTGCCACCCCTCTTGCTTATTTAGATGGACAATTGTGCGAAGGATAACAAATCAAAATACAACATGTTGTTTTGGTCTGCTATGACCGCAAAGGGAATCTATCGTGAAGTCCAGGTGTCTTTCCTTATTGTTGGACATACGCATGAGGATGTGGATGCAATGTTCGGCCGGTTTGGACAAAGGTTGAAGTTGAGGATTTCCATACACTCCCAGACCTCATGGCATCGTTCATGGCAGTTGGGGATCCCACTATTGCGCCGTCCTTGATTCATGAGGTTGTTGATTTCAAGGAATGCACTAGAAGAAAACAGTGTTTTTGGAAAACGCAGACGATTTTAGGTGACATCCAATAGAACATCCAAATGTCAATATTGACGTCCAATGTAACATTGGGATTCACATAAAACGCATTTGGATGTTCTATTGGATGTCACTTAAAATTATCTGTGTTTTCCAAAAACGTCACCAAAAACGCAGTTTTCTTATAGTGATGGGTGAAGGGATACTACCATGAGTTTGGTCAAGACCGATTTATAGGGCATTCCAAGGCACACCAATTCCGTTTTTATGTAGACCCTCAAGGAGTGCCATTGATGCAATACAAAGTGTTTTGTATAGATCCAAGTTGGGCGCCATAAGGAGGAATTGCTCTATGGAATGTGGACCTTGTCACAAAGAAAACCATGTTCCCACCAGGTTAATGGGTGTCTGGTTTGTATTGCTTTGGAAGTGCACTAGAAAATACAAGGTGTGATGTACGTGGCCCACGGGTGATCACTCGTGGGCCGTTAGTCCATGGTTTTGCTCTAAGCTCAATGTATGTTTGTTTTGTTAGGTTGTCCCCGTCCCGTTCCAAAAAGAGAGATGAAAGATTCCGTGAACATAAAGCTTGGACTGAAAGGTTTTATTAAGTATTGGAAGGATACGGCAGATCAAGATAGTTCCGGTCAATATATGGAGTCCATTGCGCCAACAATTTTATATTGGGAGAAAGCGCTTGCGGCTATGGATCATCCTTTATCCCCAAATCCATCTGAACTTAGCGAGCCCTTTTGGCCTTCTACACGGTTCTCCATTGCAGTTGCCCTACATGTGGACAATGGGCATCTATTTAGGAAAACATCACTGACTATGCTTATGTCGGACCAGCTAGTTCTCGACCCGCTGAGACCTTTCGTCCTGGTGCACATATCAGGGTCGGCCATTATGTCTTACTACGTCCTAGTGAGGATTGTGCTAATCCAATTTGGATGGGACGAGTGATTTCCGAGCCTAATTTGGCACACCTCGGTCCTCATGCTCGTTCCATTGAGATTGTGTATTATGTACCGGTCCTTGGCACAAGGAACAAGAAGACCTTGGATGAACGTTATGAGGAATGGGACACCGCAAAACCTTTTAGATGGACGAGGCTCAAGGAATATGCTCCAACTTGTCAATCTCTAGATTGTGTTGTGGCATCATGGGCAAGACAGAAGAATGTATCCGATGACAATGTGGTCATCCCAGCGAGGCAAATAACACTATATTCGGTAATCGGAGACTTTTTGATGACTTTGAGACTTTTTAAGGACGTGGCTTTCACATTTGTAGGAAGGAAAACACTACAAATATACTATGTTCCCAATTTTGAACACAAGTATGAGACACAAATGCATGAGACACACACGCCGAAATAAAAAAATGGGATATATGAAAACAATTGCGTATACAAAAATGGTATCATATTTATTGAATAGGATTGAAATACAAAATACAAGTGGAATATCCAATATTAGGCCAAAATCCTTCAAATATAATCGATCACCAACCAGTGCATTCGACAATTAAATACATATTAATATGATTTATACGTTTGGATCGTCAATACGACGCACTCCTTTTATTTTTGCGATAGCCTTTGCGGCCGTCTCTTTTTCTTTTGCTTTAATGGCCTCCATGGCTCTGAAGATCTCGGGCCCGCGGCTGTAACCTTGTTTGTTTGTTGGTCCGGAATATGTGCCGTTCGTCCATATTTGGCGACGCGCTACCGAATTGTAGGACGTGGTGTTGTAAGTGGAATACGAAGGCGTTTGCGAAACGGAATGTCTTGCACTCTTCCGAAGGGCCAAACAACGATCGGACTCGCAAGAAGCGGTCTTGAGGGTTCCCCTATCCAATGAAGAAGTCGAGCATGGACGGCCCACATTCGAGTACGGTGGGGTCTGAAACAACGACCACAAAGTCATACAATGAAGCGGGTTGGTATGAGTGAGCACAAGTTACGGATGCAAGTCCGAAAACCCCAAGAAACACAAATGCACTAATACACGGAAACCAGCAAGGAAAAACTAGAGAAGGCCAAAAGTTGGGCACCTTGGCATTGGGGGTGTTGGATTGAGCTTCGGGGACATCGAGGGGGGCAGATACAAGCACGACAGGGACGTTCGTAAACGTCGGGACATCAATCCGGGGTTCATCCATGCAAAGGCGTCTGGTCGATCGTGGGGCCTTGGGGACGGTATATTTGGATGGTGACGCATCGAAGTCAATAATACGAACGTGCTTCTCGTTGCGGAGGGGAGATGGAGACGGAGACGGAGCACGGTTGTGTTTTGCTACCTTTGCAGGAGGGCTATCCACGACTCCATCTTCAAACCCAGAGTCTTTGGAGTAATCAACAGCAGAGGCGGCATCGACGGCCGAGAATTGGAATAGGGAAGGCATTGCAACGTAGCTCACACCAAGGGAAGGGGAGCCGGGGACCGACGGAGATGCGGACGGGCCATTGACGACACTTTGGGACGCTTGGTGAGGCAACTAGGACACAAAAATACATTACAAAGAAAAGGGGGGAACGGTTAGATATAAACAAGGAGAATCCAAGTACAAGTCCAAAAATGTTCAAAGTTCTCAAATTAATTTATTGAGTTTGGCGTACCCGTACAACATCCTAAATACTTCATCTCGTGGACCGAGAGGCCTATTGCCAATGGGGTTGGAGAGCACAAAATCCGGGACACTTCCGGGGTGACATGCAAGCCTCCTAATGTATGGACCTAGCTCATTCTCTAGGAAGGTGTCGTCTCTATCGCCTTTCCAAGGATCCGGGAAGATGGCGTTGCCGGGGGGGTTGAGGATGCTCTTCGCAGGGCTGTCGTCGACGAGGAGAGTGTTCTCCGGCGTTGGCCAAGAACCGTGGGGCACCCCCTCCAACATGGGGACGCCGACCCAGAGGTTCTTCCTGAGGACCTTCAGGAATTGCGGCCCGCCGCCTCCTGCGACCTTCGGTACAATCCTGCCACTACGGTCATGGAGCTCATCGCAGTGTTCTTGACCGAGAAGCAAGCAAGGCATTGCGAGTTCTCGGAAAAGGAAACCGGCGATGGCCTCCGTGTTATCCATGAGCATAGAGCTCCAGACGATGACATGAGCCAAGCCAAGGACGTCACGGAGGAAGCGCCTCAAGCCGGGTCGGGCCCGGACGGCCTTGTTGTTAATGAAGGTATCCAAGCGCCCGCCGTAATCCATGTCTTGTGGACTACGGAGGGGCCCCCTGGGCGCGCCATGCGGGATGTGTTTGGAATGGCAAAGCACCCCATTGAGGTCAAATATTATGAACGGTTTCCTCATGGGCCGATTTGGTCTTCCAAAGGGGTTGCGAGCTATCTCCGACGGACCCTGTGATGAAACATTTTACCTAGGTGAATGTTGCTACTAACGAAAACCAATTGACAAACATTTCATGAATTCAACAAAGAAACAGAATGCCAAAATTGTGCGAACTATGTAGTTCGAAAAGATTTATAAATGTAAATGGTGATATACAATTTTCAAAGGACATCTATCGATGAGCCCAAGAATCTAGCGCTTTCTCTGCTGAAGCTAATGGATCCTACGCTACAAAATTTGCGTCCACTCGCAGGGGGGAGGCCGGAGTTGAACTTGTAAAAATACACCGCCACGAAGGTGACACACAGGGAACATACGGACGCGCGTCCGCAACGAGGGAGGCATGCTCAAAGGTTGGTTACCTCGTCATCGGCGAGATCCGCGCGAGCAGTGCCTCCCTCAGCAGGACTCGTCACCATGGGCGCAGCTCCCGGACGCGCGTCCGTAAAGTCGTACAGTCCATCTGTGTCGACCAGCAATGTGTCTCCAGCTGCTTGAGAGGCTTGGGTGCCTGCGTAAGCTTCCTCCGCGGAGTCCTGGTTGCCCCGCATATGTACATCTTCATCCTCGAGGGGGGCCTCTATGTCCTCGTGGCTTGTCCTATTGCGTGTCGGGCTCTCCTGCGACTCCTCCACATTGTCGGTGTGTCGCGCAGTGTCATTGCCCGCCCTATTTACATCCGCCCCCGAAATCGCAAAATCGGAGGCGCCCGCCTCTGTGGCCCTCTGAGGGGGTGCGCCCCCTCCAATGAGAATGGAGGGCAGCTCAGCAATGTTTCGGACGCGCGTCCGTAAGTCTTGGACGTTCGACGAGGTAGGTCGGGGGGAGGGATCTGCTGTGGGCGCAACCTGGGCAAGGGGTGGGACGTCCAACGCGGGGGTTGCATAGGCATGCTCTGGTATGTACACGGCATGGCTATGAGATGGAGGCGGCATGAGATCGGCGGGCATCGGCATGCCGGCCTGGGGAGGTGCATACACCAACGGAGGCCTCGCCTGCAGGCTCTGCATCATGCTCATGAATTGCTGGCTCTGGGCCAGGAACTGTTGATTCTGAGCCATGAGATCGGCGTGCCTGCGAGCGGATTCCAACCTGGATTGTTCCATCTCAGCTTGGATGGCAGCCATCTTCTTGGCGTGCAGCTCGTTTGCCTCCCGGAGCCGTTGGTCAAGCTCCTCCCTCATTCTCTTCTCCATCTTCTCGTCCAATTCGGAGACGAACATCGGCTCTTTCTTCACCTTGCCGGGCTCGCTAGGCAAGGCGGAGATGGCATTGTACATCTGGACCTCGTCCTCGTCTTCATCGGAAAGGTCCAAGATCGCCCCTTCAGGGTATTCGTTGTAAGGGGTCTTGTTTCTCTTCCGTCGGGTCTCACGGTAGAGAGAGAGGTCGGGCCTCAAGATCAGCTCCAACACATCCCTGCCCTCCATAGCTGGGAGCTCTGCCTGCTGAGACTCCCCCCCGGAAGAAGCTGTGCAGCCGGCTTCTGTCGCGAGCTCCACATCCACATCTGCTCTAACCCCCGCAGCACGAGACGGACCCGCAGTGGAAGGAAACCCAACACGCGAAGTGGGAGTCCCAAATGGCGAGGCACTGGGACCATGAGGGACCCTCAACGGAGTGACGGTAGGATGCGGCTCCTCCGTTTCCATTGGATCCGCGCCCAGGAGGAAATGACCTGTTGTGGGATCAAGAACAAGGCTCGGTAAATCCTGGTGCGCCCTGGGCCGTTCAGGCGGGTGGATGGGATCCTGCTTTGCGTCAGTGTCCGTCTCCATTTCAGGCATCGCCTCGATTCGCGATGCGAGCGGCAACACAGGCTGGGGAGGTAGCACGTCCACGATGTCGAGGATGTCCATTTTGGAGGCATTGACCCTGTGGGCCTTTGCATCGTCGTAGTCGCCGACATCCACAAACGAATTGACCTGCAGCCCAAGCATCTGGAACATAACAACGAGTTAGGGGCAAATGTATCAGGGGACATACAAATGAGGCCAGATATGACAAAATGTAACAAAATGAAATAGTGTACTTTTACGGACGCGCGTCCGTAAAATTACACAGCCAAGAGGTGTTGGGGAACAATGCATATGAATATAAATCTTAAATTTACGGACGCGCGTCCGTGAATTTCCATTGGGGCAGGCAACTCACCAATGCTGCATACACAAATTTGGTGCCGCCGAAGACGTTGTACACAATCTCGCTCATAACGGTCAAAACCTTGAGGATCCCGATGTAGAATTCCATGCGAAGCTCGTACGCCGGGTAGATTGTGTACATCGTCTCCTCCACGAGCTCCTTAGGGTGTGGTGTGGGTAACGAGTACATTTTCTTGAACACAGCAGTAGCCTTCACAGGCGGCCGCCCAGTCGGCGAAGACTTGTGCGTCAAGAAATACAGTTGCACGGCTCCCACTTGCTTGACCCCCCTGGCCTCTTGCACAGCTGTGACCCCTTCCGTCTTGGCCGGGATGTACGTGCTGTGGTAGAGGTCGTAGTCGACGTCCATCTTCGAGTTGTAGAGCTCCACGACTGCTGCGGACTTCTCTTGCTCTACAATCCAAAGCCACACATTTGGCTCGCGGAGGGCCGGCGACCGAAATGCCTTGAAGGCTCCAAAGAACGGCTCGTAGAAAGGGGTTCCGGCAGCTCCCTGTTTCCAAGCTCCGGGGATTGCACGGAAGTCGAAGATTGCAAATGGACACCCCCGGGGGTCGTCTCTCACCGAGGCTCTTGAGGCGTGGGTGTCCCATTTGCCGAACTTCAAGGGCGTAGCAACTGTGCAAAATCTTGCAACCCCCCCAAACTTGGCGTTCTTTTTTCTATTGAGGAAGTTCGAGTACATCATCGTCTCCCTCTCGTCAATGGCGCCCTTCTTCTCATTCTTCCTGGATCGTTGGGCCAGGAAGGTGGAAGCCTCTCTTGTCAGAGCTCGTATGGAGAGGCTATTGATGTGGTACTCGTCCTTCAGCCTCCTCCAATTCTCCCACACGATCTCCCCGTCGGCATTGGTGAGGTTGTAGGCGGGCAGCAATTTGCTGATCTCCCTTATGGCCATGGTCTTCTTCTTCCTGTATTCGCACCACTCCTTCATGTGGTACGTGGAAGGCTTCATGTGCTTGGGCCTCTTGAGGAAGATCTTTGGGTAGGGCAGAGTCCTTCTTGGAGTTTCGAGAAGGACGTGCGCTGCCGCTCGGTACATCTCCGAGTCGAGCAACCCTTGGAGCGGACGGAAGAACTCTCTCAGGATGGGTGGTATTTTCAACCTGGAGTCAGTCTTGTAGGTGTTCTCCGTGTCTGGATTGACCAGGTCCCCGTGGTTGTGAGCATCAAAGAGTCTCAACCAGATTGCCCATGTCTCCTCTGATGCAGTGATGAGCTTGATCTCACCTTTTAATTCCTGCACCGTCTTCGTGCCGCTGGTCTTCATGTCAATGCTGGAGAACTTTGTCAATATGGCATTGCTGAATGTCTGCAAGAGGGATGAACATCAAGGAATCAGCAAAGAGAACATTCAGACAATGAAAACATTCAAGGTAGAAGGGCCAGGGTTACGGACGCGCGTCCGTAAAGCTATTATAGTGGCCTACCTGCCATTTAGGATTTTTCACAGTTGCGTTCTCCCTTTCCTTTGGTGGGCAGTCGTGCTCCATCCATAAGGTCCTCCCAGCCACGATGTTGGCTGCCCATGAAGCCTCAAACTGCCTCACTTTGTTGCCTTGGTTCATGAAGGCAGAGATAGCGATCAGTTGGTTCGAGTCCTTGGAATGCACGAGAAATGCCTTCCAGTATCGAATCGCCTCCTTCCATGGGCTTTTCCACTCATCGTTCTCGAGGAGAGCTTTTGCAGCCATCACACTGTGCTGGCCGTCGACTATGTAGAACTCTCCTTCCTTGAGGATTGGCCAATTCCTCTCGTTCACTTCAACCGCCGGGTCCTTGGGCGTCACACAAATCGTTTGCCTGTCGAACTTGGGGTTGTTCATAAGGTTATTCATTTGCCACCACACCCCCTGTTCTTCTTTAGCCCTCGTGTTCATACTCTCCGTCCCGGGGTGGCACTTGTAAACGTCCACATCGAACGTGAAATACCTGCCCAGTGGCCAGCATCCCTTTGTCTTCTCGTCGAACTCTTGGAATATCTTTGTCGAGAGTTCGGCGTCAGGTCGTTGGCCCTTTTTAAGGAGAGGGGCGACAGCAAGAGACGAGCTGACGTCTGGCCCCTCTGTGAGCCCAGATGACTCCATCAGCGAGTGCAACCGTTTGCTTCGTTGTCTGCTCCCAGATGACGCACCACTCTGGGACGGTCTTGAATTGCTTGGGACGGGCTTAGGCACACGTTTTGTTTGCGCAGTTGTGGAAGGTTTCTTCTTTTCTTTCCCTTTTTTGGCCTCTACCAATGCGCCATTCACTCTTGTGACATTGTTCAAGAGGCGTCCTAGCCGCTTACCCGTCCAAGGCGCATTGCACGCGTAGTCTTGGAATTCCTTCGCGAGATTCAAGCAACCCGCATCTGGACTGTTATTTTCACACTCGTTTTTGTTGAAGGGATGGTACGACTCGTGCAAAATGAACGTTATTCTATCCTCCTTCTTCTCGAGGTCAATCACGACGTAGTCCCCCTGGGCTACTGCGCACTCTATTGTCCAGAATTTTAGCCTGACCCATTTCTCTGGTTCTTCTAATGGTGTCCTTAATTGATACGAAAATCTGAGCACAAATATATCTTTTTCATCTTTTTCTACAATGACTGTCCAATTGTCTACAGTATCTTCCTTCGGCTTGTAGTGGTCGTTGTTGCTTAGATCTTTGATTGCGTCTGGAAGTGGAGGAGAGAGAAGCTCCGCGAACATGTCAATAGCGGGTCTCTTCGTGGATGCCATCTGAAGAATAGGACAAACAGTAAGTTAGTGTAATATATTCAAGGATAGCGTGCCTAATTTAAGAACGCGCGTTCGTAAATATAGGTTGAACATTAGAGGAGAAGATTTCTTTTACGTACATTGTTGGGTATTTAGCAAATATCATTTAGCACTATATTTTAAGGTATATATATCTTGCGTTGATGTAATTACAGGAGTCTACTTTATATTATTCAATTTAATCAATACTGATTAGAACACAAAGCACATACATTGTCTATTTACGGACGCGCGGCCGTAAGCATGGATAAGATTAAAATATTCTTTCATGAATTTAGTCGTGCGGTAATTAATTTATGCATTGCATTGCACAATGCGTACAATTCCCAGTGAACTTGTGCCTCTTTCATGAAGACTTTGAGAGGGTAGCATGACTGGGTTTTATTATGACATTTAATCGCCTCATATGTTCATGGCTTAGTGTTTTTGATCTCTAATTATATTGTTTGGACGGTTTTTTACGGACGCGCGTCCGTAAGATATTCGGCGGTATGAGGCCAACAGATGGACAAGCTATTATATGATGAATATATTTACAGACGTGAGTCCGGAATCTGTGTCGGCATATTATTCAATGGCCATTAGATAAATCGGCTATTATTCAATGTATATATTTACGGACGTGCGTCCGTAAACTCTGCACATATATTGTGCATTAGAATTGCATGCCTTGAGCAGACATCCCGAGTTTACGGACGCGCGTCCGTAAACTCTGCACATATATTGTGCATTGGAATTGTCTTTCTTGAGCAAACATACCGAGTTTGCGGACGCGCGTCCGTAAACTCTGCACATATTTTGTGCATTAGAATTGCCTGTCTTGAGCAAACATCCCGAGTTTACGGACGCGCGTCCGTAAACATCACACTATTTCGTTGCTCCGCATTTTTCGGGCATTGTTGGGTTTAGGGTACTATACAATAATCTACAATGTTTCTTACCATGAAATACGATTTGGCTCTCTTGCGAGTTGAAAGCAATAGCTGACTCTGCACTGCATAGTGACAAATTAACACCAGCAACATATGTTAGAAACAATGAATCATAGAGACATCTGTACGGAAATTATGAGACAATGATTTCTACAATGCACATTCTTGCTGTTTTGGAGCCTCGATCTTAACAACTCAGTCTACTTCTTCAATCTGCACTCTTATACCTCAATCTCATTCCTCAATCTTCCAACGCTCGACTGTTGAAACCCCAATCACAAATTCTGCAAAACCTTTCAAGCCCTCTATTGCCAAACGCATATCTTTGAAATCTCAGAAAGTTGTGGACCAACTCAATGCTCTCAAAGCTCTTGCAGGTCTTAAAGCCTTCAACTCTCAAATCTCAGATGTCAATTGCCCTTTAGAATAATGAAATACCTAAAACTAAATGATTTCTGGAATATGGCCTTTTATCAAGCTACCAAACAAACCCTAAATTGCTTCAAACTGAAACCTCACATGCTCTCAATCCGTATGAAGCACACATGCTGTCAAGCTAACAAAACAAACTCTAAACCCCAACAACCCAGAAGTGCAATCATACGAAAAACAAGAGAAATGTTACAACAATACTTACCTCTTGTAGAATGCTAGCTCCCACACTACAACTCCTCTTCTGAACCCTCTCAAACCTCTCAAACCTCTCAAGCTCTCAAACTCTCAAACCTCTCAAGCTCTCAAGCTCTCAAATCTCTGAAGCCTCTGAAGCTCTCAAACCTCTCAAGCTCCCAAGCTCTCAAGCTCTCAAGCTCTCTAGCTCTGAAACCTCCCAAGCATCTCAAGTTGCTTCAGAAAAGAAAGCACAACTCCAAATAAAATCCTCACAATACTCACTCACACACACTCGCTCACACCCTCAACCAACACACACTCTCTCAACAAAAACCCTAGCGCAAGAATGCTACTATGCAGACGAAAAAATTCGCCAGCACCGCCCAACACCAAGCGCACAACGTTGGAAATGACGCTGGTGTGAGCGGGCGGCGTCGCTTAGGGTTGGGGAGAGGGGAAGAGAGGGCGCGGGCACGTGGCACCTCTTGGGATGGGGTGCATGGGATAGGGGGATGGGGCCATAGGGGGATGGGATAGGAGGCTGGGATGGAGGGTTGGGATGGGAAGGGGGATGGGATGGAGGGTTGGGATGGGATGAGGGGATGGGGTGGGATGGGGGGCTGGGGGGGTGGATGGGATGGGATGGTGGGCTGGGGGGGGATGGGATGGGATTGGGGCTGGGTTGGGATGGAATGGGGGGCTAGGGGGCAATGGGTTAGGGCGACACTCATTAATACAACACTCGTTTACACGACACCCTCGATATTACGACACATTTTTTTGTGACCAAACTTTTTAGTTCAAACTGCCTCTTTTATATGATTACGACACTTGATAATGCGACATTTAGAATCCCCGTTTTGTCATATTAAAGAGGTAGGTCATGCTAAAATGCCTTTCATCTGTATTATGTACATCTAACATACATCCATTTTCACTTGGGAACTGCTTGGGAACTTCACTTATCATTGGGAACTTAATGATTATTAGGGTTTCTAGTGTAGAATGGACATGGTTAGGGTTAGAGTGGCCTCCTGCCTAGTATGTTGCCTTGCACTCATGGTGATATCTTTTACTGATGCTATACGTCATGCATCATTGTTGTCTAGTTTCTTATTAAAGAACTCTTTATATTTTGGTGATATTGAAATTATTAGTTTTCCAAAGTTAGTAGGGAATTTAGAAAAGATGATAGTTGCTAACTTGGGTACTAGGCAACACGAGAGATATTTGGACTCCTATATCAAGAGATCTTGAGAATATTTATATTTGTTTGGAGTTATAGGTTATTATTTCATACCATCTATATTGCTTAACCTCGTGGTGTATATGTTTAAGATCATATTACTTAAGTTTTCGTATTCCCTCAATAATACGACATCTTTTGTGTTTCCCAAACATGTCGTACTAAAGTAGGACACTTTGGATGCTTTGATGCGAGTATCATTATGCAACATAGAGTTGGAGAATATGGATTGGAACGCAATATTTAAGTTAATATGGTGCAACATGAGGAACCCCAAACCCTAAACCCTAAACCCTAAACCCATAAACCATAAACCCATTTTGCACAGTTGAATGCCAAGTGTGAAGGGTGATACTAACGGTGAAGTTGTTAACCATTATTGTATCCTAGCGTACCCCTAAAAATACGCAAAGTGACATACATTTCCCCTCCGACATCTTAATTCCCTAAAATAAAAGCAATCCTAGACTATGCGCGAGTCACATTGTTTGCGAATACATGCAAACCCACTACCACCAATCCCTCTTGTACATTAAACAACCTTCAAGATTAATTCAATCTTTGCACATGTAGGTCTGATCTTGTATTATAGCCTATAAGTAGACGCAAAATGTTGGTTAAATTGGAGTATGGTTTCCATGTTGGCATGTATTGTTGTGTTAAGTACTTTATTATAGAATATCAATATGAGATCCTCAAAACCTTTCATCAAAACTAATGGTTTAAAGCAAATGATTGAATTATATGGTTTAGAACATAAATTTCTTGAATCTTAAATATTTTCAAGTTGTCATTGTTTTTATAATACTCCTTGAATTCATTATGAACTTGAGGTCAACATAATTTATTGACACAACTCGATCAATGCGATTTAATGTTTTCGTATTTTAAACAAGTTTGCGTGACAATTCTTTGTTCAATGCCACCTACTTTTTCAAATTTTCACCACTTACACCGTACTATTCTAGAATTATACTTTGTGAACATATATTTGCTCGACTTTTCGAATGTTTATGATGTTTTTCACAAAATGTAAAGTTACTATATTAATAAAGGTTTGAATTATTTGGCCTTTACCATGTTTGCACCCCTATGTCCTCATGTTTGTTTAGGGTATAGGCGGCTATACCATGGTCTTAAGTCATTTAACACGTATATGTGAAATAAAAATAAACCCCAACACCTTGGTCTTAAATCGAAATTAGCCCAACACCCAATAATGATACAATGTTTTGTACCATTGCATACAAATGTTTTGTTTGATACCAAATACGAACTAGTGTGAGTGTAAGAGTTGGTATTGTTGAGTCATTGCCGTACATAATATACATAAGGTACTCAAAAATGTTTTTTCTCACGTATAGTACATAAAGAAGGCTCTTAGTTTTTTTGAAGTAAATGTTGATGTACTCAAGGGGGCACTAAGGATTCGAGAGGAAAATGGCAATATTGATTTTAATTCAACCCAGACCTAGGACAATAGATGTGTTGCTCTCATGGCGTCTAGGCGTTGCTAGTTTGTGTATCTATTAATACAATTATGTATACGTGTGTATAGGTGGGTAGATTAAACGGGTTTAATGGTAGGATGGTGGTCAATGTAATTGCAATACTAAATGCAAGATGACATGAGATAACATGATATTGTGGTGAATACCACTACATTGTATGCAAACCAATCAAATATTTGCTATTAATTTTCAATTTTGAATTACATATATTCTTATATTCCACGTACTATTGTTGTTGTTGTGGTCCATTTGTCCCATGATTCTATAATTTTTGTCTACTCATTCTACAATAAATTCTTAATACTAGGCATTCCAATATTATAAACCACCCCTAAAAAATGTATAATGCTCATATATTATTGGCCAATAGATGCCTTTGGTTTGTCTCTATGTGGACTCATGCTCTATGGATGCTCTCCGCCATGAATACATGTTCCATTGTGAGCATGGCCCATGGAATATAGCAACCTTAGGTTTTTATTTTTAGGCTTTGGTTGGCGGCTAGTATCCTATGTCGAAAAACGGATCCGAGGAAGAATGATCACTACTTAAGGGGACATCCCCTCACCAAGGGACTCTTTTTGCATCTCAGATGTGGGTTGCGCTCCCTGGACCCTTCTAGTATGCCGGATGCTTTTCTCGTCCAGGTACGGACCCCGATGCAATGGTCCGGTTATGCCGCCGGAAATACCGGAGGTTTACGGACGCGCGTCCGTAAACCTTAACCCTCCTGGCGAGTATAACCTCTATATTAGCCCTAAACATTGTGTTTGAAGTAGTAATGAGGTTTCCGTCAGAGAGGTTTACGGACGCACGTCCGTAAACCTACCTCACCCTATGCACCATAGTAGAATATTTTGACATTGTGAAAAAACCAGTAGGTATATTAACTTGTCCAAATTCGTGTTGTCATGAGCCCTGGGTATACATGTAGGTGTCACCTACACCTCTTGATGCCCTGAACCTGTAGGCTTCTTGGTCAACACTGAGTTTCTACATACAGATGTTTACGGACGCGCGTCCGTAAACCTATGGGCTATAGGTTACCAAGGCCTTTACGGTTCGCAGTGACCTCTCTACACAGGAAGAGGATTACGGACGCGCGTCCGTAAACCTCTGCCTGTCCAGAGAGGTCACTGCGAACCGTAAAGGCCTTGGTAACCTATAGACCATCTGCCTGTCCAGAGAGGTCACTGCGAACCGTAAAGGCCTTGGTAACCTATAGACCATCTTCCTGTCCAGAGAGGTCACTGCGAACCGTAAAGGCCTTGGTAACCTATAGACCATCTTCCTGTCCAGAGAGGTCACTGGGAACCGTAAAGACCTTGGTAACCTATAGACCATAGGGTTAAGGACGCGCGTCCGTAAATCTATGGTCTATAGGTTACCAAGGTCTTTACGGTTCCCAGTGACCTCTCTGGATAGGAAGAGGTGTACGTAAGCGCAAACCTAACCCTATGGTCTATATGTAACCAAAGCCTTTACGCCTGGCAGTGACCTCTCTGGACAGGCATTGGTTTACGGACGCGCGTCCTTAACCCTATGGTCTATTGGTTACCAGAGCATTTACGCCTGGCAGTGACCTCCCTGGACAGGCATAGGTTTACGGACGCACGGCCGCAAACCCCATGTCTATGTCTGCAATGACATTGTTGCCACATGGAGTTAATCGGACGCGCGTTCGTATACCATTGTGTTTTTGTTTCCACGCCATGAAAGCCACTATTGCCCGTATTGTGTTTTTCTTGATAATATGTGTTTGCGCTATCCATGACATACACTTGGACCTATGCTTAATTGGATATTTTGACATACTCCTAATTTGACTTTCTTGTAGTGGCCATGGATTCCGACGTCGGTGATAGTGCGTTCGAGTTGTCTTCGGATCCATCAACCTCTGCTAGCGATTTTGAATCTGTCGTGGAACATAGAGCCACAAGTGGTGTTGCCAATGTAGTCGACGACATAGTAACTGGAAGGTCTCGTCCGGACGTTGCTGTTGGGTTTGTTGATAGCGCAGAGGATGATTTCCTTCCACCATGTGAGGGTTATTCACGAGAACAGTGGGTTGATCTTGATGTTGTCCTAGTCAATGGTTGTGGCGTTCCCGTGGCTGATGGTGTTTGTAGGAACTCGGATCCTAAGGATTGTATTGATGCATATCCCCTTGGGGAGGAAGATGTTGGGGTGTGCATTTTAAATTCTTTCCACCCATTGGAAGTGCCTCCAAGTTGGAGATTCTCTCTTCGTCGATGGCCGTTGCGAAGTGTTCTTCATGATGGTGTCAGCTTGTGGAATCATTCCCGCCGTTATGGGGAACTACAAGCAGCTTTGTTGGCCACAATGCGTCTTAGAAAAGGTGTACGGAAATATGATTCTTGTCGTGTGCCTCGGGAACCCACGCAACGTCGTCGAGATCAAACATTGGAAGAAACATCTATTAGGTCCGTAGCAACAAAAGATTGTTGTGCGAAGAAGTGTTGCCAACTATTTCCACGTGACAAAATAAAATCTTTGAGGCAAGAGATGTGGCTTGCGGACTTTCGAATGCGATCCGCAAAGAAACTTGAGGTTCATCGCAACACGCACTTTGATGCCGAAGGTCGTAAGGTGGTGACCTTGGAAAATATAGAAGTGTGTTGCACGGCGTGGTATATTATTCATGCAGTTTCAAAGGCTGATTTTTATAGGTTCCGGAACTACTCGTCCCAAGGACGGCGTTCTCGGTTCCATGGCAATTTTGGCACGAAGAAGCCTAGGGAGGCAACACTCCAAGCGGCTGCAACACTATCAACCATCATTATGCCATTAGCGGATGCGATGCCACACAAGACCAGGACTCTGGCGTCGGGGGAAAAGGTTGTTCAGATGGTTTTGCCAACAGGGACGAAATGGAAGAACATACTAATGGACGTTAATGAAGTTGGCGAAAAAGTGGGATGTGGGCCAATTTCGTTGTCAAAACTAAGTGTGATCAAGAATCAACAATTCGCGGAATACATTACGAAGAGACCTGGGGACAAGTTTGCTAGGTGTACTGCTTGTGAGAAATACAAAGGCCTTCGAGACGCACATCCAATAGGGACTGAGTCGCACAATAGATATCAACGAAAATACATTGAGCATGTCAACAACCAGGAGGCACACCGTCAAGACTACTATAAGAACCGCGCACTATCGATAATTAGGCCGAACGAGGTTTTGACGATCATTCATGACAAAATGGACCATGCGAAGACTGCGTGCCCATGTTATGCACGGAAAATAAAGGCTACAGATGGATATTTTAAACTCCCAATAGCTGTCACAGGTTCGTTAGTCTTTCACATTATTTTTTACGCACCCACATACACATTTGTACGGGTTACGGATGCACGTCCGCAAATGTGTGTTCATTTTTGTCAATTGTTTGTGGGAAAATCCAATTTGTTTCGCATGGATGATTTCGGAATGTATGTCTCATTTGTATGTTTGAACGTGTTTATCTAAACTCAGGTATGATCGCACATGGCCATGTGGACGTCAAGTATGCACATTATGGCTTGGACTTCTACCCTGGCGATGCCAACCATACAGTAGGGTCTTTTGCAAAACTTCTACGGGATCTTGAGAGGCCACCAACATCATCCTCTCGTGCTCTTTTCGTGGGATGTGGAACAACACCGATTTATGAGGCAGTGCTAGAGGGGAAGGAAGTTTGTCTATCTTCATTGCAAGAACCGCCTGAACAACCTGTTCTTGCCAAACCTTTGCCTCCAACTCTACACGTGCAACTTGACAATTGTGCCAAGGACAACAAATGTCGATACGTGTTTTGTTTTTGGTCTTTGCTCGTAGCCAAAGGCATATTCAAGGAAGTTTTCGTGTCTTTTTTGATGGTTGGCCATACGCACGATGACATTGATGCTTCATTTGGACGTTGGAGTATGAAGTTGCACGAGGAAGATTTTCCAACAATTCCTCTTCTAATGAAATCGTACATGGATTTGGATAATGTGCCAGTCATTCCGCATTTGATTGAAGAAGTGCCCGATTTCAAAACGTTTATCAAACCATTCATTCTTAAAGGAGGTGACCGATTGGTAGGCCATACCAAGGCTCAACAATTCCGATTCTATATGCGTGATGACGGTCTGCCGGCCATGCAGTTCAAGGCTTTGTGCACTTCACCGAATTGGGGTCCAGAGGAAGGGATACTCGTATGGCGCCAAGACGAAGATGGCAAATGTATGCTACCCGATGGGGAGCCAAAGCCTTGCACACCTAACCCCATGAGGAATGGACCGGAAATCATCAAAGGTATATCTGGATTCATTGAGTACTGGAAAGAATTGTGTGAGGAAGACATCACAAGACGCATTCGGGATACCCACGAACCATTGATTGCGTATTGGGATCGCATTCGCTCGGCATTGCTGGCACCTGATGTCGATACACGTCCATATTTGACACAAGGATTTTGGCCACAAAGCCGAGTGACAATCGTGGAGTCTGAGGCCATGTTCTTCAGCAATGGAGACGTACGTGAAGAGTTCGCTGCGGACGACCATTACGTTGGCCCTGCTCGAAATCGTCTGGCTCCATCATTTCGTGTGGCTGTTGATTGCTACGAAGGTTACATGGTCCTCGTACGAGCAGGAGATGAGGAGCACCCTAAACCGGTTTGGTTGGTGAAAGCATTGTCGTCACCGAATTTTGTCCCAACTAGCCCCAATTTTCGTCAAATTGAGGTGGAATATTGCCGTCCAAGCACCAAAGATCAAAATGTGTTGCGCACATATTTAGGTTGGGACACCAAAAAGGGTTTCAAGTGGACAATGGACTCGGCGTACGAACCAGTTTGGATAAACACGGATACCATACTTTGTGCTTGGAAGCCACGCAAAGGTTCCAAATCGGAGACAATGACCATCCCACAAAAACATATAGAATTTGCTAAAGACAACTTGGCCCGTATTGCTGCCGCAGAAAACAATGTCCAGAATGGAAACGAAGCTGAAGATGAAGATGGGGAATGATAGTGACGCAAGTTAGGACCAAAGTTGTTTGAAATATGTATTCATCTTTTCATGAAATATATGACATTGGGGTCGAATACTATATTAGACACACTTTATAGAAATTTTATAGATTACAATTATATTGCATGATTGTATTAGTTTACAGATGTGGAAACCAACTTCCCATGCGCTATCAAATGTTTTTTATATATTTTGTTACGGATGTGGAATCCAAATTATATATTCTAGATGCTAATTTGCAAATTCTCATGAACAATGTCAAATTATTTTAAGTATTGGTAGGTTTGGGATGTGCCGTCCAATTCAATAAGACCTTTATGTTTGGGATGCGCATCCAAGAGTCTTTAGTGAAAAAAAAATGATTATTTATGGATTCAATAATTTTGTTCGATGCAAAACTGATAAAACAAAATATTTTTGAATTTTTGTCATTGAAATATCATGTTTGATGTAGTTTTGATTATAATTATATAACTACTATATTTAGAAACATACATATTCATTGCATATGGATTTCCAAAACATTATGTTGTCATTGTTCCCTATGTTCCCGATGTTCCCTATGTTCACAATATTCACATCCGAAACTATGGGTCAAATTTATTTTGAGACTTCCCAAAGTCTCCGATTAACGAATATAGTGTTAAATTCTTTTTGCAAAGGATAATTTAGATCGATGCACAAGAGGTGAGCATATGACCGGTGGAGATCAATTTGAGGATGGGGTATCAACATAAGGCCTATAGATTGAATATGCATTGCTCAATCCTTGGTATCCACGGATGAACTCCCGTGGTGGGCACTTGAGGTGGACACGGACTATCATGTTTGATGCTCAATTTTGATAAAGGTGAGCATAAATTAGGGCACCCCACACATTGACATTTGTCTAGGGGTGTTCACATTACCACTTTTATTGGCATCCTTGATGTGAACTTTCATGTGCATTGTAATATTTTGCGAACATGTTCTCTATGTATGGGAGTCGTCCAATGTGCATGGTGGTCCCAAACAATCCACGGGGATTCACCCGTGGAGTGTAAGCACAATCATTTTGTCACAATTGATGAGATCTTCCATATTATAATTGATTATTTGCATGGCTTTATAAACATGAGCTGGTGTATTGGAATGGTTGAGTTGTATTTTAAGAACCCTCAACGGGTATTTTCTCGTACCAACTGGCAATCATTACGTTCCCATCACGTTCCCTACATTAAATTGAGCGGACCAATTGGCTCATTTTAGTTGATAAGGCCATGTTGAGTTTGAGGAGTAATCGGTTCAACTTCAAGATTTCAGGAAAATTACCCATCATTTGAGAGGAATTTAAGGTAGATATATGAAAAAACAAAAAATAAGTTGATTCAGCCATAAAGGGTGGCTTGAAATTTATGCAATATTTTTCAAAGGCGGAGTAGATGAAATGATGAGGAATGCAAGGCGTTTCATGATTTTAATCCATGTAAATGTTTAATTACATTTTTCAAACATAAATAACTACTCTACACTCAATAGTGAACACAATCGGGATGACCTATGTATCCAATTAAGACATGCACTTAATATGAACATATTTGGAGACCATGAAAAAAAACCAAATAACACCCACATACCTTAAGCGGTCAATATCCTAGTGTTTCTAAGTCCAACCGGTTACATGTTCACATCTTTCCGTTATTCTTTATGCATTTGGGGTATATTATATAAATTCCTCCAAAACGACTGCAATATTCTTGAATTCTTGAACTTCAACTGCTTATTCCTCAAACTCAACTGGTTTATCTATAGCCACACTGAATATTGCATTTCTTGGACTTACTTTTTGGAGTTCATACAATGCTCTATCTTTTTACTATTAGAGTATATTTAACCAAATAAAGATGTTAATTTTCTATAGTGTCCAAACAACCAATTTGACCTTCAGTGGCTTAAAATGAGATATACGGTAAATAGTTAAATCATTGCGTAATTTCCAATAGTAAGTGACACTAACTACAATATGTAGTGTAGTTGTTGGTTCTTTTTGTTCATTGATTACAATCTCACCTCTTAAGAGCACTTTCATAAAACCTAAAACTAGTGCATTTCTTTATAATATGTTTCCATATAGATCTAGAAAAAAAAGAAAAAGTTGCATAACATTATTCAGATCCATAACAGTGTTATGTGGGACCGACGGTAATCTACAGAATATTCCATCATTCAACCTGAATGATAGAATATTCCATAGAATACCGTCAGTCCCATAGAACATTGTTATGGATCTGAATAATGTTATGTGACATATTCATGTATGTAATAAATAAAATATGTGAATTTAAAAATTCATATCATAATATGATAATAAATGAATTACAAAATGTGTTTAGTCATCTAAAATGCAATCTAACCATTTCTCAAAAATAGCATGTGGAATGGCATCTGCAACAAGCCTAGATGCTCTCACAATAGTTAGTCTTCTTGGAACCCTCAAAACATTAAGGTTTGGATGGTCATCCATTAGTTTTCCACTTGTAAGTCGTTCATTATTCATCCTACAAAAATTGTGTTGAACACATGCAATAATAATTTGGCTTAAGAACTTTTCAACTATTCTTGAGATGAGTAAAAGCATCTTCAATTTTAACCATACCCCTTCTAAATGCCCTGTCAAAAGCATCTTTATACATATCACCATTGCCTTGATAAGATGGTGCCTTCATAATGTGGATTATCAATGGATAGGCATAATCACCCGCAATGTAAGGTCGAACTAGCTGAGAGCGTAGTTGAATAGTTGGTTCTTGCAAAATAAATCTCTCCAAAAACTCCTTGTACAAAAATGAATCCTCAAAATTATCTAGCATCGTGAGTTCCTCCAGGTGCCCTTACACATACATCCCAAACACAAGATTAGCATCACAATCACCGTGTAATAATATTGAGTGATGATCATGGCGGTTTCAGTAATCAATAGGAATTAAGTTCATAAGTTCATATATAGGAGGTTTTTTAGCTAATTTGAAGTGAGTGCCATCAATGCCATGCACATATTTTCTAACCTAATCAAATTCTTAAAGTACGCCTTAATTGATACCAATCTTTCACCTTTAGGAACACTAATGAAATGAGAATATAAATTTTTTTGGATTAGCCAAAATCTCTACAACAGTAAAAGTATATTTCCAAGCTATGCTTTGTCTAACACATTAAATGTTGGTAACGTGTCTATTGGAATATCCAAATGCTAACTTATGCAAGACCATAACTATAGCACGATCAACCTCAATAGTTGCTTTATAATTGGTAGTTTCATGTTCTATGTAGGGCCTCAAAAATTCAACTGGATTCAAAAAAGATGTGCAAGTCATTTTATATTCTTGAATCCATAAAGTATCACGAACTTGTGAGTCAAAATTCCAAACATCTTTTTGTAAAACCCTCCACATATGACTCGGACATGGAAATTTCCACCACTCACGGTAATTGTTTTTGGGATAATCTCACTCACAGTAATCGTAGTAAATAACAATAATGTTACAACTATCTCCATCATTTTAGAACAAAGGGGACATCATAAGAAACTATAATGGATCCATTGTAGCATACACTAGGCTTTAAATAATTTTGTGTCCAACACAAATGATGAATTGAACTCTTCAAGAGAGTCTTAAGTATGATGAAGTACTTGAGCCAACTCATAATCAAGATAGAGCAATTCAATAGGCAGCACAGCAAAGCAGCTTCCTCCACAAGCTTCCTCCACAAGAGTGGGCTTTGCTTTGGATTGTTCCTCATCAAGCTTCTTCTCATACTTACATATAAACGGCGCACTCTGGTTTGGGGTCAAGCATTTCCAGCCCCATTCTCATTTCTCTGGGGGCAATTGAATTGTTGCCGAATTCCACAGATTGCAATAGGTAGTGGGTGAGGCTCCATGGTGAAGTGCTAACTGACCTGGAGCTGCTGCATTGGTGTTTGAAGGTTGGAGGCTGCTAAGATCACCTGGAAAGGCCATAGGGAAAGATTATGAGCAACTGGTTCGGTATCTATCCTGGAGGTAAGTAATTGAGATCTTAAGAACTGAGTTGAGGATGGATTGTGGCTTAAGTTGCAAGGTCAACTAGAGGACATGTCAAGCGTTCATCAGGATGATTCCACCTCCAAAACTTCTGCCCTAGCTCATTGATATGTGTGTAGGAAGAGCATCCGCTTGCTCTCGATCTTGTTGTCTTTTCCTTTTCTAGAAAATGACATGTGGTGATTGATGTATGTGCTTCTTCGGAATGTTACTTCTGTTCAGTTAGTTCACCTTCATTTGTGGGCCTACTGATCCATGATGCTTGGCTCTTCTTGTGTAGGGGTCTTGTGAACCCATTTGTCTTTCCCAAATATGAATCTTGTTAATTGGACTTTGGGGGAATTCTTGGCCAGTTGCGCCAGTAGTGAGCCAAATGCGTCCGTGATGGACTATCGATGGATGGGAAGAGTATCCGAACCTCTGGTGCCCACAATGTGAGGTTATTGAATGGCTGCTGATGCGGATGCTGACATGGTGTGAGACCACTGGGATCCCTTTGTCTTTGTTCTGGCCACCACAGGCTACCTCTCTGGGTACAGGTAAGGAACATACTTTGTAGAATTTGTTCATTGGGCACTTATTTAAGCCATGCCTCTCCTTGTTATTGAGCAAACTGCAGTCTGTGTGTCTCCATTCCTTGTTCCTGCTGTAAGCTTTACAAATGATCGGTTACTGTCTTCCATTCAGCTACTTAAGTGCAGTGTTGTCTTCACTTGTTGTTGGTTGTGTAGTGCACTTCTCTAATACATTCCTCGCTAGAATTTTCATTCGAGTTATAGTATATAAGATCTTAGTAGAAGGCTGTGAAGGAAATGACAAGAATCTTGTGACTTGAGGTTTACGACCGTGGCATAACCCACATGTTGCATTTGATCCAAATTAGCATTATTCCCCATAACCAGCTGGAGGGTGAGAATTTTTCCTGTTTGTTAAATTTTGCAATACCCTGGTTTGTTTCCTGAACAATCCTTTCAATTAGAAGAGAAGAACTGTTTGATATTTTCTAAAGTGGCTTACAACTTCTGCTGGCTGTTGGCCTGTCCAGATGGAGGAGAATAACAGAAACCGACAACAAAGACAATTGTTCTTCAACCAAGTTTTGGATGCTCTTTCGAGGGATGATGCTGATGATGCCACATTTTCTGCATGTGGTGTTGTTGATCCCTCTGAGTTGGGAGACCTAACTTCTATGCATGTTGAAGGCGCTGGAGATTTGTTGCTTCCTCTCTCAAAAGCAGACACTTGCAGATTGCGTGGTGTCTGTGAACATGCGCCCTTTGGACAAGGCTTGGCCACAGTTGTTGACACAACTGTCCGGGATTGCTGGCAAGTGGATGCCTCTAAAGTGACGTTCCCCAAGGCGCCAGAGTTTCTACCTGAAACCATCCAACTTATTGCAGAAAAGGCAGTTTCGGCACTAGGCCTGAACGGTGCATCGATGCAATTGGAAGCACATCTTTTTAAACTGTTACTGTATGAGGAGGGCGGCCATTTCAAGGTTCACAGAGATACTGAGAAAGAGAAAGGAATGTTTGCAACTCTGGTGCTTCAACTTCCAACAGAAACGGGATACGCAGGAGGCGTGTTGATGGTCAAACACAAAAATGTGATGAGGACCTTCGATTTGTCCAGGGTTAGCTCAACTGGCTTCGGATATACTGTCTTCTATGGTGATTGCCAACACGAGTTGCAAAGGATCACATCTGGTACTCGACTTTGTCTGGCTTTCAACTTGATAAGACAAAACGTGACATCAAATGTTGAAGGTTTGGGTCCAGAGGCGTTGAGAGAAATTGCTACCAAAGTGGATCAGGTTCAGAAAGTCCTGGAGCCTTGGAAGGAAGAGGTGATACAAGGAGTGTCAGATGTCTATCCTGAAAAGTTGGCCATTCCTTTGGAACACAAGTATACAAAAGAAAATTTGTGTTTTACTGGGCTAAAAGGGGAGGACTACATCATCACCGAAGTTTTTCGAAACTGCAAAGACAGTGATGGAGAGCAGTTGCTGGATCTCCACCTATGTATGGTGACTAAGCACCAAGAAGGTGCTCCTGAACCAGATTATGGTTATTGTGCTCACTACAGCCCAGATGCAAGGGGGTATGGTCCTTCAGAATTAGGTGAAGATTCAAGCAACTCCGAAGACAAATCAAGTGACTCAGAGGATGACCATGCTAGCCATCACACCATGGACATAGTGCATTCAGAAGAAATAGAAACTATCAATTGGATTGGAATGGGTGATGAAGCAGCGCCTGCCTTTGAAAATCTACATATCGACATTGACGAAGAGGTGATTGTATATGAGGGAGAGCAACCTTTTTGTGATGAGCCGGATGAAAAGGAGTATGAGGGTTACACAGGCAATGCTGGTCCTACACTGGAGTATTGGTATCATAGAGCTATGGTGGTAGTGTGGCCTAAACTCCTGTCAGTCTCTGTGGCTTGCAAAGCAGGTATTCCCAATGCACTGGATCTTTTGGAGAGAATGTTGGAAAGCAATGACGTGCGGTTTGATGATGGCTTACAGGAAGTTATTGATTACTGTGAAAACAATCATTCAGAGGTATGGACATATTCTGGTGGGGATTCGATTACTGCGCGATTGCTGAACCTTTGCCTGGAGACAGATGAATTGGGATACGTAGCGCGTGCCCTCAAATTGTTGTCAAAAGCTTCTAATTATCACAGGAACTGTAACAACAACATTGTTAAAGAAGTGCTCTGGAAAGTTGGCATCAGGAATTTGGATGTTGCGAAAGCAATCGCCACTGTCGTGTGTGCACGTGGGTGGGAATCATGTTCGTCAATCGTCATCGAGCTTGTAAATGAGTGTGCATTGTCTCAAGGTGAATCTTTTGCCCAGCTTGCAATGGAGATTCTAGGGATAGGCAACATGGAGGCTGCAGTGGATGTGGCTAGGAGGACTTTTGAAATATTTTGGACAACGAATTCTCAGGTCAGCCAGCTTGGTGCATCCAGAATATGCACTGTGGTGAGGATGCTTTGTTTTTCTCCAGAATTGCAGAATGAGTTTGGAAGAAGGATTGTAGGGCGTTTGAAGGAACTTAAAACGGAGGTTCTGACCACTCTCATCATTCAAATGTGCCCAAGGTATCCTTCTTTCAGTTGTAGATTACACCCAGCAGATGCTGAAACATCTATTACCTCCACGACAAAGGATAAAATCCCAACGACACAGGATTGGTTTTCCCAGATATGTGAAGAGTTGACTACCAGGAACTTCTACCAGTGTGGTCCCTTAGCAGTAACAACTTTGACTTCTGGTGCAAGGCAGGTTGTGCAGGAAAAATCTGTTGAGAGCCAAATTGTAAACCTCGTTTGCACCTTTTTGAGGATTGGAAGCAAACTTTTGTTTGGCAGTCTAATTCAAGCCCTTGTGGATCAATTGAAACTCTACAAGAAGAATCACCTCGTAAAGACATTGCTGGATTCGGAGGCCATCTGGGAGGAGTTATCAGGTGAGGCACTTGGCATTCTTGGGTTGCAGTCACTTGTAAATGCTCGCATTGAGGAGGTTTCTCAGCATGAAGAGCTCGTTTTCTCATGGTGTCAGCCGCTTGCACAGTTTCCAAGCCATCCGACTGTTCAAAGATTCCTTAGAGGGCCACAACAAAGTTTGATCTACAATGGCTTGGGCAGCTTACCTAATGCTAGAGAGTTTGCAAGGAAATACTTGCATGGGATGTATAAAGACGGGTTCAGTGCCATTGGAAAAGAAGGCGGTCGTGGGGCAAAAGCGTTTTGTGAGATTCAGAAAACTCGCGACGCTTTTGAAGTTGCGACAAGAGAATGGAAACAAGAGAAGGAGAAAGTTGAGACATTGATGCATCGTTTGGAGAGATTGAGGTCAGATGTCACAGAAACTAACTCAACGACTATGCGTGATCCCATCATGACATCTGGCCATCATGACAAGAAAAGGAAGTCTATGGAACTTGGAGGTCAATGATCAATCTTCACACTATGCTATGAAGGTGAGTGATGAATTAATGTAATCAGAACTTCGATTCCATTTATTTTTTGATCCTTGAATTCAGAAGTATCTGAGGAACCGCCACACGTCTTATTGGTGGAAGTATGTCCTGTATAGGCCAAAAAATCTTGTTTGTGTTCCTAGATTTGAACAACATCGGCAGAACTTTGTGTTTCTTCATGTTCAATGGCACAAGCTGTAAAATATTTATTGGCCCATGTTAGCATTTTGCAGAATTTCCCATCACCAAAAAACAGGCAAGCTTTGGGATGAATCCCTTGCAAGACATGTCCATTGAGCACAACTTTGTGTAGTTAAGGTCCTGGAACCTGAAAGAGGAAGTGTAACTGGCACAAAAGGATTGTGTAATTTCACGGTACAGATCAGAGGACGACACACGAGCAAGTGAACTATGACATGGAGTGCGCTAATGATGTCCACAATTTCGAAGCCTATGGATGTCTTTTGCAATGTATTGTCGAATGTAGGGGTTTTAAGTTTTTTAATATAGTCGAACTCGTACACGGTAGAGGAGTGCTGCAGAGGCGACCCTATTCTCTCTGCCCTTAGTTTCTTGGATAGATACTTACCATGCAAAGCCTACAGAGCAGAGCGAGTAGGATTTGCAAAGGCCAAATGGTTTGCGATGCTGTGCAGGCTGTCCTCTTTTAAGGTTCTTGGAGGGAAAATTAAGAGTTAACCCCATCTGTCTGTGGTTTATTTTGATTTTTGTAGTAAGAAATGAGGAGGCAGATGAGCAGTTGGGAGGTGGTGAGATTAGAAGGTTACAGGAGGCGGCAACCCAAAGAAGCGGCTGGCGGAGAAGGGATGGTGTCTACTTTGCAGCAATTGTCCCCTGGTGCAAATGATCCAATTGTGTAGATTTGTAAAGTTAGTTCAGGAGTGGCTCTAAAGGAAGCCCACAAGGAAGAAAGAAGGAGCTGAAAAGATCAGCTGAAGTTTTGAGGAGCTTGAGAAGGCCATCTCATTTGGAAATAGCCCCACATCATGTAATCTGGTCAATTGGGAAGGGAGGTACATCGATTTAGGTGTTTTTTTTGGGGGGGGTGTTACGTACACTGTGGAAAGTTTCTTTACCTGACTTTGTTTCAATTTTTTTACAGTCACCATGTTGTCCCGATTGCCATCCCACACATCCTTCAGATCTTCAGTTTTAGGGTGTTTCATACCCCAGCTTAGTGACGATGGTTTAATCGCTTCCATGTGATCTACACTCTCGACTAATAGTCTTTGTAGCCCTACTGAGAAACTTAAGATTGTGCTTTCGCAAAATCTACCACTCTCTTGAGTTTTGAACAGAACATGCACGTTGTTGATAGCAGTGCATATGTCCGCCTGCAAGCATTTCTGTCTTACAAACTTGTAATAGATGTGACCAAATTCTATTATAACTGTTGAGGAGGATAATCTAAAATGTTAGATTTGAAGCACACATGATGAGGGTTTGATCTGGTTAGAGGATGTCTTCATCATAGCTTGTGCCCTATCATTATAAATCAGGTAGGTATACCCAAAATCAACACATTTCAACCAAAATGCACCATTGATACAAATATGCAGCATGGGCGCCCTTGGATACAAATACATACGTTATATATTTATCATCAATATTGTCTAGTATGAGTATGAGCGCCAAGGCTGGGGATTCGTGGCACTCACTTAAAATCATCCATCCTAGATATTGTGGATGAAGTGGCTCCAATAAAAAAAGCCCCCCTATGGGGTTGAGGGCCGATTCATTCGAATGTGACATCACTAGACTAATTCGGGGCCTTTGACTCTATTTCCGAAATCAAATTGCCTAAAAATAGTAATTTAGATGATTCCTGCATTTTTTTTCATCCGCATGGATGATTTTAAGTGAGTGCCACGAATCCTTGGCCGAGTGCCAAGCCTCAATACACATGAAATTAAATTCTCAATTCTCACAGAAACATGAGGGCTCATCTCTACATGGAGTTAACCCAAGCAGATTGATAATGATACATTCCCATAAAAAATGTCACTGCAAGAATATAATGTAGTGTGTGGGAGATTCATCCAAGTAGTCTGAAGTTCAAGAATTTTGTGTTTCTGACTTCTATATGACGATATTCACCTCAATACATGCCAAAACATACGCCTAGTGCTTCCTTTTATTTCAGCAGCTATAGGCCTTCTGAGAGTATCTGCATGTAAAATTATGATCCTCAATGCCTTTCAATTGAGAATCAATATTGGGATGGCAACTTGGGTGTTCCTCCATTGAACACTAAGTTATATCATCATAGACAATTGTTCTTCAACCGAGTTCTGGATACTCTTTCAAGGGATGATGCCAATGATGCCACATTTGCTGCATGTGGTGTTGTTGATGCCTCTGAGTTGGGAGACCATAATTCCATACATTTGAAGGTGCTGGAGATTTCAAGTTGCTTCCTTTTTCAAAAGCAGACACTTGCAGATTGCGTGGTGTCTGTGAACAGGCTCCTTTTGGACAAGGTTTGACCAAAGTTGTTGACACAACTGCCTGGGATTGCTGGCAAGTGGATGCCTCTAAAGTGACGTTCCCCAAGGCGCCAGAGCTTCTACCTCAACCCATCCAACTTATTGCAGAAAAGGCAGTTTCAATCGGCACTTGGCCTGAATGGTGCATCGATGCAATTGGAAGCACATCTTCATAAACTGTTACTGTACGAGGAGGGCGGCCATTTCAAGGTTCACAGAGATATTGAGAAAGAGAAAGGCATGTTTGCAACTCTGGTGCTTCAACTTCCAACAGAAACGGGATACGAAGGAGTCATGTTGATGGTCAAACACAAAAATTCGATGAGGACCTTCGATTTGTCCAGGGTTAGATCGACTGGCTTCAGCTATACCGTCTTCTGTGGTGATTGCCAACACAAGTTGCAAAGTCAACTAAGGTTGTCACCGGAAATTCAAAATGTTGTCTCCAAAATGTAGGAATATGGACACATTCATTTGGGTATCTGAATGTGGAATGAAGTTTAGAAACTTGCATTCAAATGAAATGAAATGAAATTGATTTTGAAGTCCTGGAAGCCGAATAGGTTAATGGGACTAAAAGTACATCATGATGGTTTCAAACGAGCCAATTCTCTAGAGTGGCAGAGTGCGGTAGCCTCTGTGAGATAGAGGGTAATGTCAACTTGATGGTCTAATTGAAAGAAAGACTCGAGGCTCCCTAGAACTACGTTCTCAAATAGTGATGGAAACTTATCTCTAATGTGGTTATACAGGGGAGATTCCAACACGAAATGTGCCTCATTTTCAATTGCATTATAGGAGCAAAAGTGGCATATTCTAGTATCTCTCAAGATCATCAACTCGTCCATCGTCTAGTTTCAATGGCAAGTCTATGGTTTGAGGTGCGGTAGGTAGCAATGATCTTGCGTTGTGGTGGAGTCAATGGTTGCTTCAAGTACAATTCACATTCGTATTTGAGAAAATCCTTGAGATGGAGGTAATCTAGTTTCTTCCCTGAGAGATGGAAAGAGTTCCACTCTTTAGCAAGAAAAGTTGCCTTGCTATTATCATATGCTATTTTTTATGTGGTTGGATTGTTGTGGGTTTCCCAATGAGATACACCCCATGATGTCTTCCACATGGTTGGCGATTTGTGCTAGGTGTTAAATCATGTTAGGCCATGTGTTTGGAGATTGAGGTTGCTTTATTGACTAACCAAGAGGGGGGATAGGTGGGCAAGCCATTGTTGAAAGCCCATAGTAAGCTTGAGAGCGTACAATTCTATGGGAAGTTCTCCAAATTCGGCTAACAAAATATGATAGGTAGTTGAAGAATGCACTTTAATGTGAGACATCATATGCATCTTCATGCCCTTCTCAAAAACCTTCCAATGAGAGATTTTCAAGTCGCCTCCCTGAATTTCAGTGCCATATGTGAAAGTAGGAAGCACCAAAGCCTTGAATAGATGGGATTTGAGTTCCCAACATGTGACTCCGACTATTGTTTCTTTCCTTAAAGTGCCCATGAAGGCTTTCATACCTACGATTATTCACCTTTTACTAGATGGCTCAAAGTAATCATGTGAATATAAATCAATTCCAAGGTATTTGTATTCATGGGTGATCTCAATTTGGTCTTTGTCTAACTAAAATGCCTCTTGGGTTTAATTTCCTTTTGTTTTGGCCAAATATAATGATTTTAGTCTTGACTAAATTGACCTCAAGGCTAGAAGCAGTGCAAAACTCATAACATAGCTTGTTCAAAAGTCTTTGTAGGCCTACTCCCGATTTAGAGAGTAGAACAACATCGTCAACAAATGAAGAATCGTGACCACTGTGTTAAATAAACACATGGAATCCCCGTCGATCTCCTCTCCATCTCCTCCAAATATGTTTCAAGTTCATCAATGTACAAGCCGAATAGTGTGGGGGAGAGGGGCCATCCTTATTTAACGCCATTATCGGACATTATTTCACCCATGTCTGTTGCCATTTATTCGAACTTTTGCATAGATTGCGGTGCACATGGCTTTTCCATCCTATTGTAAATGAGGCGGTACACCTAATCGTTGGAGGCATTTCCAACACTTGTCATGAGGGACTATATCAAAAGCTTTTTTGAAATCAACAAAACAAGAATAGAGACATCGACCTGCAAATACTTCTTGTTCCATTAAATTACGTAATGTAAGGATTTGGTCCAAAGTAGATCTACCTTCCCTAAAACCTACTTGTCTCTTTGCTTTAATCTTTTTCAATTTTGCCCATTGACTAGTTATTTTTTCTAAAACAAAGCCATAAAGCTTGCCAAAGATTGTTCCTAGCATTATGGTCCTATAGTTCCCCGGGGAGCATCTTTCACCAAAATTGAAGATCATTTGAATGATGTTGATAGTTCATGAAGCAGGGAAACCCTCTTTAGCCACCAAATTAAATAGCTTTGTGATTGGTTCATATAGATCATTTGCATCCCATTTTAAAAGCTCGGATTTTAACTCATGGATATCCCCGGTCTTGTGATTTGCTAGGTCTTCATATGGGTTCTTATTTCCCTTTCTGTAAAACATCATGAAGCTAAATGTTCGGAACAAAATGATCATTGATACTTTATCATGTGGTGTATACTTTTGTGCAATAATCTATTGTTTCTTGTGGTGTAAATGGGAAGGTCGAATCATCTTTTCTTCAAAGCTCCTCCAAAATAATTTTGGGTCACTTTTGGGTTGAAGATGTAGATCCTTTTGTTTGTGCCCTAGGTAAGAGTGTTTCTAATGTTGGATCATCATGCAATACTTTTTGAAAGCCATTATGGAGGTAGTGTCATAGTGACTAGAGTTTAACACCATATGGAAGTTTTGTTGAGCCTCTCGACAATCACTATCAACCCATGTGTTGGATGGTCTACCATGTTATTTGCCCCTAGTTTTTTTAGAGAAGATGGGTTGAGTTGCATATAGCATCAAGTGTAACCAAACTTGAGTGTGGTCGTCTTTGAGGTGTGGGTTGCCTTGCAGATAAGGGAGTTTATGTTTGATATTTAGAACATATTGGTTTGCATTCTTAGGATTGGGACGGAGAATTTGACCTTGACTAGATGGGGTTGGAAGCCTCAATCCTATGCTATTTCCTATTTTCAAGAAGAGAGGGCATCGGTTTGAATTAGGTTGATTATTACCTAGGGAGAAATCGGAGATAAAATTGCAAAAGGGAGTTGGGATCACCTATGAGGTAATCAACTACAATAGCCCCACCCATACTAGAGAAACAAGTGAATTCTAACATCACTTATCTATCCCATTAAGAATCACAAAGCCGAAGAAGGACAAATTGTTTATCAAAAATCGATTGAATGCATTGCAATGACCAATGTTGTCAGACTTTCTCAACCAGTGGGGTCTATAAGGTTGATGCCATTGTCATCAAGATGGAGGTTTTGTCCTTAGTGAGAACTACTTCTAGCATTAAAATCACCTACTAGAAAAACCTCCCCTAAAGATTGATAATAAACAAACTCGGTGAAAATAAGAGTGTAAGGGTCTATATTTCTAGATTTGTAGCTTTTGGCGCCAAAAGGGTGGAAAGTAACATATACATATATATCCGTGGAAAGACCTATACCCTTGTGGATCCTAATCCATACATGTGTGTCCATGTGAGAAGAAGGGAGATGTGAGGTCCATGTGCAAATAGGCATCCTAATAAAATACAGCAACACCCCCATGTCTTCAAGGAATGGTGCTTGAATGTATATTGCTAGATCCATTTCATGCAATGAAAAAATGACTATAACTGGGAATTTTTGCTATACCTATTCCACTTTCTCCCAAGTTTCTACTAGGAATATTAGAGCTATAGTTGGAAAAAAACACTTTCTATTAAAATATTGTCATGCATAGAAAAACCTCTACAATTCCAAGAAACACATGAGATGGGACACAAATTGTGAGGTTGAGGTTTGTCCCCTAGTATTGCTTGAATTAATCTAGCTTGTGTATCATGCTGCATGACTGGTTTTATGACCCATCCTCAAGTACTACAATTTCTCCACTTATAATCTTGGCTATTTCCTCGGTTTTCAAAGCTCTTTCATATTTTCCCATTTTTTTGGCAAATAATGTTTGTTGAGTTGGTGTTCTATCCTCATCAAGTCCAATTTGTGTAGGTTGTTTTCGTTTCCTAGTTGATACATTTGAAAATAATCGGGCAAGGTCTAGCTAGATTGAATTTTTTGACCCTCCAGGCTTTTGAAATACATGAAGTCCCTTCAAACGTGTGTCGTAAGAATCCTTGGGTGAGTTGGCGAGTGTCCTCGTGCTCACTTTCTTCCATATTGGTCAACTTGGATTGCATATTGCATTAAGGGGCCAACCTAGAAGTGACATAACATTAAGTAGCAAGCCCGGATTGACCTTTTCAAAAGAGCATCAAACCGTCGCGTGCCGGTTTGATGCTCTTTCAAGAGCAAAGGTAACACTAAGTTTGAGCTTTACTTAGGCTATTTTTAATCTATTTGGGTAGTTACTTTCAATGCTTAGAATTAATTATGCTGGTTTCTAGGACAAAACTAATGTCAAGTGGTGATAAAGGTTCTAATCTAGGCTAAATTATGATCTAAACAAATCTAAATAGCTATTAAGCAACGGGAAAGTTGGTGAGGTCAAAAAGGTGGTTGCACTTTTTGGAAAGTCTCCCGACACCTGCATTGGAAACCTCTTGGATGCCTTTTTGAGACTTCTATATTTGATAAATTATCCATTCATTCACCCTTGGTTTGCAAGCTTTTCCCATCTTGTTGAGGTAAATGTGCGGGTACTCAAAGGGTACCCTCCTAGCATTGCTACTTAATGTTATGGAGTTGGTTATATACAAGGTTGCCACTTCTGAGCTCTTTTCCTAAGATATTTACTTTAGGCTAACAATGTTCCTAACTATGTGGCGGCACTGTCTCGGCAACTTGTGATTGCCAACTGTGAGTGTAAGTAGCCAACTGTGTTAATTGCAGTAACAAGCTAGACTAGGGTGCTAGGGTTCAGCTACGGTGCTCTAGTGTGGACGAATTTCCAACATTCTCCCTCACACAAGAGACCGTGGATGCCCTCACCCTGTTTGTGCAATCATGCCTTTGTATAGTGAGATTGAGAGGTTGCCTGCATGGGAGATAATTTGTTTGAATTTGTGGGCCATGTTGATAATGGTCCGTTGCCTCCTGCTCATACTTATGGATTGGTTGGCATTGTCTCTAAGTGTTGGTAGTGAGCATTCTTGTGACTTGATTCCGGGGTTGCCAAACGAGATCATTCATAGATATATTTGGCTAAAGGTAAGCAGTTCAAGGAGTTTGTTTGTGTTGTTTTGCTTGCGAAATATAAATAGGAAGTGGCACAGATAGATAGGCAAGACCATTGATTGGGTTGCAACTAAGTTTACCAAACTCAATACTCCCAGGTACCTTTGTAATGTGGAGAAAATGGTTGTGAAGGTGAAGCATGTCTTGCTTTAGGTCCAAGACGACCCTAAACTACTGGATGATGGTGGAGAGATACCCAAATCTCAAGGAAGAGGTTGGCGGTTCGTTTCCCAGCTGTGAAATCTCCTCTCTACTTGACAAAAACTTGCCAGGTGGTCAACTGCCTCTTGTGCTTTGGCGCTAGCCTGTCGGCCTTCCATCTCAAAAAAAAGAAAAAGAAAAAAGAAAAAAGAGCATGTCCTGCTTTGGTATGGGGAGGATCTCTCTTCATTTGAGGCACTACTTGCAGAAGATGTTGGTGCTGCGACAAAGGTGGAACGTTAGAGAAAAAAATAGGGAAGTCTGTTCGTGTGGCATTATTTGTAGCACAATGTTGTCTAATAGTCCCAGCACTGCAAATGCTCCGGTTTGGGGGTCTTGCTCAGAAGAGGCGGCAACTTGATTAGAGTTACACGGCACCCTTTTGGATGAAGTCTAATAGACCCATGTGTTCAAAGACATTGTTAAATTTCACACGGGCCAACAGGTTTTGTCAATAACTCTGCCTTTTGTCATGTGGTTGGGACATGAGTTATTTCAATCTCTCTGACTGTTACTTTTTCTTGGATGAAATGATGTTGAAGCTCAATGGGCTTGGTCATGGTGTGCAAGACCAAAATTTTGACTAACCTAACCACTCTCGTGTTGTTGTAGAAAATTTGAGTTGGTTGGTCTTTGTCAGTCTTGATCTTGCAGAAGAGCACCTTTATCCATGTTGCTTCCTTTGCTGGGTCGCTGAGTGCTTTGCTTCTGTGGCCGAAAATGCAACAATTGGTTGCAGTTTACTATGCCATGAAGTTGGTGTTGGTCCTAGCTTGAACAAGAAACATGTTGTGGAGCGACAACTATCGAGAGGTCTCATCCTTAGTCGGAATCTACATACCTTGATAAAGTGAGTATTGTTGTGGTTGGTGTTGAGGTTGCCTTTCGGTCATGTAGGTTTCCTCAGCCTTAGACAGGGTGACCCGCTACTGACCGGTTTACATAATCTTATAATTTAGGAAATTAGGTTAGCTCATAAGCCTTTGACTAATTCTTATTTCCATAATTTTGTATAGATCTGCCAATTACTTAGACCTTTACACTTTAACCCAATAATGTGTCTTTAGGATTTCATAACCTATATTTTATGAGTAATAAACCCCTAAGAAATTGAGCTAGTGGAAGCCTTAATTCCTAAGAGCGAGGAAAAGTATCCTCTTCCATGTATACTTTGCACTGCTTGTTACCAAACACACCCTATGTGAAAATTATGGGGATTTACTTCTAGGATTCTAATATGTTGAATCTCTTTAGCCTTAGTAATTCACATGGATTAGATGCTCAAGTATCTCAAGGCAATGTTCCTCTAAGACCCTAATGTCATGGTTAAGTGTTTCTAGGGTAATAAGGAATCGTGCATGCCCAACATGTAAGTATATTCATTCCATTTATGACCTACAAATTCCAAATCAACATTCTTCCGAGATTCCTTTGGTTAATAATTTCTCATAAGTGTGTTGAACATGATTCAAAACATACACCCTTAATTGATCAAATTCCAATTTACCTAGTTGGTAGGGTGTTCCTTGTTGAAATTCTAAGTTATATTGAATTCCTAGACTTCATAGTTTCTCTACTGGTAAGTGTCCAATACTTTTTAATTCATGTTCTCCTATGACCTTAATGTCAAGGTTAAGTGTTTCTAGAATAGAACTAGGATTTTGTCTTCCAATATATTTCCCAAGTGTAATATCAAGGTCAAGTGAGTTTTCATCCTTTTTGCAACGTGTATGGACTAAGTTAAGATCCTCCTATTTTAATTCTTAATTAATTGGTTTAAATATTTCCTTCAAATTCTCCCATAAGTTACCGAGTATAATTGTGGGCTTATTCTCTTATTTATTAATACTTGACTCAATTCAATTTATTAAGGACCTTCATGATGTGAGACCTTAGCTTAGAACTTGAAGATGTGATGATGGTGGATTTGGCCTACTTGACGGCCTTGTATGAATGCCTTCAACCTTTGCATTCTCTTTCAAGTAAAAGCTTCTATATTAAATCGAGTACATTGTACAAGCTTTCAATTTCAAGTAATTCTAAGTATATGTGAGAAAAGATTCAATTTCAAGCTTTCGGGAAATCTCAAGTATATGTGAGGAAAACTCAATTTCAAGCCTTTGGATACCAAGCCTATGAATGCCTTCGGATGTTTGATAGAATTTAAGAAAGATTGAATTTTGAACTTCTACTATTTCTAACTAATTTCTATTCGAAAGCTCAATTTGGAACTTCCAGACATCCAAGTGTCAAAGTGTCAAGTGTCAATTTAAGAAAGCTCAAATTGGAGCTCTAAGTATTTCTATGAAATCGGCTCAATTTGGAGCCCTAAGTGTTTTCAAAGTGGTTTCCCACTTTCATCAAGATCTCGGTTGACACTTCATGTAAAAGAATCGGGCTAAATGAAGTGCATTAGGGTCCTTAAGTTCCCCCTTTATATAGTTTGTGGCATCTAGGAATACCTTAATTATAGTATATGATTGGAATTAATAAATATAGCACGCACATGTCTCTACAATCTAAATTTATTATATACAATTCTATTTATTTGAAGATGGCTATATCCGTTTCCTAGAATCTACTTTCCACAAACATGTAGTGGTTGATGTAGTTATTCCTAACTACCACTTTAAGTTTAAGACTTGCCAAGTTCTAAGTCTAGCCTAGGTCTTGACTTCCTTTAAGATTAAAATCTTCTTTCATTTCAAGACTGGGGTCTTGAGCTGGGGGTCTTGGATGGAGTCTTGAGCTAGGGGTCTTGGACAGAAGTCTTCAATGTAGTCTTAGGTCGGAGGGGTCTTGGATGGAAGTCTTTAATGTAGTCTTGGGACGGGGTTCTTGGATGGAAGTCTTTAGGCTAGGGGTCTTGAGCCAGGAGGGGGGTCTTGTCTTAAACCCTCCACCTAAGCCTTGGCTTTGCCACTGTCGCCTAAGCCTTCGCTCCTCTGCTCCGCTTAAGCCCTAATTATACCTCTGCAGTTGGGAGGAAGATGCCACAAGTTATTGTCCTGGAGATGTATATAAGAACCCTTTTGGCAGCCTCCATGTGACTTGAAGAGGAGCGGTCATGAAGTGATTGAGGACACTCACCGAGTATGTCAAATATGGGCGAGTGTTGGTGTAGAGAATGAGGCTACCGACCAGGTGATGGTTGGTCAGCGGGTTTGAAGTTTATGGTGCTTTGGAGCCTCAAGCTTCATCCATGGGTGTAGCACTTGGGTTACATTCACTCGAATCTACAGAGAATGGTTTCTGCATAACGCAATTGGAGTAGGGCGATGCCATTCTTGAGGTAAACAAATTGTAGTCCTATGTAAAGTTGCATGGTCCCTAGATTGGACTTTTGGTGGCGATGTTCTAAAAAGCATTAAAGTGAGGAGATTTCCTCGGTGTCATCTCCGGTGAGTAAAATGTCATCCACATACAGAATTAGAATTGTGTAGAATCCTAAGGTGGAGATGGAAAAATCAAGGTTATGGTCGAACTCACTGCAAGTTAACTTTAGTTTTCATAGGAAATAATTGATGTTTGTGTACCATGCCATCCTTGATTGCTTCAATCTGTAGATCGCCTTGAGGAGTTTGCATATCTGAGCTTCTTTGTGTTGTTTCTCAAAGCCTTTTAGCTGCAACATGTATACTTCTTCTTGTAAAATTCTATTGAGGTATGTTGATTTCACATCGAGGTGCTTGATGACATGGCATGTTTTGTAAGCCAAACTTCATATAATACTTTTGTACTCCCACGTGGTATTGCACAGATTAATAAGAGCTAACCACTAGTCAATGCTTGACATTCATTCCTAAAAATGAGGTCCCGCTTCTTGGAAAAGTAATGCTTTCTTGAGTGGGGGGGGGTTTAAATAATAAAATAAAATAAGTTGCCACCAACACTTGCTTGAGAATGTTATGCTAGCAATTGCCATCTTCTACAAATGGCTTGCAATCAATGATGCCCAAGTTATCTACAATCTAGATATGAACATTGGATTTTGTGTGCCTAATGGCCATTGTTGTCAACGCGGCGAGGATCCTTATAACATAAGGTGAAATTTGCTCCCTCCAAATTTCGAAGATTGTTGTCCATGTGCACACCAACTTGTCCATGAATGCCTTGACATTTGTTGTTTGACAAAGCAGCAAGTACAGTCAATGCAGCTTGGTCTTGCCTGTGGTTGCTTCTGTCCGACCCATTTGGGGCTATGCACTGTCGTATGAGGGAGCACTCATACCATGGCCGGGCCAGATCCTTGTACCTACAATGAGAATCCTCCATCAAAAAAAAATCGGACACTCAATTATAACATGTCAATTGTTTAGCCCCCTGAGACAATTATAACATGTGCAGAGGAATAGCTATTGAGCCTCATTTCCCAAGAACATTAAGCTAAGTGCCTCCTCACTGAGGTGAAGTTGACTCTTGAAAAACACAACTCAATCATGCCATTTTGAACTCTACTCACTGTCACCAATAAAACTCAATAGAATTGAGGTCCCCACTATCTGAACAATGTTATTCAGAAACGTTGTAGCCTTCAAAATGTTTGACACAACGCAGTGAGAAGGATGGATAAATCTGCACCTCTCCATTGTGAAGCCTATGGAGGAGGCGTCACAGTTACGCATAGACGTGTCGATCCTGGCAGCACGGAGAAATTGAAGTTGAGCTGGAAACGTCCAATCCCAAATGGCTCCACCGCTGCCCCGGGATGCAAATCCATGCTTAGCCGTGTAGTCTAGAGTCTCTATCAAGGATGCGGTTGTCTTGAACCGGCACCCAGCATCCTGCCAGTGCGCAAATCCTCGCTCCACCAAAACCCTATGAATCATCACCGCCTTCCATGCATATTCCCCTGTGTCACCGCAGATAGTTAAGTGTCTTGAAGGCGGGTCTTCAATGGTCACTTTTTCCAACTACCCACTTCTTCTAGGATATGAAACACGCTATTAGAACAAAATGGTTAGCAAATCTAAATCAAGGCCGTGGTCACTTTCCTCATTTTTGGGGAGCTCATATGAATATCTTAGTCATTATGAAAATGAAGATTCTCATGCTCATCAAATGGTCATATATATGGATCCCTTCTCAATTGCGTTGACTGTTGAGTCTAGTATGGTTGTCGTATTTTGAGCACGTAGTCCAATCTCTTTTTAAACATATGTCTTCTCATTATCTGTTCTTGGTGCCACACCAAACCATGTACCACTAGAATATAGGTGTCCAATCAAGAGAAGGAACCCAAACAGACATGTCTACCTTACACCTTGAATTTTCAATCGTCCCAATCTCTAATTCATAGTTGCAACTATTAATAATCATAGTTATGACTAGTAACATAAATGGTTGCTCATCCACATGGAGAACACTTTTGGAAACTCCCATGTGCTTTTCTATCCACATAGAGAGCATTGCATCCACAATCTCTGGTTTATGGTCACAAGCATATCAGTTATGCACCAAAAAAAGGCTTGAGTAGGTGGATGTCTCATTGCTTATCACAACTCGGTATAATTGATATGTTCATAGGTAGAAACTGGTTGTTAATATAGATAAAATGTTATCTGCATGGATTAAAAAAACACATGGAAGTTGCTGGAAGTGCTCTCTACTTTTGGATGAGTGACTAGTTATGATTCATGTTTGAGATCATCATTGTCATTGTGAAGCATAGAGGTGGGAGTTGTACACAAATCTTAATAATAAACCAAGAAATGCACTCATCATTCAGGATTTGAAGCGAACATTACATTCTTGAGCAAGTGTAACACGCACTAAATGGGATAATCAGTGTAGTGCACAGAATTATTCTTCACCTGTGCCTCCAAAGTACCCCAGAGTTTGATTGATTTGCATCCACGGCGGGTACGCCGAGAAATCGAACTCTCGCACCTCGGTCGGCACCTTCCACTTCTCGTTCATCTCAGCCACAACACACCGCAAGTCATCCGCGTCCTTGTCCACGAATCTCTCCATCGTCCACACGACGACGGAAACATTGAACTCGGGCCTCAGATGGTTGATTCTCGCGTCTTGAGCGCCTCGGCCGATGGAGCGGAGCAAAAGTAAGCCGACTGAGAGGTGGTTTCCACTAAATCCCGTAACGATTGTGGGCCTCATAATCCTGGCTGCTTGATCAACTCGCACTTCATCATGTGTCCGGCCGAATTCGGGAGAGTTCTCGACGGTGTCCAGATCGACAAGGTGCATTCGCTGCCACCGAAAACTCCGAGCCCCAGCAATGGACATCTGGTTCACAAACCGGCTCGTGTTTCCCACCACCATGTCATCACATTGAATCTGAAATTTCCCCAAACCCGCCACACAAAGCTATTCAAAATATCATCAACTTACAAAAGTTTACCTCATTTTGAAATGAACAATGTTTGAGTGCAAGAGCTGATGAAACTCTAAATTTGCAAATCACGTCACGGAAATTCAATTATAAATTGAGTACCCGAACACCACCCTGCTGATGTATGATTTGTGTATAATTCCAACAATTTGCCTCCGGCCCCAGCGAATCGCGAACCATCTTGCACACAATGGACGGATAATCCACCCCCACACAAACTTTCTTCGCCAACTTTGGATCTGTGAGCAGAGTTGGCGAATTTTTTGTCAGGTTTTGAACTGCTTTGAATAACCTCGGAAGAAGCAGAAATGGAAGATTCTTCTCGCTCGGGGGTTGCCACCCGTCGTCGCCTACTTTCACCATAAGACACACACCACAACTACTAGGTGATGAATATTCTGTACTCGAGGTACGATTGGAGGTGCGGATGTTGAGGGACTCGAGAAGCGACTGCCCGAAATCCGGAACCAATTTTGTGTTCTGAAGACTGATTGTGTACAGGACCGCCATGAAAGTGATCAAAATGCACAGTGGCACGTACACCTTCTTCCATCCCACGAGCTCAGATAGGAACTCTGACATGATGGTTTAAAATTTGGAAAATCCAATTAATTCCAAAATTTCGTAAAACACTCTCGCCATGACAGTGTCAGTACTCTACTACCTCAATAAAATGACACGTTTTCGTCACCATGGTGGCTGGGGTGCAGCTTGATGTCGAAATTCCAATAATTCCAGAGGCCAAAGTCCGTGATGGAGTTCCACGAGTTCATGTGCACCTGATTCGGGAATCGGGAACGTCTCCAAGGATTTGAGTGTTGCTTCGTATCATTATTCAGCTAGGACTTCCAGATCCATGGACCCAGGAATGAATTTCAGTTTGTGCCTGCGTCATTCCCCATGTATTCTTGCAACTACAAACTCCTTGTAACTGAATAGGTAGCTTGGCAACGTTCATAACTAAGCTAGGCACATGTCCGCACTAGGATTCTCTTATACTCTTACGGATTCAGCATTGAATCTGTAACTTGACAACATTCATAAGCTAGACGCATGTCTGCACTAGGATTCCCTTAAATTCTTGGGAGTGTAGATTCAGCACTGCATCCATGCAAAGTTCATAAACTAGGCACATGTCCACACTAGGAATCTCTTCCCAAACTGGAAAGAGAACGCTACCCTACCTCCAGTCATGTAAAGCTCACTTCAAGAGGGGTTCAAGAGCCATGAAATTTATTTAAAGCATCGATCACAGCTCCCCATTTCCGAGAAAGACCATGGTCACGGCGTTTAAGGTAATTTGTGCCGTGACTGCTCACTCATGTCCCATTTATTCAACCGCCGTGATTTAAGAGGCGCTAGTTGCTACCATATGTACTGCACCGAAATCATGTCTTGACATATGTATCAAATATATTTGACAAATACTGAGAGTGCATGCACTTCTGCCAGATGCAGTTATACCAATGAATCTCTCAGACTCAGCACGGCAATCAGCAAGCTAGATGGGTAGTAAGGTTGTGGTACTTTTTCACCTAGTCCACTTCTCCTAGGATATGAAACACGCAATTAGCACTAGATGGTTAGCAAATCCAAATCGAGGACATAGTCACTTTCCTCATCAGTTTTGGAGCTATTATGAATATCTTATTCATTATCAAAGTGAAATTACTCGTGCTCATTAAGCGGTCATGTAAGTCCCCCTCCCCCAATTATGTTGACTATTGAACTTAAATTGGTTATCATGTTTCGAGCACGCGGTCAAGTTTCTTAAGGAGACGTGTCTTTTTGGTATCTGTTCTTAAAGCCGCACTTAACCACTACCACCCAAATATAGGTGTTTGATTAAGAGAAGGAACTGAATTACGCATCTCTACTTGAGTGTTCAGACTTATTATATGTGTTGACCAAAGCATGGTAAAGTGAACAAATGTCGTACCCTATCAATTTAGAGGGGCAACTAGTCACATTTCCTAGTTTTATAACTCAAAAAATTAATAATGATTCACATTAAGGTTTCTAATAAGGTGGATCATGATGTTTGCAAAATTATTTATGCACACTACATGATCTACATTCATAGAAGTAGATTCTAAAGCTTGTAGAATCTACACTTCCATGTTTGTTGGTTTTCAAGAAGTGAGAGTGAAGTAGACCTTGAGAAATGTATTTTACTTCAAAGTTTGTGGTGCACTAACATACAATTCGATCTTGCAAAATACTTCAATTATACACACAAATCATAACAAATGTTTTGAAATGAAGTAAGTTCTAGCTCAAATCCACCATTCAGTTTAAGATCTACTTCATACGTATCTCCATAATACTAATGAGGCACATATTTTGTACTATGTTTGGTCCAAACCCATTGGAGGGTTCCATGGTCTCAAAATGACATTTTGTATAGTATTGAGCGTACTGCCCTTACTATATATATAAAATATACCACAGTTGAAGGGCAGACCACTTTTCTTGTTCACTTAACCATGCTTTGGCACATCATGCGAATGTCTCCACTTTCATTGAATTCATGTGTATATGATGCAATTCATGTACTATGTACAATACATATTTGATGTAGTGTGGCTCACACTATTCATTGTCGACGTCCCACGTATATGATCTTGCAATCGCACGGTGGTAACTAGAGAAGGCGTCATGGGACATCTATCCTTTTAGGACAAGTCATGAAGGCCATCACAACATTACTAAGCAACTAGTTGATGGCCGCTTTCCAACGAAAGAAGCTGCAATTTTTAAAACTCTAAATTTATATATGATTGTTACAAACTTCATAGTACATAGCCTAAGTGCTCCCCATATATGAGTAACCCCATAATTAAAGGAGAATTATTCTTGCCGAAAATGGACCCACATAACACAGCCAAGGAGTCAAATAATGTTATGACTCTAAACAACATTGCAGACGGATTTTAATGCCACACGAAATTAGATGTTTAGTGTAGTGGAGAGCACGTCAATCCAGGAGTCGAACACTAACTGAAAACTATGATCACCTTCTGGAAAAGTTGCTAATTCAAAGTTTCTTTTTAAAATACACAGAGGATTAATTCATTGTTTTTCATTCTTTCAATTTGCTTTGGATGTCTCTGATCATGCTTGGCTAGAGTTTACAAGATATTTGCATACTATTGTAAGATGTATAACATTATTCAGATCCATAACAGTGTTATGTGGGACTGACAATATTATGCACAATATTCCTCACAGTCAACTTGGATGATGGAATATTCCTTAGAATACTGTCAATCCCAAAGAACACTGTTATGGATCTGAATAATGTTTTGTGTGGGTTCTAGGATGGAATAGTATTATGTTAATGGTATGGGGAGAATCGGCACTGCTAGTTACAAGCTTGATAATGGTTGAAATGTTAAAAATATTGTGGAGTATCAAAACTTTTGAGTGCCGAAACCTAATTTTCATGTTTAGTTGAACATGGAATTGACTAAATTTGTGGATACAACATGTGGCAAAGTTCTTACAAAAAATGATTAATATTTTGTGTCAAACCAGACAATACCCTATGACAAAAACTAATTTAAATCTTAAAACCTTGGGGATATAGCACGATCATTTTAGAATTATTATAAAAAGCAATATTTCATGCTTTCATATTACCTACTCGATTCCAAAAAAAACAGCATGTGGCGCTAATTTTTCTTTTGGTTAAGCCTAAATAGGATCCAAATGTGAACATGACTTCATATGAACTAGAAAAGTCCCACTAAGTAAGTATGAATAGACTATTGTCTCAAGATTCCAACAAGTAGAGATAAGAAAGACCATGCCTCAATGAATGATATGGTAACTCCTATTGAGATGGCCTCCAAAGCTATAGTCTTGTTGAATCATCTTGAGATTGAATTTTGGTTGGTTGAGACTATAGTCTGTGACTTGAAAATTTGATGAGTTTTCAATCGAGGAGGATCAGAGAGTATGTGCTGATCTCCTAAAAATGTATGTTGAGTAAGAGGAGTGAGTCATGAATTTCAACACACTTGATGGACTAGTTGTGTCTTTAAGTGAATACAAAGTAGCAAAGGCAATTTACGCCTTATGTCTCTCAACTAAGAGAAAATGATAGTTACGAATCATGAACCTAAGATGGGAGCGATCTAGAGTGAAGGTCAAAGTGTCCATCCTAGATAAATGAGTGCGGAAGAATGGTTACCAACAACAATCTCTTTCCAACCTAGCCTCCATATGATAATTAAATTACTTATGAACTTCGAATTGTTGGACTACACTATTGTGTCTAATTAGTGTGGGCCACACTAATTCCCAATAAAACACACTAATTTCAAATTATAATTTAGAGTGGCCCACACTAATTTCAAAGGTGAAAATTTTGTGTGGGCGTTGTCGTTTCCACAATTGGATGAAACTTCATAATTCCATCCCGGGAAGCACCTAACACATCCCACGGAGGTTGTTTGCGGAGAACCCTAACACACACGGATGGATGACAGTACGAATTACATCCAAAGTGATGCAAACACTTGAAATTTAGTGTGGACCACACTAATTTCCAACCCACGTGAATTTCCCACCCACACTAATTAGACACAATAGTGTAGCTTTCGGAATGCTTACCTAGGCCATGGTCGGAATGAAAAGTATAAAGAGGCCAACGCTAAAACCTAATCACAAAAATTGGGAGGAAAAGGGTATATTATAAGGAGTTGGGAACTTGTAAAGTGATTGAAATTGTGAATTGTTGTTGTAGCTATGAAGAGGTTTCTCTAGGCAGATTGATTGAGAAACCTAAATAAGACATATGATGCACAAATGAAGTTGTTGTCTACAACTTATCTAGCTAATATCTTTCATATTTAAGCGTCAGGCCATTGTTTGCTATTCCGCAGAGGCAAGGAATCTAAGAGTGGCAGAGATCGGGGAATTGTAAGTCCACTGGTATTCTATTGTTTTATCCACATAATCTTTGGCAAGTACCGAAGGGGTTGTTTGACAAGTCCATTAACTGTGAAGAGACCGAGAACATTCCAAGGTAAAAGACCATTGTCAGACAGTATGATTAAAATCATCTTTAATCAAGGAAGACTAAAAATCTTGCAAGGATAACTACATTGCAATTTCAAGTTGCACTCAAAAGAATTAATTAAAATGAGACTATTGACCACTCCAAAGTGCCCTTGGCTTTGGTAAAGAGACAAAAATGAGATCCTACATGCAAAACAATTGACGATGGTTGTGCCTATGCTTGTGCACCGCACTTGGTCCAAATAAAACAAACTAACTGCCAGACTATTGCCCTGGGTAAATAATGTGAGTTGAGAGATAGCCATAATTGCATGTATTGTTGTCGACAGATTGTTGATCTTTATCCTGCCACTAACCACACACTTGTCGGATCAAACTTGTAATAAGCTGAAATTAACATGTGTTTCCCTAAATAAGCTTATCTCAGACACCTAGATGATATATGAATCACCTTTTAAGTCTTCCCTAATTGTTTCCCTAGTTTTTGTCGTAACCCAATATCTTAACTACAAAACCCACTAGCGTTGGAAAATATAAGATCTTGAACAATTGATTCTAAATGCTCTACACCAAATATGATTATTAGTGTGACCTTTTGAATACAATGACTTAGCATATTGACTTGTGGTTTCAAGTTGATGAGACAAAATCACTTTCAGTTTTTGACATGTGAAATTTGTGTAAAGACATGTGAACTTGTGTGAGTGAATCTACTTACATATACATTGTAGTAAATTACCTTCCCTAGTAATTTTGGTCCAATATTATAGTTCCTCTTACTGTAGAAATAAATATTATAGATATTTATGAAATTTCAAAGAAAATAATTTGTGTAGTCGATTGTGTTGTATAGACCATGACGTGTGAATATGCTAGAGTTAGATTCCACTACTTACCTATTGGTCATAAGGGTGAAGAAGGTGCACCGTTTACACTTATTACTATGGGCTAAAAGTGGGCATGGGTAGAAAATGGCATGGCATACTAGGTGCAAGCATGGTCAAGTGTACCCAAAAATGCTCCAATATACTAAAACCATTTTTAATTATTTTTTGGTCAAACGCCCAAAATTAATAGCAAAGCATTGCTTAAATTGGATTTTTTTCATGGCAACCTCTATTGTTGTGCTGAATCTAGATTATCAAGATGAGATCTTCAAAACTTATCATTAAATGTGATGCTCAAAAGCAAATGGCTAAATCTTTTTTTGGACAAAGATTTCATGACCTTAGATATTTTAAAGTTAGATTCTTTTCATATTCTCTGAATTTATTATAAACTTGAGGACATCATTACACAAATCCGCAAGAAAACATCAATTTTATGTAATTTTGTCATATTTTAACAAATATTAGACATTATCCCACTAAGAGGGCCCACAAAAACGAACTCACGCTGCTTAGTAATGTTATGAAAGCACAAATTATGCTTTTGATTAATTTGGGTTACTTTCACAATCATATGCGCGGAGATTTGGGTAGTGTCAAATTTGACTCGATACTAAGTGTGTGTGTGTATACCTATTGTAGACAAAGTTGTAATGTCCTTGTCAATTTGTGTGTGCAAGTGGTGGTCAAAATTGATATTCTTTGAAGAAATAGTTCGAAGATGATTTTGGTGAAAAGTACATTAAGGGAATCGCATTGTCTTTCCACTGATTTTCTTTCATGATTATAGAACATGGATTTCGGAACTACCACCTTCATAAGTCATACAACTATCTAGTGGAAGAAAATCAATGATAAGACCACATGATCCATGTAGTTTTACTTAATGAAAGGACGTCTTCAGCTTCTAAACTACATTGAACACAATATTCAAAAATTTTGAGAGTTTTCCCTCGGGGAAGTCACTTAGTGTATTCTTTGGGGACACATGAGCGTACAACACATATTTTTTGGGGGGCTATGTAGCTCATTTACTACATTTTAGTGGGCCCTATATTTTTTAATAATTCTACTTTCTTCAATTTCTCACCACCCTATGTGTAATTATAAATTAAAATCTCCATAATATTTCAGACCCTTCATTATTTATATTTATTTGAATTTTCCTTTGTGGACAATAGCATTGTACTATAGCATTAGAAATGGAATTCATCACGCAACAAAAATTAAGCTGTGTATACAAGAAGCATGTTATTTACATAATTGGTTACATGTCTAAGCCCATTGATAATGGCATACTTAATTGTTTCATCCAAACATTGAAGAAGTCCACAAATTCCAAAACAAACCAGCATCACTAAAGTGTCCATAATGTGTTCACTAACATAGTTGCACTAACATTGCACATGTTATCATGCAAAGTGTGAAGACAATTTGAAATGCCTACTTATGAGTCCTACGTGAAAATTGAGAAACGATCATCACAAAAGATGCCATAGCCTCTCGCCTAGAACAAATCCATCAATCCACCATAGATTCACCAAATATGGCCCCACGGAGCTCTTTAAACGCGTAGGGGTCAATGCACGATGATAGAATTCTTGTCTTGCGTGGGAGGAACAACCAGAGAATTATACAAACGTCAATGAAATGTTCCTCAAAAGTACACTTAATAACCCTCATCCAACGAGTTCATCCATTTTGTAGATGGATTTGTGATCATTTTTCATCTAGTTCTTAAATTTTTCTTACCCTAAACTCAACCTAAAAATTTAAAAAATTCCCTTCCAATTACTATAATGCTATTTTAGAAATACTATAAACATAATTTTGGGTATTACAAGTGACCCTATATTATTTATAATGTGCTACCTCACATTTCTTCAAGGCTATGGTATATCAAAAAAATCTATAATTTTTATCAACCATGAATAAATGTCACCCTATATTTGTTCTCTCATCGTTATCTAAATTTTCGACAGTGACTTCCCCGGGAGTTTTCCATTGAATTTGGAGTACATAAAGCAAACTATAAATCCAAGAATGAAGTGAAAACCGCTGGAGAGTTGTAGAGTCCAAGTAAAAAAAATAACATTTGATTTCCCGCCGTAAATTGTGGAGTGATGTCCTGCCTAAAATTGACCATTTAGGATGACAGTTCAAGTCGACTTGACCTGAATTGGCATGTACATTATGGCTGTAAATATAGTATTCTAAATATTTAGGTCAAGTCAACCTAAATTGACTAACATATTGTCCTCATTTAGGTCGACTCAACCTAAATGAGTCGATTCCCCAGCTCAACATACTCTCATTTTAATGAAAACTACGCGTCTGAAGTATAATCTAGTATTTATCAACCTAACATGACTTTTAGGTGTCCAAGTGGACAATATTATTTTGAGAGGATCCCACTCTCTCAAAATTTTGAATATTGTGTTATTGTTGATAACATTTAATGCAACTTGTTATTGGGACTCGGAAAGTTACCTAGTCGAAATAAAACTTGAGGAATTATGAGCATAGATTATAATATACAATACACCTCAAGCAGTAAATAAAATCATTACAATTGAAATCTAAACCACTACATCACATTAAATAGATGTGAGAATAGATGATTACCATGAAGTTTAACAATGTAGTCACTAAGGTAGAGGGTGCTTAAACCAACCCTTTGGCTCATATAGTTTATTCTTGAAGTCCATTTAGATTAGTGGTATGTATGATCAGCTTAGACATGATAGAAAACAAAATTGCACATCATATGAATATACTACAAATTTATGAAGTCACTTACCCCTAGCTATTTGAATCCTTCCCTAGATCCACACTTTTCCAAGTGCAAACAATTCCTAAAACCATCCCAACACTCACCCAAAATCGTCCCCACCTTCAGCCCAGGCAACCACTGCACTAAAACCAACACTCCACCCAATAAACAGAATTCAATCCTTATAGCTCTTGCACATTGGATCTTTATAAAAGCATATAAGTAACTCGCCCTTAGCTATGTCCCGGCGCTTGGTCAATTTCAATCTCACTTCCGCACAAAACCAACCCTGCATTCTCTTGAAACCATGCACCCGCCTTTCACCCAAATACGTCCATGCTTTGCAGCAGACCTATTCAAACAATTTAAGGTGTGCTCCTATTACGGGATTAGGAGGCATGCACATGGTGCGCTTTTGGGTAGGGGTTGGAATTAACACTTTCTAATTTAGGGCATGTTTACACTAGTGACCATGATCGTGACCACCACTTTCTAAATTCTCTCATTGGTTGAGAACGAGTAGTGGTCCAACATCATTTTACATGACATCACTAAAAATAAAAGTATCCGAGAATGGATCCATTTTTCAACATGGTCACTTCTCATTTGAGTATCCTTGTGTAAACATGTCACTGCATGGCACTCCATGTCCATAAATGGATAATTTATGATGGTCACCGGGAACTTGCAACAAGAGAACCCAAATAGGTCACCTCAACATATATAATAGTTACCATGTTAGAAGAAAACTTTATGTTTCATCAATTCCATTTTTTTAATGTCTAATTTATTCCTAAATGTTGCTTTTAACAAACCCTTATGTTTAGTTATTTTTCATCGAAAACACCGTGTCACGGTCTAAGTCCTCTTCACACTATGTCTCATGACCAAGGTTTCTAAAATATGATGTGAATGTCACTTGGTACGATAATGGCCTTCGGACCACTACCCACGAGAGATTCGAAATCATTTTATCTCATGGCCTTCGGTCACAAGTATACAATGAACTGGGAGAACCAACCACTAAGTTATAGATAAACCGATTGAGTTTGAAAAATAACTGGTTTAAATTCAAAACTTCAAAGAAAATTACCAAACCATTTAGAGGAATTTACAAAATATTCCTCATTTTAACCATTTAGAAAGACCAAAAGATGTCAACATGTAACCAGTTGATTTTGGAAACACTAGGATCTCAATTGATTATGCCCAAAAAACTCCTCGGACATTGCATGTGTAAAATGGCGCTTAGTGCATGTGAGACCTATGGCAATAACCCGGGTTACCGAGTTTATAAAGTGCGTAAAAGCAATTAATTAATTAATTTTTTTGGAAGACAGGTTACTGAATTGAAAAAGTGCATGAATGCTATTAAAATAATAGTAATAAATTTCATGGAGGGTGCCCAAAATAGGACCAACATTTGATTTGCACTTTGCAAATAATGCAGTCTCAACAACATGGGACAGGGTTCATCATTGCGTCTTTTGGGGTTTGTGTGTGTGTTTGCTCTTGTTTTTGTTGGCAATGTCGCAGTGGTCAAAGTTCGGCCTCTTCCAGTACGGCAGGGTCTCAAAAACCGAAATCCCAAAAATTGTTGTCGTTTTGAGGGCGAATAGAGCTTGATGAGCCTGACAATCTGAGCCCCCTTTCTTCTGATTTGGACCAATTTTGAGGTAGCTATCGTAATCCACGCACATCACTAGAAGAAATCTTGTCCATTTCAACCCTCCTTGCGACTAGGCCATTAGGACTAAACCAAGAAAATGCATAAACAAATCAATTCGGTTGGGAATCGGGTGGCACCTTCCACTAAGAAAATGCATAAACAAATCAATTCGGTTGGGAATCGGGGGGCACCTTCCATGGGTACACCACGGGTACCTTCCGGTTGCCTACCAATTGAATTGTTTATGCATTTTCTTGGTGCGAGTCGTGATGGCCAAGGGTTGAAATGGACACGATTTCTTCTAGTGCCTGGGTTACGGTGGTAAACCGGGTTACCGCCATAGGTCTCATGTGTAAAACGGCGCTTAGTGCATGTGACAAGTATCAAAAGCTTAATGCAAGAAACTTGGTGGTACTATGGTACTACAAGTGTTCAGTACCTATGATCGGGGAGAATCGGCAGTTAGTCACATACGAACCGGTTGAGTTTGAGAAATAACCGGTTGAAGTTCAAGACTGCAGGAAAATTACTGATCATTTTAGAGGAATCTATAGAATATACCCCAATTCAATAAAGAAAAACCGAAGGATGTCAACATGTAACTGGTTGGACTTGCAAACACTAGGACAGTAGGATGTCAACCGATTATGCCCAAGAATCTCCCCGATCACTGTTCAGTACATAACAGCCAACAATTACGGTATTTATGATAGAATATTTAAGTATAGTGCATGTCTTTGCACTGGATTGTCCTGTCAATCGTGTCAGTTGCCACCACAAGAGTCATAGTCGTGGCATATTCTGCATTGCTGATTAATTTCTTGACTTGACCTAGTAGACTTTACGGTATGTGTGATGAATGGGGAAACCATAAAAAAATTATGGTCTGTCCGGATACCCAGTCTACGCTAGGGAAACATTTGTCTTCAAGTTGGTCCTCTAAAACTTTTGGAGTTCATGCGCATGACCCAAGGTGTACAAACTACGTACCCCATAAAATGTGTGTCCACTCAACTATTTTGCTACTCCTGAAATTGAACAAGTGAAGTTCTAGAAGATTCTCAGTAAACTTGAATACTTCTACACAGAAAATCCTGAATGTCCTAAGATTCCCTCATAAACCTTGATATTTATCTGCAATCTCTCTCCCTTATTCAATGGGAGCAATAACTACTTTTCCACTGGCCCGCCCTGTCTCAAGATACTCAAATGCTTCAACCAGCTCGCTAAACTTGAAGGGTCCCTTTGGATCAATTACAGCCTTCACCTTGCCACTTTCAAGATATGGGGTAAGCTTTGCAAGGTTTTCACCATTGGATGTGACAACAAATCGGACACCAGGGGGCTCAACAGCGCCTGTCAAAACAAGCAGAGCACCGCCCTCCTTCACAACCTGCACAGATTTGCTACATTCCCCTGTAGCAAAACAGTAGACTGGTCAGATCTTGAAATTCTTAACACGATTTTTAGTCATCACAACCAGCTGCCATCTTACCCACAGGTTATTAGAAAGAGAGATTGTTAGACTCCATACACTTAGAAGGACTAATTCACGTGATTGACTCACAAATCGATCAAGCACTGGCGGATTGCATTTTCATCTAGTCAGTAGCAAAAGTGAGAGGTTTGAATAAAGATCAAAGCTCTTGGACAAGAATTAGACAGAATAAATCATTGTTGGCCTTGAGGAATATAATGGCCGGAGACCCCTTGCATATTGGCATGACTCTTCAAGTAGTAGGAAATTAGTAGAGCTCAAATGACAAGAACATATACTTCTGTACAATGATGAGGTGTTTTGAGACTTACCAACAGTGTCAAGTACAACATCGTACTTGTCTGGAAGTTCTTCAAATTTCTGAGTCTTGTAATCAATTACATTGTCTGCACCAAGGCTCTTTACAAAGTCAACCTTTCCAGTACTTGCAGTTGTTGCCACATGCGATGCTCCATAGACATGCTTAGCTAGCTGCATATATGACAGTAAACCCCCACCAAAGGCCTTGATGAGATTAGTGGAATGTTAAACATGCCAGAGATCAGTGGATGTTTAGTTCACCAACAAAGATGACACAAATGCTCTAGAGTCAGAACATTCCTAACCTTAGGTAAGAATAAATTGCAAAAGAGAACAATAATACCAGATCAAACTCTGGTAGAGGCTAGAGCTCCTTCCTTGAATCTAAGAATCACACCTCGAGTCTACTTTCACATCAATGAGTGGAGCCGTAAAAACATTGCTTCAAAATCCCAAGGATGTCTATGTAATAACGCTTCATATCAGTGATGACAGAGAGAAGGTTAACACCTACACTCCAGGGACCAGAGCTTGCAACATCAAGATTGGCCTGAACGATAGGAATACATCGATCAAGAGTACCACTGACATTCACTCTTTGGAGACCAAATTTATTTTTTGAGTTTTGACTTCGTGCACCTACAAATTCAGCTCTTTAGATGTGTACAAAAAACAGAAACCTCATGGTCACTGGAATTTACTGAAAAATCAGGTGTAGGATTGAGGTGCATTTCTTCTCTCTGAAGTATCCACGACAATAGAGATATGCTCCCACATATCTGATTTCAAGGTTGGTGTGGCCAGAGTGATCAATATGGGTTGCTCCTTTCATAAATTGGAAATGCTCCTCCCTTACAGGTTTTCATGATGACAGAGGACACAGTAAGACAGCTGGAGCACATTCGTATTCAATCATTGCACCTCAAATTTCAGAAGTTGACACACAAGAAAGTTTCCACTGAATTTTAGGTGAATTTAACATTACAATAAATCTCAAACTCGATACTCGATGTAGAGCTGGACTCCCCATTTTCACCATGACTCAGCACTTTCTTCCAATAGTTTAAATTTGGGGACTGGTCTCAAAAGACGTAGTGCACTCTAGGTTTTGCAGCCATATAAGGGACATTGGGCCTGTACACGACCCAAGTCCTAACCGCATGAGGGTTCCACATATTAAGAACCGCCACAGGGTCCTCACATGCGGAATGCCCTAAGTCAAAGGCCTCAACCGATAAAATATGATCTCCTAGCTAGCTTCTTCAATAACCTTGAGAGTTGTAGAAACACAAAGTGCCTGAGTCCTTCCACATGTGAGTAGCTTTATGGGTGGGATCCCAAGAGATCCATTACATGTGATATACAGTTGGATGTATTCCACCACGTAATGCACTGATACCAGTGCATCCTATTGGAAAGAATGCATCCCCACACATTGTCAAGGAGAACGCATTACCACACATGACAATCCTCAAGGTTTTGCTAACCTTTTGAAGTCAGACATCTACACGCATGACTACCTTTTCGACACCTCTCTTATGGGGACCTGGAAAGGATGCTAAAGATTGCTAACATACTGCAATACAGGTGTACATTCTCGGCGAGTATAGAAAAGAAATTCAAACAGATACTACATGGTATGAAGCACCTATTATGAATGCAACAGTTCCTCCGGAGTTTTGTCATAGGTCAATACTTCTACAAAATGGAGAAAATAAGTTAGATTGATAAACCTGAATGGCTAGACTACCAACTCCTCCAGCTCCTCCTGTGATGAGCACAGTCTGACCTTCCTTCAGGTTTGCCCTGTCGAATGCTTCCTGAGCGGTTTCAATTGCGAGAGGAAGACTGGCTGCTTCGGCGAAGCTCAGCCTCGTTGGTTTAAGTGCTAGAACCTTCTCCTCCACAGGAGCGAATTGCTCAAGCGATCCAAACTGGCGGGGCCCGTTCAACGGATTCTCAGAGACATTGGCATAGACTTCATCACCTTCTTTGAACTTTGTAACGTCACTGCCTACTTTTACCACTACTCCGGCTACGTCGTACCCCGGCACATGCTGTTAAGAAAACAACGTTGTCACTCAGCAGAGAGAAAACCACGAATCACATAGAATCAAATTACCTCCACCTCACGCATTTTCTCAACTATGAATGTGAATTGTACTTTGAAGGGACTTGAAGCAACTATTGACACCACCCCTACACCAAATCATTGTTGCTTACTGCACCTCAAATGTTAGACTCACCATTGAAATTGGCCGGTGGTTGACCATCCCAACCCCTAGAGATAACAAATTATGCCACTTTTGCTCTTACAATGTGGTTAAAAAAGAGGCTAACCTTGTGCTAGAGTGTCCCCTCTACCTCTACAACTCCGGTGGAGATATGTTTCCTTCCCTATTTCATAATGTAGTAATAGACCGTTTCAAATTGCTTCCAATTGGACCACCAAGTTGATATTAGCCTCTATCTATTGGCCACTGCATTCCGTTACTCTATGGAAATAGCCTTTTTGCCGCCATCTTAAAGTGCTTTCAGTCTCATAAGCCTTCCAGCTTCCCGGACTTGAAAATCGATTTCATTTCAATTCATTAAGCAGAAACATAATCTTTTCTTCTGTTGAACATCACCTTCACATCCACTCCGTTAAAATTAGCAGACCAATCAAACGCCGGGTGAGTATACACTGCACATTTATCCGTTGCATCAATAGTTAGACTTCCACGAGGGATGATATTCACAGTTTTGAACTTTTAATACCTTATTGTATGCTTCGTTGGAAGAAAACTCGTCGTTTCTATATTACTAAAGCTACATACTTATGTTGTTGATGCAATAGGTGTCCATCACTATTTGTGTAACTCAACTATTCAAACAGGAAGAATAGCATTTCTCCATGCAAGACTCTTGACCATTCACCATGCAAGATATTGCTTCACCATTCAGAATTTTGTACGATACTGAATATGCATCATATGCAGGACCACCGCAAACTTTCACAAACTTTCGCAAGCTTTCATGATCATTACCCCACGCACCGCCAAGAAAGAAGGCATCGGTGATCCTAGAAGTCGCGCATTTGACAACTTTGTACGATTATACAACAAGGGGCTCTATTGTAAGAAATTCAAGGTATGCAGCAATCGTTACTACTCTTCCAGCCAAAATGGTCCAAATCATTCGAAATCAAGTTACCGTGAAACAGGTGTCTCCTAAAGCAGCAGGCCTTGCTGTCAATGAGCAGATATTGAAAGTATTGATACAGTAAAACTCGATAACTGAAGTTTTAATTTATTTTTCTCTTGGCTTCTCTCCACACCGGGAGGTCGTGCATTCACTGAGCACGCATTAGCAGTGCAAATGTTTGAAACACTTTACAGCAATTATTGATACACCAAGGACTGGAGCCATGAGTTTAGAAGAACTTACAGGTAGCTGAGAGTCAGTTGCCTTGAATTTTCCCGACCGTCGCTTGGAATCCACAGGATTCAGAGCTGCCGCGTGCACTTTCACCAGAACCTCATTTGCCGCGATCGATGGCACGGCAATCTCTTCGAGCTTCAATACTTCTTTGGCTCCATACTCGCTGTACGTCCATCCTTTCTGTGTGTCCGGTACCGCCATAGCTGAACTCGACGATCCGGCTCTCGCAGTTCGTTGTAATGTCGTGCTCCTCGTTGATGTTCTTAAGCACCTTATAGTTGTTTCTTGTAACTGAACACCAAGATAGGAGGACCTGAAGAAAGATTTAACATCGTCAATTAGCACCAATACAAAATTCTGAGCAGCCAGTGCGGAGGTTCAGGCGACATATAAACTACGGGAAAACTCCCTTTCTTGAAGCTCTGTGTTCCTGTTTCTGATTTCCATCTAAGTTATCCCCGCTAAAACGAAAATGAAGGAGTAATGCGGACCTTCAAGAAAAAAATTTAACTGCGTATATATTCCCTTGCTCATATTCCTCAATAGCTGTGTTCTTTATACGCTGTAATAAAGCGCTTCCGTAGATAGCTTCCAGACTTCAAATTACATTTGCTCAATTTCGGCTCTCCTAACAAGAGCCACTTCGTTCTTTATTGGATCGTTCACATTCTACAAGTCCTACGACCTGGTACGAGAATCCTTCAATGTAGTGATACCTGGAGGACGCACTGTGGAGCTTCAGGCGACATTTTAACAACGTAACAACTGTCGGTTGAAATTCTGGAAAACAGAATTTCAACCGATTTCCATCGGTATCCCTGCTAAAACGGTAGTGAAGGTGCAATACGGAGCTTCAAAAAAACATTTAAATATGTATACATCCCCCTCGCTCGTATTCCTGAATTCCTGTGTTTCATATACGCTGCAATAAAGAATTTCCGTACCGAGCTTCCAGACTCCAAATTACATTCGCTCAATTTCGGTTTTTCTAACAAGAAGACATTGCGCTCTTTATCGAATCGCTTACATTCTGCAAATCCTACTGTCTGGTGTGAGGTTCCTTCAATGTAGTAAAATACCTGGAGGGTCCTCCGAGGCTCTTCCTCAATCCATGCAACGACCTTGAGGGAACACGCAGAGTCCTAGCACTTTCACACAATCATCCTCTAATCCTGTATTCAATATACGCTGCGATAAAGAGCTCCTGTACATAACGTCGAGACTTCAAATCACATTCGCTCAATTGCGGCACTCTAACAAGAGCCATTGAGTTCGTTACCGAGTTGTTTAGATCCTAAAAATCCTACTATCTGGTATGAGATTTCTTTGAGGTCGTAAATTACCTGGACGACGCACTGAAGCTCTTAGTCAATCCGTGCGAAGAGTTTGAGGTAACATGCAGATTCCTAGCACTTTTCTCACAGCCAATGCTCGATTGATCACAAACCGGCGAATTCTGCACCAAATGAGACGAATTTTTTGCAGATATTGAGGAAATAAAGAGCGGAATGCGAAGGGAGAGAGCTCCGGCAGCCATTGTCGAGGAAGGAGAGAGCATTCGGGAGATCCGTACCTCTCTTGAGGCGGGGCGAGCGCGTCGAACAAAAGATAACGCAACCGGGAACAACCAAGGCGCCCTCACGAATGGTAACTCACAATCCTCGATCCAACGGTCTCAATTTCCTCCCCTTAATATCGGACGACGTAGAGGTCTTGTGAATGAGAACTCTCTCGATGATGTCCTTTACTGACGTCTCAGGCCCTCAGAGCTGGCTTGGGGAGAGTCCACGTCGAATGTGGACCTCGCTTAGCTTGTCGTTTGAGATCTGCATAGAAGTACTCAGGTACACCGTATAGGGTCCTCTGTTTCCCCTTAATTACTGAGAATGTAGCTTCCACGTGGAATTCTACTGGGTCTAAACCAATGTCTAGGAGTGAAACGTGGAAATTTTTTGAGGGGACATTATGATTTTCAGTTGGAATAGTGAACCCTCTTGGTTCTCATCTAATTCAAGGAGTTGCAGCATCTAAGGTAGATGATGCTAAAACCGTCACTTTAAGAGTTGAGCGTAATTATATTATTATCATTAGATTCAAAAATATATATGATTCTCATTTGCAATTGACAAGGGATTTCAATGCATCAAAGCTTAACTTTAGTGAATTTCATATACAGAAGTTATAAAGATTCAAAGTCTTATTGGTAGAAGGCCCAAAACCAACACAAGAGCATGATGTTAAGGTGGTAGACATTCTCATAGTTAATATGTCTATTGTGCAAGGATCTTGGGTGTTGATTTTACCACCCTCTACATTACTAGGTTTTGGAGAAACTTTGCCTCACCCTTGTTGACCAATCACATTTAAAACCTATTCATTCAACTTTCATAAATTAGAGTATGTCAAAGATGAGTATTATCATCACATTGGATTGGATGTGTGTTGAGCCTTGGCCTACTAATAAATCGAGTCTTGACCAAGTCGTGAACCCTTGACAAAGGCAAGGAACCTTTGGACATGAAAGGGGCCAAAAGGCCAACCCTTTTCATACACATTCGCATATGTTTTGCAATTATGCATGGTTGATGGTTCCATTGTTCACATATGCACTTACCTTCTTCCCCAATACCACCACCAACTTCCAAGCCTTCACAAAAGCAAGTGTGAGAGAGGAGGAGACAAGGGGAACAAAGGTATACTTATGCTTATTCCACTAACACACTCTCATTCCACACAACTCAATTGAAAATTGTTAATCAATATGATGCAATGAAAGTTCACCAAGATTGCCTTATCCATCGCCAAATGTGAACATGAGGCGGAACAAATTGTGATACATAGAAGCATCGACACATAGAGTGTGTTTCACATTTATTTCTCAAATTAAGGCACCATGTTAGCAAGGCACCCAATCTCAATTTGAGGAAAATATTTCCATTTCAGCTCTTTAAAAAACTTGCAAAAGGTTGGTGAAAACATCATGTACAACAAGAGTCCATTGTGCTCCTTATGTTTTCAAAATGTTGGCCAAATGTTGTTCAATCATCACACCACATGAAAATTGTGAGAGGATTACATCACACACCGTGCACAAGAAACCTCCGAAACAAATTGCAACTTGCATGGATGAGCATTGACATCTAGGGTTTGGGAAATAAAAATGGAACCCAACAAAACCATGGGTGTGCAATTGAGCAAGAAGGGGACTGTTGGAATTTAACCCCGTCAACACAAGATTGTTCATGAAGTTGATGAGGAATTTGCACAAGTTTTTTTAGGGTTTCTTTGCTTGACATGTGAGTAGAAGTTGCTTGCTCATATACAAAGGTGTTTCTAGTTATCCGAGAACAGATGATGATTTGATTAAAGAGTTGAAGTGATTTGAATTACACTCAAGAATATAAAACCATCTAATGCATGTTAATAAATAAATAAATTGTTGTCTTTTCCAATTCCTTCAATGCAGGCCAACTTTAAGTGTGCGTTGGATGTCCGCCACATAACTTGAATCCGAATGAAATGGTTTCATAGCAGGAAGACGCAATTCACTTTGCAAATACAGCGCAAAAAATTCATTGGCCACTTTGTATGGCAAAAGTAGGCATGAGGAGAAGGGGACCGAGTAAGTAAACCCTCCTTGTTTACTTTAAAAGACTTTAACCATTCTAAAACCTACCTTTGGAAATGATTGCAATGTCCAAACCCTAATTTGGCAATCTGCAACATAACAATAGTCAGCACATACCTTCAATTGGTGGGCCACGGAATCCTAGGAGTGTAATCACAGCAACTTACAAATTTGTACACTTCACACTAAAATGTCAGCATGAGGAAGACCCTTACTCTACTAAGTAATGTCATAAAGGTACACCGCTCTTCCTTGACTATATATATGTGCATAATAGAATGTGAGTAAGAGTAGATGGGTCTTAGTACATGGTTACTTTTTCCGACAACCCCACTTCTTGTAGGATATTAAACATGCAATTGATTAGTACAAGATGGCTAGCACATCCAAATCGAGGTTGTAGCCACTTTCCTCATGACTTTTGGAGCTCATATTGATATCTTGTTCAACATCAAAGTGAAGGATCTCGTGCTCAATATTTGGTCACACGAATCTTCTCAATTATGTTAATTATTCAACTTAGAATGGTTATCGTATTTTAAAAGCACAACCTAATCTCTTTTCAACACATGTTTTTTTGGGTGTCCGTTCTTGGAACCACACCAACCGCATACAAATCACATATAGGTGTCCTTGTAAGAAAAGTAAGTGAATAAGGGTGGTCTACCTTATTTCCTTGCATAGTTTGATAGGCTTCTTAAAAGAGTGTCTTATCAACACAAGTTTATTTAACCTTATGGTGATTTGATTTGGGATACAGCGTCTGGTGGGGATGCATCGCGACGCCAAACTGGACTATTGGGCTGGTACTACTCCTCAACCAAGCATTCTTTGCACTTTCATTTTTTAAGTTTTCCTATCAACTCATTCAAAACTCGGTGAATCATTCTTTCATTTTATTTAGCAGAAATCGTCATCACAATGACTCAAAAGGTTGATCACTACTAGCAATATGAACTCTACATCAATAAAAGAACAATGCAAATCTACCACTGTGGTAGGTTAGCAGATTTTCCAGTGACATAGGACAAATTTCCAATGACGCATGTCATTTGCCTAGGGTTCAAATGCTTGTAGTGATCGGTCTATTTTGACCAAGTCAAGTGCATTTTTATTCAATGTGAAGTCAAGTTTAGACACTTGAAGAAGTAATATCACATCAAATAGTATGTGGACCTTATGCGGTCACTCTTCTTAATCGGACACCTGTAGTTGAGTATGCAGGTGCTACGTGGCATGTTTTCCTTGTTCTCCATCTTCCATTGATCAACTTAAATAGCTTTTAAGTTTGTGTTTGGTTAGCAAATGTTTGATGAAACATTGGCCAAAAATTGAACTAGAAATCGGACCTCCCCTCACTTAGTTATGCTTATTGGAAGTGCACATTGTGTGTTGATTCCTGAAGTGAATACATAGTTCCTTCTTATTGTGTTCACTATTGAGAGTAGGGTACTTCATTAAAATATGTAGATGTAACCGACGCTCTTTTAAACATGTGCCTTTGTGTGTCTATTCTTAGAGCCATATCTAACCACACACCCATTCAATAAAGTGTTCAATTAAGAAAGTAGTTGAATAACACTCGCATACATTATGGCAAGGCTTGTCATTAAAAACGGACACAGAAAAGACATTACAATTAGGTTGAATTATTTGCTCAAAATATAGACATCATTCTAGGTTCAACACTCGACACAATTGGGAGGGCCTACTCAAATATATGTAATCACCTAAAAAAGAAGAGCAGCTTCATTTTGACCTCTTATCATAACTTGACTCAAAAACTCAAAATGACAATTTGCATGATTGCAACCGATAACTGGGTATTCAATGCTTGAGCGAATCCAACAACCATTAATGTATGTGGAGTTGAGAGTTTCCACAATATGTCCCACATATCGTAGTCGTAGTCCAACATGTGGCAAACTGCCACGTGACACTAAGGATCCAACTTCACCTACTCCCTTAGCAAATGCTTATAGAGAATTTCAACATGACGTGTTGTTCCAATAGCTTTTTAAAACGTGTGCTAAGTTAATGTTAGCCTCTCTTGGGATAAGACTTTCCTCCAATTTGCAAAGTAGTATAATAATGAAGTACCCAAAGACGGATTTTTTTGAAGCGAGCTCTAGCAAACTAATGACTCGGATGGTTCATTAGGTACATGGGGCTTCTCTCAAAGAAGCCTATACAAACAAAAGCAATTACAGCAGCCGTGCTCAATCTTATTGGAGACATTTTCACCCAGGTAAATCACCCTTCACTCGACTTTCTAAGGCCGCTTCACACGGATCCCAAGTCCTAAGTCCCGATTCACTTGAGGTCAATCCGTGCAATCTCAGCCGTTGAGAGCGTGGAAGTTGAGAGCTACGTACCACTTCACACGGGGTCCCAAATTCTAAGTCCCAAGTATGACATGGATGCTTACATGGCAACACTTTTTTTGGAGGTGAGGCTCGGGACTTCTGTTGGGTTGAGCAAAGAGCAACCCTCAATATAAGTCCCGGGAAAAATGCATAAAATAATCGTGATATGATTTTAATGGATATAAACCATACTTTAATGCTTTTCTTGAGGCTCAAAAGTTGGGACTCTGTCTCCATGTTGGGGACTTGTTGACATCAATGGGACTTGGGACCCCATGTGAACCGACCCTAAGGTAGGAGCCTCTTAAAATCAAGACAACCCCCAAAACCAAGATCTAGATTACCCCAACAACCAAAGTGGACAGGACGCATTGCCGTGATTTTTTGGAAAATACTTACAACTGGACAAAAACTTGCAACTTGCAGAATTTGGATACTTTCGTTATCAGTATGTAATGCTCTAGTTATCAGTAACAAAGCTGACTATATCACAACTAGGGGTGACAAAATAGTTTTCACTTCAAGAATTTGTATTTGTTTCAATACCGAGAAAAAGAAACAAAAAGAAAACCTTGCATTACACATGGTCTCTTTTTCTCTACCTGGGAATGATTCTCTTTGGTTCATACAGCTACCAAATGTATGCCAAATACCTTAACTTCTCGGTTTAAGGTGCCGCTACCTTAACTCATGGGTTTGTGGTTCACCTTGGATCGTTCAAAAACTTATTAAGCATGTGCGGGCATGGAGGGATCCAAATTGCAATTGAAGAAGGCGACAAATTGCTGCTGATGACGGATGTTTGTGTTTGCAGATGATTGTTGAGAAAAGTAAGAAGTTGGATTATAGACGGGTGGCATCCATGACGTTTTTGGGGATCGCGCTTGTAGGGCCTGTACTACATTATTGGTACATACTCCTCCTCCTCACCATTCTCAAATGTCAAATTCATTACATTGGACTTCGAACTTCTAAGGTAGAAATACCATAACCCGTGAAAATAAGGTGATTCACATTGAAGATATGGTCTTACAATCATGAGATAATTTTCCAAGATAGACAAGAAGGATTCATGAAGAATGCAAGTTGTTTCATATTTTTATTCCCTGTACAAAACATTCTACAATTTTTCAAAGTGGAAAGTTGTCAAACCCCCTACTCGTTCACTAGATTCTCCCTACATTGAACACGGTAATCCGCATTTCCATACAGACCGTCACTTAAACCGGTTAACTCATGAGTACATTAAACTTAACTCCTATTGGCTACACTAACTGTACATGCATTGAAGTTGCCGCCTCGCCATGATCGGTTTCAGAAATGGCACTTCACTATTATGATGGCATAGGGTGGTTAACATGTTTGGGTATTTCTACCTTATCTTTTGAATGCCTACTTTCTCAGACTAGGCCACTTCTCACATGATATGAAACGCGCAATTAGTACAAGATGGTTAGCAAATCCAAATCGAGGCCGTAGCCACTTTCCTCATGATTTTCGGAGCTCATATGATTATCCCATTTGTTCTAAAAGTGAAGATTTGGTGCTCATTAAATGGCCATATAGGTTCCCCATTTAAGTTGACTATTGAGTTTAGGATGGTTATCATATTTTGAACACATAGTCCAATCTCTCTTGAACACATGATGTCTTTTCAATATCTGTTCTTGGAGCCATACCACTCAAATATAGGTGTCTTGATAAGGAAAGCAATCGAAGAAGGGTTGTAGATGCCATAAGTGAAACTTGTTGTGTATTAACCCTTAAACGTCGGAGCGGCCCTCTCAGGGCCTCGTTGATCCTAAACTATTTGACCATAAGATCGCGTCAAAACATGTCGGAATTGCAAATCTTTTTCCCCAAAATGTGTATCTCAAAATTCCATATCTAAATATATATGCCGATCGCACTAAAAGAATTACATGGAGGTCTGAAATGGGGTAAACATAGGCTGATGGGAGAGGCCCTCTCACCCCCCCCCCCCCTTGACCTTTAAGGGTTAAAGGTTATTACCTGAGCATGGGACCAATGTCCGGGAGGATTCTTGGGCATAACCGGTCAAGATCCCAATTGTTTTCCAAGTCCAACCGGTTACATGTTGACATCTTTCAGCTTTTCTTTATTGATTTGAGGTATATTCTATAACTTTCCTCTAAAATGATGGGTGATTCTCCTGAACTCTGGAACTTCAACCCATTATTTCTCAAACTCAACCGGTTCATTGCATGGGGACATTTGTGCAGGTATAATTTTATGAATAAGACAATAAAAGCACAGGGTGCTAAAGGTGCAGTCATGAGGCTTGTTTTAGACCAGGTTCACTTCTGCCACTCTTATTGAAGCAATCTTAGGATTTAAAAGGTACTCAAACACAAGAAATTGAACTTCTTCTTGGTGCAATCTCTTCTTGTTTGCAGAGTTGTCGATTGTCGACATGACTTAATCGTATTCTCAGAATCACTGATTGCAGGTATGTTTTGCACCGTTCTTCATTGCGTTGACCTTCGCTCTCTTATTGCTCATGGAAGGGCGCCAAAGCGAGATCAAAGCAAAGCTTGAGAAGGTGATGTATGTTCTCTGAAACTCTGTGAATCATAAATGCGGCTCTAATCCGCAGCTGAGTGAAAATCCACTGACATCAAATGTATGATTCTTATCTTTGTGCACAGGATTTGCAGCCCACGATTATTGCGAATTGGAAGCTATGGATACCCTTCCAATTCTGCAATTTTATGTTTGTGCCTCCAGCTTTGCAGGTAACACGAGAGTCCAGTTTAACATCATGGACATAAATTGCTACAACTCATATATATATTATACAAATGCAATTTCCAAAAGGGTAGCCCACCAACAATACCTCCAAATATGTCACACTAAATACGTATTAGCATCACTTTATGCCTCCATAATGAGTGGTTTTGCAAGTTCTCCTCCTATTCCCAGTTTTACAACCCTTGTAATGTGTTGCAATCTATCTACCTGAAATTCACAAACTCAAATCAGCTATGAGACAATAACTAAGTTACTCAATAGAATTATCCTTTAACTCAATATGACTTTCAGTTGGGAGTTGGTTGTTTTGCATACAACACTATCTATGTTCGGTGAGTTTTCGATGCATGCTTGGAGGTAGTGTGGAGGTTTGAACATTAACATTCTATATTAATTGTTCATTGAGTTGGGTCAAACTCATTTTGGCATGCCAAAAGGTGCTAAAATGTGTTTGATCCTGAATGAACCGAAATAGGTTGCTCTTCTTTCAAATTCAAACCTCCAACAAGCATGCACCACAAGTGAAAAGAAATTATTGACATTGTATATAAGCAAAACAACCAATGGAATATCAAAAGAAAGTACATCAAAATACAAGGTTGATGATTGATGATTGATGATTAAGATTGAGGATGCTAAAACCAACACCCTAAAATCTTGCACAATAAGTACATGTTGATTACAAGAATGTTCACCATCTCAACATCAAGCCCCCTTAACGATATGGAATAATCTACCCATGAGACTTTGAACCCTTATAACTTTTGCATAAGAAATCCAATGAAGACATATTTTGGTGAGTTGAAATCCCTTTCAACTTCAAACAAGAAGCACTTTATAGTTTACCTCGATCTAATAATAGTATATATACTCAGCACTTACAGTGACGGTTGTAGCACCCTTTACCTTATGTGCCGCTCATTTCATATTATGTGTTCAAATCACCAAATTTCTATTGAGACTTTCTAATATGGACCCACATCACAATTTGCAGGTGCTATTTGCTAATGTCGTCTCTCTCGTGTGGAATGTGTACCTCTCTTTCGCTAGCCACAAGGGATCCTCGGGCAGTCGAATGAGAAGTAACATGAGAGGTGACATGAACAAAATAAAAGGTGGAATGCCAAACAATCAAAGACCAATTTACAATCAAAGACCTATTCAGAAAATGCCACCCCTACACAGACCCCCGCAAATACGAGCTCCACGGGAACTTGATCCTCGAATCCCATAAACATTTGGGTTGTAATATTCAAGATTGGGAGAAAAGGGCCCCACAATTGCCCCTGGGATCTCATCAAGGGCCTCACAAAACATGATGCCACTCTGTCACTTTCCTTGGGCTTGACATATGCTACTTACATCCTTCCATTTTGTGACCTATAGCCCAGCAAGATGCAAGCAATGCGTAACCTTATCCATCTTGGAAGGTTCTATATTTACACATTGCAAGTTCAGCATGCAAGTTGCAAATAAATTAGACCCTGGATGTTGCACTCTAGTCTCTGGGAATCCGAGAGCAGGGCTAATAGTTGAGTATAATTTTCCAGGACATCAGACAAGACATGTATCAAGGCTCTATAACTCAATCGACTGTGAGTTCTTCACATCTGCACCCTGCTCATCCTATTCTATAGTCTCACTGAATTTTCAACAACAACTGTGGTCAGTGAACTCCTGACCTATTCTGAGCCACCACCTGTTAGATTAAGCAACATGCACAAATGCAATCTATACTTCCCAAATACACTTTTATTATGTACGTCCATTGTTTGGCTCAAGAAAATGTTACGCTCATAGTTGGAACTTCCAATTCATCCCATTTCCACAACCATCTGTTTATTCTATGAAAGTCTTGCCTAATTGAGAACCTTAAATTACATGATGGATCAGTTGTATCTGTTTGCTCTAAGTTATGTACAGTTTCTCAAAGCATACAAAAACTGGGCACAGACTTGTAACCTTGCATGGAATTTGGACTTCGCAGCCTGCCTGTCAGGGTTTTGAAGGGCAAAAACCTGTATAGGGCTACCCTGTGTCTTCACATGTTCTAAAATTTGAGCTGCAAAGTGTCTGTAGCTGTTGAACAATTTATGCACCAGGATACTTTTAATAATAACCAAGATAAAAATCAAACCAACTACACAGACCTTGCCTTTGGCGGGGGGAACTATACACAGCTGGACTACAAAGGCAATCTGAGATCGTGGTGGCTTGGGGCCGAAACTTAATTTTATTGATACAAGCTCAAAAAGCACAAGGTAGTTGGCAAACAACACAAATCGTTTGTAACCCTAAGATGTGTACAAAGACTTATTACTGGGCGACCAAAAACGTCTCAAAAACTCAACAAGGCCAATGTCCTATCGTAAAAATATCTGTGACCGCAATCGAGCAGCAAACAAATGGGCAGCATGCCATAGAATTTCAACCCACCCGAAACGGACTGCCAAAATTCCTGAATAATCGCCTGCACTTGGATAAATCTTCCACTACATTTGAACAGTAGGGAGCAGCCCAGAATTTTCCAACAAACAGTTCACTATCCCAAACCATTACAGGTGTTTCAAAGAGGTACAGGCAACCTTCAAATGCACCTTAGTGTATGCTTGTGTTCCTACAAAGTAGGCACACACAACTCTGGCAGAAGGTGTGAATCAATTGGAACAAATAAGAACCCCTTGAGAAAAATGGAGTATCATAACAATCAGAAGCCTGCAAAGAAGCAGAACAAATTTACATGCAGCCACTTGCCGATATCAACTTCAGTTGCTGTACAAAAACGAATGCAAGGTACTACCTTTCATCTGGTTACAAATACACCAACGCCAATCGCAAAGCTGAACAAAAGAGCACCTATATGCCCCATCATATGCAGCTCAACCATAACTCGAAAGAAAAAAGCTGCTCTGGTTCCGTTGGAGAAACTTCAAAAAATCCGTCAGCTTCTGTTGTAGCTGCAGCAGTGCTTCCTGCTCCATATTTGTGTACACAAGAAGCTCAGAAAGTTTCACAAACAAACGAAGCAAATGTTCCGCCCCGTAAATTGTACATGGGCCTGATGTGCTTCCCTGTGGAACTGCACTTGCATATTGAGCTCTTTCCTGAGGATACAACAACATAGCCGGCAAAGCCTTATCGAAGTATGTTTTCAAGCCATTCAAAACCTCACTTAAGGAGTCCTCCACTGCACCATCTCGTTTGGATTTGAAATCGAGGTACTTCTTCAGAATATCTTCAACAGACGGAGATCGTGGCAGCTTGACAAGCTTCCCCATCTGGGTGATGAATTCCCAGTCATCAACAAGTTGTTTCTTCAAAGTACCAGGCAACGAGATTTTTAACACCTGCTCTGGCTCCTCTGAGTCCTTGGCCTCCACGACTGGGTCCAATTTCCTCTTTTTCCCTCTCGTACCTGAAGGTTTGTTGTTGTCGGTTTTCACTTCTTCTTTTTCTGCTGCACTTTTCTGTTTGCCTGCAGGCACCCGACCCTTGGAATGCTTATTGTCCCCAGTCTGACTCTTGAATAGCTTCTTCTGCTTCTCCAGGTTCTCCTCCGTCGGCTTCATCAGCCTGTCTGCTCCAACCCACTCATCCCAAGTCTTACTCCACCCTAAATAATGCACAAAGTACCTCCACTCCTTCTTCCGGAACTCAGCTTTCTGGATCTTCGTGTCATAGATGAGAGGACCATGGTAGGCCAACACTTTCTCGCCTTCCCTGAATGTGCCAGTCTCTTTCTTCTCATCTCCGCTCTCGTCTGATTCATCCTTCACTGCTGCAGATGCACTTCCCATGTCTCACACTGTCCAGCATCAATATTGTTAACACCTTAACCAACTGCAATAGGCAAAAATTACACAAGACATATAATCACATGGAACTAATGTACACAGAAAAATGAAACCAAACACCCCAAGTGTCCAACTCAACACAAAGACCAAGTCAAAAACCCAAAAAAGTGTTCAAGCAAGCGCAAATGTCAAAGCACATAGACAAACATCACAGAACGGTGACTCAAGACTCCTGAAAAATACAAGACACTGCTATGGTTTCCAGATCTCTGCGGCAACCAAGCATGGCAGCCGGAAAGAATGCATAACAGGAACCTCGAAACCCTAAAACCCTAAAACCTAAGAAACCTAAAGGTCGGAAATCTGTGAGTCAAAAAGGAGCTAACTCAGAAGAAACGATTAGATGCGACTCTGCAAGGCCCAATCCACAAAAGTGATGACCACCACCACCACCGCCCTCAAAGTTGCAAGGCTGGAGATTTGTGTGCATTCCCGAAAACACATCTAACTTCGCATAAAAGGCACTTAACATAGATCAACAAGGTTGAATCGCAACTAGGAAAGAGGGACGGCCAGTTATTACCCTGTCACGCTTGTGGCAGTCGGTACTAGTCCTCGCCACCGAGTAGTAATAAAATAAAATAAAATCCTCGCACTTTTATTCAAATAAGAATGTCGTAGTTAACAGAGACGGAATGTCAACCGTCCAAGCGTTCCTATTTAGAAACAGACTGTTGACCAAATCATCATCATCATCATCATGTTCTTCGAGCTCAAAAATTTCAGTTGGCACCCTAACTTATCATAAGATGATCGCAGAAAAGGCAAGCTTGCACCAACCCCCACCTTCCAAGCTTGCAAAACCCTAATACCTCGATGGCATCAAAATGGCATCATCACCCTCGTCACAATGAGTCACCATGACAGCATCACCATAACTCGGCCACAAATATGAATTTAGTACCAAAATCACAAAAAGAATCGATCGCTCCAAGCAAACACCAACAGTCACTCATGAAAAAACGACAGCGGAGAAACCAATGTCACTATGATTTGGTATCTCCCGATTGATTGTGATGCGTTCGAATGAAGGAGGGAGGGGCTAGGTGAGTGAGTCACTTACTATCGTCTAAAGGGGGCAATGAAACCCTTGGGGTGTAACTTAAACCCAGTGGCAGTGAGTCCGTGCCACGTAGGAAAGAATACGGGTGCAATCGAATCGGCTGCTTTCAGGTATCTGATGAGTCTGCAACAGAGAGAGTACACTCACTCGACGTGAAGTAAATGAAGCTTTCGTGCAGTGGAGTACAAAGCCCCAGAACTCGCCCTATCCTTCACCGAAATGGGCGATCGAGGGATCGAATGAAGCGGAAGGGGAAGAGGCAGAGTTTGGTGCTGCAGTTGATTTACAAAGAGTGCGAGGGTGGAGTGAGTTTGCGAATGTAAGATTCAGCAAGATCGTAGCTCGCGAATCGTGCGAGAAGAGAGGAAGAGGCGGGAGACAGAGCAATTTGCGATTGTGAATGAATGGGTGGACGAACGAATGAACGGACGGACGGACGGATGGATGATAAACTTGCTCTGGGGATGAATGATTATCGTAGCTCTGTAGAGAATAGGTCCTATCCCAAGTCCCAAGTCCCAAGTCACTTGAGGCCAATCTGTGCAATCTTAGCCGTTTAGAGCATGGAAGTTGGGATCCACCACTTCACACGGGTCCCAAGTCCCAAGTATGCAATGGGTGTCTACATGACAACAATTTGTGTAGGCGAGGCTTGGGACTTGTGTTGAGAGTTGGGTCGAGCAAAAACTTGACCCAAATCTCAACACGAGTTCCATGAATATTTTTGCATAAAATAATCAAGATTTGACTTTAACCATATTGTAATGGTTTCTTGAGGCTCAAAAGTTGGGACTTTACCTCCATGTTGTCACTTGCTAACGTGAGTGGGACTTGGGATGGACAATGAGGTGGCAGGGAGTCCGTTAGGAATAATAAGGGCCGATCGAATCGGTTGCTTTGAAGTATCTTAGTCGGGCACACAAAGAGTACATTGAACGTGGATAAATGAAGCTCCGTGCATGCTTGGAAGTTGGAAGTGGAGTAGTTTGAAACAAAAGCCTCAGAATAGGGTGACACTTCACCAAGAGGAGCAATCGATGGGTTTAACGAAGCAAAAGAGGAAAAGAGAGGGATTAGTGTTGGATTACGGACTACATAATGGACGAGAGGAGAGTGGATGACAAGTTGCGATAGAAGCGAGACATCCATTACTTTCATTTGTTATAGGACATAATTAGTAAGTTCGTGCATATTAAATACATGCTAAGAATGAAATGCCTTATGTGTGGATAGAAAAGTGCAAGAGAGTGGTTGGAAATATCTTCCGCCTAGATGAATGATTGGTTAAAGAGAGTGGGAGAGCAAAGATAGTTAAACAAGATTGTAGCACTCACCGTCTCAAATCTCACTAATGTGTCACTAAATATCACACACGTGTCGCCCTGCTACATGTTGTAATATAGTTCTTGGGTACAACATCTAGTACATAGCATGCGAATCTCGGAGAGAGAGAGAGAGAGAGACCAATTTGTGGTTGTGAATGGATGGATGGGTGGATGGTAACATGGCTTGGTTCAAGGCAATGAACATTTATCATAGTTTGCATAGAACAAGGTATGGTACTAGGTACCTTGTGAGAACAATTGTAAGTGGTAAGGATGATGAACAATATGCTTACTTTGGCCCTAAAGGCTATAATTTTGAAATATGATGAGTCATGATGGTTTCAAAGACAGTTTGAGGAGGATTTTTAGAGGGAAATCTAATGTCATTGTCTTAGTGACTTATTAAGTGTTTCATTAATTATGAAGTTGTTTGCCCCAAAAAATACAAAAACCCAGCCACCACAAAAAACCACATCATCAGCTACATTCAAACAACACTCGTTTACAAGAAATGAAACATTTACAAAGATAGGCCAACAATGGCTACCCTCAAGTGTAGTGTGAAGTCATATGTGACCGGGCCCTCAACCCAATGCTATTCAATGAATTTCTATTCATGCGGGTCCTCGCGCATGTTAAAATAGAATAAATCAACGGTTGTGAGCGTTCGGAGCGCCATGGTCTTTTGGTTTTGTGTTAGGCCTACCTCCAAGAGGTGGTTTTTGAAAATAGTCCAAGTGGCCATGAAACATATCCATTCGATGCCATGTAGGAATCCATGTAGACTTTCCATCCATCGTGCATTCACATACTCCGTTGGTCCCTCAAGCATAGTGTGAAGCGAACTTGGACCGGCTCCAACTTTTCCACCAATGAGAGTGCTTGAAGTGTAATGGTCATGGGCTCTTGGTCTCGTGTGTGAAGTGGCCCTTATATGGACTTTTGTTGCACCACCTTCTCATGTTGGAGCCTTCCCCTCCGGTCACTTGCCTCTTAAGTTTCCAACTGCATGCAGAGAACATTACAGTCTAACCTTGATAATATTGTTTTAGTTCAATTTTGCGTCATTCTAGTTAGAAACGGTATGTTTTATTTTTAAAAAAAGACCATCAAATTTGGTTATCTTTTTACTATGTAATAGATACCATGTATATCTGCTCACAAAAAAATTGATAAAATTTTGACCCATTTTGGTGATGCAACTTAGAAAGAAAGAAAAAAATTTATATGCACGTGGTTTTAAACTTGACAATGGAGTGACCTCCCCATGACATTGTTTATGGTATTTAGTGTTACATACACTATTTGCAAAGGGCCTAAACTAGATGCCTAGAGGTCTCACAATGTCAATCCACCAAATTGTCAATATGATACTATTTGTAAATATTGTTACAAAATAAAGTGAGAGAAAATGATAGAGAGCAATGGTGGGTCAAACTCTACAAGCAAGAGATCACAAGCAAGAGGTCACTTCTTCTTTATTAACCTTCTACTCGGGTATATATAGAAGATTCGATATTTTTGAGGCAACATATTCGATATAAACCTCATTGGTAATTATAGTTCCAAGATAACTTGAGTATAGTTCCAAGATAACATCCTATGACAACAAAAATTGGGTCTACTGATACCTAGTCTTCATGGTGGTGTCTTAACACTCCCCCTAGGTACTACAAGTATTGTTTTAGACTCCACACTACCTTCCCTTGTTAAAAACCTTACCGTGATAAAAATCCTCATAATTAAGATAAAATATCTTGGTAAAGGAAAAAAAAGTGGAAGGGTTTAGACATGATTGTTTATATGTTTGATAGGAATGACCACCTCTACATCTCTATTTCCTAAAGATTTTGTCTATTCCTAGTGGTTGGTAATGACTTGGTATATAAGTTTGCTAGGTTATCAAAAGACCTATTATACTTCACATCTTACCGAAGTCCAAATACGTAAATGCACCTATTGTTGCCAAATACAAAGTCTCAAGTTCCAAACATTTATCCCCCTCATCGCATGGTCAAAACTCATATTTCTTTAGGTCCAATGATTGTATGAGCATCGGTGAAGTTAGTGGGTGAGCCCATCCATGGAGAACCGTTTGGGTATCTTTCATGTATACAAACTATGATGTGGGAAAATGTTTCTTACAAGATATTCAGCTTGTAGACCAAGACAAAAGGTGGTTTCTCCAAGATCTTTCATCTCAAATTCACCTTTGAATTGAAAAACAATCTAGGATAATGATATCATTTGTGCCGATGAGGTTGAGGTCATCAACATATATGGCCACAATAACTAATCATGTGTGGATTTGTTTATTAAAAATACATGGATAACCCTTATCATTCTTAAAACCTTTATCAATTAAAAAAATCTCTCATACATTTGTACCACATTTTACATGTGTGTTTAAGGCTATACAATACCCTCTCAAATTTAAGGCATTGTAGTTGTCTTTGGGAGTTATGGAATTCTATCAATTTTGTAGGGACCTTCATATATATGTAAGTATCCACATTACTATACAAATACATGGTATCTACATCTATCAATATTTTTTTCAATTTCTTGTCAACTGTAAGATTTAGAAGATATATGATCATAATTGATTCCATCACATGGAAATACGTCTCTTCATAATCAATTTTTGGACGTTGGGTGAAGCATTGGGCAACTAGCCATGCTTTGTATTCGGAAACATTTCCTTACAAGCACCCATCTATAATTCACTAGGTTAAGCCCTTTTGGTGTAGTCTCAACTAGACTAAACATGTCGCAACCCTTGCTAGCTCCCCTTAACTAACTTGGTCATTTTTCAACTCTAGCAAGGGTCACAAGTGCTAACCCTTCACATTCCGCCATGCGAATGGTTAGCTCCCAATACCGTGGACCTCTTAATTCATAGGAGGGGGACCAACCATCCGACACTTGCATTTGAGACACTCCCCTTAATCGGTAACCAAAAGTTAGATGTGGACTTTTATCCATGAAAGTCCAATCTTAAATTGATCATCGCGTTGCCAAAGCAACACTACAACAACCCGAACCATACTAGGCAACTATGCCCTCACGTTGGGCCAATGCCTGTGGAGGCTATGCCGTTCGGCCTCGGGTGGGTTTGGCCAGCCACACCACCTCACCCATATAAGCCTTTAGGACTCTAGGTAGGGCCCCTACCCCACCGTTAAGAAACTTTTTGGTCTCTCTACCAAGAGTTGGGGCCAAGTAGACATTTTAGCTGTTGGGGCTGGAAGCCCCCGACAACTTCAGAACACCATAACTTCTTTGTATGATCTCGGATGTTATCAAGCGATCACTATATCATCATATACGTTTCACATAGATGACGATGGACTCCTCACTTGCCCCATTCGGGCAAGTATTGAGGAAGTTATGCATGTTCAAACCTCAACAGTCCCGGAAGTCACTCCCATGCCACTGTTGTACCAGAGCGATGTCCTCGGACAACGCCCCACTCAAATTGCCATATCTCTTAGCTCACACCTCCGATTAAGGTGTTCTTGAGCATTATACAATCTGCGCGTCATAAGTTACGCATAGCTTATGACTTTACCCTCATGACTCCTAGTCTCCATGGGTAGGAGGCGTTTCCAATGCCCGTGGCCTTCACCCACACTATGATCATTTGGACCCTCTCACCAACGGCACCACAAGTCTCGGGTGTCACTCCAGGGTCCCCCTTGTGTCCATGGTGTTCGGACACTCCTCATGGAGAGGTACGCGACAAAACACCTTCATGATCTCAAATAATCTAATTTTTATCTCATGGCCTCTTCCCACTTGGGCCAATCACTTCGAGTACGAACTTCAATTATAGTAGTTAGATCACAATCATCATTCAATTGTTGCCATACATGGAAACAAAAGGTATTAGATAGGTTGTTATATATGTGTATGATCTCATAGTTCTTTTGTCTTTACAAAGTTGATTACAATCTTTGTTGAATCAATTGGTGCTTATCTTTTAAAATCATTTAACTCAATGCTTGGAAGCACACCCTCACGTATTATACGTACATCTGCCTAGATATGTTGTTTGCGGGGTTGAGGATCTTTCATGTCTTTACAAGGTTGATTGCAATCTCTATTGAATCAACCGTTGCGTATCTTTCAAAGTCAACCAACTCAACGCTTGGAAGCACATCCTCATGTGTGGCATGTACCTCCACTTGGACACGTTGTTTGCGGGATTAAAAATCTTTCATGTTTTTATAAAGTTGCTTGCAATATGTATTGAATCAGCCAATGTTTCTCTTTCAAATCATCCCACTCAATGCTTGGAAGCACACCGTATTGTCACATTAGTTCCCAACGAGGAAGAGTTCCCACACAAGTGCAAACAGGAAGACCAGGCAGTGAAGGATGCATGGGAGGGGCGGAGCCCAACCGAATGAAGATGTGATCTAGCCCGGGGCATTCCTTAAAGGCAATTTCTTAGAGACAAGTTTCAGTGGTGAGCATCACAATTTTTTAGAATATGCTCATTTCAAGGAAAGAAAGTCACGTGTCAATCACCTAGTAGTTCAATGCTATCCCATTGAAGCCACAATTCAAATTTAAAAGCACACTCCCAAAATGGCCAACACTTGAAGTGTGCCTTTCACTACAAGGAAACCCGGTCACTTTGACATGCGGCCACGACATCAAATTTTTTTGTGTTGGAGTTTTGAGCTCCGTGCTCAAGTTTCGAGCTCCGCGCAATTTTTTTTTCATGTGTGCAAGTTGTGTCACTTTATTGTCATGTGTGGAAGTACGTGAAGGAATGTTCTATCTTTCCCCCTAGCGACAGTAAATAGTAATTACAGTGGACAGTAAATAGTAATTGCAGTGGACAGTAAATAGTAATTACAGTGGACAGTAATTAGTAATTAGTAATTACAGTAATCCGTAATTAGTAATTACAGTAAACAGTAATTAGTAATTACAGTAAACAGTAATTAGTAATTAGTAATTACAGTAATCCGTACTTAGTAATTACAGTAAACAGTAATTAGTAATTAGTAATTACAGTAAGTAGTATACTAGTAATTAGTAATTACAGTAAGTAGTATACTAGTAATTAGTAATTACAGTAAGTAGTAAGTAGTAATTACAGTAAGTAGTAAGTAGTAATTACAGTAAGTAGTAAGTAGTAAGTAGTAATTACAGTAAGTAGTAATTACAGTAAGTAGTAAGTAGTAAGTAGTAATTACAGTAAGTAGTAAGTAGTAAGTAGTAATTACAATAAGTAGTCATTAGTAATTACAGTAAGTAGTAATTACAGTAAGTAGTAAGTAGTAATTACAGTAAGTAGTAAGTAGTAATTACAGTAAGTAGTAAGTAGTAATTACAGTAAGTAGTAAGTAGTAATTACAGTAAGTAGTAAGTAGTAATTACAGTAAGTAGTAAGTAGTAATTACAGTAAGTAGTAAGTAGTAATTACAGTAAGTAGTAAGTAGTAATTACAGTAAGTAGTAATTACAGTAAGTAGTAATTACAGTAAGTAGTAATTAGTAATTACAGTAAGTAGTAATTAGTAATTACAGTAAGTAGTAATTAGTAATTACAGTAAGTAGTAATTAGTAATTACAGTAAGTAGTAGGTAGTAATTACAGTAAGTAGTAGGTAGCAGAGAGTAAATATTGGCCTTCACATAGAAAAGTTTAAAGCACTCCGCATATATCAAGTGTAATGTAATGACCTAGTGGTTGAGGTCACTAAGTGGTATCCTCGAGGTGCAAGGTTCGAATCCCATTGCCCTCTACTACGCCCCCTTAGCCTAGCCTTGTAGGTAGGAGATAGGGAGGCGTTCACCTGCCGGTTGCCGGTTGCTAATTGGTGAGGTACCGGTGATACGGTTGGATTCGGCCTACCATGTACGTATTATTTTTAATGAGCTGCATATAAATGCAATATTAAATTAAACTGAATTACCTCCGGAATTAATTACCATCATAATTTACTAAAAACAAGAAATTACTGTCGCAGCAAAAATTTGCACCTGAAACCACGACATGATTTTAACTTCGCGCTTGTGTAAAATAATAGGACTGGTCCAAGAAGACATCATGAGCACAGTGGCTGCAGCTCCTGCGACACGTGTGGTGGTCTCTAAAAAGTGTTAGTTTATTGTCTTTTTTGTGTAAGAAAGGACCGGTCTTCCTACTAGTGTTTAGAGCAACACCAACACCACATCGGAGAATACTTTGATCTTGCCATGACCATTAGAGAGGGCAGGGTTGACACTACCCATTGAGGCCCAAATATTGAAGCATAATCATGCCATGATGATGGCATGACCAATGTGTTGGTGACACATGCCTTTTGACATCGGTGTAAGGAATATCTTCAATTTTAATAATCAAGGTGCGGGGCGGGGGAGCCTTGCCATATGTGGCCTTTATGGTGGCTTTGGCTTCCCATAGTACATGTGCCAATACTAATAATGGCGGCTTGGCCCACTAATGGGGCTTGGATTTTGACGGAGATTTTACATGTACTAGCACCTTAATAACGAGATAGTGTTGATGGTCATGATAGCACCTATGTTGGGGACACTCTTAGGGGTTGTTTACACCATGGACCATGAAGTCATCCCAACGCCCTGTAGAATCTATGATTGGTTGTTGAAGTTGTCCCGGGACCACTTCAGTTTACACCAAGGAAAAAATATCAGAGTAACCATGGAGTCTGTGGTCCCCAAAAGATATATTTTAAGGCCTACATTATTCACTAACATGGTCCAACGGGTTTTACGGTGGGAGAGGCAAAGAGATGCTCTAATAGAAAAAGGCAGGGCCCATTGCAGAGAAATGTTGTTATAATAAAATTTGAATGAATTTTTTTGGGGGGAAGAGAAGATGAAGACAAGAGAATAGTCGGACTTGATTTTTTCCCAAACTGTCCTTTTTGGGCATAAATTAAAAAGAAAAACTAGCACAATCACTTTTGGTGCATGGTCATTCCTCCTAGTCCACATTCGGTTTGACCTAGTGAGGGGCCCAAAGGCTTTGTAAATTGGTTTTTTTAACAAATTGGATCATGGAAGTTGGACCATGAAGTCGGACTATGGAAAAATGCCATCTTCCATGGTCCAACTTCATGGTCCATGGCGTAAACCGGCCCTTGGTAAAGTTAAGTACGGTATAAGTTTCAAATGTTTTTAGAAATTATGTCATATGTCCTCCAAAACAACATTGTCAAATAATTATAATTATTTTGATATTTTTGAGGTCCAAGGAAGGTATGGTAGGTAATACAACTTGCATGGTGGGCGCAAGCATGGTCAAGTACACAACTCCATTACCATGCATAGGTTTAAGCGAAAGTGATTCAAAACTATATACTAACTTTGAATTTTGTGAAGGAAAAAATCATAAGCATTTGAAAACACATTGATCTACAAAGCCAAGTAATTTATGTCGCCAATTTTTTATAAAGAAAAGTCTACATATTTTAGAAGACGGTACAAGTAGTTTGCAAGTAGATATATTGAACATGTAATTGTCTAGAATTTGTTAAAGCATGATAAAATTACATTAAATTGATGTTTTTTCTATAAATCTTTGTAATGTTGCCCTCAAGTTTATAATGAATTCAAGGAATATGAAAAAATAATCCAACTTCAAAATATTCAAGGTCTTCAAATTTACGTCCAAAACCATAATTATTCGTTACCTTTTCAGTAGTACTGTTAATGATAAGTTTCTAAGATCTCATCTTGAAATTCCATATTTGGGTACCTTACACAACAGTAGAGGGTGCCATGAAAAATGTTCCAATTTAAACAACACTTTGCTACTACTTTTAGGCATTTGACCAAAAAATTATGGTTTTAGTATACCAGAGTATTTTTTCCATATATTTGACTATGCTTGGCCCTTGGTATCCTCATAATTCTCTCTATAAGGATAATTGGTTGTTATATTGAGGGTGTTGAAAATCATACCAACAAATATAGTTAGAGCAAACAACTTCCATGCGCCAACCGTTCAACAAAGCAAAATAGAGTTTGTCAATATCTTCAAGCATCTTGTAGGTCGAGCATTTCCATGTGGAGTAGGATGGTCAAAATTTGAGGGAGTGGATTTGCCTTGTCGTCCAACATGCAAGCTGGAATGTGTCCATCCTCACACCAACCATTTTTGAATGTCATGAATATATTAACGATCTATATATCTTGAGTTCCTCGAAGAAAAAACAAAATAAAATAAAATAAAAAATTAGGCAAGGTTTGAATAATAAGAATATGCCACTTTGAAACTATGTAGTACAAAATACAACAATTTTGGGTCCACAACAACATGTTTATGGAAGTTTTGTCCTTTTAAATGAAATCAATTCCTACTCCCACTCATCGAACTTCAACTTCCCTAGCTCACACTACCATGTCGAAGGGGATCTGACGTTTTTGTTTTTTTTTTGTTTTTTTGTTTTTGTTTTTTTGTTTTGTTATTTTTTCGTTGAACATTATGTACTAACAGTCTAAAAATAAAAAACAATAAATCAAAAAATTACAAATATTTGGACAAACACACTAGAATGATGAGATTATGCCATATCTATGGCTGGTAGGCCTTGTGGTAGGAAGGGGGTGGTCCGCGAAGGTTAGCGCCAACTCATTCTCACTTTTTTTTGGGTTAGGACACACTCTCTCTCCCCCTCCATGTAGGTGGCGACGCTTCTTGTGGGTGCTTCTTTTCCTTAAATGCTAGCAAAGTTAATGTGATTAAAATGTTTTGTAAACTCTATTAATGTTGATTAAAATGGTTTGTAAATCCTATTGGAGAACTACTTTGTAGATATGCGGTTGTTGGAGTGAAGACCGTAGCCGGTTGTTGTTTCCAAGTTTTGTTGGTTGTATTATTGGTTTTGTTGGTTGTGTTGCTGGTTGTTGTAGGTTTTGGGGCGTTTAAGGCTTAGAGACATGAGGTAGAGATAGAGTTAGTAGTTAGTTGATGAAGTTAACTAAAACTCTAGTTTTAGCCTTGATCACAATGTTGGAGTATTGGTTTGGAGGGTGGCAAAATGTCACCCATCCAAGTACTATTCCGCGGAAGGGTGGTTTAAACCCTCAGTCTTTTGCACCACTCAGCCACCCAACCAAGGGTGGCCGGTGTGGAAATTAGTGGAAATTAGGTACTTAATGTCAACCCCCCCTCGTTGTAGCAAGTATAACACAGATTCCCGAATGGTTTTACAATGTGTTGAAAATTTTAATCAGATAATTCACTTCAATAGCTTTCCGATGACACCTTACACTCCCAATTTTGAGCTAGAATGAATTAGTTAGAAATTTCTAAAGTCCCATCTAAAAATTGTTACTACAACAATGTTTAGCCACATTCCAACCCTGATATGATTTCTTCTAAGGTTTGGAATCATTTCTTTTGTGTTTTTTCTAAGTAGCCTTGCAAAAGTATATCACACGTCCAACAAGGGAGATATGAATTTATAATTGAAATTACAGTAGGTCATGGTAAATTCCTTGAATGTAACACAACAATCAATAATTAAACGATGGTGAGGTGAATTGGTTGATTGTTTTTGGATGATCTACTAAATGAATGTATTAGGTATGATGGATGAAATTTAGATGAAGTTAGGATGGTTTAGGTTGATTGAAGAGCGATTTCGTTAGGGATGAAAGGATGGATTTATGATGAACTTAGGATGGTTTGCATGGATGAAGAATCATTGGATGAAAATAATATAATTGGATGATTAAAGGATATAGAAGGTCATTGCTTTGAGGTACTAGAGTAGACCACCCATCCAGCCAATTTTTGTGGGTTGTTACTTTGATTGGAGTAACAATTGTCACCACATGCTTCAATAGGGCAAATGACACTAAATATCATAATATGTACGAAGAATTTTGTAATTAAGTAAGTATTGTAGACCCTTTGATGTTGTATCTAAGAAAATGTGGACATATATTTTTAAAATATTAACTTTTTGGTTGCTTCAATTCTATTATAGGATCCTATAATATGCTTTTGATATACCTAAATTTGATGGGAGATGTGTGAATTCTCAGTGACTACTTGAATTCTATGCTATCAAATAAGATGAAATAGAAGAATTTTTTTTTGATGTTATAAATAAATAAATAAATAAATGTTGAAGAATGAAAATACAATAAAAACAACTGCTATAATATTATCATAGTCAACTATGCATATTCTATTGTAGGATCTTACCATGCAATCCTATAGTATGGTCCTATGATAGAATTTAGCATGTTCTAATTTTAGACTTAGACCTAGTCTAATTTTACTGAAATATGTGTTTGTGGCATCTATGGGGCCATTCCTCATTAACCAATTGTGCCGTTGAGCATGGTGTGCCGTCCCCCATCCCGAATCTTCATGTTTTTACATCAACCACTTGTGGAATAAACCCTTGGGTGCACAATATCATAGATTATGTGTTCATTATCATGATACTTAACATTATTCAGACCCATGACAATGTTTTGTGGGACTGACAATATTCCAGAGAATAGTCCCCACATTCAGGTTGAATGTGAAAAATACTGGGGATATTCCTTGGAATATTGTCAGTCCCACAAAACACTGTCATGGGTCTGAATAATGTTATGTACCCAATCTCTCCTAAGTTATTATTTCTCCCTTCTCTTGATTTTGATATTGAAGAATGGTGTTCTGCTAATTGTCCAAATCATTGAGATTCTCATGAAAATGTGCATGTTGGTTCTTGCATTTCGCGATCTTTTTAAGGTTTTCATATACAAATGATCTCCTTATTTTGGTACAAATATATTGAAGGTTAAGTTTTTTCTTAATACATGGTAACAGGTAAATTAAGGACATCCTTTTTAAATCCACACACTCAAACCATGCAATCAAAATTTTGAGAATGGAGGAGGAGCTACAAAACAAGTTGAAAATATAAGAAACACATAGAACTCTTTAATGAAAAGAGTAAAAATAGATATGAAGTAAAACATAGTGAACCTTTTTATGTAGTATTCTCTGATTCATGAAACATTATTCGTCAAATTTATGAACTGTTTCCTAAATATACATACATTGATTGCTCCATAGCACCCCCAATAGATAGTTTTATCGCATGTGTTTTATGACTTTACAAGGAATTGATCGCCCTCGAGTATGAGCAATGTAAGCTTGAATGATGTGAACGTCAACTATACACACACTCACTATACTAAATATCTATGGTATTTAGTGTCACTTACTATTTGGAATTCCATAGTGCTATATATTTTTATTATTGGTACATAACCTCAAATTGCCTAACATACTTCTTGGATAACCTTTTTTTTTGAGACAGAAGGCCGATAGGCCAGCGCCAAAGCACGGGAGGCAGTTGACCACATGGCAACTTTCTGGTGAGTGGAGAGGAGATTTCACAACCGGGAATCGAACCGCCAACCTCTTCCTTAAGATTTGGGTATGTCTCCACCATCATCCAATAGTTTAGGGTCGTCTCGGACCACTTGGATAACCTCTTGGATAACCCTTCAACTTTTGGACATGCGATTAGTTATGGACCACATAACCATCAAGAGGACAGTGGATGATGAGATATGGAAGCGGTGAGTCATGATTCCATCTCCTTGAGCTGATCATTGGTCATACCTGGTCCTGTTCATGGATGTAAACCATAGATTGTGGATGGAATGTCCTTTACGTGGATAGAAAAGTGCAAAAGAGTCGTTGAAAGCGTCTTCCACGTCGATGAGCAACCAATTATGTTGCCTATTTAAGTGCAATTTATGCAACATAACGTATAAACTGCATGTGTGAGACTCGAAAGCTAGCCATGCATGTAGACAATGCACCTAGTAAGTAGTACTCTATCCCCTTGGGTGCCGGTGAGTCATCCATCTCCTTGAGCTAATCGTTGGTCATAATTGGGTTTGCTCATGGATGTAAAATATAGATTATAGATGAATTGTCCTTTACATGGATAGGAAAGTGCAAAAGATGTCCTGGAAGTGTCCTCCACTTTCAATGAGCAATCGGTCATGGTACTTATTTAAGTGCAATTTGTGCAACACTGTGTATATATTGCATGCGTGATACTCAAGTTTAGCTAGCCATGCATGCAAACTACAGTAATACTTAAGGAACGTTAAGCCTCCCCCTACGAACTTTCAAGGGGAGGTGGATAGGGCCGGGGCCCGTGATTTGGCACCCCCGGGTAGCCCCCCCCCCAAAAAAAAATTTAAAATTTATGATCCCTACTGAAACTAGAATATTTAGGCTTAATTGATTTGGTAAGGATATTTTTTATTCAATTAGGCTAAATTAGGTTCATCAAGCTTGATTACACTTAATATGCTTAATTACATTAGATCATGCTTAATTAGTTTGAATATGTATGGATACTTGTGAAAGTAGAAGGCATTACCTAGAATATTATAAAATAATTATACTAAAAATATCACACTAGTTTAAGTTTTATTTTAGAATGACAAAGAGCCTTTCAAATGGTAACGCACAAAAATTATGACCTCAATGCTAATGAGGATTTTGTAATGTTTTTTGACTTCCAAGTTAATTACATGCTTTGTTGACAATTTCACTTTGGGAATGAAATCCCAGTTAATTGCTTTTCTACTAAGTGGAAGTACATGTATATATATATTGTATTTTGGACCTTGAAGGTGAAGTGCATTCAATATGAGATTTGTGGAAAATCAACCTTCAAGAATACAAGGGCAATTTCTTTTGAAGTTGGGTAGGGTGGGCAATAGTTATCGGTCAAGATTGGAAATTTTGAAATTTTTTGGGGGGTTGTCCGAGGGTGCCGGATCGTGGGCCTGAGCCCCTATCCACCTCCCCCTAAAAGTTTATAGGGGGAGGTTCACCGTCCCCCATAGTACTCCATCCTCTTGAATACTAGTGGGTCATGGTTCCATCATTTTGAGCCAATCACCGCTTATACATGATCTGTTCATGGATGTAAACTATAGATAATAGATGAATTATAGTATGCAAGACATAAAAACAATAGAGTTGTTGTAAGTGCCCTCCACTTGGATGAGTGACAAGTTATGGGCACATATTTAAGTGCAATTTGGGCAACACAATGTATAAATTGCATGTGTGAGACTTGAAAGCTAGCCATGCATACAACCAATGCACCTAGTAAGAAGTACTACTCCATCCCTACTCCATCCCCTTGAGTATTAGTGAGTCATCCATCTCCTTGAGCTAATCACTGGTCATACCTGGTATGCTCATGGATGTAACTATATACTATGGATGAAATGTCTTATGCGTGGATAGAACATTCAATAGACTCATTCTAGGAAATGTCTAGACCTTGTACAACTGCTAGCCCACGGACTTTTTGGGCTAGCGGCTAACCCAATAGCTAAGAGTTATGGCTGAAAATGGTACTTGAAAAAAATGGGCTAGCCCAGCTATAGCTAGATCGAGGCTTGAAAAATATGGGCTAGCCTAGCTATAGCTAGATCGAGGCTTGAAAAATATGGGCTAGCCTAGCTAGCTATTAGCTAGCTAAAGATAGGTCAAGTAGCTCAATCGGTCTAGATCCAAGTGTTTCCAAGTCCAACTAGTTGCATGTTTACATCTTTCGGTTTGTCTTTACTCAAATGGGCTATATTCTCTATATTCCTCTAAAATGATGGGTCATTTTCATGAAGTCTTGAACAAGAACTTCAACTGGTTATTTCTCAAACTCGATTAGCTCATCTGTAACTAGTAGCCAAATCTCATTTGTAACTATTAGCTTGGCAATTCGATTAAGCCATGATCAACTTCTTCATCTGTACAGAAGAGGGGTTCTCAAAGAACGAGGAGGCATTTGATTGTGGAGGTAAGAACTGCTTCTAGGGAGTTCATGCCCTATTTTCAACGAGGAGTTGTAGATAGAGGATAATGACGGTTTGTTGGTAGAGAATGGTGAGCAACAAGAATTAGACATTGACGACGATGAGTGCTTTCCATTGATATGAAATACGATTGTATTGATGAAATGATGCCTCCTTGAACTCAACATATGAGCTAGTTGAGCTAGCTTTTTAGGTCAGCTAGCCCAACTATATGGCTAGATCAAGGGCCTGAAAAATATAGGCCAGCCTAGCTATAGCTAGATTGAGGCCTGAAAAATATGGGCTAGCCCAGCTATGACTAGATTGAGGCCTGAAAAAATATGGGCTAGCTCAGCTATGGCTAGATCGAGGCCTGAAAAAATATGGGCTAGCTTAGCTATGGCTAGATCGAGGCCTAAAAAAATATGGGCTACCCCAACTAGCTAATGGGCCATAAAAGGTCTGGAAATGTCCTCCACTTGGACGAGCAACCGTTAATGGCACATATTTAAGCATGATTTGGGCAAACACTATGTATAAAATTGCATGTGTAAGACTCCAAAAAAAAGCTACACTAAATATGATATTTAGTGTCACCAATTCTAATTGTCTTGCTCAATACTAATTGTAAAATGCGGTAGTGCCACCAACACTAAATGTTAACCCAACATTATTTGTCACTCCTTGTAATTTTTTGGGGGGATTATAGATTTACAATGTTATAATTACTGTCACTTAGCAAGTGATTTTCATCCAAATTTCAATCACCCATGATAATATTTCATCACAAGTTGGTGACAAGAGAAGGCAAGGTTTTTGCCAATGGATGAACTCATCCATCATCCATGACAATATTTGTTCACTTATTCATAAGAAGTGTCATCCGAAAAGTTACCATAGTGACATAAAATACCATATGACACTAATGGCCCCTTCCCACTTGAATTTACCAAATAGCTAAAGTCTTTCCTAAAAACCGGGTAAAGCTCTCTCGGTTATAGCGGAGGCATCTGGCTATCCCAATGCACCTACAAGTACTTGCTCCCGAGATTTTTGAGTAGGTTTTAGTTAAGTAGTTTTCACACATGTTCATTGTTTTAATTATCTACCAAGCAATGAATGTTGGATAGTTTTTTTCCCATCCCCAAATGCCGTACTACTCATCTATCTCACCATCACTTTTTATTGATGGAACTCCTTGTGCCCTCATAGCTAAGACTAAAAGCAACCAATCACAAGGGCGGGAGGCGATACTTTTTGAGCTCCTACATTCTTGCTCATGTCGATGGTACCGATGAGAGGGTCAGTGCTTGAGGCTTAAAACCTCCACTTTTAAACCATGCCACATCATTTGCCAACTAGGCTCGGGACTAGCTGGAGTGGATGGTGTGAAGGCCGTGTTTTTAGAACCAACTTTTAGGCTTAGCTAAAGTCAAGTGGGAAGGGGGCATAAATATCATATTTAGCGTAGCCATGCATCCAGAGAGTGCACGTAGATTTAAGTCGTACTGGTGCCATCTACACCTCTCGTAGATTCTGGACACAGGTTCAGAGGCAACTTTCAGGGCCCTCCTCCTTGTGTGTACATATCGATGCAGTCTTCACAAGTGTCTTACTTAGCAAGTTCTCCTGCAAGACTGAATCAATCGCTCGTTTTTCTCTATGTGTCTCCCATGTGTCCAAGTTTTGCATGTTGTTTTGTAAGCTCCGTCCTCGAGCTCTGTGTTAATTAGACGCCTAGCTAGTCAAATTAGTAGTTTTTTACCACTGCCACTCTAAGTACTTCTCATCGCCATTTGTCGTGAAGAAGCTGTCTGGCGCCATGCACGTGGAATTGGTGATGCACATTGGTTGCAGCGTTTCAGTTTGTTGCTAGTCGAGAGAGAGAGAGAGAGAGAGAGAGAGAGAGAGAGAGAGAGAGAGAGAGAGAGCTAACTGAATGAAACACACTTCTTCATGCTTGGGCGTAGACTTGTACTTGGTGGTGCACAGCAATTGCAAATTTTATTTTGCTTCTCGTCAGGAGATTGAGAGAGATACGCAGCAAACTGAACGAGAGACAGGTTCACTTGCAGTTCAAATTGGTGATGCACATTGATTGCAAGGATTCAATCGCGAGAGAGAGAGAGAGAGGGAGAGGGAGAGAGAGAGCCAATTGAATGAGACACTTCTCAGGGAATAAGGTTAATATGTAAGCCTGACACAGGTTTTTGCTCCTCATAACAGATCAAAGCTTCTGCTGTGCTTGGAAGTCTAGTGCTAGTGGTGACCCCAATTAGAGCACATTGCCGATGGATTTGTGTGCAGGCAGCTACAGTATATAATGTGCACCTGGACGAATGGTGGCAGTTGAATTGAATCCTGGGTGTGGTGGGAGTATTAATAATATGGTGGATGTGCGCTATAACCTGCTCCTGTACACGGTGATGGGCGTCCTGGGCGGGTGTGGAGTCGCGGGGATGCATGCATTGTTCGAGCACTTGTGGTACCAATTTCTAGAGTATTTGCATCAGCGAGGGCATATACAGAGGCTGGCACCCTCCCTCCCTGTCACCATCACCTTCTACAGGAAGGAAAGCTTCTGGGCTGTGGCCATTGGACCCATGCCTATCACCGCCTTCATCTTCGCCTACAGGTACCAACATCACACCATCCTCACTCTCCATCCCATTGCTTGATTTCATCACAAGATAATTGGCATAATTCCAGACCTTGGACAGCTGACCAACTAGCATCACCTAGCTAAATTTTCCGGGCCCCTGTTTGTCACTTAGCTTTAGCTAGCTAGGTTCACCAAACCTAGGATTCTTACTTAGCTTTATCTAGCTAACTTTTCCGGAACTCTCATTTTCACTTAGCTTCGACTAGCTAAAAAGTTGTGTGACATGCATATTCATTCTAAATCAAAGAGAAATCCAATCAAACGAAACCAAACAATATATATTTGGTTGTATTGCTCTCGGTTGGCTCTGTATTTTCATGTTATTGCACAAGGAAATTGAAAGGCTTAAAACCAACACGTATGGTCGGCTTCCTCACTTTCGACTAGCACTGGTGATAGATCATCAACTTCATCATTGTCATTATCATCATCATCATCATCTTCTTCTTCATTTTCATTATCATCGGAATCGTCAATGTCATCTGGCAATTTAGGACGAGATGGAATCAAGGTGTTCCAAATCGGAGATTCCTCGACATATGATGGATTATTAGGAATTAGGCTCATGTTCAGTTTCAAAAACATCGTTGCTTCAACGAGACCAGGTTTGAGAGATGACTGTTTGGGTGTAATCACATCATTCATTCCACCTAGATCACATTCAAATTCCAGCTAGTTAATATTAGCTAACTTCAGCTAGCTAACTTTTCTCACCCGGATTATGGCACTTAGTTTTAGCTAACTATTCTTTTGAGGCACCGAATTCATGCGTAGCTTTAGCTAGTTGGAGCTTTTAGCTAGCTAAATAGTTGCCCACTTAGTTAGCTGTCCAAGGTCTGCATTATTCTTCTGGAACCTAAACATTACATGCAATGGTGATATGAGAACTTTGTTCAGTCTCCCCCTGTATGCAGTGGAACTAAATGTTCAAGGCAGTGCTCTAAGCAGCTTGCTTGTGTTCATTAAATCCGGTAACCAAACATATTATGTCAATTTGCAAGAATGAGGTTCGATAGGTGACTCGACTATCGCAACCCACGATTCATGATAGAATTCTATTGTCATTGGTTAGTTGCATAACTACTCCTGGCCTTCGAATCCACAACCCTTGGAAGCTGGAATCCATAAATGTCAACCTTCTACAATTTCCTAGGTTTTATTCTTGGCCCATAACTTTACTCATCAGATTCATCACAACGCTAATTTTTATATGCACTGTACACTGCTAGTTACTTTTGGGGGGACTTGGGGCATTCAACATAAGTCTCTGTATATGCTTGCAAAACAGCATGAGTCTTACGTATGAGCCACCATAACCAGGTCAGTCACTGGCCATTTCTTTCTAAAGGAAGAACATACTTTCCAGAGCACGTTTTGCCATGTTGAGAGATATCAAGTGGCATATTTCTGTGGGGGCTCCTGTAAGGCTGAATGGCAGTGATGTGGATGCATGATCTATTATAAAATTGTACCTCTTTTTCATGAATACATGTCACATTTGCAAAAGTATGTAGTATATTAATAATATTCATATACTTTTCCCTTTTTTTTTTCTCTGCCTGTAGACATGGGTTTATGAGCAGATGTCAATTCTCGGGTGACATTTTGGGGAGTTTCCAGTTCACGTGGACTGTTATGGTGCTCCACGACGCCTACTTCTTTGCCGTCCACACCCTGTTGCATTGCTTCAAGAGCCTGTACACCAAAATCCACCAGTGGCACCACTCGACATTCGGCGACCTCACCGTCTTCAGCACGGCCTATGGTGATTCCTTTGACCTCGTGCTCACGTTCTTTGTATTCTACGCCGGGGTCGTCGCATACATTTACCACCGGCCGGCGTGGAATCCCGTCGACGTGCTCTACCTGCTGTGGACGATGACGAATGTGGACCTCATGGGCCATTGCGGCTACAAGCTCCCGTTGTGGGTCACCACCCCCGCGTCGCTCGGGGTGCTCCTCACGCCCCTCGCGCAGAGGCCCAAGCACCACTACATCCATCACTTGGACCCGCGCTTCAACAGGTCTCTCTACTTCACGTGGTGGGATCGGCTAGCAGGCACGTTCCGGGAGGATCACCCCAAAGTGACGACGGACAGATCCGGTGCGGGCGGTTGGTCGTCGTTGCCGATGGTTCGCTAGTCCGTAACATCATCATTTTCTGAGTTTCGATCGGAAGAGTGTTCCTGTGCTACAATCGGGAATGAATGGCAATTTTGATGATGCAAGAATCAGCCTTGCCATGTAATTAGCATCGCCCATGTAAGAGAATGCTGATTTGCAATTTTAAGCCAATTTCATATCTGGAAGTGTGAGAATTTTACATCTTGAGATAGGATCGTAACGGGGTTAGGTTTTATAAGCATGATCAATCTAGAGCTCATGGGCAAATGTGGCTACAAGCTCCCGTTCTGGGTCAAGGCTCTCGAGTTCCTTGGAATGCTCCTCATGCATGCCCCTTGCCCAAAGGCCCAAGCACCACTAATAAGGTAGACAACCCCATTTACAATAACTGCCCCATTCATATACATAGAGTCTCCTAAAACCATGAAGTTCCAAACATGTAGCCGTCATTTTGTAATTTGGAATGTTGAAAATAGGTTTTTTTTTGGGTCTAATTAGTGTGGGTTATCATTTGGAGTTACACATGGCTATAACATTTTATTAAGAGTATCATTTTTTACCCAAATAGTATAAGTAGTTAGTATGCACATTGAAGAATATGATATAACTTAGTTGGTAAAAAACGATAATGTCGGCAAAAAGTGATAGCAACATGTAACTCCGAATGGTAACCCACACTAATCAAACAATTTAGTGTAGTGACCGGGTGAGAGAGGAGTCGTAGCCATTGTGATGGAAAAAATAAGTTAAAAGGGCACATATTTGGGTTCCTTGAAAATGGCATTGACCAGACTCACGTTTTCGTTTACTACAGTAGTTATTAGAAATAAGTTGACTTATGTTGTGAATATGGGATGGAATCTTGAGAATATCTCCTTTCAAAACTTACTATAGTTTGAATACCTCATTATAAATTATGATATTTTTGCTAAATGTCGTGATGTGAATTTCTAGGCGTGTACAAAATAACTCCACTATCACACATGTACCACACTTATGGAAAATTGTAGCTTAAGTTATCGGAAATGGGTATGTCTACCTTACATCCACTACATGCACCTATAGTTCAACATGTCCCTCTACTTCACATGGTGGGATAGATTGCCAAGTTTGTTTCAGTGGGACCACCCTAAAGTGACGACGCATCAATCAGGTGCCATGGCCACTAATAGAATCATGTTGTGATGGATGACCCATAACATTATTAAGTTGTAAATTGGGAATCGAAGTCACTTTGATGCAATGATCCAAAAGCTATGTATGAAGATGTTGTGCAATTTCAAGCCATAATACATGAATATGTGAAGGTTTTACGGCTTCAAATGGGGTTGGGGATAAGTAAGTACTAGTACATGGCATTTGTCACTTGACTATGTTTGACATTCATTTCTAGAAAAGAGGACCCTAGTTCTTGGAGATACATCATGTGAGTATAAATACCTAGAAAGGAAATGAGCTCCCCATGCTTAACTCGTGAGCGTCTTAGAGGCCTAGCATTCTAAAATGTGGGCCAGTCATTCACTTGGGTATCCTAGATTTATGATGTGAAAATTAAGTTGGGGCCAACAATATAGTTTGCCAATTGGGAACCGAATGCTACTATAATGCAATGAACTAAGTGTATTTTCACATGTGGTGATGGTGCTAAGGTGTGTGGGTGTTAAGTGGCTCGTTTTCTTATTCGGACACTTGTTTTTGCCTTGTAAGTGGTTAGTTAGTGGTCCTTAAAAGTCAGTTGTCCAGAAAAACCATGGCTTATCACTACTTGCCCAAAAAACAAAAAACAAAAAACAAAAGAAAAAAAGATCCAACAAGGACCACATTCAAAGTTAGGTTGCAGCCTTCGACAACGCAACTAAGAACCTACCTCTGGTGCTCTCTAAGTCTACTAAGCTATCCAAGGTGCCGATTACCAGTTCATATGTAACTAGCATCCAAGGTCCGAGTAGGAAAACAATGGCCTAGTGGCCACCTAAGGTGGGCCATGGTCCGGTCAACAAGGACCTAGTAGCCTTAGTAGGCTTGGCAAGACCCTAACATATGCTTGTAGATGAGTTGGGTCCTAAGCCTAGTAGACTAAGTCAAGTGTAACTTGGGACTTATTTAAGTGAGCACTTGAGCATGCTCTTGGATGGGTGATTGGGTGGATTAGGTAGAGAATAGCCACATAAATCAACTACCAAGTCTACCACCCATGGAAGATATGTCGTCAATAAGAGTACTCTGTCATCAAATTCAAGACCCTTACATAGCCACATAAAGTTTTGGAAATCCCTTCATTTGGAAAATTGTAACTAAATCATGCAGTGATTGATTGTCGATTAGATTGTTAGCTCAAATTTAGCTTAGATTTGCTAACCTAACTGACTCAAATCATGTTAGTGCAAGTAGTAGATTTCATAAACGAGCCACTTAACACCCACATACCTTATGTAGTAAGGCATCATGTCCATTGACATTAAGTTTGTTAATAGTCCCTCTTAAATTAAAAAGATTAGTTACATTCCTTTGTGGGATGGGCTCTTGTATTGGCATATGCAACGAGATGATGCCATGACATGGTCCTAATCTTCAAATCACTCCCATGATTGCATGTTGACACTAGCAAAGGGACTACATTAAATATGATATTTAGTGTCACTTACTGTTTGGAATTATGCAACGCTATAACTATTTACCGTACATCTCATTTTTTACCAACAAAGATCATATTGGTTGTTTGGACATTATAGACATTAACACCTTTACTTGGTAAAAAAATTACATTAATACTAAAAAGATATAGGAATGTGTAACTCCAAATAGTAAGTGACACTAAATATCATATTTAGTGTAGTGACAACTCATAGTAGGAGGTCACATTTACAAAGCCCTAGATGAGATTCAACTTTATACACACGCCAAAAGGAATTCCCCAAAATATATTAAAGTATTCATTTGGAATGATTATGTTTTGGGTCAACACTCATGCTCCCAACTACTTAAGAATGTTATGGGTCCAATTTAAGCCTCTCCATACACAAAAGCGTGTATTGCACTACCTACTTTCATTTCTAGTCAATTGTGTAAGAAATAATCCTATTTAAAATTAGCTCATTCATCAAGTACATCTTTTAGATTGCAATGTTTTGAGGATTTGGGTTCAAATCCTGAGGGGTGGACTCTTCATACCATGTACGAACTAACGTGAGTGTACAAAGGGGAAATTTGAGGCATTAGCTTACACAGTGTATATAAGGGAGAGGCATTGTTTTTTTCTCTAGTGTGTACATTTAAAAAGGCTATTAAAGATTTTGAGCTAAAGGTAGATGTACAAAAGGGGCCCCTAAGGTTTAGAGAAAAATTGACAATAGATGTGCTAGTTTCATCTAGTTTATCTTATTTCATCAAAATGATGTATGTTTTAGGGTCATATTATTATGAGTTATATCCTATGGATGAAAAAATGTTCAATGACTCTCTTGTTGGAAAGTGAAAGTGGATCATATGTGTAATAAAGGCCTTTTCTTTCATGATTTATATTTTGTATATGTAGTGTAGGCATTTATCTAAATGCGATAAATGCCAAGTTCATAATATAAACAACCAAATTAACTTGAACTTTCAACCAATTTCACTACATGTTGTAAACAATTTCATGATTTGGTGCCCATATTCACAATTTCACAAAATCCATTTCATGAATTGTGTAACTTTATTTCATAAAGAACGGTGCATCATGTATAACTCCTAAACCGCAAGATTGAGCATTCCAACTACATTGGGTTTGTGTTGCTTGATTCAATGTACAATAATCAAAGACTAGAGAATGAACCGGCACTGCTTGTTTCTGGCTTTGAGGTACTGTAATGAAAGACCAAAGAAAAATCGATGTGAAGGCTATAGGCTTCTAGGTAAATACATAACAAAGAGGAACCCATGAGTAACGAGAAGACAAAGAATGTGAAACAAGGAGGCGAGAAGGTGAGAATACAAAAACCACATAGTGCAAAAAAAATTATGAAATTGGTTTGGAAAATTCACGAAGTTGCTAGATGTAAAGGTCCACTATCATGAAATTGAGGCGTGCCACATGTCAAGTCGGTTTAGAAGAATCATGAATTAATTTAAGAAGGTTCATGAAATTGGTAGAACACTCTAGTAACATTGGTTGAAAGGTTCATGAACCAACTTGGAACCTTCATGAATTTTGAGTTTGCACTTTTGTGAAGTCATCTTACCAAAGGAGTAATAAGGGATGTGCATTTGTGGGGACAAAAACATCAAACGACAATAGCAACAACACACACAACCTCAACTTTGAGTGTTTGTATTCCATGTTTGCCAACCACCATATTTGTGTAGTTTTGAGTTCTAGTGTATGTCATATTGGTGGTTGGAATTGTCCAAAAGTCATGCATAAATCCAAATATGCTTAATTCCTAGTTAATTGAAGAGTTCAAATACAAGTAACTAGTAAGAGATGCGATTCATCGATATGTGGACCACCGATAATGACCACAAGAAGTTCTAAATCATTTTTCCTCACGGGCCTTGGCCACATGTGTAAAACCATTGTTATTCTATTACTTTTCTTATTAGGAACCTATATTTGAGTGTATGTGGTTTGGTGTGGCTTCAAGTATAGATATAAGAAAGACAAGTGTTTACCTAGGGGGTGGACTCTTCATACTGGTCACATATGAACTAACGTGAGTGTAAAAAGGGGCATTTGTGTTCTAGGATAACCTAGAGGGTCTCGCAGTGCTCTCGGGGAGATCACTCCATTGTAGAGTTGAACAACCACGTGCGATCATTTTAGATGTAAAAAATGTAAAAAATGTAAAAATCATCACCAAAATGGGTCACAATTTTATCAATTTTTTTCATGAGTACATATAAATGGTACATGTTACATAGTAAAAAATGGTGACTAAATTTGATGATTTGTTTTTTTTAATAAAACATACCGTTTCTAACTAGAATGACGCAGAATTGAACTAAAAAAATTGCTACAATTAATGAATATGACTAAAAATTTCAAAAAAATATACAAAAGATACCATCAATGGTTGTGTATATGTAGAAAAAATATCGTAAAATTTAAAATTATTTATGACATGTAATATAGGGGTAGCAAACTTTGTTCGCACGTGGTGTTCAACTCTACAATGGAGTGATCTCCCCGAGGCAGTGCTCCCTTGAGTTTTACTCTTCATATTTGTGGCTAAGTTATTGTGCTACTGTCTTTGTCTGTTTGATGTAATCATGGAGTTACATGCCATAAATGAAGAAAATGTTCAATGACTTTCTCAATAGAAAGTGGACATGCATTTTACATGTAATAAAGGAATTACTAATTCATGATTCATATTTTGTATATGTAGTGGAGGCATTTATAACATTAAATTGAAAAGCTCAGTATAATTACATGAACCCATTTTCTAGCTTGCCATTAAATGCAAACATTTATTTTCCCCCTATAAACTTCTTGTATATAGGAGTTTAATTTCATAGCGACCCACACACATCATTTAGGTTTCCAATGATGAGTCCACCCCCTAGGAGTGTTTAAAAGAAATTAGATTGGGTGCTCAAAATATGATAAACATTATGAGTTCAATAGTCAACATAACTGGGAAGACCTATATGACCATTTAACGAGCATAAAAATGTTGAGTTTGATAATGATCAAGATATCATATGAACTCCAAAGATCAAGGGTTATGGCCTCAATTTGGATTTGCCAACCATCTCGTGCTAGTCGAATGTTTCATATCCTAGGAGAAGTGGACTAATCGGAAGAAGTAACTATTTAAGACCCATCTACCTTTGTTCGTAGACACCACGAATCCCTAGCCCAAGGAAGAAGCACTCTACGGTGCGTACATACGGTTGATCTTGCGTAGACCAAAAAGAACACGTGTCATATACGATATGGGAATACGATATACCTTATCTCGCTCCCTTCAGTGTGGGTTCTGCGGACTCGGAGGCTTATTATTGGATTCTCATCTTGCTTACCATCATCGCCATAGCCATTCCTTCTGTTGCAACCCCAAACCCTAGCGCATCGTATCGCAGCTGCCTGACGAGGGACGACCAATCCAATCCCTTCCCTGCGAGGATTGAATCCAACTTACCACCGAGGGCGGCAATGGCAATGTGCGCCAGTGCAGCATCAGCGGTGGGGGCCGTGCCCACCTTCCAGCCTGCTATTGCATCTTCCTCTTCCTCCTCCTCCCTCAGTAAGCCCCTCCATGCTCCTATATCCGTTTCCCCGTTTGGTTTCCCTCGTTTGGAATTGCATTGCTCGGAGCTTCAGATAGCCGGTGTGGGAGCTGAATTTGTCTGCTATCGACGATTCTTGTTGTCAGGGGCCGAAATCTCGTACACTTGTTGAGGGAATCGCTGGATTGCATTACTTTTTTTCTTCCTGAATGAGATTTCATTGGTGCTATTTGAGCTCGAATGAACCTTCAGATGCTCACCGCCTTGCTGGTTCGCTTTTTGTGAGCTGTCGATTTAGGTTGTTAGTGAACCCTGCATCTAATTTAGGGTTACATTGCAGGAGGGGACTTGTTTTCCTCTGCCTCCTCCTACTTCAGTAAGCCCTCCCTTACTTCTATCTCCGTTTCTCCGTTTGGTAGGGGTTTAAGATTGCTCGAAGCTTGAGATAGCCGGTGCGGGAGCTAAATTTGTTTGCTATCGGGGTTTCTTGTTGCCAGAAGGCGAAATCTTGTACACTTGTTTGGGGGAATTGCTGGATTTGCAATACTGCCCCTTCTTCCTGATTGAGATTTCGTTGTTGCTTTTTGAGCTCCAAAATCCTTTAGATGTTTACCGCCTTGCTGGTTTGCATTTTATGAGATGTTGATTGAGGTTGATACCGGACTCTGCATTCAATTTAGGGTTTACATAGCAGTAGAAGACTCGTCACACTTTTGTGTGACGGAGGCCCTATTTCCAAGGTCACACACGGACATGGGCATTTAGGAATGCACCTGTAGTAGTGGCGCTAGTGAAGTTGACGCTGCATGTCCACTTCGCAGGGAATTATGGACATGAGGTTAGGGCTGTGCGGGTGGTTTAGGGTAAATTTGGAGTAATGTGACATCTAAATATTGAACTGGTCCAACTGTTTGACAGTTGATGATATCTGTGCAATTATATAGATGTTAGTGTGTCTGCCATCCAACTGCATCCTCAAATTCACTTACACCTTTTCTTATGTGGTAGGTATTCATAGACAGACATGTCATTTTCATGGTGCTATTCGTTAAATTTTTCTAAAATGACTTCCGATTTTACGTTAAAGGTGTATTCGTTGATTTACACAATTTTCCTCAAAACACAGAAACTCGTTGCCTTTGATGCAGATATGAGTCTGTCTCAGTTGTTTATGTGATAATTTAGTCAATGAGTGTGTCAATAATTCCAGTGTTCTATAAAGGACATGAAACTTTCATAGTAGCTGTAGTAGACTATCCTTTATTGTCTAATGAGCTGTTTGAAAACTTCGACATTAACTCATCTTCTTTGCCCTACTATTTGCACATTGAAACAGGTTGGGGATAAATTCAGCTGTAATCTGCTCTTCGGGCCAATATTATTTTCATGTTGGGTCATAATGGTGAAGAATACTTTCCTTCTGTGGCGCGACTTCTCTTTCAATTGAAAGAAGAATACAATCACATCATACTGAAAATAAGTTCAATTCAAGTAGTAAATAAATGGCTTTTTTGAGTGTGCCTTGCATGGTTCTCAATCATAACATGTTTCCGGTGATCTGTTCAATGTTATTGAAGCTTAAATTACATTCAAATTCAGTAACATTTGCAATCTGGGAGGTGTGTCAGCAGAGCTCTTTGCTGTATGCAGTATTCAAGTGTCAGAAGCCTTCAAAAGCTATTCTTTCAGCAGTTATGAAATAGTTTGTAAGGTAACTGCTTATACAGGAAAATCTGAAACTAGAAGTTCGATGTCATCTGTATGGTTGACATAAGATAGCATCTTGGTGTCGTTACTAATTGGTGACTGATTGTTCTAAAGTTCGTCAAACTCATGTTATTGTCATGTTGCATGGAAGTAGTAGCAGGTTTAAAGCATGTGTTTATTGTGTTTTTGTGCAAAAATGCATAAGTGGAAACCTACTACTCCTTGCAGGAAACTGACAAAGTCAATGGGGGAGGGATGACAACTTGTAATTGTCAGATTTTGATGGAAGCAAGGGTTGAATACATTGGTTTGGATTGCAGTATTTGGCACATTATATTAGTCCAAATTCAACTTGCACTGAATCAACTTGCACCTGGCTACCTTTCATTTGGCAATTAGTAGTTTTAAAAATCATGGATTTGTTTATGTATCCACTTTACTGGATGCCACAGGGAGATTGGCCATGGTTTTTGTCAGTCTATTATGTACCTGGTGCAATTGACTTCACTCTGAATTTGGAAGCCTGTGAGAGGTATTTGCTTGGAAATTCATGACTTTGGTAAGTAAGATCAACTTTTGAGACATTAAGCATTATGGTTTTTGTGTCAGACCAAACAAGCTAATGGCTGGCACACCTTGGGCTGGCTCTTATATATTTTCGTGGTTTGCTTTGCACAGGCTCTAGGGTTAACACTAGTGTATTCTTGAAGAGGAAAAATGAGTATGTAAGGTCCACAAAGGGCTCCTTGAGCATCACCAGCTTGTGGGGAGGAAAGAAAGAAGAGAACCCTGATGAAGCTGCCAAGAAGGTGCACCATTTGCTATCTTTGTCCAGCCATCTGCTATTTTGCAGACTTGATGTAGAGAAATAATTGCTTCAATCTGTTGGTTGTGATATTATTGATGTTCATCCCTTCCTTTAGTGACCTTGGATCTGGACATGTGCTGTAACTTATCAAACCTGTAAAGATGAACTTCTGACAATGTGGTATCTCCAGACCTGAATTTCGTTTGCATTAATATGTAGTATTGTTGGAAGGGACTACTTGTCCCAAATTCTTCATCTCTGGTCACTGTCAGCAGAGTGAGTGGCTGCAATATTTGTGAAGGTTGTTAGTGTAAAGTTGTCATAGCATAAGGGTTAAGAATCAAGTTGCTGACGCCCAATTTTGGCTCAATGCAGCAAGGGCTAGGGAATATGTTTGGAAATATGCAAGGTCTCTATGACACAGTGAGGAAAGCTCAACAAGTAGTGCAAGTGGAGGCTGTTCGTGTCCAGAAAGAGCTTGCTGCGTATGTCCTTCACCTCATCTGTGCACTGCAAGGAAATTTTTGATAGTGGTGTTGTTTAATCTATTGCCAGGAACCAAAGTTACATTGCTACCATGAGTGAAATTTGTTGGGGTTTTGGAGTTCTCAATCCTTGTCAAAACTGCAAGGGTCCTAATTTGACATCTATTACTAGGCATGGTGTTATACCATAAATTTCACTCAGCAAGGAACTTAGTACTCAATAGGCTGAAGAACCAGAAACATAAGAGGTACAATGTAGTCATAGAGTTGTAGAGAGCAAAGTCATGTCAGTTGCTGTTAGAGTTAGTCATGGTCTGCTCCACAGAAGTGATGCGAATAAGTGGTTCCATCTATGGAAATATTGTTTGCTAATGCTGAGTAATTATGTTGATCTTGCAGTGCTGAGTTTGATGGCTACTGTGAAGAAGAGCTTGTGAAGGTTACACTCTCAGGCAACCAGGAGCCAATCCGTGTTGAGATTACAGAAATTGCCTTGGAGAAGGGTGCTGAAGTATGTCCTCTTCAACTTTTATTCTGATTATCCCTAGTCTCTGGGCATGCCCTTTAGGTTGGCAATCATAATGCAGTGGTCTTCTGTCAGGGTGCAGAGTCAAGTGCTTCACACCTTCCAAAAGGTATTTAAAATCTAGAGAGTCCTCATAGTTGGATAAAGGTTATCATCTCTGGCCTTGAGCACCTCTTTAAATTGCTGTCTGACCCCATATGGTAAGTGAAGGGTCTGTAATTGTAGGTCATGACCAGATTTGTTTCTCGAAGATGGAGTATGCCTCACTTCTAACACTTCCCAGTTGGGCTTCAGAAAGGCTTATCTATTTTTGACTCAATTTATGGAGGTTGGAAGAGTGAGCATGGGGATAAAAGAGCAACATGTCAAGACACCGAGTCAGATAAATAGTCAGTTTGAAATGGGATGTGACTGGGAAACTGGAAGGGTCAACTTCTAGTTACTATTAATTTGTTCACTGTCAATTTTAACACTATCTGGATAGTTTGGATGATTTCTACATAGTTTTTTGTGTTTACATATCTTCATCTATTAGATTTTTTGTTTTGTTTTTGGTGGTTATGGAGGGGGTTGTGCAGTAAGCATGGAAGTCGAAATTACTCGTATGCTTTTTACCTTAACAGACTTGCTAACTCTATTGGCCTTTAAGTTATTGTCTATTTCCACCAAAATCTTGTACTTTGGTTCAATTTTTTTTTGTTGTGGAGAAGCATGATATTTCAGTCTGGTGTACAAGACAACCCTGTGATGTTTATTTGTCAATTTTGGTCCACTATCCCATGTAATTGCATGAATAAATGGGTGTTCAGGCTGTCACTGGAGGTATACAACATTCATGGCAAGATTAAAGTTGAATGTCAAGCTTCAATGGGAATAATTTTAATAGGTTTCTGTCTTTGTAATGACATAAATACTGAGTCTCTTTTTACATTCGATTTTGAGCCTTTTGGGGAAGTAGGTAGTCAAGCTGGAGATCTAAACTTGTCATATATGTGTTGTGTGTTTGCAGCAACTATCAACGTTGGTCAATCAAGCATATAAAGATGCTCACTCAAAAAGTGTTGCAGTAAGTTACCCCTAGCATATTGTTTTTAAACCCCTGTGGCCGTGTTCATGTTATGTTTGATGCAATGGATTCACAATTCTTTGAGATTGACATACTAATTTTCAGCTATCCTTGTTGAGTGATTTAACTTTGGCTTTTGTCTGTATTTTTTGAGAATGCATGTGATCTACAAGGTTGCTTCTCATAATATTCTTTCTGATGCAGGCAATGAAGGACCGCATGAAGAACCTTGCAGAGAGTCTTGGTATGCCCCCTGGCTTAAGCGGTGGTCCAGGTGTCTAGACCTTCAGTAGAAAGTTTTGACATATGCAGTCGGATTTTGGTTAAGGGTGTGCTCATTCTGAGTTCAGGAGTGTCATTATTAATTTCTTCCATTTTCTTTCAAGCAGCAAAGTGTAGTTCAGTTCTTCCAGCACTGCAAGGAGGAGTATTGTATTTTCAAAGAAATCGGTTTCGTAAGGGCAGGAAACACCTTACACTTATACCTTTCAGAATCTGGCCTTGTTTCTCAGCATGGGTGGCATCGCAGTGCATATCTGATAGAAATAGGGTCAATGGGCAGGCAGGGTTTGGAATCAGATTTTTGTAATGTCGTTCATAAGCTCGGGGTTTGGATTGTCAAAATCTCTTCAATGAAGGCAGTGATTGGCCAGATCCCTCTAGTGAAGAATCCTTTTTACACTGGGAAACAAACACAGGTCATTAAAAATCTCTGAAACAATGTGAAGACGGATTGCAGCAAATACTAGTTGGAGCCAAAGCTGAAGATCAAGCAGGTTTGTCTTGGTTAAGTGAAGATGCTTCTAATTGAATTTTTTTGGGGGTCTGGAGCTAAAGGAACATGCTTGCTAGGGTGAGGTTATGTAGAAATCTTAATGTTGGTGTCTCATTCTTATTAGCAGCTGTGTAACATGAACCAATACACCATATCATCAACACATGCAATCGTATTTGAGATCATGAAGTTGTATGTTTTGGAGTGATGTTAGCAGTGGCTGTAAAGAGTATGTACAGACGAACCTTTGGGGTGCCAGATATTTGGAGTGAGGTATTTGAAGATTTTCTTCCATTGTTCATATAAGTTGACCGAAAATATATCAATTTAAGGCTATGAAGTGGAGTTGACCAAAATATGAAGTAATTCAATTGAGCTCGAATCTGACCTCACTGGTCACCATTTGCAAAAGATCTCTGACAGATGTGGACTTCCATGGTGTGAAATACTTGTTGGATTTGTACTAACTAATGTTGTGCCAGTGGTTTTGTTTGCATTCAGTTGACTTCATCCAGGGTTTGATTAACTTATGTGTTCTGTGATGAATACCTATGGTCCTGGGCCAAATTTCTCAACCAAGTGCAAGGTATGCGAGTATAAAGTGGACATTTGGTTTTCATTTGTTCATAAAACAAGGTGTGTGCCAAAAGAATTGGTGGTTTCTTACTCACCAATTTCCCTTTGCTAGATGAGTTACGAATCTATGGCATTAAGCACATTTCCTGCAACAAGAACATGTTCTACAGTAGAGAATGAAGGCATCTAATGGTACATAGTGCTAAAATGTGCTGGGAAGGTTATAATGAAGGCAGAATGCTAGAATTCTCTACATTCTGATGAAATCAGTCAGAAATATGAATACCCCAGACTCTTTTGTTCACCTTAATTTTGTTGGTAAGTTCATTTCTAGTTACAAAGAGTCTCACTTGTATCTTTAGAAATGAATCCTTTTCTGCCAGATTAAGTCTCCAATAGGCCTAAAAAATAATTGAAACTGAGGTCAAGTTTGTGAAGGAGTTAAGTGGATACTCTTGTATACTGTATGTCTCAGCACTAAGTGTTTATAGATTTGATACTACATCATGTTTTTATGTAGGTTAGTTTGAGACTTGGGTCAAGAGAATGTTCAAAGCATCTGACTATAAATTAAAAACTTTCAAAAAAAGAAAAAAATTACTTCCAGTCTTTAAGGATATCAACCCTTAATGTGGAAGGGTGCTTTCTAACATTTAAAGATGAAAGACTTCCAATGCTTCAATGTTGTTTACACCAAAAGAAATTTGGCACAAATCATTCGAGGATGACATCCATGCAGTTGAAAGGTAAATTGCATATACATGCCAGGAAACCGTGTATAGTATTTTGACTGCAAATAATCATCAAAAATTCATTGCAAGATGTTTTTCACTGGAATTTTGTCCCAAGGCTCATAGATACTTCATGTTGGTAATTGTTTTAAAAGACACAAACAAAACAATCATGTGTAGAATTTACGGCCAAAAATACTAGACTTTGCAGAGAATTGTATGCTAGATTTTCTTCACATACTTGACCACTATATTTGCAACCAAATTTCAACTTGTTTCTTCAATCAAAGAATCTCATTAGGAGAATAGATCCATTTCATATCGATGTAACAAATTAAGATGAAGTCAACAAGACTTCAATAATCTTGACTCAGAAATCCCATCGGCATTAAGTTTTGGATGTTGAAGGGATTAAGACATTGTTAGTTGCCCCATTCTACCATGGTTGCATATCATATTCATCATAAATCAAATTGTTTGACTAAAAGTGATCAATGTTTAAGGAAATTTTTAAACTTCTTTTTAAAAAGTTTAGGAAAGGACATCACAATATTTGATAATTTAAGCTAGACTTTCCAAGCACCAAAACTGGAGGGGTAGGGGGGAGAGAACCCAGCTGCGGGTTCGACAACAAGAGAAGGCAATTTCACTTCTCATATGGTGCACCTTTCACTAAAAACTAAGAACCATGTGCATTCACATTGTACTCTAAAAACCTCCTACATACAAGTTTTTTTTTGGTAACATCAAGAAATGCACATGTAATTTCAATGATAAAAATACAAGTGACAATATGTATGTGTAAAAAATTTACATTCATACATAATCATTAACATAAGTAAACAAATGTTCTTTTTAATAATAAGCTCCCTATCATATGTATAATGTAAAACCCTAGCATTCACTGATAAAGTTGTTGAAGACTTTTTCATCCCATGAATGTAACTCATAAGCATCTAAGTCTACATTATATGTCATAAGTCCACTTATTGTTGGTCCCTTTTTGATACCAACATAAACCAATGTCCATGTTTGATGGACAATCCATCAAGTCAATTGGATCCCTATACTCCACCCAACGATTGCCAAATTTTCTACGCATCTTATAAACCCTCCCAACAAACCAAATTGTAATTGGAGCTCATTTTTTTGGTTTACCATGTTTTTTTTTGGCAATTCTAGCTTCACGTGTATTAAAAAACATACTCCTCAATCACAACCAAGATTTCACATAGTATTATGATTTGCAGTGGTAAGGAGTTCAGGCTTCATATATAATATGCCAACCTCAATTTGAGTCAATCAATCTTTAGATAAAGTTGGATTGCCATTCAATCGGCCATAATGGACTTTACAATAGATTGAGAGGGCATTTCATTATTTTCATGTTCATCAATTAGAACATCCAAGGCTTGTTGAAGCTCACTTTGCAACTCCGCATCTTCATGTAAATCATTTTCAACCTGCAAACGCATCAATTCCGTCTCATGACAACATCCTTGCACATGTCTGAATTGTCTTCTCCAACACTACAATTTTCCTAGTCACCACCTTATGCACTAGAATCATCAATCGATGTGTGATCATAACCACTCATCCTCCTTCATACCTCCAAATGAATGAGCCTCAATATGTGACCGTACCATATAAGTAACAAAGGTTGTATATTTTCTAGAGGTCCTCCATACATGTACATAACTACAAGTTATAATTTGTGTAGCATATGTATATGTAATACGGAAAAATTCAAATTAATACCCTTTTTGTGCACTCATGTATACTCATACGTGTTATGAAAGGTGCACCCCCTGGGTTTCACTTCACATTGAATTGGAAGCATCTGACCATCCCACATGGTTATTCTTGCACAACAACCTGATATTTTCCTGGTCCCACACGATAGGGTGTTGAGGTTGAATGATGTTACATCTAGAGAATTGTAAAACTGCAAAGTGCATGAGTTTCTTCATAAAACTAAAATAGAATATGTGGACTCTAAATTGATTTAAGAGTCCAGGAAGCCAAAAGGCTATTGGGATTGAAAGTACATTAGGATAATCTCGAACCAGCTAATTCCCTCAAGTGGTGGAGTGCAATAATCTTCGAGAGACAAACTAATGTCAACCTGATGATGTGATTGAAAGACTTGAGATTCCCTAATACTACATTCTCAAATATTGATGCAATGAATGGGGAGAACCGACCACTAGCTACAAATGAACCGGTTGAGTTGAAAAATAACATGTTGAAATTCAAGACTTCAGGAAAATGACCCATCATTTAAGAGGAATCTACGGAATATACCCCAATTTGATAAAGAAAATTTGAAAAAATGTCCACATGTAAGTGGTTGGACTTGGAAACACTCGGATCTCGACCGATTATGCCCAAAAATCTCCTCGGACAATCCTATGCAAGGCTCACAAGTTTCATACATATCACTAGTAATATACAATTATAAATCAATAGCTAGGAAGTGCATTTACATAACATTATTCAGATCCATAACAATGTTCTGTGGGACTGACAGTATTCCACATAATATTCTCACATTCAGTCTGAATATGGGGAATATTCTGTGGAATAATCCCACATAACACTATTATGGATATGAATAATGTTATGTAGAAGGCACCTATGAGTTTACCGTTATCATGGTCTTTATCCATATTCAGACGTTTTTTTTACATGCATTGACGTTGATGATTTGGAGATTCGAGAATGCGGGCAAGAGCTAATTGTTTTATATTTGGGGAAGTAGGTATTAGCCTTTAGTGCTAACGCCGGACTCTTGAACAATCGGGGAATTGTAATAGGATGCCCTAGCTATACATTTATTGCACACCTTAGCATGTTTCTAGGTGTGGGATTCATGCCTTCCTAATTTCATCTACGGCCCTCTCCTAGCCTCAATATACGTTCATCTAATGGATCTATAAATTGCACCAAAAAATTGTTGGGACGAAATCTAGAGTGTGGGGATGATGAATTATGAAAATATCATGAAGAGCCTGTACTAAGGGCCAGTTTACACCATGGACCATGAAATTGGACCATGGAAGGTGGCCTTTTTCCATGGTCCGATTTCATGGTCCAACATCCATGGTCCAATTTCTTAAAGAATCAATTTTCAAAGCCTTTGGACCCCTCACTAGGTGTAAACCAAATGTGGACCAAGAGGAATGATCATGCACCAAAAGTGAATGTGCTATTTTTTTAATATATGCCCAAAAAGGCAATTTTGAAAGAAATTCAAGTTTGACCGTTCCCTTATCTTCCCTTGTCTTCATCTTCTCTTCCCCCAAAAAAATTTTATTAAATTTTTTTTATAACATCATTGCTCTGCCGTGGGCCCTTGCCTTTTTCTACTAGAGCACCTCTTTTGCCTCTCCCACCGCAAAACCTGTTGGATCATGTTAGCGGATAATGTAGGCTTCAAATATGCCTTTTGGGGACCTCAAACTCCATGGTCACTTTGACTTGGGACGACTTCATGGTCCATGGTGTAAATAGCCTGTAAGAGCCTTTTTGTAGTAGAGCTTGAAGGCCCTTGACCCGTTATATACAAATTATGTGATTGATAGAGAAGCCAAAGACGTTCCAAGTTCACTTTAAACTAGATGCTTGAGGACCTAAGAGACTAAAGAAATTCGAATGGAAAAAATCTACATGGCATCCCACATGGCAAACAAGCACTAGATAATTTCTCATGGTCTATCAAATTTTATGTTGTAAAGGGGTAAACGCATGTTCTCTTATGGGTCTATGGATGATTCACCTGACCTAACCCATAAAGTGATTATGTTACTCTAGAGTAATGCTTAGTCTTTCGATTCTTAGTGTTGAATTCATGTCCAACTGATTTATTATGTACAAAGATAGCATGGTGTAACTTGGAATTGAGGTGGACAACACAGTCCGACTACCTATATCACAAAACATGTTTAGCCCCAACAACTCGCCACTCCCAAGTAGTGTTTTCACTAGTGATTTCTTGCCAAATTGTCAGTGTAAAATTAGGAAAATGTTACGACTTTGTCGTAACGCGGGACTTAAGGACACATGCACTTGGGAGTGGCGGTTACATTAGCGGTTATCAAGGTTCATTTCTTTTCTTTCCTTAAAGCTAGTGTGAGGAGATTTGTTCCTCACGCTTTCTCTTGTTAATTTGAAGGAACTCTAGGTTGAACAATCATCTTTGCATTCTACTGTGTATTTAGTGTTTTATGTTGTAGGGATTGGAATGTGAGTGATGGCATCAAGATAATGAACGGAGTGTCGACATAATTAAGTTTCATGGTTGGAATCCTGACAGAAACAATCTGTTTCCAACATTTGTCCATGGATGAGATTCCCATAAAAATCACAAAATTTGGATGAATATGCTCATATTTGGATAAAAGTGTGTTCCATCACTCCAAAGATTGCAGATGTTAATCATCCTACTTGTTGTATTGATGTCGCTTACAAGTTAGTGTGAGATTTGGACCACACCGATTTCAAGAATGGGGATGCCTTGTAATTCATTGTCAGCACCAATTGAGCTAAAAGGTACCACCTTGAAATCTAAGTGTGGTCCAAATCACAACATTGTGATGGAAAACAAAATACATTGTCATTTGTCGCAGATGAGATCGCCATAAAATACCCAAAAAAAATTGAATCAAATGTCCACTATTAGATGAATATATATGTTTGGATGAAACACTTCACTATCATCCAAATGTGGCTTTCATCACTCCAATGATTGTCGCCATTTCAGCTATCTTGAAATTTGAAAACACCGTCGACCTCGCACCTTGTTTTCCCAGATACAAATGCATAAATTTGATTGGTACGATTCATGCCCTAAATAGGGTTTTTGGAAAGGGAAAATCTTCAAAAAGTATCAATCATTGAGCATTATGTAAACTTCAAAATTTAAAGTTCAAACCGTGTGCACCCAATTTGAATCCCGGAATGGCCTGTAGTAGTAGCGTACATACCTTTTCATGGGTTGGGCTATTTAATTAGTGAATTCGGGAGTCATGTGCTTCATCGCTAAAGAGTTGACACTTTACACCAACAACACGAGATTTAAATGCTACGGCAAAAGTGGCCGTGGTCATCTATGCGAGATTTTAGATGGTCACGGCTCACCCGAATGATACAAACTTTTTATTGAGTTCATGACAATGAACGGGGAGAACCGACCGCTATGTAGTCATAGATGAACCAGTTGAGTTTGAGGAATAACCAGTTAGGAATAACCAGTTCAAGACTTTAGGAAAATTATTGATCATTTTAGAGGAATCTATGGACTACACTTCAATTCATAAAGAAAAAAACTGAAGGATCACAACATGTAACCGCTTGGACTTGGAAACTGATCATGCCCAAAAAATTCCCCAAACATTGGTGAGAAACAGACCAATAAAGTTCAAGTACAGACTCAAAACATATTATAGTAGAGACGCCTATTCCCAATCAGGACCCCATCAACAATCTATAGGGTACCGGAGTTTCGATAGGGTTGGGATTGAATTTCGATCAAGCAGGAACTAGTAGTGTCATGACACATGTCTGGTTTTGAATGCTAAAGTGAGGAGGAATGAGCGGCGAGAATGAGAAATTATGACAGACTCTAGACATTGGAAATATGTTTGGGCCAACTTTTAGCTTCAAAATTTCACAGTAATTTCAATTTGAGGAATGAAATTACCAATTTATCCTCTTGATTTCTATCTTCCTACACGGGGAAAATTTGCACAACCTTATACTTCTCCATATATGGCATAAAACCTCTGAAGTTATCGGTTATGGATGCCTCTACTCTACTCCCAATTTTCTGGGTTCATATCAATGTCCAGAAAGATTTTGGGCAAAATCAGTCAAGATGCAAGTGTTTCCAAGTCCAACCGGACTATCACATGTTGATATGTTTGGTGTTCTTTATTAACTCAAAGGTATATTCTATGCATTCCTCTAAAATGATCGGCAGTTTGTGTAAAGTCTTGAACTTGAATTGGTAATTTCTCAAAAACAACCGGCCCATTCTACAACTACTAAGCTGTCAGATCTTACCGTTCGTAGGCTTAAATTGTGTTTAATAGGGTATATGGCCGGCCTATTGCAGGCACTTTCATTTCACATATAATTTGACCGTTGGATCGGATTGGAAATTGTTTCGTTTGGTCATGTATTATGAATCAAGAAGATTGTCATTTCAAGTTTTCCAAGTTGGGGTAGACAACACCTATATTTGAGTGGTATGTGGTTACGTGTGGCTCCAAGAACAAATGCCAACAAGACATGTTGTAAAAAGAGATTGGACTGCATCTCAAAATATGACAACCATTCTAGGCTCAATAGTCAACATAAGTGGCAGGGGGGAGGGGGAGAGAGAGACCTATATGACTATTTAATGGGCACAAGAATGTTCACTTCGATCATGAGCAAGATATGCACATGAACTCTCAAAACTATGAGGAAAGTGGCCTCGATTTGGATTTGCTAAACATCTTGTAGTAAGGACCACTCCACACACGAGCCAAAAGGCCGTGATCATATAATTGTGAGGGTCATTGACTCTCATGCAAAGGCCGTACCAGCTCTCTAAGGACCTTGACTCTGACATGGTCTGCCCAGGGATTGCACGTCACGTCACGTCCGCGGGGGGGTAAATCCGGCAGTTACCCCAGGGGTAAACTGACGCGGTCAACCCCCTGGTCGACTGCTAAGTCGACTGCAAAAAAAAAATTCCAAAAAAAATTCTGGACCGTCAGATCTTCTTGGCAAGAAGATCTGACGGTCCAGAATTTTTTTTTGGAATTTTTTAATTTTTTTTTTGCAGTCGACTGCTAGGTCGACTGCTATTTGCAGTCGTTTGCTAAGTCGACTGCAAAAAATTACTTTTGCAGTCGACCAAGACCAGTCGACTGCTAAAAGCAGTCGACTTCAAGGAAAACCTAAAAAAATCTAAAAAATCTAAAAAAAATCATGGACCGTTAGATCTTCAATCCAAGAAGATCTAACGGTTCAGATTTTTAATAGATTTTTTAAATTTTGTTTTCTGAAGTCGACTGCTCGTAGCAGTCGTCCAAAAAAGTTACAAAAAAGTTACAAAAAATTGGTACAGTAACTTTTTTTTACCACGTCAGTGGGCGTCACGCCCCGACGTGACGTGATGTGATGGCGTCACGTCATTTGTGACGCGACGTGACGCAAAAAGGCCGCGTCACGTCCATTTGCACATCCCTGGGTCTGCCACGTAGGAATCCATGTAGACTTTTCATCCATGGTAATTTCTTGGGGCCCTCAGGCCTTCACCTTCGAGTGTGAAGTGAACTTGGATGGTCTCGGCCTTTTTGACTAATGAGAGATCTTAGCATGCAATGGTCACGGGCCTTCACTCTTGTGTGTGAAGTGGCCCTAATCTTGTCATCCATATCCTAAGAGAAGTGAGCTAGTCGGAAATAGTAACCATTTAAGACCCATCTACCTTACACATCATGAGAGTAACTACATAAAGATGCAAAGATGGATCAATAATTTGGGGATTGGACCCTTGTGGAGCACGGCAGAGACACTTCATGTGACCACATTTAATGTGCAGAACTTGAAAGAAGGCCCGCTTTTGGGCCTTAATGTTGCGGTGGGCCCCACATAGTGGGCTCCGTTCATTTAATTAGGGCCTGCAACCAAAAGTATCAGCCTTATCGGGAAGCTAAACTATTCTAAATTATCCTAGATAACAAGGTTGGGTGTAATCTAGGGAGTTTCAATAGTTTGAACTTTGTGGAAGAAAGAGGCGTGGCCGGGAGAGAGGGAATTATTGTATACAAGCGCACCTCTCATTCATCCAATATAAAAGCCCTAAAATATGTATGCAATTTGGAGATTACTTTTTGAAGTTAATTTGACACTGAAATCTTTCAAACCTTGGATAACTAACCAACTAATTCAATTATTAGTTAACTAGTTGCCTCTCGTAATTATAGTTGTTCACGATTTGACTTGCCAAAAAATGTAGTTAACTATAGTTGTTCTAAATTCGATCTGCCAAAAAATCTAGTTAACTATAGTTGTTCTAAATTCAATCTGCCAAAAAATCTAGTTAACTATAGCTATATCTAGTTAACTAAAGATCTAGTAAACTAAAGTTGAGCGCAACCTATTCACATAATTTTGTTGTAGTGTTGTAGTGTCACTAATGTGCTATTTGTGTTGGTGGTGTACATGGAGGTTGTTTTGGAGCCCAACACTGTGAGTGATCGTATAAAGTCGTTTCTTGATGATCCTTAGTGCCCCGAGTATATTAAAGACCCTCAATTGAAACAAATCAAGAGGCGAACTTCTTCGAATATATAATTATAGTTAACTATAGTTGTTCTTGAATCTCGTCTTAAATGTTTCTAGTTAACTATAGTTGTTCTTCAAATCGGTTTGAAAATTTTCTAGTTGACTACAGTTGTTCCTTGAAATGTATTGAAAAAAACCTAGTTAACTATAGTTATTTTGGCAGTTGCCCAAATTCTGCAATCTTTGAAAACCTTGAGTTAGTCATACTCAAAGTCATTTGAGATGCATCGGCAACAAACCTGTAGGGGGTCAAGCATTTATGCTGGATGAATGAGAGGTACGCTTGTATACGATAATTCCCTCTCTCCAAGGGGCTTGGGCACTTATAACATATGAACCGCCAGTTAGTTACAAATGAACCGGTTGAGTTTGAGAAATAACCGGTTGAAGTTCAAGACTGCAGGAAAATTACCGATCATTTTAGAGGAATTTATAGAATATATCCCAATTTAATAAAGAAATACCGGAGGATGTCAACTTGTAACCGGTCGGACTTGCAAGCACTAGGATCTCGACCGATTATGCCCAAAAATCTCCCCGATCGCTGCTGCCAACCATGGAAATTTGAGCTTGCATTACATATAAGTTACACCTTATCGCATACAACAACTTCAATGTCAACTATCTATAAAGTGCATTCAATCACTTGGCAGATTTCATGGCAGAAGCGGCTCCGCAATAAATATGGCCATAATAAATAGTGGATAGCTTTGACCCATCACCTAATAATTATGGATGAGTCAAGAATTGAAGGTCGAGTCATTATCACAATCTCGGCTTGGGCTTCGTGGCATCTATGACCGATAAAATAGGAGAGTTTGCATTTGTTTAGGAGGAGCAATTAATAGTGGGGAGTTGTTTTTTCTTGCGAAGAGAAACAGATTCTAAAAATAATGCAACTATTTTTATAAAAAATCATGAATATGGAAATTGCTACAAATTTCGAAGCGTAAATTTTAGGGTTACACGTTGTCGATCTATAAGTTAACCCAAAACCACTCATCTCAATGCTACTCCTTGGCTATGACAATTGTGAACGAGGGTAATCAACCACAAGCCGTCACCACGTAAATTTTAACTTTGTTTGCCTAAACATATAGATTTCATCTATGTCGGCATTACATGACCCTAGTGAGCGGTTAAAAATGGACATAGTCAACTATGGATGCCTTGAACCTGTGTAAAGTTATGTACATCATGGATGAAGGGTTTACAAATAAACAAACCCCCTATAAGGTGCAGGGTCGATTCATTCCAAATTATTGGATTTCGTCATATTACTTTGGAGTCTCTAATACCATTTTTGGAGTTGAGTCGTGTAAAAAAAAATTAGGCTATAGAATAGTTCGTTGCGTTTTCACCTTTCTAATGAATGAGTTCAATATTTGGACACCAAGATTTCGTACCCCGCAATTTCTAATTCCTACCGTCTACGTGTGCTTTGAATCACCCGCACAAATGTAGCCATTTTGCTCATTTTAAAACTCGATTACTATACTAACTTGTACTGTATTTAGTGTCACTTGCTATTTGAAATTACGTAATGCTATAACTATTTACTGTATATCTCATTCTTTGTCAACAAAGGTCAAATCAATGGTTGTTTGGACATTATAGAACACTAACATCTTTACTTGGTAAAACATTACTGAAAAGATAACTTCAGTGACACTAAATATCATATTTAGTGTAGATATTTGAGATTTGCTTGTACTCGTGCATATGAACATGGCAGATGTGTATTTGGGGTTTGGCCTTGTGGTTGTACTTCTTCCTCCTTTGAATGTTCAATTTGTTCCACCAAATAATTACAATTAAATAAATAAATAAATAAAAACCTCGGAAGATGTTTTGGTTGTACATAAGGTAAGCAAGCCTATATTGGCTACTCCTCTTGAACGTACACCTATATTATAGTGGTGTGTGGCTAGGTTTGAATCTAATAACAAACACCAAAAAATTATGTGTGTTTTTAAAATTAAAAAAAAGGGTTCAAATAGTCATATTGTTAACCATTCTAGGTCCTAGAGCCAATATAAATGGAAGGACTTATATGATCATATGATAAGAAAGAGAATTAATCACTGTGACAATGAATAAGATATTCACATGATCTCTAAAAATTATTAAGAAAATATGGATTTGTTAATTATTACACACTAATTTGTACCATATATGTGTGTCTATATATATATATATATATATAGAGAGAGAGAGAGAGAGAGAGAGAGAGAGAGAGAGAGAGAGATGTTGGGAAAAAGAAAAGTCTTGAGTTGGTTGAGATTAGTGTTGGTATGGTATATAGATGAATGCATGGTATCAATAATCAACCTCAAGAATGATATCAAAGAACCTACCCGTTGGTATTAAAATTGTAATATCAATTAATATTGATATTTCGTGGGTATGTCAAGGTGAGAGATTCTTTGTATATTCAAGTTATTATTTGGGTGAATACAATTCTAAACCATATCAATACTAGGGTGATTTTGCTTTAGTATAAAGGTCCTTGCAAGATATATAGACCCAAATATATTGAAAACAAAAATGTTGTCAAATACCCATACTAGATTTGTATCAAAAAATGTAAAATCCTCATTATAGATGCCCAAATGGTATGGAAAAAGATGATACCAGACCATGTGAGAGTATATTATTCTAAGGAAATCAATTTAGTGCCACCCTTTAGTGACATATCGAGTAGCTCTATTGAAGTTCATTTTGGTACTAGAAGATGTTCAAGAATTATATTAGCACATCCATTGAAGGTCTTCATAGCAAAACACTTGTCTCAACATTACTTCATGAGTTTTTCTACACATGCATACTTTAAATCCTTAACCCTTTATTGCCACCGGATCACCCTCTTGGCGAAAAAGTACTCTTAACCACCACATCATGTCTTCATCCCCCCAAACTCGGCATGGAGATTAATATAAGAATGCATAGATGCAAGTCTCATTTGATTTCATTTTAATTTGAAGGAGAACGATGTTCCGAAGGCTTTTTTGAAGCTTGTAGAAGATCACCAAGATTTCGAGGAATTTTTAATTTTTTTAATTTTTTAATTTTAATTTCTTTAATGAATTTTTCATGTAGGTGTCGCCCATTACAAGGATCAGTCATTTTTGTTCTTGTAGTGTGGGTAACACTCTGAATCAAACATGTTTCAAACTTGGCATTCAAGTTCATTGTGAGAGACACTCATCATCCGGTCAATGAACCTTTGACCATCACTAGAATCAAGCTATGAGCTCCAAATTTGTAAATTCAAACTCTCACATATGTATATTAATACATATATCGAGGGTCCTCATCCACCCCGTCATCTGAATTTAGAATAATGAGATTTTCACTACCTAGGCCAACTTGAGAATTTCAACTTTGCAAACATTGGTCTTCTCAAATTTTGTTGCAACGAAGATATTTTTCTTTTCATGTCTGCATAATGGAGTTGGTCTTCACATACAAGTGGTTGATCATAAAACAATTGTCGGTGATAGTGGGTTCATTTGCCCTTGACATCAAGGGTAGTACGGAAGTCCCAAGTTCATTGGAATGCACACGGCAACAATGGATGGCTAATGTGAGGCTCATCAAGTGATTAAATTTCCAATATGTCAATTGGACTTATGTCATGATCATTGGAAATGCGGGATGGAAAGACAAATCCAACATCTTGAAACACCGAGTGTAACAATGGATCAAGAACTCAAATAAACTATGATCTCTTGTACTAACTGTGATATCGAAATGTTTCAAGAGGTTGTGCATCATTATATGTTTATCATTATCAATCAAAAAATAAATCCAACATACCACAATAAGTCTTTAATTCATTTGAATCTCGTATGCAAAAGTTGTAGGAGTTCAATGGTTCTATTGCCAGTACATGAACCAGAAACATCACGGATGGCAAGTGCCTAATGTCAAGGTGGTGAACATTCTCAAAATCAAAATGAACCTATATATGCAAGATTTCATGATGTTGATTTTGGGTGAGGTAATGGTTTTAGAGTGCTCACCCTCACAAAATCACACGAGGATGATGACAAGCTTGTGGATTGAGACATAATATGGTGTGTCATAAAATCATGTGTGCCTCATCAAGAAGTTGGAGTTGACCTCAAGTTAATAACTAAAAGGTCGACACCTTCCAAATACAATCATTTGTTGAGTGGAAGCTCCTCCCGGGGGGTGAACTCTTCATACCATGTACAAACTAACGTGAGTGTAAGAAGGGGTATTATTTGAGGCATTAGCTTACATAGTATACATAAGGGAGAGGTATTATATTTCTCTAGTGTGTACATCTAAAAAAGCTATTAATTTTTTTGAAGTAAAGGTAGATGTACAAAGGGGGGCCCTAAAATTTAGAGAAATGTTTGACAATAGATGTGTTGGTTTCATCCAATTCACTTTTTCATCTGTTGTTGTCATATGGTCAAAGTCCTCAATGACTACCATTGTATGTTCTTGTTAGAATTTGAACTTTATATTTGGGTCAGACTAACTTTTTACAAACTAGAGGTTCTTCGAGCACTCATGGGTTTCCTTGAGTTATGCTCTATGATTTGTGACTAAGTTATTGTGCTCTTGTCTTTGTTTGTTTGATACAATCGTTGAGTTACATGCATGTTACATGCTATGGATGAAAATGATTTTTTCAAAGGAAATTGAAAATGGATTTCATGTGTAATAAAAATCTATTTAGTTCATGGTAAATATTTTGTATATATAGTGGAGGCATTTATCACATTAAACTAAAAAAACTTAGTATAAATACATGAGTCCATTTTCTAGCATGCCATCATTACGTATAAACTTGTTTTTCTCTATAAACTTCTCGTACATAGGGGGTTTAATGTCATAGTGATCCACGCATGTCATTTAGGTTTCCAATGAAGAGTCCACCCTGGGGCCGGGGCTTCCCACGCGAGTCTACTACCTCCTACAAAACAAGTTTCCGGCCTACATTTCGAGTGGATTTGCAACTAATTAAAAGCTTCCGAAAGCATGATTCGTCATTGAACGAGTCCTCCAAACGCGCCGCCAATCAATCCACCACCCGGGTTTCCTCTCCCGAGCCGCAACGAGCTACGAATCCCAAGCTTACAAAAACCTCGAACCGAATGTTGAAGCGCGTTGATGGGATGCTACGCCGCGGAAGCGTCGATGTTGGGCCCTACGCGAGAGGGAAGAGTGGATATTTCACGTTGCAAGGCATCATCCGTTGGGGGAGTTCTTTATTTATAGCGCCGGGGCTTAAATACAATATGGAGGCATGTGGGTCACGGTGCCCCTGGGCATTAAATTAGCATGCAAGACTCTCAAGTACATGATAGAAGGGTCACTGTGGATTCCTCCTAGCAAAGCTGGGGGTGGGCCCAGATGGTGGGCCCCATCGCCTCCATTTGGGCCCACGTGGCCTGCCACGACTGAAGACCTGCAAAAAGGGAGGAGGCACTCCAGTGCTGACGCCATCCTCATAAATAGGCAACAAAATTTGTTGCTGAAGTTTTGGGGAAAATCAAAACTCAACTCTCAAAGCGTCACAACTTTTGGGTCCTCCCTTTTTCCTTTTCCGTAATCTGTTGTCTTACAGTATGATCAGAGTGGACAAAATCTTACTAAGTTCTTAATGCAATTTTGTGTTGTGATTAAAAGTGTTTTTTTCTTTTCCTTTTCTTTTCTTTTCTTTTGCGGGTACCCTAAAATGCCACTTGTGGTGGGGCTGGCTAACTAGGAGACATCATCATACACACATCAATTTCTGCACACCTACCACTAGGAAATGCACAAAAACTGCTCATAAAGACGCCCTCGGGGGGATCATGATGCTAATAAATTTTAAGCCCAAAATATTTCGTCTTGGTAGGAACGAATCGTGGAGAGCCATAAAAACCTTTGTGGTCCAACTGGAGATTGGTTGGAAGGATATGCACACACTTGGCGGCTCAGAATGATTTGAGTATGCAAAAGATGTTGAAATGCAGCAGCAAGGGTTCATCGGCTCAGAGTGCGCCCCTTTAGTAAGGCCATATATCTATATATTTATATATTGCATGGAACAGAGATATTTGCTCTTGTGATGCTTTGTACTTTGGTCATGATCCGCCACAGCAGTTATATTCTATGTACAGCTATTACTGTACAAGGTTCCTTGTAAAACAACACAAAACCACCATCCCTCTCTCAAGCAACAGTACTACTGTAGCAAATATATCATCTAGATTCGTAAATGGATCATCATAACTTGCTTCATTTTGATATGTCAATCTTTGTGTGCAGATGTGGTTCTGAGATTTGATGGAAAAGCGTTGAAGATGATCAAAAGCATGTGTGAGCACTGCAAGTGTATGGTAGGTGGTCATTCTTAATCGGATACTTAAGTTTGCGTGGCATATGACGAGGCTTGCAGTTAAGAACAAAAAACAAAAATAAATAAATAAATAAATAAAATACGCACATTACGATGAGATTGGACTATGTGCTCAAAGTCTAGACAGCATTGTAGGTCAGTCTGTAACACAATCAGGAGGGGCTATGTGAATCTTCATTGGGATCTCTTATATGTTTTGGATCTCAACTCCGATTCTGAAACTTAAAATGACAATCTTCTCAATTCCCAATTGTGAACTGGATGAAGCAATTCTCAACCTGATCCAATGGTCGAAACGGTCTTTGGAGTTGGAAGTGCCCACAATAGGGCCACTGTGGCCACACACCTTACACACCTTCAGGCATGTGATGATTATCCATTCGAAACCTATCTGTGAAGAGCTAAATAGATTTGAGGTCCCCTGAGTCAGCATGCACCAGATCAAGGTTGTATCTTGTGACACTTGACGTAAAACATTTGACAGCACAATATCGATCTGCTTAAAATCTCGACTTATGTCTGCAAAAGTCCAATCCACAAGTGAGGATCATCCAACGATCTGACCATTGAAGCAAGCGGTACCCTGCAGTATGTGCAGTATCTTGTTGTTTCGGGTCATATAGAAACTCACGAAGCTACGACTTTTCCTTTGGCATGCTTTAAATCAGACTGCCGTACATGAAGTTGCATTTCGTGTCAGAGGAAGGTCTGAAGACAGTATCTGCATATCTCAGTCTTGTAGAACACATTTAGAATCTCGGAAGGTTCACATGGTCATGTGTGAATGCTGCTGCACGTGTGAATGCTGCACTACGTATTGCAAATACGGCACACAACCTGGAGATCAGCTAGAAGTAGGATTTCAGGGTGCCAAGACACACGTGACATCCACAAACTTGTGCATACATAACCTGCTTATATATGACATGGTTTATCACAGTAATGAGCTTATCTCAGGTCAATGATAACCTGGGTGAGAACCTCATATGATAATGTACAGTAAATTTAGAACATGATCAGCCTGAAGTGAAACTTCACTGCTGACATTAAGAATCCATAACATTACATGAAATTTGGACGTGCCAAAACATTGACAGAGAAGACTCAATTAGCAGGTGACAAGTTTGAAATCAAGTCAACCTTACGGTACTACAATCACGCATGTGCATAGTAGAACAGACGACGGCGTCAGATTGTTTTAAGCCGTGCATGATAGGTTGCATGATTCAAATCATTCTGGTTCACATGTAAAAGTACTCATGCTGAATGACAAACTACATGATGAAAATTTTCAAAGTACCAACTTTGCTCAACTTTAGATTGAAGACAAGACATCTCATTCACAAGAATGACATCAAAGAGGAGCACGAGATTTTTCATGCAGCACAAAAACATTAGCGAAATGTGCGTACTGTAAATGGAGTTAGAGTGTCGATTTTTATTGTGACATGAATACCCATCAAAAGAATCATCAGGGTTGTGTTACATACTTCAGCATTTGAGTACGGTGGACAAACCCACTTTGTGAACTTCTATGATTTTCTTTCGTTTGTTGTAAAAGGAACTGCTACTGGTAATCCTCATGCATGCAGGACCATGATGTGTTTTATTCTCCACTTCTGATGCAGTAGTTAACTACTTTTGATGAGTGGACCACTATTTTGTTGTTGGTGGTGTTGGTGTTGAATTTCCTTATACTGTACTGTGATGAAGGAAGGAAGTATTCCTTCGCCTCCCGGTGCAGCAGCCAAAACAGATGGATCCGGCTGCTTCGTCTCATAGACCTTGACCAGCCAGATGGGTTGAATGGTCAAAGTCTATGAGAACTCCTATGATGGCAGAAGTAGGCAGTCGACAAATCAATCATGTAGTCGCTTAGTTATGTTTCCATTGCACTGGCCTTAAAACCTCGGCGAGTCCCTTGCCGCCACAAAACACTCAATTTTTAGTGATTCAGCCGCACCATGCCTTGACCAAGGCAAGAAGAAGCCGACGACGACGAAGCAGACGTCGGGTTGAAGCTCGACATCATTCCCTGCATCTCGCTACTAAAGTTGGCTAATTGTTGATGGTGATCATACGAAGTAGGAAGAATGTGTTGCTGCTGCATCTTGTGGTGGTTTTTGTAACCTGGGAAGTTGCTGCAGTCGGGTAAGGTGGACATCGACGACGAGATTGTGGTCGGGAAGCTGGAGAAATGCACCGCCGGGTAGTGCATGTTGGACGCCCACGTCGCATTTCCGTCGGTCGAGAGTTGCAGGCCTGGGAAGTCATAGCGGGCCATCTTGAACTCGGGCGCCTCCGGGATTCCCTTAAAATCAGGCACCGGGGTGGTGATTTGGTGCATCTGCAGGGACGAGTGGGGATGAATGTTGCTGTAGGAGGTTACTGTCGTCGAGATAGACTCGGGCTCCCTCTGCCGCCGTGTGCCGCGGCCAGCGGCGGGAGGGGAGCTTCCGCGGCTGTGGTCCGAATCCTCGGAGGAGGACGAAGATTGGTTTGTCGAGGTTGTCGTTGAGGAGGAGGTGTTAGGTGAAGTCGTGGGTGAAGTCTGGTGGTCTTGGCACATCGGGTGCGCCTTCTTGTGCGCCACCAAGTTGCACTTGAATGCAAACTTCAGACCGCACTTGCACTCTATGGGCTCGCCGCACAACTTCTCATGGTCGCGCACATCAACCTGAATCACGTCATCGCACAACATCATTAGAAACTGAAAATTCTTGGATGTAATCATCGTGTGGAAAGATTTAATACGTAACCCAAACCTCACATGTCCAGTAACCTTGAAAACGTATCTAACACGTATCTAACCCACTAACTACCATGAGAGATTGCACTTCAAACATTCAACAATCTGTGAAAGACACAAACCCACTAGAACCGAAGGCTGAACTTAGCTGAACCTCTGGAAAGAACACTATCCTTTTCAGGTTAGCAAGCTTGCAAATCTGCAGATTGACATGGAAGGTGATGGAACTAGGGTGCGAGTAGCTACCTCAATGTAGAACTTTTTGCCGCACTTGCGGCAGCCGAAAGGCTTCTCACCCTCGGAGTGCTTGCGGCCATAGTGGCGGCGGAGCTCGTAGAGGCCAACGAACGTCTTCTTGCACTTGGGGCAGCGCGAGGGAATCTTCTTGTTGTGGCCCGCCTTGAGGGAGCTGGAGAGCGTGGGCAACGACAGGAGGCCAGCCCGGCTGGCAGCGCTGCCATCGGTGTAGTGCGTTTTGTGGTGCATCTTCATGGTCTGTGGGTTCTTAAAGGTTTTGTTGCACCCCTCGTGGTGGCACCGGAACGGCCGCCTGTTTTGGATCAAGTCCAAGGGCACCACAGCCGCCTCAATGTTGTCCTCAGTCTCTGACTTCTCAACAGCCTGCACACATCCCAAGACAATTTCTTGCCACGTGAGAAAAATGATTCTCAAAACAAAATTTGAGTCACTTCAGACAAAGCGCTGCCCAAAAACTGGGTTGATTCGGGGACAAGAGTGAGTTCGGACTCATTTGAAGCAAAAATGCATGAGCAGATTTCATTATCATCCCCTGTCTAGAATCTAGGATAGAGACAGATGCCAGCCACTACTGACAGTGACACATCTACCACCCTCCAATCCAAGGTGAAAGCTTCCGAAAGTAGGAAAATAATTACACCTTCAAGGGCTGCTGGTGTATACTGGTGATGTTGCAAGGTTGCGAAATGGCCGAGGTCTCGGAAGCCGCCACACTACTAATAACGGATTTCCCACCGTCGCGGCTGGCTTGGCTCAGTGAGCCGTAGCAATGCACGAAGAATCCTCCACCACTTCCCTGCAAGTTGTTGCTGTTGTTGATGATGATGTTGTCACTCTGATGAGTAACATCATGCTGTTGAATTAGCTGGTCAAACCCATCTAGCGAACCACCTCTGGGTGACCCTCCTCCTGGTCCAGGCGCCACCATGTTTTTGAGGGTGCTGACCAAGTTGGGGTGCATCACTGGAGTGCAGCCATTGATTTGTAGCAGGTACTCGGGATCGTTGCCAAACAGCAGCAGGTCATATTCCTGCTCGGATGAGTACCCTGGGAGATCACTGCCAGGGTTCGAGAGGTTGAAGAAGCTGGTGTGCTGGTCCCATGGATTTTGAGAACCGAAAGTGCCACTATCCCCAAAACTGTAGATAGATTGCAATGCTGCCGTACACGGGGAGGATCCCAAGGAAAGTGCACCGCTCTCGCTGACCATCAAGCTGGGAGAGGCGGACAAGGGAGAGACTTGAGGGTAAAAAGAGCAGGCTTCATAGAAGGGCAGAGTCGGAGGAGCCACCGCCATTGAAACCTTCTTCAAGTTGGGGGGTTGAATCTCTTTTAAACTAGATGATCACAAAAATAACAAAATAAGAAACAGTAGTAGTTTCTGTAGACGGACTATAAAGAGCTGATGAGACCTTCACACAGATGTAGAGGGAGTTTCTTCGGCAAGGAAGTTGACTACTTCGCCTCCAGCAAATGGGAAGATCTGCAAAAATAATATTGTTGTTGATAATGACAATGATGATAATGCTACAAAGTTGCGAGAACTACAATACGATGCTAGGAGATTTACTCGGAGGTTTTTTGGTCGTTCAAAGTTTGGTAATCCTGGACTTCCTTAGTAACCGTGATTGCTGCTTGGGAGTATCCAGAACGCTTCCCGGTTTAGTATCTTTCCTTTTCGGCCATTTGTGGTTGAAATCTAAACTTTTGCTTGTACCTAGCAAATCATTAGACGACTTAAACTGGGAGTTGCACTATGACGAGGAGCTGCTGCTGACAGTCAGATTGCACTACTTCCATGCAAACTCGCCTTTCCAAGACTCACAAGAAGAAGACTAATCTCTCTTCCCCTCTCTCTTTTTCAAACCCAAACCCAAAACCCTGTACTGTAGATTACCCTCAACGTAGCTGCAGGAGTGTGATGAGAATCACAAGAAATGCACTGTTAATTAGACCACCGTCCAATACAGATCCGAATGAACCTCGGTTCAGCAGAAGATTTCTCCTAGCCCATCGACTGTTTTGTCTGTCAGTTTGAAAATCAGTGCAGTGACTCAACCCTGAAGTCAATCAAGTTTTTTTTATGAACCCTCAAGTTCAGAAGAAGAAAAAGAAACTAGATTCAAAACTACTGCGCAGCAGTCTGTCTGTTCCTAGAAGACCGACGTAGACAATGCTGAAGCCACACTTTCAGCTTAGCTGATGGGGCTCAATGGAGGTCTAACCACACCCAGCTGCAATACAATGCAGGTGGACCTCTGCTCCTCTACCCGAGAATCAATACATGCAACAGCAATGTCACCCACTTTCACCCTGCACCACAACAACACCGATATTTTCGCTCGGCAGATTTGCGGAGCTCTTTTTTTTCAAAAGCTCCCTCCTTCAAACTCTCTCCATTCTCCTTATCTCCTCTTATCTCATACCCAATGCCTCTTGATGAGGTTGATGGATTGATAGATGGACGGCGCCACTTCTTCCATCAGATCTCCAAAACCTGCAGTTGCAAGTCCAGCCCTCTTAGGAACAGCGGGCTGTCAAAACAACAGCTCTCGTGTGTATGATGTCGATGATGATCAATGCATCCAGCGCCGGACTAACTATTTTAATAGTACTGCAATGAAGCCAACAACACGGGAAACGAGTGAGTCCGTCCGCCTGTCTGTCTGAGGAATGTCTGTCTCGCTAGCCACCAAACAAACGCGACTGTAACTTGTAATGATGCTCTGATGTCTGTGTAAGATGTGTGCGAGTATCAGTGTATCTGTGTGCGAGTATCAGTGTGTCTGTGTGCGAGCATCACTGTGTCTGTGTGCATATGAGTGGATTGTCGGAGGAGGTTTGGAGAGGAGACGGCGACAAGGTTTTATGTGGGGAGAGGGAGAGGAGCCTAGTGGAATCCACAGATCCTGTTCCAAGGGCCCAAGTTGGGATTCTGCTGCTTCTTCCTCTTCGACTTACTTTTGAACCTTCACCTGATCCCTACCTAGGCGGCTGTTTACATCACAGACCATGAAGTCGTCCCTTGCTCCTCTAAAATATGTGATTGGCTGTTGAACCCGAATGTAAGAGTGACCATGGAACTTGAGGTCCCCAAAAGGTTTATTTCTATGCTTGCGTTATCCTCTGTCATGGTCCAATGGGTTTTGCGGTGGGAGAGGCAAAAAAAGGTTCTTCCCCTGTAAATGTCAAGGGACCATGGCAAAGAAATGCCATTTTAATATTTTTATTTTTATGATTTTAATCTCTCTCTTTTTTTACCCACAAACGTTTCCATAATTACGAGGAAAAGAAGGGGAGAAGGTCAAACTTGAAGAAATTTCTCAAAACTTCCCTTTTTAGACATATATTAAAAAGATCGGCACATCCATTTTTTGGTGCATGGTCACTTCTCTTGGTCCATGTTTTGTTTACACCTAGTCAAAGGGCCCAAAGGCATTAAAATGCAGTTTTTAGAAACTGGACCTTGGAAGTGTGACCATGGGAAATTGCCCTCTGACATGAAGACAAACTTTGTGGGTCCATGATGTAAACAACCCCCAAGGCTTAAGTTATTCTCAACTCACCCTTACACATTTGTTGTCGGTTGCCATTAGTGGGCACACAGAGTTTCACTGCCTTTCATCTTTTTCTTCAACCTTTCTGTCTACATGTCTTCCTTTTCTAGTCCATGTCAAAGTTGAGCCTCCGAAAATTTATGCATGCCCGTGGCCACTGCGGCAGCAGTAGCAGCAACCAAGTTGGTCGCGTGCCCGGGTACGCAACTCCCATATTATATGGCCCTAATTATAATCACTTACAATGCATTTCAATCCAATGTCAAGTAATATAATTTGTTATAATGTAGGAAACCCTTGTAGCCCTTCCAACAAGGAATCCAAAAAATATATGATTATATGTAGGAAATGGATATTCCTTGAAGCATATAATTGCATTAAGAAGCTAATTATATGAGTTTTTTAATATAAGCACTATAGGCCAAACTACCCAGATTTTGGGCTTTTAATTTTTAAATTTAATATTTCTATTATTATAAATAAAACATTGCCAATAACTTATAATTTTAATTGGAGGCAACTACTCGTGTGGATCTTTTAAAATTAGACGCTCTACAAGGTTTGAGAAAATAAGTGTTTCAATTGTTTACATAGGTTGTGGAGTTTTTTTTTAACAAATATGCAACCCAACTTTTTCTACATCTCATTTTATTTTATTTGGTCTTCACCCAACTTTTTGGTCATTATGTTTTTGTATAATTTGATATAATACAAAAGCCGTCCTCTAAGCCATTTCAATGCCGATGCCCCTGCGTATAATATGGGAGTTGCATACTCAGGTCGTGCGTCGGCTCTGCCCATCAACGCCCTTCTCGTTGATTCCAACCATGGTGGCCGCAGAGTAAGGCGGTCCTACGTGGCACTCCTCATTAGTTCACCTCTAGGTTGTTGTTAGTTTTTTGGGGGGGGGGAAGGTAGTTAATATTTTGTGATTGGTTGATATCTTTGATCGTTGGCCCAATTTAACTTTCTTTGCATTGTAAATACTAAAGAACAACAAGGAATTGTGCTTCATGGTTCTAATGGTCTTGCATAGCGTAATTTTTCAGCTCGAGGGTTATGGAGTATATTAATCCACTTGCTAGCATGGCCATTCGGTTCTTCCTTATGTATTTGACATTGGGTATTAAGAGTTTGCCTTGAGTGGATTTCATGTTGTAAATCCTCATGTCTACATGGACTTACGATAGGGGAATTCGCTCAAGGCATGCCTTGCCCTACACTTTGAACCTCCTAAAGACTTTTAACTTGTCCGTGATACTAATCGTAAGTGGATGGTGATATGAATTCTTCACTAATCATTTTTCAAATTATTTTGTGTGGGTGTCAAGAAACACCACCTTGAAAGATTGTCAGAACTTCACATCATAATGATTTGTATCCAAGCTTTATAAATCTAAATATTGTATGTACAAGAGACCCAAATCATGTCCCAACAGTGTCCAAGGGTTGACCCAAGGCTCCCATTAAATTGAACAAGACATTGTTGCAGAAGACTCTTGTGCTTCTCATACATGGAACTTAATTATATCTTGAATCATATGTAGGTCATAGGTTGCTTATCTCTATATATCATTTTATATTTACATTTATATTTAACACCATAATTGGCTCCAAATATTACAAGTTAATTTAATGTAGTGAGCCACATTTGAAATGCCGTAAACCTATAAGGGGGGGGGGAGTTTTTAGCTTGGATGGATGGGAGATTCGCTTGTATTACCCCTCACCCCCATTTATGGACCTCAAGACATCATTACACAAAGGGAGTTCACTTGGTTTGCTCTTAGCTAGAAACATCAAATAATGTCATTTATGAATACACTTTATTCTTCCCATCGGATTGTACATATATCATGTGATTTTACACGACACTTGGTCATTAGTCCTCCTATGTATACCTAGGTGGTTGCTAGTTGTTGGTAGGGCCTGGCTATTTGTGATTGTTTGATTGAGAAGAGTGACTACATAAGGCCACCTTATTAAGGCTGTTGGAAGTTGGAATTCGCAATCGACACATAATATAATGCAACGGAGACAAAGACAAATGTTGGATGCTTATTCTTCCAAAGCTAATGCATGCTGAGGTCACATACTAGAGTCCATAACCGTATCCGAAATATAGGGAAATAAAAAACGCTTTTGTTTTTGTGGTTGCCAAATTGCTTGATTGGGCCGAGGTGGCGGCCTTTTGAAAATTTCCACACGCCACGGATCCTGGTCGGAAATCGAATTCCGAGTAAACCAAAGGACACACACCCTCAAAACCCAACATCTGGGGCCATTTCCAACGCGGCGCTGCTGACGTCACAGTGTTTCATCATCCGAACTTAAAATTCTTCGAACTTGATTTTAAGATCCGTTGCAGAGCCAATGGAAACCCTAAGTTGCATTTCGTGTGCCGATGATGATGGTGGGACATAGCACGAGAAAACCCTTGCAATTTAACATTTGTTATTGCCAAAATTCGAAGGTGCTGCTGAGGTGGTAGGGACCCGACATACACTGTTTGGGTGTTTCGGGGGTTGTCGGATTCTAATATCTATTATATAATCCCAATACACCTTTATTCTCCTACTAAGAGAAGAGCCAAAGTGTCGTTTTGTATGCAGGCGGGTTCGTTAGCGATTATCTCATGCGAAAAACCTAATTTTGACAGTCTGCAATGTGGTGCTTGTTATATGTGCCTCTCTGCAGGGTCCAGGAGTTTCGTAATACTCCATATGTGTGTTCTGGCATCACGTGCTGGAAGCAAGCGTGTGTAAGTATATTGGGTCCAGATTGTAATTGTATTAGGTATTCAAACCTCATACCGTAGAGCCTACCACATAGTTTACAACTACTTATCGCATGGTATCCAAGCGATTTGGGTGAACCAACCCATCCACTCGTTCCTCGTTGGATGCCTAAACCCTTGCCTTCAAGGAACCAATGTACAAGTTGTTTCGCCCCAGCCGTATCCAAGCACTTGTTTCATAGCTAAGTTCCGTAATCTTGCTTCAAGTTTACATATGAACTCGCGTCTATGATCAAGGTGAAGTGTCCTTCATTCACGCCAATCCCACATACTGGAGTTTTTTTTCCTCCCTCTTTTTCTCTCTCTCTAACTTTTATCTTTGATGAACCACCATAGTTGAGCATGTCTAGCATTAAATATAATTAGTTTGATCTTATCTACAAGTAGTTGTAGTCATGATCCAACCTCCAATAACAATTACCAACTAAACATGAAACAATACATGATGTTCCAAATAACATTGTGGTAATGAGTAGAGTAGTGGCAACATTTAACTAAGAATTTGTGGTGGGCCCATGTAAACCCATCCCTTAGGAAGGTGAATCACAACAAAACTATCGTATAGCATCAAACTAATTATTCCAAGACAAATGAACTTCATAAATGACAATAGAGATCTTGAGTTTGGTTAAGTGGGGTCTAGTTGGAACTAGGGGAGTTCATTGGCGAGTTATGTAGAAACAACGTGCAAGAGAAGGTAGGGTGGGATATATTCGTAAGACATAAATAGCATGTTTTGTTTAGATCTACATCTGGCTTCATTGTACATTCATAAGGATTTTTAAATAACATATGGTACTACAAATTGTGTTAATTTACTTTTCTTGTTTGTAAAATAGCCTAACAAAATTTGGAATGAATCATTTTTTTGTAGGATGAGTATGTTTAGAGGATAAGTTAACTTACGTAATTTAAAAAAAAAAATCAAAGATTTAGTTGGAAATATAAATGGAATTTCAATCACTATGGATGAGTTTTAGTTCAATATGGATGAACTTTGGTTCATTGTGGATAAACTTTGGTTTGATGTGGATGGAGTTTGGTTCGCTACGGATGAAACAAGAAAAATGAGGTTTTAGAGGGTTAGAAGCACATTGAGGTAGTTTCCATGTCCATTGTCATTTTGCATATCCCCCTCAGTTGCACGGTCACACCATCTTCAGAGTGTTTAGATGTTTTGTCATTTTGCTATGTTTCCTTACGTGACAAACATCAGCAAACAAGGAACCCCACTCCGATACCACGAGGAAAAAAAATTTGAACCCCTACTTTTCATATATAAAATAGGGTGCAATTCAAGAATGTATAAATACCTGCAAGGTGGAGGAAAATGGTGATAAGTAGGAATTTTAATAATTATAGGGTCCAACTTTTTTTCATACTAAGAGAAATAGCCCTTAAACAAATACTTGGTTCTTGCATGTGTATGCCAAATTTCTATAGAGGTGCTTTAGGAGTTGGAATGGATTGCCCCTCAAACTTATGGGGAGAGAGTTTTTATTGTAACCTCTTCATCCACAATGAATGAAATTACACAAACACCACAAAGCCCAAGCCAAAGCAATTCCAAGCATGGACCCTCATGTAGCAATCATTCTCTAGATAATATTGATAGTCTATAGTTCTATCCAAGAACATCTCCACCATCACCACCATTACATCTCCCTCTAACATTTCCTTAGAGGGAGTAGACTCAACACAATTACAACTCCGTGATTGCACCCCACCACATCTCTCTCTACACTGGTCAATATATTTAGAGGCACCCACATAAAGAACATACGCTATTTTGATGCAACAATATAGTTGGTCCTCTACACCAATGAAACCTCTTTTGATGCTAGAAAGTGCTATCATGTTTTATATTAAATTTTATTTGGTTCCGTTATCGACACTAACAAACGGCCACTATTATCTGACACATCATGGGACTATATTACCAAGCAAATATTAGTCATTGGTATTGAAGATGTGGTGCCTCTACAACCATAGTTTCAAAAGGCCCCTTCATCAAAGCATGACTCCATGAGCTCCTCCATGGTTGCTTTGGTTAACTGAGTCCCATTTACATGAAGCCTCCAATGTTACACCAAGCATCACAACCTTAATGCAACATGCAATGGGCCTCACTCACTGCGCACATGGCAATTTACAGGTTGTTTACACCTTGGACCATGAAGTTGTCCCAAGGCCTTGTAAAATTTGTGATTGGCTGTTGAACTTGTCCCAGGATGACTTCGGTTTACACCAAGGAAAAAATGTTAGAGTGACCATGGAGTTCAAGGTCCCCAAAAGACATATTAAGGCCTCATTATCCACTAACATGGTCCAATGGTTTTTGTGGTGGGAGAGGCAAAAGAGGTGCTCTAGTAGAAAAAGCAAGGGCCCATGCTAGAGAAATGATGTTATAATTATTTTTCAATGAAATATTTTATGGGGAAGAGAAGACGAAGACAAGAGAAAACAAGAGAATGATCAAACTTGAATTTTTTTTCAAAACTGCCCTTTTTGGACATATATTAAAAAAAATTGGCACATTCACTTTTGGTGCATGGTCATTCCTCTTGGTCCACATTTGGTTTACACCTAGCAAGGGGCCCAAAGACTTGTAAATTGATTTTTTAAGAAACCGGATCATGGATGTTGGACCATGAAGTCGGACCATGAAAAAAGGTCATCTTCCGTGGTCCAATTTCATGGTCTCTAGTGTAAACCGTCCCTTAGCATCACTCCTAAATAATCATGGGTATTCTTTGGCCACTTGGCAGTGAGTTTCCACAACACTTGCGATGAGCACGACACCTAGTCATCAATGCAAAGCCAACTTAATGCATCCAGCTTGATAAAGAATTTAATAGACAAAAATACAAGATACTACGTACACTAAGGTCCGGACGTGAGCTTCCGGGACTTTGAGGAGTCGCCAAATTCATGATGTCAAGTTAAATTATGTGCACGAGGCCCAGCCCCTGCACTCTTGAACTCAGGGTGGGAACACAGCAGGGGAACTTGGAGATTATCCAGTTCCCATGTTCCCCATTGGCAAATACCCCTTCTTCAATGGTTCTTGGGTGGCCAGCGGTGAGAAACATTGAACAGGAAGAACCGACCGCTACGTAGTCACAGATGAACCGGTTGAGTTTGAGATTAATAACTGGTTGAGGTTCAAGACCTCAGGAGTATTACTGATTATCTTAAAGACAATTCTAAAGAATACACCTCCAAGTCGTAAAGAAAAACCGAAAGATCACAACATGTAACCGGTTGGACTTGGAAACATTGGGAGCTTGACCCATTAGGGGTTGTCACACCTCCTCGGAGAATGGAGAATGAGGAAAAAGAGGAGCCAATAGGATAGCTTCTCCATGGAGAAAGGTGTGACACCCCTATTGTGGCCTGTGGAGAATGGAGAATGGAGAATGGGAATTACCCGTGAGTCAACATGTGGTAAGAAGCGGTGCAAGAAGCGGTGAAAGAAGCCACCCCATGCGAAAAAGAGAAGCTTTGCGGTAAAACTTTCACACAAGAAGTTTTCTCCATTCTCCATTCTTCACCCGTGGAGGAGAAGAAGTTTTCTCCATTCTCCATTCTCAATCTTCAGAGAATGGGCCTCCTCCTTTCAAGGAGAGTGTGCCACGTCCCCATTCTCTGAAGATTGAGAATGGGAAGAAAGAGGTGTGACAATCCAAGAATCTCCCCGGATACCGGTGAAGAACTGACCATGCAGCACCTGTTGGGAACGTTTGGGAACTCTCATTGGGAACGTTCATCCGCCGCTTCTCACCAGTCGATCATATTGGTTTTGTGGCAGGCAAAAGTAAATTAAACCTACGAGGGCTGGAACTTGGAAGGACCCGACTTCACCAGTGGTCCAAGTTGCACGGGTGCCTTTGATATTTTTAAGATTACAGAGAGTGTGTCCGGATTTGCAAAGGCTGCAGGAAAAACCTTGCAGGGCCTACCATAGCCAGGCCTCCCTAAATATACCCCCACAGCCCCACTTTCGATGTAGCCTGCCATTTGACTTTGAAACCTAAAACAAATTATAAGCACAACGTTGCACTCTAGCTTACTAGCTTCTGTAAGTCTACTTCTAACTTATACGCGCTTCAGTTCGGCTATCATGAGGCGCCTTGCAAAGCATGAAATGTATAGACTTTCTGTGTCTGCGGCTGCTGGAATTTATGGGCAGTCATTCTTAAAGAAACTATTCACATTTATGTTGCGGTTTAACCTCATTGTTATCATTGTTATCATTGTGTGAGTGTGTGTGGAGGGGAGAACATAACTCATGTTAAGGGCAACTCCACCCATCATTGGGTCGGAGCACGTTGCTTTAGGGGTGTAAGGTAAGATGGGTCTCAACAAATGCAATTACTGATAGTTGAAGACGTAGTCCAATCTCGTTTCGACATGTATCTTTATGATGTTTGCTTTTTGATCCTCACTGAACTACATATCAATCAAATATAGGGATCCGATTAAGAAAACAAGCCACTTAAGATCCATTTACCTTAGACTGTAGTTTGAGAATTTGCGAGTGGAGTGGTGGCAAATATGTTGGGTGTCAAGAACATACGTTGTCATGGTGCCAATACAAGTGGGAGTGACCGCCCCATTTGTAGGTGGAGTTGAGTTTAAGACATGTGTATGTAAAGATAATATATTTAGAATAAGAAAAATTATGGATAAAGTAGATTCAACCTTAATACATATGGAATCAGTCCATTGTATTAAATAAATGATTTTAAATTCTTCATCTAAAGGTGGTACCGTAAGGAGATCAACAATGTTGTGGAACTAAGTGATTAAATGAAATAAAAGAGCCCAAGTCAATATGGTTATGGGGAGAATGATTCATCACGATTGTTGACAAAAGGTGGACATAAATTTTCACTAAAGGTGAGAGAAAATACCTTTGCAATTCACCTCACTAACGCACCAAATTCTGACAAAGTCGGTCTTAAGAGCAATTTGATTCTCTAAGCTTCAGAAGTCAACGTGCTTCATAATGCGAATCTTGTGTGTTGTACTTGCATAAGTATTGTCATTGTCACGAGACCGTTTGCTTTACGTATACATGCAAATGTGTTCTCCATGTTAGGGATCCCATCTTGGCAAAAGTGAGAGAGTGTGTTTTATTTGTGAAGAATCTATCTAAAGGTTATAAGTTACACATAACGCGACAAGAATGCGGATTATCAGTACCAGTAACATATGTTGCATGCATGCAAGTTCTAGTTAAATACGTCCATGACAAGAATTGAACCATGACGAACCGTTATGTTATTAAGTTCCTTCTAACGAACGGCGCCCGACAACATGAAACATCCAATTTTCAAGGGTGAGTGTCACCTTTAAAGTCGTAAATTTTAATGCTTTAAAATGCTTCGAGAATGTGTGTCGGACAGTTCAACACCTTCAATCATGCCATCTTCATATTCATTGGACTCTTGCTCATAACTTTTAGTACCACTTAATTGAGATTTACATCTTATATGCCATGAGTAAACATCTTACCAACAAGCAACTATCTTACCAAGGAATGCAGCCATTAAAACTTGGGACTAGTAGATCCACCGAGGCCTTTAATGGCCAACATTCCATGATTCACTCCTTGCACAACCAACAGGCTCGAATTCTCACCAGGAACATAGATTTGCAGAAGCATAAATTTCTGAATTTCTTGGCATTAGAGCTGTCCTTGAATTCTACTTACATCATCACATTGAATGTGGAAGTGTATCTGGAATTCCCAGCTGCTCACGTGGGTTACAAAATATCATCACCTAACAAGTAAGCTCTAAGTTTAAATACCCTCAATTCTGAACAGAATTGATTCAGCTTTCCGGAATTTGGAGGTGAGGTACTCAACTTGGCAGAGAGGAAATTATCGCATACTAGCGTACCTCTCATTCATCCAACATAAAAGCCCTTAAATAAAATGCAGCCCGGAAGTTACCTTTTTTTGGTTGATTTGACACTGGAATTAGCTTTAAAGACCCCCAAATGAGTCACCTCGAAGATGAAACAACGACGAATTGGCAACGAACCTATAGGGGGTGAATTTGATATGTTGGATAGATGAGAGGTATGTTCGTATCTTATAATTCCCTCACTCCCTCGATTCGATGAGATTTGGGGTGAATTTCAGGCCTAGTATTTTAAAACATGAGATGAAGTTACATGTAATAAAAAGGAGGAATGATTGGACTATTTTTTACCAGCAAGCATGTATGCACTAGTAAAGAATGTGTGCCTAGAACACACTTGCCATTTGACATGGACGGTAATTGCTACACGATTTGCATGTGTTCCCCAACATGACTCCATTTACATGGTACATGGTTTTAAACAACTAGGGCCAGTATCACCTCTTAGTGAGGGTGACTATTTGGAGGTACACATTGCTATTTGGAGTTATGCATTGATATAACTTTTTACTAAGAATAGTATTCAAAACCCAAATGACATGAGTGATTAGTATACACGTCGAGTTATAAGAAGAAGAAGAAGGACAAATCATGGGAATAGTAGTATCAACAGGTAATCCAACTGGGAATGCACGTTACCGTGTGTAGTAGCAGTAACTGTCGGTTTGGCTTTCGCGATTTTATTTTATCTCTATTTTTTTTCCGCTACTTGAAGTAAAGTTGTGTTTTTGAAATTTGAAGTTGGAGGGAGACCATAGCAAATCAGATTCCAGTGATATCTTTCCCACGCATGCTCGTGGCGAGAGCCGGGACTTAGAGCTGGCCCCACACGAACATGGGAGGGGCCACTGTGCACAAATGGGGCTACTTATAACAGGCTTCATAGGCTTCTATCTATGATCATGGTAATTTGGAAAAACTGAAATCCACACACGTAGTTGATTTTGCTCTTATCACTTATACCATGGCCATAGTCGGACCAACAATTGATCCACACTAGACTTTCATGTGGTAGTGTTCATACCCATTTCAGTTTATTCTTTGGAAAACTGGATCAACTTTTCTTTGACCCGGCGAGGTGGCGGTGGCTTAAGATTACTCCCTTCTTGACATATTCAACCAGGTATGGAAGGAAGTGGACCGCTACACTAAATGTGATATTTAGTGTAACTTACTATTTGGAATTACGCAATGCTATATTTGTTTACTGTACATCTCATGTTTTACCAAAAAATGTTAAATTAGTAGTTTGGACATTATAGAACATTGACAACTTTACTTGGTAAAATTGTATTTCAATAGTAAAAAGATACATCACCGTGTAAATCCAAATAGTAAGTCACACTAAATATCATGTTTGGTGTACTCAAGAGGCTCTTAAAAGGCCAATGGTGGAACAAGTAACATTAATTGCCGTGTGTAGTAACAATAACGTCTCTGAATTGGAGGATCATTTGGCATAAGCACAAGGCACAGAAGGAGGCGGCATTCCTTAGGTCAATCATTCACAAGGCAGTGGTGGTGAATGAATGGCGTGGGCAAATCTCGGCAGAAGATTCATAAGAGTTGCCCCCATTGTGGCTCCCCAGTTGTGGAGTCGGTGGAGCACACATTCTTTAGTTGGCCTTTGGCTCAACAAGTGTGGCGCTATGCGGCTAACATCATTTGGCAACTCTTTCGCCCTTGAAAATCTTTTTCAAATGATGCAGTGCCTCTTTGATCAACCTCTTAGCAACTCTCTAAAACCTTTCAATCGTATTTGGTTCTTCTTGAGGAGTGGTCTTCTGTGGATTATTCGACGTCAATGGAATAATCTGGTTTTTAATGCTCTTCAATGGCTAGTGGAGGAAACACACCAAGTTGTGTGGGACTCCTTACTTGACTATGGTAGACTTGAGTGGCAATTGACTGTCACGGATTTGGAAAACACATGATGTTGCTTATGAGGACATTCTTAAAGATTTTGACAATGTTTGGTGTGTCAAAGGTCTTATTGTTACTCATATGAATTTAGTGGTTACTTTAAAAGTTAAACATCTCAACTTTGTAAAAAATTTAGATTTTGCATAAATTCAAACAGTAAGTGACACTAAAATACCAATATGGTGTAAAGAGCTTAATTGGGATGAATTAACAACCAACCTACAAGGGGCATGTATTGTAATGTTTCCTCTTTGGTAAGAGTCGTGAAATCAAAATGATTGTATAGTACGCAGATTTACATTTTAGCTTAATTTACCCTAGTCCAAGGTCATAGAGATTTAGTGATGGTGGGACCCAAATGGAGTGGATTATATAACAACAAACTTGAGAGGGACATTAAGATTTATTACATAGCCCCATGGTGATCATGAACCGAAAACCCATGGTCTAATTCTCCTCAAAGGAATGGGAATCCATGAGTTCTTTTTTCTTTTTTGCTTTCTTTTTTTCTTTTTCTTTTTCGAAGCGTGCTCCCCAAATTTGTGGTTCTCGAGCCGTACCCTAAACCTTCGAACTAAATGTCAACGTGGACCCACTTCTTACCGTCCACACAAAAAACTCCTCGGAATTGCTCCAATGGCCCCGGGTGGAGCTCCCATGTGTTGGGGCTTGTCACGAATTGACAACACGTGGACCCCCGACCCAAAGGAATTTGGGAACCCCAAGATAGTGGGGGTGAGGTCGGAACATTGTGCCCCGAACTTCAAAGCAAAATCCTCAAACCTCGTGTCACCACCATACATATGTACAAGGGCCTTGCTTATACCTCGAGACACCGTGCATGGATAGGGAAACGGCGATAGGGAATTGCGGTTGTATAGGCCTCTCTACATTTGTAATTACTTCATCTCGATCGTGCCCCCCGGTATATAAATATAGGGTAATTTAAGCTAATTATAGTGCCGTGTACACTTTAAAAAGTAACATAGAAGCTACATATAACCATTTCAAAACTTTTGTCATTGGATAGGGTTTTATGCATATCATATGTATGAGCAAGGGTTTCACATCTAGTGGAGTTTCCAAATCAACATGAGGAGTCGTGAAGTTTCGTGCATGTAGAACATTGCCCTAATATCCCAATATACTTCTACAAACTACATAGTGCACTACAAAAATGGGAAGGAGGTCCGAGACGACCCTAAACTACCGGATGATGGTGGAGGGATACCCAAATCTCAAGGAAGAGGTTGGCGGTTTGAATCCCGGCTGTGAAATCTCCTCTCTACATGACGGAAAACTTGCCAGGTGGGCAACTACCTCCTGTGCTTTGGCATTGGCTGTCGGCCTTTGGTCTCAAAAAAAGAGAAAAAAAAGAAAAAGAAAAGGAAAGAGGGAAGGGTGTAATTATTTTACTTTGCCTTTGCTAATATTCTTACACAACAGTAAGAAGTGTTTTGCTCAATAAGACCTCTTCGGGTCCACATATGAGCTCGCGGCTGCAATCAAGGTCAAGCATCCCTCATTCACGCCATCCCAAAGGTTGGTCTCTCTCTCTCTAAGAAGTGGTGTAAATTTCCACATCTCAATGGGGGGTTGTCGCACGCATGCACCATTATCCAAAAATCGTTGGACAATTATGTAAGATTCGAGTTTATAAAGCAAGTTGAGTTGCGTCGTGGGGTGGGTGGAGACAAAAGAAACATGAGGCCTTGTGGTTCTTGTTGTTCCCGCGGTCAAAAGTCGGCGTTAAGTTTTTTTTATGTTTGTAATGGTAGCGATCCCCAACTCCTTGTTTTTGCATCGGTTAAAGTAATCGACGGATCTATACGCGTCTCTCTTAAGCCACGGGGTTTCGATAAGTTAAAAGGCTTTCTAGGAAACGAACACACATAAGAAGTTCCTATACGCTAAAGGGGTGATAAGTTAAAAGGTCGGGGAAGAACACATAAATACGTGGGGGCGGCCATCAATGGGAGCCACTCTTCTCCCCACGGGGCATCTTTGGCGCCCCCTCACCTTTGAGCATCTAATGAAGTAAGTTAGGGCGAGGGCCGGAGAGGACAAGGCGAGAAGTTAATGCGAGAGGACCAAGAGCCAACTTGGGGCCGGACCGGCCAACAAGCCGTGGAATCGAGTTCATGCGCAGGCTTTGACCGAGGCCTTCCCACATTAAATTCGAAGGGGAAATTATTTGCGCTCGAGGTTGACTCGAGGTCGGAAAAAGGTCCCATGTAGCTAAAAAGGTTGCCAAAAAGGCCAAATCAAGTTAATAGGTGCACAAGAAAGTTTGTGCAACTCATGTCGTTGTTTACTGCTTGTTTTATGATTCCTCGTGTTTGAAATGTAGGTGGGTTTTCGAGTGGGGAGAATATGGCTAAAAGCTTTATGAAGGCACGGCCGCCTCATGCACATGGAAATCGGCTCATTACATGTCGTATGTGGGTGTTATTCAATACCTTTTCTTACTTTGGACACCTATGTTTGATTGGTATATAGCCAAGTAAGGATCAAAGAACAAACATCATAAAACCCACATGTTTAAAAGACCAATCAACAATATACATCATTGGGAGGACCTTTGTATTCAATTAAAGATTCGGCAAACGTGCACTTCCGCTAACCGTAACTAAAACAGGAGAGATCAATCTGATTTTTTTGGTGATGCTTTGTCGTAGGTTTGCTAATGCAACACAAGTTTTGTTGTGTAAATATAACTGGTAGAAGTTGGAGAGCATGAAAAAAAAACCCGCATAACATCCAAATACCTTAGTTGAAATGCGAACCACATCAACAACATCAAGTTCCGTTTACAACACAGTCGCATAATACGTTGCATAATACTTTCCATTAAAATTCCCAATCCCAAGGCCCATTCCCCCAAATATACTAAGATGTGTCACATGCGTCCTGGGAGACATAAGAAGGATAACTCCCTTCCAACAAGTGGAAGGGTAATCCCCATTTATATAGTTAAGGGCCACTTCACACACAAGCCAGGAGCCATGACCATGAAATTGTGAGAGCCCAAAAGAAAGCGTTCAAAGGCCGTCCACACACCTCCAAAATCATGTAGTGTGGTCACGGACCCTCAAGTGTGGTGTGAAGTCATGTGTGACCGGGCCCTCAAACAAATGCTATTTCAATGAATTTCGATTAATGCAGGTCCTCACACATGATAAAATAGAATAAATCAATGGTTGTGAGCATTCAGAGTGCCATGGTCTCCCGGTTTTGTGTTAGGCCTACCTCCAAGAGGTGGTTTTTGAAAACAGTCCAAGTGACCATGAAACATGATCCATTCGATGCCATGTAAGAAGGAATCCATGTAGACTTTTACATCCATCTTGCATTCACATACTCCGTTGGTCCCTCAAGCGTGGTGTGAAGCGAACTTGGACCGGCTCCGCCTTTCCCACCAATGAGAGTGCTCGAGGTGTCATGGTCACGGGCTCTCGGTCTTGTGTGTGAAGTGGCCCCTAAGAAGAACCCTAGACTACTACATAGTAATCGTTTGATTGGGTTGAATCCAAAATTATTCACACTAAAATTAAAACGCCCTTATTGTTTACTACTGCACACCCTTGTGTCTATCTTGAATAATAAAAAGGGTAGGAAGCGAAAATAAAAGTAGAATAGAAGAATGTCTAGAACGATACTTTGGCTGCCACTTGGCTCAAAACCTCTCAATATGACACATTGACACCCCCCCTAGAATAAAACTGGTTTTTTAATACCTTAGTTCCCCCTTTCTATACCCAGATTTGCTAAAACCGGTCTTGTTGTTAATACCCACTCTTGGTACATAGTCATCACTTGCTATTCTCGACAATTTTGTTTTGTTTTTTTTAAATGAGCTCGCAGCCCCGTTTATAAGAAGTATTGGGATATTTCGCCGGGATGAGTCACAAGCAAAGGGAACATGATTACAACGTTCCCACCAAAGAGTACTATTTCCATTTTAGATTCATGGGGTGAAACGATAAACATAGAGTAATACTTGTATTCCGCTCGAGGAGAAGCTACTACTTAAGTGGTACTAATATAGTCCGGTTTGATTCTTTCTTGTATCCCTCGTTCACGAAAGTGAAAAACAAGGGCTTGTGAGGGTTTCTTTATTGCCCGAAATTTATTATAAGAGACTCATATCACAAGGATAGTTAGATGATTCTCCTTTCGTATTATTAAACCTTTCCGCTTCTAGAAGCTCGAGTCCGTGATATTCCCTATACAATCATCCAAGGTATACATAGTTTGGAAAGTGCCAAATATAATAACTCCCATTAATACTTACTTGTGGATGGATGTAGTAAAGCATCACACCATTCCCAATTGGATGACCTTCGTCTCAAAAAACTTCTCAACCATGAATTTGGATCATACTTGAAGCACACATTGTTGCTTACGGCACCTCGCGTGATAGACTTGCCATTGGATTTGGTTGGTGGTCGACTATCTCATTCTCTAAGAATTCAGATGTTTATACCAATTATGTTGAGAAAATGCATATCACACTTTCAGTTGTCATGTGTTCCCTCTACGACTCCATTCGAAAAATGTATGCTATCCCTATCTTGGAATGCGGTACTAGGTAGTAACAAGTCTTCTTCCAATTTGGACCATCCAACTGATACTAGTTTCTATCTTATTGAGGCAACTCCACACAATCACTTTAGGGCATAGCCTTTTCGACACCATCTTGATGTATTTCTAGTCCCATAAGCCCACTTGGCTTCTTGGACTTCAAAAGTCGGTTTCATTTAGTTCCGTATTTGTTCACAAGCTTAATTTGTTGTGTCCTAAATTGGTGTGGATGACCATTTAAATTTGCCTTAGTCTATGATACATCTTCAATCTAATTGGTTATCTTCTGGTATATTACTTACTTATCTCGTATATGCAACTCTCCTGGACGGTAGCCAACATTGACAATTGGTAATTGTTAAATTGAGATATTGGTAACTGGATGTGAATTCACCCCACTAAAAATTGCAGAAATTTTGAAGGGGCGAAGTTTTTAAGAGGGGAGAGAACACCTCTAAATTGGTGATTCAATGAGAATGTGTGGGAGCTTCCTTTTTTTTTGGGGGGGGGTTTAATAATCACCTTAAACTGGTGGCATGGGTTTAGAGGGGTTTTGTGTCAAGAGTGTGGTCATGCTTCTTATCTTGTAGAAGAAGTCAAGTGATCACTTTTATGTGACAACAAAGTGACATGTCGAGATGATGGGTCATGAAACACTTCTTCATAATATGCACCCTCTAGTATCATTTCATTCCATATTTATTTCATCCGTGGGAAAACATATGAAAATCTATGGACAATTCCATTCATATATTTAGAATTATAAATTTTCAATAGATCATGGAGAGAGAAAATTATCATATACGAGCGTACTTCTCATCCATCCTACATAAAAACTTGACCCCCTTTTGGTTTGTTCCAATTCATTTCAAATGAGCTACAGTACACTAATATGGGGTCTTCAAAACTAATTCCGGTGTGGAATAAACTATAAAAATATCCTTTGGACTGCATACTATTTCATGACTTTTACGTTGGATGAATGAAAGGTACACTCGCATACAATAATTCATAGATCGCCTTATTAAAAATCATTGTGTTGGTTGGATGAGAGGTATGCTCTTATGCAATGCTTCCCTCCCTCTGATTCATTAGAGTGTTACACAAGGAAGCAAAAAAAAAGATTAAAAAAGATTAAAAAAGATTAAAAAAAGCAATACCCCGGCTGGGTGCTTTGAAACATCTCTGAGGAAGTCGCAGTAACTTGCATTGACGAACACAAAAACACAAAAAAACCAAACCCTGATGGCAGCAGTAGTAATTAATGCACCTGCCGCCAATGGTGTATTCATGAGTAAAAGTTAGTATTTTTTACTTCAAAATTATTATTTTTTAATTCAAGGGCTGGGGACTTTTTATTCAAGGGTCGGAAGTTGTGGTCAATAATATAGAGCACTAGAGTAGAGGCACCCATAACCGATCACTTGCGAGATTTTGCGCCAAGTTTGGAGAAGTACAAGGCGGATCAGAATTTTCCCATGTAGGAAGATAGAAATAAGGAGGATTGGAAATTTTGCGGTAATTTTATTCCTTGAATTGAAATTACCGTGAATTTTTTAAGCCAAAAGTTGACCCGAACGTATTACCAATGTCTAGAGTCTATCATAACCGCTCATTCCTCCTCACTTTAGCACTCAAACCCAAGACACGTGTCATGGCAGTATTGATGCTAGCTTGGTCAAAATTGAGTCCTCACATGATCAAAAATCGAGTACCAACTTGATTGAAATTACGATACCATGATTGCCGACGGGATCTTTGATAAGGAATAGGCACCGCTACTATAAGGGCCAGTTCACACGGGGTCCCAAGCCCCAAGTCCCACTCATGTTAGCAAGCCCCAACAGAGTGACAAAAGTCCCAACTTTCGAATCTCAAGGGACCATTCAAACATGGTTAAATATCATAAAAGTCAGATCTTGATTACTTTATGCAAAAATAGTGGTCGGACTCGGGTTGAGAGTTGGGTCGAGCCTCACCTCCAAAAAGTGTTGCCATGTAGGCATCCACGTCATAGTTGGGACTTAGGACTTGGGACCCGTGTGAAGCGGTAAGTCCCAACTTCCATGCTCTCAATGGTTGAGATTGCATGGATCGACTTTGAGTGACTTAGGGCCCATTTGAAACCGGCCCTAATATTGCAATGCAGCGGGGTTGAACGCGAATACTAAGTTGGGAGTTTTTGGTGGTCGCGGGGGTTCCCATTTCGGGAGCAGCAATCATCATGCATAGGCTGAGATTGGGCAGGTGATGGTCATGTTTCTGGGTGCCCAGTTTTAGAGCCCTAGCTTGCAGGATTTGCCAATGTCGGCTGCCAAGTGTCACAAGTTGGCGATTCATACAGTAGTATTTTAAGCTCGAGCTTGTCATTGTGATGGAAATAGAGCGCGTCGATGAGTGGCTTGGTAATATTGTCAAACATACTGGCAAGAATTCAGGCAAGCTCATTTGGCACACGCTGACTACGGGCCGCCTCACACACGAGCCAAGAGCCGCGACCGTGAAATTGTGAGAGCCCAAAAGAAAGTGTCCAAAGGCCGTCCCAACTCACCTTCAAAATCATCTAGTGTGGTCACGGATCCTCAAGTGTAGTGTGAAGTCATATGTGACTGGGCCCTCAACCAAACGCTATTTCAATGACTTTCTATGCATGTGGGTCCTCACACATGATAATGTCAAATAAATAGACAGTTGTGAGCGTTCGGAGTTGCCGTGGTCTCCTGGTTTTGTGTTAGACCTACCTGCAAGAGATGGTTTTTGAAAATTGTCCAAGTGACCATGAAACATGATCGATTCGATGTCATGTAGGAATCCATGTAAACTTTACATCCATCTTGCATTCACATACTCCGTTGGTCCCTCGAGCGTAGCGTGAAGCGGCCTTAAGGGCTACTTCACACATGAGACTGAAAGCCCGCGATCATTGCCTTCTAACATCTTTCATTGGTCAAAAAGGCCGAGATTGTCCAAGTTCACTTCACACTAGAAGTTGGGGTCTAACATCCCAAAGAAATTATCATGGATGAAAAGTCTACATGGATTCCTACTTGGCATACTATAGATTATATTTCATGGTTTCCAAGATTTGGCATCAAGCCCACCTCTAAGAGGTAGACCTCGCGCAAATTCCGGTAGACCATGTCATAGTCAAGGTCCTTAGACAACTAGTACGGCCTTTTGGATGGGAGCCAAGGGCTCTCACAATTACATGGTCACGGTCCTTATGTCGTGTGTGAAGTGGCCATAAGACTTAGGAAAATTTAGCTCTTTCTTTGGCTCATGCTTGACACCCACTACTGGAATTGTGTGGGCCTAGAACACACTCCTGTTTTGACAAGGTTAGAGACAATCTATTGGCGGTTAAACATAGAATTAGTCATGCAAAACCAACAAGTGTGGACATCTCCAACATCAAATAAACGGTGGAGATGAAAGTGATTTCTCAAGAAGAATGAAAGAACAAGGTTGAGGAGTTATTAGAAATGAAGTGAGGGCAATTGTATGCATGGAAACTCAATTTCAATCAAATCACCAATCCAATCAATATCTATTTTTATCTCTATGCTTTGAGTATCCTTTCATTTTGCTACCTTATACATGTATGAAGGTGCACTCAATGCAATCGGACTTGGAAAATAAAACACACATGAACATGACAATCAAATCCCATCAACTTTAATTATGCGTTGCAATATCAAGACTACATTCTTTCAACAATGTCCGTCCGAACTATGATCTTGTACATGCTCAATTTGATCACCCAAACATCATCGGTGAAATCTAATCTATGCCTATACAACGTCAAGATGGTTGCAGCCCTAAACAAATGATTATACTTGGGTTTGGTAGCATCAAATTGCTTTTTAAGTCTTTGGAATTTCCGCTTGAATTTACCAGTGTCCCATTATACTCTCACACGGTAGTTGGCATGCATATTGTTGTAAGCGGTAAGTGCACCCTCGTCTATATCAAGAGGCCTCTCCCTATTACCATATTCTCGCTGATGTAGTCGGGATCTCCAAGGAAGTATCCAAATTATCCGTCACCATCAGTGAAATGTGCACGCCAACACCTATAGAAGTTTCAATGGCGGAGAATCGTAACATCATGGAAGGAACCCGGAAAACCCAAGTCCAATTGAATGAAGAAACCTTCGTGGGGCACCACAACTACGTTGTTCATACAATACATCTTCTTCCAACCATCAAACCACTTCGCAATGTTAGAATAATCCATGGCTTCCGAAGTTTGATGAATATCCTGTCAATAATTACGATACAACTTGGAAAACGAAGATCCAAACTAGACAAGCACTGCAACTCAACCTTGTCGGGCCAAGATATCTCATGAGCAAGTGCATTAGTGACGCTCAAAGCAATGAAAATCACATCGTCATACAAAGACGAACGTGTGACATTGTACTGAAAAGACTTATAGATAACCACATTATCATGCTTCCAATATATGATAATGTTGAGCAAACTTTGCTCACGTGTCAACTTCACAAACCTCCCAGTCATAACCCTTTCAACATTGGTGCTACATCCATTGTCACAAATAATAGGACACACAATGAAAGCAAGCTCATCATATTCGGAAACCTCAAAATTAATCAGACCCTTGAGTAAAACAGGCGCCTTGCGCATCCGGCTGAGAATGTCCATAACTTCCATGTTGTGATTGACAATTGTTTGGCCACCTTCCTCCAACTTGTTTAGAACAAGTTGTGAGTGTTGCAAGCAGGCATCGTCACAGTGTACACAATCACAATGTCTTCCTCTAACTCTCGCAAGATTTCATTGTCCGTGTCTGTTGCTAAACTATTGTCAGAGTCCACAAACAATATATGTAATCCATGTAAAAAGATGCGGAAATGGTTACGAATTTCAATGAGAGATCCCGACTAAAGTGCAAAACCCTAAACGCTCCAGAGAATTCAACCTAGTGAGCGTCCCAAGTGAGGAAAGTGCTTTGGTCAGTCCACCTCTGCAGCGAAATACACATGGGAATAAATGGGAGGTGAGGTGGCGGGCTTGCGAGGCTGAAATGCTGGCCAACTATGCGCCTGCTTGGCAAGGCCTGATAGGCCCACGATTAGACCCGGGAATGGCATATGAAGCTAATGTAGTTTAACTTTACATCCACTGAGGCAAACTGAGGGTCCAAGCCTAAAGAAGCCAGGTCTATCGACCCATGCACTTTCAAGATGGTTTTAATGTCTTTGTCCACTACAAAGTTGACACCTTGACTTTATTAGATAAGAGAATGGCAGTGCCTTGTCTCCATCTTTGAGTGATATTGTTTAGGATCGCCCCATTCTTACAAGTGTTCACTGTTTCTACTTTACACATTTCTACTTTGTTCATAATGTATAAACTGGGCGAGGAAAACTAATATGACCCACATCTCATTATGAAAATGAGATTGGATACTATAGTATTAGTGTGGCCCCTACAACAAGTACCACCCACAACACACATCTCATCCACAAACATCAACGACCAAGTGGATCTCATAAGCGGAAAACCAATACAAGCTATAATAAGCACCAAAACCACAACATATAAAGATAAATGGGGAGCAAAAGCCATCAAACAACATTACCTATGTCAATGGGATACCCACCCAAGTAGCACAACAAAGTGGGTAGAAGCCTCACTACTCCTCCACCGTGACAATATCACCCTAGACCACAACATATTTATACTCCACAAATTTCTACAAAAACCAACATAAAACCAACACCCTGGCCACATATAACTCATGCATAGACTTTCTACAGTCTAAAGATCAAAGATTTATTTGCCCACCCATCATCGCCTCAAACCTCACACTAAACACAAAGGAATGCAACCCATATAAAGATATCATCACCATCAAACCCATCATACAAATACAAGGGACAGAAGCCAATATCTACGATCAAATTGGGGCATACGTCTTAACCATGCCAAACACAAAACTACAATGGTTGTGGGAACAATATAACCAAAACCAAACGCACCCTATGCTACAGTTCTTCAACCCCCCGCCGAATGTTTCATATTAGTATATGTATATGCCTATAGCATTAAATTTACTAACTACATATTTAATATGTGTGATTCTCATAGATTGTTGGCTGAACTTCTCAACAACCATCATGTCCCGGGAGCCAAAACCCTAAAAGGAAAAAGGAATAGATCATCCAAAAGTGCCATGTCACAACCCCTTAGAATAATACACCTTGGTATGAATGGAGAGTCATAACATTATTCAGACCCATGACAGTGTTATGTGGGATTGACAATATTCCTTGGAATATTCCTAATATTTTCGCATTCAATACGAATGTGGAGAATATTCCCTAGAATATTGTCAGTCCCACATAACATTGTCATGGGTCTGAATAATGTTATGGTGGGGGACACCACCCTGCACCAAGAGGATTCTTGAGCATGGTAGGGCCAACGGGCTCAAATTCACGTCGGACTGCCCGACGTTGCATTTTATTTTATTTTATTGGTGGGGGACAACAATTGGTAGGATAACTCACTATCCAAATTTCTATCATACTAAATGTTAAGTTTGGTATAGGTATAACACGTGATAAGCCTCGAAGGCCAAGCTATTTCCGTTCATGTCTTCTTATAAGGATAACGGTGGATGATGGGCGGCTGTTAATATCATCCATCTATATTTTCCCCTCTTCACATGGCCCAACCATATTACCACCCATGTGGCACGATTACCTTAAGTTGCTTCTCAGTCCTCGTGAAAGTGTCACAAACTTAAAAAACACTGCCCACTTATTTGGTGACCTACGGATCCGGAATGAAGACCCGAACTTGAAGAGTTCACAATGGATGAAGATGGCAGATGAATTCCATCAGCATTTCTTCATCCCAATATCAGTCCATGTGGAATTAGCATAAATCTTGGTGTCCTGCCCAGGTGGCATGATTACCTTCCTTTCGGCTCTCTTGGACCTCGTGAAGGTGTCACAACAACAACAACAGAAAGAAATAAACCCACCCACTTAAGGGCCTGTTTACACCATAGACCATGAAGTCGTCCCAAAGCCCTGTAAAATCTGTGATTGGCTATTGAACTCGTCCCTGGACCACTTCGGTTTACGCCAAGGGAAAAATGTCAGAGTGATCATGGAGTTCAAAGTCCTCACAAGACATATTTCAAGGCTTACATTATCCACTGACATGGTCCAACATGTTTTGCAATGGGAGAGGCAAAAGAGGTGTTCTAGTAGAAAAAGGCAACGGCCCATGCTAGAGAAATGTTGTTATAATAAAATAAAATTTAAATGGGGAAGAGAAGATGAAGACAAGAGAAGACAAGAGAAGGCAAGAGAAGACAAGAGAACGGTCTAAGTTTAATCTTTTTTCAAAACTGCCCCTTTTGGGCATATATTAAAAAAATCAGCACATTCACTTTTTGATGCATGGTCAATCCTCTTGGTCTACATTCAATTTACACATAGTGTAGGGTCCAAAGGCTTTATAAATTGGGTTTTTGAGAAATCGGACCATGGAAGTTGGACCATGAAAAAAGGCCTTCCATGGTCCGACTTCATGGTCCGTGGTGTAAACTGGCCTAAGTAATATTTTTGACCTAAGCATGGCCTTGCCCCGTGTCGGGGGAGAGTTTTGGGCATAACTGGTCAAAATTCTAGTGTTTCCAATTCCAACCGGTTACATGTTATGATCTTTCGGTACATGTTTTTTTTTGGCATTAATTTAAGGTATATTATATAGATTCCTCTAAAACGATGGGTAAGTTTCCTGAAGCCTTGAACTTCAACCGGTTAATTCTCAAATTCCACTGGTCCATCTGTAACCAGTAGCCGGTTCTCCACCTTTCATTGCTAAAGGATGGCCCGGCCCGGCCATGAAAGAGTCTCAGGGCCACTTCAGACATGAGACTGAGAGCCCGTGACCAATACACTTCAAGCACTCTCATTGGTGGAAAAGGCAGAGCCAGTCCAAGTTTGCTTCACACTACGCTTGAGGGACCAACGGAGTATGTGAATGCAAGATGGATGTAAATTCTACATGGATTCCCACATGGCATCGAATGGATCGTGTTTCATGGTCACTTGGATTATTTTCAAAAACCACCTCTTGGAGGTAGGTCTAATACAAAACCAAGAGACCACGGCACTCCGAACACTCACAAACATTAACGTCTTATTTTATTTTATCATGTGTGAGGACCCACATGAATAAAAATTCATTGAAATAGCATTTGGCTGAGGACCCGGTCAGATATGACTTCACACTACACTTGAGGATCCGTGACCACACTACCTGATTTTGGAGGTGTGTCGGGAGGGCCGTTGCACACTTTCTTTCTGGGCTCTCACAATTTCACGGTCACGGCTGTTGGCTCGTGTGTGAAGTGGCCCTCAAACTTGACGGAGTTCCCGTTGGATGAACACGACGGATGGATGAAATTCATTATGGAATTTCATTCTACATCCCCATATTAGGCCATGTGGAATTAGCCTAAAACTTGGTATCAGTGTGGCACAACTACCGTATGATGCAATTTCCCAATGTGGTGTGTTTGTTGTTGGGATCACTAGAATATGGGCACCAGGATTCCATGGCCTTTCACTACAAGGATGGTCAAATTGGCCTTCATTATATATAGCATGGGCGGCATCCTCATGGCATGCCAAAAACACTTTGCCCACATTCCCAACCCTAAAAGGGAGGGAAGGTCTACACTCTAGACCTTCCCTTCTATGTCCTTTATTAATAGCCCCAATTACCGGCTCAGTCAGTCCCCTTAAGTTTATACTTAGCACCTCCTATTAACTAACTAAGATAAAACAATTCCTCCCCCTCCTTAAGGAGAGGAGATGATAGTTATTAGGTGTTTACTAGACACAATTAGAGACAAATAAAGGATCCTTAATATAGGTGGGCCCAATTTGATAAGTATGGGATGTTTGTGCGAGATTAGAGCCCACCTTATCCAACGATGAGGGTCTTTGCTTTGATTGGAGGGATCAAGGCCCATGATTGAAACTCCCCTTCCAAATTAGAGAGATACAAACATAGGGCTAAAATGAGCTTATGTCATTTCTTCCCTAAAATTGCATCCTCACGTTGTATAAACACCCTTTTTGTGCTAACTTAAGTGACCTCATTATTATATGCAGCCCTACTCAAGCAAATGATGAATGGTATAGAGGAAAAACAAAATGGAATTTTATTTTTTATAAAAAAAAAGGCGTTTTGTTTCAAGCATTGAAAAAGGGGCTCACATCATCAGGGTTTAGAACTTAAGTAAGCATTATGTGGACATTATCAAATAGGAAACTCTACTGAATTGGACACCTACTGTATACTTGAGAGTGGTAGAATAGAGGCGCCTATTCCCGATCAGGACCTCTATTGTATAGGATGCCATAATTTTGATTAGGCTGGATTGAATTTCGATCATGCCGGAACCAATAGTGCCATGACACCCATGCCCTGGTTTGAGTGCTAAAGTGAGGAGGAATGAGCGGTTATGGCAGACTCTAGACACTTGGTTACATGTTCGGGCCAACTTTTGGCGGCTTCTTCGAATATTCTCAGTAAGTTTGATTTAAGGAATCAAAGTATTGCAAAATTTGCAGTCCTCCTAGTTTCTGTCTTCCTACACGGGAGACATTCGCACCGCTTTATACTTCTCCAAATCTAGCGCAAAATCTCTCGAGTGATCGGCTATGGTTTGTAGTTAAGAATGGACGTTGAAAGACATGTGTTGGAATGTGATGAGATTGGACTAAGGTAAATGGGTCTTAAGTGGCTCGTGTCCTTGATCGGACCCCTAGATTTGATTGGTATATGGTTCGGTGAGGATCAACGAACAAACATCATAAAGGCACGTGTTTATAGAAGGTTGGAGGGCATCTGCAAATATTAATAACTACTATACACTCAATAATGAACATATTCAGGAGGACCTATGTATCCAGTTAAGAAATCAACAAACATGCACTTCCAATAACCATAACTAAATCAAGGAAGGTTGGATTTTCAATATGAAATTTGCGGATGTTTTATCGTAGATTTGCCAATGCACCACAAGTTTTGTTGTGCAAATCTAATCGGTAGAAGTTGGAGAATATGACCAATGAACCAAATAACACCCATATACCTTACGTGTGTTTTTTCTTTTGTTGTTTTTTATACAAATTGAAAACAAATTCAATTGCAAGGGGAAAGTACAACCACCTCGGGAAACTACCGTAAACCAATGAGACCTCAAGAAATAATGCCTATTTGGGGCCTAACTTTCCAAGTAACAACTAAATTGATATGAGTATCAATAAGACCTTTAACATACCAAACCAAATCAAATTTGTTGAGAACATCTTGATAAGCCACGTCCGAAGTTTTTTTTCCCAATCCACAAGAGTCCTTTGCCACTCAAGTCTACCATAGTCAAGCAAAGAGTTCCACACAACTTGATGTGTTTTCTCCACTGGCCAATGGATAGCATTGAAAACCAAATCATTTCTAAAAACCAAATACCATAAGACCGCTCCCTAGGGAAAACCAAATCTAATTGAAAGGCTTCAAAGAATTGTTGAGAGGTTGATCAAAGAGACATTGCATCATTAAGAAAGATTTATGAGGACCAAGGTTACTTCTCTTGGCAGAAAGTTGCCAAATAATATTAGCCACATAACGCCACACATGTTGGGCCAATGGACAGATGAGGAACATGTGTTTTATTGACTCCACAAATTGCAAACTACACCACAATGAGGACAACTCTTGTTAATCTCCGCCGAACTTCACCCACGCCATCCAATCACATCCATTGCTTTATGGACAACCAATCAAATCAAAACAACCTCCTTTTGAGCCTTATGCTAGTGCCCAATGAAGTGCCACATAGGAGAAGTGGATAGAGGAATTTCATCGCACCATTTGTCGGGAATCCGCTTCTTATGGACCTCTTGAGTAGTAATCCATTTCCTATCAAGCTTGGCAAAATATGCCAAGAAGGGAGTAACCTCCGGGCACCACCAATGTGCATGGTCAAAGAAAAATTGATTCAATTTCCAAAAGAACATATTGAATTAACTATGGGCACTCCCATATGCCAATTTGTCCACCCTAACCCGTGACATCCACCCCGAGAAATCCATTGGCGGTGTTTAGTTTAACCTCCGTAAGAGTAAGCCATTGTGACCCAACATTGGGCTCATGGAAGGTGCCCATAAACTCCGCACCGAATTGCACATGACCAAAACTAAAATCCTTAAGGTAGCCACACTAACCACCCATTTGGGCAATGCATCCTTTGGGTTTTTATACAAGCCAACCCATTCATGTGATGTGGGATGAACACTACATTGGCCAAACATCCTCTCACGAAAGGATCCATAGAACTCCAACAACTCAACCCAAAAATTGGAGTATACCTTGGCAAAGGAGAACTTAAGACGTGTCTCCTCTGATTCCAAAAATCATTCCAACTGGGATCCCAAATATTGTAGAAAAATCTCAACCCTTTCTTGTAGAGAGCAAGAGCCCTATCCATGGTGATGCCAAAATAGAGGCCATGACACCTAATCTTCCACCAAAGGTTGAGCTGCAACATTCATTATGAACAAGACGGATAGAGGAAAGAGGTTGTACATGCCATGACCTCCCAAAACTAAGCAATGTTTCAGACCTTTTATAGCCCATTAGCCAGTTGGGCCGGCCCATATTTTTTCAGGCCTTGATCTAGCCATAGCTGGGCTAGCCCATTTTTTTCAAGCCTCGATCTAGCTATAGCTAGGCTAGCCCATATTTTTCAAGCCTCGATCTAGCTATAGCTAGGCTAGCCCATATTTTTCAAGCCTCGATCTAGCTATAGCTGGGCTAGCCCAATTTTTTTCAAGCCTCGATCTAGCTAGGCTAGCCCATTTTTTTTCAAGTACCATTTTCAGCCATAGCTCTGAGCTATTGGGTTAGCCACTAGCCCAAAAAGTCCGTGGGCTAGCGACTGTACAAAGGTTTGAAGTTCTTGTTCAAGACTTCAGGAAAATGACCCATCATTTTAGAGGAATATAGAGAATATAGCCCACTTGAGTAAAGACAAACTAAAAGATGTAAACATGCAACCGGTTGGACTTGGAAACACTTGGATCTTGACCGATTGAGCCGATTGAGCTACTTGACCTATCTTTAACTAGCTGATAGCTAGCTGGGATAGCCCATATTTTTTGGGCCTCGATCTAGCTATAGCTAGGCTAGCCCATATTTTTCAGGCCTCGATCTAGCTATAGCTAGGCTAGCCTATTTTTTTCAGGCATCAATCTAGCTACAGTTGGGCTAGCCCATTTTTTTCAGGCATCAATCTAGCTATAGTTGGGCTAGCCCATTTTTTTCAAGAACCATTTTCAGCCATAATTCTTAGCTATTGGGTTAGCTGCTAGCCCAAAAATTCCGTGGGCTAGCGGCTATACAAGGTTTGCAACGTTTTGCCAAACTTTTGACCCACCTTTGATTGAGAAATTTGGAGGAAACAACCAAAGAGAGGTAGGGGCCCATGAGCCATGGCAAGAGGGTTGCAATTGTGTGATGTAGTACCTCAACAAAACTTGTAGATTTTATTGTCCGGAAAGAATTAGCTTGACTCATTTGCTCATGAGTGCTCTTATCATGTCCTCCGGAGAGGTGAAATTGAATCTTCCAACTTTATTTTGCATTGTACAATTGCCCAACTTACTCGTGCTTTAGCCGTGTTTTTGGAACCCGGCCACAAGTAATTGCGTAACAAAGCCTTGATCTTCCCCAATTTTCTCTTAGATCCAACCCAACCCATAATAAAATACCAAGGGATGACATCAACACCTGATTCACAATGAGGGTATGGCCATGTAGCAATAATTGTGTGGAGCTTCGATACTTGAGTTTGATCTTGATTATGTCAGTTAGAAATTGATCAACATTTTGCATCTCCAATCGAGGGCCAAAAAGAATGCCAAGTAGTTTTGACAAGTCTCCCTTGACAACCCATTTCCATTGATATTTCCCCACATCATGGGAGATTACCTCTACCACACTAGTACACCATGCTCTTATCTCCAATTCAAAAGTATTTCCCAAAATATGTAGGATCCTCACAAAATTATCCACACTAGACTCCTATGTGCTCACAATAAATGAAGTAGCGTCATCATATTGACTAATTATTTGCTGGAAATTGCATTGAGGGAGGGAGATCCTTTCAGGAGGTTGGTCCTTACCGCATTTTTAACAGTGACATTCAATGCTTCCGGAACAATAATAAACAAATAAGGAGCTAAGGGGTAACCATGAAGGTTAAAAGGTTCCTTCACTTGGTTATTAATGTTGATTGAGACAGTCACATCTTAGAACAACAATCTAATCATGTTGACAAAGGTCGTAGGCATCTCTAGTTTCTTCATGATTTGAAACATAAAAGTCCAATTGACTCTATCATAGGCTTTGCTAAAGCCTTGCTTAAGGAAGATTGAATTTTGGTGCGACTTCTTGGTCCACTAAAGTGATTCATGCACTAGGGATTCATTCACCATGATAGTGAAAGTTGCACCTATGAAGCTCTAGTAAGTTTTGGAAAAACGGCTATAAATCAGTCCAGGCTTGGGCTCTTTTGTTTTGCAAGTGTATGGACTGCACTAATAAGTTCATCTTCAATGATTGGGGCCTCCAACACTCTCTAATCAACAAGTGAAAATTTATACGGAACATAACTAAGCAATTCCATGCAACACTCTTCTCTTTGTTCATTTTCAATTCTTGTCAAAAACTTCCGGCCTTACAAAACCGTCATCTTGGATGAGAGTTGAAAACGGACAATTAAACCCAATATATAAGAAGGACCAACCATACAACTAAGCTCCCCAATCATGTTAAGCACAAGGTTAAGCACAATCATGTTAAGGGAAAATTTCTTTTACCCTTGGCCCACCAACTCCATTTCAAAACCAATGTTTTCAAATGTGTATGGCCTCTCCCTAAAGGGTAACAATGTTTGGCCTTGATCGTTGTGGTTAATTTAGAGGATTGTCCCATGTTTACCCATTGGGATTGCAAAATTGCTCGGAGAGCTTGGGACTACTCCATTGGTATCATCAACACCATGAAGGCTAAACTGGGACAAAAAGGCCCATGGCGGCCGTTGGATTGGCAACATGGTATCTTTGGGAAAGTGGTTCCATCATCAATGAGCAAATTCTCACAGCTTTGGCTTTCTTTTGAGAGGCATGACATTGTGGACCATTTGGGTGGAAAGGAACGATCTCACATTCAATAACTAGAGGTGGGTTGTCAAAAAATCGCAACAAGTGATCTGGCAAGGTCTTCTTGAATATGCTAGGAACGCTTGGGATATTGCCCACAAAGATGCAGATAGAGCGGTTACTTATGATGACATGCTTGGGAATTATGACAAAATTGGGGGAGGGAATGAACTTCTCTACCATAGAGATAACACTAGGACTATGCATTGGAACATTAGAGCGCCTAATGTGGGCTTAGTCGATCATGTTTAGGTTGTTTACTAAGTGTGGGATCTTTTGGTTTCATGGGGTGCACCCAAGAGAGCCCGCCAAGCTGTTAGCCTGGGGACCCAGTGATCTTGTATGGTTGAATTTTGACATTGGAATAGACTTGTTTCAATTGTCTCAAGAAAAGATAGAATTAGGATGGCCATCGTGATTGCCTAAAGATAAATATACTCTTTCACTTTGACCCCTAGCAACTTTTACATCTCAACTTCAAAATGTATAACAATAAGTGCTATCTTTGTGATCTTCAATCTGCCAACCAGATAAACAATCCCAATCCAATCCAAGAGCCCAAATTGTTGTAGATGTCTTGTCAAACTTGTTGGACCAATGTCAAATTAAGACTTGTCATACTCATTTTGGACTCACATCGTTGTGACTTTGAAAACCACAACACCATTTAGAACTTGTTTCAGTGGCACATATTGAATGAGATATGTCCAATTTAGCTATTTGAGTAGCCAACATGCCTAGATCATTCCTATTGAAGAGAATTTTGGATGTGTTTGAACCCTTTATTGCCTAGGGGTGTGAGCAATGGAATAGGGCCTCCCATCCCATGGAATTGAAGTTAAAAAAATCGCCACTTTGGTTCATTAGTCATTTAGGGTTAAAAATATTTTCCCAATAATTTTCCATGAAAATGTCATTTTTGTAAAAAATAAACAGTATTATGATTAAAACATATATAGTGATGTTTAATTCCAAATAGTAAGCTGATCTATATTCCAATTTTTTATTTAGACCTATGTTGGTTTGTGATCAGTGTAGTTAAGGTTTTTGCTAGGGCTCAAACTAACCCAAAGAAAACAACCCAGGGACTAGGTCTCAAGGAAGACTGAGCTAGTGTTTATAAGGATTAATGTCACATTGAATTAAGATTCTAATAACAATCTAGGTCTTTTACTCCTTTATTTCCTCTTCCTTAGGCTTAACTTCCACTCTTATGGTTCATTGGTGCTTTGAGTCGTGTGTGGGTTTGTCCTGTCTGACGACTCCTATCACTCTAGTTTCATACTTTCTAATTCCATCATGAAGCTCAAAAGCTTTGGCAATAGCCTTTTTGTATCTTGGCAATAGTCTTCCAATAGATTTTCATCCTATTGGGGTTAGTGTCTTCCATAAAACAATGATGCAACGCCATCAATCTTAATTCAAATGATTTCATTCAACACAATGGTTCAATTAGTTATTTTCCTTATATGAATATTTCTTTGTAAACTGATCTCATTCATGAATCGTCACACATAACATCTTGGTCCGCAATCTTTGCACAATTCAAGATAAAACAAATATACATGGCTATATTTTGTATTAGCTTAAAGCTTTAATTATCCAAATGTTAGTCACACTCACAAAATACGCACTATTAATCCCTAATTCCTCAATTCATCATTTAAGTGTCAAGCGGTAAGGTCACATCTCAAGTAATGATGCATGACACACACTCGGCCCATACTGCTCTCATATCCAGGGCTAACATGTCCATGTTCTTATCATTAAACTGCACTCCTCTCCATTATGATAATACTTTCTCTCTCGGTCACTCTCTCACACTAAGCCTAACTGATTCTTGGTGTTCTCGCGTCTCTCTCTCGCTAGCGATAGTTTTTCTCGCTCCCGGCTCTCTCTCGCTAACCTCTCTCTTGCAAGTTGCTAACTTCCTCAACTGGCTATGGTCTTTCTCTCTGGCTTTTAGTATCCAGGTTGCGCCTCAACCCTCTGGCCTTATCTCTCTCTCAGCTTTGCCCCTGAGCGGAGGTTCTTATCCTTACTTACTCCTGTCGATATCAGTTAGGTTATTCTTTCGGCATTACACTCCGTTATCCTTCTTTGGGTAGAAACTCCCTTTGGCTATCGTTAGGGTGCTTCGTCACCACTCAATGCTTCTTCCCTTTGGTTCACGCAGTCTCTCACCAATCTCAATTATTCAGCTTTCAATTTCTCTATCTCATTGATGTATGCTTTCTTATTCCGAAATACCTTCATTCATTCCTGTTCTGTAAAATTACTTGCTCTCATATACTCCATTTTTTGGATTCCCACTCAGACTGTGGCTCTAACCTCTTGCTTTCACATTCTCACTTCGAATCTTCCCTTTACAACATGGCGTTATTCTCATACACTTACATTCTCAGTAAATCAAAATAACTCAATTACTTTGTGGCTATAGCATGATTACAATGTCTAATCTCCACTCTATCACAAAGTTGAAGCAATGTCATTCAATCTATGGCACTTGGCCGATCCTACACATTCTTCGTTGACTGCGACTACTCTAGCCTATTGCCTAAAAAACTCTTTGATTATGGCATGTCTCCTCCCTACGGCAATAGTTTCTTATCCTTCTTTCTCTCAGACGGTTACAACTCCTTCCTAGTGCCATTCGGTTGTTAAAACCGCTACTAAGGTCCTTTCTGACTATAGCCTAACATTTTCATCTATTCTTCAAAAAGCTTGGTTCAAAAAGTTTCATTTCAGACTATAGCCCAAAAATATGCTCTACAATCGGCTCTTAAGCTAGAAAGGACCAAGATTGTCATGGTGCTTAACAACATACATATTTAAGTTACTTACTTTCATTATTAAAAACTTTTAAAACTAGAGCATAACACAATGTTCATCAACATGTAATGTTCTCACATAAGCCATTGCAATTCAATACTCTATGAAATTGCCATTTATGGGCCTTGCACTCCTAGTCATAAATAAATAAATAAATAACCAACATCGGGCAATCCAACATGAATTTGAATCCATTGGCCCTACCATGTTCAAGAATCCACTTGTTGCAAGGTGGGGTTTACTGCCTACCTTGCGGTAGGTGGGCTCTTGGCTTCCTACATACCTAGCTAGTTTTTTTTCCATCAAGTAGAGAGAATATCTCACAGTGGGAATCGATCCGCCAACCACTCCATTTGAAAATGGGTACCTTTGCATTATCACCTAGTAGTTTAGGGTCATCTCGGACCTTACTCCTAGTCATATAAGCATGTTGGCTTCTTGGACTTCATAATCAAAGTCATGTCATTTTTTTATTTTTTATTTTGAGACAGAAGGCTGACATGCCAACGCCAAAGCACATGAGACAATTGACCACCTGGCAAGATTTATGTCAAGTAGAGAGGAGATTTCACAGCCAGGAATCAAACCGCCAACCTCTTCCTTGAGATTTGGGTATCTCTCCACCATCATCTAGTAGTTTAGGGTCGAGTCATGTCTTTGTGAATCTGTGTTTTGTTTTTGTGTTTTTCCAGAAATCCATTGACAATGCTAACATCACTCACAAGGCACTACAATGGGTGGGGCAAAACCAGTGAGAATGCTACTACGGTGAACTAGGAAATCCCACAAATTGAGGCGGACTTCACGTAATTGACCAAGATACAATAGAGTCATTTTGTAAAATAAAGCAGATGAAAAACCATGGTTTTAGTCCCAAACTTTGAGATCATGAGAATCAACATAAAATCACCCACGTTCTCTTAACCCCTAATGTCATGTGCAACCATAATTTGGTCGTGAACAATTCGCTTTGACCCTTTTGACACTGTACTAAATATGAAATACTAGTATCACCTACTATTTGGAATTATGCAATGCTATAATTATTTACTGTACATCTCATTTTTTACCAACAAAGGTTGAATTGGTTGTTTGGACATTATGTAACATCAACATTTTTACTTGGTAAAATCTTACATTAATAATAAAAAAGATATAGGAATGTGTAACTCTGAATAATAAGTGACACTAAATTTCATATTTAGTGTAGTTCGGATGGTTTCTGGACTATTTCAACTACTCCTCTTATTCATGTTTAGGTCTGCTATGTCCTACCATGTGGATAATTTTAATTCAACATAGTTAGTTAATTTTTGAACTAATTGAACTATGAGAGTGTGCTCTCAACTGGTTTGCAATGGAACCAGTCCACAGACCAAAACTTGACATTTGTCACCTCCAATGCTTAAGGGCAGCATGTCCTGAACATGTTTTTTGTTGCTCTCTATGTGCAAATGGCTCCCAATTGATATGAAAATTTGCATGACACTCAAATGCAACATATTTTAAACATCCATTTTTGTAATTTTTAGTTGGACATGTGTTGGTGGGTGTAAATCCATGTAGAAGGTGGGTAGTCATGGCACTGCTGCCTCAAATTGCAAACCTTCCCAAAAAATCACAAAATAATGGTTTCAAGATTTGTGAACTAATTTGAGTAGATATACTGCCCCTCTTTGGAATGAGGGTAACATTTTGTCATTTGGAAATGATTTGAGTGGAAGTTTGATAAAAAAATCAACCCCCATTTTAAGTTCTAAATTGTTGTCCCTCGAGACCACTATTGGCATTCCTAAAATAATCTCCTACATAACAAAACTTCAATGTTTAAAATCTAGATTGTGAGTAGTCACCTCTAACTTGCAAACATTTATACAATTGGATTTGTCAAAAAACCAATAGATCTTCAACTATGGCCGTTGAAATCGAGGTCACATTTTCTAGGCAAATTTGAAAGAAATTGCGTGTGGGAAGTTAGTGGTTAATGCTTATATCGCCATACATAAAGAGTGGTGTCTACTTATCAAATTTTGGATTTCTAGCTTGTTGTACTAGGGATGGGTGGGCAAAGCTAGCCTTGCATAGGTTCACACCTTGTGACAATGTGCATGCACCGTTGAAGCCGCTGCATGCATGGAGTCTGCCACAAGCTCCATATCCCGTACACTCTCCTCATACACCAACCATCCTTCTTCACACAAGAATGTTCAAATTAGTGCGTGGAGCATGGTTCAATACAAAGCGACACAATGCTATCAATTCAAATTCAAAATCACACATATGGCATTCAAAATATATCAAGAAGTCAATGTTCGTACATACACTCAATTGACAAGCAATTGGTATCCATTAAAAGAAGCCATGGAGCACCCTTATCAAATCATTCACTTGTATTGCAAAGTGAAAATCTTGCCACTCATGCTAGAGCTCACGTGACAACCAAATCTCAAGCTAGTTGCATATAGGCTCATGGTTGCGTTTTGAGCTCTAGAAGGTGGGGATATTTTTATGGGTGAGAAAAGTATGGACAAGTGTCTTTGAATTTTGTCAAATCCAAATCCAAATTGACCACCAAAAAAACCCCAAATTTCACCTTGGCACTTCATAACTAATCGTCAAGAATGTGCAAAGGATCATGTTGGTTTTATCTAGATTGGTTTGACCTAGGGAATCATGCAATCTTCACCTACAAGCACTCTAATCCCAACACTCCGTCTTGGCTAATATCAATGAATACAAGCTAACATCCAATAATTGTCATGCTAGTCAAAGTCTCAAATGGTAGACATATGGCTTTCAAGATGCAAATCTACCTAACACCCTCTAAAGCCTTTGACTCGCACACTCAAACCATGTTTCTCACCCTCGCAATCCCATTGAAAGCAAAAACATGTGAGCAAGAAAATTGAAGAACCTTATTTGGTTGTTGAATTGTCAAACATGCATCACCTAGCTGCTACCTTCTTGCGACAACCCACAATCAAAGTGTTTAACTCAACTACAAGCGAGTATGTGCAACCTGAGAGTTGTAGCAACAAAAACCATGTAGAGAAAAACAAAAATCCCTCCCAAGGAATTTCTGTAAGCAACCCCGAAGCCATGAACAATGTGGACAAATCATTGCCGACCTAAACTCCTCCTCATAGCAATAGAGGCTCATATTATGTCGAGACTCTATGGATGATCATCACCTCAATAAACCCCAAATGTGCCTCAAATCGTCCTTATGGGATCTATGCCAAATTGGCCAATGATCCGGTCAAGAGCCACATGACCACCATCTAACACGGTTGCAGGGTAGGTGCATCTAGGTCAACATGTGTGGTGTTGTTTGGCCTCAAGTCACATTTAGCTAACAAAATGAGTCATTGGACCCTGTAGTGTTGAACAACCCTTAGGTGGCTTAATGTCGGAGTTTTGATGGGATCCACCCCTTTGTCTCTCTACCTTCAACATGCACGACTGTTTCTCCGAATCCACTGAACACTACAAGAAAGGGTGGAATTTCAACAAGTCATTATAGAACATATTGTCTAATAAACAATCTATGTATGATTATAAGGTGAGCTATATTTCCAAATAGGATGTGCTAAATAGTTCACGAATTACTATATGTATGTTGTTGACCATCTCATTTGAACTTGATTGTTTACTTGAGATTGACATTGTCAGTTCTAACATTGGGGGATATATTGAGTTCATCATGTATTGAAGAACATACTTCCAAAAAAATTGCTTTGGTTTTAAGATTCTCACAAATTGGTATCGCTAAAAGTCCATTGATGATTAGAATCATATGTAAAGTTCGTCAAAGAGGGACAAAACCATGGGTTTGATTCTTCTTTGTGGAAACTTTCTATGAAGAGCTTGTTAGCTTGTTGTATATTGGAGCCCATTTTGAAAGTTAGGTGAAACTTTTGGGACCTCCTCTTTGCAACTCCAATTCTTTGAAATAATTTTAGGATCTACACCTCGCCAAACTTAGGAGGACAAGCTTGGAGATGATATGTCAAAGTGATCATGTTCAACATGTGGGTTGTCATGTTGTTGGATGCGTGGGTTGTTTTGCAGGTGCTAGGTATTAGAATTGTGCTTTCATGTGTTGTCCAAAAAGTGATAGATACGTTTGATCTCGACTAGTTTTGAGTTTGTCTTGTTACCTATATGTGTGCCCAGTGGGTTCCATAACATCATTCAACATGCACAATTGATTTGTGATGTCTTGGAAAGGGTTGTAAGCTTTGATATGGTCTATACCTCTCGCCAAACCTTTGAGTCCATACTCATAATCCTACACAATGCATTCATGACATGAATTGGTTCGAATGAGGAAGTGTTGACACTTAAAGAAGAAGAATGAAAGCATACAAATGAGGAAATGTTCACATGAACATACCTTAATCATTTGGAGGATGAGTTGGCTGGTTCCCAAGTGCCTAATTGTTGAAGTGAAAAATCCAAAAGTGTGAAAGGCAAAGTGCTTAGTCCATTTAGCCAAATGCCCTTACTGCCTTCATCAATCCAAGCCTCATATCTTTTAGCTCCTGGTGTCAAAGTAGCAACAACCGATTACATGGCAATCTCGCAATCCAACTGATTTAATGTTGCCACCTGCTAGTTTTAGTGGTTGATCTCGAAGTGGGTGCACCCACAATGCTACAATTTTGGTGGTTATTTAGAACTAGCATGTGAAAGAAATGAGATCATCATCCCCTTTGCAACCATGATTGAATGCAATAACCAAGGTTGATCGACGAGGTTGCAATTTTTTGGTGATTGACGCCCATGTTGCGGCTCCAACTCAAGAATCAACAACCTTTAGCTCTAAGCTACAATGACTCCAAGCACAATGAAAGCCCAACACAAGCAAAGGTGGACCCTTCGATGACCATCGGTGATGATCACTACCTAAGGACAAGGAAAATTTACTCATACTCATGCATTCCACAAGAAGGTAACCTATCACGTCACTCACACAAAATGGTCACATTAGAAACGTATTGTTCTTTGCTGAAATACTATCTTCAAGCAAAATTGAGGTATTCTTAATCCTATCATCTTGCTAACCACTCATTCATTTTCATGGTCCTTCTACGACAAAACCTTCTAGCTTATCCTTCATGCCTTATCCTTGCAGTATTCTCTCTACGAAAAATTCTATCTACTTAGCTTTCTAATATTGTCATGTTGTGGTAAGATCAACTTTCACTGTCAACATTTGGATTCAATTATGGGGATCGGCCTCCAATGGTTGTCTATCCCTTTAACTGAACTCTAGAGTTGGTATGGGCACCTTGTTGTAGGATTCAACCTTGGGGTTTTGGTACTTGGGGTTGTGTTTTGTGTTGTGAAGTTACAGTGGGTAGTATGGGGAGTGGGTGGTTTTGAAGTGTAGTTTAGATTTTGGTTAAGAGGGAAAGACCCATGGAAACACTCAAAAAGACTTCAAGGTGATTTGATGACATCTAAGTGTCTCATGTAAGTATAGTTAGACTATCAACACATTTATTTTAAGTTATTTAGGGTTTTAACTTACAATTATACATGTTGAAGGCTCAAGGTCTCTCAATTATCAATGCATGCAAATGCGGTTGTCACTCATCCTCACTCAAGTTAATTGTCTTGTGTTAAGTACATCAAGTTTAGTTTAACTTGAAAAGGTTGTGCAGTCTTCCTTACATGGTTGTCATAGTCATTAATTGCCTTGTTGTTTGAATTATATGGTCAAACAATGATCTTTTACATGAGGCATGTTAGAGTTTCCAAGTTCTAGAATATAAGGCAATAGCCCAAATTACACAATAAGGTCATATTTAGTGTCATGGTATTTAATGTCACTATGGTAACTTTTTGGATGACACTTCTTATGAATAAGTTTACAAATACTGTCATGGATGATGGACAAGGCCATCCGTTGGCCAAATCCCTACCTTCTCTTGCCACCAACTAGTGATGAAATATTGTCATGGATGATTGAAATTTGGATGAAAAATAACTTGATAAGTGACAGTAATTGCAACACTGTAAATCTATAATCCCCCCCAAGGAAATAATAATTAAATAATTACAAGGAATGACAAACAATGTTGGGGTTAACATTTAGTGTTGGTGACACTATACCGCGGTTTACAATTAGTATTGAGCAAGACAATTAGAATCGGTGACACACACTAACTATCACATTTAGTGTAGTTAATGTGCGTGTAATACAAATTGTCACTCCATTATTACTGTGATGTAGCTACAAAGCTTCAAACCTCATGTGTTTTTCATGTCAATGCGATGTTCTGTGAGGATAAATTTACTCCCTAGAATGATGGGCAGCCTCAGTGAGATAGAGGCTACTGTCGGTTTGATGGCCCAATTGAAAGAGAAAGACTTGAGACTCCCTAATACTATAACCACATTCTCGACTACACTAAATAAGATATTTAGTGTTTGATTATATTTAGCGTTGTTATCACCCTACCCTGCTCAACACTAATTTTCAATTCATTGACAATTAGTGTGAGACATAAATGTGCCGCTACCTTCCCTACTGCCACCTCTATATCCTTCTTTTTCATATCCTTACTAACACTACATTCAAACATGTAACTTCCACATGTTACCATAGTTGACATTTAGTGTTTGAGTTTACATTTAATGTTACTTGCTTTCATAGGGTTATTGATATTTAGTGTATGCATTCGTATTTAGTGTATCAAACACTAAATATCCTATTTAGTGTAGTGATTGAAGTAAACAACCCACCCCACTTCTTAAGTTAGAGGGGGAGAATGATTGAAGTGAGGTGGGAGCCCATGGGGAGCCATAGCATAGCCCAGCATGCAGTAACACTTAACTAGGGGTTAAAAATTAGAGCCTGAGGGGAGTAAGAAATATAATTAGAATGAGGAGAATAAGGAGGCATATCCTTGGCCTACGTGCAGGGTCGTGGGAGACCAGTTTAGTTTAGCCATTTCCCCACTATTGCTCCCAAACCCAAATTTGGATATGTTGCATTAAATGGCCTCCCCTAAACACTCCCCACACCCAATTCATCCATCCATAATACTACATCCAAAATCCATCCATCCATCATCATCATCCATCCACGAAGTCTGGTGACTCATCCTGCCAGTTCACCGTTTATGGTGTTTCATGTCGCTTACTATTCAGAGTCGCATACTGCTATCACTGTTTATTGAGAATGTAATTATGTTCTATAGTATATGAACGATTTCTACAAGCTTTGATAGGTCCGTATGCTTTTGAGCTTGAGAACTTCAAAAGTTATGCATTTGAGAATCAGGCTTTGTGTTTGTGTAATTTTAGTTTGTTTTATATAAGAAAATCGCATGAAATGGCAATTTTTTAATTGATAAGTGTTTATGTGGATACATAACATTATTCAGATCCATATCAGCGTTCTGTGGGACTGACAGTATTCTGCAAAATATTCCCTGATATTGCCCACATTCAGACTGAATGTGGGAAATATCAGGGAATATTTTGCAGAATACTGTCAGTCCCACAGAACGCTGATATGGATCTGAATAATGTTATGAGGTATGGATTTCTTGTGTATTGGTCTTCCACATGAACTTCATTCTATGTGGATCCAATAGTCGCTTATATCCTCGACTCTTTTTGAATGACAAAAATAGGTGCTTTAATCATAATAGACGAGATTTCACATCTCAAACACCGAAATTTATTGCATAGCAACCGATTTGAAGATCTAAGCTTTAGTTCACATATAGAAGGAAGTTGTGGAGGGCAAGTTTTAGACTACACCCACGTAGTTCGAGGCTTGAATTCGTAATTTGGTTATTGACATCTCAAGTGAACCAAATTATAAGACTCATGGCCCTTCAAAAAACACTAGAACAAAATCCACGACAATGAATTAAATCATAGTCACTTGAGGCTTTGTTGGATCGGATAGCGTATATGCAAGTTTCATGAGAAGAGCATGACTTCAAGCACTCCCTATAAGCAATTTGCTATGCAATCATCTTAGTGTTGGAGAAGACTTTTTCTACATCTAGCACACCGAGAATGTTACAAAATGGCTCTCCCTACACATAGCCCTTGAGCAAATCCAATTCATTCATAATCAACACAAATGTGCATTTTCAATTTGGTTGCTAGGAACAATAATTTCCTTCTAATAAATACAACGTGACTTGTCGAAACCTCTTCTAACACCAACTTGTGTTAAGGCAACTACGACTAGTGTTGATACTTATTAGATTATTAAGGTAAAATTAAATATTTTCCTTAAAAAAATCCTGCTTATCCAAAATGTATTATGGATATTTTGTTTATAATTATCCTATGAGCAGATCCATTGATACACTTTCAAAATATCTCAAGTTCATGGCAGATATGTGAGTCTTCAATATTAATATGAATGTTTTGATATTGGAATATGATAGAGTTTCAAATGACTCAGACACTTTCAAACAATATATAAGGTAGACGACCCTTATTCGATTAACTTTCTTAATCACAAACCTATATTTGAGTGGCATGTGGTTAGATATGGCTCCAAGAATGGATACCCAAAAAACATGGTGTAAAATGAAATTGGACAACCTGCTCAAAATATGATCATTATTTCAAGCTCAACAGTGGACATAATTTGGGGGACCTATGTGACCATTCAATGAGCACTAGAATCTTCACTTTGGGGAGATGATTGTATGAGCTCCAAGAATGATGAGGAAAGTGGCTATGGCCTCGATTTGGATTTGGTAAACCATCTTTGTACTAATTGCGTGTTTCATATTCTAGGAGTATGGTATCCTAGCCTATGACCGAGAGCTACACATTGGTGAATTTTCACAATGACCTCTTCTATGGTAATGAACAATTTAAAATTTTTCATGCAAGGTAAAATGAAATATTTGTCTATTTCAAAAATTTGGAAATTTTTAAAATTAATTTTGAATTGAATATGATTTTTTAAAGATGTTCCCTAGGGTATCTTATGATAGACCTAAAGAAGTTTGACGTCAATGCTAATACAACTTATGAGCATTCTATAATTATCCACAAGCAAGTTAGAGGTTGTAAGAAATCCAACATTACTAAGCCGTAGACTGACTTTGACCTTACTATGTCAAGAGACATCCTAAACGAACAACTAATCTCATCCAACACGTTGTGGCAAGGTCTCATGTGCCCTGAACCGAGACCAGAGTTTTTTTTACCGGCACCATGTGGCCACATGGCTACAGGAATTTAGAAAAGTTTACAGAACTCTGCTATACTCTGCTATACTGCTATACTCACAATTGACGACGATTCCAATTGACGAGCTTGCTCCTGCAGAAGAGGATGAGGCGGACCCATCCCCTCCGGGCAATCGCGGAAAGTACCGCTCTAAAGCAGAGACAGTCCCCAATGTCCCCATTTGAAACACAAGCGAATCAACAACGAAAACCGTAAACCCCAACACCCCAATTGATATCGGAAGATCAAAACCCAAAAATGCAAACCAAACCCTCAGTCCATGACTCCCTTCGAGTTACAAAATTACAAAACCCTGCACCTTACCGCAATGCCCGTGAACATCAAGAGTGCATGTCGTGCGCCTCGCTCCCTTCCCGCGACCATCCCCGTAGTGGCAATAATCGTCAAGGACCATGTTTGAAGATCAACCGCCGTTGTGATCACAACGTTCCAGGAGCGAACACTTCCCATTGCACCAGCGCACCCCACTACAACAAAGGAAACTTAATGCAGTAAAGTCCCACAGTCCCACTACGTCCATAACACCATGCGCAATCGTAGATGGCTACAAGTTTCCAAAAATAAATGTGTGCATTGTACAAACACAGTGTGGCACCCTAAACCCTGACTCAAGAGAAACTCTGGCTCCAGCGGCCAAACGAACAAGGAAGCTTCCCTCAGAACCCTCCCTGTTCAGTGGCCACGAACCCCCCCCGGACGGCCCAGATCGTTTATGCCTGGCTCCATCATCCTGGCCGCAAGTTCCAAAAGTGACGTGTCACGGGCTACACTGACAGGTTGGGTCGCGCAAAACTGGTCACGCAATCCTTTCAAGTCTGTGATTTCTGGCCTCACGGATACCTAGTATAGCTACGGACATGTCATCCACTTAGGGAACATTATTTCTAATTTGTTCCCTAGAGCTCGGTTTAAGGTCACATATCGGTAATAGGCTAGGATACCATAGTGGGCTAGTTGGAACCAAGTATCTCCTTTGTAAAGTGAGAATTAAAAGAAAATGGCTACAAAACCTGCAATGGCAGATTCTAACTACGCGGTTATTGCAAAAAGTACCAGTTATGGAAAACGTACATACAACATCTTCGTATGAAGTTCTCAAGATAATTAGATTGCATGTATAGCCTAGAATACGTGTTCTACAATCGACATAGACTTCTACATACAAATCGCATTCTCCCCATTTTAGTCTTTAAAAAATGTCGCAACATTCACTCGACTTATAATACATAAACTTCATTAACCCTTGCTTCCAAAGCTTATCACCCACATTTGGTTCACGAAACGTATGCAAGTCTAACAACTAAACACGTATATTGGGATTTTCTTTACTAATTTAAAAAAAATAAAAAATGGTGTCTCCCAACACTCACCGTCACACGCCTTGTAATGAGCCCAAACCATCATCAATAGACACGCCCGGCCCAAATGCTTGGCCACGAAGCGAAATCTACATAACCGACCACAACAACTTTCTTAAAGGATTCGGAATCTACATGAACAATAGAATAGTGTTGGGTTTCATGAGTCAGGTGTTGGGGAAGTACAATGATTATTAGGGCCCTAAAGGAGAAGGCAGCTAAAGACAAGCCCACGAGGGGGAGACCGTAGGGGACTCTCCCATATTTAACCACGCTAAGAAAGTATGTGTATTTTGAATCCCGATTTCGTAACTATACCGATGACCGGGGAGAACCGACCGCTAGTTACATATGAACCGGTTGAAGTTCAAGGCCTTAGGAAGATCTCACCATCATTTTAGAGCAATCTATGGATGGAATATGCCTCAAATTCGTAAAGGAAACCCATCGAACCACCACGTGTAACCTATTCGACTTGGGAACACTAGGATTTTGATCGATTATGCCCAAAAAGTTTTTTTGGACAACTGAACTACATCATTTATGGTATTTAGTATCACGTGCGTAGTAGTGTCACTAACCCCATTTCGAGGCATATGCGAGGTTACATTAATGACCAACAACTTCGTCATTAGTGTTTCCTCATGACACTTGGCGTTCAAGGCTCGCCCGGGTTGGTTGCATTTTGGGTTGCCTTTGCAATTGAATTTCTCAATTTGTGACAAAAAGAAAGAAAGACACTTGGCGTTCAAGTGTGCTTATTGATATCTTGGCATGAGTATGTTCAATAATGTCATGAGGTGTATGCCTATTCTATAGAAATGACACTTGGCACTAGTATGTTCAAGAATATCTCCCTCTTGCATACTAACATGTAACCACATGACACTTGCCATTAGTATGCTCAATAATATCTTCCCCTTGCACACTAAAACACGAAACTATCATCTCAAGTATCCCAACATGCTATGCTAAATGTCGTAATATATACATTCGCTTTAAAAAGTACTTATGTTGACGAATAGTATCATAGTGACAATTAGTAGACATGACACTTTGAGATCTCTAGGCCTCTAGTTTAGGCCCTTCACAAATAGCATACATGAATACCATCCAAGTTTGCTTCACACTACAAGTTGAAGGTGTAAGCCCAAAGAAACTATCATCATGGATGAAAAGTCTACCCACTAGATTCCTACATGGTAGACTATGAATAATGTTTCGCAATCTACCAAAATTTGCGTGACCTTCAAGGGGTAGGGTTGGCACAAATTCCAGCATACCATGTCACTCAAACAGTGGTACGGCCTTTGGATGGGAGTCACAAGTCCTTGCGATTACATGGTTGCGGCCCTTGGCTCATGTGTGAAGTGGCCCTAACATTACTCAACGTCGTGCTTCTGTTTTGTGGGCCATGGGAAAATAACCATGGGATGACTCAAATTCAATCCGAGCTCCCAACTCCCATGGTTATATTCCTAGGGCCTGCATAATGAAATCACAACGTTGAGTGATGTTATGCCATTAATTGAGTAGTACTTGAGATTAACTAAGCTACCCATCTCATTAATTAACTTAGTGTTTGGTGAATGCTTACACATCGTACTTAGTTAGCTTGATTTGTTGTGCTAAGTGAAACAAGCATGCATTCATGAAATTAGTATCACTCAACCAAAACTTCAGCCCTCACTAATTTAAAAATTGGGAAAAATAATGTGCATATTGGTAATTAGTACCACATGCACTAAATGGGAAAATTAGTGTAACGATGAACCCATTAACTTAGCGCCGCAATTCAAGGATTCATCATAAGTTACAACTAATAAGGTTTGGGTTCCATTTAGACATGGGCCTCACGGTGTGACAAGGAATACAAATGTGGTGCTTGAAAAGTGGTCAACATGTAACATGTAACCGGTTGGAATCGGAAACACTAGGATTTTGACCAACTATGCCCAAAATCCTCCCCGGACACGGGACCCAAAATACAACATAATCTCCCTATTACCTTGGGTGGTCTACATACTAGGGTTTTTCCTCATAGGTTGCATTCTCCACAAGCAAGGAGGAGGGCTAGCTAAGCTAAAGGGCGGGCAAAGGACAAGATGGGTTGTGGTGGTGAGGCCGCTATGGTGGCACCTCCTTTAATTTTATAAACATCGCATGGACCCATGTGGCATGTGAGCCAATGAGAGTGCGTTCCACATCACCGGGTCCTTATTTTAAAAAGGGAATAAAATATTGGGCTGCATGAGATACATTGAATAGTATATATATTTACATATATAGTGGACTATACGTGTTGATTTGATGGGTCGAGTGCGTGTTTGTGCCTATAAAGGAGTTTTCAACTTTTGTGTTGTTGTTTTGGTTCGAGTTTCACATGCTATGCATGGCCATGAGGCCCATGATGGGGAAGGCGTGGGCCACATGCCCTCGTGAGGGAAACTCATCAAGGGGGAGGCACTAGATATGTATATAAGGTAGAGATACCACAAACCGTGAAAATAAGGTGATTCGCATTGAAGATATGGTCTTACAATCATGAAGAATGCAAGTTGTTTCATATTTTTATTCTTTGTAAAAAAAATTCTACAATTTCTCAAAGTGGAAATTTTGTCAAACCCCCTACTTGTTCACTAGATTCTCTTTACACCGAACACAATAATCCTCATTTCCACACAGAACATCACCTAAACCGGTTAACTCACGAGTACGTTAAGATGTGATTGATGGTAGTCAAACATGACTAAATTTGGCTAAACTGGTTGTACACGCATTCAAGCTGCCAGCCTCGCAATGATCGGTTTCAAAAATGACACTTCACTATTCTAACGGAAGTCTACTGCACAGGTAAAGGGTAGTTCACGGTTTATGGTATCTCTACCTTAGTTTACCGGTTTTCTCTTTCTTCGATTTAGGGCGAGGCCCCACTGACATCAACCCAACCTTAATACCTCAAGATCGGATGGATGTCTATATAGGGCGGAGGAGGACCGCCTTCGTACCCCATCTTCAATTCCAAATTTCATAACATTTATCACTTGTGTTAATGCATACATGTTTCCATTTCAAGTGTGTGACTTTAAACAAAATGGGAGCATCATGCATCCATACCTATGTGATCTTGAACCTTGGTTAAGGGGGCTTTGGGGCAACCATGCACAATCGATATCCTAGGGTATATAGCACAACATGCAATCTAGTTCTAGGGCGGATGCTCAAGGCTAGATCAAGCAAATGTGCTACATAACTGATTTTGTGAGCTCAACTTAAGCTTCTTGTACTAAATCCTACTTCCGCTTTAAGGCTTCCAAGAGGGTCAATGTCACCACCCCAAACCGGCTTTGCTAGTGAATAGCACCCAAACCTCCCACATTTTCCACCCGATAGCACTCCACCAAAACCCAAATTCGGGTTGAATTTGGGTGCCAAGGTATCCTAGGGGCATCCTCCCGTGTATTAGTCCAAGTGGATACATGGGCCCATAGTGTATTGAAACACAACCAATTAATGTTAAGTCAATAGTCTAACATCTCACTATAATTTGAATGGGTATTGGATGACATCCAATATTGACATTCCCATCCCAACCTCAACCTGGCCTTAATAGGCTTGAGGTCGGCTTGAATAGCCTCTTTTGGCTTGAATTGAGGGTTTCATATTGAGGTGAACCTAGGAACAGGTGTGTCAACACTTGCTCATCCATGTTGCATTGGGGTTGGTACAAGGTGTTACCTCGTGTAATATTACATCCCCCGGTAAATGTAGCATCATCGGTTGTAACACTGCATTGTTTTTATGGTATTTAGTGTCGCTTACTCCTTGGAATTATGCGATGCAATAACTTCTTCCTCACGAGTTCAATTTTTACTAACGAAAGTTGAATAGGTTGTTTGGACATTATAGAACATCAACAACTTCGCTTGGTAAACTGTTAGATTCCTAATAAATAATTATAGCACGGCGTAACTCCGAATAGTGAGTGACACTAAATACCATAAAGAGTGTAGTGATGCTTCCTTGTTATACCGTTGCATGTTTCCGGATAGCACGCGGCTTGGTACGAGAAAGCTTTATTGTCAATTTCATGAAGATGTGGGGCTCCAAACCATGAGAGGTGCCTTAGAAGCTCGATTGGGACGAGTTAAAAAGACAATTTGAATTAAAGACAACCGGGCAACAAAGCCATACCCTAACTAGGATGCGTGAAAGACATCCAACACCGGACTCTCAAATTGTGCCAAAAAACCCAAAAAAAAAACCAGACCTAAAACTAACACTATAGAGCTACACACATGGGTGTTGGTCTGCCCCACCAGCCGCTTGGCGGAGGTCCACATGGCCCCCCGCGGTTGGTCGGCTGGGGGCGCATGCATACCTCTACAACAAGCTCACAAGCGAGGCGGGCGAAGAGCGCTTTGCTGCCCCAGCCTTCGCCTCCACCCACTTCCCGCATTCATCTTTTCCGACCTTTTTAACCTCAATACGTGACTGTGATTGTGAGAGAGAAAGAGAGAGGGAGTTTGAAACTATTCCGCAGTAAGAAACTTGCAAGGAAATTATCATGCGGAGCGCGGCGAACCCGTGGCTTCTGGGCTAGAGCGGTTGGTCCGCTTCGCCACCCTCGCCGGCAGAGCTGGATGAGATTCATTGCCTCCACCAGATGGAGCGGCTAATGGTTGCTCATGTGCGGGGCACCTATAAAAACCATTGACACACATATCCACCATCGACACACATATCCACCATCGGGGATGGCCAAATTGACATCCTAAGCTCGGAACCACAAACAACACATCCCGAAGGTGTGAACCAATTCACATCCCAAGGCCCCTCTAGTCCAAATGGCGGCCCCTCGATTTTCTAACGAGCGGAGAACCTCATAACGAATTTCCCCTTGAAATGAGTCGGCTCACATGTACACAAGGCTAAATGTGTGTGCAAGTGGTGTCGCGTCTAAATTAATCCCCGTTCGCACTAATACTAAGCAACATGGTTTCATGCGTTTCCTCCCATTCCATGGGCCCATGATCTAGACCGTTGGGATGGGAAGCAACTTGGGAATAAACCTCCGTCTCAAATTAAGTATTAGCTAGTAACTCCCCCCCAAGTATCATGGGCCATGATTCTGTATTATAGCATATCCCTATACATCATATTTCCCTCCAATGTTGCCATCTTTGGGGGAAGGGTTCCATGTTAGCAAGAATCTCAACCGCTTTCCTTTATTGGATTGGATGCCCAAATCGGCTTATAACCCCATACCTTTAGCCAAGGTGCTAAAGCTCTTCTACGTAAGCACATTTAATATTGTGTTTGGTGTCGTATGGTATTTTATGTCATCGTGGTAACTTTTTCTAATATGACACTTCTTATGAATAAAGTTCACAAGGATGGTCATCCGAACTTATTTTTAGGTCATCCCAATGTCAATCATTGAAACAAAGTTTGGTGTATTTTTGCATCCTAGGAATCATGCGATGAAATGTCTCCATGAATGATTGCAATTTGGATGAAAAAACATTTAGTAAGGCCCTCTTTACACTAGAGGCGAGAAGCCATGGAGAAAACCTCACAAGGGCCATGGCTCATCCTTGAGAAGCCAACCTTTGAACTTGATGGCCTTTGGATATAGTGTAAAGTGAGAAGGGCCCACAAAAATAAAGTGCTGATTATTTTAAGTGGTTGTTCTGAAATATTCTTAAAAAATAAAAAATGATTGGCTGTTAGAATTTTGGCCAAACGGCCTCCCGGATTTTGCGTCAGGCCCAGGTGGGCCTGATGCAAAATCCGGGGGCCTTGAAAAATATGCACTTCTGCTGCCACGAAGGACAAAAGTGTCGTCCATGTCATTTTCTCCTCCTTCCATCCCTTGGGCTGAAAATTTCGAGTGTAAAGTGACATTCTTTGGTCTTCTCGGTTTCTAGGCCTCCCATTGGCTGAAATTTCTCTCCTCACCGCTTCTCGCCTCTAGTGTAAAGAGGCCCTAAGTGATAGTAATTGTAACATTGTAGACTGATCAGACCAACAAGTTAACATTAGCTTCTATCTCACGGAGGCTACTGCACTCCGCCACTCTAGAGAATCAACTGGTTTGAAACCATCTTGATGCACTTTCAGTCCCATTAACCTTTTCAGCTTCCCGGACTTTTAAAATCAATTTCATTTCATTGCAAATCTCTAATACCCAAATTTGTTTACAATGAATAACAAATAATATCAGGTTTACATGTAGTGTTGGTGACATTACATGGGCGGTTTACATTGAGTATTGAGAAAGACAAGTAGAATTGGTGACACAAATGCAACATATATACCGTACTCGGCCGTCAGGGTCGGCAAAAATTAAATAAAAAAATAGAAGTTGAAAAAAATCGGAAATTATTGGAGAAGAGAGTTGAAAAGAAAAGTTATTCATTGAAGAGCATGCCGAATATTACAAAATTGAGCCAACTTCATGTAGTAAAATCCCAAAATATTGCATACCGTAGCATCATAACTAGTTTGTGCAAAAAAAAATTATTTTAAAAGCGGACATTATGAGCCCGAATTTTCTCTTGTTTGCAGAGCAAATTGAATTAACCCCTAAAGAGCTTGTGGCCAAAATCATGGCAAACCTAGAGGTTGCAGTGGCGTTTTAGGATCCAAAAGTAACACATACAAAGGACCACTAATTGAGATTAGGGCATTCAATTAGGTTAAACACACCAAGACCGCCACAAAAGGGTGAAAAAAAAGAAATCTTTCATTGTTGTGAACTAGCCTTGTATTAAAGCGTTGAATCTTTTACAAATATTTTTTGAAATTGTTGAAATTTTTATTTATTTATTTTTACCATGCCTAACCCACTTTCTCCACTTTAATTAATTATTCGGCATGAGATGTTGACCCTGACATCCAAGTACGGTAGTAGTAGCCTTTTTTGCATCATCAACGTCAACATTCATCAAGGCGTGGGGTCAACTAGGAGTATAGTAATTGATTCCTCGGAAGTTCGAATATGTCAAAAATTCGAGGAATCTTTAAAAAAATTCGAAGTCAAGATTGAGAGAATAGTGCATATAAACAAGTATTCATAAAAGTGGGAACAATATACAATCCATGCAATACATGACATGTAAGGATATGTATAATTCTAGGTGACAATACTAGGTTCAAGCAATTCACACACTATGGACAATGCACATGTTTGTTATGTCAAAGATTTCAATAATATGTGTACAAAATGTTGTAAGTATGTAGAAACAAAATGTAGATGTTTTCACACAAGATGCACCGGTCCTCTAAATCTTACAAAATTAACTATCACATAAAAACATGTCCAATCATAACTGCACCTAGAGTATATAAGCATTGAAAAAAGAAAACAAACGACCGGGTCCCCATGTTGTAGTAGTAGTAGTAGACCGTTTATGGTATGTTTCTACCAACAAAGGTCAAATTGGTTGTTCGGGCACTACATAACATTAACAATCCTTACTTGGTAAAAAAATTACATAAATAATAATGTTATAGCAGTGCGCAACTCCGAGTAGTAAGTGACACTAAATGCCATAAATGTTAACACACTGTTTATGGTATTCAGTGTCACGTACACTATTTGCGAAAAGGCCTAAACTAGATGCCTACAAGTTTCACAGTGCCAGATCCCCTAATTGCCAATATGATACTATTCGTCAACATAAGTATTATTTCATGTGAAAATCCATTCACATTATGACATTTAGCGTAGTACATTGGGATACTTGAGATGAAAGTTTTGCGTTGTAGGAAGCAAGGGGAAGATATTCTTGAGCATACTAATGTCGAGTGTCATTTATGTACACTTTGGTCAACTTGTGGACCATTGTGTAACATATGCATGCACCTCATAACACTAATCAAACATACTCATGCCAGGATATTAGTAAGTGCACTTGAATGCCAAGTGTCATGAGGTGACACTAATGATGAAGTTGTTGGCTATTAGTGTAACCTAGCATATGCCTCAAAATGGGGTAAGTGACACTATTACGCATGTGACACTAAATACCGTAAATGGGCTACTACACATTCTCATTCTAATTATTTACTGTGTTTAGTATTCAATGCAAAAACAAACAATTATATGCATGAATGTGGAATGCGATTGCCACAGTCAAGGAAGTAAGGAAGGAATGAACCGTGCATGGGAAGGGTGTTTTGGGAAGTGACTTCATTTCGACTTCAATTAAGCAACCGATTTCCAAGTTTATTCTATATATATTTATATATATTTATATTTATAACGTATCTACAATTAGGCGTGACTTGGAATCAAATGAGTAAGTATCTTTCTCCATGAAAATTTTGAAGTTTATGTATATCTATGATATAATCCCCTTGCTTTTTTCATATGTGATAAGTGACATGTGCATTTGGCTCGGGGTTCGTGGTGTCTATGTAATCTCATCCATCGTGGATGAAGGGGCTCTAGTAAAAATAAATCTTCAATGAGGTTGACGGCCAATTCATTCTAATTGGAGTTCACTGTACTAATTATGGGTCTTAGATGCCATTTGGAGTCAAATGACCTTAAAATAATTATTTTTGGACTATGAAATAGTTTGTTGCGTTTTGACCTTGCTAATGGATGAGTTTACGTAGACATCACGAATCCCTAGCTTGTGCATTTCGACTAATATGAGGCGTGTTTTCTACCAATGTAAGCAAATCTTAGGTATTTGAGATTATGACATATACTTCCATCAAAAGAATTACCAGTGAAAGACACTCCTAGATTTACATTAATGAATGGAGTAATACATGGCACATTCAAGAAGATTGTGTCATTTTAGACTGTCAGTGTTTGTTTTGAACACACACAATAAAATCTCTCTCTCTCTCTCTCTCTCTCTCTCACACACACACACACACACACACATACACATACACACACTCATATTTCAGTCATAAGTTTGGGATTGTAGAATTGCTTAGAGAGTTTGGGATCTTTTGGTTGGCATAATTGACACCATGAAGGCTAGGGATGGTCAAATATGCCCACAAAGATTGCTTGATTGCCATCATGAGAGTTTGGAAAAGATAATTCCCAATTACCTCAATTAATTATGTAACACTTGGTTATTCCTTATATACGTCACATTGTGGACCATGTGGGTGAAGAGAAATGACCTCGCATTAAACAACATTGGGTGGGATGTTTGAAAAAGTGCATCAAACTATTCGGCAAGGCCTCTTGGAGTACACTTGAATAGTGTGGGATAAAGCTATTGAAGATAACAAATAGAACGGCAATCTATGATGATGCTCTCAACGATTTCAACAAAGTATGGGGAGACCATGAGCTTCTCCTATTGGATAGAATGAATACCATGAAAATGGTGTGGAACAATAGAGCATTTGATGTTTAGGTTGTTTATCTCCACCTCAAGGATTTTCTCAAATATGAATGTGAACTGTACTTGAAGCAACTATTGACACCACCACAATGCAAGATCATTGTTGTGGACCGCACCTTGAACCATAGATTAGCCATTGAAATTGGATGATGGTCAACAATCCCTATCTCTAGAGATACTAGACTATGCCACTTTTGGTCTTATAATAGAGTTGAAAATGTGGCACATCTCACGTTGGAATGTCCCCTACTAGAGATAAGTTCCCATCACTATTTGAGAATGTACGTCCTAGGGAGCCTCAAGTTTTTCTTTTAATTGTACCACCAAGTTGATATTAGCCTCTACCTCACGGAGGCTAATGCACTCCACCAATATGGAGAATTAGCTGGTTTGAAACCATCATGATGCACTTTCAGCCATGCCATTAGCCTTTTCGGCATCTTGGACTTTAAAAACAATTTCATTTTATTTGGGGGGATGCGATTGCACCGTGTGCACCCAAGAGAGTTGTCACACCACACTCTCATGTCATGGTGGCCTTCTATGGGTTTTTTTGGCATCAAAATCAACTTGTTTCAAATATCTAAAAGGGAAGAAAGAAAGTGAGAAATGATTGTATTTTGAAATCCCGAGATGTCATGGAGGTTGATACACACATGTCTAGATGGGAGTGGACATGCATTTCCAACATTCACAAAATTGAAGTCGGTTACTTTGCTACTATGCCCATAGTTGATTAAACAATGTTTATAACCTATAAGCATCTCAAATGAATTTTAGTTTTTAACGTAAAGTCTCCTCTATTGTCATTGGGTCAAAATAGCACATGTCCAATCCACACTGATCAATCCTATTAAGGTAGAAATACCATAAACCGTGAACTACCCTCTACCCGTGCAGTAGACTTCCGTCAGAATAACGAAGTGTCATTTCTGAAACCGATAATTGCGAGGCTAGCAGCTTGATATGCGTGTACGGTCAGTTTAGCCAAATTTAGTCATGTTTGACTACCATCAATCATAGTTTAATGTACTCATGAGTTAACCAGTTTAGGTGATGTAGCTATGCCTAGAATGGTTTGATTGTATTCAACGCAACTATGCCTCAAGTATCACCCATCCACCGTCTTTCATTATGGCGAGGTACAAGTGAAGTGGCCAATTTCTTTTTATTGCTGCCGAGGTAGATGTGCCCAATTCAGTTACTTATATGAATCGCACACCTACTATATATTTCAGCGGTATGCGATTAGTGTGGGCTCCAAGAATGCACTTCAAAACAAACATGTGTCTAAAAAAGATTGAACCACATGTCCAAAACATGGTAATCATTTTAGACTCATAAGTCAACATAATTGGAAATACCTATGCGAGCATTTAATGAGCACGGGAATCTTCGTTTGGATATCGAATAGGTTATTCGTATTACGAGCTTCGAAAATCGTGAGGAAAGTGGCTACAGTCTTAAATTTGGATTTGCCAACCACCTCATACTAATCGTGTGTGTGTGTTCCATATTCCAAAACAAGTGGGCCTAGCTAGCTAGCTGCAAAACGTAACCAATTAAGACATGTGTAGGAAGAACTTAATGATGCGATTAAACGCTAATTGGGATGTCACAAGCTTACCGAATGTTGATGATGATGTTCTCCCCACATTCAAAGGAGAACATCAAAGCGGGCACCTCCATCCATCCATCCATCCATCCCTTGACCATCCACCTTTGGGCCTATAACATTAGGACACTTGGAGGCGCCTCGGAAGGCTAGGAGGGAGGGAGGGACGGGACGGGGTTAATCGGGCTAAGTTAAGAAATAGTAGGCCCATGGGAACGTGGCAGGTTCCCGTCAATGGGGACTCCACATGAAGGCCAAAGTGGGGAAAGAGACAAAAGCTCATTGGAACAGTGCTCGACCTTAACTTAATTTGGCCCCTCCCTTGTTGTTTTTTCCCTTCTTCTCCCTCCTTATTTAGGCCCGGCCGCACCTCGCATCCCACATATATACATTGAAAATTCTTTGCCGAAAGACGGGAGGGAGGGAGGGAAACGGTGCACGCCCGAAGCGGGAGGGGGCACAATCATTTGCCATGCTTGCGTTATGTATGTATGTATGTATGTATGGATGTATGGATGGATGGATGGATGGTGAAGGAGCATGGAAACATTGCCTTCGTGATGTGCATGTAAAGTTGTTTATCATGGATAAGGTATGGGGAATTTGGGCGAACCAACCCATACACTCGTTCCTTGTTGGATGCCTAAACCCTTGTCTCCAAGGAACCAGTGTACGGGTTGTTTCGGCCCGGCCAGGTATGAGGGGGGGTGTAATTTGGTGTTTTTCATGTTCTCCACCTTTCACTAAAATAAGTTACACAACAAAATTGTGTTACATTAGCAAATATGCAATGGAACATCAGCAAAAATTGGATTGAAAATCGGACCTCACAAAAGTTAGTTATGGTTATCGGAAGTGCATGTGTGTTGATTCCTTAGTTGGATACATAGGTCCTCCCAATCATGCTCATTGTTGAGTGTGAAGTACACTAATTATCCCAGTTAGTGTGTGTTACTATTCAGAGTTATAGATGAGAATGTAGTATTTTACAAAGCAAAGTCATTTGGGTGCAAGCACGGTAAAGTGGACAGCTCTTGATCCTTGCTCAGGTTTAAGTGAAAGTGATCCAAAACAATATACTAACTTTGAATTTTATGAAATAAAAATTCATAAACACTTAGAAAACATATGAATCTACAAAGCCAAGCAATTTATGTTCACAAAAAACAATTTCAAACAACATATATGTATTTTAGAAGACGGTGCAAGTGGTGGTGCAAGTGGGTGTCATTGAAAAGATAATTGTCAAAAACTTGTTTAAAATACAATTACATTACATTAAATTGATGAATTTTTGAAAAAAAATTACGATGACCTCAAGTTTATAATGAATTTAAGGAATATGAAAAGAAATTCCAAGTTCAAAATATTTAAGGTCATGAAATTTACTTTCAAAACTATATTTAGTCAGTTGCTTTTACGCGTCACTTTTGATGATAGGTTTTGAAGATCTCATATTGATATTCTATATTTGAGTACCTAACTTAACAATAGAGGTCATCATGAAAAATAATCTATTTTAAGCAACATTTTGCTACTACTTATAGGCGTTTGACCAAGAAAATCATGGCTTTCATATACCGGAGCACTTTTTTGGTCCACTTTACTATGCTTGCACCCATTTATGTTCTATAATGTCCGAATAACATGTTGAACTTTCGTTGGTTAAAATTGACTCATGAGTACTTATTGCACTACGTAACTTTGAATAGTAACATGCACTAATTCGGATAATCAGTGTAGTTAGTAATATTTGAAGAGCCCCTTCATCCATATTGGATGAATTTACGTAGATGCCACAAATCTCAAGCATATAGGGAGAGTCTATATGGTATCATTTTCTCATTTTTTATGCATATACGTCCGTATGGCATGAGGTGTAATTTTGTATCTTGGGGAGAATATTTTGAGGTATTCAAGTATTAAAATGAGATTTGTCTTTTTTCTAAGCTTTTCAAACTCAAAGCTTGATCCTCTTCATGTGAGAGGCCTTTTCCTTTCCATTCTTCATCAAAATGAAGCAAGGGTGGGAGGATGGGATTTTTCTTCATCACAAGTGTACTACATCACTAAACATAAACAAATATTTTTAATCATGGATTTAGTGCTATGTTCTATACATCTAGTAAGTTTATTGAAATTTCAACAAGGAATATGTATGCTTATGAAAAAAACTAGATACCCTGCTATGTTTCTATGCTTTCAAGTCAAAGCTTAGTAGCAAGGGTTGACATAAAGGCATAAAATCAAGTATTATGATGTTATGATATATCCCTTGGTATCAAATATCCATCACTTATGGCAACTAAGTTCAAAAGATAGTCCGATACATACCTCATTTGCTGTTTGATAGAAGGTATTCTCAATATCTCAACGACTATTATGAAATTTGGGTATACATCAAATCACTAGTCCAAGCAACATAATAACTTTCACTAGTGTAATATACGAAGAGTAAAAGACCATTCAAACATGAGCAATGCACTATTGATGGTGTTCAAATTGGGAAGAGCCAATCTCACATACACCCGTGCCAACCCAAACATACAATTATGTGTCAGAAAGGCACGTGTCATGTGTCTTTAGCTAAGCCTAGTTGCAATCATGTCACACATTTATCTCACCTATCAAGTTCATTGAGAGGTTGCAAACATTTACACTCAATACAAACATATTGTATATACAACCCTACTCTTTTGTCATATAATGTAACTTTCTTGAACTTAGTAAGAACCTCTTGTACACCAAACACCGTGCACTTCCACACTTAGCACATGTCTATTGAGCCTCGGTGAATAAACTAAGCCAAGTGTTCTCTCCCCCAAGCATGTAAAAGAGTCTTCACATGGAGGTGTTTAGTATTAGGGTTTAAGTATCGGTTTAGTGGCGCAGTGGCTACCTTAGGTCATGTTAACTCTAATCGTGGAACGCGGTAACTTCCTTGACCATTGTCACTTAACTCATGGATAAGTTCAATGTTGTGTCTAAGATTGGTGTAGGATCTACTAAGTATTCCAAACTTTGTAGGAGGTGAATCGATTTGTCAAGAGTTTCAAACTTTATTATTTACATAGTTTAGAGAGAGAGAGAGAGAGAGAGCACCTTGTTCCCAAAATGTAGATCATCATGTCAAAATGCATTCTAGAAAAATGACAGATGACACCAACTTGGGGTTGGCTTGAATGAGAGACATTTCACCCTTGGACATAGACTTAGGTTCATGTGGAATAATATGTAATATTTAACCAAGTGAATTGAAAAACATAAAATCCAACTAAAAATTGATCTTACACAGTTTGCTCGTCATGATGGTGTTTTTAGTTCCAATTTGGGTTGGAAAGAAAAGACAATGAGTAATGTCAACAATTTTTTCTTCTTCTTTTGTTGTTGATGTGACTGGGGACTCATGTAACCTTTCCCATTCAAACAAATGGATTTCATTTGGATACAACATAAGTTTACATGTGAAGAAGTTTCCAATTGAAATATGCAACAAATTTTCATCGATGCAATTACATTTATTACGAAAGGTCTAAGAGGTGTGTGCATTTCCTCAAGAGAATATATAATATTGTGGTGACTCTTTTCTCTATGTTTATGATGCAACTCTTATTTTGAGTGAGATTAACGCGTTTATTAACAAACCGACAAAAACTCTCCTCTTGAAAGTGTTGATCCATTTTGAAGAATAACATATGTCCACAACACAAAATTCCATGATTTATTTTGCTATTTCAAAACGTGACATTACCGTGTAATATGCAAGTGGACACAATTTATTGGAAGACGTGGTGGACAACTTTCATAAATTCTACCCACATGCTTAATTTTATGAGTAGCAAAACATTGTTTATGGTTGTTAGTGTCACATCCATTGTTTTGTGAAGGGTTACACGAAATTGCACAGACTCTAGAATTTCAACTCTGCTAAATGTCCACATGACGATATTTGTTAATACAAGTAAATCTTAAGTGATTTTTTAATTTTTTGCAGCACGACATTTAGCGTAGTACATTGGAGTACTTGAGATATTGATTCTACGTTTCAATATGGAAGATGAAGATATTATTGAGCACACTATTGTCAAGTGTCAGTGATTATACTAATGGTCAACTTGTTGACCATCAGCGTAACCTAAACATAGGCTTCGTAATTATTAGTGAATATTATTAGATCGGTGAGCCACGACCCTAAATATCATGAACAATGTGAAAATGAAAGTCACGCAATCTACCAAATTTAGTGTAGTTGACATTTGCTAGATGTAATATAACTTTCAATAGCTTGACAAGCTATAATATGAACACTCGTTATTGCGATCTCTAGTCCACATCCCCATTGAAATGCTCCCTTACCACGTTCTTTTGGATTTTGAATATGCTACGAGACGTGTGGCCGTCATTGTGGGATTTACCTTTAGGGCCAAAGCGTAACATTCATCCATCCGGTTTCCGCCCTAGTCCCACAAGGACATCGAGCTTTTTGTGGTCGGAAACAATAGCATTGTCTTCGTACGTACTTTTCTAGGGAGCAATTCAAGGAGATTGCACTTGGATGCCCGAATGTCAAACCCCCATTAATGGCAAGGAGAATCCCTCCGCCCGTGAAACCCAAATCGTTCAACCCCACACACCAATCGGGTTCGAGATTCTAAAATAGTGTGTGCGCCACTTAATATAGGTGACAAGTAGTAATATAAGAGCGAGTACTACGACGAGAAAATTACATAATTAAATAATTATATAAATAATTATATAATTACATAATTAATTAAATTGGGAGTAAATCTACTCCCGCAACCCACCATCTTGGTTTTGGGGAGATTTTACATTAAAGCTCCCCCGAAGCCCTCCAAGAATCGGGGGTTGGAGCAAACCAAAGGCACAGTTCCCGCCCACTAAGAAAAGAAGTCATACGGCAATAATACGCCCACTATTTAGCACTAATTAATTGCCGGGCCCATTAAACCCCCTCAAGTACGTTCGACCAAAATTTAAGAGTAGTAGTACAATTTTATTTCGGGCTGGTCAAAAGGGGGACAATTTTTTTTGAAATTTGGGCCGACCAATGGGTTGACATTCAAAGGGTTCCCAAGTTTTTGGTCCAACTTACATTATGGTTGTAACCGGTGTTGGTTTCGTTCTTATCATTAGATCGTTCGGGTTATCTATAATGAGGATTTCACTTCTTCTTCTTTTTAATATCAGTAGAGTAGCGGTATTTCACGGTGTTGTTTTTTTTGTTTTTGTTATCATTCAGGTCTATATACCATGCAATTATCTTCATACCTAGGCAAACTCTCCTTAGTATCAATATGGTCTAGAATAGACCTTTTGACCCAACTAATAACCCAAGTATGTAAAGATTCTCTCACCTCGAAATACCCACTAAATATAAATATTCGATCTATATTACACTTCTTTAATAACATCATTGGTGTTGGTTACGGATGCCATGCATTCACCTCTTATATATCAAACCAACATTGGTTATAATTGTGACACCTCATTTTGTACCTTTACCCAAAAGAGCCTCTATGAATTCTTGCCCGCTTAAAATGAGCGTGTTGACGAGACGAGCTTCGGGTCCGCTTTGTACAAACCTAGATTCAACACTTTGAGATTTCATAGCCCATTTATGCGGTGTCCAAAAAGTACTTGCTAAGATGTGCTTTATCGCTCTTTCACTCGCTAACAAGACCCAACAATAATCATAGGTAATTCAATACCAATACTACTAATAATAACAATCATAAATAACCGTGCTTGAGTGCTTAAAAGGATGATTAAAAGGTACCTATAGGTGTAGTTCTCATGATAAAGCCTTTCCAACACGGGCGGGCCTCCGGGTGAAGTTGGGTCTTGGGAGGCTTTTAGGGGTCAAAATGACCCAAAATCTTGGTTCCGGTTGGATTGGATTGGGTTGGGTTCAACTAACCCGAGTTTGGTCAACTAACCATCAACAGCCAAGCATTTCGTGTAAAGTCCAACCCCCTACAAGAATCCTCGATTTCAAGCCGGACATGTTCATTGGGGGTACATTTTGAGGCTAGTTGGGAACATGACATCTATGGACCAAGTGTGGTTGAAGTTGAAATTCTAGAATCTAGTACGGTTGATGTTTGCCATGGGGCATGTGGTGGGGGGGGGGGCTCCATTAAATCCTTAAAGGACTAATCGACCCAAATTGGGTCGCTTTTGGGTCAAACCTCGTAAACCGACTAGATGCTTGAAGTTTTCGATGCAAATTGTGTATTGCACCTCTATCCCAATATTCCATGATCTTGAGTTTTCGATAACATTTCTAAGGCTAAATAAAGAACTTGAACAAGGATTATTTTTTGATGTTTTTTTTATACATCAAATCTAATGGTTGTCAAATTAGTTGCCTTCTTTTTTCCAACAACCATTTCAAATGTTGATTGTTGTCATGTTATATTTTAAATACATCATAACACATGCGCACGAATACAATAGTGGTAGTTGCATGATAGGATCATCTAGCACATAATGATCGAGATGACAGGTGGATGTGTCATTTTGGTCAATGTGTGTTAGACAATTGCGTTTTTAGGATATTGAATTTGTACTAATGGAGGAAACACCTTTTTGACAAACATATGAACCTCGTTCCTCACTGATCAAGACTCCAAGGTTCAGGGTCCATCTCAAATTAAGTGTATCTTACATATGATTTAAGGGGTTATTTAAAACTAACAAGTAATGAGTAATGGTCATTGTAGCTTGAATCCATATTAGCAACCTTAAAAAACAAAATCAACAAACTTCACCAAAATTGTTTCAGAAGCATTTTTCTCACAAATCAATACTAACCAAATAGATAGCTACTAAATGTTAATCAACTTGTGTGCATATGATCAAATTTGTTCTATACATCTTAAGTATGTCATAAGTCTACACATGATGGACATGCTCACACAATTTCATTCTAAAAGTAATGTAATATCCATCTTAAGTAAGTTTTTCTTTTCTTTTTTGCTTTTTTTCTTCTTCTTTTAAGTACTTTGAATATGCTAAAATGAAGCTCACAGAGTAGAAATAAAATGTTCAACAATACAAATGTGATTTATGACTTTTATCAATAAGATTGCTTCCTAAAGTTTATGAAATTAAGCCTGTAACTTACACTTTTGAGATGAACTTGGATTGGGGAACGTTCCGGAAACAATAAGGGTTGATGACGACCCATGGTTGGATTTTGTGAGCATACCCATGTTATCTATGCTAGAATTGGGGGGGGGGCTTCTCTATACCTTTAAAACACAACTTTCATACCATCCATGATGTCAAGGGAAATTCAACTCACTATCACCACTTCATGATTAGCTGCTTGAATGTGGAAACCAACTCCATTTTGAAGATCCAAGGAAATGAAAAGCTCTTCATTTCAACAAGATTTGAAAAGATGTAACATAACTATATATGTTTAAAATATACATACATACATACATACATACATACATACATACATATTTGTATATATACATGTGTGTGTGTGTGTGTGCGCGCTTGTGTAGATGTGATAATTTGAATTTTAAATTTGGAGCCCATATCCCGATTTTAGAGGCATTCAAAGTTCGATGACCAAATGATAAGTGTCTCTAGAGCTTGAATTTGAAGTAGTTTGGTTTGAGGTGTTCCCCACACAACTTAAGATGTATGTGGTTACAATGGGCAACACCCACATGCAAGAGAATTTGCCTCCCCATTCAAGTCTTAGTGACCTTCTACAATCTTCAAAATCCCTTCAGAGCAGTGTTCTCATCAAACGGGCCTTGTAGTTGTCTATTCTTGTTTATTTGAACGTACCAAAGTATCCCTTATTTGAATTATGTATGCAAAAGTTGCACGGGATAAAAAAAAATTGGTAGATGACCCAAAACCAAATATTAAGGTGGTGGACATATTATGCGCTTATAGTGCAAGATTTTAGGGTGTTGGTTGTAGCATCATCTACCTTAGTGGTACAATGCAAGTGAGTGGAGAAATAGTTGTGTATCATGATAATGATCCAAGTATTGTACGTATGGGTCGGAAATTTAATGTGAAATATAATCAGAAAAGTGAATTTTGATGCACTTTGGGTACTACATGCCCCCCCTCTTGGTTTGCAATTCATGATGGTTGAGTTTGACAAATATATATATATATATGTATAAACATTGGCTTCCTATTGACACATGAATGAACGAAACCTAACATTATTGTCCTCATGCTACTACCCCCTTTTGAAGTTGGCTGATTTTGACACATTCATTAGATTCTAACTGTCCCATCCAATGTTTTCGAACCATGCATATTTGAAGTCCATGTGCATCCTCACGAACCTAGTCGACAAGAGTCCACTTCCGTTCCTGAAATCACATTGGCTTTTGCCACCTTTGGCACCATGCCAAGGGTTACAAACCATGTGACTATGCAATTTTTTAATAGCCTTATCACCTTCATCCCTCCTATCATTGACGTCCACTCTCGAGCTTTTACTCCAATCTTTTCACCCTTCCAACAACCAAAGTTGCGGCATTCATTCCCCAAAATCAATCTCGGGCCTCCAAACCTTCAAAGGCAACAACCTTAAAATTCCCAATACCCAAGTGGATGCATTCTCACATTATATGTGCCTAAAGGTCTTAAATGCATCCTCGGCTCGTGTGGCTCCGAAATGTGACTCTTGAGTCTAGACTCATGCGTAGGTATACATCATCTTCTTTGTATAAGTTAAGTGTTCTTAGTTGGACGCTCTTTTCCTCCATGATACGATATTATTATGTATCCTTGGGGGCCTACCGCAACACCAATGCAAAGAATCTTGTTAACTTCAACCTCTTGATGAATTCACCGATTGCCAATATATCCGAGAGTAGAATATGGAACTAATAAGTTGGTCCGGTGTCATGAGTTTGGCACCATGCTCACAAGTGTCCAAATTTCTCAATCGAGACGAGCTAAGGTATCACCATTATGTGTGCACTCATAAACTCCCACTTCTAGACAAAACCTAAAGCGAGGAAAGTTTATTTTGAAAATGCAAAGCGGGATGTGGGTTGGGTTCCATGTATCATTGCTCCTTCCATAAAAACGAAATCACGGCGGCGGCGGCACTCGTTGCTTGTGTATGTGAGTCCTCTTCAAGTTTTTATCATCAATAATGCAATCCTTATCTCTCAACTGTATGAAAGGTTTTTTTTTTGGGCACAAATTGAAAAAAATTAATTGCAAAAGGAACAGAGTCGATGAATCTCAACATAAATAAATAAGAACATGTATGTGGGATACACATTTTCATCAAAGCTAATTGTGTCAAAAGCGACCTCTCTTAAAATAAACTCATGATCATGTGCATGTTCTAAAATAGTCGAGTACACAATGCAATTGTGAAGATCCAGGTTTAGATATACAGGATGTGGATGGCACTCGGGGCGATCACACCCCCTTACGTTTCATAACCACGTGTGATAAAAGTTTGCTACCCTATATTATATGCCATAGATAATTTTAAAAATTATGATTTTTTTTTCACATATACATAACCATCGATAATATCTTTTGTATATTTTTTTGAAATTTTTAGTCATCTTCATTTTTGTAGTAATTGTTTTAGTTCAATTTTGCGTCATTCTAGTTAGAAACGGTATGTTTTATATAAAAAGAAAATCATCAATTTTAGTTACCATTTTTTACTATGTAATAGATACCGTGTATATCTACTCATGAAAAACATTTGATAAAATTTTGACCCATTTTGGTGATGCTTTATGTAAAAAGTAGATTTTTCTTTATCGCACGTGGTGTTCAACTTGACAATGGAGTGCACCCCCGGGGGATCACATTTGATGAAAATGCATTCTAAACATATCAATTGTCCATTACAAAAATGACTTTTTTATTATTATATTTATGTTTACGTTTTGATGTTTAAGGTTTATTGTTTGATGTTTAATGTTTAATATAATTCACTTCATACAATTTCACAAACTTGCACACACACACACACACACACATATATATATATATATATATATATATTTCTTTCAAACATAGTGGGACATACATTGGGGCCTTAGACATTTAATGCCCAAGCATTTTACAGGTCCACAGTTTAGAGCTACAATCTTAAATTATTAACTTTTGTCAAATGCAAACCTAACATTCTTCAAGATCATTTTACATGTTTGTAGAATCCCTTCACAATACTGCAAATTTGGGGTTCAAATAGGCAACTTGAGTGCCCTTGGATGCAAATACGTGCTTAGTACTTTGATCACCAATGTTGCATTTGAGATTACTTTATTATCTCCTTGATAATAGATATTGTACTAAATAAGTCCATACCCATTTCACTTCTTTGTGGATGAGGTTCAATTAGACTCGATGAGGTTGTATATAGGTCATACATGAGACCATTTGTTTTTCAAGAGTTAAGAGTTATGGTGTCAACAAGGTTGCTTGATAGGGTGATGCAATGTGTACTAAGGTAGAAATACCATAACCCGTTAAAATAAGGTGATTCGCATTGAAGATCTGGTCTGATAATCATGAGATAATTTTCCAAGATAGACGAGAAGGATTCATGAAGAATGCAAGTTGTTTCGTATTTTTCTGCCTTGTACAAAAAGTTCCACAATTTTTCAAAGTGGAAAGTTTGTCCAACCCACTTCCGGTTTACTAGGCTCTCCGCATTTCGATACATAACATCACCTAAACCCGTTAATCATGAGTACGTTAGATCTTGCCTCCCATTGGCTACACTGCATTGAAGTTGCCGCTCCATTTAAGACATGGCACTTTACCATTATGAGGCGGTCTAGTGCACCGCTATTGGGTGGTTAACGGGTTATGGTATTTCTACCTTAGATATTGTACACAAGGAGCCCTACGAACTACAACAATGCATCCTTGTGTTACAAGCCTATGTTAGGGCGACACATATACAATATCAAACGTAGTGTTGACCATATCAAGAGGGTAGCGTGCTGAGGCTTGTATTCATCGTGCTTGTGTCCAATAAGGATGAGACACATCAACAAGATTTGAGATAATCAACGCCATGATCAAATCATACAACATCGGCAAGAAGGTTACTGGAAGGGCAAAATTGTGAATGCTTTCAACAAATTTTAGGACAATATTTTGTTTTTCAGACCCCAAAAATCACGATAATATAGTATTTCACAAGTTTATATCTATGAGCTAGAACACGTTAAAAGTATCTCAGTTTCTATTCATGTATAAAACAAATTGCCAATCGAAGGTGGGCACTTCCAACTCCACAAACAATTCTAATAGTTGGATTAAATCGGGAACCATCTCATCTAGTTAGCAATTACAGATGAAAAGAGGGAATTGTCGCATACAAGCGTGCCCTTCATTCATCCAACATAAAAGCTCTAAAATAGTATGCATTCCAAATGTCACTATTTTGAATTTATTTGACATCAGAATTCAATCTCGTACTAAAATTGAGATGAATCACAAACCTGAAGATATACTTGTACACAACAATTCACATAAGTTATCATGGCATCTCCTTTCATTTCATTTCACTGCAGGTTTTTGATCTGCAGTTAAACTGAAAAACTTGTTAAAGGTCAAAGTGAAGATTCTCATTTTTGCTTGATTGATTGCAATTGTGTATTAGGTAAACCTGGAATGGTTAATATATTTTGAGCACATAGTCCAATCTCATTACAACACATGAGTACTTTGTGTGCATTTCTAATTCCTTGTCATATAGGTACCAACTTAAGTATAGGTGTTAAATTGAGAAGTGTGAACAAGACCCACGTGCATTAGATGGAGTTCTCTCTCCCTCATACAGTAGGTTACTGGGTATATAGTTCATCACGAGCATAACAAAATAATTACTTCTTTGCCTACACTAAAGCCATCAGGTTCATTTTGAGTTTCTCAAAAATCTGTGAATTAAGAAAATTAAACAGGTTCTAATCAACGGTGCCTAACCTTGATACTTGACTAGGATTTGAGAGTCTTGTGATCTTAAAAACCCAAACTAGTCCTCTTGACATAACTATCCCATCCAAATGGAGGAAAGATTCCCTCACAATTTCATAGATCTATCAAAGGTTATGAGTGACTATGTGATATATTACTAAGTTCCTGCCACATTTTAAGATAACTTGGAGGTTCTAAGCACCATGTCTAGCAGGGGGTCCCACACCAGGAACAAAGACATGTTAACTTTGTCGAGTTTGAGTCAAATTATATATACACATAGGACAACAGATAATAAAATATGATTATCACAGTTTTTCCAATATCATGGAGCCAGGTTTTCCCTAACAGAAATTTCAACCAAATACCTGATTGAAAACATTATTTTTGTGTTCACCAGTGTTCACAAGATCATTTGGGTCAGCAACTCTCTGTTATGGGTTGATCGAATATTGTGGCAACCACCTTGTATACCTATGAAATGGGGGGGGGGGGGGGGGGGATTAAAGATGGACACTTCAAAACTGTTCAAGCTTCCAAAGAATGTTTCCCAATTCCGTACTCATGCAAACTTGAGGGACCCCCTCAAATGAACGCATGGTGCATGTCCGCTAGAATACCAACAAAGATTGAAGTATGTTAAACTCCAGACAAATTATTGGGACTTCTCAATAAGCTCATCAACAGTGAGGTTTGACTGCTCTCGCGCACTCAGGTCCTTCACACTCACTTTCCCTTGCTCCCATTCAGTAGTTCCAAGCAGCACCAAGCGCTTGGCGTTCAGCCTTTCTGCATGTTTAAATACCCTGTGAACCAAACGATTTGTTAGAACTGTTCTTCCAAAAACAACAAACCAGAGAGTTACTCAGGTCACTTCCCCAAAAACATTAGTGTGGGCCACAGTAATTGATTAGAAGCCATGTTAATTTTCAACCCATGCCAAATCTCTAGTTTGTAATTAGTGCAGCCGACATTGATCGATTACACTTGCTCAAACTATTGAGAGCTTGAAGGCTGGTCAAGATCGCAATAGATTTAGTTTTGGATGGAAGCTTGCCAACTCGAGCTATAGTGTATAGGAAGCCTAAGAAACAGAACCAACTAGTAATTCCCCATCCTCCAAGTCTGTCTACAAGTAAAGAGATCACTCTTACCACTTCAGGCGTTTACTCTCAAGGACAAGTTCCACAACACGGCCACATTTGCGCAACTTTGCAGCCACACCTGCTGCAGGTATACGAAGCTGATCTTCCAAGGCTACGACAACGTCGTCCACTCTCTGGTTAATTTCAGGTCGAATATTTTTCTCTTTCAGCAGCTGCAGATATTCCCAAGTATTCATTTCAATAAATAAGGTGCAGTGCTTCAATAGATAATAAAGTAGTAAAGGTTGCCTACCCTCAGAAATGTAAGAAGTAATGAAGTACCCTGAGTGATGATGCAATAATGAAGGTTGCCAACTCAACCCAAGCACACCAGGCCCCTTGTAGACATGTAGATATAAAGAATCATGAAGACCTACACAGTGTTTGGATAACCTTTTAATCACCAAAGAATGAATGCACTGACCTCAATAATCACTGCATCTCCGAAGCCAAAACCACATGCAGGGGTGTCAACACCTCCATATGTAGAAAGAAGCCTGTCATAACGGCCCCCTCCACAAATTGCTCGCAGTTTCCTGTCTTTGTCAAAGGCCTGGACAATGACCCAGAATGGAGACAAGATCTAAATAAAAATTACCAAGCATTACATTGCAGAATACACACAATGATCTAGTACTTCTGAACTGATCCAACAGTTACAAATCTGTGTGATCCTGCCTGAACATGGCAAGGTCAACACTTTCTGTGTAGCACTTGGAACCTAAAAGATCAATTGAAGAGGTCAGTCAATCAATCATTATCGAAGTAAGCAGAAAACATGTATAGAAACACACCTCAAAAACAGTCCCAGTATAGTACGCAAGTCCCCTAACCACAGAGGCATCAAATCGGAGCCAATCAGCAATTCCATAACCTTCAGCTAGAGCAAATAGTTGCTTCAGTTCTGCTACTGCACCACTCTCTGCACCTATTAAGGCTGCACCACCATTTCCCAAACTATTAGTGCACATGCTTCGATATTACCATAAAAACAAAATGAAGATGTATGAGTACTACCAACTAAGAGAGTCTCCTTGTAAGTATCATGTTTCAGTAATCACTTACAGATAAGATGATGATGATCACCATCACCATCACCATCACCATCATCAGTAATAATTATTGCTTCTATTATCATTATTATTTAGATTTAAAACACAACTACAACTAAGAGAAGCAGGCTTATGAATCAGACACTGCCCACATCACCAAATCCTACCATTTCGAATTTGTTGGATATAATATCTACATTTTAATCACATCAAAGTTTTCTTGAGTGAGAGAACTAACCTTCTAGATCATCAAAAGATTGTAGAGTAAGCGCATGCAAAATCCCCTCAATGGCCTCACTGGGGACATTAACTTTTTGCAAATCACTTTCCATCTCTTTCCGAGTAATTTTATCCAGCTGACATGTACATACACTCCCACAAGTCAGAAACTTCCCTGGAAACGACTCAGTAAATGTACTATGCATCCACGATATTATTCCGCGCAACCCTAAATATTTAATAGTCAGAGCTCATTAAAATAGATTCATTCTAATTAAACTGAGGGTTGAAGTTCACTTCCCAATGTCCAAACAATGTCCAAAATCCAAAGCAAGATGTATTGCAGGCAATCCAAAACACCATTGTTGATATGTAAATGTAGGAAATACCTTATCAACAATCACACAGACAGGTGCAAATGATTCCTTGGGAATGTCATACTTCTCCAGCACTGCTTGCAACACCTGCAGTAAAACAGGCAGGAACTGCTTGAGGGTAGAGGCAACAAGATCCCTTGGGCAAAAGTTTGTTTAAAATGGATGGCAGACAGTTCCTCCTTTGATGATTATCTGTACGGAACATTTCCTAAGCTATCTAGGTGAAGCATATAAAAGAAGGGGGCAATACCTTCCGATTTGATATTTTAATCCCCACGTCATCAGATGTGATGCCAACTCTGGTGAAGAACATTACAATGGCTGAAAGGAGTTCAGCTTCAGCCTGTAACAACAATACATGTGGATTAGTGGAAGAACCGCAAGAAACCCCAAAGAGAAGACACTAGTCCTTGATTACTTTTTGACAGATCCTACAATAGAGTTGAACTGAGGTACTGCAATGGCACTCAAGGACGCCACTTGGGTCACAACAATCACTAAACAGGCTGTTATTTCTGGGCTCCTTGACAGTTCAGCATGAATGAACTACATTAAATTCATACCACTATGCCCTGTCTCAGAAATAGACACCAACAGAAAAGAAATTCCACCATCAAGAGACCAATATTATGAGATGAATGCAACCAGAAACTTGCCTCAACTCCTGGGACACCAAGGATATCCATGTTCCATTGGTAGTGCTCCCGGCGGCGTCCTCGAGTTGTGTTCTCATACCGCCAGCACTGACCAATTGCAAACCACTTCAAGGGAAATGACAGCTCTTGCCTGCAGCATTAATAAATAAAGGCATCAGAAAACCAAAAAACTACAGAAACCCTAAACCCTAAAACACATTCCTGGAAAAGCTAGAGGGGGGACAATTTGACCCTGCTTGAAGATTACTCACCTTTTTTGCAATACAAGTCGAGCCAAAGAAGGTGTAAGCTCAGGTCGCAATGCCACCCTCCTTTGGCCCTTATCTTCAAAATTATAAAGCTGCACCCCAGTCAGAACCAATCAAGTTGGGTCCACCTATCCACTCAAACATGTGTGCTACTTCCAACACAAGCCCCCACATTCAATATTCCTAACATCAAAACATCAATTGAAGCACAGATACGAAGACAGAACTTGGTATTAGGCTCGTTCTTCCTTCGATCCTCCAATACACATAATCCAGGCTCTAAGAATTATCCCTCTGCGTCAACAGATTTGAAGAGCCTTGTAGGTAGGTAGGAAGGAAGGAAGGAGGGAGGAATCGATTAAAAGCCTTAACTTGTACCTGATCCACAATCTCTTCACCGGCTTTCCGAATGTAAAGCTCTTCTGACTCCAACATTGGGAAGTCAACTTCCTCAAATGCGCAGAGCTTGGAAACCTAAACCATAAACCACCACACACAATGCATCAGAAAGTGAATTAGAATTTCAGCTCACCAACAGTGTCAACAGCTTACAACATCATCTATGGGGAAAGAAAGTAAAAAGGTCTGCAAACAAAAATGTTCACCTCTCTGAAGTGGTCGAAAAGCCATTTCTGCAGGCGCATGCCCTCGGGTGGAAAATCTCGGGTTCCTTTAGGCGGATTGACATCGATTAGGGCAGCAGTGGTAGTGGCGGCCTCAGCAGCCATCGGTTTCCCGCTTTCCTTTTGATGTTTCCCAGAAGCTTTAGCTGGCCTTTCTCTTTCGGCTGTTTCTGCGACGACCTTTGTGGTAGGGTGAGCAGACTTCTTCGTATTTCCTTTGTTTCCTTTCCCTGTTGTTCCAGTTGTTGCAGTTGCTGCTGTTTGTACTGGAAGTGGTGCCACGCTCTCTACTTCCATGGCTTTCACACTCTCTTCGATAGCTCTGACACTCTCTTCTTCCATGGCTCTAAGTAAAACACAGTTATTGAATAGATGCGTTCGGGTGAAGCAACGTGAAAGCAGAATGCGTGAAGATCACTTTGAGCTGGTGGGAGGCAGGGGATGGTTTAGGGTTTGCTACTGCGATGACATCGTCTCCGCAGAAGGGTGCATTCACACTAGGTCGGGTCGGGGACTTAAGAAAACTGGTTCCAAACTCGAGCGATCCTATTGGTTGAGAGCAAGAAGATTTTGGAGCAAGGAGGTCGCACCAATGTTGGTTTGGTATATAGGTGAATGCATGGATATCAATAATCAACATGAATCAAAATGGTATCAAAAAACCTACATGTGGGTATCAATATTGTAATATCGATCAAATGTTCATATTGAGTGGGAATCAATGCCCATGAAATTTTCGGGCATAGTCGATCAAGATCCTAGTGATTCTAAATCCACCCGGTTACATGTTGACATCTTCCATGTTTTGCTTTATTCATTTGAGGTATGTTCTATAGATTCCTCTAAAATGATCGGTAAGTCTCCTAAAGTCTCAAACCTCGACCGGTTATTTCTCAAACTCAACCGTTTCATCTGTAACTAACTGACAACTCTCCCCAAATATGTAGACCCAAATGATATCAAAAACACATATTTTGTCAAATATCCATACTCTATTGGCATCAAAATAATGTGAATCCTCATTATACATACCTGAATGGTATTAAAAAAAACAAGAGCAATTCAACGTTGGTCTAAACCCCTAATTCTTAAACCTTGGGTTAGGGATTAGGCACGGCTTAGGATTTAAGATTTTAGGGTTTTATACAAAAAGAAGCACTATTTAGCATAACTTGCTCTAATCAAGCTGCTCTGACCCCACATACATGGCAAATACACTAACTCCCGTGGAAATGAGATCCTAACTGGATGAATGCTCCCTAACAACTTATAATCCTTGCATAGAAATCCAAAGTCACAAACTAAACAAACCAAATAGCCTACCCAAAGGTAGAAACTAACTAATGTAGTCTAGTTCCTAGATGAGGAGTCCAGTGCTAATGATATTTGATCAAAATAGTTGTGGTTTGACCTTCGAAATCATGTCACATGAGGTTGATGAGACTTTGCCTTGAATGGTCACTAGTCTCGTGGCTTCTTCTTCGCCATGCATTGTTGTGAAACTTTGCAAAGGTAGATGTGCAAACCTTAACCCCTTAATGCCTAAGAAGCCCAAATGTGCCAATGTGAAGTTTGTTTTTTCGTGGGTTTTGTTAATTGAATTTTATTTATTTATTTTTACATTTTAGTATGGAAGGTGTTATAAGATTTGGAATTCATGGGTGGAAAGCTGTCTACAAATTGGACTTAACTAGACTTAGGGAATTTCTCAAATGCACACCAATTGGTAGCTCTAGTGTACTTGAAACCCCCCCCTTACACCCCCTAAATCGGTTGGTTTAGGGGGTTTAACTAGAGATACTTGATAGCTAAAACATTTGTGAGGTACTCTCCACCTACACACACTAAACCTTTACATGGTTGGATTGGCATTCAATGTCTAGATAAGGAAATAAAAATTGCTCAAAAGGTTAACTATTGACAAAGGGCCTTCAATGCCATTTCATGGCGCCCAACAAGGTAGGCATATACATGTTCAAGTATGTGAGCCTTAAGTGATCTGCTCTTCTATGTGGGTCACTCTTCTAATTTGGACACGCAATAAATAATGTGTTATTGCTTGACACCTACATTAGGTGGTAAGTTGGTTTGTACCTAAGAATAGACACCAAAAGACATGTATTACAATGAGATTGGACTATGTGCTTAATTTATAGACATCAATTTAGGTTCAACAATATACACAATTGAGATGGCATGTGTCGTACGAATTTTTTGGTTTTGTTGACCATTTTAAAAATAGATGTGAACATGGAAGATTAATAGCCTGATATAATTGAACCAGAACACAAGTATGAGGCTATTATCTCGAGATTCAGGGAACTAGTGATTTGAAGGGCTATGGTCTGATGTGTAGTCCCTGGATTCTCTTTCGAAGAGACTGAGAGAAAGTATAAGGTAGAGGGTGCTTAAACCAACACTTTAAGCTATTGCACATACATATGGGTATGTGGTTGATATAAAAAATATATATTCATATTAGCCTTTGGGCTAAACATAGGTATCAAGAAAGAAAAAATATTTTTAGTCTCAATTGAATATTTGATGAATATTCAAAGTCAAAACTACTAGCTTCCTTAAACCAATCCATAGGCCCCGTGTATGGCAACCTTGCATATGATGAGGACCCCCACCTTCATTGCCTAGAACCATCACAACATAGTTGGGTACTAGACCCAAACTACATCAAAGCCCAAGTAGTAATGGTATGCAAAGCCACACGGCGACCTCCATGATCCCACCCGGTTCGCTTGCAAAACCATCACCTTGCATCCTGGGAACCGATCGCCTTGCATCCCGGGAACCAACCCCCTTGCATCCCGGGGAATGACCCTTTTGTGCTTTGTGGGCCTACCTCCTTGGCGTTATGAATAGAATGGCTAGAATAGGCATTGACAAGCCACCCTAATCCCACCTTGAACCAACCCGAGATAGAGTGGAGCCCGTTACCTACCCTACATGGAAGTAGTGGAGGCCGCTATGAGGTGGCACCACTAATGGCACCTAAAACCGTCACTACGTGGGCCCAAACACTCCTACACCGCCGGGTAACGGTTCAAGGTTGTAGAGTGTTGGCAATTGGGAGGCGTTTATAGGTGTTGGTTTTGGATGGGGTGTTGGATTTAGCACCCTCTACCTTATAGCCTGACGGGACTTGTAAGAGAAGATCACTTTTTCTCTTTTGGCGATTTTAATATTATTATCTTGATTATAAAATTATTAGTCATCGAGCCATTGTCTTATTGATTGATCATCTCTTTCTATCGCCTTTTGGATTTGTTTTGCAGTGGCAATTATCTATTGTGAGATCAGTGTTCTCAAGAAGTGTGTTATCCCCGTTGTCTGTAATTGAGTGTGATTCTATCTGTATGTCATTATCGATTCTGAGTAAAAGCAACGAGTGAGGTTGCAAAAGTAAGTCAGGAATAAATTATAAATTGGACCATCATCTTCATAAGTATGACTGGATTTCCTCTGCTCGGAGTTGCTGGATTTATCACCATATTAGCAGAGAAATTGAAAGGTCGAGAACGGTTGTGAATTGATGTGGTGCTTTGAAGCAGAATCAGAAACTTAGTTTTCCCTGCAATTTTCGTGCTGAGATTTACCCTTGATCACTATATTCATTAATTTGAGACTTTCTCTTATCTCAAATTAATATATGGACCACAACAACATGGTCTAATGTTTGGGTCGTCCTATCTTGATATGAGTTCTTAATTGGGTTCTTGTGAACACCCGCTTCAAAGTATTTGCACCTTACAACATTCTCTAATATATGTGTGATTTTATCCATGTTCTTATATTTGTAACTGTCTCAAAATGCCGAAAAAGTCCCAAATTAACGAATATAGTGATCTTGTTAAATATTGTCGTCTGCATGAGAGAAGAAATTGTGAGCGGTCGTCGTCACATTCACCATAGTCTGAAATGCGAGAATATTAAAGAAAGCATAAAATCAATCAGAGAGCTTGTATTGATCTGAATGCGGTGTCTGCACTCAAATGTGATTAAGGATTGCTCTTACTTCCCAGATTGATAAACCTTATCTTCTAATCGCTCATTTTCAAATCGATAGGCTTGCTGGAGTAGAACATCGGGCAAGTTGTCTGTAAGCAGTGATGGAGTTGATTCAGTCCACCGACTGAAGAAGAGTTCGAGTTCCGTTTGCAGAGAACTATGCGGACAGAAAAGAAGGGGTTAGGGACTTCGTTCCCCAGTTGAGGAGAATTCTATGCCGGCCGAACAGAACAGTTCCTCGGTGACTCTTGATAGTTTGCTGTGGGGCCGAAGGGTCAAGAGAAGTAGTCCCTTGCCTACAAGGACATCTGGAGCCCGGGGTGGAGCAGTTGAGCTGCTATGGACTCGCCTTTCTCGTAGGGGTAATTCATTTAGGGAGTAAATTGGGAAAGTGAATTAAGATTGATCACAAAGCTCTTGTAAGATTGATTAAATACTAAATCAGTAAATTCCATAACCTAAACGAAACTATTTAATTGAAGCAAAGAGATATCGGACAATGTTATTGAAAGCAACAGGTGAAATTGCACTATCCTTTGTGGTGGCTGAGTACTAACAAAAAGTCAATTGCCGGACTGCCACATTAAAAAGGATTATCTAATTAAGGAATACAAAAGAATCTTGGAAGGAGACTGTACTGACATTTCATGTTATATTAAATGGAGTTAATTAAATGAAAGACTATTGACCACACCAAAGTGCCCTTGGCTTTGGTAAAGAGACAAAAATGGGATACTTTACGCAAGACAATTGACTATGGCCGTGCCTATGCTTGTGCACCGCACTTGGTCCACTTAAAATGAACTCACTGCCAGACTATTGCCTGGGAAATTAGAGTGAGGTGTGAAACTGTCACATTTGCATGTACTGACCTGGAGTGGTTTTTAGAGTTTTTATCCCTTACCCGTAAACCAATTGTCAGTCATAATCCAAAATAAAATGAAATAACCTTGTGTTTTCCCTAATAACTCTTATCTAAGACACCTAGATGTTATATGAATCACCTTTTGAGTCTTCCTTGAGTGTTTCCCTGGGTTTGTTTGTTAACCAAAAACCTACTACAGCATGTGTGATGCCTTATGGGAAAGAGTTAATTTTCCCACAACTTCATTGTACTCTCTTGACTATGATGGATCCTACATAGAATTGTAGACTTCCACATATGTCAACCCTTAAACACCCAAAAGGTCCTCTCTTTGACTCCAAGAGATAATTGCATTGACCATGGCCGTCACCCTTGTTTACTTCTCGCATATACAAACAACGAGTGATTTCACTCGTTATTCCCAATTTTCCACAGTCTATGGTGTTTGATCAATTGCTCAATTTGGGTGTTATTCCTTTTGGGAAAATATCCAGTTTATTCGACACTCGTTCATGACAAATTTCAACCACAAGACCTTTGTCTCAATTAATCCCAGCCCAAATTTTAGACATGATCTAATTTTGATTCTTTCTAAACGCAAGTGCGATAGACCATACACATTTCTCGAATACTTTGATCCACCCAGTCGTGACTCAAAATTCAAACCTCATGCAACCTAGAAATTCAAACAAACTTTCCGTTCCAGGGTATCTTCTCTTTTCAAGAATCAACACCCTAATTACTATGCATACATTAAAGTTATCCCTAAAATCCCAGCCTTGGGAGACCTGACTTTAGACATGTACCTTGAGTTTAGGTGGATTAACGTAAACTTAAGGAGCTTGCCTGCCCCATTTTGCCGGAGCTTTAATTAGTCCGGTGCAGCCTGCCAGCGCGGCTGCTTGGCAGAGTCGACAGCCTGCTAGCGCGGCTGCCTGCCTACATTTGGCTCAAGAAGGAAATGAGGATGCAAGTGGAAAGCATAATGGGGTAGGGTGCCTCTAGAAACAAAGGGATCAAAAGCTCCCGAGGGTCCCAACTCAAGGTTCCCAAAGATTGACCCTGTCATTATTTTTAGTCTACTGACACAAGAAGACAAACCTTGTAAATATAGAATAGATCTCTCAACTCGGGACTGCAGCCTGACTTTCACCCGGCATCCCGAGACTTTAAGGATAACTTTATTGAATCACATTCACCGAAAGATAATGGCGAACTTCAGTGTTTTGTATTCAACTTAACTCATTCAGACAATGGTATTGGGCCAATTTTGACAATGGTAAATTCTCAACACTTTCTTCTTGCATCTCACCTAATTTGAATGCATGGCCAACATGCAAGACCGTTAGAATGATTCAATACTTCATTTAAAGCTCTCATTAATTCTTCGAAACTTCCTACTTTGAAATTTTTACCTACTATGACAATACTCACACAATTGACTCACTCAATGTGCTTGCTTTCTGAGTGACAAGACAATTGTAAGTTGGATTGAGAAAATGTCCCATAAGATATATTACTTAGAAAAGTGTGATCACAAGAAATAGGAGTTTCATGCTCAATAATTGCAATCCAACTATGGCAAAATTTCCACTCACTTCGCGAGAAGGATTCTGGCACTCAAGCACTTGCTTCCGATGCCTTTTTCTCTCTCTCCCTTCTCTCACTGACTATAGTCTATATAAAAAAATAATTAGAGGTTTGGCTACCAGAAGTTGCGTTTGTCTACGGCCAAGCTTGATGAGGGCTCTTTAGTTCTCACATTTTGCACATGTCTATAGCCCTTAATCAACACTCTTGCTATCTAGCGCCAATAGTCGGAAACATTTTTCCCCTCAGCTCACTAATCCTTTGTTTCACCTTAAGATCACTAATTGCAGTATTTTCTCACTAAATCATAGTTGATAAAGAGTATGCAAGCTAAACATTAACTAATTTTTAAAAAATGAATGGTTTTCATCCAAAAATTTGGATGACAGATAGCCAAGAGATGTATGGCGCCATCCCTTCCATCCACAAGAGTCCCTTCCACATCCATTCCATGCACCTCATTGCACACCTATTTCATGAGTGTTGGGAACCTGCCATTTTTTTTCCTTGCTGCATACCTACTGCATACACAAATTTTCTCCCATGCAACCTTCCACCAACATGATTTCCACTTCATTCCACACATTGCCCACCACAACAACCACTACACACAAACCATTCTCAACCCATGCCTTGCCATCTCAATCCAATTTTATGGTGACCACCCAGGGCACATAATATACAACTTTTGAAAAATAGGTTTTGACAGAGGGCGATCCACATTGAGGAGGTACACATTATCCAATCCATGTGAGTTTCCTCGTACAAATACTTATCATGTACACGCAACGACTTTAAATGAGAACTCACCTCAATAGTGGAGCTATTGCATTTGTGTTGTGTAACCAATATAGATGAGTCTCTAACAGACCATGGCCTAACCGTCATATGGGCTTTAGGGGTAATTTTTTTCCTATGGTTATATTCTAATAAAAGGTTTTAGTTAGTTCACCCATATTAAGAGTTTATGGTATGGTTAGTTCATTGGTATTTTATATCTAGACAATTCATAAGGACAATGTCATTAAGCTACCATTGCCAATATTGGACTAAATTTGTTTATTCACATATTACTTTAAGAATTTTACATTCATAAAATATGGGTATATTTTAGTTAATAATATTTTTAAATTAGGAAAATAACTTTATTCTTAATTTGTTAATAAATTTAATTTAATAATTTAATTTAATAAAGACATTCCCCCCCTTAATATTGGTAATTTTCCTAAGTTTCTATAGTATACCTTAATGTGACTGCCATTAAGGTGGGTATGAAGGATATTGCCTACAAAATCTTTTAGGTCAAAGGAACCATTTTTGTGATTTCCACGTACTTTGTATGGTCCTAACTAGTGGAATTAAGATTTTCATGGAAGCTTTTGAAATCAACTATCATAAAGTCATACTAGGTCGGTAGGTCTTACATTTATCTTTCAGTTCACCATCATAACAAAATTTATGGCATTTTTGAGTGGTGATTGTATTTAAATAAACATGACTTCACATTTCATCTAATTTCTTAAAGAGATTAATTATGACTTTTAAAGATTTAACCTCTCTTAAACACTTGTCAATTGCAATAATTAATGAAGGTAATTTAATTCAATGGATAAATGGCCTTTTGATCATACTCCAATTAAAAATGTGTGAATTTAGTTATAACTTTATACATATCATGATATGCCCATGATGTGTCAATTAATTCAGAGTTCCAATAAATCATAAAAGCCTTGTACTGTCTTGGTTATAATTTTACAAAGAATTCTATTTTTTTTAGTCTAACAATTAGATCAAGGGTGATAGGGAGTAGTCAACATGTGTTTGAATTTGAATTTAGTGATTAATTCTTCAATGACATCATTGACAAAATGTGTGCCTCTATCGCTCACTAACTCTTTAGGAAACCAAAACGTGACACGTAAAAATTTAGCAACAACTACTTTGGCACCACCAGTCATAGAACATTGTATGTACATATGGTGTGAAAATTTACCTTTGTATGTTTCCTATTTTATAATGCCCTAATAATATACCCATGTAATTGAATCATGTTGAAAACTTGTGAAAAAAAAATCAAAAAAATTTATGATTAAATTCTAATATTGCTAACTTGCTTTATGTAGTAATGTGGCATCTTATTTTGGCAAGATATCTAATGCAAATAGAAAAAATGAAATTTTTATTTTTATCATTTATTTATTTTTTATTACCTTTGGATTGGAAGGTTCAACGTATGGAAAACAACTTATATTTTGACATTGGTACAAAATTCTCCATTGTTCTTGTTGATGTGTGTGAGGGCTCCACTGCTGAACCTAGTAAGTTAGAAAGTTGGATTGGTAGTAGTTACCTCAACCACGTCTGGTTGGTATGATGACATTCTTGAGGATTCACCTATGTTGTGTAAATAACGATCGTGTGTCACTACAGCTCGAGTACCAACTACCACTAACAACTAAAACAAAAACATAGCAAAAACACACATACACAACACACCTCCACATAGAAGGAAGAGAGTCAAACCTTAGCAAGAGCTCTAAATTCCTCTTCAAATGCACACAATGACTCAAGTTATCTCTCACTCCACCATGGGAGAATCCAAGAGTGTAAGTAAGGGGAGAAGAACTCAATATTTTATTGCAACAACATGCAATTTCCACCTCACACAAACTCTCTCCACACACTCACTCACAAGGCTTGACTTGGTAAGAATGCCAAGCCAAGGAGGAGGCTCCTCACTTAGGAGCATCTCTCCAACTCCTAGGGTTCATCCATCCAACTCTAAATGGATGAAACCCCTCGGATGCGGTGTGGACGCCGACGCCGCATATTGTGACAACTATCGTGTAAATAGCGATCATGTGTCACTACAGCTCGAGAACCAACCACCACTAACAACTAAAACTAAAACATAGCAAAGACACACATATACAATACACCTCCACATGCCCCCTTGGCTGACTGTGGAGTCCCTGCCAAGTAACTAGGACCAACGCCAATCTAAAGGGCATGAATAATGAAAAATTGCTCCGCAACCAATTGGGGTGGTGAACATCATCCCAAAAAATTGTAGGCTGGGTGCAGTGTGAGCCCCATCCTTAATCGCTTCTGATGTTTGGCCATTAGATTTCAAAGAATTAATTCCACCATCCTGCGTTCGATTGCGTTTCTAAACCATAACTCTTCATTTTCCATTTGGGCAGGCACAAGACGATGAAAACCATACAGGATCATTGAGAATGACTGGTGGAAGCACCAGGTACCAAAGATCTTCAACAACGAGGACAATTCCACTGTCTAGATGGTAGAGAAGTTAAGGGTGGCCTCAGGCATGCTATGCGCCAACCATGTTGATAGTGGTCACACAAGAGCATAGTAGCTGCTCCTTTCTTCTCCCCGCATACAAAACATGGAAGACCCTCTGGCACGACGGCTAGTTTAGGATGAACTGTATCCTCAATGGGAAGATGACATGGGGCACAGTTTTTGGAATGTTTATGACATTCCCTGCCATCCTTGCCTTCCAACAACAACACACCACTCAACAACACCTCCTTTGCCAGAAGAATAATGCGCCCCACCCTGACATCCAATGTCGTAGGCGTCTCACGTTGGAGATAAACATAATCCCCTTGACGGAATCTCTGCAATTGAGGGCTGTAAGCACCAATACGAATGCGTGCACAACGCAATGTGTCACGGTGCTGAGCAATGGACAAATTCTCCATGGCCATAGGCATGGCCCTCTGGAAGAATTGAGCCCGCTCCTGCAAACACTGGGCCCAAACGTTTGGGTCATCCAAGTCCACAACATGAGCTAGCTTTTTCCGAATAGAATTTGGAAGTACATGCTCACGTACATACAAACAATTGGTATGGGTTGTAGGACGTCAAAGAGGCATGCCTATTAAATTGATAGCCCATAGCAATCCAAGGCAATATAAGGTCCCAGTCCTAGTGGCTCCCCCAAAGTAATCCATATTTCCTCAAGCCACACTTGGTTGTCTGAACAACCCGTTCAGCTAAGCCATCCGACTTCGGATGATCCCGTGAGGTGGTATGGTGATCTATGAGAACCTTAGTGTACAACACTTCAAAAACACTAAGGAACTTTCTCCCCTAGTCCGTCAATACCTCAGCCGGTGCTCCAAAACATGCCAACACACGATCCAAAAAGGCTACCGCGGTCAATTCTGTAGAGTTTTGGGATAGAACGACAAATGCTGAAATGCTCCACCAACACGTACTTTGCTCCACGTGGTGTAACAACCAACGGTCCTGCAAAGTCCAAAGACCAGCGGTGGCCCAGTCCCATGATGGGTACGGGTTGCAGTTGAAGTGACAAGGTGTTGAAGCCAGACCTGACCCAGTCACAAACTTCACACCTCCCGACATAAGCAGCAACCTGCTGATACATGCCAGTCCACCAATATTGGCTACACAACATCGAATGTGTCTTGCGTATGCCAAAATGGCCAAGTTTTTCGTGCACTTGCTGCACCAAGGAGGCCCTCTGATCCGGTCTAGGAACATTGCGCCTTGTCCCATCCGACCACAATCGAAATAACAAACCGTTCTTCCAACGGAACCTTGTTATTTGATGTCCAATCCTATCCCTTTCCATCGCCGAGATAGACAAAAGAAATGTCCCCTACTGAAGCTTATGCAATACGGGAAGATCCTCCCATATGTCCGCAATAGCTTGAGGTTGATTAGTCTCATTATCCGAGCCCTATATCGGAACCTTAGCAGCAGAGCCAAAAAAGGTGAGGTAGGTAGTTGTGTGCCAACCTGGAACCGCTTCTCGATCACAATCTCCATGCCACCTAACTCTGGTCAAATCCTCGTCTGAAGGACTTGGATTGCGTGAGAATTCATCTGCATCCAAGTTGGTAATATCGGCACGGTGTACCACCTCAAAGTCATACTTTTGGAGCAATAAAACCCACATGGCGAGCTTGCCAGTAAGCTTGTCCGACTCCATGATCCACCGTAAAGATTAATGGTTAGTCACTAAAGTAAAACGCTGACCATGGAGATATGGCCAAAAATGAGCAATAGCCCACACTGCCGCCAATGATTCTCCCTCATAGGACGAATATTTGGCCTCCGCACTATTGTTGCTTCCCGAAGCATAAGCAACAACATACTCCTGGCCAGAGTCATCCTTCTGATTGAGGACTTCTCCTAAACCCAATGAACTCTAGTCCATATGCAACTGGAAAGATTTCAGGATGTCGAAGCATTGGAGCCGCACCCAGTCTTTGCTTCAATGTCTCGAATGCCTGTTGTTGCTCACGACCCCAAGTCCAAGGTTGGTCCTTGTTCGTGAGAATGGTGAGAAGCTTGGTGATCAAGCTAAATGTTCTTGACGAATCATCGATAGTAATTTACCGAGCCCAAGAAAGCACAAAGTCTCAGCACATCGACCAGTGTCGGGATCTTCTGCAAGGCATCCACCTTAGCTTGCTGCACCTTAAGACCTCATGGAATAATTATATGACCTAGATATGCTAGTCAGTCATGGAAAAATTTCATTTGCCATGGTGCAAGCGCAATCCCCACCGCTGCAACCGTTCAAAAATGGCTTGCAGATGCCTCATATGCTCTTGTGGTGCCCTGTTGAAAATGATCATGTTATCAATGTAACACCAAAAAAAGGGCAAGCCAGAGAGGACCTGGTCCATCACTCTTTGAAACTTAGCATGTGCATTCTTCAGGCCAAATGGAAGAAACTTCCAATGGTACAATTGATTATGATAAACTCCCCATATTGTAGTTTTCACTCGATTTCCCACAAGTAATGGGAGCTGGTGATAGCTGGATCTCAAGTCCAGGGTGCTAAAGACTCGAGAAAATCCGATGACATCGAACAACTCCTCCGGGATTGGCATGGGATACCGATCTAACTTGGTCTTCTAGTTAACTAGACGGTAATCTCTGCACATCCGCTTCTTCGTCCAATTGCCAAAGATATCATTCTTCAATGGTATAACCGTAGTACAAGCATACTCCATATTGGTGAGTTCAATTAGCCTTGCTGCCAAGAGCTTTTGGCAACGAGCCTGGACGTCCATCCTCTTGGAGATATTAAGCCTATAAGGTCTCTGAAAAATATGATAGTCGTCTTCCAACTGAATGTGGATGGATTGTCCTTTGTAGCCTTCAAGATCTTGAAGGCTAAAAGAAAAACACCTACGGTACGAGAGAATGAACGCTCGTACCTTCTGTGTCGCAACACCAGTGAAATGAGGGCCTAATTCCAATGGCCAATCATTATGCTCTGTGGTCTCATTCTCCACCAAAGGAGGACCACTTGATGTTGGCATGGACTCTAATTGCTATTCAAAGGAGGGGGCATTAACCATGCCCCCAACTTCAATGCCAGCAGTAGAGTCTGGCCTCTTTTGATCACCACCAACATGTGATGATGAAGCCACCACTAGAGGAGGAAAATCGAATGAAAGTATTTGTGGTAATATCCTCCGTGCCTCCCTCCTCCCAAACTCGGAAGCCAAAGCAGCATAAACCCATCGAGCTCGAAGTTGCTCCATCACTTGTTGCTTGAATCGAGAGATTTGTTCGGCTTTTACAACCATGGCTTCAATTCCCTCCTCTATGGATGTGGACTGTTGTGCCCCCCGACCAGAGTCCTCTGCCACTAGAAATAACAACTGATCACCATGATGCCTTTGCAATGCAAGGTATAAACCAACAGTCCATACCACGGTGTTAAGATCCATGGCTTGGCCCAACACAAACCGTCGTTGGCCTTTAGAAAGGCCAGGAGCTGCTGTGGTTCCAGTCCGGAATCCCATGGCACGCTCCCGTTCTTCGGCAAAGGGTTCGCGATGGGTTTTAGTGTGAGCATCCCACACCATACCAGGCCCCCAATCGCGGAATGCAAATGACTGTGAAAAAGTCTTAAAGGTTGGGAAGGCCCTCCGTGGTGCCCCCACTTTGTTGACCAATACCAACAGGGGTAAATCATCTTGAACAACCGGCAAAAAGGTCCGGTTTGGATCCAAGATGTCATCCACCTTCTGATAAGAATGTGGAGGCACTGCAAAAATGTTGCAACTAAAGTAGATAGCAGTGCGAGGTTGGTCCAAAGCCACCGAGGATGGTGGGAATATGAACCAAGTCCCGTGGCATCCACAAAAACGGGATCCCCAAGGTGTTGACAAACATAATGTCTGCCCTCCAACACCTTATTCCGAGAGTCTCCCAATAGAGGTACATTCTCGAATATGTACCCTGGAGGGGAAGGTTGGTGGATAATCCACCATTGCATAAGCCGGATGAGGTCCCAGAAAATATTAGACTGGAAATCCTCTAAACCTCGGTTTGCTCCAACACGTGAATGGCCCTGGCATGGCCATCCCGCAATCACCAGATCCACGGGACCCAACCTTCGTAAGTCTTCCTCATTGATAAGTATAATATCACGAAGAAGACGTCTAAAGCATCCATGGATGGCAGTCGGGTTTAACTATTGTGAGTACAACACCATCAATTAGTGTAAATGGTGACAAGCCACACAGGTAGACACAAGACTGTCATCCACATAGACATATTGTCGAACCGTGAGGCCAATGTCCAACATGGCTGCCAATTATGTCCCGATGTTCCAAACAATTCCACCAAAATGATCCCCTCGTTTGGCGGATGCCATAGAATGGGATGTGCCAATGCCAATGGGGTATCCGGTATGACTGGTGTAGTAAAACCTAGAAAGAGGAAAATGTCCTCATATCTTTGGAATAGCTCTGCGGAATTGTGCCAGGGAAGAAGAGGATCCTTGGGATGGCGCACCAATGCACCCTTAGGTGTCATCTCCCACTGATCCTCAGTATTCCCCATGAGTGCCAACAACCCTTGCTAGCTCTTTTAACAATTTTGGTCATTATTCCATCTCTAGCAAGGATTACGAGCGCTAACCCTTTGCATTCCGCCATGCGAATGGTTAGCTCCCCAATACCGCGGACCTTATAGTTCCTAGGAGGGGAACCAACCCTCCTACTTTGCTTTCATTCGGGATTTTTTCCTTAATTGGTAACCAATGGTAACATGTGAATTTCCATCCACGGTAACCAATCCTAAGTTGATCATCGCGTTGCTGGAGCAACACTACGACAACCCGAGCCATACTAGGCAACTATACGCTCATATTGGGCCAATGCCCATGGAGGCCGTGTCATTTGGCCTCGGGTGGGTTTGGCCACACCACCTCACCCATATAAGCCTCTAGGATTTTGGGCAAGGCCTCTACTCCACCGTCAAGTAACCTTTTGTCTTTCTCCCAAGAGTTGGGGCCAAGTAGACATTTTCCCTTAGCCGCTGGGGCTAGAAGCCCCTAGCAGGTTCAAAACACCATAACTTCTTTGTATGATCTCTAATGCTAACAATGGACCACTCCATCATCATCTATGTTTCACGTAGATGCCAATGGACTACTCACTTGCCTATTTGGGCAAATATTGAGGAAGTTATGCCTGTTCAAAGCTTTGCAGTCTCGGGAGCCACTCCCAGGCCACTGCTATACCAGGGCGATGTCCCAAGACAACGCCCCACTCAAATTGCCATATCTCCTAGCTCGCACCTCCAATTGAGGTGTTTTTGATCATTCTAGAATTGGCAGGCCATAAGCTACGCATAGCTTATGGCCTTACCCTCTTGCCTCTTAGTCTCCGTGGGTGGGAGGCGTTCCCAACGCCTAAGGCCTTCACCCACACTAAGATCATTTGGGCCCTCTCACCAACGGCACCACAAGTCATGGGTGTCACTCCAGGGTCCCCCTTGTGCCCATAGTGTTTCGGGCACTCCTCATGGAGAGGTACGCGACAGTCTCCTCCAATAAGGCGGAGCCACATGACAATGTGTCAATAGTAGTACCACATCCAAAAACCATGGATAATGGTGCTATGGTCGCGGTTGCCACAAACGCCACATAAATAAGCTCCCTACGGCCGTCCCCAGCCGACCAACCTGGTCAAGTCCACGCCTTCTTAGTCCAATTGTCTAAACCAAAACCAAGGGGGTAGAGTGTTTGCTAACCAACTAAAATGTTGTAGTTGGTCGCATTCGTCACCGCACACTTGAGAAGAAGAGGTGCAGGTGGATCTCTAAGTTTCACTTGGAAGCTAAGCTATAATGGCTCCCGAATATAACCAGTGGCCCGCTCCATATGGCCAATGGATGTGACGATGGTGAATGGGCAAGGAGCCAAGTCCTGGGCTGTGAACCCCAACTCTTGGCAAACCTTTTACCGATCATAACTGGTTGTGCCCCCGAATCCATCATCACACAACGGGAAGCAACCTAAATAGCGTTGCCCCTAGCCCGACTGACTACCAGAATGCCGGTGTCATTCACTATACGTACGACGTCTGGTCGAATGCCCCGACATTCATGAACAAATCTAGCAGCTATATCAGACAAGTAAGTTGCTCCTGCGGACACTAGTAAGTCATAAGGTTTGGACAACCCCCTATTATCTGAGATGTGTGCGTCAAAAAATGCAATGGCCTCTGTTGTAAGCCTCGCTCGCCGTTTAGCCACTCTCTCGGGATCCTCAATGGCAGGGATGTCTGCTGTGCCCTGAGCCACGGTCAGAGAAGACAAGGATGCATTCCTTTCCAAAATCCTACCTGCTAGGTGGAAAACCTTAGCAGATTAGATTCCTGGCGACGACCACTCCATCGCTGTAAACAAAGGTGTGTGTAACACTTTGGATGCCAACATGTGCATCATATTGGTTGATGAATTCAAAGCTTCCATGCTCAAATTACGACCACTGACAGATTGGACAGCATCTGCCAATCCAAAAGACAATGTGTCACGTACCTCTCCATGAGGAGTGCCCAAAACACCATGGGCACAAGGGGGACCCCGGAGTGACACTCGGGACTTGTGACGCCGTTGGTGAGAGGGCCCAAGTGATCCTAGTGTGGGTTAGGGACCCGGGCATTGGGAACGCCTCCTACCCACGAAGACTAGGAGGCATGAGGGTAAGGCCATAAGCTATGCGTAGCTCATGACGTGCTGATTTTAGAATGCTCAAAAACACCTCAATCAGAGGTGTGAGCTAGGAGATATGGCAATTTGAGTGGGGCGATGTCTCGGGACAGCGCCCTGGAATAGCAGTGGCCCGGGAGTGGCTCCCGGGACTGCAAAGCTTTGAACTGTCATAACTTTGTGAATACTTGCCCAAATGGGGCAAGTGAGTAGTCCATCGGCATCTAAATGAAACGTAAATGACGATGGAGTGGTCGGATGTGAGCATCAGAGAACATACAAGGAAGTTATGGGGTTCTGAAGCTGCTGGGGGCTTCCAGCCCCAACGGCTAAGGGAAAATGTCTACTTGGCCTCAAGTGTTGGGAGAGAGACAAATGGTTACTTGACGGTGGGGTAGGGGCCCTGCCTAGAGTCCTAGAGGCTTATATGGGTGAGGTGGTGTGGCCGAACCCACCCGAGGCCGAACGAACGGCCTCCATGGGCATTGGCCCAATGTGAGGGCATAGTTGCTTAGTAAGGCTCGGGTTGTTGTAGTGTTACTCCGGCAACGCGATGATCAATATGAGATTGGACTTCCATGGATGGAAGTCCACATCTAAGAAATGGTTACCGATTAAGGGGTGAGTCCCGAAAACCAAGTAGGAGGTTTGGTCCCCCTCCTATGAACTAAGAAGGTCTGCGGTATGGAGAGCTAACCATTTGCATGGCGGAATGCGAATGGGTTAGTGCTCGTGACTCTTGCTAAAAAATGATAAATGGACCAAGAAACTTAAGGGGCGCTAGCAAGGGTTGCGACATATAGCATCAGAGCAGGGTTCCAATCTGATCCACATGACCATGGTCCCGAGTTCGTAAGCTCTCCACAAACTTTTATGTAATCGAAGGTGTGGCTCGTGACACGGATTGGGCACGTGTCATAGTTGCCGAACTTACCATCTTCCCCGAAGCTCCGAACATATAATAATCCAAAGTGGAAGAGCTAGCCTTTGCTCCAAATGAAGCCGGTGAGTCCAAGATTTGGCCAGATGAAGCCAAATTCTTGAACCTCTCCTCCAAGGCACCAATCTTTGCCTCCAACGCCTTTTTTCGTGCAGAAAAAGGGTATTTATTCGGATGGAGAATGAAGCAATTGTCCGCTGTGTGTTTGAGCCTACCAATTTAATTGCTTGATTGGGAACACTTTAACTGCTTCGGTGAAAGCTTGCCAGCCTCCTTCGCCGAATCTTTAGTGGAGACAATTGTCTCCCGCTGCGGCTTTTCCACGGTTTGGATCTTCTTTTGCTTCGAAGGACAATCATTCTTAACGTGGCCCGACTCCCCATAAAACCAACAATATAAGGTCTTATTCACCTCTGCCTCTGCCAATCTTGCAGCCGCGACCGGAATTTTCCGGAATTTGCTAGAATCCATTAGCAAAGACACCAAATTAATGGCACTGTATTGACATAACGCACTATCACATTACTTCATAACAGCGAATTCCTCTGCAAGTTTTGCCCAATTACGATAATTCATGATGATCTTGGGCAACACTAATTCAAAGAGGCGTTTGTCAATCTTTGACAAAAAGACCTTCATTAACTGGCTCTCCGTGAAAACACCTCTAGACTCCTTGGCAAACCTCACCAACCTTGTGTACATGGTACGAGGTATATCATCATTTTCCACCTAAAGTCTTGTATCTGCTACATTTGATTCCGACGGAATCCTCCGTTTTTCTCCTCTAGATGAAGATGGAATGTCTATAAAGGCTCAAAAACTGGTGGAGCCCCTAAAAAAGCTAAGGTCGCATGAGTAGCCTAAGCATAACGGGAGAGTGGAAGGATTGGACTTGGTGTACTCGTGGATGCGGGAACAAGAACCTTTTCCTTATGCTAACCAGGGAAAATATCTTCCACATCCATTACAAATATTCCTTCCGATATCTCCGACTTAACTACAAGAGCGGCCAACAAACTGGAAGTCGTATCTTTCTTCAATACGAAAACCAAATGTACTCGAGTCTCCCAGTACCGCTTCAATTGACGCAACTCCCTTTAATAAGCATTTATCCACTGTTGATAGGTCTGGAGCGCTTCGTGCTCCAAATGTTGGGGTAAAAGTCCGAATGTATACCGGTCATTAAAATTAGTATTGCGTTGACGTTTCTCCCTCATCTATGTCCTAAACCGAATTTTCCAGTTTGTAGGGAAATGGTCCCTGCTCGACCGGAAAACCGGTCTCGTATTCCTCCTCGCGTCTTTTTTTTCATATCGTCAAAGGTTCCCACCCAAAGAATGTGAGACCGAGTGGTAGTTCTCCACGTCGAAGTAGGCTGAAAAACCTCGTCGGGTACTACCACTAGTTCAGTGTCCGAGAGGTCAGAAGGTCGACCTTCCAATGTTTCTAGAGACGGGAAATAATAATGTTGGCTCCGGATTGTAACCATAAATCCATAGTGAGCTCGGTCATTGGAACCAACAACCTACACTAATCTGGTGTCAAGATAAAGGAAAAAAATATGAAAGACGACCTGCACCTGCAACCACCACTAACTTTATGATTTGTTGGTCATTAACCCAGCCTCACTAGTAGGGAATAAATGCACTGCCCACTTGGTGCACATATAAGGGTCCCGTCGGTTATCACTCCGACCTCACCCCCACGATATCTTATTACAAACTAGCACAACACAAAATGAGGCAATGCTGGCAATTTTGAGCAACACTGCCCGCCACGGAAAAACTACCATAATGAAATACGGAAAACAATGCAATTGCAGCACTGGATTATCTTTTCCAAATAACACTTAAGCAAAAATTGAAATTAACCGTGCACAAACGTGAGATATCCTTGTTGCCGTAGAAAAGAAATTACAAATAAACACATCTCTCATCCCACACTACAACCTAAAAACTCCCTCACAGAAATCCCTGGAATTTGTATTTCTAAACAAAATTCGACCTTAATAATTATTTTTTTAGGTCAAACGGCGATTCTACATGCCAAACAATTCTCAGTGGCAATTCCTTGGCAATCTTGTTCATCACAATTTCTAAAAGAATCCCAATGCCCGCCAAATTGCCTCCCAAGAATTCAAATATATGGTTGCTTAAGTTTCTCCTTTTGTTTTTTCAATCAAAAGAAAAGGAAAACACCCTCTTATGCCAAATACCTCTTACAACTTGATTTGGAAGAAGAATGAACCAACCGCAAATTCTCTCCGCGATGCTCCACCCTTGCCAATAAAATTATTTTGTTCCAAACAACCTCCAAGGAAATTGAAAAAACGCCTTTAATTTGTCAACCCTTAATATTTTTGGATCTGGTGAATTTCCCCGTGTTGAGTCAAATTAAGCCGCGAACTCCACTCACTCCGGAACCCAAATATCTTAATTTCTTATAAGGTGCTTGCGGGGTCATTGAATTAACATCCGCAAATTCCTAGCTGACATTGTTTATGGTTAAAATTAAAACGGCAACTGATTGTCTTCGAGCCCCCAAATTTTGTTGTTGATTAATGAAAACATCATCGGCAGATATTTTCGCAAAAGTTTGTCTTTCATAGATCCAAAAATTTCACCTCTGACAATGAAATATAAGTGCCCAGTCCAACAACTGGCCCGCCAAAGGCCTGGTGATCTTGCCGAAGGCAGGGGGGCTGCTAGCCAACTATCGTTGGCAGGGAAGCGAAGAGCATACAGGAGCTGACCAGGGGCTCTGGCTCCGGAGTCGGCTCATTTTCCCCTTCCTTTTTTTGAATCAATTTATTCTTCAATTAAGATAAAAAATTCTCTCTTAAAACTCAATGGCGTGAATTCCTGCTTGCAAGCGACCAACTCACATGAAATTCCATGAATAATTTAATAATTCCTCACCACAATTCACCGTGATGTACCATTCACAAGCAAATATTCTTCTTCTTCTTGCTCCGCCAATCTATAGTGTTCCTGCAATTTTATCGCTCCTTATCCTCACGCTTTCCCTTACGTGTTATATCTCAAGAACAAAGAACAAAAGAAGATTGAAGCAATTTTTGCCAAGTGAGAAGAAAAAGAATCAAATTCTAGCAAGAGCTCTAATTCTCTCTTCAAATGTACACAATGAATCAAGTTATCTCTATCCCCACCACGGGAGAATCCAAGAGTGTAAGTAAGGAGAGAAGATCTCAAGATTTTATTGCAACAACATTCAATCTTCACCTCACACAAGTTCTCTCCATACACTTACTCATAAGGCTTTACTTGGCAAGAATGCCAAGCCAAGGAGGAGGCTCCTTACTTAGAAGCATCTCTCCAACTCTTAGGGTTCATCCATCTAATTCTAAATGAATGAAATCTGTCGCGTACCTCTCCAGAAGGAGTGCCCAAAATACCATGAGCACAAGGGGGACCCCGAAGTGACACCCGGGACTTGTGGCGCCGTTGGTGAGAGGGCCCAAGTGATTTTAGTGTAGGTGAGGGCCCCATGCATTGGGAACACCTCCCACCCATGGAGACTAGGAGGCACGAGAGTAAGGCCATAAGCTATGCGTAATTTTTGGCTTGCCAATTCTAGAATGCTCAAAAACACCTCAATCAGAGGTATGAGCTAGGAGATATGGCAATTTGAGTGGGACGTTGTCCCAGGACAGGCATAACTTCCTCAATATTTGCCCAAATGGGGCAAGTGAGTAGTCCATTGCCATATCACCTCAATATTTTCACGTAGATGGCGATGGTCGGTTGTTAGCATCAAAAATCAATATGAAGAAGTTATGGGGTTCTGAAGCTATTGGGGGGGCTTCCAGCCCTAGCGGCTGAGGGAAAATGTCTACTTGGCCCCAAGTGTTGGGAGAGAAACAAAAGGTTACTTGACGGTGGGGTAGGGGCCCTGCCTAGAGTCCTAGAGGCTGATATGGGTGAGGTGGTATGGCCTCACCCACCCAAGGCCTAACGGTACAGCCTCTACGGGCGTTGGCCCAACATGGGGGCATAGTTGCCTAGTAATATGGTTCAGGTTGTTGTAGTGTTGCTCCGGCAACGCGATGATCAACATAAGATTGGACTTCCATGGATGGAAGTCCACATCTAGAATTGGTTATCGATTAAGGGGTGAGTCCCGAAAGCAAAGTAGGAGGGTTGGTTCCCCTCCTATGAACTATAAGGTCCATGGTATGGGGAGCTAACCATTCGCATGGCGGAATGCGAAGAGTTGAAAAAATAACCAAGATACTTAAGGGGCGCTAGCAAGGGTTGTGATAAAATCCCTCGGATGCGGTGTGAACGCCGACGCCACATACCGTGAAACCTAAATATAAACATGTTTTTTACTACCGAATTCATTTTTTTCCATATTATTTAAAATTCTACTTTGGATAAATACCTTCAATTCTAATGTCCGACAGGTTGCTTCAGTTGAGATTCATTGGTTTTTAGGCTTAATTGTATTGAAAATATTAATCGGAGATGCTAATGTATCCATTTTTAGCATGATATTATTTCTGGCATCTTTCATTTTATCAAATTCAAATAAATTATTTCAATAAAAATGATCATATATTTTTTCTTTATAATTTGCCGATAATAAAGGATATTAATATTTAATTTAGTATTTAACTTGCACATGGTAATAAAATATAATTATATATTTGTAACTCTATTATATTCTATACGAAATCTGAATGATGTGTTTCTTGTGTCGATAGGTAGATTTTGATATTAATTTATCCGTTATATGTGCATTAAATTTTATAATTTTATAATGATCTTTGGTGAGAAAATATGAACACATATGCATATCAAAATTATTTAAAATAACAAACTATAATAATGATACATGTATCGAAGTATATAACAACATTAGTAATGAAATACTTATCATATGATTATGATACGGATGAACCATCAAAAGAAAAATATTTAAAATTACAGATGATAGCATCTTATTTTACCACTCGGCTATTGCATCAAAAATCCTAATTGCCAATAACACCATAGTGTATAAAATGGTCATTTTTCTTTCCAAGTTGTTCATATAAAAATATTTGTTTAGACTTCAAAAAATTTATTTCTCATAGTTACAAATTTTTTAAGTTATTAGAAAGAGGTAGTTACTTCTCTTTAAATTAAAATTTTGATGACACCACACATTATATTATTAAAGTCTATGCTAGCTTTGTTCATCTTTTGTTTGCAAAAGTTATCAAAGTACATCGATTGTTTGTCTCTGTATAAATATTTTATTAAGAAATCAATAATTTTACAAACAACCAATGTCAACTCTTCGGCATTCCACCTCTTTAGTTTATAAAATTATAAAGGTTGTGTTCATATAAATGAAGCTTTTAGAATCATAATTATCAAAGGAGATACAATATTCGATGCATAACTTAACTTTTTATTAATTATCATTAGAAATTTATATATTTAAATAAATAAAATATTAATGAAACCAATAGGTGCCCCTTAAAAAATGGTCAATATATATATATAAGATACGTCATAATTCAATAAAATTAGATAAATTAATTACAAGTTCAAAGATCACTGCTTGTTAAAATTCTTGAAAGGTATTCACAAAACATTAAGGCCATGAGCAGGTGAGCCTTGAGAAAATGCTCAAAATCTATATATGATACGTCATAATTGAATAAAATTAGACCAACTAATCAAATTGCAAAGATTTCTAATTTAAGGACCATCAACTGTTTTTTGCTTATAAAAAAATAAAAATGCACTCACAAAACAATAATGGCACAACTAGGTGCACCTTGAAAAAATGCATTAAGTGCATATATGATATGCCATAATTAGACAAGATTAGACCTACTAATTAAATTTCAAAGATTTCTAACTTAAGGACTAACATCATTTTTTTGGCTAATAACTTTTTATACACAAGACATTAGAAAGCAAAAAATTACCAATAGAAGCTTCATAAAAAACGTCCCAAAATTATACATGACACGTCATAATTAAAGGTGAATTGATGAAGATAAGCAACTTTGAACATTTTAGGGACCTTCCAAAAAACACGGTTACATTTTTATTTATAATTTGTATTTAAAAAATTAGTATTAGTATTTAATATATTTTAAATAAACACGAAAAAATACACAAATTTTATATTTTTCAACACGTCAATTTATTTGAATTTGAATATATCAATAAAATATTTCAAATATAGTTGTACTGAGCCCTCCCTAAACCTGCGCGCACGATGTTGCTGGTCGTTGAACCGGACATAATACCACGTATGTGGAATATCGTGCGCCGTAATCAAATAAGGTTTTTCCGATCGGAACAGCAAAAATCATGTGGATGCAATATCTTCGGATGAAGCGGTCTAAAACCGACTCGGTGATCAGGATAGACTACTTTATCCTAAATAATGACACTTTGTAAAGTCGAGCTCGTCGACAGTGCTAAGCTATCGATGACGCATGTCAAAGTGAGCTCAAACTAGGTCTGCAGGGTGTCATTCATGATGTCTTATTTTCATTACTACTGCCCGCGAACATGCGCACTACTATTGAGGCGAAAATCACATGCAGCCAGTCGACGAACTCAAGAAGATAAATGATAGGGATCTTCCGACACGCTGGGTGCGCCATGATGCCTAACTGCGTTGGGAGATCAAGGGTCAGCATCGTGATGCATGTGACATTCAGATCCAGCATCTACGGGTTGTTCACATTCGAATCCTCTGTGTGGGGTTCACAGGGAGGAAAAAATGAAATAGTCCCGCAAATTTTGTCCCCGACAGCACTGTGCGGGGATATAGAAATCGTACTCTAGACATACGCCGAATTGCCAATATGAACGTCGGAGCTGGAGCAGATATGTTGGCTGAGTATATGATGTTTCGTCCTCTAAACTATTAGCTTCCAACACTACGACCCTCACTCTACGAACTGCCCGTGGACAACAACGAATGATCATTTCTAGTTGTTCAAAAATTTATAAATAAAAATATAATAAGGGGCAATCGAGTTTGAATTTTTCCAATATTTGCAATGCTCTGTAACACAATGCACTATTTTTATGATTTTTATTACAGAAATAATCATAAGATATAATTTTTCATAATTAAGCAAACTATATAATTTTTTTAAGAGTTTAAGATGAGATCTGATGAAGAAGAGGTAAAAGATCAGTTTGGGAAGTCCAAAGTTGTGGGATATCATTTATGTGAAAATAAAATTGTGAATATTAAAATTATAATACATGGAGTGAACCCTACACCTCAAGTCCCACTCCGCATGATCCAGGAAATCCTAGATTAAAGGTCGGAGGTCGACACTATCTAACTCTACGCCCCAATAGAAGTACATTAACTCCTCGTTGACCTTCACCATCCTATCCTTCGCCACCATCGCCCAGTCGTGCATCTGCTAGAGTTGCATTTTTATATATCGCATGCTCCATTCGAACGCCTTACGGCGAACATCAAGACGGTCACGATCTCCACGGACGGCATTCGCTCATCCCTGCCGTAGACCGTAGCCCACAATGCGGTGACGAATTCCAAGCAGGTGTTGCGGACGACAACTCTATGATAGAACAAAATACTAGATTGAGGGGATACTTCAAAGGGAGACCAAAATAGACCAGTGTCACGGACGCAAGATACAGACTGAGAGTTTACACAAGAAGTTCAAGAATAACTCGATTATCAGAAGACTACAATACAACGCCAAAAGGTTGAGCTAAAGCTCCAAGAGATGCGTTGTCGAGACTGAAGAACCCTTCAGCCTCGACTTCTATATACTACAAACTAGGAAGCTTCTTAGGAAATTTCCTCTGAACTAGGAAGCTTCTCGGGAAACTTCCTCTGAACTAAGAAGCTTCTTGGGAAGCTTTTTTTAGACTAGGAAGCTTCTTAGGAAGCTTCCTCCAACTAAGAAGCTTCTTGGGAACTTCCTCCAACAAGGAAATTTCTTGGGAAGTTTTTTGTTACTAGGAAGCTTCTTCTGATTTATGTCCTTTACATTACTCCTTCCTTTAGCTTCGAGGTCTCCGAGAAGCAGTATTGTTGACGGTCAATACCAACGTAGAAAAATGAAAATCTGTCGCATTACATCTGCTATAAACTTCAATTGTTGCTCATAAGGCAAGTAATTCATCGGTCCTTGAAGCCAACGGTAGTGGCCCACACCTTTTACTTTTGACCAGACGTGAATTTCCATATATTTATTGTGAAATTGCTCTGCGAACACTCCTTTTGGCTGGCCATTGTAAGCAAGTTCGACTTCAAATACAATCACCAATGATCGGTTGTTTGGTATCCATCGTCGTCGTTGTGGTACAGGTGGTTCTTCATCTCGAGGTCGCCTTCGTGAGTTAGTCGGTTGAGATGATATGACTGGCAAAATATCTATTTCTTGACTATCCATGTGAAAAAACCAGACTATAGCTACTGGCAGAGGTCTTTTAAGAGAACAACTACATCGACTATAAATTTTGGGGCGCTCTCCCCTCCTTTTATGGTACTCAATGAGCAGGCTTTAGAATGAAGCTATCATCGAATTGGCTTAAGTTTTTCAGGATATCATTGATAAAATTTCTGTACCTTTTGCGGCGCATTGGCGAGATTTTCGACTGGCTCTCACGTTCGCTCATTAATATCGTAACCGCACCAATGGACAAGATACTCTAATTTACCCCACCTTAGTCGCGAATCCAGAACCTTTTCGACCTCATATTCTTCGTGATTTTCAATCTCAATGCTAGGTGGCAGACATTGCATTATCCTAGGAAATGTTGACTCTCGATAAGGCTCCAACAAGGAAACATGAAAACATGATGTACCTTCATGGCAGCTGGTAATTCCAATTGGTACGTTACTGGATTGATTTGCTTCTGAAGGACGAATGGTCCCAACCTCATGTAATCCAACTTATCACATGGCCGTTTGGTCTTGATATTCCGTCGAAGCAGCCACACTTTATTCCCGATCTTAAAAATAGATGTCGTATTCCTATATTTATCCGCAGATGCCTTGTAAGATGATTGAACAATTTTCAATTGAAGCTTTAACGTGGTTTGAAGTTTTGATAGCCGCTTCACCAACCCTTCCGTTGCGGGATTGTTATTTTTTGACGAACTCAAAAAATCCATCTTCGGATGATATCCATAGTTGGAAAAAAATGGTATTTGTTGGGTTGATGTATGAAGGGTGTTGTTATATGCAAACTCGGCTAGTGGGAGGTATATCGTCAAATAAGCTTGCTGATAGTTGATGTTGCATTGAAAATATTATTCTAAGACCTGATTCACTCGCTTTGTTTGACCGTCGGTTTGAGGATGGAAAGTTGAAGAAAGTTTGATATCCACCTTCAATATTTCAAAAAAAATCTCTAGAACTTTGATACAAATTGAGTTTCCGATCTAATACGATATCATCCGGTAAACCATGATATCGATAAACATTATCAAGAAAAAACCTTGATGTGTCTTCGCTCGTAAATGTCTTTTTGCAAGGAATGAAGTGCGCCATCTTTGTAAGTCGGTCTACTACAACAAAGATGCTGTCAAATGAATTTGGTGGTGGCAAATCCGTAATAAAATCCATGGGAATTGAAGACCATGGTCGACGCGGAACCGACAATGTAGGAGTCCATAAGGGCGATGCCGAGGGTTCTTGGATCTTGAACACGTATCGCAAGAGACGACAAACTCCTTCACATCTTTCCATATTTAGGACCACCAAAAATCTCGAGAAATAAGCTCCAAAGTCTTGTTGAATCCAAAATGTCCTCCAGCTGGAAAATCGTGGCGAGATTGGAGAACTCGAAGTCGTACTGGTCCTTTTGGAATATACAACCGCTCCTCGAAGTATACGAGGTTTCCTTCCACTTTGAACTTGTCGTCACTAACACGCTGCTTGACGTCAATGGCTACTCTGTCTCCAATGGTCGCGGTACGGACTTGGTTTAGAAAGTCAACATCAATCGGTACGATAGCAGCTCGAAGCAAAAATTGTTCTGGCTTCAACAATGTCGTGCATTGTTGATCAAACGTTGCTTCTCCAACTTTTGGCGCAAGATATGATCTCCTCGATAAGGCATCAGAGAGTCCTTGTTGCTTTCCAGGTCGGTAAGTAATAACAAAGTCAAATCTAGACAACGACATATTCTACCGAGCTTGATGCCGATTCAAGACCCGAGCCAATATAAAATATTCTAGATTCTTATGATCCGTATATACCGTCATTGGATGTGTAGCTCCTTCGAGAAAGTGATGTCATTCTTGAAACGAATCCACTATAGCAAGGAGTTCCTTGTCATGGATTTCGTAATTGATCTCAGCAGCAGAAAATTTTCGAGAATAGAAGACAATAGGGTGGAGCTTCTTTTCTACATCCATTTGTGAAAGAACAGCTCCCTAAGCAAAATCTGAAGTATCAGTTTCTAAATAGAAAGCCTTCGTAAAGTCTGGATGTACCAAGATTGGAGCCGTGGTAAACGCCGTCTTAAGATCTTGAAATGCTTTCTTTGTTGCAGGTCCCCATTCCATCTTGTCCTTGCATTTAATCGAGTGAGCGGAGCAGCAACTTGAGAGTAGTTTCTTATGAAGATCCGATAGAAATTAGTAAAACCAAGAAAACATTGTACGTCTCTAACCGTCTTTGGGACTTTCCAAGATAGAATTGCTTCTACCTTCTTCGGATCCATCTTCAAGCCTTCCGTAGTCGCGATGAATCTTAAGAACTCTATCTCAGCTTGGTGGAATAAACAATTTTCTAACTTGACGTAAAGTCCTCGTTCATGTAGTTTTTCAAAGACCAGACGAACATGCTTCTCATGTTCTTCTTCATTCTTGGAGAATATCAAGATATCATCTAGATAAATGATAAGGAAATCGTCAAGGTGCTCCCGAAAAATGTCATTTATCATATGCTGGAAGACTGCCGGAGCATTGGTAAGGCCAAAAGGTATGACATTATATTCAAAATGACCATACCTTGTACGAAAAATAGTCTTCCATTCGTCTCCTTCCTTGATTCGTACAAGGTTGTAAGCTCCCCTTAGATCGATCTTTGTAAAGATCTTTGCACGTTCAAGTTGATCTAAGAGTACAGAAATCAAAGGTAATGGGTAACGATTTTTTTTTGTCACCTTGTTCAAGCCTCGGTAGTCCACACACATCCTCAATGAGCCATTTTTTTTTTCACAAACAAGATTGGTGCTCCTGCAAGTGACTTTGAATGAAGGATGAAGTTTTTGGCTAGATTCTCATCAATGTATCTTCGCAACTCTGCCAACTTTGTCTGGGACAAATTGTAGATTGGACCAAAAGGTGGTTGTGCTTCTTCTTGAAGGTCTATGGCACAATCGTATGGTCGGTGCTCTGGTAGTATATCAACATTCGTCTTTTGAAACACATCTACAAAATCCTTGTATTGCTCTGGTATAGTTGATGTCGAAGACTTTTCTTCACTGATTGGAGTTGCGTAAATAACGAATGGTACGTCTTCCTTGGACGATCTTACAAACGCCATGGCTCCAATGAATAAGGGCTTTCTATTTTGATATTTTCTAGTTGGCTTACTTTCAGAATTTTCTGTTCAGAATGTCAATTTTCGTGATTTTCAATCTATAGTTGGATTATATTTTTCTAACTAGAAAAAACCAAGAATAACATGGTTTGATGGAATTTTAATAACGTTAAAGACGATAAAACTAGTGTGATTCTCAAATGCTACTTCTATAGGTTTTGATTCATGAGTGACACTACCAGACAATAAAGGTCGTCCATTTATAACTTCTACGTGAACATGCCTATCTTTCTGTACTAAGGGGATTTTATAACGCTTAGCAAATTCTTCGTCTAAAAAACAAGTAGATGTTCCGGAATCTAATAATGCTGATGTTTTGAGTGTCCGAACGCCAAGTGACAAAGGGATTGTAAAACAAAGGGCAGGTTGGGCAGAAAGAGAGAAACCTAATTGTTATGGTATCGGACTGTCTAGCCGCACGGTCCTTATTGTGGCTGGGCATTTTCATTTTCCTGAACGAACGCGCCTCTTGTCTTGACAATGTGCCGATTTTGTTTTTCCGGGCAGTTTGAAGCTTTGTGGCTTTCTCCACCACAATACAAGCAAAATTCTTCTTCCATACGTCGTTTCTTTTCTTCTGGGATAAGCGGTTTGACACGTACTACATCAATTTGCATATCTTCCACCTCCGAATACGAATTCAAGTTGTTTATTGACGTAGTTGGAGAGTAGCGCGTTCTATTGTTTTGAACGTTGGTCTCGGCGACGTTGAAATAGGCGGTTATCGCATCTTACCGCTTGACTGATGGCCTCATTGAGTGTTTTCGGATCAGGGAGAGGCAATAGTAAATCCTTCACGTCGTCTCTTAAACCCCAATAGAATTGGCTCATCAATGCAACCTCGTCCCAGTTGATGTCGCATGCTAATTGCCTGAAATCCAAAGCATACACATATGCGGAACGTGTTCCTTGTCGTAGTGACCGGATCTTTGTTGTAGCCCATCGAGCCTTGTCATGTTCGCCAAATACTTCCGCAAACGCTTTTAAAAAACATTCGAAGTTATTCAGGATCGGCGATCTTTTCTCGAATAAGGGAGCAAACCATGATAGAGTTTGTCTCGTAAGCAAGGTTCCAACCAGTCCAACACGTGATTCCTCTTTTTGATAGCGTTCTGATTGTAAAGTTGTTATCAATCTAATTTGATTGACAAAGCCTCGAAATTTGGACCGCGTACCATCGAACTTATCAGGAAGGCTGACTGAAGATTCTTTTTATTTCTGAACTATTGGTACTTGTCAAACCATGGACATAGTTGCTTCTTCTGGACTAGAAGCTTGAGGTTGATGATTTCTAGGTTGTACTACCCCAGAAGTTCCATCATTATGAAGCCTTGCAATGATCCCTTCAACTTCTGAAGTCCTCTGTGATAACGCAGCAAGAACATTCATGATAGTGTCCAACTTAGACTCGGAATACTAATCTTCAGCCATTCTATAATGATTCTAAAAAAAATTCTATAAGAAAATAATATTGTTTTAAAGAAGGATAATCCGCAATCTCTAAAATGTCTTAATTATTTCAAGAAGACGGGTAATCCACTATCTTCAAGAATAACAAGACTCCAATATTGAACTGAAAGCAATATCATTCTAGAGGAGGGTAATCCGCAACCTCTAAAACGCTAGAACGCCTTCAGAAAGAAGGATAATCCACACTCTAACAGAAGGGTTTAGTTCTGATATGATAGAAATGAATGCAGTATCGATAAACTGTCATGGACGCAAGATACAGACTGAGAGTTTACACAAGAAGTTCAAGAATAATTCGATTATCAGAAGACTACAATACAACGCCAAGAGGTTGAGCTAAAGCTTCAAGAGATGCGTTGTTGAAACTGAAGAACCCTTCAACCTCGACTCCTATATACTACAAACTAGGAAGTTTCTTAGGAAATTTTCTCTGAACTAGGAAGCTTCTCGAGAAACTTCCTCTGAACTAGGAAGCTTTTTGGGAAGCTTCTTCTAGACTATGAACCTTCTTAGAAAACTTCCTCCAACTAGGAAACTTCTTGGGAAACTTCCTCCAACAAGGAAACTTCTTGGGAAGTTTTTTCTAACCAGGAAGCTTCTTCTGATTTATGTCATTTACAACCAGAAGTGAGAGGATTCCTCACACAAGACTCAGAATAACACTCGAAGCGCGAAACCAAAAGTAGTATTGATAACTGAAAGAGTAAGTAGAACTGGTGTTGAAGAGAGTGAAGAGTAACGGCCATCGACTCTTTATTTATGTTAGGCTAAAAGAAACTTCCGGAGTAAGATCCTAGAGACCTTGAGAAGCACCCATGGAACCTTTCGGAAGCTTATGGAAACAAACAATTGCATCCGTATGGAACCTGTCGGAAGCTTGTGCAAGCTTCTGGAAACTAGTGGAAACATGTAGAACCTTCTAGAAGTTATCCAAAACTAATAACAACTAAACATACTTAATCACTGTTCTTCGGGAAAGCTCTTGAGAAGCTTTCAGGTCTCACGGTATAGGTCTCACGGTATAGGTCTCACGGAAAACCCGTGAGGTGTGGATGAAGTTCAGTATGGCATGTCCGTGACAGCAAAACTCATGGTGTTGGTCGATGCCGACCTTGCGGGTGTAGAACACCCAACGCCGTATTTAAACCTTCGATTCAAAGCATGTCATGTTCACTGCATAGCCAACGTCCGTCGATGACCAACTCCGACTGGACAGTGAGCTCGATCCTCACTTCGTCCAATCGACTCGCGCGAAGGTTCTATGACGTCTTCGTCCAATGCTCGAGCAAAACCGTGACATACGGTGAATATCATACCGGACACGTCATCGAATATCCGTCAAAGAATGGTGCAGAGGATCTCGTAAATAAGCTCATGGTAAACCTTGCGAAGATCATGCAAGGGTCTATATGCCACAAACCCGAATCTTATTCGTTACACATCTCGTGCACCTAGCCTCTCAGAATTTGCACGCGCGGTGTTGCTCGTCTCTGAAACGGAACAGTACGATCTCGTCGGTCGTATATCGCACCCCGTAATCAAATAGGTTCATGCCGTTCAGAAGCATTAAACCCACCCGATCGTAATACCTCTGGATGAAGCGATTCAGTACCGGCTCGGCACTAGGGATGAACCACTTCATTCCAAAATAACAGACCCTGCACAGATGGGCTCACAACGTACAGAGAGCCTCGGAACAGATACGATCGATGGAACATCTGGAGTTTCGTTCCCTAAACTGTTTGAGGATTAATGATTTTCAATCCGATTTGAATAAAAATCTTATGCTCCTATTAGTCTAAATCTTATACTTTAAAAAACATTATTTTATATTAAAATAAAAATACTTTAAGATCTAATTATTCCCACTAACAATGTATCTTTTATTAGTTATTGAAATAAATAGATATTTTTTATATAATTTTAAAAATAAAATTTTAAAAAATTATATGAAATTGGATAGTATTTTAAATATTCGCTACATAAATAAGATATTTAATTTATTTAATATCAAAAATTATATTTATGTGGTCTCAAATAAATCTCGTCTGAAATATAAGAAGATCGCAATGCCTTTGATAGATCGCAATGCCTCTTGCTCCAAGGGTAAGTTGCCTAGTCAAGCTCGGTACTCCTTACACCTACTTCCCGGTTATGGTTTGTAAATCCATTGGGGGCCTATGACCGTGGAATTACATGTAAGGGTCTATAGTCCAAATGAACAACAAAAATGTTTCTATGCCAATTTTGTATCAAAAAATGGCATAATATACGTTCAAATGTTGAGATAATAATAATGTAATTGGATATAATGTATAAGCAAACTCATGTTGAAAATAGGTGTAGCATGTTAGGATGTTTCACTACAATACACATCAATGTAAAATTTGAATACATCATAATACCATCATAAGGGTGACATTTACGAAGTCCAAAACACAAAGAACAACAAAAGTGGGTTATAGACATAAATTGGGTTGTAAACATAAAGGCTGGATATAAATTGGGTTAGAGGCAAAGTCTGCAAGCATTGCAAGCACTAAAATATGAATAATGCCTTAGAATGATTGAGCGATGAGATTGAATGCCTTTGAAATACCTTTGCACCCTTGAGGGCGGGTTGAATGCAATCTCGAAAGGCAATATCAAAAGTGGGAGGTGTTTTAAGAGGACAATCCAAATACCACCCACATTTTTCAAAATGCATAGGATCCCAAGATTTCATGATTCCTTCTGTGAACATGCACTCTTCCTTTCTATGTCAAAATAGTTAGCAAAAAAAGTGGGAGATTTGGAAATGGCTTTAGCAGGAAATAGGACATATTTGAAGTACCTATAAAACACCCTTCGCATGGTTGGTTTGAAGTTGAGTTGCTTGTCAATGTTATGATTTTTGTGAACTCCCTTATGTACAACAAATTCACGAAAAAAATGCAGTATCCCACAACGATATGTGCATTGCCTCCACATAATCAAAAATAATGGACAAAGGGGCCATACCACCTGGAAGATAGTTGATGGATACATTCAAATCAGCCACAGGAGCATCAAAGAGCTTCTCGGTTTCAATAGCCAACTGCCATATACAAAATAAAGATCAATATTTTTCAATAATATTTTTCAATGATTGAAAAAAATGAAAGAAATAAAAAGAAAAGTAAAAAAATGAATGAACCAAAAAGAATTTTTTTTAAATCACCCAAGCCCACCAAGTAGCTTTATGAAGTCACTTAGGAAACTCTATATCATTGAATTTTGGTTTTGAAAAATTGAGAGCCTCACGAAGAGCAGGTGAGCCGTTTCACCTCTCAAGCCACTTAATCTTCATAGAAGAGTCTATAGCTAAAGTTGCCAACATCCAAAGTTTCATAATGAGACTTCACATGCTCTAAGAACAGAGGAGTATGTTTAGGATCTGCAATGGAAAGTTGTTTCTTCAGTTTCGAGTGGGAAGTCAATCTTACCCTATCACACTAGAAGAAAACTTGTCCATTCCAACCCTCCTTGTGACTAGGCCATCGCGACTCCCACCAAGAAAATGCATTAACAAATCAATTCGGTTGGGAATCGGGGGGCACCTTCTATGGGTACACCACGGGGGAGATGGCTAAATCCCATGTAGTAATGCACAGCTGGCTCGCACGTGGCCACCGTGGCACACGGGCCCCGCGGGGGTGCCTAGCCCATTTTACTCGGCCGTAATTCGCTGACGCTCGGAACACTGCGCAGTGTCCCGAACCCGAGTCGCTGGAACACTGCAACGCCGGAACACTAATGTGTGTGAGCATGGTTGGGCATGGCCGCTTGACTACAAATCCCATATTGAATGCACTTCACCTTCAAGGTCTATCCAATATATATGTGCACTTCCAATTAGTAAATAAGCAATTGATTGGGATTTCATTTCGGAAGTGAAACCATCAATGAAGCACGTAATTAACTTGGAGGTTAAAAACATTACAAAATCCTCATTAACATTGAGGTTATAATTTTGTGACTTACCATTTGAAATTATAAATACGGCCATAATTAGCTGGTGCTTGGGACACTGCGCAGTTTCCCGAACCCGAGTCGCCGGAACACTGCAACTCCGGAACACTAACGTGTGTGGGCATGGCTGGGCATGGCCGCTTGACTACAAATCCCATATTGAATGCACTTCACCTTCAAGGTCTATCCAATATATATGTGCACTTCCAATTAGTAAATAAGCAATTGATTGGGATTTCATTTCGGAAGTGAAACCATCAATTAAGCACGTAATTAACTTGGAGGTCAAAACATTACAAAATCCTCATTAACATTGAGGTTATAATTTTTGTCATTTACCATTTGAAATTGTCTTTGTCATTCTAAAATGATACTGAAATTAGTGTGTTGATTTATTATGTAAATATTATGATATTTTAGGTAATGCCGTCTACTTTTACAAGTATTCATACGCATTCAAACTAATTAAGTGTGATTGAATGTAATTGATCCTAATTAATCCTTATTAATCCCAATTAAATCCAAATAAATCAGAAAGTATGCTTACCAAATTAAGTGAGCCTAATTAATTATAGAATGTACTTATTGGATTTAATTCCAGTGATTAATTAATTCCAGCAAGTATACTTCACAATTAATTGCGTATGAATACTTGTCAAAGTAGACGGCATTACCTAAAATATCATAAAAGTTACATACTAAATCAACACACTAATTTAAGTGTCATTTTAGAATGACTAAGACAATTTCAAATGGTAAATGACAAAAATTATAACCTCAATGTTAATGAGGATTTTGTAATGTTTTGACCTCCAAGTTAATTACGTGCTTCATTGATGGTTTCACTTCCGAAATGAAATCCCAATCAATTGCTTATTTACTAATTGGAAGTGCACATATATATTGGATAGACCTTGAAGGTGAAGTGCATTCAATATGGGATTTGTAGTCAAGCGGCCATGCCCACACACGTTAGTGTTCCGGAGTTGCAGTGTTCCGGCGACTCGGGTTCGGGAAACTGCGCAGTGTCCCAAGCACCAGCTAATTATGGCCGTATTTATAATTTCAAATGGTAAGTCACAAAATTATAACCTCAATGTTAATGAGGATTTTGTAATGTTTTTAACCTCCAAGTTAATTACGTGCTTCATTGATGGTTTCACTTCCGAAATGAAATCCCAATCAATTGCTTATTTACTAATTGGAAGTGCACATATATATTGGATAGACCTTGAAGGTGAAGTGCATTCAATATGGGATTTGTAGTCAAGCGGCCATGCCCAACCATGCTCACACACATTAGTGTTCCGGCGTTGTAGTGTTCCAGCGACTCGGGTTCGGGACACTGCGCAGTGTTCCGAGCGTCAGCGAATTACGGCCGAGTAAAATGGGCTAGGCACCCCCGCGGGGCCCGCGTGCCACGGTGGCCACGTGCGAGCCAGCTGTGCATTACTACAGGGGATTTAGCCATCTCCACACCACGGGTACCTTCCGGTTGCCTACAAATTGAATTGCTTATGCATTTTTTTGGTGCGAGTCGCAATGGCCTAGGGTTGAAATGGACACATTTTCTTCTAGTGTCAACAGCTTTGGAAACCCATTTATCAACTGCACTTAAAGTCCAATGCGCATGATCTGGGTACTTCTCATAAAATTTTCTTTGAGCAGCAACAACATCCCCCAACTCTTGCTACACCAAGAAAAAAACATATAAGAATATGAAAAATTGCATATAGTAAAAATGAGATGCAATAAAAATATGATAGTAGAAATCCAAATGAACAAGTATGAAGGAAATATACAAGAAGTGAAAAAAATATGCAAGGGAAATTGATATTTCAGAGAAAATAACATGGTATAGAAATCCATTAAGAGCCTCAACTGCCAAAGTGAACCAAGTTCTATGTTTGGATTTTTGTTTGGCATTAGCAGTAGGAAGGTCTTCTTTGGAGACACGTTTTTTAAAATATGAAAGTGGTTGCCTAGCAATGCTTTGAATGCAGAAAAGCTTATGAACAAGATTTATAGAAACATGAGATTTTTGGCTCCTCATAACAAAATAAAACAAACAATGATAAGTTATAGAAAATGAACATCCAATAGAAAAATAAACTTAAAAATAAGAAGCCAAATGAAAAAAATAAAAAATGAAGGAATTACCAATTGACTTCATGCAAGGCTGCCAACATAGTTGCAATATCTCCCTTGACGTCCAAAATAATACTTTCAACAACATAATGTCAAATAGAATCATGTGTGTGGTATTGATTAATAATGGACAACCATGTTTGCAAATGGTGGTTGCCGTCCCAGACCATGAACATTTTGCCAGAGAAAAATTTGAGCTCCTCATCATTTTGCAATATTTTCTCAAAGGCAGCAATTGTCCGCACCCAGTTGTCACTCCATGATTCAATTATAATATCAATAACATCTATTGTATTGCCCTCATTGTTCTCCAAGGCCACGTAAAAAATTCCATTGTCTTCCATATAACCACATACAACAAAATGTGCAGCCAGGTTCATAATATCATTTTTCAAGAAAGGCCTAACAACTGGCAATGGAACCGTTCGACAAAGTAAAATATTGAATTTTGATTTTACCCTTGGTTGATACCTCAACCATTAAAGATGGAAAGAGGTGTTGACAATTTCTTTTTTTAAAAATGCATATAATTGCAACTCTAAGTGATTTTCAGAAAGAGGTACAACTTCTATATGGGAAGCACAAAAAGTGCCACCCGTATGAAAAGAGAAAAAATATTAATATGAATGTTTACATACGAAAGAAATCACATATGCAAAGTAAAATGAAATGAAAATTAGGGTGGCCATTAATAGCCACCCTTATGGAAGAAAAAAAAATTTAAAGTAAGTGTATACATGTGTAAAAAATCACATATACAAAGCAGAATGAAATCTAAAAACAATGGCCGTTAACAACCACCCTTATAAAAGGAGACAAAAATGATGAAAGTGAGTGTTAAGATGTAAAAGATAGTACATCTTCAAAGCACACTGAAATGCAAATAAAGACATCAAAAATAATGAATATCAATGTTTACATGTAAAAGAAACTATATATGCAAACGAAATAAAAATGTAAAAAAAAGTAACCGTTAACGGCCACTCTTATCGAAAGAATTGCTTTTAAGAAAGTGAGTGTGCACATCTGGAAGAAACTATATATGCAAAACAAAATGAAATGAAAAAATGATAGCCGTTAACGGCCACTCTCAAGAAGAAGAAAAATTGAATAAATGAGTGTGTACATGTGGAAGAAATCAGATATGTAAAACAAATTGAAATGAAAAGAAAGTGGCCGTCAACGGCCACCTTTTAGAAGAAGAAAAATTGAATAAGTGAGTGTGTACATGTTGACGAATCCACATATGCAAAATAAAGTGAAATGAAAAAAAGGTGGCCGTTAACGGCCATCCGTATGGATGGATTTTTTTCATGAGAATGAGTGTTTATATGTAGAAAATACCAAATATGCAAAACAAAGTGAAATGAAAAATGGGTGGCCCTTAACGGCCATCCGTAACAAAGGAAATTGTTTTAAAGAAATCAAGTGTTTATATGTGGAGTGTGAGGCCAAACCCCCCACCCTTAAGCGTCCGTAGTCCGAGTAGTGGGTTTGGGCTCACATTCCTCCGCGGTATTGGATTTGGACTTGGATGAGTCCATAGTGCAAGGTTCACCCTTCAAGTGGTCTTGGATTTAACTAGCTCCTTCATAAACCCAACTCCTTCATGAACCCAACTCCTTAGCTTCTAACTAAATAAACCCAGCTCCTTCGTAAACCCAGCTTCTTAGCTTCTAACTAAACAAACCCAGGTCCTTCATAAACCCAGCTCTTTACTTTCTAACTAAACAAACCCAGCTCCTTCATAAACCCAGCTCCTTCATGAACCCACAACTTTGTAGTTGTAATCCCCAACTACCTCACTAATTATTCAAGCCCTTAACTAATCTTCCTACCTAATTTTCCTAATTCTACTAACAACCCCTTTCTAATCACACAATTCTTCTCTAATCCTAAAATCCTAAAATCCTAGAGAGGAGAGGGGGAGAGAGAATTTCCTAACTTCACTAAGACTAACTAATCCACACAAGTATATTTTTGCACTCATCACAACCTCAAGTGCTCAACTCTTAAACATGGAACTTGCAACCACGTGTATTCAAAACATGAACTTTAAGTACCACAAATTGGAATCATGAATTAACTTTAAAATCCTTCACGTCAACACTAATTCTACCAAGAGGTCAAGCCCTCTTCAAGGCTAACAAGCCTTGGCTCTCAAACTAAAAACTAAGCACACACATGTGCTCCAATATGGCTTCCCACACCCACACTTATAACTCGTGGGGTGCCTTGGAGCACAAAGGAAAGAGAGGATGAGTGAGGGAAGAATGAGGGATTATATAGTAAGCTTGAGGGGGTGAGCACCCTCAAGGCTCACGATAAGCCCTTGAGATTTCCTCCTACTTAGTAGGCGCCAATCCTATCTTCTAAGCCTTCCTCCCTCAAATGATCAACAAGGATCCTAATTCGAACATTTAACTAGCCTTGGCTTTCTACCTACCACACTTTACCAAACTTGGGATGCTTCAACCCAAACTTAGCCTCCTTCGCTTTCCGCCGCCATAACTTTCTCCCCTTACTTTCCCAAATCGTTGCTCACCACTTAATTCAAACCACGATGCTTAACTCGTGATTTGATTGGTGCTTTGAGAATTTGCTTATCCTCCACCTTGCATTCTTCCTTGGACCTTCCCCATTAAGTGGCCATGATGAGGTGGTCCACTTGTGCGCTCCATGTGATCCTCCATTCATCCCAATTCGAATGCACTTGCCTCTTGAGTCACTTTGGTTGTCTCCATCCATTTGTACTAGCCTACTCACTAACTACTCAATCCAAGTTCTCCTTACCTATCCTCATTCACTCAAATCCTTCCGAAGGTAAAAACACAATAACAACTCACATCCTAGCCTCTTACAACATGGTACTTCTAAGACTAACATTTCACTCTTTTTATATTTTTGTGAAGTAACATGCTACTTCAAAGTGCATCAACTAACGTTTCAAGGGTCTAAGACTAAATGTGGGCACCCTTTTGGGCTCACATAATTGGCGACCATCGGGGGATGAATCCAAACATCTCTTGCTCCAAGGGTAAGTTGCCTAGTCAAGCTCGGTACTCCTTACATCTACTTCCCGATGTACGGGTAGGAAAGAGCTCACCATTCAACGTTTCCAATTGAATTGAATTATTAGGAAAGACCTCATAGACAAGGTAAGGTCCTAACCATACCGCATCGAATTTCGCCGGAAATTCAAGCTTTCGTGCGTCTTGAATCATGACCATCATTCCCGGTGTTAGGGCCCTTCTCTTATGTCGTTTGTCGAAAGTAATCTTTCTCCTTCTTTGGATTGCCTCAATATGTGGAGCCGCCATTCTCCTCCCTTATAGGTTGTACGGTATGCCCAAAGTGCCGCCGTTAGTTTCGTATCCCAATCCCGCTTCGAGTCTATAACCGTCTTGCGTAGTATACTCACCAAAATTCCGTTAACCCTTTCCGTTTGTCCATTGGTTTGTGGGTGGTAGGGAGTAGTCTTCCGGTGATCAATTTTAAATTTCTCTGTCATCTCTCGAATCAAGTCATTCAAAAAGTGAGTACCCCTATCGCTTACTAGGATCTTCGGCACCCCGAACCGCGAAATTATGTTTTCGTACATAAATGTTGCCGCGTGTTCCGCCGTGTCGGTCTTCACCGCTTTGGCTTCCGCCCACTTGGTGAGGTACTCGGTTGCCACCACAATATATTTCATTCCTTTTGAAGATTGGGGATGGACCTCACCCACATAGTCGATGCCCCATTTTTCGAAAGGAATTAAGGGTAATGATACATGTAAAGGCATCTCCATTCTAAGGTCGTTTCGGGCATACCGTTGGCAAGCGTCGCATTTCCTTACATAGTCATGGGCGTCCTTAAATAGTGTAGGCCAAAAGTAGCCCGCTCTAAGTATTTTTTGCCCGGTGAGTTGACCCGAGAAGTGACCGCCGCAAGCGCTATCGTGGCAAGCGATTAAAATCGCTTCAACCTCCGTTTTTGACACGCATCGTCGTAAAATACCATCGGACCCCCTTCTAAACAACCTATGGCCCACTACAACAAATTGCCTACTATTTACCCTCACCTTCCTTCTCTCTTCTTTTGTCCACTCTTTGGGCAACTTGTGGGTTGTTAGAAATTCCACTATGCCCGCATACCACTCCGGTGTAGAAGTGACCACAAAGAGGCTATCATCTACTAACATATCATTTACCGGATTTTTTCCTATCTCCTCCGACAACCTAGACAAGTGGTCCGCTTGTAAATGCATACGACCCGGTTTATATTCCACCGTGTAGTCGAATTCTTCTAATAACAAAACCCACCTAGCTAACCTACCACTTAACTCCGCCTTGTTAACTAGATACTTGATAGCCATGTGGTCAACAAAAAATACAACCGGGTTGCACATGAGGTAATGCCTAAACTTTTTAACGGAAAACACCATGGCTAGGCACTCCCTCTCCGTTGTAGAGTAGTTTCTTTCGGCGGGGGTCAATTGCTTACTCGCATAAGCTATAGGTTGATCCTTCTCTTTTTCTCCCGTTGCTTGACAAAGCGCACTCCCTATTGCCACATTACTAGCATCACAATAGACGTGAAAAGGTTTACCCCAATTGGGTGGTATCAACACCGGATAGGTGCTCAACCTATCCCGCAATTCCTCAAAGGCTTTTTGACAAGCATCTGTCCACTCGAATTTGACATCCTTTTTGAGCAAATGGGTAATGGGCACCGCTATCTTTGAAAAATTAGGAATAAGTTCCCGGTACCATCCCACATGTCCTAACAACTTAGAGATCCCCTTGGAATTGGTTGGAGTTGCCAAGTCGCTTATGGCCGCAATCTTATCCGGATCGGGTTCTCTACCTTTCTCACTAACAACATAACCCAACAACACTCCCTTATTCACTCCCAAAAATGTCTTATCCGGGTTCAATGCTAACCTCATCTTCCTACACCTAACCAATGCCTCCCTAACACAATGTAGGTGATCGTCCACATTACTTTGTGTGCTAAAATCGTCCACAAAGACGGTCATGGATTTGAACAACAAGTCGGTGAAGATATACATTACTAATCGTTGGAAAGTAGCCGGGGCATTACATAACCCAAATGGCATCACTACCCACACAAAAGTACCCCAAGGTGTAGTAAAAGCCGTTTTATGGATATCTTGGAGGGCTATGGAAATTTGATTATAACCCGCATACCCATCCATAAAGGTATATCGCGAATGACCTCCAACCTCCTCAAGCAACAAGGTGATAAAAGGTAAGGGGAAGTGATCCTTTTGTGTGCACGAATTCAATTTCCTATAGTCGACACAAACCCTTAATTTCCCATTTTTTTTCTTTACTAAGACCATAGGAGAAACCCAATCCGTGATTTCCACCGGCTTGATAAACCCGGCCTTCAATAACCTTTCCAATTCCGCTTTCACCAACAATTGCAATTGAGGATTCATCCTCCTCTCCTTTTGTCTAATTGGCCTCGCCCCCGGAATTAAAGGAATCCGGTGCTCTACCATTTCCCTAGGAATTCCCTTAAGCTCATCGTAGGACCATGCAAAAGTATCACTAAACTCATCCACCAAATTGCTATACTCCCTAACCTCTTTCTCCCCCAATTTGGAACCCATCTTCATTTGTCGGGTTTTTCCATTCTTTAATTTCACATCCACGTACCGCCAATCCGCTTCCGACACATGTGCTTGTTCCTCTTTGTTCCGATACCAATCGGAAGGCACATTGGGGTAATCTTTCACATCTTGACCTACAACTATCCCCGTAGACGTGGTCTTGAAATGTAAAGGCTCCTCCAATTTCGATGACTCAATAATCACATCCTCCTCTTGAGTCCCATCTACATGAATTAAACTAACCTCACCCTCTTCCACGTCATCTACCCAAGGTGTTAACCCACCGCTAACCCACTCTTCCTCGGTGAGCACCTCACATGGCTCCAACAATGAGCCCTCTCCTAAACTAACACTAGGAAATTCACTCCCTAAGCCTACTTGGTGAAATGTAACCATTACATCAACCTCGGACTCGGGGTACTCCCTTAGCCATTGGGCATAATCCCCATTATCCCCATAATTGTAAAAATTAGGACCTAGACTTCCCGAGCCCGAATCTATAACAACCCTTTGACCTTCGGGATGGACGACTCCCACCAATGCCTTGCCAATCTCATTCTCGTTTAAGTCATCAATTTCCTTCTCCAATGGCAAATACATCTCCTTCTTCATCCATCCTTCTAATGAACCAATGGACACTATGACCCTATTACCCTCCGGACCATAAGTGATGGATGGTTTAGGTCCACCCCAATTGACCATAGCATTCGCCATCCGCAACCAAGGCCTACCTAGCAAAATGGGGAAGGTGTCCTTGTTGGAGTGCATTTTAATGACATGGAAGGTGACCAAGTACTCCTCACCTCCCGTAGTCATTCTACAATCCTTGATCATCCCCAAAGGCGTAGTCGAACTTTGATTTGCCATATTTATGACCAAAGGTGAAGGCCCCGTGAGTCCAAGTCCCAATTTTTTCATAGTATCCTCCGGTAGTATATTTAGACTACTCCCTCCGTCGACTAGCATATTAGGAACCACCTTATCTACTATAACAACTTCTATTTCTATAGCTTTCACGTCTCTTCCACCTTGTGATTGGATCCTAGCGGCTATTTTAGCTTTCACCTTCCTCATCCTCTTGTGTACCGGCATTCCCTCCTTTAATGTTTTCCTTGCCGTGGGTGAAATTTCCAATAGTTGGCCGAAAGTAATATCCGCCTTGAGTGTACTAAGGTCCGCCCACAAGTCGTACCCGGTAGATCTTTCCACCTTAGAATTACCCACTACGTCGAATTCGTCTACGGGAACCCCCGGTCCTTCCCATTCACCCACATCGCTATTATCCAAGTCATGTACCGCATTAGTCCTCTCCTGTGAGCCCAAAAGGGTGCCCACATTTAGTCTTAGACCCTTGAAACGTTAGTTGATGCACTTTGAAGTAGCATGTTACTTCACAAAAATATAAAAAGAGTGAAATGTTAGTCTTAGAAGTACCATGTTGTAAGAGGCTAGGATGTGAGTTGTTATTGTGTTTTTACCTTCGGAAGGATTTGAGTGAATGAGGATAGGTAAGGAGAACTTGGATTGAGTAGTTAGTGAGTAGGCTAGTACAAATGGATGGAGACAACCAAAGTGACTCAAGAGGCAAGTGCATTCGAATTGGGATGAATGGAGGATCACATGGAGCGCACAAGTGGACCACCTCATCATGGCCACTTAATGGGGAAGGTCCAAGGAAGAATGCAAGGTGGAGGATAAGCAAATTCTCAAAGCACCAATCAAATCACGAGTTAAGCATCGTGGTTTGAATTAAGTGGTGAGCAACGATTTGGGAAAGTAAGGGGAGAAAGTTATGGCGGCGGAAAGCGAAGGAGGCTAAGTTTGGGTTGAAGCATCCCAAGTTTGGTAAAGTGTGGTAGGTAGAAAGCCAAGGCTAGTTAAATGTTCGAATTAGGATCCTTGTTGATCATTTGAGGGAGGAAGGCTTAGAAGATAGGATTGGCGCCTACTAAGTAGGAGGAAATCTCAAGGGCTTATCGTGAGCCTTGAGGGTGCTCACCCCCTCAAGCTTACTATATAATCCCTCATTCTTCCCTCACTCATCCTCTCTTTCCTTTGTGCTCCAAGGCACCCCACGAGTTATAAGTGTGGGTGTGGGAAGCCATATTGGAGCACATGTGTGTGCTTAGTTTTTAGTTTGAGAGCCAAGGCTTGTTAGCCTTGAAGAGGGCTTGACCTCTTGGTAGAATTAGTGTTGACGTGAAGGATTTTAAAGTTAATTCATGATTCCAATTTGTGGTACTTAAAGTTCATGTTTTGAATACACGTGGTTGCAAGTTCCATGTTTAAGAGTTGAGCACTTGAGGTTGTGATGAGTGCAAAAATATACTTGTGTGGATTAGTTAGTCTTAGTGAAGTTAGGAAATTCTCTCTCCCCCTCTCCTCTCTAGGATTTTAGGATTTTAGGATTAGAGAAGAATTGTGTGATTAGAAAGGGGTTGTTAGTAGAATTAGGAAAATTAGGTAGGAAGATTAGTTAAGGGCTTGAATAATTAGTGAGGTAGTTGGGGATTACAACTACAAAGTTGTGGGTTCATGAAGGAGCTGGGTTTATGAAGGAGCTGGGTTCATGAAGGATCTGGGTTTATGAAGGAGCTGGGTTTGTTTAGTTAGAAAGTAAAAGAGCTGGGTTTATGAAGGACCTGGGTTTGTTTAGTTAGAAGCTAAGGAGCTGGGTTCATGAAGGAGCTGGGTTTATTTAGTTAGAAGCTAAGGAGTTGGGTTCATGAAGGAGTTGGGTTTATGAAGGAGTTAAATCCAAGACCACTTGAAGGGTGAACCTTGCACTATGGACTCATCCAAGTCCAAATCCAATACCGCGGAGGAATGTGAGCCCAAACCCACTACTCGGACTACGGACGCTTAAGGGTGGGGGTTTTGGCCTCACATCTCCCTATTTTGTAAAATTATATTTTCCCTCTCCACATCCTTAATAGCTCTTCTAGCTACCCTATCCAACTCGGAGAGATTAATCTCTTCATCCGAAGAGTAATTTCCTTGCTCTCCTATTCCTACCTCCAACGGGGCATCCCCTCTCCTAGCCCTAGTAGTTACCGCTAGTGCAGGTGCTTCTTCAACCACACCCTTACCCTTCACTAACTCATATGTAATAGCATTGGTGTGAGGAGGCCATTGACTTTGCTCCTCTCCAATTCTCGTTGGGAGAGGAAGCATGTCATCACATGTGGCCTCCAACACTCCATCCATGAACCTAACATCTTGGGAGTTAGATGGTCCCGGATCCGTTGGAGGCGCTTGTCTCCCGTTACTACCATTAGGTGGAACTCCTTGTCTATTTTGTATTGGAATGTAACCGGTTGTAGTTTGCAAGCCCGCCGGTGGATGAAAAGTTTGCCTAGCATTACTATGGTCATAGTATAAGTTAGGTGGCCTAAGTTCATTGGCCGGTACTCCTTGTGGCCTAGCACCTCGCATATTATCCCTTGCTTGTTGTTGTGGATTAGCCACCGGGTAAGGGACATTAATTATTTTGTCCGGTTGGCGACACGTATCCGAGGGATGACTTCCTCCACAATTGCTACAATTAAACTCTTGACCTTCGGACCAACATTGTCCTTGAGCGTGCCACCTTCCACAAAAGGGATGAAATTCCTTCTTCTCTAAATTTTGGCCACCTTGCCCTCTAGGTTGTGGTCCTCTATTGCTTCCATTTCCATAGTGAGGTGGCGCTTGACCTCGTTGATTTTGTTGAGGTGGGTTACCGTTTCCTCTTTGGTCACGGTTTTGTCCACTTCTACAAAATTGACGCGTGTGGCCCGGTTGGCCACATTGGACACACCATAATCCGGAAGAATGCCTACCCGACTCAACCGGGGGTGGAGGCCCCGGTTGTTGACTCCGGATTATTAATGACATTTGATCCGTGAGGCTTTGCATTTGTTTTATCATAGCCTCTTGGAATCCTAGTTGGCTAGCACCTAGTCTTCTCTCAACCTCCTCCAAGTGTGGATCCGTTCTAGGGGCCGGTAGTGCCAAAAGAGGTGCCGGTTCCCTAACCGCTAAAGGTCGGGGACCGGTGTCCACAATGGCATATGGAATTTGGTTCTCATACTTAGCGGGTTCTACCGCTACCACCCTAGGGCGTATGGGGATGAATTGTGGGATCAATTCATCCTCCCTTCTCCATAGCCTTTCGTGATCTTTATCCAAGTTTTCAATATCTCTAGCCGCACGCTTGGCATCCGCCAAGGTCAAGGGATTCCTTTCTAGAACACCCCTAATAGTTCCGGACTTAAAAAACCCTTGAATGAAAAATTGCTTTAGCGTGTCGTCGTTGAGCATGGTACCCACAAATCTAGTGCACACTAAATCAAACCTCCTAATGTAAGCCGAAATTTCTTCCTCCCTTCCTTGCTTCAATGACGACAATGCCCTTAATGCGGTACTTTGACCCACTTCCGGCCTAAATTCGTTAAGAAACTCCCTTTGTAATTGTTCCCATCCCCTAAAATGTCCCTCGGCATGATCCCGATACCATTCATAGGCTTCCCCCTCTAGAGTGGTAGGAAACCACACTAACCAATAACCCGGGTCGGTTATGAGGAAGCTAGCCAACCGTTCGATATACCGTTCCATGTGCCGAGAGGGGTCCTCATCCTTGGTCCCATAAAATTTAGGGAGATGAGATGGCATATCCATCGCCGCTAAATTTTGTGGAACCACAATTGGTAGGCCTCTTGGCCTAACCAATGGGTCTATTGGAGGTATAGGAGGTATGGGCGGAATTGGGGGTATGGGTGGTGGATCCATCCCCCGTTCCTCGGCCATGGTGACCGGTGAACTATTCAACAATCCCCTATCAACTTCTACCGGGAATTCTTCTCTAAGTGTGTAATTTTCCGAAGAAGTTTCACCACTCAATTTGGAGGGAGTGATCTCCTCTTCAAGTTGAGCTCCAAGTTCTAAGGTGTCTAGAATTGACCTAGTCCTAGGTTCGACGTTCAAACAACTCTCTATTCTAACATTATCTTGTTCTAATCTATCACTGATTTTAGAGGACCGCCTCTTTCGAGTAGATTTCTCTAGTCCTACTATCAAACTTGGTTTTTGTGAGCGAGTCCTACCTTGCATTCCATAAGAATCGATCGACCCTCACTTGACCACACATAATCCTAGCAATTCCCCTCTTAATATTTTCACTTGTCTTGGTGTGGTTATAATTTTTTTTAGGAGGTGAGGAAAAGAACCTGCAAGCCCACTTAGGTGAAAGAATCCCAATAGGGGATAGGCATGTTCATGTTAATTTTTTGGTTAAGTCGGAGCATCACCTCCGCACCTTCCCGCAAATTAACACTCACCACAATACCGATTGTGAGGGGGTGACCTTCCGAGTAGATTATGTTAAAAGTCGAGGCTTCACCCTTCAACTTCTCACACCATCCACAATTCGGGAATTACCCTCTACAACGGATAACAACAATCACGAATACAAAAGACATTCCTTAATTAGTTAATGAGTTCACTTTGAAGAAATAAACATACCTTGAGCAATCGCATCCCCCTGTGAGTTAGCACTCCCCTCAATCGTGACTCAATGTAACAACACCATAAACTTTGTGAAATATTAATTTAATCTAGAGCATGAAATGACAACTCCCAAAACTTTGAGACTCACCCCGAGGTGAGTGTCAAAGTTCAATGTCCTAAGGTGAATTTACCCTCTAATGTTTTAATGAGCTACTCGGTTATAGGTTCCTTTTAAGTTCTTAGCAAATCCCCAAAAAGGTTGAGGACGTACCTTCGCCGCGCTCCTTCCTCAAAAATGAATTTGCGTAATTGACAATGCAATTCATTCCAGGGAATAGTTGAAATACAATGAATTCAAATGTAACCCAAAGAGAGAATACTTACCGAGTTTCGGGTGCTCCTTCCCTTCTCTCAAGTTTGTGTCTCCAATTTTTCCTAGTTGCCTCCAAGTCTCCTAGTCGCCTCCAAGTCTTGTAACTACCTTCCGCTTCGCTCCCGGCGGACGCACCAATTATGTGAGGCCAAACCCCCCACCCTTAAGCGTCCGTAGTCCGAGTAGTGGGTTTGGGCTCACATTCCTCCGCGGTATTGGATTTGGACTTGGATGAGTCCATAGTGCAAGGTTCACCCTTCAAGTGGTCTTGGATTTAACTGGAATTTCACTTTTAACAACTCAATGTACGATTTCAATACGTATGTGGAGAATGCACAAGTTAACTATGTTATTTTAACCTCCTTATGCTCGGGTGCTATGTTGTCTTTGTTTGCTTCTAACGTCCATCCGGCCGCTTTAGCTACACAAGCCCTTAAGGATATCCCTCTCCTAAATGGAGTCCGTGCCGTTGACTCTATACTAGTGCTCGTGACCTCGTTGAAGCTATGGCTTGTTGATTCCATGAGGCTCGGAAGTCTTCAGTGCACTAGTTACCAATTTTTGACACAATGCCACTTCACTTGTGTGGAGCTAACAACTTGCCTTGGTGCTTCCCATCACTGTTAGCACTTCAATTCACTCCATGATAAGAATACAAGTGTTAAAAAACACTTATTTCTCTCATTAATGTCATGACATCTTCTACCACAAATACTCTCCAAATTAACTCCCAAGCTCACTCCCTAATACCACCAACCAACATAAGATTTTCCTAATGTGGTTCTAACACTAACCCTCCTATCTTCATAAATCCTAACTTAACTACCTACCTAATCTCTAACCTAGCTCCTACCTAACCCCAATATTTATGCCCCTAATCTTTCGCCAACCTTAAACCAACTCTGCTGGGCTTTAAACCAGCAGTCGTCACCAAACTTAGCCCAGCTCTGATGGACTTCGAACCGGCAGCCTTCACCAACCTTGGGCCATCTGTTGGTTCCTCAAGCATAGTGTGAAGCGAACTTGGGCCGGCTCCACCTTTTCTACCAATGAGAGTGCTTGAAGTGAAATGGTCACGGCTTTCAGTCTCGTGTGTGAAGTAGCCCTTAGTCCAGCTCTGCGTTCACCATGCTTAGCCCACCCAGCTGCTGCTAATTAGGGGCTGTGGTCTGTATGCATTTAGCCTCAATCCCCCAACAGCTGCGACTAAACCTAGGCTAACTGCATTTAGCCTTAACACCCAGCAGCTGCGAATAATCCCATTGAGCTGCCAATTAACTATTCTCAGCTGTAGGCTAACTAGTAACCACACTGAATACCTCCCAGGCTTCCAGCAGCTGTATTAACCCAGCACTGTAGAGACTGACCCAACACCGTGAACTAGTACTAGCAGCTTTAAACTAACCCAGCCCATATAAGCCCAGCTGCCCCCTTGGCAGAACCGATTCCAGCTGCCTCAGCATACCTTGCAGACCGGTTCTAGCAACCTTTCAGTCTGACAACACTTAACCCCAGCTTAACAACTTAAACCAACTGCTCCTGCCTTCGGCCAATTACTAAACATAAAACTAAGTGCCTTAATCTAACATAAATCTAAACACTATAAATCTAAATAACATGAGCTAAGCACTTATTTCTAAATGCCTCAAATCAAATACTCCATCTCCACAAGATAAAGCTAACTTCAAGACTAGTTGGCCTTAGCTCTCCACCTTGAAACCTTGCACCCCCACGTGCACCTTTCTTGCTCCACACACACCCACACTCACACCACATGAGGTGCCAAGGGAGCAAGAAGAAAAGAGAGGATGAGTGAGGGAAGAATGAGGGATTATATAATAAGCTTGAGGGGGTGAGCACCCTCAAGGCTCACGATAAGCCCTTGAGATTTCCTCCTACTTAGTAGGCGCCAATCCTATCTTCTAAGCCTTCCTCCCTCAAATGATCAACAAGGATCCTAATTCGAACATTTAACTAGCCTTGGCTTTCTACCTACCATACTTTACCAAACTTGGGATGCTTCAACCCAAACTTAGCCTCCTTCGCTTTCCGCCGCCATAACTTTCTCCCCTTACTTTCCCAAATCGTCGCTCACCACTTAATTCAAACCACGATGCTTAACTCGTGATTTGATTGGTGCTTTGAGAATTTGCTTATCCTCCACCTTGCATTTTTCCTTGGACCTTCCCCATTAAGTGGCCATGATGAGGTGGTCCACTTGTGCGCTCCATGTGATCCTCCATTCATCCCAATTCGAATGCACTTGCCTCTTGAGTCACTTTGGTTGTCTCCATCCATTTGTACTAGCCTACTCACTAACTACTCAATCCAAGTTCTCCTTACCTATCCTCATTCACTCAAATCCTTCCGAAGGTAAAAACACAATAACAACTCATATCCTAGCCTCTTACAACATGGTACTTCTAAGACTAACATTTCACTTTTTATATTTTTGTGAAGTAACATGCTACTTCAAAGTGCATCAACTAACGTTTCAAGGGTCTAAGACTAAATGTGGGCACCCTTTTGGGCTCACAGTTACGGACACGCGTCCATAAGCTTCTAGGGGTATTTGTGTAGGATATGAAAAATTCTCCTAGAAAGTTACGGACACGTGTCCGTAATCTTCTAGGGGTATTCGCGTAGGATATGAAAAGTTCGCGTAATCTTCTAGGGATATTCGCGTAGGACATAATTAAATTCTCCCGTAAAATTACGGACACGCGTCTGTAACTTTCTAGGGGTATTCGCATAGGACATAATTAAATTCTCCCGTAAAGTTACGGGCATGCATCCGTAACTTTTATGGGTATTTGCGTAGGACATAAAAAATTCTCCCGTAAAAGTTTACGGACGTACATCCGTAACCTTTTAGGGATATTTGCATAGGACAGAATGAATTTTCCCGCATTATATATGTGCAAGGTTTACGACTGCGCGTCCGTAAACTTTTAGGATTATTTGCGTAGGGCAGAAAGAATTCTTCTGCACAATACATGTGCAAGGTTTACGACTGCGCGTCCGTAAACTTTTAGGATTATTTGCGTAGGGCAGAAAGAATTCTTCTGCACAATACATGTGCAAAGTTTATGGACACGCATCCGTAAACTTTTAGGAGTATTTGTATAGGATAAAAATAATTCTCCTGCACAATACATGTGCAAAGTTTACGGACACGCGTCCGTAAACTTTTAGGAGTATTTGCATAGGATAAAAAGAATTCTCCTGCACAATATATGTGCAAAGTTTATGGACACGCGTCCGTAAACTTTTAGGGATATTTGCATAGAGCATAATGAATTTTCCGCATTATATATGCACAAGGTTTACGACCGCGCGTCCGTAACCTTGGCTATGCTTCTTTCAAGTATTAAACTAAGTTGTTGTCCATCTTACTAGAGGTGGTATAAGTCACACTCGGTTGGTGTATACCGAGCCATTTCATTTCGTAAGTTAGGATTGCCTTGGTTTCAAGGTTGGTGCGTCTGCGCTTAGACTAGGTTGTAGGTCTAGGTTAGAATTAGGTATAAAATGAATTAGTGGAGGTTAGAGCCACAATAATAACAACTAAGGCCAACCTTTGGAGGTACTACGACGCAATTTTAATTCCCCTCCAAAATCTAAGTACTCAACTTATACACCCACCATCTGGATTCGGCTTGAACACCTGCAAGTGTAGGCCACCCGCACCGAAGGGCTTGTGTGACACTTTTAGGCTCCCTCGGAGGGGTTGCCCAAAAGCACCACAAGAGATTTGACAAAACTCACCGTTTGAGATCTAAACCAATTAAGGATAAAGATTGGGTGTTGGTATTTAATAGTAGTTTAGAGCATCAACATAGTACTCTTAGAAAGTATGCTCGAATATGGTTTGGTCCATATGTGGTAATTGTAGTGCATGACAATGCAGTGTATTTTGTTCGTGAGTTGGATGGCACAAGGTTGAAGATACCCGTGGTTAGGAAGCGGATAAAAATATTTACGAGAAAAGACAATAGATTTCTTCCAAATGATCTTTTAAGTTTTGATAATTTCGATTTGGATGAAGTCAAAGATGTGGAGGTATGTGAAGAAACTGAAAATATTTAGGTTGGCATATACCGGATGATGTGCAGGTTTAGGTGGGTGAAATGTCGTGAAGAAAATTCTTATATGATGTAAAAAATATATAGTATTATTATTTGAATGCTAGCAGTAACTTTGAAGGGTTTAAGTCTCTATACGGCTTGTTTTTTTTGCATTGTGCACATAAATTTGGCATTTTCAAATGACATAAGTAACCATGTGCATTATGATTTTTCGAATATTTTGAGCATAGACTAGTTGCAGCTAGGAACCTCGTATTTTCCATAGTATAACCCTTTCACCATGACAAGGGCGACTCATTACTTGTACAACTGGGAGAAGGCCATTGATAGGATAGAAATATATTTGAAGGCTATCAATGGTTGGAGAGCTCCGGTGTTGGCCGTTCAAGCGTATGTGAAGTTTTCTCTAGCTCATTCAGGCTATTGTCCAAGATATCTCAAGCCCGTAGACATGCCAGTGGAGGGATCAACTGCCAACCAATATTATCTCAGTAATTACCGAGAATTGTTTGATGCAGAGGGGGAACACTCTATATCCACGTAACGTGCTTTAGCGTGGATTTTAAAGGACTATGGTATTTCAAAGACAAAGACTGTGGCAGCTGATATTGTGTATAAGCATATTAATGGACCATGGTCATTTGAACCACCTCCTGCTGTCCAGCTATATCCTCAATTTTGTCCGTGTGCACGACGCCACAATGGTCACCTGATTCGACCTCGGGGGGGATACTTAGGAAAATTAGTAGACATGGTGCGTTAAAATATAGGGTGTGTTTTATTCATGAGCAATAAAATTTAGAAAATTATTGGATATAACTATGGACTATTTAAATTGAAAATCCATATTATAAATAATATTGGGGTATACTAAGTATTGAAATTTATCAAGATTTTAGATATAATATAGCATAGGGATTTTGATAGAATGATAGTTTGTTTCTGAAGTTCTTCCTTCCATTTGTGTGCAACAAATAAAAGTGTTGATTTTGGAAAATAACAATGGTGTTTAGACTCTGTTTTCTCAGCAATAGATTGCAGCCAACTTCGTTCACCCTAAACCTTGGACCCTAAAGTTCTAAATTTGTTGGTCTACTTGAGACTGCAGTGCACAGACTTGTGTTTCTAAACACAAACATTGTTGTAGTTCATGCTAGTAATTCAAGTTCATAGTTCATTGATTCTCATGGTGGTGATGATTGTTTGCATTGTTATTGATTTGTGGTGATGCTTGTTAATGCTAGTTTTCATTGCATGTCAAATGAATTTTGTAATGAACATAGGCAATCCTTAAACACAAATTAGGGTGAGCTAATTTTTTATAATGAACATAAAGTTGAAAAAAAAATCTTATGTGAGTTATAACTATAGTAAGGCATCATAATAATACACCATATTAGGGAATTATATATTTAAACGGTGTGTTCAAATCTAACATCTAGACATAATACCCCTACATTAAATACCCCTTTAACGCACGTGTTCACACAAAATATAGTGAAGTGTCCCCCCCGAGGATTTGACAATAGCCTTTGTGGAGTACAACTCGTCACAAGTTCAAAAAATGCCCAGTTTCAATACTCCGGGCCAATGCCGTGATGCGTATTTGCGATTTTTTGAGGAGCACCGAACTCATAGTGTACTTCAGATCTCGTGTGCTTTAGAGCTAAGGTGTTATGTGCCGCTTTGCTAAGTGGTGCCCCGTTGGAATTTTGCTATTAACGTTAATTACCATCATGAATCAAGGCAAGAGTTCTTGATGCTGCTGAAATTGCAATATAGACCTTCCAAGTGAGTTCGACTCGTTGAGGCTATGGCTATCAATCATTTTATCGAAGGTGTTCACTCTAGTCTCATCAACGAGTTTCCCTTCATGAGAGCAGTGTCAGGTACCTCTCCATAAGGAGTGCCCGAAACACCATGGACACAAGGGGGACCCCGGAGTGACACCCGAGACTTGTGGCACCATTGGTGAGAGGGCCCAAGTGATCCTAGTGTGGGTGAGGGCCCCGGGCGTTAGGAACACCTCCCACCCACGGAGACTAGGAGGCATGAGGGTGAGGCCATGAGTTATGCGTAGCTTATGGCATACCAATTCTATAATGCTCAAGAACACCTCAATCGGAGGTGTGAGCTAGGAGATATGGCAATTTGAGTGGGGCGTTGTCCCGGGACAGCGCCCTGGTACAGCAGTGGCCTGGGAGTGGCTCCCGGGACTGCGAAGCTTTGAACAGGCATAACTTCCTCAATACTTGCCCGAATGGGGCAAGCGAGTAGTCCATCGGCATCTACGTGAAACGTAGATGACGATGGAATGGTCGGTTGTTAGCATCAAAAATCATATGAAGAAGTTATGGGGTTCTGAAGCTGTTGGGGGGGCTTTTAGCCCCAGCGGCTGAGGGAAAATGTCTACTTGGCCCCCAAGTGTTGGGAGAGAGACAAATGGTTACTTGACGGTGGGGTAGGGGCCCTGTCTAGAGTCCTAGAGGCTTATATGGGTGAGGTAGTGTGGCCGAACCCACCCGAGGCCGAACGGCACGGCCTCCATGGGCATTGGCCCAATGGGAGGGCATAGTTGCTTAGTATGGCTCGGGTTGTTGTAGTGTTGCTCCAGCAACGCGATGATCAACATAAGATTGGACTTCCATGGATGGAAGTCCACATCTAAGAATTGGTTACCAACTAAGGATGAGTCCCAAAAGCAAAGTAAGAGATTTGGTCCCCCTCCTATGGACCAAGAAGGTCCACGGTATGGGAAGCTAACCATTCGCATGGCGGAATGGAAAGGATTAGCGCTCGTAACTCTTGCTAGAATTGAAAAATGGATCGAGATAGTTAAGGGGAGCTAGCAAGGGTTGTGACAAGCAGGGCCGTTTAAACAATTTTTGAAGTAACAGAGCCAGAATAATCCTCAAGCAATGGCATAGGATGAGGACTTACAACGCGCCATCATCATATTGGAGGCAAAGGAGGCAAGGCAGCGGGGTGGGTCGAGAAGTCGGGGACCCATGGAAGAAGACGAGGATGAGAATAGTGAAGGCTTCATAAAAAAAACTACGGGTTGGCAGGTACGCCAATCAGTAAAGTAGGGGCCATGTGATATGATTTTTTAAACAGACTATATTCATTTCTGAATTTTAATGGGGTTTAGGGTTAGAAATAAAGTTAGGACGTTAAAACAGTGAAGAAATGGACAATTAGTGAAAATTTAGCGAAAATGACTATTTTCAACTAACTTACTATAGTCCAGATTGGGAGAGTTATTTGTGAAGGACCATAGCCATGTGATTAAATATTTAGGATTTAGGAATCTGAATATGGTGTGAGCCCAATTATGTGCCCACATTTCAAGTTAACCTTAAGAAAATGTTCAACACAAGGATTTGCGTGTTGGTTTGGGATTGGTTAGAAGTTTGAATGCATTGGAGTTCAAGTGATGTAAGTTAGTTAGAGTTGAGCAGTGCAAACCGTGTGTATGAAAATGAAAAGAAATTAAACACAAGTGGGTGAATTCACAATAACACGAGCCAACCCCGCCAAGTTATAACGACTCTTGATGAGTGCTTAGAAAAAAATATCTTCAATTTATGTAGATATTAGAAAAATTTAAGGACATTTTGCGACATATTTTGAACATTTTAGCACATTTTAGTCGTTATTAAGGACTGGTTACGACCATATTTTAGTCCTTTTGGAGTACCAATAACTTCCCAAACATCGTCAAACTTTAGTATATTGTATAATGACATATATTATATGTAGTTACTAAACTGTATTGCATTATCAATTCATATGATAAGATTATTGCTTAACAATCCGTTAAATTAACCACTGGTTACAGTTTCCGTGGGTCGTGTTATTGTGAATGCACCCAAGTAGTAGTGTGATTAGGGGTTAGGTATGCTTAAGCTCAAGTGGCTTAATCCCAGGTTATTGGCCAATTAAGACTTGATTATTAAGCTACTAGGAATTGTGGGTGTTCATTTTAGGCTTAAGGGGAGACTCTTTAAGGGTGTGAGGTCGGTTATCACCAAGGGATTACGTGCTGGATAAGGTGTGTGCTTAGGCAAGGTAGAGGCAGAGCTCGGAAGGAGCAGGGGGCTCTCGAAGGAAGCGAGCCTGAACCCCGAGCAAGATTAGGCGCTGGGCCGAGGCACATTCAGGATCTAGCCTGAGATTCCAGAGGCGAAGTTGAGCGCTGGGCCGAGGCCACATTCAGGATCTTGTTTGAGATTCCAGAAGCGAGGTGCTACACTGGGCCGAGGCCACATTCAAGGTTCAATTCTGAACTTCAGAGCAAGGCTTAGTACTGGGCCGAGGCCACATTCAAAAGTCAGCTTGAGTCCCCGAGCAAGGTTCGGCGCTGGGCCGAGGCAGCTTCAGCACTATAGAAGGCTACACTCAGCTTTGATTGGGAAATTCGGGAAGCAGAGTGGGGGTGGGCCGAAGGCCTGGCGTGCTGGTTGGAACTTAAACACTTGAGCTGAGGCTCCTGGGGAGGATGGCAAGTAGGGCATTAAGAGTAATGAGTAGTGTAGTGAGATTAGAGTTGAGCGAATCATTGTTGAGGAAGACGAGCTTTTAAGGAACTAGGGACTAGGGCAATTAGTTGGATAGTGCACATGCTAGTTAGAAGATTTGAAGAGGGAGAGGATGGTAGTGTGGCTGTGTGGGACAACCACCACAGATGCATAAGTGTTTGTTAATGCTAATACCCTGGGTTGTCTAATAAAAATATTGTGCTTGGCATTCAAATCCATTGGGCATGAGTATGGGTTCTCCAATGCCACGAGTCAACAATGACATGTGAGCCATGATCTCCCACCCAGACCTCAGACGCATAAGGGTGGGGGTTTATGGCTGACATATGGGCAAATACGTCGGTTTTGGAAGTTAGACTCTAGACATGGCCATGACAATAGGCAGTGAGAGTGAGAGAAAAGAACATCATTATCAATGGCCTCTCGTGAAGAGAGTAGCACCTCCTTGATCAACTAGCGAGTCTATAGTCCGAAATAGTCACAGGGTGTGAAGCATTTTTTTTGTACAAAGTTCTACATCTAATATAAGGCTATGAAACCTACTTCATTAATTGGTGCATCATGACTATTGTCTGAAGAACAGTGCTTTTGGGCAAAGGGTTAGATTCCAAAGAATCTTGATTGTGTATTGAAAAGAGATAGGAAAGACTTAAGATATAGGGAATTTGCCTATATGTATTCCTCTTGGAAATGTCTCGTTGAATGTTTAAGATTCATAATTAATGATAAGGGCAGAAATCCTTGATTCCTTGGGAAAGGGTATGAACAGTGTGATATGTAAATATGAGGTTGACTTTCTGGGAAAGATCTCTAGAAAGAAGAAATCCTTGAGCACTACCCCTTGAGAAGAGAGGAGATTTTTCACTATCAGGTGAAATTTACCAAGACCATAGTCAAGGGAAGAGCCAAAAAGGGCCTCGTAGTGTATGAGCGTAGAATCCCTCTCAAGAAGAGAGATGAACCTCTTTTCCAACTTTAAATTCGGCAATGCCGTAGTGAATTCGTTTTCAAGGCATGAAGCCACGCATCTCACTGTGAATTTGTCTTAAGCCGAATTTTGATTGATGATGATAATTGTCTGCATGTGTTTTAGAAATCCACATGTTGAGTTCTCGTGAAGAGACCCATATTAAGTCGGTGCCAAATCGACCATATGCCAATGATTAGCAGTAAAGTCTTTATATGAGTAATTCTACTGTTGCACATGAGATCTAGTATACAATCAACTCTATAGATGGCCATTGTCATTGCGTACATGCTCCCTCTACTACCTTAAAAGATTATTTGAAGGAAATTGACATAACTCAAGTAAAGTCATTTGAATTTCACTTGCTTCCCCATCGTCATGCACAACCAATTCTTCATTCATTGTTGTAAAGGGCTTACCAGAAATGTTGCAACAAGTGTGAAACCTCTCTGAAGGGTTAGAACCTATCATTGCCGTTGAAAAACATATCATAGAATGTGAAGTTCTGGAATTCTAGCAAGTTTGGTATTGAATTCTAGTCGCAGAGGAAACATAATTAACTCTGATCAAGCAAGAGACTCGAAGCGGGACATGAACCGGATGATAGTTTGAAGAGGCGGAACTGTCAAGAGTCGGGAGGTGAACCAGAAAAGAGAGAAGCGGGGAAATATCCCATACCGCTTGCAAGGGAGCCCAAGAGTCAGCATAAAAGGAAAGGTGGCCAGATCCGTCTTCAAGAACTAGACGCTTACTAGTTACTAAAGACTATGGCTTGCACTACTTCTTGAGACTCGTTACTTGTGATTGGCTACTGTTACTTGGGACTTGGAATTGGTTACTAAGACTATGGATTCGCCACTAGGTTTGAGTGACTGGTACGTATACACGTTCGATTAGACTATTGTCCGCTTAGCTACCGGTAGATTCGTTCTCGTTACTTGTAACTAGACTTTTGTAAATTATAATAACTAATTTTACTACATTAAGGTAAATGAACTCATCCATTTATTTAGGGGAGAGGAACGGAGATTGAACATCAAAATTATTATTTTGAATTAGCCAAGTTGAAATCTTATGATGCAAGGGAAGTATGTTATAAATAGTTGTTGACTGATGGTGTGGACTATAGTCACGGAGTTCTCTTCTAGAAATAGTATCAAAGGATAGGCTATGGCCTAGAACAAGGTACCACTGGCCTTGGGTTTATGAGACTATGGTCTATCAGAAGCCTATTGTTGAGCCGTGACTCCCTGCATTGAAAAATCATAATAAGATAGATGTATTGTTGAGGGTTGGTTGTAAGGGAGAGACTGAGCACCTGCATGTAATGCATTGAGTGACCCTTGTATGCCATTTCTCAATACAATAAGCCCTATAACTCACTTAATAAGTTGTTTCTTCCGTGATTATCATAATAATTTCAATCCTAATTCATTGTGATCTATCAATTCATCTAATAGTGACCTTTAGAGTTCAATCTGACACTCATTTAGTCTTCCCTGTGTGGTTTTCTTAATCAGAACCCAAACCAAAAACCTATCTACAAGGTGTCATGTTGTTCCCATCTTCCACTAGGTGCTCCTCTATGATGGTCGTATCTTCATCGCCAACAACAAACTTTTCCTTCCCTATGTTGCTCTTCTCGCCACCAGAGTTGGTTGCGTATAAACTATCCACCCACCCATCATCCACCACCTTGTATGGAGATTCTAAACCTTGACGCACAAATTCATTTGCGGGGGGTCATGGTAGTGCAGCTCCACCCTTTTCTTGCATTTTTTTGCCACAAGCTACTAACTTTAAGTTTTGTCCCAAAAGCAAATCCGACTCGATGGCCATTACATTTCAAATTAGGTTCTCCATGCAAGGAAAAATGACTTGCATAGAGCTATGAATTTGGAGATGACGATGGAATGGAATGGGATGAAAATCCTCGAAGAGGCATTCATCCCAACGACGCTAGGATGTGAGCATGCGAGCGTGAGCCTAAGAGCGGTGAGCAGGGATTGTGTGAGCCTAAGAGTGGTGAGCAGGGATTGTGTGAGCCCACAACCTCAAAAATTTCAAAATGATGTAATTTCTAAAAAAAATTGGTTAAAAAATCAAAAAATTGATGTTTTTCAATTAAAAAATATTATATTTATTTAAAATACATGTTACCACATGACCCATGACCGTGGATTTTAGATCAAATAAACCTCGTAAGGTGATGCTATTGCATGTTTTAAAATTTATATCATGTTCAGGGAGGCCATCCCAAAGTGGGCTGACCAAGTCATAGTACAAATAATTTAAAGGCAATTTTGAGGATGAGAGGGAGCGTTGTGAAAACACCATAGGATGTGGAACATCATATACATAATAAAAATATAATTATATTATAGCAAGGGATACATATTGGACTATAAATATAATATTTGGCTATTGGAATTTAGGTATTTGAATATAATATATCGGTATGATATATCTACTTGATAGCAGTCTAATATCTATCAACTATCTTACTCACTCACACGTCTTGATGATTCCGGCAACAACAAGAACTTGCTTAATTTCATCCCAACTGAGGATAGGAGTGTGGATGAACGTGTTTTTCTTGTAATCCAATTTGCATAAATAACAGAAGATGTAATAGAAATGTTTGTAGTTTATGTACATGCCACGCTTTCCAATGGATGTGTTGTTCATGCTTCCATAATGGGAACAAGTACAAGGTGGAAAATTACAAAGGGTGATGTTATAAACTTTCTCGTTAGAAACAGTCTTGAACAAAAACATGATAATAGCACCAAGTCCATGGTAAGGAAGGAGGTTCCCCCCGGTAATAATTCCAATTACATTCCTTGCACTCTCCCACTGATTGCGATGATTTTTGGTGGGTGCCTTACAACTTTGACAAACTTGTTTGCCATTCTAAAGAGAAGGGATTCTTTCAACATGTGTTGGTCGAGGATGAATCCACAAAACATGCTGAAATACCCTAGACAAGGAGAGAAGTTGTCGAGGGGAAATGGGCACACTGGATTGTAGGCAAAACCCAACTTCTTCAAGCTCGATGACTTCAGTACAAGTAAGATTGGTACTAGTAAAAACATACCAAACTTCAAGGATTTCGGGTCGTATAAGAACATGGGAACGCTTGGGTCCCATAACACAACGCGCAATTTGGTCTAGATAAAACCAAAACTCCACAATTTCAATTGTTGTGTCCTTATATTCACGCTTCTGCCCTTTGTAAGTAGAGGCATCAGTGGGTTTCCCATGCCTAACAACCAACAACTTGCATTTGGCTTGTGTGTGTTTTTAAATGGCGTGACATCGTTTTTTTGATTTGTGTAAGATTCTTGCTATGTGTCATTCCGATGTATCACAATTTGTTTCCACCACAGTTTGGATACCTTCAAAATCACTGGATGGTAACTCTATTAGAGGTTCTTGGGACTCACGTTTAATTCCTTGGAGATTGATGAGGATAGTATTATCTGAACGGGCATTTGATGAAGATTTCACTCGTACTGGACATAACAATGGGTATTTAACACTAGACGTACGAGAAATGAGAGTTAGTATTTCGATTGAAGTTGCAAAGAGCTTTGAGGAGATACCATAAACTCTATAGCGTCATGCATGAAAAAGCTAGTAGAAGCCTTCATAATCATTGTATCTTGATTGGAAGATAGATTCTTTGAGAGTACCAGAGTCACCTGATACTTCTTACTCTATGACAATAGAAGGAGGGGAGAATCCAAAATGGACATGAAAGACATGGGCATGCACATATACAAAGCCTTTGGCATCCAATGGTAAAACGAATGGGACCTCATGACCTATTGCAACAATAGTAACCATAGGGAAAGGTTTAAAAGAGATAACAAAAAACTACCGACAAGCCACAAGAACACAAAGATATGAGGAGAAGCAAATAATAGTATTGGTGAATAGAAAGATTGTGAATATAAAGAATGAAAAATTAGAAGGGTTGAACCAAACAAAAGGAAATTGTATGATATTAAATATTATACAATATTTGGGTATAGAAGAAAATATTGTATATCATTTGAAAATAAAAGTTATGCAGCGTGAAGAGATATTAACAAAATATAATGGTTGTAATCAACACAGTACATAACCTTTCATTTGCAAGTAGTGGGCCAAACGAGGGGTGTGACATAGTTTGTGTATTATGGAAGTTATTAATTTAGGCAAGATTTACAATTGGCATTGACAACTATTATAAGTAGTATTATTTCAACACATAGTATTACAAATGACAATATTACAAATAATACTATTAGAACGGGTACTATTAGAACTAGCAACTAGCAATATTAAAACTGGCACTATCACAACTGGTATTATTACAATTGGAAATATTAAAACTGACACTATTAGAACTTGCACTATTAGAACTTGCACTATTACAATTGGCAATATTAGAACTAACACTATTACAACTGGCACTAACAATTTATGATGCACGTTGATCCAATATGTGCATGTATACATGCATATAACTTAAGAATATTAAATAAACTAAGTGTATCTGTTAATGACTATACTTTTACAACTATTAGTCATGCAATGAGGTGGGCTAGTAATAAAGACCATCATGTAATATAAAAGTTCACAAATGGAAATGAAACAATATAGAGAAATGCATATTGTTGAGAGTGGATGCTGTAGTGATGAGGGAAGCTAAATGTGTTTAGATGTAAGAGAACGTTATTTGTCGATTGTAGGCAATGGTCACTCCACTGGAATGTAGGAGAAAAAATAGGAAGAGAAGTATTTTTTTTTTTCAAATACAAAACAATTGTCAAGGGCTAGAATAAATAGACATGTTCCTCGAATGATAGAAATGGACCTATCAAGCACAATAAGAAATTTGACGTACGAAGATATTGTAGCATGTGAAGCCATAAAGAAAGATGTCTTCGAACATGAAACCAGTATATGTAAAGCTCAACCACATATTCTCTCTAGATGCAATGAGAAGAGGAGGAAGATGATAACAAAGACATCGACGGAGAGAAAGCAACACAATATAAAGAGGAGGAACAACCATCTGAGCCGGAAATGGAGGCAGGAAGTACGAACGAAATGGTAGGAGAATAACCCAGAAATAAAAATAAATTTGAAGATATATGATATACATCGTATTATGCACATCAAAAATACGATTCCAACAGTATATAGCACGAAAAAAATTATAACATTTTGTGTGTTTTAGAGCCAAAACACAATCGCAGCATCTTAGAATGTGACCAAAAATCTTCAAAAGTTGAAGATTTTTAGAGGAAATCTAAACATATTAATTTTAGTAGAGTTTGGCGATTTTTGTAAAATTGAAATTATGTACAAAACTTTTGAAAAAACTTGGAGTGAATACAAATGATATAATCTATACACCAAAAAAATTTGAAAAATAAATATGAAAATTTGAAAAATTCACAACGATCAAGGTGAATTTCATTTTTTTTCTCTCTCTTCCAAAAGGATAGCCGTTAACGGCCACCCTTTTATTATGTCACTTTATCTTACATATATGGTTTGTTATACACATAAACACTCATTCTTACAAATTTTTTTGTCTTCAATTAGTATTGCTGTTAACTATATTAATTTTAGCAGAATTTCGTGATTTATGTAAAATTGAAATTTATGTACAAATTTTTTGAAAAAACTTGCAGTGAATACAAATGATATAATCTATACACCAAAAAAATTTGAAAAATCAATATGAAAATTTGAAAAATCTACAACGATAAAGGTGAATTTCATTTTTTCTCTCTCTCTTCCAAAAGGGTAGCCGTTAACGGCCACCCTTTTATCATGTCACTTTATCTTACATATATGGTTTGTTATACACATAAACACTCACTCTTACAAAAAAATTTGTCTTCAATTAGTATTGCTGTTAACTATATTAATTTTAGCAGAGTTTCGTGATTTATGTAAAATTGAAATTTATGTACAAAATTTTGAAAAAACTTTGAATGAATACAAATGATATAATCTATACACCAAAAAAATTTGAAAAATCAATATGAAAATTTGAAAAATTTACAACGATGAAGGTGAATTTTATTTTTTCTCTCTCTCTTCCAAAAGGGTAGCCGTTAACGGCCACCCTTTTATCATGTCACTTTGTCTTACATATGTAGTTCATTACACACATAAACACTCACTCTTACAAAAAAATTTGTCTTCAATAAGTCTTGCTGTTAACTATATTAATTTTAGCAGAGTTTGGCGATTTATATAAAATTGAAATTATATACAAAATTTTTGAAAAAACTTGGAGTGAATAAAAATGATATAATCTATACACCAAAAAAATTTGAAAAATCAATATGAAAATTTGAAAAATTTACAACAATAAAGGTGAATTTCATTTTTTCTCTCTCTTCCAAAAGGGTAGCCGTTAACGGCCACCCTTTTATCATGTCACTTTGTCTTACATATGTAGTTCATTACACACATAAATACTCACTCTTACAAAAAAAATTGTCTTCAATAATTCTTGATGTTAACTATATTAATTTTAGCAGAGTTTGGCGACTTATATAAAATTGAAATTATGTACCAAAATTTTGAAAAAACTTGGAATGAATACAAATGATATAATCTATACACCAAAAAAATTTGAAAAATAAATATAAAAATTTGAAAACTTTACAACAATGAAGGTGAATTTCATTTGTTTTCTCTCTTCCAAAAGGGTAGCCGTTAACGGCCACCCTTTTATCATGTCACTTTGTCTTACATATGTAGTTCATTACACACATAAACACTCACTCTTACAAAAAAAATTTGTCTTCAATAAGTCTTGCTGTTAACTATATTAATTTTAGCAGAGTTTGGCGATTTATATAAAATTGAAATTATGTACAAAAATTTTGAAAAAACTTGGAGTGAATACAAATTATATAATCTATACACCAAAAAAATTTGAAAAATAAATATGAAATTTTGAAAAATTCACAACGATCAAGGTGAATATCATTTTTTTTTTCTCTCTTCCAAAAGGGTAGCCGTTAACGGCCACCCTTTTATCATGTCACTTTGTCTTACATATGTAGTTCATTACACACATAAACACTCACTCTTACAAAAAAATTTGTCTTCAATAAGTCTTGCTGTTAACTATATTAATTTTAGCAGAGTTTGGCGATTTATATAAAATTGAAATTATATACAAAAATTTTGAAAAAACTTGGAGTGAATAAAAATGATATAATCTATACACCAAAAAAATTTGAAAAATCAATATGAAAATTTGAAAAATTTACAACAATAAAGGTGAATTTCATTTTTTCTCTCTCTTCCAAAAGGGTAGCCGTTAACGGCCACCCTTTTATCATGTCACTTTGTCTTACATATGTAGTTCATTACACACATAAATACTCACTCTTACAAAAAAAATTGTCTTCAATAATTCTTGATGTTAACTATATTAATTTTAGCAGAGTTTGGCGACTTATATAAAATTGAAATTATGTACCAAAATTTTGAAAAAACTTGGAATGAATACAAATGATATAATCTATACACCAAAAAAATTTGAAAAATAAATATAAAAATTTGAAAAATTTACAACAATGAAGGTGAATTTCATTTGTTTTCTCTCTTCCAAAAGGGTAGCCGTTAACGGCCACCCTTTTATCATGTCACTTTGTCTTACATATGTAGTTCATTACACACATAAACACTCACTCTTACAAAAAAAATTTGTCTTCAATAAGTCTTGCTGTTAACTATATTAATTTTAGCAGAGTTTGGCGATTTATATAAAATTGAAATTATGTACAAAAATTTTGAAAAAACTTGGAATGAATACAAATTATATAATCTATACACCAAAAAAATTTGAAAAATAAATATAAAATTTTGAAAAATTCACAACGATCAAGGTGAATATCATTTTTTTTTTCTCTCTTCCAAAAGGGTAGCCGTTAACGGCCACCCTTTTATCATGTCACTTTGTCTTACATATGTAATTCATTACACACATCAACACTCACTCTTACAAAAAAAATTGTCTTCAATAAGTCTTGATGTTAACTATATTAATTTTAGCAGAGTTTCGCGATTTATATAAAATTGAAATTATGTAAAACAAATTTGAAAAAACTTGGAATGAATAAAAATGATATAATCTATATACCAAAAAAATTTGAAAAATAAATATGAAAATTTGAAAAATTTACAACGATGAAGGTGAATTTCATTTTTTTCTCTTTCTTCCAAAGGGTAGCCATTAACGGCCACCCTTTTTTAAGTCCCATTTTTTAGTTATGGTTTAGGATAGCTGTTGATGGCCTCCCCTTCTAAGGTTTCAGTCTACATTTAACAACATCATTTCTCTGAAATAAAATCACACAAATGAATCATTTTCTTATTTTCCAAGAGAATAGCCGTTAACGGCCACTATTTTTTTCATTTCAATTTATTCTATATATGTGATATTATTGTACATATAAACACTCACTTTCATAAAAACAATTCCTTCCATATGGGTCGCCACTAACAACCACCCTTTTTTCATTCCACTTTATTTTGCATATGTGGTTTTCTCTACATATAAACACTCACTTTTATTAAGAAACCTTCTTTCCAAAAGAGTGGCCGTTAACGGCCACCCTTTTTTCATGTTAGTTTTTTTTTGCATATGTGGTTTTTTTTACATATAAACACTCACTTTCTTTGGAAAATTTCCTTCCAAAAGGGTGGATATTAACGGCCATCCTTTTCTCTGTTAGTTTTTTTGCATATTTCGTTATTTCTACATATAAACACTCAATTTGTTAAGAAAAATTTCCATCCAAAAGCGTGGCCGTTAACGGCCACCCTTTTTCATGTCAGTTTTTTTTACATATTTGGTTTTTTTTACATATAAACACTCACTTTCTTAAGAAAATTTCCTTCTAAAAGAGTGGCCGTTAACGGCCACCTTTTTTTCCATGTCCGTTTTTTTTGTATATGTGGTTTTTTCTATATATTAACAATCACTTTCTTAAGAAAATTTCCTTCCAAAAGAGTGGCCGTTAACGGCCACCCTTTTTCATATAAGTTTGTTTTCCATAAATGGTTTCTTCCACACGTAAACACTCATCTTTACAAAAAGAAGTTGTCTTCCAAAGGGTGGCCGTTAACGGCCACCTTTTTTTTTCATGTCAGTTTTTTTTATTTGTGGTTTTTTCTATATATTAACAATCACTTTCTTAAGAAAAAATTCCTTCTAAAAGGGTGGCCGTTAACGGCCATTATTTTTTCATGTAAGTCTGTTTTATACATGTGGTTTCTTCCACACATAAACACTCATTTTTACAAAAAAAAAGTTGTCTTCCAAAGGGTGGCCGTTGACAGCCACCCTTTTTTTTCATGTCAATTTTTTTTAATATGTGGTTTTTTCTATATATCAACAAACACTTTCTTAAGAAAAATTTCCTTCTAAAAGAGTGGCCGTAAACGGCCACCCTTTTTTCATGTAAGTCTGTTTTACACATGTGGTTTCGTCCACACATAAACATTCATTTTTACAAAACAAAAGTTGTCTTCCAAAGGGTGGCCGTTAACGGCCACCTTTTTTTTTCATGTTAGTTTTTTTTATTTGTAATTTTTTCTATATATCAACAATCACTTTCTTAAGAAAATTTTCCTTCTAAAATGGTGGCCGTGAACGGCCACCCTTTTTCCATGTAAGTCTGTTTTAAACATGTGTTTTCTTCCACACATAAACATTCATTTTTACAAAACAAAAGTTGTCTTCCAAAGGGTGGCCGTTAACGGCCACCTTTTTTTTTCATGTTAGTTTTTTTATTTGTGATTTTTTCTATATATCAACAATCACTTTCTTCAGAAAATTTTTCTTCTAAAATGGTAGCCGTTAACGGCCACCCTTTTTTCATGTAAGTCTGTTTTACACATGTGGTTTCTTCCACACATAAACACTTATTTTTACAAAATAAAAGTTGTCTTCCAAAGGGTGGCCGTTAACGGCTACCTTTTTTTTCATGTCAATTTTTTTTAATATGTGGTTTTTTTTATATATCAACAATCACTTTCTTAAGAAAAATTACCTTTGAAAAAAGTGGCTGTTGGCGGCCACCTTTTTTTCTTCATGTAAGTATGTTTTACATATGTGGTTTCTTCCACACATAAACACTAATTTCTACAAGAGAAAAATTGTCTTCCAAAGGGTGGCCATTAACGGCCACCCTTTTTTCATGTAAGTATGTTTTACACATGTGGTTTCTTCAACACATAAACACTCATTTTTACAAAACAAAAGTTGTCTTCCAAAGGGTGGCCGTTAACGGCCATCCTTTTTTTTCATGTTAGTTTTTTTTATTTGTGATTTTTTCTATATATCAACAATCATTTTCTTAAGAAAATTTTCCTTCTAAAATGGTGGCTGTTAACGGCCACCCTTTTTTCATGTAAGTTTGTTTTACACATGTGGTTTCTTCCACATATGAACACTTATTTTTACAAAACAAAAGTTGTCTTTCAAAGGGTGGCCGTTAACGGCCACCCTTTTTTTTCATGTCAGTTTTTTTAATATGTGGTTCTTTTTATATATCAATAATCACTTTCTTAAGAAAAATTTCCTTTGAAAAAGGTGGTTGTTAACGGCCACCTTTTTTTTTCATATAAGTATGTTTTACATATGTGGTTTCTTCCACACATAAACACTAATTTCTACAAGAGAAAAATTGTCTTCCAAAGGGTGGCCGTTAATGGCCACCATTTTTTCATGTCAGTTTGTTTTGCATATGGGATTTCTTCCACACAGAAATACTCCCTTTTAGAAGAAAACAATTGTCTTCCAAAGGGTGGCCGTTAACGGCTACCATTTTTTCATGTATGTTTGTTTTACATATGTGGTTTCTTCCACACATAAACATTCACTTTTATAAAAGAAATTGACTTCTACAAGGGTGGCCGTTAACGGCTACTCTTTTTCATGACACTTTGTTTTGCATATGTGGTTTCTTCCACACATAAACAATCACTTTCACAAAACATTTGTGTTCCTAAAGGGTGGCCAGCAATGGCTACCTTTTTTCATGGCACTTTGTTTTACATATGTGGTTAGCTCCATGTGAGCCCAAAAGGGTGCCCACATTTAGTCTTAGACCCTTGAAACGTTAGTTGATGCACTTTGAAGTAGCATGTTACTTCACAAAAATATAAAAAGAGTGAAATGTTAGTCTTAGAAGTACCATGTTGTAAGAGGCTAGGATGTGAGTTGTTATTGTGTTTTTACCTTCGGAAGGATTTGAGTGAATGAGGATAGGTAAGGAGAACTTGGATTGAGTAGTTAGTGAGTAGGCTAGTACAAATGGATGGAGACAACCAAAGTGACTCAAGAGGCAAGTGCATTCGAATTGGGATGAATGGAGGATCACATGGAGCGCACAAGTGGACCACCTCATCATGGCCACTTAATGGGGAAGGTCCAAGGAAGAATGCAAGGTGGAGGATAAGCAAATTCTCAAAGCACCAATCAAATCACGAGTTAAGCATCGTGGTTTGAATTAAGTGGTGAGCGACGATTTGGGAAAGTAAGGGGAGAAAGTTATGGCGGCGGAAAGCGAAGGAGGCTAAGTTTGGGTTGAAGCATCCCAAGTTTGGTAAAGTGTGGTAGGTAGAAAGCCAAGGCTAGTTAAATGTTCGAATTAGGATCCTTGTTGATCATTTGAGGGAGGAAGGCTTAGAAGATAGGATTGGCGCCTACTAAGTAGGAGGAAATCTCAAGGGCTTATCGTGAGCCTTGAGGGTGCTCACCCCCTCAAGCTTACTATATAATCCCTCATTCTTCCCTCACTCATCCTCTCTTTCCTTTGTGCTCCAAGGCACCCCACGAGTTATAAGTGTGGGTGTGGGAAGCCATATTGGAGCACATGTGTGTGCTTAGTTTTTAGTTTGAGAGCCAAGGCTTGTTAGCCTTGAAGAGGGCTTGACCTCTTGGTAGAATTAGTGTTGACGTGAAGGATTTTAAAGTTAATTCATGATTCCAATTTGTGGTACTTAAAGTTCATGTTTTGAATACACGTGGTTGCAAGTTCCATGTTTAAGAGTTGAGCACTTGAGGTTGTGATGAGTGCAAAAATATACTTGTGTGGATTAGTTAGTCTTAGTGAAGTTAGGAAATTCTCTCTCCCCCTCTCCTCTCTAGGATTTTAGGATTTTAGGATTAGAGAAGAATTGTGTGATTAGAAAGGGGTTGTTAGTAGAATTAGGAAAATTAGGTAGGAAGATTAGTTAAGGGCTTGAATAATTAGTGAGGTAGTTGGGGATTACAACTACAAAGTTGTGGGTTCATGAAGGAGCTGGGTTTATGAAGGAGCTGGGTTTGTTTAGTTAGAAAGTAAAGAGCTGGGTTTATGAAGGACCTGGGTTTGTTTAGTTAGAAGCTAAGAAGCTGGGTTTACGAAGGAGCTGGGTTTATTTAGTTAGAAGCTAAGGAGTTGGGTTCATGAAGGAGTTGGGTTTATGAAGGAGCTAGTTAAATCCAAGACCACTTGAAGGGTGAACCTTGCACTATGGACTCATCCAAGTCCAAATCCAATACCGCGGAGGAATGTGAGCCCAAACCCACTACTCGGACTACGGACGCTTAAGGGTGGGGGGTTTGGCCTCACATAATTGGTGCGTCCGCCGGGAGCGAAGCGGAAGGTAGTTACAAGACTTGGAGGCGACTAGGAGACTTGGAGGCAACTAGGAATAATTGGAGACACAAACTTGAGAGAAGGGAAGGAGCACCCGAAACTCGGTAAGTATTCTCTCTTTGGGTTACATTTGAATTCATTGTATTTCAACTATTCCTTGGAATGAATTGCATTGTCAATTACGCAAATTCATTTTTGAGGAAGGAGCGCGGCGAAGGTACGTCCTCAACCTTTTTGGGGATTTGCTAAGAACTTAAAAGGAACCTATAACCGAGTAGCTCATTAAAACATTAGAGGGTAAATTCACCTTAGGACATTGAACTTTGACACTCACCTCGGGGTGAGTCTCAAAGTTTTGGGAGTTGTCATTTCATGCTCTAGATTAAATTAATATTTCACAAAGTTTATGGTGTTGTTACATTGAGTCACGATTGAGGGGAGTGCTAACTCACAGGGGGATGCGATTGCTCAAGGTATGTTTATTTCTTCAAAGTGAACTCATTAACTAATTAAGGAATGCCTTTTGTACTCGTGATTGTTGTTATCCGTTGTAGAGGGTAATTCCCGAATTGTGGATGGTGTGAGAAGTTGAAGGGTGAAGCCTCGACTTTTAACATAATCTACTCGGAAGGTCACCCCCTCACAATCGGTATTGTGGTGAGTGTTAATTTGCGGGAAGGTGCGGAGGTGATGCTCCGACTTAACCAAAAAATTAACATGAACATGCCTATCCCCTATTGGGATTCTTTCACCTAAGTGGGCTTGCAGGTTCTTTTCCTCACCTCCTAAAAAAATTATAACCACACCAAGACAAGTGAAAATATTAAGAGGGGAATTGCTAGGATTATGTGTGGTCAAGTGAGGGTCGATCGATTCTTATGGAATGCAAGGTAGGACTCGCTCACAAAAACCAAGTTTGATAGTAGGACTAGAGAAATCTACTCGAAAGAGGCGGTCCTCTAAAATCAGTGATAGATTAGAACAAGATAATGTTAGAATAGAGAGTTGTTTGAACGTCGAACCTAGGACTAGGTCAATTCTAGACACCTTAGAACTTGGAGCTCAACTTGAAGAGGAGATCACTCCCTCCAAATTGAGTGGTGAAACTTCTTCGGAAAATTACACACTTAGAGAAGAATTCCCGGTAGAAGTTGATAGGGGATTGTTGAATAGTTCACCGGTCACCATGGCCGAGGAACGGGGGATGGATCCACCACCCATACCCCCAATTCCGCCCATACCTCCTATACCTCCAATAGACCCATTGGTTAGGCCAAGAGGCCTACCAATTGTGGTTCCACAAAATTTAGCGGCGATGGATATGCCATCTCATCTCCCTAAATTTTATGGGACCAAGGATGAGGACCCCTCTCGGCACATGGAACGGTATATCGAACGGTTGGCTAGCTTCCTCATAACCGACCCGGGTTATTGGTTAGTGTGGTTTCCTACCACTCTAGAGGGGGAAGCCTATGAATGGTATCGGGATCATGCCGAGGGACATTTTAGGGGATGGGAACAATTACAAAGGGAGTTTCTTAACGAATTTAGGCCGGAAGTGGGTCAAAGTACCGCATTAAGGGCATTGTCGTCATTGAAGCAAGGAAGGGAGGAAGAAATTTCGGCTTACATTAGGAGGTTTGATTTAGTGTGCACTAGATTTGTGGGTACCATGCTCAACGACGACACGCTAAAGCAATTTTTCATTCAAGGGTTTTTTAAGTCCGGAACTATTAGGGGTGTTCTAGAAAGGAATCCCTTGACCTTGGCAGATGCCAAGCGTGCGGCTAGAGATATTGAAAACTTGGATAAAGATCACGAAAGGCTATGGAGAAGGGAGGATGAATTGATCCCACAATTCATCCCCATACGCCCTAGGGTGGTAGCGGTAGAACCCGCTAAGTATGAGAACCAAATTCCATATGCCATTGTGGACACCGGTCCCCGACCTTTAGCGGTTAGGGAACCGGCACCTCTTTTGGCACTACCGGCCCCTAGAACGGATCCACACTTGGAGGAGTTTGAGAGAAGACTAGGTGCTAGCCAACTAGGATTCCAAGAGGCTATGATAAAACAAATGCAAAGCCTCACGGATCAAATGTCATTAATGATCCGGAGTCAACAACCGAGGCCTCCACCCCCGGTTGAGTCGGGTAGGCATTCTTCCGGATTATGGTGTGTCCAATGTGGCCAACCGGGCCACACACGTCAATTTTGTAGAAGTGGACAAAACCGTGACCAAAGAGGAAACGGTAACCCACCTCAACAAAATCAACGAGGTCAAGCGCCACCTCACTATGGAAATGGAAGCAATAGAGGACCACAACCTAGAGGGCAAGGTGGCCAAAATTTAGAGAAGAAGGAATTTCATCCCTTTTGTGGAAGGTGGCACGCTCAAGGACAATGTTGGTCCGAAGGTCAAGAGTTTAATTGTAGCAATTGTGGAGGAAGTCATCCCTCGGATACGTGTCGCCAACCGGACAAAATAATTAATGTCCCTTACCCGGTGGCTAATCCACAACAACAAGCAAGGGATAATATGCGAGGTGCTAGGCCACAAGGAGTACCGGCCAATGAACTTAGGCCACCTAACTTATACTATGACCATAGTAATGCTAGGCAAACTTTTCATCCACCGGCGGGCTTGCAAACTACAACCGGTTACATTCCAATACAAAATAGACAAGGAGTTCCACCTAATGGTAGTAACGGGAGACAAGCGCCTCCAACGGATCCGGGACCATCTAACTCCCAAGATGTTAGGTTCATGGATGGAGTGTTGGAGGCCACATGTGATGACATGCTTCCTCTCCCAACGAGAATTGGAGAGGAGCAAAGTCAATGGCCTCCTCACACCAATGCTATTACATATGAGTTAGTGAAGGGTAAGGGTGTGGTTGAAGAAGCACCTGCACTAGCGGTAACTACTAGGGCTAGGAGAGGGGATGCCCCGTTGGAGGTAGGAATAGGAGAGCAAGGAAATTACTCTTCGGATGAAGAGATTAATCTCTCCGAGTTGGATAGGGTAGCTAGAAGAGCTACTAAGGATGTGGAGAGGGAAAATATAATTTTACAAGATAGGGAGAGGACTAATGCGGTACATGACTTGGATAATAGCGATGTGGGTGAATGGGAAGGACCGGGGGTTCCCGTAGACGAATTCGACGTAGTGGGTAATTCTAAGGTGGAAAGATCTACCGGGTACGACTTATGGGCGGACCTTAGTACACTCAAGGCGGATATTACTTTCGGCCAACTATTGGAAATTTCACCCACGGCAAGGAAAACATTAAAGGAGGGAATGCCGGTACACAAGAGGATGAGGAAGGTGAAAGCTAAAATAGCCGCTAGGATCCAATCACAAGGTGGAAGAGACGTGAAAGCTATAGAAATAGAAGTTATTATAGTAGATAAGGTGGTTCCTAATGTGCTAGTCGACGGAGGGAGTAGTCTAAATATACTACCGGAGGATACTATGAAAAAATTGGGACTTGGACTCACGGGGCCTTCACCTTTGGTCATAAATATGGCAAATCAAAGTTCGACTACGCCTTTGGGGATGATCAAGGATTGTAGAATGACTACGGGAGGTGAGGAGTACTTGGTCACCTTCCATGTCATTAAAATGCACTCCAACAAGGACACCTTCCCCATTTTGCTAGGTAGGCCTTGGTTGCGGATGGCGAATGCTATGGTCAATTGGGGTGGACCTAAACCATCCATCACTTATGGTCCGGAGGGTAATAGGGTCATAGTGTCCATTGGTTCATTAGAAGGATGGATGAAGAAGGAGATGTATTTGCCATTGGAGAAGGAAATTGATGACTTAAACGAGAATGAGATTGGCAAGGCATTGGTGGGAGTCGTCCATCCCGAAGGTCAAAGGGTTGTTATAGATTCGGGCTCGGGAAGTCTAGGTCCTAATTTTTACAATTATGGGGATAATGGGGATTATGCCCAATGGCTAAGGGAGTACCCCGAGTCCGAGGTTGATGTAATGGTTACATTTCACCAAGTAGGCTTAGGGAGTGAATTTCCTAGTGTTAGTTTAGGAGAGGGCTCATTGTTGGAGCCATGTGAGGTGCTCACCGAGGAAGAGTGGGTTAGCGGTGGGTTAACACCTTGGGTAGATGACGTGGAAGAGGGTGAGGTTAGTTTAATTCATGTAGATGGGACTCAAGAGGAGGATGTGATTATTGAGTCATCGAAATTGGAGGAGCCTTTACATTTCAAGACCACGTCTACGGGGATAGTTGTAGGTCAAGATGTGAAAGATTACCCCAATGTGCCTTCCGATTGGTATCGGAACAAAGAGGAACAAGCACATGTGTCGGAAGCGGATTGGCGGTACGTGGATGTGAAATTAAAGAATGGAAAAACCCGACAAATGAAGATGGGTTCCAAATTGGGGGAGAAAGAGGTTAGGGAGTATAGCAATTTGGTGGATGAGTTTAGTGATACTTTTGCATGGTCCTACGATGAGCTTAAGGGAATTCCTAGGGAAATGGTAGAGCACCGGATTCCTTTAATTCCGGGGGCGAGGCCAATTAGACAAAAGGAGAGGAGGATGAATCCTAAATTGCAATTGTTGGTGAAAGCGGAATTAGAAAGGTTATTGAAGGCCGGGTTTATCAAGCCGGTGGAAATCACGGATTGGGTTTCTCCTATGGTCTTAGTAAAGAAAAAAAAATGGGAAATTAAGGGTTTGTGTCGACTATAGGAAATTGAATTCGTGCACACAAAAGGATCACTTCCCCTTACCTTTTATCACCTTGTTGCTTGAGGAGGTTGGAGGTCATTCGCGATATACCTTTATGGATGGGTATGCGGGTTATAATCAAATTTCCATAGCCCTCCAAGATATCCATAAAACGGCTTTTACTACACCTTGGGGTACTTTTGTGTGGGTAGTGATGCCATTTGGGTTATGTAATGCCCCGGCTACTTTCCAACGATTAGTAATGTATATCTTCACCGACTTGTTGTTCAAATCCATGACCGTCTTTGTGGACGATTTTAGCACACAAAGTAATGTGGACGATCACCTACATTGTGTTAGGGAGGCATTGGTTAGGTGTAGGAAGATGAGGTTAGCATTGAACCCGGATAAGACATTTTTGGGAGTGAATAAGGGAGTGTTGTTGGGTTATGTTGTTAGTGAGAAAGGTAGAGAACCCGATCCGGATAAGATTGCGGCCATAAGCGACTTGGCAACTCCAACCAATTCCAAGGGGATCTCTAAGTTGTTAGGACATGTGGGATGGTACCGGGAACTTATTCCTAATTTTTCAAAGATAGCGGTGCCCATTACCCATTTGCTCAAAAAGGATGTCAAATTCGAGTGGACGGATGCTTGTCAAAAAGCCTTTGAGGAATTGCGGGATAGGTTGAGCACCTATCCGGTGTTGATACCACCCAATTGGGGTAAACCTTTTCACGTCTATTGTGATGCTAGTAATGTGGCAATAGGGAGTGCGCTTTGTCAAGCAACGGGAGAAAAAGAGAAGGATCAACCTATAGCTTATGCGAGTAAGCAATTGACCCCCGCCGAAAGAAACTACTCTACAACGGAGAGGGAGTGCCTAGCCATGGTGTTTTCCGTTAAAAAGTTTAGGCATTACCTCATGTGCAACCCGGTTGTATTTTTTGTTGACCACATGGCTATCAAGTATCTAGTTAACAAGGCGGAGTTAAGTGGTAGGTTAGCTAGGTGGGTTTTGTTATTAGAAGAATTCGACTACACGGTGGAATATAAACCGGGTCGTATGCATTTACAAGCGGACCACTTGTCTAGGTTGTCGGAGGAGATAGGAAAAAATCCGGTAAATGATATGTTAGTAGATGATAGCCTCTTTGTGGTCACTTCTACACCGGAGTGGTATGCGGGCATAGTGGAATTTCTAACAACCCACAAGTTGCCCAAAGAGTGGACAAAAGAAGAGAGAAGGAAGGTGAGGGTAAATAGTAGGCAATTTGTTGTAGTGGGCCATAGGTTGTTTAGAAGGGGGTCCGATGGTATTTTACGACGATGCGTGTCAAAAACGGAGGTTGAAGCGATTTTAATCGCTTGCCACGATAGCGCTTGCGGCGGTCACTTCTCGGGTCAACTCACCGGGCAAAAAATACTTAGAGCGGGCTACTTTTGGCCTACACTATTTAAGGACGCCCATGACTATGTAAGGAAATGCGACGCTTGCCAACGGTATGCCCGAAACGACCTTAGAATGGAGATGCCTTTACATGTATCATTACCTTTAATTCCTTTCGAAAAATGGGGCATCGACTATGTGGGTGAGGTCCATCCCCAATCTTCAAAAGGAATGAAATATATTGTGGTGGCAACCGAGTACCTCACCAAGTGGGCGGAAGCCAAAGCGGTGAAGACCGACACGGCGGAACACGCGGCAACATTTATGTACGAAAATATAATTTCGCGGTTCGGGGTGCCGAAGATCCTAGTAAGCGATAGGGGTACTCACTTTTTGAATGACTTGATTCGAGAGATGACAGAGAAATTTAAAATTGATCACCGGAAGACTACTCCCTACCACCCACAAACCAATGGACAAACGGAAAGGGTTAACGGAATTTTGGTGAGTATACTACGCAAGACGGTTATAGACCCGAAGCGGGATTGGGATACGAAACTAACGGCGGCACTTTGGGCATACCGTACAACCTATAAGGGAGGAGAATGGCGGCTCCACATATTGAGGCAATCCAAAGAAGGAGAAAGATTACTTTCGACAAACGACATAAGAGAAGGGCCCTAACACCGGGAATGATGGTCATGATTCAAGACGCACGAAAGCTTGAATTTCCGGCGAAATTCGATGCGGTATGGTTAGGACCTTACCTTGTCTATGAGGTCTTTCCTAATAATTCAATTCAATTGGAAACGTTGAATGGTGAGCTCTTTCCTACCCGTACATCGGGAAGTAGATGTAAGGAGTACCGAGCTTGACTAGGCAACTTACCCTTGGAGCAAGAGATGTTTGGATTCATCCCCCGATGGTCGCCAATTATGTGAGCCCAAAAGGGTGCCCACATTTAGTCTTAGACCCTTGAAACGTTAGTTGATGCACTTTGAAGTAGCATGTTACTTCACAAAAATATAAAAAGAGTGAAATGTTAGTCTTAGAAGTACCATGTTGTAAGAGGCTAGGATGTGAGTTGTTATTGTGTTTTTACCTTCGGAAGGATTTGAGTGAATGAGGATAGGTAAGGAGAACTTGGATTGAGTAGTTAGTGAGTAGGCTAGTACAAATGGATGGAGACAACCAAAGTGACTCAAGAGGCAAGTGCATTCGAATTGGGATGAATGGAGGATCACATGGAGCGCACAAGTGGACCACCTCATCATGGCCACTTAATGGGGAAGGTCCAAGGAAGAATGCAAGGTGGAGGATAAGCAAATTCTCAAAGCACCAATCAAATCACGAGTTAAGCATCGTGGTTTGAATTAAGTGGTGAGCGACGATTTGGGAAAGTAAGGGGAGAAAGTTATGGCGGCGGAAAGCGAAGGAGGCTAAGTTTGGGTTGAAGCATCCCAAGTTTGGTAAAGTGTGGTAGGTAGAAAGCCAAGGCTAGTTAAATGTTCGAATTAGGATCCTTGTTGATCATTTGAGGGAGGAAGGCTTAGAAGATAGGATTGGCGCCTACTAAGTAGGAGGAAATCTCAAGGGCTTATCGTGAGCCTTGAGGGTGCTCACCCCCTCAAGCTTACTATATAATCCCTCATTCTTCCCTCACTCATCCTCTCTTTCCTTTGTGCTCCAAGGCACCCCACGAGTTATAAGTGTGGGTGTGGGAAGCCATATTGGAGCACATGTGTGTGCTTAGTTTTTAGTTTGAGAGCCAAGGCTTGTTAGCCTTGAAGAGGGCTTGACCTCTTGGTAGAATTAGTGTTGACGTGAAGGATTTTAAAGTTAATTCATGATTCCAATTTGTGGTACTTAAAGTTCATGTTTTGAATACACGTGGTTGCAAGTTCCATGTTTAAGAGTTGAGCACTTGAGGTTGTGATGAGTGCAAAAATATACTTGTGTGGATTAGTTAGTCTTAGTGAAGTTAGGAAATTCTCTCTCCCCCTCTCCTCTCTAGGATTTTAGGATTTTAGGATTAGAGAAGAATTGTGTGATTAGAAAGGGGTTGTTAGTAGAATTAGGAAAATTAGGTAGGAAGATTAGTTAAGGGCTTGAATAATTAGTGAGGTAGTTGGGGATTACAACTACAAAGTTGTGGGTTCATGAAGGAGCTGGGTTTATGAAGGAGCTGGGTTTGTTTAGTTAGAAAGTAAAGAGCTGGGTTTATGAAGGACCTGGGTTTGTTTAGTTAGAAGCTAAGAAGCTGGGTTTACGAAGGAGCTGGGTTTATTTAGTTAGAAGCTAAGGAGTTGGGTTCATGAAGGAGTTGGGTTTATGAAGGAGCTAGTTAAATCCAAGACCACTTGAAGGGTGAACCTTGCACTATGGACTCATCCAAGTCCAAATCCAATACCGCGGAGGAATGTGAGCCCAAACCCACTACTCGGACTACGGACGCTTAAGGGTGGGGGGTTTGGCCTCACACTCCACATATAAACACTTGATTTCTTTAAAACAATTTCCTTTGTTACGGATGGCCGTTAAGGGCCACCCATTTTTCATTTCACTTTGTTTTGCATATTTGGTATTTTCTACATATAAACACTCATTCTCATGAAAAAAATCCATCCATACGGATGGCCGTTAACGGCCACCTTTTTTTCATTTCACTTTATTTTGCATATGTGGATTCGTCAACATGTACACACTCACTTATTCAATTTTTCTTCTTCTAAAAGGTGGCCGTTGACGGCCACTTTCTTTTCATTTCAATTTGTTTTACATATCTGATTTCTTCCACATGTACACACTCATTTATTCAATTTTTTTTCTTCTTGAGAGTGGCCGTTAACGGCTATCATTTTTTCATTTCATTTTGTTTTGCATATATAGTTTCTTCCAGATGTGCACACTCACTTTCTTAAAAGCAATTCTTTCGATAAGAGTGGCCGTTAACGGTTACTTTTTTTTACATTTTTATTTCGTTTGCATATATAGTTTCTTTTACATGTAAACATTGATATTCATTATTTTTGATGTCTTTATTTGCATTTCAGTGTGCTTTGAAGATGTACTATCTTTTACATCTTAACACTCACTTTCATCATTTTTGTCTCCTTTTATAAGGGTGGTTGTTAACGGCCATTGTTTTTAGATTTCATTCTGCTTTGTATATGTGATTTTTTACACATGTATACACTTACTTTAAATTTTTTTTTCTTCCATAAGGGTGGCTATTAATGGCCACCCTAATTTTCATTTCATTTTACTTTGCATATGTGATTTCTTTCGTATGTAAACATTCATATTAATATTTTTTCTCTTTTCATACGGGTGGCACTTTTTGTGCTTCCCATATAGAAGTTGTACCTCTTTCTGAAAATCACTTAGAGTTGCAATTATATGCATTTTTAAAAAAAGAAATTGTCAACACCTCTTTCCATCTTTAATGGTTGAGGTATCAACCAAGGGTAAAATCAAAATTCAATATTTTACTTTGTCGAACGGTTCCATTGCCAGTTGTTAGGCCTTTCTTGAAAAATGATATTATGAACCTGGCTGCACATTTTGTTGTATGTGGTTATATGGAAGACAATGGAATTTTTTACGTGGCCTTGGAGAACAATGAGGGCAATACAATAGATGTTATTGATATTATAATTGAATCATGGAGTGACAACTGGGTGCGGACAATTGCTGCCTTTGAGAAAATATTGCAAAATGATGAGGAGCTCAAATTTTTCTCTGGCAAAATGTTCATGGTCTGGGACGGCAACCACCATTTGCAAACATGGTTGTCCATTATTAATCAATACCACACACATGATTCTATTTGACATTATGTTGTTGAAAGTATTATTTTGGACGTCAAGGGAGATATTGCAACTATGTTGGCAGCCTTGCATGAAGTCAATTGGTAATTCCTTCATTTTTTATTTTTTTCATTTGGCTTCTTATTTTTAAGTTTATTTTTCTATTGGATGTTCATTTTCTATAACTTATCATTGTTTGTTTTATTTTGTTATGAGGAGCCAAAAATCTCATGTTTCTATAAATCTTGTTCATAAGCTTTTCTGCATTCAAAGCATTGCTAGGCAACCACTTTCATATTTTAAAAAACGTGTCTCCAAAGAAGACCTTCCTACTGCTAATGCCAAACAAAAATCCAAACATAGAACTTGGTTCACTTTGGCAGTTGAGGCTCTTAATGGATTTCTATACCATGTTATTTTCTCTGAAATATCAATTTCCCTTGCATATTTTTTTCACTTCTTGTATATTTCCTTCATACTTGTTCATTTGGATTTCTACTATCATATTTTTATTGCATCTCATTTTTACTATATGCAATTTTTCATATTCTTATATGTTTTTTTCTTGGTGTAGCAAGAGTTGGGGGATGTTGTTGCTGCTCAAAGAAAATTTTATGAGAAGTACCCAGATCATGCGCATTGGACTTTAAGTGCAGTTGATAAATGGGTTTCCAAAGCTGTTGACACTAGAAGAAAATGTGTCCATTTCAACCCTAGGCCATTGCGACTCGCACCAAAAAAATGCATAAGCAATTCAATTTGTAGGCAACCGGAAGGTACCCGTGGTGTGGAGATGGCTAAATCCCCTGTAGTAATGCACAGCTGGCTCGCACGTGGCCACCGTGGCACGCGGGCCCCGCGGGGGTGCCTAGCCCATTTTACTCGGCCGTAATTCGCTGACGCTCGGAACACTGCGCAGTGTCCCGAACCCGAGTCGCTGGAACACTACAACGCCGGAACACTAATGTGTGTGAGCATGGTTGGGCATGGCCGCTTGACTACAAATCCCATATTGAATGCACTTCACCTTCAAGGTCTATCCAATATATATGTGCACTTCCAATTAGTAAATAAGCAATTGATTGGGATTTCATTTCGGAAGTGAAACCATCAATGAAGCACGTAATTAACTTGGAGGTTAAAAACATTACAAAATCCTCATTAACATTGAGGTTATAATTTTGTGACTTACCATTTGAAATTATAAATACGGCCATAATTAGCTGGTGCTTGGGACACTGCGCAGTTTCCCGAACCCGAGTCGCCGGAACACTGCAACTCCGGAACACTAACGTGTGTGGGCATGGCCGCTTGACTACAAATCCCATATTGAATGCACTTCACCTTCAAGGTCTATCCAATATATATGTGCACTTCCAATTAGTAAATAAGCAATTGATTGGGATTTCATTTCGGAAGTGAAACCATCAATGAAGCACGTAATTAACTTGGAGGTCAAAACATTACAAAATCCTCATTAACATTGAGGTTATAATTTTTGTCATTTACCATTTGAAATTGTCTTAGTCATTCTAAAATGACACTTAAATTAGTGTGTTGATTTAGTATGTAACTTTTATGATATTTTAGGTAATGCCGTCTACTTTGACAAGTATTCATACGCAATTAATTGTGAAGTATACTTGCTGGAATTAATTAATCACTGGAATTAAATCCAATAAGTACATTCTATAATTAATTAGGCTCACTTAATTTGGTAAGCATACTTTCTGATTTATTTGGATTTAATTGGGATTAATAAGGATTAATTAGGATCAATTACATTCAATCACACTTAATTAGTTTGAATGCGTATGAATACTTGTAAAAGTAGACGGCATTACCTAAAATATCATAATATTTACATAATAAATCAACACACTAATTTCAGTATCATTTTAGAATGACAAAGACAATTTCAAATGGTAAATGACAAAAATTATAACCTCAATGTTAATGAGGATTTTGTAATGTTTTGACCTCCAAGTTAATTACGTGCTTAATTGATGGTTTCACTTCCGAAATGAAATCCCAATCAATTGCTTATTTACTAATTGGAAGTGCACATATATATTGGATAGACCTTGAAGGTGAAGTGCATTCAATATGGGATTTGTAGTCAAGCGGCCATGCCCAGCCATGCCCACACACGTTAGTGTTCCGGAGTTGCAGTGTTCCGGCGACTCGGGTTCGGGAAACTGCGCAGTGTCCCAAGCACCAGCTAATTATGGCCGTATTTATAATTTCAAATGGTAAGTCACAAAATTATAACCTCAATGTTAATGAGGATTTTGTAATGTTTTTAACCTCCAAGTTAATTACGTGCTTCATTGATGGTTTCACTTCCGAAATGAAATCCCAATCAATTGCTTATTTACTAATTGGAAGTGCACATATATATTGGATAGACCTTGAAGGTGAAGTGCATTCAATATGGGATTTGTAGTCAAGCGGCCATGCCCAACCATGCTCACACACATTAGTGTTCCGGCGTTGCAGTGTTCCAGCGACTCGGGTTCGGGACACTGCGCAGTGTTCCGAGCGTCAGCGAATTACGGCCGAGTAAAATGGGCTAGGCACCCCCGCGGGGCCCGTGTGCCACGGTGGCCACGTGCGAGCCAGCTGTGCATTACTACATGGGATTTAGCCATCTCCCCCGTGGTGTACCCATAGAAGGTGCCCCCCGATTCCCAACCGAATTGATTTGTTAATGCATTTTCTTGGTGGGAGTCGCGATGGCCTAGTCACAAGGAGGGTTGGAATGGACAAGTTTTCTTCTAGTGTGATAGGGTAAGATTGACTTCCCACTCGAAACTGAAGAAACAACTTTCCATTGCAGATCCTAAACATACTCCTCTGTTCTTAGAGCATGTGAAGTCTCATTATGAAACTTTGGATGTTGGCAACTTTAGCTATAGACTCTTCTATGAAGATTAAGTGGCTTGAGAGGTGAAACGGCTCACCTGCTCTTCGTGAGGCTCTCAATTTTTCAAAACCAAAATTCAATGATATAGAGTTTCCTAAGTGACTTCATAAAGCTACTTGGTGGGCTTGGGTGATTTAAAAAAAATTCTTTTTGGTTCATTCATTTTTTTACTTTTCTTTTTATTTCTTTCATTTTTTTCAATCATTGAAAAATATTATTGAAAAATATTGATCTTTATTTTGTATATGGCAGTTGGCTATTGAAACCGAGAAGCTCTTTGATGCTCCTGTGGCTGATTTGAATGTATCCATCAACTATCTTCCAGGTGGTATGGCCCCTTTGTCCATTATTTTTGATTATGTGGAGGCAATGCACATATCGTTGTGGGATACTGCATTTTTTTCGTGAATTTGTTGTACATAAGGGAGTTCACAAAAATCATAACATTGACAAGCAACTCAACTTCAAACCAACCATGCGAAGGGTGTTTTATAGGTACTTCAAATATGTCCTATTTCCTGCTAAAGCCATTTCCAAATCTCCCACTTTTTTTGCTAACTATTTTGACATAGAAAGGAAGAGTGCATGTTCACAGAAGGAATCATGAAATCTTGGGATCCTATGCATTTTGAAAAATGTGGGTGGTATTTGGATTGTCCTCTTAAAACACCTCCCACTTTTGATATTGCCTTTCGAGATTGCATTCAACCCGCCCTCAAGGGTGCAAAGGTATTTCAAAGGCATTCAATCTCATCGCTCAATCATTCTAAGGCATTATTCATATTTTAGTGCTTGCAATGCTTGCAGACTTTGCCTCTAACCCAATTTATATCCAGCCTTTATGTTTACAACCCAATTTATGTCTATAACCCACTTTTGTTGTTCTTTGTGTTTTGGACTTCGTAAATGTCACCCTTATGATGGTATTATGATGTATTCAAATTTTACATTGATGTGTATTGTAGTGAAACATCCTAACATGCTACACCTATTTTCAACATGAGTTTGCTTACACATTATATCCAATTACATTATTATTATCTCAACATTTGAACGTATATTAGTTCATTTTTTGATACAAAATTGGCATAGAAACATTTTTGTTGTTCATTTGGACTATAGACCCTTACATGTAATTCCACGGTCATAGGCCCCCAATGGATTTACAAACCATAACCGGGAAAAAATATTGAAGGCTCGCAAGCTCACATACTAGCATCCCCGGCATTCATCCACCCCCTTCCCAAAAGATGCCATCCATGTTTCAAGTATTTTAATTAAACCAACTTGAAATGAGAAACTTTATTATAATGTAAGGTTTGGAGGTTGGTTGTTGACCATATTTGTTTCATTGCATTAGGTGAATCAAATGGGTCCCATAGCCTAAGTCAATAATAAGCACATGAATGAGTGTCATATCGTTGCGGTTTCCCAAGATTGTGGGGCCAAGGCATCAACTTGTGGTTTACATTGATATCAAACTAAGCGTGTATGTATCCAAATTTGGCCTCTGTGATTGTATCATTTGTACCATTAGCTTGGATGGATTGGTAAGCTCCTTCCAATATGTGAAACTTTAAACTTCTTTACATCCATATACTTACATTGTGTTGAATAATTCCATGAGAAGTTACCTATAAATTCTTCATGAAGGTGCCCAAAGATGACCCATTTTAATGACATCACATGGAATGTTAATGAAACTTGTCACTCCTACATGAATGGACATGAATTACACCCCTGAAGTACATTTTGATTGTCCGTCTTAATGTATTATCCCATTATTGTGTACTCAACATCGAACCCAATTTGGAAAGGCGACTGCCAACCGAAGTCATCAACGCAACCAACTATGACAGGCAAGATGCCCACCCATCCCGTTGGCCCTTCCCATTGTTGGCCCCATAAATATGTCCACCTTGGCGCCCCACCCCAAACCTCACTCAATTACATGCACAAATCATCAAAACACTAAAATCCTAGAGGAAAACATTGCCTCCACTCCTCCCCCCCCATTAGGAACACATGTAACACTCCCACGCTACCACCACAACTCACCAACATACACCTACTACAATACCCCTCCTAGTCATATTATACCGATTGCTCAATCACACCCCTTGATAATGAAAAAAATGGTAACATAGTCGACGCTTGAGTCTTCAACATCCCACTACAATTCCAAATAGCAGCCAAATTCCTTGGCTACCCAAACATACTCCATGCAAAATTCTATGCACTACTCCTAGCAATAGAACACACCAAGAATCTCAATACATAAACTTATATTCATGGATAACCTTAACAACATATACCTCCTCTTCGACTACGTCAAGCACCCTTCATCCCAATATAACCACTTGGACAAATCACTAATAACACATATAATAGCCACTATCAAAATGTCCTAACACAATATAACAATCCATGAAGTTAGGGCACATACAAATATTACAGGCAATGATGAAGCAAAAAACACTTGAAAAGGTTAAAAAGGTGCACGAGGCGCACAAGCACCACGCATACTAGAAACCCCCTTCCACCTCATAGGCCACCATACACCATTTTGACCCTTTATCCCTGTAGTAAGTTTTTGCTATGGCTTTAAAACAACAAAACCCAGGGAACAAGGTCTCCAGGAAGACTGAGATAGTGTCTATAAGGGTTAATGTCACATTGGGTTAAGGTTCTCAATAACATTATGGTTAATTCTCATTATTTACGCCCTCCAATCTTAACTTATTTCCTCATTTCTCAACCTTATTGGTTCATACGTGTAGATTCAGTCGTGAGTGTTGTCTGTCCTACCTTAAAGGAAATGCTCTATCATTCTATGGTTCTCGACCTATATCAGTTATAAAGCTCAAAAGCTCGGCGAATTGTCAATGGCTCATAATCAGGACAAAGTCCGGGGTAATGTCTTAGTAACCGTATAGTCTTTGCTCATTTGAATGCACAATTGCGTAATTCAAACGATTTAATTAATTCTTCAATTCACTTACAACCATCATGTTCGTGTCGCGGAATTAGTAGCCATCATCTTGTTCTTCCAGTGTACCTGGCAACTCATCTCAAAATTCACCCACATTGTCAATTCATAAAGCAATGCATAGTAAGCTAGGCGATATCCTGTGTTAAAGCTTTAATCTGTTACTTTTACTTAGTCTTACACAAGAATTAACCTTACTCTTTGCTGGTAACGTCTCCTCTTCCTCAGGTAAAGCCTGTCAGCCTATGGCCTACCAGCTACTGACGCCTAGCCTTCATCCCTCCCTCTCGTAAACAGGGTCTGCTCTGGCGATATCCTACCTCGGTACTGCCGGGTAATGACTACTCTCGCCTCTCAGGCTTCCTACCTCGGATCTGGCTATGGCCACTTGGTCTTTCTCGGAGGTTGTCTCGCTCCTCCCAGGCATCTCAACCTTCACAGTCTTCACTTTGACTACTTGCCTTTCTGATGCTTTGGCCTAATTTAATTATCTCACTCACAATCAGGCGATCGCCCCTCTCAGGCGACTCGTCTCCATTTCCCTTTCTCTCTCTCTGTTTATAGCCTGAGGATCACTCCCTCTCAATGACCGGACGCTCTCACAGCCTCTTCAAGTCTATTCGCCCTATTGATTGCTCAGTATCCTATCGGCCATTGCCCTTGAAAGTTTTGACTATGCACTGATATCGACAATGCTGACCTCTACAGACTTTACTCCTTAAGTTCCCACTCAGAATACTTCTCCTTTAGCCTATCGCCTGATATTCCTTTCCTCTTATCCTTCATACATCAACTTTACTTCAACTCTTTACTGCTCCTCTCAAGACTACTTGCCCGAATTACACTCGACAAGCAACTTCTCATACTTCCAGATTCTCGTTCCTCTCCAAGACAATTGCACATACACACGACACAAGCTTTGCACTTCAAGTTTATCAAGAATATAACACTGCAATTACAACTTCTCTTTCATGTCAAAGATCAAAAAATATCAGAGTCCGAATCACTCGGCTCTCACAAACTACCTCTAATTCCCTCAAGCATCTCACTTGGGGTTGCCTACTTGCCGCCCAACCTCAATCACTGAGTGTTGGCGTCACTATCAGCCTATTGCTTTCACTTCGAGACTATGCCTGATTTTTAAGAATGATAATAGCCTGAATTCTACCTAGGCTGCCCTCTCCTCATAGTGCCGAGGAAGAGAGACAGTCGGTTAGCCTTGTAACCGCTTCCACAACGGCGATAGCCCTTCCTGTTCACACTGACTGGCCTTCAGTGGCTAATAGCCGGATGAATCTCATCAAAATTTTGAAATTGCTTCGTTCGACTAGGCGATAGCCCAAAAAGTGGTTTTACAATCCCACCAACATCCAACCAACACGATGGTTCCGTAAGAAACCTTAAAACCTACATTGACAAAGAATACAAAAATTCATTCACATCACTAGCCTCCAACACCATCCATGTCCTAACAAATGACTCACCAACAAGGACCTACACCCAAAATGATCAAACATCTTTTGGGATTCCAGTTGGATAATGGATGCGCAACTCTCACAAATCCTCAAATTTCACTACAACCAATACATGGGCAACTACCATTAAAAATTAATTCACACGATATCACATTGCTATGCAACTTCTACAACCTAAGAGAAAATGACATGTGTCTGCACCTCCTATCATGTCTCTCAAACAGACACATAAACAACCTTAGGACCAACCACCATAATAAAGCGACACACGCACTCGTCAACACACTTAAAGCACACCATGCCACACGTTGCTTTACACTAATCAATGGAGGCACCCTCGATGACTGATCACCAGACAACACCATCCCCTCATGGCTCATCCCATGTACATGCCCCACAAGACTACGACCGGGTATCCTATGTGTAATAGGAGCCCAATCAAACCGAGTCCACACCTCAAAATACAAATTACAAAATTCACATATTGCAATGATAGATTCCTAGGAGTAGCCACAACCTGTAAACTCCATAAATGTGCCATACTACAACCCCTACTCATACAACAAGGATGGAATGTCCTCCCTCCTCTCATTATCACGGCAGGCATACGGGGCACCATACACACAACAAATTGTCAAACACTTAAATGACCTTGAGATACCACAATACAAAAAATTATAAATTCATGGAGACCTTCTCACAAACTGCTATCAGATACCTACCCCATATCATACTAAACAAATGTAGACTAGATAAGAAACAAAGCACCGTTACTACTAGACCAAACATCAAACTAACACTCAGTTCACTTGATACAAATAGGAATTGAGCCTCCCTCGGCCCCCATGATCATACAACCATGGATTGTAAGATGGTGAATGGACATTGCATAACAATAGATAACACCGACGTTCCATTTATTTATTTGTTTGTTTGTTTATTCATAACATCTGCAAAGACGTTGTCCTCAAAACATGAATTGGAGTAGCTAAAACATTTTCAAGCAATATTATTTGGGTTTGCTTTTGTGTTGCAAGCATGTTCAAGACTTCAAATTCAACATCTAACAAGTTTTTTTGGAAGTGAAAAGAAATACCTAGGGGTTGTAGATGGTCACCCGTGCTTTAGAAAAATCGATCTTTGAAAGTGTACTTTTCATGTCAATTGGAGTGACAACTACACATTGAATTCACGAGTTACTCCAAAACCCCGTCGCAAGGAAGACGCAAATTGGCACCATAAGGAAGACATAGGTTAATTCCGACACAACATCAATTTGGGCACCTACATTCGAGTGGTATGTAGTTAGGTGTGGCTTCAACAATGCACAACAAAATGACATGTCTTATAAACAAATTGGACTATATGCTCAAAATATGATAACTATCCTAGGCTCAATATAGTCAACATGATGGGGAGGAGGACTTGTACGACCACGTTAACGAGCACAAAAATATTTACTTAGATAATGAATAAGACATTCATATGACGTTTAAATATTACCATGCAAACATCTATTGGGCTTGAAATTTGCTAATCATCTCACATTGAGTGTGGGTTTCATATCCTACGAGAAGTGCATGCATAAAGAAGAAAAAATGTTCAAATTATGCACATCTACCTTATACTTGGTTAGCACTATTAACAACAAATCACTACATTTTAAGCATTATAATCAAAGACATGAGAAAAACATAGTACATGCATTTTGTGACTCATTTCAATGGGGAAAAACGAACTTCTAGAAGTTGGATACCTTTGTAAAGTCTCCTAATGTCACATTGTTAAGAACAATTCATTGTTTCAATTGAGGAGAAAGAATCCCAACCATGGGATATGTAGAGATTTATATATCAAGGTGAAATGAGAGAAGGGTGTGGACCAATGTTGGACCGGTACATATGTTAGGGCCTGGTATAAGCATTGGTATCAAGTAGGGTATCGCAGACCATACCCAATTGGTATCAAAGGGGACAGTACACTAGTTCATACATGTGCATCATGTGTAGGAGATATTTATGAACATACCAATACCAAGGAGGGGTTTAGAATGCAATACTAAGACCATTCTTGTGCACATGGTCACGTCATTTCTCCACATTACTATTCCTCACTTTCTTAGGGTTGCATTTGAAGGTTGTAGTTAAGCAGATAGGGATGGAAGATATTGGCGGCCCACCTTGGTTTTGATGCAGGATGGAAAGAGATTTGCTGCATTAGTTGTTGAAGATTCAAGCTGTCACTGCCTTCATGGTGGTTGTTGAGGTTTGGCCTTAAATTTGTATCACCTAGTTTAGTTCAAGATTTCATGTTGTTTTTCCTTGGTTGATGGGTGTCATTTTCGTTTTCTAGTTGTGACCAACACATGTTAACAAGATCCTTGTGTTCATGGAAGGTTGCATGAATAAGATGTGATCTGTTTGCAAAGATTAACTATCAAAGACTAGGGTTCCCCTTTTAGGGTTTTGTAGTTAGATTTCAGCAAATATGACAGCAACTTTGGTTCAATCTAAATGGGGAGGACATGGTTTACCAGGAGAAGAGCCTTCCAACACAAAGCCAAGAACAATAGAAGACACACACAACACCATTGCGGATGCTAGAGTTACAATAGAAGAGTTGCATGTTGCATAGGAGTTGGCAGTTTGGCGTGTGCGACTCACTCATCTACAAGACAACCGCAGGTTTTGGATTCCTTATCATAGAACCTCTTTAGTGTGGGCATTTTTTTTGTTGCATCTGCAAGGAATAAAGGTTGATGTAAAGGTACCACAAACAATGAGGTGCGTTTTGTGCCATCCAACATCATCCACTCCAACTGTGTCTGAAGGGCAAAGCTCTATTGTTTTGCAACCTACTACTCGTTCCAGGAAAGGTATCCTTAACTACAACCCTACACATGGATCTACCTCTATGATGAAACATGTGATGAATGATCACGTTGCTGATATGGAGATATATAAGGAAGTTGTGGCAACCATTGATACAGAGGGAAAAAAACATAATTGCAAGAAAAGGAAACAGGTGAATCCTAGTGCCATAACTTAATACTATGGTAATATTAGCTCTTATGGGAAGAATGATGTAGCACAACAAAGGTTTTTGGAGGATCTTGTTCTTCATATTGCAAAATGATATATTGCATTGTCTTCAGTGGAGAATCCATGGTTGCAGCGTTTGGTGCTGCAACGCGATCCGAAGGTCAGGTTTCCCACACGAAAACAGTTGGTGAAGGAGATCATCATGTCTATGGAATGTTTTGTGTTGCCGACATTGGCAAGTTGTGCAACAATTGCAGTGACTTTCGATCTATGGATGTCGCGTACGGAAGTGGACACATTCTGTCTGGTTGTGAACTTCATAGATAGCAATTGGGAACCCCGACATATCACTGTAGGTATTTTTGAAGCATCAGATGCTGCAGGAGCAACTTTAGCAGTTATTGTGAAGAGGTTGCTTTCAAATTTCCACCTCACAGACAAAGTAATTTCGTATGTGAAAAATGAAGGTAGTAATTTGAGAACATTGGCATTAGCTTTACACATCGGTTGTCTCTTGCAAGCCTTTGGCTTTGTTACAACCCTACCCAGGAGTGTGTTTTGGACACATTATGTCAAAGACATGCCAATATTCTACAAACGACACAAAAATTTATATTGGAATGAAGAAGGTGTCCATTAAAGAGGCTCAAATTAACTTGCAGAAAACAATTACATGGACTAAAAAATCCGGAAAAGGAAGAGCAAAGTGGGATAAAGCGTGCGTTGAAGCGGGACTTGCCTCTCGAAAGTTAAAGACACCTGTGAAAACAAGATTTGCAAGTAAAGTCGTGTTTTTTCAGGTGAGAACCTAAACCTAAACCTAAACCTAAACCTTCTCCTTCTCCTTCTCCTTCTCCTTCTCCATCTTTTTTCTTCTAAAAGGGTACCTAAAAGGGAATGTACAATGGTTATGGGAAGTGTTTGGTCTTGTATGTAATCTGATGTGCTTTGATTTATATGTAAGTTGATGCAATCTGATGTGCTTCCTCCATGGACTACTAATTGCAGACTTAACAATTATAATGACCATATAATTATGAAGAATGACCATGTAAGACGCACATAACTTATTGAATTTTGTTGTTATGTTGTAGGAAACACAAGAGTATGCAATGGTGATTAATATATGTTATGGTAGGCAGACTGCAGTTTTGCAAGCCTGAGCCCCAAGTGGGCTGACTTGGGTTGTGACAAAGGCAGTTACAGAGACTTTGCGCCTTGTCATGCAACAATGTATTTTAAACCAATCTCACGGGTATTGGCTTTTGAGCGATGCATTGTATGCAACCTTCCATATAAACATCCAACTACAAAATGAGTATGATCGGAGGATGCCTGCGGAGCCAACACTTTGATGTGGACAGATGGACTCGGAGCTGCAATTACTTTATGGCCGCATGGCTTTTGAATCAATTGAAGTTATCAAACCATGTCTTGCATTTGTAGTTGATTTCACTCATGAGAAGGTACATAATATGTTTTTGTTGATGTTAGACCCTAGGTATAAGGGGTTGCAAGTGATTATTGACTACGTGGGATGCGAGAAGGCCATGCACTTTGTGGCAGAATATGATCAACTTGTTTTGGTGCCTTTGCTTGTGAAGGTGTCACGGTTGCTGAATTCGACCTTGGAGAATAACTTGGCACCCACATTGGAGGCTACAATTGATTCTCTTTTTGGGCACACAAGTTCTACAGAGGAGGCTAATGAGGGCATGCTGAAATCGGAACTCATTTTGTTTCGGAAGCTTTTATACGTGCAGATAAAGACATTACTCCACTTGCTTGGTGGAGGGATAATGCCCCTCGATTTCCGCACATATCATTTCTTGCGAGGCAGATTTTAGCAATACCAGGTTCTCAGATCGAGACAGAAAGAATTTTTAGTGTTACTGGATTTTTGTGGGCCTTGCGTCGTTGTAGGTTGGGCATCCAAAATTTAGATGCATTTGTCATGATACTTAAAAATTGGCCCATAGATGCTAGAGATGAGTGCAACTCTTTTGCAAAATCCGATCTCGGTGAACTTTTTGTTGACGAGGCTGAATTAATGGATGCTCATGAAGATGAATTACAAGTAGCAGGTTGCTTTGAGGAAGACCCTACTTGATCAGATGACGAATTAGATGAATATAATTAGTATAACGTCTAGTTCAAGATGTTGGATGGCCAAGATGTATTTTTGCTTTTTTTTGAGGCAAATGAAACATTTTATTTCATCGCCAACAAACCAAGATGCATTTTTTCACCACTTGTAGCTGTATGTTCACATCTATAAACAAAATTTGATGCAATTTCATTTGTTTTGGTGACATGGACCAATATGTTTGTCTTGAACTTTTAATTCAACAACAATTGGAGCTTGAAAATTTTATTGAACTTCACCACGCATTGAAAAGTAAGACTCAATCTCATAACATACCATTGTTTAGCCTTGGATGTTATCAGCAAGGCGCTTGAACTGGTATTTGATACTATTGCAGAGCCATAATTCTTGCATGTTTAATATTATATCAGGCTCTACATTTCATGACCCCCCTAGTACCTTGACAAGGCCTAATAACGAGCTACAAATCATTGCATACCAGGACCCCACTGGTATCATAAAATAGTAATACCGGTCCAACATTGGTGTGGACGTGTGGACACTAAAAAACCATAGGACAAGGAAGTCAATTTTTTTCACATAGCTGCCCTAACGTGGCTCTTAGCTACAACAAATAGTTCTATTGGTGTGGGTGGAAAAACAATGTGGAAATAGTTAACGTGGGCTACACTAATTTTCTAGTCAAGGTGGAAGTAACGTGGGTCCAAGACCCCGGGTCTTCCCCTTAGTCTTCATGAAGACCTCCAACTAGCACAATGAATATTTGTTATAGGACAAAAGCAACCCAAAATAAAATAATAACCCACATTAGTTTTCTAGAAAAAAAACAAATAATGTGGTCCACTCTAATTTTCTTCTAGAAATTTAGTGTGAGTGCTAAAACTTTATTGTGGCCCACAATATTAGGACTATCTAGTGTATTGTAATTGACTTCTTAAAGTTTGATGACAAGGTGGTGTGGGTTGTAAATGAGGAGGGAAGCTATCTCATGAGCGATGAGCAATGAGCGGTGAGCGGTGAGCAGTAACACATGAGCATTGAGAGGTAACATATGAGCAATAAATCCAAATTTAGTACATTTACACGGGTATAGGGTTCATAATCTAAATTTGGTACTACATTAAGTGCATATTTTCAAATGTAACTTGGACACGTTTGAAATGAAGCAAGAGTGAAGGGGGCCCATTACCATGGATTTTTTAGAATAATTTTAGGCCATTGATTATTTTTATTCTAATAATCCAAGCCAATACATGTTAAATGCTAACAATCTTATACATGTGGCTTAACAAAACACTTGCAAAACTACTTACATTCTACAATACAATGAAGTTCAAGTAGTCACATGACCTCATTGTAGGTATACGTAGGTGCGTGAATGAACTTGTCATTCTTGTAATCCACCTTGGATAGAAATCTAAACATATAAGAAATATGTTTGTCGTACACCCATTTTGCTTTCTTTCCCAAACTTTAAGATGACATTTTTGTGAAGTCGGGCGTGTGCAATGCGGGATATTGCCAATTGTGACATAGTATGCAATATCCTCCTTGGAAACAATGTTGATTATCACTCCAAAGCTTGGATTTGGAATGACAGTGATTATAACCATAGAGTAACCGCCTAGAAGTCATGTGCCCTCCCATTCGTTTTTGTGTGAGTGCTGCTAGATTGTGACACATTGTCTTCCTAAACTTGAATGTAGGGTGGGCATCCGGATTTGGTGGCGCACAAAAATGTGACCAAGGGATGGGGAAGGTTATGATTGTTGAAAGCATATGATGAGAGACAATGCTTCCCTTTGTTGTAGTTGAAATTTGTCGTCCTCAAGTGTTAATACCTCCCCCCTTAAGAGATCGGAGCATATTTTTACCGGCCAAGTGTTGGGCACTATAGGCCAATCCAACACATACTTCTTACTGCCACTCACATAAGGCTTGATGTTGCCACGGAAAAATCAAAAATCATACTCCACATTGTTGGTGGAGTGGAATTCCTTCTTGAGCCCTTTGTATGTTGGAATAGGTGTACCATGTTTAATAGTCCCAATTTTGGCATTGGTCAAAGTCCATGTAAGGGCCTACATTGTCCAATATTGTTTGGATGAGTTAGGTGGCAATTTTACAATGGGGTGAATGCATGGTTGAGTGGACCACTTTTCGTGTCACATCCATTTTTCAGGATACCTCTTTGTATTGTAAGTTGAATTAAAAAAAATCTACCTGATAAATCCTTTTGAAACTTTGGGCATAGCTTGTTAACTTAAGTGTCTTTACAAATAAAATTTTGTCTTTAAAATTTGTTCTATAAATAAAGAATATGGGACTTTTAAAGTAAAAGTATGGACTATGGTCACCAGTAAATATTTTTATGAATGTAGCTTTTTCAATAAGTATATGATTACATTATTATGGTAGTGACTCACTATGTGTTGTAGTATAGATAGAATAGTTTGGAGCTAAAGCATTTTTTAATAATATTGCTATTAAAATGATAGTTATGAACTTTTGAAGAGGCTGAATGTGGTCATATTTTTGGAAGTCCATAATAGGTCCATAATAGAGGTTTGCGGAGGCAAGTTTTTTTATGAGTGTTAAGATCTATAAGCTTTAGGTGGGCTTCTATTTAGAAATACTTAATTATCTTTAGAATTATTTATATATTTAAAGCAAATTTTGATCAGTTTTTCAAAATACTATAACTAAATATAAAATGAAGGTATTACAATTTTTTTCTTTTGATTTGAGTTTTATATGCTTCAAAGAATGTGTGTAAAATAAATTTAAAAATAATCAATTGCATATACAAAAAATGGATATGGACTTCAAAAAATGGATATGGTCCGGTATTGGTCCACTCAACCATGCATCCACCCAGGGATGTGCAAATGGACGTGACGCGGCCTTTTTGCGTCACGTCGCGTCACAAATGACGTGATGCCGTCACGTCACGTCACGTCGGGGCGTGACGCGCACTGACATGGTAAAAAAATTACTGTACCAATTTTTTGTAACTTTTTTGTAACTTTTTGGGACGACTGCTCTAGTCGACTGCTACGAGCAGTCGACTTCAGAAAACAAAAATTAAAAAAATTAAAAACAATCTATTAAAAAATCTGAACCGTTAGATCTTCTTGGATTGAAGATCTAACGGTCCATGATTTTTTTAGAATTTTTTGGATTTTTTTTTTGGTTTTCCTTGAAGTCGACTGCTTTTAGCAGTCGACCAGCTAGTCGACTGCAAAAGTAATTTTTTGCAGTCGACTGCTATTAGCAGTCGACCTAGTAGTCGACTACAAAAACAACACAAATTAAAAAATTCCAAAAAAAATTCTGGACCGTCAGATCTTCTTGGCAAGAAGATCTGACGGTCCATAATTTTTTAATTTTTTTTTAATTTTTTTTGCAGTCGACTGCTAAGTCAACTGCAAATAGTAGTCGAATTAGCAATCGATTGCCAAAAAAAATTAAAAAATTCCAAAAAAATTCTGTACCGTCAGATCTTCTTGGCAAGAAGATCTGACGGTCCATAATTTTTTTTGGAATTTTTTAATTTTGTTTTGGCAGTCGACTGCTATTTGCAGTCGACCAGGGGGTTGACCAGGGGGTTGACCACGTCAGTTTACCCCTGGGGTAACTGCTGGATTTACCCCCCCGCGGACGTGACGTTTTTTGGTCAGCCGTCACGTCGCTGTCACAAAATGTGACGTGACGTGACGTGCAATCCCTGCATCCACCCAATGTGCAACTTGAAAGCAAGACAATAAGTCTCTAACATGGATATAGTTTAAACCACACCATGCTTTGCAAAAATTGAACAGCTTCTCTATGTGTTGACGAGTTGCTCGGGTATTAGGGCGATAAATGGAATTATAGTGCGCTTTGTCAGGTCAATGAGAGTCACAATCAACATCCTGTGGCAAGTAATTCCCATTCCACCATGCCCGGTAACTTGCAATTTGTAATTTGGACGAGAACACATATCATGTCGTTCATTGTGCGTTTCGTATAAGCAAATCATTTGTTGTTGGACTGTTGGAGCCATTTGTTGTGTATAGCCTTTGCAAGGTTGCATGTTGTCATTTCCGCACGTTCTTCTATTGTCATATAGGGCTAAGCAAATCATGACAAATATTTATAACAATAAAAATTTGAAGAATTTTAATGACATTGAATAATAAAATTTTGAATGCTTTTACGAATAGCATATACCCATCCCATTGAATATAACGGAAGTGCCAAAATCCCAACCACTCTAAAAGCCAAGGATGCCTTCTTCTTTGGTAGCTCCGGATGACAGACGCCACGAATAAAATCATATGGCACTTAGTCTTTATGCCCTTATGATCCTTGCATGTTTATTTGTGTTGAGATTGCAAGGGTGGTTTGATATACTAATGCGTCACCTTATCTAAGCTTGTAGTCCAATGAAAAAGTCATGCACTCATTTGCAACCATGGGCATAATTGGATCACCATCTCATAGATCCTCCTTACCGCATACCAATTAGATTGAACATTGTCGGCAATGATCCCTTTGAAGTTTACTTTTGGTACTTCATTCTAAGCCATAACCTCAAACTAAGCAAACCTCCCAAGGCACCACATGGCCATCATCCTCATGTGGCAACGTGAAGGGGACAAAGGATCCATGAGTTCTAATGACAACCATGAAGGGAAAAAATAATAGATGCACATCACAATATGGATCATTGCAATTTTTGGATTGAATGGTGTATAATGATTAAGATCAAATCTTTGAAGACCATAGCATTTGATAACACACAAGGAAATTGTTCATAATAATAATCAAAGACAACAGTTTGGGAGCCATGTATAGGACCTTAAATCATAATACCTCATGTCGAGTACAACAATCGGGAACCCCAACATATTGGCAGACTTGGGTCACCATCCCTGTAAATCATCTTTACCGCATTTCAATTAGCTTGAACATTGTCGGCCATGAACCTTTGAAGTGTACTTTTGGTTCACCATTATTTGTCACGACAACATTCAAATTTTTCCAAAAGAAAGTTTGTACTACGCCATTTTCAAATTGCATATCACCACACGCAATGGTCAACATTTCATAGTATTAATTTTTATACACATGACAAGTCATTGTCATCCAATCCTTCAAAACGTTTGACATAGTCAGACATAATCCAAGAATTATCCATGTCCTCCCCCCGACTTGCACCCTCTTTACAAGCTCCACACCAATGCTTGGAAGGTCTACGAACATCTTGAAAACAAACACTTTGTCCTTTGATTGCCCTTTGAACCACCTACCATGGACGAATTGGAAAGCATAATGGTTTTTAGTGTCATAACCCTAAATTCTAAAACCATTCTACTACACATAAAATGTTGTAATCCGAACGCAAAGTTACGAGAATTTGGAAATGCAAGGGTGTTGAATTTGTCCATGACCACCTCTAAGACGAACTAACCAAGCGATGGTCTTCTCTAATTCCGGAAGATTTAAGACTGTAACTATTTTCTCGCTGCCATAAATATATTTTCTGTGGGTTTTTCTAATACTTTATCCACAATACACTTGTATGTCATGTCCACTGATTCACGGCATGTATCATTAGATACTTGATTCACATGTACACCAACATAATTGGAAGCCCTGGACATTCCAACAGAGGTGGAATGAACGTATATTATGAGAACATGACACAAAAGTAATGCACACATGTGTTGAACAATATACCTTACAATCAACAATAGATCAATATGAGAGATTAAAAATAAGTATGACGAATGCTAATTGTTCATTGAAAGTTAGTTGAAAGAACCATGAGAACGTAGTGTATCAACGCACAAGGTATGTGGGTGCGAATAAGACATTTGAAAGCTAAGAGGGAGAACATGGTGTATCAACATAATAGATACGTAAATGCGAATAAGAGCACTTCAAAGCTAAGAGGGAGAACGTGCTGTGTCAACGCATAAGGTATATGGGTGTGAAAAAGACCACTTGAAAGCTAGGAGGAAAAACATAGAATGTCAACGCACAAGATATGTGGGTGTAAATAGGTCCACTTGAAAACTAGAAAATTGAACGCAGTGAATGAATACACAAGGGTTTGTTGACGCATATAGTCTATACGTCTGGTTACAAGCCTCTCAGAGTTGACAGCACAAACCCACTGCGTTAACGCAGTGGGTCTGTACGCCTCGCTCAAAGCCTTCGAAACGTGGCAACAAAGACTGTGTATGTTAACGCATAGGGTCTGTACGCATGGCTCCAACTCTTTGAAAGGTGGCAATAAAGACCCTGTGCATTAACGCACAGGGTATACACAACTGGCTACAAGCCATTAAAAGTTGGTAGCAAAGACCTTGTGCATTAACGCACAGGGTTTCCATGCCTGGCTACAAGCCTTTAAAAGTTGGTAGCGAAGACTCTGTGCGTTAACGCACAGGGTCTACACGGCTGGCTACAAACCTTTGAAAGTTGGTAATGAAGACCTTGTGTGTTAACGCACAGGGTTTCCATGCCTGGCTACAAGCCTTTAAAAGTTGGTAGCGAAGACTCTGTGCGTTAACGCACAGGGTATACACGACTGGCTACAAACCTTTGAAAGTTGGTAGTGCAAACCCTGTTTACACATCTGGCTACAAACCTTTAAAAGTTGGTAGCAAAGACCCTATGCGTTAACGCACAGGGTCTCCGCTACCAACTTTCAACGCAATAAAAAAAAAAAAAATTCCCCGAAGTTGGTGATCTGGATTTTGGACCCTGTGCGTTAACGCACAGGGTCTAGACCCCTGGCTATAGACCCTGTGCGTTTAACGCACAGGGTCCACGTCATCACTTTCCAAAAATAGATTTTTAAAAAATTATTTTTTATTTTGGAAAAAAACTTGGAAAAAATCTTTTTTTAGAAAATGATGACGTGGACCCTGTGCATTAAACACACAGGGTCTACAACCAGGCATCTAGACCCTGTGTGTTAACGCACAAGGACCAAGATACCAACTTCGGGGGAAAAAAGTTTTTTTTTTTTTTTTTTTTTTTCTCGCGTTGAAAATTGGCAGTGCTGACCCTGTGCGTTAACGCACAGGGTCTGTGCTACCAACTTTTAAAGGCTTGTAGCTAGACATGTAAACCCTGTGCGTTAACGCACAAGGTTTGTACTACCAACTTTCAAAGGCTTGTAGCCAGACGTGTAGACCCTATGCGTTAACGCACAGGGTTTGCATTACCAACTTTCAAAGGTTTGTAGCCAGTCGTGTATACCCTGTGCGTTAACGCACAGGGTTTGCACTACCAACTTTCTAAGGCTTGTAGCCAGTCGTGTATACCCTGTGCGTTAACGCACAGGGTTTGCACTACCAACTTTCAAAGGCTTGTAGCCAGGCGTGTATACCCTGTGCGTTAACGCACAGGGTCTTCACTACCAACTTTTAATGGCTTGTAGCCAGGCGTGTAGACCCTGCGCGTTAACGCACAGGGTCCGCGATGCCACCTTTCAAAGGCTTGTAAGCAGGTGTGTAGCCCTGTGCGTTAACGCATAAGGTTTGCGATGCCACCTTTTAAAGGCTTGTAAGCAGGTGTGTAGCCCTGTGCGTTAACGCATAAGGTCTGCGATGCCACCTTTCAAAGGCTTGTAAGCAGGTGTGTAGCCCTGTGCGTTAACGCATAAGGTCTGCAATGCCACCTTTCAAAGGCTTGTAGCCATGCATGTAGACCCTATGCGTTAACGCACAGGGTCTGTGCTGCCACCTTTCAAAGGCTTGTAGCGAAGCGTATAGACCATGTGCTTTAATGTATATGTCTATGACGCTTGCTTTCAAAGGCTTTGAGCTAGGCGTATAGACCCTGTGCGTTAACGCACTGGGTCTGTGCTGCTAACTTTGAGAGGCTTGTATCCAAACGTATAGACCTTGTGCGTTAAGAAACAATGTCTACCCTAGTTCATTAGGGAAAGTTGTGAACCTAATCTTCAAGTACTTAAACTTGTAAGTTTACAAAGTAAGTCATTTCTTTCCTTCCTCGTGCGGATGGTGGTGGTGTTTGTTGTTGGTGATGTACTATTGTTACTGCTTTTGTGTTGTTGATGCTACCGCTTTGTGAGCCCAATTATGTGCCCACATTTCAAGTTAATCTTAAAAATGTTCAACACAAGGATGTGCATTTTAGTTTGGGGTTAGTTAGAAGTTAGGATGCATTAGAGTTTTAAAAAGAATTTAATTTAGTTAAAGTTGTGTTATGTGACTGTGTATTATTTAAATGAAGAGAAAACCGAAAGAAGGTAGTTAGTGTGTTTGGGGTTAGGGACATGTAAGTTCAAGTGACTTGGCCCTAGGTTGTTGGGTTTAGGCTTTAAGTGTGTCCATTTAAGGGGAGGTGAGGGCCCGAAATGGGCTGGGGTCCAGGAGAGGCCGAGGGCAGCGCCTATCGCTACTGGATCTTCGGAACTTGTGTGTGGCTCGGGAGCGGGGCTCGGAGGTTGAGAGGAGGGCTCTCTCGGCAGCGACTACGGCCAAGAGCGAGGTTTGAGCAGGTTGAATGTGGATGTAGATCTAGGCTAGAAGCTGATTTTGATGCGGCCAGGGGGCGAGGCTTTTGAGCCAGGTTGAATGCAGATACAGATTTAGGCTAGAAGCTGATTTTGAATGCAGCCAGGGGACGAGGCTTTGAGCCTGGTTGAATGCGGCCAGGAGATTTAGGCTAGAAGCTGATTTTGGATGTTGCCAGGGGGCGAGGCTTTGAGCCTGGTTGAATGCGGCCAGGAGATTTAGGCTAGAAGCTGATTTGATGCGGCCAGGGGGGAGGGCTTCGAGCCAGACTAGATGCAAGTTAAGGGCAAGGCTTCAAGCCGGTTGGGGAGAATCCAAGGTGTAGGGCTAAGTAGGAAGTGGGATTAGTGGGAGTATAGTTAAATGAGGTTTAAGGAACCCCCAATGTGTGGGGGGGTTGCCTTAGGCCTCTAGGAGCTAGATTAGCTAGTAGAATTTTACACGTATTATGTAGTAGATTAGGAAAGGGAGAAGGTGTTAGTGTGGTTGTGTGTGTAAACATCATAGGCGCACAAGTATTTTTCATTGCTAATGCCCTATGGGGTTTAATAAAAAAGAGTGTGTTTTGTATTTAAATTTATTGGAGCATGAGTATGGAGTTTACGAGGCTAAGAGTCAACAAGGACATGTGAGCCATAGACTTCCACTCGGACTACAGACGCAAAAGGGTGGGGGTTTATGGCTGACACGCTTTTGTGCTTCATTTCGTGTTGGTTTGTTGTTTCTGGCAGTGCACCTGTTCTTATGCTGGTTCTATACCTTTACTATTGTAGGTGTTGGTGGTGGTAGTTCTTCACCTTAATTGTTGTGGTTGTTGTTATTGTTGTTATTAGTGTTCTGGATTTTATCTTGGTATTCCTACATTTAGGTTATTTTCTTGTTTATTTCCGAATTCGCGGGACATTCTTTTTTGAATTGGCGTGACACAGGTCTAACATATTCATTTATGTATACTACTGAGAGCTATGTGGATTGGTCGCCCCACAGTATGAAGATTATTGTTGGTTTCTTGATTGTTCTTAGGATGTTTGTCTTTCAAATGAGAAGGCACTCTGTCATATGAATTATACAAATAAAACAGATCTTCATGGTGTTGAAATTCTACATACGCAAATTATACAACTTAAACTTTGAGAACCATAACCAAAAGAACCAAAAAATTTGAAATAAAATTAAAGTTCGTGAGAAAAAAAATCAATCAGAAATTTCACTACGTGAGCACCTATGAGTCTATGATACTATTCATCGTGCACCAACGTTTTTTTTAGAAAAAAATTATTCATACTGAAGAATTTTGTTACATTATCTTTTGCCTAGTCTATTATTGTTAACTTTGCAAGGGCGGATGTAGGCCTTCTTAAGTGGATCCAATGGTGAGCATTCATTGAAATGGTATGTATTTTTAATTCATTTATATGTTTTATTATTTTTCTTTTATTTGGATTTTATTTTGTTCCTAATTCTTATTTTGTGATGTATTGTGGTATTCCAGTTCAATTAGAATTGGGAAGTTTATGTCATGGGAAGTTCGACCCTCTTCGTTGTTGACTTATCGTTTCTCCAAATTCCCAACGGACTTGATTTCAACCTCTCAAAGAGGCCTACTGAAATTCCTCTATAGAATAAATATGATAATAAATGGATGATTGCAACAAAACTATGGTTTAAGAATACCGGAGCAATTTTTTGGCCCATTTTATTATGTTTGCACCCTTATGCAAGTCCATCTTATCTGACGATGGTGTCCTTATAATATTATCTACTATTGATATGCAAACCAAGAAGATTTTGAATTCAATCTTCAACAATGGCAACATGAAAGTTCTTGGGACTTTTATTTGCTTGAATTCGTACATTATCTTCAAGGATCCAGAGTGTCCAACCTACACCATAAGTATTACACATCACATTAGTTTTTATGTAGTTATTTTTATGTTTTTTATATTATATAAAGTCTAAACACAATTAATTATATGTTTCTACAAACTCCGGCATTTATGACTTATGACTTGGTAAGGGATTTTACCATCACAAAATCCACAAAACAATCAAAATCCATGTTTTCTAGACTCTAGTATTGGATTGAATTTTTTTAAAATTCTTTCCAATTTTTTGGATGAAAAAAATATCTTTCTTCAAAAATCGGGAAGACCTTGGAGGTGGGGCAATATAAAAATTTGCTGCGTTTTTTTTCAAAACCTTATTGAATTGTTTACACCAACAAATGGACGCGTTGTTGATTTGACATGTTCAAGTGGAGCTTCTATTCTTGCAACATGCGCATGTGACAGACATCTTCTTGAATTCGAGGGTAATAATGACATGTTTGAGTATATATTGAAATCACTTATGGAAAAAGTTTCAAAAGAGTGGTCATCTAAGGAGAATATTTAATATTTTATAGAAGAAAATGATGACCTATCAAATGAGAAGATGCTTGATTTTGAGTGTGAGTAAGTTTAATATAATAATCGTTGATTCAATTCATTCATTTCATTAAATTCATTAGTTAATTTTATTTCTTCAAATTTATTTACATATGTGATCAATTTGGTTTGAGGAATATGACTGGAAAGAAAAAATGTCTCCCATTTTGGGCATAGACAATTCCTACGAAGTCCAAGCTGTAGCCCACGTCTCCCATCATATGCTGAGAATATTGCAATTGCAATGTTAATTATCGAAGATCCGGATTCAAATGAAGAATCTTGTTATAGTTCCAAAATCAATTCACAACATATAGATGTTCAAATATATATAGATGACAAGGCAAAATATAATAACATGTCTAGTGCTACTAGCGTTGAATCGATTTGGTGTTCATTAGATTTCATGTGAATTATTAATATGAAATAAATAAAATTTCCAACATTGTTGGCTTTGTTTTAACTTTGAATGTGTATGTATGTTATTAATGGTTGATTATTTGGCTACAAGTGATGATATTATTGAACCACAAAATAAAATAAGCATGTGGATGTGATATCTATAGTTTTTTTAAAAGATGTATGTAAATCAAATCAAATTTGCAACATATTTTATAATATATTTTGAATAATATATTGTAAAATATTTACATGTGACATTTATTTTAATAAGGTTTCATTTTGGCATCACTTCTTTAATATACATTTACTTATGTTATACCTTGGAGTTACACATGTTTTGTGTTCAACTCTACCTTCTTTGCACACTCTATATTTGATTTGAAGAATTGACCTATTACAAAATTAAGTATCATTTGCAACATGTTTGTTTCAGTTGTTAATTTGTTCATATTATGAATGTCAATGATGATCATCATCATGAGCATCATTCACTTCGACTTTTTTCATTCCAGTGTCAATTGGCACGTTACACAACTATACAAATTTATATATGAGAGATGTATATATGTCCATAGTCATGTACATATTGCTTTTTCCCTAATTGCTCACTGCTCACAATCTGGCAATCACAATCCTCCCCAATCACTGCTCACAATCCTCCCCACCCCTCTTATTACCAAACCTTAAAATCATAATTCTTCAAGCCAAAATTCCATGGTTATAGGACACTAGTGGCCCTATTACCAAATATTTCACCTTCCTCACCGCTCACAAGTTACCGCTCATTGCTCACCGCTCACTGCTCACTGCTCATAAGATAGCACTCCCCGTAAATGAGTTAGGTAGTGTAAGACCAATTTTTGGCTATCGCCTAGCCGAATTAGGCCATTTTTTTTATTTTGATGACATTCATCTGGCAAATAGACTTTGGATGCCCTCTGTAGCGGCAGTTGGAGGCCATCGGCACCAAGAAACGGTTATAGCCTCTAACCGACTCCTCCCTCTTCGTCGTCATAAGGGGGAGGCGAGCAAGAAGCAGTAAGGCTATTTTCCCAACGTAGAATTTGACGTAGTCTCCTAGTGTTAGCAATAGGCTTAGCGACATCAGATTTCTGTGATAGAGTCTGAGGGCTATTAGCAACTCCGCGATGGAGCAGTAGCAATAGGCGTAGAAGAACTGAGTGATTCAGTCTTTGACAATATACATTTTCATATGAGTGAAGTATTATCTTCATAAGCAATAGTCTTACAGTGTGTGTGTGCAATGCAATGTTGATGATGGTAATGCATGTTTGAATGAGAGTAAGTTGTTTTCAATGGAATGACATTTTGAGTAAGGGCATAATGAATGATGAGGGTTAGTCTTAGTCTGAAATTAACGCCGAGAAGGCAAGTTGAGCAGTGAAGCATATTGGCGATAGTCAGGAGCGTTGAAATAGACAAATAATACATCAAGAGGGCGAAGTAGTCTAAGAGTGAAATATGGAATGTTATTAAGTCATATGAAAGGACTGGAAGAGTCAACTTGAGTAAGATTGTGTTAGAGAGTGGAAGTATGGTTATTGAAAGGCCCAGTCGAGTGCAAGAAAACAGGTTCGGGCGATAGACCGAGAGAGAGGAGTGAGATCAAACAAGATACTCAAAGAAGGCAAAGCATGTTGAGGCAAGAGTCTTTCTGAGGCAAAGACGTAGTCATGTGCTGGAAGGGCAATAGGCTGTAAGGTCCGAGAGCGGACATATGAGCAAGGAAGTAGTCAATTTTGTGAAAGAGTGTCAGATTCTTGGCAAGTGGCCATGGAGTACAGTCTGACTGTGGGAGAGTATTAAGTCTAATAAGAGTGGGCGAAGTGTGAGCAGGCGATAAACTGCATGAGGATCACTTACCCTGCGGAAGGGAAGTGAAGACAGACAGACGGCATTCTTGGCCATATCCTGTAGCCGTTTGTAAAGAGGCATGACCACTGAAAGGGTCAACTCGTAAATAACTCCCATGCGGGGGATGAAGGGACAATTGGCCTAGAGCAAACTCTGTGGCAACAAGCAGAGAAGATGAGGCCTGAGAGAAGCCTAGGACAGGGCAGGGCTGTCGCCGAGAGAAACTGACGGGCCATAGCCTATGCGAGGTAGTCTGAGGGCTATAGTCGTTACCCTGAGCGAGAGAGAGGGAGACACCCTGAGCGAGGATATCGCCTGGCAAGTAAAAAACGCCTATCGCCAGCCATCGAAGAGAGAAAATGAGGGCTGACGTAAGCCATGACTACAGAGTCAAATTGAGAGAAAAAGCAAACCTTACCTCGTGAGAAAAGACTACTTGCTTGCAAATATTGTGAATGATAGAAACTTATTAATCACGGGTTATAGCCTGATAAACTTAGTCATATCTAATGTATTGACGGAATGGATATTCTTTGAGATGTATCGCCAGGTCTATCGGAAGATGGCGGTGGTGGTTACAGTCTGTGAAGAATTACCGATGGTTGGAAGTAAGTATAATTGGAATTAATTTGAATTATATGCAAGCATAATTCCCCACAAATAAAGACAAAGATGGTTACTCTAAAGACGTTGCCCCGGACATGTTGTCCTGCCTATGAGTTAGCTGACAACTTGCCAAGCTTTTGAGCTTCACGACCGAGATAGGTCAAGACATAGAGTGATAGGAAATTACCCTGTGATAGGACGGAAATCACTCACTACGGAAACATCACAAAGGAATTAGAGAGAGAGAGAGAGAGAGGAAAGGAATGGGATACGTTGATATTGAAGAGAGTAAAGAATGAGAATCACCATAAAATGTTATTAAGAACCTTAATCCAATGTGACATTAACCCTTATAGACACTATCTCAGTCTTCCTGGAGACTTAGTTCCCTGGGTTTTGTTGTTTTAAGTCATAGCAAAAAACTAACTACATTTTGGCGCCGCTGCCGGGGAAGGCTGTGGTCGTCTTTTAAGGTTAAAATTGGAAAGGAACTAATAACAGATGGTCGGTGTCACCCATAATGAACACAACAAACAAATGGAGGTCTAGAGGTTGTAGTAATAGAGATAAGGTACGAGTTCGTAGAAGTCAAGACCAATACGACCCACCTGTGTCTAATTCTACCCTTCCTCCTAGACCTTACAAAGTTTGTCCATTACAAGAACCCATTGTGAGAGTTGACAACCGAATCTACGAATTGTTAAGTATTTTCACTGATAGACTCACTAGATTAGAACATTACGTTTATAACACATCGGAGAGACTAAAGAGAGATAAATACCGAGAAGATAATCTCCCAGGTGTGGAAGCACTGTGGAGTCAAATTCAACAAGGAAAAACAAGGGAGGTTAGAGAAGATATTAGTGTACCTAGTGACCCAACTAGAGTCCGACCAAAGAACCGTAGAGGATACTATAGGGAGGATCCAATTGAGTCAATCGGAAAACCTAGAACCATCGACATAACCCAGTGTCGTTATTGTTCTAGTTAGTCCTTGACAGACTAATGGCTTGGTGTTGGCAAGTTGTTGACTCTGCCAAACACGAGATATACTTAGGAGGGTATTTATTCTCAGCCTTGTATAGATTTTTCAGGTCAGGTTATAGAGGAAACGGGTTATACATTACCCCTACTGAAGTAAACATCCCAAAAGAGTTTAAGGAATTGTTTTTTACTTTACCTTTGGATTTACAGCAGAATATCACTAATAGAATTTGGAATGGAGGAGAGGAGTATAACGAAATAATTGTAAGAAACAATCATCCTGTCATACCCCTATCCCTCAAATTCCTATTTGCAGTCTATGGGAGATTAAAAAATACTACCTCCTTGATACAACCACCAATTGACGGAGCATGGAAAGGAAGTAAGATATCTAGGAGTGAATATAGATTTGTTTTTGAAAAACCAGATCTCAGGGCTAGACCCCTGATACCTGATTTTATTGACCAAAAACCCTTATATACTAACACCATAGACTTTAGTATGATATGTCTGTAGAGACCGAGAGTCTAATTGAAAGGGGTCAAACTGGAACCTGCTCATGAGAAATCTCATTCTCAACCTGCATCCGTAAGGAGAGCAGCTAGCGATAAAGCTAGAGAAGATAGAGCAGCAGCCAGAGAGTATAGAAGATAATTACTTGAAAAGAGAAGAAGTTGGGTTCAACCATTTTTAGAAGAAGCGAGGGGAGGTTCCGATAGTACTACAGAAGGAAAATTTGAGACACCCGTAGGTAGACCTACAACAAGTGGTGAGAGAGATTTTTTGTCACCAAAAGCTTTATTTGCTACAGATGACTCACCTACTCCATCGCTGTGGTCCACTGCTTACGAACCTACCCCATCCCCTCATATTAGTTTACAAGGCAACCCATTGTACACACCTTATACACCAGTAATTAATCCAAACGTAGCACCATTATTCAATATGGCAGCTAATCCACCTAGAATAAATAGTGTAGTTAATTTACCCTACTTTTTGGGTAGACCAGGAACAAATCCTGATGTCCATGTAAGGAAATTTGAAGTCGCATGTGGGGCGAATAGTGTTCCATTCAATAAAATAATGGAAGTATTTGCAGCCACTTTGCAAGAAAATGCATTTTTATGGTTTTCCCGTCAACCACCGTTTGCTGATTGGGATGCCCTTAAAGACGCATTTCTTTTATATTTTAGACCCTTGGGATTTGAAAACAGTCTGATGGAAAAACTAAGGACAATCCGTATGGGTATGAATGAGACTGTCGACAATTATTGGGGGAGGATGAGTGATATCCTATTGAGAATGGGAGCCCACCAAATTCCAGATAACTTTTTGAGAAATATTTTTATAGGAGGATTATACCCCTCTGAGCTGAAACTCTATGTGAGAGAACGTACACCAGCCACCAGAGAGGATGCATTTGCATTGGCAAAAGCATGGGAGGAGTCTCGAGTAGAGGATCGATACACCTTTGATAATTATAATTACGACCTTTATGACCAACCCAAGAACGATCAATCATATCAACCAGTATTACCAAATCAAGCGCTCACATATCCCGGTGCTAAGCCAATGATTGACGCTACCCAATTTAAACACCCCAGTGCAAACTTGTTTACACCACCAAAAATCATACAAAAACCCCTACCGGTTGTACAACCCACTTCCCAAGAATTAGCCCTTATGGATATCACTAAGAAGTTAGCTGACTTAGAAGTCAAAATTACCAGAGGAGCTAATAAACGACCGCAACCGACTGAGGAGAGAACTAATATTTGGTGTAATAATTGCAAGGGGCATGGTCATTTATCTAATGAGTGTCCCACCCCAAAGGGTTTACGAGTCAAGTGTACCTTTTGTGGAGGAAACCATTCGGTAAATGACTGTTGGAATTTAACAAGGAGTCGTGAGGTTAATCAGATTGATACTAACCAACCGCGACCTTGGCAACAAGAGCGTATGGATAGTGGACCTAATGCGAGTTATAATCCCAAAAAGAATTTTAACCGTAGGCCAGTACCTCTTAGTTTTGGGAATAGACCAACTTGGGGCAATACTAATCAACCACCCAATTGGAATGGTCCACCATATAACCCCCGGACCCAAAATTATAAAACACCAATGCCAAACCAGTATGTTGTATGTTTTCGTTGTGGAGAGATAGGTCACTATGCTGGAGATTGTCCTAACCCCAGAAAAATTCAACAATATATCCCACTATGTGGAAATTGTAAAGAAGCAGGACATCCTACAGTTGAGTGTACCCAAATAAAAAAGGAAGGTCCACCTTCTGAGAGAGATTGGAAAAAAGGTAAGCATGTAACTATTCAAGAAGATGAGAGACAAGATCGTAATGTGCATAGAGTACAACTTTTTAAGTTTGATCCTTTACAAGGAAATCAAATAGAGGCAAAAGTCAATGCTGTCACTACTAGATCCCAAAAGAAACCCACAATGCAACGAGAAGGGTCTAGTACTGAAAGATTTAATAAACAACACAGTGATGGAGAGACTAGTTTCTCGGAATATTCACAAGGTCCCTTGATTAGAGACCCAAAAGACAAACCAACTTCGGAACCTAATTTACCACCGGTAAATGTACCACCTGTAATAGCTCCTGACGATACGAGAGCCTCGTTACCCACTGCTGTTGTTAACCCTCCAATTTCGACCCAATTACCCACGTTACCGACTAATCATTTTTATCCTCATCCCAAGATATCCATAAGAAATCAGAGACCGAAGGTTAAACCATCGTCTTCTAGATCGTCACGAATGATGATGCTGTCTAAAGATCTTAAACCGTATGATATCATGGAAGATCTAGATAGAATACACCCAACTATAACCATGAAACAACTGTTGGCGGTAGCGCCACAATGTCGTAGTTCTTTAAGTTTTTCCATGATACGTAGAAGATCAAGACCAGCTACAGTGCATGATATTACCTTGAGTCAAGATCCTGGAGCCCCTACTGTCGATGTCATCATAGGAGGTGCTCTTATACCGGGATTTCAAATTGACACAGGATCCAGTGTTAACTTGATGAATGTTGACACGATGAATGAGTTGGGAATATCTAATGTAGTGTCCACTACCATTATTTTGAAAATGGCAGATAGTAGTCGAGTCAAACCATTAGGAGTTTTGGAACAAATCCCAACCCTCGTTGCCAATATTGAATATAAAGTTGATTATGTTGTGTTTAAAACCATGGATGGTGTACCATCCTATCCAGGTCTTCTTGGACGTACATGGTTGCTAGATGCACATGCCAAGGAAGATTGGGGGAAAGGTACACTTACAATAGGAAAAGGTCCAAAGAAAATAATCCTACCTTTGTTTCCTACCCAATATCATGGTGAAACCCAAGATAATGAGACTGAATTTACTACGGATGATAGTTATGAAACTGAGAAAGAAACTACTACGAGTGAATCCATACATCGTGTGAATGATAAGCCATATAAATATACTCCTGTAGGAATGGGAGAATATTTTTGTGCACTTGGTGATGGAGATTCGGATGATGCTATCTTGGCATGACAAAATACCATGCCAGTTAATATGATCTCAACCTGTACACCACGCCAAGGGAAATTACAAGAGTTGAAATTAGTCTACAACGTAAGAGAGGACACTACACCCGAAATATCAGCTAAGGATGACTTGGCTGAAAAATGGGAATCCTCTATGTTTGAGTCTGATCAACCTGCTAAGCATTACGTGGTCAAAGATGTATGTAAAGATATGGATTTGAGTGATGATGAAATACCCCGCATCATCAAGATATATGAGAAAATAACTAAAGATGAGTGGAAGTTTTGGAAGGATTTCTTTAAGAAAAATATTAAAGTCTTTGCATGGTCGTATAAAGATTTGAGAGGAGTTCCCCCAGAGATTTGTGAACATAAGATTATACTAGAAGAAGGAACTACCCCTGTCCGTCAAAGACAATACCGAATGAATCCGAAGTATTCCTTATTGGTTAAAGAGGAAGTTGATAAGTTGTTGGAAGTTGGCATTATATATCCTATCCCATATAGTGATTGGGTATCACCCATTGTCGTAGTGCCCAAGAAAAATGGTAAACTGCGAATATGTGTTGATTATCGGAAATTGAATAGTGTCACTAAGAAGGATTACTTCCCTCTTCCATTTACTGACATTATGTTAGATGAAGTAGCGGGATATGATTGTTACTCATTTATGGATGGGTTTTCAGGTTATAATCAAATTTCGATATACCCACCACACCGTCTTTTGACTGCCTTCACAACACCTTGGGGAGTCTTTGCATATGCACGAATGCCTTTTGGTATGTGTAATTCCCCTGGAACCTTTTCCAGATTAGGAATTAATACCTTCCGGAAATATCTTCATCGTACGATGGAAGTATTCCTGGATGATTTCGCAGTTTACAACACTCTAGAAAATCATGCAAAGCATCTACAAGAGTGTTTTAATGAGTGTATGGCAGTGGGAATTTCTATCAACACTGCTAAGTCTGTGTTTCTAGTACCCTTTGGTAAATTAGTTGGTCATATTATATCCAAGCAAGGAGTGGCCACTGATCCTGAAAAGATTGCTATTATTGCTTCATTACCCATACCAACTACAGTTACAGAAGTCAAAGGATTCTTAGGACACACGGGTTATTACCGTCGATTTATTTTTCGTTATTCAGTGATTGCTATGCCATTAACTGAATTGCTAAAGAAAATCGACACACCACCAGTTTGGACGGAGGCATGCACTAAGGCTTTCAACACACTTAAAAAGAAATTAGTGTCTGCACCTATATTAGTTGCCCCTAATTGGAAAAAAGATTTTGAAGTATATGTGGATGCGTCAAATGTTGCCATAGGAGCCGTGTTAAGTCAGAAAGACGAGAAAGGTCATGACCATCCTATATACTTTGCTAGCCGTCAATTAGTCCAAGCAGAGCGTAATTACACAGTCACAGAGAGAGAAGCCTTAGGAATGATCTTCTCGGTACAGAAATTCAGACATTACCTATTAGGGTATAAGTTCGTATTTCATGTGGATCATGATGCCCTAAAATATATGATAAACAAACCCCAGCTAAGTGGAAGAATAGCTAGATGGGTATTATTGTTGCAAGAATTCAATTTTACTGTTCAAGTGCGACCCGGTAAGAGTCACGCTAATGCAGACCACTTATCAAGATTAAGTGATGCCTTAGGTACAGAACCCATTGATGACTCCTTCCCTGATGCTAATTTGTTTTTCATAGAAAAGGTGTCACCTGAATATGCCGAGATAATAAATTATTTACAAACCAACACATTCCCTATAGACTTTTCTAAGAAACAACAACAACGCCTAATATTTAAAGCAGCTCCATATTCTATCATTGCCGATACCTTATATAAGAAAGGCAAGGATGGTGTATTGAGACGTTGCATTATGAGTTCAGAAATACCCTTAATTTTACAAGGATGTCATAGTGACCCCGCAGGAGGTCATTTTGCGGGTAATGTCACTGCTAGGAAGGTCTTACAGGCAGGATATTGGTGGCCCACCCTATTTAATGATTGTGTCACCTATGCTAGACAGTGTGACGCGTGTCAAAGAGTTGGTAAACCTACGGACACGTTAGCCATGCCACTACACCCTATTCTAGCATTAGCACCCTTTGAAAAATGGGGGATGGATTTTGTTGGTCCCATCAATCCTCCTAGTAAGAGTGGACGTCATCGTTACATTTTAGTTGCTACAGATTATGCCACTAAATGGGCTGAGGCTGAAGCCACTAAACGTGATGATAAAGAAACAGTTGCTAAATTTCTCAAAACCAGTATATTTTCACGATTTGGATGTCCACGAGAGCTAATTAGTGATAGAGGCACTCATTTCGTTAATGACGTCATTGAGTTACTAACCGAAAAATATAAAATCAAACATCGACTTACCACTCCTTATCACCCAAGAGCAAATGGTCAAACAGAGAAAACTAATGGTATCTTATGTAAAATCATTACCAAAACGGTCCAAGGCTCTATGGTTGATTGGGATGTTAAGTTATTGGATGCCTTATGGGCATATCGCACTGCTTATAAAGTCACCACTAAATTCACACCTTTTCAACTAGTCTATGGTCAAGAGGCTATTTTACCCATTGAATTGGAATTACCATCCTTACGAATAGCCCTTGACGAACGACTTGATGAACCCGAATCCTTAAATGAGCGTATTGCTATGTTAGAGAAATTGGACGAAATACGTGGACAAGCTTATCTTAATACTGCTGCTATTCAAAAATGGCGCAAGACATACTATGACAGTAAAATGAAGAACAAAGTTATTGCAGATAATGACTTGGTTCTATTATATGATAGTCGTTTCCACAAATTTCCAGGGAAATTCAAAATTCGTTGGCAAGGACCCTATAAAGTGGTCAAAGCCTACGAGAATGGATCTTGTGACCTAGAAGATTTCCAAGGACAACCCTTAGCTACTCGCATTAATGGTAACCGCCTTAAAGTGTATCATACTAACTGAGGACAGTTAGCACTATTAGCTAAGAGGGGGGGGTAGTTAAGTGGTTAAAGGAAATTAATTAGAGCAATAAGAAGAAATAATTAGATAGGTTGGAATGAGTGTAATCACATTCTCCGATTTGTACGTAACATTAGAATTTTGCATCATTCTAATAATACGCAATCTTGCACTTAAATTTTAAACAAAGAAAAAGAGGGACAAAGTACAAATTTTGAAGTAAAGATTTTAGAATCATAGCCACTAATTACAAGGAATTATTCAGAATGGGCCATAATCTAAAGAAGATAGGCGATAAGTATAATGGGCTATAATCTGAAATAATTGAGTTAGGCTAATGTCATAATGCCAGAATTGAAAGATTTGGGTCAAATAATTAGATGTAAACACTGAAGTGACAAGTGATTCAGTTAAGGGCAATCATCATCCTAAGTGAGGGAGGCGATCGCCAACAACATCATCATGGCAAGAGACTGTAACCACCACCCGATCACCTCGACGAGACCTTGTGGCGGTGCAGCTCAAAGAATGTCTCTTCAATCAGTCGGGCTATAGCCAGCTTGGTTGCAGTCTGAGAAAGCCCATTGCTAAGTTAGCCAATGCCTTATGGAAATCAAGTGGTAGTTGCCGAAAGAGTGTGGTTGTCTGCCCTTGTGAGGAAAGGTTTGGCAAGTAGGCAAAATTGAGGAGTGTGAGTGAGGCAAGTAGATGGGTGAGCAGTTGCAGCTCTGAGTAGGAGATAGCCTTGGAATTGAGAGAGCACTGAGAAGTTAAGTTAGTTGCCGAGGGATAGCAAGGGAGCGATAAGCGAGCGCAATGGCCGAATCATCCAAGAAAGGGAGGAAGAGAGGGAGTGTGCCCATTGAGCCCATCGCCTTTGAGCAACTGACAGAACCTTTCAAAGAGCAAATTAGGGAGAGAAAGTCTCATCTTATGGCAGCAGGGCTATGGGACTTTGTTACTGATTTGGAAATTCCATGGCCATGGCCTGCTGACCTTTCCGAGTTCTTCCTCTCAGCTTGTGCAAGTGAGTTTCGACACCCAGTAGTGCGGAAGCAGCTGATCCGCTTCGACACGGAGGCAATTGCCCAAGTAACAACCTTGCCTGGAGTGGACAGTGTGTCCGTGGCGGAGGCGTGCCGAGCTATCAATGCTCCGGAGTGGGGAGTAGCCTTTGAGAACGGGCAATCAGCATTCGACGTGAAGAGGCAAGGATGGAATCTTCAGAAGGCCTTACCTCCTTGGCGCGACTGGTTGCTGTTGATTCATCAACGAATCGAGTTGGGAAGAGAAGGAGGTTTCATGGAGCATTGCGTGGTGTGTGCAGCTCTAGCGGCGTGGATCAGAGGTACTAAATTTAATTGGGCCGAAGAAGTGAGATCACGCATTAAGGAAGAAATAGAAACCCACCAATTCTTGAGGCCTTTTCCTTTGAAGTCAGCTGGCTATCTAGGATTGTTGTGTCAAATTTCGTTTGGTCCTGATATTACCTCGGCAAGTCGTCGAAAAGTTACACCTTTTTTGTCTAAACCAGAAGGGTTTGTTAGGGAGGAGACTGTTCCTCAGGCCATGAGTCCTCTTCCCAGTCCAGAACCCCCTGTTATTTTGGAAGAAATTGTCGAGTTACATGGCAATAGCCCGGTGAAGAGGGAGCCTGAGCCCTTTTGCCTTTTATGGAAGGAAGCACCTTCTTCCCCTAGGTCAACCATGCACATTAGAGTTTTGGAGGAGAAAATAGAGAGGGCCCTGGAGGATTTAGAGACTCAGAAGGAATTAGTCAAGAGTCAGCAGTCTGAAATAGGTTTAGTCAAAGGGGAGATGTCTCGTGTTGAGGTAGAAAATTTGAAACTGACAAAGATGGTTCAGAGTATGTCAGACCGTCGTCAGCAGTCAGAAAAAGAAAGGAGAGAATGGCAGGTGAAAAGTGAAGAGGTAGTGTCTTTCGCCAGTCAGTTGTTGAGAGAGAAAGAAATATGGGAGAAAAGTAAGAATGACTTGGCAACTGAGAAGGTTGAGTGGTTGAGGTTAAAAGAAAGACAGGAACAGGCTATCGCCACTAAATCGGCAAAGATCAAAAGTTTAGAGGCTCAGGTGCAATCTCTTTTGGTAGATGAGAGTAATGTCATCACCTTACAACAGCAGGTGAATAGTCTGAAATCACTGGGAGATGCCCAGAGTGCTGTGGTAGATTCGTTAAGGAAGAGAGTAGAGAGGTTGAAATCTGGCCTTTGGGCCATAGAGAGTGTTTGCCCACCCTTTAACAGTCTGTTAAAAAACTATGAGTTACAAAGGGACATTTTCTTTATTGTTTATGGCCTGAGACCATCCCAAACCCTAGACCCCACTGAGTTTGAGAAATTATGGGAGGAGGCTACCAACGATGGCCATGACAACCTTTTGACAGAAATTTTAGTGAGGGGAGAGCTTAGGTTACATGATTTGTTTAAAGGATTTCAGGCCATAGCCGATTTTGGGGTCCATGTTTTTCTATACTATGGTGAACTGGAGTTGGCTTTGAGTGCAAAAAGGCGACTGGTCACTAATGCTGAGGCTAGTCTGCCTAATCGCCACATCGATATTCACCCCTGGAGTAACGCTGTCAACACAGCCATGGCAATCTGTCCGCCTTTACTGTTGCAGCCCTGGCACGTTGAGCTTGCGCGGCTGCGGTCAAGTCTCGGTAACGACACTTACCTACAGTCGGTAATGGATGCGGCAACAGAAAGGGTGACTATCGCCAAACACCTAGATATAGGAGCAGGGCAATACCAATTGAAGTTTGACCAAATGAACGAGCGGTTGGCAAGGAGCTTACAGACAATCGCCCGGTCGACAGGACGAGTGCAGGTACAGCTGCAGAATCAGGTTACATTCTTTTTGCCCCCGTCAAGTTTGGTACAACGGACATTGCAATCGGTAAAGAGGAGACCCCCTGTATCCCTCTTGGCAAATCAATTTTTAGGTAATTACTCAGCATTGTTCGATTACGACATCGAAGAGCCGATTCCCAGCTGGAAGGCATTCGAATGGATTTTTGAAGACGTAGGCTTGTCGAGGCAGATTAGCACTCGAGCAGAAAAGGCCCATGACATTGTGTACAGGAGGATATGTCACGGATGGAGTCCGACACCACCTGTGACCGTCACTAACGACCCCCGATTTTGTGACTGCCCGAGGCGTTGGAAATGGCCGCCTCAAGCCCTCATTGACAGTTTGGAGTACAACTGGCCGATTATCCCTGGCAGTTTTGTGACGTATCAAGACTGTTATGAGTCTTACATGCGATTTTCTTATGAGCACAGGGAGCATCAAGACCCGGTGTGCTTTCGAGCGGCAGTTTTCACGGCTATTCTTGGATTTTGGTGCAATAAGTACGAGTTCGTCTACAATGTGAACCTGTTGAGTAAGGCAAACCGCGAGGCAATGTTCCTAACCAAGATAAATTACAACTCGGCGCGGTGGTACAGGTGTTTAGAGGCGATGTGCGCTACCTACTTCATCATTGGTCCACACCATACTTTGGTGAATGAGTTTGGGGCCACTCGGTATGGCGTCATCAGCAGAGCATTGAAGACACAACGGCTGGTGCACAACACGGTGGTGCCACAAGAAGAGGTGATGGCACCAGGATACGTCGAAGACTATGGCCCATCTTCGCAAAGACCATTCAGACAGATGGACCAGAGCAGCAAGCGGTTGAAGAAGTAGAATTTTGCGGGACGCAAAAAGATTAAGTGTGGGGCTATGTAAGACCAATTTTTGGCTATCGCCTAGCCGAATTAGGCCATTTTTTTTATTTTGATGACATTCATCTGGCAAATAGACTTTGGATGCCCTCTGTAGCGGCAGTTGGAGGCCATCGGCACCAAGAAACGGTTATAGCCTCTAACCGACTCCTCCCTCTTCGTCGTCATAAGGGGGAGGCGAGCAAGAAGCAGTAAGGCTATTTTCCCAACGTAGAATTTGACGTAGTCTCCTAGTGTTAGCAATAGGCTTAGCGACATCAGATTTCTGTGATAGAGTCTAAGGGCTATTAGCAACTCCGCGATGGAGCAGTAGCAATAGGCGTAGAAGAACTGAGTGATTCAGTCTTTGACAATATACATTTTCATATGAGTGAAGTATTATCTTCATAAGCAATAGTCTTACAGTGTGTGTGTGCAATGCAATGTTGATGATGGTAATGCATGTTTGAATGAGAGTAAGTTGTTTTCAATGGAATGACATTTTGAGTAAGGGCATAATGAATGATGAGGGTTAGTCTTAGTCTGAAATTAACGCCGAGAAGGCAAGTTGAGCAGTGAAGCATATTGGCGATAGTCAGGAGCGTTGAAATAGACAAATAATACATCAAGAGGGCGAAGTAGTCTAAGAGTGAAATATGGAATGTTATTAAGTCATATGAAAGGACTGGAAGAGTCAACTTGAGTAAGATTGTGTTAGAGAGTGGAAGTATGGTTATTGAAAGGCCCAGTCGAGTGCAAGAAAACAGGTTCGGGCGATAGACCGAGAGAGAGGAGTGAGATCAAACAAGATACTCAAAGAAGGCAAAGCATGTTGAGGCAAGAGTCTTTCTGAGGCAAAGACGTAGTCATGTGCTGGAAGGGCAATAGGCTGTAAGGTCCGAGAGCGGACATATGAGCAAGGAAGTAGTCAATTTTGTGAAAGAGTGTCAGATTCTTGGCAAGTGGCCATGGAGTACAGTCTGACTGTGGGAGAGTATTAAGTCTAATAAGAGTGGGCGAAGTGTGAGCAGGCGATAAACTGCATGAGGATCACTTACCCTGCGGAAGGGAAGTGAAGACAGACAGACGGCATTCTTGGCCATATCCTGTAGCCGTTTGTAAAGAGGCATGACCACTGAAAGGGTCAACTCGTAAATAACTCCCATGCGGGGGATGAAGGGACAATTGGCCTAGAGCAAACTCTGTGGCAACAAGCAGAGAAGATGAGGCCTGAGAGAAGCCTAGGACAGGGCAGGGCTGTCGCCGAGAGAAACTGACGGGCCATAGCCTATGCGAGGTAGTCTGAGGGCTATAGTCGTTACCCTGAGCGAGAGAGAGGGAGACACCCTGAGCGAGGATATCGCCTGGCAAGTAAAAAACGCCTATCGCCAGCCATCGAAGAGAGAAAATGAGGGCTGACGTAAGCCATGACTACAGAGTCAAATTGAGAGAAAAAGCAAACCTTACCTCGTGAGAAAAGACTACTTGCTTGCAAATATTGTGAATGATAGAAACTTATTAATCACGGGTTATAGCCTGATAAACTTAGTCATATCTAATGTATTGACGGAATGGATATTCTTTGAGATGTATCGCCAGGTCTATCGGAAGATGGCGGTGGTGGTTACAGTCTGTGAAGAATTACCGATGGTTGGAAGTAAGTATAATTGGAATTAATTTGAATTATATGCAAGCATAATTCCCCACAAATAAAGACAAAGATGGTTACTCTAAAGACGTTGCCCCGGACATGTTGTCCTGCCTATGAGTTAGCTGACAACTTGCCAAGCTTTTGAGCTTCACGACCGAGATAGGTCAAGACATAGAGTGATAGGAAATTACCCTGTGATAGGACGGAAATCACTCACTACGGAAACATCACAAAGGAATTAGAGAGAGAGAGAGAGAGAGGAAAGGAATGGGATACGTTGATATTGAAGAGAGTAAAGAATGAGAATCACCATAAAATGTTATTAAGAACCTTAATCCAATGTGACATTAACCCTTATAGACACTATCTCAGTCTTCCTGGAGACTTAGTTCCCTGGGTTTTGTTGTTTTAAGTCATAGCAAAAAACTAACTACAGGTAGAGCACTTGGTTAACTTACATTTTTCTTAAACCCACCAGTTAGTGAATATGGCTAACTAGGCAATGTGAGTGGACCCTTACAAGTAGAAGTATATAACTTAAACACCTTCATGTCCAACATAACATTATTCAACTCCTTGATTGCGTTCCGTGGAACCAGGTATCGGACGTGAATAATAATCCTTTTATCCGGGATCCCTTGTTTATGGGAGCACTCAGGCTATGTATTGTGGAGTTCGCAACAAACAACTATAAATTCATTATTGAAACAACAATGACGTGATTCGCTTTTCTTATGAATGTAATTTCATTTTAATGCTTTGAGATTTGATGTTCAAATAATTTCAACTTTTTGTTATATCTAACTTTTTGCGTGAATGGAAGAAAAATATTCCCAACAACTCTTCTTTGGAGACGATCATTTGTAGGTTTAAGTCAATAGTTTCATGAATATAGCAATTATGTTGAAAACATCGTTGGGAGATTGGCCATGAGCTCAATGGAGAACTCAACATAATATGGTAAACCCAAATTGACTTTTCAAAACATCTTCATAAACCAAACTGTGCACACTTGCCCAAAACAATGTTCTTTTTTCAAAAACAGCCTCCAACCGTGTACTATATCGTAGGGGCCAGTAATTGGAGACTATTTGTTTGAGGCTCAACTGTCTTAGCTCATGTGCTATTCTACACCTCTTAAGGTCCACCTGCAACACCTGGTTAGGACAATCAACTAACTTATGAGTTAGTGAAGATTAGATAACCACAATTTAGCTAACTATAATCATGTTGAAATCGGCCGCACCACCTAGTTAGGAGTATTCGCTCGTAATATGAGTTAGTGAGAATCAACTAATTCATTTGCTAGCTGACCGATACGCATATCCTACTTACCACTAACCAAAGGTTGGCCAATTGAAGTTTTGCTCAACTTGCCCAAGTTTTTAACATACACCATTGTAAGTTTTGATCCATTGTAAGTTTGTGGCCCACACCATTTACATTTCCTTACGATGAAATTAGAATATTAATAAAATAATGGTATTGGTCTAAATTTGAACTTTGAAAATGACACTACAATATTGCCTTAATCATTTATGTATTATTTTATTATAAAATTGTATGCTAATTTAGGATGATGGGGACCAAGCATGGTCAAAGATATAGAAAAGTGCTCTAGTATATTAAAATCATCAATTTTTTGGTCAAACGCCTAAAAGTAGTAGCAAAGTGTTGTTTTAAATTCAATTTTTCATGGTGCCCTCTATTGTTGTTTTAGGTACCCAAATATAGAACACCAAGATGAAATCTTCAAAACTTATCATTAAAAATATTGCTCAAAAGGTAATAGCTAAATCTAGTTTTGGACATAGATTTCATGACCTTAAATATTTTGAAGTTGGATTTTATTTATTTTTTCATATTCCTTGAATTCATTATAAACTTGAGGGCATCATTACAAAATTTTATAGAAAAATATCAATTTTATCTAATTTTATCATGTTTAAGCAAATTTTAGACAATTACGTGTTCAATAGTATCTACTTGCACACTGCTTGCGCCGTCTTCTAAAATATGTAGTTTTTTTCTTGAAGAAATAATTTTCAACATAAATTGCTTGAGATTTTTTTGTAGATCAATGTGCTTTTCAAATGTTTATGATTTTTTCCTTCACAGAATTCAAAGTTAGTATATAGTTTTGAATCACTTTCACTTGAACATAAGCAGGGTAATGAAGTTGTGTATTTGACCGTGCTTGTGCCCGATGTAAGAAATAGTGTGGTCCACCTTGTGGTGGAACAGAGAAGGATGGAGAAATTGAGAGGCGGGCATTCAAGGGTAAACTTGGAGTAATCAATGATAAAAGTTGGTTAGCATTAGGGGTATGGATGAGTTAAGATTTCTTCACAAAAAAAAACGTCCAAAAAATTAGCTAACTTCTAGTTTGATAACTTATATTTACACTTCGATTTTAAATAGGTGGTGTGGATATGAGATGGATTAACTCTCATATAGGTTAACTACCTCATACGTTAGCTAATTCTCTTAACTGGGCGGTGTGGGCATAATATAACTAACTTACGTGGTTCCTTACTCTAACCAAAGTCTTAAGCATGAAGTTCGATCAACTGGATCCTAACAATAAAAAAAAAATTATGCCCCCCCCCAATTGTATATTTTTGGTTAATGTCGGTGTTGCCCAAGTGTGAACATGTGGTTGGATTGGCATCAAAATATGTGGACACGTAGTTAGGGTAGTCAAATTTCGATTCGTACTGTCGAATTTTTCAAACTCACTTCAAATTGGGGTACAAAATAAGAAGAGAATAAAAAACACTACGCTACATATTGTATTTAGTGTCACCAACACTATTTGTCTTGCTTAATACTAATTGTAAACAACCCGTGTAGTGTCACCAACCCTAAATGTAAACCAAACATTATTTGTCATTCCTTGTAAGAAACATTTGGGCATCATAGATTTACAATGTTGGGATTACTAATCACTTACTGAGAGGGTTTTCATCCAAATTTCAAACCATCCATGACAATCTTACATTACATAAATGTTAGGGTGCAAAATACATCGAACTTTGTTTCAATAGTACAATACTTGACATTTGGATGAACTAAAAGTAAAATTGGGATGATAATACTTGTGAATTTATTTATAAGAAGTGTCTCTATGAAAAGGCACCACAGTGACATAAAATACCACATGACACTAATTACACTATTTAGTGTAGCAATATTCAACGAGAGTCCCAAATTGACCAACACCAGCTTGAGGTCCTGGGCAAGATCACATCTTCATTCAGATGGGCCCCGCCCCTCCCACGCCTTCTTCAGTGCCCGGTCTTCCTGCCCACACCTGTGTGGGAACTCCTCCTCGTTGGGAACCAATGTGACAATACCCAATCAAAATTACGAATATTCAAGTTGACATCGCTTTCATTATTCCCAAGTTAATTGATGGAGTTCCTTCACATGTCAAAGAAGCTTAATGGCTTAAGTGACCAGGCGCTTAATGGCTTAATTGACCGGATATTGTCACATTGGTTCCCAACAGGGAAGAGTTCCCACGTAGGTGCGGCAAGAAGACCGGGCAGTGAACGAGGCGTGGGAGGGGTGGGGCCCAACTGAATGAAGATGTGATCTAGCCCAAGGCCAGCTCGAGCCTTCAGAAGTTCAATGTTGTTTCTTATTGGTGCCAAGTGCAATGCATGTTCAAGGCCTATTTAAAGTGCTTGATTTCAATCAATGAACGAGGAGAACCGACATCTAGTTTATAGATGCACTTGTTGAGTTTGAGAAATAACTGGATGAAGTTCAAGACTTCGAGAAAATTACCGATCATTCTAGAGGAATCTATGGAATATACCTGAAATTAATAAAGAAGACCAAAAGATCACAACATGTAACCGGTGGGACTTGGGAAACACGAGGATTTTGGTCAATTATGCCCAAAAATCTACCCGGAAACTGGTGTCAGTGACCCGTTAAATTCCTGCAGTCAAGCAATTTAATTTAAGCCCCAACTGGTAGTCAGTGTGTATGTTTGACAAAGTTTTTTCAAGTTTTTCACTTTTGACATGCAAAAACTCGCACAAAAAATAAATGCACGTCAATTGACACGCATAATTTAGAAGGTAACATGTACTGTGACTTGTGAAGAAAAAAAATACATGTCAATTGACACGCTAGAAATTGAAATGATACGTACTACTAGGCAACTTAAGTACTGTAAACTGCAACTCAAGTATCCAGATACATAACCCATTACAGTAGGCGAACTTCCTACACTCACTTACATACTTAAGTTTAGCGTTGTTCTTGTAATTTCCTTTGTAATCGGGTAGGCTCTACAGCTGAGACGGTGATCAGAGAAGTGGTGGAGGCTAAGTACAAGGCCGACAAGACCATTGTTCTTAGTCTCTGGCGGATGTATTTCCACGATAGTTTTGTGCAAGTATGTTAATGAACAATTTGCCCCAGCAGATCTCAAAAAGTGATGCTTTGGTTGGTCAACTATTGGTTTAATTCTGAGGCGTCCCAACTTGACACTAGGATGATTTGAGGTAGACTTTGCATAGTGCAGAGATCCCCTTCAAATTGAGTTTAACGTACAATGTACAATTCACAATGCTTGAATTGAAGCTAGATTGGAAGTAGTATTGTTGTTGGGTTTGTGATTTGAATGCCATCAGCGTTCACAAGTCCCTAAAGTTCATCACATACTCTAGACCAGTGGTAGATAATCCACTATCACCAGTGGCACCACCTACATCTGTGATAGATACTTTTGTATGGCCTTAGTCACTTGAATTGAAGTTTTAAAAATGGGAGGAGATCTGGAGTGCTTTGTTTGATTAAAAATTGGGGAAAGTAGCCATCTTTGCTCAGGATGATTTGAATTTTGAGGTCTTGCATAGGGCACAGATCCCCTTTAATTGAGTTTAATATACAATATGAAATTCTCATTGATTAAATGCAATGCTTGAGTTCACGTTAGATTGGAATCAATAATGTTGTTGAGTCTGTGAGTGGATTGCTATCGTTGTTCACAAGGCTATGAAGTTCATCCCCTAAGTTTGTCCCAATATCTAGGATAATGGTAGATATTCCACTCTCACCAGTGGTACCATGTACACTCATGCTACATACTTTGTTTTGGTCAGTTCCCACCTAGTTTAATCTATGGTCGTTTAGGTTGATTAGCCATCTCAACTTGACATGATGATTTGAGGTGGTAGATTTGCATAGTGCAGGATTCCTTTCAATTGAGTTCAATGTACAGTGTGAAAATCATAATGCTTTAGTACAATGCTTGAATTGAAATTCAAGGGATCATGTAGGATATGAAGAAAGAGGAGTTGTATGATTCTATCAGAGGAGGAAGAGCAGTAGTTGTGCACTTGGGTGTGATATTGGACTTTTATCAATGTTCACAAGGCCCTAAAGTTCATCACTTGATCTATCCCAATATCTAAAATGTTGGGAGATATTCCACTCTCACTAGTTTTACCCTCTAGACATGTGGTAGATGCTTTGTTTGGTCAATGCCCAATTGCACTGAGTATCCCATGTAGTGTGTGTGGTATTAATTCCCGAAACATGCATTATTTTGCCAAATCTAAAAATTAGTTAAGGGTGAATTTTTTATCGAGTGATATTGAATTCATGAATACATGCCCATTTACCATACGTTTCAAGATAATTAGTGTGTGCTCTAAGGTGTTTGTAGAGTGCAATGCATCCAAACTTTTCAGCCCTCATAATTATCCAAGCGATGATAGTGACCGAATCACAAATATTGAATTGTGGTTCGAAAGGATATCATTGAAGTTTCAATACACTAAAGAAAAAAGTGACATGTGTAAGGGAGAACTCTTGGAATTTATGGAAACACTTCGACATGAGTGTGAGAACAAAACGATATTTGACGCTTGGCACATATGTGGTAGCAATTTGGAATGGCACACAAATTTTCCTAAACTTATGCAACTTTGGTAGAAAATTATACTCATTCCATCAAGTATAGCTATTTGTGAGAGAGGATTTTCAAAATAAAATGCAATCACAAGCCACTTGCGCAATAGGTTGAACTTGAAGACCCTTGATGCTCTTATGCGGGTCTCTCTTTGTGGGCTTGAAGTGGATGCAATGGATTGGGCTACTATCTTCAACATTTGGAGAAACATGCGAGATTGAAGGATACTCTCGGGGAGTTCACTAGACATGTATATATGTATACACGTGCGTGACAAGGGTATTTATTCAAGGGGTATTTAATTATCCATCCTTAAATTTTTGTACCGTATTATTATATAATTTGCTAATTTCTTTTTTTTAAATGACCCTATAATTACTTTTAAATTTGATGAAGCTCTAATTTTAAGCTAGGTATGTTCATTATAATTATTTGATTTTGCTCCAAAGGGTTTAAGAGCATTCAAAGTACTAAGTCACCAAAATCCAAGGCACAACAAGGTTTTACATTAAGAGTGTTCATAAACAGTTTCAAACAACAAAATCAGCCCATGTTCCTCAATCAAGTTACACACACAATTAAACACAACGGTACTGAGTGTCAAAAAAACAATTAAAACACCAACAACAAAGCAAGCAAAAATAGGGTCCATGCAATAATGTAGAAGGGTATAGAGTTAATACTACAATATCTTGTTTGAAGCAGACAGACACAAGACCAACCAAAACTCCTTTAATCTTCTCGCCTCTGAACACAAAGGACACCCTATTTCAAAAAAACCTAGGATCCTTAAATCCTATGGTATATTTTTACAAATATTTTAAAAATATGCGTTATTTGTATCAAGCCTATATTATTTATAATACAAATTTTATCATACATACTCACCTATATTACTTCTAAGAAAATTCTAAGTTTTTCCTTTTGTGAATATAAATTACCCTATATTTTCCCGCACGTTGTTTTCTAATATTATCGCAGTGAACTCCCCGAGAGGATACTTATGCTCGATTGATAATCTTTTTGTTACAAATCAAGATTGTATTTTGATTATTCAAAATATTAGTGTTTCTAAAATATTGTGTAACCCAAAATTGAGGTGACATTTTAGAATAAATTCTATATATCAATTGACATTCATTTTTGTTTTTGAAAACGTCATGTGACACTTTGGATTTGAAGTTGAACATCAAATGAAATTTGTCAAACATACACACTGCTGGTAGTTGCTTGAAATTCATGCTTCTAAAAATATTTCCAGGAAATTATAATCAAACAATCCAACGAACCCAGCCACCACCTGCTGGAAGTGTTTGCAAAAATAAATGCAGGAAATTGAGTTGGCGAGACAATCCCGAAGAGAGCGAATTATCACAAGAGAAGCGAGTGTGCCTCTCATTCATCCAAAATAAAAGCCCTTTTTATATTAATATACAACTTGGAGGTTAGTATTTCTAGTTGAATTGACACCAGAACTAGCTCTAAAGACTTCCAATTAGTTTAGTCCAAGTCATTTGAGATGAATTGGCTAACAAAGGTATACGGGTTGAAGTTTCACGTTGGATGGATGAGAGGTACACTCGTATGTGATAATTCTTGACCAGGGTTCGACACACACCTCTTTGATTTGGGTACCCATCAACATTACTCAAAAGTGAAAACTCAATCAATTATATTATAGCATGTAATTTTGTTTGTAAAGATAATTTGACCTCGAAATTAACACCAGAGGTCCATAATTAGTCTAGGAGAAACCCACTTGAGATATATAAACCACAAATTTATGGAGGTTAAGTTTTCACTAGACCTCCTTTACCTTGGTCATGGTGGTGGTGGGTGGGGGGGGGGACTCGACGGGTGTCTAGCCTTGGCCATAATTCCGTCTCTCTAAGGCAGATGGGTCTTAAATGGTTGTTTTTTTTTTCCAACCAACCCACTTCTCTTAGGATACGCAACATGTGATCATTATGAGTTGATGCGCGAATCCAAATTGATACCATAGCCGCTTTCCTCATACTTTTTGGAGCTCATATGAATATCTTATCCATTGTCAAAGAAAAGATTCTCGTGCTCGTTAAATGGTCATATAGAAATCCCCCCCCCCATTTTGTTGTCTATTGAGCCCATAATGGTTATCATATATTGAGCTCGCAACCCAATCTCTTTTTAACACACGTTCTTGGAGCCACACCTTACCGCATACCACTCAAATATAGATATCCAGTTGAGATAAGTAACCGAATTAGACACACCTATCCTTAGACAATCCAAACCTTAACCATTTGGCTAGAATGTTTTGGAAAGTCTTTGAGAAGTTTCTACGCACGTCGTATGCTTCAACTTTTCTTGAGCACTATCGTACTAGGGAAGTAGCAAAAATCTCTACTACCCGTGGATGTAGTAACTTAGGTACTCCTCATGTTTTATGCACTCACAAGGTGGCTTTCAAACAAGACGTGCAAGATCGGCTGACCAATGCACAAGTTGAAAGCCTTTTAAGGGTTTAAAAGTTTTGTGATACCTACTCTCATACAATTTTTTTTAAAGCAAGAATTGGTCTCTTATGAATTTTATCAAGTTGCGATCATTTGCTCAATATATTTGCCTACACAATTGTCTTGACTTTCAGAAAGAGAGTAGAGGAATTGACTTGGAAGTTTGAGTCCTATTATTGTATGAGTGCATACAATGGTGTGAAGCCCGGGGTTGGTGAAGCATAGTCCGTTGAATTATGGTTGGGTTGACAAATAGTCTTGAAGGCTTGTTTGTCCTTGAGAAACAAGAGGATAGCTTGCATTGGAAAGTGGATTATTACCATAGTATGTGATCCGGGTGTGAAACACTAAAACTAATGAGGTTGGTTCTAAGTGGAGATTGTGTACGGTCATTTGGCAGTTGCATTGTGTTTATGATGGGTAAATTGTTTCATCTGAATTGAGTGACCCTCTGTGTAAAGGGGTGGATGATTTGTACTATGAATGTCATATGAACCATAGTTTGAGTGAAGTTATCAAGTGTGAAGCCTTTTGACTGATTAAGTAAAGTTTATTGAGATATATCGGAGCCTAGTACATTGACTCATCAACTTTATGATTGTCTCTCGAGAGGAAAGCGATTATTTACTGTTGTAAAAATTGGCCAAGGGCCACAATCTAATCCAAATGGTTGGGGGTGAAGCCTGGTTTTGCAAAGAAGTATTTTGTGATTGTCTCTGCTAGTGTTATGCATTTGTTTGAAAAAGTGTGTGTATTTATGTTGAAATATTGGATTAATGCTATGGTCTAATCGAGGTTCTTGGATGGGAAGCCCATATTATTTGTGAGATTGAACTTGTTGACCAAAGAGTGATTTTAATAGTTTACCCAATACTAATGTATGGTTGATTGTGTTGATTCATGAGGAATGAGTAAATAAATTTCATCAAAGTTCTAATTATTATGATTGATTAAGTAAATCTCATGGTGTGAAGTCCTTGTCAACTAAAGAGAAGTTTTCAAATTAAGGTTGTGCATGAAAACTAGCTTGGTAAGGATTGAAAGTGTTTATGGAAAATTGATTGGTGAAGCGTTTATATGTCTACATTCATGTGAGAGAGTGACTGAAACTTTTCAAGCTAAATTGGCTAAGGCAATAGTCTGAGGAGAAAGGGTGTGAAGCTATGTGCTATAAGGGTGAGAGAAAGATAAAGGGAAGTCAATTGTCTAACTTCTCACATGAAAAGTCCTTGCTATAAGTAAACAAAAGAGGCCAATCCATCCCTAACTTGATCGTTTGAGAGAAGAAAAACCAACCTTAAGAAGATAAGGTGGAAATTAATCCCCTCCTACGCTGAAGTGAATTGCCCATAGGCAATTGGAGTGAAGACCATTGTCATGATCAACAACATAGGTTTCTAGATCAAACTCATAAATCCCCAAATCATTGGAAATTGTTAATTGATTGACGATGATTTGCATTGTAATGAAGTACACCGGGGGTGTCTAGTTTATTAATCTCCATGTCAAATTATGAATATGTGGAAGACCGTAGCCTGGAGTTGGAATGGTTAATAGAAGATAGAGCATGAGATGAGCAAATTGTCCCCTGGGAGATCAAGACTTACTGACATAGAGTTGGACTTGACCCATGACAATTGTCTATATGAGTGACCGAGTAGGTGAAAGGACCATCGGCCATATTGCAGGAGTAAACTGGCAACCACCTATAGCTACAAGAGAAGCTACGAGGTCGACTAATCCACATATACGGGCAGACTGTAATCTTAGTAAAATTTATAATAACTAAGGAAGCAATGATTAGTTTTGGAATTGATATAAGATGAATCATTAAACTCAAATGAGATAGAATAATCATAGGGGTGGACATTAATCATTATATTTGGATTATGAATCAAATTTTTAGGGTGCCATGAAACTATTCTAGACTATCGTCCAAGATTATGGTTTGGATTATTGCCATAACTAAATATCATCTAAATAATTTGTGACCACTCCATAATTGTAATTAAAATCATTCAAAAATTCAAGGAACGGACAATTGTTTTGGCACCTACCTAACTTGTTGTGGACAATAGTTCTAGAAACTTACAGATGGGTGTCCTTCAGTCAATCCATGTAAAGACAATGGCCGGAAGGACTCATTAAATTCAAGATAAATCAATTAACCCAATAACCCGCATGGTTTTCACTACAACATTTCATGATCCATTAGATTATCACTTAATTAAAGAAGGATCGTGGTTCATATTGTGCCTTTAGCCCTGATTACTTGACAATATTGGCACTCAAATGACAATTGATGAATTGTGACTCCTTGCATTCCATAGTATAGCGAGTTGTTATTATTGGACTATGGCTGGTTGTAAGGGAGAGATTGTGCAATTGCATGTATTGTATTGAGTGACCTTTGTAATCCACCTTTTAATCTCACTTTACCCCATAAAAATCACCCAAACCGAGTCTAATATAGGTTTTGATACCCAATTCTTACTTCAAACTCATTGTAACCTATCAATTAACCTAATTGTGACACCTAAAACCCCAAACTGACACTTTTCTAGCTTTCCATGTGTGTTTTGCTCAACTGAACTCAAACCAAAAAACTTATCTACACCTACTATGGGGAAAGGTGAAAATGCATACAAACATTGTATATAGCCTAATGGGTGTTTTGCTTTCAACATATATGACCTTAAAAGCGAGATCAGAGACTTTGTTTTAGTTTAGTGGGACACAAATGAGGGGGTAGGTTTTTACCACCCCCCTCCCCATGGTGGATGTCATGAATTGAAATCCCCTTTTCAACAACCAATAGTTGTAGGAATTGGGGGCTACATTCAAGCTCACCAAATGAGTAGAGTTGTCACGAACCAAATGTAGCTCAACCTAACACCAACAACTTTAGAACCTCTGGCTACTCAAAGAAATGAAGGAGCTGAATCGTTTTAGAGACCTAATCTAGGACCTCCAAGAATCTCTACGTAGGCAATCAAGTGGTTTATGGCAATAAATCCAAAAAAACAAAAAACAAAAATGTTACAATGAGATTATCTATGTTCAAAATGTGAAAAGCTAGCGTCACTTGTACCCGTGCCAACCCAAACATATACATTTGTGTGTTAAAAAGGCATGTATTAGGTGTCTTTAGCTAGGCTCAATTATATACCATGTCACATTCATATCACCTATCAAATTCATTGTGAGGTTGCAAACATTTACCTTCAATACAAAAATATTGAGTATACAAACCTGCTCTTTGGCCATACTATGCTTTCTTGAGTAGTAAGAACCTTGCGTACACCAAACACCATGCGCTTCCACACTTAGCGCATATCTATTGAGCCTCAATGAATAAACGAAGCCAAGTATTCTCTCCCCCATGCATGTAAAAGAGTCTTCACATGAAGGTGTTTAGGGTTGAAGTATTGGTTTAGTAAGGTGCATTAGTTGCTTTACGTCATGGAAACCCTAAATCATGAGCGTGGTAACTTCCTTGACCATGGTTAGTTAACTCATGGTTAAGTACAATGTAGTGTCTAACAAATTTGGTCTACTAAATATTCCAAACTTTGTAGGAGGTTTAATCAATTTGTCAAAAGTTTCACATTTTATTATTTATATAGTTTAAAGGAGAGAGAGAGAGAGAGAGAGAGAGGTCACTTTGGTAGATCATCAATGTCAAAATGCATTCTAGAAAGATGACAAATGACACTAACTTGGGGTTGGCTTGAATGAGAGACACTTCACCCTTTGGAATTAGATTGGAAATTGTCTATTATTAACTAGAAGCCTCGCAAATTTCAAGTTTTCAAATGATTGTAACATGGACACTTTATCAAAGTTAAGATGCACAAGTAATAGAAGGCCAAAGTGAAAATTCTCCTCCCCTTTAATGATCACATCGGCTCTCCCAATTGTGTTCTTTATTGCACCTAGAACAATGTCTATATTCTAAGCGCAAAGTCCAATCTCATCATAACACATGTCTTTTTGGTGTCCATTCTTGACTACAAGCCTGGCCATGTAATACGTAAACATAGGTGTCCAATCAAGAAGAGTGACCACATAAGACCCACATACCCTTATATCTTGGTTTGTGAACCTAATGTAGGCACTTCCAACTCCACATATATTATGGCCATTGGATCAAGTCATGTTTTGTCTCATCCATTCAACAATTGTGAACCATGCATATTGCCATGCATATTATCATGCATATAATTGGAGTGGAGATGCAAATGTTAGAAAAGTCCAAAGTGAAGATTCTCTTGCTCGTTAGCATTGTCGCTCTCAACTGCCTTCACCTCTAGAAATCATGATGGTGCCTACATATCTTGTCATAACACATGTCTTTTTGGTGTCCGTTCTTAACCCCTGAATGCATTGGGGGTTAGATATGACCCCAAGTTTCTTATGAATTTTGTTTTATATAGTTGATCTATCCAAAATTGCATGAATTTTGGCCAAAAGTTACAAATGGTAATGAAGCATTTGATTGACATTGAAGTATATTTGGACAAGTCACTTGTCTAAAAATAATAAGGGGTATTTACTTGTGGGGACAAAAACATCAAACATCAAAAAGCAACAACACAACAACCACAACTCCAAATGTTTGTATTTCATGATTGCCAACCACCATATTTGTGTAGTTTTGCGATCTAGTGTATGTCATATCGGCGGTTGGAATTGTCCAAAATTCATGCATAAATTCAAATATACTTAAATCCTAGTTATCTTCCTCCAAAAAATATTTTTGAGTATTTGAGTATTTTAGTAGTTATTTTAATGAGCATCCTAGTGATTTTATCATTATTTTTTTTAATGTGGGAAGGGAGTTGCATTGTTTGGTCAAGTCATGTGCTCAAACTCGCACTAATCAACATGTCAACAAATCATGCAGTGACACCTCACCTCACTAAACCCATGGCAACACAAAGCCATACAACTTTTCAAGGTTTCACCTCTCCGAACTTGATTTCACGTAACAAATCTTGGGCAATTGGGCTGTAATTTCGTATGATAGTATTGATTGGCATTTGACGAACACCCACAATTATGGGATTTTCCAAATTTTTGTTTTTCAATCTTTATCCATTTAGTTGAAGTTCTAGGCTCCTTCGAGGCAATATTTAGGGTAAGGGCATTGCAAGCATTTAGAATTTAAAAAAAGAAAACAACAACAACAACAACAACAACAACAAAGTAGATTAGTTGACTTGGCTTTTATTTTTGTAGCGCATTGATATTGAGATAATGAAAAGATTGTTGACATTGTTTTGCAAAACTTATGAATTCCATAGGGAATCCATCACTTGTTCCCACTCCCAAACAAAGTTGTGAGTGTTGCCTGTTTTTTACCACCACCCATAAAATTCTTATAATCTATGTACTAAGTAAGCATGACACATGGATGACCACCAAAACATTGTGAATTTTATATACAAAAAAAAATCCTCACATCCACACAATGAAATTCCACTAAACATGCGTCGATTGCTTAACAATGGCCTAAGTCGAAGTCATCGAGTTCACCCCTTTTCACACCCGGCAAGTGCATTTGAGGGGTTAAGTTAAGTGGAGTCAGAAGAATTGGGAGGACGACGAAGTCGTCGCATGTGTTGAAGCTAATCGTATTCTTCCACTCTTCGTCTGCTCAGAACATTCTTAGAAATGTTTGCAAGCTTCATGGGATTGGGCTATGGAAAACACGCCATCGCTGCCTCCCAAGTCAAAAAATCTCTGGGCAACCAGGAATTCTTAGTCTCTTCTCCTAAGAATTAGGGTCATGCAAGTCCTGAAGCAGGAAAAATATGCCCCTGTGATGACATTCTCATCACTGGCTTCTTGCACCTTCTTTGAATCTTTATCACCCTGGATGTCTCGGCACAGGTGGAGCTTCAAACCAGGGCGTTTGGGTCAAGTTAGTTTCTTCGGCTGCAGTGCTGCTGATTTTCCTGCTTCCATGACTTGAAGCAGAAAACTTATGGTTTTTCATGTGATCACGTGCTCGTCATCGGCTTATTCTCGCAGCCTATGAAGTCATCACCCTGGATATCTCGGCAGAACTTTGCAGGTCAAACTTAGGGCGCAATTCGGCCAAGCGGGAAAATTCTTAGCTTAGTTTAGTTTCTTCCCTCAGAATTTTGGCGTGGTTGCTAGCTGCAGAGAGCTCTCAAGCAGGAAAACATCAATTATGGGCATGTGATCACATACTCATCTGACATCGGCTAATTCATCCCCCCTGGACATCTCCACAGAACTTTACAGGTCAAAGTCAGGAAGTGATTCGGCGAAGCATAGTAGTTTCTTCTCTCAGAATTTGGTTCTGGCAGCTAACTGCAGAGAGCATTCAAGCAGGAAAACATTAATTATGGTCATGTGATCACTTGCTCATCGGCAGCTTATGAATTCATCACCCTGGATATCTCGGCAGAACTTTGCAGGCCATCATTAGGAAACAATTCGGCCGAGCAGGAAATTCTTAGCATATTAACTTCTTCCCTCAGAATTGGGTTCTGGAAGGTATCTGCAGAGGGCATTCAAGCAGGAACACCTTAATTGTGGTCATGTGATCACATGCTCATCGGCAGCTTATGAATTCATCACCCTGGACATCTCGGTAGAAGTTTAATTTGCAATTTTGCAGCAAGTTAATCCACCATGTTGGAACACAATTCTGGATTCAAGCAATCGAAAGCATGGAGGTCGCCCTCATCACCCTCATCCTCACCACCATCACTACTTACTCGAAAAATGCCTCTGGGATGCATCCTCCTCCTCATTTTTTCAACAATGGCTGCTCTCTACGCCCTCACAGCTCATCCTGTCGGCATCAAAATAGCACAAATCACAGGTCTATCTCTGACTCCGCTAGAAATTAAGGAGTTTGACGTGTGCCTTGTGATGAAAGTAGGAGATTCAACTAAATTTCAAGCACCCAGTGAGGAGAATCTGCCTTTCACTCTGCTCCCCAGGCTTTTCCAGGAGGTTCACAGGTTGAAGGGAAGGTTGAGGGCTGGGGCCACAGTTTGCGTCTCGGTGGATTACTCCGATATTGCTTGCAAGATGGTTCGGGACTCACTGGGATCAGAGGCCAAGTGTTGGAACACCACCCAGATCCAACAGAAGATGCTCATCAACACATCCCAGGTTCAATCTTCACACATGATTTCCTCCTAATTTCTTTTCCTCCTCCTTCTTGAAAATCACACCAGATGTATTTAGTGTCACAAATTGTAATCATAACATTATTCAGATGGTGCACTCTCTTCAAACAACACACCCTGTCACCAGAAAAAGCTCTCAGATTCAGCCTGAGTTAGTTCCCCAGGTGTGGATCCGGGAGAGATTCGCGAATAGTGCTCAGGATTATGGACGAGCTTCTATGTTTGAATGATCTTATGTTTGTCTTGCTCGATACTAATTGTAAACTGCCCATGTAGTGTCACCAACACTACATGTAAACCTAACATTATTTGTCATTCGTTGTAAAACAATTTGGGCATTATAGATTTACAATGGTGCAATCGCTGTCACTTACTAAGTGATTTTTCATCCAAATTTCAATCGTTCATGACAATGTTTTAGTACACAAACGTTATGATGCAGAATATACCAAACTTTGTAAGTATTTCATGTACTTTGTAAAGTACATGTGATTGATACGAGATGGTTAGCAAATCCAAATCTAGGTTGTACCATCTTTCCTCACAATTTTTGGAGCTCATATGAATATCTTATTCACTATCAAAGTGGATATTCCCATACTCATTAAGTGGTTATTTAGGTCCCCTCAATTAGGATGACTATGGAATTTAGAATGGTTATCATATTTTGAGAAGATAGTTTATTCTTTTTTAAAGACATGTCTTTTTGGTATCCGGTTTTGCATCCACACCTAACCACTCAAATATAGGTGTCTGATTAAGCAAGTAACCAAATTAGGCATGTCGACCTTATAAGTATACTAAATATGATATTTAGTGTCAATTACTATTATAATTATACAATACTATATCTATTTACTGTATATCCATGCTCAAGAATGGAAGACACTTGACTTACCCAGGCAGGCCAGTCATCCATGTAGGTCAATCATCGTAGCATGACTTTAATGCTTGAGAAATGGTAGCATGCGGCTATGCACATATATATAAGAGAGCAACAACCTTCTTCAAGAGGACTTCTCCTCTACAAGAGTGCAATCATCACAAGTTTGCACTTCTGGCACATGGCCTGGGTCAAGGAAAACTTCACTTTGTTCATGATGTGTCCATTCCCTCGTTGTTGTTGCCTTTTGCAAAACTGCTTTGACATGGTTGAGGGGCTGATACAACTAGTAGCAATGAACCAAGCGACTGAACAAACTTTAAAATGTTTTCAAAAAAGACACCACCTCCAACACGAGGTAGCAGGAGTAGGACTCCGCCCAAAGTTTAGCTCCGTGAATTTACACATCCTGGGTTTACATATGAACCCACAAATTCTATACTAAAGGGTAAAGCATCTCTCATTTACACCAACTACGAGTTGACGTCAATGCTCACTCTCTCACTCTCTCACTCTATCTAAAACATTCTCTAACAATTCGTGGTTGTGGAACATTAGGTGCGTTGCAAAGACACGGTGGTAGGGAGGACAAGGCGGTACCTCACACAAACAGAGAACAATTTGGCCACAGTTTTGGAGAGCACTCACTTTGTGGACCTGGACACCCCGGATCCGAGAGACGAACCACCGAAACTACGGGCAAGCCAAGTTCAGCCCACCATAGTGACAGGGTTCAGCAGCAACCATCTCCCGAGCGGGCTGCTCTTCCTTCGCTCGATCGGAAAAGCGGTCCAAGAAGCCCGGATGATGAGCAGTGTGAATCAATCTAGCCCTGGAAGAAGAAGAACCAATAGTTTCCGCGTGCCATCGGTGGTGGTGTGGGCGATGGAAAGGTTTACGGGCGCAGACGCGGACGATTTGCGGTGTGTGGTGAGGGAGCTCAACCTCAAGTGGAACGTGCAGGCCGAGGTCCGCGAATTCGATTTCTCCGCGCTCCCCGACTGGATGCGGATCAATCAAGCTCTTGGGTGGATGGGAGGCACAGGTTCACAAATCCTTTCCTCACAATAATTCTTTCCATCTGTTTATTTCATCCCCACACTCAATCCGATGTTCTTCTTTTTTGTTTGTGTAGGTGAGAACATAATATTATTCAAGCGTTGTGGGCCATGGAAATATAACCATGGGATGTTGGGAGCTCAATCTGAATCTGAGTCTCCGTGCGGAGGCTTTCGCATCCCATGATTTTATTCCTAGGGTCCACACAACGCACCCACAACGTTGAATAATGTGATGAAATCAAACAGTATTATTTCATTGCCAAAAATTATACATGGTCACCGGAGCCTGAAATAGAGATTAAGAGGGAGAGGGGCAACTCTGAGGGCGCACAATGGAACCATACAACCCCAAGAAGGGTAACAAGATAATTGATTTGCCAACGTTGGGCATGCAGATCGAGGTACGAAAGTTCGATTTCTTTGCGTTCCCGGTTGAATGCAGGTCACTAAAACTCTTGGGTGGCTTGGAGGCACGTGTTCTCAAATTCTGTCCTCAAAATCTCCTCCATCTATTTGATTTCATTCTCTCATTAAATCCAATATCTATTTTGGAAGGGAAGGGAGATGTCAAAACGAAACAATTTTACTTGCTTCATAGTGAAAAAAATCATTCAAGGTCACCAAGGCACATCCGCCTTAAATACATGCATTGAGCTGAAGGCACAATGCTAGAGCCCCAACAACTTGTACAGGCTAGTTATGGTAAACACGGGGCTTCAAAAATGAAGAGTTCAATAAAAACGACCAAAATTACAGTCAATCATAACGTTGTTCTCACCTCCGCCTACCTATTGTGGCAGCCCATGTGACCACTTTTGTCTAGATTGTAAGTAATGTTGCATGCTACAATGTGGGCATGGGCCATCGTGATTCCCTTTGCAATGAGCATAGGCTTCAGATTAGCAAACCACATGATGACAATGTGAAATGAGTTCATCCATTGGATATTGTCATGACTAAATATCATATGACAAATAATGTTTAACATCTAGTTTTGGTGGCACTAAATATCATATTTAGTGTAGTTTTGTAAACAGGAGAGCATGCATTGGTTAAGAGGGGCAAGGAGCTCCCACATGAGAGGAAGGGCAATGGTGTGGCCTCGATGACTTATCAATGCTTCTTTTGATTTGGTTTTAGGTTTGAGAATGTTTTGTGATAGAATGATAAATCACATGGCAAAGGAGTGGCACTAGAAAGCTTCCAAGAACTAGTGCCCAAAAATCTCATGAAGAAATGACGAAAAAAGTTAGGAATTGGAAAAGAGAAACATTTTCATTGGACATTTTCCTTTATGATGCCAACAAGGTTGCCATCCTGGAGGAAGAAGAAATCCCTTGCTTTATGGCTGTGTGGTTTGGGCCTTATTAGTGTAACTGTCAATGAAACCCTCCGATTCGAATTCAATGTGTTGGATCAATCTAATAATTGATGATGGTGCGGATGGATCCATGGGTGCAGGGGAATACGCATGGAAGGCCATCATGATACACAGAGTTCTAGTGGAGAGGGGCTTTGTCCTCTGGCAAGACGCCGGATGCAGGTACACAACCACCCAATCCCTCATACAATCTTTGGATTATATTTCCCAGCACGGGTTTGCTTCCAGAGCAACCAGCGGTTCAATTAAGGATTGGACATTTCCAGCTCAGCTTCAATTCCTCCGGGCGTCAACCGTCGACTTGTCTCAGAGCAATTGTGATGGCTCCTCAATAGGCTTCACATTGAAAAGGTCCAAAATCCATCCTTGCTCATCAGAACAATAATGTGTTGGCAAAATAATCTGTCATGCTTGTAGTACCTAGCTACACCTTTTCTTTCAATCAGTGCAGATTACCATTTGCAATTACAAAGTGTTGTGATTTATTACTGAGCAAGCAATCTTTTACAACTACAACACAAATATATATTGTGCACTTCAGAGAATGTAGCATAACTTTAATACTTGAAAGTGGTATTCTTTATAAAAGGTTATAGCACCACATAATTTCAATTGATAATCCACAAGTTGAAATATATCTACATATATATATAATATTTACATGATGTATATGTTCCAAGCCTTGAACTGCCCTTATAACCCTAAAATAAGAACAATCAAATTGCATATTTTGAAGCCAGGTTCTTGCAGGTACAAAGAACTGGTTCGCCCGTGGTACCTGTGCTCTCTCACAAGGCAATGTATAGCACCAGATGGGTCCGACAGAAGTAACCATAGACAAGACCAAGCGGCTCTCACCGTACTTGCAGCTTTGACAAAAAACAAGTGTGAAGGTATCCCCCCCGAGGTCGGTCAGCACATGGACAATCACGATGAAACTCTGGTAGGAGTGGACCCTACGACATGTTACCAGGACCCTCACAAAAAATTTCTTGGAAATTTCTAAGGAAATAGGTAGAACCACCACTGACAGGTGAGAAAGAATTTTCATGGTCATAATTTAACAGTAGTCTTTAATCCCAGGACAAAGCAACAAAATTGGCGCCGTAAACCTAGGTGGGTTTCTCAACAATGATGCCTGTCTATGGTTACTGTAACAGTAGCAAAAGCAATTTTGAATCCCCACAACCTAAGGTCATAGAGTCATTACAACACAGTGATCAGCAAAGCAAGTGCGCCAACAAAGATCACACTGAGAGCTTTCAAATCGTGATCCCACAATGATCCACCCAATACTGGTCTGCCTTCTTCCCAAACAAGGGAAGCCTTACATGTTAATATTAGAAATTTGCAAGGCCGCCTGGCTTTTGTACCACAAACATATACATTGATTATACACAAAAGGACGACCTCATCAATCAGAAGTTACATGGCTAGGAAATTTCAGAACATATTGCTGTAGTTCTCATCCAGGGTTTTGGGTCATTTTTGACCAATCAGGTATACAGACATAGTGAAAGATATCAGTGGCAACTCTTCATTGGAATGACGGTGTAGTCGATATGTCTTGGGAAAAAAAAACTAATTTTCTACAACAGATAGGACAGGAAGAATGTATTGCAGAACTTTATACATAATTACTCTTCAATGATGGGTTTCTGATGAAAACATGTAAAAACATACTAGTCCATCCAGGTGTTGCTCATGAGCAGGAGAGAAGACAATGTTGTCAACTACCTACACAAAGAATTTATCATTCATAAATGTTGTTCATTAGAGAAACCCAGAAACATAGTGTAATAGTCAGAAAAGAGGGAGAACACTAAACGTAACTGATGAAAAAGTGAAGTAAAATAAATAAATATATGTATGACATCAATGACACTCTATTTGCTAAGAGCTGTACTTTTATATCCCATATAAGTGTTGCAATCTAAGGGACATATTTTTTTGCCAACATAAGGAAGTACATTTTACTTACATGTCTGCTCCGTCCCTGAGCTACCAGACAACAGGTTGGCAACTACCATACACATCAACTCACATACATTGCACCAAAGTGACCTGAAAGTATGTGAAATTCTCGTTCAATGCAGGGGCTTGCTGGTTCTCCTCTCCTCTCTATATTTTCTTGGTACTAATTACATCAAAACTGATCCCATTCTTCTGCAAACGCTGCAAGTAATCAGTTCCACCAAACACAACCCCAGGTGTGAGTACCCCTCCTTTGGGCAACCTCTTCCGTTCATCTGACATAACAAGAGCCGCTTGAATCAACACAATCGGAGTAGTCAAATACCCAATTTCTGGGCCCGAAATCCGCGTGACAATCTCCTTATCTGGCTTCTTACCAGCATGCACCTGGAAGAATTTCAAGTATTAATATGATTAGTCCAGGCTTAACCCTCTAACGTCTATAAAACCTAAACAGGGCATTGGAGACACGAAAAGTGAATTTTTATCGTCAATAGCTTCATCTTTAGTCATTTCTTAGAAAAGTAACCCTTGTTGAAATAGATTTAATTGTCTGAAGAGATTCTCCAACAACAGATGCAATACTGTTCAACAACAGAACAATAAGTTCAAATAGGGTGCAAATACTGTCAAAAACACAAAGGAAAACAATGTAGAATTCTATGCAGAATCTAGTAGTTTAAGTGAACATTTATACACATGATTGTATTTGTTTCTTTTTTTCAACATAGGTTGTACGAGTTATTTTTAAGACTTGCAACACAATCTCATGTAAAAATACCTTGCTATAAATTGCTTATAAATTTTTGGAACCAAATCTTATACATGGGTTTTTGTCATGTCAAGAAATTGAATTCAGCAGTAGTCACCTGTGCTCCATTGCTGTAACCCCGGCCGACAAACCACATCTTGAACGAAGCCTGTCGTATTTCCTCTTCACTGGGACCCTCTTTGTGGAAAGCTCCCAGGGAGAAAATCTCCGGGTACTGTATCAAGAGCTTTTGGCCGAACTTAAACATCCCCAGTGCAACAAGAAGGAAGCCAATAATGAACACACCAATCACCCCAACAATTGATTTCTGTATTACATAGCACCCATAGTTAACTGGCTTGATAGATGCCCATGGATTGTCACCTGAGGGCGCTTCCTCTCCTGGTTTTACCAACCCATTAGGATTTTCAACCACAGTCGAAAGTGTCCGACGTACCACTGTTGCATCTGCTGTTGGGAACCGTATAGCCCATCCACCAGCACTCTCTTCCCAATGGATTAACCCAGGCTTCTTTGTAGTGCCTCCAGGTACCTGGAAAAATTCCAAGTATTGATATGATTATTCTGGGATTAAGGTTTAAAGTTGTGGCTTGCTCCAAAATTTCATCAGTTTCAAGAGGATAGTCCACTTGATAATGTTACCTGAGGAAGTGCATCAGTATCTGACTCACATTGGGAATTATTTTCTGAAGAATTGAATTAACAATGATAATAATGAAATACATGCTCAAACATCTAGTGCCTAAAATCCTATAGAGCAGTCAAGAATCCAAAGGTCTACACTGTTTATGATTAATATTGCGGGCATACTTTTAGTGTGACTTACCCTTCGATGTACTAGAGTGTGGCCCACAGTATGTGCAATCATGCATTCAACTAGTATGAAACCTTATACTTGAGGGAATGGTTTTTGCATCAATCTCCCCACATACCCAAAATTCACAGAAATTCTATTACCAACTAACAAGGAAAATTTGGGATAATGATTATTTTCAATTTGGTTGAAATATATTTTTGTACATAGATAGCTTATTCTTATTTTTAAGTTTTAAAACCGTCCAGGTAGGACGGGTATGAATTGAATCTCACTCCCAAATGCACACTATTTTCCATCCAATTGAAAAATTGTGACCTGCAATGTAGGCCTCTGATGGTATATACTATGGGTAGGAATACAATGTGCACCTTAATTTTATCTTGAAATATCCTTGACCTATATGTTTGCACCAATGTTGGACCGGTATATAAGTGAATGCATGGTATCAATACACAATATCAATAATAGTATCCAAGAACCTACCCAACTGGTATCGGAATTGTGATACTAGGTAGTAAGATATTGATACTTGGTGGGTATCACAAGATGAGAGATCCTTGTATACCCAGGTTTCTATTTGGGTCAATACCATATTAATACTAGGGTAACTTTACCCAGGTATGAAGGTTCTGGCATGGTATATAGACCCGAATGGTATCAAAATCAAAAGTACCCTCAAATACCCATACCCTAACAATATTAAAAATTATTTTAAAAACCGTAAAATCTTCATTATATGTACTCTAGTTTCAAGAAAGGTTCAGTGAAATGATGTACAGGCGCTGATGGAAATACAAACCTGACCACGCACCCGGCGAGGCCTTGATTTGCGCAATTTTTGAAGGTCCGCTTGGTTCGCAACACCAAGAACTGCAGATTCCCAAGTCCCTAAATTGCCTTTGATGCTCTTACCAGAAGTTTCAAGGACAAGGTAAGAGTCTACACTGTTAGGGACAGAGGGAGGATCCCATTGCTGGGTGTTGTGAATGACACCAAATTCCGCTGGGATCGAGTCGTATCCGCACGCACTAACCACCAGAGACCCTGTATGGAAAAACATGTTATCATTTTTACTCAAATCTAATCTAAAATAGTCCAAGAGAACAAGTGATTGATGATATAGTCCCATTAGAGAGGATTAAAATCAAGGCTATATGTGCACAGGGCTATATATATTGTTCTTGTTCACAACCGTTTGGAGTCTGGACTGAGTGAGAACATTGCATACGAACACAAGGGTGATATGTTTTGTATCTGAAGTTCACTTTAAACTGGAGAAGGCATCCACGTCTGCCATCTCTTGCTTAGTTGATGGTTCATTGAAATCTGGCTTCAGTTATCCAGCATATACGTTGTCTTGTTTCCATTAGTGCATAAATCTGCTCTTAGAAACATATAGGCTCATAAAAATCAAGGCTATATCTGCACAAGGCTTTAAAAAAACTTCATTTCACCCACTGACTATTGATACCACAGCCGAGTCTGTGTGTGTGTGTGTGTGTGTGTGTAGGAGTAATCTAATTGCTTGCTGCCAAATAACTTGGACAATCTCCTCGATGCTCAAGTTTGGGCAGAATAGACGATGCTCAGGACTGTTACCAAAAACCATTGGAGCTTAATAATACTGGACACTCATCAGTGAACAAAAAAACGCTTGTAAGTCTCAAGGTTCCAAAAACGCTTACATATATGCGTGACCAGTAAACTACAAAATAAGAAGACAGAGAGATAGTTTATCTAGAGCTTTCAGAGTAACATCCCCAATTCGAAGCAATCAAAAGGAATTGATAAAAACTAGAATGAAATAGACCTCAATTTTCTTTGACACAAGGAAATCAGGAGACAAAGACAAAAATCTGAGGTAGGAAAACAAAAGCCAGAAGTGTATTTATACAAGAAAGCATCCTATTTTTGCTAGGAGGGCAATCTTTGACAAGCTCCCCTCTTAGTCGGATGTCAAACCCTTGACATAACTCTATGAAACACTGATCAGATGTTGTATGGCATAAATTACTAGATACAAATCTACCACATATGACATCCATCGGCCATGAAGGGCTTAACAAGTCTAACAGGACATATAGACAGAGCACCTTCTTCTTCTGCTTCTTCAATAAGCAGATTTATGCACTAATGGAAACACAACGAGCTACATATTCAATATCTGAAGCCATATTTCAATGCCAAACCATCATCTAAAGCAAGAGATGGCAGATGTAGGTGTCATCACCAGTTTCCAGTGAATTTCGGGTATATAACCCAGTAACCTTGTTTTTGTTCGCAACATTCCCACATGGCCCAAAAAGCAGATCACTCTCTTGATCATTAGGCAAACTTCTGCACTAATGGAAACAAAATAAGCTATATGTTCAATCTCTGAAGCCATAGTTCAATCCCAAACCATCAACTAAGCAAGAGATAGCAGATGTACATGCCATTTCCAGTTGACAGTGAAATTCAGGTATGAAACCCATCACCCTTGCTTTTGTTTGCAGCATTATCACACGGCCCAAATGGTTGCTTTTCCCACACATAAAAAGCAGAGCACCTTCTTCATCATTAGGCAGACTTCTGCACTAATGGAAAGAAACCCATCTATATGTTCAGTCTCCGAAGCCACATTACAATGTACCATCAACTAAGCAAGAGAAACTAAGCAAGAGATGGCAGATGTAGATGTCATCTCCAGTTTACAATGAAATTCGGGTATAAAACCCATCACCCTTGTTTTTGATGGCAACATTCTCACACTTCTTTTCCCACACATGAAAAGGCACAATTATGCACTGATGGAAACAAAACAGGCTATATGTTCAATCTCTGAAGCCATAATTTTTCAATGCCGAAACATCAATTAAAGCAAGAGACGGCAGATGTGCATGCCATCTCCAGTTTAAAGCGAAATTTGGTTGCGAAACCCATCACCCTTGTGTTTCTTCACAACATTCTCACACGGCCCAACACATGGTTGCTTGGCTTGTTCACGACATTCTCACACACATACATTTGATTTTTTAAATAAATTCACAAAAAAAGAAAAAGAAAAAGAAAAGATCAAACCCTCTTCAATCAACTCAATCCGCCTTGTGCACTCTTTGGATCTGAAGCATGTATGGGAAAAAAATAAGGTAAATGTATTGATCACATACAAACCAACCTGATTGCTTAGCTTTCTCGTGGTAGAGATGCTCCATCTTCTCCATGAACTCGGGCTCCCCAGTGATGTCAAGGTAATCCACCCCAGCCTCCACACAAGCTTGGACCACAGGCTCCCCATATTTTCTATAAGGGCCCACACAGCTCACCAGCACCTTTGTCTTCTTGCACAGAGAGATGAGGGATTGCACGCTGTTCACATCGGCTTCATAAATAGGGATGTTAATATTATTATTAGTATCCATAGACAAGTTTTGGTCCCCGGATGATGATGATGCCCATGTCAAGGCAGCGGCCAATTTTTTCTTGGAGCGGCCGGCTATGGCGATTCGACGAGGAGGGGCATTGGGAGGGTTGACAAACTTGAGAAGCTCACGCAGGACATACTTTCCTGTGAACCCTGAGGCTCCCAGGATCACAATGTCTACTACTTCCTCCGCCATAGCTTAGCTCCCCTTGAGCAAATCACAGCCTGATTGATGCGAAAAGACTAACTTACCACTACAAAACACCACAACTTGCTTTACGTACACGAGCAGCAAGCAATTGTGATGCAAAACAACAAATTCAAGCACTGAACTGAGCTCGCATACTTGACTTTCATTGCTCAAGGGATCCACTTGATGAGATGAGATGATCACTTGTATGACAGAGAAGAGGTTTCTATCTGCCACCTCACTCTTTTACTCCCTGCCACATCACTTCCCTAAAGTGCCTATCTGGCGGCACAGTGCCACGTGGAGAGAAGACATTTCTATAAGTATTAGTGGGAGGCCTTTCAGATCAGGTGTTCACACAGGTGAGGGTCCGCCCGAAAGACCTCCCATGGCATAAAGCACGAGTAATTTTGAGTTTTTTGGTCAGCTGGAAGGTTCTTTTCAAGTAATAACTGAATTGCATAAACAGGTGAGCGTAAATCGGTTTAAATATGATATTTATGCCCACTTCCCACCTAACTTGCCAAGTAAGCAAAGTCTTTCCTAAAACCTAGGTAAAGCTCTCTCAGTTATAGCGGAGGCATCTGGCTATCCCAATCCACCTCCAATAACTTGCTCGGGAGATTTTCTAGGTCTTAGTTCAGTAGTTTTCACACATGTTCATTGTTTTATCTACCAAGCAATGAATGTTGGATAGTTTTTGTCCCATCCCCAAATGCCTTACTACTCATCTACCTTACCATCGGTTTTTGTTAATGGACCTCCTTGTGCCCTCATAGCTAAGACTAAAAGCAATCAATCACAAGGGTGGGATGCGACACTTTTAAAGGTCCTACATTCTTGCCTCATGTCTAGGTACTGATGGGAGGGTCGGTGCTTGAGGCTTAAGACCTCCATTTTTAAACCATGCCACATCATTTGCCAACTAGGCTTGGGACTAGATAGTGTCGATGGTGTGAAGGCCGTGTTTTTAGAACCAACTTTTAGGCTTAGCTAAAGTCAAGTGGGAAGGGGCCATTAGTGTCATATGCTATTTCATATCACTATGGCAACTTCTGGATGAGTGAATAAGTGAACAAACACACCCTAAACTCCATAGTACCAACCTTTGTAATGTTATTCACTCTCTAATATCCCAAAACCCTAGGGAATGGATGTTCTTTGTTCAAATCCCACTCCTTATTGTCGCATTTCTCTCCCTTCACGGATTTTGACATTCATGCAAACCACTAAAGAAGTTAACCCACAACCTCACTGTAGATAGGTTTTTTGCTTGGGTTCAATTTTATATAAAATACCCCAGGGAAGACTAAATGAGTGTCAGGTGTGTAATCTAGATGTCACTCTTAAGTTCATTGATAGTTCATATTGGTTTATGTGTGAGATTGATATGCAAAACCCAGGGGAAAACATGTCTTTAGAAGTGCTTTTAATGTTCCTTTATGGGATTTTGCTGCTCAGGGCTCTCAAGTCCGTACATGCATTTTGTTCAGTCACTCCCTCACATCCATTGTCCTGTAGTGACCAATTTTGACTTTCGAAGTTTCTTGCATGTTGTTGACACTGAGTACACCAAAACCTGACGAATGATTACCCGACTCAATCTGAGGAGGAGGATCAGGTTGTTGATTCCTAATCAACAAAGACATTTGATCCGTGAGACTTTGAAATTGCTTCATCATTGCCTCCTGAAATCCTAATTGAGTAGCACCTAATCTCTGCTCTACTTCCTCAATCTGAGGATCCACTCTAGGGGCTGGCAATGCTAACATTGGTATAGGTTCTCTCACCGCTAAAGGAAGGGGAACTGCTTCAATGGAAACATATGGAGATTGGTTGAGTGGCCTAATTGGCTCCACTCCCGACCTTGGTAGAAGCGGGATGAATTGGGGGATCAATTCATCCTCTCTCCTCCATAATCTCTCGTAATTTCTATCTATATGCTCCATATCCCTAGCGGCCACCTTAGCCTCTGCCAATGTGCGAGGGTTCCTCTCTAAAACGCCTCTAATAGTACCCGCTTTAACAAATCCTTGCATAAAGAATTGTTTGAGTGTGTCGTCATTAAGCAAGTTTCCTACATACCTTGCACACACCCAATCAAACCTCCTAATGTAAGCGGAAATCTCTTCTTCTCTTCCTTGCCTCATATTCATCAAAGCTCTAAAAGCCATACTTTGACCGACCTCGGGCCTAAACTCATTCAGAAACTCTCTCTGCAACTGATCCCAAGCTCTAAAATGACCCTCATCATGATCCCTATATCACTCATATGTCTCGCCTTCTAAGGTAGTAGGAAACCAAACCAACCAATATCCTTGGTTGGTGATGAGGGAACTAATCACTCTCTCAATAAACCTCTCCATATGCCTCGAAGGATCCTCATCCTTTGTTCCATAAAATTTTGGAAGGTTGGATGGTATATCCACCGACGCCAATCCTTGTGGAACAATGATTGGTAGGCCTCTTGGCCTTACCAATGGATCAATAGGAGGAAAAGGAGGAATGGGAGGAATGGGAGGTGGAATTCCACCTCCCCCTAGAGGATTCATGGTGACAGGTGATCCTTCTCTATCAACTTCACTTGTGTTGACAAAAACTTCTTCTCTAACGATATTGGTTCCTTCAAATATCTCTCCACTCAAATTGGAAGAAATGTCCTCTTCCTCAATTTGGTTGTGCACCTCTAATTCTTCTACTATTGGATTAATCAGTGGTTCAACATTTAAACAACTCTCTATACTAACATCCACTTCCTCTACAACTTTACTAACTCTAGACAACCTCCGTCTATTGATATTTTTTTCCAATCCTAATGCTAGTTTAGGTTTTTGGGATCGAGTTTTCCCTTGCATTCCATAACGGATCGTTCAACCCTCACTTGACCAAGCAAAACTCCTCACAACCTCCACTCTTAAATCTTATCGCTTGTCTTGGTGTGGTTAAAATATTTTGGAGGTAATGAAGAGGAATCTGCAAATCAACTTAGGTGAACAATCCCAAACATGGGATAAACATGTTTATGTTAGCTTCTAGGTTAGTGAGAGAATCACCTACTCACGCCCCTTTCCACATAACATTCGCCACAATACCTCATGTGAGGGGCTGACCCTTCTTGTGTATTATGTTAGAAATCGAGGCTTCACCCTTCGATTTCTTACACCATATCACAAGTTAGGAATTATCCTCTACTTTGGTTAACGACAATAACGCGTACTAAAATCCTTCTTTAATTAATTAAAATTTCACTTTGAAGAGTGTTGCTTGCCTCAAGCAATTCGCTCCCTTCATGTATGTTAGAATTCACTCTCGACCGTAGCTAATTAATGACCACAATGAAACTTGGACTTCAATGAAATAAATCCAACTACAACTTAAATACTCACCCCAATGTGAGCATCAAAGTTACATCTTCCTAAAGTTTAATTAACCCTCTAGATTTAATGAACTAATCGCCAATCTCTTAGTGTGAATTCTTATGCCATTTTCCCAAGAGAGTTGAGTGCATACCTTAGCCGCGCTCCCTCCATCAATGAAATTGCATAACTTCAAATAACTAACATGAAATACTTATTTTACTCGAGCGTTCCTTCCATATTTGTTCTCCAACTCCTCGTTCTCCTACCGCCTTCCAAGTCTTTCTCCTCGTCCCCGCTTGGCTCCCGGCGGACGCACCATTTATGTCACCCAAAGTCCCTCACCCTTGATTTCGTCCTAGCCCGAGTGTGAAATGTTGGACTGACACATAATAACTCCCTCCTCGGTAGTTCAATGTATAATTATTTCAACCAAAAGAGTGCGAGTGTTTAAAAACACTTACCTCAATGGTCAATCACCAATACATTCAAAAGTTATACACACCCCTTCCTACCTAATGAATCCAACACTTTAAGTCTAAACATCATAAGTCAAAAACTATAAGAGTGTGTCACTATTTTTTTGGAAGTTTGGACATAGTCTCGGTTTTTTGGCTCTCAAAAATTCATATGAAGTCCAAAAAATGAGTTCTTGGTATCCATGGATAGGTAATGAAGTCCTCTACATGATTATGCAATAATATTTCTACTACAAAAAGTATATGGTCGCAATTCTACGCTGTTCCCTTTGAATCTGCACTTTTTCACTATTTTTTGGAAGTTTGGACATAGTTTCGGTTTTTTGGCTCTCAAAAATTCATATAAAGTCCAAAAAATGAGTTCTTGGTATCCATGGATAGGTAATGAAGTCCTCTACATGAATATGCAATAATGAATGCATTGAGTCTAAACCACATCTAATAATGTAAGGCTAATCTTTAAGACTAATTGATCTTGACTCTTCACCTTATAACCGCGCATACCTACGTGCCTCTCTCTTACTCCACACACACACAAGCTCACCTACTTCAATAATGTAACTTTGTAATTCCAACAAAACTGAATGATCCAATGTTTCACAAACATAACCTTGTAAGTCTAAATAATTATAAGTATGGATATCATGAATCCAAGTACTACAATTTGAAGACTATAAATCACACTCTAAATTCTTCCAAACCCAAGCTACTCCTAACAAGAAGTCAAGCCCACCTCAAGGCTAACTAGTCTTGGCTCTTCACCCTAAAACCATGCACACACACGTGCTCCTATCTTGCTTCCTACACACCCACACTTATAACACGTGGGATGTCAAGGAGCACGAAGGAAAGAGGAAGAGAGAAGGAAGAAATATGGCTTATATAGTGAGTTGAGAGGGAGAGAGGGCATGAGGTAAGGATAGGGTGAGAGGATTAGAGCCTCCAATCACAACCCCTTAATCTTCTCCTTCTAAGTAGGGTCTCATCCCATCCACAAGGCTCTTCCGTTCCTAAACCAACAAGGTGGATCCTAATGTGGGCATTTAACCCGCGGATCCCCTCTCGCCTCACCTTACTCCATACTCACCTAGTCAAGGCATTACCTCATCGAACTTAAACCTTGAGACAATCACACAACACCCCCTAATGTCTAAACTTAATCCACACCACACTTTACTCTTTTTAGATTTTTGTGAATAATTAATAACCGTTAAAACATAACTTCTAATGGTCTCAAAGACTTAAGAACATATGTGGGCACCATTTTGGACTCACAATAGTTATTAGGGGCGGCTCGTGAGATTGCGAGTCGATATGGATTCGATATTGCCATCATGGTTTGGCAATGATCGGGCCATACCCCTTCCTCATCACTAATCCTACGAAAGCTAATTGGGGGTAGAACACACAATGATAGAGATCACATTTCAATATCCTAACAGAGTTGGAAGCCATAAAAGTGCCGAAAAAGCCCCCCCAAACGGGAATAACCTACAACATACCTTCTCCGACACGTATTACGTGTGGGAGTTTCTAAGTTCCTAAGAGCTCTGAATCCATAAGTCTTGTTGCATGTTCAGCATCATCACAAGTTTCCTTCTGTTTCTACAATCTTATGTGGAAAAAAGGTCGAAGAAAGCGAGTTAAGTTGCTCTCCCAAGAAGCCTAACTATTGGAAATACATTACTGACAGGAAGAACTTCCCACCCTTCCCTTCTTTTCCCCTGTTTTAGTTTCACTTATATTCCTACTTTTGCACTCTTCGATAATACCAGTGCACATCAGGGTTTGTGTGGAGGAGAGGAGCATGGCGAAGGAACACAACTTCGAGAGAGGATTTAAACAAGAGCACATGCAAACAAACATAATTAGCAGAAGTTTGTATGTGGTCAATTCAATTAACTTCATGACAACTAGATGGGAGGGTGGTCAATCTGATTAACTTCACAATGTGTATAATTTGTAATATACGTTTTGTCATTCATATGGATACACATTGTTCAAGGATCGAATTGAGTTCAGGGAGTCATTGGCAATATACAACTTCAATTCAACCATTGTTCGGCTATAAAATCGTCTAGTTGGAAATGTACTTCAATAACCCTCCACACCCAATGCCTATAACATGGGAACTAGACCAAACACCAGTATGTCTAACACCTTCGTCTTGTCTTCTTGTTGCTTGACCATTGCTTAACCCATCCTTTTGTAAACAGTCTACCCTGCCCCCATCCCAGTAGCCCACTAATTGAAAAATTGTGCCTTGGTTTTTTGTGTGATATATTGCAATGTGTGTGGTCCACTACAACTTCTAAATATTTGTAACAAGCTTACACAGATGACTGTGGTAATAGTCGTGCCGTATCCCCGGGGAAGTCACTGTCGTAAATTTAGATAACTATGAGAGAACAAATATAGGGTGACATTTATTCATGGTTGATAAAAAAAAAATTTTGATATACCATAGCCTTGAAGAAATATGAGGTAGCACATTATATATAATATAGGATCACTTGTAATACCCAAAATTATGTTTATAGTATTTCTAAAATAGCATTATAGTAATTGGTAGGGAATTTTTTAATTTTTAGGTTGAGTTTGGGGTAAGAAAAACTTAAGAACTAGATGAAAAATGATCACAAATCCCTCTACAAAATGGATGAACTCATTGGATGAGGGTCATTAAGTGTACTTTTGAGGAACATTTCATTGATGTTTGTATAACTCTTTGGTTGTTCCTCCCACACAAGACAAGAATTCTATCATCGTGCATTCACCCCTACGCGTTTAAAGAGCTCCGTGGGGCCATATTTGGTCGTATTTTTATCAAACACTAATTTTCACCTAGTTCCTAATTTCAAATGAGAGTAGTCCCAATTAAGAAAGTACGGGGCTATCATCTACTTTCTAGTTCAATCTACCATTCCTCAAAATTGTTAAAATTATGTATTTTACATCACTTTAAAGCTCAAAACCCTAAAATTCCAATATACACTGCAAATAAATATAAATAATGAAGGGTCTGAAATATTATGGAGATTTTAGTTTATAATTACAAATAGGGTGGTAAGAAATTGAAGAAAGTAGAATTATTAAAAAATATAGGGTCCACTAAAATGCAGTAAATGAGCTACATAGCCCCCCAAAAAATATGTGTTGTACGCTCATGTGTCCCCAAAAAATACACTAAGTGACTTCCCCGAGGCCGTATCGAAATCCAAATAACGCAGCGTTGGGTGACACATATTAAGCTTGTTTCAATATTTAGAGAGTATACGGCCATTACTTCCCATTTGCTAAAACAATTTGTTTCAGTACTTAGAAGTTGTGAGCGTATTTAAAAACCATCAGTACTTCCCATTTGGGTTTACTGACCTACAATTGGGAGTTGGAAGTAGGAGGGTGGTTGACACACTCGCACACAACATATGTATAATTTGTAATATATATGTTTAGTCTAGACTCCAAATGCACATTGTTCAAGGACCAAAATTGGCTGAGGAGGGCGAAGGGCAATACATATATTCTTTGCACCATTGTTATGCAATGATAAAGTCAATGTATTGGGTTATGACCCTCAATCAAAACACCCTCAAAATCCAGCCACACTTGCAACATACTCTAACAACCCTACAAATGGGGCTCTTGTAGCTGGGCCATTGGCGCCAGTCAGATGAGGCCATGCCCCTCGCAATTTGCCATTGCCATGCTCAATTTCCGCACCATCAGTGCCTCATTGTCATACAGTGGCATGTACAGAGTGTTGAAACATGCGGCTGCTATTGGCATCATCGTTCGGGCTAGGACTTTATGATGTGTGAAGCAGCCCACTTCCTGGGCTTCCACGTTGCGGGCTTGAGAGCACCACACATCCCCATCCAAAGAGTGGGCCGTGGATGAAGTTGTGTCCCTATGTGTGGACAACAAGAGTCCACTCACCGTCACCCTGCGTCTCGTACGTGGTCGATTGTTGCTACCGCCCTCAACATGCAAGGAGCTTGTGAACGTGGGATCGAAGGCGGAATGTCTTGGCCCCCTTGAGTACGTGATGGTCATGGTGTCCTCACCATTGGATTCTTTCGAACAGGTAGGAGTGCCTGGTCATAGCGGCAACGTCAAAGAGCTGACGTGCCCTATATGTGCAACATATAGGGCCACCTGCAATGGCATGAGTTGCCCAATGGGATCAGGCACATAGGCCACAGCCACAATGTTCATTTATCCACCAACATCCTTGAATGTCGACCTGGCTGGCATAACAAAGGGTTTGGAAAAATTGACGTTGCCGATTGATCCCGCCTGCATGGACGGCACACACATAGATTTGAGCATATCAAGTATTTCAAGCACATTTTTCACATCTCAAAGCTATTTGCAAAGTATTCGTTGTATTTGCAAAGTCAGTAGCTCGGAGCTCAAAATGTTAAATGGATAATCAATATGTAGCATAATGAACCTCATGTGTCGCCCATGGTGTTTTACAATTGGGCTAAGAATTCCCTGAATTTGAGGGTGCACAACTATGTTTGAACATGTAGATGCTTTAAGTGAGAGCACAAACGATTGGCAATACACAACATAATAGATTGCTACCAACCACCCACGAATTGTTGGGGCACTATAACGATATGCACTTTGGGACAACATGGTAGAAAAAGCCCCCAATGTGAGCAAGCCTGAGAGCAATGTACTTTGTTGCAGCGCCCTCTGCTATGGCCCTTTGTGTTGTGCCAATTGGAAATGGTTCGGGGTCAAGCATCAATGGTGCCCATGGAGTGGCAAGGTCAACTCTCACTTGGAGGGGTTCGTCTGTCAATGACCTCACCACTATTTGTTGTTCACCCTCCACGCAGGTACTTTCCATATGGTTTGGCAACCCAAACACCTTCCTCACTGTAAACTGCTTTGGTCTCGACGGCGTCTATAGAATGCTCCTTAGCGGTGGAGTCCTCGCTCCATACTGGTCCAAGAATGTTGGATCATTCACCATGTATGCACAATCCACCACCAGGTGGGAAGGGGCGGTGTGTTCAATGGATATGCGTGAATGTTCCCCACCATTGGGACAAGAATGGCTACTCCGTCCAGTCGTATGGCATCCCTGCCAATTGATGGTGCATGCGGGTTATTCGTTAGCCTTGCGTGAGAAGGCCCCACACTTATAGACCGTGACATTGAGGGGGTGCCCCTTGTTGTGCTCATCGCCCCCCTCCATGTGGCGATGTCCCATGTCCCATCGACTTGCTCGTTACAACAATTGCACATCAACATGGCCCAAGAGTGTTTCCTCAGTGACCCATGAAACCTACACTCTAACCTTGAAATCCATGGTTGTGGCCAACAGAGCCATGGATAGGCATTGAGGATATGTCTTCATGATCATACTCAATATAAATGCGAACTAGGTTTAATGCTTAAAAACGTGAGCTGACAATAGACCAACACTGAAAATGATGGTGAGCAAAGAAGATTTGCCAAGGCATTTATAGAATTAAAATGCAGTAATGATAGGTACAATCAAATTGTAGGCGTGTAGACACAACTGAAATTCTGTACAAACACAATATTCAAAATTTTGAGAGAGTGGGATCCTCTCAAAATAATATTGTCCATTTGTCAACCTAAAAGTCATGTTAGGTTGATAAATACTATATTATACTTCAGATGTGTAGTTTCCATTAAAATGAGAGTATGTTGACTGGGGAATCGACTCATTTAGGTTGAGTCGACCTAAATGAGGAAATATGTTAGTCAATTTAGGTTGAGTCGACCTAAATGAGGACAATATGTTAGTCAATTTAGGTTGAGTCGACCTAAATGAGGACAATATGTTAGTCAATTTAGGTTGAGTCGACCTAAATGAGGACAATATGTTAATCAATTTAGGTTGAGTCAACCTAAATGGTCAATTTTAGGCAGCACATCCGCAATTTACGGCGGGAATTCAAATGTTTTTTTTCTTGAACTCTACAACTCTCCACTGCTTTTCACTTCATTCTTGGATTAATAGTTTGCTTTATGTACTCTCAATTCATTGGAAAACTCTCAAAATTTTGAATATTGTGTTTACATATTCAATTGAAGGTAGCACACCATGTCAAATTCCAAGGAACGAAATTTCCAACACCTTGTTGGAACTTCCTTTTCGCCACAAAAATTGCCTATAATTGGAATATCATAATACACCTAGAAATGGTGCAAAATCGCATCCAATTAGTCACATTCCAAAGGGCAAACCAGGATGAACTTCCAATCAAAAGTGAACGTACCCACAAATTTTTGACACCTTGCTGGAACTGCCTTTTGCTGGAACTCCCACTGATCATGCAAGCTCATCATACAAGAAATAAGGTTATCTAGCCAGAAAGTTTGATGATACTTGAACTTGGGATTATCACATTATAAAGGTGAATTTAATCGAGTTGGGCTTCAATGAGCAACTAATATTGTATAACGGTAAAGCAACCATTGATTCCACAACCTTTAGTTGAAGCAATGACACACATTCGTATAAAAATGGCCATGTTTCTCTTCCAAGGAGCATGCACATGGCTATGGACACTGGAAAATAATGTTTTTGAGCAGAAAGCAAGACAACAAAACAACAAACATGCAAGTGACAAATCATAGGACAACAACTCCCAACGAAAAGTCTCGTTGAATTAAGGGATAACTCTACATCAGTCCATTGAGGGTCAAACTCATTGCGGCATGCCAAAAGGTGCTAAAATGAATGAATTCATCAAACTCAACTTCTCCCACATGCTGCCAATTCACGCCAACTCACCAAAATCTATAACTAGTTTACAGATGTACAACAAAATAGTGAACCTTGGAGGCACAACTCAACATTTATGGTATCATCAATCGATCAAAATTGCACGAGGAGTTGGAAGTGCCCACGATAGAGCCACATAATACTTTAGTTCTCAGTGCTATGTTAAAATCTTTGTTGGTAACCTGATAAATTTTGATAGATTATCAACTATCCATTTCTTTTGAACCACCCTTGAATTTACATCTACCGCTAATTTATATGCACTTCGCACCTAGAGCACTATGAAGGCACATACACCTAGCTTCAATGGTAGTCAACCCTCGTAGCTCACATGTCCTAATCACCAACACAAAGGGTTGCATTTCAATGCAAAACTTACCAATGTGATATTCATTACTAATGTACCAAGAATTTGTTATTAAATTACAATTAAGTTAGTTACCAACATGGCATGTTGAGACATGAATTAACTCTACCATCAATGTTAAGGAAAAACAATCTTATTTGGCATGAACTAGGGCTCGGGGAGACCTGGAGGTTAGTTATAGATGAACCGGTTGAGTTTGAGAAATAACCGGTTGAAGTTCGAGACTTCAGGAGAATTACCGATCATCTCAGAGGAATCTATTAAATATACCTCAATTGAATAAAGCAAAACCAGGAGATGTCAACATGTAACTAGCTAGATTTAGAATCACTAGAATCTTGGCCGACACTATGCCCAAAAACTTCCTGGGCACTGGCATGAAACCTACATTAGGTTAGGCATACACTAGGGTCAAAAGACCAAAGAGATGGGAAAAACCAAATCGCAGCAGGGGACAGGGCAAAGTAGCACATGGACTCTACAATTTACAGCCTTCAGTTGAAGTAGAGACACACATTCGTATAAAAGTGGCCATGTCTATCTTCCAAGGAGCATGCACATGGCTATGGTCGCCGGAAAATAGTGTTTTTGAGCAGAAAGCAAGACAACAAGACAACAAACAGGCAAATGGAATATCATAGGACAATAACCCCCAACAAAAAATTCCGTTGAATTAAGGAATAACTCTACATCGGTCCATTGAGGGTTAAACTCATTGCGGCATGCCAAGAGGTGCTAAAATGAATGAATTCATCAAACTCAACTTCTCCCCCATGCTGCCAATTCACACCAACTCACCAAAATCTATAACTAGTTTACAGATGTACAACAAAATAGTGAACCCTGAAGGCACAACTCAACATTTATGAAGAGATGATCCAAAACAATCCAAATGGTGCCCATATTGTACTCTATAACTCGAATGTTTCATTGCAAGGTTGCTATGATAACACCTCACAAAAAGGCGTCATTCATTCTTAGGTGTGTTCCATCCACATGTGTGCTCACAAGATTAAGTTTAGGGTAATAGCCAAATTTGCCCACCTGTGATACAATTCCTAGTGTTTTTGCTGAAGATGTCCTGACAACATCCTCCTCAAATGTTAACAATGCTTGTAGTGGCCAAAATGTAATGTGGCAAGTCGGCGTATTCGTTGTGCATGGTCGTGGACTAGCTGTGAGCTAGCAAATATACAAGTGTTCCTTCAAGTGAAACTTCAAACTCGGGCTCTCGCCCTGAATTGTCATGTTGGCCAAATGTAAAGAAAAACCTACACAATAGCATAGAAATTGAACTAGGCTCGGATGGGAAGGAGGAGTGTAGATTCATGTGTGAAAAATTGTCAATATGGTGAACTCATTTGCTATACCCGTGTGAGAGTCATTATCAACGGCGCCCGAATTTCAAATGAATGAAGAAACGGTATCCATGTGGAGTTCGCCGCCTAATGAGCGTCTTTTGAACATGTACACGGTCGTTCTCAACATCATGCATGTCCTAGTCCGATTGCTACTCTTGCACTGCCCCCACCCGAATTCCATAGTGCCACGGTTGCACCATGATGACGAGAAACATTGCCCTTGGCACCCCCAAATATATGGCCAAAGATGCGGTGGATCGGATGTCAGTGAGAGTTGTCGCCAAATTGCTCTTCACAAGACGCAACAGTGAGAGTTGTCTGCCCTTGTGTTAAGGAATTGGGTGACCCAGCCATGCCAGGCTCACCCAGCGTTGGTCCAGTTGTGAGGTCCATCGCGGAAAACATTGCCACACCTCAAATCATTTGGAATGAAGATGCATTGCAACCTCACTTGTTCCCAGTAACTAGGGATGTCCTCATCACCCTTGACTGCGCAAATATCACGACCATTGCATACTAGAGCACGGCATGCGAACTCTCACGCCTTGACTTTAACCTCTGGGACACATGGGTAATCAAGTTGTGAGACACACACTCTAGGCCCACCTCCAGTGTGGAGCTCCCTGTGGGTTTCCCAGATCGTTTCCGCTACCTCTGGGTAATCACGTGGAAATTCACAGAGGTAGTATGGGGACTGCAAGGGTGCCTAGATCTTTGCATTCCGAGGTTGATATCCCTACCGAAAGAACCTAGATTGGGGCACTTGGCAGATCACTCGTCACCGTTATCACACAACCTGTTTGTGAGCTTGTTCACAAATAACATCCTAGTGGCAACTCCGATGTTGCAGGTGGAGTGGTGGGTGCTAGTCTTTGATCGAATACCAATCCCCAATTCATGGGTGCTTGGGATTTGGGATTGCCCTACCGGGGAGCTGGTCTTTATTTGCAACCTATCCAGTTGGTATGGCAGTTGAGGAAGTCCCTAGCTTCAAGATGGTGTTAGCGCCACATGCATTATCCCGAGAGTGCCCTTGATTGGTGAAAACAATCGTAGGGACCTTGGACCTTATTGCGCACCTATGGAGCAACCTACCGATGGGCCTCACACCAACGTTAACATGGTCCTCCCTGGAGAATTGAGTTGTGTACGAGTGATAGTGCAACCAGTGCCTGCGGAAACGTGGGCTTCAACGCAGGCTTGACAATGGATGGTAGTTGTGTAAATTGTGGAACCGCTAGAACTGAAATGCCCCCAGATGGTTGCGTGGTTGTTCTGGTGGGGCTCATAAAGAAGGCCATCAATATGAAGCACATATGTTTGCAAATGGGAGAGGCGTGAGGGGAATTGCAATGTTGAACAACATTCTTGAGGCATCTAAGAGCCTGAATGGGGCCAAGCTTGAATATTATTTTGAACCTTGAAGTCTACCTAATTCTACTCTTCCATTTGGCATGTATGTGTGGTGGTCATCAATCGTGGCTTGCGTGTGAGGGTTACTTTACTGGCAATATGAAAGTGTATGTACAGTAAGGTTGGTGATATATTGCTCTCGTGTATGAGAGGGCATGTAGAGGATGTTGAAGGAAATGTGCAACGGGGTGGGAAAGTCCACATAATTTCCCGTGTTTTTAAGAGATGATGACAAAGAATGGATATCATGGCAGTACCGAACGTGCGTTTCGGGATTGATCATTGTAGAACTACCATGTAGGTGAACCTTACTGTACAAGACACCTTTGCCGAACACATTTCATGTTTGTTGTGGAAAATACAAAGTACATGCGATTTCCAAACCCATTCCCATACAATTGCGGTGACGATACAATTATAATTTTAATACACGGCCTGCACCAACCCTACCCTGCATTGAACGAACTGTTTGTGGCCCACATGAGCAGGGCAACAGTGCCGGAAATTTTGCCTTCATTGTTAAATAACATCTTTGTTGATGTCAACTATTTTGTAATGCAGAATGTGCAGCAACCCAACGTCGCAATTTAGGCACATAATGCTTTGGCAAATGTGGCACATAATGCTTTGGCCTTGTAGCTATGCCCGCCCAAAATACCGTGCACAACACTTCTATCCTAAAGTTTGCCACAGTGGTTATGAGACATCCATATATGAATCCCTAAACCGGGTAGGCGGACAACATAAAGTTTTTGGTGTCCATTTGTGGATCCAAAACTAGCCACGCATCATGCAAAAAGTTTACCACCTAGGATAAGTATCCGAATTGGGCTTGCATGTACGCATGTGGGGGACCCAAGTCACCGCTAAGGGCGGGACACGGGAGGGCATGCGCCTCTCCTGCACGCCCAAGCCCTGGCCCCGGCCTCCTGTGTCCCACCACTAACCGGCTGCTACACCTATGATTGGGCAGAGCCGACAATTAGTTACAGATGAACCGGTCGAGTTTGAGAAATAACCAGTTGAAGTTCAAAATTGCAGGAAAATTACCAATCATTTTAGAGGAATGTATAGAACATACCCCAATTTAATAAAGGAAAACCAAAGGATGTCAACATGTAACCGGTTGGACTTGCAAACACTAGGATCTCAACCGATTATGCCCAAAAATCTTCCCGATCATTGTGCTACACTATATATAATATTTAGTGTCACCAATTCCAATTGTCTTGCTCCATACTAATTGTAAACCGCGGTATAGTGTCACCAACACGGAATGTTAACTCAACATTATTTATCATTTATATGTAAATTTTTAGGGGGCTTATAGATATACGGGTTGCAATTACTGTCACTTACCAAGTGATTTGCTGACAAAAGAACATAGGAACATAAAATTACCATAGTGGGCCAAAATCACTTCATAAGTGACAGTTTTTGCAACACATATATCTATAACACACCGGAAAATTTACAAGGACTGATAAATAATGTTGGGTAACAATTAGTGTTGGTGACACTATACCGTGGTTTACAATTAGTATGGAACAAGACAATTAGAATTGGTGACACTAAATATTATATTAAGTGTAGCAGCCGGTTAGTGGCGGGACACAAGAGGCCGGGGCCAGGGCTCGGGCGGGCAGGAGAGGCGCATGCCCTTATGTGTCCCGCCCTTAACGGCGAGGGTGGAAACCCATTTCAAATTCTTAGGGTTTGGCGCACAAACTATGCGTTTGTTTTCCTTTCCTTTCCTTTTGGCTAAGCTTCACACTTTGCTGTGCCGCCATCGTTGCGGAGCTCGTTGCTGTTCCTCCCCGTTGGGGTGTATTGAAAGGGCCGTTTTTGGACTCAGAGTGTAAGTGTCACTCACTTTGGCGACAACAATTCATGGATATAACTTCTGACTCAATTCGGTATATATAGGATGTGGTTCTTGCTAATGGAATTGTTGTTCCACAACATTGATGTAGTAGGTGTGCATGCAATCTGCACTTCCTGTATGGTGTTTTTATGCAACAATATATTGCCCTGCAAAAAATTGTACGCCAAAGTAAAGATGGTGTATGTGAAAATCGTTGTTCAGGGTTGTTCAAGGTGAAGCGCAACGGCGGCCCTGAACTTGTGCATCCCAGGTCAGTGCATCTAAGGCAATGTAGGGTGGACATACTGCCGTGGCTACCAGGTTGGGATGGACCTCATACAACCATGGAGGTTCCAGGCAATGAAATGGTCCCGACAAATCACTTGGTGACATAAAATCACTTGGTAAGTGATAGTGATTGCAACACGTATATCTATAACTCCCTAAAAAATTTACAAGGATTGATAAATAATGTTGGATTAACATTTAGTATTGGTGACACTATACCGCAGTTTACAATTATTATGGAGGAAGACAATTAGAATTGGTGACATTAAATATTATATTTACTGTAGCAGCCGGTCAGTGGCAAGACACAGGAGGACCACTAGACTCGCTGCATTAAATTCTAGCCACTACAAGCATTGTTACCATCTGAGGAGGATGTTGTGAGGACATCTTCAACAAAAACTTTGGGAATTGTGTCACATGTGGGCAAATCTAGCTATTATCCTAAACCACTGATAAAATAGATTCTTGTGTTATTCCACATTGAGTTCTTTGGAGATGCGTATGATGTTAGCACATTCGCACATTTGCACATGTGCACATATTCGTAAGATTCAAATACCCAAATATGTTGCAGAATATGTTAAATAGGCACTGAAATATAGGTAATTGCTCAATTGTAGTATGCACTAACATAACAACATTCCACTTCTGGTGTACTAAATGTTCTAAGAAGCTCCTCGTAATGTTTGTGATTGTTAGACCGTGTGAAGTGTTTTTTTTCCGGAGCGCTTCCATCAACGCGGTCATGTGCTCTCGGGCCATATGTGCATGCTCAATTTGTGTTTCTAAGTCGAATGCTTTAATTTATGCCCCAACAACTAGCATATCGATTGCACTTGGGAAGATAGATAATAGACAAACAATATTTTTATTTGATTTTTTTAACATGAATGAACAAATTTTTATTTTGGAAGACAGACAGTTGTGAAGTGCAATGAAGTAACTTCTGCAATTGTAATAATTTTTTTTCGTTTTATGTTCGAGGGAGAACAATTTAAAACCTAATTTTGTGAGCACATATGACGTATAGAACACACATTTCTATGAATGAAGCATTTTTTGTAAAATATGTGAAGAGTTATTTTTATTCTTTTATCAAATTGATCTAGTAGTAGTGGTACATTAGAGTTTGATAGTAAAATATCATATTGGTTGGAAAAATTTAGATTGAAAAATTAGCTTAATAAATAAAATCCTAATAAAACAAGCGGCAACGGATTTTTTAGGATTGACTAAATTAAAGTTAATTAATGGATAGTTGATAATGCTAAAAGTTTAGAATATTCTGAGGATCCGAAATGACTATGCGCCAAAATGATCAAATAAGTAGAACGAACGATATTGACTATAAAAAATGTTCTTTGATTTAGCCGATTCGCCTCTATGATGTAAGATCCATTTTGACAAACATTTTTTGACACTACTAAATAAAAAATATATAATATATTCAGATGAAAAAACTCGACGATAATTAAGAGGATTTAATGCAAGGGGAACGTGATGAAGCAAGAGTCAACGAAATGACTCAACTTCCCGCCACGTGAGAAAACCCTATTTAAGGGATGTCAAAGTTCCATTGAAATATTTTTTATTCTTCCACTTTGGTATTATTCTCGGTCTTGGGTCTCCGGAAGTCCAAGATTTCTTCAAGCCTAATATATTCTTTCATCAACCACTATCACTTCCAACCTCGATCAATCCTATGCTCAATCGAAAGACACGTTTGCTAGTTACTTAATAATTCTGAGTGTTAGTATTTTTTAAGAAGAAACGATGTATTTTTATCGTTGAATAAAAATATTTTCTTATAGTTCATTTAGTTCTTGCTTCTTGTATAAGTTGTATTGAAGTTACATTCTAATCCATCTTTCTTTGTTAGTAAAACATAATTAATTTCTATAAAATATCTTATTAGTTATAGATTTTAGACCAAAAGAGATATCAAACTTAAAAAATCTACCACCTCTTATTTCAAACTCAATTTTAATTTATCTTATATGCATAAGTAACTATTGAAAACTTCTTTTCAAAATATTTAGTTTTATAGAAATTCACAACTATGTCTAGAAGTCATAGGCATTTTCATGAGATAGTTTTTGTTTTGGTACTGCTGACTTTGTAGCTTCACCCGGCTTGTTAGAATTGAATTGTCAACAGAATTGTGAGGCTTGAATTGGCTTCCAAGAGTGATAGTAATATCATTTGTTTTCGCAAATGATCCTCACAAACTCCTAGAAACAACTATCAACACCTAGTCATGGTTAATCACTCCACAAAAGGTTGATCAATCAATAGATACACAGTAATGTAAAATGTAAATGAAGTATGTTTAAAAATATTTGCGGCGATTGCCAAAATCTATTATTATATTTAAGACGGAATAGTCACTTCTGTCCATATGCCCCGAGTGTGACTAAAACCACGTCATGAAATAAAATCAATTGTCTAAACCAAGAATTTACGTCATGTCCTATGACTTCAAAAAATTGTGCTTACATGTTGTTATGTTGTTTGCAGATTTTGTGTTCCAAGTTCCAAGTTCCAAGGAGATGAACTGTGGTTGAGAGCTGATGTAGACAAGTGTACTTGTCTCAGCTCTTCTTCCAAAGGTCTTTATGGTTGCACTGCTTCGTCGTCCCAAACCATATGGGATTAACCCTTCGGCTCCCAATAGTTCCTTCTCTTCGATGCCGAAGGCTCTTCGAAAGAGATCGAGGAGATGGCACAATTGAATTTCAATTTGTTATTTCTCAAACTCAGCCCCAATTTGCGACCGAAGCTTTAATCATGCACCGAGTGACAACTCAGGTTGAACCCGTTGCGGAATCCCGCGTAGACCCTGGAATTTGCGACACTCTCGCCATCGTATTCGAAATTACACTCCAGTCTCAATCTCAATCCCAACTGAACTCAAAAGCCGAGGTTGACTGGAATTATGCCATGTGGATGCCGTGAAGTCTTCTCTCTGCACCGAGGCACAAGGTTGGATTACTGCCACTTGGTGTCAAGGCTGCGGGATCTTAATGTAAATTTATCAATCCCATGTATAAAATCTTCCTCACTCGCTTGATGTCTGCTCAATTGCCCTCGCGAGTGTTTGATGTGAGCGGGGAAATGAGGCGCCCAAACTTAATTGCTCGATCACTCCCCTTTTTGCAAGCGTGCTCCTTCAAGACTCCGGACTGCACTCCAAAACTTCCAATCACTCCCACACTAAAACGTATGTTTATGGGTGCAAGCAAATAAAGTTAAGCAATTCCACAAGTGAAAGATTGATTCACAAATTCAATGAGACCACAAGCATTCATTCGCAAACCAAAGGGCTTCACACCCGAATACTTGAAATTATAATAACTTTTTAGTCCAACACAATTTCACTCTCTTCACGAGAGGTTCAAGTTTCTTTCACACAAAAACTCTTTAAGAACGGATCGCACAAACAAATCACTCTCTTCACGAGAGCTCAAATCAATTTTTTGCTTAAAAGTACTTTTTTGAAAATTACAAAAAAAATGCGGTCCAACTTCCTCGTCTTCTTCCCTCTTACCCTTTTGCGGAGATTAGGCCATTTGCCGCACCGAACCTCTTCACAACGGGTGTGGCCATCCAAACCTAAGTTTCTAAGAGCTTTGGAAAATTACCAAATGCCCCATTTATTTACTAAATAAAAGTTTAGCCTAGTTTTTACCTTTTTACTTAGGCTAAGCTATTTTTTCACTTTTAGTGATTAATCTCACCATTTACTCACTAATTTCTATTCCCTAACTAGATTTAAATCCTAATTTTCCCTAATTTAGGGCTTTGAGCTCTCGGAGCCAAAAAATTGGATTACAAGCCTAATACAAGATCTAATGCAGATGATTAATGCAGAATATATTATAAAAAACTAATGTAGAACATAGTACAAAAGATTAATACATAAGACTAATTTATAAGACTAATGTAGAAGACTAATATAGAATACTAATATAGAAGACTAATGCAGAGGACTAATATAGAAGATTAATATAGAAAACTAATGTAAAAAACTAATAAAAAAAACTAATACAGAGGATTAATGCAGAACATAATGTAGAAGATTAATGCGGAGGCTAATGCAGAACCTAATATAGAAAACTAATGCAGAAGACTTATATAGAAGATCAATACAAAGGACTAATGCAGAATCTAATGCATAAGACTAATATGGAAAACTAATGCAGAAGACTAATATAGAAGACTAATGCAGAAGACTAATATAGAAGACTAATGTAGAAGACTAATGCAGAACCTAATGAAGAGGACAAATATTGAAGACTAATCATAGGACTTATGTAAAATATAATATAGAAGACTAATGCAGAGGACTAATGCAAAACCTAATGTAAAAGACTAATATAGAAGACTTATGCATAAGACTAATATAAAAGACTAATGTAGAAGACTAATATAGAAGACTAATGCATAATACTAATATAGAAGACTAATGTAGAAGACTAATATAGAAGACTAATGTAAAAGACTAATGTAGAAGATTAATGTATGAGACTAATGCAGAGCCTAATGCAGAAGACTAATATAGAAGACTGATGTATAGGACTAATGCAGAAGACTAACATAGAAAACTAATGTAGAAGACTAATGCGGAGGCTAATACAAAAGACTAATATAGAAGACTAATACAGAGGACTAATGTAGAACCTAATACAAAGGACTAATATAAAAAACTAATGTAGAGGACTAATGCAAAAGACTAATATAGAAGAATAATACAAAGGACTAATACAGAGGCTAATGCAAAAATAATGTAAAGACTAATGCAAAATGTAATGCAAAAACTTATGTGGAGTCTCCTGGCTCACATTGCAACCTAGGAGAGCGAGACCAAGGGGAGTTGGAAGAAGAACCAATAGAAAGCAACGGGGCAACGGACAGAAGCTGCGAGTGCCAGCAAGGAGCGGAGCCAGCCACGAGACAAGACCAGCAGGAGTAGAGCAACCGGGAGCGAGCCCGGGACCAAGGCCAAGCGGAAGGCGAGAAGACGAGGCTAGCTGGCTGGAAGCTGGGATAAGATGTGACCGGGACCGAGGGAATGCGACCAGGAACGGAGTAAGCCGTGGGAACGTGACCGGGACTGAAGGAACACGACCGGGAACGGAGTAAGATGTGGGGCACGTGACCGGGACGTAGGGACCGCGACCAAGAATGGAGCGAGCGTGGCCACACAAGCATGTTAGGATAGTTAGAAACTAAGTAGTGAACACCTAGTTAGTAGGATTACTTTTGGGATGAAGATGACTAGATGAAAGGACATGCCCAAATGGATGACAATCTTTTTGGATGGATATAACTATTTCAACCACTTTTAATGAATGTAACCAATTTTGAATGGATGGGATTATACGGGATGCAACCGAATCCCGTGGCACATCTAGGCAAATAGTTAAATGCACCAAATGCATCCCATAAGCACATCTATTTATAGCACGTGGTTATTACTGTAAATAGATCTTCTTGGACCAAAATTAGATAATAGTTACATACAGAGCTAAAAATAGCAAAATCACACATTTGGCAATAGGGAAAAGAAACCTAACCGCCACATCAAAGAAATGGTAGATACTAGGTCCTATTTAAAGGGGCACAAAGGGGGCCTAAAGGAGCTCATTTTTATGATGACTATCCCATGTGAGTGCCGCAAGCCTATCGGGAGCGCAAGACTTACCGCAAAGCCTATCGGGCGCGTGCGGCTTGGAATTTTAAAGATAAAGACTTAGGAAATTACCGGAGCGTGAAGACTTCGAGACTAAGAAGATTTACTGGAGCGTGAAGACTCTGAGACTAAGAGAAGTTCCGGAGCATGAAGATCCCAAGGCTTTAAAGAGAATCCATCGGAGATAGGAAACTTGAAGAAACTCACGGGTTTAAGACTCAAAGAGAAATTCTTGGTTGATTCAAAGCATATGGTTGAACAACCCAACATTTCAAGGTTAAAGATAAGGGTACTTACTTACCAAAACCTTCAAGCATCTTTGGAGTTGAAGTTTTGGGTTAAGTACCGAATGACGTGAGAGGCATAAATCGGCAGACACGGAATCATTGAAAGAGGAAAGACGAAGGAGAAAACGTCGAGTGGACTACATCAACACCGCCATGCAATCATACTCGACCTAAGATCTCACTTCATCATACCTCTCATCAATCTAAGAGGATTGTGGGATAATTAAGAAAGTTATGTAAAGAATATGGGAACATTGACCATATATAATATTAGAGCATACACATGAACGACAAAGAATATTGATCAAATACCTTGATGTAAGATTTCATGAAATCAATATTGGAAATGTACTTGGTGAATGATGAAAAAAAAAGATTATCATAATCAAGCGCTTTTCACCAACTAAGTAGATTTGCATTAGCGAGGGAGTATGCTTGAAGAATGTTTGCAAGTCATTCAAACCATGAAAGATATAGGAGTGATTCTACATGATGTTGGATATAGGAATAAATCCCATTCCAAAAACACTTAACATTATGATTTAGGGGAACATAAACTTGTGAACCTAGGACATTTATTCCTTAGGGATTCTTGGAAACTCATACAAAACCAAATACCGATATTAGCATGCATATGACAACCTTCGTAGAAATGGAAATCTAGAACAGTCTAATTTTGGTGGGAATGATATCCATGTAAACCGGTCAGCAACGGGTTACACCGTCTTAAGGCTGAGGGTTGAAGGTGACCTCAACATTTTGGCGACCATGTTGGGGATTCGCCACATAGACGTTACACCTACCTAAATTAAACTATTTAATTACAAACATAAGATATTGGGACAAATTGGATTGTAGAAATGAATGGAAAATATGTACCACATATGGTGTGGAAGACTTGAGCAGGATATAGAGGAAGAATGCGTATCGGCAAAGACATTTGGACCACGAAAACAAAATCGCGTGGAGAAAGTTGTGTAGAGAAGACTGGAACAATATAATCTTCGAGGGCTCTATGTGCATATTGATAGAGAAAATGAAGAGGGAGATTCAAAATAACAAGGAATTCCGGCCTTAGGTAAATGGCCGTGGGATTACCCAGAATATGACACAAGTAAAGCAACTTTAAGGAAATGGGAAGGAACCAAGAGATTTTATGATTTAATGTGGGATATGCAAAAGATTTATGAAGATAAAATATGGAAACTAATTAAGGAAAAAGAAATAGGTTTTACGTACCGGTCTCAATTTGAAAGAAACATTGATGAGTTGCCAGAGGAATTGCAAGCACTAATATTTTCCAAGGTACGGAACAATGGAAAGGAAGGAATTAGAGCTCATGTGCTAGGAGCAACCCGACATCAGGAATACCACTATAAACAGGAAGGTTTGTTGTAAGATTTATATGTTAGGAAGATATTTTATCTTTATATGGTGGTTTGAATGGTAGTGTGGAAAACCAAGATTTAGAATAGAAGCATGAACAAGAAACAAGACATTGAAAATTATTATCCAAGTGATCATCCATAGGCAAGCAAATGAAGTACGGGTGCATTGAGGCGACAGAGCTGAGAGAGCCAGCCAAGACCATGATCCCGAAATACTCTAAGTAGCGTACATGGTTGATCATGAGGATACATCTAGTATGAGAAGTACATCACCCATTTGTCTTGTTGGCCAAATGCGTCTAAAAACCCATACAATTCAAATAAGTTGTCAGATGATAAACATATGTGGATTAGAATTGAATTGTCAACAGAATTATGAGGCTTGAATTGGCTTCCAAGAATGATAGTAATATCACATGTTTTAGCAAATTATCCTCACAAACTCCTAGAAGCATCTATCGACACCTAGTCATGGCCAATCACTCCACAAAGGGGTTGATCAATCAATGGATGCACGGCAATGCGAAATGTAAATGAGACATACCTGAAGAAATTTATGGCGATTGCCAAGATCCGTTATCACATGTAAGACGGAGTTGTCACTTCTGTCCATATGCCCCGAGCGTGATTGAAGTCACATCATGAAATAAAATCATTTGCCTAAACCAAGAAATCATGTCATATCATGTGACTTCAGGAGACGACCTTTATCATTTGATAATCGTTTTTCCCTTCCATGATGTTATGTACTTGGTTGGTACATCCTCAGCAAATGGCCCACGTTAGTGAGTGGAGACATCATTATGACGATGATTGAGCTTATACATAATTTGCCACGTTGAATCTAATGATTGTGTGATGTGATGTAAATATGTTTTATTGAGTTGTGCCTTCATGATTCATTGTTTTATGATACACATGTAAACTAGTTATAGAATTTGGTGAATTGGCGTGAATTGCCAACATGTGAGAGAAACAAAGTTTGATAAATTCATTCATTTTAGGATCTCTTTGCCTCTACCCCTTACTACAAAGCACCGCAAAATACTCAGGCACAGGTTCTATCTCGTCCCAAGAACTCTATAAGTCGGACCACCAATTTTTCCATTAGGATTGTTCTAATACATAATTAGCACCAAAGACTGAAATCAGTCTAGTAAGAAGAAGTTGGTATCATCCACTGTTCTTACTCGTACACACCTTGCAATTAAATTTTAACATGATTATTTGGGGAGCCTCCAATCTACCTTATCACCAAAATATGAAGTGAATGGATTGAATGGCATGGTCTTCACAATACATTGGATATGTATTTTGGTGGTCCAAAGTGAATGGTCCTAATTCAATTAGGCATTTTAACCGGACACCTATATTTGAGTGGTGGGAGATTAGGTGTGGATCTAAGAACATAAATTCGAACAACAAAAACCTCTGCATGTTTTTTGATGTTCCGGCTAAGCACTTTGTGTATCTTGATGTTTGCAGGAAAGATGCGGTGCACATTGTAACTTGTGGTTAATGTAGACTTCATATTTTTGTTTCTTAATGCCCATAATCAAAGCGAATTGGAAACTTTGTAGGAAGGTGAGTGGATCCACATGTCAAGATTCCAATGAGAAGTTGCAAATCCAAGAAGAGGCATCCAAAAAGCGTGAAAGAGCAATGGCCTATGCATTCTCCCGGCAAATGTAGAGTGCAACCTTTTTTCCTCTCATAGGTCTGATTGTAGTTTAGTTGATGGTAAGCGTGAATTGAAGCTCTGGGGATTCGAAGTACTGCAAGAGATAGTGCACAAATCTAAAGCAAATAGCTTCAGGATGATAGAATATTATATGCAGTCTTTTGATTCATTGCATTTTCAGCTCAAACGAAGTGCACCAAAGCGCAATATGCTATATATTGATACTGAGCCTGATCAACCACACTGGGGATGGAGCTGGATGGACCGTTGGATGGTTGGTCGTCCCTGGAAAAATTGTCATCTTGATTACCTGAAGGACAATTTCCAGAGTATATCTTCTTTGAAACTTTTAGAGACCACAACAAAGAACATCAAAGTGGACGACGCATGTCTAAAGTCATCTCGACCTGGAGTATCCCAACCTTTGCCTTTGATTTCGGACACCAAACCAGTGAAGGCTCACCGTATCACCGGACTAACCGATCATGTACCTCTGCCAATTCCTTCTCCACCTGTGTTTGATGAAGATACTTTGCCAAGGTCTGAACTCCAATTGATGGTGATCGCCAGAGCTCTTACTCCACCACGATAAATCTACCTTGTTCCACTTAGTGCCACTTCCTTGTAATGCATAGTGTAATATATAGATGGATCACTGATGAGATAATTGATATGAGTAATTGCTTCGTTGATAGCTTTATAGGTTGACAAATGCCAATGCATGCATTGAGCGTGCCATCTATGGATTGTAGGAAGAGCCATTATTGTGCAAGATTGGCAAAAGCATTGTTTATTTATCATTTTTCCTTAAAAAATGATGGACTTGTTAGTCTTATGCTAGATTCTACTGGCTGCTATAGTTTGATCATCATCTATGCTTATTCTGAGGTATGTGCATGTGTCTGATACTTTGTACACCTCATGCTATAGAAGCTAGTCCGGTAAAGACCCAATCTATCAATGTGGAGTGGATGATAATGAATTGGGGGTTTCGCTTTGGCATTTCATCTACTCATGCCTTCATCAAAAATCTGGTGTTATTGGAAAGCTTCTAGACATCACTTTATGCTATATGTATTAATTTCATTTTAGTGTCCAGGATACTAGAAGCATAAAATAGGCCACAACGTCATTGACGTTGTAGTAGAATGTCGCAGACTATGGTTCTCAACTTTATTTTGAATTTTAAATTTGAATGCACTTCAGTAAGTGAAACCCGGAATGAACAAAGAAATTTGTATTCATAATTCCTTTAAGACAACAACGTGGTCTGAAAGGAAGAGGTGAAGGAATCTCATGAGTTCCTCCGTCGTCTCTTTGGGGAGGGTGGCATGGGAGGGGCGTGGCTAAGGGACCCATGGATTTTCCCTCAGGCAGGCTCAGTTGCCCATACGACCTGGAAGACGGCGCAATACACAGGCTACATAGCAAGATTGTCATTGAGCTCTTCTACTCCGTCGCCTTCCTCTTCATAACTACCATTGGTTTCTGATTCCAGCACCTGCAGTTTGGAAGATCGATGAGTACTCACCATGAGAATGGACAAGAATATATAAGCGGAAGGTGGAATCAAAGTTGATCAAGAATTTAGGTTGTAAAGATTTCCGGCAATTTAAGTGCGTTTGGTGATATTATTGTAAGACGGTGGTGGACCTGCGACATGTTTATCATCCCCACATAGTGATGGCAACCGCCTAAATAAAATTCTTGAGAAGAAGATTAACGAATTGGGAGACGCCGAGTGGTCCGACATAGTGTGAAGGAGATCGAGTTCCGGAGTGATGTAGAAATGGAGGGAGCAGCGGATGCTTCAAACTTTGAAATCCCATACCAATCATTGAAACATAGTTGGTATATTGTGCACCCTAACATTTATGTAATGAAATATTGTCATGGATGATTGAAGTGACAGTAGTTGCAACAGTGTAAATCTATAATCCCCCCAGAAAAATTACAAGGAATGACAAATAATGTGGGGTTACTATTTAGTGTTGGTGACCCTAACGCCGGGGTTTACAATTCGGATTGAGCAAGACAAGTAGAATTGGCGACACTAAATATCATATTCATTGAAATAGCATATGGTTGAGGGCCCGGTCACATATAACTTCACACTACCTTTGAGGGCCCGTGACCACACTACATGATTTGGGAAGTGTCTGGACACTTCCTTTGGGCTCTCACAGTTTCATGGTCACGGCTCTTGGCTCGTGTGTGAAGTGCCCTTGGCGAGGGAGAGAGAGAAGAGACGAGAAGGGAGACTGAAGAGAAGGCCGGGGAGCCATGGCTATGGCGAGCATCGCCTCCTGCGCTCACACTAGCCGCTGTCAATTCGCAGCCTCCAGCAGCTTCAGCGGCAGGAGAAGGAGCGCGGGGCCAATTGCAACCAAAGTAGAAATTGTCTCTAAGTTGTCAGCTCCGGGGCCAGAGCATGGCCGAGCAGCTGCCATTCTAGCAACTCGTCGCGGCATGCGCCTCTTTGCACAGGTTCTGAAATGTTGAGAATTATTGTGAATTTTTGGCATTTGTTGGCAATTGTAAAGGGAGGTCTGCATTCTTGCATCCCATTATCTCACGCTACTTCCAGATAAGGTGTAGTGAACTCTATTTGACCAGAAGACTAGATTTGAAGGAGGGTTAAGGTTTTTGGCAAAAGAAAATTTGGTCAATTCTTGTGAACCCTGACCACTCATCCAGGGTTTGGTTGTTTCTGAATTTTTATTGTGGCGAGCATTTGGTTAGTACAAGTGGTTAGGAGGATTTTGTTGGTCGTATTTTATGCTGTTTGAGGGAGGTGAGGGTTTAACTTTGCTTGTGTCATAGTGGAGAGTAAATGCAAAGAAGGGTTTATGGTTTTGGCAAAAGAAATTCTGGTCAATTTCTGTGAGGCCTCAATCCTCTTCCAGGGTTAGGCTTCATCTGAATTATTATTGTGGCGAGCATTTGGTTGGTGCAAGCAGTTAGGAAGATTTCGTTGGTCGCGCTTTATACTTGTTTCGGGGAGGGTGAGGGTTTAACTTGCTTGTGGCATAGTGGAGACTAGATTCAAAGAAGGGTTTAGGGTTTTGGCAAATGAAATTCTGGTCAATTCTTGTAAAGCCTCAATCCTCTTTGAGGGTTTTGGCTTCTTCTGAATCTTTATTGTGGTGAGCTTATGGTTGGTACAAGCATCATGAAAAATTTTGTTGTTCTTTTATGCTATTTGAGGGAGGGTGAGGGTTTAACTTGCTCGTGTCATAGTGAAGACTAGATGCAAAGAAGGGTTTAGGGTTCTGGGTTTTGGTAAAGGAAATTCTGCTAAATTTTTGTGAAGCCTCAATCCTCTTCCAAGGTTTGGCTTCTTCTGAATTTTTTTTGTGGCGAGCATTTGGTTGGTACAAGCAGTTCGAAGGGTTTTGTTGGTCGCCTTTTATGCTATTTGAGGGAGGTTGAGGGTTTAACTTGCATGCGTCATAGTGGAGACTAGATGCAAAAAAGGGTTTAGGTTCTGCGTTTTGGACCCAGGGATAGGTTCAAAGGTCACAGGGAAATGCAGAGTGGTTTTGTAGACACAGCACCGCATGTCGGTGGTACTATATCATTTTATTACTAGGTTGTTTCTTATTTATTTGATGTCAGAGCAGGTGGCTACGTCATCAAGGACTTTGTTCCCTAGATCGTTGACTCAAAGCTCAAGTTGGTTAAAACCTCGAAAACAAAGGCGAGGGAGAGAAATACAAGGAGCCGAGGATGATTTTGAGGTGGAAGACGCTGTGGACTATGAGATGGATCGAGAAAATGAGGAGGATGATGATGAAGGTGACCTACGCGACTACGAAACTGAATATGATATGCCCATGGGGGAGTATGGTGTTCAAGAAAGTGAATCCTTCATATCTACTGAAGGTGTAGAGGAGGAAAGGATTGTGGATTACAAAATTGACGAAGACGAGTTCCATAAACTCACTTTGTATGACTGTGATTTCTTCATCAGAAGAGTCCCCGACCAAGATGATGATGTCTTTGATTTTAGAGAGGTAAGAATTTTCTGTATCCCTCTTGTTTCTTGTGATTGCTTTGTGCATGTGGCCCTGCTCTAATTTTCAAAATATATGCATCAATGTCCAGCAGCATGTTTTCTATGCACAGTTCTTGTCTGTTGTCCAAACGTCCAGGGACTCATTGTCATTTGAGAGTATTTCTTTCCTAAAAAATGTACTCTTGATTGACATTGCCCTCTTCATTCTAAGTATTGCTTTTTCCCTTCTAATTCTAATCATTCAACCAGTCTCTGGAGAATAAAAATTACTAGGATGATTTTTATGTCCGTTTTCAGTACCAACTATGTGGGACCGCCTGTTCTCTGGCTCCAATTTGTAGTAGGGAAATATGGCATTTAAGCTGCAGTAGATTGCTTAATCATGCAACAGTGTGCGTCTAAAACCATGGTGTAAATAAGAACTTACAACAACACAAATACTGGTTAGACATTTTTGGCAAGGGTGAAGAACCTACTGCAACATCAATTTTGCAGATGGTATATCTTAATTTCCATCTCTGGGCGATATATGTCCGCAATAATATGGTAGTTCAGTGACATTGATCTGTAATCAACTGACTTTCAAGTCATTCTTGTGAAATCATAGATTTTGTCGAACTTGTGATTTTTCTTCATTGCTGAGAAACACTAACATCAAGGTCAAGGCTAAGGTCAAGTAACTATCAGTCCTGGAATGTTCTTAACGTCTTTATTTGCGCACTTCAATTTTGTAAGAGAACGTTTCCAGGTCATGCTGACAGAAACACCTGTGTGTTGCGAGTGTACAGATGTATGTAACTAATCCTGATACAGACACCTATGCAATCCCAAAAGTAGTTGGCAACATGCCCAAGAAGGTACGTTTGTTGCCCATTTCATTACACCCTTTGTGGCTCAAATTTGAGTGCTCTTTTATGATTTTCCTGAGTATTTGATCATAAATCCATTGTATCAAAGGTCAAGAGTAGAAAGATCTTGAATTACCAATTTTGCTATTACAAGTTTGACATGTGCACATCTAAGATGGCACAGCCATGATAGTTTCTTTTCTGGCTTCAAATTGCAACCACCAAGATTTAGCAACCCAAGTTGGGATTAGTTCTGCTTTTAATGCTTCCAAGTAATAAAAACTTCATCACTTCAAAGTTGCAAATTGAGGTTCCGTTCACGGGTAGTTCTAGCAGTCAGTCTCCCATACATGGGATTGGCACCTGTTGCATATTCTTGTTGGCAAACTCTGCAATTTGTGAAAGTTTTCTTTTCTGCAAGTAAAAGATGTTTTGTGAATGTGTGCAGCCACTACGGTGCATGAAGAGCAATTACGAATATATCTCAGTCACAGAGCCCCCAGTTGATACTCCACGGGCACCTCTTTACAAGACCGAATACCAAGCCATGAAGGTAGGTGTGCATTTTTTGCTCAAATAAGTCACCTAGGAAATTCACTTGAAGCTAGTGCTTGAAGGTCTAGATGGTTGCACTTTTCTTTGATCTTTGCTTTTCTTCATCACCTCTAAGGCCACTCTACATTACAGCCAATGGCTGTGACTATAAAATTTGTGAGGGCCCTTGAACTCATTCGAAAATTGAAATCCAATTTTGTGTGGTCACAGGCCTTTAATTGTAGTGTAATGAAATACGCAACCGGGCTTTCAACCAAATGTCATCTCATTGCCATTCTCTTCATTGGGCCCTTCTACACAATAAGTTATAATAAATCAAGGGTTGTGAGATTTTGAAGTGTCTGTTTTGTGCTAGACCCGCTATTTGAGGTGGGCTTGATGCAAAATCTGGTAGACTATGAAAAGTTAGCCATTTGCATGTCGTGTAGGACTCCATATAGGTATTTCCATCCCTTCAAACTTCCTTGTTCCCTTAGGCCCCCAAGCTCTAATGCAAAGTGAAGTGGGACGATCTAATCAGGGGATTGTTGGTGGATGGATTTGGCAAGTGCAGGATGTTGGTTGGTTATGAAACACCGGTTCTCTCTTTCTACTTAAATTGATCTGATCTCAATTTTGACGACATTGGTTAACAGGTATTTTTAATCAAGCACTATCGCAATCTCCGGGAAGATGATGAGAATTTTGTTCTGGATTTTGAAGAGATTTATGTGATCGACTCCACCACAAGGTCAATCAGAAGAGCTGATGTCAAGGTATTCTTCAAATCACCATATACCCAATATCAGATCAGCTTTTTAAATATGGAGCTCTTCTTTAGGCATCTGTTTGCTCCATCTTATGAAACTGATACAAACAATTTGACATTGGGTAAGTGAGCCTTCAACAGACACTTTTCTTTCTGCACCGACTTATTGTAGGATATGAAACATGCAATAAGTGCGAGATGGTTAGCAGGTCCAAATCGTGCCAGTAGCCATTTTCCTCTCAATTTTTGGAGTTCATATAAATTTCTTATCAAATGATCATATAGGTCCCCTTAATTATGTTGACTATTGAGCATAGAATGGTTAATAATTTTTGAGCACATAGTCCAATCTCTTATAAATACAAGTCTTTTTGTTGTTCCATTCTTAGATCTACACCTAACCATATACCACTCACATACAGGTGTCCGTTCAAGATTAGTAACTGAATTAGGCCTGCTTACCTTAGAACTTGATGCAGCTTGAGTCGTGTTCTTTACGTAATGAGCCTTCCTAGTTATCAAGTTGAACTGTACTCAAGTTTATTATCCCCTGAGCATTAATTTTTAGCTACATACTTATATTTCTCGCCAGTTATGTCAAAATTGGCCCTATCTAATATCCACTCATTCTTCAAGTGCTCTTTTCAAATCGGTTGAAAACCTTATTGTTATTGAAGATTTAGTTCAGATTGAAGGCTTGGGTGCCCTTGGATGCATATGCCTACTTTGGATTTTGATTATGAATGTCACATATGAGTATGTTTTTGTTTCCTCCTTAACATAAGATAATGTAATAAATAGTGTTTCAAACTCATAAATATGAAAAATATGATTGTAAGACTTGGTGAGGCTCGTAGAAATTGTGTATATATGTGGTCGTACATTGAGCCCCTTGGACCCTTAAGGGTCAACTTGTATGTCTTGATGCCTCCCAGTGAAAGCAAGAAGCCGCTAGGTTCAGGAATCAACAGTAAATTTCTAGTAAGTGTAGAGGTTGCAGTTCACAGACTCTTTGGTCCACCAATGTTTATAAATGAAAAGGTGCTCAAAGTTTCTTATACCCATGTTGGAAATCAAGAGTAACTATGATATGGGATTTTCCAGGTGGAGGTTAAAACTGGAAAGTATCGGAATCGCAGTGAGGAGACTTTGATTGTGCGTGATGATGGAACTTCTTTCAAACTTATACCTACGGTTTGTACATTACACACGCCTACTTTTGCAGCATGCATGGGTTTCAACATTTGAGCTTACATTTCAGTTACTGAGCAATATTTGTGGCATATGAATCATTGTTTCTTCTTTTTTCCAGGAACTGAGACATACTCCGGATGAGGTGATTGGTGATCTTCAGTGGAACCGCACTAGAGAAAACATGGAGAATTACTTGCGAGGTTTCAGAGATTATGAAACCTCGAACTGGTTCTGATTTGACCACCTTGTGTTCCTTTAACTCCTTCCACTCTTTCAGAAATCAAATTTTCACATATCATGAATGAGGTCAAATAGCAAGCCCTTGATTTGTTTAAAGTTGTCAAGGCCTTTAAGTTAGATAATGACTCTCTCTTAGGAATATATATACGGCTTGAGTATGTCCTTGTATTTAAAACGTGCAAAAATTTGACAAGCAAATTTCTCTGTTCTTGTAGCTATACTATTATATGTTAAGCTTTATATCAAAGGACTCAAATTCACTTAAAGAAGTTCTTCGCCATGAGAATCTCAAAGTCTACAACTGAGCATCCCAGATAATCAAAGTGAATGATACATAAATAAAACCATGGTAAATCATTCACATTTGGGAGGGGGGATTGAGGGAGGGGAAAAGAAAAGAGAGGTAAGCCTTGTTATAAAAGTGCTTTTATTTACTCCAATTAAAAAAATGTGTTAAATTACTCCAAGGAATGTGTTCGTTTGGGATAGGCGATTATTTGTAGATAGTTTATGTTTTGTATGCCTAGAATCGATTGTAACATGTGATATAGTCAAAATTTGAACAACTTGATTGTGTTACACCTCAAATAAGCTAACAAGTATTGCCTAGAAAAACACATGTACCTCACACAGTGAGGATTTTTAGGTCATCTATCTATGCCTAACTAACCATGTGAGAACATGGAGGCTTGCCTTTGGGAGAAGATGATGATGTTCACCTCTCTAACAGGATGCAATTCACTCAACAAGTAGGGCCAACAAATGACAATCTCGTCAAAGAACAATAATACCAATATTTTCCTCAAAGATCTGAATTATTCTTCTTCTCCACCCATATTTCTTACGGTGGGTTTACACTAGGATCCAAGACCAAAGAAACTACAAAACCATGCAATCCTATTGGTCGAGATCACAACATTGGACCCTGAGAGTTTTGTCTAATTAGTGTGGGTTACCATTTGGAGTTACACATTGCTATAAACCTTTACTAAGATTATCATTTTTACCCAAATAACATAAGTACACTAAATATGATTATTTAGTGTCATATGGTGTTTTGTGTCACTATGGCAACTTTTTGGATGACACTTCTGATGAATAAGTGAGCAAAAATTGTCATGGATGATGGATGAGTTCATCCATTGGCCAAACCCCTACCTTCCCTTGTCAGCAACTTGTGATGAAATATTGTCATGGATGATTGAAGTTTGGATGAAAAATCACTTGGTAAGTGACAATAATTCCAATACTGTAAATCCCAAAAAAATTTACAAGGAATGACAAATAATGTTGGGTTAACATTTAGTGTTGGTGACACTATACTACGGTTTACAATTAATATTGAGCAAGACAATTAGAATTGGTGACACTAAATATCATATTTAGTGTAATTAGTAAGCACGCCATAGAATATGAATTAACTTAGTTGGTAAAAAAATGATAATGTTAGTAAAAAGTTATAGTAACATGTAACTTCAACTTAGTAACCCACGCTAATTAGACAAAACAGTGCAGTATGGTCCAAGTCCAAAGTATGAAAACTTAAAGTGGCACTCAGCATCACTATCCTACCAAACCTAGTTGGTCCAAACTAAAAATAAAACAAAAAAAATTGCTTCTCCTAGTTTGAGAAACCAACCTTGAATTTGGATTCAATCCTAAGTCTAAAAGTAAGGTCCATTAACCCTTAAATGTTTGGGCATCCACAAGGTGGTCAATTTATGGTCAAAGGGCCAATCCATTAATTTCCAACCCTTTGTTGGAGACACTCCTTTCACAAGATGTTTACATTAGGGTATGATGCATCTTTTGACCATTGAGATTGAGCGAAAGACCTAGTTCGTAGATTCTACACCATTGAGCAATTCAAAATTGAGTGCCCAAAATGCAAACCAAATTCTAGGAATACTTCACTCATGTGCCTCTCATAACTTTTTCCTTTGCAACTGCATACCTACTAATAAATACACACACTATCTCTACCCAAAAAAAAACTTGGATGAAAATTGATGCTTACAATATGTTTATTTTCAAGTGTATACATTTTTACATGCAAAAATTTATAACTATGCAAAATATGGTCCAATCATGTGAATTTTCTTTTAGCATGCTCAATATACATTTGCCTACTTATGTAAGATTTCACTTTAAACTGTGCACGCCTTCAAGTAAACAAAAATTACTCAAATGTAGTGCTTAGACTTTTTGGAAACATGCCCAAGCATTTAGGGTTAAGAGGTGTTTTGGACCCCAAGTTTCCTAGGCTCTCACCATAAAACTATCGTCAGACCAACGACATTGACGATCTTCAATTTGCAAGAAACAGAGTTACACTCTCAACTCCATAATATCACACTTGTGGCAACCAGAGTGCACGTGGTATTAAGGAGTTATGTAATGTTAACATGGATGCATGATAAAAAGAGAATCAGTGTCGCATGTGACGTTATGGAGTAACACAAAATCAACATTACAATAATGACATTAACTACAATGAATCAGATGACAAAAGCGATGCATGTGAGCATATGATTTGAATTCTTTGGTGGTTTATTGGAATGTCGAAAACCCCGTGATATATGGGAAGGAAACATGACAACAAGGAGTGAAATTCAAACGGAGAACATCCGTTCCCTAGGGTTTCAAGATATAAGAAAACGAGTGACATTAATAAGGAGGTTGATATAACGGAGTTTAGAGTGTGCTTACACGTTGCCTTTGTAATTTCCGAAAAGTGCAATGGCATGCCTCCTACACACTCCCCCGCCCACAATTACTGCACAATGGGCCACTCCCCGGTGTTCCTCCACATGCCATGTGTCACATGTGACCTCTAGCAAAAGGCTTTGTAAAGTTATCACCATGGGTTTATTCTTCTTCTTCTTTTCCTTGTTTTTTAGGTCAAGCTCAATCTTTTTTGCATGGTGATTGTTAACTTGCTACTAGGTCAGCTCAATCTCTTGGATAAAGGGGAAAAGGTACTCAAAAGATGTCATCACCCAAACATAGCTTATCTCGCAAAGCCTTTTTTCGTGGACGGATTCAAGGTCAACGTGCCTACAAATGTCACAAGGGAAGGCTAAGTTAGATGGTGCCAAAACTGGCATTTCTAAGCCCTAAACATGAATAGCATCATTAAATTTGAATTATTTTAATTCAATTTTTGTTGGCAATTGACAAGGGATGTTTTATTTGAAGTTCGTGTGTAAAAGTTACAAGGCCTAAAAGCTTTACTGGTAGATGACTCAAAACCAACACATGAATATGACGTTAAGATGGTGGACATTCTCATGATCAATACGATAAAAGCAATATTCACCCAACATAACATTAATGGGGAGCACTCAAGCTGAATATTGTGAACATTTCGACACTCAATTGTGTAAATTATTAGAGTATTTTAATCGCAACCTCTTTCTACGGAAAGAGACCATCATGTAGTTGCTTGGTAATGTTTTGAACACTAACAATAAATATCTTGCATAAAAAAATTACATATTGATTATGAGAATGTCCACCACCTTATTGTCAAACATGTCCTTGTGTTGGGTTGGGGTCATCTATCAAAAAAGCTTTGAACCTTATAACTCTTCCATACAAAACTCAAACACGACTACAATGGCTATAGCAACAACATTGCTTAGCACTAAGTTGATCCATAACCTTGAGCCTCCTACCCAACCATCTAAAATGGGATTAGTATAATTGTACCAAACATATGAAATATAGAATCCTTAAAAACAACCCCCTCAAACTCTCACAATATACACCTCCAAATGCCATCCTTGACCACCTTATCATCTCCTTTCATACAACACACTCCTACTTCGCATCATCACTAACATGCCCTACAACTCTCAAATAATTCTACTCTCCATTCCCCATAGACGTAAAATTTGGATCATGAGGAATAGCCCTCCAACACAAATGGCAAGGTAATGGATACGCCCACCCACATACAAAAAACGAAACACAACAAGCCCTCCACTAGGCACATCTCACAACCAAAAATGACCCAAACAACGTTATAATACTAGTAACCCCATGCCATAATTGGTATCACAACTTCAATCCCCATGATGGTCCTTCGAAACTCACATGTCATAACCTATTTCAAAGCAAGCACTATCTCCTACGAAGAACCAACAATCTCACCAGAATTGAAAATTGAACCTAGACTAGAAAGTAATGCCATCCATCTACTTTGCGTACAACATAAAAACACACCCATCGGATCCAATGAATTTGCACATCAAATGTTTGCTATGGCCAACACCTTATAAATCCCCACAATTCACACAAGCCACACCACCTACACCTGTGAACATCTTGATACCAATCTAGAACAGTGCCTACTCCCCAAATACCCGCCACACTTATGCTACTACACAACTATATCATTCAAACCACCTAAAGAAATAACCAATGGACACTAGAACCGTGAAAAAGTAGGATATGGCATCTATAGCCCCACCAAAGGCCTACAAAAATGCCGAAAGATTACCGGGACTACAAAACATTCTACGAGAACAATTGATGGCCATACACCACACCCTCCAACTCCCCACCCCACATACCATGATGAACCAACCCATACCTTCACAAACTGCCTCAATGTCATGTATCTACTATACATCCAAATCAAACACCTCACAACGCATAACAACCACCCAGACAAAAATATCCTTGAATCTATGGCCCAAATTTTAGGATCTTGCATACAAACCACCACACTCCGCAAAGTCAAAGTTCATGTTAATATCAATGGTAATGAACAAACATACACATCAGCCAAGAGGGGAAGCAAATTAGACCACAAAAACGTCATAGCACCATATGAACATGCACACCCCACACCATACTACCTCCAAAAAGATTGGTGGCATTCAATGCAAGAAATACTTGACAAAGGCCCCATCAAACACCTTGATAAACACATCCTTAAATATGACAAAAGACATAACTTAGCAGCTATAGCATACCAAACACACCAATTATATAAATGACTTGAAAGCAAAGACACAATAAAGTACTATCACATGAATTATGGAAAAACCCCATTGTAATAAATAAACAAATAACAAGCCTAATCAAATTCCGAACGGGACAATATATGGGCCATCCCCGAAAACAACTCTTCTTTGGTAGAGAATCCTACCCATCAATAACATGCCCTATATGAAACTCACCAAACGCAGATATATGGCACATGTACCACTTAAATGCAAACAACAACACATTCGTGTGTTAATAACAAAAAGGCACAACAAAGTTGCATGGGAACTACGCAAACTCCTTATAACAAACAAAGTATCAAGACATTGCATGCTTTTAAATGCATGAACCTACAATGGACTACCTCAAGACAACACCGTACCAACATGGCTATTATTGTGCACTTTTGGTGCCCAAAGATGCCACTGCAATGCTAGGTTTAAACTAGACATACTATGCGTCATGGGCCACCCATATAACCACCCCCCACCATAATGGCCTACACCATAACTCACAATATAGTTCATAGAAATTACATACTACAATGATAGATTGCCCACAAAAAACATTGATAGGAAAACATCAAATTATCAACCGCTCATCAACAACATCACAACAAGAGGGTGGAATGTAGCCCCACTCATGGTCTTTGTTGCAAGCCAAGAGCCAACACACATATCCCATTAATGAAAAGTCTAGGAACGAAACTAAAATTCATGGTCACAAAAATTAGGAGTACATTCAAACAAATCAACAAAATAGCCACACAATATGCAACTCCATATTAGTCCATAAACAAAGACTAGAAAACCAACAATATGTTGCAGACCTCCAAGACCAACCTTACAAAGGAAGGGGATATATATATATATATATATATATATATATATATATATATATATACTGGCACAAACCACTTTTAGCTCAATTCAAAAATTCTTTGGGATAGGTTGTTGGCTAACATTACATTTCTTGCCCGTACTCACATAGCAACAGGGTGCAAGCATGGTAAAGTGGACCAATATAATGCTATGGTATACTAAAACCTTTCTTTTTGGGGGGGGGGTCAAAGGCCTAAGACTAGTAGCAAAGTGTTGTTTAAATTGGATTTTTTTTCTCATGATGACCTCTATTGTTTTGTTGAATAATCAAATGTAGAATATCAAGTCGAGATTTTCAAAACTTGTCATTAAAGTGATGCTTAAAAGCAATCTAGTTTTGAGCATATATTTCATGACCTTCAATATTTTGGGGTTGGATTTTTTTTCATATTCCTTGAATCTGTTATATACTTGAGGTCGTCATCACAAAACTTTGTAGAAAACCATCAATTTAATGCAATTCTATCGTATTTTAAACAAATTTTAGACAATTACTTGTTCAATATCACCTACTTGCGCACCACTTGCATCGTCTTCTGAAATATGTAGACTTTTCTTGGAATGTTTTTTCTTGTCATCACAAATTGCTTGGCTTTGTAGATCAATATGTTTTTTGAAATTTTTTCTTCACAAAATTCAAAGTTATTATATAGTTTTGAATCACTTTCACTTGAACCTAGGTAGAGATCACGAGGTGTCCACTTTACCATGCTTGCACCCAACACCAGGTCATTCTACATCCACATGCACTCAAATGAGGTCCTTAGGAATCGAACTCGAACCAGACAAAATGGAATTAACATTAATTCCTCACCAACATGCAGCGAATGACCTGGTGTCCACTCACTACGAAAACATACCGTTATACCCCATTTCCAATGATACTATTTTCCCAAGAAAACACCCAATAACTACTACATTTACATGCTATTGCTTATTGTTATCGGTGTATGGATACTAAGATAGTGTCTACTCCCTGCAAAGGGTGGAGTAATTCTACATCCAACGTCATTGTCTTTTAGGACATGACCACGGATGTCTTACGAACATACATTTTATACACTCCAGTGCCCTTTTGGAGGCCAAATTTCTTCTTCTTCTTCTTCTTCTTAAGACATAATTTGATGTGTTTGAGTCCCCAGGCTTCCAATTGCTAACAAAAATCATAGTCTTTTGGGAGATATGATATTAGTATCTATGTTGAGCACTTAAAGTGACGGTTTTAGCACCCTCCTACCTTATGTAATTTCCACATGAGATTCTCAACCCAATTTGATAATGGCGTTTGGCAATTTAAATAGCTCGCAACTACCGGTATACTACGATTATTGATGAAACAATCATTTTTGTATAATTGTGGCCTACATTGATGACAGCTCATAGTGGCACCCATATTCATGTTACGGTGATAGGAACTCGAAGTTATTTATGATGTGACCTACTTAAAGTAAGGGCATGGTTGTTGCCGCCGTGTTTCTTCATTGTTGTAGATGATTGCTCCAAATTTACATAATGGGTGAAAATTTGTAAAAGGATCTCAAATTTCACTATGACTTATTTTTTAACCCCTTAAGTGTCCAAGTGGCCCACTTTGGGCCTTTCCATGCAAGAAAAAACATGTATTTGAGCTACATACTTTCAAATGTTGTTCATTGTGTCAAAAACGATCCGTTCTAAAAGTAATTTTATTTTTCAAGTGCACTTTTCGAATCAATTGAATATCTTAAAGATAATGGAAGATTGAGGTTCCAATATACAACACAAGTGCCCTTGGATGCAGATACATGATATCTTGATCGTCTATGTCGAATATGAGTACTAGTTTGGGTCTCTCCATGCATATAAACATTTGTTTGAGCTACATGTTTTCATATGTCATTCATCGTGTCAAAAGTTATCCAATCTAAAAATAACTTGTTTTTTGAGTGCACTCTTCGAATTAGTTGAATACCTTAACATCACGAATCTTTTGGTTCAAATACACAACATGGGTGCCAAGTTGGATGCAAATACATAATATCTTGATCCTTTGTTTCACTTATCCTTGACATAAGATAGCATACTCCGGGCTAGTTTCCATGTAGGTCGCTCGCACACTAGATTCTAGTGGAAATGTAATCTACATTTCCACTAGAATATGGTGGGCGAGCGGCCTACATGGAAACTAACCCTAAGTAACATTTCAGAACCCCAAATAAACTAAACTATAAGATGATTTGAAGACTTCATAGCATTACTAAACAACTAGATGATGGTCTCTTTCCAAAGAGACTAGCTGCAATCAAAAAAACTATGATGAATTATAGTTGCTTGTCGAAAACTCTATAAGTCACAAGCCTAGTGCAACCCATGAGCATGGAACCCTAGAATTGAAGGAGAATTATGCTCGTATATGTGAATTATGCTCCTAATCAACACCTATATTTGAAAGGAATGTGGTCAGGTGTAACAAGTGGATCTAAGAACAAACACCATAAAGAAACATGTTTTAAAGAGACTGGACTCTGTATTCAAATGTTATTAACTACTCTACAGTCAATAGTCAACACAGTTGAGGGGGAGGTGGGGGGGGGAACATATGTATCCATTTCAGGAGTCGAAACACTTGCAATTCCCATGACCATAACTAAATCAAAGGAGGTACAATTTTCAATCCAATTTTCGTTGTTGTTTTTATCAAAGATTCACTAATGCAACACAAATTTCAAATCGGAAGTATGATCAGTAGGAGATGGAGAACATGAGAAGGCGAATCGATTGGCACCCACATGTGGCCTTAGTGTAAGGTTGTAAGGTAAGGATGCCTGATTTGGTTACATATCTTGATCAGACACCTCTACTTGAGTGGTGGATGGTTAGGTGCACATCTAAGAATGAACACCAAAAAGATGTATGTTTCAATTAGATTGAACTACGTGCTCAAAACTCTATCAACCATTCTAGATTCAAAAGTGAACTTAATCGAGGGGGACCTATATGACCTTCTCGTGACTTTTTTTTTTGGCACAAATTGAAAAATTCAATTGCTACCTTCTCGTGACTCACTATCAATGAACTCTAATGAATCATAACAACTCAAGATTAGCTTCAAAACTTAATGGGATCGATCTTGGCTTCTTTTGAACACATTTGGTTGTGCGCAAGATTTTCAACCTTGTGAATCTAAGTAGCATAAGGTAGCAACAACATAAAATAGCCAAATTAGGCCAATCTACCTTAAAGGTCCTAATGTAACGTAAATGGTTATTTTTTCCAACTAGCCGGCACTTCTCCTATGATATGAAACACATGATTAACTTGGTAAGAGATGGTTATTAGCAAATGCAAATCAAGGTCAACATAATACACTTTCTTCATAATTTTCAAAGCTCCTATGGATATCTTATTCATGATCAAAGTGACGGATTCTTGTGCTCATTAACCGGTCACAAAGGTCCCTCCAATTGTGTTGACTCTCGAACCCCTAGAATGGTTATCATACTTTGAGCACATAGTCCAATCTCTTTCAAACACGTGTCTTCCGCAATTCGTTCTTTGGAACCACACCCCACTCCAAATATAGGTGTCTAAGAAAAGACAAGTAAGTAACCAAATTAGGCACGTCTACCTTATGCCGGAAATGAGGAAAGAAGTTGCCATGCTTCAAGTGGGTGTGGCGCCGGCGAACCTCGTGTGCACTTTATGAATACTATTAGATAACTTTTAGAGTCTAAAGCTCAATAAATTGGTCGCCATAGCCTCCTTCAACTTGGCGGGTACAACTAACTTATTACTATACTAGCTGCTAGTGTACTTGGGGTACAATTGGGGGATAAGGAGCATCTGGGCGAATTATAGCCTTTGGTTGGGATGGTGATAAGGGCTCGGTTTGGATGGATGAGAACTTGCCACTCCCCACCCCTTATCCTGAATTATTGAATGAGAATTATTGGATGATATTTTGATTTTCGGAAACTTTGTGCATGGCCTCCACATCCCTTTTCCCTCTTTCATCTTTCATAACGTATGCGGATGGCCTTATTTGGTTCCAACTTGCATTTTAAGTAGAATTTGACATATTTCCAAAATTTGGACTTCTCTCTCTCTTTGGCACAAATTGAAAATTCAATTGCAAAAGAACCCAAAATCAAATATAATCCTAATAATTTGTTATAAGTTGATCATAATCTATTGGAGGATCCTACCATACAATCCTATCGTAAGATCCTCTGATAGTATTGTACATGTTATAATTATGGACTTGGACTTAGTCCAATATCACTTACAAATCAATCTTACTTATCTCAATCGGAGATGTGCATTGAAGTGGTGTATTGGTTAGGTTAGATCTCGAAACGGAACTCAACAAAGAAATGTATTTATTAAGAGATTGGACTACGTGTTTGAAAATTTATCAACCATTTCTAGGTTCAGTAGTCAACACAATCACGGTGGGCTCATGTGTTCCGTTTAAGAATCTAATAATAGTGATGCACTTTCGATAGGCCATAACCAAATCAAGGGAGGTTTGTATTTCAATATGGTTTTTGCTTTATGTAACACTATTTTCTTTGCGTAAATATGATCGATAGAAGTTGGAGAACATGAAAAATGAACCAAACTACAACCAAATACCTTACGGTTCATTCCAAAAATCATCTAAGATGGGTCAACCTTCACCATGTAAGATAAAGTTTATACCACTAAACTTTGTCAAATCATGAGCTTAAATTCTTTAAGGAGAGCCATAGAATATACTAATGCACCATTTGAGGGTGTATTTGCAAACTTCAATAGAACCCATCCCTTAAACGAGGCAAACAATCCGCAAACAAAAAGACTCTTCATTCATTTTTGTTCTTGAGGGAGCTCGGGTATACTGTAGAGACTCCCTATATTCCGACACAACTTGATTATTTCCCCTCGAAATATGCCATGTGTCATGCTCACATTTGCCACGACCCACTTGTACCCACGTGGAACCTACATGTAAGGATGAAATAGGGACCCCTCTATGGTATCTCAAACTAAGTAACCATGTATCTATTTTGCACAATGCAGTTATTTTGTGTGGTTATTTTTACATCAAGAACACATGATTATTTTTCTTGTTCTTTTATTCTTTCTTTTTGAGACAAAAGGCCGACAGGCCAGCGCCAAAGCACATGAAGCAGACCACCTGACAAGTTTTTGTCAAGTAGAGAGGAAATTTCACAGCCAGGAATCGAACCGCCAACCTCTTCCTTGAGATTTGGGTATCTCTCCACCATCATCCAGTAGTTTAGGGTCGTCTCGGACCAAGAACACATGATTCCATGCATCTACATTTTGCCTTAGTTTGGATTTGTCCTCCAAGCCTCGAGTTATCCAAAGGAGAATGTTTAAGTTGGATTATTGATGTCACATGCCTAAAGAAAAACACTTGGCCAAATTAAATATCATAATAGATGGGCTACATTTAGCCTATGTTTTCACACCATTCTTGTGTAAGGACATTCTCTTTAGATTCGAGAATAAAACTTCAAGAATTGAGGTCTTTGAGTACATGCATGAATGTTGAGTATAGACAAGTGACAAGCTCTCATTAGTCGATACCTCATTGTGTGCCTATCTTTGGACGTGAAGCCTTCTTCCATCTACATACCACGATTCAATTGCAAAGGTGTGTCTCAAATGTAAAACATCAAAGGTTAAGGTATTTAGACTACCTAAACACCAACACTGATATGGCATGCAAGTAGATTGCCTCTTTACCCATGCAAATTATGTTGGGTCAAAACCGTATCACAAAACACTTATAACTTTGTTTCTTCATCCACAAATCAATTGTATTTTTGTGGTTGTCACAATAAATATGTAAAGTAATATGAAATGTTGATAGCCTAGTGTTGGGAAACTTAATTACACATATCAATGGAGGTATTCCAGTTTTATTAGAACCTAAACAAGAGAGAGAGAGAGAGAGAGAGAGAGAGAGAGAGAGAGGACACCAACCTCTAGAACCTAAACATGCTACTTAAAAACTTGATGTCATCAAAATCATTTCAACTTTAAAAAAGATAAAACACACATTGAAGTAAACTATTGTTTGATACAAAATCATATATCTCGATACAAAATCACCACCAATAATCTAGACTTAGACCGTTTAGTAATTTTGAATAAGAAGATAATGGAAGATTGAATTTTGGAAGTAGAGTTGTCACACTCTACACCCACCCAACTAACCTTGCATTGTGTATTTCTGATCCAATAAGGATCAAGTTAAGAATGCACTTGTAGATAGTTGGAGTGACATAACATTATTCAACATAGTAAGTGTCTTTCTACATCATCAAGCTAACACTATAGCACGAAGCGTTTATTTTTTGCAAGACGTTGTGATTATACTCCTAGGATTTGTGGCCCACCCAGCTCAAGGTATGTGCTAACTAATGTTATGGACCCCCAATTGCATGTCTTATTGTTCAACAATACAAGCATATGCGACATTCGCAAAGGAATTTTTGAACTTCTTTCCAAGACAAACAAATATTCCTTAAGTAGATCTAGACTTATGCATGAATCAATGGTCATAATAGACTTGTGTGCATGCAACTGTATCAACATGTGTATTAGATTTTTAAAACAGAAAAAGAAAAGAATATGGCCTTAGATGTAGATTGAATTTATTATTGTCGATATAGTTTGTTCTATATACAATTGTAAATTATGTAAAAATTCACATCCATCAATGGGATTTTTCTACATATAAAATACATCACTAATTTATGAGTCGAAAAATAGAAAAAACATATTTATTTTCATGGATGAGCCTCGGAAACCACGAGAATTCACATAATTGAGATTGGGATGAATGGTCTAGTATTTGGATGAAATTGTATATGGTCATCCATATGTGGCTTCATCACGCCAATGTGACTATCTTTAGATTTTGGAAAAACATTCATTAACATCCATAGTGGTGTTTCAACCACATTGTCTCGTAGATCGGATATGTATAATTAGTGATGTCATATTATTACGCTTACACAATGATATGTGTAATCATGTTGTCTTCGTGAATAGGTTGCCTCTTCAATCATGTAAATTTCCTTAAATCAAAACCAGAGTACAAAACTTACAACTTTCTACGTTTATTTGTATAACAAACATAATCTTAAAAAATCAAAGATGTTAACATGGTAGTAATTATTTAAAATAGAATGAAATGTAAATAACTCAGGGTGGGACAATCTAATTGCACATATGAGTGTAGTTTTTTATGACCCCAATCATAAGATTTTTGGAACGTGCATGTATCAAGAACGCATGTAGTTTGTCCAAATTGACTTGAATCATGGTTAATTTGCATCAATCCTCAAGGAAATACATCTACATATAGGGGAAATCCAAGCACTAGTTACAGATGGGTTGGTTGAAGTTCAAGACTTTAAGCAAATTGCCGAACATTCTAAACGAATCTATAGAATATACCTTCAATTAACACATACAAACCAAAAGATATCAACATGTAGGCCGATTGGACTTGGAAAAACACTTAAATCTCAACAGATCTTGCGCAAAATGTCCCAGAATGTTGGAATATAATACATAAATGACATTTTTGTACAAGTGTTGCAGATGGTTTTGTGTCTGACACCCCTGGTATGGACATGTGATGTTCGGGTCCTTTGCACCTATGCATATAACACATCACTTTAATGTGGTCCCCCCACCTCTCCATATTTGGTGGGGTGACAACCTCACCACCACCAACACCATGTCTTTCATTGTACATAGCAATGTGTAAATCCAAATGGTTACCCACACTAATTAGACAAAATATTGTAGTTGATCCTTGGCTTTGTAAAAGAGCACTCTCCCACTGCTGATTAATGTTAGGATGAAATACATCCGGAGCACAAGTACTGTGGATGGATGACGTTGGTAGGGGGGTGTGGCAAAAAGGAACGGAGCAAGAACAGGGAAAGGACTGTAGGTATCTTTTGAGGGAAACGAGGTTCATCCAGCAAGTGGATGAGACCGATTCAACAGAAGGCGGGGCCACCACGCGAGGGGAGGAACGTCGTTCATCCAATCCCCGTGCTGGAGTGGATGACAAGAATGGAATCCCACGACGTTCATCCTCATCTTTAGCTTGTTGCCGAGTATTCGTCAGCTCTGTTCATCGATATTCCTGCATTGGGAATAGGAGGTGACCCCGAGTGGTGATCAAAAGGGGGGCCTAGGCTTTACCCCCTACTAGGAAAGCATAATACACCAAATATAAAGCGAAACAACCTGTACATTGGTTTCTTGGAGGAGGGCTACAGTCATCCAACAATGAATTAATGTATGAGTTAGTTCACCCGTCCCCATATAAAGTGTTAGGTTTCATATAAGTGTTGACCATATCTAAAGCACCGTAGAGGGCTCTCTATTTTAACTTTTACATGTGCCGGAATGTACATTGGTTTGTCTAATTAGTGTGGGCCAAACTAATTCCCAATCAACCCACATTATTTTTTAATTATAATTTGAAGTGGCCCATTGTAATTTCCAGTGTGAAAATTTATTGTGGGTTTTTTGTATGCATATTTCAATGAAAATTCAATGCTAGGCAAGTACTGTAAAATTACTAATGTTAACCAAGGCAAGTGCTATAAAATTAATGTGGGCCACACTAAACTCCAACCCACATGAATTTCCCACCCACACTTATTAGAAAAAAAACAATGCAATTTCCATGTATGATACAAGTGGGCTCGGCAAATACACGAAGAGTCTCTTCACCCAAAGGCTAGTGCCACATGTTGGTGGTGGATTATGTACACACACGACATTGATTATCTATAACAAACACTGACTAGCCACGTAGGCACTCACAACCCCGATCATTATGAACAAGTGCAAATCACTCTTCACTAATTGGTAAAGTTATCAATCAAGTGGTCCATAGTATTGTTGTGCAGATGTGTAGGATTTCACCTAGGTATGGTACAATGGTTTGTGAGAACATGGCCAACAAGTATCTCAAATTAAAATGCCATACAAAGATGAATACCCAATTGGCATCATAAGATTGAAGAGCAATGTACAAATATATTGATACTTGGGGTCAATGGATATGTTTTGGGTATAGAGGTCAATGCATGGTGCATGGACATGGTTGATATTAAGATGATTATTTCTTTAAAAAAACGGTATTCAAGTTGCATCAAGAAAAAGAAAAAGAAAAAGAAAATCTCAATAATATAGTCATGGTTGATATCAAATATGATGACACATGCACAACGCCATATTCACAATGTATGTGGAAAGAAATTTATTGGTATCACATGTGATATTTCAAAACCTACATTTGTTTGGATGTGGGCTCCAATATTTGTCTTAATTTTGTACCAACAACTCATGCATGTTGCACTACCCTCTTTGTCACGAATTCCACATGACTGCACATTTCTTGCTCAATTATAGTCATCTTGTGGGAATGACCATGCTCGACATATGTGAAATTTAGGTTCTTAGTGTGGCATGTGCCAGGCTTACACGTGCCACCCATGAAATGTCCATACATGTGGAGAAATACGAATTGGTAATAGTGCCTCCAATGGCAATGGTTGGTAGTAGGGCAAGAGTTATTTGACTCAAGTATGCTCATGTACCGGTGAACGGCTAGCATTACCTCGTCCTTTATGCTCATCTGGTGGAATTCTAAATACTAATGTTTTTGTTAGATCAAGTGGTTGTGTAAGAAAACATACACCATAAAATCATATCATAGAATCATGTATTTGTGCGTTAATGCATAGTCAAGCTTTGTACTATGGTCCAAGCCCCACCTCCTTTTACTCTTATAATCCTGAAAAGTAAGAAAACAAATGGGAACATTCAATGTTAGAAAAGTTTAGGACCATGGATAGATGTAGAGTCCCAAATTGGAACATGTTGGGGAGGCAACAAGTTCCATGTTGGAATATGAAAAAGGGGAATACATACTTCTTTACTATGCATACATGTTAGTAGGTTAAATAGATCCATGCATGCATAACCCAATGAAAAATCAAAGATGAGTAATACTAATAACCAAAAATCCAAATAAAACATCCCAACAAACAACCCAATAACTAACATTTTTATCTATCAAAGATCAAAATTACAAGTGCAACCTAACAATGAAGATGAATTCAAAAACCAAAAGTAACACTGAAGATAGATGCCTACTTACTTCAGTCGGTGTAAAGTAGCTCCTCCTCCGTTAAGCTTGGCGACAAAGACAAGACTAACATTACATTTTGTGCTCAATTCTTGTCCAATGGCGCACCACAAAGAACCCTAATGTACATGGATGAAGTGTTTGGGATGATAATACAAATTTCATCCAAAATGATGTTAACCAAGGCAAGTACTCAAAAATTAATGTGGGCCACACTAATTTCCAATCCACATAAATTTCCCACCCACACTAATTAGACAAAACAATGTAGCTATCATAGCATCATTGTATTATACACTAGTAAGTGTAGTAAACAAATCAATGTAACGAAGTAATCTCACAATTTGTGATGCTCGGCTAGGAGCCGAAGGGACTTCTTACATGTGGAATTCTCTAGGCCCACTATAGCTCCAGTGCATTCCACCCGACATGAATACTATAGTTGTGTTCATTGGATACCTCTGTAAACCACCTTGAAAACCATAAGATATTGATGTATCATGTGCGAGAGATAGCTTTAACATGCCTACGTGACGTCATGCAATGTATTATAACAATCTCTTCATACAACATGTTTTGTCTCCCTATATGGCTCACAATGAGCCCTTGTCGTAAATTATGATAGGTACATCAATTTTGAGGTGAATTAGAAAAAAAAAACATGAATAAACATGAATTTTTTATCTCATCCTTACACATATTCAACCCATATAATTATTAAGTGTGAGATGAGTGTTCTTAGAAAAAAATTAAAGTGTTTGGATATGTAACTATCACAAGCATTGTGATTAGAGTTGCTTCCAAAGAATTATGTGGGAATTATGTGGGAATTATGTAGCAATTACGCCTTACAAATCCCCGTGTCCATAGATATCCCACATATGACTAAATAAGATCATGTTCAACATAGTAATTGTGTGATAGGTGATTGACTATGTGGAGTGATATGCAAGAGCAACAATTTAGAGGAACAAAGAACGAAGGGCGTGGAAGCACAAAGAGCATGAGTCTAGACCTGTGTGGCATGTTTGCGCATCTCCCATGGACAATTGTTGGGCCTCACAACACATTGCTCATGTTACAATCAATCCAATATGTACTATTCACATCCAACACTTGAAGTTGAAATAAACTACTTATGGTTTGTTTTTGGATTTGGAAACTTGGTGTGATCTTGACGTGATAATTTGATGACGTGAACTCGCTTGAATCAATGGCATGTATGTTGATTGAATGTACCAAAGTTGTGTGGATATATGGTCAACTTGAGTATCAATAAGTGTACATATGTGGTTTCAAAATAAATACCCAACTTCAAATCCTTCATTGCCAATATTAATGCCCATTTGATGTATGCGCATATACCACTTCAAAATTTCATGGTATCACCTATATACCCTTTGAAATTTTGTCAATATATTTAATATTATTATATATAAAAATCAAAATTTCTTCCAATACCCTTACCCACCAATGTCCGAATACAACAATATCCACATGACACTAATCATTTTCATAAGTACTGATAACAATCATCTTGAATGCTAATGTAGGAAACATAAAGGAAATGTTGTTAGATTGAAGACTACAACCATGCCAAGACCTAAAAAATTGTTGTATATTGAAAAGTGGGCTCAAGGCCTAAGCCTTAACCCCAATCCAATTGGAACTCCCAAGTCAAGTCGTTTTAAGGTTGGTAAGCAATGTTAGGATGGGTAACCTTTCCTTGACACTTGATTTTCAGTGCATCCTCCCACTCTGGTCCACCCAATCATGGTGGGGGGTATCTAGGTGAATTGGATGTTCACCCCAACCATGTGAAAACCTAAACCTTGGAAACAATATAGTGTGCACCAACTTGTCCACACCTGTTCAAGATGTTCATTTTAAGAAAAAGACAATGTTCTTTGAAATCCATGCAATTCTCATGATGCCCATACATATATAAAAACTAGACCAAGATGAAACAACACCATAATTCACATTGGTGACCACAATGGGGTTTTTATTTATTTATATTTAAAGATCCGTTTCTTCTCTCTTTGTTGTTCATCAAACATCACATATTTACGTACAAATCACAAGTTCCTTACATGCCCAAATGAGAACAACAAACCTAGATTTACTTCACCACTCGCAACATTGTATTTGGCACTTGTCATTTGGATATCCAACTCAACCCTCGTTGTTCCATGGGCATTACATGTAGAATTTGACGAACAATGAGGTGAAACAACAACATAGTTCACATCAGTGGTAACATTGGAGTTGTCTCTTTTGTCTCTCTTGTTTTCATCAGTTTCAAACATTGAATTTACAAATCACTAGTTCCTTACATGAGAGAATGTTTGCTTTTCTTCTACATGCTAATTAGAATAACAATACTTCGAATGTATAATGAATAAAACAATAAGGATGTTGTTGGAGAGTGAGAGAGACATACGCCCTTTTCTTGAAAGGGTATGACCCCCATGAAGAGGTATCATGTCTTAACCCTTAAACGTCCAAGGGGGGGTGAGAGGGCCTCTCCCATCAGCCTATGTTTACCCCATTTCAGACCTCCATGTAATTCTTTTAGTGCAATCGGCATATATATTTAGATATGGAATTTTGAGATACACATTTTGGGGAATTTTTTTTGCAATTCCGACATGTTTTGACGCTATCTTATGGTCAAATAGTTTAGGGTCAACGAGGCCCTGATAGGGCCTCTCCGACGTTTAAGGGTTAACCAATGATGGACAAGTATATAGGTGAATGCATGGTATCAATAATCAACATACCAATCATGGTATCAATATCCAACATCAATTATAATATCAAAGAATCACTTGTGAATATCAAAATACTAACACCAATCCAATATTGATATTTTGTCAAGGTGAGAGAATCTTTGTATGCCCAAATTATTAATGGGTCAATACCATTCTAAACCATACTAATACTAAAACAATTTATCAAAAATTCTTGTATGATCTATAAACCCGGATGGTATTTAAGAAAGAAAAAAATAAGAAAGAAATTTCATTAATATCCATGTACCCTAATAGTATCAAAAAAGTGAAATCCCCATTAAAGTATTTGAATTACATATATATATAAAGACACACGACTAGTCCAACATTGGCCTCACATTAAACTGTTTAGTCCAGGTAGTTAGCTTAACATGTTGACAAGTTAGGTTAACATAGAACCTTGCCCAATTCATAACTCCACACTACATTGATACGTGCAATTAGGTTACCTTCGCGAATAGGTTGCCTCTTTAACCCTTAAAGGTCAAGGGGGGGGGTGAGAGGGCCTCTCCCATCAGCCTATGTTTACCCCATTTCAGACCTCCATGTAATTCTTTTAGTGCGATCGGCATATATATATATTTAGATATGGAATTTTGAGATACACATTCTGGGGGAATTTTTTTGCAATTCCGACATGTTTTGACGCTATCTTATGGTCAAATAGTTTAGGGTCAACGAGGCCCTGAGAGGGCCTCTCCATCGTTTAAGGGTTAACAATGCAAATCACCCTGGGTCAAAAGCAAATCACGAATATACTTATAACTTCGTTTATCCATCTGTATACCAACCACGGTAAACAAACGGTTAGATGTTATTTTGTTATTGTGGTGATAAGTATGCAAAAATAGTGTGGAATGTCGATGAATTCGCCAGGGGCAACCTAATGAATGGCACATATCAGTGTTGAATATTGTTTACCTCTTGAAATGTTCTAGGATTCTGGGACTTCAATTCTTGTGGATACCCTGTCGAATCTCGCTCGGCCCCCGCATGATTTGAAACAGTGCATCCACAAAATGTGACAGCACAAAGCAATTGTTGTTTGAGTTCTTGTCCCATATTCAACGACCTCTTACTTACAATTCAATGAACAGGGAGAACCAACTGCTCGTTACAGATTCACCGGTTGAGTTTGAGAAATAACTGGTCGAAGTTCAAGACGTCAGGAAGATTATCGATTGCTTTAGAGGAATCTAGGGAATATACCCAACTTTAATGAAGAAAAACCCTGAAAGATCACAACATGTAACCAGTTGGACTTGAAAACACTAGGATGTTGACCGATTATGCCCAAAGATCTTCCCACACACTGTTACAATTGCATCCTTCTGTTTCTAATTTGACGATAAGCCTCTTCGCACTTACAGCAGAGATTGCTTTCTTTCGTGAGCACCTTCGTAGTACTCAAATTCTTCATGTGTGGTACTTAGAACAATCACGAAGCAATAGTCACTTCGCTACTTCAGGCTTGACAACGTAAAGTTAGATGACAGAATTGTCACGTCCTCAGTACACAATGGGACTTCCCGTACAAGGAAGTGACAACCTAATAAATGGAGGCAAACCTTCAAAACAACCAAACTTGAAGGTTACAATCACTATCAGCATCTGAGTCCTAGATCATTGTCTTGCATCGGTGGAAGAAATATGTAAATCTATTCTTGAGGTAGATAATTTGCAGATTTTTCATTGACGTACGACATAGTTTTCAGTGATACATGATAATTGTCCAATACTCGTAAGTTTGTAGTGAATCTCCTGGTTATATAATATTTTGGACCCCAACTTATAAGTGTCTTCTTTATACTGGAGTCCTTTTGTCTGATGAATGGGTTCACATAAACATCATAAGCTTCAACCCGAAGATACAACTCCGATGAAATCTCAAGGACATGTATCCTCCTTGTGTATTTGTATTTGTACTATGAAGAAATACCCAAAATGTTGTCCATGCAACAGAGGGGTTTCTGAACATGATGAGATTAACGTGTTTATATTCATGTTGGTGGATCACGATTATTCATTCTTTTTTGCACCAAAAATGTTGCAAGATTGAGTTGGGTTACATGGTATCCTTCTTGGCCATCTTCTGGAAACACTTGCTTAGATGTACTTTGTGCCAAGTTCATTTTGTCCACACTAAAACCACAATTAATTAGGGGTAGAGTTGGAATTGGTGGATGTGCATAATGGCAATTTGGGGTATATGCCATGTGGAGAAGATAACCCATGTTCCACTAGAAAATGTGAGGTGATAGAAGATAGGGTCTCATTTAAAGTTTTGAAGTCAAGATTTTAAAAGTCTTAGTAAACATTAGGATACTGAAAATTCAATTTGAGAACATAATAGGTATATTTCCAAATTTCTTCAAATAAATAGAAAATATCCCATGAATATGCAAATACTTCATACCCCCCCCTTTAACTACCCATTTATTGCAAGTGGTTATTATACCTACATGAGAGTGACCCCCGTGTGGGCATGTGTCGCCCTTGGTACCATGTCTAGTATATCGGTCTGAAATATTGAAACAAATCCCAAGTTCGTTTACGTAAGAGAATTTTTAATCTTATTCGATGCAATATTTAGAATCACAATGCTTCATAAATAAAATAGAATAAAAATAGAATAAAAATAACGCCCGTAGCTTGGTACCGGCGTGACTAATGAGCCTGTTGACCTAGTGCTAATCATGGATGTCCATGATGCAGCATGGGGTGTTATGCCTCTCAATGCTTCATATATATACTTAGAAAGAAGAAGGTCAAAACAATAGTGGCATTAAAGGGGAGTGAATGACAAAGTCCTTTCCTGAAAGTGTGCAAGCCCTTTTAAAGAGGTATTGTGTTAACCTAACCTATTTGTTGTAAGCAATTAGGTTAACATGTTAGCAATTAAGTTATCCCCTAGAGTAACATCGTGTGCAATGGCCTCCGTGAGATGGAAGCTAATATCAACTTGGTGGTCTAATTGAGAGAAAGACTTGAGACTACCTAGTATCACAATTTGAAATTGGGAAGTAAACCTAGTTTCTAACGGAGTTGTAAAGAGGACATTCCAACACAAAGTGCCTCATAATATGTGGCATGCTATGTTATCTCTAGGGTAGTTAACCACCGACCGATCTCAATAGCAAGTCTATTCAATTTGAGGTGCGGTAAGGAACAATGGTTTTGTGTTGGGGTGGTGCCAATGGTTGCTTCGAGGTACGATTCACATTCATATTTGAGAAAGCCCTTGAGGTGAAGGTAATCTAATTTCTATCCCACGAGGTGGAAAAAGTTCCATTCCGTAACAAGCAAGGCATGCTTGAGAGCTTCAAATGTGATATCAATAATATTGGGATGTCATGGGTTTCCCATTGTGATAGACCCCATGACACCTTCCAAGTGGGTGTCGTTTTGTGCTAGGTTTCAAATCCTTGTTCAACTAGGTGTTGAGAAACTAAGACTGCTTGACCGACTAACCAAGAGGAGGGTAGGTGGCCAAAATGTTGTTGAAGACCTTTACTTAGCTTAAGTGTATATAATTTCATGGGAAGTATTTGAATTTTCCAATAATTTATATAGGGTGTCGAGGAGCTCAATTTGACATGAGTCATCATATATATCTTGATGTTTTTTTTCCACCGTCACTTGTAATCCCTTACCAAAAGGGGAGCATGAAGTGAGGGTCATGCCTTTACCATTATTACAAGCCTTATCTTCATGTACACCCGTCCTAAATGAGAAAACTTTGCAAAGGACTTACCTAGCTAGCAGTGTGTCTCTTTATTGGGTCCCTGGCAACATGCAACTGCCCCCGATGCCAACGACAATCAAGTGAATGTACCTTGGGTGTTGGGAAACTAACAAATCACCCTTACATAATGAACGATATTTAGAATGAGTATTGTTCATTTTGTAAGAATCGCCCAACATATGAGAAACATTATGCTTGCAAATTTCTGAATCTCATTGTTTAATGGTTTGCTTTTGAATAATGTTATGTTTGGTCACTCTTCATCGAATTTTTCTTTGGAATATGTTGTGAACCCCGTTCAGCCCCACCTGCTGCGTGATTCGAAACGGTGCTTTCACAAAATTTGATGCCACAAATCAACTGTCATCTGAGTTCTCATCCCAGATTCAATGACCTTACATACTTACAATTGCATGCTTCCTTTTCTAATGTGAAGAGACATCGCTTCGCACTGACACAGCACACAGAGAATATTTTACTTTCGTGAGCACCTTCTGAGTACGCCGATGCTTCCCTGAGTGGTACTCATAACAATAACGAAGCGATGGTCACTTCGATACTACCTCGGACTTGACAAACATAAGCTAGATGACAGATTCGTGACGTCCCCAGGACAGATTGGGACGTCCCTACAGAAGTAGTCAGGAAGTGACAACCTAATCAAATGGGAGGCAAAGCTTCAAAATACCCGAACTTCACAACTACAATCACTTCCAACATATGAATTCTAGGCAATCATCTTGTGTTGGTGGACAAAATATGGAAATATGCTCTTATAATAAATTTACAAATTTCTTTCACATACACAAAGTGATTTTCTAGTGACACATGATAATTGCCCAAGACTCATATGCTTGTAGTGACTCCCCATTCGCAATGAGCTCATATTTTCATTGGTGGATCATCAATGTCTGTTTTTCTTTTCTACCTAAAATGTTGCAAGTTATTCTCCATGAACACCTCAACTAGGAGGCAAAAGCTTCAAAATACCCAAACTTGACAACTACAATCACTTCCAGCATATGAGTTCTAGGCAATCGTCTTGCGTCGGTGGACAAAATATGGAAACATGCTATTATTACAGATTTGCAAATGTCTTCCACATACACAAAATTATTTTCTAGTGACATGTGATAATTGTCCAAGACTCATATGCTTGTAGTGTCTCCCCATTCGTGATGAGCTCATATTTCCATTGGTGGATCACTGATGTTTGTTTTTCTTTTCCACCTAAATGTTGCAAGATATCCTCCATGAACACCTCAAATGGGAGGCGAAGCTTCAAAATACCCAAACTTGACAATTACAATCACTTCCAACATATGAGTCCTAGGCAATCGTCCTACGCTGGTGCACAAAATATGGAAATATGCTCTTATTACAAATTCGCAAATTTCTTCCACATACACAAAATGATTTTCTAGTGACATGTGATAATTGTCCAAAACTCATATGCTTGTAGTGATTCCCCATTTGTAACGAGCTCATATCTCTATTGGTTTATCACTGATGTTTGTTTTTCTTTTCCACCTAAAATGTTGCAAGATATCCTCCATGAACACCTTTTGCACAACATAGCTTACATGTGCCTTGTGCCTTCATTTTGTCCACACATCAACTTCAATCAACTAGGGGTAGATTTGGAGTTGGTGGTGGATGTGGATAATAGCAATTTGGGGCATGTGTTGCCCTTGATATGATGTCCCAAACTTAGGGACACGTATGTTCCTCGTATATTTGTATTCCTACAATAGAGATATATCCAAAATGTTGCAAGATATAACTTTATTGGTATCCTTCCATATTACCCTTTGCAAATGTGAACCCCCAGAGTGGTCTACCACTCCGCGGGGTCACTTTTAGTTAGAATTTTAGCATTAGAAGCTAGAATTAATAAAAAATTAGGCAAAAAATTAGTTCAATTAGCATTTTGACCCAAAAAAAGGAAGATGAATTACCAAGGACCTCCGGCCTTCACCCGTAAAGGGGAAAAAATCTAGTTTAGGTAGAGTTAATCGAAATGGAAACTAACTAGTGGTGAAAATTAGGTAAGCTACGAAAAAATAGTTAACTAGCCAAGAACTAGTTAGCGGAAAAAAAAATGTAGCTAGTGAAAGCAACTAGCTAATAGGATTAGATCAGTAGAGGCTAGATAAGCAAATGTTAGTTTAATAGTTAGTGTGGGTCACGTAAGACAAGTGAAGGTGTTCGGCGTGAGAAGACAAATTAGCGTGAAGACTTTGAAGAAAATAATAAGGGGGCCACTTGCCCCTTTGCCCATTTGCCAACTTGATGGCGAAAATTAGAACAAATTAGAAGGATTTCCGTCGGAGCCACCTCGGCGAAGGGGTGGAAACCTCAATCGAGAAAACCACCAAGCCAAAATTTTAGAAAAGGTTCCAAAGGATGGACCAGTGGCGGAGGAGTCCAACTCTTTTTTGAAAGGATTTAAAAACCCCCTCCTCCCACCTTAAAAACCCCCTCTTTTCTCTAGAATTTGGGCGAAGCCCTACTTCAATGTAGTTAAACAAATTCCCTCTTTTCTTGGATTAGTAGGCGAAGTCCTACCTCTAAGTAGTTAGAAAAAACTCTCTTAATTTTTCTAAAATTTGGGCGAAACCCTACTTCAATATAGTTAGGAAGAATTTTTCTTTTGCATGTCTCTAGTAATAAGGCTTGAAGAAAACTCCTCCCTACCCTCTCATAGTTAGAATGTATATTTATAAATACATAAAATTTCTTTCTTTCGTAAACGTAGATTAGAATGCAAGTCAAATATTAAGGCATTGCAGACCTTGGCTGCAAATGGCCTGAATATTTAGATTAACACCTGAAACCAAATTTTTTTTTTGTAGAGATTTTCTAAAGCTATTCATAGCCGATTTCCAATTGTAAATTGGTTGAGATAGCAATTAGTTATGATTTTTCAAAGTTAAGGCAAAAACTAGAATGTTCATTTAGGCAACGGCTGCTGGATCAGACCTACTGACCTTATCAAAATGTCAATCTAAATTTTTTTTTTTCCAAGTAGAGCTTTGTTTTGTTTCCTAGGGCTATTTAAAATATATAATTTGAATGATGATGAATTAGTTATGAATTTTCAAAGGTGAGGTACATAGTTTGAGCGTTTTAGTTGATTGTTGCATTACAGGGAGACTACTGGATCCATCTCGGCTCACCTTACCAATCTCATATTTTTCTCTGATAGATCATTATGATAGTTTTCCAAGGTTGTTTAGAAATATGTTATTTGAATGAGTTATGAATTAGATATATATTTTTAAATGTGCAATATATAGTTTGAGCAATTCTAGTTGACTGCTGCATTACAAAGAGATTGCTGGATTTATTTTGGCTTACTCTGCAAATCTCATATATTTTTTTCTTATAGCTCTTTATGATAGCTTTCCAGAGATGTTTAAAATTTTTAATTTAAATGAGCAATGAATTAGTTATGAATTTTTAAAGGTGAGGTACATAGTTTGAGCGTTTCTAGTTGATTGCTGCATTACAAGAAGACTGTTGGATCTATCTTGGCTTACTCTGCAGATCTCATATTTTTCTCTTATAACTATTTTTAATAGCTTTCCAGAAATGTGTATAACTCTTGATTTGAATAAATAATGAATTAAATATGGATTTTTAAAGTTGAAAGATAGATTGAATAACACCGTACTTCCAAATCTTATAACTTTTGTAAATCTTATCCACTTAAAGTAAATTTTAGATCTTTAGAAAGCTAATGATATGTACTAAATTAATTAATTATGATGATGCTAAGATCGTTGTGCATTAAAATGAGGTTCTAATCACAACCAAGTTAGCTTCAAAGAGGGCGACAAGGCCAACGTCCGAGAAGTGGAGCAAGGCGAGGAGGTGGCGGCTCGGCCTACATCGAACCAATCGAACGAGGAGCATTGAGGTAAGCCACTAACCATAGCCTTCCATTTAGGATTGGAGGGAGCGCGGCTAAGGTACGTATTTCTACACCCACTCACCTATCTCGTAAGGTCAAGTGGTTTGACCACTTGACTGCCAAGGGGGTGTCCAACTCCATTATTTTTTGGGGCCCCTTAGTATGTTTGTGATAGTAGTTTTGATTATTAAAGGTTTCGTATGTGGTAAAATCCGATTAATCACCGACACGACCACTCTGAATGTTGTTGATAGAAAGGTGGGGTTAATGGCCCACGAATCCATTATCATATTGTTGGCCCCAAAGGTTGGAGGTGATGGCTTCAATCCGGGGAAAGTTCGTATGCGAGCGGAGAGCGGTGAGCAGAGAGCGGTGAGCGAAGAGCGGAGAGCGGAGAACTCGATTTGAGACATGAAATGAGAGAAAATATGCACCTATAACCGCGGGAATGAATGAAAAACATCCAACTATTTTTAGAAAATTTTAATGGTTAGGTAGTCTATTACCGTGGAAATAGGCCAACATTTTCGCAGGGGAGTGCTATCATGTGAGCGGTGAGCAATGAGCAGTGAGCGATGAGCAGTAACTTATGAACGGTGAGTGAGGAAAATTTCTTGGAAATACACGCACTAGTACCCTATATCCATGGTATTTTGGCATAAATAATAATGTTTTTTTCTATAATCAAATTAATGGAGAGTTAAAAAAATGCAATTAGCCTCATGAATGTCTGCCTCTACTTTTAAATTCAACAATTGCAAGCTTGGCATGAGGGTTTGAAAAAGAGTTTTAATATTGTTGTTGGATTCAACATCTGATTATAATAACAATGCAAGCAACTTCCAAGTGTTGCTTTGAACTGTATTTCTAAAATTCATGTAAGTTTGAGAAATGAATTGATGGAGGTAATTAAGTTTTGGGATAAAGGGTTTAGGAATAAGAGAAAATTGCTCACACAATTCAATGTCCACTAATTGTGGTAATTTGAAAAGATGAATCCAAACTTTGTCACACATCCAACCAAATAATACCCAATCCAATCATATCCAATCCAATCAAACATATAGTGGATGGTTTTGACAACTACCTAAATGTCCCTAAACTAATTTAGCTTAATCATTTAGATCATCGCATTGAATCGCCTCATCATCTACGTACGGGTTACGAGCAATTCGTGCAGACATGCGGCGAGGAGTTGGCGTCACTGATCTTGCCATGATCTGAGCAACATTTTCTGCATATACTGGCAAACCCATATTCGGAGATGAAGTCATGTTTTTCTTTTTTCTGCAAAAGAAAATCATAAGTGTTAGATTTTTTAGTGCACACATACCAGACATTGGAGGCCAAGTTAGCAAACAATATGGAGAAATTAAAAACTTACGTACTCAATCGATTTTTTCTCGCAACCTTCTTAACAGGTTCTTCATCGGAATCGATGGAGGCACTATGTGGCATAAATCCACCTACACTAGCAGTTGGTAGTGGATCACTTAATGGGGATAGAATGGCATCAAACAATGCAGAATCTTCCTCGTATGCAACTAGATGGCGGCCACTATTTCTGCAAGCATGAATAGATGCACCTGCCAATGAAATGTTGAAATGTTAGTTAATTTGCACAAGCCATTGACAACACTATAGTGACTTCATTAAAACACATTGAGAGATGATATAGTAGGTCCTTGAGTAAGAGATAAACCAACCTGTAGATGCGTAAGCATCGAGGACAACCGATGCAGGAGTTGTTAAAGCCTCTATTAAGATTTGCATCGATTCCGAGTCCTTCTCCCTACCACCTCTCCATGACACTTTTCCATTCATGAGTTGAGTGCTTGCCGATGTGAGATTGAAGAACACATCCAAGGCCTCCACATCCACCTCAATGTTTTCATTTTTTTTTGAAAAACAAACTCTGACTTGGGAGTAGAACGAAGAAATAATATGATGCGGAAACGACGAGTCTATAAACCACAAGAAAACCTTCAGCGGGGGAATCGATTGCATAATTGAGGAGATCAATGCAATACAATGAAAATAATATAAATCGAAGTAATAAATAATAGAGTTTAATGTATACCGTCAATGATGTGTCAAGTGGATAACACAAAGGCAACTCGTTGAAGCCCCACCAATCTTTTCGCAATACAAAATCATAGGAGGCTGCGAATGTCCTTACATCGTCTCTGACATCTTTCTTCTCAGGAACAAACAAAAGCAAGGGGCCATCATCGGTGAGATATGCACATGCAAATTCAAATAGAGCCTCAATGTTCTTTTTTTTGTGGTCGTTCCAAACTGGGATTACATGTGGAGGAGATGAAACGTTAGGTACAGACAAACCTTCTGGCAAATCTGCAATAATAAGATCAAAACCTCCAAAAGTACAATCCTCTGAAGAAACCTTCCTCTTCCGTCCGGAACCCACCTACCCAAAAAACCAAAAAACAATATTACACTCAAATCCAAAGCATGTTGCAACATCAACACCATATCACCAAAAATAAAAATAAGTTCAATGCTCAGTATACTGACCTTAGTCACAAATTCGAATGTTTTCAACATTAACGGATTCTCATGAGCACCATTCTCCATCAATGTTTGGATTGAAATCTTCTTCAACATAACTGAACAAACTGGCGTGGAAGGTGAAACACCACTGACAATGGTTTTTGACACATGTTGAGATCGTAGTGATCTCAAAATGGGAGAAACCTTAGGTCCATCATTACCTTGAGTGCTAGGTGTAGGTGTTGAAGGACTAGGATTGTATGCCATAACACCAGTTTGAGATGAAGGTGTTGGATTAGCTTCATCTACCTTTGAGCCCCGCTTACGTTTAGTTTTTTCCTCCGGTTTGACTACTTTCACCACACACACATCTTCGTTGTTTATCATGTCAATATCATCAGGAGGCAAGTCTATTGGACATGACTGTTTCCTGAGCTCCTCCTCCTCACTTGAACAAAATGTAAGAGGACACTCAATAAACCATGGACAAGATTGCAAAGTGGCATAATCCCATATTCTTATCTGGGTTGCCGTAAAAATGCAAAGGTCACTGGATTTATCAGCCCATGAAGAGAAACAACTCGGAATGGAGCCAAGGGAGATGGCGTTTGAAGCCAATAGCTCGTTTTTTATGTACCTTTGGAACAAAATAACCAGTTGATTGAAGTTAGTGAATTGATTATTTCAAGGCAAATTTCAAGCATGTAATGAAACAATTGAAGCTATGAAATAAACAAAGATAGATTACCTGAATACCACACGTTTGATAGCAATGCCTCCTCCAAAAACTTTACCGAGTATACTAGATTTTGTAAATGCACTCATGCCACCAAAAAAAGGCCGGAATGCTTTTGTCCAAAGCATAATGCGCCATTTTTCAATATACTCAGTAGGCCTAAGTATATGTCCACTCCAAAGAATCTTGACATTCATTTCTTTTTCCATATCCTCAAATTGTTTCACAAAACAATCTTCCAACTGCAAAATGATACATATACATCACGATCATTGAACAAATTATAAATCATTCAAAATTTGAAATGAAAAGACGTAGATATTTAAGAATGAAGAAAAACCTGGGCCCAAAATGACGCTTTGATCAACCATTTCTCAAGTTCTTTTTCTTTGATATCTCCCAATGGAAATCGCAGAGATTCACGTGACATATCACTAGAATTCCACCACCTCAACCATTTGATTTTGAAGACTGATTCCACTGGAGCAGTTGCAATCATTTGCAATTTTTCTAGGGTCATGATAGGCTCAGAGCGATCTCCAAAATGTTTATTGATCTGCGAAATGGAAAGTGAAAATTATAAAAAAACTCTCGTATAGGATGCCAAAATGAATACAACATAGAATAAACATAATGACTTACCTCATCCAATAACTCAAAGCCATTGGCTGGATTTGCGACAGCGAGAAGTCTTTCAAATTCTTTTCCACGAATTGAAGATACTGCTTTTCTTGTTGCATTCTGCATGACATCCCAAATACCTTTTGCTGTCCTTGATTGAAGTGGAGTTTTCTCATTGTATTTACGAGATGCTTCTTCGGTCATAGACGCTATCTCACGCTACATAAACAAAAATAAAGAATTAGTATAAAAAATTTTGCAAAACATCTTGAATAACAAAGCTTATCATGAATTAGATTACCCACCTTGTATAGAAATTGAGTAAAAACTTCCAAAGTGAGAGTATACCAAGTCATTTTTCCACTTTTCTTCAAACACTTGGAGTATTGATCAGGAGTAAGAAGATCTTTAAATTCCTCCAACTTCCTGATTCCAAAATTTTGGACACGATGAAGTTTGTGAACCAAATTTGTCTTGACATGATCTGATTCCGTAGACCTAGGAGAGATCACAAAAATATATCAATTTTAAAAATAATTTAATCATCATAAACGACAAGAATTTAAATAAAAACAAGGATCATAAAACATACCTGTTCACGTCATGCATAGCATTCAAAAGAAGGGCCACCGAACCAGTTGATTCAAGCACTATACAATCAACGGAATAATGCCACTCTTTATCATCTCCATGCAGCCTATCGATATGGCGGCGCCAAGCTGTCACTCGATGGTTGTCCTCCCATACAAAAAACATTTTTCCACAAAATCTCTCATAATCCTTGTCATTCTTAAGGATTTCTTCAAATGATGTATTGGAAGATTGCCAGTGTTCTCCCCAGGTCTCTGCATCCCGAATATCCATAGTGTTTCCATCTTTGTCATATGGAGATACATACAATACCCTATCACCCTCCCTATAACCATTCACAAATTCATTCTCCAAAAGTTGGAAATCGATTTCCAAGATTGGCCTCACAACAGGCAACGGTATCAACCGACAAAGAGGGATTGAAAATCTTGACTTTGAAAATGGCTTCATTCGAAGTCCTCCAATCAAAGAATTGAAGTTTGTATTTTGCAAATCCCGCATATGAGACATAGTCTCTTCCACATCCAACAAATCATTGGGCAGTGGAAGACCGCCATCGTCATCTCCACCACCCTGAAATACACATTACAAATGAAATGAAATTAAAATATAACTATCAAAACCACAAATTACATTCCATTAGACTTCCTAAATATTATTCATTTACAAACAACCCATCAAAACAAAAACATTACCTCTCAACCATTTAGAACCATTTCAACTTCAATTTCAACCTTATAGCTTCTTCATTGAAATCCTTCAATAAACCATACAATATCAAGAATACTACACAACAACTTCCAAGCTCACATATCAAGGCAAGACACAAGCAATCAACACAAACAAATATGAAAGAAACACATAAAACAACAAATGAAGAGGCAAGAAGAAAACCTCAAAATTTCAAAAAAACTAGTCCCGGAACCGGGACTCATTTCTTTCAAACTTTGATGTTTTTTCTTGTCTCTTTAGTTCTTCATCTTGTGAGTTCATGTTTCATTTTCAGCACCTTATGAAGTCAAAGATTAGGGAGAAGCAATGAAATCCGAGCCCTCAAACCTTCTAAAATCATATGAAGCTTCAATTTCAACCTTGAAGCATTTACATTGAAATTCTTGAACACAATGCAAACCCATCAAACATACTACACAACAACTTCCAAGCTCATATATCAAGGCAAGACACAAGCAATCAACACAAACAAGTATGAAAGAAACACATAAAACATCAAATGAAGAGGCAAGAAGAAAACTTCAAAATTTCAAAAAAACTAGTCCCGGAACCGGGACTCATTTTTTTCAAACTTTGATGTTTTTTCTTGTCTCTTTAGTTCTTCATTTTGTGAGTTCATGTTTCATTTTCAGCACCTTATGAAGTCAAAGATTAGGGAGAAGCAATGAAATCCGAGCCCTCAAACCTTCTAAAATCATGTGAAGCTTCAATTTCAACCTTGAAGCATTTACATTGAAATTCTTGAACACAATGCAAACCCATCAAACATACTACACAACAACTTCCAAGCTCACATATCAAGGCAAGACACAAGCAATCAACACAAACAAGTATGAAAGAAACACATAAAACATCAAATGAAGAGGCAAGAAGAAAACTTCAAAATTTCAAAAAAACTAGTCCCGGAACCGGGACTCATTTTTTTCAAACTTTGATGTTTTTTCTTGTCTCTTTAGTTCTTCATTTTGTGAGTTCATGTTTCATTTTCAGCACCTTATGAAGTCAAAGATTAGGGAGAAGCAATGAAATCCGAACCCTCAAACCTTCTAAAATCATGTGAAGCTTCAATTTCAACCTTGAAGCATTTACATTGAAATTCTTGAACACAATGCAAACCCATCAAACATACTACACAACAACTTCCAAGCTCACATATCAAGGCAAGACACTAGCAATCAACACAAACAAGTATGAAAGAAACACATAAAACAACAAATGAAGAGGCAAGAAGAAAACTTCAAAATTTCAAAAAAACTAGTCCCGGAACCGGGACTCATTTTTTTCAAACTTTGATGTTTTTTCTTGTCTCTTTAGTTCTTCATTTTGTGAGTTCATGTTTCATTTTCAGCACCTTATGAAGTCAAAGATTAGGGAGAAGCAATGAAATCCGAGCCCTCAAACCTTCTAAAATCATATGAAGCTTCAATTTCAACCTTGAAGCATTTACATTGAAATTCTTGAACACAATGCAAACCCATCAAACATACTACACAACAACTTCCTGGCTTACATATCAAGGCAAGACACAAGCAATCAACACAAACAAGTATGAAAGAAACACATAAAACATCAAATGAAGAGGCAAGAAGAAAACCTCAAAATTTCAAAAAAACTAGTCCCGGAACCGGGACTCATTTTTTTCAAACTTTGATGTTTTTTCTTGTCTCTTTAGTTCTTCATTTTGTGAGTTCATGTTTCATTTTCAGCACCTTATGAAGTCAAAGATTAGGGAGAAGCAATGAAATCCGAGCCCTCAAACCTTCTAAAATCATGTGAAGCTTCAATTTCAACCTTGAAGCATTTACATTGAAATGCTTGAACACAATACAAACCCATCAAACATACTATACAACATCCTCCAAGCTTACATATCAAGGCAAGACACAAGCAATCAACACAAACAAGTATGAAGCAAAGACAAAAGAACATCAAATGAAGAGGCAAGAAGAAAACCCTGAAATTTCAAAAAACCTAGACTCGGAACCGGAACTTGTTTTTTGAGATTTTAGGGTTTTTTCTTGTTTCTTCATTTCTTGTTTTTGTGGGTTCATGTTACATTTTCAGCACCTTATGAAGCTAAGGGTTAGGAGAAAAGGTGATGAAATCCGTGCCCTCAATCTCTAAGAAACATTTGAAGCATCCAAGTTTAGTTTCAATCTTCATACCTGAGATTTTTGAACTGCTTTGGAGTCGCCTCCTCCTTCGATCTCCATGCTCCCTCTTGCTTCTTCTATGAAGCCTCCTCTTAGTTCATCTTCTATACCATCGTCTCCTTCTTCATCTTCATTCAAGTCTTCTTCTTCTTCTTCCTCCTCTCCCTCTATGTTTACCTTCACCCTCAAGGATACGCACGTCATTTATGACTTAACGGAGTTCTAAACCGTAAATTTTACAAACTATATGGTCAAATACATAACCTTCACCTCAATGACATTTATTTCAAGAGCGGCTTATCCACAAAGAAAACATTTATCCACCTTCATAACAATTGTACTTTCAACATGTGGAAAAAACTTGCAATTGAATGTACAAAGTAAGAATTGAATATTGAGTCTTACTTCTCTTGTATATTGAGTTTCTCCCTCGTCCTCGGCTCCGGAAGAATTTTCTTGGGTGTCCGTAATTCTTTCTGTATTGGTTTTATCTCCAATGTAAGGTGTTGAGCCGAGCCTATCGGTGTAAGTATCTTCGTCTCCCGGCTTGAACAATATAGTTCTCGATGTCAAAAAGGCCTCTCCCTCATCGACCCTACTCAATCTTTTGCCCATTCTTGATCTCGCCAATGTTTTTTTGGTGGAGTACTTAAAACCACCCCTCTTTCTCTTCCGCTTTGTTGGTGTCGCATAATCCCGTTCTTGCATTTGCAACTTTAAAAATCTTTCAGTTCTCTACATTCGCTTTTTGCATAACCTAAAATCTCTGCCTCACTTTGAAGTTGTAAGAAAGTTTGAAAAAGATTATCACTCATTATGTCTTCTTCTTCTTTGGGATTTAGGGTTTATTAAAGGCCCACCACCATCATCTTTGGATCCCAAACATTAAGATATTAAATTTTATTTAAATGCTAAAAATACGCTATTAAAATATCTTCCTTGCATTGGTCATTGTCTACCCAATATAATCAACAACTGGCATTACTTTCTTTACACCTACCAACCCATGTGCATCATCTCTTTCAATAGACATTTATCTAATATATTTGTCAAGCCCACATATTAAGATTTCCAACACACAATACAAATAGGTGTATTCATCTACCGTCGACAATGTTGCGTTCTCCCCCGTGTCCTCAAAATCTAACATTTTGTTAATTCTTTCTGTCTCATATCTTTCAGTCGCCACCTTCTTCCTCCCCATTCTACTCGTCTTCAATGCCTTAGTGCTACTGAAATATAATTTCCCTCTCTTCTTTCTCCTCTTGTTAGGGTCCTGCATGTCATGTGTCACCCTTCAAGAGCATGTCTACTCCACCACTCCCAAAATGCTCCTTTCAACCTTACACATCTTACTCCACTCTATAGCCCATACCTTTTTGATTGTAAAACAAAGGACATGACTATAAAGATATCGGCTACAAGTTTGCGCACTATAGACAGTGCTATATTTAATGGCCATTTGGGTTTCCGTCATTCAATCTATTCGTGTCCTTATACATCATGTCTATCTCTATACTTAGTTGTGAATCCGGCTTTAAGTCGGCGCCAAGTAATCATATTTAATTTCTTCTCAAGTAGAATGTCTACCATGACTTGGACTCTATAATTATTTATATTGTGACAGCTTTAACCCCTTCTTTGACTTACACTGGCGGCTGTTACGGATTTATAAATATTATTCATGTTTGCGTTCAAAATTTTGCCCTCTTGTGGATCATGTCCATTTCTATTGTCGTTGGCAGCACATTTCCAATAAATAGATGGCCCACAATGTTATGAATCCTCTTTCATATTTCCATCTTGGCGCAAGAGCTCATTCCCCTCATCATGGCTCATATTCCTACTATCGGAGGCTTGGGGTTGGCTGTTCTATATGCAAATGGAGTGACAGTCCCACTTACCTTTCGTATGCAAGAGGACGGTCTAGCGTATGTGACATCCCAACGTCTTAGTATTCGCTTCGGCTTCAGAGAGGACACTATTATTGTTGACGAGGAAATTTTCGATGTTGTCACGTCAGAACTTACACACACCCTTGGTCGTGTATCGCAGATAGATGAGCACAATAACTTGTTTTGGAGTCTTCATCCGGGTAGTTACCGAGTGTATGGCCTCACTGATTCTCAGATGGATGCGTCTACTGAGATCCTTACTCCTCGTAATTCCTCTACGTCCACCATTCAAACTCCTCTGCCACGTGATGTGAAGGTCAAGCTCGAGCCCGGTTTGGAGACGCCAATTGTAGAAAAGGTTAGATCTCATTCTGTAATAACACTTTCTTCTGATGAAGAGGCCAGTCCCACAAAGGTCCCGCCGAAGGTCATAGTTAGTGGGAACGCTCCTGAAGTATATCCTTTGTCACAAGATACTGTTAGTATATTGCCATTACTTAAACAACTTGAAGGAATGCCGGGGAAAAAAAATATTCTTAAAAAATTAGACTACTCGGTGCTTCGACACGAAAGGGTTGAGTACCTTCCTGCTGTGTTTGATGGTGCCGTCATATTTGAGTTGTCACCCGTTGGTCACACGGCCTCACGGTCACAGGCCAAGTCAATGCAGGGAATGGACAAACGTTATGACGGCCATGTGTGGACGAAGACCATCACCACCAACATCACCAACGACTTTGGTTTGTCCTTCCGTTCTTCCTCCTGCGTTGGACACCTGCGTTGCAACAACAAAGAATGCGAATATCTGATCCGCCGACCTCGTATTTTTGAAGTCAACGAGACAGAGTTTGAAGGTTGTACCCTCCAAGCCTTTGTAGTGGATCAAACACCCCCAGCTGACTCTACTCTAGTTTGCAAGGTGTGTAAAGAACCCCCGACATGTATTGCTACATGTGGGGCTAAGATTTATTATGTTGCTGGCAAAATCAACCATACAAGAGCGTGTATTCACCTTGGAATTCACGATCACCCAGTCAAGGTGGGCGACTACAGAGACACTAAGGCTGAGATCAGTGGCCTAATTGAAGAACAGATCGAGAAGACTCCCCAGGTTACCAAGAGTGCGGTGGTGTTGGAGGCTAGCAAAGTTCTAATTGGCAGTTACCTCCTTCAACCAGATGACGCGCCACCAAAGAAGCTTTCTCTTGAGGAACTTGTTCCTATATTCGACCGGTGCAAGGACATGGCTTCTCCAAACATCCGCAACAAGGTCATGAGCTTCCGTTTCCTCAGAAGGTATGGTGTCATGGACTCTATCACCAAACTCCGTGGAATTAGTTTATGGGCATTTGTGCAGGAAAACAAATTCCCAGGTCAAGGGGCAGATCTTGACAAGGTTTTTGTCTTTAAGATGTCGGAAGTCGGGCCTGGTAGTGGGGTAGACTTGGTGAAGCGTATGCAGCCCGGCGAAGATCTAGAGAATGCTTGGATTATGTTCGACCATGTGAAACGGGTGAGACAGTGGACCACAATGGCATGCCACGTGTATGACTCCACGTATTGTCGTGTCATGACCATTGCAAGCTGTGACATGCAATCGGAGGACTGTGATGCCCAGATCGTTTTCTGGAAGAATCTCAATGCTGTGATGGAGAGGAATGGCCTTGTCGATACCAACTTCAAGGGCTTTATGGCCGACAGCGCCCAGGCCAATTGGAATGCAGTTCGTGTCATTTATGGCAACGGGAAGAAGGAGGACCGCATGGACGACCGTGAGAGAACATGTCAGTTTCACTGGACCCAGTCTATGGTTAAGTATACCGAGAAATACATTCCAGAAGAACTCTGGGAGCAGCACAAGAAGATGTGCCACCAGTATAGGACGGCGAGGACCATGGACGAGGCGGAGAGCATGTACCACGGGCTACGTGCATGGTGGGTATCCGCCGGGGCAGTGACAGAGAAGGCCCTAAACAAATTAGAGCTATGGCTTGCATTCTGGCACTATCGTTATCGCCAATGGGGAGGCTTCATGACCGGGGTATGTTTTCACAATACATTTTATTTTATTTTCCTTCTTTTCACAGTACTCTAATTTGAAACAACTCTCCACTAATCTCCATCCACTTCCACTATGTAATCGCAGAAATTTTCTGAAGAAGAACTAGCAGAAATGCCTTCATGTAATCTAGCTGAAACAATACACAACAAGTGGCTTCAAGCGTCTGGAAACAACGGCGGTGACCTCTACGTTGCTACAATTGACGACTTCGTTCGAGGCTTCTTACAAGTTGTCAATTACTACCAGTTTCTCAAAGGTGACGTTGGCGGAACTGGCCCTACAAAGAAAGAGCTCAAACTAAGGATGGCAGAGCGCAGGGCAAAGCAAACGGGTAATCCTTTGGTTCTTGAAGATCCCATGTTGGACATGCCTGGAGCAGAAGAATTTTGTACCCGTGTTCCTCGCATGGTTGGAGAAGAGGTATTCGGGTCCATGAAGCGGAAGACAAATCTACCTCTTGGAGCTAAAGAGGAGTCTCATCGGCCTGACAAGGTAAATTTCTCACATCCAAAAGGTTCAGGACGTGCTGTGAGGGCTCGTCCTGTGCAGATGCCCATCATTCTTGAGGATACTGAAGATGATACAGAAGTCCAAGAAATTCATCCTCAGCCTGAGCCTGATAGCATCCCTGCGTCCCCGCCCAACGAGGGGGGGATCCGTCATGTCAGTGCTGTCGAAGAGACAAAGGTTAACGTCAAGGAGTGGCACATATCAAGACTTCCCAAGACCTCGGCGAAGTGCTGTTGGGCCCAGAGAGCTGTCACGAAGAAGAAGTGTACTGAGAGAATTGTGAGAGGTGCCAATTCGACCGCCGCACCTACCTACACCGGAGTTTGGACTAACATACGCAGGAATTTATCAGAGAGGACAGAATTCTTCTTTTGTTCCGATGACATCGACCGTTGTGTGAAGGGCACAAGGCGCAAATGGGTTGCTAAGCACTCAGCAGACCATGAAATGCCGCCGATACCAGACGTTTGGCCGGTGAAGCTAGGCACAAACCTCAAGCCTACCGAAATTCTTGCACTTGAAGCAGCTGGATTCCAACTTCCACTTAAGAAGCCGGTCTCTCCAAGACGATTGTTCTCTTCTGCCCCACCGCCTGCAAATCTTAGCGCGGTGCCCATTCCTGCAGAAGCAGACCGCTACCCTGGCAAGAGAGACGGCAAGATGGTCAAACGCACTGCCACTCGCCCAAATCCCGCACAGCGACTCTCCATGGCCTCCTCCGACTCTCTGAAAGCTTGCATCCGTTCCATCACTATGATACCTCATCCAGGACATGGCTGCATCATCGGGCTAGATTCGGGTGTTTCTCCTGCCATCACACAGTATCAGGTCACCATCAGCTCTTTCGTGGGTTGCACTTGCCCTGCATTCAAGAAGACGATGACTAAGTTCAGAGGGAGGACCCAATTCTCTTATTGCAAGCATGTGTACTTCATTCTTTTGAAGGTTTGCCACCGTAATCCCGAGGCAGAGCTTTTCATTCATGCGCCTACCTTTAGTTTCAACGAGGTCAAGCTAGTCCTAGAAAGCGGACTCTTGACTCACCCTTTGGCGAACAACTAGGAGCCAATCTACAAACATCCTAGATTCTTTTCAATGGACGGTGGCCACTCAAAATTCCCTTGTCATTACATGTACTGAGTCAGCAAGACAATATTCATATTGTTTTTTTCAATAAAAAGTGTTTTGTCATTCAAACTATATAGACTATGCACGGCTACCGCATGTTACTAGCAGCTTAGGCAGAAAATATATATTTACAAGACTGCCTAAATTTTCTGGAAATACAATCAAGCATCAACAATTTAAGATGCATGACGTTTCTCTTCGGCCTCCAGCGCATTCAAGTGACTCTTCATCTGTAGCTCCACTCCGCATAGAGTACACAAAATGTAGTGAACTATGAAAGGAACATGGTTGAAAGAGGTGTGGCCAAATTCGAGTCATCGAATTTGGACACACCTCTTTCAACTATGTTCCTTTCATAGTTCACTACATTTTATGTACTCTTATCTCTTCTAGATCCCTCATTTCCAAGAACCGTCACCGCCAAAATCAATTGCAATAATTTATTGATATAATAAAGGTATGATTACAATGCTTCCTATGTCTATCAATTCTATTTCCGTTTCGCATACTTCTTGGATGAATCCGAGGGAGGTGGACCCGGTCTAAGCAAATCCATATAAGATACTGTCTTATCTCTCTTTCGATCCTTCAACGGCAGATGATGCGGCGGCAAGGCTCTCATCCGTTCGCGAAATGAAAGATACTTCGAAGATTCCCCTACAACCTTCACCTCCTCCTCCTCCGTTTCGTTCGATTTGTCTTCATCCAAATCAGCGTCCTTCTCCGGCACATCTTCTTGCATCTTTTCTTTTTGCTCACGTTGTTTTTGCTCCTCCCGCGTCCTCCACCTCCATGCTTGTGTAGACTGCGAAAATGGAGTCAGGTCGTAGTCATCACTACTTCGATTTCCAGCAGCAAACGAAAATTCCGGCGACAAATTAACCGGAATATGAGGATATGCTAGACTCCTAATTTCCTTCTCCCATCCTAATCCAGCAAACATATCTCTCTCATCACCCATTGTATGCAAGTGTATATACAATGATGTTGGGTATGAGTCCAATATATAATCTATTTGGCCACATACAATAATTGCTAAAGTCCAAGCTATAGAGTAGACTCACATATAAGACAAAGAGAAAAGTGATGAATAAAAACAAAGGAAGTTCATTATTTTGATTCCTTTGTATTTTGATTGACTCAATCTTCAATTATACCAATCTCCGAAAATCCATTTTCATTGATTTTTTCTTGTGATCATCCTTGGTTTTAATAATTCAACCACCTCACGGTTTCCAAACTTAATGAGACCATTCCAAATTCAAGGCCATTTTTTAAATTTTATGACATATATATCCCACGGAAATAGGTCCAATTTTTTACTATTATTGGCAGATTCTGGAATATTCCAAGAATATTCTTGTCTATTTTTTAAATATCCTAATTTTAGTCTTGCAAGTTTACTATTTTTATTTCATCTACGCTCTCCACTCTCCGCTCTCCGCTCTACGCTCACATACAAGTCTCGTCCGCTTCAATCCTTGAAGATGGTGCAACATGTTGAACACACATGTTGCTTTATTCTCCGGTCCCATCAAGTTGAAATTTTGTGATCAAACCGTGTTAAATTAACTAATAACCAACATAATTTGTAAAACCCCTGTGGACAAAAAACCAACCGGAAACTTAACTCGGAGGATTGATACTACCCATTCCGGCGGCAAAGATTGGAGGGTGTAAGTATCAATCAACCTTCAAGAGACCCGCATATGACCTTGAAGGGTTCGGGTTAGCGTGTGTACGAAGCATGTCGATGGTGATGCCATAATTTATGAACTTTGTAACATAGGCTTTGTTCAATCAATTAATAAACTAAGAATGAAGGTTGAAAGGGTGGGACTTAATTAAGGTCCCCCCATTTAGAGAATTTAATCTATAAGATGTAAGAAATTAGGTGTGACACAAGATAAGAAGTGAGGTTATTTCATTCATTAGCGTTAGGTGGCCTTGACTCCAAGGGTGGTGCGTCTACACTTAGACTATGATAGATTCGACATTAGGTTAGGAAAATTAATGTAGCTTAGATAATTATCCTGGACACTTAAAATTTAGGCACAACCTACCGAAAGGATACGACGCGATTACCAAATCCCTCCACAAACCAAAACACTCGTTAAATATTATAACATCCGGGTTTAGCTTGGGCACCTACTAAGGTAGGCCACCCTCACCGAAAGGCTTGTGCGGTACTTTTAGGCTCCCTCGGAGGGGGGTGCCCAAAAGCACCACAGCAAACACCCATAAAGGAAAATAAGAAATGAGTGCTATATTGCTACCGAAGTGAATTATGGTGTCATAGTGATTGCCTCATCTTTGAGTTGGTTTGAGTCTATCATGTAATTATGAAACGAGCATCACAAGAACTGGAAGGCTCCCGGAGAATATTGCCTCCTTTTAAAGATGGTAGAAACTCTCCAACTATTTCTAGAAAAATAAAAACGTGACGGATGCCCAAGTCACCCAAACCTTAAAATTTAGATACGCCCAATACATGGATAATTATAGAAAAATATTTTTTGGCCTCTCAAATACTAAAACCCCAACTACACACTATGCCACAAAAATGACAAAGATACATGGCCCCACCTATTATCAACGTGTGAAAACCCTTATCTAAAAGGTCTAAGAATTGCACGCCACAACAAAGCGGTACACCTCATCACCCAGACATTACAAGCCAACAAACACACCCGATTCTTCACACTAACCAATGGAGGCAACCTCAATAACACAACTCCTGAACAAACTGTCCCAGATTGGCTCATAAAATGTACATGCCTACAAACAAATTGCCAATGCCAAGCCAAACTAAGACTAGATATCTTATGTATACTCGGAGCCCTAAACCAAACACCAACACCTATAACGCCCGCACCCACACACACAATCCAATTCATGGAATTCACATACTGCCATGATAGATTCCCCAAACAAGCTCTCGCGCACAAACACACTAAATATGACCCATTAATTAATAACATACAAAACAAAGGATGGAAAACTAACCCCCTCATCACTATCACAGCCGGCGTAAGGGGAGCCATACACGACCAATCTATAAGCAAACTAGCCAACCTCAAAATCCCAAAAGCCAACATCAAAACCCTCATGAAAAATATACACCAAAACACCATTAAATATCTAACCTACCTTGTCCTTAACAAAAGGAAACTTGAAAATAAACAAACTAATGTGTCACCCCCTAATAATAAGGGACAAAAGGCACACTACCAGAGCCCACCTCCCAAAGGAGGCATAACTCCTCATGCTACATGTGGTTCACCATGACCCCAAAATGAAACCGATGTTTTGGAATAAGCAGAACATTAGTAGGAGATACTTCCAACTCATCAAAACCCAAAAGAAAGCCTCTTCAAAAAATTAAAATAACGATTCCCATTCTTCATCTCTCATAGAAGTGGTGGAGCAAATTTGTTTAAAAAAAATTAACTTCAAGTATTATTTGATTTGTTCAAACATTTTTTCACCATGAGCACAAATCCAAGAATTAAAGCCCATAAACCTAATGTCAAAACACCAAAAGAAACTCAAGCTCGACTGTCCACCTTAAGTGCAAGGTTTACTCTTCTTCTAGATACAAAGAAAACTTGCACGTATTGCAAAGAATAGTGTGCCCTTGGACACATGCAAGCCCTCCACTTCAAGGCATTCTAATGTACATAAAGACCCATGCTAAAGTTCTCTTTGTAATTTGAGGTACCTTTACTTTGCGTAATGCACTCCAAGTATTTCAGAGTGCATTACGTTTCTAGACATGACATTACCTTTTTCAACCAATTAGAGTTGTTGAAATCCGTCCTTGAGCCTCTACGTTTGGGAATGCACGAGAGGGAATGCGTTGTGGGGAACATGGACACCTATGCTCGGCTCACTCGATGCCCTTGTTCCCCATTATGCACTCCCCCTCATGCATTACCTGTTACATCTCACCCGTTCATGGCAACAAGGCATGGCAACTAATGACACCACCACCAACAACAACAAGCATTTGGGTGGGAAAGACAACCCACCACTTAAATACCCAAACTCAAATATCTGGACTCCGATACCCACCATCTTCACATATCATGCTTGTACCCATCGCATGGAGGAGGCTCCAAATCTCCCATGCACCATCCTCCTTCCAACCCTAGGCCTTCTTATGGCTCACTACTAATAGATTTTGGTTTAAATGCATAACAATTTGAGATTAGCTCAAACTTTATGAAATTGGTCATGGCTTTTTTAAATACATTTGCGGATGCACAAAATTCCAACCTCGTGGATCCAAATAGAATAAGGTAACAAACAACAAAGATTACCAAATTAGGCCCATCCACCTTCATGATAGGTGCACTCACCTTAAGTTACATGACAATGACAACCACAAACAATTGGGAGGGAAAGACTCACATCCTACTTGGATACATGAACTTCGATACCCATCATCTCACACAACCCTCGCATGGGGGAAGCTCCAGATCACCCATGCACCATCCATCCAACTCTAGATGGGATGAAGACGGAGAGGCATGAAAATCTTCTTACGTCTCGTTATTGATGGGCTTTGATAATTCATAACAACTTGAAATTAGCTCCAAAGCTTTATGGAATTGATTATGACTTCTTCAAATAGATTTGTGGATGCACAAAAATCTCAACTTCGTGAATCCAAGTAGAATAAGGTTGCATATAACCAAAGTAACCAAATTAAACCCAACTACCTTCATGTTCAGTGCACTTATCAACAACCACAAACAATTGGGTGGGTAAAGATTCACAACAGACCATGGAGTCCGATACCCGCCACCTCACACACACCCAATGTGTTCCCATCATGTGGGAGAGGTTGCCAATCACCAGTGCACAATTCATCCAACCATAGGGGGTGGGATGAAGAAGGAAAAGGCATGCATGCATGCCTTCTTATGACTCACTATCAATGGTCTTTGATAATGCATAACATCTTGAGATTAGCTTAAAAAATTTACAAAATTGATCATGGCTTCTTTAAATGCATCCGCAAATACACAAAATCATCAACCTAGTGAATCCAAGTAGAAGAAGGTAACAAACAACCAAAAAGTAACCAAATTAGGCCCATCTACCTTCATGATAGTGCACCCACTTTAAGTTAAGTTACATGACGAAGATGGCGACGATGACAACAACAACAACAACAACAACAACAACAACAACAAAGAAGGTGGGTGAGGATGACTCACAACCTGCTTGGATACTCAAAGCCCAATACCCACCACCTCTCACACACACACGCACCCTTGCAGCATGTACCCGTAGCGTGGGAGAAGTTGCAAATCGTCCATGGACCATCTTAAGGTCTAACCCTAAGGTGGGATGAAGAAGGGGAGACGTTGGGAGGCCTGCTTATGGCTCAATGTTAGTGGACTTTAACGATTCATAACAAATTGAGATTTGCTCCAAAACTCTACGAGATTGATCATGGCTTCAAACACGCAAAAACCTCAACCTTGTGAAACCAAGTAGAAATAAGGTAGCAAACAACAAAACATAACTAGATTAGGCATCACCTACCTCGTGATAGGTACTTCTTACATGACAACAACATTAACAACAAACAGTTGGGTGAGGAAAGACTACACCAAATATCGTATTCAGTGTCAAATGGTAATTTCTGTGATTGTGGTAACTTTTCTGATGACACCTCTTATGAGTAAGTTTACAAATGTCATCCCACTTTTACTTTCAGTTCATCCGCTTTTGGTATATTATGCATCCTAACATTTATGTAATGAATTACTGTCATGGATGATTGAGCTTTGGATGATAAATCACTTGATAAGTGACAATAATTGCAACATTGGAAGCCTATAATGTACATTTTCTTACAAAGAATGATAAATAACATTCGGTTTGCATTTAGTGTTGGTGACACTACATGTGTTGAGCAAGACAAATAGAATTTGGTGACACTAAATACAATATTTAGTGTAGCATCTCGCCCTATATACACGGGCTCAGATACCCGCCACATTAGAGACCCCCCCCAAGTGTGACATAACAACAACAAATGGTTGGGCGAGGAAAGAATGACAGCCCTGCCAGATACCCGGACTCTGATACCCGCCACCTCACACACACATGCGAGACGTGTACTCGTCGCGTGGGATGAGCTGTGGACCACCCATGTGCCATCCATCCAGCCCCAGGGGGATGAAAAAGGGGAGAGGTTGGGAGACCTTCTTTATGGCTCAACGTTAGTGGACTTTAATATAATTCATAACAACTCGAGATTAGCTCCAAAACTCTATAAGATTGATCATGGCTTCGGACGCACAAAAACCTCAACCTTTTGAAACCAAGTAGAAATTAGGTAGTAAACAACAAAATAGTAACCCAGTTAGCTCCATCTACCTCCACAATCGGTACTTAAGCTTACTTTTACATGATAACAATAACACGAAACATAGTTAGGTGAGGAAAGACTCATCACAGCCTGCCCTTGATACCTGCCACCTCACTCACAAACACCTGGCATGCCACGACAAGAGCAACAACAACCAGTTTGGTGAGGAAGGACTGACATCCCCGCCCTAGATACCCAGGCCCTGATACCCGCCACCTCAGAGACACCCGCATGACATGACATGACAACAGGGACAACAAACAAGGCTGGGTGAGGAAAGACTCACAACCCGCCCTGATACCCGAGCTCAGATTCCTGCTACGCCTAGGGTATGATACCCGGCGCAATATGACAACAGCAACCAACAAACACAAGGTGGGTGAGGAAAATATGATACCTCCCTCGGGTACACGTCCAGAATACCCGCCACGTCAGAGACACCCGGATTGTACCCGGAAAGCGAGAAGCTGCGGATCACCCATGCGCCATCCGTCCAGCCCTAGGGTGGGATGAACAAGGGAGAGGCGGAGAGGGAAGCCTTTCTCTCTCATCTCATCTCATCTCATCTCATCTCATCTTCTCATCTTCTCATCATCATCATCTATCTCTCATCGCCCTCCGTCCGTCCGCCCGCCCGGCGCAGCAGCACTGGTAGCTTAGCAGCAGCAACAGCAGCTGCGGCATCCACAAACAGTTATCACGTCCCTGCTCCGTTGTCAACAGAAAACCTCTCCCTGCTCCCTCCCTCCTCCTTCTCTCTCATCGCCCCCCCCACCTCGCCTGTCTCATCCATCCCTGCCTCTCATCTCTCGTCTCTCTCTTTCCCTCCCACTGTTCCTCGCCTGCCTGCCTGCTGCCTCGACCACGGTCATCGCGCACTCCTTCGTTGTGCTGCTGAGGAGTCCCTTTTTCCCCCTCGGCTTCACGATGATGCTGCAGAAGGTGCAGCACCGGCTCGGGGAGGGGCTGGATGGCATGGGCGACGACCACCACGTGGTGGTGGGGCGGATGGAGATGGGGCCGCAGGGGCTACGTCTGCTGCAAGACGACGGCAGCAACGACCGGTTGATGTATGGGGGCGACAAGGAGGTCGACCATCACCACGAGAAAGAGTATGAGGACCAGAGAGTCGCAGCGCAGCAGCAGCAGCAGCATCATAATAGTAACAATAATGGTGGGTATGGGGTGGGAGTGGTGGGAGTCGGGGGGCTCGTGGTGGGGAATGGCAACAAGCACCACGGAGTGGGGTCCGTGGAGGAGGAGATGATGGAGGCGAAGCTTGGGGGGTTGGGAGCCGCGATGTTGCGCGGGGTGGACGCCAAGATGGAAGTCGGCGGCCGCGAGCGGCAGCAGCAACAGCAGCAGCAGATGAGCGAGGGGGATGTGGGAACGACAAATAGTCCGCAGGTGGGGAAGAGCGCGGGTGGGGGTGGGGGAGGAAGAGGGAGAAGCTCCAGAGACCCCGCGATTGAGTGGAGCGAGAACGCTACCACCGTCCTGTTGCAAGCGTTCGGGGAGAAGTACCGTGCGCTTGATCGCGGCAATTTCACCAGCAAGATTTGGGCTGACATCGCCGCGAGGGTTAACGGCGCCCGCGGTGGCTTGACGGTAAGGTCGAGAACGATTATGATGCTTTCTGTTGCTTTCATTCATTTCTTGATGCGTTTGTGCGGTTTGGTTTGGTTTGGTCTTTATTGTTTCCCCCTCTCTCCTCCCTTCTTCTTCTGCTTCTTCTTCTTCTTCCTCTTCTTCCTCGTCTTCACTTTCTCTCCCTCTCCCTCTCCCTCTGCCTCTCCCTCCCTCCCTTTACACGAGGCCGTGCAGCAAAAGTTAGGGCTATGGACGCTCCCCATGGGGTTTCAGTGCGTCCGGGGGCAAGGGTGACGAATTTCATCGGAGCGTGAGGGATGGCATGGGAAATGACGATAGAGGGGATGGGGCGAGAGTGAGGTGAGAGAGAGGTGCAATTCATCAGCACTCAATTGTGAGAGAGTGGGAGAAGATTGCTTCACCGTGCGTGGTTATCAGTTACGGGTGGCGCTGGGACTAAGTGCAACGGAAAGCAGCGCGGCAAGTAAAGTGGGGGCGTGAATATTGAAGAAGCTCTTGGGGGTTTCGCGGTTTCTTCTTAGCCCTTCTTGGAATCTTTTTTCTTTGAGGGAGGCCCACACCACAGGACAAGACAAGAAGAAGGGGTGGGAGAAATATAGTTTTGTCGCGGTGGTGGTGGTGTTGCTATTTCTTGAAAGATGTTGTAAGAAGCCACCGCTTGATTGGGGGAATCTGACAGTAAGTGTGGAAAGACGTGCGAGGATTTTTATTATTTGGTGGTGGGAGGGAGTATATCCCAATGAGTTTTTGAAGATACAAGACGTGAAGCTGCCCTCGTTGTATGCAAGTCTTTGTCCGTCATCCGACCACTTGGAATCTTTTGACCGAGTCAAGTGATTTCCTACCCCATGTTGATGATATACATACATACATACATACATACATCCTCCTTGAGCATCCCTTTGTATCATAGAGGTGACGGGTAACTACTTATATGAGTTTAATCTCGTCTTTCGAGGTCTTTCTGTGAATCGGTGGACCTTTGAACAAGAGCGACGATGATTACCTGCTGCCCTTGAGAAGCTCAGGAATATCGGCTAAATTTGACTCCCTTATTGTTGGCACCAATCATTTTACTCATGCAAGCCATCTATTATGTGGCCATGGTTGATGTTTTATCTCTGGTTTAGCTTTTATTGATATTTTTTGGAGGGCGACCACGGATCTTTTTGGATATGAAAGAGTGGAATTATGACAGAGTCGTTGGGTTATTATCCTTGTAAAAAAGGCTCAGTTAATTTCGGTCAGTGAGAAGATGCCCAATTTCTCTTACGATCCATAACCCCTCGTCCTCTCGGCCACCAAAGCGCAATGGGGCAGATTGGACGGAGACACAACAGAATTGGGCTCCTTTGCTTATTGGATTGGGGATTCTCCAAGTAGCACTTTGTGCTGCCCTTTGCTATGGTTGTCTCACAATCTGGATTTTTTTTTTTAATGTTGTACTGGGAATCCAAATCTAGTTTTTTGGATATAGGAAATTCCTCCTTAACGGGACGCATCTATTCATATGTAGTTTCTCCATCAATGGGTTGCGAAATGCCTGTAGTTGAGGTACTATAAATCTCCTATGGAAATTGAAGTCAAGGATTCCATAAATGACATGTGCATTGCAAGCTGCTTGATGACTCGAGTTCTTGCTTGAAGGACATGAATTTTGTAATGAGTGATGTTCTTGTCATTACAGAGAAAATTAATTTGTGCTGGTATTCAAAAGTTAGGTAACTCAAAGCAGGTGCAGTTTTTTTCTTTTCTTCTAGTACGTGTATTTCAAAACCAAAAACGAGAATTTGGTAGATAGTATTATGCAGTTGTAACTATATCTGTTCCGTGCCTTGAGTGTAGGGCATGAATGGAGGTCTTGGAGAGGGAATACCAAAGACGCAGGAGCAGTGCCGTATCAAGGTCAGATTCCTTCTCGAATGAATACTATTCCGATGTAGTTCTTAGTTCTTGGGAAGATTGCAGAGATTATTTTTAGAGAGACTTGAACAAAGGGCACATTTGCATAAGCTGAAATCATGCCTCTCTTGAAAGTGTTTGATCATGAAGATGTGCATCTCTGTCTGTAGAGCTCTACTCAAACCTTCACAAAAAAATAATCTGCGGGGTCTATTTCTACAGGTTGACAATCTGAAGAAACGGTACAAAGTAGAAAGAGAAAAGAAGCGAGTCTCTGGATCTGGGGTCTCAAAGTGGATATTTTATGACATGATGGATGATCTTATTGGTGCAAATCCACGCCACATGCGCGGAGGCGGTGGTGGAGCTGCTATAGGAGGGGAAGACTCGCCCTTAGCATTAGAGAATGGTGCAACACCTCTGGGGATACGAACTTCCGGGGAAGAAGGTGAGAGGATATACTACCTAGAGGCTGGACCAGGTGGTGAGGGGGATCAAACATCAGAAACTGTACCAAAAATATCCCCAATACATGGACGAGGAAAGAGGAAGAGAGCCTTGGAAGATTTGGAACGGGAGCATGTAAATGGACCTGCACTTATGGCTCTATTTGAAGGGTACAATGTACCAACAAGCATCATCGATGCAATGCTGCAGGAAGATATGGATGAAAATACCCTTATTAATTCAAGGGAGATCACAACACTGCTTGACCAGTTGCGAAGCAAGCATCGGCTCCATATCAAACTGGGCCCTGCCGAGAGAATCAAACAGGCTATAGAGGTTGCAAGAGAGAAGAAAGCCTTAGTCATTCAACAATAAGTCTTGGGCAAAGATTTTGATCTACAAAAGATGGGGTGCCGGTTAGAGATGGGTATGTTACAGGATGGGATGATAAAAGTGCAGCTTGTGTTGTAAATGGGTCATGTGGGAGTGGTGGTGCACAAGTTGGCCTGGAAAGCGAGTCTTGTGTGTCACATCCCTTAAAATTGTTCCTTGTGTAATGAACTTAATAGGGGAGACTGATGGAGATGGCCCAATACAGACTGGTGAGTGGCGTGGTCTTAGTGCAAAAGTTGTGAGAAAGGCTTTATAGCCATTAGAGCAAGATACTATAGGGTAGTGGGAACCGTAGAACTAGGGACTTAGAACTTTGAATTAGACATGTGGATCATGGCTGTGACAGTCTTCAAAAGGATGGCCAGAAAGTTTTAACCGAGAGCAAAGAAGGTGCTGGAATTGGCTGTAAGAGGTTGGTGTGAGAAATCATGCTGGAGGAGGCCACTGTCCTTATGTCTGAAGAATTCCACAATGCTTCGAGCTTGAGTGGTAAACATGTGCTGGTCATCCTTCACAACTTCTATTGTGGCATTTTGTTCCGGCAAAAACAAGTCCTTGAAAGTCCCCTTACCATGTATAGCTAGAGACAAAGGACGAGGAACAGAAGAAAATTTTCAATCAGAGAGACTTTAGTTCATGGCGGCCCACCTGTATTTTACACCAGCCTTACTTTTGGCACAAACAGTTTTGATTCTTTAGTCCTTTTGCAAGCAATTTTGTCCTTCCACTTCTTTTGAGAGCTGGTGATGGTTGTTTGACCTGTGGGCAAAGAGGAGTGGTGGGGAAGAAGAGAGCTGGCATCCGGACATACTTCCGAAATTTGCTCCAGAAGAGTATAAATGGACCCAGTGTGACACAGAGCAACAATGACAAGGTACAAGATGGTACTCCTATACCTGTACATCTTTGTTCACTCAATGTAATATTCCAAGCATGACATGCAAAGACATTGAACACTTTGATTCTTTCTTGGTAAACACTTTGGCTGTAAAGGTCGCAATAATTGGAGATTTACCATACTAGATGTTGATGTGGAGATGAGATGAGCTTTGCAAAGAGGATAGTTTACCTTTCAGCGTAGAGATCTAATTGTAGCCTACTCAAATCTTCAAGTATTTCTCTTCTACTTTTAACTTGCTTCTGAGCTCTCACTCAGAAACATTCCTATGGAGAAAGGTGCAGGGACTCTTAACTTAGCTAACTGAAGAGCCGTTTTAGGTGTTATATCACGAACTAAGATGTTTATTCTTTCTACAACTGTCCTTTTCTTTGTAGTATGGCAATGTCTGATATTGTAAGAAGGGAAGCTTAATTCTTTTAGTCTATGTGGTTTTGGAATAAAGTATTGGTGCATTTGTTTGTGGATGTCAATATCCTCTATGCAGATTTTTTCAAACCCTCTGGAAATGTCACCTTTGAACAGTAAATCTTCAGATTTGCACTCCACCACTTGGATGCAGCACTCACATGCTTGAAATAGGCATGTGGTGATGCATTTCCAACTTTAACTTAGTTTTCACAAGATTACTTCACCTTGAGAGAATAAAATATGTGTCCCTTTAGATGTAAGTTTATGCCTGGAGATTCTTCAAAACTGAAGTGTGTTGAACTCTATGAAATAACAACCACCAATTTGTAACTTTAGTGTTTAAGGCTTCATTGTCTGATATTAGTGGGATGTGTGTTGGTTGCAGACGAACCGTCTGGCCAAGCAACAGTAAGTGGAAGGTCTTTGAGCGTTTCCAGCCACCTGCAAACCAGCTTCTATCCTTGCAGCTGCAGTGGAAGGCTTAGCATCTATGAGTGCTGTAGATGCCATAGCATTGTAATCCTGCACAGGTCTGTTGAGCGTGGTAGATTTTGGCTTTCATGGGTGGAGGTAAACTGGATCCAACAAGATAGAAAAACGTATGGCATGTGGTTAACAGGTAGAAAAATTGCGACTCTTCATTTTTAACATAAGAGAAAAGTTTCCAGTTGAGCTGACTGATGAATTCATACATGCATGCTTTCTGCTGGCTTCTGGAAGACACTCATAGATAGATATTGTAAAGGATCTGTGTGCTGTCTTTGTGTGTGCAATTAGGAAATTTATTTTACACTATTTTAGTAACATATTCTGAAACACTTTTCTGTTCCTCAATATTGAACATTGCGCACTTTGTTACACATAATTTGATCTAGCTCCTACGTGAGATTCAATAGTTGGTTTAGCCACTAGAACACCTAACTTGTAAATTTAATTTATGATTTCTAGCAACTAATGTTAAATCTGACAAGCAATTTAGGGTAAGGGCTGTCATCTAATTAACAAACCCTTTTTTTCTTTTGGAGCAAGGAAGTTGGTCTTTGTCCTGAAGATGAATGGAAGTTTGAAATAGGTCACTATGGGTAGCATGTTAATCATGTGTGTCCATTGTAGCACAGAGATAAGATTTCTGGAATTTCCATTTTGAGAGAGTCAGGTGCCACCTATTTTCAAACTCTCCTTCATATGCTGTTGTTTGGAAGGAATTGAATTCCAGATTTCTTGTGCAAGTAAGAAAGAATGACAAAAGTGTCACAGTGAAAGTGCAACTCTTGGAAAGGGTGAGCTAATTAAGTTAGAAACTTGACCTTTGCTTTCCCTTTCTTCTCTCCCGTAAAGTAGAAGTCCTGCACTGTGATCTTATTATGAACATTGAAGAGTGTGATTTGAGCAACTCATAAGAAGAGTATGAGGGTGAATAGTGAACGACTCGATCTAAGACGGATAAGCATGGAGCTGAAAACCAATGATAGAAAGTCGCATGAAAGCCTAATAGGATTTTGTTACTATGTTATTATCAAAACCCGTTGGGAACCGCACCTTGAGGAAGAAATCTTCATATGACTTTTGATACTTAAAAGAAATATGTCAATGCACAGTCTCCGAGCTGTTTAATGTAATGATGCAACTGGCTGACAAACTTGAATGTGCTTATGATGGTCAACAATAACACCCAGTGCCAAAATATCTATAAATATCAGACTTAATAATATTTCCAGGCTCCAGCTGGTGTTGCAACTTGGGGCTCAATGTACAACCTATACTTATACACAATTTGTACGAGCCTCACCAAGTCTTAAAATTACGTTCTCTTTATATTTAAAAGCCTGAAACTTTTATTTAATAGATCAACTTATGTCAAGGAGAAACTAAAAATATACTATTATGTGATATTAATTATCAAAAGAGTACGTATGTTACTGCATGCAATGGCACCCACACTGTTTATATGAACCCAACTCTTTGATAACATGAAGGTATTCAACCCATTAGATAAGTGTATGTCAAGAATGAGTTAATCTTAGATAGGTCCACTTTTGACATAATCAGCTAGAACTGGAAGTATGTAGCTCAAATACACGTTTAGGGGTTAATTTATAACACGAGGAACTACAAATTCTTTTCAAAGTTCACGACTTTACTAATTTTGAAGTGTTGGAATATAGGAGCTAATTTTGACATGAATCAACTAATATTTGAGATATTGAAATTATTGAGAAAATTGAAGGGATATTTGTTTAGTGTAGAAAACCTACACTTTCTTAAAAGTCATTATTTGAGAGGGGGGGGGCCCACAACAAACTTACAAACCCCACACACACTACAACAAGTTCTACAAAACACAATTAACACACGCATAGACACATACCCCATCAAACCGCTCCTATGAAATACCACGTAAAAATCTCCAAAGCATGGAAAGATGCTCCTAAAACCAGTGCCCCCACCCCAATAACCAACTTTGGGACACCCATACCAACCAAATACTACCACATCCACCCCCTTAAATACCACCCACAACAATGCATATACACGGACGGCTCTTTCATCCCACCCACCAAGAATGCCGAAGGACTAATAGAAGGAAATACAACGGGATCAGGAGTCTACATCCCCAACAACAACATCCGAATAGCAGAAAGACTCCCAGGCTACCAAAACATATTACGAGCCGAACTTAACGCAATACTACTCGCTATTAAAACCATTAAAACCACCCAACTAGACATACACATATTTACATACAGCTTAAATAGCATATACCTAATCCATAATCACATACACCACCCGACATCACAACACCACCATCCTTATAACTATTAATAGCAGCCATTGTACGCCAAATATACTGGGCCCCACATACAATCCACATACATAAAGTACGTGCACACTCAGGCATCCTTGGAAATGAAATAGCCGACGTACTAGCCAACGAAGGAACACTTATAGAAAAACCAACTACCAGCCCATACATACACATGGCACACACTTCCCCCTATTGGCTAGCCAGCTGCCCCACGGCCACACACGATGGGGCCATTCGCAATCTCCACACATTTGTCACAAAAGAACATAGAAATCGTGAAATCGGCATGGCTAAAACTAAATTCCCCTACGTAGATAAGTGGCTATCAAACACCCAAATAAATCACAAAATATCTAACCACTTCTGGAAAAATGAGAACGTCACAAATGCTCAAATCACCCAACCACTAAAATTTAGATACGCACAATATATGGGTAACCACAAAAAGAACATCTTCTGGCCCCTCACACACCAAAACCCCAACTACACACTGTGTCAATGCAATGACAGAGACACATGGCCCCACCTCCTATCAACATGTGAACACCCATACTTGAAAGGCCTAAGAATCGCACGACACAACAAAGCAGTACACCTCATCACCCATACATTGTAGGCCCACAAAAACACCCGGTTCTTCACACTGACCAATGCAGGCCGCCAAAACAACACCCCACCCGAACAAACAATTCCGGAATGGCTCCTTAAATGTACATGCACGCAAACCACATGCCAATGCCAAGCCAAACTAAGACCAGATATCTTGTGCATTATTGGGGCCCCAAACCAAACACAAACACCCATTACACCCTCCTCCAAACTCACAGTCCAACTCATTGAATTCACATACTGCCATGACAGATTCCCGACCAAGCCCTTACACGCAAACACACCAAATATGACCCACTAATTACCACCATCCAAAATCAAGGATGGCAAACAAACCCCCTCATCACAGTCACAGCCGGAGTGAGAGGGGCTATACATGAGCACTCCATTAACAAATTGGCCAACCTAAAAATCCCGAAATCCACCATTAAAATCTTCATGAAAAACATACACCAAAACGCCATCAAATATCTCACATATCTTGTCCTAAACAAAAGGAAACTAGATAACAAACAAACCCCCATGACCCCTCCCCCATAAAATGGGATTACCTTTGCACCCCCCAGAGCCCACCTCCCAAAGAGGCATAACACCTCCTACTACATCACGATCATTGTGATCAGCACCAGGTTAACGGGCTCATATTCATGCCGGTACGCAAGTACGGGCGTTAACTTTTATTTTATTTTATTTGAGAGGGGGGGACTTACAATTGCATCCATGGTGCACTAAAATAAAATGTCATCTTGGGTGCATAATTCATTTTATGCTACTTTTGATGTAAGGTGTTGGTCGGAAGTCTCAAGAAGAACTAAGAAGAAGATTGAGGGGAAAACCCCAGGTCTTGGGTCCACATTATTTCCACCGTACTAGCCAGTTAGAGTGTCCCATGCTAATTATTTCCACCATACTAGACAATTAGAGCGGCCCACACTAATACACTCTAACCTCCCCAATATCATGCATGTGGCAACCAAAGTGCACATGATATTAAGGAGGTGTGAAGTTTTAACATGAATACACGATAATAGAGGACTAGTGTAGCATGTGACATTATGGAATAGCACAAAGTCAACATTGCAGCAATGACAATGATGACAACGCAATGCGCCCGAGCATGCGGTTTGAATTCTTTGGTGGATTATTTTAATGTCAAAACTTGTGATATATGGGAGGGAAATGTGACAACAAGGAGGGATATTTGAGCTAAGCACATATGTTCCCTAGGGTTTCGGGATATAAGAGAAGGAGTGGCATTACAAAGGGTGATATTACAGAGGTTAGGGTGTACTCCACCCACACTAATAGGACTATATAATGTAGCTTTTGTGTGAAGATAGTCATGTCGAAACCGTAATGGAAACGATATCCCACACAAGAAAGTTATGAACATTTGAACTCATGGAACTCACTACTACCTAAATTACCATAGATTCCAAAAACTCGCGAATCTCAAGGCCGGGAGAGAAGCTTGAAGGCTCTTTGACACTTGGACCGAGGGATGCTCCTTGTCTAGGAATGCTCATGTGAAGAGTTCAGCCTCACTGAGGACTCATCAATACTTTAACTTACAAAATAGAAAAAACAACAACCACTTTTCCTTTATATGTTTCAAGCTATACTTAGGCCATTTTACACATGTCTCACATGCAGACTTAGACTGTGACATAGTGATTATAATGAAAATGTAATATTACGTTATCTAAAATGAACGTGTTCTATAAATAAACATTCATAAGAAAATGGTTTTCTCTTATGACATGGTCACCCTTATGTTGGCATCACCATGGATAGGGTTTTGGTTCTTTATAGGAAAGGTTTGTGCTACTTCCGTGATATTTGGGCCTCCGGCATGAATTTCTTTTTTGGAATGGGAGGAAGTGCTTACTAAATTCTCAGATGTCAATTATGATTTTTGGTCAAGTTGTTAGAGCACTAGGACCATTATGCGAGCGGCTTATTAGCCAACGTGGTGCTCAAACCACACCACCACAATAATGGATTGGTTTGTAATAAAATCTAGAGGATGAGTTGTCGGAGAGGGTGGCTAGTGCAAGTTAGTTTAAGGAATTTAAACTTGGGTTGGTTCAATTCAGTGCGGAATTCATGAATACCTTCCCTAAATCCATTGTTGGGTTGCAATACTTTACTCTTACTGAGGTGAAACCAAATGCAAGGAATGAAAACCCACCCACAACTTTCTTAGGGTGGAGGTCACGTGTTAGGATGGACAGACTGTCACAAGGCAATGCTTAGACCCAATTCACCTTGTCCTTTGGGAAACTGGATCAACTCTTCTTCGACCTGGCACAGTGGTGGTTGCCCGAGGTGACTCCCTTCTTGGCGTACTCGACCAAGCTCGGAAGGAAGTGGATTACTACTCAAGAGGTTCTTAAGTCAATCCCCAACAAATGGCGGAATGAAATTCCTCCTTCGGCTTCCCCTAGTTGGAATATCATTTGGCACGAGCACAAAGCACAAAAAGATGTGACCTTCCTTTGGTCAATTATTCATAAGGCGGTCGCAGTGAATGAATGGCATGGGCAAATTTCGGTGGAGATTGACAAGAGTTGTCCTCCATGTAGCTCGCAATCATTGGAGTTGGTGGAGCATAGGTTTTTCAATTGCTTGTTGGCTCAACAAATGCGGCTAACATCATTTGTCAACCCTTGGTTCTCGGAAATCATTTTCAATGATGCAATGCCTCTTCCATCAACCTTTCAGCAAATCACAAAAACCTTTCAGTTGCATTTGATTTTTTATGAGGAGTGGTCCTCTATGGATTATTTGACGTCAATGGTTTGATTTGGTGTTTAATGATACTCGTTGGCCAGTGGAGAGAACACACCAAGTTGTGTGGGATTCTTTGCTTGACTATGGCAAACTTGAGTGGTAACGGACTCTCAATAACTTGGAAAAAGCTCCGGACATTGCGTATCAAGATGTTCTTAAAGAAGTTGACTCGGTTTGGTGTGTCAAGGGTCTTATTGTTACTAGTAGCAATTCAGTGGTTACTTGGAAGGTTAGGCCCTGGATGGGCATTATTTTCTCGAGTCCCCTCAATTTGTTGGTTCTTCCAAGGTGGTTGTATCCCCCCCCCTCAAATTGAATCCTTTCTATTTGTGCCAGAAAAAAGAAGAAGAAGAAGAAGAAGAACAACAACAACAACCGTTTTTCCTTTACGTTTTAAGCTATGCTTAGGGTCATTTTATACATGTCTCACATGCAAACTTAGACCATGACACAATGTTTATAATGAAAATTGAATATTAAATTTATCCAAAATGAACATTTTCTATAAATAAACATTCCTAAAAAATGGTTTTTATGATGACATGGTCCCCCTCATTTTTCAGCTAAGGCAACCTATTTGGGTGGTCTTGCTACAAAATTCGTGTAAACCACCAAACATGATCCATTTATGGACATGTAGGATTCCATGTCACTTTTTCATCCATTCTTAGACACGGTGACTTCCATTTTGCTAACCAAGTTTGTGTAAGACAAAGTGGACCGCCACTCATTTAGAAAAGGACGATCCTTGGATGGTCATGGTCATTGGTCGCTAGTGTAAACAAGCCATGCGATATGCAGTTAGGTTGCCTTTACCAAAACAAAAAAACCTCATTATCCATGAAAATTTCATTGGGTTAAAATTGAGCACAAAAAACTTATGATGATGTTTATTCATTTGTTTAACAGCCATAGTCTAAACATTGTATTTTATATTACATCAATGAATATGCAAAATAGTGTGGAATGTCAATAGACTGGAGTGGGGCAACTGAATTGCACATATCATTGTACACCAAACATATGATTTATTGCCACCCACATTGTTCATTATCGATCCACATTAATTGTCTTGAAATCAACGGGTGAAAATTAGAGAGGGTGTCACATGATAACCGGCGCTATGTTCAAGTCACGAAGACCACTCTAAATCAGCTGATTAGCATACCTATGTATGGTATGTGGGTCTTATGTTATCACTCTTCTTAGCCAGATGCCTATATTTTGAGTGCTACACGATGGCAAACCTTTTCATCCAGAGTATACACAAAACAAAACATGCCCCGATGAGATTGGGCTATGTGCTTAAAATATAGACACCATCAGTGGTTCAATAGTGAAGATGGTTGGGGTGACCTTATGTGTCTACTCCAATAAAGAGTTTTGCTTTGTCCTCTAATAACCTTTACATCACTAGTCCAACTTCGAAGCTTGACATGTCAATCTTCGTGATTTGCGATTGCTAATTGGATGGAACATTTTTTGAGCATATCACATTGCTATAAATGTTTGTGGATCTGGAAGTGTCCACCATAGGGCCAAACACCTCAATGCCCCAAAATGCGGATATGTAGTCATCTTCCGATAACGTCGATCGAGGAGTGCTTGTTGTGGCCAATACCAATGTCCGTGCAAATAAGTTTGTCAAAATTGGAATTGCACGTGTCATTCAAAGACTTAACTAAAATTTGAGACACCTATAAACTTACTTCTCCGAAGCTTTTAGAATGGTCAATACGAAGATCAAATGTCATTGTCACTGGTTCTTTGCCACTATGAGATAAACTCGAAGAATCAGCGCGATAGATTACTTCTCCAAATCTATTAGCGCAATAGATTTAGATGCATGAAATCTACCTCGTAGTGGCAACAACCCGTGATCATTGTAGTGGGCGGGCCCGCCCGCCCACCCACCCACCATGCACGCCTTCTTTGTCGACAACAATTTTAAAGACGTTTTTGGGAGATTTCGATCGTGTTCTTTAACTTTGAATTTTTCAGCTGGAGACACCATAAGCTTACATAAAGTTTGGTATCCCCATGACCGTTGGCTTGGTCGGGGGGGGGGGGCATGAAACTCTTATTATTGCAATTATAAGTTAAGCTTCGAGTGGGAGATCACATCCGAAACTTGGGTGCAAATGCTAGCGTGGCGACGGGGCTGTAGCAACATCTCTTTCTCTTTCTCTCTAGCTAGAAGTAGCTAATAATAAGTTAACTTATCTACTAGGTAGGAGGGAAAAGTGGGAGAAAATTCCTCCCAAAGTAGCCCAACTTTGGAGTTTGGACACTGGGCCCGGACGCACTTTTGATGTGTCATGCCAACACGGAATATTTTCTTCTTCCTACATAGATTTCCCCATGTTTGGGTTTTGGTTAAAAGCATGTATAGTCACGGGACTTTGGGGTCCAAAACACCCCATAATGGACCTTGGTTTCAAACTTAAGGGCCACTTCACACCAGGGTTCGGGAGACTTTTGAGCTCAACCAGCTAAAATCCGCCCCTTCACAACTTCTACCGGCTTTTTCATGATTTGACCGGTTGCAAACTTGTTGCCATTAATTTGGACCGGCCAATATCTTTTTTTTTTTTTCAAGTGTTGGCTAATTTCCTCTTCATTGTAATGACAACCGGCCAAAAACTTGGGCATTCATTAGTAACCCAGTTTCCCAATGTAGCAAAATTATATCTACAAACAACATACACCATTCAACAACAATGTCCAAAAAAATATCAACATATAACAATAATATGCAATTTGCCTCCTGATCGCAACGCCTCCCGTTCAATCACAGAGCCTCCAGATCGTAACGCCTCCCGATCGCAGTGCCTCCTGTTCAATGACTTCAATCGCAACGCCTCCATGTCTGGTCTAAGAAGCACGCATGACATCGACTATGTTCAAGGCTTCAAGCTTCGTGTCCGATCCAAGAAGCACGCATGACATTGACTTCCTAGCTTTGCAATCGACGAGCAAATTGCTCACAAAGAGATTTCCGCAAGCAAGTGAGATATTGAAGAAATCGCTTGAGCTACAAAAGAGAATGTGGAACCGAAATGCGACAAAAGCAGGAAAGACATGCGGCAACGAATTAGCAAAATAAGGAAGAATGAGGAGGTAGTAGCGTCCACCATAGCCAGCCGTCAACAATGAAGTGCAATAATGAAGCAAAAGTTTTGCTTGTTCGCCATTCACCAAATCACTACAAGCCTACAACGGACATAATGAAGACAATGAATGTGGCATAGTGGCGCACTCTCAGAGTTCAGACTCACTGACGCACTTGCTAATGAAAGAAAGGTGGCAGCACGGATAACCTAAACCCTAGACGTCGTTTTTTCCAATTTCATGAGGATAGGCCAGGGTGTCCTACATGCACTACTTTGCATCTATTCTAAAATCCGCCATGTCATCAATAGAACCGGATGATATATATCCAACCCTAGATGGATCAAACCAAATGAAATCCGTCTATTTCACAATTCATCCGGGTAAAAATCCTCCTCCTCAAAATGGTTGCCGGTTGAAATCCGTTTTTTTTTTAAAAGCACCGGTTTCACATCCTCCACTTTCTCAATTCAACCGGACTTTTCACAAAATCAACCAACCGCCATTACACTAAATACCGGTTCTCCTTGGACATTGCTTCACACACAAGCCAAGAGCCGTGACCATGAAATTGTGAGAGCCCAAACGAAAGTCTACAAAGGTTGTCCCAACACACACTATAAGAAAACTGTGTTTTTGATGATGAAAACTGCGTTGTTGATGACGTTTTTGGACAACGCAGACGATTTTAGGCGACATCCAATAGAACATCAAAATGTCAATAATGACGTCCACTGTAACATCTGGATGTTCTATTGGATGTCGCCTAAAATTTCAAAAACATCATCAAAAAACGCAGTTTTCTTATAGTGACACCTCCAAAATCATGTAGTGTGGTGACGGACCCTCAATTGTAGTGTGAAGTCATATGTGATTGGGCCCTCAACCAAATGATATTCAATGAATGTCTATTCATGGGGGTCATCACACATGATAGAATAGAATAAATCAATAGTTGTGAGCGTTCGGAGTGCCATGGTCTCCCAGTTTTGTGTGAGGATTACCTCCAAGAGGTGGTTTTTGAAAATAGTCCAAGTGACCATGAAACATGGTCCATTTGATGCCATGTAGGAATCCATGCAGACTTTACATCCATCTTGCATTCACATGCTCCGTGGGTCCCTCAAGCGTAGTGTGAAGCGAACTTGGACAGGCTCCGCCCTTTCCACCAATGATAGTGCTTGAAGTGTAATGGTCACGGGCTCTTAGTCAGTGGTGATTTTTCACAAGGTCCCTAACATGTCTAGGACATGTTCATAAAAAAAACATTTCCAGTGGACGGGTCCTTAGAAAATGAACCGGTTTTGGGACGTGTCAAATTCACTTTGGACGGGTTCTAAAAATAACATTTAAAAAAAATTTATTCCAAAAAAAATAAATGGTACAAATATCAATTACATTATGTCATATATGACATGTGAATATAAGCATAATGCAATCAAACCACTAATACCCAATCAAAATATCAATCTTGAAGTGCTTGATTCACATGCATACATTAATTCATCAACCACAAAATTTAGAACCTTTTTAACATAATGTCAAAGATTATAATTGAAGGTAAACTTAGTAATTGAATAAGAATTAGTATATATAAACATGTTCAAAATTTAAAAAACAAAGAGCTACTTACCCTTCAAAGAAGTGGATGAATTCTCCTATCCTTCATGTTTCTCCAAACAAGCATCACTGCATTCCAATTGATGTTTTCAACTGGAATATTTGCACATGAAATGCGCATCAAAGCATCTAAAGAAGATAAACTTATATTGAAGACTGAATTTTCATCTGAAGAAAGCAAACATTTGAAGTATGGATCATTGGGACTATGAAGGACACAATCAAAATTATTCAGCACATACAAACATACATAGATATCGGTGAAAGAAGAAGTAGTTTAGAACGACACTGAAACAATCCATGCTCAGTCTAAATCAAAACTGAATTCAAAAACTCAAACTCTACAAGCCCATAACACCTTTCATCTTGGACCTTCTGGAACAATGATCGCAGAGAACCGGCAGTTAGTTACAAATGAACTGGTTGAGTTTGAGAAACAACCTGTTGAAGTTCAAGATTGCAGGAAATGTATTGACCATTTTAAAGGGATTTATAGAATATACCCAAATTTAAAGGAGGAAAACCGGAGGCTGTCAACCCTAAACTGGTTGGACTTGCAATCACTAGGATCTCAACCGATTATGTTGCCCAAAAATCTCCCTGATCACTATTCTAACACAATCTCGAAACTTAGTTGAAGATACAGAGAGAATGTACAAAGAGAAGATACTGACAACCCAGAATAAGAGCTTGAATACCTGCTGGAGGGGGAAGTGCCGAGCTTGAACATTGTTGGAGGGGGAACCTAGGCCTCACAGAATCAAAACTTTCTCTGAACTATGTGGACGAAATGGGGCAGGTGGCAACTCAAATAGATAAAGCCATAACACTTACAGAATTGAAGGAAGATACTATTGTTTCCAAGTGCAACCAATCACATGCCGACATCTTTCGGTTTATCTTTATCAATTTGTTTTTTTCTTTAACCTTTTCATGGACGGGTTGGTTTAGAAATTACCGGTTTTGGGACGGGTTGTTTTTTCTTTAACCTTTCCTTGGACGGGTTGGTTTTGAAATTACCAGTTTTGGGACGGGTTGCAATTTTTTTTGCCTTTCAATTCGAGGTTTTTGGACGTGGACGGGTAAAAACTTTGTGAAAAATCAGCCCTGCTCTTAGTCTCGTGTGTGAAGTGGCCCTGAGATGGGACCCAAGCTTGCATATTGGTTTTTCACACTAGGAGGAGTTTTTTTTTTTAAATAATTTTTTGTTGTTGAGTAGGGACCATTGAGATATAGTAGGAAAGTGATGTTACATTCCTTGGAGTCTAGTGTAAATTCCTTGGCTCCAACATCTTGCCTCGCCCAATACGAATGTTTGATTTTGGAAGTGTTATGATCTTGAACCATAGTGTAAACCCACCCACGCGAGAGTTGTGTTTTTTCCAAATGCGTACATGAATTGAAATGAAAAAATTGTAATTGGTTACGTAACAATATGATGTCTTGGGTGGCATCTCAAAATTGGAGAAGAAGACGACTTTCCCGCAACATAATAACTCTTGCCTTTTCATGCCTTTGATAGATTTGTCGATCTCCATGATTAGAGGGCCTAGAGGGAAGGCATCAAAAAGGTGATGTCCAATGACTTTGCTAAGTCCTCTTGACCCTCAAGGGGTTACCTAGTTTATAAAATGGTAGTTTAAAACACAAATAACTTAGAATGTGTGTCTTATACATGTTACTATTAAAGTTAGCCATGGGAAATTTTAGATACGAGTGTGATGTTTATACATATTTCACGACCGTCACCAATCACTCAATGCTTCCTAATACGATTCTTCTCTTTCTATGGACGTTTTTGACATATTTTAGTGATGCAACGAGTTTCGCTCGATCATAAGGCTGACCTTTTGGATGCACACATCTCCCACTTACACAAACTTCTTGTTTTGGTGGCGTTCAAATTGGTGTGCCATATCAATCAAAATGCTCTTTGTGAGTTGTCGTGTTGCACCAAGTGTCATGTGACACCCTCCCTAGTTGCCACCCAATGATTGTATGACGATTGATGGGGTTCAATGATGAATAGTGTGCACTAAATGGGCCACACTAAATGGTGTTTAATTAGTGTACTCTCGGTTAGGTAAACATGCAACTGTAGTATGAGATAACATTCTTGGGTCGTGAGAGAACATTTGTATGCACGGTGAGAAGACCATATATCATTATTATCTCCAAGCACCTACCGAGTAGGCATACGCTTTCCCAAACATTTGAAGGACCCCCCCAATTGTAAGCATGTAAGTAATTTGGGAAGCTTCACACGGTGGTTCAATTTCAAAATTGGTCCATGTGGAGTAAGGTACTATGCGGGCGTTATGTGGTTACGAATCTTAATTGTACACCTATATTTTGATCGGTGTGTGGTTGAGTGAAGATCAAATATGATCAAACATTATAAAGACAAATGTTTGGAAAGTATTTGAGCATGTCTTCAAATTCTTTTAACTACTCTAAAATCAATAATGAACACAATCAAGAAGACTGTTTATTTAGTTCAACAGTCAACAAACATGCACTTTTGATAGTACGAGTAAATAAGGGGAGGTCCGATTTTAACTGATGCTTCAATGTAGATTTGTTAATGCAACATGAGTTTTATTGTGTAGATCTCATCGGTAGGAGCAGGGATTACACGTCACGTCGCGTCACGTCCTGTGACAGCGACGTGACGGCAGACCTGAAAACGTCACGTCCGTTTGGGGGGGGTAAAACAGTTTACCCTGTCGTCACACAGGGTAAACTGTCGTCAACAGTGTCGACTGCTAGTGGGCAGTCGACGAGTTACAACGACTGCTACTAGGCAGTCGACACACTGAATCGACTGCTAAAGGGCAGTCGTATAGGTGTGTCGACTGCTGACGGCAGTCGAATTTCCATGTCGACTGCTCAAGAGCAGTCGACTACCATAACTAGTCGACTGCTAATAGCAGTCGACTACCATAACTAGTCGACTGCTAATAGCAGTCGACTTGGCTTGTCGACGGCTCTTGGGCAGTCGACATGGAAATTCGACTGCTATTAGCAGTCGACGACAGGCGGGCGACTGCTTGTGAGCAGTCGTCTGCCCTTCAAGTCGACTGCTATTAGCAGTCGCCTTGGACTGTCGACTGCCCAACTGCAGTCGACAACCCAAGTCGACTGCTAATAGCAGTCGACAAAGTCCGGACAACTGCTGGTGGGCAGTCGCACCCCTTCGTCGACTGCTAATAGCAGTCGACGAAGGGGTGCGACTGCCCACCAGCAGTCGTCTGCCCTTCTTCGTCAACTGCTATTAGCAGTCGACTTGGACAGTCGACTGCCCAACTGCAGTCGACAACCCAAGTCGACTGCTAATAGCAGTCGACAAAGTGCGGACGACTGCCGGTGGGCAGTCGCACTCCTTCGTCGACTGCTATTAGCAGTTGACGAAGAAGGGCAGACGACTGCTGGTGGGCAGTCGCACCCCTTCGTCGACTGCTAATAGCAGTCGACGAAGGGATGCGACTGCTTACAAGCAGTCGTCTGCCCTTCAAGTCGACTGCTATTAGCAGTCGACGAAGACAGTCGACTGCCCAACTGCAGTCGACAACCCAAGTCGACTGCTAATAGTAGTCGACAAAGTGCGGACGACTGCTGGTGAGCAGTCGCACCCTATGGTCGACTGCTATCAGCAGTCGACTTGAATGGGTTGCGACTGCTCGTGAGCAGTCGCACCACATGGTCGACTGCTAATAGCAGTCGACGAAGGGGTGCGACTGCTCACGAGCAGTCGCGTAGAGACACCCATGGGCACGTGGCGTCCATGGGTTGGTCCAGGGGGCGTCTAATCGAAAGGACGCCTCCTTGGGGTATATATGGACCCCACTTCCCTCATTCCCTCACTCCCACCTCCCTCCATTTGGGCCTAGGTTGTTAATCAGCCCTTGCCATTTGGAGATAGAGGTGAGCTGGAGGGCTACAGGTGGACATACGTACTGAAATACGTATACGGTGCATACGATATACTGTTATTGCCTAACGTGTGTATTGCAACCCACCTACATACGGTCTACATTGTACCCCATTGCGGTTAGTTTGAACCATACCGGAAATTGTTATATGTGAACACTTATTTTGAAAGTGGTTTAAATCTAATTATGTAGTTTGAACTTTGAACGGCCTTAATTTGGTTTTAGTGGATTGGGAAAAAAATTGTGGGTGGTGGCGCTTATTTTGGAAGTGCTACCATATTAGGTTTAATTTATAGTAGGCATACAAAGCTAGGGGTTAGGGGCAACGATGGCAGACGAAGATAACTTGCCGCCGGAACCTCCACGTGGCGGGGATTTGGATCCGGGGGGGACTCCGCAATCGAGACCGGGGTCGGCAGGCGCTAGAAGACGCGGCAATGCGCCGAGGGGCAGGCCGCAACCAATCAATTTGGAGGTGGCGCGGGACCCGAACATTCTCGCCAATCCCGGCTGGCAAAATGAGAAGGGCATGTGGTTGTATAGCACGGTCCGAAGGTACGTAGAGTGGACCCATTTGACGAGGATGTTCGTTCCTAGCGCGAATGCTGAACGGATGTCTAGACAACGCTATGGCATATGGAGGGAGGTGAGCCATCAAATATTTGGAGAACGGTGCAAGGAGGTGTGGGATTTCTTGTGGGGTGCACCGAGGGAATTTGATCGCGGACATATGCTAATGTGGTTATGCCAAATGGTCTACGCGGAGGTAATTTTGGGAGTGGATATCGACTGGTCCACCATACCCCGCACGAGCCCGGACTTGAGGCAGGCACGCCGGGTCACGGTCATACCAAGTGCCGTGCTAGGACGGAACGTTGGCCGTCCGATTCCATTGGCATGGCAAACTCCAATGAATCCTTTGAGGGTCCGATCTTATTTTGATTTCCTTGCAGGACCAGATCATCAAATTGTGGGGACTCCACCGGCCGCCGAGTCAAACATGGACGAGCACAACATTGTCATAGGGTTGCCGGTTGAACCACCTAGCCGGCGACAAAGGGTCCACGTGACACCGCCACATGGTTCCCGGTTGGTTTGTCCTCCATCTTCGCCCGTTGATGTGGAGATGGCATCGGCGGTGCCATCCCCACCACTGGTAGTTGCCGACAACGACGTTGTGGAGGCGTTGAGGGCGGAGTTGGCAAAATGCAAATCTGACCACGAACGGGAATTGGAGATGGTCCGACGTGCACACGCCGAGGAGGTCCAAGGGTTGAAGGCCGAGATTGCACGTTTGACCGACCTTGAACTTGCGAGGGCTGATGCGCCACAACTGCCGCAAGCAATGTCTGGTAGTGATGGACAAGGGCGGGAGCCGTCGCCCACAACAAACTTGGAGGCAATGAGGGTTGATTACGACCGGGTCATTAGGAGGAACCGGTTGTTGGAGGACGACTACATGGGCATGGTCACAGCCACTATCATGTTCGCCACGCGTGAGAGGGCATTGATGGACGAGCTGACACACTATAGGGACCACGGTGAACAGTGGCCCGAACGACGGCTTCTTTTTACCTCGTGGCCGCCATTGGATTTCATGTATCCTGAGAACCTTCCGGTCGATGACGACCATTACCCCAGTATTGCGTGGACCAAGAGGCCCGAGGATGAATTCCAATGGGATACCGCAGTATCATCCCGCATCGTGATACCCCCGGCCAGACCAGCCTTGTTGTGGCCATGCGTCCCCGATTGGATCAAGGACGGGAGCATGTGCCCCATTTGTTCCAATCCTTGGGGACCCGAAGGCGCATGGATCGTTGGGTCGTGCGGTCACATGGTCCACCCGAATTGTTTGTTGCCACACATGTTGCAAACACGCCGTTGTCCTACGTGCCAAGCCCCTCTGCATCGAAGGTTGTACGAGCAATTCGGAGTGCAATGGGGAATGCCTCCCGATTTTGAATACACAATAATCCATGGTGTGCCGCCCGCAGAATACGGCGATCCTCCTGCTTATAGCTGGCGTGCACGGAGGTATTTGAAGGACCTGCGAGGCTACCTGACAAACTTCACGCCTGAAATGTACACAAGGGTTGCTCATGAGTTTTACCCCGGCTCCTCTCCTCAGGCCGTAGGTTTGAGGGCATTTTTGTACCGTGTTGTGGGTGGGCATGCCGGAGAGACGGGTGAATACGTCCCAGGTCCTCACCCCCACGGATACGTGTATGACTCCAACGGCAATGTGACAGTGGGGGTATTACCACGGGAACCGGTCCCGGGCGAGGAAACAACTTGGGATGTGGAACACGTGTTGGACACAACAAGTTTTGAGGCCGATCTGGAGAGGCAGGAGGCCGTTACACAAGAGGGTAGCTTCAATGAGGTGGACGTCCAAATCCGGATGAATGAGAGGAAATACGTCAACGGCCTTTTGGACATCCGTGACGGGGCCGCTAGCCCCACCATGCAAGACGTCCTGCGCCATCCGAATGCCGCGAGGGGGTTGCACATTGGAGACCGCGCGCGTGCTCGTGCACAAGCTGACCGGGAGACTGCGGCGCAAGAACTATGGGCCATCACCGAGAGCAGGCGTGAGGCGAGGCGCCGGACACTACGGCCACCAAATCTGAACGGTGCAAGCTCAAGCCGCGGACCCCCCATTGCATTGGATAGTGATTCGGAGCCGGATTAGGAATGTTGGCTAGTGTTTGTGAGATAGGCGTTGGACTAGGAGGCATTATTTGATACTCAATTGTACACAATGCGGGAAAAACCATGATTTTGGAAATGTTTATAAGTGAATTATTGTTCACTATCAATTTTGGGAGTAATGTACAAGTGTCGCACAATGATCATTTCTTATGTTTGCCCACACAATCGGTTGCCACAAACATCCAATTAAACCATGGACTTTGCATCTACATGCATTTGCACTTGAATCAAACACGTATCGATGCAAATAACTGTGACAATGATTCCATGTGGCATGATTATAAGTTCACACCAAGCGGAAAACATCACCGCAATATTGCTGGGAATTCATATATTGCGCATTTCCAACTTACCAACATACGTAAGTATACGTGCAAGTACAAACTTGATACTACGCTCTCACCATATTCGTGGGCAAATCTTACATTGACGACCTAAGTGTGTACTCTCTATACACCCGGTATTCCTTTTGGTGCGCGGTGCACCGGTTGAACCCCCAATGAATTGCGTCATGCACCGAGTGTTTTATGGTTTGGTAGAACCTCCACAAGGTCCCATAGTTTTTTCGAAAATACAATTGATTTTTCCCCTTCGTGAGAACGTCGCTAAGGTCCTGAAACAAGTGCCATGGGAAAAGTTTTTCCTTGTAACCGATGCGGCATGCGGGCCTTTCTTGGGCGTCCAAGTATCCGCGGTGGTGACGATCAACTTGTCTCCTAGGCAGTCGAATCCAATAGAATTCAGTGAACCCTTGAATCGGACGTAAAACACTGCGCAAATCGTCCTCATTTCGAGTGTTCTCTGCAACCACCTCGGGTGTAAATTCGTCCGGTTCGTCCGGCAAGCCCCATGCGTGTCGGGGATTGTAATACATACTTCTTGACGAACCACCCGCATCCCGTATCTTGCCACTCCCAGCCATCGCAATCCTATGGATTGCCCACACCGTAGTTGATCTTGGGCAATGTACGCGACGCATACAAGGTCCTCAAAATCACTACGAGGCAAGGTGGCCTCATGGTGGGTAGCACACTTGATTTTATAGGGATATCGCAGTGTGGGCCCTCGGGTGGCATCCAATGATTTGGCAGGTTGGGTTACGGGTGTGTCTAATTAGTTGTCTAAATTAAGATGCAAGGCAGTCGACTGCTGTGTAGCAGTCGACCATCCACAGTCGACTGCCTTGTAGCAGTCGATTTGCATAGTCGACTGCTACACAGCAGTCGACTATGTAAATCGACTGCTGGGCAGCAGTCGATTGATAAATGCCCAGCAGTCGACTGTGGCTGGTCGACTGCTACACAGCAGTCGACTGATAAAATCGACTGCTTCCTAGCAGTCGACTAAGATGGTCGACTGCTGGAAGGCAGTCATTCATCCACAGTCGACTGCCTTCCAGCAGTCGATTTTATCAGTCGACTGCTGTGTAGCAGTCGACCATCCACAGTCGACTGCTGTGTAGCAGTCGACCATCCACAGTCGACTGCTGCCCAGCAGTCGAATATGCGAATCGACTGCTGCCCAGCAATCGAATATGGCAATCGACTGCTGCCCAACAGTCGAAATTAGGCGTTAGGGTTTGGGAAGAGCGTTAGCTTAGTCAAATCATGCATTAAATGCATACAATCATGACAAAGGATGCATATATATAGCAATCCAACCTCCCATTTCCCTCATTCCCAAGTTCTCCATTGGCCATAGCCTGTTTTAGCAAGCTTTGCAAACGGAGAACAAAGGGAGAAGGAGCGGAGAAGCTGCTATTTCAGGGTTGTGCCAAACATGGCACCGTCGACCATTTTACCCGGATTGACCGCGGAAATTGTGGGGGAGCACATATTGCCGAAGGTCCTAGAGCCTATTTTGGAGCCATATCACCGAGGAGAGTATGGGCGGGGGTGTGAAGTGAGGGCGAATTTTTTAACTCTCATATGTATTTTTAAATACATGGGAGTTAACAAAGCTTGGCGGGAACATTTTGGTATGGGAGAAGTCTACAATGCGTTGCGTATGTCGATTTGGGACGTAGACATACCAATGGGGCATCGATTTAGGGGCGTGAGAGGGACTTCGGAGCTCGCCGAATTGTTGCGAGCGTTCCGACTGAACCTCTTCATGTTCAACCATACGCAACGCATTGCCATCCCAATTCGATGGCAAGTTCAGCATGCTCGGCTCAACGATATTTTCATAATGGAACTTGAATACTTGCGGGATATGCTTGTGGAGAATGGAGAATATTGGCTTCAAGTCGACAAACGTTCTGCCGAATATCGTCGATGCACCAACTTTTGGATTTGTCCTTCGGAGCGACTATTGACATTATAATTTTTCTATGTAGATGTAGCGGTTCATGTTCTATATAGTTCGCCGATTTAATCCTAGCAAACACATTGTATATGTGTTTAGGCCTAGTGGATATAATCGCACTATGTAAAAGATATGATCCGTAATGTGAAATAAAAGTGGATCGCTATTTAAACAAATGATAACTTCCTTATTAGCTACACCCGTGTGCAATATGTATGTCTAACATGTATGGGTGTACGTGCAAATTGCAATATGTATGTGTATGTGCAATATATATGTGGGTTCCCGGTATACCGTATGTTCTATATGTATGCGCTATATATATGGATGTATGTGCAATATATATATATATTTGGGGGTATTTGCAATATATATATATATGTGTGTGTGTGTGGACATTAATTCCATCCTCGCCCATGACATAGGGCCTATTGGCATTACAAATCAATTCCATATGTCCTACTCCTAACCTTAGTGCACATTGGACATTCATTTCATCCTCCCACATGACATAGGGCTAGAGGTGCATTTATTTTTACTTTATCTTAAAATACACATTTAAAATGCATTTTAAAATCCTCGACAAATTTCTACGGCATTTTTAAATGTTTATTATAAGTTCACGACTATAGCCAATCCATGGCAATAGGGCAAATATAGACACGCTCAACTTTGACAATTGTTCCATATTACCATATAGCATTAGTACATTCAAACTCAATGGCAATGTTTGAGCCTTGAGCATTGCCAATTTGCCACACAAATTGGCAAATATTGGAATACATAACGCCCCACATGGCACATCGGACAAGTCGTGAATGGTGGTCTGCATTTACAATGTCATCATTCTTGGATCAATATTTGGGCGGAGAAGAGCTCGATGACCTAATCCTAGAAGAGGGGAATGTTTTCGACAATGATTTGCCATAAAGGACCTCACGGATTGATGTCTTCGATGATTTTCAATAATAAAAACATAAAAGTAGTCTTAAATATTCTTAAAATTATTTTATAATGCCGCCTCCGACCTATAGAATAAAAAATGCAACACTACATAGGGCCTATTGGCATTACAAATCATTTCCATGTGTCCTACTCCTGAGTCCTAACCTTAGTGCACATTGGACATTCATTTCCTAAACCCTACATCATACATGTAGGCTCAATTTCTAGTCAACATCCAACATACAAATTTGAAATTCACATTATTTTTTCAACAAACATACCCAAAAATAGTTATTACAAAAATTGATCACCAATACAACTAAACCCATTGAACACCATAGGACATTTGACATTACTATAAATATTCATTCATGAAGGGGCATTATCGTTGTCTTGAGGAATAGAATTCCTTGTCCTGCGTGGCCCTCCCACAGCTACCCTTGGGGGCGGTGCTTGGTAATCACTATCATCGGGAGCTTCGCCTACGCCGGATTCATCGTCCGTGCTGGCATTGTCATCTGTTCGGGCGTCGGACTCGTGGCCATCAATTGCCGGGCCGGGAATTCGACTAAGCCGTGTGCCAGCCCTTGGCATTCTAATCGATACCATTGGTCTTGAACCCGTTGCATCCATAACGCCGTTAGTTTGTGGACGTGCAAGTGGGGTGGCCCCGGTAGTCCTCCATTCTCGCACATCCCTTTGTCGTTTTCTTTTTTGACCTCTCGTGGTCCGACCAAAGTTTGTCAATGCAATATTAGGGGGTGGCCTAGCCGGTGTGGGGCATGGGGCGCGCATGCCGATGGTGGCACCAACCAACCGGGAGCCCATGCGTGGTATTGTTGGGGCCCGACGCGCAATGTGTTGCGCCAATGTGTCATCCGAGTCGGATTCCGGTGCTCGCGCAACGGCCGGGCATTGCCCAATACCTCGCAATGGACTAGTGTTAAGGACAACATTGGACGTGCCCTCTCCGTGGGGCTCGGGAAAGGGTGGTGTAGTTTGCATGGGTTGTGCATATGTTGTCGGCACAATAGGAGTGGGCACAACATCCGTCGGTGGATGAATGGGGGAAGCATGTGGTGGGACTTCGTCCATGTCCATCCGGTTCGGAGCCGCTTCAAGAGCTTCATCCACATGTGGTTCGGCCACTACATCTTCATCCACTACGGGTTGAATGTCTACCGGTACATCGGGTATTGTAGTTGTCGGCGTAGCGGGACGCACATGCGTAGTGGAGAGAAACTCCCGACCGGCTATGTTGGCCCACATGTGAAGATCACCATCGTCCTCGGCGTCAAGTCCATCGTATGCAAACGGATCATTGTGGTTGTCAAGGCCCAAATTCCCTCCACCATGTCCCCCATCGCTCTCGTTGTCCGAAGGCCCTGAGGAATCCCCGCCGGGTCCCGCGGGGGGGTCACCATTTATATCCTCGTCGGCCGAATAGTCGGAGTCTTCGGACATCATGTTCACTAGATACCATGCGGCCGAGTCCCGATCAACCCTCTCCCGTGCCAACCGTGAATTGGTATAAATGTACACCAAATTTTCGGCCCTCGCCGAACTCAACCGGTTCCTAGTCTTGTTGTGCACAAACGAATAACTACTCCAATTCCTTTCGCAAGACGAAGAGGAGCACACTTGGGCCAATATTCGCTTTGCCAAAGGGGCCAAGTGGGTGCCACCTTCGCCCACGAGGTCCCACCACTCGTGGGGTGGGATGTTGGCTTCCATGGCTAGGGGCATATTGGCGAACGCGCCCCTACGCTCTTTGAATGCTTGAAATTCGGCCACAACCCGACCGTAATGACCGTCCTTGCCCGTGGTCAACCTCCTCATGGCGTCCAAGAATCCGGATTTAACGGCCGCGTCTTCGTGGACGACGTTATCGTCCAATAAATAAGGATTCAAGATTGCACCGGCATGGTGTAGGTCCGTGGTCATCATACGCCACCGGCTGTAGAAATCTTCTTCGGCCAAGGTAGCGAGGTTGTGTGCTAGGTTGAAAGGAGGATTCCTTAGGCTAAGCACATGTTTCTCCAAGTTCTTCATGGTCAACCAAGCCTTGCCCATTGCCGGTTCAACGCCATCAAACACTCTCAATGCTTTCAACACCTCCTCCGACATGTGGCGGTAATTATCGCAACTTGTCCAAAAACTGTCGTCATTAACCGTTGTCTTGATTTGACGTGCCTCCATTGCACTTCTCCTTCGATCATCGCCTCCTCTATTTAATTTGTTCACGTAGGCGGTCCAATCGGGATGAATAACCGTTTGTTCCAAAGCATGTCTCACCTTTAGAAGCCGGTCAATCATGAGGAAGTTGGTGGCGAATCGTGTGGACCCGGGCATCTTCAAGCCCAAATTGGGCGAGTAGGTGAGGAAGACCGCCGTCAGACATTGGTGGGCCCGGATGTATTTGACAATGTCCTTCGCCTTGTCTACGACGTCCTTCGCCCATCGTTGTTTACCCCAATCCTTCAACAACAAGTTCAAACAATGCGCCGCACACCCTTGCCAATATATGTGTGGCCATTCCCGGCTAATATTGCTCGCCGCGGTTTTCATGGCCGCCGCATTATCGAAGCAAACTTGAACAACCTTTGTGGGGTCCACTCCAACGATGTAGCGTTTGACCTCGGTAGCCACGTAGGCGGCATCCTTTGTGCTACCGGTGGTGTCGATGGAACCAAGGAACACGTCGCCCGCCGGACAAATTTGCATGACGTTCATCAAAGGGCGGTGGACAACATTCTCCCATCCGTCCGAACAAATAGTGCACCCATATTTGTGGATGGATGATGTTGTCTTCAACTCCACGATTTTTTGTGTATTGAACCGTGCATCGTCAAGTAAACTCTTGCGCATTGCATGATATGTTGGGGGTTTGTACATAATTCTAGCCTCGGCGGTTGCCTTAACGGCCTGGATGAACGCGGGATGGCGGACAATACTAATGGGGATATTAGCCTCATAAAAGGTTTGCGACCATTTTGTATCCAAGTCTCGTTTTGTCGAATTTTGCATCCCTTCTTTTAGTCCCATTTGCCGTTGGGAACGTCGGTGGGGTTCGGGAGTCGTCCCGGACACCAACTCCCTTGCCACTGACGGTGCGGGCGATGGTGGAGCGGTTTGGCTTCCGTTCGCGTTCGACAATGCACCGCATGACGCTTGTTGTTGGGACCCGACCACAGCTTCTCCCCCGTCCTCAACTCACTCGTCCACAAAGTCATCCGGAATTGGCGGCCACGATCCGCCGCACCTCGAAAATAAAGACTTTACAATCGGCCCTTGACGTTGACACAATGCCACCCCCCGCATCTTGCCGTCATTTTTTTGGTATCCCAAATGGGCAACCATGCGGTCCTTCCTATAAACTAATTCCAACGCGCAAAATTTGCACTCGACCTTCTTGGATGTTGGAGTCCACTCCTTGGGCACAAACCAAGGCTTCCATTCGTTTCGCGTGCCCATCCCAATATAACCTACTACCTCTCTCCACTTGCAACGAATGCCAAAAGGCAATCAAGGCCAACTAGAGCGAGGGGGAATGATGAATGCTAATGAGCGGTGAACCCTTTATAGTCCCGACGCTTGAACGTGCACTAAATATAAAAGATGCTATGATATTAAAAGTGTTTAGAGTAATCTGCTATAGGATCCATTGCAAAAGCAATTTGTTTATGTTTGGAGGGGGGAGGTCCAATGTCTGCCATTCGCAGCGGACTTCGGGGGTCGACTGCTGCTTGGCAGTCGACGTGGCAGTCGAATTCCAGGGTCGACTGCAAACTAGCAGTCGACATGGCGGTCGACTGCCACGTCGACTGCCATTCGCAGTCGACATAGGGGGTCGACTGCTGCTTGGCAGTCGACGTGGCAGTCGACTTCCAGGGTCGACTGCAAACTAGCAGTCGACATGGCAGTCGACCGCCACGTCGACTGCCATTCGCAGTCGACATCGGGGGTCGACTGCTGCTTGGAAGTCGACGTGGCAGTCGACTTCCGGGGTCGACTGCAAACTAGCAGTCGAAATGGCGGTCGACTGCCCGTCGACTGCCATTCGAAGTCGACATAGGGGGTCGACTGCTGCTTGGCAGTCGACGTGGCAGTCGACTTCCAGGGTCGACTGCAAACTAGCAGTCGACATGGCAGTCGACCGCCACGTCGACTGCCATTCGCAGTCGACATCGGGGGTCGACTGCCATTCGCAGTCGACATCGGGGGTCGACTGCCATTCGCAGTCGACATCGGGGGTCGACTGCTGCTTGGCAGTCGACGTGGCAGTCGACTTCCGGGGTCGACTGCAAACTAGCAGTCGACATGGCGGTCGACTGCCCGTCGACTGCCATTCGCAGTCGACATGGCGGTCGACTGCCATTCGCAGTCGACATTGGGGGTCGACTGCTGCTTGGCAGTCGACGTGGCAGTCGACTTCCAGGGTCGACTGCAAACTAGCAGTCGACATGGCAGTCGACCCCCGCAGTCGACTGCTAAATGCAGTCGGCCCACACGTCGACTGCCACATAGCAGTCGACGCCGCGGTCGACTGCTAATTGTCGACTGCCTTATCCAGAGTCGACTGCTATCTGGCAGTCGACTGGATGGTCGACTGCCGTATAGCAGTCGACCAATCGTCGCATCCATCCTGGCCGTTGGATGATGCACGGTCCAACGGTCAGGATCCAGGGGCGCGACGTCCGGTTGTACCGTCGGTGTGAGGCCCACCCAACCTATATATATAAGTGGGGAGGCCTCATTGACATCATTTTTCAACCACCCCTCCTCAAGCGGGACATTGGGACTAAGCATGCCTAGCATCCTTTGCCTAATGTTTTGAGAGGGCCTAGGGGGCGGTTGGAAGATTGGTTTAGGGTGCAAACTCTTGCCAATTTTGGATCCGATTTTTTGCGGTGGAGCGGTGTGAATACGGCCGTGTTTGTGAACACATTTGAGTTGTGTTTGTGAACACAATAATAGCGTGTTTTTAAACACGATGGAGGATCGAAGTTGGAGGATGCCGGAGGACGAGCCGGATGCACCCGGCAGGGTGCACAAACGGCCCCCTAAGCGGCAACGACATTCCGATGTGGGATCAGGAAGTGCTTCGGGAACGGGAGCCAATATTACCCCCCGTTCAGATACTACCGTTCCCGTCCGCCCAAATGCCGGTGCCCCTACGAGCAGCCAAGGAGGGGCTTCCGCGGCCTCAGGGTCGTCAAGTAGGAGCGGGAAACCAAGGGTAAAATTCTCGGATGCGATAACGGCAAAGGTCCACCAAGCCATAGTTGACTGGTATTTGAGGAATGGGGAGGCCGGCATCAAATTCCGTTTTTTGGAGCAGCCGAAACACAAAAGGGTTGAGATAATTAAAAGGGACATGGAGGTTGCTATTCGACAGGAAGTGGATGGCCCCGAGTTTAGCGGTGATAGGAATCTTGCGGGGTTCGATTCATGGGTGAAGAATAAGGCCCAAAATGGTATTTTCAACCTCAAGCAATTGGTTGAGAACATGTTCCCGGAGGGCGAAACAGGCGAGGTGTTGAGCCCTCGAGCTGTAAGAATCCGGGAAATATTTTTGTGGTGGGATCCCGTGGCCAAAGGATTGTCCAAGACGGCCTCCAAAATAATTCCTTGGAAGGCGGAGAAATTGGAGAAGTGGCTAAGGGTGTCGGGCCCATGCCAACTATTGTGGATTCCCGATACGGCAAATGTCGTGAGTTTGAAGAGCATAAAGAAGGTGGGGGGTTACGGGGAGGTGAGGAAGGTGAGGATCGAGGGCGACGATCGTCTCCCACCGGAGATTACGTGGGCTGAAAAGACCCCAAAGACGTCGGATAGGCAAAAAGCTCGTATCCAAGTAAGTGCGGAGGCATGCGTTTTAAAGAGCACGCATCCAGGTTTCATCAAGTTTTGGTTAATCAACAGTGTGTCCAATGCGGGCTATACACTATGGTGGAACGGGGGCACTCTACGAGAGATGTTCATTCGGGATAGAGCCCACCGCCCAAATGCCAACATTTTGACAATGGACGCAACCGAATGGCAACTCTATGACCAAGTCCAAAAGTTCCGGGCGAAGAGGGTAAAGTTGGCTTGGGCATTGTTATGGATCATGGAGGCTTTGCACGCTGCAAATGTGCAACACAACGATCTATCCATTGACAACATTATGTTGCATTGGGAATCGGACGGGAGCCTCAAGATTGGGGTGTGCGATTGGGGATGTGCAACGCATTCGGGTGAGGATGTCCTATCGCTATGGCATGCGGAAACCGTAGAAGCGAAGGAAAAATTGAGGAAGGAGAAGTTTTGGGTGGCGCCGGAACTGTTTTACATCCAAAACAGGAGACACCATGATCCCGATGTATATTACACCGCGGAGGCTGAGTGTTATGCGGTCGGCATGATTGCTCGACAACTTTGCAACGATGGTGATGACCGAATTCTCTTTGCCAATGAAGGAAGGAAAATTTGGGATGTCACTTTGAGTGCATTGACATGCGAGAACGTGTCGAACCGCATTTCATTGACCATCGCCAAACTACGGATGCAGATGCCGTTTGTGGGGTGGGATGAGCCGATAGACTGCTGGAGAACTGAGGTTAAGGATAGTGTTTAGTCTGTTTAGTTCTTTAGGCAACATCGTAGGGGTTAAGGTAGTATGCGTGTATCATTGATAAACCCTAAACCTTGTATATTTTTATATCTTTACGATATACTTGTTTTAATACAACGCGGTTTTTTTTCCTTCTACATATCATTGTTGGCTTTAATCACATTTTTCCTAAACTACTTCCATCCATCCATATTCCACTATACCCAAACCATTAAAATTTAACCCAACAAACATATGATGTTGACTGCATTTGTCTGTTAATAGTATCAGTCGACGGCAATGGTCGACTGCTACAACTGCAGTCGACTATCTTCGTCGACGGCAACATAGCAGTCGACTATCAACCATGGTCGACTGCCAATGTAGCAGTCGACTACCATGGTCGACTGCTACATTGGCAGTCGACCAAGGTAATCGACTGCCTATATGGCAGTCGACCATGGTAATCGACTGCCTATATGGCAGTCGACCATGGTAATCGACTGCCTATATAGCAGTCGACGGTGGTAGTCGACTGCTACATTGGCAGTCGACCAAGGTAATCGACTGCCTATATGGCAGTCGACCATGGTAATCGACTGCCTATATGGCAGTCGACCATGGTAATCGACTGCCTATATAGCAGTCGACGGTGGTAGTCGACTGCTACATTGGCAGTCGACTACCATGGTCGACTGCTACATTTGCAGTCGACCATTGTAGTCGACTACTAAGTTAGCAGTCGACCATTGTAGTCGACTGCTAAGTTAGCAGTCGATTAAGTGGTCGACTGCCTATATAGCAGTCGACCACTTAGTCGACTGCTAACTTAGCAGTCGACTACAATGGTCGACTGCAAATGTAGCAGTCGACCATGGTAGTCGACTGCCAATGTAGCAGTCGACCACTTAGTCGACTGCTACATTAGCAGTCGACCATTGTAGTCGACTGCTAAGTTAGCAGTCGATTAAGTGGTCGACTGCCTATATAGCAGTCGACCATGGTAGACGACTGCCTGTATTGATGTCGAAATAATTACTTATCCGAAAAAAAAATCCCATTAGTAAAATTTTTTTACTACAGTAACGTCCGTTTGGCGTCACACCCTGGACGTGACGCGACGTGACGCGTTTAGGCCGCGTCACGTCCATTTGTACATCCCTGGGTAGGAGTTGGAGAACATGAAAACCAAACCGTATAGTAACACTCCAATACTTTAGAACACTTTCAACTATTGTACCATGTAAACATATTGTCATTTTTTTTGAGACAGAAGGCCGACATGCCAACGCCAAAGCACAGGAGGCAGTTGACCACTTGACAAGTTTTCCGTCAAGTAGAGAGGAGATTTCACAGCCGGGAATCGAACTGCCAACCTCTTCCTTAAGATTTGGGTATCTCTCCACTATCATCCAGTAATTTAGGGTCGTCTCGGATCAATATATTGTCATTTTGTGCACATTAAAATTGTGGTTGTGAAACATGGACGGCAAGAAGTTGAGGAATATTTTCCCATCTGGCAAGTCATATTTGGCATGTCTAGTGTGCAACAGTAGATGACTGTGCCCATCCATCCATCCATCCATCCATCGTTCCGTCCATCCTTTTTGGGGCCCGAATATGGTTCTTTCAACTTGACCTTCGTTATTATACCCTTGCAGTCCTCAGTGGCCTTGGTTCGCACATGGAAACAAAATGTCCTCCTCAAAGGACTGATAAGTTCAGGTACGATTTGGGCACATTTCGACCTAAATTCAACTTCCACGTCATCTTCAAGAGGTTCCAACCAATCACACGACGACACCTAACACTATTTGACCATAGCTAATTAGTGTTCATCTCATCCGATCCACACACTGACGTAGGTACATGGAACACTCTGTAAGTAGCGGCTGCTATAAGGTTAACACGCATCCACATGTAAGTCATTGATTGGGTAGAGGAAGATTGCCACTATGCAAGTGTTCGTTATCATTTCAAAGTTCAACCCTTGCAAGGGCAAGGGTGTGTTTATATGAGATTACATGACGATTTGAAGGAACCTCCAACAAGCATTGAACCGCTATTCTACTTGCTCTATGATGTTGAATACATATTTAACACAAGAGGAAGTGAAATTAACGTTGTCGATAAAGACAACAATGATGAGATGTACATGATATTTATTTGAGTCTAGGTCATTTATAGAAGCTCGAATGCCCCTATTACTATTCAACTTACATTACGTATACAATAAATGTACTAATTCTAGATGTGATAATTGTTGACGCTTTTTATCCTTGTGTATGACAACTTCAAAGTGCATTTATGGGCCTCTTGGACCTTTAACAGTTACTTAACTAGAAGTCATTGAACTATGAGTCACTTATCCACAAGTCCATGTTCAATGTAACGTGTTATCCCGTCATGTCTACATCGTCAACACTATTTGACATAAAAAGAAATGTGTCAATGTGGACAACTACATTGAGAAGTTGATTCAATGTGAATTTGGTGTGCCATGTTAATTTAGAGTCAAAGCTTGATGACTTGTCGTATACGAACAAATGTCACACAACGCCCTCTCTACTACAAATAATAGTCCTATTATTGATGTATAACATCATAATTTTAATGTAAGTTTTTACTACGTAAAAACTATAATGTTATATAGTTTGTTAAAAACCATTTTGACCTTTGTTGGTAATAAACTAGATCTATAAGAAAAAGTTATAGCACAACATAAGTCCTAATGGTAAATGACACTAAATACCACAAATGGCGCATAACATTATTCAGATATATATATATATATATATTCAACCTGAATGGTGGAATATTCTACAAAATATTGTCAATCCCATAGGACATTGTTATGGATCTGAATAATGTTATGTGTAGACAAGTATAGTGAACCATGTTAATCATGTTTCATGCTAATTTTCCACCCACGCTAATTGTAGAACTAAGTACAGTAGTGTAGTTGCCACCCAGTAATTGCAAGGCAACTAAAACCAGTTATTTAATTGTAGAGTGAACGACAGTAATCAACCAATTCAGTGGAGTAATTGCCAGGTGGCATGAGGTGGTTGGCGTAGGTAGCTACACAATCTGAGGTGAGAAACATGGGAGGCCAAGAAAACGAGGAATATTTTGTCTGGGCCAGCCATTTTGGGCAAAGGCCAGCACGGTGGGGGAGTTCAGAAGTCGGAGGGACTGGACAGACGGACAAACGGATGAATGATAAAAGAATTCATCCACAAGTTCATTCGTCCGGATGCAGTCTGTGCGTCCAACAGGACCTTCGTGAGCCATGAGAGAGGGCTTCTCTTCCTTTTCCCCTCGGTACCCTCAGAACTTCGGAAGTTGCAGAGTGCGCAAGAGGCTATGGCGCCAATTTTAGCGCTCTGACGCACTCGATTGTATGGTCCTCTCCTTCCTGCACTCGTACGCAACCTGCACTTCCAAGCGTTTCCCGATTTTCTAGATTTCCGCATAATTTTTTCCCACGCCTATCTTACACCTCCCGACCGCACCGTAGGATGCTCGCAAGGGTGGACAATCAAAATAGCGAGCCGTGGCATTGGAGGATTTGGATTGGAGATTTTGCTTCTTAGTGAACGGTTTTAAGAATGAATGAAACTCACGGTGTGTGTTTTTCTAGGATCTGGAAGTTAGTGTGAGGTAGTGGAAGCTAGTGTGACGTCGTCTCGTGTCTCGCAAGCATTGCAGGCGAAGAAGATCCGAGAGTACCTCGTTACGCTGATCTTGTAAGCATCGCCAACGAGTTTTAGTTTTAGTGCGTTTTTTCTTTCTTTCTGTTCTCGTTTGTGTAGATTCTCCTGGAACCGAGAAGAGAAAGGCAAAGAAGGACAGGAGAGGAGAGAGGGAAGCGAGAGTGTTTGCTTCTCTCCGTGACAACATTAAGTGCGGAGGCGGAGAGGAGTTTTTTCAGAGTTTTGTTCGGAGTTCGATTGCGGCTATGGTGGATCTGTACAAAATGCTGGCTTAGTTAGCCCTGTGTTACTGGAGGAATACAATGCTGAGAAGAGGTGACATGCGGTAATAGGCGGAGTCGTTGGTGCTCCTACAAGCAAAGTGGACGGGGAAGCTTCCTCGAAAGCAAGTAATCTAATCTAGCTTGTCATCTCCTGTCATTCCTCTCTCTCTGTCTGTGTGTCTCTCTCTCTCCTCGAGTGTTTCAGGAGGTTGTTAGAGGAGTTTTCTGTTTATTCCAAGTTGCGTTTGTCCTAGAGCCTTGAAGGGGACCTTCTTCGCTATTTGTGACTGTCTGCTATGGAGTTTGGAGGCTCAATCTAGCCTTGCGACATCGTGACTCATTTATTTATTGCGTTATTTGTTGGCGATAATAGGCGGAATAAGTGATAGGAAGAGTTCAGACGAATGTTTCTTATGCATCGACAATTTGGCGGAGCTTTCTTGGATACTAGTTGGTTCGAGACCAGTAGCTTTCTTCTTTGCAACATTGTCGCACTTTGCTTTGATTTGCAATCTACATGCTCTAGCTATCTATCTATACTGGGGGTTGGATTTTAAGTGGAGCCTTAAACCCTGATGAACACATGTTCATTTAAGACAGTGACACTCAATTGGCTGATTGACAGGCTGTCTTCTAAGAGTTAGGTTCTCGATGCTCAAAAGTGTGTGAGTAAATAATGAGTTCCTGATTTAAGTAGCACGGGTGGAGAATTATATGGTTGGAGATTTCCTGTAATCTGTCGACTGGGTACTTCAACCAAGCACACACAGACAAATGGTCATTACCTATGTGAAACCAGAGGTACTAACTTCTAAGGGTTTAGGTATAGGAAGGTGCTATCAATTTAGTTATTCATGAGGCGAATTGTTTATCTCTTGCAACCTACCAGATGCTACTAGGATGGAACTTTGAATGTGTATGAGATGATCAGAAATTTTTCTTGGTCCTAGAAGCAAGACATGTTTGAGAAGCTACAAATGTGTCAGATTTCTATGAAGACAAACATATCTATATAAACTGATCAGGTCTTTATTATACTTGAAGCATTCGAGCAACGAGGCAAATATGGGGGAACCAAAAGCAGAGATTGATTTATCGGCACCATTTGCATCTGTCAAGGCAGCGGTCAGCATGTTTGGTGAAAAAATTCCTGCAAAGAACCTTGGGCCTCCACATCCACCACATCTTCCGCACCCACCCAATCATCATCAACAATATGTTGGCGTGTACCATAATCCTAACCATCAAGCCGAGGTAACAGAATTAGGCTTGAGAGTGTTTCCCTCTTCCGTGTTTATTTGAATGTATTTGTGATTTGGATTCCATGTTTCATGAACACCATGCTTGTCTTGAGTTCACATTGACGAGATTGAGTGTATGCTAGCTTTCAGAGAGCAATACTTCAACTATTTTGCAAGATTTTGTCGTATTATGAGTTAGGTCACTTTATCAAAAAACCACCTCAACTTCTCTCATGTTATTCTCTTATTAATTTGCAGAAAATAATTTCCCTCGAAGCGGAGCTACAAAGAGCACATGATGAACTGAAGCTTTCAAAGCAACAGCTTGCAGTCTCAGAAACCACAAAGGCTGAGGCATTGAGAGAGCTTGCAGAAACGAAAAGTCTTCTGGATCAAATATCCCACATTGAACACTTTGCAGCCTCTGACAATGCATTGATACAAACCACATCCCTACCTTCAAACTGGGGGGATGGTTCAGATTGGCAGTCTCACCTGGATGCAGCATTAGGTCAACATCTGGGGAATGGCTTGATGACCGCTCATACTGCACCAGGCACAGCAAATCACAGCCAGGACATTGGTACACTACACAACGAGCTTGAAATGTCTAAGAGTAACCTTGGGATCTTAACGTCAGGTAGTAATTACATACTGTTTGTGATTTCGCTTCATCCTTAACTTTCTATCTCCTAGGGTGCCCATCAAGCAGTTAGCATTGTAGTTGTCATCTCTTACACTTATTGATCACTGGATTGCCTTCAAGTATGGTATTGCACTTTGTCTTGTCTAAAATTTAATTGTTCGTGTATGTTGCAGAGCTTGAGAATGCAAAGGCTGAGATTGGTAGACTGCAAGCTGAAGTTGCAGCCACGAGGGCTCAGCATGGAGCTTCTGCTGCACACCTTGAGAGTTTACGGGTGGAGATCAATAGACTGCAGTCTGAGCTTGAAGCTGGAAGGGATCAGCAGGGAATTGCAGCAGCAGAGGTTGAGAATAAAGACAAGGAAATACACAGGTTGCAGTCTGTGGTCAATGCAGCGTGGAATCAACATGGAGCTCAAAATTCAGAACTGGAAAGATTGAAAGAAGAAGTCTCAGTACTTGAATCAGAGCTAAAGGTTGCACAGGATTCATTGATGGAGCTTGCACATGCAAAGGAAGTCATCAGTGTACTGCGGGCAGACTTGGATTCTGTGCAGGGGCTACACAGAAACTCTTCAACAGACCTTCAGAAAGCAAGAGAGGAGATTGTGAAACTGCGAGGGCAGCATGGATCATCTTCATCAGAGCTTTTAAGTGCACAAGCAGAAATTGCTAGACTGCAGAGTGAGCTGACTGCATCCTATGGAAACTTGAGCACAGAATTGGCAAGTGCTAAAGAAGAGATTGGTAGGCTGAAGGCAGAGTTGAGTCAGTCTTCCCTACAAGGCAGCACTGCTTCAACAGAGCTTTCAATTGCAAGACAACAAGTTGAAAAGTTGGAGTTGGAATTGAAGGCTTTACAGGATCAACATCAAGGCTCTTCCACAGAGCTTGTGAGTGCGAATGAGGAGATTGTGAAGCTTCGGGGTGAACTAACTGCTGCTTCAGCCCATAATGGAAGTGATAGTTCAGAGCTCACAAGTGCCAGAGAACAGATTGGTAGGCTGCAAACTGAATTAGCTGCTGTTCAGAGTCAATGTGGAAAACTGAGTACTGACCTTAATACAGCACAGGATGAGATCAGCAGAATGCAAGTAGAAGTCACAGATCGGGAACCTCTTGAGACTTCATCAAGTGAAGTTGCAAGTGCAAGGGCAGAAATATCTAGATTGCAGGGTGAGTTGAGTGTGTTGGTGGGGCAGTATGAAACTTCTGCTGCAGAGCTCACAAGTGCAAAGGAAAATATTGTCAAGCTCGAGAGTAACTTGAACGAAACCCTGAAGCAACATGAAAGCTCATCAAGGTCGCTTCTGAGTGCAAGAGAGGAGATGGCGAGAATGCAAGAAGATCTTGGTGCCTCCTCTGGACAGCATGGTAGCACTTTGTCAGAGCTACAGAGTCTGAAGGAGGAGATTGGTCGCCTGCAGGCCGATCTAGTGGTTGCACAATTTGGAGGGTCATCCAATGAGCTCCTCAGTGCAAGAGAAGAGATTGAAAATTTAAGGGCACAGGTTCAGCACCTAGCAAACGCACAAGCCATGGCCTCAAAAGATGTAAGCAGCATAGTCTTTTCTGCTGTTACCAGCTATTGACATTTTTTGTATCTCTTCCAAGGATTGTATTGCATCTGGCTAGGGAGTTATAAAAGCATTGAGAAAAAATATTTTGGTCACTAGCTTGTGTAGGACTCTGAGTTGTTTGCATTAGATAACTTTGCAGGGCTGCTGTGTAGGATGACTTTGTGTACACAGTTGTAAAATAAGTTGTGTGTAAGGACCATTTTACCACTAATGTCATTGACCCATTTCCTAATCTGTTGCAGGCAAGCTTTACAGGCTCAACTGACCCTCAGATATTAAAGAGGATGGACGAGCTTACAATGGAGTTAATGGCAACAAATGAACACTTGGAGAAGGCAACTGCAGCACGAGGGATGGCTGAGAAGGAGCTTGCTGCTGCCAAGGAGGAGGCTTCAAAAACCAGTACCTTAGATAAAGAACTAGGCAGTGTCCGAGCAGAGCTTGTAGTAGCCAATGAAGAAAGAAGCACGCTACCAAGGTTACATGCAGAGATAGAGGATCTGAAGTCACAGCTGTTTTTAATCAAAGAAAGTGAGCAGGAGGCTTTAAAGACTGCTGCAGATGCTTCTACTGAGCTGGTTTTACTCAAAACTCAGTTGGCAGCAATTATAGACTCTGAAGGTGTTAAGGGGGGTGTTAGTGACAGTTCTCTCGCAATGCTTGAAGTTCTGAAGGCTGAACTGGTTACTTTGAAAGAATCAGAAGCCAAGGTGAGAGAGACTTTGACTGAGACAAGCTCTGAACTGGAGAGAACGAAGGCTGAGTTGGTCGAAGCAAAGGAAGCTGAAGAGAGGTCAGGTACAGTTGCTGCAACATCCTCTACCGAGTTGGAGACACTGAAGGTGGAGCTTGCAACTACTAAAGCAGGCGAAGCAAGAGCCAAAGCTGCCTTTTCAGACTACAGCCTGAAATTGCAGAAAATGAGAATAGATCTGGAAGATACAATGAAGGTTGCTGATAAGGTACTGACTAGATTTTTCCAAGGCACTGTCTGTTTCGTGGTGGAATATATGAAGGGGATGCTAGATGAGAGATTTTCCACCTTATAACAAACGAACAGATGAAACCATTATCCTGAATCAGAATCTTCTCTTGCTGGTGATTCACATCCCTTAACTAATTGTGTATTACTTTGTTTTGGAAGTGCCAAAGATGGTTAAATTTGATCTTAACTTAAAAGTATTTGTATATTATGCAGGCACGAGAATTCAAATATGAACTTGATGAAGCAAATGCAAAGCTGAAAAAGGTGACTGAATCAGAGAGAAGCATGTCAGCTTCCATGGCATCTTTAAGGGCAGAACTCAAGACCATGCAAAATGAAATGATTGCAGTGAAAGAGGAAGGGGATCAAGCGATGGCAGAAAAGGATGAGCAAATTGAAGAAGAGATGACAAGAATGAGGACTGAATGGCAGTCTGCAGTGTCATCAGAGGCGAGGCTGACAGAGGAAGTATCTACTTTGACCGAGTCTTTAGAGAAGGTCAGTGGGTGTACTTTCATGTGAATAACATCATCATATTGAAAATTAATGCATTAGCTGCTACAGTCAATATTATGAAAGATCTTCTTGAACTTGCAAAAGAACCTGAGCACCTTTCAAAAGGTGTAAGAACCTTATAAAAGATTGAGCCTTCTTACTCTTTGTTTTTCTTAGTTTCTGATCTACTGTAACCCAACTCCACCAACTTCCTTCCTCAGTAGTGGCCTTTCCTATGTGCAACGCTTACAAACCATTTGGCTAAACCAACCAACCAACTCAATTGGAAATATATTCATAATGCTAGGAAATAGTGATAGTTTACATGTTTCAACTTTTGACCTTGATTTCATTAGATGTAAATGCTTGTAGTTTACTATTGCATGCAAAGAAATTTTATTGTTTAGATGGGCTCAATCTGATTTCTTTACTTTGTCTTTGACTTTGTAATTCCTCAACTAGTTGCCAGTTGACCTTACTCTACTATGTAAAACGTTGGAACAGGTTACAGCTGAAGCAGAGGAAGCAAAGGCTGCAGCAGCTCAAGCTATCGATGAAGCTACTAAATCTAAACAGGAGTTGGAGCAAGCTAAGGCTCATATTGCAACCATTGAGAGTAGATTGCATGCAGCTCAACTGGAAGTTGAAGCAGTCAAAGCAAGTGAAGAAAGGGCTCTCTCACAGGTCACTCACATAACTCACTTGCTCCACTTTCTAATAGGATATACCTTCTGTCTTGCATTAATCATGTTTTTTTCTTAGTGTCGCAATTTGAATATCGTATCTCGCAACTGAAAAATTCCAAGTTTTTGCGTTTGTCTCATCATATGGTCTAATTGTTTATGTACGAGAGGTACTGCAATCAAGATTAAGATATTACTCATGTTTCCAGCATGCAGCGAGGACTGATTTACATTAGGATAGCAATTGTAGCTCTAAGGAGGAAAGCAGTGCTGCATGAAGCCCTAGAACGTTTGCAATAGAAGAGGTCATTCTGAAACTTAATTATTTCCCTTCATTGTGTTTCAGGTCAGATTTAGATCACCGACTGCTGATACAGAGACAGGAACAGAACCAGAAACAAAGGAGCCAGGTGCTGAGGTTACAATCTCCAAGGAAGAATATGAATTCTTGACAACCAGGATACATGAGTCTGAAGAATTGGCCAACAAGAGGGTGGAATTGGGATTGGCACAGGTAATTATTCTACTCTGCAATATGTTGTGGTGCTGATTCTATAGCTTGGAGAAATGCATACAAGGTCGCATAATGTTTTTTTTCAAGATTTCCAGGTGCACTGACCCTGTCCTGATAGAAAGTGAAATCATTGTCTGTTTGCAGATTGATGCTGCACAGGCAAGTGAGACAGAGATGCACAGAAAGTTGGAAATAGCTAAGCGCGATCTTGAGGCAAGTCGTGCTGAACTGAAGGAAGCAATCAAAAAACGAGAAGATGCTGAAGCAGCAAAGTTTGCTGTCGAAGGGATGCTCCGGAACTACAGGGGAGAGCGGAAAATGCAGGTGCATTCAGGCGTCTTCAATGGTGGTCACCCCCTGGGAAGTCCCATCAACGGAGATCGGCAGGGCTACATCGTCAGTCCAACTCAGGGAAATTCACAAACAAGTAGTCCTTCACACCCCTCATTCTCCTTTGCAACTTTTGCCAGCCCCAGCTCGCACGATAAGTCCCACGAGAAGGTTCTTGAAAGGTCTCCAACAGAGTCTCTTGCCCAGGCTTTGGAAAAGAAGATGCCATCCGAGGAGAAGCACAGAAGGCAAAGATTGTCCTCCAAAATTGGATCGTATTTCGTCAAGAAGAAAGACTCAGGATCCAGGTAACATGGAGAATCTCATCAAGTATCAATTCAAACGTGAATTACTTGTCAATCATGCCTTGCAAGCCCCCACATGAGGCCCCCCCAAGAAATGCCCAGGTAAGCAAGGTCAAGGAATTTGTTTTACTACAGTTGGTGTATGCATTAATTTCAGCAGTCCCTGGAGTCAGATTACCATTTGTCTCCTATGACTGGGGCGAAGACAATCAACTACCTGACCATATCAACCAGATGTCTTCCAAGCACCCAGGTCATTTATTGGGGGTTTCCAGTACATTACTCAAGGAAGGGTCAGAAAAGCTTCATTGCCACACATTGAAAAAAAATAACGTACAGCATCTGTTAGTACTGGATGCTGTATTGCACTCTGTAGTATTTCCCTGTAGTTTTACAACACAAAACAATGTACTGGGGCCCATAATGGGGCTCCCTCTAGTTAGGTCTGGCTTCCCAGAAGATGTGATGGCAGTGAGGGTCTGATGTAATACGTGTACGCATAAGAGTTGTAGGTTTCTACCATGCCATGAGTCGGAAGGTGCAGTGTAGGACTCGATTTTTTGATGCTCCTCAGTCTGTTGGGGTTGACATCTTTGTACTATTGAATTGGTTTGCGCGGTTTGAGATTAAGGCTCTCTCTATCTCTTGCTCCTTGAAACCTGTCAATCTTGGTCGTGTACATGTTTTCTGCAAATCAGGTAACTCGAGATGCACAATCAGTGCAATCTGTGTTGAATGTTGACGAAAATTGCTTGTAGGTTTGTACATTTGAAAGGAAAGATGATCAACACTCAATGATCGAACGTGTGATTCGTTTGAGGTGATTAGCAAATCCACCTCAAGGCTCTTGCCAATTCGTCATAATGTTTGGAGCTCACATGAATATCTTATTCATAATCAAACTGAGGATCCTCTTTCTTCTTAATAATCAGACAGGTCCTTGGATCCTCCCTACTATGTTTATTGTTGAACTTGGAATAGTCAACAAATTTTGAGGACTAAGGTACATAGATGATAACCAAAACTACAACTATGAAGGTAGAAAAACGGAAAATGGTGAATGAACACTACTGGTGCACTAGACTAGGAGTATGATGATTCTTGTGTGGACCCAAAATGGCTAGTTGTGAAAGTGGTGGCCCGAAAAGATGCAGTGATAGGTGGGATGCAATGATTGGCTAGATAGGTGTTGTTTCACACGACTTGTGATCACTATTGGATGCCATTGAGTTAACTATTTTGTGTGCATTTGTATGCAAAGTAGGATGTTTTGATGCTCAAATTAGGGAGACTCTATTCTACAAGGGCCAGGGCGAACCAACCCGTACATTGGTACCTTACCGGATGTCTAGTGATGTCACATTCGAATGAATCGGGCCTCAACCCCATAGGGGGGCTTTTTCTATTGAAGCCACTTCATCCACGATATCTAAGATGGATGATTTTAAGTGAGTGCCACGAATCCCCAGCCGTTCGCCCTCCCCGGTAAGGTACCAATATACGGGTTGGTTTGCCCCAGCCATTCTACAAGTAGGGGGTTTGACTTATTTGCCTCTTTGGGAAAATGTAACTAATTATTTACGTGAAATAAATTTATGAAACAACTTCCATTTCTCATCATTTCCTCTACTCCATCTCTGAAAAATATTACCCAAATTTCAAGCCACATAACATTATTCAGATCCATAACAGTGTATTGTGGGACTGACAATATTCTGCAAAATATTCTATCATTTAGGCTGAATGTGAAGAATATTCAGCAGAATATTGTCAGTCCCACAGAACATTGTTATGGATCTGAATAATGTTATGCATGGTTTCTATCTGAATCAACTTATTTACACCGTTTCCCATATATCTACATTAGGTCACGTTTCACACCACTTTTGTGGTCACTTTTGGGTGCCATTGAGTTAAATGTTTTGTGTGCATTCGTTTTCAGAGTAGAATATTTTGATGCTCAATTTAGGGAGACTCTACTATACAAGTAGGGGATTTGACTTACTTGCCTCTCTGGGAAAATGTAAGTAATTAGTTATTGGGAATAAAATTACAAATCAACTTGCATTCCTCATCATTTCCTTGACTATCTCTTAAAAACATTGCACAAATTTCAAGCCCGCCGAATGAACTTATTTTCACCGTTTTCCGTTTTTCTACCTTACTTGACCAACTACCAATAAAAGACATAGTTGAGAAACAACAATTACAAAACATTTAGTCTGGTTCATATTCATAAAAGCCTAGCCCAACATTTCAGAAAGGCACTACAAAACTTAACCCCTATGAGACTGGGAGACCAAAACGTGTTAAGGTTCCAGTTCCATAACATGTATAAAATATTTTCCAACAAGAATTTCAATCCCACTACCCACTTCCAACTAAACATTTTCATAGATGCAATCTCCCTCGATGACCCTCAAATTTTTCTGTCACAAAATATGTATACTACATGCAGAAGGTCACAAGGTTTTTGAGATGCAAATCTTCCCAAATTTCAACCATGTTATGCAGCTTACACATTTGGGGGAACGAACCAAAATCAAGTCATTTCAATTCTTATTGAAGTTTTGTTTAATTCCTGAAAGAAGAAGGTATAGATATTATTTCGTACCGATCAAATGCGATGTTGCTTGTTCCAGCTGCACATACTGTATGTGTTTTAAATTTTATCTTCCAGAACTTCCTTTGGGAAGCCAACTCCAATTCAGGTCTTCAAATCATACTTTTATGATACATCCTCAATATGAGGTCGAATCCCCATCATCCTATGAATCAAAAGAGACTGAACCAGATCAAAGAAGCCTTCCATTCATTATATTCTCCCTCCTTGACTGCACAGGAAACTGTAAAAGTGGCAGAATCCTGTCTCTAACAAATTGCCTGATTCAGTTTGAATGTTTTGCAAACTCTTGACGTTCATCAAAACGATTTACCCTATCATGGATTGGAGGGGATTTCTAATCCCTCCAAGATTTTCCAGGGATAAACATCTTCAATACTTCTGAGGAAAGGAATTTCTTCTAGGACCTCAGCTTCATAAGATGTACAAACTAGAATTTACATGCCAAGAGGGGTGCAACATCAACAACCACTGTGTTGCCCATTCTACTTGAGCCTTTTTAATGAACAGGTGCAGAAAAGTTACATAATCTAGTCAAAATCAGCCAGAAATCTCTACCTTAAGACCCGGGAGCTGATCTCACCAATTGTGTCGGGGATCAACAGCATCCAAACCCTTGAGAAAGACACTGCAATTTGGATCCTCCAACAACTGTACTGGAGGTTTCCATTTCTTCAATTCGCTGCAACATACCCTCTCACCGTTCTGTACTCGTTCGAATTCTTGTTCTTCAACCTAAGGGATGCAGTCAATGGTACCGCATCCTGTGTTCTTTATCTTCCAAGTATTGATATGAACACATGTGCTTGGGGAGCTCCATGCACATCCAAGTGCAATAGGACGCTCCTAACATGGCAAACTTGCTCGCCAAGGCAAAATCGGCATTGAAAGCCAAAGCTCAAACAGATGCATCCAATCTTGGAGCAAAGGAGAACACTCTACTCGGGACCTCTTTACACCAATTCGTTGCCTGTGACCAATGCTGTTGAGAAAAGGAGAAGACCACAATTTGTGGTATGCTTTCTATCCTTGAAAACATGTAGATGAGATCATCTACAACCACACAAGAAAATGACGAGTAAGGGAAAGTCTCTACCAAGGCCTCAGGCATCCTTGAGACCTCATTCCAGTCTTTGACCGCAGGATCAAATTCCCAAACAACTATACCCACATAACTCTTCACGTTAGGAAGATGAAACACGTTGAGGTGTACCATATCTCCCACGACCAGAAGCCGGCCCTTGCATTCGACAATCTTCGCACAAGATGCATAAGCGGGTGCTTCAAATTTTGCCCAGATGCCTTTCTGTACGTCAAGAGCTTGCACTGTTTCAGAGGAGAGAAGGTGAATTTGTCCGCGGCTGAAAACACTCCCAAGTTTGAACTGCTCCCCACTATGGACGTCTCCCACTTCTTTCCATCGATTCAATTTGGAGTCGTACTCCTTTGCTGAGTGGTCAAGCACGCCCATCCACAACCATCGAACTACGGAAGCTTCACAGAAAACAAATAACTTGTAGCCATTCGAACCAGGTTCGGTTTCTGTGATCAGAGTTACAATGGAAACTCTGGAGCATTGACTGGGAATAAACTTCCATGCCTTTGTTATAGGATTACAGACATAGAAGCTGACATCATTCTCCCCGCTATTGTTGAGATCACAACAGAAGCATACAAGACCCCCGGCTGCTGCAACAGGTACACTGTTCTGGGGAAGAAAAGGAAACTCAAGTGTGAGCGTCTTGTTACGACTAGGATCATAAACAAGTCCTTCACATTTCAATCCATGTTGAGGTGGCTCCCCAAAGGCTAGAACCCATGTTTCGTCCTTGGCATTGTTAGACTGCAACTCAAAGAACCGTTCAGAGCACATCAAAGAACACCATCTCTTGCATACACACCGAAAGCGGAAACAGCTCTCTACAGGCAACCATGATAGGACTCTGTCTAGCACATCCTTTGGCAGGGACTGCCATAGGCTATCATCCATGTCTGAGTCACTTCCCCGATTACCAAAACTCAAATTCCTGTCGAAAGTTACTCTGCATTCTTTTTCTTCTTCACAACTTTCTGTACACCCTTGTTGCGACGGAGAGCTTGAAGATGCCAAGTGCTCTTGGGCGCATCCCCTGTTTTCACTGGTAGCAATAATGTGGTAGTCATCTTCTGGGGAGGTATGCAGTGTATGCTCCAATTTTCCCAAATTTTCATTCTGCATCTCAAACAGAAAACTCATTAGCCTCCCAATGGTAATAGCTTCATACACCAAGATGTAGACATGAACAGCACTTCATGGCCAACTACGATATGAAGCTCATCCTTATATTCCCCCGTTTTCCTTGACTGCACCCAAACTAGGGTGGCAGTTCCATTGAGATACCTCCACAAAGAGCTTTCAAGACCTAAGTACTGCTTCAACTTTCCCATAGAAGCTCACATAACTTACTCTTCCATACTATGATACTAAAGAAATCCTTTAATTCAACAAGTTTCCTTGACGGAAGTTGGTTGTTTTGCATCCAACACCTTTGACGTTGTTGAGTTTTCGGTTCATTCTCGGAGGTAGTGTTCAAATTTGAATGAAGAGCAATCTATTTCGGTTCATGGAGGGTCAGACTCATGTTGGCATGCCAAGAGGTGCTGAAATGAGTTTGACCCTTAATGAACCGATTTAGGTTGCTCTTCATTCAATTTCAAACACTACCTCCAAGAGTGCACCACAAGTAGAAAGAGATTGTTGATTTTGTATTCAAAACAACCAATGGGAGATCATAGGGACCAACTCACAACGAAAACTCCCACTGATTTAAATGATAACTCCACTTTGGCATCTGTCTTTCAACATGGTTCGTCATCCAACGTAATGGCACGGACATCACCACATGCTCATCTCACACTGCGCACAATGTTGTCATATTTGATCACCACCTACTCTCAACATCAAGAACTTTTTTATAAACTATCACTATCTCTTCTGAAAAAGTGTGTATCAAAATGCGGCTACATCTCAATTGGGATCTTACATAGTCATTAGCGACTTCGCTTATTCCTCCCTGCCCCTCCATCTTCTCAAGCTGTAGGTTGTCCTCCTGCAGAAACCGAAAAGTGGATTCAACTATATTTGTCTTTCCATTTGAGACAATGCGCAAGCTTGTTGAGCTTTTTGCCACATTATTGTTGCCTTCATCTGCCCTTTGAGTATGTTGTTGCATCTGCTCGAGCAAGCTTTCATTTGATTCCACAAGATTCAGAATAGAAGTGACCCTGGGCTTGAGTTTCTCAGACTTCTCTCCTGCAATGTTCGGTGGACACTTTCGAGGAGATCTGACATGATATTCATTTAGCGTCAGCGATTCCTCCAGCTCATCAATAAGTTGCATATAGTTGCCATCTACACCTTCGAAGAAAGCAGGCTCCACCTTTGACCTTGGTTCTTCTTCGCTACTCAAGACACAGCTGTCTCCCTCCTTGACCAAAAGAGAAGAACAACTTTTAATCAAATCTCCAATGAATTTTTATCCAGGTCAACATTGCTTCCCATATATATTTATTCGCGTCTTCTTTTCAAGTTTTTATGTTTCACATTATTCGTTATATATACCTGCGAGGTAACATTATCAGGTGTGAACTCTACTCCATTCAGATGCAATTCTCCTCTTACAATTAACACCAAAATTTTCATTAAAACCCTCAAAAGGCTCTCGGCAGCTCTCGATTTCCTCCAGTGAAAACTAGTCAGCTCATACGGTAAATACTGTGGGCCACACTAATAACGAGGAATCTGTACTAAAAATATTGGGGTGGGGATAATATTGTGGTTGCACACTATTTTACCAACTCACACTATCTAACAGATGTCCAAGAAACAAATGATGACATCTCCTTCAAATCTTGCTTGATTTTCTCAAACAAGGATCTCTCCTAACTCTTAGCCATTTGGCCGCAATGACCATTCAAACATCAGCAACATATACCTTCACATGCATGTCAAATTTTAATGTCTTCTCCCTTGATTCTAGAATTGAGGAAGTGAATTTATGCTCTTTGGATTTGCATCCTCAATTGCTTTTAATTGATACCTCAATCGTACCTAGAAACGAAAAATTGAGAACGTAGTGAGTGGTTGAAGATTCAAGTGTAACTCACGTTGCACGCTATTTTCATACGTGATGGTGTATAGTGTGGGCCACACTATAGGGATTTCTATAAACTAGTTATATTGTAGCTGTGGATACAGTTTCCAGATTCTCCACATCTTTCTCAATTTGTAGTTGACTGGGAAGTGATGACAAGCATCCTTAGATTTCGCCATAGCCGGCAAAATTTCTTGTGATGAATCTTTATTTAAGCGTTCATCTCTGAAAGTGCTCTCAGATCCTTCACTTTTCTCCGCGATTACGCTTCCAAGAAAGCAAAGCCTCTTTGACCGCTACAAGGTGACTCTAATGCTGGACCTTCGCGTTCTTGTAAGAGAGTGTGCACCGATTGCGCAGCTCCGATTTCGATTTCCTTCATACATGAAGTACTCGACACCTAGGAGCATATTAGACTACCCGAACCTCCTCTACGAATTGTTCGCGGTAGGAGAAGCCTTGAGATTGACGACATTGAAACTCAAATCACTTCCGTTTTCTTCAATAGAATATTATCAAAAAGGTTGTAGGAAGCCATCCAACGCAATCTTAAAAACCTGAAGGACAAATTAGTTTGAGATAGACACAAAAGATAATGGATACACCTCACAGCCTTTGCCATTTTCAATCCTCCAAACAATCATCACGAGTCTCACACTATGTAAATATCTCTCTCTGTTGTAGAAATACTCCCTCACAATCTCGACAAATTCTCGAACAAGTCACGCAGCTTCTTAGATACCTCACATAGATAGCATTCGCCATTTTTTATCCTCCAGAAAATTACATAATATTCCATCATCTTCAGTGCGCGATTTCACAATTCGTACTTACAAAGTCTAGCTCTACGAATACACCTACACAATCCTGGAAACCTAATACACTATTCGCTTTAAAACGAGACACGGAGGTCTTGGATGCCTCACAGCATTCATCGCCAAGTTAGTGGTAAGTATATCCTCACCAAAACTCATCTTCCGTGCACCAATTTCACGATCTCTAGGGATCTAACTTGTACAAATCTATCCAAAAAATCTGAACACATTGAAATGAATCACTTTAGAAACATCAAACTTACGCTCTCTTGCAACCTTGCATCATGTGGCCCTTAGAAACCACGATACCGTCATCTTCACTGGACAAATTTCACATCGAAAGAAGCAGGATAACCTAAATTGACGAGAAAAATGTGGCGGGGATCCTTACCACGGATACGTCTTCGAGGATTTGAAGAAAGGCGAGCCGGAGGGGCCGATTTCCGCCATCTCCAGCATGCTCGTCGCTGTCGCTGCCCTTTTCGCTACATTCCAAGCCCTCCATTCCTGGCCTCGGACTTCGTGAGACCCGGCGAATCGCCGGGCGAAGGGGCAGCCCTAGCCCGCGAACACGCCGGGTGAAGTGACGTGTGGGCCGATCAATCGCTGGGCCAACTCTTCATGTTAAGTGTACACGTGGCAAGGGACAGATCCATCAATATATTTACTACATAATTATAAATCTAATAAATGCATAAAGTATACTTTTGAACATGTCAAATTTGAGAAACCTATTGGTTGACATATTATAGCCCACCCACACTTACTGGTGCGGGCCACCAATGACTGGTTCCTACCAACATGGGCCACTTTTAGAGTTGGATTAGCCAGCGAAAGCCATTGGATGTAACCAGTGTTGGTACTCACCGTTCATTGGTGGCCCACACTAATGAGTGTGGGTGGGCTAATAGATAAAATTAATGGGAGTTACCAACCAGTTACAGATGAGGTAGTTCATGTTCCTAAATTGTCGAATTAAAATCAAAACTTATACTCATTGTTCATTGGTGGCCCGCACTAGTAAGTGTGGGTGGGCTAATACAAAAAAATTAAAGGGAGATCCCCCAACCAGTTACAGATGAGGCGGTTCATGTTCTTAAATTGTCAAATAAAAATCAAAAACTTATAGCCCACCCACACTAACTGTCGCGTACCTCTCCATGAGGAATGCCCAAAACACCATGGGCACAAAGGGGATCCCGGAGTGACACCCCGGACTTGTGGCGCCATTGGTGAAAGGGCCCAAGTAATCCTAGTATGGGTGAGGGCCTCGAGCGTTGGGAACGCCTCCCACCCACGGAGACTAGGAGGCACGAGGGTAATGCCATAATCTATGCATAGCTTATGGCGTGCCGATTCTAGAATGCTCAAGAACGCCTCAATCAGAGGTGTGAGCTAGGAGATATGGCAATTTGAGTGGGGCCCTGGAACAGTAGTGGCCTGGGAGTGGCTCCCGAGACTGCGAAGCTTTAAACATGCATAACTTTCTCAATACTTGTCCAAATGGGGCAAATGAGTAGGCCATCGGCATCTACGTGAAACGTAGATGACAATGGAGTGGTCGATGGTTATGATCAGAGATCGTATGAGGAAGTTATGGGGTTTTGAAGTTGCTTGGGGCTTCCAGCCCCAGCGGCTAAAAGAAAATGTCTACTTGGCCCCAAGTGTTGGGAGAGAGACAAAAGGTTACTTGACGGTGGCATAGAGGCCCTGCCAAGAGTCCTAGAGGCTTATATGGGTGAGTGGGTATGGCCTCACCCACCCGAGGCTGAACGGCACGGCCTCCATGGGCATTGGCCCAATGTGAGGACATAATTGTCTAGTATGGCTCGGGTTGTTGTAGTGTTGCTCCGGCAACGCGATGATCAACATGAGATTGGACTTCCATGGATGGAAGTCCACATCTAAGAATTGGTTGCCGATTAAGGGGTGAGTCCCGAATGAAAGAGTAGGAGGGTTGATCCCCCTCCTATGGACTAAGAAGGTTTGCGGTATGGGGAGCTAACCATTCGCATCGTGGTATGCGAAGGGTTAGCGCTCGTAATCCTTGCTAGAGTTGAAAAATGGACCGAGTTAACAATGGAAGCTAGCAAGTTTTGCGACACTAACTAGTGCGGGCCACCGGTGAATGGTGAGTATCAACATTGGTTACATCCAGTGGCTCTCACTAGCTAAACCAACTCTAAAAATGGCCCTTGCTGGTAGGAACCATTCACTGGTGGCCTGCCCTAGTAAGTGTGGGTGGGCTATTAGGGCAACTTCATAACATTCTTCAATGCCTTTCTCTTGTTCACTGGCCCCCAAACAAAAGTCACCAATTTTTTTCTTGAGTTTCTTGAGGTTAAATCTTTATTGTCTAGGAGGTCTCTATGGAGTTTCTCTCAAAAGAGAAGCCATCATGGAGTCATTTCACATCAACGTATGGGGCCCCCTTCAATACGGAGATTTTTAATGTGTTAAGAGCATAAGGGTGCAGGTCTTAATAGATTTCATTTTAATGAACAATGATGTGAAGGTTTTTTTGAAGCTTGTAGAAGGTCACTATTATAGTAAGACTTGAATGGAGAAGAAAATTTTCTTGCCCATTATGAGAATCAGTCATCATTAGTAGTGCGGGCAACATTCCAAACCAAGCATGCTTAAAAAAATGACATTCAAGCTCATTGTGAGCAACATTCATCATCCGGTTAATGTACTTTGATCATCTCTAGAATAGGCAGACGGTTTCCAAATTTAGATTGTTGATATCTTGTATGTATGTGTTTTGTAAATATATGCAACAACCTATATTTCTATTAAACTTCCTCATCCATACCATCGTCCAAATCTTTACAAAATAATCATAATAATAATAATTTCACTAATTGCCCCATCTCCAAAAACCTCAACTTTGGGACCATTGGACCTTCTCAAAATTTGTTGAAACGAAAATATTCTCAAACCTTCATATTGGAGTCGGTTTCCACATACAAGTGGCTGGTCATAAAATATGTGGGTGATAGTGGGTTAATTGCCCTCACCATCAAGGGTAGCATGAAATTCTATGTTCATTGGATGCACCCTTCATCAATAAAGGGTTGAAGTACTAAGTGGGTCTTAAACATACACTTTTTTTTTTCTCTACATCCACTCTATGTAGAATATGAAACATGCAATCAATGCAAGATGATTAACAAACCCAAATTATGCATAAAGCCATTTTTCTCATAATTTTTTTGGAAGTTGTATGTATTTTAGTCATTATCAAAGTGAATATCCTCTTTCTCAATAAATAATCATATAGGTTCCCACCCCCCCCCCCTTCCGCTACAATTATGTGAGTATTGAGCCTAGAATGGTGAACAAAAATTGAGCATGTAGTCCAATACCTTTTAAAGACATGTCTTTATGTTGGTTGTTCTTATATTTGAACTTAACCATTGTAATGTTTGAATGGGGTTAGTTTGCAATACCTAGCATAACTTAGCATTAGTCCAATGAGAATGAATTTGAGAGACTCATAGCTCTCTTCCACTAGAGACGTGGGGGGGGTCACTATAAGGAAGAGTAGGACAACAATAAGTGACTCTCTTCTTGATGTGAGTATGGCTTTAGCCTCCTCACTGTGTGCTCATGATTGGGAGGTTACATGCCAAGGGAACATAATTATAGCCATAATATCACAACCACACACCACTCATATATAGGTGTCCATTTGAGATGACAATTTGAGTTAGGCCCGCTTATCTTATGCGCATCTTGAGGTTACTTGAGTCTAAAGAGAGAGACAAAGACATAAATAGAGAGACATGGTGTGAACGAGGAATGCTTCACCTTGACCATAGCCTCAAGCTCGTATGTGAACATGAAATGGGTTTATAGAGCAAGGTTATGGGACAAGTGTTACTGCCTCTTGTTGGAGGTAGTCTTTTTTAATGGCCATTTTAAAAGGGGCCTTTGAGAGCACCCTTTGGGGATTGGGGTTTGTATACTGGTGAAATGCGTGTGTACGTGGACAACATAGGGTAAGTGTTATGATGGCAAGGTGTCTTGACTAGATTCACTGTGTGATAGGTTCAATTCCGGGGGCCATCCCAAGGGGTTTGTTTATCCTAATGTAGTTAGTTTGAGCACCTTGTTGTAGGATTCATCCTTGGGTTTTTTGGTGTTTGGGTGTACGTGGTGGTGGACTTAGGTGGGTAGTGTGGGGAGTTGGTGGTTTTCAAGTCTTCTTCATTAAACATAAGTAGGGTGAGATATTTGATGGCGATTAATACATGCCATGAGTGGGCATGCGAGATGTAGCATTGTTCAAATAATTTAGTAATAATGTTTGTGTGGATACCTCCTCAAAATCCAGCCATAAGGATGATGAAGGTAACATACTAGCCAACGCCCTCTATTGTATCGACCAACAGTTGGTATTTGAGTTTTTGCATTGTATTGAGTTTGAATATGACATAACTTCCCGATTGTCCTAGCCCAACATGACACACATGCATACTTCATTATGGAGCCCCCATTGTCATCACTGCCATTTTAAGTCAAAGCTCAAAAGGTGATTTAATTGCTTTGAGCTATGTTGGTGTGTGTGGAAATAGCTATAATAATTAGTGAACCAAAGCATTTCATTCAATAGTGGATTGATAAAATGAGGATAAAGTCTGATAATGACAAAGTTGGCTCATAATCATCCTCGTTCACCAAGGGGAGTCTTCTTAATCATGTTGGTTTGGTTATACAATGTTGTGAGATGTAAACAAAAGGATTATGTTTCACTGGTTCATATATTGTTGAACAACTCATAAAGACCCCCATACAAATGTTAATGAAGGCATGGGTGTTTGTCATCATACTCGTCATTATTGCATATGAATGTACCTCAATAGATTATTCAAAGTCCTTGTAGTTGATTCCAACACCAAATCAAGTAAAAAACCAACCTCTATAACACATTTTGTTCCACATTGGATGAATGGGAAGTACACATGTTGTGCTACTATTCCCTCTCACCCCTCTCCACGTGCTTAGTTTTACACACATGCATTAATTTAGTGTTTTGGCCAAACTAAACACAAGAATGAGGTATCATCATTCAAATAGAAAGCACCTCCAATTCTCTTGTGCTTTTTTATCCACACAAAAGAACACCTCATTGATGACCTCTGATCATGTCCCTTAACCAACCAATTATGCGTCTCAAAACAATCCGTCGGGGTTGTCAATGTTGTGTTGCTATTGCAATTTGCCATCCACTCTCATCTCGTTGGGTATGTTGTGCACAACTTTGGCTCAAAATTAAGCACCGATGCTTCTAAAATGTAAATTAAAATGTAAAATGTCACACATCTAATTAACCATGTGACTACAAATCTATGATACCTTAACCAGGTAAAAAAACCAATGAGAGGAAGAATGTTTAGAATGTGAATCTTGTTTCAACTGACCTATTCCCACTACCATCTCACTGAAGAATCCCCCAATTCCCGATATCTTGGCCTGTCCTAGATATCAGGACTAGGTTCGAAAGACGAACGAAGCTGCCGAGATCAGTCGGCGCTTCGGGGCTCCTTAAGCTTGGGAAACAAGCGATGACACCAAATCGGGATCACGGAGACTCACGACCAATCTTGCAACCGAACCATCAAAAAATTAGTTACACAGTTTCTCAAGATTCGCAGAATTGAAGGAGAATTTTGAAAAAGAAATGTGGCGGAATCTGTTTTTTTGGAAGAGTTTGTGATGGAAAAGACGTAGCGTACACCATTTCAGGCGAAGGAGGCATCACCTGGTCGGAAGAATGAGTTTGTATTGACATTTTGCTTACAAGATTAGGGAGGAATGTGGAGGAAGTGAGTTAGAAAAAAAGTGTTTATCGAAGAAGACTTGATTTGCTGATGTTGAGGTTTTTTGAGGTTTTTCACAGGAGAGAATCCTCGGAAGGGGTGGGATACGTACTTGGAGAGATTGTGGTCAGAGGAGGATTAAATTTGGCCTGAGGAATGAGTTTGTGCTGAAATTTGCGTGGAATATCAGGGAGAATTAGAATAGAATGTTTTATTGATCGCTGATGTCATAGAGGGAGGGATTGAGGAAGGATGCGTGTTTAAGAGAGGTTGAATTTGTTTAAGGTTTCTCACAGGGAGAGAGAAACCTGGGAACTTTTGGAATAGAGTCGGAAGCGTAATTTAATGATCTGTGAGGCATAGATAGATATGGTGTGGAGAATGGTATTATGTTGAAATTTCGCGTGCCAGAGAGGGAGGGAGGATGCGCGTGTAAGGGAGGTTGAGGTTGTTTGAGGTTTTTTCACAAGAAAGAGAAATCTCGGAGCTTCTGGAACGGAGTGGGAAGCGTGATTTGAAAATCTGTGAGGGATAGATAGATATGGTGTGGAGAATGATATAGACTGTGTTAGGAGGAGGATTTAAACTTGTGGTACGAAGCGGTAGAGGTGAATCAAACTCTGCAAAGGGGAGGAGGATACCGCAGGCAACATAGAAGTTGTTTACTGTGAGGGAGGGAAGAATGTCGAGGGGCCGCACTAGATACGATCGACATAGTCATCGCCGCAGGCGCTCTCGGTCATGTGGCGCCTTGGCCATGGCGGTGCGGGTGAGTCTCTTTGGCGCCGCAACAGCCGCAGTCATCACTCTGTATCGTCAATTCTGGACCATTGTGCACACACTGGCCCCTGCGTACGTTCCGCAGTTGGAGGATGAGGTGGATAGCGAAACTCACCGCGCCACTTGTCTCGCCGAGCTCAAGGTTGCTAAGATGTAAGTTGCGTCTCTTCAATTTGCTCTTCTCTATCAAATCTCTACTGCGTGAAAATCAAGTATGCATGGAGATAAATTTTCGTGCTCAGTTGCTGTGTGGGTTAAGAGGAAGCGATCAATCTCATTTATTTCGTTGCTTCACCCTTTTTTGTGCAGGTTCGAGGGAATTTCTGGCGTGGAAGTCTACCAGTCACTACGTATTCCGGATCCAGGTCTTCGAGAACGGCGTGAAATTGATCTAGTGATTCTCACGAAAAGGTACAATTATTATTAGTAGCAATCAGGAAGTTGTGAATCTTCTGCAGCATTAGGTTTCCAATTTGTGAATCTCTGCAGCATTAGGTTTTTCTGCATCGTTGTCTCCGCCTGAGTTGAAGGACTCGGAGAATGTGGAATCCAGGAGCATATGGTGTTTGGTTCACTGGACATGTGCTCCTACATCTGCTAATGTGCGGTGGAGAGATAGGGTGATGATTCTGTGATCATAAGATTCTATACACTTCTAAGAACTGGATATCTCACAGTGGAGGTGCAAAGAAAAGGTTTCTTGCAACTTGGCTGGACTTATTGAGTATTATAACATATATAGTTAGGTGTTCAAAATATGGCTACAATATTTTCTTTGGAATGTAGGATGTTTTACCTTGAACCAAAGTATACCAAAGTTACCTGCTTTAGGTTTAGGATTTTAGTGTGGTGGTAGGGTGACTTTTTGGAACTTATGATTATAGCAGCTTCTGATTTGTTTGTCTGCTGCTTGTCCACCAGGGACTTGTTTGTTGTGGAGGTGAAAAATTGGTCAGGGTCTGTTCACCTCAATGCTGATGGTAGCTGGTTGCAGACTCGTGAAAACGGTTCTATTGTTGTTCATCCAAATGTGGTAATGTCTTCTGATCCTTGGTTGGTGTTCCCAATCTATGTACTGTCATATATTGATGATTATCTTCAGAGACTACTGGTTTCACCAAGTCATTGCTGTATGAATAGATTGATATCTATTGTAATCTTTCACATGCATAACGTGACAACACTTGGGCACTGTTTTGTAGTTGGAGGATGTGAATTACCGTGTGGATCTGTTGGGATCTTATATTGAAAGAAGAGGTGTTACGCTATCTCCTGGCTTCATCCAGCAGAAAGTGTTTCTTATTAATCCTGAATGCAGGTACTTATGTTTCTTGTCTGTTGACAAATTCTCACCTCAATTCATGGAAGTTGAAATAATTTCTCTTCAGCATAATGAGATACCAATATTATGAGGCATAGTTCATTGTAGGTAGGTCAAATAGGAAGATTGGGAAACAAGGATCTTCGGTGTTATTCAGTAAGTATGTGTTGCTGAATTGTAGATCTTGAGCACTTTGCATCCAATTGATATGTGATAAATGTGTACAATAGACCAGAGCAGGCCATTACAATGCTGCGGGAGGTCCTTTCAGCAGATCAGTGGGAGCACTTTTCGAATAGCAGTCTAGGCAGAAAAGACTCTGGGTGGCTCAAGTATGTTCTGAGTAGTGGAAAGTCAGACTTGTATCTCTCTGAACTAGAGCGTAAGCAGCTGCAGTACATTCTTAAAACAGCTCCAACATGGGATAGGTATAACTTTCTTATCAAGTTATCCTCTTTGTTTGAACAAGCTTTTGGTGCAAACTCGCTACATTTTGTTATGAGCTGAAAATGGTTCAACCATAATCCATTTTCCTGAGTTACATTTGAGGATTACTACTACACTAACGACCATTTAGCCATATAGTCTATGGTGGAAGAGCAGCCGATTGTATTTGGAGGCCTGTGCAGTGTTGTATCTATTATCTGTCTCTGTATATGGTTGTTGGAATCTGTAGCTCTCTCTGGTGGTCTACACATATACACTATTTAAAATGCGGTGCATACAAGTGCTTTACCTTGTAAGGTCTGTGGTACCTTGACTGACATGAATTGCATCTGAACAAACATTTTTGAGCTTTAGTGACCAGAAAATTAGTTTATCTTGTGTTTCTTTGAAGTTTGTGAGTGTGAATGCAATTAATTTGGTTTTGGTTTATTTCTGTTATGGCTGTAAGAGAATGCAGATTTCTTAACAGAGTGTTTGAATTTACAGGCTGGAGCTTGAAGATGGGAAAGTAGTAGTAGGTGAATTTCAAGGATTTAATGGGCGGTCAGGGGATACAGAGGTCCTGTCATTTGCACAGCGCTCAGCTGTAAGCCACTTGTCTATGAACCACCGCCGGGGCTGGGTCAACAATATGTTTGGTAAGTATACGACTTTCTCCATCAACGTAGTGGCTAATGCTCAAGTACCTTACCAATGCCATGTTTTTTGCAAAAACTAGATGTTTAGTATGTTTTAAAAGACATGCACTCCACTTGTGCCATCAATTTCTCAATATTCCCTGCAATGCATATCTGCCTCCCAAACAGTATACCACCATAAATTTTCAAATTTATCAATGTTGTTTGAGATTTGTAATCTGCAGGGTTCCTATATGTGTTGCAATTTTGAGCTGATCTAGTGAAACTGTAATGTTCTCAGGAACACCAAAGGTTGTTCTCCTCGTGACACTTCGTGATTATCGGGATGCCAATGTCAATTTGCCTAGTAAAAAGCAGCGGCAGGAGACCTATATGGAAGCCAAGGCACGGGCAGATACAGAGGTCTTGTTTCAAGTAGTGGGAACATCAAAACCCCAACACTTTAGATTATATGAAGTCCTTTCCTTGTCACTCAGCTCATAAGATCATCAATGTGCAGCTTGGGTATACACTAAATGGGGTTTGGAGGATGGAGAAATTGGCAGATTTTGCAAGTGTCTCAACCCTGGAGATTATAGCCCATGAGGAATGATTGATTTCTTGCAGATCCCTGTAGAGTGAAGTTGCCTGCTTTAGGAACTTCGGAAGGTTGTCGTACATAAGATGAGGTTTTTGTATACATGTAGTTGTATTGTATTGTGGCTACTATATTACAGGTTTTGATTTGTCAGTTACCGCTGTGGCTCTCCTGACAAACTATGTCCCTTGGAGCTGAAGTAGTTTGGGTATCTTCCTACCATATGGAGGAGGACCACTGCTTGTTTGCTTGCACCCACACAAAGGGTGATCTCAAACATTGTAACCAATCCTGTTTGATGTCCAATATTTGAATTTGCTCAAAGTGTCATGCAGGGAAGTTGTTGGTGTCGTTGTTGCCTGTCTACATGTGGCCTTCAATTCATGAAGTAATTTTTGCCATAAGACTTGTACTTCAGCCTTCTCAGGTGAATACAGTTTTACTTGGCTTCTCTAGGCCCCATTTTTGCTCTTGGTCATTAGGATGCTGGTGAACAATGACGACTTACAATATTATGAGTGAATTAAATCAGACATGGAAAAAGGGCTCAGTACAGGGAGAGTTTCACAATCAAGTTGTGGGTTCTCTAAGGTACGTGGGTGTTATTCGGTTTGTTTTTCATGTTCTCCAACTTCTACTGGTTAGATTTCCACAATGAAAGTTTTGTTGCATTAGCAAATCTACAATGATGCTTCAGCAAAAATCGGACTTCCCCTAATTTAGTTGTCGTTATTGGAAGTGCATGTTTATGTGATTCCTTCACTAAATAGTAAATACATAGGTCCTCCCAATTGTATTGAGGTATTCAATAACATTTGAATACGTAGTCCAATATCTTTTAAACATGTGTCTATATGTTTGTTCTTGGATCCTCACCTAAGCACACACCAATCAAATATAGGTGTCCCATCAAGAAAAGTAACTGAATAACAACCCCATGCCTTAGGTGATACAATAGATACTTTCTTGATGAATCCAAGTAGTCCATGTACACAAGCTCTTTGTTGTCACACTTCATCAGAAGTATCCCTGCTCACTTGGTGAGGATCCATGAGCTAACTATATAGTTACCTGGTGAGCTATGGAGGAGCCTCTCCTTGACCATTTTTACAACCATGAAATCAGAAAGCACTTCAAAATTGTGTAAAATTGCCCTAATTAATTTGCTAGGAACATCCTTGTGTTTGATGGCGCTGGTGTTGGAATGCTATGCAGTTTAAAGTAGCCTTCCATTTGTTGCCACAAGGATAATCTAAAGTGCAACGGTAGTGTTTCCTGCGATGAATGGAAGGTGAGAGATGATGTGCTTTACATGTGTCCATGCAACTGTCTATTTCTTGGCTTCCTGTTAAACTTTCTGGTCTTGAGCACTGGCCAGGCCCATCTCATTTGGCACTGCTTACCCGTTTTCACTTGAGCAAATGTTTTGGAAATCTCACCAGAAATCTGTATCCAGACGAGGTTGCCTTCTTCATAGTTGAGGTAGGCTTTCCTCTTGAACTGCACCAAAACTATGGTTTCTTCATCGCTCCAATCTGCACATCTGGTTCTCCTAACCTTCATTTTTCCATCTTCTCTCCACCTATATAGCTTGCCAGTCTGAGTGCCTGGTGGTGTGTGGCTTGGTTGATTTGTAACTCCGGATTCTACACTAATGAACATGGGGTCTAAATAGAAGACATATTATTCAAGTGGACTGCCATTTTGCAGAACATTGAAAGAGTAAAAGTCTGTACTGAGTTCTGAGTTCCCATCCAAATTAGGATTCAATGGCTCCTTTCCACGTCGCCGGAAAACTTCACGGGTCCGAAGCTTGAGGGTATAGTAGCATCGGCGAAGGCTCGGTATCGAGGAGGCTCGGTGACCTCTGGAGCTTTTCTAAATTAGGGATGGCCCTGGAGGATCATGAACAATGACAAAAACTCCGATCATTGAGAACTCACTCACCTAAGGCAGATGGTTCTTAAATGGTTGTGTTTTTTTTTTGTTTTTTTTTCCGATCAGCTCACTTCTCGTAGGATATGGAACATACAATAGAGCTATTCGCAAAGTAAAAGCAGATGAAACTATAGGTTCAGTCCCGAACCCTGAGTTTATGAGAATTAATACAAAGTCATCCAAGTTTCCTTCATGCTTAAATTAAGGGTTCCGTGATGCTCCACCCAACCATTGACGACGATATGTGATATAGGTAGAGAAAACCAAATCATATTGGTATATTATTTAGAATTTATGAATTGTATTGTCAAATATTCATTAATTCAAATTCGGATATTGACACCACTTGTAAGTTCTTAGTTGAATTTTGACTTGTACCATGGTGCCCCCTGCATCTTCATATTGAAAAGTCATTCGTATAATGATAAAATAATATCATGTTTTGTGATAATATTCTATGTACTAAACTCAAATGAAGGAGTTTTCAATCACCCAAGTTGAGCATCACACAGTGTCGCTCTTCCATCGAAATGAAGCCCTTCTAGTCCACACCAAACGCAAATTGTAACACCTCCTTCTCCATCTTAACCACTTCGACCATTTGCACCAAGGTTTCGTCTTTCAAAAGATTGCAAATGCAAAAAAAAAGTTTGGGGAAATTGTTGGTATTAGCTTTGAGACATGTTCAAAATTAAACCCTTTGTTGATTGGTGTCTACTTGATTGATGCAATCCCTGCACCTTAAAACCTTGCCTTCACTCATTCCGTTGCACTACCACAACCACACGCCCACATAGAGCCCTTGCCTTCCAGTACGATTGTCACGATGTATTTGGCCCCCGCCCTCTGATGCCACCGCATCACTCTGGCGCCGTTGGATGGTACTTGGTGCATTGATGGCCTAGGACCACCCTACCTGCGACTACACATGCCTCATGCATAGCGCCTGAGTGATGCACGGGGGGCTACCCACCCTCTAAAACAAGCCCCATGTCATACACTTGATGAACTCATCCACAATTTTTTTACTAGATGGGCTTACGTAGGAGTTGCGAATCCCTAGCCACTTGTTGAGGTGGTGCCAAGTAGGTAACGAAACTTCAAGACTAACATAACAATAATTTGTGTTCTATATCTGAGTGGTAGGTGGTCATGTGTGGATCTAAAATGAACGACAAAAAGACACGTGTTCAAAAGAGATTGTTCATGTAGAGCTCCCCTCCCCCCAGTTTTGTTACTATTGAACCTAAAACGATTAACAAACTTCAAACATGTAGTCCAATCTCTTTCAAAACACATGTCTTTTTGATGTTTTCTTAGACCCACACCTAACCACACACCACTCTAACATAGGTCGTCAAATAAGACCATTGACCACTATTAGCAAACAACATGACGAGGGCAACTTTATATAAAACTTCAAGTATTACGGCGTCGGCCAATGAGTATCAAGGGTAGTGGCTAAGCTACTACTACATAAAATCCGGAGGGCATCTTTTAGTAGCTATAGGGTTGGCATTTGCTTGAGCTGACACCAAGTATCATATGCTCTTGGATGAGCAATCAGTTATGCTGGGAATTTATGACGAGTATGTATTCTAACGAGTCATTGGGGGCGAGGGGGCATTGAAACATTGTTACAGTAACATGGGACGTAATATTTATTTAATATTTTTGTTTATTTATATATTTAACATGATTTTGTCTTCTAACATGCCTTTTATGTCCTAAAAAATGATCTTCAATACAGTAGTGCTGGCTCGTCCACCTCATGAACTGAACTGTGCCATCCGTTCATCCGTATTTGCATACCAGCAGGACACATCCAAATCGCATGACTAGACATTCATCCATCTAGGTGAAACCCTAGGTGCTTGGGGAGTCGAACGTATATGAAACCTTCGAAACCTTCGTGAACTCTTCCTCTCTTCGCTCCGTTGCATGGCAATGGCATCGCTTTTGATGGCTTTTCTCTCCTGTCGTCCTAGGCATCTCTCTCGGACTTACTCAAGACGCCTTTCAATGCGTTCCGCCCATCGTGTTGCCTTTGTCCGTCATTTGGGGCTTCAGTTTCTTTCAGAAACCCTAGAGGTGTTTGCGGGGTATTAGTTATGGTTTGTGGAAGTGGTAGTGTGAGGAAGGGAACTGGGGAAACTTTCCCCGGATGATCGAAGTTGATTCCTCCGTCTACTATTTGCTCTCTCGAGCTAAGCCAGTATATCTGATCCTCCTCGTCAGTGACCACGCATGACGGTACGCGAACTTACACGCGGGTATCATCTCAGGCAACCTGCTGCACACTCAAAGTGTAAGCACAGTGCTCTGGTAGCCGCAGAGAGACCTCTTTGATCTTTTCTGACTCTGGATATCAAAGAACGAAGTCACGTACCATAAGAACACATTTCAACAGCTACCCTCTCAAGTGGTTGTATCATGGTAGTGTCTGTACGACTCTCAAGCAACCAACCCGCACTTGCCTTGAAAGTCTCGATCACATCATCACAAACCTAAAGCTACAAAGAGACATCTCTTGTATGTACAATGCACTAAAGAGCATAGACCGGACGGTGAATAGCTACTAAATTAGAAACTATCTCAAAATTAAAGAACCTTACAATTAATATGGATGAATTAAATAACCCTAAGATGGTTAAGTTCTGTCTTATCTTCAAGTAACTGTCCTTCATGATGAGAGATACAAAATGGCCTTGGACAAGGTGGTATAAGTAGTCGATGTAACACGATATGATAGGCCTAATCGTACATCATTAACATTATTGTTGTCCATTCGTCCCTGTCTACTCTTCGAGAAAACATCACTGGGTAGCCGATTGCTCATTTCATGCTTATGAAAGTTGCCAAAGAGACTGCAGTGTTGTCAACCCAACTTATGTGCATGAATCCTTGGCGAGTGAGCATATGTGATGAAGTGCAACATCAGAGTGTTCACTACTTGCATTCATCAAGTTAGGATAATTCCATCATCACCAAGACCATACATTTATATTGAATCCATCTACATCATATGTTACTTCATTGGACAACATTCACTTCAGTTCAAGAGTGTTTCAAAGACTATCGGCTACCTTCCAAACAATTGAATGGCGCAGATAGGAAAATATTGCACGGTGTTCGAGCATGCCTTCCATTCATCCACACAAAAACCTTGAAATATGTACTCAAGACAATACTTTTTTTTTTGGTTTAATTCATCTTGGAATCGGTTTCAAAGCCTCGGAAGTGTAAACTGCTCCTAGTTATTTTATACCTGCAATAACTTTGAGCAGCTGAAATCTTCTGAACCAACAGGAGGTCATTGAAGGAAACAACCTCAACAACAGCTGCATCAAGTGGGAAGTATTGAGTATTTTGTCGTAACTCTGTAATTGACATATACGACGTATGGATTAAGTGAAATTTCTCATGCTATCCTAATAAACGCTACGTTGAATTTACAATAAGGGTGCTTTCGACAATATAGCAAAACATTATCGTGACAGCAAACCCTTAATGGTAATTAAATTTCGCGGTGTATTGTTTTGCGATTCTAGTATTTGATTTTGGCATTCATTTCTAGAGATGGTTTTCCCTCTTACAGAATTCAAACAGCTAACATGAGGGAAGCTGCCGGCACAATCTACTATACAACAACGTCTCTTGGAGAGCACGCCGTATGGTAACAGCCGACGGTGAAATAGTAACATGCTGGCCGTTACAGGTGGCGAACGCCAATGAAGCCTTAAGATTTCACCTCACAGAGCGCCTGTATAGTATGTCTTGTGATAACGTATCGTACCCTGCCATGACTACCATTCATGATAGATGTCCTTGCCACAATCATTACTGCAAACATCCTTGCAGCATCGACTTCCTCTACGCAGCATGCTACTGGGAGCGAGAGCTAACCCACAACCTTCACAATAGGTCCACTCGAAATACATGAAAAGCGAAGTGATTGCAAGCTCTCTATGACCTCTCTCCACCCAGGCAGAAACTCCTTCGCGACGGAGTTGCATCCACTGTAATTCTAGGTCAACTGATGGAAAAGTCTACTATACCAGAGTCCTCACAAGTGAGCTAATCCCACAAACGGGGCCTTAGTCCTCTTAGACTCAAATGTGATTCGAATTAAACACATCATAATCGAAATATAGCTTTCAAAAGAAAAAACGTCCTACTTTGCATAAGGATGCCCAACAGTGGTCACAGTCCAGAAATAACAACTAAAACAATCAGAAATGACAACCTTGTGACCTATCTTGTGCACCACGAAAGATTCGCCGATAATCGGTATTTTGGATCCATCACAACCAAAGTAAACAACCCACCAAAACGGAAAAACGAGCCTATTGCTAGTGGAGCGGGATCTAAACGACAACAAAAAGGCGAATACGAACCATAGGAAGGTAATAGGAAGCCTGGACAAAGATTATATGACAAATGTTGCTAAAATTTTACCAAAGCGGCCAGGTTCACCAATACCCTGGTATTCTCTCAATCCTGTAATGATTTGGGTGCGGTTACGAATTCATAGGATTCAATGTACAATGAAAATACAAACTACTGCTCTGGCATGACATCATGCTAAGGAATGGATAGAAACTCCAAAATAGGTGGTGTTATCAAACACCTTTTAAATGGTTCGGAAAGGGGAGAACGGTACGAATCTACTCGGACTCTCCTCCCTTGGAAGTCTTTCCTCCAGGTCCAGTAGCGGTCTTCTTCGGCAAAAGCACGGTGTGAATGTTGGGAAGAACACCACCGTTGGCTATTGTCACCTGGCCAAGCAACCTGCTCAACTCCTCGTCATTCCTCACTGCCAGTTGGATATGGCGTGGCACAATTCGAGTCTTCTTGTTATCTCTTGAGGCGTTTCCGGCCAACTCAAGAACCTGTATCACCCCATATCAAAATGTTCAAGCTCAATCCAAAAGAACCAAATACAGTGAAAACTCAAAAAGCCGCATGCAGAACATTTTCGGCAAACACACAGAAGTCACGCCTTAACGAATAAGGCCCCTCACAACCCCAATACCAACTTCAACCATCACGAGCGAAAATCGACACATACCTCAGCTGCGAGGTATTCAAGAACGGCAGCCAAGTACACTGGGGCACCAGCTCCAACCCTCGTAGCATACTTCCCTGCCTTCAAAAAACGAGCAATTCTTCCCACAGGGAACTGCAATCCAGCCTTGCTAGACCGGGACACAGCCTTCTTGCCGGAGCTTTTACCTCTTCCAGACATGATGGTAGCTTAAACACAAAGATACAAAAACAGGAAACAAAAAAGAGAAGGAGAGCGAAAGAGAGCGGAGGACACAAAGCTCTAGGGTTTCGAATGCGGGAGACAACTCTGCGCTGATGGTGAATTCACTGCGAGCGCGAAGACAAACTTCGTAGTCAGGATCCACACTTCAGTATATAAGCACTTGGGGGTTTGCTCCGGCGCACCAATGAGAGGGCGACCACGGGGATCGACCTGGGAGGGATCTCAGCCGTTCAAGCAGAGGATCCAACGATGGAGTACGAAAGTTGGATAGCGTCCGATGCCTTGCATCGGACGGCAGGTGAGGCTGGGGGAGAGAGGGAAAGTTCTGTTCCCGCGCCCGCGCCCGTCGTCCCGGACACTTTGAAAGGTCCCGCCCAAAACCGGCCCCCTCCCAGCCAGGGCTTGAATTATTGGCTATGGTTGTGTTTTTCAAATGGAGCCCTAGGTTTGAAACTAAAAATATGATCAAGTTACTAGTTCAACTGCCACACGATCATACTATAAATGGAATGGTGACGTCAATGTGGATGACAATATACTACATTCGTCGGTAATTAATTCTGCACGCCTGTGTGTATTCATCCAATGTTACCTACGTTCATCTCATTTTCAAAAAATTGTGGGAAAACCTTTGGAGATGTTTCATCCACTGAACGAACGAGAACCTGTGCCAGAAAATGTCCTTAGATACTGCTTGCTAAGGTAGATGGGTCTTAAAATGGTTACTTTTTCCAACCAAGCCCATTTCTCCTAGGACATGAAACATTCAATTAGTACAAGACGGTTAGCGAATCCAATCCAAGGACGCAGCCACTTCCCTCATAATTTTTTGGGACTCGTATGAGTATCTTATTCAATATCAAAGTGAAGTTTTTCATGCTCATTAAATGGTCGTATAGGTTCCCCCAATTATGTTGATTATTGAGTCTAGATTAGTTATCATGTTTTGAGCACGTAGTCTTGTCTCTTTTAAAACACGTGTCACTTCAGTATCCATCCTTGGAGCCACTCCAAACCACGTACCACTCAAATATAGGAGTCTCGTTAAGATCACATCGACCTTATGTCAAAAAGTAAATGCTTTTGGATATAAACTACAATGGTTTAATGTGATTAGGTTGCTTCACGAATAGGTTGCCACTTAACCCATGAAATCCATATCATAAACATTCATAACTTTGCTTATGGCGACCACATCAATAGCATAGTTGGTGTGTTTAGTTAGTGTGGTAGTAAAATCTCAAATTAGTATGGGGCAACCTAATTGCATGTATTGGTGTAGATGGTCTTAACACAGTTACTTTCAAGAAGAGGATAATCATTTAATCCGATTAGCAAATCTTGTACGAACAAGCAATCCCATAAGAATTAGGTTAAGTTGGGTAAACCTCACATTGAGACTAATTTACAAAGCGCATGTATACAATCTTTCTTAAGTGGTTACATCGGCGTGCCTAAAGTTATAAGTGTTGAGCTGGTGTTGAACATCAGCTTTTTGACTATCCCCACCAATGAGTTGTCATATGAACCTTTTGAATAACACTATAAATGTTTGTTTTATAATAAAACATTGAACCATTGGCACCCATACATGTGTGTGTGTGTGAATAAGGTTGAAGCTTGAATAAGGATGGTATTTAAATGTATTGTGTCTACATTAGCGGGATGCTAGTGTGGCATACACTAACTCTCACCCTCCACGGGAAAACTAAACTGGTTAAAAATAGAAGTTGGGTTGCCTTTGCTAAAAATCGAGTTTTATTGTTTGCTACATTCTTGACACCCTTTTGGATGCGTGACTATGTTTAGCTAGTTTACTATTTCCTTTGCTAGAAATCGAGTTTTATTGTTTTACTGCATTCTTGATGCCCTTTTGGACGCATGGCTATTTTTAACCAGTTTAGTTTTTCCGTGGAGGGTGAGAACTATGGAATATCATGTTAGTTTTCAGTGGTGCGGGTTCATGTCCCTCACAATTAAGTTTACCTCATAGTATTTCTAAACGAAAAGGCTTAATGGGTTGTGTGCCAATTTCTTCATCTAAACATTAGTGTGCACATCATCATTGTTATCGTAATAACAGGAAACATCACTTCCATCTATTGAAACTTCAACTCAGCTTTTGATACCAATTGTGGTAATCTTTGATCGTTTGTTATTGTTATCTAATCTTATTTTAACTATTAGGGTTCAGGGTTTCAGGGTTTAGGGTTTTTTAAGGCCTTGAAATGCGATGCAAGTTGATTTGTGTAAGTCTTGGGAATACAAATGAAAGAATACCATAATATATACATCGATTTGTGTACTAGTGAAGAACTTGTAAGATACCATGAATATTGTATTCAGTGTCCTGAATTCTATTTGCATTGCTCAAAACTAACTGTAAACTGCCCATTTAGTGTCACTAAATGTAGACACTAAATGTAGACCTAACAATCTCCACTACTATCACTCACTAAGTGATTATTCATTAAACATTCAATCATCCATGACAAATTTTCAATACGGAGATGTCGAGATGTAGAATGCACCGAAATTTGTTTCGATAATTGGATTGTATTCCATCCAAATTTCAATCATTCATGACAATATTTGTAGACTTATTCATAAGAAGCATCATTAGAGAAGTTACTACAATGACATAAAACACCTAATGACACTAAATACAATGTTAGTGTAGTTCTTATAGGTAATAGAACAAGATGGGAGCCTTCCCTAGCATAGAGGTTGACCAAACTGAATGGCAAGGTTTTGCCTATTCATCAAAGATACGTATGATTCCTAGGGGAATGATATATTGTCTTTATTTTATTGGATCCTCAAACACTCAAAAAGTCTAGATGGTTTTCAGACAAAACATATGAGTCTTTTAGGTTATGACTTCATCTATGGTAATTTAAAAATATGATTCCCGTTGTTCAATTTTGGAACATTAGTTGGGGGCGTACCAAACTTATTTAAGGTTTAACTCGTAGTTGTCAATCGAGGGAAAGATTACAAGTCGAGCCGCAACACCCGGTTAAGAGAGTTCAATAACTTACAGGTCAGTGAAGAATAGCTATCCAAAATTCTAGCTAACTAACATCATGGTTGCATAACCTAGTTATGAAGATTAACAAGTATATGAGTTGGTGAAATCAACTAACTCATATGCTAGCTTACCAATTCTATCCCAAGATATCCCGGCTAATTATTGGTGGTGAGGGTTCATGTCCTCATAATTAAGTTTAGCTTATAGTATTTCTAAACAAAATACTTAATATGAGTTGCATACCAATTTCTTCATCTAAGCATTAGTGTGAATGTCATCATTATTATCTAACTAAAAGCAAACATCACTTTCATCTATTGAAACTTCAATTCCATTGTGGTAATCTTTTGATCTATTGTTATTGCTATATAATTCGAATTGCACTATTTAAGAAGGTCTTCAAATGCAATGCAAGTTGATTTGTGCAAGTATTGGGAATATGAATGAAAAATACCAAAGTATAAACATTGAATCATGTTGTAAGCAAAGAACTTGTGAGCTATAATACATGTTGTATTTAGTGTCGCCAATTCTATTTGTTTGCTCAATACTAATTATAAACTTTCCATGTAGTGTCACCAACACTAAATGTAAACCGAACATTATTTGTCATTCCTTGCGACAATTGTTTTTTACATATTTGGGTATTCTATATTTAGAATGTTACAATTATTGTCACTTACTATGTTATTTCTCATCCAAATTACAATCATCCATGACAAATTTTTATTACATAAATGTTTGGATGTATAATATACCAAACATTTGCAAGTATTTAATTACAAAGATGTAAGTTAACCACCTCCCTTTAGATGATGTTTGTGTTGGAGTTAGACAACTCCAACTAGAAGATGTGAATTGGAGACTTATGATAACTCTCAACTCTCAATGAATAAATCAGGTTGAAATTAGACAATCCCAACTAGAAGAATAGATGAATCTAGTTAGAATTAGACAATTCCAACTAGACGAATGGATGAATGTAGTTGGAATTAGACAATTCCAACTAGAAGAATGGATGAATCTAGTTGCAATTAGACAATTCCAAATAAAAGAATGGATGAATGAAAATAATTGGAATTGGATAGTTTTGACTATAAGAATGGATGATTGGATCAAATTGGAATTAGACAAATCCAATTAGAAGAATGGCTGAATGAATCAAGTTGGATAGTTACAACTTGAGGATCTTGATTGAGCCAAAGGATAAGAAAATATCATACGGTGAAATGATCTATGTATATAGATAAGGAAGCTTAGTTTAAATTTAGTAATATTTGAGACTTCTAAAAGTATCTCTTAGATACTATGGATAAAGATGAATAAGACTGAGAGTACATTTGGTGTATAAGAGAGGGCTCGGGGGAGGAGGAAGAATCATCTTGTGCCTTGAGCTCATAGTAATTGTAATATTGTGTTTAAGTTGTAAATCTTTTTGTAATGTCCAAAGTTTGAATAACCCATAACTTAATTTGTAATCCAAACTTAATCCATACTAATCAATTCAAATTTTGAATTAGGCAGTATGGATAATCCAAACATTTGTAAGTATTTCAATATAGAGAAGTGTTAATCAAATGGTTTAAGAAATGATTGAAGTCGTTGATTCTATTAAATTGAGCACGAGGAGTGCTTGAGATAGAAGCAAACACTATGCGGATAAGAAAAGAAGTTTGTGAGAATTCAAGGTGGGTGATAAAGTTTTTTTGAAGGTCACAACTCAAAGGCCTAGCTTGACACTGGGAAAGTCAAAGAAGTAGTCTCCCATATTTTGTGGTCCATTGCACATTGTTAGGAATATTGGACCAATTGTTTATGAATTGCATGAGGGTTGGAAGATACATAATTTTTTTCATGTGAGTTTATTGAGAAAATATGTGTTGGATTCTAACCACGTGTTGCCTGACCTTCCTAAGGTAGCTCATGATGAAAACTTGTTAGGAGAAAATCTTGCAAGTGGATACACAATGTCTTCGGAACAGGTGTTTCAAAAGATTCATAGTAAAGTGGAAAGACTATCCGGAAGACGAAACCTCTTGGGAGCAAGAGGTCGAGTACATAATAGACTTCCCACCTTTGTCATTGAGGATAATGACATATTTTAAGGGGGAGATTGTGATATACCCGGATTAAACTATTTAATGTTAGATTGTGTAAATCTATCTTAATCCATATCAATCAATTTAAATTTTGAATCGGGCACCTCAAGTGGTTGCAACAACTCCGAATTCTAAATCTATTTTATCTTATATACTTGACACTATAAGCAATGCTCGACATGTTTTTGCATATCTCTCTTCATGTATGGCCAATAATAATGGCATCTAATAGCCATGTATGTCTTTTCGAAACTCGGATGACCTGCTATCAAAATATCATGAAGATCTTGAATAATATAAAGTCCATAATTTCCAACGTTGCAAATACAAACTCTGACATCATAATATAAAATGTAATTTCTCAAATCATAAGACTTAAATTATTTTATCTCTTCAATGGATATGGATTCTTTAGATGGATTCTCAAATGAAATTTGAATACATATTCATTCTCATAATGAGTTTTATCTCATCTATCAAAAATGACTTGATACATGAGATTGCATTTGTCATAGGTCGTCTAGACAATGCATCAACTACAACATTTTTTTTCCTTTAATATATCCTATATCAAAGTCAAACTCTCAAAGTAACTCCATCCATATGTTTTTTTTAAAAACAAATTAATCGAGGTTTGGTTAAGTGGACAAATATATCAGTGATTGATTGTCAATCTCAATCTTAAATTTGTCCCCAATAGGTCATGTCTCCGCACCTTTAAGCATGAATTATTGTAAGCGATTTTTTTTCGTGAATAGGATAACATGGGGAGGTCACTCCAATGTCAAGTTGAAAACCACGTGCATAAAAAAAATCTACTTTTTCTAAGTTGCATCACCAAAATGGTCAAAATTTTATCAAAATTTTTTATGAGTAGATATACATAGTATCTATTACATAGTAAAAAATGTTAACCAAATTTGATGATCTTTGTTTTTTATAAAACATATCATTTCTACTAGAATGATGCATAATTAAATTAAAACAATTACTACAAAAATGAAGATGACTAAAATTTTCAAAATATATATACAAAGATATTATCAATGGTTATGTATATGTAAAAAATATATCATCGTTTTTAAAATTATCCATAGCATATAATATAGGGGTAGCAAACTTTGTTTGTACATGGTTTTCATCTTGACAACGGAGTGACCTCCCCGTGTAGGATAGTTCAATTCCGCATATTTAACTTACGAGATTTGTAAGCAAACACCTGTCTCTCTTGCATCAAAACAACACCAATAGCTAGGTCACTAGCATCAATATATAAAATAATATATCATTTCAAAAGAATTTATGATTGTCAAGACAATTGTTGAAGTTAAAGCATTGTTTGAGTTCAAGAAACTTGAATCGCAACTAGAATCACAATTAACAAAGTCATATTTCATTTCAATAATGCACTCAATGGAGCTGCAATCTTGGAAAATCCTTTCACAAACCTTCAATAATGCTAACAAGATCTAAGAAGCTTCACATTTCGGTATTCTCCCTAAGCATCGCCCACTCAACGATTACTTTGACCTTTCTAGGCTCAACTAATATGAATCCTAGATACACATTGTATAACATATCATGCAATTTATAATTCACTAACTACTAGTCATATTCTTAGAAATCTACTCTTGTAAAATTTAACTCATGCTCAAACACACTTGATGTTGGTTATTTATGGATGAGTGGTAATACTCTTTAAAGGTATTGATCAACTTATTATTGTAACTTTAACATAGTGGAGATATCAACATCATTTAATTGGTATTTGTCATGAAAATGCATGTTTTTTCCATTTGTCCTTAGATTTAAGGCTTAATTTTGTAGTCCAATACTTAAATTTTTGGATGGAGATTGTAGAGTACCAACACAATGAATGTGTCACAAAATGATCAAACATGTCTCAAGCATGAAAACACATGTTGAGTAGATTATGTGACACAATGGCTTGGTTTTGGGTGTTGCCTTGATTTTGTGCATTTTGCAAGATTTGGCCCTATGGCCAAATTTTTATTTAAGGCACGTCATCCTTAAATGGGCACCGATGTCTCTCCCATGCTCTAGATAACCCTCATAAATGTATGCCTCAAAAATTGGCAATTAGGAGAAATGGGGTTGTTTGCATATTGTTTGACTCTTCTACGAGAGTGAAAATCTATGCAATTGACCATGACCTTCATTTATTTTTATGAAGTTCATCTACCTCATAAGTTTAGACCTTTGTGCATACTAGGAAACAAAAAATGATCATGTTGCTCGATTTTCAAGATTTATCAATTTGAAGGAAATGAGTATGCTCGGACAACAATGATTCCAACATTTGACTTGGCCTATTATAGTCATTTATTCTAATATATGCAATATCCAATAAATAAAGCTTATGTAATCTCACTCTCCTACATTAATCTAAGTAATTAATATTATATTTGTAGATGGAATGTCGATAAAAATTTGCTCCTCCACTCAATATAGAGTTGTGATATTAAAGATTGTGACCTTGTATGTTATTTCAACATTGTTTTTACTTAGATAATAATTTATATATTTAATATTTGATATGATATAATTGTGTGATATTTACATGCATTTTTTAAAACATATGAATCTTTCTATACCATGATCCAAATTTACATTAATATATGTATGAATATAAATATATAAATTCGATTCAATTCAATTTAAAACATGAATGACTTTTTTATGTACAATGTTGAATGGGCATTTGGATTTGATGACATTTTGTTTTTATTTTCAATCTTGATTAGCATGATTACCCTATGATGATATTATGTTATGTAATATCCTACCGCTAAAAATCAAAATGGGATGAAATTAACGTGGCATGCATTAGTATACGAAACTAAGTGACATGAAAATAATTAATTGTTTTAATTAGAAACCAATAATATATAAATAAAATGATTAGTCATGTATTCAACATATTCAAAATTCAGTACTTTCCATTCTTTCTATTTTCATACAATATAGTTATTATACATTAAATTATGACAAATAAATATAATAATAATGGATGAATATGTGTATTATTAATATTTTATTTGAATACAAAGAATAAGCTCATCACATCATAATCACTCAATTTGCATATGCAATTGCATATTTATATTTGCAATGTAGATGCAAATGCATGAAATGTTGTCTTTCATGCATCCACTTGGATAGTTTGGATGAAAATGACAATGATTATGGAAGAGTCTTTGCATATCTCACACGTATGCAAGAATACCACGAGGAATATGATAAACGTACTTGTTCCTTGTTGGGTTGAAATTATTTGCAATAAGGCTCTAATAAAACCCTTTGAAAATGACTCTTCATATCATGAACTCAATTCATTACATTGATTTTAATAATAACTGTATAAATTACAAAACTAATCAACAAAATATCGATATATCTAGTCATGGTGCAAAATTAAAATTTCCAAAATACACTATGTTGGGATCATTTTAAAGTATTTTTATTTTTTTCCAATTCATGGACAATATAGTATACAAACATCCAATTGTGAGTTGAACATTTGCGCCACTCAAGTAAGTTCAAAACAAGAATGTTGTGATTCCCCTTTTAATTCAATTATTTGTTTTGTTAGTATATTTAACTTAGTAATTTGTCTTGTGAGATTATATTGGGGCAAGCCAACTGTATTCTCAAATATTCATTCTATTCTATAAAGTGACAAACTCTACCATCATTTGGCCTACGACTACCGTAGCTCTCTAGCAGCTTGGGCAAAAAATAATTAATTTTAAAGGTGCCTAAATTTATGGGAAATTAATTTTGTTGAGTGTTCATAATAGAAAAGAAATAACATTCAAAGAGTGCCTAAAATCACAATAATGCAAGAGACATTCATTAGAATCCAACAAAGTAGCATCAAATAACTTCAATAGTGTCTTCATGTGGCATCAATCTCACTCGTGGTCTAAAAACAATTGTTAGCCGCCATAGATGAAATCAGGAATACCATCCATGAATTGTAGAATTGACTTGCATGGATGTATAACTTATTTTAGATTTTTTAATCTTCCCAATTTTAGAATATATATTTTTGGGATGCCTAGCTTACTTTTGCACTTTAATTAATTATTAGACATAAAGGTGCCCAAGTTGCTAGAGAGTTACGGTAGATTGTTGGTTTCATGATTATTTAATGCCCAACCCACTCAAGACCTAGGTAATCATCTCCTCTCATCTGCACTCCTCCCTCACTTGTGCCCATATGTTGCATAACAACATAGCAAAGTTTTGGGTGGTAGTGTGATATAAGCATGAGAGCTTCATGTGGCCTATCGTGGGTAGAGCTCTAGCATTCTCGTTTACCCTCAACAACTCGTTCACATACGCTTTATCTTCCTCATGTGCTCATTTGTTATGCTTTGTACATTGGCCATATAACATTTGATAACAAAAATAACTTTGTACAATTTCAAACATGTGTTCATATATGCTTCATTCTCATCTTACGCGCTACTCTTTCTTATGGTCTCTACTTGACTTCAATGTAATTTATCCTCTCGCATATTTTTTGTTTTTTTTGTTTTTTTTTTTGCACAAATTGAAAATTCAATTGCAAGAAATAACCCAAAATACAACCAACCCGAGCGAACCATTGCAACCCGAGTGGAAACCTCTTGCGTATCTTTAATATGCTTTGTTCTTGCCATGATCTTGATCCTTGCTTGATCTTCCTCCTAACTACGGCAACTTCGTCCTCGCCCTATATACATCGCTCCAAGTTTGCCTTGCCAATCTTGATTGTTTGTAATTACATGCAATAATTGCTACAAAATATGTTGCTTTGTCATACAATAAGTTCTCCCATTGTGGAGTTGCATGTTGACTTGATAATTGAACATGTTTGTGAAAATCGAGGTAATCAAAATGAGTTCACAACTTATTATTGAAATTTAGGAAGAATTGGTGTGTTCAATCATGTTATGAAAGAGGAATCTCCTTCCATGAATATGAAGAGGAAAGAGCTCCTTTGGTTTGAGCTTGAGCTTTGAGTGTCCACATAATTCACAAAAACAAATTCATTATTCACTCTTGATAATTTACAGCTATCTAAGTTTTGTAGACCTGCTTCTCAATCAACCACCTATATTTGAGTGGTGCCTTAACAAGGGTTGTTGTTAGCAATGCGCATCAAAAAACCATTTGTTACAATGAATCTAGACTAAATACCAAAATATATGAACCATTTTAGGTTCCATTGTTAACATAGAGTGAGAAAGACGACACCATTCTAGATTTTATTGTTAACATACGAATTGAAGAGACTACATATGCGATCTTTCAAATCGAAAGTGAGCCTTCGTGTTCTCTCCCAAAAATAACAATTTATTACAATTTTATGGATACATTTTTGGCTTATTTGCAATATATTGTACACCACAAAGAAGAATGTTACACACTTAGAAACAATGTTTAGATTAATTTATGAACTTTAATCAACAAATTTTTTCACAAGTTTTACTTTCTAGCGTTGTGGCCTTAATTTTTAGCACGCGAAAAATGTGTGGTATCATTTGAAAACTCTTGGACCTTCCGGTTCGTTGCTATATTAAGATAACATATGTTTAGATATTGATGGAAAGTTGCAAGCTTAGGGTGAGTTTCCAAGCAAGCTGCTTGCCCACCATATTCTAGTGGGAATAAGGACATACTCGCCCAAATGTAGATGGAATATGATATTTACTATCACTTGCTATTTGGAATTGTGCAAAGTTTTAATTATTTACTGTACATCTCATTTTTTGCCAACAAAGGTGGAATTGGTTGTTTGGACATCATAGAACAATAACATCTTTACTTGGTAAGAAATTACATTAATAATAAAAATATGTAGGAATGTGGAACTCCAAATAATAAGTGACACTAAATATCATATTTAGTGTAGCTATTGTCATCTTCTAAAATCCAAGCCCACCTACTAACCTCCTCTTCCTCCTAAAACCGATCTTTAATCCTTCGGTGACCGGCACTTGTATGTTAAAAAGTGCTTTAGTGGCGCATGCAAGTCTAGTCACTATAAAAAACTGTGTTTTTGATGATGAAAACTGCGTTGTTGATGACGTTTTTGGACAACGCATACGATTTTAGGCGACATCCAATAGAACATCCAAATGTCAATAATGACGTCCACTGTAACATCTGGATGTTCTATTGGATGTCGCCTAAAATTTCAAAAACATCATCAAAAAACGCAGTTTTCTTATAGTGAGTGGCCCAAGTTTACAGCCCTTCACATTCTAGTAGACCACCATAATGTGGTTGGTTGGCGGCTTGTGCTTATGTACATGTGAACACCTCCATGCGAACACCCACTAATATCTAGAATCTAGTGGGTAAGCGGCCTACATGGAAACTCACCCTCAGTATGATTGACATGGTACTAACAAAGGCAATAGTTGAGTTTTTATATGGTTTAAATTTTTATATTGTCAAAATAATGATAAACCAATGTGTTTTTAGTTAACATAATATGATATTACAAATGTGTTAATTTACGTCCATATGATGAATTATTGGATGACCAAAAATAGAACTTTCTATGAGTGTACACATCATAACTATTACTTGCGATATGGACAACTACACCATTTATTGTGTTTAGTGTCACTTACCCTATTTTGAGGCGTACGATAGGTTACACTAATATTCAATAACTTCACCATTAGTGTCACCTCATGACACTTGGTGTTCAAGTGCACTTACTAATATCTTGGCATGAGTATATTCAATAATGTTATGAGGTATATGCCCATGTTAAACAATGGTCTACAAGTTGACCAAAGTGTACACAAATGACATTTGTCATTAGTATGCTCAAGAATGTCTTTCCCCTTGCATACTAAAATGTAAACACACGACACTTGCCCTTAGTGTGCTCAATATCATAGGTTGATAGCATGATGGGCAAAAATTGCCCAATAAGTTATGCATTTCAAAAAAAAAGGCTCGGGTAGTCTATAAAAACATTTATGAAAAGTTAGGAATATATATCTATTTGTTTGTATGTAGGCACATGACATATCCTATCTAGACTTTCCTCACACTTTGCTAGCAGACTCCGCTTCTCTCAAGCTTTTAGGACTCTTGATTTTGAGTGGTCTAGTTTGTAACGTGTGAATGCCAACTTCACTTTGTGTGAATGTCACAATGAATGCACATGATAGGTACAATAGTATGGTTAGTGCATGCAAGTTGTTGACTTTGGCTCGTTCCAAAATATAGCAATTTTAAAATTATTTAATGATTTAATGATTATTTTTCCTTCCATTTAGACCATTCGAGGACCATTTGACTCATTGTCTTCCAAACAAATTTGGTTTCACTTTCTAATTTGTTATTAGTCCATTAGGCTATCAACCTATGGTAATATCTTCTCCTTGCATGGTAAAATGCAAACTATCATCTCAATTATCCCAACGTGCTACGCTACATCCTATAATGCAAATAAATTTCACCTAAAAAAGTTATTTATGTTGATGAGTAGTATCACATTGGCAATTAGCAAATGTGACTCTTTGAAACATGTAGGCATCTAGATTAGGGCCTTTGCAATAGTGTACTTGACACTAATATCCTTAATAATTTAGTTTCAATTCTTAAAATAACTATGTGGAATCCAAAGCCACGTCATGGCCTTGGAGACAATTCATGGAATTCCAAAATACATGCCTAGAGCGTCAAATGACACACTTCTATTTACAACATAATAAGTAATTGACAATAGCTACAAGGGAACAAGGGGCCCAACTTGGAGGCGCTTCCTTAAAGTAAGCTCCATTCGAGCTCCTTGATGGAGTCATCCAATTTTTTCACCAGATGACTTTACTTGAGCTTCACGAATCCCCAACCATGATTGCATGGAAGATATGTTTGTATGTAATAATTAGCTCTTGCCCATTGAAGGTGAGTCATGACTCACAATTCCAATATCCTCATGATACTAATGAATTAAAATGTTCCTCTAGTTCATTCATTGACAATGCTTTATTGAACCTGTGAGGAAGGTAAATTTTATAATTACCATTGCTCTCATATAATTGACTACAAGCACTTCACATGAAATCCATAACACTGTTATTCAACTAATATTCATCATTCCATTCTAATAATATTAGTACAATGTTTCCCCGTTTTTCAACATGAATTTGCCAGTGCAATGCTTTGCTGTGAGAATAAACAAAGTATAATTCCAAATAGAATTTGGCTTATTCCCGACCCCACCCATAATATAAATTCAACTTAATAATATTATGGTCGTTAAAAAAACCATCCATCTTTTATTTATTTTAGATCAACATTTGACACATAGTATGCTTCACATTCAAGAAGGCTTCCCCCATTTTAGGAGGTCTTTGCATTTCGTCCTTGAGTCCTCATACCAAGCAAATATGGATTTACCCAAGGTAGTGGTGCCTTAAAGTATCACCTTGTTTTGTCGACACCTAGTTTTGATCCTTAAACCATCAACAAGCAAGCATAATAATGCGATTGAGTAAGTCAATATTAAAAAAAAAATCATATGCAACATCAAATACAAAATAACACCTCTATCGTCATTCACAACAATGGTGTCTGAAGGATGCCATAAGTGTCTTAGGAGAGCACCGACTATGGCCAATCGCAATGGCTAATTGGGGATCTATCCACTCAATGAGGTGGTGTAGGAAGTGATCCACAAAAGATGGACAACACCTTCATCTAATAGAGGATCCTCACCCACAATAAGGTTGATTTTTTGGTGATTCTTACCTAGCAATTCAACGTCTCTGGACCCCCCCCTAGTGGAGAGTAAAAGGCTCTTTTCTTAAGGAGACTTTGCAAATTTATGTAAGGTAGATGAGGCTAATTGGACACCTCCAACCTGACAAGCGAACTTGACCCAAGGGATTCAAAAGTAGAAGCTTGTGCAAGTTAGCAATTGCGAATCACAATTAAAGAATTTCAAACCGCTGAAATTGAAATTCAAGAAGGTGTAGTAGATCTAGGCTATGAAGCAAAAATTGTATGTTTCCCAATCTTATGTTATGGGGGGATGTGGGGACTCTTCCATCATTCAATGTTGTATTAGTGGATGACATCAATAGCAAATTCTACATGGGTCATTTGCCAATGAAAATCAAGTTTAATGCCAATGTTGACATTTCTTTCGCATTTTTGGGTATGAGGATATGAAAAACATGTTTTGGAGTAGAATTGAAATAAAAGTATCTACATGAGTTTGGTTGTCCTACCAAACATGAAAAAATTCCTCATCTTAGAAACAATAAACAAATATTACTTGCAATAGATTTCCAATTGGAGGATCTAAGTATCTAATAATGTTAGGTGATTCGCATCCAACATATATCCCTTCTCTTCTTTAAGGACCCATCTTGATTCTATGGTGGGGAGGAATGGGTACAAGCACATTGCAACCAAAAGACCTTAGGTATTTCACTCTAGGTACTCGACCAAACATTGTTTCTAAAGGTGTTATGGATTCTAGTGCAAAGGTCACAAACAAATCAATGTTTATGCATGAAAGATAACATAACCCCGTGTTGAAGTGAGAAGGTTGGATCTCATAAGTAATGGTGCAGCAATTAATCGCAATCTCTTAATGAGGGATTATGTTAGACCATTTGTCTCATAGATATATGGCAATGCATATTTTAATTGTATTCCAATAAACTCACAATATGTCCTAAAATTTTGAAACATAAATTCTCTTGCATCATCTAAACATATAAATTGAATTGGATGATAAAAGAATCTAGCCCAAAGTTATACAATTTGTGCTAACAATCTAGTAAAAATTAGATTCCTACAAGCTAGAAGAAAAAACATGTGACCATTTTGTGGATGCATCAATCAAAGCAAGATATATCTAAATAGTCTACATGGTGGATCTATTGGATTGCGAGTATTCCTTTAAACCCTCCGAAGCATAATTGGGAATCATGTGGTATTTCCATCTACAACCTTGAGCAACAAATTTTCCAAAGCACAAAATTCATAAGGTTTCGTACATTTAATAAACTTGATACTTGAAGTTCATGTCCTTTGGTATTGGGGATAATTCGCCTCATCGCCAAAACTCCGAGGTGTATTATGTGCTTCTACCAGTTGCTCACACAAAATGTTGCAATTTCCCTCTTTGGGTCAACATTTTAAAGAAATGATGTATAGGCCTAAGGTGTATGTTGGAATGTAAGGCACGATCTATTATTCCTTTTTTTCAACACTGTTACAAACAAAGAGAAATCCCAACCTATTGGAAACAAAGTAAAACCATCCTACTACATAAAAAAGATGACCCGACCCACCTTGCCAACTATAGACCAATCGCCCTAGCCAACACAATATATAAATTATATACCAGCACCATAACATCATTACTCACAAGCTATGGAGAACAACATAGAATACTACATTTTAGCCAAGAAGGGTTCAGGCCACAACGCAACACCTCAAGACAAATACAAACAATCATAGCGGCCCTCGAAGACGCGAAACTCACCAATAAAGACATATACCTAACATACATAGATTTCAAAAACGCCTTCGGATCCATTGACCACGCAAGACTCCTAGCCCTCATGGAAGACCTAGGTTTCCCTCTAGACGCAATCGAAATTGTAGGCAACATATACAAAAACTCCACCACATCCTTCACTAGAAATCACTTTGGAACAACACCACCCATCACAATTAGCCGTGGAACTATACAAGGAGATACCCTAAGTTCATACCTATTTATCATATTTCTTGAACCACTTCTGAGATGGCTGGCAAAAGACGACAAAGGATACCATTTCAACACATCCCCCTCCACATGCACCACCACAGCATACGCTGATGACCTGGCAATCATTACTGACAACATACAACATATCCAACCACAAATACTTAAATTACAAAAATTCGCCGAATGGTCACACATGGATCTAAACCTCACAAAATGTGCCATCACGGGCTGCCCCAACAAATCCAAACTTAAACCAAACACCTTCAAAGCATACATCCAATCACAAAACATTACCTACAAGTCCAAAAACTTCCCAACCCTTACACAAAACGAACCCTACACATACCTAGGCATCCACCTTATGCCCTCGCTTAAATGGAACCTACAAAAAGAAACCACACTCCAAAAAACCAAACAACAATGTAAATTACTAACCCTCTCCCCAGCTAGCCTCAAACAAAAAATTAACATCTTAAACACAGTCATCAAACCTCGAATTGCATACGCATACTACGCAATCCCATTCTCCAAACCGGACATCAAAAAACTAGACAAACTAATTAGCAAATTAATTAAAGAAATATGCAACATACCCAAAAGCTCAGCCAACATCCTCACGCAACTCCCCCACGAGAACTTTGGCATAAATGTAACTTCCCTCCTGCCAGACTACATACACTGCATAGGTCAACAATTAATACAAGCCCTCAACGACCCAGGACAATTAGGAATCATATACCAAGGCCTAACCAAATATATATCGGCCAAGTACGGCGGCTCACTACACCTCTCCAAGCTCAAACAACAAGCCTGCACAAGATCACCCATAGCTAGAACACTCTTCCTACTAGAAAGAGAATACGAAATACACGTCACCACCACAAACCGGGCATTCCCTATCAAAACCACCCCACTAGAACAAGCATGGAAAAACAATCCAACATATGCCAACCTCTCCGATCACTCCAAAACAAAAACTCAAAAATACTTGGACAAACTATACATATATGGTATCACAACAATACCACAAATCCAAAACAAAGACATTATGGCCATACTAACCCCAAAAGAATTCCGGGCCATATACAAACAAACACCTAAAACCATCAAAGAAGCACTACAACAAGCTAAAGAACTATTCCCTACCCCACCACCACCCACACCCCAAACAAACCACCTTCAACAAACACTCACCAATACCACACACAACCCAACTCCCTCGACACAACCCACCCTCGGGCGAGCAATTCACACCATAAATAAAGAAAAAACCACCACCAGAAAAGACAAATGGGGAGCACAAGTCATCAAAAGATCATACCTATGCCAATGGCAAACCCCACACGGAATAACGCAACAATGGCGCACGGAAGAAAACCTCCTACATCCGGACAACATCCTACTAGACCATAACCTATTACTCATAACACAATACCACAGAACAATAATGGAACAAAAAACAACCCAACATTATGTCGACTATACCAATCACTCCCAATCTAAAGACAAAAAATTCATACACCCCCCCCTTAGAATCACCAACCTCAGGATATCCACACAAGAGCGAAACCCTGATAAAGACATACTTACCAGCACACCAACCATACAGATACAAGACTCGGTGTCCAACATATATGACGAAAACGGAAATTACATAGCCACCCTCAACACCGACAGACTACAATGGCTATGGAATCAATTTTCCCACAACAACCTCCCACACCTAACTAACTTCCTGCAACCCCCACCACAAGACTTCGAAACCGAAATAGTATGGCTTATTCAAAGATACATAACCATACTCCCCAAGAAAAAACCAAAAAATATTCGACCAACCAATCTACATCACACACTACACCCGGACATCACCAAACTTCTAATAGAATCATTCAATATCACACACACATACTACTCATCCCCCCTTACTTGCCCCACCCAACTCACACAGTATAACTCACCTCACAACCGAGACATACTATTTGGCTCTATGGGACATGCGAAATCCTCCCGTTGGTCGGGAATAGGCCTAGCATTCCCCACAGATCACAACACAATCCTAGAAGCCATACATTGGGCTAGAATGGCGGCCAAAGAAGATACACAATCCATCACCATCCTAATAGTTAATCACAAAGATTGGACATCACAACGTCTACCTCTCACAGCGAAGGCCGACATACACACAATAGTAACCATTCCCCCACACACTATACACTATGACCCCACACCAGAATGGCCAAAATACTACCAATACACAGAACCGGCACTCACATCAATAATTTGCATACACAACCAATTATACCCAACAATAAACTTACAAACCCCACAAGAGCTACAAAATGTTCTAAAAAGAACACTAAACACACACATAGACACCTATCCCATCATACCTACACCACCACACTACAAGGTTAAATTCTCTAAAGCATGGCTAAATGCCCCCAAAACAACCCCCCCATTCAAAAACACCAATACAACACCGTTACCCGCAAAATACAATCACATCCATCCACTTAAATTTCATCCACAACAATGCATATACACAGACGGATCATTTATCCCACCATCCACTAACCCGGAAGGCCAGATAGTAGGCAACACGGCTGGATCTGGTATATACAGTCCCAACAACAACATTCAAATATCAGAAAGACTACCAGGATACCAAAATATTCTAAGAGCAGAGTTGAATGCAATACTCACCGCTATCAAAACCATACAAACCACCCAATTGGACACTCACATTTTTACAGACAGCCTCAACAGCATATTCCTAATTAACAACCACATAAGACACCCAACATCACAACACCACCACCCAGACAAACTACTTATAGCAGCCATTGTGCACCAAATCTACTGGACCCCATACACAATTCACATACACAAAGTACGTGCACACTCGGGCATCACCGGAAACGAAATTGCCGACACACTTGCCAACGAAGGGACACCTAAAGATAAACCAACCAATACACCACACATCCATATAGCCCACCCCACCCCTTATTGGTTAGCCAGCTGCCCAACCGCCACACACGACGGGGCCATCCGCAACCTCCGCACAATCATTACAAAAGAACACGGGAACCGAGAGACAACACTAGCCAAAAACAAATTCCCATACGTAGACAAATGGCTATCAAACGACCAAATAAACCAAAAACTCTCTAACCACTTTTGGAAAAATGAACATGTGACAGATGCACAGATCTCTCAAACCCTAAAATTCATATACGCTCAATACATGGGCAACCATAGAAAAAATATCTTTTGGCCCCTCACACACCAAAATCCCAATTGCACACTATGCCATAAAAATGATAGAGATACATGGCCACACCTCCTCTCAATGTGTGAAAACCCATACCTAAAAGGCCTAAGAATTGCAAGACACGACAAAGCGGTACATCTCATTACCCAGACACTACAAGCCAATAAAAACACTCGCTTCCTCACACTAACCAATGCCGGAAAAATCAACAACAAATCCCCCGACCAAACAATCCCAAACTGGATAATTAAATGTACATGTCCACAACCACCATGCAGACGCCACGCCAGACTCAAACCGGACATCCTATGCATAATCGGAGCCCCAAATGAAACACAACCACCTATGACACCCTCCCCCACACACACTGTCCAACTCATAGAATTCACATACTGCCACGACAGATTCCCCGAACAAGCCATCACCCAAAAGCACACCAAATACGACCCACTAATTAACACCATACAAAACAATGGATGGAAGACAAACCCCCTCATTACCATCACGGCAGGAGTAAGAGGAGCTATACACGAACACTCTATTGAGAAACTGACCAAACTTAAAATCCCCAAAACCAATATCAAAACTCTCATGAAAGATCTACACCAAAACGCCATCAAATACCTCACATACCTAATCCTCAACAAAAGAAAATTAGACAACAAACAAGCACCTATTCCCCCACCCTAATTTTACTATACATATTAATAGGCTAACTTGTATACCACCAGAGCCCACCTCCCACAAGAGGCATAACCCCTTTTACTGCATCACGGTAAGCCGTGATCAACACAAGGACAACGGGCTCACATTCATGCCGGTATTATGATACGGGCGTCTTTTTTTTTTTTTTTTTTTTTTTTTTTTTTTTTTTCTTGGAATGTCTTCAATTGGGCATCCATCACAATCCATAATGTACATTTTTTTTATTATCATCCTTGGTTGTATGAAGATAAAAACCATTGCGTCCAACATCATGAAAACTCGATAGCATTCTAGTGGACGTTGGTGAGTAACAACTCTATAGACATGTATGTGTGGACCTCTAGACATAACTAGAGAAACTTTATCAATTTGGTATGATATCAAATCACTACTAATGATAGTCGATCATAGGACTTAGATAATAAATATATTAGTTGTTATGAAAAATAATGTCAGTGGTAGCACTATCTAGCAACAAAAACCATTTAAAATATCAAACCCAAGCACCAATGGAGGTGGTATGAGATTTGATACTGCAAAATGGGTTGGTAGCCATTTTGTCATTCGACGTCTCCATGTGCTCCATAGATGTCACGTTACTCACATGTATTTTGTAAAGATTTATAAGGTGAAGGGTTGGTTTGCAACTCTCTGCAGCATGATCTTTGGTTCCATACTTAAAATAAATACGAGTTTTTGTACTTGTATTTCGTGACAACGATTGTCTGGGCGAAGGCCCCCTAAAACAATAATATCGTGAAGATTGTGGAGTGTAACGTTTACATGCTTGTTTACATGCCTTTTGCATTGGTGTTTCGTTTAAATGCATTTCTCTATTACATGTGCATTGTTATTTGGTTCACCACACAAAAATAATTGAGATGCTATCTTATACATATTAATATTATACTCGGCTATGGTTGAATAAACATGAACTCGAAGACATACCCAATCATAGTGAGCCTTTGGTAATAATATATGATACCAAACATATATATAATATATGAACTCGAAGACCTACCCTTTGGTAATAATATAATATATTGGTGGTTAAACTAAATTAGAAAGTGTTGTCCACAAAGCACGAGTCCACATCACAATGAGATATTGCAACTAAAATGTAATTCATTACTTACAGTAATTAAATTTTATAATTAATTATGTTTACTTAATTTGGCAATCATACTTCTTGATTTATTTGGGATTAATTAGTATTAATCAAGATCAATTAGACTTAATTACATTCAATCACACTTAATTAGTTTGAATGCATATGAATACATATGAAAGTAGACGACATTACCTAAAATATTATGAAACATACATACATACTAAATCAGCACACTAATTTAAGTGTCATTTAAGAATGACAAGGACAATTTCAAATTGTAAGTCACATAAATTATAACCTCAGTGCTAGTGAATATTTTGTAATATTTTTGACTTCCATGTTAATTACATGCTTTATCGACGGTTTCATTTTGGTAATGGGATTCCAGTCAATTGCTTATTTACTCAATGGAAGTGAACATATATAATATAATGGATTTTGGACCTTGAAGGCGAAGTGCACTCAATATGGGATTTGTAGTCAAGCGGCCTTCAAGAATGCAAGGGCAATGGTTTTTTCGAAGTTGGGCGGGGCGGGCAGCAGTTTTCGGTCGGGTTCAAAAATTTCCCCGGAGGGCTGCCCCCGCCCGGATCTGACACCCCGGAAAGTTCGTGCGGGTGTTTAATGTCCGCCGTGTATTTCACCGGGCCGTCGACACCGCTTCCTTTGACGGGCCGGGTGGTGGAGGGAGGCGTGGCAGTCGACAGGGTACTGGCAAAGAAGGACCTCAAATTGTGGTTTGATGGTAATTCAAGTAGCATGTGGTCAAACCTTATCAAATAGAGAAAGAGTGGAAGTTCACTAAGTTATTCGGTGTTGTGTTTGAATACAGAGACAAGACGGTGGTAGTTGGTGCAGGGTGGGTTTGAATTGGTACAGTATCGTGTCGGTCTTGAACTCCCTTTTTGGTGTAGAAATGATTTTAGGGTTTGCTGTTGGCCGATTGAGTATGTACTGTATCCGGGTTGAGGATTCTGAAGTGGGTTTCGCATCGGAGATTGCAGTCACTCGCTACATGTATTGATGGTGTCGTTGCATCTAAAAGCCCCTTCAGATGGGGAGATTGGCAATGAAGAGGGTGATGCGGAGAGACGGAAGTTGTGGTTGGACGATATCGGGGCTCTGGTCCAGAGGGTGTTAGGTGGAGGAGAGCCCCGGTTGTGGCTTATCACAGACTTGTCGTCTTTGGAGGTCCCTGCAGACATACAGGCGGATTGCTTTGTTGACCTGTTGCAGAATATGATGCGGAACGCAAAACAGAATGGAGAAGATGGACATGGTATGATTTTCCTTGCTTTCCCACCCTTTACAAAGGAGACGCTTTCCTTACTTACTTGTTGTCCATTGGAGCAACCTAGGCAAAGACCTCATAATAGGGGAAGTGACACTATCAGGTTAGTGACACTAAATTCCACAAAGAGTGTAGTATTCTGATTGATAGGTAGCAATGGTATCCTATGTTCACTGAGAAAATTCCAAAGAAATGTGAGCAAGGTGTTTGGCTTGTGCCTGGAATGATTTTGGTGGGCATTTTGCAGGAACTTTTGAGCTCCAATTGATGAGGATGATTTGTGAGAAGAAACCCCGAATTGCTGCAAAGCTGATTATGGATGACAAGAAGATAATCAAAGAATTCTTTGCAGGTATTTTTACCTGGAATTGCAGATTGAATATGCAGTTTTCTGTAAGGTTAACAAGATAAGACAAGACTTACTACTTGAATTGTGAAATTACTAGCAGTGTGGTTCTTTCGTTCTTTCCCTTATGTCGCAGGACCGTTTGGAATTCCCTATTCAGTTTTTGTGCTTACATTATTGATTCTATGGACAGAGCAACCTAAAAGGATATTGCATTGGTTTGATAAGTTTGCTGGAGCTGGACAAAGTGAGCATCAGCAAGGTGCTCGGGCCCTTGCCAATTATGCTTTCAGGAACCGTGATGTGTGCTGGCATCTTCTTGCTTGGGAAGGGAAACACGCACAAGCACCTGCAACAGTTGCAGCGAAGCCACATTATTTTCTAGAGCTTGATGTTGTTGACACCATCCTGAACTTTCTGGAAGAGGAGCCTGAATTCTGGCGGTCATTTGAACTTAAAGATTGCCTGAAGGATGGAGAATTCTTGTCTATAGATGTGGCATACTTTTCACAGCATCTTGTGAAACAGTTGAGTGGTGATAAAGAGTACTCAATGGAGACCTGGAAAGTTGTGAAGGACTACCTCAAGGAAGAGTCATTTTCAGTCCTTTGTCAGCAGCTTCTACATGCAGCCACTGAGGACAAGCTCCTGAAGTTTCTCAATATCTTAGGATCAGAGCTCTCTTATAATCATGATGGATATAGAAATCATCAAGGAGAAAGGTTGAGCTCAAATGCTGATAGAAAGCCTCGAAGCTTTCTAGAGGCGTTGGCAATTGCAGGACTGAAGTGGAAAGGTCTAGAAGAAGTGCTGTTTTGTAATGCATGCATGAGTCACAGTCGAAAACTCTGGCGTATCTTCCAGGAAGAGGAACATGAAGAAGATGCAAGTGCTCTAAAAAAGCTCATGGATATGAGATATGATGAGGAAGGGAGAGACTACTGGGCACTAAGACTCAAATCAGTTAGCATGGGAAAGGCATTGGCATGCAGATATGTAGCCCTCGAGGGCTGGGTTTTGTTTTACCGGCTATGTGTAGATACAGTTACGATAAGTTCTCTTGAGAGTTTGTTAGTAGAGAGTAGCATCAAGTTCCAGCGTTGTTCATTGCCATCAGAGGATGTTGAAGCTAAGCATAAGAAAAGGAAAAGGAAAAGTGGAAAGCATACTAGGAATAAAAAGCACAGGAAACGAGATTTGAGTGATTCTGACGATGACCATGAAACATCATGGAGTGATTTAGAATATGCTGATAAGAAAGGCGCATCAAGTGATCAGTGCAGTTGGCGCCTTTCTATTGATGACTTCTCCTTGACATGGACCAAGGTACCCGCCTTGTATATTCTCATCCTCTTTGTTTTGCCAATTTTCAACAGTTTCAAGGAGTTAATTATTTTATGTGTGCAAATACGGTGCCATTAAGGTGTAAAGTTCCCTCCTAGTATATATGGAAGTCTTGAGATTTCAGAAGCATGCTTGTTGAATGTTGTGCAAAACCTTATTATATCAAAAGGTCGGTGCTTTGTTCGAGCAAAATTGTTATATCTTATATGACTGAGTGTTTGTGCAGGCAGACCTTGCTGAGTTCCTAACAGGCTATGCCGTTCAAGAATGGCTTGAATGGTTCTGTAAACAGTGGAGATAGATGATATTGATGGACATTTACAAGCTTGCATCTTTTATGACAATGAGCTACTTCGATGTCACCAAGAAGATTACTATGGCATCTATCTTGTTATCCAGGTCCTTATTGTTTAGCAGCAGTGGGATGCTGACATGTGGCTGAGCAAGAGTGGCACCTACAAGTCTGAATTGGCACAAAGAGAATTGTGTGATGTAATGCTCTAGCCCTATAGGATCTACAATGTACTCTTTTGTTGCTTTTCACTTGCGTCAGGATTATATCTCTGCAAATTGCTTGATTTGTGCATAAATACATCAGAGCCTACCTTGAGAAGATTTAAGCTTTTGATTACAATCTCATGTGTTTCTTTCTCTTGACAGGGCTAGAAACATGCCGGTTTCATCCAGCAGCACCAGCAAGGAGGCTTTAAGTGGTCTTAAAGAAGAGGCACCGGGTCTTATTGGAGCTTGATTTGAGGATGCAGGGCTCTGGCCTAGCTACAGTTGTACACAAAGATCCCGACTCCTAACGAAACATGACGTTCTTGCAAATTTGCTGAATGATATGCAAAATTCTCTTGCTACAAATGCCTTTGGTTAGAGGTAAAGAGGGGATGAAACTTTCTCCAACCAATGGTGTTGCAAAGGACCATGACGCTGAGAGCATGACCTAAACACAAATAGTTTGAAAGCAAACAGTATGCCTTTAGTCATCGTGGTTCCGTCATGCATTACGCAACTTCCTTTATGTTGGGAAGTGGAAGGGGAGTTGCAAATTGAGTATATAATATACTCTGGATCACAACAATTCCAAGAGATTCTTGCTGTATCAAAATTCCAAACGATTTGTAGTGACTTGATGCACTTCGTATTTACGCCTTTCAATTGTTGAGAATCCACATACTTGGTGTAGTTGGCACTGTTTAGTTCCGGAGCAAAGTGCTTAATATTCTACTTTGCATTACTCAGTCTTGCAGATGTACCTGCTGAACTACCTGGATTTTCCTTGTAGTGCAGCTGTTCCCTGTTTTGGATTATGGTTTTGTGTATGGGTTTTATATTTGTGCTCTGTTTGGTAGGTACATGAAGTTGAGGGAAGAATTCATCTTGCTAGTTGGCCCTACCGATCATACTTGTATTTGATACACGGAGGCTACTAATTTGACGTCATTTGAGTGAATGGTCAAAAGCTGCTCAATCCTAGCCAACGTATGGCATCCAAAGTAGGAATTTACCACAAATCTAATATTCACACCCTTCCAAAGGAGACTTGACATTCAAAAATCCTAAACATTGGCATGACTCGAACCTATTACAACCCTTATTACTTTCGCCTTATTATTATGTTGTCTTGGCTGTTCCATTGCATTTGTGCATATGGATTAATGTCACGGGCCATCCCCACACCCGTCTGCTTAACATGCCGCCATCAATAATTGGTCATATTGGAACTTGGAATCGGCGGACTACGTTAGTGCCCATATGCCCTTGCTGTACCATAGTTCCATATTGTGTAGTAGATTAGTTTTGACCTGTGTTGTCTTGGTGAGTTGCACTTGTACACATGAAATAATGTTTTGGGCCATTGCTGCACTATTCATCCAACATGGCACCATCAACAATGGGCTGTTCTAGAACTTTAGAACAGTGGTTGTGTGAACGCATATGTGCCCTTGTTGTTCTATAGCTCTTATAGTAGATTGGGTATATCTTTTTGTTACACACAAACATGTCAATAAATAGGAATTCAACATGCTTCCAAGAAATATAGAGTTTATTCTAGTCAATGATCAATTTTGTATAATATATCTAAATCTTGTTCATTTGGTCCGTCCAAGTAACGCTTGAATGTTGTTATTTATTATTTATTATTTATTTATTATAATTTTCAGAAAACAAATGAGATCCAAAGCATCCATTGATGGAAGGTAGATGATTCACCTCCACCTCAAGGATTTTCTCAAATACATATGTGAAATGTAGTTGAAGCAATCATTGACACCATCACAACGCAAGATCATTTTTGCTCATTGCACCTTTAATCATAGACATGCCATTGAAATTGGACGATAGTCGACTATTCCTATCTCTAGAGAGAGTAGATTATATCACATTTGCTCTTATAATGTTGTAGTTGAAAAATGAGGCACACTTTGTGTTAGAGTGTCCCCTATATAACTCCATTACAAATAAGTTTCCATCACTTTTTGAGAACATAGTATTAGGGAGTCTTGAGTCTTTCTCTCAAATGAACCATCAAGCCGAGGTATTAAGGTATGTAGGTGTCATTTGGTTCCCTTTCTTCATGTTCTCCAACTTCTACCAATTGGATTTACACAACAAAACTTGTGTTGCATATAACAAATCTACGATGGAACATCTACAAAAATTGGATTGAGAATCAGACCTCCCTTGCCCTGGTTATGGTTATTAGAATTGCACTTTTATTAATTTCTCAACTAGATAACATAGATCCTCCCATTTGAGTTCACTATTGAGTGTAGAGCAATTATTGATATTTGAAGACGTAGTCCGATCTCTTTTAAACACATGTCTTTTTGATGTTTGCTCTTCGATCCTTTCCGAACCACTTGTCAATCAAATATAGGGGTCCGATTAAGAAACCGAGCCACTTAAAATCTAGCTACCTTAGCATCTACCTCACGGAGGCTACCGCACTCTGCCACTGTAGGGAATCGGCTGGTTTGACACCATCCTGATGTGCTTTAAGTCCCCTCATGCCCCGATCACACTAAACTCTTTTTTTGGTTTCAACCGTGAAATTGCTGGGGATTATGTTCAGAAATGGATGTTGGCCCACCACTTTTCACACTATCACAGCCGGAGATGCTGACGGATGGTGCCAAAAGTGGATGATTTGGGCGAACCAACCCATACACTCGTTCCTTGTTGGATGCCTAAACCCTTCGCCTCCAAGGAAGCAGTGTACGGGTTGTTTCGCCCCAGCCAAAAGTGGATGGTGTGATCAACCCCTCAGCCTTTTGGCTTCCCGGACTTCAAAATCAATTTCATTTCATTCAGCGAGTGCTATTATAGTAATTATAACTGCTGCAACGAAGAGAGAGAGAACTGCGAGAGTGGCGAGAGGCGGCTGCTAAGTGAATTGACACAGACGTGGGCCGCCTGCATGGCTGCGCTTTCCAATTGTCCAAACCTTTCCTCCTTCACTCCACACTTGGCATGCCCCGCTACCCATCCACGCGCCCGCAATGCACACCCCCAGCCGCACGGGAGCCTTGTGATATCTCGCATGCATCGCTATATAGCTCTTCCTCTGCACATCTCTCTCCAACAATCGAATCTGAACCAACTCTTTCTCAGGTTTCCACCACCGGACCCATCACAGGTTACACGGTACTTACTCACTCCCGATCTTTTGAAAGAGTTGTTAGCTGCACGCGAGTTGATTTGTTTTCTAGGAAAGACATCTTTGCAGAGACCATGGCATCCATGACCACTTTGGCTTCCTTGCCCGCTGTCCACACTGGGCTGCGAACCGATGTGGAGAAGAGCTTCGCATCCTCCTCCTCCCAGTCTCTGTTGGCCCAGAGGAGCGCCGTGACCAAATCTTCACGATCTGTAGTTGCTCGCGCGTCTCATGGCCAGGAAGAAGGCCAGGTGTGGAAGGTGGCCAAGAGTGCCGCAGCCGCTGCCGCCATTTCGTTGGTCCTTAATGCCTCCCCTGCGCAGGCTGCGGATCCCAATGCGTTTCTGTCATTCCCAGACAACGCAGCAGGAGAAGCAGTAAGTTTTCCCCGGACCCATGATCATTTGAGCTTAATCCATCTCTCCTACGCTATCATCAACTAATTTTGAGCTACACATATTTGAAAATCGAATCATAATTGGAATAGGTCGAAGTGTTGGATGAGCGTGTGCTATCTTCTGGTGAAGCAGTGTTTAAGGGTGTTTTGGGTTGCTTTGGTTCCAAAGCTGGCTAGGGATCCGTAATTGGTGAGCGGAGGGGCATCGTGTAAGAGCGTTATGTACATAGCAAGGGAGCTTCTAAGATGGAATGTATGTTCTCTGAAAAGGGTTTAATTGGTTTAAGTTGGAAATGTCATACGGTGGAATGGTACAATGCAGTCACGGAACATTTTGAGCAGCGCAAAGAAGAATGCGAACGAATCCTTCGCCGAGGCTCAAAAGACTGGCAAGGAGACCACCGGACAGGCTGCTAGCGCAGGACAAGCTTCACCAGCCATTAGCCAAGTGGATCCCAATGCAGAAGAATCTGCCGACCCCGTGGCCGATGGTATTGCTGCCAGGGCTGATGTAAGTATTCTCCCACCGATTTTGGGCTAGGTTAATGGCATAGACATACACATAGCATTCTTAAGTGGTGTAGTGAGTGTTCACCTTAGATATGCATCTTGGAGAGTATAACTCGGTGGGATTCTTTTGTTTATGTTTTAAAGTTGAATCGTGGTCGTTGGGAGATGGCTTTGTCCGAAGATATGCAACAATGAGGTGTCGACTAATGAGAGTTTTGCACTTGACTGTGCCTGGCATTCATGCATGTAATCAGGGACCTTGAGTCTTAGAAATTTTATTCTTGAGGAAGAACAGAAAGATAACGTCCTTACACATGCTTACGAATAGTGTGCACACGGCTGAATTTCTTTACCTTGGCTTACCAAATTTGCAAGCTTGAGATTGAGCTCAAGTTGTGTGTGGGTAATGGCTTATTACACATTACTGTGCCATCAGGGTGTTTGTTAATTTAGGATTGCAGGTATTCTGGGATGATGGATGAATTCTGAACGTCGCCATGGGTGTAATGCAGGCCGCCGCAGACCTTGCACCAGGCACTGGCCAGCAGAATGGAAAGAAGGGAGAGAACCCAATTGTGAAGGCATTCGCGACGCCCACTCGAGGCCTTGGAGACAAAGAGGGGGAGAATGACGCCCGCTACGGTAATGTCGTCGAGAAGAACAAGAACAAGTTGCCTGGGACCGAAAATTCCATCGGTCAGAACCCTGGAATCATCGACAATATCTACAACACATTCAAGTCGGCTGGAGAGGGTAGGGATCAGGGTGTAGGCACCAAGCCATTCTAAGCGGGTGATGAGATTGCCCCCTGTACCATCATTGTAATTCTAAGCGCAGCGGAATTGAACAGTTTTGTCCGTTTTGGTGCGGACGGAACTGCCTGTTTATGTCCCTCAAACCATCAAGGGTAGTAGGTGAGATTTGATGCGCGCTCTGTATGATTAACTTAGTTTGCGTAAATGTACAAGCTTGATCTGAGGATCAGAGATGTTGGCAACATATTTTAACATTTGTTAATGAAATCTGTTCTGGGAACACAATCTCTCGCACAGCTGTGATGGTTTTATATGTCAAAATTTCGAATCGGTATGTCTGTGGCCTTGTTATTGTGGGCACTGTGAGCTTCACATACATCTGTAATTGTTACTTCAAGGTACTGAAAATCGTCATTTCAAGTTTCAAAATCGGATTAGAGACATAGTAGTTTTACAGTTCAAAACTTCTTACAGTTTCTATTGCTCTCTTGAGATGACCATATAATTTCTCCTAATAATATTCACTACGAAACCTATATATTTTGTTGACATAATCCAGTAACATATGTCTTTTTGGGCTAATCTCTACCTCTCAACTACCAACCTTGTCATTTACCACTCAAATATAGGTCTTCAGTTTTATTATATAAAGGCATATAAAGCCAATATACCTTGGAGAAGAATCGCCTTGCTACCCATCATGTCCCTTGCTGGTTGCACAGAGAAGATAGATCTTTGGTGTAAGAGGATGTAATGGTTTTAAAGTAGCACACATTCTACACATTGTTCTCATCAAATTCAATGTTTCACAAATAAACTTGTAAGAGCAATATGGAAGGATGTGAACATTGAAGAATGATTTTCAACACAACCCCCAATTTTGACCTTGTTTAAAAATAAAATCTGTTTGAAATATTGATCACATACTGGAGAGAAAGTACCACTAGGACCAGAAAAAGATTTTATGAATATGTGGAGGTTGGAAAGACACAAACCATGTATCAAGACTGACGATAAATTGTTTAATTTCAATTGGTATTTTCAGTGACTTAACAGATTGCTATATAAACAGGCAATGACAGACATACCCATTACATGTTCATCTTGGGTCGGGGATGCTGTGAAGTTGTTTGTTTCTTCTTGTGAATAGAAGTCTCCAAGAATTCTGCACAAGCGGTTGAAAGCTGGGCCAACGTTATTTATTTGGTCTTGTGAACCTAGTACTGTATGTATCAATCTTGTCTCGGATTTATAATCACATTGTTTGGGTTCATTTAGAAGTCTACTTTACTTGACAGATTCAAAATTTCTTTGCGAAAGTGGAGACAACAATATTAACACCAAAATTGACTCTAAGTTCAGACATCATATCCTACCTCAAGGAAATGATGGTTGTGTGCCTCCAAACTATTGTGAGAGTAGTGAATGAAACACATGGTCATTTCAAGGATTGTCAGAGCTAGGGGATGAGTAACTCCAGCTGGCTACATACCCTTTCATTTTTGGACCTTTCAGATTCATCCTTGCTCTTCATTCCTTTGAATAGTGCAAACATTTACCAATCCTAAAATATAGACTAGGATGTCCTATGTGGTTGAGCTTCTCATCATCCACTCTCTTCTCACTACACTAAAAATGATATTTAGTGTCATTGACAATTTGGAATTATGCGATGCTATATCTATTTACTATATTTTTCATATTTTATGAACAAATTTTAAATTGGTTGTTTGGACTATATATATATAGAGAAGGCTGACAGGCTAGCGCCAAAGCACAGGAGGCAGTTAACTACGTGGCAAGTGTTTGTTAGGTAGAGAGGAGATTTCACAGCCGGGAATCGAACCGCCAACCTCTTCCTTAGGATTTGGGTATCTCTCCACCATCATCTAATAGTTTAGGGTCATCTCGGACCTTGTTTGGACATTATAGAACAATAACAACTTTAGTTGGTAAAAAATTACATCAATAGTAAAAAGATGTAGCATTGTGTAAATCCACATAGCAAGTGACACTAAATATCATATTTAGTGTAGTTATCTACATTGATATGTGCAATTATGTTGCCCCCATGCTAATTTATTGACATTCTGTATTATTTTGAATATGTACTTCCACAAAATTTGAGTAATTATTTTTCACCGTGGTTGCTATTTGGAGGAATAAGTTTTTGTGATCTCATTTTGACCCAAAGATATTTTCATTGGTAATTGGCAACCTATTCACGAACGCAACCTAATTTACACATAGCAATGTAGTCCATAATCCAAATTGGCACCTTCATGTCACTTATTATATTGCATGGTTGGTTTCCCATGAACCCTAAACCCTAAACCAATTGGAGTTAAGGCACACCTCCATGTGATGGCCATTCCAGTGAAGCAAAATATAGTTTGCCAACATTGGCAAAGCTTTCGCACTAGAAGAAATCTTGTCCATTACAACCATATGTTGTGACTTGGCCATTGCGGCTCATGGTGAGAAAATGCATAATTAAATCATATTGGTTGTCAACTGGAGGTTTGATTGGCAACTATCCAAAGTATGCAACCAAAAAAACCTTCAGTTGACAACCAAAACGATTTATTTATGTGTTTTCTTGCCATGAGTGGCAACATGACATTACTAAGTAGTGTTGCGTTCATTCCATGGGCCCTGAGAATATAACCATTTGATGCACAAACCTTGTGTCAGGAGATTCAAATTTAGGTTGATCTCCAAGCATCCCATGGTTATCCCACAATTGCTTAGTAATGTTATGAACGGCCAAGTTGCAATGGATGGTTGTAATGGACAAGTTATCTTTTAGTGTCATTATTGTCTTCAAGAATATAGTTGGCCGAGCACTTCTATGTGGAGAGAGGTAGGGGACAACGCATGACAGAAAATATTTGTCTTATTCTACAACATGGAATGTGGTTGTCTTGGCATACCAACATAAATTCAAAGATGCATTATGTGTAATTTGAAGGCCCTTTGCCCGGTGGACACTAGGCCATTAACACTACGAACAAACACTCTAATCACGCTGGCCTTACAAGTATGTGCCCTTTTTGTAAGTTTCGACTCCGCAGACAAGCTTGACCATTGGATAGATTTAGGAATTGTCTCATCTTGTCATCAAAAACTTGCAAATCGTGTAGATTGTCAATTCAAGTTTCAGGATCAGAGTTGAGATACAAAAGAGAAAGGAAGTCAAAATGAGTACTCTCTTTCTCTTTAAATGATAATGTAGACTCTCTGGTCCGAGATGACCCTAAACTACCGGATGATGGTGGAGGGATACCCAAATCTCAAGGAAGAGGTTGGCGGTTCGAATCCCAGCTGTGAAATCTCCTCTCTACCTGACGGAAAACTTGCCAGGTGGTCAACTACCTCCTGTGCTTTGGCTTTGGCCTGTCGGCCTTCTGTCTCAAAAAAAAAAGATAATGTAGACTCTCCCAGTCGTGTTAAGACTTGAACTAGCTCAGAAGGGTTAATGTATTTGGAGCACATAGTCCAATTTCATTGCAGCACGTGTCTTTTTATTGCACAAACCTTGCCATATTTGGCGTCTAATGTAGGAGGGCGACTTCTCCGGCCCTCTTGGGGCTATACTTTGTCAACCTAGGGCTTTTTCTCACGGGAACGGACAGGGAACGCGTGGGGAACTCATCAGGAACGCCAGCTATGGACCCCAAAACCCTAAAGCCTGTTCCTGCTCCAGGTATGGCGATGCTCTGTACATTCTTCCTGCATGCATTTCGCTCGATCCTCATTCCCATTCATCAGGTGACTCCCTCGGAACATGCACAGACTTCTATCGCGCCCTCTCTACTGTTTTTTCATTTCTTTGCGTATCATTCGACTGTTTGCTTACTTCTTTTGGCTCAGATTTCACGTTTCGCTCAACATTCGAACTGGGCTGGATTCTCATGGTTTGGTCTAGCAGCAGGTAGGGTGGCGAATGGCCTCCCTCTATCTACGTTTCGCTTAAGAAATGCCTTTCTTAACTTAGATTGCAAAGTTAGAGAAGCCTTTAAGTACTCTCCATCAGCTGTTCTCGCGTTGTTTCTTTTTGTCAATATTTTTTTCTTCTGTGAGGCTCAGGCGATCACCGAGATTCAAATTCGTGGAGGAGCTTAGGCAGACAGTGCGAGCTGGTGTGGAGGTTATTGATCCCGGTGTTCCGTTTTCTGCTTGCATTCTACCTCGGTTTGTAGTGGATTGCTATTTATTAAGCGTGGATATTTCCATTAGCTGAGTTGTACGACATTCTGAGAGGATGATAGAGCCAGACTGACCTTGTAGTGTACATTTTTCCTTGTATGTGACGGTGATTCGCAGTTGTGAAGTGGTTCCTGGACACGTGGACGTATGGGAGTGATGTCGAGAGCAATTGTTCGCCAGCTTGGAGGCCACTTTGGCCAGCAGTCTCGGCCTCCCGGGTATCCAACCTATTGGTTCTCAACTGTGGTACGCATTGCACAACTCCTATACTGTACATGAATGATGGCAGAAAGAAAGAAAGAAAGAAAGAAAAGACGATTCCGATATTGCCACCGGCGTGAATTATGGTGTTGATGCTTCGACTTAGAGTTTGTCTAAGTCTATATGTAATGCCAAAACGGGCATCACGAGAAAGTCTATATGTGATTCCGAAACGGGCATCACGAGAATCAGAGGGCCCCCGCACTACTGAACAGCTTGAACATCTTGGAGGGGTGCGGATAAGGGCAAGCCGATGTAAGGTCACCCGTCTTAGCACTATTCCGGCTTAACCTTGGAGTTCCCATGGGTTTAAGCTGCCTTCCAAACATGAATGATGACACTGTCAACACGCTTGTAATATCTTAATGTTTGTTTACCGTTTCTTATGTCCTCTTAATATTTTGTGAACCATGACATTGAGTGTTCTGTGACCGTATTAGTTTGCACGGTCTAAGAAGAGGGTTCGCTAATCTTGCACTTTGGTGAAGAAGTTTCTGGTCCTAATAATTTGGAAGAAACGTTCTATGATGGATACAGAGCAAAGCCCTTATAAGAAACAGATGTTTGAGAACTTGTGGGTTACAATTCTCATTCTATATATTCCTCCTTAAACTTCAAGACAATCCAATATATTATGGAATTTTGAAGGCATTGTATGTCATTACTCTTGTCGAAGTGGCATATAACTTAAATACCTGAAATTAAGTGAGGTCTGACAATGTCATAATATGGTTTTAACATTTACTGAATTACATATCGATACACATTCAAGACTAATGGAATATATGGAAATTGAGAAGTGGAATTCATTGTCCTTTGACTTGGTTCTAGTAAACAAGAAGAAACGTTCTACGCTTGGTACAGAGTAGAGATTTCAAACACTTGTGAAACATAAATCTGATTCTATATCTTCCTCCTTCAACTTCATAACTAGCAAAGACATGAAGAGGTGAATAAGTGCTTCCGATCTAAGGTGAGGTCTGGACTATGTTATGACCTATGATCCACCAGTACACATTCAAAGCTAGGAGAATATAAAGAAAATGAGGAGTAGGAAGTCATTATCCTTGAAAGAATAGTGTAGACAATTTCTAGACGGAGTTGTTATCTACTGTTTCTTGCTAAAGTGAATGGGTGTACTATCTTCCTGGATGTGTAATACTGGCTACAGGGAGCTAGTTGCTCGTAATGACAAATTGATATGAATATGTTTCTGTATCTGTCAACCAGGCGCAGGATGTGGGTGTGGAGAGAAAAGGTCGAGGAGGAGCGGCTGGTGTAGCAGCTGTTTTGGTTGCAGCTTCGGTTGTGGGTGGCACATACTACGCAATGACAATGGAACCTCAGCCAAGACCCACACCTCCTGTGGTGCCAATGCAAAGTATACCTAAGCCAAGTGCACCCACAGAAACTGTATCCCCATTTGCTCCTCCAAAGGTTTCGGCTCGTGATGAGCTCACTCAAAGACTGGATGCATTAAGGACAGAACTGGAAACTTTGCGGAAGCAGAAACAAGATAAACTTGTGGATATGAAGAAAAAGGCAATCAAAGAGGAGATTCATACTATCCAGTCTGGCCTTGCTGCTCTTGATAAGAGGTAAATGGTCATTGTAGCTGGAGTGAAAGAGTATGTTTGGGTTTGGGGAAGAAGAGGTTGTTTCTCTTGCTGGTATTTTGAACAGCTCTAGGTTCCATGATGACAGGCACGCTACTGGCAAAAAGTCTTGGAATTCTTTTCTGTTGAATCACTTTGATCACGTGGATGTGATCTGAGCGCTTGAAACAATTGGAGTATCTGTAGTTTGTCAAGTGAACTGGCACTTCAAAAATTCTCAATGGTGATTGGTTGAATACCAGCTTATTCACCATGAACTCCACAGAATTGCATGTACAGTGTAAAACCATAAATCCAGTAAAATTCTGGTGATATAATGTGTGCAGTTCCTTTCTTACTGCAGTCTGTAACTGGCTTAATCTCCTGTTTCGATTTTGATGCCAATTTGCTGCATTATGCTATCAATGTTTTTAGAACTTGGATATCTTGTTCTATGATTTGGGGAGTTCTGTAAGATCTTTCTGTGTGCGTTGGGTGCTTGGGCATATAACATAGATTTGGAATATGTCTAGAATGCTCCATGATAAATCTTGGAATTGCATTTATTTACAGTTGTAAAGTGCGTGTTGATTTCTTCAGTCTATACAATAAAATTTAGGAAGACCAATCCCTAAACTGATATATGGGATGAACACATGGAAGGTTTCTGTATGAACATTCTCCTGAAATCATCCCTTAGCATCCTGACTCTCTCTTCATCCCCCTGAAATGTGTGAATCACACCTCTTAAATATATATGTGCAAGCTATTTTGTCAAGGTTCACAGATGTGTTATGGGCTTGAAAATGATTCAAATGTGGTGCTCTGCATTGGAATGCTTTTGAAAGGCATGTAACAACATCAACCTTTCTGGAGCCCACAGTGAAATAAATACATGCATGCATACTGATTGCCAAGCAGCATTTAGTTTTTATGGCACTACAAGTTTCCAAAATTACATTAGATGGGAATGAACCCTGAAGCCATGGTCTAGGCTGGAGCTTAGCTTTTGGAGAATCGATCTTAGTTGCAGAACAAGACTAAATTTTAGGCGTTTGAAGTGCAGAACACTGGCCATTGTACGTGCTTTGTTTTTTATGTACACAATGCAAAAGATAGTGCATAAATAAACACTTTGATTTCTCACATATGATTTGTATTCATGTAGTTTGTGAATTTTCCTGCTAGATTAGTCAAAATTCACATGAATGGCCACCCAACATGGTGAGAGTGTCATTTGGGTGCCAAAGCTGCCTCCAAATGAGAGGGTGTGCCTTTTAAATGGACTTCATGGACCATCTTGCATCACTCACTTTCTGTTTGGTTCATGCCGCTCAATTTGGCAGGGAGCTTGTGGCCTTTATCAAGCATGGCTCTTGTTGTTGTATGTTACTACTCATAAATTTAATTTGTAGTTTTAGGCTTCATTGTTCGTGCATTCTCTTTAGACCCAGGCCAGGTTAACTGGGTGCCGTGCATTTTCACTCCAGTGAATTTCCATTTGAGTTTAAAAGAGTATTAAGCAATTATGCCATGTTGGCAGGCTGATAGCCATTGTGGCACTTTTGCTAACCCTGCTGGATGCATCTCTGGGCTTTACATAAACGAACAAATCCTTAGAAAAATTGCTGGAAAACATGTCACTCAACAAAGCAACTCATGATAAACTACTCCACAATGTGCAAAATGGGAATCACTGTGGGCATGCATAGTATTATCTATAGGAAACAACCTAGTCATAACAGAAGAGTACCATATCCCAATCTTCAACATGATTCTAAAGTCAAAGGCAGTCAAAATCCTACATTTGACCACTTGAGGTCTCAAATATGGTGGTAAATTGGTAATTGGCGCACTTAGAATTCAACCATAGTAATTTTTATAGACAGGAGACCAAGTTATTCTCTTACCATATAATGCCTTGTCGGCCTGGACTCTGACTCTGAATTGTAAAGCATTATCCACCCACTTGACTAGGTTGGGGGGGGCCATGAATTTGTCCAGTAAGGTGCAAGAATTATACTCATGAGACGCTTGTCAGTAGCACATTCAACCTGATGAACTACACTATTGTGTCTAATTAGTGTGGGTGGGAAATTCACGTGGGTTGGAAATTAGTGTGGCCCACACTAAATTTCAAGTGTTTGCATCACTTTGGATGTAATTCGTACTGTCATCCATCCGTGTGTGTTAGGGTTCTCCGCAAACAACCTCCGTGGGATGTGTTAGGTGCTTCCCGAGGTGCTTCCCGGGATGGAATTATGAAGTTTCATCCAATTGTGGAAACGACAACGCCCACACAAAATTTTCACCTTTGAAATTAGTGTGGGCCACTCTAAATTATAATTTGAAATTAGTGTGGGCCACTCTAAATTATAATTTGAAATTAGTGTGTTTTATTGGGAATTAGTGTGGCCCACACTAATTAGACACAATAGTGTAGTTACCCAAGTCTGATTCACATTGAAAGTAGGGATCAATGTTTCGGGAGATTTCAGCGCATACTCGGTCAAGATGATAGTGTTTCCAGTAGCAACCGGTTACATGTTGACATCTTTCGGGTTTCCTTTATTAAATAGAGGACTATTTTTTAAAAAATTCCTCTAAATCGATCGGTAATTATCCTGAAGTGTTGAATTTGAACCCATCATCTCTTAAACTCTACCGGTTCATTTGTAACTAGTTATCGGTTCTCCTCATTCATTGGTAGGGACTTCCCTATTTTTAGAAATTTTACTATTTCTTTCAAACAAATTGATGTCGGAGCCGGCTACCGAAGTTTAGAATTTAGCAATATTTCAAGGCAGAGCGTTCCTTGGACTCTGTCATTCATATCCATGCAGCATACCCTCCTACAATTCTACTACAACAATTGTGGTATTTAATGTCACTTACCATGTCAAATTACAAGAGGTTAGACTTCTTATTGCATATTTCACGTTTACAAGCAGAGTACAATACTTGGGTACACCGATTTGTCCTATGAGTGTAGGTCCTTTGTTGTTTATATTTATATGTATTTATATTTGTGTGCGTATGTGTTGTATTGAGAATCTCACTTTTTACCCATGAGAGGGGGTCATATTACACTTGGCGCTACATAACAAGTCACAAAGGTCACTCTACTTAACATGGCACACCAGTTTTAATGCCACATTATATCAAGCATTTAGTGTATTATGCACATCAAGGGATAGGAAACAAGTTACTTGATAAAGAATTGTATCCTCGATAACATGTTAGAACCACATGTAACTCCAAATGATAATTCACATCCATAAGTAGTTTCGACAATATAGAACATGAAGGAGTTTGTTTGGTAAAAATCTACATTCTAAGCAAATTGTTACAAGGTAAGTACACCAAAAACCAACACTTGATATGAATTCAAATGCCATAAATTTTGTACATCAGGTACACATTGATTATGATAATGTACACTATCTTAGCATTTGATATAGGTGTTGGGTTTAGGTTGCCTACATATGAAACTTTAAACCCTTGTAACTTTTGTATACAGCCATCCAAATGATATGCTCTTTGATGCATTGTAATCCTCTTGGTCTTGCAAAAAAGAAAATATATAAACTTTGTAATGCTAATAATAATAAATTGCTCAATGCTTATTATGTTGGTCCTAGATATACTTAAGTTAGCATTGCATAACTCCAAATAGTAGGAGACACTAAATACCACACTCCTTGAACATCCTCACAACGTGCCTACGAGCTTACAAACTAAAATCCTCATGAAAGTCAACCTCTGACTTTGGTTTTAGTTCTAAGATTTAGTTGGTGGGCCTCTCAAATATTGTGGTACCTAGCTTACCTCAAATAATGCTTTGAATGCAAGCAAAGGGGCATTGACCTTCTTGGACTTTAAAATCAAATTCATTTCATTGTGCTTTGGATTGCATGGCAATCACATTAGTTTCCCTTTGACTTGTTCTTTACACAAGATATGTGGTCCATTGACTTGTAATGGACACTGTCTTCTAGAGTGTATCATGTGTGTTCATTTTAGAATTAATTCAAGGGTTTTTCTACATTTTTGTCACTTGTAATGTAGTGTTTATTTGTGAACCACAGACCTTATGTCATTTTTGGGATGCATATCATACCCACATCAATTGCAACCCACAATATTTGCATCTCAAGTAAGCATGCTTAGAACATACACTTTTAACTCTACACCCATTTCTCATAGATTCTAAAATCGCAACCAGTTTGAGATGATCTTAGTAAATCTGAATCAATTTTTTCTCATTATTATTGGAGCTCATATGAGTTTCTGAACCCTTTATTAGAGTGGAGGTTCTTTTTCTAATTAAATGATTAGACATGTACCCCTAGATTCCAATTATGTTGACTTTTGAACCTAAAATAATTAACAAAATTTAAGCACATACACTCTCCAATCTCTCTCAAACGTACATGTCTATTTGGTGTCCATTCTTAGATCCACGGGGGGGGGGGGGGGGGTCACTCCATTGTCAAGTAGAATACCACGTGCGAGACAAGAAAATCTACTTTTTCCTTAAAACATCACCAAAATGGGTCAAAATTTTATCAATTTTTTTTCATGTGTAGCTATACACGGTTTCTATTACATAGTAAAAAATGGTAACCAAATTTGATGATCTGTTTTTTTTAATAAAACATGCCGTTTCTAACTAGAATGACGCAGAATTGAGCTAAAACAATTACTAAAAAAACTGAAGATGACTAAAAATTTCAAAAAAATATACAAAAGATATTATCAATGGTTATGTATATGTAGAAAAAAAATCATAATTTTTAAAATTGTCTATGGCATATAATATAGGGTAACAAAATTGTCTCGCACGTGGTATTCACTCGACAATGGAGTGACCCCCCCCCCCCGTGCTTAGATCCAGACCTAACCACACACCACTTAGATATAGGTGTCCACTTATGCTAAGTGACTAAATCGGGCATGCCTATCTTAAAAAGTGTAAGTGCTAGGTTAGGACCGAATGACAAGATGCAAGATTATTTTAGATGTTAAGAACAAATTCAAGTGCAATCGTCAATAGACAAGGCCAATCTAGACTAGTGTGAATTTATAGAGGAACATGCCCGTCAATTGCAACACAAGAAGTTGTAATTTGACGAATTATCATTCAATTATCTAGCTTCGGTTGGACTTGGTGGTCACTATGATCACTACGCTAAATATTGCATTTAGTGTCACGTACTATTTGGAATTACGCAATGCTATGACTATTTATTGTATATCTCAATTTCTGCCAACAAAGGTCAAATTGGTTGTTTGGATGTTATAAAGCACTAACATCTTTAGTTGGCTAAACTTGCATTAATAGCAAAAAGTTATAGCATTGCATAATTCTAGATAGTAAGCGACACTAAATGCAATATTTAGTGTACATTGATTATTCACAGTTACAAAGGGCTATAACTATTTAGTAAGAATGCAATATTTTACCGAGCAAAGTCGTTTATGTTCTACAATGTTTGAACAACATATTGAGCTTTTGTTAGCAAAAATTGAACTCCTGAGTAAGACATTAGTGTAATGTGTAACTCCGAGTAGTAACACACACTAATTGGGATACTCATTTTACATTTAATTGCGATTTCTACCTAAAAGCAAGCCCTATATATTCTTGCCCAAAATGAACGTGGTTTGAACATGAGAACATGTGGTTGGTTATAAACACCCCTATAATCAACACTTCAAAAATTCACATATTATTTATATGTTGTCCAAAAACTACATATTATGAAGATATGTTGACTTCTTTCTTACATTACCAACATGACCAACAACAACAACAATTGTGCTCATATGCTTTAACAAATAATTATACATATGTTTCACTACAAGCACATGAGATTTGGACAACACGTCCTATGTCAATGAAAATTGTCTTGCGGCATTGGCTAATATGTAAATCTACCATTGTGGTAGATTTGCATACTTCTCACCGATGCACGACGTGTTTGCCCAAGTGTCATATTCTTGTAGTGTTTAAAATATTTAATTAATTTTACATTGGACCAACTTTAAAGATGTTGAATTCATCTAGATAGTAGGATTCACTACACCATTTATAGTATTGAGTGTCATGTACACTACTTACAAAGGACTCAAACTAGATACCTAGAGGTCACAAAGTGTCACGTCCGCTAATTGCCAACATGATACTATTTGTCAACATAAATAATTGTCTTGAATGAGATTTTATTAATACTGTAACATTTAGTGTAGCACATTGGCATGCTTGAGAATAGTTTTGCATTTTGGATATGCAAGGGGAAGATGTTATTGAGCATAGTAATGATAAGTGTCAGGTGATGACATTATAGTATTCAAGAGAAAAATGTTCCTGAACATATTAATGTTGAGTGTCATTTATGGACACTTTAGTCAACTTGTAGGATCATTGGTGTAACATAAGCATACATCTCATAACACTATTGAACATACTCATGCCAAGATATTAGTAAGTGCAGTCCAAGTGTCATGGGTGACACTAATGATGAAGTTGTTGATCATTGGTGTAACATAGGCATACACCTCATAACAATATTGAACATACTCATGCCAAGATTTTAGTAAGTGCAGTCCAAGTGTCATGGGTGACACTAATTGTGAAGTGTTGATCATTGGTGTAACATAAGCATACACCTCATAACAGTATTGAACATGCTCATGCCAAGATATTAGTAAGTGCACTCCAAGTGTCATGGGTGACACTAATGGTGAAGTTGTTGATCATTGGTGTAACATAGGCATACACCTCATAACAATATTGAACATACTCATGCCAAGATATTAGTAAGTGCACTCCAAGTGTCATGGGTGACACTAATCGTGAAGTTGTTGATCATTGGTGTAACATAGGCATACACCTCATAACAGTATTTAACATGCTCATGCCAAGATATTAGTAAGTGCACTCCAAGTGTCATGGGTGACACTAATGGTGAAGTTGTTGATTATTGGTGTAACATAGGCATACACCTCATAACAATATTGAACATACTCATGCCAAGATTTTAGTAAGTGCACTCCAAGTGTCATGGGTGACACTAATGGTGAAGTTGTTGATCATTGGTGTAACATAGGCATACACCTCATAACAATATTGAACATGCTCATGCTAAGATATTAGTAAGTGCACTCCAAGTGTCATGGGTGACACTAATTGTGAAGTTGTTGATCATTGGTGTAACTTGGCATATGCCTCAAAATAAGATAAGTGACACTATTACACATATGACACTAAATACCTTAAACGACGCAGTTAAGATGGATAAAGCATATCCCTATATGGGGGTCTTTATTTTTTAGGAAGGGGGAGCTGGTGGATAGTTTTTGAAGTTATTAAGGTTAATTGCCTACCTCTTTAAAAGGGCATAGGCTATTTCCCTCATGGCATAGGTTGCATCCTACAATATCAATTTTTATAAGTTGAAAACCTTTTGAGTTTTTAAGTTACCCGCCAATTGCCTTCAAAACTAATTTTTAGTAGGTTAAAATCCTTCATATCTTTTAATGTTGTAGGCTTTAAATTCAAAATTTGAGTACTAAGTGGTATCCTTGGCAGGAATTGAACATGGCTAAGCCCTTCACCACGTTTGAAGGCCAAGGATTAACCAACTCTTTTTTAAAGAGTTGATTATAAGTTATGAAAGGTTGCTAAAATTCAAATGAGTTTAAGGGTGAAAGTCCTCACCATCTTCTGATTCAACCTCTACTCTTCCTGCAAGATATTTCTCAGGATTAGTAAACAAGAATCGAAACTTTCTCGAATCCTTCCACAAAGATATAGCTTCCTGCAAAATAAACTCAAAATTTTTGATTGGTCCTTCAATCGCCACCCGCATCACACTATCCAAGTGTGTTGTTGTCATTCGATTCCTATTCTTCTACTTGATGTTATTCTACACAGAGAAAGCTCTCTCACAAGTAGCAGTACTAACACATTGGCATCTTGCAATGTCGGCAAGCGTTAGTAGGTTAGGAAATTTCAGTTTCAAAGAAGGACTCCAACTTATAGATGTCCACAAATCCTCGCAACTGATGAGAGAGGAGCTGTGATGAATGGTGCGGTGATGGGGCTTGGGCTGTGGTATTTGTAAAGATCGGCGGGGAGGGAGTCAGGGCTATTATTGATATCCGCCTATGTGCCACCCAAGAGCCCCGAGTATTAGCCTAAAGATATGTACTTAGGCCTACTAATTTCCCAATTTGAAGAAGGATGAATGGCTAAAATCCTCTCTTTAAAAAAATTTGTAGGCAAAATTTCCTACATGTTTTTTTATCACATAGGTTGATATCCTATGTTTTTAAATTGTCCATAGGCTCTTTGTCCTACACTTTCAAAATTTTATAGGCTAAGTCACAAATTTTGTAGGCTGCATTTGTATTAGCCTTAGGCTTGCCGGACGCTGGGCGAGTGGTATGCTTGCATTCAAGAAGATTTCCCGAAACTCCTCGAAACTATGAATACCGCATAAGATTTGGGAGATTGGGCCTCAAGGTAAAAGCACCCTCAAAGATGACTTCAAGTAGAGTTATGAATGTTCAACTTACTATCAAACACGTGATATACATTCCACAAATATTGTAATCTATGGCACGGATGTTGTTCATCCAAGCTCAACTTGTTACTTTCTCCAAGTTATAGCAACATCATCCTACATGAGATGTGGTCGGTTTGGTCACTGATGAACGTTTCAACATATGTAGGGATTTGACAACTTAATCCGTAATATTCTAAACTCCATAATATCACATATTGTGGCAACCAAAGTGCACATGATATTAAGGAATTATGTAGTGTTAACATGAATGTGTGATCAATGAGAATTAGTGTAGCATGTGACATTATGGAATAACACAAAGTCAACATTACAATAATGATGCGTATGTTTTAGATTCTTTGGTGGTTTATTTGAATGTCGAAACCCGTGATATATGGCAGGAAAACATGACAACAAGGAGTGAAATTTAAAATGAGAACATCCATTCCATGGAGTTTCAGGATACACGAGATGGAACGACATTAAGGGGGTTGATATTACGGAGTTTAGAGTGTATCAGCCAATCCCAAGTATGCGGATCTTTACAATCAAGCTTGTTGTTCAAGTCAAGGTGAATATCTCCTACTTTCTTAGAGTTGCAAATCAATAATCAATGCTCCATAGTTACCGATCAATTTGGAGGAGGTTTTAAAATACACCCCCATTTAACCAAGAAAGCCTAAAAGATGTCAAGGCTAGCTTAGCCCACCCATCCCAATAGGGTAGGCTAAGAAACCATTTTTTGATAACCAGGCACCACTCGTTGTGTATGATAATTTAAAAAATTACGAAAACTTGAGTGACTTTGTGTTAATCCTCATAAACTTAGGGTTTGGGGACTAAACTTTCATCTCCTTTACTTCACAAATAGCTCTACGCACTTCATAACATTATTCAAATTCATAACAGTGTTATGTGGGACTGACAGTATTCCAAAAAATATTTCCCTATTAATTCCCACATTCTGTCTGAATAATGTTATGTTGCCCAAGAACTTGTGGGGGTGGATTGTTAATGTTGATCCCTATCGGTTCCTTGCATCCCGGAATAATTTATGTTATAATTCCCGAGGCCACATGAGGAGAATGAGAGTTAAGTTACTGTATATATTCGGCCATGGACAATCAGACAGGCAAAAGTGTCAGAGTCCGCAGATAGAAGGGCTGGGGATCCGCCGCAGGGCTGCACCGTGCTGTCTGTAAATTGATGGGCTCCACTTTTACTGTGAATGAATATTAACTTGTTACTATGATGAATATTGCTACATCGGGCATCCTCGGATCCTTATATAAATCGGCAGATCGATTGCGCAAAAAGTTTAGTTCCAATTTGGCTTTTTAATGTTTTTCTTGCTTTACGTTTTCCGGGCCGCATAACCTGCTCGATTGACTCTTTCTCATTCACTGCACCTGAAATTAGGTCATGATTGACATTCCTATTCTGGTGTCAGGCATTGAATGGATACATATGCAGTAGGTCACTAGATTTTCTAGCAGCTTTGTGCAGGGTGGTTATTGTCCACGTGTCAATATTACATTGGTTGAGACGCATGCCCATGGCACATGGAAATCTATTGAAGTCGGTTTCTTCCAGTATTGGTAACTTATGATAAGCTTATCGTGGCTGGGGCTAGAGCTCATGCCAAACCACGGCCAGGGCGAACCGACCCATACATTGGTACCTTACCGGATGTCTAGTGATGTCACATTTGAATGAATCGGCCCTCAACCTCATAGGGGGTCTTTTTGTATTGGAGCCACTTCATCCACGATATGTAGGATGGTTGATTTTAAGTGATTGCCACGAATCCCTAGCCGTTCGCCCTCCCCGCTAAGGTACGAATATAGGGGTTGGTTCGCCCCAGCCGCCAAACCACATGGGCCATGTTCTGGCTTGCATTCATTTATGTTGAATTAGGTTTAATACGCTTAATTAAATTTAATCACACTTGATTAGTTTGAATGTGTTTGAATATTTGTAGGAGGAATTAACTATACTATTATGAAATAGAACTAAAAATAACACATTAATTTAAGTTTCATTCTAAAACAACAAAGACCCTTTCAAATGGTAAATCAAATGAATTATAAGGTCTTGAATGCTAATGAAGATTTTGTAATATTTTTTACTTCCAAGTTAATTACATGTGTTATTGAGATCTTCACCTTATTAACTTACTTAAGTGTCACTTGTTGATTTGGGATTTCCAGAAGAAGGTCCATTGCTGCAACTCCTCACATTCAACCCGGACGATCTTCGGCAACGATGCCAACATCACAACGTCAACATAACCATCAGAATCGCAATTCAAAGACACATGTAAATAACAAGCCTACTCTCATATTGGTTCATATACATCATCACCAAGCAACTTTTGCCACATACACACAACAAGTTGCCCATGGCTCACTCGACCGCAACCAACATGAAGCTACTGAAGAATTCACTTTGAACACGGGCAAAACATCATTATGTCAGTCTGTCAAATTCTAATACAAACATGCAAAGAAAAGAAAACAACTCTGACATATACGGAGGAGGCGTATCCAACGACCTTCAAGCATTCTATTCCGGCAATCACAATTTGATTCCACATACTGGCCCATCATTGGCTTAGCTCTTTTGACACTACTATCACTTAAACAACATATTTGATCGTTAACATTATATCAATCTACTTGCTACCTTGCTACTTGTCAAACTCAAAATCTTGCTTCACCAAATATGGAACCTGCTCCATGCTCCGCACCTAGAGGCAACCTCTACTCTTCAGGTATGCACACTCCCTAGACAACTACTCCGAGAGTAGAATACTACCATTCAACCTACCACACCCACTCCACAAACATTAACTTCCCATATAGCATTTACAACTCCATCCTCCAACATTACTCATCTTCTCCTGATACCCCCCATCCACCACTCAACGCTCATCACCCCCTCAATACAAACCTATCTACAACAAGACTAGAACCACCAAAAAAAAAACATAATCTCATAACCCAATTGACATCTAGAAACTCACCAAAAAAGATCGCTCACAAGAGCATCCCCACCTCCCACCAATCACCAATATGCCTCATAGTTCTTCTACCAACTTTGACCACCAACACCTGCAATATTGAAAATGTTAGGAAACCCTCCTTCCCTACTCCTCTCACTACCTACTCAGCTTCGCCCACATATCTCTCCTACTAACCTCCTTCCCTCAACAATCCTAAAATCCCTCATTGCTCTCCATGCTCACTAATCCCTTCTACCCAAAACTGCTCCAACCCCCAAATTTTGTCCTCATTCCTTGCTAATCTCAACAACTCTCAACACCCACAACCTACCCACTACACCTCCACTGCATTCACCCACCTTATCATCAACTCCCCCCCCTCCAAATTTGCCACATCCCCACACAACATACATTTTCCAATCATGCATCCATACTTCACCATTTGTCAAAACTTCACACAAAATGTCAACTCTACACTCGCATCCTCCAAATCCTCCCTCTCAACTATCCACTACTTGGTGATAACCTAGCAAACCTTATCACCAACCTCCACATTTTTCTCCCTGCTTCCCAACACTAACAACCCCAACCCATTTACAACCCCCTTCTATAACACAACGCCTCGCCACACTTGACCAAACTCTACAACATCATGTAAGTCTTCTTCCCACCTTCATCAATACATCTCTCTCCACCTTACAATGCGTCTCCCTATTCCAAGCATTTTTCTTCTCTATCCTACAATTCGGAACCCCAATTGTCATAAGCTTTTACTTGTACACCCATTTTTCCTTCCTTTGTTATCCAACTTCTCATCACAATCATAATATTTCAATTTCTTCAACAAACTCCAAGCAATCTTCACTGAACTCTAACCACATATATACATCTTACACTATGCAAATTTTACACACAATGGTAGCTCTGATTACACTCCACCCCATACACCACTCACCCGACCGCTCCATTGGCAGCATACATTCCGGGCCCCAACCACGAAGGACACTCATCTACCCAATATTGCTCCACCCTGCTCAACAATAATTGCAAAACGTTCTACTCCAACTTCTATTAGAAATATGCCCCTACATCCTCCATACTTCTTTCCATCCTGCCAATATGTTTCTCAAACTCAAGGCCTCCATGCTCATCTCCCTCCGCCACCGTAGCCGATTGCTCCACCACTAGATGATTGGCACATGGCACTTAAATTTCGTTATGGACATTATATGAGAAACATTCGCAATCAAGAAATACTTAACCACAATATTTTGCCTCATTGTTTCCTTTGTTGCCTTCAACAAACCAACACATGTCTTCATCTCCTCTCCTGCTGCATAAACAAACACATTAATAATCTTCATACCAACCATCACAACAAAGCAATCTACACCATTGCAAATATGCTTTTGTCATGCCCCACCACACACCACTTTATGCTCATTCACGCTAGATCCCACTCCGGACGGCCCCCTCAAAATACCCTACTTCCTTGGCTCCTCCCATGTTTTTGCTTCCTACCCAAATGTAAATGCCTAGCCAGACTCTGCCCAATCATTTTATCCATTAAAGGCAAATCACCTGCAGACTCACCCCCCCCCCTTTTCACCTCACAACTACCTCGCAATCCAATTCATCAAATTCACATTATAATGATAGATTCCCATACCTTGCAACTACGTGTAAACATACCAAATATGACACTCTCATCCCCCACCTTCAAGGACTAAGATGGAATACCCTCCCCCCCATGATCATCACGGCTAGCATTCGCGGCATAACCCATCAACCTTCCATTGAATTACTCCATTAAATCTTCATGTTTCCAAATACGAAACTAACACACTCATGGAAAACCTCTCCCTCAACGCCATCAAATATCTTATGTACATTGTTCTCAACAAATGGAAACTTGTACATAACATTATTCAGACCCATGACAATGTTCTGTGGGACTGACAGTATTCAAGGGAATATTCCCGGAATTTTCCACATTCAGACTGAATGTGAACAATTTCAAGAATATTCCCTAGAATAATGTCAATCCCACATAATACTGTCATGGGTCTGAATAATGTTATGTAAGACATCAAACTCTAGTCGCCCTTGAATAGGGACACCCCCCTACTATCAACACTTCTCTCTCTTTAAGCTTTTCTATGGGTCCACCTATTGAAGAGTAGGCACTACCCCATCTCCCTCTTACATTTCCTCACGGAAATGTGAAGAAGGTGGCTAACATACCAATTGCAAGTTGACACAAAGCCGATGTTCTTTTTCTTTCCTTCTTCATGTGTTATTGATGGAATCACTTTGGGAATGTAATCCCAGTCAATTGCTTAGTTAATAGGGGGAAGTGAACATATATATTGGATTTTGGACCTTGAAGGTGAAGTGCACTTTATATGGGTTTTGTGGATAAGTGGCCTTCAAGAATGCAAGGGCAATTTTTTTTTGAAGTTGGGCGGGGCGGGCAACAATTTTCAGTTGGGTTTAGAAAATTTCAATTTTTTTCCAAGTAGGGCTACTGGATCGCGGGTCCTAGCTCTAACACCAAACCCCTTGAAAGCTTATAAATATATGATGTGGTCATGGTAGGGTCCATGTGGTTTGGCATGAGCTCTAGCCCCAAATTGATATCGTCTTCTATTTAAAACCATTTGGATATTTGTAATGAGCATAACATCACAAAGAGTGGGCCCTTTGTTCTCTCTCTACAAGTACAGGGAAAGAAAAGGGCCCCATCTGGTCCCGGGATCAAGAGAAACTTTGGTCTAGTCACCAGTGCTATGGGGGAAGTGGGCCCCATTATATGTGACGGCACCGGTCTCCCAGAGTATTGGTTTAACCCAATAGGTGCAATTGGTGGGTAGTAGGGAGGTCCCTAAGCAAGTCGCAGGCAGGTTGCTAAGGGGCACTTCACACATGAGACTGAGAGCCCGTGGCCATTACATTTCAAGCACTCTCATTGGTGGAAAAGGCGGAGCCGGTCCAAGTTCACTTCACACTACGCTTGAGGGACCAACAGAGTATGTCAATGCAAGATGGATGTAAAGTTTACATGGATTCCTACATGGCATCGAGCGGATCATGTTTCATGGTCACTTGGACTATCTTCAAAAACCACCTCTTGGAGGTAGGCCTAACACAAGACCGGGAGACCATGGCACTCCGAACACTCCCAACCGTTGCTTTATTATATTTTATCATGTGTGAGGACCCGCATGAATAGAAACTCATTGAAATAGCCTTCAGTTGAGGGTCAGTAATATATGACTTCACACTACACTCGAGGGTATGTGACCACACTACATGATTTTGGAGGTGTGTTGGGACGGCCTTTGGACACTTTCTTTTGGGCTCTCACAATTTCATGGTCACGGCTCTTGGCTCGTGTGTTAAGTGGCCCTGAGAGTTGCACCTTGGTATGGGCGCCATAAATGTATTTGAATATTTATCGTTTATGGCTAGAGAGTAGCCATAGTCATTGATAGGGAAGTAGGCCGTAGGCAAGGAAACCGAAACAAAGATTTCAGGTAAATCATTGGTATGCTAGATGCCGGCAACCATTCGAGGTAGGTGGAACCCGAGCGGTGCCAATTTAGGGTGTGGCTAGGCCCGGGACCGAATCCCGAACATCTTGTGCGGGCATTAACTAAGCCGGTCATGTGGGCCCATAGCACGGGTCACGGGCCATGTGCAATGTCATAAGGATTTCATTTATTTATTGTTATACTAGGAGGGTGTGGTGTATTTGACAATATTTTTGTTTTCGGTATTATTCGCGTATGTATACCATGCAAGAACCTTTGTACCCAATAAAAATCATCCGAGTATTAATATGGCTTAAAATGGTGTCAACCCAAACAATGACTCAGTTATGCAAAGATTCTCTCACCTTGAGATACCACCGAATATTTGTATTTGATTGGTATTACAATTTGATACTTACGAGTAAGGTTCATTGTCGGGTTGTGCATGTCATGTTCCTCGGCGGTGACAAAGGCCACCCATTCGGGAGGGCGGCTAAGCCCATGCATGGTGCTAAGAAATCCCACAAAGCCTCACATACGTTTGGGTGTGGATGTTGTTGCGAATGGAGTTCCACGCCGCCTCTTAAGAATAACAACACTAATTTGAGCACCTACATTTTGAGTTGTTATATGATTTATGTGATGAAATTAACATTGAAGTTTTCATCAAGAGATCAAATAAGAGTCGCGACTTGCATAACCTGACAAAGTGTGTTGGGACGGTTGACCCCAAAATTGTCATCTGGGCTCACGTTGTGTGGATATTTCATGTTCAGATGGTTGGTGAGTGATCGATGTAGCTTGTGGGAAGTTGGGGCAATGTCCATAGGACCAAAGATCAAGTGACTCCTGACTTTAAACCCCATTGGCAAGGGGTCTAGGGTGTTCATTACCGAGGCATATGCCATGCATGTAGTCCTCGTGTTTTAATGAAAATTGGGCTAACTCTTGTGTTGCCGTTGGTTGTGTAGGGTTGTTGACTTTGTGAATTCATTGAGTCACACTAGGCAACCACCATTGATACACAACGGGATGCCTTTGAGCTAAGTGTAGGTTTGGGTTGAGACAATATTGTCTCGTAGATTGATCAACTTTCGAACATGTCCTTCATGAGTCGCCCTTGCAAGGTTTTGATGTAGCCAAACCTTTTGAGAGTGATGAAGACAATAAGGAACCGAAAACTTTGGTGATGATATTGCTATATATATATGGCGACACTCTAAAATATATGTCAGGTTATAGTAAGGATGACAATAATCTTCAACATATTATTGTCACCTCCTTGACACCACCACATGAGTTCCTAGATGATAGAATTGTATTTGAGCATAGTAATTATAATATCTGTATGTTCTTATGTTTGATGGGTATGCTATTAAGGTCATTGATTATTTGTTGTCAAGGTCGTGGAACTGTAGAATCATAATTTGTTGTGATCTTGTTAGTTCCAATCAAGTAGTTGTTGGATCTTTCAACATTCCACCCCAATCATGTCAATGGTAGTGGTCACAACTTCTAGACTTTTATGGCAGATGTATATCATGTTGTTGGATTATATCACTACCAGCATATGAGTCCTATGCAATTGTCTTACATTGGTGAAAGAACAATGCAAAAGTAATACCATGATAGATTTGCATATTTCTAATGATGTAGAACAAGTTTTAAGAGATGCCAGTCAATAACCCAACATTCGTATGCTTGTAGTGTATCGTACATGCCAAATGTGTCAAAATGCAACCACCGTCCCTGTGTCATCCTCAGATGTAAAGATGTGTGATGAAGATTTGCTATTTTGTAGTCATCCCTTTATAATTGTGAGCTCCATATTACATTCTAAATTATATGTGGCCCCTCCCTCTTTGCCAATTATACCCAATTTTGGCAACGACGACGGGGTTGTGAGAATCGAAACACTTGTGGAGATGCTATGTACATGAGGGCCACTTCACACACGAGCCAAGAGCCGTGACCATGAAATTGTGAGAGCCCAAAAGAAAGTGTCCAAAGGCCGTCCCACACACCTCCAAAATCATGTAGTGTGGTCACAGATCCTCAAGTGTAGTGTGAAGTTATATGTTACCGGCCCTCAACCACATGCCATTTCAATGAATTTGTATTCATGCGGGTCTTCACACATGATAAAATAGAATAAACCAATGATTGCGAGCGTTCAGAGCGCCATGGTCTCCTGGTTTTGTGTGAGACCTACCTCCAAGAGGTGGTTTTTTGAAAATAGTCCAAGTGACCATGAAACATGATCCATTTGATGCCATGTAGGAATCCATGTAGACTTTACATCCATCTTGCATTCACATACTCCGTTGGTCCCTCAAGTGTAGTGTGAAGCGAACTTGGACCGGCTCCGCCTTTTCCACCAATGAGAGTGCTTGAAGTGTACTGGTCACGGGATCTCAGTCTCGTGTGTGAAGTGGCCCTGAGACTCAAGTGCAGAGCGATGCCAATTTTATCAAGAATCTTGATTTCAATGTCCTCCCTTGCCAGCATGTCAAGTTCTTGCTGCTTGAGTTCAATGGGGACTTTATGAAAAAGGGATCGAAAACAGGATCAGAGCCAGGGCCCGTGACCCGTGACCCCGGGCAGCCTCTAAAAATAAATTTCAGACCCAACTAAAAATTGATGCTCATCCATCTCATCCGACTTCGAAGAAAGTTGTCCTTGCATTCTTGAAGGCCATATTGTCCACAAAATCCATATTGAGTGCACCTCACCAACTTTTTTTTCCCGAGCTTCTAGTAGTCACTTTGCTACAATGAAGTGAATTGATTTACATACACATGCTAAACAAATTTGGATTTTTCTTTTCTTTTTAAGGTGTCACTTCCACTCCTTGTGGGTAAGAGATGATGCCCACCGGCTTCACATGGGTGGAGTGAAGTCGCCTAAAAATTGGGACCCGCCTCTAACTTTCATTATCGGGAGTAGCTAGTGAGCTCCACTATGAGCTATAGATGGAGCCCATCTTCCCATCCAAGGGTTCACATTGCCTAGGGTTTAGTTGGGTGGGGTGAGTGGTGTCGCCACTTTCCCCTCAATTCTCCACCCCTATGGTCACCACCCTCTTGCTCTCTCAGTTTGTACCTTGTAGCCTCTTTATTCATGTAATGGTGATTAGTGGCGCCACCTTTTCATTGTAGTGGAGTTTAAGAAATTTGGGTACCAAATCTCAAGTTTCGAAGTGTCACGCATCAGTAGTGCTTGAAGACACCAACCTCCCTACCTATTTGTACTTGTATGTACGATTGTAAGAGTGGGTTTTTTAAGCAACGATGTTCATTTTGGGTGTATTATCTTATTTAAGTGGGCTGGTCCAATTTTTTTGGGTGAAGAAATGTTTTCGGTACTTCCGGTGTATAATGTTTCGATGTTGATCATCTCATACGTGTGCATGGTTCAATTTTGGTGTACATTGATATTTAAGAGGGTTGGTGCAACATTTGTTGGCCTAAGTTGTTGCTAAGTGCTTCAAACATATGATGTGTGCATGTTGATCCTCTCGTACATTTGCAAACTAGTTGAACTTGGAAGCCTCTAGAGGTTTAAGGGACTAGTGAAGTTTTTTTTCTTCTTCTAGTGCAACCAATTTCAATACGTTGCCAACTCCCCCTTAGTTTGTGTTATGTACAATGACGAACAAAACTGAGTACTTTGTTGAAGAAGCCAACTTCGACAAGCCATTACAAACAATGTAGATATTCTTTTGCAAAGCTAAAAAGTGAGTTAAAAAAACAAATAGAGCTATGTATATATATGCAAAGTTATACATCATATTGAAAACTAGATAATCTTCTACAATTTACAATCGCCAACCATATACAAGTACTCAATATTGTTCAATCTACTTCTTTGAACTTCAATAATTTGTCCAATAGCCTCTAGCAACCAATACAACAACAATCCTTTGTGGCACACTCTCATATAGTGCCATACAATCCTCTTCACTGAAATTAGAAGAAACAATGCACACATGCTCCCACAATTCTTCAATTCCTCATGGAGGTGTAGAAAATTCATTCAAACGTTGTTTGAGAAGAGCCCAAAAATGCTCCATGGGATTCAAATATGGTGATTGAACATGCCATTGGAGAAGTTGAAATGGTTGCAATTTCAACCATTCTTGCACCCTCTTACTTGTGTGTTTTGGATCATTATCCTGTTGAAACATAACATTGCTTGGAACCAAATTGTAATGCCTGATTGTAAACCACAAGAAGTTTTCCAAAATAAATGTGTACACGTGCTGATCCATTATACCTTCAATTCTATGCCAAGCTCCAAGTCCAAAAGCTGTCATACAACCCCAAATCATGATATGTGCACCGTTGTCGTGTACCTCTCCATAAGGAGTGCCCAAAACACCATGGGCATAAGCGGGGCCCCGGAGTGACACCCAAGACTTGTAGTGCCGTTGGTGAGAGGGCCCAAGTGATCCTAGTATGGGTGAGGGCCCCGGACGTTGGGAACGCCTCCCACCCACGGAGACTAAGAGTCACGAGGGTAAGGCCATAAGTTATGCATAGCTTATGGCGTGCTAATTCTATAATGGTCAAGAACACCTCAGTCAAAGGTGTGAGCCAGGAGATATGGCAATTTGAGTGGGGCGCTGTCCCGGGACAACGCCCTGGACAACAGTGGCCAAAAAATCTCCTAGGACTGCTTAGGTTTGAACATGCATAACTTTCTTAATAATTGCCCAAATGGGGCATTCGAGGAGTCCATCGGCATCTACGTGAAACGTACATGACAATGGAGTGGTCAATTATTAGTATCAGAGAGCATATGAAGAAGTTATGGTGTTCTGAAGCTGCTGGGGCATCCAGCCCCAACGGCTAAAGAAAAATGTCTACTTGGCCCCAAGTGTTGGGAGAGAGACAAAAGGTTACTTGATGGTGGGGTAGGGGCCTTGCCTAGAGTCCAAAAGACTTATATGGGTGAGGTGGTGTGGCCGAACCCACCCGAGGCCGAACGGCATGGCCTCCACGAGTATTGGCCCAAGGTGGGGGCATAGTTGCCTAGTATGGCTCAGGTTGTTGTAGTGTTGTTCCGGCAACACGATGATCAACATAAGATTGGACTTCCATGAATGGAAGTCCACATCTAAGAAGTGGTTACCGATTAAGGGGTGAGTCCCGAAAGCAAAGTAGGAGGGTTGGTCCCCTTCCTATGAACTAATGGGTCTGTGGTATGGGAAGCTAGCCATTTGCATGGCGGAATGCGAAGGGTTAGCGTTCGGGACCCTTGCTAGAATGGAAAAATGGCCAAACTAGTTAAGGGGAGCTAGCGAGGGTTGCGACAACCACCATGTTTCACTATTTGTTGGACATGTTGCGGTTGTATAGGCTCTCCATCTGTTATCCAACACTAGGACCTACCATCGGAATTAAACATGTTTATCTTCATTTCATCACTGAAAATAACACGTTTCCAATCATGAACGGTCCAATTTGCATACCTGCGAGCAAACCTCATCCGTGCTTGAACATGTCTTCTTGTCAACAACGGCTTCTTCTGTTGCACATATGCAGCGGAACCTTCCCATCGCAAAGCACGTCTCACAATTACATCAAACACATTTTTACCTTATTCATTTCGAATATATGCTGCCACCTTTGATGCAACTCCCAAATGCCCTTCTATAAGCAAGGTGACACATCGCCGCCTCTTTCTCGCAGTAAGGTATCTTGGGCACCTTCCTTTTTGCCTCTCAAGCTCCCCCGCAATCTCCTTTCTAAGCCTAACTACCCAAGATTGACTTATCCCAATTGCATCCGCAACTTTTTGTGTCGAATTGCCATTATGAAGTTGCTTTAGCACTTGGAGCTTTTGCGACGCAGATGAACGAGGCATACAAAAGCATTTGCACAAATGCTCACTACTACACAATCTCCAATTGCAGAGCATCACAATGCACTAATGATCTAATGAAATTGAGCACAAATCAATATGCAAATGAAAATTGAAGTTCGGCTGGTGGCTCCAAACAAAATTGAGTTTTTGAACCCTAGCCACTTTGACATGGCTATTGTCAGAAACCCTATTATTTTTTGAAAATTTCTTTTTACATACATGAAGAAACTACTTTGTACACATACTTTGCTTAATTACTTCGATAATATCAAATTTCAATTGCCAGAGATTGCTTGCCGAAATTGAAGTTCTCAGTTGAGTACTTAGTTTTGTTCATCACTGGATGGCCACTTGTAGATTGTGAATATAAATATGGGGTCATTGTTCATCTTATCAAAGCATGCATGTAGCCTTGGATTTCTTCCATGTACAATTAGAAGTCGCCACCTAAATTGACAAATAGATTATGTGCATTCACCGAATATTCCCTTTAGGTCACTGTGGTACAAATTTTTGGACCAAAAGTAGATATTTTTGAATTTTGGTGAGATGTGAATTCAAAGTGTAAGATAGAATGTAGCATGAACACTAAAAGAGGTGATTAGTGATTAATTAGTGGAAATGAGCAAGAGGTAACTTACTTTGCTCATCCCGAATCAAATCTTAGGAAATGAAGAGGCGGTTGGGCAGGACTATAGTCATGTGAACATTTTGAAGAGCCTCTTGAGATCAAGCTACGGGGAGAGGTGGCAGTTAGGGAAGTTAAGTTCATGGGATATAGGCCAGGGGGAAGGAGAAGAGAGTTCAGTTCTTCTCGAGAAGAGAGACTCTCTTGCTTCCTAGTTTTTGAGTGTCCATAGCATGACAAATTCTCGGGTGTGAAGCCCTTTCATATGTATCAGATCTTCTCTTCATATATAAAGAGTATTACAGTTCATAAATTGCAAGTGTCCTTGGTGTTTGATTCAATCTCTTGTAAGTCAGTTGTGTGGATGGGTCATTCAATGTATTTGTGTGAGTATGTATAAATGCTTGAGTGGATTAAGGATCTTCTGGGAATGAGAGATGGTTGTCGTAGTGACTGATGTGGAGTAATTCCAAAGTGTGGTTTTATCAGTCTCAAGTATTAAGAATTTCAGTGTGTGTAAGTTCAGAATCATCTCTTGAGACGAGAAGGGATTCTTGGTTCCTTTGAAGTATGTTTCATGATATCAAGTGATAGTATGTAGGGAGTGTGAAGCTCTTGATTTTTATAAGATGGTGTGGTGTAGTCCTTCTGTGATAAGGACCATCTGCTGGAAATTATAAGATGGAGCCATTGCTCTATCAATCTGTTGTCATGTGTGCTTTGGGTATGAATCCATGTGAAAGGGAAGAGGGACCCTTTTTCAAGAATGTCCTAATGTTTTAATTCATAAAGATCTCATAAGGGAATTCTGTTGCATGTTGTTGTTGATGTTGCAACATATTCGTAGGTTTCAAAAGTATGCTCTGCTAATCCAGTCAAGAAGGACCAATCAGGGACTCCATTACTTTCGAAATAGGAATCCCTTTCACTTGTGTGGGTGTTAAGCTTCTCATAAGAAGGGAGTAGTTTTCGGCTTCTCTCGTAGTTATCACTATTTATAAAGTGAGGATCAATATGGGTGTGAAGCCCAGGTGTTGTGGACAATATTTTGTCATGACATGAACATGGATAAATCCTCCTGAGAAGGGAGTGAACTTCACTTAATTATGCCAAGGTGCACTGTGTGAGGTTAGTGTAAGAAGAATGTGTTATTCCTGTGAAAGGAAATGGAATTTCTTGTGAGTGTTAAATTGCTCGGACATTAGTCTCTTGCAAAGATCAGGGTGTGCATCCCTGTAATTCTTCGTGTGTCCTTTGAGAGAGGATTGGAGATAAGTATGAGAATTCGCTCTGGAATGTGCGGGTAAGAAATTGCCATTGGAAGTGTGACAAATCCCAGGCTTGCTACTTATGGGATAAGTATGCATGAGATTGTGTTGATATAATGTCGCTGCTGGTTCTCAAGGAATTGAAGGACCTTGTTGCCTTGAGGGCCTTATGCGGAATGTTCCTCCTGGTGAGATAGAAAGAAAACTCCGCAATCTTCCTTCAATTCGTATCTCTGGTGGGGGAAATGGAAGATTATTATTGATTTGGGAATTTGAGTCGGGTCTGATATATCAGTCCCTATTTTCTATAGTAGAGAAACTTTGACACTTATGAAGCATGACCGAATGTGGGGGGGAAAGGACGTAAAGGGACATCTGGAGATGTTCTTGTTAAGAGCGTGAAGCTCGGACCGTCGTCCCGGGTATTTGAGTAACTTTAATTGTATAACCTCATCTTCCCTCAACTTGTTGGAGTAGGACTGAGATCTTAGCCAATCTTAATTCAGTCGGTTACATGTTGACATCTTCCGGTTTCACTTTCTTTATTTGAGATATGCTGCATGGAATCCTCTTAGAAGGTTGATAATTCTACCAAAGCCTCGAACTTCAACCAGTTCATCTGTAACTAACAGTCAGTTTTTCCCGGGCATGGTTCCGAATGCCGTCGTAAATTGTTGTCTGTGCGCGATGAGGTCGTGTCCCTCCTCGTTGCAGGTTCTTATCGAGACCTGATGATGGTAGTGACTAGCTTCGAAATGGATTCATGGCAAGTGTCTGGGTCATGAATTGGCCGATCTCATGCTCTCAAGAATATGGTCTGTACTAAGGGTGATGGCGTGTGAAGGGCGACGCGTCGGGGCTGAGAAGCGGAATGGAGGCCAGAGGGAGTGAAGCAGAAGGGTGGCTCACTTATCCCATATGGTTTGGGAGGAGACTGAAGGGCAGGCATATAAGGAGAAGCAGCCAACTCCGAGTTCGAGAACAAGACGTTGACTTGGAACTTGTGACTGGTTACTTGTGACTAAGACTATGGCCCTCTCTGTGAGACTCGTTACTTGAGACTGGTTACTGGTTACTTAGACTATGGCCGACCCTGATGGACTATGGACACCCCGTTAGACTATGGTCTCGTGAATTAGACTCGCTCGCTTAGTTCCGGTCCGGTTCGCTTCGCTTAGGTTACCCGGTTCGTGTCACTTGTAACTAGACTTTTGCAAGTTAGAATAATTAATTTTAATGTATTAACTTCAAAATAATTTTGTTAAGTCCAAAGGGATAAGAAGTAATTGTTTGTCACAATATTAATTTGAATGGATTAATCTAAGAGCTTGAGCGATCTAAGTGTAGTATGTGTTGGATATGTATTAACATGTGGTATGGCCTATGGTCACTGGACACTTCGACGAAGAGATTATGGCCCAAAACAAGGTGCCCTGACCTTGAGTTTCTAAGACTATGGCCACTCATAAGATTATTGTTGAGCTGTGTCTCTTTGCATTAAATTATTATAATAAATGAACCAATATTGTAAAGGGTAGCTGTGAGGGAGAGACTGAGCAATTGCATGTACCGCATCGAGTGACCCTTGTTCATAAAATTACCCTTTAATAAATCCCATTACCACCTTAAAATGGGTTTTGTATGTGTTTATTGTCCTAAACTCATTCCCGATCTATTGTGATCTATCAATTCACCTAATAGTGACATCTAAAGTTACATCTGACACTCTTTTAGCCTTCCCTGGGTGGTTTTCTTAATCGAAACCCGAACCGAAAAACTATCTACAGTCACCTAAATGTATCCACCTCGAACTCCACAAAAAAATCTTAAGCTCGCCATCTTGACTATATTATCAATAAAGCATGTAAATAAATTTGGCGTTAAAAATATGAAAAAGGAGTCCTCATTAGCATTGAGGTTGTAATTTTTTAGGCTTACCATTTGAAAGGGCCTTTGTTGTTTTAAATTTGAACTTGAAATTGTGTACTGACTTTGGCATATTCATTTTAAGAAATATGCTTAAAGTAGAATTATGTATCAAGAGAACCAAGGTCCCTACAACATTTTTTTTGAAATAAACTCCTTCTCACCCCCCAATCGCACTTTGAGGGTCCATATTACCTGAAAGTGCATAGTTATTATTAGGATATTTATAATAGAACTTGTAGATTGTGATAAAAAAAGGAAGTTGGAACCTGAACAAATATTAGTTGTCACGATTGCCTCGGCCATAACATTATTCAGATCCATAACAGTGTTCCGTGGGACTGACAATATCCTACAGAATATTCCTCACATTCAGCCTAAATGATGGAATATTCAGCATAATATTGTCAATCCCACAGAACACTGTTATGGATTTGAATAATGTTATGGCTTGGACACTCTCGTGATCTTTTGAGCTCAAGAGTAAGTTACTTGCAATTGGTCTATCACAAATTTAAAGCAATTAACCATGCATGTTGTTTAGTGTCACTTACCATTCAGAGTTACATTGTGCTATAACTTTTTACTTGCAATGTATGTTTTATCAAATGAAGTTGTTTATGTGTTTAAATGTCCAAACACTCTATTTGACCTTTTGTTGGTAAAAAGAATGAATTCTATAGCTAAAAGTTACAACATTCTATAATTTCAAAAAGTAAGTGACATTACATACAATCAACGATGTTTTGGTAACTGGAGTACCAAAACTTCTGGTTCGACATAACCAAATGGAGCTTGTAAACGCTTGCACTACCAGCATACGAGCCCTAGGCAATCGTCCTACGTCGGTCACAGAACGACGCAAATTTATCCCAACGATATATCTGCAAAGAAATTGATGATGTAGGACAAGTTTCTAGTGACATAGGTCAATTGCCCATGACTCATATCCAGCTTGTAGTGTTGTGGCTTTGGGATCTTTGATCCCTATACAAGTCATACTTGGATAGTTCTAGACATTTGGGAGGTTTGACAAACAAACGTGAGCAATTTCTTGGTACTTTTGGAGTGTGTTTGGGTGTTGGACCATATAAGTTAAAGTTCGGTATTGGCCATTCCAACTAACTTTATTGGGTGGATGTCAAAGGCCACGCTTTCAGTCACGGTTGGATTGTGCACATTGTTGACTCTGCTAAGGAGACAAATTCAAGAGACTCCGCTAAGGAGGAAATTCTAAACTACAGGTAGCAGATATAGGTGGGGTAAGTAGGTAAATTTTGTTGTAATAGCTGACTGGCCATTTCTTGTGGTGAAGGGAGAATATGTAAGGGCCGCTTCACACACAAGGCTGACCATGGCAATGTAAGAGCTCTCATTGGTTGAAAAGGCGGAGACCGTCCGAGTTCACTTCACACTAGGAGGTGAAGGCCTCAAGGCCCAAAGAAAAGTTCGTGGATGAAAAGTCTACATGGAGTCCTACATGGCAGGTTGTGGATAAGGGTGCATGGTCTATCGGAATTTGCGTTAGGCCTGCCTCCAAGAGGTGGGCCTGACGCAAATTCCGGGAGACCATGATTTTTTAAATATTTTTTCCAACATGACATATTTCAAGGCAGATTCTAAAATAGATTCCAGGACAGACAAACACCACCAAGTAAATCTCTTAGATTGATAAAGTTTGAGACGTATTATATTAAACCAAATCATCCCCTCTTTTTCCGCCAACAAAATATGCCATGGTCCCGCAACATGGTCCATTGTCACTTCACACTATGCTTGAGGGCATGTTACTACATAAAACGGCTTTCCCAACACCCATGGTACGGCCTTTGGATGAGAGTCAAGGGTCCTCACCATTACAAGGTCACGGCTCTTGGCTCATGTGTGAAGTCGCCCTAAGGGCCGGTTCACATGGGGTTCCAAGTCCCAAGTCCCGAGTCCCACTCATGTTAGCAAGTCCCAACATGGAGGCGAAGTCCTAACTTTTGAGTCTCAAGACATCATTAAAATATGGTTAACTATCGTTAAAGTCATACATCTGGATTATTTTATGTAAACTAGTTCGTTGGACCTGGGTTGAGAGATGGGTCTAGCTTTATGCTCACCCCAGCTCTCAATACAAGTCCCAAGCCTCACCTCCAAAAAGTGTTGTCATGTGGGCATCCATGTCAGACTTGAGACTTAAAGACTTGGGATCGGATGTGAAGTGGTAAGTCCCAACTTCCATGCTCTCAACGGTTAAGATTGCATGGATTTACCTCAAGTGACGTGGGGACTTAGGACTTGGACACACGTGAACCGGCCTTAAGCGCCACTTGGCCGCTTTCTAAGTGCCTTTTTTTTTTTATTGTTGATTTCCAAGTCATCACAAATCACAAGTTGTTGAAATTCAACGCTGTCGGAAACTTCCAAGAAGAATAGATCATACCCGACCGTTACTAATTATGTGCACTAGCTTATCTAATATGACACTCGATAATACGACAACTTCGATATAATAACACAAATTTTGTAAACCAAACTTTTATATTAAAAATATATCTCTGTAATACAATTGTGATATTGTCAATACAACACTCTTGGACCTCCAAAATGCCATATTATAGAGGTAATAAATGCATATATAGCGGGTCCCACACATGTATAAGCACATAGTAAATTTTAATTCTATGTGACTTTCACATATGAAATCTGTATAAAAGAGATTTTAGCGTAAAATCATGTTAAAACATGGGAAACTATGTTCTCTATCTCAAAACCTAATTAAGAGACTCATGAGCATTTGTCTCTTTCCCATGAAATTTTCACATAAACCCTAAACCAAGGTGCACTATCTGTTTTCGAGCATTTTCAACCCCATATTTATGAGATTGCTTCAATATGCATATTGCTAGAAGACTCTTGAAATTTCACCCACTAGAATTTACTCTTGCATGTGTAATGAAATTGCAGGCCATATCAAACAAGCTCAATAAGATATATGTTGCTAATTTGAAGTGGTAACATCAACGGATTATTGATTCCTTCTTCAACACAAATTTCAAGAGAAAAATTTGCATATTTGTAAAGACATTCAAAAGAATAGTTATTTTATATATGTGGCAAAATATCTAAAGTGTGTTGTCATGAAGTTTTTTTTATTATGACAAAGAGGTCCAATTTGTCATATTATTGAATAAGTGACACCTCAATAATACAACAATTTTCTTGTTTCCCAAACGTGTCATATTAAGAGGCATGATTGTATAAGAAGCCTTATGATGTCACAATCCAAGATGATCATAAAGTGTACATGCAAGTAGTTTATCATGTAGAGACTAACTGACATACTTATTGCATTTAGTGTCACTTCCTATTCAAACTCCTAAGGGGCTACACCTTTCTCACCTATTATTGTGACTCACTATAATTTTGACATGCCATCATAGTTTGGATAATGTAATTTTTTTTGACGCATGCCATATTTTGAGCCTACAAAATCACATCTTCAATACTAGGATCATGAAATCAATGTTTGTTACATAACATAAATTATTGTGGGTTGAGAATTTTAACATCGATATTATTTCGTAAAAGAAATTTAAATTATTAACATTTTATCAATTTTCATTTGATTGATTTATAAGCCATCCTATTTTCAACCCACGCATGTAATAAGGTCAACCACTTTATTTTCTACCCATGATAACTTTTAGCCCACAATCTTAGGTGTGAGGAGGTGTACATAGTGCTTGCTTCTTTTAAATATCATATTATTCCCAGCTTTATTTGAGGTTTGCACGTTCACACAAGTGATGGACATATGTCATTGTTATAAGGACCTGCCAGGGGGGGTCCCAATCTATTCTATAGGCATACCAATGTTTATATGTTGATTATCTTGCTAAAATAACAATTCAAAGTGGATGTGGAAGCCATGAAACTCAAAATACTTGAAATTTCTTCCATGATCTCTAAGTGAAAAGTTATTGTGCCTCATAATAGCCAATTAGGGCATTTGACCATTTTGACATAGATTATGTTGTCTATGACAAATCCTATACAATGATGTGTCAAATGGACCTTTTTTCAAACATACCCCTTGCTCTTGCTCCCCTTTTGTATAGCCATAATCGAAGAAGCAGAGTGCATCGAAGGAGCAGAGTGCCGAGGAGGAGCAGAGTGCCGAGAAGGAGCAGTGTATCGAGAGGAGCACCGGGAACGAGCGAGAGACGGGCAGAGAGACGAGGGACGAGGAAGACAGCTAGATACCCGGGTTGGGACCGGGACGAGGAAGGTACTGGACATCCTGGCCGAGAACCGACCTACCCGGTTATGTAGGAGCGGCCGGGAACGAGGGAATGCACCGGGAACCCACCGGGAGCGGCCGGGAACGAGGGAATGCACCGGGAACCCACCGGGAGCGGCCGGGAACGAGGGAATGCACCGGGAACCCACCGGGAGCGGCCGGGAACGAGGGAGTGCACCGGGAACCCACCGGGAGCGGCCGGGAACGAGAGAACGACACCGGGAACCCACCGGGAGCGGCCGGGAATGAGAGAACGACACCGGGAACCCACCGGGTGCGGCCGGGAACGAGAGAACGACATCAGGAACGCACGGGAGAAGTGAACGACACCGGGAACGCCATCATCAAGCCCGGGAACGGACGAGCAATAAGTGAGATAGAAATAGTTAGATGATTAGTGAACACCTAGCAAGGATAGATGAAAGACATACCTTAAAAGGATGAAAATCCTTTTAAGATGAACATAAACCATTCCATTTTCAATGAATAGTTTCATCTCGGATGAAGGAGATACACGGATGATAACCGTATCACATAGCACATCTACATTAAACAAAGAATCCCAACGAATGAACCCCACAAGTACATTTCATATCTGAATATTATCACTGCTGTAAATAGATCCGAACATGCTAAAATTAGACTGTGGATGGATCTAGGGCTAAAAATAGCCGAAAGCATACATTTGGCATTAGGGGACATTAGGCCTAACCGCCACATCCAATTAATGGTAGATGTTGAACACTATATAAGAAGCCAACTTAAGGCACATAATACACTTCATTTGAACACGCAAACTCTACATGAGTGTCGGAGCCTCTAGCACTCTCTCTCAAGCTAGTACATTTAGCCGAGGTATTCGTGCCCTAACTCGGAGGGCATTAGAGCTAGCATTGCGATTAGCCGAGGTATACTCAAGCCCTAACTCGGAGGGCATTATAAAAGTAATGCGAGTAGCCGAGGCATTTCGCACCCTAACTCGGAGGGCATTGGAGATATTAATGCGCTAAGGTAGCCGAGGTATATTCTTATCCCAACTCGGGGGATATTGGAAATCCAATCACACCAAGGCACAATTCAAAGGGGACTTCGGATTTATCTTACCTCCGGTAACGAAAGGCTTCATAAAAGGGAAACTAACCAAGCATCAAAGATCCGAATCAACATAAGGAAGGAGGAATTCGAACCTAGAGGAATAAAGGACCCGAATGGAAATAATTACAGAGGGAAGGTAAATTTTACCCCGGCGGTACACACAAGTAAATCTCCGACCTCAAGCCGGCCAAGTAAGGAGAATTATTACAGTAAAAGCATAAGTCACTCATGGTTGAGGAAGGTAAGTTGCGGGCTTACCGGCAACCGGTCACGTCATATCGGACATGACTAGATACTAAATTATTGCACGGTGATTAAATCCAAATCAAAGGGAATTAGCCTAAGGGGATTTCAAAGCATCTAAGGGGAACACTTGGGAATTTAGGCAAAGGGTTTAATACCTCATAAATGAGGGTGATTATTAATCAAACATCTTTGAGTGGAGATCGGTTTATCCTACACATGTGAATGAGGGAATCAACAAGGATTTTAATCCCTCAAATATTCCTAAAGTGATTTTGGATGTTGAAGGACCAAGGATACTACTACCATAGTATAATCAAGGTTAAAGAGACAAGATGATTCTCAAGATTTTCATAGTGATAAGGAGCATGTTTTAAACTAGAAACTCTTTATGAAAACATTCTCGGAATATTCTTAGAAAGTAATGAAGGTTTTAAATCATCCGAACCATGAAAGATATTGTATACAAGAATGAAGTTCCTTTAATGACACTTAACCTTGACATTAGGATTAGGGGAAAATAACCTTGCCAACTTAGGTCAATTACTCCTGGAGAATTCAAAAGAGCATTGAAATCATAAGTTATAAGATTAAGTTAACAAAGAGAGTACAGACACCTTCACAAGTATTGGAATCTAAAATGATCTAATTTTGGTGGGAGTAACTTCCATGTAAACCGGTCAGCAGCGGGTTACACCGTCTAAGTTGCTGAGGGTTGAAGGTGGCCTCGACACCTTTCCCTATATTTGTTGGGTTTGAGTTGTGTATGGACCTTCAATGGTTTAGAAGTTAATAACACGGTGATTCAATTTGACATCTATGCCATCATTAAGGACTTGCTCACACCCACCCCAACTTATATATTGTGTGGTCACATGTGGAAAATTATATTTAGAAGTGGGAAGAAGACATATTGGGCTAACATGTTGTGTGTGGATGGAATGCTCCTTTGAAGTTTATGTAAGGTAAAGTGAGCCTCAAATGGACATGCTTCTTAATTAGTTATGAATGTACAAAGACTTTAAAAACCGAGTTTATACATCAAACAAAGACTTTCATGGGCATTTCACAAAAAGATAATGATATATTTAGGAAATGAAAAATGTAATTGTAAAAGAACTAGAAGTTGATTTTCAGGTGATGTCATGGTGATGTCATCAACTTCACTAGGGTTTCAGTGAGAGGAAGAGAGACGTTGACGTCGCATAGACTCAAAAAAAATTTGAGGGTTTTGTGTGTATTGTGTTGAATACTTCTTGTGGCTTTGTGGAGGTTGTATAGAAAGATGAGACCTATTTCACGAGAGAAAGAGCAAAATATTGTAGCCTTGAGAGAGAAGGGGAGGAGCAGTAGAGAGATTGCAAAGAGTGTGGGTTTGGCACAATCTACAGTTAATAGAGTGAGAAAGAGGCTTTCTACAAGTGTAGCATTGTCTAAAGGAGGTCGTCCTAAGGTCCTAACAGAGTGGGAGAAGCGTTATGCTTCACGGCTAATTATTGTTGGCGGTTTAGAAACTGCAACAGAGGCATCAAAAGTGCTTCGAAGAGAGATGGGTGTAAAGATGTGTGACAATACCTTGAGGAATGCGTTGAGAGAACAAGGATTGTCTTCTTTTATGAAGGTTAAGAAGCCTGCTTTGAGTTGGAAAAACATCAAAGACAAATTTCGCTTTGCCCAGATGCACAAATATTGGACTGTGAGTGATTGGGAGCGGGTGGTGTTTAGTGATGAAACTAAAATATGTCATTTCAATTCACATGGGAGGACTTGGTGTTGGATAGAGGACAAAGAAAACATCCCTATGCGTGTTGTGAACCAAATTGTGAAGCATGGTGGAGGCTCTATAATGCTTTGGGGTTGTTTGACTTGTAGAGGATTGGGGTCATTGCATAATATACAAGGGCACTTGAATGCTAGAGGCTACATTGCAATTTTAAAGCAAGATTTGTGTAGTACATTGCTTGCATTTGGGTTCAATCTCAAAGAAATCATTTTTCAACACAACAATGTTGCCGTGCATACAACCAAGATTGTTCGAGAATGGTTTGAGGAGCAACCATTTTGTGTTTTACAGTGGCCTACACAATCCCCTGACTTAAATCCTATTGAGCACATATGGGCTTTATTGAAACGGTTATTGAACTCATACTCTAGTCCTCCCAATGGTATTCTTCAATTATGGATTCGAGTGCAAGTAGTTTGTGACTCAATTAGTCTAGAGGAGTGTAGAGGATTGTATGCTAGCATGCCTGATTGAATTGCAGCTATTTTAGTTACAAAAGGGCAATGGACAAATTTTTAAGTGTATTCTACACTGTAGTGCAAAAACCGAGTCTATGTGCATACTTTTCTTCAACATCTTTATCTACTTTGTTGTAATTGAAATCACGATTTTATCATTACAGTGGTGTGTAGAACTTTATACTCTACAATTTTTGTTTTTATAGCTCTTGATTTCGATCACTCTTGTTTCCAGCATCATCATTTGAAGTTTCCAGTTCCTTGCATAGACTCGGTTTTTGGAGTCATTGTACAATACTCCAAGATATGCAATATGTCGCCATGAAAGGACATGAGCTATACTTTCAAAGTATTTGACTACTTTATAATTGGGGTTTGTTATGGGTTTACATACTTTTAGGGCCACTTAACACCATGTCAAGGGTTGTAACCATGAATTTGTAAGAGCCCTTGACATTCAATTGAAGGCCATACCATGACAAATTGAGATTAATTTTTGCGTGGTAATTTACCTCCAAGTGCGTTGTACAAATATACACAATCAAGCTCTAAACCGTATGTTATTTTACGACCATTCTAATCAAATGGCCTTTTCTACACAATAATCCATAGTAAATAAATAAAAAGCGAGGAATTGGAATGTCATGGGCTGTCTCCTCATTTTGTGTTCAAACCATCTCTTTGAGAAATTGGGATGGACTTGGAGCATCATGCAAGAGATCATGAGACATTATCCATTGCATGCCAAATAGAATTCCATGTAGATTTTTTCATCCATTCAAACTTCCTTGGTCCCATACGCCCTCAAACTCTAAGATAGAGGCATCTAATTCCGTTACCCCACCCTAAACCCACGACTGTATTGACCTCCCAATCGCCAACACCTACCTACCGTGAATTGGTCCCCATGCTAGTTGTGTGCATGGGCCTATGAAGGGACGGATTTGGCAACAAGCTGGCACACCACCTCATACTCTAGTTGCTAAGGTCCTATCCTACCATTAACGACCTATACGCCATTGACAAATGGTTAATCACATGTTGGATTGGTAAATCTGGCTACACCTAGGTCGGTTCACAATGTGCTCCCATTTGTCTTGACAGCCATGAGTTGGCAGTTAAGGTCCTTGAGGTAGGTCAACTCTAGTACTTTAAGGGGGGCAAACTTGGGTCTCGGCTATGTTATTTTGTTGTTGTTAGGCTGCACAAATAGAGCTATCCTTGAATTATGAGGATGAATTGTGGGTAGTTAGCTCCTCTATCTTATTTATGGGGCCTTAAATGTAAAAGGTGTGGATCAAGGGGTTGGGTAAAATAAGTCCACCACCCTATCACCATGTTGCATGCATCATCTAAAGTAAGCCCACCACCCTGTCACGTCAACACGCAACCATAACACATTCCCAACCATTCCTTTGACATTGTCATGCATGTAGGCATGTTACCAGTCCCCTGGTTGGTTTACAATTGTTCACACAAATTCAATTCGGTTCCCATGAGGCTCCCAATGGTTCTCGACAATTTCCCATTGTTCCCACGAGCCATCAAGCTTTGCACTCCAATAGACCAATATACATTCCTTTCTTGAAGCTCTTCCCACTCAAGTACAACCCCTTGTCACATACAAAGTTGGGAATCAAAATTCAACATCGATCATGGACTTTGCACCTTTTGTAGAATCGGATGGTAGCTTTGATATGGATACCGACGAGGAGATTTTATTGGAGTTCGAAGAGAACATTTTGATTGTTTTCATGATGATGAGAGCATGTATTAATTTGACAAAATTCGTCAATTCCAATGAATTAGAGGAAGGAGGTCAAACTACTATCAACCACAACATTGGCGTTTCATGATATCATAATTCTCTGGAACTCTAATCTCTACAAGAGGAGCGTGATACATTTACTCATACAAAGGCATATTTTGAGTACCTTTTTGGCAACCCCAGATATCAAGGTGAAAACATGCTCATAATGCGGAGAATTAGCCAAGTAGAGCAACCCCTGGATATTGGCAAAGATGCCTTGACTACTTACAATAAGATGCATGCCAGGTTTCGTGTTTGGGTCGAATGGGACATTGGTGAGTTGAAGCAGAAGTCTAGAAGACTCATGAAACGATATGAGCTACAAAGGACAAATATAATCATCTCTTTTGAGCCATCGCACTCTTGACTAACTTTCTTTATCAAAGGTGTATGGACTTCGCCAACAAGGTTGTTGGAGCCTATATAGTCAATGAGCACAAGCATGGGTGGGAGGAGGGAGATTATTAATTCCTATCCATTTAGTGTTGCACTTTGTGCTATTAGTGTCCAAGTTGTGGACACAACAAAGATTTCTTGAAGAGTGTTACAACATCAAGTCTCACATCTTGTCAACCCTCATTTCAAATTGTATCAGTTCTATTCACATGCCATCAAGTCACATAGCCTCAAGCAATCTACTCACAAAAGCTCGACTTACGTAGCCACAAGCAATCAACCAAGTCGAGTCCAAAATGTGAGTATAACAATTACTTTATAATAAAATGTGGTACACAAATCCGCATTAATGATACAAGAAGAAATCAACTTGTCCCAATTAACTAGCACACACACTTTAAATCCAGTCATGTAATCACACCACACATCATCTGACACAATTCTCAACAAGTCCCACACTTTCATTTTTCCATCTTCCTCACTTAACACTCCCATTTCTAATGCTTGCTTTATGTTGGAGATTTCCCCACTAATTGCTTTTGCATTGCTTTATCCTATATCTAGCCGCTAGCAAGTTGTCCTTAGCCTCATACAAAGACTCTAATATCTTGGTCATGACAACCATACTCCTTGCTTGAGCTAACAAACTCTCTCATTTTGTTTGTGGTTTGGTTATAGCCACCCACATCACTGATGTCAATGGAGTTGCATCGGTTGGAAATAACGGCACAAAGCATATTGGCGATTCCGGGGTTGACCCGCAACGATGGTGGATTGCCCAAGGTACCAACCGACACATACAATGGTTTATTATTTGTCCATTAAGTAATAGCATGTCAAATAGGAGGACCATTCATTATTGATTGCCTCATTTTCAACACACTCATGCTAGCATGATCATCAGTCTATCGCAATTGCTCCAACACCACATCACTCTACAAACAATTTTTCTTACATGCATCGTTTGAATTCCCAGTTTGTACCTCCTTAAGTACAACTCTCAACCTCTCCTTCAAAGTGTCATCTTGCAAGCAATTTTGGGGGAACTCATGAATATAAACGGCATATACCTTCTTCCACATTACGCTTGTCCTATCCCATGCGTGCAAGATTCTCAAAGATCAAAATATCATCATCATCCAATGACCCATCCACGGTGTTGCCGCCATTGTAGCATGGTTCCTACATAAATTACTCGAATGGAGTGCACCCATAGTCCATTTGGGAAAGCCCACACCACTCCGTTCTTTGCATGTGTACAATACAACCAAATTAACAATGTAGTTTGCAAAAAATGGCAGTTGTCAAAATTACACCAAAAGTGGCTATCAACTTGTATTAGGAAAAATAAATCACCTCTCAAGTCAATTATTAAGATTTCCGGTCTAGTATTGTACAACCTAATTGAGATATCCCATTCTACTTGGCCCACATCCAAATTGATCTTATAAGCCAACTCATCCTCTAGGAAAATATAGAATTCATAAAGGTCTTCATATTTGCGCATGAAGTAGTCCCTTCTGACATCATGATGATTGCATACAACTAAATGGAGGGCCCTAAAGAGTGCACATATGAACATCTCATTCACTACAAGCTCTGAACCATACAACGCACAACAAGGGAATCATAATAGCAATGCCACGCTCATGAGGATTAGCAATATCTATGCCTTCACCACCCAACTTTTCCTCTCATTAAATGCTACTCCCAATCCAGACCGTCCAATAGAAGTCATCATATGCCACTAATTCTCTAACCACTGCATCAACTACACTTCTTGTGTCCTCTTCATAATCGTTCCAATAATTTTTTGCCACTTGATACGGAGTCCCGTCATTGAAGCCGTAACCATTTGAAATTGAACCCATGCCACCTTGCCACACAAGTGTATCAACATTCATTTTATTGCATTTGATAAATGAAATACTAAACACATATGCTACTAAACCTCTCAATCTATACCTATAGGTCTAATAGTTAATGCCCACCTTTGTGGTGACATAAAGACCCTTGTCATTGGTGGATAGTAATAATACCAATCATCAACTTTTTTTGGGTCACTTGCACCATTGTGCACATCCTTCAAGACAAGTCAACTCCACAGATGGTCAACAATGTGAACAAGACCATAAGAATATACATAGGAATATCTATAGCCTAACTTGGTTTCCGTTTAAAAAAATTAAAAGGTACCAGTTAACTTTGTTTTCAAACCAAATACGACACCGTCGACACGGAGTGTCTTCAACTGGTTGTTTACAACTTGGAAAGAAGCGATATTAAGTGTTGACCCTATTAACCATCTCCACTCTTAGTTAAACCCACTAGGAACCCACATGACATCCACGTCCAAAGCCCATACCCATTTAAGAGGGTTGCATGGCTCCAATAAATGAGGAAAAATGTTTTGCACCACAAAATCGTTGCAGAGGCCATAAATGTATGAGACAATCTTATCCTCCAAGGTGCACCAAATGGATAAGGTTGTCTCCACAACATGGATCATAAAATCCTACTTCAAGGATTGAAATTCCACAAAGGGTTGATAAAATCACAAGTCATGGAGCTTCTTATGGAGTAACATCCATCATCATGTGCACAACAAAACCATTAACTGAAGCAATGGTCACACATGGCTCAACTCATGGCACATCAATAAATGGACTTAGTTATGTGATTATGAGGCAAAGTGAAAGTTATATGATTATGAGGCAAAGTGATAGTTATGTGATTATGCTGCAAAATGAAAGTTATGTGATTATGATGCAAATTGAACACATCAACTTGATAGAAGATTGTAGAATTAAGAATGACATGATAACGTTTTGATAGCATGGATTGATGTTCCAAACGGAAGTTGCATGAGTCATCTACATAAAGAAGGAGTTGCTATCATTACAATGGAGTTTGGACAGTACAATGGAGATGATCACGTGTGCTCCAAATGGTTATGGGTGGCAACAATTTTTGATAATAAACAAAGTCCAAGCTTCGATCTCCAAGCTCCTTCGCTCTCCCAACTCAAATCTTTGATCTCCCAACTCACTAGCTTTGGGATTGATGGATATGCCAGCTCCACCCTTTGAACTCCCAGCTCCTAGCTCCAAGCTTCCTCAATCTCCTAGCTCCACCTTCGCTCTCCCATTTCCTAGCATGATTGAAACTTGGGCGATCTCTCAACTCCCACCTTCGATCTCTCAACTCCCATTAATCTATTGCTCCCTTGGACCTAACACCCTCAACTTCCTAACCTCAATACTTCACCTCAACACCTAACCTCAAAGCAAGAGCACACATGAGCACACGGAGAGGAGCTTGGTCACGTGCGGGGTGCAATTGATAAGGGGTGAATTAGGAAGGGGGGGGGGGATGAGCCAAACACATGGATCATGAAGTCGTCCCAAGGCCTTGTAAAATCTGTGATTGGTTGTTGAACTCATCTTGGGACCACTTTGGTTTACACCAAGGAAAAAATGTCAGTGTGACCATGAAGTTTGAGGCCTCCAAAAGACATATTTTCAAGCCTACAATATTCATTGACATGGTCCAACAAGTTTTGCGGTGGGAGAGGCAAAAGAGGTGCTTTGGTAAGAAAAAGGCGAGGGCCCATGGCAGAGAAATACTAGTATAATAGAATCTCAATGAAATTGTTTTTGGGGAAGAGAAGATGAAGACAAGAGAAGACAAACGAATGGTCAAACTTGAATTTTCCAAAACTGCCCTTTTTGGACATATATTAAAAAATCAACACAATCACGTTTTGGTGAATGGTCATTCCTCTTGGTCCACATTCGATTCACACCTAGTGGGAGGCCCAAAGGCTTTATAAATTGTTTTTTTTAAGAAATTGAACCATGGAGGTTGGACCATCAAGTCGGACCATGAAAAAAAGATCATCTTCCATGGTCCATGGTGTAAAGCCGGCCATGAGGCCCAAACTCCTTCGCAACCCATAATATATAGCATCAACAAAAGTTCGCTAACGAGCCTATTGATAAATGTGGCCAAAATAGAAATAGAAATTGCAGACCTTGGACCCCAGGACCCAAGCTCCTCTTTGACCCGATTTCGGCGAATTTATGGATAAGTATAATACTGCTGAAGAGTTTACCCGTGCAGGTCATGGCCCTTCTTGCTTAAGTGGGTGCTTAATCACTTTCATCAGGGTGGGGGTTTAGGTTAGTTGATGCTGCAGGGGGGATTAGGGGGTGATTAAGGGTGATTAAGGGTGATTAACCAATTGTGTTTCAAGCATGCATTAAGGCTCTGCAATTCAATTCATGCTTGCATTAACGTGCATTAAGAGGGTTTAGGGGCTTAAGGATTTGTGCTTAAGGTGAAGCCACTACGGCCAAGCAAATAGTGGCTGCCAATATTAAGCGACATGTTGTTCTTATTGGCAATTGCAAGTGTGTGTTTGAACCCACCATCGTAGTTATAGAAAGATATGCCCACTCATGCACATATATGGCCACTTTGTAAGCTCCTTGTTGTTTGGCCCTGTGACCATGGCAAATTTGCAACGCCTAAGATATGGGAACTAAATGCCTAAGACAAACTTTTAGGCATGCCACATAGCTTGGAAAAATTTCAAATAATATTCATAAATTTGGAAACCTATAAAGAGTCTATGGATTATTTTTCAAAAATGAAAAATTTATATGCAACCTACAATATTCACAAAGCTATTTAAAGAAATGATCCTTTTAGGCTAGTTGAATAGCTTGAAAAATCCCAAAAAAAATCCAAAGATTTGGGAAAACTATAAAGAGTCTACATAATTATTTCTAAATATACAAAATTTGGGTGCCACCTACAAAAATTTGCAAAGTATAAAATAACTCTATGCAATAACTATGTGTAGTAAATATGTGCACTAACTGGGTGCAATAACTTCATTACCCAATAACTACATTATATTACTTACCGCATCAAAAAAAATGTGAAAACAACCATGGTCATTGCAATATGACCCAAATGAGAGCTACATTTGGAGGTGTCAAATCTAGTCACTATATTGATTGTAATCAGATTAGCTATTTCCAATAAAAAATGAGTAAGAATTGTTGTCACCTTGACCTTGCAATCCTAGTAGTGATGGGGCCTCAAGGCGATCTATTGTGAAATTCAATATCCAAGGAGATCTTTGCACATAATCGGTCAAAAATCCTAGTGTTTCCAAGTCCAACCGGTTGCAAGTTGGTGATCTTCCGGTTTCCCTTTATTAATTTGAGATATATTCCACAGATTCCTCTAAAATGAGGGGTGATTTCTCAACCGGTTATATCTCAAACTCAACTTGTTCCTCTGTAACTAGCGCACTGTTCATTGGTAAAGTTGCCCACTTGTAAATTGGGGTTGAGTGCCTACTTGAGTTTGAAGCTTCGGAGAAGTAAAGATTGGGTCTTTTACTTGTGGGGTAGGAAGACTATAAGAGTGAGTTTCCAAGTAGGCCGCTTGTCCACCATATTTTAGTGTGAATAGGGGCAAACCCACCCCAATGTAGAGAGAATCTGGTGGGGTAGGGTTCATATGTGCCAACTAGCTACTTTCATTTTCTCAAATTTAGGTCCACCTACTGACCTCCTTCTTCTAGTTACCAAGGATGGAGTTCTAGACCATCATTGATACTCGTGAGTCTTCAACAGGTCTTAATCCTTTAGTGACCGACACTTTTAGGTTAAAGATTCTTTAGTAGACACATGGAAGTGTAGTGACCTGTGTCCATGGCCCTCCATCCACATTCTAGCAAAGCGCCATAATGAGGTTGTTGAATGGCACCCTGTGCTTAAGTGCTTAAGTATATGTGAACACTTCCGACCCACTATTATCTAGAATCTAGTGGGCAAGCTACATGGGAACTCACCTAAGAGCATCATCGGCAGATGCACCTGAGAGGACAGGAGGCTCCTGTGCAGATCGCACTTTCCATTCATGTCCAGGCTCACGTAACTTATGCAGCGGTGATCGGGTGGTAAAGTAGACTTTGATCCCTAGTCTAGTGGTGATATTAAGTTACTCTCTGAAAATGTTACAAGAATTGATTGAATATTGGCATCGGGCTGCTGCTGGCCTACTTACGCGTTGTAGTTTATTGAAGCTATTCGGCATGTGCAAAGGCTAGGTAGCTGTGGTCCTCCACCACCTTGCCGTGTGCATCGAACTAGTTCGGCACGGCAAGAGCGGGGTAAGAGAGCTTCAGCGTTGCAGATTGAAGTACATAACCTTCTTCCAACCTCGGCCACAAAAAATGGGTTCTTAATGCAGGTTTTTCTCCTGCTGTCATCATCCTAGAACATATTAAGCTTTGTCGCAAAATCTTAGACACATGTAAATATACACAGTGTGTGTGTGTGTGTGTGTGTTTTTGCGTGTGTGAGAGTGATGAGCCCTTTTTGGGGGGTGTTTTGGCGGTAAATGATTGCCAGACGCCCAAGTTGAAGGTTGAAAAGTTCCAGGGGTGCAGATGTCAAGGTGTTTCTAGGTGGTTCGGTGCACTAGATCATCACAAGAGTTTTAAGCAGCATGCTTTCCTTGAGTTTGGAGTTTGTCATGTGTTGCAATAAACCACCGCACCGACTGGGTCAGATTGATCATTTCTTTTCCTGGTGGTTTTTTGTGGTTGCTCCACATAATAGGAGGTTTAAGAATTAGGCAAGCCCCGGGATGGATCACCATACCTAGTTTATTCTCTCTTTAGATCACATCAACGCCTCAGAAGTCTCTATAGATGCTCACCACCGCCTGCTCTATTTTGCTTTGAGGGTCCGGTTGGGTTCTGCACAAACTTATGCTCTTCTGGTGAGCTTTAAACGCTCAGTGTGCTCCAGGGTTTAATTTACACTTCTTATTCCCTATGAACTTGTTTGCAACCCTTGTGTGGATTAGAGTTGTTTCATTATTTGTCAAGTTCTCTTCTTCCATTTTTGCTTGTTTGAGTGAATTAGTGCATCAGCTTGGACGTTACTGGTTTCTTCATGTCATGCTTCAAGTCCAAAGATCGAAAACGGACATCTCTAATTTCTTGGTAAAAGAGGTCCCCTAGTTGACTTTATTAAAGCATCTGAGAGTTCTGAGAGTTTCCATAACCCTAGTAATGTTGTAGCAATAATACCGGCGACGACTCGGTCTATGTTGATGATGAGTATCTTGCAGAACCCTCAAGCGCCGGCAAACCTGATTTCGCGGAAGAAGAATATGGAGCATCACATCCGAGGAGCTGGAGTGAACAGTTCTGAGCGTGAGAGTACCGAGACATTGATTCCCCATTGAGGTATGTTGCTAAACTCCCAGATCAATTTATTAGCCTGAATCATGCAGATTGAGTTTTATGTCAAATATACGTAGTCTTGCTAAAAAAGTTTTGCACCTCCGTGTTCATCTTCCCCAAACACTGGTAGTGATTGTAAGATGGGGTTGACACCGGCAGGTATGTATCACCCAGCAATAAGGTGTTTGGCCCTATTGTGGGCACTGCCAACTCCACAGACAAATTTGACCGCTGGATCAAACTGGGAATGGTCTCATGCGGTTAGCAATTGTGAATCGTCCAGATTGTCATTTCAAGTTTCAAAATCAGACTTTGAGATGCAAAAGTTATAAGAGGTCAAATTGAAGATTCTCTTTCTCTTTTAAGTCACCGAATAATAGGCCTTCTTAACTGTGTTAATGAGTGAATCTAGGTGCCAATATTATATTGAGCACGTATTCCAATCCCATTGTAGCACATGTCTTTTTCCGCATCCTTACTTAACTATAAACCTTGTCATATACCACTGAAATTAATGTGTCTAATCAAGAAGAGTGCCCACATAAGACCCACATCCCTTATAGGAAGCTTTGCAAAGGACTCAGAAAGACGTGGAGGAAGACGTGGAATAGGTTCTTTGAGGGCTGACCTACATGAGCTATTGATTTGGCGACATTCATATCGGTCAGACCTCCAAGAAAAGCTTGCGATAATGCATGCACAGGTTTAGTAGTCCAAAAATTAATTTTCCAGACACCAGACAGCTACAGTGACGACCTTTCTGTGTGGGCGCTGCACACACATGAGTTTGAATCCAGCAAGGTGTGTAAAATAATTCTTCAATCTTTACATGAGGAATCAAGTTTGCAAACCTTGCGTTGAATTAAGTAACTCTCACTCAGGCAAGATTCAGATAACTGAAATTTCTGTGCACTGTGTGCTCGCAATTTCAATATTGTTACTCATGTATATACGTGATGGGTCATTAAGCATTTTAATTGCATCCTGAGAGCAGTAACGCACTACTTAGAAACTGCTACTAGATCATGTTATTCAAAAACTCATATGGTCTTTAGCCGTCTGAGAAAATATCATTTGAGGGCTGCTAAAATCTCCTAACATCTGGATGTTTCACTAAGGTAGACCCTTGAAAACGCTACCGTACGTGTTGTCTGGTATAACACTTTGACTGCCGAGAGCTGTTTTCCACGTTGGATTCAGCATGGTCTTGAGCAATGTGGATACGACACGTCGAAATATTCTTCCAAAAAAATTTAACTTGTGTCAAACCAGAGAGCACCCTACGGTAGTTGGATTCAGAGCTGCAACCTGACCTTGAAACCTCAGATTCTCAAAACTCAGTTCCCCTATTCGAGGTCTTGGTTTTTATTGTTCATCTCGGAAATGAGCAAAAAACGGAAATTTTTGAGTCTTGTCTGAATTTGCTACAGAACCCCACATGCTATGCATTGTGAAACTGAGTCATCTAACATGCTTCGCTAACTTCCTCAGTGGATGGCAGTGGATTGACATTGGTGAACACATCAACGGCTGGTACCCTACCAACGATGGCATCTGTGTTACCTATAAAGTCTGCGCCCGACGTCGAAGGGATGAGCTCTGAAGGTCGAAACAACGTTGTGCAAGTTGACAGTATTGAAGCTGCGGGAGGGGTGAAGGAATCTGAATCTGATCAAACTCCTAAGGGATGTGTGTCACCTCAGGCTGCTACGCTTGACATCATCGAAGATTCGACTTCTGGGGATGTGGGTGATTTGCAAGATGAGAGCGGAAGTGAGCATGTGTTTGAAGGCATTGGACCATTGAAATCTGGCACTCCACAATTGGTGGCACCTGATGCATCACCTCAGTCGACTACGTGTGATGATCATATCGTCCAAGGGATCAGTACTCTCGGAGATTCAGAGGGTTTGCTAGGTGAGAGTAGTGGAGGAGGTGAGGTGAAATCGGATATGAATGAAGGTGAGAACAGTGGAGTAAGTGAGCTGAAATTTGACACGAATGAAGGTGAGACATCCAATGAGAGCGCTCAAGTCGGGACGCAGAATGCCGGGCCTCTAAGGGCTTACCATCGCGGGGTGGCTGTGCGTATGTTGACAGACTACCTGAGAGATCTGGAGACCTTGAATGACCAGGTGTTGCATGGCGGGTCGATGCAGACCATCCCCGAGCATATTGAGATGGTGCAAAAACGTTTAGGGGATTACCGGAAAGCGCTGAAAGATCTCGACGACGCCAACAACCGCGAGCCGAATAGCCAGCTCACTGTCGACGAGCGTGTCATCGTGAGGCGCATGCTGCGCGACTACCAAGCCGCGCTTGAGGACAGTTTGGACGTCGAGACAAGTAATTTGTCCAAGGCCAGCGCGAAGGACTTTCGAAGAAGCACGCCAGGAGAAGTGATGCAGCACATTCAGGAAGTGAAGAACTTCGAGATGACGTTGTCGAGCATTCACTTGGACGATATGGTGCAGTCACCGTGGAGCCTCGAGACGATAAACTTTCCTGTTGCAGAGGTGTCGGAGCTTCAAGCACGGTTGCCACTTATGTTGGAAATGGTGGCTGATGGATTGAAAGGGTGTGAGGCAAGAGTGGAGGAGCTCCGTTCCACTCTCCTGAACCAAGTGAACGTCTACAAGGCGCAGTGCACGCATTTGGCAAGGGCATTGGCAGGTCACGTGCGTAAAAAATTTCCTGTTTATCACCACACCTTGCGAACAATCCCTATGAAGTCTGAAGAGATTGGGGTTGGCATTGGGATGGGGCAGCGAGACCGGTTTAGGGCTGTCTCGTTTTGTATCAAATCGCTTGCCGAATTGGACCGCACGCTAGGGTTGGCAATCGAGCTTGTCTCCATGTGTGGGAAGCTGGAATGGATGAGGACTGCTCTGCAGATGTCGAATGCACCTGCGCATCCGAAGATTCCTAGGCCGTCGGCCTTCACAATTGCCCTGCGGCAATGCGAGTGGGCCTTGGATGCTGTCGAGCTGTTTTTTCACGTATTTAGGAAGCTCCTTAGGTCCAACGTCGACCCGAATTGGAAGGATGGGGTCATCTTCAAATGGAATAACGAAGATCGTCGAATGGTGCTCCAAATCCTCGGGCAACCCGCACCCGCTGATGCTACAGCAGCTAACAAGGACCAAAGTACCGGAGCATTGAAGGTGACACAGGAGCTAGAAGTAAGAGACAGGTCCACATTGTTGGAAGACATCTCATCACTGTATACAAGGAAGTTGAGGAGATGGTTTTCCAAACCAGATGTACAGATCCTGATGGCCAAGTTCTTGGAGAAGAAATTGAGGGGACCCACACCTCAGGCAACCTACCTGCCCTTCCAATCGTTTAGTATTGATCCTACCGAATTGCACTATCAGAACTACATTGACGTAGGGAGCGTGGGGATGGTGGCCGAATACAAATGGTTGGGTGAGACAGTGGCTGCCAAAAGCGTGAGAGCTCCGGGGGAGAGCAGAGCGAAATTCGAGGACGAAGCTGCAATACTGGCAACGGTCCAACACCCCAACGTTGTGAGGCTTTTGGGAGCTGCATTTCAAGAGGAAAAAGAGACCGGAATGTTAGTCATGGAGCTCATGGAGTGTGACCTGCGCTCCCTCATTGACAAACGTATGCGACATGAACAGCAACCCTTTCCCCTGATTGTGGCCGTCGACATCATGATACAGGTTGCCGAGGCCATGCATTACCTCTTCGCTCATCGGGTTTTGCACCGGGATTTGAAGGCGAAGAACATTTTGGTCAGTAAATGCAAACTACCTCCCAGAGTTCAAGCCTCTGGCAGTGGGGATCTCCGAGAATTGTTCACCTTCCCAGATCTGGACCAGTTGATTCGCGTCGAAGAGTATTACGTTGTGAAGCTCGCAGATTTCGGGTTAGCCAAATGTCGGCCAATGACGTCGCATTGCTCAACGGTCAACACGGGCACCACGCTATGGAGGGCACCTGAGGTGTTCTACTTGCCTGATGCAGAAAGCTCCACAGAGTACAAGTGGCCGGCCGATATTTACAGTTTCGGCATGACCTGCTTCGAGATACTGTCTGGGAGAATCCCATTCGAAGGATTCCCAAACCACAGTATCCTTAAACGGATTCAACGGGGTGAGCGACCGAATCTTGAAGGGAAAGCTCCCCCTGGTCTTCTCCAACTGATCAAGAGATGTTGGGACACAAGACCTGAAAATCGCCCGAACATTGATGAAATTATCAAGCAATTATGGTGTTGCAAGGTGGAAATCGTCTTTGGGTCCATTCAGTCTCTCCACATAGGTGAAACAAGTGTGAACAGGACTTAAACACAAACTTGAGCAAACTTCTGATTGTATATACTGTAGTTCATTAAATTTCTTGACAGCGAGCGCTGCTAAATTTGTGCACCTCTCAAATTAACGGGACCATAGATTTGGGCACTTTTGAACCCCTAACCTGCATGTCGAGGGCGTTCAAGTGTGAGTGTATGTATATTTAATTTTTTTCACGGCCAACATTTTTACTTTGTTTCTCTTTCATGACGTTGGAGATGGCTAGGATGTAAATTAATCATATGCCCTATCCCATAATTTAGCAGCAAGCTGTATTCTTCCTTTCATGTTCGAATATAGAAAGCAATTGCACGTCAACCGCCTTCGAAGTGCACATGGCAAAAACTTAACTGCTGAACCCTAGAATGTCTTATAGGTAAGTTATGATTGGTTTCCATTTAACCTGTTTTTTGAATTGATCATGTGTACTTAAACCACAACTGCTTGTGCTTAGATGCTGAACATAGGAGGTCCAAACAAAAATTCAAAATATGTCCATTGCTACCAGCATATCGCTACGTCCTTACGTGATGACTAATGGACCATCTACTTATTTGTATGCTCATATATGACCGACATTATGATACAGATTGCAGAGGCTATCCATTACCTCTTCGCCCATCAGATTTCCTCTCATTCCTTCTTGGTGTGGGCCATGGATGTAGTGGCTCATTGAATAGAGGCCATTCCCTAAGTATGCAAGAAATAGGGGACCGGGCCCACTACTGGTATTCTTGGCGAATCCTTTCGTCTATGTCAAATTGTTGCAGTTGCATTTCAACATATTGCTTGCGCAATTTTTCCACGTTCCCATTCACAACGGCAATGGACTCTTCATATTCCTTGAGGCGAATCTTACAGTGACTCACAAAAATACTTGGCCGCTACCTGTGATCGTGAAAATTGGACAAAAGCTCTTAGACTAGTGAGAAATAATAAGCAAATTTTGTCATAGATACCATACAAGTTGTCAAGAACATTATCAAAAATTTGTGAAAAAAAAAATCGAAATGGTAAAAAGAAATTGAATGAAGTATGCAAAAAACATGGCCAAGAACTTATGTTGATTAAGTAGGAAATCATGATAACACAAAGAAAACTCAAAATGAAAAGCTAGTAAGTAGCAAATGCTACATATGTACAACAACTACATGTCTACCAACGTGTGTATCCACCCTTAGCTGCAAGAAGATCAACCACCCTTGTTGGCATTGTGCGGATTAGCTTCTGCACAAATTCTACTTCAATGTTTTGCCAAACAACCTGGATCTTCGCCTACAAGTCATCTCTACTTTTGGGTGAATCACCAAACAATCGTAAGCGTCTATCTACTTCATTCCACAAGTGTTCGATAGGATTTAGGTCGGGAGATTGTGGTGGCCACTCCATCACAGAGAAATCATGTTGACCTAGCCATCGTTGTAGAAAACCAGATGTATGTTTCAGGTCGTTATCATGCTAAAAAATCACTTATGCCTCATCAAGACCTTGTCTCTCAATAGTACCCAACAATTGCGAATGTAAAATGTCAAGATAAACTTGTGAATTCATAATGCCATCAATGCGGTGAAGGTTTCCTACACCTGCCCAACTCATGCATCCCCATACCATGATGCTACCTCCACCATGTTTAACCGTATGTTACACATGACAATCACGAAGAGGCTCTGTAGGATTTATCCAACACCATTGACAACCATCTGAACCAAAAACATTGAACTTGGACTCATTTGACCAAATGACATGACTCCAGTTTTCTACATCACAGTCCTGTGAAACCTTCACCCATTGTAAACGCTTCTGCCTATGTTTCTTTGTCAACAATGGTTTCTTCCTCTTCACTCTAGCACCAAGCCCTTGCCTCCGAAAACTTCTACGAACAGTCTCATCAGACAAACAAAGACCTTGAACTCTCAAACTACGACCTACAGCTGCCGCAGTCCTTGATTTCGGCTTATTGAGAGTCCTCACAGCAAGCCTCTCATCCCGAATGCTCAAAGACGTGGTCTCCCAAATCTTGGATGATCAGACACCTCCCCATTTTCTATGAACCGAACTAGAATATGGCCAACTGTGCTACGAGGAATGTGAAGATGGCCGGCTATGAAACGTTGTGAAAATCCTTGCTTGCTCGATGCTATGACTTGGGAACGCTCATGAAAACTTGTTTTCTTCATTGTGACCGCTAGAAATGTGAAGAATCTCAACTTAAGACTATTAAAAGCTCTCAAAGATCTATACACTCAATGGAAACACAAGTGGAAGAAGAAGTCACTATTGTCAACATATGTAGTTGGCCACCCTTGAGATTATTTGAACCACTCCCACAAAAATGTACCACTTGGATTACCCAAAGGAAGCCACCAAATATTGCATTAAATGATGTTGATTAACCCTAATTAATTTGGGAGGCGGCTTCATTAACCTCTCTCTACAATTGCATGCCAAATGGATTCACAAGTAGTGGCCAAGTACTTTTGTGAGTCACTGTATATTGGAGGTAGTTCTTCAATTTCATGAGATCCTCGTACCTCTGGATGTCATAATTGCTAATGAAGCATCAAACTTGGTCTTTTATATGATGAAGAAGAACCTTGTGTTCTTTTAGATTGCAACTACCCTACAAAGGCCTAAAATGGCATGTCATTCATTAAGTGTTATCTCAAGCATAGCAGCTAACACAATACAACAAACGAAGGACAATACCAATGAAAAGGACCATAGTCAATTGATGGAAATGAACAATGATAACAATGAAAAATAATACAAATGACATAATAATTACATACCAGATTACCATACAAATATCACTAGCCAAAAACGCTCCCAATCTTCACTCCAAGTGTTTTCCTCCAATATCTTGTGGAGGTATTGAAAACAAACAGTAGGATCTTTAATGAGTTCTTTGGGCATCCAGGCGGATTTTGCCTCAGTTATGATGACATACAAATTGCTCTACTCAATAGGGATAAGTGGGACATCGAGCTTCTTCTGAGGCTCCTTTTGGAAACTTTACTATGGCACATTCCCATGCACGTTTTTTAAACTCAGAACGAGTAGGGTGGAGCACAAAACAATCCTTCACAGCGCACCTGCACAATTTTGGTTGTAACACAACACGAAATTCATGTTCTTTTGACGACATGTCTAGAGATTTCGATTGGACATCCACAAAATTGGGTGGAGGTTGTGAAGAGGTGTCCTCCTCACTCATTTGTTTGTGTGATTGGACATCCGAAGTTTTTTGTGAAAGCAAATCCAAGTTATCCTCCGAAGGTTCTTCATATTGTTCTTATTTTGGATTGTCTTGCTCCAAAGGCTCTTCGAACTTGACATGCTACACGATTTTCTTCAACTTCCACCTTGGTTTTCTACTCGAAGGTGACGCAGGGGGTTTGATGGTAGCCTTTGTGGCTAGAATTTGTTTGGGTGGCGGAGGGACTAGAAGATCAAATGAAGCCTTACGCTTCATGCGTGGAGCAGAGACTCTAGGCATGTTGGGTTAGTAAACCCTCCTATTTTTTTTTTGTAATTCTATGTATCTCTACTTGCTCACTCCTATCCCATGTTGGGTACATCTTCAACAATGCAGGTTTTTGTGAACCTTACATAGTTTAAACATCCTATGGTAAGAAGTCATGTTTTTCTCTTTATGTATTTCTTTACCAAAAAAAAATACAAGAGAATGAATACGTGCCATTCTTCAACCTAAGGTTTGTGACCCTAGATTCAAGCATCAACACATTACATTCGGACTCTGTGAACAATGTTGCACATGGCTTCCAATTGTGAGTCATAGTACACTTAAAGACCATCTACCTGCTGAACAACTAAGTGGAAAACACTCGGGGGGTGCACTCCATTGTCAAGTTGAACACCACGTGCGATAAAAAAAAATCTACTTTTTACATAAAGCATCATCAAAATGGGTCAAAATTTTATCAATTTTTTTTCATGAGTAGATAAAATCGGTATCTATTACATAGTAAAAAATGGTAACAAAATTTGATGATCTGTTTTTTTAATAAAACATACCGTTTCTAACTAGAATGACGCAGAATTGAACTAAAAAAATTACTACAAAATATGAAAATGACTAAAAATTTCAAAAAAATATACAAAAGATACCATCAATGGTTATGTATATGTAGAAAAAATTCATAATTTTAAAAATTATCTATGGCATATAATAGAGGGTAGCAAACCATTATCGCACGTGGTTATGAAACGTAAGGGGGTGTGATCGCCCTGTGGGAAAACAACACACAATAATCAAATGAGAAAAACTAAACAAAACCAACATGAAGGAGACTTAGAAACACCCAAAATTTGCAAAGTTCTAATATGACAAAAACCCTCATTGAGCAATAAAGGAAGAAATCATTCCACATATGCGATGGCAAAAAAACAAAGGGTATCTCAAGAAACAACAATATCACAAATATTTTGTTAATAAAGAAAAGAATAGTCATTGCTTATGTGGTCAAATGTTAGCACCAACTGGAGATTGGCATCAATGCCCCTATGAAATCCCAAAATTAAACTTGCATTGGAGTGAAGCGGAGAGATAATCTACAATGCCATGAATGTCAAGGAAGGGAAGAAATAAATGCGATAGCACAAGAATGCGGCAAACCTCAAAGCTTGGAACTAACACTATGAGAGCGACAAGTGACCCTGAAGAAAAATAGTAGATTAAAAAGTGGCAAAAAAAAAACATAAACCCTCCACAACAAGTTTTGAGAAGGTAGTAGTGCATGAGGAGGGTGGTAAAAGCAAAACTTACATGTAGCATACAACAAATGGTGAAAAGCAAGCCAAAATACATAAGAACATCTAAGGAAAAACTTACCTCTTTCTACCAACCCAATTGACCATTGATGACAAGATCCACAAACTTTGTACACCTCAACAAATTTATTGTCTCCATACCTCCACCACGTGCAGGTTGTGTGGAAGAGCCTCTGGCACAAACCTCGCAATTGTCCAATGCACTTGCGCTCCAACAACCGACCCAGGTCTCTTCACCATAGCTGCAATGACTCTAAAAATGCAATAAGTGTTTGCACTCCACACGCTCATTGAGTTCTTAATGCTTGCACTCTACATGCTCTAGGTGCTGCAAGAGCTAAAAGTGAGCAAAAAACTCCACAATACATGTGCAGGTGTGCACACTTGGAAAATAACGCACCAAACCCTATGGAGATCATTAGGACTTCATCAATACATGACGTCTAATCTCACCAACATCATCTAATCTCTCAACTACAATGTTCTAAGTCCATCACTAGGAAAATCACACCAACACATCATTGGAAATCTCACCAAAGAAGCCCAATCAATGTCTACTAATTTCATTCAAAATCCTAGGGCGGCAACCATAATTGAGTGAAATGTGGCACACAAAACATCAAATTTGTCACCTCCCGCAACTTAACCTTCACCAGTCACTCAATAATCACTCGCAAATCACTCCCAAATCATTACGAATCATATCACAAACACAATGATGAGAGAGATACGTAGGACCATGAAGGACAATAATGAATCACAACCCACCCTACACACTACAAGAATTTCAGCAATCAACAGCTGTATTTATAACTCTAAAACAATTCATAAAGGACCACAATGACTATATATGTTTAGTTATTATGGACAAGTTGTAACGGACATATAGTTGTTGCGGACAACTTCCCTTCCCTTTAGCTACCTTCACTGAATTTTCTGTCTATTTAGACCCCCTTAAACTTCACCTCTTACGGTTTGCAGTAGGAGAGAGAAATCGGATGGCGGAGCTCTGCGAAGCCTCCCGCAAGCACAGACACAACAATACACTAGCATTTGGCCTCCGAACCACCCCACCCACAACAACAACAGGTGCAGAAACCACACGGAGGAAGCAACAACAACAAGCCACCATAGGAGGAGTGACAGAGTGCACAATAAACAACACATCTAGAACTCAACAAGGGAAGAAACGCCAAACATGCCTTGCCACAACTTTACTAGTGTTCTATACGCTGCTCAGCCACATCTGGACCGCAACACCCTGCACGACAAACCCTAACGGCACTACAATCACTACTCCTCCTCCTCCCTCCCTAACCCTAGATCAGCCAGGCGTCCTAAACCAAGTCCAACCCAACACGTTCCCGCCACCGTGGACGACCATAGCCCCAACACAAACATGGAGTAGAGGGAGAAGCTACGCCACGCAACCTGCGAAGCAGACGACCCAACATGCGAGCCAGCCCAGCATCACACGCGCCGCTCCCACTCACACAACCAACAACCAACCACAGTTAGATGCTACCCCAAACACTCTCAGGTATTACAAAATCCTAAACTTTGACTCCCTCTGTCGATACCACACACACCCACTCACTCCGCCTCACATTCATACAACATCCACAAAGGCCACTACCATACAACACCGCATATAGAACAACCCACACAATGGCAACACACGAAGCAAAGTCCAAACTCTTACCATTGAATACCAGGTGCGCATCCAACCGCAACGACAGAGCCGGCCGCCCCAGATCACCTGCAATGCCCAGCAGCCTACTACACCGCATCCACCTATCTGCAACGATAAGAGAACCCAAAGACACCACCCAAACAACCAGCTGACACACCCACACAAGAAAAAACACAAGCATACTCACAACCTCACACCTAACCCACACACTCTCAACCACACACACAACAACATCAAACCACCCCCGACCACAACAAAAATTCCAATCCCTACAGGAGCCACATACAAACCTAAAGCGCACTCTAACCCAAGCACGAACAACTCCGTAGTGATACCCACAGCGACTCAATGCAACTCCGAGAAACCTTCCACCAGAAACCAACAACCACCTGCCCGAACCCAACAACCACCTGCACGATGCCAGCACCTTGCACAAAGTCGGTGGAGCCACCACAACGAGCATCCACCAACACGCGCACACCACGCCAACAACACAAGAGACATATCCACTCACACATCCACCAACATACAAAAATTAGTAGGGAAACTCGCATCTCAAGACAACATGCGCACACAGAATGGTAACATGCAACACCACTTACACAACAAAATGCCTACAAATCCCACACAAAATACAACACACACGAAAACACCTACCAACATCACACAAACCCACAGACACCAACACTCGAACAAGAAGACTGCACCATCCCTAGCCGCCTCCAACATCCCGCAACCCACCCACCCGCAACGAACCATCCCCTCACATAAAAAAAGTAATCCCCAATATCTACACACCGAAAGGGACACAAACACACCTACAGACTCAAAAAAGCTAACAAACCCACACCGGAAACACATACTGCCCATCACCCACACCGCTCCACCTACGAAGAACCACCCCCAAACCCAACCACCACTTTGAATACCCGAAATCCCAAGCATAAACAAAAAATAAGACTTGGCCGAAGAAAGCCACACACACACAACCCCGAAACCCTACATCCTCACAAAACATGCCCCACTAACGCCACACACCTAAGCCAAACAAAACACTCACCAGAACCTTCCATAACACATCCCATAACCCCCAAAAACAGCCAACAACCATCTCCACCAACACACACCGCCAGTAGACACATACACACACAAACCCACATTAGCCATTCAGCAACACTACTTAACACACCCACCAACACTTCCCAAAACACACATCCTACACTCCTCACTCGCCCACTGCTCCCCACTCGTCCTTCTCCTCCTCTTAGCACCTCCCCCCCTTTCTCCCCAGCTGACTTTCACACGGCACAACGCACTCAGCACGGAGTCGACACCAACCAACAACCCACCCTACATTCAACTACATCGCAGGAACAAAGCTGAGGAAGTAACAGGCGCGACAACAGCAACCATCCCTTGGAATATACAGCGGTACCACCAACGTGGAACTACAACAACAACAGCGCCGGACAACACCACCAGCATTACCAACCAGCCAACCTCAGCCGCATTCCAGCTACCGAAGACAGACCAAGACCACAGGCACGAGGAGGGCATCGAGTTGAAGCAACACCCAACCGGCTCCACTCCCCAGGAGACTCCACAACGCCGCATACATGTACAAGCCACCACCCACCTAGTCCACCAGTACCGTCACTCATATATGCACTTTGTTAATGAATATCTTCCATACACGTCAATACATGTGAGTAGTTGATGTCATTGCTGAGGTGGCATGGCACCTCATTTTGTGAAATGTGGCTACTCATTATGGGTTGTGTTTGCAGTCATTATATTGTGTCAAACATGTTTACACAGTATGGGTTGTGGGCGAAGTCTTAGTTGAAATCTATTGGAGAGTCATAGTTAAGTACGGGCTAGTGAAGGCCAACAAATAAATGACTGCACATTTGCCACATCGGAGGTGTCTTTGCACGTCACAACGAAAAGGATGAAGTGGATGATAAATAATAGAAGACAAATGAATATTTGGGGTCTCATTGAACAAATTTTATCCATGAGTCATGACACGAACTGAACAATGACTAAAGTCTTATACACGTCATAGAAAATGAACTGGGCATGCGACTCAGTCATTAAATGAGTTGTTCAGGACACGTAGTCATTGATACCATGGTTGGAATGGACAAGTTTTCTTCTAGTGCTTGGACTATTTTCAAAAACCACCTCATGGAGGTAGGCCTAACACAAAACCGGGAGACCATGGCACTCCGAACGCTCACAACCATTGGTTTATTCTATTTTATCATGTGTGAGGACCCGCATGAATAAGACTTTGTTGAAACAACATAGCATTTGTTTGAGGGCCCGGTCACATATGACTTCACACTACACTTGAGGATCCGTGATCACACTACATGATTTTGGAGGTGTGTTGGGACGGCCTTTGGACACTTTATTTTGGGCTCTCACAATCTCATGGTCACGGCTCTTGGCTCGTGTGTGAAGTGGCCCTTATACACCCGGTCACTCATGGGAGTGATTGAAGACACCCAGGTGTTCATGTTACCCGTCCAGATGATCATTGAGGCCACTATGTGCCTGATGTACATATCCAAACAGTGGTCAATACCCGACTTCTGATACACGTTGTGAATGTGTGGAAAAGTTAATTTGTTGGATTTCATTCCATAGATTTCAAGAAATCTACAGGTTTTGGAGTAAATCTCGAAGGGAGGCGCCACTTTCACCGCCTTCGCAGGCAGCCCTGTGTTGATTGCGCAAGAATGTCGAGTGCGGGCTGACGGCGCACAAAGCTTTTGTGCATCAACATCAATTCCGAGTACTGTGATAGTTCAAGAGGCATGTTTTTCCCATGTTTTTTAGAAAATTGAGAATTTTCCCGGGATTTCAAGGGAACCAATTCGAAGAGCGAGTTGAGGAGCTAGGCAATTTGCTCCGTGGTGGGAGCTAATGACGAGCTCGCGGAGGCGATCGCATAATTGAGTTTTGTACATGTGGTTGATGTTGAATGTCGTATAAGAGATGAGAAATGATGGCAGTTTTAGGTCGCAGGGTAAAGGTTTTGGGTTTAGGCGCATGTCACCACGGAGAGTAGAGCCAGAGAAGAAACAAGAGAGGCGCCATATTTCTTCTGGGCATTACTCTATGCATTGAACCAAAGACCTTGATTTGATTGTTAAGAAAGGTAAGGGTAAGGGTTAAGTTATCGAAGCTGAGAGAAACGGGGGTGTCATTTTAAAGGGGAGAGTTAGAGAGAGGGATGAAGCGGCAGCAAGTCATATCGCGTTTCTTCGCGCCCAAAGCATCCGCGCCTCCGTCTTCCCCAAATTCCACTCAAATTGCTCCAACCTCGTCAGCTCCAAAAAGCAGCCTAGGAAATGGCCCACCCCGGAGCTCCTCTACTGTTCTGTGGCCGCCCCGTGGTGGATCCTCGGCATCCGGGAGCCTTAAGCAAGACTTCTCGTTCTCTCCAGCAAAGAAGAGAGCACCTGAGGAGGATGAACTTCCCCATGAGCAAGTCATCGCCGAAGATCAAACTCCTCTCCCAGGTTGGTGTTCATCTCACATCCCATCTTGTAACCAATTTGACCAGTTTCATAGGACTGGATGTTTGTGTAATCAGGTAGTTGTGATTTCTTTATTGTGCAGCAGAGATGAAAGTTTTCCAGGCTTGTGGATTTACATCCTGTCATGCCCGCAAAACAAGGTGCAAATGGTTCGCAGACACTAGAAGTTGAACCCAAAAGTGAGGGAATCTCGTGTTTCGATAGTCCTATGTGAAGTTCACAGTCCAGAATCTTTTGTTGTCTTCTGCAATCCTGAAAGTCAATTTGCTGCTTAATTGAGTACTCCATGCAGCATGATCACAGCTCGAAGTGTGTGGTAATAGGGTGCGCCATGAAACAGTTTGAATATTGCATATAATTGGAGGTTTGTACAATTAGGTAGTTGTATCCTTCATTTGTGCAGCAGAAGTGAATTTTCAGGCTTGTGGATTGGCATCCTGTCATGCCCACAAAACAGGGTGCAAATGGATCTAAGACAATAGACAATTGAGCCCAAAAGTGAGGGGATTATGTGTTTAAACGTCCTATGTGAAGTTCACAGTCCAGAGTCTTTTGTTGTCTACTGCAATTCTTGAATTCAGTTTGCTCTTTAATTGAGTACTCCATGCAGCTTGATCACAGCTCTATAAGTATGTGGTAGTTGAGTGCACCATGAAACGGTTTGAATTCTGATCATCTGAATCAGCACATTGTTTGCATGTATTAGTGCTCAGTCCTCACTGGAAGTGCAGAAATGATGTTGTTGGCTGTTCGTACTGGAATGATATAAGAAGGATGTAGAATTAGGTACTGATATATGTAGTTGATTGTATGCATGCACGTTCAATGTTGAAGACAGCTATTTTACTGGTTCGCAAATGGGTAAGCTCAATTATAAGGATTCTGCAAAAGTATGTTGTTAAATGTTTATTCCTCGAATGGATATGATGTAGCGGTACTTGAAGAATCCTGATTTCTGGTAAGAAAATTTACTACAAAGACCTTATAAAGTCCACTTTTATTGTACAGTTATGGGATATGATGGGAGTTTGAAAGCTGCTCCGCTCCGCAAGAAAAGAGCAACTATGAAAGAGTTACTACCTGTTGAGGTTTCGCATGTGTCAAAAGATGAGACTGAGAAGGAGGTTACAGCTGCACATAAGAAAGCCCAAGTCTTTTCAAACCTTGAGGACCCCAAGTTGCTTGAACTTCAATATGGACAGAGCAAACTTGTATCTGAAAGTGAGCGGATTCTTGAATCTGCTGACAATTCAGAGGAGAATAGGTCTCCTTGTGAAAACATGGAAGATGAACCCGGTCCATCCTCTTCTTCCTATCACTTTCCTGTGAAGCACCAAGGAAAGTCACAGGAAGTCCATAATAAAATGAAATCTCCAGCTATCAATCCAGCTCGCCACAAACAATTTGTGGACAAGCTGTTGTTACGCAGCGATGAGAGAGGTGCAATAGGGGAGGCTTGGCATGGGAATCCCCCCTCAGGCAAGGTGACCTACACCCCTCTTGAGCTTCAAGTTGTGGAGCTGAAGGAGAGGTACTTCATAAACCCTAAACCTCAAACTTGAAAAACTCCAGCTTACAATTTCACCTCTTTTGCAAGGTCAGTGGGTCACTAAGGTAAGCAGGCCTAAAACAAACATTTTTAGCTTTGCACCCATTTCTTCTGGGATATGAAACAGGTGATTAGTGCGAGATGATTAGCAAGTGCAAATTGAGGCAATTTTTAGAGCTCATATGATTATCTACTTCATTATCAAGTTGAAGAGTCTCTTTCTTATTAAATGACTATATAGGTCTACCGAATTATGCTGACTATTGAGCCTAGAATTGTTAACACGATTTGATCATGTAGTCCAATCTCTTTGAAACACATGTATTTTCAGTGTCAGCTTAGGTCCACACCTAACCACACACCACTCAAATGTAGGTGTCCATTTAAGATAAGTAACCAAATTTGGCCCACTCACCTTATTGTCATGTTGAAATGCTCTTCAAAACCTTCGCAAGGACTGTTCAGGGCTTCTATTTGGTGACTGGCATGTATGTGGTTCTTATCGAGTTAGTAGCAACTGTCACTTATACGTTTATCCTTCTGGGGAATTGCAGGTATCCTGATGTGCTACTCTTAATTGAAGTGGGATACAAATATAGATTTTTTGGGAAGGATGCAGAGGCAGCTGCACGTGTTCTTGGGATCTTTGCATTCTATAAGCACAATTTTTTGACAGCTGGTATACCAACCTTCAGACTCCATGTCCATGTCCGACGGTTAGTGGAAGCTGGCTACAAAGTTGGGGTGGTGCGACAAACAGAAACGGCTGCTATCAAAGCACATGGAGACAACAAACAAGGACCATTTAGCCGTGGGCTTTCAGCTCTTTACACGCGTTCCACATTGGAGGCTGCGGAGGATTTAGGGGGCGAAACAGAGGGTTGTGTAGGTCGGCTAAATAGCTATCTTATGTGCATAACAGAGCAACCCATTTTACAAGGATTTGGAAGCAGTAAGCTGAAGAAGGCAGGCAATTTAAATAGTGGAGTGGGAGGATATGGAGATGATGATAAGGCTAGCTACTATGATACTCGAATTGGGGTTGTTGCAGTGGAAACCTCGACAGGAGATGTCATGTTTGGGGATTTCAAGGATACAGTGATGAGGAATGAACTCGAAGCACGATTGATCACATGCTCGCCCACAGAGCTCCTCCTTGCAACACCGCTTTCATCGGCCACTGAGAAGGTGGGCTTAATTAGTGATTAGTTTTGGAAAAGCAATGAGTTATTCAGTTAATGTCAAAGCAGTTATCAAATTATCAAATGTCTTCTAAGCAATTACCAAACTATCAAATATCAGCATGACTTTTGGTCAGGAGTTGGCTGTTTTGCATACTCTATGTCCCATGTTTGGTAAGTTTGCAGTGCAGGCTGGGAGGTCATGTGGAGGTTTGAATGAAGAACATTCTATATCGGTTCATTGAGGGTCAAACTCATTTTTGCATGCCAAGAGGTGCTATGATGAGTTTGGCCATCAATGAACCAAAATAGGTTGCTCTTCATTCAAATTCAAACACTACTCCGAGCATGCACCACAAGTGGAAAGAAATTATTGATTTTGTACGCAAAACAACCAATGGAAAATCTAAGGGGGACCAACATCCTATGGAAACTCCCATTGAGTTTAAGGATAACTCTTTTGTCCTCCTATCTTGGTTATGGTGTCAGAGCCAATACTGTTGTGCAAGATTGCATCTAAAAGTTAAATATCTTGTGCAGCTGGTTATGGAATTTGCAGGGCCTGCTTCAGATGTTCGAGTAGAACGTGTTTCACGTGATTGTTTTAAAGATGGAGGGGCGATTGCTGAGGTTGTAGCTTTTTATGAAAGCAAAGGCAATCAAGATTCGTCTGGACAACAAACTGCAGTATTCTCGAAAGAGGAAAAAGTGGATGCAGGGTTAGAGGTAACTTTTGTTTCCTAAGATCCTGGTGTGATGGATTTGGGTTTGTATTTGGGACTGGCGAAGTTCCCTGTTCTATGGTTTTCATCAAACAGCTGATAGTTCTTTCCAATAAACAGTTGTTATGCTTGAGGACTTGAAACTTACGTGACTTGAAATTCATGAATCTGAAGATTCAGTGAAGCTTGAAGCTAAATTTAGCAAGTAGTTGTGCTGTTGGGAAGAAAAAAATTGTGACATTGTCTCTCGTTTATGTTGATTGTATTTGCTGAGGTGAAAATCAAGAGCTTATACCCTGTTTGTTGGCCTTTCAAAAGTATCATTTTTTCATTGAATATTATCATTTCTATTTTCTGTAAGCACAGAGTACAATACCCCCTAGAGGCAAAACAAAAATATGTATATATGTATATGTATATGTATATGTATATTTTTTGTTTCCTGATTGGCTCGGCAATGCCCTGGAATCGGGCCTGCCTTATCTCGCATTTCCCTATTCATTCAATAAGGTGTAGCTGTCAACAACCTACACTACAGTTAGGGTCATTAAGGCTGAATGACAAAGCTTCTAGTTCTAGATTAGGATGATGCTAAGGGATTTTTTTTTAATTATATATATACATTTTTGGGCCATTTCAAGATTATTTTTAAAAGCAGAGTCTTAGTCTATTTGATGTTTTGATTCATGTGGACAGGCTGTAATGGCAATGCCAGACATTGTTGTGCAAGCACTGGCCCTGGCACTCCGGTATCTCAGACAGTTTGGATTGGAGAAAGTGCTGCGTTTGGGAGCATCGTTCCGCTCATTTTCAGGACACAGTGAGATGAGTCTTTCACCAAACGCCCTCAGACAGCTTGAGGTAACATTTTTTCAAGCAACAGGTTTATAGCAATCAAACTTCACCCAACTTTCTCATCGTGTCACTTCAATGGGTTTTTTCAGTTCTGACATTGAAGATTACGGGCTTGAAATAGTCTTTGACATGCAACTAACTCATGTACTACTTTCTTTCTTTGCACTCCTTCAGCACTCTTTGGTGGTATCCCTTATATTTAGAAATGTATCTAGATGAGATGATGAATTACCAATGATCCACAAGTTAAACTTAAACTTCTGTTTTTGTTGGTGCTCTTCAGATTTTGAAGAACAACTCAGATGGGACTGAGAAAGGTACTTTGCTATGGCTCATGGACCACACACACACCCCCTTTGGGGCACGTCTACTTCGCCACTGGGTAAGGTTTGCATAGCCACCGATGTTTTTGTACATGGGAACACCCCAAAGGCAAGAGTGGCCACTTGGTGAGACAGGTGCAATAACTTTGGAAGGATGGGGGATTGTCAAACTTGGGACCTGGTTGGACAGGTTATTATGTACAATGATTATTATGAAGGAAGAAGGGTAACCTCTATGTTTGCCAACACTAGCATGAATTATAGAGTCTCTTCGCTCCTGCCTCAATTGAAAGATGGAATCTTTCCAATGGCTGTAATTGAACCTCAATATGTGACGAATTTTCAAAGAGCAGATATGCACTCTTGTTAAGTGGTTACATAGGAGTGCCTACCGTTTAGTGTTGAGTGGGTGTAAGCATTGACTTTTTGGCTATCCAAACCAATGAGCTGTCTTATTAGTTCTTAGAGTAATACTAGTGCTCACTTTAGGAGAATACCGAACCATTTGCACCCAAAAGTAGGCGTTTGCATACGGCTGGTGTTTGAATAAGACCTGTTCTGTCTACCTTGTGCACAGTGAATCTTATTAGTGCCATAACAGTCATAGACTTGCTTCTTGCAGGTGACACACCCACTACAGGATCGTGGACAAATAGCCGCACGATTAGATGCCGTGACTGAAATTGCAGAGTCCATGGGAAGTGTAGGAGTTGTTCAAGGAGACGGAACGTATCCCGGTAGTGGGAAAGGTGGAGGTCACATTGGAGCACTGAGTCGGGGACGGGCTGATGCAGGAGGGAAGAGTGGCAGACAGGGCTTGCTTGCATCCCTTCTGATGTCACTCGGAAAGCTTCCTGATGTGCAACGTGGGATTACTCGTGTTTTTCTCCGCACCGCTACAGCTGCCGAGGTAAATACCTATAGCAGGCTAAACTACACTATATATGATTTAGTGTGGCCCACATAATTCAATATTGACCCACATTATCTTGCAATCACTGGGTGGCGACTACAGAGGGTGTCACATGACACTTGGTGCTACATGACAAGTCATGAAGACCACTCTAATTAACATGGCACATTAAATCAGATGTATAGCGTAGTTGTTTACAGTGTTCATGGAATGAAGTCAACTGTTTTTGGAATGAGCCGGGAATTGTTTGTGATGGTAGACTAAACATATGATTCAGTGTGGAATTACAATTGGTGTGCCATGTCAATTAGAGTGGTCTTCATGACTTGTCATGTAGCACAAAGTGTTATTGGACACACTCTCTAGTTGCCACCAAGTGTTTGCAAGACAATTAATGTGGCTTGATGATGAATTGTGTGGGCCACACTAAATCAGATTTCTGGTGTAGTTGTTTGCTTGCTAATAATGTATTGATGAGTCATTTCCTCTTTATTTACATGAACCTTTCCTTTTGAGAAGTCAGGTAGGTATCCAGTTACAGGCTGGAAAGAATGTCCAAATGCAGATGGGATTGATTATATAGATGGAAAACAACATATGTAGTGAAGTGTTCATTAAAAGTATGGGGTGGTTATAAATGGATCCCATCCTCTACCTTTTCAGGGACGAGATGAAATCTTTCAATGTACTGGAAACCGAGAGCTTGTTCAGGTGATGATAGAGCAGGAAAGTCTTTTCATTTCTGACTCAAGAGTATGATAATCAAAAGATTGTGATGAAGGATGTCATCAAGATTATCTTTTTTTTTTTTTTTTTCCAGTTTGTTTCTGTTATTCAAGGGCTTATAACGGCAGCTAACCAGCTCCGACGGCTACACCTACACAAGGAAGAAGACGACATGGTTACCGAAGAAGATAGTCATTGTGTCGAGGGTGTGAGATCCATTCTCTTGAGACGTCTTCTAGCATCCGCCTCATCAGCAGCGATGTCCGAACATGCGGCCCATTTATTATCGGCCCTTAACACTGATGCAGCAGCTTTCGGTGATAAATTAAACCTTTTCCATTGCAGAAATGGAACATTTCCTGAGGTTCACTCACATAACCCTCTTTGGTGCGGAATTTGCCATACCTATTAGAGTTATCCTCCAACTCAATATGACTTTTGGTTAGGAGTTGGTTGTTTTGCATACATTACCTTCCATGTTTGGTAAGGTTTTGGTGCATGCTTGGAGGTTTGAATGAAGGACGTTCTATATCAGTTCATTCTGGGTCAAACTCATTTTGACATCCCAAGAGGTTCTGAAACGAGGAAGTTTTGCATTAGTCAGGGGTAGAGTAAGATTATTGACCTTTTGGCATCTATGCTTTTGAAATCATGATACTAAGAATCCAATCAATGTGTTCTTAGGTTGCACAATGTCGTCTTGCAATCAAGGCCATTGAGAAAAACCTTGAGGATATCCTCCCCACTTTACGAAAGGTGCTACGGTCACCAAAGTTGGAATACTTGAGTGTGGCAGGGACAACACATTTGGTGGAGGTTAGTAATTTGTCTGTCTTAAACTCTTTCATTATGGAGGAACATTGATTATTTATACTTGCAAAATATCTGGATCATGGATCAATTGATATCTATTTCTTATGGGTCACATATACATCACACATGCAATGTTGACCTTTTTCATTAACTCTATTGTCATAATGCAATGTACTTGTGTTGAGATGTCATCAACCCAAAAATGTCACAGATTGATCTAATTCTGCAGCATTGGATGGTTTAATTGTTCAAACAGGTTCCTGTTGCACAAAAGGTGCCTGCAGACTGGATCAAAGTGAACAGCACAAAGAAATCACATAGATTCCATCCTCCAAATGTATTGGAAGCATTAGATTCACTTGCACTTGCAAAAGAGGAGCTGAGTGCAGCTTGTGGTAGAGCCTGGGACACATTTTTAGCAAATTTTGCTTCACATTATACAGACTTTCGAGCATCTGTACAGGCTCTTGCTGCCCTTGATAGTCTTCACTCACTTGCCATAGTCTCTCGAAGTCAGGTACACTTCAAATCAAAGATAAATCATAAAATGTGATTTGCATGCCTAAGTTGGAGTAAATGTACAAAAGAAAGCTGTGAAGGATGGATACTAGAACTGACAACACTAACATTGATCTCCACGAACACAATATAGAAGTCTTTTTCTTCATCTTTATATAATAAAACTCTCCATCAACGAAAATATTATCAGATTTGTTGAGTGGCTAAAAACACCAGTTGCATGAGATGGTGAAGAATATCAAGTTCTATCATGCAACCTGGTTACGTTCCTCATATAGTAAGTTTCATAATAAAGGAAAAGTTTAGATCTTTTAGCACAAAATGTAGATTGTAAAACATTAGATCACATGTTTATCTGGGGAGATAACCTTCTATGTGTCGGAAACTTGGGGTTAGGAGGTTTTTGAAAAAGTGAGTGACCACGTTTTGGTCAATTGGGTGTTGAGGGATTAGTGGTGTAGGCATCACTCAGAACCACAGAATTCAGAAATTGGGATGCATTGTTATTTGATTGTAGTGTTTGTGAGGAGTTACATAAGTAATTACACATAGCTGAATTCATGGGCACATATCAGGCGGTTGAGTACGAATGTGAAGCTTTTTGTTTTAGTGTCATATTGTTCTATTAATGTCATGCATCATGTTGGGATTTCTCTTGTAGATTTCTAGTGCAGAATTTTGACATTATGATACTTTGTTTGTGCAGGGATACACACGTCCAGAGTTTGTTGATAAGTCAGAGCCTTCTCAGTTGATAATTAAGGCTGGCAGGCATCCGGTAAGCTACACTTCAAGAGCATGTTCTTGACATGTCACATCCCATGTGCCTTCGATTTAATTTGGGTAGGGTTTCTTTAAAATGCATTCAGCTACAAATGCATCGGGAACCTTCTAGAAGTAAGCTGATATGTGCTTCTACTGCCTAATGGACATACTTAGGTGTCCAGTTCCAATCACAGTAGTTTTTGCAGGTGCAGGGTTCTTCTGTAACCTGTCCAGTTTTTGTCATATTTGTCAGTTTTTGTCATCTTCTAATATAATACTTTTCAGGTTCTGGAGTCAACTTTGCAAGATGGATTCGTGCCAAATGATACACATTTACATATAGAAATGGAACGATGTCAAATCATCACTGGTCCAAACATGGGTGGGAAGAGTTGTTATATTCGGCAAGTTGCACTGATCGCTATCATGGCCCAGGTACATTTACACATATAATGTATTTGTATAAATCATTCAGAACTTTAAGATGCAAACGTAATTTGTACTATGATTTTATTATGTTGTTATTGTCCAGTGATAGTCTTTCTCAGTAAACCTCGAAGCCTTGAGAGTTTACTTCAGAATAACTTCATTGATATTTCAACTGAAAACAATCATACTGCTGAAGTGGGAACTCTAGATGGTGGCTGAAATTCCCTTAACCCATCTTTGGGATATACCAGGAAGGGTACAGTTTTAATACACTCTAACATCCCTAATATCATGCTGTGGCAATCAAAGTGCACGTGATATTGAGGTCTGTATTGTTAACATGGATGTGTGATAATAGAGAATTAGTGTAGCATGTGACATTATAGAATAACACAAAGTTCAACATTGCAATAATGAGAATGATGACAATGTGATGTGTGCGAGTGTGTGGTTTGAAATCTTTGGTGGATTATTTTAATGTCAAAACCATGATATATGGGAAGGAAATATGACAACAAGGGAGATTTTAACTGAGCACATCCGTTCCCTAGGGTTTCGGGATATAAGAGAGGGAGTGACATTACGGAGGTTAAGGTGTATATCATCCAATGTTCTACTCAAATCAGAAGTAGATACTCTAGAACTTCACTATTAAAGTCTTTTAACAATGAAATCAAATTGATTTTAAAGTCTAGGAAGCCAAATGGCTTATGGGACTAAAAATGCATCAAGTTGGTGTCAACAAGGCTAATTCACTAGATTAATGGAGTGCAATAGCTTCCATGAGATAGAGACTAATATCAACTTGATGGTCCAATAGGAAGAATGCTTGAGACTGCCTAGTACCACATTATGAAATAAGGAAGGAAACCTATGGATGGGATAACAACAATGGAAACGACGACAGGTTGCCAGCTTGTACAATAGTAAAGAACCTATTTACTGAAAAGTTGATTCAAAATGTTCAATTATATTCTAACATATAATTATTGTGGATGCATAGATGATTAAAATGGTTTTAAAAGATTTTTTTCTCTTTTTTCTTTAGCTTGACGGAATAGCTAATAAGACACCCTCAATTCCTAATCTCCAATGAGAATCCGCCAATAAAGGAATTGTTGTGCACCATTCTACTTGTTCTATAGCTTTATTAGCAGCAAATAAAGTAAGATAAATAAATAACATTTACTACACTTAAAGCAATCCACTTTGTTTCTATTAATGGTCTTCCAAAGGTATTGCTGAAATCTGCACAGTTTGTTGATTAATTTGCTTGCATGTTCAGGTTGGTTCATATGTTCCCGCCACCTCAGCCAAATTGCATGTGGTTGATGCGGTATTTACAAGAATGGGAGCTTCAGACAGCATCCAAAAGGGCTCCAGTACTTTCTTTGAGGAGCTCAGCGAAGCGTCGGCAATTTTACGGCGGGCATCATCCCGATCACTTGTGATTATTGATGAGCTTGGTCGAGGCACGAGCACACATGATGGTGTTGCAATAGCGTATGCAACCCTCCAACACCTTTTGAAAGAAACAAGGTATGGGATCTTCTTCTTTTTCTCACTTCCAAAATCGTTTTTTGCGTCTAGAGGTAATTTGATCTTGTCGTTCAAATTATGTCACATGCTTTTGAAGGTCAATGTTTTCTAAGGGGCACTTTACACTAGAGCTTGAGTGCCCGTGATTATTGAAATCTAAAATCTCATTGGTGGAAAATGCCGAGACTGTCCCACTTTGCTTTACATTAGAGCTTGAGGGCCTAAGTGGCCAAGCAGTTTCAAACAGATGAAAACCTGCATGGAGTCCTACATGGCATGCAATGGATAATGTTTCATGGCCTACTGAATTTTGCTTCAAGCCCACCTCGAAGAGGACTACCAAAAAACTAGGAGACCATGACGCTTCAAAATCTCACAACCTTTGGTTTATTAATAGTTATTGTGTATAAGAGTCCATATGAATAGGATGGTAATGAAATAGCATTGCGTTGAGAGCCTGGTCGAAAACGTCTTTACACTACACTTGAAGGCCTGTGACCGTACAAAATTCAAAATCAAATTCAAATTTTCATGGTGCTTTCAGATGTCTTAACAGCCCTCACAATTTCATGGTCATGGCCCTTGACCATAGTGTAAAGTAGCCTTAAGCTCTGATAATAGACGTGATACTACTTGTGCACTAGTTCTCATCTTCATGAGCATATAATCAGAAAAGCATTGTGATGTTCACTTGGTTAGAAATGGACGTGCATCAACTGCTGGATGCAAGGTCTCTAATGGATGTGCATTCCAGGTGTCTCACGTTATTTGTGACGCATTATCCAAGGATAGCTGAGCTCCAAAGCAAATATCCAGGCGAGATTGGCCCATATTTTGTTTCATATTTGGCCGAAGACCCTTCAGCTAAAATCTCTAAACTCAAACTGTCAGCACCGGATCCTCATGTTGAGGAGGCAACACAGAGAATCACATTTCTTTACAAGCTTGTTCCTGGAGTCGCAAGCAGAAGCTTCGGGCTGCATGTCGCTCGTCTTGCTCAGGTCTTAATTCCACTGATTTTACATCACATTAAAAATCAACACTGATTTCCTATTCATTCAATAACATCTATCCACAACATTGACTCAATGCCTACTAAACAGAGAGGAAATTTTAATCTTTTGTTTCTATATTTGATAGTTGCAAGATCTAAAAGGATGAAAATGAGTTTAGAGTCATTAGCTAAATGTTGAATCATTAGCACTGTACAGATATTGAACTCTGAAGGGGTATGTAACGATACTGACTCAACATTGAATGCTGGCCACAAGTATATTTTGAGATATATCTTTCTCTGGCATGTTTACATGGATGCGGATTTGGTCCCTTTCTCACAGTATTTCACTAGGGACTTAAAGTGGACATTTTAAAAACTTGTTTTTCAGTCCAGGGGAAAATAGATGTCAATACATGATCTTGTATGGTTCTAATTAGAAGGAAAATCAATCTAAGCATTCTGACTCAAAACACATACCTGATTTGATGATGATGTGGCACCCAGCTTCCCGAAGCTTGTGTGCTGCAAGCAGCAACTATGGCAACGAAGCTCGAGAACGAGGTTCGTGCACGGACTCGAGCCAAGATATTACACCTTCAATGTGAAAGTTTGTCTCAACACAGTGGATGTGATGAAGACAATATTTATGAAAATACCCAAGAAACTGAAGGGAACAGGTTGATCATGTCAAAGAGGGCATGTAGTGAAGGAGTTGACGATCTGTTGGATCATGAATGCAAAGACAGCTTCAGTGGGAGCGAAGTGGATGAGTTAGCGGCAATTTTGTCTTTAATTGGGAAGGCAAGTGACAATGGTAGTGAGGATGATGCACATTTGGCTTTGAAGGAAGCGCAAGCTCGGGCTAAGGCACTTTTGTAATATTTCCTTCTAAAGGTAATTGGAAATCCTGCTGGGTTGTGGAGGGTAGTAGGATTCAAGAGCAATTTGATTCTTGAATGTGTACATCTTGAATGCACGTGGCACTCTGTTGCAGATTCTGAGCTAGTAGTTTGATTATTTTAAATTTATTATTTGTGCTTTGTCACATATTCCATCTGGGTCACGGGTTTATGGCATGACATGAGGAATGTGTTTGGGGCTGAAGTTACAGACTATGCAGGATGAGCATTCATGATCATTCATTTACAGGATGTATTTCTAGTTAGCTAATAGGTCTATTAAGAAAGCTTTGCAAATTGAAGTCATTATTTAGATCCTTCTGTCCCATTTGTCAAAGTTCTAAAGGCTTTAAAATTATGGATTCTGGAAAATGTGCACCAAGTGGATGACAAAGTATGTCTTCTGATTATGACACAGTTTCGTTAATTTACTGTGACTTACTCTTTGGAGAAACATGTACTATAACTTTGTCCTACAAGTTTCAGTACTTTTGGACGTAAGCACAAAAATGTAGCATGCACATCATAAATCATATGTAGAAAATAAGAGAACCCTACCTGGTAAGAAATTGATGGTCTTGGTAGGGGTATGGTACCATGTGCCTCCAAATAGTAAGCCACAGTAAATATGCAAATGCACATGTTGCTTGTTCTTTGAGGATGCTGCAATACAGCCACAGGTGTGGCCCTATGGTGGGCGCTTCCAACTTCACATAAATTTTGGCCATTGGATTGTTTCAGGAATCGATTCATCTGGTTAGTGATTGTGAATAAAGAAGAGTGTTGTTTCAAGTTTTAGATTTGGAGTTGAGATGTACAAGTCACAAGAGGTCAAAGTTAAGATTGTCTTTTTCTTTCAACGAGTACTTATGCCCTTTCAATTGTGTTAATTATTGAACCTAAAATGGTGCCTATATTTTGTGCATATAGACCAATCTCATTGTTACATGTGTCTTTTTGGTGTATGTTCTCAAAAACAAGCCTTTCCATATACCATGTGTCTAATATCTTAGGTGTGTAGGCAAGCTATACACTCTGGAAATGTGGAACAATGATCACACGCGTAATCATGCAACTATCATTCAAAAAACGGTCAATTGCAGACGGTGGCATGTTGAGTGGATAGTGCAAGGATGGCACATGACATTAATTCATATGTACGGGTGCAACAGGTTGGGACGGGATGAGCCAATACTATCTAGTCAATCTACACTCAAATGCTACCAATGCCTACAATTTGAAAGAGCTTCAAAACATGTATCCTCACTAACTTGTATTGCACAATATCACAATCATTGGTAAACAAGTTTCATTTATACTGTAGGATGTTGTTTGATTCAACACAAGATAATTATTATGAAGAATTATGCCATGTGTCATATCCACATTGGTCAATACCTAACTCAATTGAATGTATAAATTAGCTTTCAACACTCGAAGTGTTGAACCAGACAACACTTTGGTATTCCAACATGAAACCAAGCATATAAGGTGGGCATGCCTATTCATACACTTCCAAACATTGGGTGTCATCCGGAGTTCAAAAACTTATGAATAAATTGATTTTCCCGTTAGTTAGCAATTTAATTATGTATAACATTAGTGAACACATACCCTCAGTTGGGAGGCCGCAGAATCCTAGGATTATAATCACAATAGAGTTATCCTTTAACTCAACCGGAGTTTTAGTAGGGAGTTGGTTGTTTCGCATGCATAACTTTCCATGTTCGGTAAGTTTTGGGTGCATAACTTACCGAACATGGAAAGTTATGCATGTGAAACAACCAACTCCCTACTAAAACTCCAGTTGAGTTAAAGGATAACTCTAATATCTTGCAAATTTTTGCACTCCACACTATAGTGTTGACATTTGGAGGATTGTTTGAAATTGACCCATTGACCTTAATCTCAAAGACGTAAGATAAGTATACCCAAAAGAAATTGTGAATCTAAAACCAACACTTATGTATGTACCACAATCATACATTTGAGAGGTTCAAATATATGACAATGGTACGTAGTCTTAATTTTGAGTATACCCATCTTAGGCCCACCATGTACAGTTAGAACGGACATGGTACATATTCAAAGATCTTCGAAGACTTTTCTTAATGTCGTGGACGGAGATTATAGAATCATCCATCATTTGTAATAGGCTAGAGAAAGTTAATGTATAACAAAACAATTGGTGATGGTGGTGATGGTGGTGGTGGTGGTGATGGCAGTAGTTGTCGTCCCATTATTCCCCATCATTCTAGAAGAGTGGAGGGACCACATTATTATGATATGTCATATGCATGGGTACAAATGATCAAGATAGCACATGCTCATATTAATAATGTACAATAAAAATATACTTGGTTTATATTTGATTATTTTACCACATTATTGAATGGCAAAATTTGTCATCCATTTCATACACTTTTTGGTAATACATCCATATTTATAAGGGAAAAGATTGAAAAGTTGTCTACACATCTTTAGCCAAAAAGTACACTATTCATTTGATTATAACACTATTCATTTTCATAAGTTGGTTGTATACCTGTAGCCATTTAAAAGGTAAAATAAAAAATAAAAAATTGAATTTATTAAGCAAGTTATGATCTCGTTATAAGAAGAGAAACACTTCAAACCTTGGACAATTGCCAAAATAACTATAGTTAACTAGATTTTTTTTTAAATACATTTTAGGGAACAACTCTAGTTAACTAGAAAAATTTCAAACGGATTTGAAGAACAACTATAATTAACTGGAAAATTTTAAGACCAAATTCAAGAACTATAGTTAACTAGAAAATTCCAAGTATTATTATATATTTGAAGAAGTTCGCCTCTTGATTTGCTTCAGTTCAAGGTCTTTAATATGCTCGGGCCACTGAGGATCATCAAGAAATGTCTTTATACAATCACTCACAGTGTTCGGCTCTGGAACAACCTCCCTGTACACCACCAACATAAATAACACACTAGTGACACTACAACACTACAACTGTGAACAGGATGCACTCAACTTTAGTTAACTAGATATTCAGTTAACTAAATATAACTATAGTTAACTACATTTTTGGTAGGTCAAATCGTGAACAACTACAATTACGAAAAGCAACTAGTTAACTAATAGTTGAATTAGTTGGTTAGTTGTCCAAAGTTTGAAACACTTAAGGTTATGGAAAAGAACATGTGTGACATGTTACAATAGTTTTGATGATGGATAGCAAGTTCTCATCACGTCCAAGTGAAAAAGAGTGTTTGATATAAGGTTAGTCACTTTAAACATCGCTTAGATTTCAAAGGATTGTGACTTGATAGCTTAAATACATGAACTTTACACAAGAGCGGTCACAAGTTGCAAAGTGTTGGCTCCCATCATCAACGCCCTTGGAACATATACCTTGCCCTTATCCTAAGATGCTTGAATTGATTGTGAGTGCTATCCAACTCACAACCACCAATTGCCGCAAGTGTCTCACTAGAAATTCAAACTTTGACGTGTAGTTGTTTAGGGGAAAAAACATAAATTAGAAAACCACAAGATGACTCAAACCTTGGGTTAGAGTCCCGCCAAACCAACATCACACACCGTACATGACTTACATAGGTACTATACCAGTTATGGTATTTAGTGTCACCTGACTAGTGTCACGTATCTTATTATGAGGTTTATTTTAGGTTACACCGATGGTCACAAAGTTGATCATTAGTGTAACCACACGACACTTGTCATTTGCACATTCAATAACATCTTTTTTGACACAAAATCTATCATCTAAAGCACCCCAATGAGGTACGCTAAATGTCGTAATGTAGATAATTTTGCACTTCAAGAAATTACTTGTTGTGATAAATAATGTCATGTTGACTTACTAGTAGATGTGACACTACTAGACTTTTAGGCATCTAGTTGAGGCCCTTCGCAATTAATGTACAGTACATGACACTATATAATATAAACGGCGTACATCCTTAGCAGGCTCTATTTTTACAAATCAATATTAATACATTCAATAATGCCACATGTCATTCCTACAATGGCTGAGACCATGTGAATCCCACGTGGTAGACTACATTCTGGCACTACTTAGCAAAGATGAAAAAGAGCCCCCTCTAAGGTGCTTAAGGTAGATGGGTTTTAAGTGGCTTGGTTTCTTAATCGGACCTCTATATTTCATGGGTAGGTGGTTCGGTGATGATCAAAGAGCAAACATCATAAAGACACATGTTTATAAAGACACATGTTTAAAAGAGATTGGACTATGTTTTCAAATATTAGTAACTACTCTACCCTCAATAATGAACGCCATTGGGAGGACCTACATATCCAGTTAAGAAATCAACAAACATGCAGGTTTGATAATCATAACTAAATGAAGGAAGATCCAATTTTCAATTTGGTTTTCATAGATGTTTCATTGTAGATTTGCCAATGCAACACGAGTTTTGTTGTGTAAATCTAATCGGTAGAACATGAAAAACAAATCAAATAACACCCACATACCTTACTCCGAGATGTCCGTATTGAACGGTATTGTTACCCGAGCCCCAAGGAATCGCCAAGTGTCCCGCAACTTTGAAGATCATTCAATCCTAGCCACCCAATCCTATGGGTCAAAACATGGAGGGCCTAGTAGCCTATTCTAGGTATGTATGCCCACATAGAGTAGGGAGCCGAGATTAGGGTTTGGAGATCCCATCTCCTATCTTTTTTCTTTTCTTCCCTTCGCATTTTGCGAGTCGCGACCTCACCATCGTCTCTCCGTTCGCGCCCCGTTCGTGGCCAACAATGTGATGCACTTTTGTTAGAATTTCGTGTTCCGTAGTGTTAGGACTACGGTCGTCACCGCAGCCGTCGAAAATTCCTATTTCCGGGGAGGTTTTGAAGTGTTTTGAAGGTTGTTTTCGCGCTCTTCTTGGAGTGTCCCCGTAACCTAGAGATTCTTGCGGAATGCCAACAGCTTAGGGGAGTGGCGATGGAATGAGTTAGTGAGAGAGGAGTTGTAGGATTAGTTGGAGAGATGGTGCTGTGTGAGTGTGTGCAGAGAGTTGCCGTGAGTGGTTGTGGTTTGGGGTACTTTCCCGCCAATGAGAGGGTGAGGCAACTGAACTTGTCAAAGCTCGAATCCTTGTCTCCAGTGGTTAGTCTAGTCGTGTACAGTCTTTTTTTCTTTTCTTTTTTTTGAGAGAGAGAGAGAGAGAGAGAGAGAGAGAGAGATTAGGTTGGTTTGGTGTTGGAGGCATTTGGTTAGAGCGGGGGTTTGGTTTTTTGCAGCGTTCTGCTGGAGGACCCGAGGTCTGACATATGAGGCAGTACTTTGTTGAATTGCCCTCTGAAGTGTAATATTTATGTATTATAGGTGATTTGGAGCAACTTTGTGGAAGATCTACTCGCTGGACAGGTTGTTTTGCAGTCGATTAAAAGAACTTGTTGCGAAGGTGTGGGAATTTGAGGAATTCCAAATTGGACGGAGTTCTCATTGTGTTTTGGAGGGGAAGTGTCGACCGCCAAAATTACAGAGAAGGAAGTACCAATGGCGGACGTCGTAGACGTTCCGCCGGAGCCTGTAGTACGCGAAGAAGCTCGCAGGGACCGGTCGAAAGAGCGAGGATCAGAGGACAGGAGGCGGGACCGCGAGGCGAGAGAGCGTCGAGAGGACAGAGAAGAAAGAGCACCGCGGAGAGACTACACTCATGAAAGACGAAGCAGTCAGGAACGGATGGGGGGGGCTGGTGGTGATCGTAGGGAACGCGACAGGGATTACAAACGTAGGAAGAGTGTCACACCTCCCGCTTACAGGGATCGTCGGCATAGCCCTTCTTTCCGAAGATCTCCTCCTTACAAACGGCGGAGAGATGACGATTTTGAAGGGGGAAGGAGAGGGGGAAGCCCTGGAGAAGAAGCTGGAAGAGGGTTCTCAAGTGATCGTAGGTGATCCCTCATAACCCGACACCTTTTTCTTGGAGACATGACATGCATGCTACGGTTGCCAAATGCATACATCTCCACGGTTCATTATAAGTAAAAAACTGGGCCTCATGTGATTGTGTCCAATTTGAACACTGTGCTTGTGTGCTGCTCTGCCTGAGCATGTGTGCGCTTGCAGGTTGCCACAGCACTTTTATTGGACAGTGTAGGCAGTAACTGACGCCTCGATGTTGATACAGGGATTTATTCATGATTCTGAAAGGGCCCTCATCTCTGCCGGTCTTCTAGGTTCTGTTGAGAGAAAGTGAGGAATTGCGTAGGGCTTTCTCTGCAATCTATCCGATCATCTTTTCTCTATCTCTCCGTCTGCAAAAATCTGCCAGTTCCATCTTCGCAGTTATAGTTAGTGCGGAGCTGCTCTCTTCGCATCAGGACTATCACACAAGAGTTTAATTGCCAGAGAGAAAAAGAGCTAGGACTTCAGCTTCTCAATCTTCCTGCCGAGTATTTAAGAATTTCCTGTTCTAGATCTCAATCAGGCCATTTATTGCCTAAACAAGAGTAGGAGGAACAGAGAACAACGCCCATTCGAGTGGCAAGCAAGAGCAAATTGAGGTGCCAGGCTACCGACCTTTGCCGGATGAAGGTGCTGCTGCTTTGCAGCCTAATGAGGAGCATGACCTTTTAATGTTATTAAGTCTTTCCATGTGTATATGCGAGCTGGTCAAGGCTGTCATAATGCTCTACCCGGCTCATGTAAGTTGATGCTAGTTGCATGCTTGGGATACTATCAGGTCATTTAAACTCCCAGGGTATCGCTTTTCTATTACATGGTATGATAATTTCATACCTGGATGTTGGTTATCCCTATCTTTCAAACAATTTTGGAGACAGAGAATCTGTCAGTGAGATCAACATGTTGTCCATGTGGCTGAGGTCTTTGTTATCTACTGCAGGTATGGAGGATATGATGGGGCTGGATCGTACGGGCCAGGGGGTATGGGAGGGCGAGGTGGGTTTGGATATGAAAGATTGCAAGGTCGACATGGTGTGTCATATTTCTCATGAAACAACCCATAACTAGAATGAGAACTGTATTCTAAATAACCTATTGTGAATTTATAGATTTGAATGTTGTGGTATCCAGTCTCGTGTTTCTCCTTATAAATTGCCCTAGAGAAGCATAATACTGAATTTCTGATTCTGTTTTTTTATGGGACATAGTAAGACGTGTAAGTTGGGAGCCAAGAGCTTAAGAAACAATAGGTTTATGTTCTGCACGACATCTGGGTTTGTTTGATTGCATATATCATTGCATTTTAAGGTGGAACAGTAATAATAGAAAGAAATTCTGGAATCTTACATGCACCTTGGGGATAAACTAACCAGATTCAGGACACACAGGTTTTACCGACGGACCCTATGGCTCCAATTCATACGGTGGACTTCCTCCTCGGAGGTGTGTTGTCAAAGACTGGCTTGTCATGATCTAGTTCTGCCACCTTGCAAGATGTTTTGATGAATCATGTCAAAGAATTTTGAGAATTTCATGAGTTTTTTGTATTGTGATCAGAAAGAGTGGTCCTTTTGTAGGAAATGTTGTGTGTAGTAATCTTGAAACCATAACTCACTACTTCTGGGTGTCTTAGAATGTTTTTGTTGTGTTCTGAGACATCCAATATGAGCTCAGATCGGGATTGATTTTGCACTTCCTGCTCTTCTTTTGCCCACATTTGTGTTGTAATATTGTGCAGGGATGGGCTAATGTCATATAAACAGTTCATTGTGGAGCTTGAGGATGACATATTACCTGGAGAAGCTGAGCGCAGGTGAATGAGCATTTTTTCATGATCCTGAAGTTATCCTCTCCTTTGTTGGGACCCCTACCCACATTATGCACTGAATGGGTTTTATTGAGTGTGTTGCTGCAGTCCCACTGACATGAATTGGAGATGTGGACTATGCTTTTTGTGGCTGCTAGTTCATGTGACATAGTGATCACAGACGTCCTTACAGTTCTTTGTGAAGGATAATAGCTTGCAGATTGTATGTTCTCTTGGTGCTTTTTCTGATTGGGCATGACAATGGTGAGGATCTACCATTAGCATTTTCCACAACTCATGGAGCTAAGAAGTTCCTATCACTGAACCCTGGGATACCAGTAGATTTTTCTTTTTATTTCAGAAACAGCAACAACATATTTCTGCATCACTACTGCTGCAAGTCTAACAGGTTTTGATATGAGTGTCTTTGCAGATATGAAGAGTACAAAACAGAGTTCATAACAACTCAGAAGCGAACGTTTTTTGAGCAGCACAAAGATGAAGACTGGTATGGCCATAAAGCTAGTTATTTGTTTCACTGGCCGGTACTTCACATGTATGGTGGTTTACTGGATGTTTCTTGATTAATATCCAACTGGTTGTCCAAGTGGCTGCTCATGGATGAAATGTTTTTCACAGGTTGCGGGAGAAGTACGACCCAGCTCGACTGGAGGTTGTCCTAGTAAGGTGGGAATTTACTTTCTCCCTTAGATGTCTTTGGTCCCCCACTTTTTTTGAGAGATTGCTTAGTTCTGACAAAGGTTTTTAGTTCTTTATATGTGCTGGCTGGGGTTTTGACATCTTCAGACTCTGTGCAGGAGGAATGAAAATGCAAAGATTCTTGCCAAGGAGTTGCTGGCAGAGCTGCAAGCTGGTTCTCTTGATGTGTAAGTTTTGGAACTATTTTTTCCATACAAGCGTCATGCAAATCCAGGTGTAAAAGTAGAGAATGGAACTTTGTTTATCAGCTATGTTTTTGTGTGAGATAATTATAAACTTCTGATTTGGTTTGATTATCAGGGGCCCAAGTGTGAGATCGTCGGCAAAAGAAGAGTCTGAAGATGATGCAGAAGGTGGAGCTAAGAAGAGGAAGCCTGCTCGGGCAAATGCTAAAGCTCAGGAAATAAATGCTGCTCCAAAAGCTCATCCTGGGTGCTCAGACCCAAAGAGGGTACTGAAAGATATTGAGCTAGGGCGTTCTCTCATTAAGAAGTTGGATGCAGAGAAGGGTATTGAAGGAAATGTGTTATGTCCAGATCAAAAAGATGAAGGTGACAGGACTGTTGGCGGTGGCTCAGTTGGTCCTATTGTGATATTGAGGTCTATTAATGGTAGCCAGGTGAAGGGATTAGAAGGTGTAGAGCTTTTGGATGTAATGTGTACATACCTGTGGCGGGTACATTCTTTGGACTACTATGGGATGATTGAATACAAGGAACAACCAAAGCGTCTCCGTCATATAAGGACACCAGAGGCAAAGAATGGTGGAGATTTGAAAAATACTGCTGAAGAGGCTGGATTTGCAGAGTGGGAGAAGAAGTTAGAGACAACCTGGCAAGCACGGCTGCAGAGTGGTGACCTCATAGAATCTATGCTTGGGAGGGAGAAGCTGGAGACAACAGCTAATGATGCCCTGGACCCTTTTGTGCGCAAAATACGAGATGAAAAGTATGGCTGGAAATATGGTTGTGGTGCTAAAGGATGTACTAAGCTTTTCCATGGGCCTGAATTTGTTCATAAGCATCTGAAGTTGAAGCACTCTGACCTTGTGAGCGATGTGGTTGCAAAGGCTCGAGAAGAACTCTACTTCCAGAATTACATGAGGTGACTGGGCATGCTTATGACTTATTTGTTTCGCATAAAATGGTTGTTCAGTATACTCTCATGGCTGTAACTGAAGCTTATTGTTGGAAGTTGTTGAACTTATACAAGTGATGGCAAAGCCTCTTTCCTTGTGATGGTGGATGTTTTTCTACTCTGGACATGACTGACAGTTTATCAATTACATTGCAACTTCTTGTACTGTGCAATTTGATTGTGCTACCTTAAACATCATTGCAGCCATACTGTAGTAGTTCTTCACATTCATTTAAGGTCCTGAAATGTGGATTATGTTGATTATAGATCAAAGGGAATACTATAGGAAACAGTGGAGTGCTTGGTGCAAGGGAGATCACTCTCACCTAAGTGAGATTTGTAAACGGAAATCAGTTATGTGGTTATTGACATGAATATTCTTGTGCATTATGCTCTGCTTGCAGTGATCCAGATGCACCTGGAGCCAACCAAACAGCCTCTGTGCAGCCTGGGCAGGTATTCTTGTTTAACTTGCACTGGAAAATTCAAAATTTGGATTTTGTGAAAGATGGATTCAACTTGTATGGTTGGAATGCATGTGCCTTATCTTGTCCTTTCTTGCACTGCAGAGAGGTGGTGACAGGGGTCGGAGGGGTCGTCGACCTGGATTTTCAGGACCAGGTGATCGAGGAGCTCCTCCCAATGGAGAGCTCCTACCACCTCGTGATGGCAGATTCGGTCCTCGTGGTGGTGAGCGGTTTGAACAAGGCCCAGGGGGCAGGGAGGAAGAGCAGAGGTTTGAACGTGGTGGTCGTGAAGAGGAGGCGCGATTTGATCGAGGAGCACCAGAACATTCTCCCCCAACTCATGAGTTTCCTCCTATGGGGGCAGGAGGGCCTCCTTTTGAAGGTGGAGGACCTCAAGGAGGCCGATTTGAGGGTGGGCCAATGGAACCACCAATGTTTGACCATTTCAATGGTCCACCTTTGCGTGGACTCCCAGGTGGTCTGTTTGTGCCTGATATGCCTGGTCCGCCTCAAGTGCTTATGCCAGTTCCCGGTGCTGGGTAAGTCATATGGATTGCATATTTATGGCTTTCTCACTGCATTATGCCAATTTGTATCTTCTTTGCAAACAAAATACTATCACACTGTCACCACCTTTGTATGAATTTCATTTTATAGAGTTATTTGAAGCAAGCAACTGGCAATCAATTGGAATTATGCAAATGTCATACTGCACTTGTCATGAACAATGTTTGGCTTGTGCAGCCCACTGGGTCCATTTGTGCCAGCCCCACCTGAAATGGCGATGAGATTCCTGAGGGAAGGTCCGGGTGCATTTCATCCTGGAGGTTTTGATGGGGGTTACCCTGAAGAAGGTAATGGAGGGCCTAGGGGTCGGAAAAGGCCTGCTCCAGGTCCTATGATGGGTGGGGGCCTGCTGGATGTTCCCCCAATGATGATGCCACCTCCGCATGCCATGCGCCGGGACCCCAGGGGTGTGCGCAGGTAACTATTGGAAAGTCCATCCTTGTCTGTGCATCTGTTTACTTAAGAGAGTAACAATGTGTGAGTAAATGAATTGAGGGATAACTCAATCCTATGTGTAGGTATCTGCTTATTTTCAGTTGTTTTCCAAGATTAAGTCAAGTTGCTAAATGAAGGAAAGTTGGATCTTATCTATTGAATTAAGTGAGGAGCACAAAACTTGTTTGAATACATGTTGAATAGGTAGCAGAATCTTAAAATAGTTAAAAGCTGCCTTCCTTTTTTTTTATTGCTCTGGATAGTCAGCAACCTAATTATCAATTTTTTCTTTGTTGTTGGTTGCAGTTATCATGACCTTGATGCTCCAGAAGATGAAGTAACAGTGATTGATTACAGAAGTCTTTAAAGTGCTTGTCCTAAAGCAAATCTTGGGATCGGAGTTGCTTCAGACTTAGTTGCACACTGTCTGGATCCCCCCAGCATGGGACCTAGGAGTTTGGTGTGGGGTTAGAGACTCACCTAATTGTAAAAACTGAGAGCAGTTTTGTAGGATTTTTACTGGCATTTAGTTTGCATGTTTCTGCACCTGTAATTGAACTCCATTTCTTCATAAGCTTAAGATTGCATTCGGGAAAGGAGGAGATTGATCACTGCTGCTGATCTCTATTACCAGGGTTTAGTCTATTTGCCAATTTTGGTGTCCTGTAAATTACATGTTTTAAGCCTTAATTAGGACGGAGCACACCTATTTATCCAGTCTGTAGGTGACTTCTGTCCACCCTTCAAGAGAAATTGAAAAAAGGTCCACCTGTTGTCTGATGGGTTCCACTATTCCATTCTTCTCAACAGGTTGTTTTGGGTAAGTTATCATTGCTTATGGTAAATATTAATTTTGCATCTTGAGGTGCTTTATTGAGAATATTGTTGCAGACAGTTGAATACCTGAGGATTCTGAAACATGCACGATATGGAGTTGGTTTCAGGTAGAAGGGGCAGGAGGCCACATTCTAAAGTTTTGAGGCAAATAGAACGATGTCAGCTGTGGAAGCAGCATGAGAACCTGAGCGGTCTCGTAGAGTGGTGAGTGTGAAAGTGCATGAAATTTGCAGATATTTAACTGTGCCTCTGAGTTTCTGTAATTTCTCCATATCCTTCATTGTGAAGGCTACACTAGGACCCCTCTTACCACGGCAATGTCCGGAGTGGCTATTGCTCCCATGGAGGAATTTGAAATCAGAGCATTGAACATCCTTTCCATAAGGTCAGCACAATGATTTGATTCTGGTGCTTCCGTCAATTGTGGCACCAACACTCCTCTGATATCGAAGCTACAGTATTCTAGAAATCAAGGAATTTTGAGCCAAATTCTCACAAGTCAACTTGCATGAGATGAATATGCTCCACCCGAGAGTTGTAGCAGGATTCAAATGATGTTGGGCTTTGGACCTTGGGTTCAACTTACAAGGTGTGCAAAAGGAACTCGTCATGGGAATGTTGCAAAAGAACTATTTTCTAGCCTCATTATGATCCACCACCTCCCCAAAGACCCAAGGGCCCGAATTTCAAGTATGTTTAGGGAAATTGAGCTTGGCTTATTTGTGGTTCTTCTTTATCATCAGCCAATTACTTCAAGTCACTGAAACCAATGCACAAAATGTGAAAGCCTTGGCAATGTTCAACCCCAAAGCATGTATGATAGTAATAGTGGACCTCGTGGACATTCTTTTGGGATGATAAGTTGTACATTCACTAGTATGGGCCCATGCCGTTCTGGCCCTTTGCACCCATACATATGACACATCACTTCAGAGAACGGCACTGGGTGCCCATACCCGTACCCGTACCCTAACCCACCCGTACCCGCGGGTATGGGTAGGGTGCGGGTGCATCTTAAGCTCAGTGGGTGGGTGCGGATGGGTGGTGCATCGAAGAAGGTTTAGTGCATATAGCTAGCTCTGAATGCATGATTCCCCTTTTCCACTATACAATTTTGCAATAGTAACGTCTGCTCTGTGCACGAATTTTCGGGTGGATACGGATGGGTGCCGTCAATCGCTGGGCATCGACGGGTGGATTCGGGCGGGTAAGCCATTTGAGAATGGGCTCACGGGTGCGACCGGGTGTAGTTGGGTGGGGGTTGTGCCGTTCTCTGCATCACTTCCTCCACCTTTCTGGAATGATGGGGTATGGTGCAGAACAGTGGGGAATGGTAGGGCAACAACCTCACTAGCATCACCACCACCACGTTGTCCATTGTATATAGATGATGATTACTAGGCTTTGGGGAATGGTAATGACATGTCCGAGAGCAATAAAACCTATTAAAATTTATCCCAATTCGTATGATAGAGGCTATGTATGCAAAGGACCACAATATGTACCTATACGAAACATAAAGAATGCTCCATGTGTGGGTGAGAGGGAATTATTGCATACAAGTGTACCTCTCATTCATCAATTGCTCAAAAAAAAACCTTGAAATAATATGTTGTGCGGAGTTTACTTTTTAAATTTATTTGACACTAAATTTTTTACAAATCATGAGATAGGCTAGTCAAAGTCATTTTGAGATGAATTAGCCACAAACTTATAGGGGTCAACTAATTTTGTTGAATGGATGAAAAGTTTTCTTGTATGCACTAATTCCCTTTTGGTGAATGCGCGTGCTTTGTATTTGGAATACATCACATTCTAACCAAGAATAGACTAGCCATATGGCCTTAGCTTGGACTCTCAAGTCATCCTCACATCATGCTAAGAGGCACTCACATATGTCTTGTGGCTTAGACAATAGTTTTGAACGAGCCCCCGACAAGGATTGTATTCAAAAGTCCATTTAGTGCGATGGAATGCATATTTTAACACAATTACCACAAAGAAGAATTGAGAATACAACCACATGTAACAATGGTGATAATATATATATATATATATATATATATAGATATATATGACATGTCTTTTAATTAAGTCATTTATATGAGACCAAATCTTTCAATGAATCTTTTTCCATATTTGTTTTTCAACTAGAGGAATGCAATTGATGAATCTTATATGGGGTAATTTTTTGCATTTTAAGTCTTAAAAAGTAGTAAGTAACCATGAACTCCTCCATACGATGTCATGAGGTCCATAATAGACCTCTTGGACTTTAAAGGATTACCTTCTCAACATATGGATGCCCAATATGGGCCTCTCTATGCACAAAACCATGTATTTGGGCGACATGATCTCATTATCAACTAATTGTGTCAAAGGTGACCATATCTAGAATAAACTCATTCTTCTAGTGCTTTTTGAAATTGGTTGAATACCTTAACGTTACCATAACATTATTTAGCGCCCCCGGATTGACCTTCTCAAAAGAGCATCAAACCGGCGCGCGCTGGTTTGATGCTCTTTTGAGAGCAAAGGTAGTAATAAGTTTGAGTTTTACTTAGGCTATTCTTAATCTATTTGGGTAGTGACTTTCAATGCTTAGAATTAATTATGTCGGTTTCTAGGACAAAACTAATGCCAAGTGGTGGTAAAGGTTCTAATCTAGGCTAAATTACGATCTCAACAAATCTAAATAGCTATAAAGCAACGGGAAAGTTGGTGAGGTCAAAAAGGTAGTTGCACTTTTTGGAAAAGTCTTCCGACACCCGCATTGGAAACCTCTTTGATACCTTTTTGAAGCTTCTATATTTGATTAATTGTCCATTCATTCACCCTTTGCTTTGCAAGCTTTTCCCTTCTTGTTGAGGTAAATGTGCGGGTACTCAAAGGGTACCCTCCTAGCATTGCTACTTAATGTTATGACCAAAGATTTGGGGCTAAAATCACAATACAACTTCCTTTTCATGCATATACATTCTTAGTGTTATGATCATTGATGCCACATGTGACTATCCTCTCCTTGACATAACATGATGTATGAAGTAAAATTAAAAAAACTTGAAAATAAGAAACTATAAATTTTAGACTTGGTGAGGCTCATAGAAATTGTGTATTGGGCCGTACATCAAGGCCCTTGGTTCTTTGAGGGTTAGCAAGAAAATCAATACTAAGGTATGTGGGTGTTATTCGGTTCATTTTTCATGTTCTTCAATTTATGTCGATTAGATTTACTCAACAAAATTTGTGTGTGGTGTTTTTCATCATAGAAAACCAATGATGAAACATATGCAATAACCAAATTGAAATTCGGACCTCCCCTTATTTAGTTATAGTTATCGGACACGTAGGTTTGTTGGTTTCTTAATTGTATACATAAGTCCTCCCAATTGTGTTCACTATTGAGTGTAGAGTAGTTACTAATATTTGAAGACATGGTCCAATCTCTTTTACATATGTGTTTTTACAATATTTGCTCTTTGATCCTCACCGAACCACATACCAATCAAATATAGGGGTTGGATTAAGGAAACGAGCCACTTAAGGCCCATCTGCAATATTCAATAGTAACATGTTGGATGTTCGAAAAGTATATCGACTTTGCTTAATTAGAATCAATTATTGAACAATAGCATACCTAGTAGCCTAGGGGGAACTCAACATGTAGAAAGAACACTAAAAGAACCAAAGAACCAAAGAACCAAAGAGAGGTAGAGAGAGAAAGAGGAGAGAGAGACCTCCCCCCCCCCCCCCCCTCTTTCTCTCTCGCGCTCTCGTTCTCTTTGTTGGAGTACCGCCAAAGCCCTAATTTTGCAGCAGCGACTGCGACGCACTCAGCAAGCACACAGTAAGCATCTCAAGCACAAACACCATCTCGCAGCTTCGCAATTCAATCTCCTGCGCTCGGAGCTCCCTTGTTGCTGCACACAATAACCTATCCCGATGCTCTTTCGTAATTAGGCTCTCCGGCCGTTCCTAAGAAGCAGTTTTTTTTTGCCCTTTGTCTCGGTGGTTGTAGAGCTCCCCGCAGCGGAGGCGAGGGTTTGCTCTTGCTTGCTTTCACGTACCTGTCCGGCTGGCGACGGGTGCAGCGAGGCAAGGCGGGGCGTTGATGTCTCAACCACGAGTGACTGTCACTCTGGGACGTGGAGGCCAACGGGTGAGTCACACCCGTAACGGATTGTGGTTGTAGTTACAGTTGTGGTTCTAGGTTGTAGGATGCAGGTTGAGAATTGGAAATAGGATTGGCTGTGGTCTGTCGGGGCCTGTTCGTGTCTTAGGATGCTTGTTTGGGAGTTTTGCATGGACGAAGTTTCGGCTGCATTTTAAAGGAATTTCGTTTGTGGTGTCATGCGAGGTTGACGAACGTCAGTATTTCGTTGTGGTATAATAGGTAGTGTGTTCATCTTAACTGACAGGTCGTTTGTCTGCGGTGTGTGTGTGTGTTTTGGGGCATTGTGTTCACCAATCTGATGTTGCGGATTTTTTGGTTAATCTAGTTCGTCGGTGCTGTCATGTCGGTATGTGGACCGGTGAAAGGTGGGACGGTCTTTAGGGCACCGATAAATGTGCTTTTTACTGGTTGCTTATTGAAGTGGTTCCACTAATAAGAAGTAAAATTCTCAGAGTGGGGATGTAGCTGAACTTGTAGGTGATTAATGCGGGGCAGTGAGAGCAACATCACCTGATAAACATGACATGTTTTTGGTTTAGGTTAGTTAGTTTAGTATCTTCCATGATGACCACCAGAATTGTGTAAGCATGCAGACGGTTCTAGTTGGAGGTTTTCTGGAATCTAATGTGGCTGAGGACAATGTTTGCCGGATGGTCGGATACAGGTGCAGAGGCACGTTACAGTCCCCACAGAGATGTATGCTGATCGGGCTTCTGGGGACAGAAGTAGGAAGCGTTCCATTAGAGATAGACTAGGAAGTGATCTGGAGCCAATTCGGTCTGCCCCTCAGCCAAACAAGCGGTGAGACTCTGTTTGCTGCTATAGTTCAGTTGCTGAACATGCTGGAATTGAACATTTATTGACTTCGACATATAGCTTGTATGTATGCATGTGGATGGTTAATGACCTTCTTGGTGGGAACTTTGAGGACCTAGAACTCCGATTTTGGACAGGGGTTTATGGGAGGAGTTCAAGAAGCTTTGTCAATCAGTCATTGAAAATATTGTTAGTTCCCTTTTGGTCTCTCTCTGATGGTGTTAAAGCACTATAACAACTGCTGTTGACTCTTCAATCTGCTTGCTTTCTGGTTAGAGGTTTTAGCTATCTCCCAGCTATCCATCTTCATCTTCGACCATGGTGAGGTTACACTTGCTCACACTCACTTGGAAATTTTTATTTAGCCCTGATCTTTACCAGATTAAATGAACATATTGAAATCAGTCTGCAAGAAAAATACTCTCACAGTCTTGGAAGGGAGCATTGTGGGACACTTCAAAATGGCATAATCATGGTGGAATAAGAGGTTCACATAATGATGACTATAACGATGACTGCGTACTTCATATTCTGGCTGCAAAGGCTATTTTTTGCCCATGGCCAGGTTTAGGATGGTTTTCATGCATGGGATCTCCAGGCACAGATACCAGTCTGGTAACCTCTGACCATGCCACTTCTGGCTTAATTGTATATTTATTGCATTTGTCTGTGACGAATACTCATGGTGTATTGAATAATTGATTGTCTGGCTCCAGGCCACGTGAAGTCGATGGGCAGTGGAAGCATGATCTTTTCTATGATGATCGTGAAGAGCACCAACAGGATCGAGGTATCCTCTAAATTACCTGTTTTTACCTTTGGAGTTATAGCTGTACGTTTTGCATAAATTGATGTCTATTGTATGGTGGTGTTTTTGTGTTGGCTAATGTTATCAATGTGCATCAACATGAAGTGTAGAGGTGGACAGTGTACCTTTCAATGATGAGCAAGCACATAATTGATTCCAATGGATGCCATTTATGTTATTTTCCATGGCCTGTCTTCTATATCTTAGTTTGATGCAAACAGCTGTTCTGATTTCCTTAATTGGATTCTTAGCTGGTCGAAATGGTACACAAGATTTACGAACAAAGTTAGCTCGGCAACCACCAAAAGGTGGATTTCAAGGAAGAGGAAGTGGTGTTGTGGACCTGCGGGAGAAGTTGTCCGGTTCTGTCAGTAATCCACCCCCTCTCTCTCAAGTGAATGAAGCTGCTAAACGACGAGTTGCGTCTGTGGTTTACAATAGCTCCAACGTGACACAAGGTGTAGCCTCCACTACAGTTCCTGCGCCTGTCCAAGCCAGGCAAAAACCAACAGCCAAAGCAAATGTTGATGTAAGTCTCACAGTCTACAGTAAGTAATAGTGTCTGGTGCAGAATTAGTTACCAAGGTGACTGCAAAATGCTACCAGAGGGCCCTCATACTAAGATGTTGTTCATTATGGCACCTTCAAGATGGATCCTGATTGTGGGTCTGGAACAGTCATTTTTAGTTAACTAAAAATTATATTATATTTTTTGATTTTGTAATTAAATTTATTACGTATGTCTGCTCATAAAGCACGAAGGGTTATCTGAATGACTTCTCTGATGTTTGATCAATGGGTAGGGTGATGTGCAAACTGTACGAAGCCTTCTACAGTCCTTGGGCCTGGAGAAGTACTGGATTACATTCCAAGCTGAGGAGGTAAGAATTGCTTACTCTTTTGTATTTTGGTGAAGAGGAGAGAGTGTTATCATTCCTGTGGCTGGAATAAAAACATATGGTTCATATTTAATGTATGCTTGAATCCAAAAAGTACTCTAGTGACTGGTGAGTTAGCTAATTGCATTACACAACCACGTCTTTTGATTTACCAACTGTAATTCATAGTTTTGCAGTTCATCATGATTGATTTTGATGCATTCAGGTGGATATGGCTGTTTTGCGCCACATGAGTGACACTGATCTGAAGGAACTTGGTGTGCCAATGGTAATCTCCCGATATTCGTTGTCTCTCTTGATTTTGTATATCTCCTGGCAACAGTGTTTGAATGTTCTGCCACAAATTGGCAGGGCCTCTCAGATGGCTGTGGACATGTTTTTTGGTCACTAGTGTCTTCATCAGCTTCTGCTTGTCAGAGTTACCTTGCATACATTGCCTTGTCCTTCAAATTTTTAAAATGCTGAATTAGTCCTTGAATTTATTTGGATGTCTCCATGTTTTAGGATGGAAGTGTAATTTGTAAGCTATTATCACACTATTGCACACTGTGCAAATATTTAAGTTGACATTGTGATGATATTGGGATGTTTAACAGGGACCTAGGAAGAAGATTCTGCTAGCAATGAGGGGTGGCCAGGGGTGAGTGTTGTGACTGCACTTATAAGCATGGATGTTATCAGCAAGGTGGGACTTGAAAGGATAAACACCCAGTGGCAAGATCTGGAGAGGAGGCTGAAGAAGCATGAAAAGGCAGATTTTCTCTGTGGTCTTCTCAATGGTGGACTCCTAGTGATTTTCGCAGATGTCTTGAAGGTTTTCTGGATGCATAAGCAGTTGCATTTGTAGACATCTTGAAATTGGACATCATCATCCAGATTAGTACCGCATAGTGTACCCTGTAGACGTTACTTCCTTTCCGCCCGTTTATTGTTGGATGAAGGTACAGAGTGTTCAACAGAGTAGGCAAGCAAGAATTGGTGTAGCCTTTGTAAATGCAATACTTGTTATCATGAACGGCAGCAGCGTTTTATTTCTTTCGTAGGTGGAATTATGCTGGGCAGGATGATGCGACACTGAGTTCTGAAGAAAATTCAGGAGTTTGTCTACAGGGGACTTATAGGTCCTGCTACTACAGAAATGGCATACTTTCTTTTCAAAGGAGGACACGAGTGTAAGATGGGCAGGGCTCGTTCCAATCATGGCATCCTGGCGGTTGTTAGGGGACAATTTGACCTGCCATGGCTTCCACCAATTTTAGCCATGATAAGACGTTATTTAGTTCCATGGGTTGCATGAAATCCTTAGCTCAAGTACTCTATGTAATGCTAGAGCAGTTACTAGAGAGTTGAAGCACACCTCCAGTAAAGGATTACCAGTAGAGTCCAAATCCTTTTTACCAAGATGGCAATCTTAGACACGAATGAATAGATATCTGATGTGGAACAGATTGGTGGTTATATTTTTGAGCTATTGACTACCATGTTTGAAATTAGCTACTGTCCTGCATGGTAGGGACAAGATGCTTGAGACTTGACCATTTTCTTGTTTTACCCTTCATTGCCCCCTCAAGCTCCACGGTCTTTCTTTTTTCCTTATTCATTTAAGTGCTTCATGCTGCCACCCTTGAGTCATTTCTGGGCAATCCACTTGGCATGAAGATTCTCATATGTTTCAGTTCAATACTAGGGTTATAAAATACACTTGGTAACCACAAGGCCTTGCATACCCTCCTCAGCATAGGCATTCATAACTGTGGATGCGGTTTCACCCATGATGTCAGGCACTTCTTGTGCTTGCGGAAGCTTTGGCTGTGAGTCTCCCAGGCATAGCCATGGGCGAGCAATTCATCCTCCATTCTGTGACACTTATCTAACTTGAGTGAATCTTCTGTTGTTTAGCACTGCTGTCTGTCGAAATTAGGATTGAGAAGCATCAGAATTGCTGTTACAAAGTGTGCTTGTGCACTCACAAGTTTGGAGCATGTATGGTTGGCCCTAAAATCTTGAAATCTTTTGGGCCCCAATTTTGATTTTTCACAAGTTACAATGTTACAATCCTACACCATTTGCATCAGTTGGAAAGCATTGGAAAAATAGAATTGAAAATTTGGAAGAAGATTCATGGACCCCAATTGTTTTGAAATTTTGTGTCTCGTCAGTAAGATTTTTATTATTTTATGGCCCAAACACTTCCAAAACCCTGAAAGCCCTACAGGTGTCATTCGGAAAACAACATCTTAAAATTTGGAACACATTTTGTGGTCCCCAAAATATTGGAATTTTAGTAACCAATGAAAGAAATTGTTTTGAAAGTCTAGGAAGCCAAAAGCTTATGGGACAAGAAGTACATCAAGATGGTAACAAAAATGCTAATTGCCTACAGTAATGGTGCAGTGGCCTCAATTACGTATAGGCTAGTATCAACTTGATGGTCCAATTGGAAGCAAGACTTGAGACTGCCTAGTATTAGATTATAAAATAGGGAAGGGAACCTATCTCTAACGGAGTTGTAGTGGGGATCCTCCAACACAAAAGTGTGCCTCATTTTCAATTGCATTTTTAAAACATAATTGGTACAATCTTTTATCCCTAGGAATTAGGGTAGTCGACCACTGGCGAGTTTCATTGGCAAGTCTATGATTTGAGGTGTGGTAAGAAACAATGATTTTGCATTGGGGTGGTGTCGATGGTTGCTTCAAAGTGCGATTCACATTCGTAGTTGTGAAAATCCTTGAGGTCAAGGTAATCTAATTTCTTTTCCATGAGGTGGCTCTTTGACAAGAAAGGCATGCTAGATAGCATCAAATAAAATTATTGGTGGCGTTGGGATTTCCTAGACTTCCTAGTGTGGCAGACCCCATGATGCCTTTTCAAGTGGATGCCATTTTGTACAAAGTGTCAAATCCTTATTTAGCTAGCTGTCGAGAGAGTGAGGGTGTGTGACTAACTAACCACGAGGAGGGTAAGTGAACAAGTTAGTTTTGGAAACCTATAGCTAGTTTAATTGCATATAATTCCATGAGGAGTTCTCCAAATTCAACCAACAATATATGGTAGGATGTCGAAGATTGCACTTTGACGCGAGTCATCATAAGTATCCTCATGTCTTTCTCAAAAACCTTCCAAACTAAGGTAAGCAGGGCCTAAATGGACACTTAAGCTTTACACCCATTTCTCATAGGATACAAAACATGCAATTAGTGTGAGAAGTTTAGCAAATCCGAATCGTGCACATAACCACTTTCCTCATGATTTTTGGAGCTCAAATGAATATCTTATTCATTGTTAGAGTGAAGATTCTCTTTCTTGCTAAATTATAGGTCCACCAATTATATTGTCTATTGAGCCTAGAATGGTTCACAAATATTGAGCATGTAGTCCAAATATCTTTTGAAGACACGTCTTTTAGAAAATTGTCATCCATTCTTAGATTTGCACCTAACCACACCCAATCAAATAGTTGTTCGTTTAAGATGAGTAACTGAGTTAAGGTTGCTTACCTTATAGTGCAATGCAGCGAGGCACCACGGGCCTTGGCTTGGTTGTTAGGGCTCATGGCCCCCAATGAGGAGGTTGTGGGTTCTATTCCCCATGCCGGCGTGGTGCTCACCACCTTAGTCCACCCAACTATGGTGGGGGGTCCTTGGACCTTGTTGTATGGGTACCTCAAAAGCCCTTTGGGGGGATACCATGTCCGGTATCTTCAAGGCACTAGTGGCTAGCTAGGAACTAGTATAGTGTGTCACTATAGTGTCCATCCTCGAAAGGGGAGAGTAGTATTGTCCCAATGTCCCCTTGTCCGGTGGGCATCGGGTCATTGGCATTACGAACGGACACTTTATTCACGCCGGCACCTTGCTAAAAAGGGACCGGAGTTTCTATCTATCTCTCTGCAATGCAGCAACTCCTAGCTCATTGAAGGTGATGTCATCAAGTTTACAAAGGTTTCTCAATGTTGGTGCAGTACATGACAACAACATCCAATTGATGGCATGTTGGCTTGCTTGGGCATTGTTAGTTAGAAAGTTTGAGCTTACCCAAAACCAACACCCTAAAATCTTGCACAATAAGTACATATTGAGTATAAGATTGTTCACCATGGGAACATAGGGCCCCCCTAAACAATTTTGGGTAATCAACCAAGGCAACTTTGAGCCCTTATAAATTTTGCAAACAAAATCCAAAGAAGGCATACTTTGGTGCGTTGGAATCCCTTTCAATTACTAAGAGTAAATATTTTAGTTTCTTTCAATATAATAGTATATTACATACTTAGCTCTTAAAGTTACGGTTTTAGCACCCTTTATCTTATGGGAGACGTGTTTAAATCCAACATAGCAATAATGTGGACACTTATATTTGCGTGGTATGTGGTTAGGGTGGATCTAAGAATGGACACCAAAAGGACATGTGTTTAAATAAGATTGGACTACATGTTCAAATGTGCTAACCATTCTAGACTCAATAGTCAATAATATTGGAGGGAGGAGTGGACCTATATGACCATTTAATGAGCACAAGAATCTTCGCTTTGAAAATAAAAACACATATGCCTATGCTCCAAAAATTATGAGACAAAAATGGCTACATGTACAATTTGGATTTGCTACTTGTGTCTCATAAATTGTGTGTTTCATATCCTATGAGAATTGGGTGCAGAGAGGAAAAATCTCAATAACACATGTCTCCCTTATGGCACAAATGTAAAGCCTTGACGACTAAATGCCAGAACCATTTATCTGCTCTTAAGAAATCAACCACATCTATTGAAAAGTGAAATGTAACATTCTTGAGGCGCTGATATGATAGTCCGTGCCTTTGTGTAAAATTTTCACTTTACTGGGATAATGTGCTGGTTTAACAAATTGTCAATTACTGAAGTTGCCATGCTACATTCAAGAGCTGTAGTCACCCGCATTTGACTACTTCAACTTTAATAAATTGTCCTCCCATCATGAGTTGCATTTAAGCACTACACTGTTTAGTGCCACATATACTATTTGTGAAGGCCTAAACAAGATGCCTAGAGGTCTTCTTTTTCTTTTTCTTTTTGAGACAGAAGGCCGACAGGCCATCGCCAAAGCACAGGAGGCAGTTGACCACCTGGCAAGTTTTCTGTCAAGTAGAGAGGAGATTTCACAGCCGGGAATCGAACCGCCAACCTCTTCCTTGAGATTTGGGTATCTCTCCACCATCATCCGGTAGTTTAGGGTCATCTCGGACCTCGATGCCTAGAGGTCTCAAAGTGTCACACATGCTAGTGGTTAATATGATACTATTTGTCAACATAAGTAACTTTTTTTAAGTGAAAATTTATTTGCATTGTGACATTTAGTGTAGCACATTGGGATACTTAATATAATAGTTTTGCATTCTAGTATGCAAGGGGAAGATATTATTGAGCATAATAATGGCAAGTGTTGTGTGTTTACATTTTAGCATGCAAGAGGAGAATATTCTTAAGCAAACTAATGCCAAGTGTCATTTGTGTACATTTTAATCAACTTGAAGACCATTGTGTGAGATAGGCATACACCTCATAACACTATTGAGCATACTCATGACAAGGTATTAGTAAGCACACTTGAACGCCACGTGTCATGAGGTGACACTCATGGTGAAGTTGTTGATCATTGGTGTAACCTAACATACACTTCAAAATAGGGCAAGTGACACTATTACACATGTGACACTAAATGCCATAAATGGTGTACTATATATAATAATCCTAACAAAAGTGGTCGTTCAAGGTAGACGACAGTCCAGAAAACTTTTCTAGAGCCTAGATGCCAAGAAAGCTGCTAACAAGAAGATGCTTGTGGGACCATTGAGGTCCAAGGATCTGTACTCTTTGTAGTGGCCCTTGGATCTTTTGAAATAATGTAGCAGGAGAACTAGAGATCGACAAAATAAATGGCCAACTTAGACATCAGAGACTTTGACAGTTTCAACTTGACAGCTTCCAACGTAGACTGCTTGGCAATCTCTAAAACTGAAGACAGAAACAAAGAACAAACCAACCCAAACAAGGGGTTACTTACCTGATTACCCATGCTTTCTTTTGTAGTTCAGGCCCACCTTGAAGTAGTTTAGTCTTGAAGTTACCTCATAATCAACATGGTTTGAAGTCGTCTACCCTCTCTGGCCTAACGCACATGGGTCCAACCAGCCTCAGCCTCTGCCTAGCGGCCGGCCAAGTGGCCCACCGCGGTTGGTTAGCGGGGGCTGCATTCAGACCTCTGCTATAGGCTAATACTCCAGGCAGGCACAAAGCACGTTGTTGCGCCCCCCCCCCCTCCGCCTCCTTTGCCTTCCGTTTACTCTATCCCAGTGTCTGTGAGCGTGAGAGATAGAGGAGAAAGAGGAAATTTGAGAGTGTTGAAGTTTGTTCCGCAGTAAGAAACTTGCCAAGAATTACTTGGTGGAGGACGGCGAATCCAAGGCTTCCAGGTTGGGGCAGACGGTCCACTTCGCCACCTTCACCGGCAGAGCTGGATGAGATTCATCACCTCCGCCAAGTGGAGCGGCTAATGGTTGCTCATGTGCACAACACTTCTGAAGAGCTTTGATGAGCCTATATGACCACCTTAGAGGAACTATGGAGCTCCACCAAATTCCAGTGAAAACAAATATAGGATGTATAGGACACTATCATAGCAATAACTCACTCCAAAGCCTGCTCTTGGTTTTCAGGTCATGGTGTTTTTTGACAATGGATTAAATCTTGTTTCGTTCATAACATTATTAAGTAGTGTGCGTCCGTTCATGTGGGCCTTAAGAATATATATCCATGAGATGCAACAACTAGTGCATATTTAGTCCGCATGCACACTGTTTAATAATGTTATCTTTGTCTCAAATAAAATAAAATAAAATAACTTGCTCCAAAAGGCTCCCCTTACAAAACAATAAACTCTTATGGCGAGGTTGTATTGTCATAATAAGGAACCACTACTTAGGGCCTCTTCCCATGCTCAACCAAATCCACTCTCTAGTGAGAGTTCCCATAATATTCCCCTTGACCTTGAACCACAAGTTGATTACCCACTCTCTTTATAATAGTCACTGTCATGGAGTGGTATTGTGACTCACATTCTTACCACATGTGGCAGATTTTAAGTGGTTAAGAATGCAATCAAGGGCAATACATGCACACTTCACAACTAATTCTTTTACTTTATTTAAATATTTATAATCCATATTCACATCCTCTCTTCTATCATTTATAAGTAGAATAAAAGACATGAAACATTTTTATGCATGTAGAATTTGACTTGCTAGGAAAGCGGGTGCATGCATACAAGGGTACATTGTCACCCACTCTCTACTTTCCCAAATAGTGACCCACTCTTAGAGAGTGGGCGACAATGCACCCTTGTATGCTCACACCCACTTTCCTAACAAGTCAATATTTTTACTTTAAAAAAATGTTACAGGTCTTTCATTCTACCTAGAAATGACAAAGAGAGTGTGAACATGGATAAGCAATCATTAAGTCAAAGTAAAAGTGTTAGTTTTGAAGTGTGCATGTATTGCCTTGATTACATTCTTAATCATTTACACTCCCTTTGAACTTTCCCGCATGCGGTAAGAGTATGTGAGTCACATGACCATTTAATGAGAGCGACTATTATAAAGAGAGCAGGTACCACACTATTGGTTCAAGGGGAATAACATAACAACCTGGGGACTCTCCCCACCCACTCTAGAGAGTGGGTCGGGTCTAGCATGGGGAGAGGGTCTTACAGTCCCAGCAAATTCTACCCTCATTGCATATCACTAAAAGCAGATTAATGTAACTGTCCAGGAAAGAGCATGCAGGAAAAGGTGAAGGTGCTTTCGCCAGTGAGATTTACTTGGTCAATCTTGTCTGTTGAAAAAAAGGACTATTAAACTGAAACCAACTCTGGTACCTACACTCTCATTTATTCCACTAATCTAGGTTCAATGTACATAGAACCATTACATCAATTTCTCATATACATTGAACTTAGCAATATTGTGCTACATTCAGCACCAGAGTGACATTGTTAATTGAAAATGACCAGTCTTTGAGACAGTTACCTGCAGACTACATTTTAATTACAGTACTTTACAATCTCAGAAGAGCTCTGAACATGACAAGAGAGATAACGTTTTGTAGGAGGAAATTCCAATAGAAGAAGCAAAACTACATGTAAATTCAGGGGACATCAGTTGGTGGTTTGTTAGGTGGCCCCATTTGCCAATGATGTGATTCCTTACCTATAGCAACGACCGTAATCCAGGATGTATCACAACTGACATTTTCAAAGTCCCTAACAAATACACAAGTAGAGTTCTCCAGAAGGAACTTTCATTTAAAAGGGAGAGATGAAGAGACAATGGACCTCTCCAAATTACAGAAACTAGTACATACACTATCTATACACGGGGTTCTGTTTTGCCAGTTCACCCCTTCTATGCTCCTCTTTAATCTATGTTCTCACCTCCAAAAGAAGGGTGAATCTCAGCCTGAGTGAAAACCACTGTCTTATTGGCATTAGTCTCACCTAAGGAGCCTGCCTACTTTGAAAGTTCCCTTACAAGAGCCTTGGTAATCTCAACTGCAAGGAGTGCATTCTTCATTGCAAAATCTTCATATTCCTTTGAGAAGACAACTTCTTCATAACTTTCTAAAATCACATTTATAGCCATCTCCTTCAGTGATGTAGCATGAGTGAGGGTTGCCAACTCCAAAACCATCAAGACATTGGAAGGTTCCACACAGTTCGAAATGAAGGCTTCACATACCTTGCTCAATACTGGGATGTCATATTTGTCTGCAGCTATCAAGAGTGCATGGGCATGCTCCCTCATGGCCTCGATGGGAATTTCAGCACAGTACAGAAACTGTAGAAGGTACCGCAGCTGGTCGTGGGTCAGCTCATGTATGTGCACAGGTCCTGTGTGCACTTCCTTCAATTCATCTGCCTCGAACATGGCTTTGAATACTGGTGATTTAGTTGCCTGCCATACAAACAAAGGCTAATTAGAGGTCGCACTCAAGGACAGTGGAACTTCTTTGCAGAAATGTACTCCAGAATTTCTAGACAGAGGCACTGATATACTTCTCAAACACTCTTTGTCAGTATGCAGCTTTCGGCAGTGCACACCAAGTTTCTTGATGACATTGAGGACATTTTCCAGCATCATACATTATCAGAAAAATGTCTTCAATTCAAAGTAAGTCACAGGCCTTAATAACTGAAAGTCCACATTTTCAGAGATTTCCTTGTCTTTGTCACCTTAAGAACCACTGCATTGTACAAAACAACCTGCCCCACATAGTATTGAAATATGGCCTACACTAAAATATCCTTCCCACCTGCTAGACTCAGAAGTATCCAAGGTAAGCCCGACAAAGTCACATGCATGGGTGCGGTCCTCCAAGGCTATTAGGAGTGAAGTCTTTTATCACAGCTGGATGAGATAAGGAGATGAGAAAGAACAGGAAGTACTGATTACACCACGAATAAATAGACGAGCAAACGTCAAGGACATAGTATGATAATGAAATCCTGAAGCTTGTGAACCCTAATATGTCACTGACTCGATTTCAACACACTAGTCTAAGAATCAAGAAATGTCGATTTTAGAGAATATGGGTAGTGTTCTTAAGGTGCAGATGTCATGCACATAGGTCCTCAATGAAGTTGTTTCCTGGTTTATGAAGTAGCATCCTGGCAATCCATAGAAGTTAGGCCACACATTCTGCCGAGAGAGTGAAAGAGGCATTTGAGAAAGGAAACAAGGAGAGACCGATAACGTGGAATTTGTACAAATCAGGTATGGCAAGTGTCACCGATTACCATCAGACCAGACATTCCTCTGATGCTTCACTCTAAATTGAGCAGAAAAATCTTGCTGAAGATTATGTGAAAGCACAAGATTGAACCCCATTAAGCTCTCTATTGATTTAGACGAAGAGGATCAAGGAAGAAATGGGGAATTACAGGGGCTTCAAAAACTGCACAGCATGATAGGGCAGATTTCATTTATGGGGGATAATGACGGAACAGCTCGAAAATCCATTACAATAATTATGTTTTGTTTTTTTGTGCAAGAGTATTGATGGACAGGAGACTAAGGCAATCCCGGATGAATGACCCGGGGAGGAGAACCCGAATGAACCAAAAAGTCGAGCTCGTGGTAATAACTAAGGGACTGACCATGACAACACGGTGAGCGTGAATGGAGAGACCGTCATCGGTTACAAGCTCTACATCCGAGTGCAACTCGTTCTGGAAAGCTTCCACAAGCGACTCCAAGAACTCAAGCTTTTCGCTGGAATTTTCTTCCATCTGCTGCAAGTGCTTCATCTGCTTGACTGCATATTGCAGCCCGTGCGGACACTGCGCCTGCCTCGAGTTCTCCTGCTCTTCGCCGCTATCTAGCCAAACCTGCTCCCACTTTCGGCAAAGATCGATTATAAACTTCGCGCTTTCATAGCAGCTCATACACACCGTGTTGCGTGGTGGCCGGTAAGAATTACCGACGGTGCACAAGCAGCAATCCATTGAATTCCCCGTGCTATTCCTCCACACCTCTATTAGCTGCCCGTCCTCGTCTCTCCTCCGACCTTAATTGCCACTCTTCTCAATCGGATTTCCTGACGATTACATGGGGCCAAGAAATGCTCCAACATCAACAGTGAGGGAATACTCTTCTTCAGGCCAACAGGAGCTGCAAGATAGGAGACAACAGAAATTTCCTCTGTGATACCACATCGGCGTTCAGGCTCAGCCTAGTAAATGACCTTGAAGGTAGACTTCCCTATTGTTGCACACCCTACGGCGTTGATCACGTATACACAAAAAAATAAAATAAATAAACACCACTATCAAGAGCTCGTGAACAACTGTATGAAAGGGAGACGGTCTCAAATATTCCACTGAATTATTCTAAGATCATTGGAAATTGTAGACCACAATTTGAAACAACAACACCATTAACACTTGAATCGCTAACTCAAGAGACACACAGCGATCACCCATATTGCTCAGTAAAGAACTCCTTCGTTACTTGCTCACAACAGGACAGAAGCAGGGGCGTCGCAGAACTCCAGGAGGTTATCAACTCTTAACTGCGCTGACAAAGTATTCTCCTCCATTAGGTTTAACAAGATTCAAAGTGCTCACGTCCACAAGTAAGGAAATAGCTCACCTCCCTCAGGAAATTGCCTTTGCGTGCGATGAATAATCACCTCATCTCTCTGTCCTTCTTGCTCGCACCTCCTGCACTCCTCAGCTCAGCTCCGAGACACCAAGCTACACCTGACAATCATCTCCCCTTACCTAACCTCCTCCCGTTCCTCTTTCTCTTTCTCTTAACTTAACCCCGTCTCGCCCGATCCACTCCTCGTCTCGTGACCAGATGCTCCAGCCTCCAACATCCAAGCCACACACAACAATCAACATTATCATGTGTCGGAGGCCGTCATGATGGCCGTCACCATCGCCATCCACCCCGTGACCACAGCCACCTCCCCCTTGCTGCTCAATTCAATACCTCTTCTTCAACTCCCCCGGCACCACTCAATCAGTAACCTGATGGGCCCCGTCTGTCTCCTGCTCACCAATCCCCGCGCAATTGCGTCACCATGGCCGCGCTGCAGCAATGGAGCATCGAGGAATCTAGCTATGGCGATGGCGATGGCGAGGGTTTTGCCATGCGAACATCGCAAGCATAGCCACATCAAGAAACCTCTCCCAACTGCAGTCACTCACTGCAGTAGACTCTCTCTCTCTCTCTCTCTCTCTCTCTCTCTCTCTCTCTCGTATTCATATACCACCACCTAACTAAGCCCTCCACATGTACACTCATCATCCATGACAAGGTGAAAATGTAAGCTCATTTTACACAACATTTTCCAACTCCACAAACAATTTTGGTTGTTCGATCGGATCCGATCCAATTTGGATCGTCTTGTCTGGGAATTGTGAATCATGAAGATTTTGTCATTTCGAGTTCGAGAATCAGAGTTGAGATGCACATTCTAGAAGAGGTCAAAGTGAAGTTTTTTTGACTTTTATGAAAGTGTCGAATAAGCCTTCTCAAATGTGTTCAGCATTAAAGAAGGTTATTATATTTTTGAGCACAAAGTATGTTGGCATCGTGGCATGTGTTGTTTTTGGTGTTTGTCGTAACGACATGCCATGCCATATGCCACTTAAAAAGAGGTGTTTGACTAAGTATAGTGACAACGTAAGGTCCACATGGCTTACCCACTTACTAGCCTACACGTGGTTTCAATTGTGGACCCTTTGGGTAGGAAAAAAATTTACAATTGAAACATTCATAATGTAAACATGTTTTCTTATAACAGAAATTTTGTATGACCACACATTTTCACAAAATATATTAAATACATGCATCTAACATTACATGACATTCAAATTTAATGTGAATCCTTGCATGGCAGTATGAACATGTTTTCCCAACAGTTCACACACTTAGTAATGCACATATTCATCATATCTAAGATTGTAACATCTTCAAATAGTGCATGAAGTGTTGAATGTACATAAAAGTCTAGGTTCATGTGCTCATATTTTGGGTATTCCAAATAAAGTGCTTGAGACTTAAGTTACCCCTGTTTCAAGAAATTGAATATTAGGGCCGCTTTGCACTAGGAGTGAAGGCCGTGAAATCTTGGGGCCAACTTAACCAATATTTGAGTTCTTTTGAAGCTCGAGCCGGCCTCAAGTTTTGAAGCTCGTGGTCCCAAGGCCCTTTGTTGGCCCCCCAATCCACAAGGGTTCCTTTTGTGCCTTGGGGGCCATCTCAAGGCCAACATTTTATAGATTAAAATATTCAATTAATTGTTGGCCTTGACTCTTAGTTTGAAGCTCTTCAGGCCGGCCTTAAGCTCTCAACCAATAGGATCGCGAGATTTCCCTCGGCCCTTGGCCTCGACTCCTAGTGTAAAGTGGGCCTTAGGCACAAAGGTGATGTTTCCCATATTAAACCTAGCAAATTACTTTGAAGCTTGTTGGAGCGTGCAACGCACCTCCCTCCATCATTGTGACCAACTCTATGGGAAATCCAAATGTGGTTGTCCCACAATTGTGTAGGTTGGCGGTTGCTACATGTTGGCTCATAGGCTCTTGCCAAAGCAAGGCCCAAGATTGCACATCACTTGTAAGCTAATCGGGTCTTACATGGAAACTTTTCTCTCTTCACCTACTTCTTTGAGGATATGAAATACGCAATTAGTGTGAGATTTTAAGCAAATAACTCATATTTAAGTGACATTGGACATATTTTCAAAATATAGGCTTTTTGGTTGCTTCTATTTTATGGGCGGACTCATTGATACACTTATGTTATTATATAAATTTCGTGGGGGGTATGTGAATAACTTAGTGATTGCTTGAATGTTGTGCTCTTAAAATGTGATGAATTTTTAATATTTTGAGGTGAAATCTATATAATGTGCTGAATAGTGAAAACATAGTCAGAAAAAATTGCTATCATAATCAATTATGCATATTCTATTAGAGGATCCTATCACACAATCTTATTGTAGGATCCTAAAATGGAATTCAAGATGTTATAATTTTGGACTTGGACTTAGTCCAATTTTACTTAAATGTCAGTTGAATCCAAATTATGCATGTAGTCACATTCCTTGTGAATATTGGAGCTCGTATGAATTCCATTCTCCATTGTTAAGTGAAGATTCTCCAAGTCCGTAAATGATCATATAGCCCCCCCCTCAATCATGTTGACTATGATATTTGAAACGGTTACTAGCTTTTGAGCATGTAGTCCAATCTCTTTTCAACACATGTTGTTTTGGTGTATGTTAGAGTCACACCCAACCACACACCGTTAAAATAAAGGTGTGCAGTTGAAATTGAAAATTGAATTAGGCACATAGAAAAACTACATATTTCAAACTTATTGATGCGGCCCACTATAAATTTTGAGATACCATGTTACTTTTGGTCAATATAACTTTCTTGACCCATGCCATTCTTGAGCCCACATGTGTTCAAGATTAGGACTACTAAATCAATAACCAAGACTTAAGTGTGTTTGGATTTATGCATGAATTTTGGACAGTTCCAACCGCCAATATGACATACACTACATCGCAAAACTACACAAATATGGTGGTTGGCAAACATGGAATACAAACATTTGAAGTCAATGTGGTTGTTGTGTTGTTTTTTTGGTTGTTGTCGCTTGATGTTTTTTGTCCCCACAAGTGCACATCCCTTATTAATTTTGGACAATCGGTTTGCCCAAATATACTTAAATGTCAATTCAATGTCTTTTTTCATAGTATGAAATTTTGTGGGTTGGAAATTACAATGTCAAAATAACATCAATGTCATACCAAAACATCAAAATTTTGTTAGCATTTTATCATTTTTTATTTGACAATAGATTGCTAATCCATATGTCACCCTAATTTTCTAGGCATGCGGACTTTCAGACCACAATAATAGGTGTGAAAGGTGTAGTGAGGCCTTTGACCATACATGTAAAGAGTTGTGAATTGGAAATATTTGTAAAGTGACCAAGTTATCCATAAATTCCTCGCACACAAGATGAAACAAAGGATTTTGGAGTGATATTGATATTCCTTAAGTGTCCACCAACGTTCCCAAGCACCGACTATTTCCAATCAACATTTTAACATAGCGAGATCAAGTGCCCTTGACATTAAAGGTGATATGAAAGTTCTATTGAGTTGATTGGAACACACTCAGGGTGAATAAAGGGTCAATTGTTTAACGGGCTAAACATCATGAATCGTGACTCTTAAGTTAAAATAATCGAATCTTTGTTCAAACATATGTATTCATTAACAAATAGATGTAGGTAATGCACCTCCTCAAGCTTTACTACAAAGTTTTGTCTGTTGTACTCATTTGTACCTCATGAAGTGTTCACATCTCAAGAGATAGTTTGACAGGTTGTCACTTCACAAAATATCACTCATGTAACCCTCCAATGATTTAATTTTGTGTAATTTCAACCAATCATATCAAATTTCTCATCAAAACATTGAGATTCATGGTTCAAATGACAAAATTTTACAGTTCTAACTTATCCATTCAAGTGTTGTTTATGTATCTCAAATACAACGATTCATTGATGGTGCCTCACAACTTCGCTTTTGTGATAGTTCTCAAGAAATCATTAGAAATGTTAGTTTATAACACATCTTAGAAAGAGGCTTAACCCCCCAATGGGTCAGGCCTTTCCACATAGTAATCGCACATTGTTAATTTTCTAAAAAATGAAGGTTTTAGTGCTAGAACATAGAAGCCTTGTGAGGCAACATTGAGCCATCGCATTTATATGGTTGTTGTTCTCAAATAACTTTGGTGAGCTCCATACAAGCATTTTTTGAGTTTAAAAACTGGGTGGACTCCTCCAAAATCAAGATTGCATAGCTCTACATCGAGTATATGTAGGTAATGGTATCAAAGGCAAGTAATGATGTATCAAAGGCAATATTTTAGAATGTCTAATTATGAATGGTACAAAAATGTTAGTTTCAAAAAAGTTGATACCAATCCAAGAGATTTGTGAGTGAATGTTTGCCACCATGTGCTTTATGATAATACATAACTATGCATCAAGTTTCACTCAATTGTGGAATTGATGCACTTCTTAAGAAATGTAGATGTTTTAAATTAGTTCAACTCAAATTTGGGACAATATAAGGTCCAAACCTCATGTAAGTTGCATGGATGTTATCTATAAAAGATTACATACAAATTTTTACTTTTGAACAAGTGACATTCGAAAATGTTTTATCTTAGTTTATATTTTTTGCATTCATGTTGCATGCAACCAATGACATTTGTGCACTAGTTGCACATGCATTTGGAGCACATTTGTGATAAAAAAGAGAGGATAATGTCCTACAAAAGTTTGATCTAAAATTTTCCTCACAAGTACCTATTTAGATATGCCATCTATTGCATCAAAACATTTTGAACGAAAATGACTTTACTTGCGTCCATATCCATCCTTCCAAAATTGATCACTTGGACAAAAAACACCTAACATAACATACTAAACCTAGCCCCTCCGCACCTTTCTAAATAACTCCACATGGGATTACAGGCCCTAGTAAACTGAGCCGCCGACAATGTAGTGGATGGCACCATATAGTTAATTAGAAAAAAATTCTATGTGCTCATGGTTGCCTAACCCGGGTCCCACCCAACCTGCCAAGTCCCCCCTTGAGGAATGTATAATACTCATGCTCAATACTATTCATTTTGGCCCAACATACCGTAGAGGGCTCCCTATTTCGACACACATTAATTATTCCCCCCTCAAATCTGCCATGTGTCATGATCACATTCGCTAGGGCCACTTGTATCCCACATGGAAACTACATTCTAGCACATGTAAAGATGAAATAGGAGCCCCAACGGTAAGTGAGGTGCAATTCTTAAGAAATGCCCTCGATTCTCAGCAACACTGCACCCTAATGCTGAGTAATGTTATTTGGGTGGACTGTTAAGGGCCGATAGGTCAAATAATTTTCTTACAAACTTGGTAGGCTAGAGGTGTTAACTGACACGTGTCACTAGATAGGGACCCACAAGGCCTACGTGGCGGCCTGAGAAGTATAGATTTAATCACGACACGTGGGGATGAGGTCGAGAGCCACGCCTATTTCTGCCACTTCCTCCTAGCAGTCTACACAAGTCCCCTCCGTAGCTATCAATACGGTCATCCGGTCGTCTTATACGCTCCCAATTGAGATAGTTACATTGTAGTGGGGTCTTAGTACGAGAGTTGTATACGACGTGAGTATACGGTGACTGCTTAGAAGAGGTCACCAGTTGCCTTGGCGAAGGAGGAAGATGAGCACTAACCTTGCTGTCTCGTCTTAGGTTTACTTATGTTTGCTTCTTTCGCGAGGGTGGAGCGATTGTTGTTTCGGACTGCCGATCATCGCTCGGATTTCACGTGTGTATTGGCACTTGCGAGGAGTTTTCGTCTTTGTAGGGACCAATTTGGTGCAGAAACGCGAAATTTATAGGGTTTTGAAAGACCCAGGGGTCGAGCTTTGCGAGGGGGGCAGCGATGGCGTTGGAATGGGCAGCGTTGGGGGCCGTCACGGCCGCGGAGGCTCTGATTTTGTTGTTGCTCACGATGCCCGGATTGACGGGGATGCGGAGAGGGCTGATTGCGGTGGCCAGGACCGCGTTGCAGCCGTTGCTCGCCGTGGTGCCGCTCGCTCTCTTTTTGATGCTCGAGATTTACTGGAAGTATGAGCACTTGCCGGAGTGCAGTGGACCCATGTGCAGCGTCGCAGAGAAGGACCGCCACTCCAAGTCCGTGATCAAGAGCCAACGCAACGCCATTCTCGTGGCTGGTGCCTTGCTCCTCTACTGGGTCTTGTACCGAATCACGGCCATGTTGGTACGCATGGAGAAGCTCGATGTACAGCTCCAGAAGCTCAAAGAATCTGAGTAGATTTGCAACTGTACGCTCATACAGAACTTTTCTTGATCATGTTTCTCCTATTGTATAGGGTCCAGATTGGGGTATCTGGCACTGATTTCTTAAGAGCGCAGACTTCTGTTCAATTTTGAGAACAAGGGTGGACGCGGGTGTAGGATCTTATGTATAGCAAATCTTATCCATTGTGAAACCCTTATTTTGTGAATGACCTTTTATGATCCTGCTTCTCCTCAACTTGCGAACTCTTTTTTTCCAGCTTCACCTATATACAAATGATTCCATTTAGGAACTCTTGTGCTAGGGAATGGTGTATGTTTAGCTCTTGGTTTTCTTGTATGACTTCTTCACAACTACTTGGATGTCGAAAGAGTAGGTCGATAATAATGACCATTATTTCGTCTGTGGAGCTTCGGTTCACTTTGTGTTACAACGCTAATTATTTTCTTGTCAGGTATACACGACACTGTTTAGTGGTTCTATGATTAAGAAGTTTTTGCCATCTGTGTTTCGGCAGACTAGTGATGATAACCATATAAAGTCTGGCTTGGGAACAGCTTGTTTAGATTGATCATGTTGTTTGTGTTGTCTTTGCTGTTTGATTGTAGTTTTGATAAAACATAGATGAGCATATTTGGCAAGCATTCTTGTCAAGCTTCCTCTCAAGTCAGTGATGTAGGAAGTTTATGTGTGTTTGCAGCCTTTTTGCCAAGGGATTTATCATTGCTTTAGGATAGATTTAGTACTGATCAATATGGAGCACAATTAAATTTCACTTTGAATTCAATCAAGATGCTGCGACTCAGCTACATCCTCAATGCAAGTTATATATTTATTCATTTCTAACAATTCAAGTATGAGAAATGTGTGTATAGAGTATCTACGCATGAATGCTTGTGGTCTTTTATTGCAGCCAGACCCTAGTATATGTTATTTGGGTGTGATTTCATATCACTTTATGCATAGCACCTCTGTGGAAAGATTGGATGTGCAGATGCTTGAGCTTTTGATGTGCCCTGGTGGAATGGATATTAGAAAGTCATGGTAGTAGGAGAGATAAACGGCTTCGGTACTTTGTGGATCAAATGTGGGAAAACTTTGCAAAACTTTGTCTTGGTGCTTTGGTTGTAGATTCTAGTGTGATTTGGTCACTTGTGAGTATATTGTCCTATTTGCCGAGTTGTACTATCCTGTCTTGGATCGATGTTACTGAATATGACTGAGTTGTTATGCCTCTATCCTGGTTATCATGAGGAACTTCCTAACGTACTTCATGGGCATGGATATTGGAAGACAATGCTATGAAATTTGAGACTTTCCTGACTCACGAAGCTTGTATAGGCTGGATGTTATTTGCCTTTTGCATGGGTTTAAATTCTATTCTTTGAAATTATTCTGTACCTTCTGATTGCAGTAGTTATTGGACTCAGTGGTCTTCTTTTTCCTACTTTTCTTGGAATAAAAGCAATGTGGTTTTACAGGTGAGAACCTTACCTTCTGGGGATCAAACTTGGAATGGTATGAAGTTATCAGGTTGTCCAGGGAACAAGTGAAATGGAGTATTATTGTTTCCTTTTGGTCTCACTCCAATTGTTTAAGGCTCTTCATAGTTTGACTCCTTCATCTAGAACAGTTTTAGTGTATATTTGTGGACTATGTTTGCTGTGTTTGTTCAAATGAGAGAGCTTTATAAATGTGATATTTGTCTGCAATGTCTAAACTCCTGATTGTTCAGAGGAGGCAGTTACTACAGTAGTTGGGGTCAGTCAGACCCTCTCGTAGCTACAACCTTGTACTGATTCATGAGACATATGTTTACTCTATACAGACTATCAATGACCTGGATCAGGGTAATTTTATATAATAGTCTATGATTATGACTTGTCACTGTACGACCTGTGGTGCAGGGGTTTCTCTTTTCATGCTTTGTTGAAGGTCTCTTGGTAAAAGCTCTTACAACCTTGACCTATGCTGGATGCCTCACTTTCTCAATGTTTTTTTACTCTTGCTTGATCTTCGAGTTTTTATTGCTCTTTTGGTAGAGATAAGCATATCCGTTGGTCTCTAAATTGGTTGTCATATCCTCTTTCCATTCCCTGGTAATCAGTATATGTTAGCAGTGCCTCCATGATACCTACAACGGTATTATTAAATACTGTCCATGATAGTATTTGTTTCACAAGTTCAAAGTTTTTCCAATACTAGTTGGGCTCTCATTCTCTGCCTGTTGCAATTTTACTGTAATTTTTCTTACTTCTTTTGCATGGTGAAATGGAAGGCAAAGAGGATGCCACTTTTACATGCATACTTTTCTGGCAGATTCCCATTGGCACAAATGGATTGGAGATCAGGTGGTGCAATCCTTCTGCATTTGTTCTGGTACAATAAATGTTACAGCTACCTTGTGGGGAACAAAGTGCTGTTTGAAGTACTACCCTGCCTTGTCGGTCCCAGCTTGTGGAGGTCTTTAACATTGCACTACATATTTTTTAAAAGTTGCAGTCAGTTTTAGGAAGTCATGGTTATAACGATGATGTACAAAGCTGATAAGCATGTAGGGTGATTAAAAACATCTTTTGTCGATGAGCTGAGTAATTATAGATTAGTTATCTGAAAGGTCTTATCTGTAATTCATACCATGACCTACAGAATCTCTAGAGTTAGATGTGTCAAATAACGGTCAATTGTGCTACAAGTGATGAAGTGTTGCATTGCATCTTATTCAGTTCTGGACTCTGGTTTGTATTAAATTAAGAAATTATTTTAGTACCTATGTGCCGCACATGTGAAGTATGCCTTCACCTCTATTGTCAAAACCGATCATGCTTGAGATGCTCAGTGCTGAAATTTACGTGATTTCTCTTCTGGAGTGGGAATCGGTTCAAGGCACCTTTTCAGCAGGTGATGACAAGTTAGAATCATCCTTACTATCTATCCTTTTTCATTTGGAATAGTACTTTGCTGGAGGTAGAGTAATAATGTATAGTAGCGATTTAATGTACCTATGCTGCCAAACATACACTCATGCCTACAGGAGCTTATGTTTGTGTCTGCACGTGTGGTACTAAATTTGGATAGCCTAAGATGGATATTTCTTGAACATCAGAATCAGTTTCAATCAACAGAAAGAACAGAAATAAAAGTGTTGCAATGAAGACATGAACTTGGTCTGTTTTACTGGCTTTGGCCAGAAGATGGGCTCTGGAGGAAATTCTGGTGTTCCAGTACTTGAGCCAATTTCAAGCACTAATTTCACACTAATTGTGTGTTTAACACCTGCTCACCTTAACTTAGGAGCTTAACTGAAACATCAACAGAAATCAAAACTGAGGCAGCAAACAACCACTAGGAACTCACAATCATTGGAATCTTCCAGTAAAGTCATCCCATTGACATGATGCTATCAGTGATCCAGATCTACAAAAGTTAAAAACAATGAGTCTAGAAAGCAGGCTCTGTCTGTTTCTTTCAAACAGACACTCATTGGCACCAATGGAAGCAAGATGCCAAAATCACTTACAAGCTCACATCAGAAGTCACAAAGGCGAAGATACTGCAACTTATAGCATGCCACATTCATTGGTGTGGGCCACCAGTGAACGGCTCCTATCAACATTGGTTACATCTAGTGGCCATCATTGGGCAAATTAGAGCTAAAAGTGGTCCATGTTGGTAGGAGTTGTATGTTGGTAGTCCACATTAGTAAGTGTAGGCATGCTATTATCTATTGTGGCTCATAATTGAGTGTCTGGGGATTGCATTACTTTAGATCAACACTTATTTGATAATCTTATTATTCATATTCCTAGAGTTGGAGAGTGGGAATTATTGCATATGTGTGTACCTCTCATTCATCCAACATAAGAGCTTTGAAATAGGATGCAACCTCGAGGTTACCCTTTTCTTAGTTGATTTGACACCATGATTAGTTCCAAAGACCTTGAATTAGTCTAGACAAAGTCACTTGATATGAATCAATCACAAATTTATAGGGTTCAAGTTTTTATGTTGGATGGATGAGAGGTACATTCGTATGTGATAATTCCCTCTTTCCCCAAGACTCCATTATTGATTTGGTTTCCTAATATCTATCAAGGGGTGACAATAAAAATATATCCCATGTTGGTTTGTTGTTAATTCATCATAGTTTAGATTGAATAGCCTAATTCATGGTCCTTGATCCTGGTTCAGGGTACTAATTTGATTGGAAATAGCAATCACCGGGTTCTACATAGCAATCAAGATTTTCACCTTCCCCCTTTGGTAGGTGATGTGAATTTTTACCCATCCACTACCTCACAAACTATTTCAAAACCTTGAATCGTACTTGGACCAAGTTGCATGACTCTTCACACTAAAGGAGTCCACAAATTTACATGCATAATTGGTTATACCTAGTGCAATCTTTGTCATGCTCCAATGTTATCATTCACTAAAGTACCTCAAAAAGGACGAAACTGTGGGCTTGATCCTTCTTTGAGAAAATTTTCTATTAACTTAAGAGCTCGTTAGCTCGTCATGTATTGGAGACTATTTTGAAAGTTGGGTGTAACTTTTGGGACCTCCCACGGGGAGGTCACTGGCAAAAATCGTAGAAACAACGTGCGATAAAAAATAGGGTCTAATATATTCATTATAGGTAAATTTTGCAAAAAATGTACATATAATATAGGGGGTTTTAAAATAGTGAAACATGTTTACATGTAAAATACCATCACATATAATGGCCTCTTTTATCTAGTTAGTACATGTAAAATAGCGTGGAAACTACCCTACATTACTAGGGGTAGTGGGTCTAGGGTAGGGTATGTGCTAGTGGGTGAAAAGAGGTAATTTTTTTGTTGAAAATGCTTGGATGGATGACTTTGCAGGCTGGCTTGCTTGAACGTTACTGAACCAATGGTTCCAATGTGGAGTTAATGGTCTCTACCCACGTGCCAGGAATGAAAAAAATGTAGTATAAGTAAAATAGGGTATTTTAAAATGATTCCCCAAGAAAATTATAATTATTGATAGGTTGTATTAAAATAAAAGCATTTACCTTTATTTTGAAAAATATCATACCTTATAATCTTTTCTGCAAGGTAAATAACCCCCCGATAAATAGGTCCTGAGCGCATGTGTATGCATTAATTAAAGAGGGAGTGACCTCCCCGTGGGACCTCCTCTTTTCACCTCTCAAACTTTGAGAGAATCTTAGGATCTAAAATAGAGTATGCACATGGGACCCGCTCTCTTGAATCTTGGATTGGCCTATGCAAAGGCTAGCTTGGCCCACCAATCCTAATATGATAGTTAAAATGCCCGTTCTTAGTAGCTCAATACTACTCTTTGTGTACATATGATAATTTAAGCATTAAGAAAGCTTGGGTGACTTTGTGTTAATTTTCATAAACTCATCATTTGGGACGAAACCCATGGGTTCATCTGCTTTAGTTTACGGATAGCTCTACTACCTAACAGAAACGGTTTAAAACTCTTTCGGTGCCTCTGATACTAATTTTGGACTCAAATAGGTATGCAAAGAAATCCAATGGCCTTTCACACACGATTGATGCAAAATGTGGAAGTTACCTTGGTTGAAATTGAAGAACACTGACATACTTGCGACTCCACATTACAGTGAAAATATGTTTTGTTACGATGGTGTGTCCAGTGCTATGTCCGGGAAGAACCGGCAGTTAGTTACAGATGAACCGGTTGAGTTTGAGAAATAACCGGTTGAAGTTGGAGACTTCAGGAGAATTACCGATCATTTTAGAGGAATCTATGGAATATACCTCAAATGAATAAAGCAAAACCGGAAGATGTCAACATGTAACTGGCTGGATTTAGAATCACTAGGATCTTGACCGACTATGCCCAGAAACTTCCCGGGCACTGGTCCGGTGTGGTTGTTGTGCTACAGAATCCGTAGTATCGCTGCTCCACATGCCTGTGTAATAGGGAATGATTGTTCATGAGTCAAATGATGTTCCAACATTATTTTGCCGTGAGCTTCTTTCAAGTCTTATGCAAGAAGAAAATGACAACATATATCACAAGCCAACGAGGTCAACCGGGCTTGCCAATGCAATGCAATGCTGAAGGAGAGATCATTGTGACTCTTTTTTCCTCGTTTCTGTTACAGAGAGACAAGACTGTTTAGCACCATCATCATCATCATCAGGCTCACTGTATTCGGACAGGATTGAATCAACAACTCCTAGTGTAACTTTTCTTCTTACATCATACAAACCGTTAGCGAGGGGTGGACATGTATAAACCAACATCATCGATCAATAGTTGGAAGAAGGTTCGCTACCATCATACGAGTCCATAACATTATTCAGCCTTGGAACTGAGATTTCTACTAGGCCCGGGAATAATCTTTCAGTTGTGCTAGAACAATGTTATGTAGATCTCTCCATATTCAAATGTTGAATCCAAAGTCTTGGAGTTGGGTATGGCATGGCAATCATCTCCTCTGATTGTGCACTTGCAGCCTAGTAAATCTTTAACATCAAGTGTAATTATATGGTACACTAAAAAGGATATTTAGTGTTTGATTATATTTAATGTTGTTACCACCCTACCCTGCTCAACACTAATTTTCAATTCCTTGACAATTAGTGTTAGACATAAATGTGCCGCTACCTTCCCTACTGTCACCTCCCTTCATTGTTGTTTTTTTTGGGTCATATCCTTACTAACACTAATTTTTTTTGTTAAATATGTAACTTCCACATATTACCATAGTTGATATTTAGTGTTTGAGTTTACATTTAATGCTACTTACTTTCATAGGGTTATTGACATTTAGTGTATGTGTTCGTATTTAGTGCATCAATCACTAAATATCCTTTTTAGTGTAGTGGTATCTAGATAGTGCAATCAATTGATTACATGATCATTATGGTAAAATAACAACCTCCATGATCTTGGTCACTGCCACGTCCTTCAAATCCGAAAGGAATAGAGTGTATTTAAGCATTGTCTAGCTGATACCAATGTATGTTCATTCATTTTGTAGCCAAAGTGTCACTCACCATTCCTCTTCCATGACATAACTAGATATAACGTGGCTTTCATTCAAAACGTCAATAATAATAATAATGATATTGATATTAATACTATACTTGGGTAAATCTTTGACATCTAGTGTAATTAAGTGGTGGTGGTATCTAGTTAATGCAATCAACCAATTACATGTTCATTATGGTGAAACAACAACCTCCATGATCTTGGTTGCTGCCATGCCTCAACCATGTTGAGCAAATCCAAAAGGAATAAAGCTGATTAAGGATTGTCTAGCCGATACCAATGTATGTTTATTCATTTTGTTATAGTAGCCAAAGTGGCACTCACCATTCCTATTCCATGACATTACTTGGATAAAACATGGCATTCAATTCATCCAAAACGTTGATGATAATAATAATAATAATAATAATAATAATAATATGTTTGAGCAACTCATCCATTGATCTCGGGGGGGACACTTCACTATACTTTGTGTGAACACGTGCGTTAAAGGGGTATTTAATGTAGGGGTATTATGTCTAGATGTTAGATTTGAACACACCGTTTAATTATATAATTCCCTAATATGGTGTATTATTATGATGCCTTACTATAGTTATAACTCACATAAGATTTTTTTTTTCAACCCTATGTTCATTATAAAAAATTAGCTCACCCTAATATGTGTTTAAGGATTGCCTATGTTCATTACAAAATTCATTTGACATGCAATGAGAACTAGCATGAACAAGCATCACCACAAATCAATAACAATGCAAACAATCATCACCACCATGAGAATCAATGAACTATGAACTTGAATTACTAGCATGAACTACAACAATGTTTGTGTTTAGAAACACAAGTCTGTGCACTGCAGTCACAAGCAGATCAACAAATTTAGAACTTTAGGGTCCAAGGTTTAGGGTGAACGAAGTTGGCTGCAATCTATTGTTGAGAAAACAGAGTCTAAACAACATTGTTGTTTTCCAAAATCAACACTTTAGTCTGTTGCACACAAGTGGAAGGAAGAACTTCAGAAACAAACTATTATTCTATCAAAATCCCTAATATGCTATATTATATCTAAAATCTTGACAAATTTCAATACTTAGTATACCCCAATATTATTTATAATATGGATTTTCAATTTAAATAGTCCATAGTTATATCCAATAATTTTCTAAATTTTATTGCTCATGAATAAAACACACCCTATATTTTAACGCACCATGTTTACTAATTTTCCTAAGTGTCCCCCCCGAGCCATTGATTTTAGAAGTTAGAATTAGTTCACATTTTTTGAAATTAGGCCATTGTGAAAGAATTGAGAGATATCTTGTACTTGAATATGAATTTGATAGATCTCTTCCTTGAGAAGGTTGGGGAACATCGTAGGGGAGAGGAAGAGGGCAAATGATGGCTTTCTTTGATGTGAGTGTTGCTCTCGCCTCCTCTGTGTGTGCTCATCCTTGGGAGGTCACTAACATGCCAATAGCTCACATTATCATGTAAAACTTGACAAATCAAAATCAATTTATGAATGAGATGCAAAATCTCATCCAAATATATATGCATTCACCCACAATTGATAATTTCATCCACTTTGGCAAGTTTTAGTACATTGGGAAGAAAACACTTGGCAAATTATGCAGGGACTTGGAGAGTGGACAAAGCAGGCTTTGAAGAGTTTGTGCATGCTCATCATCTAATGACCCACTCAGTCCCCTGGGGGTGGATGTGCGTGGGTCACGATGAAATTAAACCCCCTATATATGGGAAGTTTATAGAAGAAAAAAATGTATACGTACTAACAGTAGGCTAGAAAATGGACTCATGTATTTATACTAAGCTCTTCAATTTGATGCGATAAATCCCTCCACTGCATATACAAAATAAAAATCATGAATTGAATATGTCTTTATTACATGTAAAATCCATGTTCACCTTTCTAATGAGAAAGTTATTGAACATTTTTTCATCCATAGCATGTAACTCAATGATTGCATCAAAAAAAACAAAGACAAGAGCATAATAACTTAGCCACAATATGGATAACTCCAAAAGCCTCTAGGTTGTTCTATAACCCAAATGCGAACCCTAACAGGAATGGACAAGGGAGTCATCAAGGAGTACCACCCTATGACAACAATGGATGAAAATGTGAATTAGATGAAACTAACACATCTATTGTCAAAATTTTCTTTAAACCATAGGGCCCCCTTTTGTACATCTACCTTCATTTCAAAATTCTAAATAGCCATTTTAAATGCACACACTAAAGAAAATTAATACCTCTCCCTTATGTATACTATGTATGCTAATGCCTCAAATAATACCCCTTCTTACCTTCACGTTAGTTTGTAAGTGGTATGAAGAGTCCACCCCCCGGGCTATGTCCACAACTTGGACACACCATGTGGACAATGGGGACCGTTGTTGGCAAATATGCATCATAAGCAGCAAGTTTGGTGATGGCAATCATCCTCTTGGTGGTGAGGATTGCGATCATCATTGCGAGACCAACATTGTTTGATTTGCTTCTACATAGGGGTAGGCAGTGTAAGGGAGCACACATTTGGAGGCTGCTATGAGGTGGCACCGCTAATGGCACCTAAAACCATCACTCCATGGGCCTGGACACTCCTACACCGTGGGGAACGGTCAAGGTAGTAGAGTGTTGGCAATTGGGAGGCGTTTGTAGGTGTTGATTATGGGCGGGGTGTTGATTTTAGCACCCTCTACCTTAGGGACTCAAGGTCCATGCCTATAGTAGTAGTACTCACACAACCCACTGCTACAAAGACCCTTATTTACAATGTTTAAGTACTTATAGTGACAAGGCATCTTTTACTTTTGATGGCATTGTGCATAATACCTGCCACATATTTTGCAAAAAAATACGGTTAAAGAATGAAGGTAGTACGGACCAATGTTGGGCCGGAATACATTAGGCGAATGCATGGTATCAATACACAATATCAATAATGGCATAAAGAACCTACCCAACCAGTATCACATTTTTTTAATGGTAGTCAAATGTTAATTACTTGGTGGGTATCACTACACTGTTGATGGTATTCAGTATCGCATACATTATTAGTGAACAAGCTAAATGTTAATGGATACTTCCATTCTACCCCTGGTAGAGCTGGTTATCCCTTAATATTACGCTACCTCTTTTTGTCCAACACCTGACCAAGCTACTAGGTCCAACATGATCCGCAATAGGTCTTATATTACTACTGGTTCCAACCTACCACTGGTTATTGCTTCCATCATGTGTCTATTGGCTCGTTCCCTTGCTACCGGTTGCTATTACCACTACTACCACCATTGGCTACTAACAACTCTTTACTGAATTTCATTGAATTACTCATCCGTCCGGATCCTCCCTCTCGGTACCAATCTAGTGTACTATGCCACTCTCCATGGGCTCCTTTTTCCTACTAGTAAGTGATGTCAACTACCTTACCTGCATTGGTAGTTTGACCTCATCCCTTAAGTGCCTGGTTTGACCAGATACTCATACGGTTGTGAGGTTCCGAAGTGGTTATGCCACTTCTCTTTTCCCGGTAGTATACACTTTAATGGTCCCTGGCCCTATCTCATTTTATTGATATATAAGCTATGTTGTATTTAGAGAGGTTCATATGACGCCTCTACACCCTCTACCGTCCCAATGACACTCAAGGTGTTATCATCTTAAGTATTTTTATTTTGAATTACCTATACTTTTGAAACTACCCAATCCTTTCTAGTGCAATTTGCTATCTTGTACAATTCGATCTCTTGACTAAATGAGCTCTCTACACCTCGGAATTTTTTTTCCGAGCTACTTCATTCCTTGTTATAATCAGGTGTTAATAATCCCTTAACCAGTCTTCAAAGTCCTCAACACTGCTACTAACACTTAATCATCTAAAGAACAATGCTACAGTAAATATGATATTTAGTGTCATATGGTAATTTATGTCACTATGGTAACTTACGATGGTGTTCATATTATGAACATATGATCCAATCATTAAAACATGTCTTTTTGATGTCATGGACATAAAACCTTGCTATATACCAATCAAATATAGGTGTCAATTAAGAAGAGTGGCCATAAGATTACTAAGCTTAGCCAATGTGTGTTGTGGTCATGGCCAAGCTGAGTAAGGTTATGACCACATAGGATTCATGTATATTAAAATAAACAGTCTTTTGCATCATAATTGACGATGAGTACACCTGAGATGGCCTGAGACATAAAGGTTGTCTGTTGCATGTCAATTAGAGATTTGACTAGGAAGGTTATTTTCCATCTCCACATCTCAAGTGCTCTCAAAATGTTTCCCACTATCAATGCCACACCAAAGGCTTAAAGCATAGTGCATGAATACTACATGTCAAGTGATGTAGTTTGTACACAACGCATTTATATGGTAGCTAGCATGGGGGGAACTAATAATTGCATTTGAGCCTCCATACTTCACATCAAACTTTGATTGGTCCGATAGGTAGTAGATTCGTAATGTTCTTTATTGATCTACTTCAATCCATTAAATTGGGATGTCAAATCATGCAGTTTAATGCACATGCATAATAACCTTAAATAGTGGACCCCAAAAAATACTTCTTTGGAGGTATCCAGGTGTGGGTTTCTTTTGCATTAAGTATTTTCAATGAGTAGAATTTACATTTACATTCAGTGCATAACATTACGCAACTTGGGTGCTGAGTTGGATGGGCCATGGATCCGGTTCACAAGATGTTGGGAATCATTTCACATTAACTTGCCTTGTTGAACAATGTCAACTTGAGAATACCTTGATTATCCAGTTGGTAGCATCTTATCAACATCTTATCAACATATAAATGGAGTGCCATTTTTGGGCCTGAAAGTGAGAACACTTGTTGACTAATGTTAGTGGGTATAAGCCCAATGCCTCATTGAGGATAAGACTCCAATACCCCATTACAGGCAAGAGTTGTGCTATGGAGGGCATTTTTCTTGGCATCATGGCCCTCCATTTTGGGAGTGTTGGGATGTCCGCCTTGCAATCGTTGATGGATGTTGGGCTTGCCTTTTGGTTAGTTGCAGGTCCCAGGCTAGGGAGGGCTCGGGGATCGATAGTGCTATTATGCGTCGTGATGCATTGGAGGTTGATGGATACATAATTTAATTAAGAACAAAGTGAAAAAGAGAACAAATATGGTGGAAAACATATTCTTCCCAGTTGCAACACCAACTTCAAAATTTTCCTAATAATTGAGAACAACTATTGAAGCATTATGAAATTGATAACGGATTACAAATCAACCAGGTTATACTTCAGAAACATGTCATGAAGTTTTCAAGAACTCTCACAAATTTATTGAAACCATCTTCAAATTCATGATGTGCAAATATTGAAACCTTGTCTAAACTATCTCCGTGAACATGACTCTTCTCATCTTATGATTTAGATAAAAACACCCATATCTTGATTACACCCTAATTACAAGTCAAGTGCAAGGAGACCCAAGAACGTTATGTGGTGTGTGTGTTTTTTAGCACTACAAGAAGATATATTTCTAATATTATCTGCACTATTTGTACTGATGATAAGGTTTAGATTTACATGCCACAAGCTGCGGGGTTCGTTGAGTACACATACAGTGACTCACAAAAGTACTTGGCCACTACTTGTGAATCCATTTGGCATGCAATTGTAGAGAGAGGTTAATGAAGCCGCCTCCCAAATTAATTAGGGTTAATCAACATCATTTAATGCAATATTAGGTGGCTTCCTTGGGTAATCCAAGTGGCGCATTTTTGTGGGAGTGGTTCAAATAATCTCAAGGGTGGCCAACTACATATGTTGACAATAGTGACTTCTTCTTCCACTTGTGTTTCCATCGAGTGTATAGATCTTTGAGAGCTTCCAATAGTCTTAAGTTGAGATTCTTCACATTTCTAGTGGTCACAATGAAGAAAACAAGTTTTCATGAGCGTTCCCAAGTCATAGCATTGAGTGAGCAAGGATTTTCACAACGTTTCATAAGGTAGAGGGTGCTAAATCCAACACCCCATCCAAAACCAACACCTATAAACGCCTCCCAATTGCCAACACTCTACAACCTTGAACCGTTACCCGGCGGTGTAGGAGTGTATGGGCCCATAGAGTGATGGTTTTAGGTGCCATTAGTGGTGCCACCTCATAGCGGCCTCCACTACGTCCACGTAGGGTAGGTAACGGGCTCCACTCTATCTCGGGTTGGTTCAAGGTGGGATTAGGGTGGCTTGTCAATGCCTATTCTAGCCATTCTATTCACAACGCCAAGGAGGTAGGCTAACAAAGCACAAAAGGGTCATCCCTCGGGATGCAAGGGGGTCGGTTCCCAGGATGCAAGGTGATGGTTTTGCAAGCGAACCGGGTGGGATCATGGCGGTAGCCGCGTGGCTTTGCATGCCATTACTACTTGGGCTTTGATGTAGTTTGGGTCTAGTACCCAACTATGTTGTGTTGGTTCTAGGCAATGAAGGTGGGGGTCCTCATCATATGCAAGGTTGCCATACGCGGAGCCTATGGATTGGTTTAAGGAAGCTAGTAGTTTTGGGTTTGAATATTCATCAAATATTCAATCGAGACTACAAATATTTTTTCTTTCTTGATACCTATGTTTAGCCCAAAGGCTAATATGAATATATATTTTTTATATCAACCACATACCCATATGTATGTGCAATAGCTTAAAGTGTTGGTTTAAGCACCTTGTACCTTAGTTGGCCATCTTCACATTCCTCGTAGCACAGTTGGCCACATTCTAGTTCGGTTCAGAGAAAATGGGGAGGTGTCTGATCGTCCAAGATCTGGGAGACCACGTCTTTTGAGCATTCGGGATGAGAGGCTTGCTGTGAGGACTCTCAAGTAGCTGAAATCAGGGACTGCGACAGTTGTAGGTCGTAGTTTGAGAGCTCAAGGTCTTTGTTTGTCTGATGAGACTGTCTGTAGAAGTTTTCGGAGGCAAGGGCTTGGTGCTAGAGTGAAGAGGAAGAAACCATTGTTGACAAAGAGGCATAGGCAGAAGCATTTACCGTGGGCGAAGGTTTCACAAGACTGTGATGTAGAAAACTGAAGTCATGTCATTTGGTCAAATGAGTCCAAGTTCAATGTTTTTGGTTTAGATGGCCGTCAATGGTGTTGGAGAAATCCTATAGAGCCTCTTCGTGATTGTCATGTGCAACATATGGTTAAACATGGTGGAGGTAGCATCATGGTATGGGGATGCATGAGTTGGGCAGGTGTAGGAAACCTTCACCGCATTGATGGCATTATGAATTCGCAAGTTTATCTTGACATTTTACAGTTGCAATTGTTGGGTACTATTGAGAGACAAGGTCTTGATGAGGCAGAAGTGATTTTTTAGCATGATAACGACCCGAAGCATACATTTGGTCTTCTACAACGATGGCTAGGTCAACAAGATTTCTCTGTGATGGAGTGGCCACCACAATCTCTCGACCTAAATCCTATCGAACACTTGTGGAATGAAGTAGATAGATGCTTACGATTGTTTGGTGATTCACCCAAAAGTAGAGATGACTTGTGGGAGAAGATCCAGGTTGTTTGGCAAAACATTGAAGTAGAATTTGTGCAGAAGCTAATCCACACAATGCCAACAAGGGTGGTTGATCTTCTTGCAGCTAAGGGTGGATATACACGTTGGTAGACATGTAGTTGTTGTACATATGTAGCATTTGCTACTTACTAGCTTTTCATTTCGAGTTTTCTTTGTGTTATCATGATTTCCTACTTAATCAACATAAGTTCTTGGCCATGCTTTTTGCATACCTCTTTCAAATTCTTTTTGCCATTTCGATTTTTTTTTCAATTTTTTTTGATAACATGTTCTTGACAACTTGTATGGTATCTATGACAAATCTTGCTTATTATTTCTCACTAGTCTAAGAGCTTTTGTCCAATTTTCACGATCACAAGCAGCGGCCAAGTACTTTTGTGAGTCAGTGTACTCATTGTAATGCTAACATCTACATAACATTATTCAGACCCATGCAGTGTTATGTGGGACTGACAGTATTCCGGGGAATATTCCCAAAATTTTCACATGAAGTCTGAATGTGAAAAATTACGGGAATATTCCCCGGAATACTGTCAGTCCCATAGAACATTGCATGGGTCTGAATAATGTTATGTAAGACCCAAACCGCAAAAAACTAAAAACTAGGAAGGTCTTCTTTTGTTAGCATGACTACCTTGTTGGCATCATAAAGTAAAAGGTCCAATGAAAACACTCCCCTCTTCCAATTCGTATTCTTCCTCCTCATTTCTAGGATCTCTGGGCAGTAGTGCCCGAAAGTTTTAAAGTCCCGATCCTTGGCCGTGCAATTATCTTTTTGCCACGAGATTTCCAAACCTAAAACCAAACCAAAAAAGTATTGATGAATCATCAAGGCCACAACATTGGCTTTCCTCTTGTGTGATAGTTACTTGCCCCTCTTAACCAATTCAATACTACACCATTTATGGTATTTAGTGTCATGTACACTATTTGCGAAGGGCCTAGAGGTCTCAAAATATCATGAATGCTATTTGCCAGTATGATTCCATTCGTCAACATAAGTAACTTCTTTAAGTGAAAAAATCTACACTACAACATTTAGAGTAGTACATGAGATACTTTAGATGATAGTCTTGCGTTTTAGTATGCAAAGGGAAGATATTTTTGAGCGTACTTATGACAAGTGTCATGTGTTTACATTTTAACATGCAAGAGGAAGATATTATTGAGCATACTAATGGCAAGTGTCATTTGTGTACGCTTTAGTCAACTTATAGACCATTGTGTAACATAAGCATGCACCTCATAACATTATTGAACATACTCTTGCAAAGATATTAGTAAGTTCACTTGAATGCTGAGTGCCCATAAGTGACACTTATGATGAAATTGTTAACCTACCATACACCTTAAATAGGGCAAATGACACTATTATGCCCCCTTCCCACTTGACTTTAGCTAAGCCTAAAGTTGGTTCTAAAAACACGGCCTTCACACCATCGACACTATCGAGTCCTGAGCCTAGTTGGCAAATGATGTGGCATGGTTTAAAAGTGGAGGTTTTAAGCCTCAAGCACCGACCCTCCCATCGGTACCTAGACACAAGGCAAGAGTGTAGGATCTTTAAAAGTGTTGCCTCCTGCCCTTGTGATTGGTTGCTTTTAGTCTTAGCTATGAGGGCACGAGGAGCTTCATTAACAAAAACCGATGGTAAGATAGATGAGTGGTAAGGCATTTGGAAATGGGACAAAAACTATCCAACATTCATTGCTTGGTAGATAAAACAATGAACATGTGTGAAAACTACTTAACTAAAACCTACTCGACAATCTCCGGAGCAAGATCTTGTAGGTGCGTTGGAATAGCTGGATGCCTCCGCTATAACCAAGGGAGCTTTACCCGGTTTAAAAAAAATACTTTGATTATTTGGTAAAGTCAGGTGGGAAGGGGGCATTATGCATGTGACACTAAATACCATAAACGGTGTAGATAGTTTAGCTTACTTAACTCGGTAAAAGTGTTGGCAAAGTGTGCATTGCTGCCGAATCGTGCCCGCCGGGCTCCAGTACGAAAACATTGGCACATTGGCAGTCATTTCACGAGTGTTGGAAACTCGTAACCAAAGTACGAATGTGTTGTGTTGGAGCCCTTTCCAAATCTTTTCTAACATGTTGGGATTTTGCACTTGCCTTTCACATTCTCACCAAGGTCATGGCCGTGCAGGAGGAGCACACTCTCCGGCCGCGAAGGCACTGTGCCTGGCATGTACACCCCTCGTACATGCTAGGAAGCATGTTTGGGGGAAACCAGAATGGAACTGAGTATGAAAAGGTCAACCTCGCAATGGACGGAGGCGGCTGGTAGACCAAATAATGTGCCCAAGAAAGGAAAAGGCTTCAAATCCTTCAATCCACATGATTGCTCTTCCATCCATGCTTCCTTTCCTTGTGCTACTTATTATTATTGCCTCCACTCTCGCTCCCCAACAGAGTCACTAATGCCTCGTGCCTCTGCTGCAGCACTACCTCGCATCCCAATTCAGGACCCACCCATGGCCGCCTCAATATCAAGGGCTGATTCACATGGGTCCCAAGTCCCACTCATGTTAACAAGTCTCAACTTTTGAGCCTCAAGAAACCGTTAAAATATGGTTAATTATCATTACGATTGGATCTTGACTATTTTATGCAAAAACAGGCGCATGACTTGTGTTGAGAGTTGGGTCTAGGGTTTTGCTCCACCCAACTCTCAACATAAGTCCAAAGCCTCACCTCCATGTCATGACTTGGGACCCCGTGTGAAGTGGTAAGCCCCAACTCCCATGCTCTCGACGGTTGAGATTGCACGGATTGACCTCGAGTGACTTGGGACTTGGGACCGTGTGAACTGGCCCTTTAAGTACTTAGACTCAATCAATCCAATTCCAACCCCTTTTTCATGGACTCACGCACCAACTCTCAAACTCCCAAATCCCAAATTCCCCTCCTCGGGCGTTGGACCTGCATTGCCTGATCAATCATCAGAGGTGTGGGATCCAGGGTAAACTTGGGTGTTATTGGAGCTGGCTTTTGATGAGTTTTTGGTGTGTTTTCTAGCGGATGGACTCCTCCTGTAGATGCTCAATCATTAAGGCGCTGACAGTGTACCAGGGTGAATTGGAGGGGCAGCAGGCTAAGGGGTGGGCTCATGATCATCATTCCCAGTGAATCGGTAATGTTCAGTGAATCGGTGATGTTTGAACCCCTCCCAACATTATTGCAACAGCAAGGGCCAGCAACAGCTCCCCACATGCTCTCCTAGTGCAGTGAGGAGAAAGCAAGCAAGCACAAGAAGTCTACTAGGTTCCTGACGAGCTAGCTTCACTTTGAGCTTCAAAATATTCTTTTCTTTACAGAGGTTTTAGCTTAGCTGCTGTTCCAGAGGGAGGGTTGTGCACTTTTTTTTGTGTGTGTGTATGTGTGTGTTCGGGGTAAGATGATAATTACAGCAAGTACCTCCTCCTGTTCTCCTCTGCCACTTCTTATCTGCAAGGTTATAAAGCTCTCTGTGTAAGCTCCCAGGCAGAACTGACAACAAATTCCCTAGCTTGTCTCTGGCCCTTTCCATTGTGCATTGCAAACTGGAGATTTGATTAGCAGAGTAGAGGGTGAATTGGAGCGGTAATTTTCCGCCACGAGGTTTTGGACTCCTACCAACATTATTGCAACCACAAGGTCCGACAGCTCCATGTTGTTGGGGAAGCCGGCAGAGGTAGAAGCCTACTAGGTTCCGGAGCTTCAAGTTGAGCTTCAAAAAATTCTGTTCCAGCTTCCTTGGGAGGTTTAGTTCCAGGGGAAGTTGTGTATGTTCGGGGTAAGGTACAGCAAGATCCTCCTCTGCATCTCTGCCACCACTTCTTATCTGCAAGGGTTATGAGGCTCTGATCTGTCTAAGCTAGCTCCAGGCAGTACTACTGACAGTGAACCTTGCACCTTGTCTCCCGGCCCCCTGCTCTTTGTGTCTTGGGCCTGGAGATCAGCACAGTAGAGAGCCATAGCCGTGTCGACTCAGATCCAGCTCAGTGTTGGTCGAACTAATCAATCGCCACAGACAGAGTGAATGCCAGCAACGAATGTCCACATTGGAGGTGGTGTAGGTGATCCTTAGAGAGAGGCAGCTGCCATGGGCTATGGGCAGCTGGATGAGAAGCTCGCAAGGACAGGAGGGCTTTCACTTCGGAGGTAAACTCATCAACACTCCATAGCTTCAGCTGCTTGAGGAAGATCGTTGCGGCCATGGCCTAATGCTACATTACAAGTGGTGCACCTTCAGCTGGGAATTTTAAACTCTCTTGCTGTTCTTGGTGGTGTTTGATTCACCAGCTACCAGCAAGTAAGAGCACATCGTAGTAGTAGTGGTGCTCGATTGTGAGCTGCCAATGCATGCAGCGTCCTGTGCCATGAAACAGGGAGAAAAAAGGAGTGCTCTGTGTGTCTGAATCTGATGGAATGAAGGTGATAGGTTTAGGGTGGAAGAAGCAACTTTTGCGTTCTAAAATTGTTGCCCTGCGGCTGTCAATTGAATTGAATCATTCGGCTGTCCGAAGAATGTCTGAATTTCTATCTTCTCGATCACATGAAAACAAGAAAAGTTCCATTTATATTGTTAGGTCAGGAGAATAAGGTGGAGTATTTGGATGCATGAAAACCTCGTAACTCGCGGTTCTCATCAGTAAATGTGCCTAATTCGAAATATGAGGGTTGTCCCACTATGGTGGAGTGTAATTGCAGACGTGTTTTTGGGAATTCTTTATCGTACTATGTATCTCGCATTAAGATCCAATTACAAGAGCAATCCACATTCAAATGACAGTAGGTAGTGCTGGTGATCCAAAGATGATCGATTCTCCACTATTGATCGGGCCTTTGAAATAGTGTCCCTGTTGGTCTAATCTTGATTGGCTCAGAAATGATTCGGTGGGCTTTTGGAATGTGCAGGAACTGAACCTAGGACCCGTCAAATTTAGCTTTGAGAATCACGGCCCCCATGGGGCGGGGTCAGCAGATGAGTAGTGTTGTGGTGGAGAAGCCAAATGGAATTAGTACCTTGAAAGCTGCAGATTCCATGCGAAACACGGCAATGCAAAGGAGGTTAGTGGTGGTGGCATTGTTTGCCGCCTTCCTCCCGTTTCTCATCACTCGCTCCTACACCTACTACATGAGCTCCGATGTCTCCACCGAAGCCGAAGGCTTTTTTGAAGGGCAGCCGGCTGCAGATTCCTCTCTCACCAACATACCTGAGGTATGTCACCGTTCACTTCGTTCTGGTATCCTTTTCCCATCAATCTCAGATTTAACAAAAATGAAGGAAGAAAACCTAAACGGACCTGGCCCGGTTAAGGTTCATCATATCATGGAATTGAGACTTAAGTGACCTGGGTAGAGCTTATCATATTCTAACAGATTCCTGACCTGGGAAATGTTTCCTCATATTCTAGAACCTGAAACTCAACTGACCTGGGTGAAGCTTCATCATAGTTTAGAATTTGACCTGCAGGCTGCCTTTTGTGAGGAATCCGAAGGGTTGATCCAACATGATTGGATTTTTTATGGTAAAAATTGGGAATGTGAGCAGAAGGGAGGTAATGAGATGAGAAGGTTGCAACTCAAGGAAACGGCATGTGGAGAGGGATGGGTCCCTTTTGTAGCTCGTAGATATTACAAGTTCTCCTACAACTCATGTTCACAGTAAAATTTCAAGGGGGCAATGTACTACACAAAGAAGAATTTCGTGAGAAACTAAAGAATCCTTGAAACTCCATTGGCTTGGGACCTACAAAACGAGAGCTCAAACTTCTGACATCCTTGAGCCACTTCCGTGAGGCAGCTTCATTAGGATTTTGCCAAAGAGCTTGCCAAAATAAATGAGAGCTTGTGGTAGTTGTTCCACATTGGATCCATCAAGGTGCCATCTAAGTGTTGTAAAGCCCGGTAAGAATTTTAAGCTTGCAAGTTGAAAGCTCATTTGAACAGATGAGAGTAAGAGGGTCCCTGCCACTGAGAGTATACTCCTTTCTTCAAGCTCTTAGCCTCTAGTGTAAAGCGGGCCTAAGATCCATCCAAACTGTGACATGTTGGCAATGGACTTTGATGATTCATGATTTGCCTCTTCTTATCCTCCACCTATCCAGTTGAATGCTATTAGCACACCTTGGCTTTAGGTATACCTTCGGCCGTCTCTTGATTCAATACAGAATAATGAATTAGGTCTTATTTTCAGTATTCAACATTTAAGGATTTAGGAGACTTGATGAACTCAAAATTTCCACAAGGCTCACTGATTTTCTGCAACTTAAAAACGGCCAGGTGCAACCAGATAATGCAAATGCAGAGACTGAATCTGGCTCTTCGGAGGATAAAACTTCTAGCCTGGTGAAAGATAAGGAAGGTGATACTCATGCATATGCGGAGGCTACAGACATGGTGACTGGGGAACCCGCCCTGATTAACAATACTGCAAAATTAGTGAAAGATGGAAACAGTACTGCATTGAACTCTACCAAGGGTGAAGTGGAGGCCAATTCAAGTACCAACAATACCGCATTGAACTCTACCAAGGGTGAAGTGGAGGCCAATTCAAGTACCAACAATACTGCATTGAACTCTACCAAGGGTGAAGTGGAGGCCAATTCAAGTACCAACAATACTGCATTGAACTCTACCAAGGGTGAAGTGGAGGCCAATTCAAGTACCAACAATACTACACAAGAGTCCAAGACCCCAAAGGCAGTGTCATCAGGGGATGGAAACTCCGTGATAGTGATGGAGACACCAGACAACACCACACATTCAGGTACAAGAGTTTGAATTCACTCAAAGGTTTATGACATTTAGTGTCAGTTGTAATTATTTGAAGTTTATACGAGTGCAATGATTTCTTATAATGAATGTCATTTTCACAAACAGCGTACAAATAGGTAGGATGGACAGTATAAAAAATAATAGACTTTTCTTGGTTCAAATTTACGTGATTCTTAGTGAATAGTTATAGCCCTGTGTAATTCCAGATAGTGAGTGACACGAAATACCAGAAACAGTACTGTACAACAACTACATTTCCTTGGTTAATTTAAGATCTCTTTGAGTTTCTCATAGATTGATTTATCATGTCCTCTACGACACTCTTATTCCCGGGCATCCCCTTCGCAGTGTCAGGGGTTGTTGCTGTGGTTTAATGTTATCTCCTTGGCAATGGAAATTCATTGTTCAGTCAAAAAGAGAAGGGACAAAAAGACACTTTTTAAACTGAAGCATTTGGTTTCCTTCATGCATTGCAGGAGCCTGTGACCTAGTGAAAGGGAAGTGGGTCCCGGACGCTCGGCCGCCAGATTACACTAATGAGACTTGCAGATTCATCCAAGGCCACCAGAATTGCATGAAAAATGGGCGTCCAGATGTTGGGTACTTGCACTGGAAGTGGCAGCCAGACCAATGTGACCTGCCGCGAATCAATGCGAAATCTTTCTTAAAAGCTATGCAGGATCGGTCCATGGTATTTGCGGGTGACTCCATTGCACGCAACCAGTTCCAGTCCCTCCTCTGTCTTCTTTCACAGGTATTAATAATTCTTTCATTCCTGCATGGTGCAAACCCATTGTAATATTTTCTAGTCTAGAGTTCTATCTAATGCATTACCACCCCTCCATGAGCTACTGGAAAGGTTGAGCCACAACCCAACAGCACTTCTATTCTAAAGCTTACCCCATGCCTTGCGTTAAAAGTGGGAATTTATAACTTATTTCGACATAGCCCCTATAACTTATAGTCGATGTAAAGTCCTAGTTAACTTAGTCCCATACATGGAATTTTAAAAAACCATAGGTATATTAAAGTCAAAAGTTCTTTGGAAGGGTTGGGCAAGGTGTATATGTCAACTGAATATTCTTTCCTGCTGGTTTTCTCTTGATTGATTCCATTAGATCATTCTGCTTCAATTCGGATGCTTCTGATTTAGATTGCACACATTTCAGGTGGAGGATCCCAAAAACATATACCATACAGAAGATGACCGAGACAACGTTCACCTTTTTCCAACGTATAATTTCACACTTGCAATCTACTGGTCACCATATCTTGTGCATGTGGAGGACAAGATGATGACTTGGCCTGCTGACAACAAAACTGAACGAGTTGCCCACATTCATGTCGACAAACTTGACGATGCCTGGGTTAATCGAATTTCTGGCGTCGATTTTCTACAGCTTTCAACAGGTAGTTAGCCAGCTACTGGAAAACAGTTCTCTTTCAGGTCACTTATTTTCAGAAAAAATAATACCACCAAAAGCGTTAAGTCTCTAGGCTGATCTACACTATCTGTCACGTCTCACATAATTGTCTGCTGGTTACTTCAAAGCCATTGTTTGTGAACTCTGGGACGAAACCTTGAAGGTGTGACCATATACAGACTGATGTAATAAATTACCTTCCTACTTGGTAAGCGAAGAAGAATCTAGATTATTTACCAGAGTTTGACCAAATGTGGCAAGTCTTTTAGCAAGTCTTTAGCAGGCTGATCTACACCATTGGTGACACCTCATATTGGTTGCTGGTTGCTTGAAAGCCATTGTTTGTGAAATCCAGGACAAATCAATCTTGAAAACGTGACTGGATTTCCTCGTAATTAATATTCTGATCCATCCTGCAGGGCAATGGTGGTTCAAGAGGGGTCTGTTTCTAGAGAAGGGTAAGGCTCTAGGTGGCCATGTGTGCGATGGATGGGAAGGGTGTGTGAAGGAGATTGGATTCGCCGACCCCTACCGAATGGCAGTCCACAATATTCTCGAGGGCAGCCTGTCGGCCGCTGGCTACAAGGGCGTCACCGTGTTCCGAACGTTCGGGCCGGACCACTTCGAGGATGGGCGATGGGACACTGGTGGCAAGTGTGCGCGCACGTCCCCGGGGGGTGTGCCTGTCAGCTTCCTCACTGAGTGGATGTATGGTATTCAGAAGGAACAGTTCCTAAATGTCACTGGTATGTACACTGTTAACCCAGTTAATCCCTCTTTTTTTTGGTCTGGTTAAGGTGAAGAAACCCAATGTTGGACCATTCGACATGGGCGTGCGACCCAAATGACTGGAGTCAAGAAACCTATGAGATTTGCAGATTTATCTTGACTTTAAATCATTTGTATCGTGTCAAATGGGAGTGTGCTCTAGGTCCATGTTTCCTCCTAGTGATGATATTTTTCAATATGGGGACATGCTTTGTGGGCCTGGGAATATGTGGGCGCAATTTCTTTGGAATTCCACAAGAGCACCAATCCAAGCTGAACCTAGTTTTTTTTGAAAGGATCTCGAGTGCCACCTATGCAGGAACAACCAATGAGCTTGTACCAGGGTATATAGCTTTTTTTATAGAAAGAGAACGCTCAAACATAGATGAATAATGTTTTGTGCAGGAGAGGTGAAGTCTTCCTCTAAAGATCGATTGAAGCTTTTGGACATCACATATCTCGCAAACATTCGTGCAGATGGGCACCCAAACTCATACAGGGAGTTTCAACCCTTTGGAAAAGATCACAAGAAACCTATCCAGAATGACTGCCTGCACTGGTGCTTACCAGGGCCCATTGACACATGGAATGACCTCCTTGTGGAGTCTTTGCGTAACGAGATCTACAGGTGACAAAATTCTTTGGCCCTTCAACCTGAATCATTTAGGGGACCTTTCAAAGATGAGTTGGCCAACTGCAATTACCCCACCCCATGAAATTATAGGTTACCCTTCAGGAATTAGTGGGATGATTCACCGTAAACCCTAAACCCTGACACCCACCATCGTTGAGTAATTTCAGAGGAAGCCAGTCCGCGAGAATGAAATAACCATGAACATTTTCTGCTATGGCATTGAAAAATTGGACATGGAGAGGGGATGGGGGTGATCAGCTGGACTTTCATCATAGTTTGCTTGCGGTGCCCAGAGGAAGATTATTCACATATAAAGGGGAGCCAGGCTAGACTTCAATGGTTGCAGGAACAACAGAACAAATTAGGGGACATAATGCAACTGTTAAGGATCAGTGTGCATTTGTTACCCAATATTCTCCTAGCAAGCTAGACTAGTAGTTTGTTTACTTTGAGGAGAAGAGGGCACCAGTGAAGTCATTTGGTATTTTGCGATAGGACTATGTGTAGATACCAAGTCCGCCACTGTTGGTAAATAGCTGCTAAAAAGCTTGTAGATTACATCATCATGTTTTTTCGCTTGCAAAGTGTAAGCTTGCAACAAACTCAATAATATTCTACATTGAGTTGATCAACAGAGACTAGAATAAAGTCATGTCAGTGCCTGCACTACTTCGGTCGTTTGAATTTATCATATGCTGGTCATTGCTTCGCTATTTCTTAACTAAGGTAGGCATACCTACATAATATACAACTGTCATACATTTGAGGGCTTTAAACGTTTCACCAAAGTACATGGTGTTGGTTTCATAAGGGAAAGGGAGTAGTAAGGTGACTTGCAGATAACCTCAATAGGGGTCACATGGAAATTTGGAATAAATTGTTGGCCTTTTGATGCTCACGAATACCTTCAAGTTTGTTGTCTAAATGACATGTATCTGATGGTAGAAGACAATACAAAGCTGGCATTCGTTATAGTCACATATTCTTACCCTGCCTAGTCACCAATTGGATCCTGAAATATTAGATTACACACAGCTATAAAATGGACTCAATCGCAGTTTTCAAGTGCATTGCAACAGAAGGAACATATATGATTGTGGTGTGGAAAATGATTATGTAAGAGGCAAACTCAATGAAATGCTAGTATTAGATGTCAGCCTTCAAGAGCGTACCTCAAAGCAGTCAAGGACCCTGGACTGATACACCTGGGTATGGATTCTCCTCTTCCTGTATCTGCAAACTAATAAAGACACAACCATGTAGTAAAGGTAGACATGTCTTATTCAATCACCTACTTTTGGTTGTGAATTGGTATTATATTCTCCAAAGACAAAGACTTCCAGTATTATTCTAAGTATCAACACAACATCTCATCGGTAGCCTAAAAGTCAATGCTCAACACCTGCACAATATTAGTAAACACTTTGTGCACACCTATACAACCACTTAAGAAGATCACATATCTGCTCTTTGGAAATTCGTGACAGATGGATATTTTATCATCTTGAGCTCATTCTCATACTATTGTATTTGTGCAAGATTTGCTAATCCACTGAGTTTTTGTCCAAAATTTATTGGACATCACAAGAAACCAAGCCTCCTGGAAGTAACCACAATAGGCTCATCTACCTTTGGGTTTTTGGATCGACCACCAATTGTGCCAAGCTCTTCTCAATACACAGAAACATGCTACCTTCTCCCTATTGAAGTCTGGAGAAGTGTTTCCAGTCGCTATGAACTGAACCAGTTCTATCCCAGGTCAATAACTTCGATGCAAAGTCTCTTAAACTAGAGACTTCACAATGAGAACAAAGACGACTTTACAGAATCACCTATATTTTGCTGAAGCTTGTTGGGGTATGCTTCCATTTTGACTTCAAGAACTGTTCCTGTAGCCTTGTGTCTTCTACCTTTGAAATTACTCTCAATGTTTGCCATGATCTTCCTGCATCATTCAGGAAAGCTGAGCTTGACTTGGAGTTTGGAAATCCAGACAGTATTATGAAATGTCTAAGATCTTTCAAATTCACATCAAATGCAATTACTGAATAATCAGTTGAACCCTAAATCCTAACCCTAAAACCCTAACATTTTCATTTGCAAAGTTTACTCACCAATATTTGCAAGCTTATCATCAATGAGGTTCCCATATCTGAGGCAGAGTTGGAAGTTGGCTGCATAGGGAAAAGTGACCTTGATAAATGAAGCTGCCATTTTCTTTCCACAGCTGCCACATTTTGAAGCTGCTCTTCATAATGACTGCTCACGACCGCGATGCAGTGACCTGAAAACATATGACCGTATCAATATCGAAGATATAATCACTTAAGCATATCAAAGATATAAACCTAAGAGATGCCCATGATTTCTAAGGTAGATGCAATGTTCAAGCATGATAACAATGATAACAGAATTATTGCTTGAATACATCATGATATGGGCACCAACAATCAAAGCATATGTCAACCAAGGAAGTGAATTATGGTAATCCATGAACCTCAAAATCTTGTATACTTCTCTAAAACACCATAGGCTAGTGAAGATGCTGACCATGATCAGTTCAACTTGCAAAGCTAGTCTAATGAAAATTGTGGAAACAAATTACCACAATTGCTGAATTCTTGAACAAGTTTACCTGCTATCAAGGTTTCCAAGTGGCAGACCACAATGGTGATGACACTTGAGGGCATGTCAAATGCACATTTGATTCTACTATCTTTTTGCACAAACTTCCAACCCATATTGCTCAAGCTTGCAAACCCACAACTCTTTGCAGACTTGTGAGAAATCCGGTCGCTGAGCAGGCTTAGTGGCCCAACACCTGTTGATAAGCTGGGTAATGCGTGACGGAAATCCCAAATGTATCCTCGGTCTCTCTCCGGAGATGATTTTGTCGTAAATCTGACCGGGTGAAACACCCTCAAACGGCACACCACCAGTGAGTATCTCAAAACAGGTTACACCAAAACTGTAAACATCAGCAGGCCACTTGTAATCTATGGAGCTGACATCGTCTTTGAAAACCTCGGGGGCCCTCCATGCCCCGGTTCCTGCCATCTTCGTCACAAATTTTGTGCTCTGTGCTTGATACTTGGCTAACCCAAAATCTGCAAGTTTCACCACGAACCGATCTTCTTTTGCACTCATTAACATCCATTGCTTCTCTTTTTCACATACATGTTCCAATTCTCTTGATGCCGGATGCGCACCAAACATGCAATGACTCACCAAAACATTTGCAGCCTTAAGATCCCTGTGCATAATCTTGCATTCTCTGAGATATTGCATTGCCTCAGCAACTTGTAGCATTATATCAATGGCGACAATGATAGGAAAAGGGCCGCCTAATTTGTTGTTGTTGGTGCCATTGCTCCTGCGCCGGTCTATTAGGGTTCGGAGATCTTGTTCCATAAGCTCCATTACAAGCATCCCGGTTGCGTTTTCCTCAATGAATGAGCATCCTATCAATTGCACTATGTTTGGGTGCTGAACTGCAGCAAGAATTCCTGCCTCGGATTCAAAAACAGTTCTACGGATGTTTCTCATTTCTTTGACCGCCACTTCCTCCCCCAACCACTCCCTCTTTGACACAATTCCAAAGCTTCCCGAACCAACATTCGATTTCAAAACCAGATCTTGATGGTCAATTCGAGTGCTGTAGGAAGTGTAAGTTGGACACGGCAGAGGTCCTTCGAGCTTCCTCTTCAAGAAATTGATGATCTTTTGTTCTTGTTCCTTCATTTTCACTACCAGCCATTTCTTAGGCTTGAATTTCTGCACAATGGTATTTAGGCTCTCAAGTAACGCCTTGTCATCCTCCTTTGCCCCCTCGACCAAACTAGTTTCCTTATTCGAGTCAGCATCACATTCATCATCAACTTTCGCATCATGTGAGTCATGTCCATTCATCACGAGCAATAACCTATGTTTGATTTTCAACCACTTGAATGTTGCTGAAGTGCAGGTTGAGCTATTGAAGCTGCTGGAAGAATAATTTCCTGCAAAATGTTCGTGCACAATGCTGAATGCCAACTTCACCAGATCCAGACTCCATTCAACTTGTTGTAGCACAACGCAGAACGAGTTTGATCTTCTCGTATTCTTTTGCTCTGGTGTAACATTCGACATCCACAAAACGGTTCTCCACCATTCTTTTCTTCGACATGTTTCAAGGAGTACTAAACCCTGCTCAAGTGAAGAAGCTAACTCGATAAGCGACCGAAAGCACAACACGAGCACCTTCATCCCCGCTTGTGAATCTTTAACCTTGATCTCTCTCGAAACCAATCCGTCGAACAACTCGTGTATCAAGTGGAAATGATTGAACTGCTCAACCATTCTTGTGGATATTGAGTTTACAAGGTACTGCCATTGTGAGCGGTACACCGCAACCATTTCCCATCCACGTTGCATTTCTTGAAGCATGTAGTGGCACATTCCCATGGTTTCAAGAATTGATTCGAGTACCCGTTTGAGGTCTAAATCAAAGATAGAATCCTCCGAAGCCATACTGCACTCATTTCTTCCGCAGGCATTGAAAACTACAATCCAGGTCTCAACTTCATCTTCATTATCATCATCACCATCGTCATCATCGACTTTTTCCACACTTGCAGGCACGTCAAGCACATCATTCTCAATTGTAGTTATAACTGGCTTTAATTCTCGTACAGTAACATTGCTGACTGAACAATGCTTGAGATGTATACTTCTGCATTTCATAGTTGACTAACTGAGATTATCATCATCCACTGACTAAGAACATGGATCACAGAAGACTTATACCAAGGTTTTGTCACAATTTCTGAAAGCTACAGACAACACTTATCATGCAGCTGTAAACCCTTAAAGATCTGCGAGGGCCATTCCGGGCCTCAAGATGTCATACGGAGGGGTTCTACATTACCTCTTGATATTCATAGCTAAAAGCACAAGTGACATTATCTAAAATTAGCCCATCCATCGTTTGTATCATTCCATTCGGAGCATACATATATGTAAAACAAATTATAAGGAGATTTGGGCTTGTATAAATGATCTACACCCAAACACAGACCACGTAGATCTAATCACCATTGTCACATATGACTTTATATTCACTTCCTTTTTTGGATAGGTTGTGCTAAATCTGGATTCAATACCATGGACCAAATTAAATAATTTTTCAATACTTGTTGGGGGTTCCTGCAAATCGTCACGTATTCCATATAAAGGTACCCCCTGGTTCTTTAAGGATTGAGTATTCAGCAATGTAGTATGGATTGTCAGTAGTTAGGGTTTCGCAATGAAACTTACTGGAAACTCTGCAACGGAGGAAGGTTGTACACACAGCTGTGCAAGGCATTGTTGGAATTACTCAAAGAATTTTCCTTGTAATTGGCATGAAGGAATGCTCCCAACTCCTTGATTGCCAAGGGATGATACTGCCTGGACCTCGATGCATTATCATTGGGAAAAGAACATTCTTCAAGAAACACTTCCAAAACTCTTTGTTCTTCCTCTTGAATCGACGGAAGTGATCTTTCCGGGGCAGCAACTGAGAGCAACAACTCTGCAGCTTCTTCTTGATTCAGAATCGGGAGAGTCTTACAGTACTTGGAACGCTTCAAGATTGATTTTAGAGTTAACTGACTCCGTGATGTGATCAACACCTTGCTGCCATTGAGGGGACTTAACCCTGCATTCACATATGCTTGTGCTTGTTCTAAATTGTTCTCAACATTGTCTATGGCGAGAAACACAGGTTGCCGCCCCAGCCAGATTTCCAGCAGTCGATGTCCCTACATAACAATTCCTCCAACAATGTCATTATTGCATAACCGAAAGGAAAATTCGATCCAACCAAAAAAAGGAAAGGATGTTGCCTAGGTTAGCCAACACTAGCATGAATGATAGAGTCTGTTTGCCCACATGCTACTACCTCAATTAAGAGGTGGACTCTATTCTAACGGCTGTGACCGAGGCAACTTCGTCGCCCATTATTCCTCCACTACTAGGCTCACCAAGCCCCTTGGTACCCACAACTTTTAAGATGATTGGTTGTCCTGGTGGATTATGGTGGGTAACACTAGCATGGCTTAGGGGAGAATGGAACCCACATCACTCGCAAGACGAAGATGAGTCCCAATCACTCAAGCTATTGACTGTATGCTCATCTAACCGTAAGAAATTAATAGAGGACTATATGGCTACTCATACCTCTTTCAGCTAGGGTTTTTGAGCTCCAGACCATGCATAATTGGTTGCGATCGAAGGATATTATACACACCTGTGATTCAGAATGAACCTGGTCTACCACATCTTTACGAAGACCAGTTAAGGCCTTCAAAGCACGCTTCAACAAGACCAGAGGTTTCTCACTTCCCAGCTCCAAATGGCAAACCCTTCCTTGAAATTCTGATAGGAAATGGTTGCACAAGGCTTTACAAATGGTTGTCTTCCCCATGCCAGCCGTGCCATAAAACCCTAACAAATCACATCCAGGCTTACTGGATACAGAATGCCTCCTTTCGAACATCATCGCTGCAACCTGCACACACCCATGTGACTTTGACATCAATCGGAAGACTGGGATTGAGTCAGTCTGCACAAGAATCTGCCTTTGAACGGTCTGATCAAGGAAAACTTATCAATGACATCATGTGCTATTGAAGGGGTTCCAATGTGAGACAGAGTCTTAAATGGAGGAAGTAGAAGGAGACAAAATATCAATCTCCTATTCATTTAACCATGTGATCGATGGGGAAGCAGCATCACTTGCAGGTGAACATGAACCGACATGTGAATACCCTGTAGTGAGGGGGCAAATGAATCCAAGTAGGGTAATTATTCACCGCAACACTTAGATGCTTGAGAATGGTAGGAGGTCGCCAAGTAGGTTAGTCACTGCAACACATAGATGATCAAATGGAAGGCAGTTGGTTGTGTGCACACATACAAGAGAGCAACCTTCTCGCAACTAGACTTGCAATCATAAATTCGTACTTGAGACATATTGTGGTCAGGGAATACTTCACTTTTGTCACAACGTGGATCCCTGATTTTTTTCCCTCCATTTACTGTATCTTTTTGGCATGGGAGAGGGGTACTAGAGCTCATTCAACTAGTCCACATAGGTACTTTGCATTTATTTCTAAAGATGTCTGCGTACCTGGCATAAGCGGTGACAACCTTTGACATGAGATGTATCATATGGCATTTTCAACGGACGAGTAATTTTCTGAATTGCATTCACCACCTTGACCCGGAACTCCCCTTCCAAGATTCCATCAAACGCCAAGCCCTCATCACAACAACAAATATACCGGACAGCCTCCATCCACAACACGATGTTGATCCGCTCATCACTCTCCCAATACTCCATCCAAAAATGCTCCTGCCTTCGGAGGTGAAGTGGCGAGAACTTGTAGAAAAGTGGCAGGAGCTTCAAATTAGGGTTCTCCCTTTTCTGAAATTGGACAAACCAGCTGAGCTCCTGCATTGGCCACTTGGACTTCATGTAGTCCCTGGACAAAACAATCACCACAACCGCGCATTGGTTGGCCGCTTGCGCAATCATGGGTGCCAAATTTTCTCCCTTTGGAACGCTGTCTGGTCGCTGGTCAAAAAATGGGAAGTGGTTTAATCTCTCCAACTCCACACAAAGTTGCTCCACAAAGTCCCTCTGATGTTTACTGTAGCTGATGAATATGTTGTGCAATGGCAACAACTCCCATCTGACTCAGACAAAACAAACAATTTCACTTCAAAATTCAGAATTCCAACAATTTCAACCAACTGCATCAATGCTCCTCACATTGAAAGGGTGGCTTAAACCAAGGCCTTGACCCGGATCCCATAGGAACTTTGAGGTTAAGCCTCCTAAGGATGGAAGAGTGATTGGATAGGTGACCTTCCTCACACTTGATTTCACGTGCACCACCCAATCAAAGTGGGTGTATAAGTGTGAACTGGATGTTGTCAACCAATTGTGTGGGACCTGCTGACTTGCCCTTGGAGAGTAGGGTCCGGACCAGCTTGGCCACACCCCTTCTAGATGTTCATCTTTAAAAGGAGGCAGTAGCCTTCGTACCCTTGAATTCTTGTGATGCCCATTTCAATTACATATAGACTTAGACCAACTCGAAGATGAAACAACACCATAATTCATGTCAATGGCGACATCTGAGTCATCTCTCTCTCGTCACATCGGGATGCACTGAAAGTTATGAAAATCTTCCACATTTCTACAAAGAAGTATGAAGAATCAGCCACCTCGATACAGGTAGTGTGATCTGTTTGAACTTGAGAATCTAACCCTGTCCAAGCTTTGCAATCAACAAACTTACGCAAACTTTTACTCCATTTACACATTGCTACAAATTTATCCATCAAATCAGAAATGTGGGTATGAGGATGAAAAGCATCAATGTTTCATACCCCAGGGTTGAGCTTGACTGGTCGTCCATTCCCATGGTACTTGATGAAGATTCCAAGTCAAAAGATGTCATGACTGTAACCTGTCATCAATAAATCTTCCATAATCAGCTACAGTGAAGCTTGATCAGTCAAATTGTGGGAAAATGGTACAGAAGTGCAAGGGTAAACAATCCTGAGGAGTCACAATGCCACATACATATAAACCTAAAGTACATATGTATCCTGATAATTATACTTGTACAGTCACTGTCATGTGTTTTGTACTCAATGTGGTGCAATTTCAAATTCTAGAGATGTAGAAGATTATCAGCTGTACATACATGGCGATTCTTGCAAAGTAGAGTTCTATTCCCTCAAACATTGATTTAACTGCTGAGCGATGATGTTCTTCCCACAAATGTGTCTTTGAAAAAAGCTTTACTACCATATGGGAGATGAAGAGCATATACTAGAGATTCACGAAAAGAAGTGAAATATGGGGGGAAATGGAGAACTAGGGCCACAAGTATGTAGGTTAATTGTGGACTCACATATGGAGAGAATCGAAGGTGCGAGGTCGCACATCAATGTGGTCAGAATCCTTATCCAAAAGCAAGTAAAGGATCAGGAAGTTGTGAGTGACCCAATTAGGGCAATTGAATTTTGAAAGATCCAACAGAGGAATGAAAAAGAAAATCTGAAGAAATTAGATATGTGTGTCAGTCCAACAGGCGCCTATCTCAGAAAGTAGCTGCTCCACAGATCAATTGAATCCACTATAGACCTAACCCAAAATACAGAATACCTGCTATTAAGCTTCGCGACCGGTGCACTAAGGATCTGCAAAATGGTGCAGTCTAACATAATTCCATATGCGTTGAAATTGATCAATTTACAAAACCAGATTCCATCTCTACACGCACAGCCGTACTCCAGATCCTGAAGCATTCAGTCAACCTGCTAAGAAAATTGTTCTATCTTAACTCCTGACGAGAGATTATTGTGAGGAGTGTGTGTACGTGTATCTCACAATTCCAACAATGATAACGATAGACGCACAAAGAAGAAAGTCTATGCTCAACACAAAATTCACTAATGTTAGAAAAATTTGAAAGTTTCAAGAGGATGGGAGCTTGTCAAAGTAGCTCGAAGTTAGTTCTGCTATATGGACACTCAGTTTCTTTGCAGCTTTGATAGGCAACACTTGAAACCCAAAAAGAAACGTTAATCGTGCCTGCGTCTGCATCTGCATCCGGGAATGAAAAATGGCTTCCGTCCAGATGCAAATGCAGACCCAGGCATTATTGCCACTCATCCTGCATTTGTGATGGTTAATTTTCTGAAGTCTCAAACCTCAACCGGTTATTTCTCAAACTCATCCCGTGCATCTGTAACTAGTAATTTTCCTTAAGTTTCAAACCTCAACCGGTTATTTCTCAAACTCCATCCGGTTCATCTGTAACTACAGTAGTGATTTTTCTGAAGTCCCAAACCTCAACCGGTTATTTCTCATACACATCCAGCTCATTTGTAACTAGTATTTTTCCTGAAGTCTCAAACCTCAACCGGTTATTTCTCAAACTCCATCCGGTTCACCTGTAGCTAGTAATTTTCCTGAAGTCTCAAACCTCAACCGGTTATTTCTCAAACTCCATCCGGTTCATCTATAACTACATTGTTTTTTGCATTTAGTGTTAGCAACAGTAATTACGAACCACAACACTAAATGCCAGTACGCCCTTAATGTTGCATACACTAAATGCCAACCTATACACTAATTGTGAACTAATGTAAAATTTGGCCATGTTCAGATTTTTACATCTCCACAATTAGTGTTATAATATTTTTTATGTTTTGTGTTTTAGGGTAACGCAAAGTTTTAGGTAACGCAGCCAAGGTAGAGAAGGTGGCGGCGCAGGGAACACTATTTGTCAAGTGGTTGGTAGATAGTGTTGCAAGTAAATGAATAGTAACAACATTAAATGTAACACAACACTAAATGCAAAAAACAGTGTAGCTGATACCATAGAAAAGTAGTAGGTCGACCACAAAAAAAATCTTGTCTTGTTATATATAACCCTCCCTGCATATCTCTCACATATGCAAGGAGTTCAAGGCCTTCCTGCATCACTTTTCATCTGAGATGGAATTACACGCGGGTGAGTGGGCGGCTTCCATGTATTCACATTTGCATTGCGTATGTAAAAGTGCATTTGCAGATGCAAATGCAAGGTGAGTGGCCTTGCCCTTAGTGCATATAATTGTTTAAGTCCCCATTTTGCTCAACATAACCCACAAGAACTTAGCTCCCTCTAGGTTAGTTAGGTTAGGTTAGGTTATAGCAATGTACATGGGTTACCAAGGTTTAGTTACGAGCCAACATAAGTTTTTTGGAGATTTCCAAATGAGTTCTCAATGATTGGGATGAGGTATCGATGTAAAATTATTGAGGTCGGAAATTGACCAGTTCAAGGAAGAATAGATTGGCAGTATGGCCGGTTGAGGCATCATAGTTTGGGATATTTATCGAGAGTAATTTTTATTTTAGGCAAGTAGCTGAAGGGACTAGGGATGAGGCGAAAGTTTTTCCTAAGGTAATATTATAGTCATAAGGTCAAAAATCATGGAGGCTAATTTATGGTTGGTTTCGTTGTCACTGGGCTGATTAGGATTTTGAGACTCTAAGCAACCAGGGACCCTTTCTCATAAGTACAAGAAGAGTGTGAGCTTCTTTTTGGCTTCAAGCTCAATGGATTGGTTTCAGTGCTTTGGCTTCAATGCTTCAAGCTCGGTGCTTTGACTTCTGTTTGGATTCAAGCTCGGTGCTTTGGCTCATGTTTGGCTTAGTTGCTTTGGTTTCTGTTTGGCTTCAAGCTCGGTGGTTTGGCTTTGTTGCTTTGGCTCCTGTGTTTCAAGCTCGGTGCTTTGGCTCTTGTTTGGCTACAAGCTCGGTGGTTTGGCTTTGTGCTTTGGCTTTTGTGTTTTAAAATCTTATATCCTACTTACATGCCTTCAAGGCAAATAGGACTCCAAAATTGGGGTATGATTGAATTGGAGAAGTTACTAGCTCTGTTAAAGGAGGTTAGTAGACAGTAATTTTTAGCAATATCAGGTTGAAGTGGCTTTTAAGTTACTTTTGGTAGTAGTATCAGAAATAGCAATTAGGGATAAGATTGTGCCGTAGTTGCAGATAAGGAGTAGAAGAGTAGTGGATAGGGTAGTCCCAGTGAGTGGTTAGTATGGATTTAAAGAGATGAGGAGAAAGTACTTAAGGAGAGAGTTGTCTCTCTCTCTCTCCTTCTCTCTCATTCTTAAGGAATGTGTACTAGGATTCATATATATAGAGTATTGGATTGCTTGAGTAAGATACTGTCGAATCTGATGTAAGGAACTTGTGGTTTTCTTATAGTGGTAGTTGCTTTACCTCTGGTAATTGTTTGTTGTATGAAAGAGAAGTTGGCAATGGACTACTTATGTTGGCAAAAGAGTCGTGTACAAGTAGCTAACGCATGGATGGGGGTATCTTCAGAGAGGTCTTGTGGGACAGTAGTACCAGATGTATATACTGAATGAAGGGAATGGTATTCTCTCAGCCGAGTTTTCATACTACAACATTGAGTCATGGTAGAAGAATGGATTGTACACTGACTATGAGAGTGGTAGTATAAAAGAGAAACAGTTCAGGAGTGCTAATAAGGAGTTCGGTAGGATGTATAATCCATCCTAGTAATAGAGCAAGTAATACTCTAACAGTAATACGGGTATAAAAACCGGTTAAACCCATATGTGAAGTGGGGTAAAGGGGAAAACTCGTGGTAGGATGTTAGAACTCATGTAACCACGTTATTGGAGGTAGTACGGCTAAACCGGTAGATTTCAGGGAACCCGGTTAGGAACCCGGTAGTGAAACCGGTAGATTCCCAGGGAACCTGGTTAGGGACCCGGTAGTGAAACCGGTAGATCCCCAAGGAACCTGGTTACGAATCCGGTAGAGAAACCGGTAGATCCCTAGGAAACCCGGTTGAGAACCAGGTAGGAAACTTGGTAGATCTCCCGAGAATTCGGTAGGAGAACCCGGTAGGGGTACTGGTCGACTCGACTGGCATAAGGGGTGTACCAACCGTAAGACCAGTAGAAGCATGGTATACCCCAAAGAGAGGCAGGGAGAGAAAGAAGGATGTATGGAGTGAGACTTCCAACAAAAGCGGTAGCGGGCAGGACCTTAGGATGCCGGTAAGGAAAACTGGACTAAGTCTGTTCGCGTACCGGTAAGGTACTACCGGAAGTAGGGTGGTACCGATGGAAAGTAGAGAGGAAATCCCTTTAACAAGCTCACTATGGACATGATTGCTCACAAGAAGGCCTAAAACTCCATTCCTTTATGAATGTGATAGTTGTGAGCGTGAGTTTTTAGCCTTCAAATTGTAGGCCACTAGCGAATGGGAGAATAAGACTTTTAGAGACTTATGGGGCATGATCACATGAAATCATTCTTTACAAACCCGGTATCTTAATTTGCTTGTCTTTGCCGATTTGACTAGAGTACAATGTGTATCAACAGCCACTTGTGAGAGAGCATTCAATGTTCAAAATGTAATCAAAACGCGAGTGAGAAATAGGCTTGGAAGCAAAAATTTGGAAGCTATGCTTAGAATTGCTTTAAAGGGCCACATGAGGATTTTGATAATATCATTGAAGAGGCAATTCCTTTGTGAAAAAATGGAACTAAGTATTGGTTCCTATATGCTAACTCTTCACATTATATGTCTTCTACAAGTGTCGCTTCTTGTTCAGTAACTTCAATTATGCTTTCCAATTTTGAGGATGTCGATTAGTTTAAAGATTGCATGTAAGTTAGTTTAAAGGTTGCATGTATAGTTGTACTAACCAGCCTCTAAAACATGTATGCACCCTCTTTGGATCCATGCATTTTTCAATGGCTACATCCTTGGCCCCAAGATGGTGGGGGCTTGGCAAGGTTCAACTCCTTCCAGGGATACTTGGGATTTCTTTCAACACAAATTTACCCCCTTAAAAGCATAACACCAATTTTCTTCTATAAAATAAAATAAAAACAAAACAAATCGGACTTACTATACATAACTTCGGAAACATACCGAAATAATATTTAAAAACTAAGAAATTTATTGAATGGTAAAGGTAAATCTTGGAATTTAACCGGGAAAAGAAACTGGCTTTCGGTAGCTTCCGATCTGAAAAGAAAGAAAAAAATCCAAACCTCTTTATAAAAGGTAGGAAATGTACCGATTTTTGTATAGAACTCCTGCGGACTGTGGGTCATAGATTGGGCTGCCACGATTTTTCCATTGACTTTAACAAGACACAAAACAGGCTCTCACATAAGTTACGCCATTGACAATACAAGTGCTGAACCAGAAAAATGTGAGGGTCAAGAAGCAACAGGCTTCCGGGGCAACTTGCTTCGGATAATTGACTTAATATAGAGCACTTGGCATCATCACAACCAGAGTTGCTAAAAAGATTCTGTATCATGTGCTTTTATGCACCCATGATTCACACGGACTCCAACACTACCCAAAGTCAAACTTGCTCATGGAATTTGGCCTCGTCTTTCTTGGTTCTTCATTCATTTTGGCACAGACACTTTCAACCAAAAATAAACTGAGAACAACAACAATCATTTTTTATTTATTTTTATTAAGAAAACTTGCTCAAGGAATGAGCATATTAGGTTTGTAGATGTATCTCCATCGTTGCCATCACATTTGTCTCCAATGATATTGTTGAGGGCAGCAGAGGCATAACGAACACCACTGCATCCCACCACATCTCCTTGTAAGGTATGTGGGTGTCATTTGGTTCATTTTGCATGTTCTCCGACTTTTGTCGATAAGATTTACACAACAAAATTTGTGTTGCATTAGCAAAATCTACGATGAAGCATTAGCAAAAGTCACATTGAAATTTTGACTTGCATTAATTTACTTATGTTTATTAGAAGTGCATGTTTGATGAATCCTTAATTGAATACAAGGGTCTCCTAGTTGTGTTCAAGATTGAGTGTGCAAATAGTTAATAAAACTTGTAGGCATAGTCCACTCTCTTTTAAACATTTGATCACACACCAATCAATATAGGTGTATCCAACTAAGAAAAAGTAACCAAATAACACCTGCATACCTTAGTACAAGGACCTTACACCGGATATTCTTGTCAATGTAGATTTAGAGGCACTTCATTTTTGATGTTACAGTGTAGTGGCTCCTTTATCGTTGACAAACCTCAGGGAGGCCACCTCTATAGAAAATTGGCATACACGTGCAAGGGACCAAGAATTTGTTTAGGGTTTCTTTGCCTTAGTCTTTGGATTTTTTTTGGACCCTATAATTATGAAATGTTCTACTTATCATCATTTTTCTCCATCCTATTGGTAATAATAAATTCTAGAGTTGTAAAATAAATTGTAGCCTATTTTATTCATAAAAATATGAGTTCAATTTGTTTTCCTTGTGATATCGAAGTGGAGTTCCTTGGTTGTTGGTGATTGTCAAGCAAGGAAACATAGCATCAAGTAGAATCAAACCAACAAATACATTCATACACTTAACCGCATTTCAGTTTCGGCCACAAGACATTAACTTTTGTGGGCAAATGCAAGGGTTGTGGTTATAGAGTTAGGGCATCATATGATAATCGATTACAAAATGTTCATAGAGTTTCCTTTAAATAGCTAAACCAACTCCAAAAACCCCAATCACATCTACACCCTAAACCTCAGTGAAAACAATGAACAATGCCTTACAAAAAACCTTAAATCGCATGACCAAGAATGACTGCTTTGGTTGGGTGAATGATCTTAGGATGCAATATGGTTGGAGGGAGGGGATCAAGGAATGATGTCCAACGAGATTTGCATGTTGTGTACTAGTTTGTTTGAGTGGGCAAAGAAAACTAATGTGAAGGCTGCTAGATATAGAGCACTTTAATTGTCATCTCGGAGACGACTCGTTGTGTTGCGAACGGGAAGAAACCAAGGCGGTTTAGGGCCACTTCACACACGAGCCAAGAGCCGTGACCATGAAATTGTGAGAGCCCAAAAGAAAGTGTCCAAAGGCCGTCCCAACACACCTCATGTTGTGTGGTCACAGAGCCTCAAGTGTAGTGTGAAGTCATATGTGGCCGGGCCCTCAACTAAATGCTATTTCAATGAATGTCTATTCATGTGGGTCCTCACACATGATAAAATAGAATAAATCAACGGTTGTGAGCGTTCGGAGTGCCATGGTCTCCCGGTTTTGTGTTAGGCCTATCTCCAAGAGGCGGTTTTTGAAAATAGTCCAAGTGACCATGAAACATGATCCAATCGATGCCATGTAGGGACCCATGTAGACTTTACATCCATCTTGCATTCACACACTCTGTTGGTCCCTCAAGCATAGTGTGAAGCGAACTTGGACCGGCTCCGCCTTTTCCACCAATGAGAGTGCTTGAAGTGTAATGGTCACGGGCAGGGATGTGCAAATGGACGTGACGCGGCCTTTTTGCGTCACGTCGCGTCACAAATGACGTGACGCCGTCACGTCACATCACGTCGGGGCGTGACGCGCACTGACGTGGTAAAAAAAAGTTACTGTACCAATTTTTTGTAACTTTTTTTTTACTTTTTTGGACGACTGCTCTAGTCGACTGCTACGAGCAGTCGACTTCAGAAAAATAAAAAAAATCTATTAAAAAATCTGAACCGTTAGATCTTCTTGGATTGAAGATCTAACGGTCCATGATTTTTTTTAGAATTTTTTGATTTTATTTATTTTTAGGGTTTCCTTGAAGTCGACTACTTTTAGCAGTCGACCAGCTAGTCGACTGCTAATAGCAGTCGACTGGTCTTGGTCGACTGCAAAAGTAATTTTTTGCAGTCGACTGCTAAGTCGACTGCTATTAGCAGTCGACTTAGCAAACGACTGCAAACAGCAGTCGACTTAGCAGTCGACTGTAAAAAAATTAAAAAAAATTAAAAAAATTCTGGACCGTCAGATCTTCTTGGCAAGAAGATCTGACGGTCCAGAATTTTTTTTAATTTTTTTTAATGTTTTTGCAGTCGACTGCTATCTGCAGTCGACCAAGGGGTTGACCAGGGGGTTGACCGCGTCAGTTTACCCCTGGGGTAACTGCCGGATTTACCCCCCCGCGGACGTGACGTTTTCAGGTCTGCCGTCACGTCGCTATCACAGGACGTGACGCGACGTGACGTGTAATCCCTGGTCACGGGCTCTAAGTCTCATGTGTGAAGTGGCCCTCAGCCATCTGCACGGGGATGCCCAAAATCCGACAGGGAGATGGTCACATAACTGGCCCGTTTTGTTAACATAGCAGTGCGGTTAGGCCCTTAGAAGGTGAGGAAAAAAATTGGAAGATCAATTATTTGGAATGCGGCCCAATTGTGAGCACTTCCAAGTGCACATACAATTTCAGTAGTTGGATTGAATTGAAAATTGTGTCATCTAGGTGAAGCACAAAGATTGGTATTGATATCATAATCATAACTGAGATGCAAAAGAGGTGGAAGTGAAGATTCTCTTTCTCTTTATGTGATATTAGGACTGCAAGTGTGAAGGAATAATTGTATATCTTGATAATCCTTAACCAATAAGTACATGCTAGGATTAATTTGGGCTTATGTGTTTCCAGTGTATATGTATAACACCATGTCATAGTTTACACTAGTTTTAATGTGTATTTTGGGTCTGACCAATCTATATAACACATAATGTCTTATGTAAATTCATCCATTGTGGATGAAGGGGCTTTAGAAACAAAACAAACACGTATAGGTGAAGGTTGATTCCTCTCCACTAAACTAATGTTTACAAAGAACACCAAGAGGCTCTAATTAATCTATACCAAGGTACACTAGAAGAAACTGCGTTTTTGGAGATGTTTTTGGGAAACGCAAACGATTTTAGGTGACATCCAATAGAACATCCAAATGTCAATACTGACATCCAATGTAACATTGGGATTCACATAAAACGCATTTGGATGTTCTATTGGATGTCACCTAAAATTATCTACATTTTCCAAAAACGTCACCAAAAACGCAGTTTTCTTATAGATGTAGATGAGGCTAATGTGGACACCTCTAGCTCTATGGAATCATCTAGCGGATGGATTCAAGCATTTAAAGCTTGAGTAGGTTAGCAACTATGAATCAAGAACAAAGAATTTGAAATTGTTGAAATCGAAGTTGAGGGGGGTGTTGGTCTAGGCTCTAGAATCAAAGATTCTCTACTTTCCAATGTGGTGTTATAGGGGGGAACTCTTTTATCATTCAATGTTATGTAAGTGGACAATATCATTAGCAGATTCTACATGAGTCATTTGCCAATGGAAACCAAGTTTAATGCCAATATTGGTTGTCATGTCTCTAAAGTGGTCACATGTAAGATAAAATGTTGCCAAATTGTTTTTATTTTTTATTATAGAATACCCACAATACAAGTTGCTTGGCACCTCACAACCACATGCCGCATCCTAATTTGCCCACCTTAGTCACAAAAATCAAGCGTGTCATAGCTTGATGGATAGCACTCATTATGGAGGATGATGAGTGTAGTTTGACTTTTGCAAAGGTAACTAACCCAAATATCATCAAGGCGACGGCTAAATCATCATGTATTACTCACCCACTGAATTAAAGCAATTGTACATATGATTAGGAGCCAAAATTGGCTATCCAATTAAGGAAGCTAACCAAATTAGCCTCATCTACCTTACCTACTCATACATGTACTACCAATTCAATCTTTACCACTTCAAGTGACAAGTTTCAATATATACTAGATGGTTCAACATGCACAACTTCACTTGCTATAGATGACACTTCGACCTTACTAATATACATGTATCTAACTTCACTGTTTATGGTATTTAGTGACGCTTGACTAATAGTGTCACTCCCCCTCTTATGATGCTTATCCCAGGTGACACTAATGATCAACAAGGTTGATCATTAGTGTAACCACATGACACTTGTCATTTGCATGTTCAAAAACATAGTTATGTAAAGCAAAAATTAACATCCCGAGCAACCCAATGTGCTACACTAAATGTCATAATGTATACATTTTTTCAACTCAAAAAGATACTTATCTTGACAAATAGTATCATGTAGGCAATTAGCAAACGTGACAATACTAGACCTTGAATCATCTAGTTTAGACCCTTGAACGTAAATAGTGTACGTGACTCTAAATACCATTAAATGTATAGTAGTTGCACGAGATCATTCAAAAGTTTATCCAGTTAAAGGTTAAAAGGTTGAAGCTACCATTGCATGCCGACTTATGTGACATTTTGTACAAACCTCAAGAATGATAAACATCAAATATTACTTGGTCTATGAGATTGGAAATATATTTAACACAATCTATTACAAAGACAAGAAATGAATGTATGCTTACATGTGATAGCAATGACCAAATTTACAAACTACCTTTTATAACTTTGGTCCTGTACAAAAGCCATATCTCCATATATTTTCTTCTATAGATGTGTACTTGAAATGAAAGAATCTGGTTGGTAAATGCGCTAATTATAAATGCGGTCACTATTCACAATTCTAGCTAGAAACAACAATAAGTAACCTTGAGCCCTTTTGTACAAAAAGGTCCTCTAAGTTCACTTGCACACAAACCTCCCAATAAGAAAAGTATACTTACTACTTACTATGCAAAACATTATTCAGCTGCTATCGGTCGTTCCATTCTATTAATATTCAATAATAGTGCTTTACTTGAATCTCATCCGTTTTTCAAACTGAATCTACTTATTGACAAACAACCACAAAGTAGAATTCTAGCACCTTACATGACATATTTCCGGCCCCACCCAACCTGGTCACTCGACTGAACAATGTTATATGAACAACATGTCAATTCCAAACCATCTTACTTGTTATTAGCTTCAAGGAACTTGGAAGGGAAGGCACGTGCCAACCTTTTACCTTTCAGTTGGCCTACCTTCTCTTCTTGCAGGTGTTGGCAAGTGCAAGTGCACTGATTACCAAAGTCTCTGGTGCCTTAATGTCTGCAACTAATGAATATTTCGTCCGTTTAATATTCATTAGTTGCAGTGTTGCATATTGGAATGTGCTCGATTTATACACATAACGTATATGCTGGCAACAATAGGAAGGTGTAGGTTGATAACATCCAACGCCAAGTTATGCCTACCCATTTCTTCAACTTTGTCTCCTCCCCCCATTCATTTCCTGCTTGGCTGGCAACAATTCTTCTGCCAGGTTGCATTTATGCAAAAAAAAAACTTTTAGCATCAACGAAAGATAAGGTTGATGAATTTGAAGACCCGGATTCTTTGTTGTCTCCAGCCCCATTCTTTGCACCACCTCTTGAAATCCCTTCCCACACAGTAATGTTCTGTCTTCCCTAATTTCATCTTGGTCTCCTTCAGATCCTCCTGTTTCTCTTCTCTCAGCTGGCAACAATTCCACTGCTATGCATAATATGCCAGTTTCAGCAAACAACTCCTACTGCCAACGAAATATGCTTTTGAGTAATTTGAACACTGGGTTCTCAGTTGCCGACCCGTTCTTTGCACCATTTCTAGGAATCCCTTCCCACACCACTTTGCCGTCCTCTTTCTTGATTATAATCTCTTCATAATCAGCAGCATCGTCGGAGGAAAAACTAGGATCGACTTTCGTGCCGTCCGGCAGTATAATTAAGATGTACTCACGATATGTGGCATTTGGGTTGACTGTGAGAACATACGTGCCTTTTAGAGCTGAGAGTTCAGCAGTGTCCGAGTAAACACCTGCGCTCCCTTCTTGCACTTTGACATTGACGTCCAGGGTATTTCTCAATGTGACCTTCGCCATTCTTCAATGAAGTAATTAAACTGAAAGTATTCTCCGATTCTTGATTGACAGGGACCTACAAAATCAAAGGAATCAACAAAGGGACAACAAATCAATAACCTAAATTGCATTTGCAGTAAGATATGTGGGCCTTATGTGGAAACTCCTCTTAATTTAAAAACTTATATTTGAGTGGTATGTCACAGGCCTTATTTGGACACTCTGCTTAATCAAAGACCTATATTTGACTAGTCTATGGCAAGGCTTGTAGTCAGGGAAGGACATATGGACTGTAGACACCATTCTAGGCTCGATTGTTAACACAATTGTGAAGGCCTACGTGATCACTTGAGGAAAAATATATTCTTGAACACTTTGACGACCTATAACTTTTGCATCTCTACTCCGGCCCTGAAACTTGAAATGAAAATCTAGGTGATTCACAATTGCTTACTGAATGACACAATTCCCGATCGAACAGCCAAAATTGTTTTGTGGTGTCAATAGTTCCCACAACAGGGCCACATACCTCAACAAGAATAATAAGCTAGTTTGTGCACAAAACAGCCAGCTGTTCGAACAATAGCATGTCAACAAATCGAAGCTGGTGACGGATAATTTTGTTGTTCATATGCCATACCTTGAGTGTTTGCTCCTCTGAATGGAGTCCAAAGTTAGGGCCAACTTGCACAAGTTTCTGGCAATATGGGGACTCCACAGGTTGTTACACTGAAGAACTCTACAAAATCAAGCAAAATAAGGTTGAGCCACTCGCTTCTCAATTATGTCTCAAATATCAAGATGACCTCCCCCCCAGTTTATTTCGTAGTCCAATTTTGAGCACTTGCTGAAGAAACCCTGCTAAACCTTGGCATCTGAAGTCACAACGATCTCCTTGATATCATTAGACGTTCCTCACGTGTACTGAAATCGTCCAGAAAAGCTCTAATTGTTCCCTGACTGCCCCTTATATCACCTCCGTTTCTTTCTGATCACGTTGTCGACAAGCTTTCTCTTCCCGGGAAAGAGGGGACAGATCTAGACGTGCCGATGAAGGGAAGACGATATCCCACCCCTTACGAGCCTTTCCAGGAAGGCAGATACGGGCAGGGCAGCTGCCCCACAAAGAAATTGGGACTTTCTGGACCCGACCGAAAACTTCTGCCCGCCCCGCCCGACTTCGAAAAAATCATTGCCTTCCATTTTTGAAGGCCACTTCTCCACAAATCCCATATTGAGTGCACTTCACTTTCAGGGTCCAAAATCCAATATATGTGTTCACTTCCATTAAGTAAATGAGCAATTCACTGGGATTTCATTTTCGAAGTGAAACTGTCAATAAAACATGTAATTAACTTGGAAATAATAAATATTACAAAATCCTCATTAGCACTGAGGTTATAAATTTTGTGACTTACCATTGAAAAGGGCCTTTGCCATTCTAAAATGGAACTAAAATTAGTGTCTTTATTTTTAGTATGACTATTTTATAATATTTTAGTTAGTGCCTTCTACTTTCACAAAGTATTCATACACACTCAAACTAATTAAGTGTGACTAAATGTAATTAAGTCTAAATTATTGTATTAGAAGGTAATTCAGCACAAGGCCTAGGTTTTGAATTATTTAAGCCTGATTAATTAAGTGCAATTGTAATTAAGAAATTGTAAACAAGTGTAATTGAGCACATCATTCCTCATATCTGAATTAAATCATGATTAAGTGCATTTTATATTTAATTAATAATATTTAATTTGATAAGCATACTTTCTGATTTAATTGGGCTTAATTTTTATTAATTAGGATTATTTAGACTTAATTACATTTAGTCACACTTAATTAGTTTGAGTGTGTATGGATACTTTGTGAAAGTAGAAGGTACTAACTAAAATATTATAAAATAGGCATACTAAAAATTTAAAACGCTAATTTTAGTTCCACTTTAGAATGGCAAAGACCCTTTTCAATGGTAAGTCATAAAATTTATAACCTCAGTGTTAATAAAGATTTTGTAATATTTCTTACTTCCAAGTTAATTACATGCTTTATTGACGGTTTCACTTCGAAAATGAAATCCCAGTCAATTGCTTATTTACTCAATGGAAGTGAACACATATATTGGATTTTGAACCTTGAAAGTGAAGTGCACTCAATATGGGATTTGTGGAGAAGTGGCCTTCAAGAATGCAAGGGCAATGATTTTTTCGAAGTCGGGCGGGGCGAGCAGAAGTTTTCGGTCGGGTCCAGAAAGTCCCAATTTCTTTGTAAGGCAGCTGCCCTGCCCGCATCTGGCTTCCTGGAAAGGCTCGTAGGGGGTAGGATATCGTCTTCCCCAATGAAGGAGAGTCTTATTACAAATATATTATATTCCCGTGGAAGTGCATTGTGGACTACGCAAGGTACCCGTTTCATCATTTCACGGAATTCATGCCCAGGTCTTAGGGCAGCAATGATGGGTGTTGTGAACACGATGTCATTATTTTATACTTGCCTCCCACTTGCACTTTTCTACTGTGCCCTTGTTTGACTCTCCGAAGAATATATATGTCTGTATCTATATATAGAACCCATCGGCGTTCATAACCATTTTCGGCCGTATGAATAGCATGACTTATTGTGAATAGTGTCGGTATTTTCAGTAACCAATGTCGGGATGAACAGTGCTTCTTGTGAATCGCGCCAAGAATATAACTCCACCCAAATATTCCAATTGTCAACCTGTATGTATGAATAGTAACTTTATATTCTTACTTTGTTCTAGGGACACCCGGAAAGTAGGAAGTACGCCTATCATGTCAAGCTGGGGCGAAACAACGTGTACACTACACTGTTTTTTGCATTTAGTGTTGTGTTACATTTAATGTTGTTACTATTCATTTACCTGCAACACTATCTACCAAGCACTTGACAAATAGTGTTCCCTGCGCCACCACCTTCTCTACCTTGGCTGCGTTAAATGTGTGTACTTTTTGTATTCAATGGATAATTTCCTATGCAAACATAGTGGCCGATCAAGGATTTGGTAATGTAGTGGTGGTAGAGATGGTGGTGGTGCAACCATATGGCAACAAAACACAAAACATAAAATATCATAACACTAATTGTGGAGATGTAAAAATTTGAACATGGCCAAATTTTACATTAGTTCACAATTAGTGTATAGGTTGGCATTTAGTGTATGCAACATTAAGGGCGTCACTGGCATTTAGTGTTGTGGTTCGTAGTTACTGTTGCTAACACTAAATGCAAAAAACAGTGTAGTTCCTTGGAGGCAAGGGTTTAGGCATCCAACATAAGGAACGAGTGTATGGGTTGGTTCGCCCAAATCTACCATGTCACTTGAAGAGAAAGTAAGGGTTGCTTTACACTACGGTGGAGAAGTGCACCGGTCGGTCAAGAATTTTAGCCCAAGACATGGTTATTTGAGGCGAGGGATGGTATGCCGGGGAAGATGAAAAGACATTAAAAAAAATGCCTTAAGAAGTCTTGACCAGTTGTAGTGTAACCACCTAGAGTAGAAGTGTATTGGACAACTTTACCAAGAGAAGAAGTCCACCGGACAACTTCACAAAATGGTTATAGCCAGCCATAGTAGAAACCTTACCATCTAAATGACCATTGTATTGAAATTTAAAAAAATTGTATTGATTGAAAAATAAAATGTATATGGCAATGTTTTAGAATCTCTTTCATGACAAGAATTCTTTGAAAATGTTCCATCTCTATAATACATCAAAATTAAGGTAAATAAATAGGCAACATTATTTTCTTATTGATTTTTAAAGAAATTACATGCTGGTACAATCTAACCTCATTAATACGACATCCTTGATATTACGACACATTTTTGCGAGACCAAACTTTTTAGTTCAAAACTCCCTCTTTTATATGACTACAACACTCGATAATGCGACATTTAGAATCTCCGTTTTGTCATATTAAAGAGGCAGTTAATGCTAGAATTCCTTTCATCTATATTATGTACATCTAAAATACATCCATTTTCACTTGGAAACTTAATGATAATTAGGGTTACTAGTGTAGAATGGACATGGTTAGAGTTAGAGTGCCCTTTGGCCTAGTATGTTGCCTTGTACACGGGTGATATAGTATCACTAGTATCTTGATGCTAAATGTCATGCATCATTGTTGTCTAGTTTCTTATTAAAGAACTCTTTATATTTTGGTGTTAATGAAATTATTAGTTTCCAAAAAGTTAGTTGGGAATTTAGATAAGATGACAGTTGCTAACTTGGGTAGGCAACACCAAAGATCTTTGGACTCCTATTTCAAGAATTCTTGAGAATATTTGTATTTGTTCGGAGTTATAAGTTATTATTTCATACCATGTATATTGCTTAAACTCGTTGTATATATTTTTAAGCTCATATTACTTATGTTTTTGTATTCCCTCAATAATACGACAACTTTACGCCATTTGTCATATTAATGAGAAGACGACACCTCGATAATACTACTTTTTGTGTTTCCCAAACGTGTCATACTAAAGAGGGAGAACAATAGTGCAAAGATTTCTCAAGGAAAAATATTTTATTCACGTTGGAGTTCTCCGGAGGCCAAGTTTCTTGTCCGAGGCTTTGAGGTTGCCCAAGAAACTTGACCTCCAAAGAACTCCTTTCAAAAAAGTGTCGCCACGTTGGTAACCATGTCATTTTTTCATCCATGTACAAAGTTCTCCACCAAAGGACTCTTGGCCGAAGTGTAAACCACCACCAGACAAGAGTGTCACTCTCGGCCAATCAAATTTCAAAATTCCCCTAGGATTCATGACCAGTGGACTTCTCCACCGTAGTGTAAAGCGGCCCTACATCTTCACTTTGATTGTCTACAAATTTTGCATCTCAACTCTAATTCCAAAAATTGAAATGACAGTCCATATGATTTGGTAATTGCTAACCAGATGAGAAAATTCTCAATTTAATCCAATAGTCGTACTTGCCCGTGGAGTTGGAAGTGCCCGCAATATATAGGACCGCATACCTTACGTGTTGTTCTAAAATGATATATTATATTTAGAAAATGGAACAAAGACCCTCCCAATTGTGTTAACAAAGGAGCCTCGAATGGTGTCTATATTATGAGCATATAGTTCAATCTCATTGGTGCACATGTCTTTTTGGTTTCCATTCTTAACTACAAGTCTTGCCATATACCACTCAAATATAGGTGTCCAATTAAAAAGAGTGACCATATAGGCCCATATACCTTTACAAATTGACACATTGTCTTGCATTCCCTGCACAACGCAATAGACGATGGTCCAAGGTTTCCAAACTAAATGAAGGGAAATGGTGCAATTATGAAGCAAGAAGAAGAAGAAGAACTTTGATCACTCTAGTAACTGGAGTGAATAAAACATTTGTTCGTAAAACACATGTGGCTATGTCCTAACGGGCACTGGCATTAGGTGTAGAACTACTAGTGTCATGATGTTGTAATAGATACTAGGAGTTTTCTTAGTCCTCATACCGTTTTATTATGTCTTCTTCTTATTAGTTTGCGAATGTGTTGTTGTTCACATTTGAGGAGGATGTGGAGCCATGTATCAATGTCAAGTGAGTTGCAGATGTGGCATGTTCTTGATGGGTGTGCTTCTCTACCATAGAAGAGTTGTTTATGAGCATGTCCCATATATTGGGCAATACGGAATTTGATTAGACATGTTTTTTGTTAGTCTGTGATAGTGGGATTTTTCCAAAAATTGTTTGATAGTTTATTATCTATTTTGTCATTTGTAAGCCATTTATGTAATTGGTGTGTTTGTTTTGATATAACTCCTATGTTGTGCCTTTTGTCATATTTTATGTGTTTTTCAAGGTGCCAGATGGGGCTTTTGTCTGGTGTTTTGTGCATAGATTGCCACCAATCTTTTGGAAGTAGTATGATGTGGGGTGTGCATGTTCATAGGGTTTGGTTGCATCCCTATGGTCTAGTTTACACCTAGGTTTGGCTAGTTTGTATGTTGTTCATTGCCATCAATATTGGCATGGGATCTAACTTTGTGAAGGGTGGTGGTTTGCGTGTGGGATTGTAACATTCCAACCATGGATTCCAAGATTAGTTTATTTGGATGGTTGTTGTGTATTGTGGGGGTGTTTAATTTGGGTATTTAATAGGTATATGATATTGAGGTAGTCTATGAAGATTTGGGTTGGTTCATCACAATATGTGGTGGTGAGTAGTTGGAGAGTGTGATGGATGACCATCATTTATGCTTGTAGGATGTTTTGGAGTCTTTGTTCTCTAATAACAATTTTAAGATTTTATAAAGGGTTATAGATGCCATATCATGTTTTCTTTTCTTTTCTCATTTCCACTACCCTAAGTTTTTTCTTTTGGTGGTTTGAAGGAGTTGGCGGTGTAGTAAAAAAAATTGTGGGGGCTACTTCAGTGGCAAGCGCCTCTTTAGATCGGAGAGGGGTGGGGGGGGGTCTTGGAGCTTGGACCAATTTGTCTATGGTTTACTGGGGTGTTAGGTGGCACTGGAGGTGCTATTTGTGTGTAAATTTGGGGAATTTGAAGTGTATTGGCAATGATGTTAATTTGTCTTATTTGTTCATCTCATTTGATGGGGTACCCTTGTGATGTATACAAAGGATATGGAAGGCATTACTTTCAATTCGAGGTGTGATTTTTAGTTCAGGTGGGACTGTTGGTTCTTCATATGTGATGGTGTCGGCTTTAAAATGTGAGATGATGTGGGAATCAAGAAAGGGTTTGTTGTAGGGGTTAAAGTTTTGGTACTAGTGTTTGTCCGGTATGACAAGTATTGTGATGTAGTTTGGGTTATTATGGGTTGCAAGTATTGCCCAATGGAGGGTTTGTTGTGCGTTGATTTTGGTGTGTGGATGGGTGTATCGGTTTTTGTGCCATTTATATTGGAAAATTGTCTTGTGCAAACCGAATATAACATCTCTAGAGAAAGGGGAGTGGAATTGATTAAGAAGGGTAGGGCATGTGACAGGTGATGAGAAGTTTGTGTGTTAATTGGAAGGAGTTGATGAGGTGATCTAGTATGGGGTTTGGGTGTATACTGTGCGAATTTGAGGGGGCCATTTTTTGGGATCATGTATTCATACCTTTGGTACAACCATGTTGTTTCAGCTTCAAATGTTTGGGTAGGGGGTTCCAAGTTGTGCGGGCAGTTTAGTGCTAGGTGGTATTGTTTCCATAGCCAATGCAATCTTGTTTTGGGAATGTCATGAGGTAGTGCCATTATTGTCGAAGATGTGTGCTACATCTCCTTTGGTTCACATGTTGTTGCTTGTATGTGCTATATCGTTTTTTGGGTTGCATTCATTTGTGGAGATATGGCACAGAGGGATGACTTGTGGTGATGGAATGTATCTAGTGTCTTTGGTTTGGTCTTGGTTGAAGTTTCTTTCTAGTTTCTTAGTGAAATGTAGGTAATTGTTTGTGGGTGTAGTATTGTGTGAGAAGTAAAACATTGTGATTGATGATAGTTCCCCCCCCCAAATGGGAAGAGGTTTCTTTGTGGCATCCATTTGTTGTATGTTTTCATTTGGGATGGTCCATTGACATAGATATGATGTAAAGATTTTTGTGATTTTATATTTGTCTTTATATTTACGGGGGCAGTCATTGAGGATAATGTGAATTGGGAATTGTATGGGGTTTTTTAGGATGCGGCGGGGTGATTAGGAAGTGGGGGGGGGGGTAGGAGGCGGTTGGTTTGTCCTTGAGTTCGCGGTTAGATATTGTGGTTTTTTGATTCTATATTTGTTTTTAGGGTATTTGGCGTAATATGCAATAGGTGTGGGTTATCATAGTGGTCGTAGCAAGCCCGTAGCAAGGTGGTTCACAAAAGAGTAGTTGTGGTAGTTGAGTGCGGTTTTTATTTATTTTGGGAGGTGTGTGATGGTAGTGGTTGTATTCATTGTTGGTCATGGGGTGTGTGCTATTGGGGTGCATGATGTGTTTGAGCTCAAATGTGTTGTATAGTAGTAGTTTACAGTGTAGGTATTTGAGGGATAGTTTGGGAGTTAGGGTTGGTATATTCTTGCTTGTAGCATCCATTGTCTTTCGAGGGGTGAGAGGAGGGCTCAAGGGGGTCACTCCCTCTTATATTAATGCATACATGTGCGCTCAGGACTTATTTATCGGGGGGCTATTTACCTTGTAGAAAACATTATAAGGTATGGTATTTTTCAAATTAATTGCTTGTGTTTTAATACGCCCTATGAGTAATTATAAATTTTTTGGGGAATCATTCAAAAATACCCTATTTTACTTATATTGCCAAAGAAAATTGGAAAGAAGATTGCAATTCAAACAACGCGTTGAAATTTTCCCTCCTGGCACGTAGGTGGAGAACATTAACTCCACATTGGATGTGTGGATATGTTGGTTTAGTAACGTTCAAGCCAGCCAACCTACGAAGTCATCCATCCAAAATCCTACCCTAGACCCGCTACCCCTAATAATTGTTTCCACGCTATTTTACATGTACTGACTAGATAAAAGAGGCCATTATATGTGATGGTATTTTACATGCAAGCATGTTTCACTATTTTAAAACCCCCTATATTAGATGTATGTATACTTGTAATTAGTCCAAAACTAAGTGACTTTTGATAGCTCCTTGTCCAATCTAATAGAGTTATTTGTAAAGTAAAGTGGATGAAACCATGGGTTTAGTCCCAAATCATGAGTTTGTGAGTATTGACACAAAGTCACCCAAGTTTTCTTAATTATGCTTAAATTATCATCCACAAGGAGTGGTGTTAGGCTATTAAAAACTAATTTTGTAGCTTTTCTTAGTAGGATGGGTGGGTCAAGCTAATCTTGCATAGGCTGAAATGGGATTTAGGATAGCAAATCCCATGCGCATGTCTTGTTTTAGATCTTGTAATTCTCTCAAAGTTTGAGAGGTGGGAAGCGATGTGTATGTTTGACAAATTTCATTTGATGTTCAACTTCAAATCCAAAGTGTCATGTGACATTTTCAAAAACAAAAATGAATGTCAAATTGACATCTATATTTTCTTCTAAAATGTCACCTCAATGTCACATGCCTAGGTTTTTTTGTGTGTGCAAGGTTTTGCGTGTCAAATGTCAAAAACTTGCAAAAACTTTGTCAAAAATACACACTAGTGGGAAGAGGAGGTCCAAAATTTGCACCCAACTTTCAAAATAGGCTCCAAAACACGATGACCTAGCGAGCTCTTCATAGAAAGTTTTCTCAAAGAAGGATCAAACCCATGATTTCGCCCCTCTTTGAGGCACTTTACATATTATTCCAATGACCTCGTTCTTCTATGGCCATTCAACTCGATCCTCTCGAAGATGCCGGAGAGATGCCAAGAATCCTTAAGTATTGATGTAATGTTCAACCATGAGATCACAGAGAACCGCTTATACCTAATGCTATCATGAAGAGAAGTCTGACAAATTTTAACTACACGTACATGTTTTGGGCAACAATTGACACATATATCTCAAACTCTTGTAGATATTCTGAAACAACATTTTATGGTAACTGAAGATGCTAGAGTTTAAGGGCAACAACAAAGCTAGCATAACCAACTAGGTTTCAAGTAATGTGTGGAGGTTACAATGATATTATGCCATTATCAATTTATGGGTAATCCTAATTAGCATACCCTGACATTTTGCCACAGAAGCAATAGACATCCTCCTCTTGCTTCCTTAGAAGCCACTAGACTAAATATTGTATTTAGTGTCATATAATAATTTACGTCACTGTGGTAACTTGCCTAATGACACTCCTTATGAATAAGTTTACAAGTAATGTCATTCCAACTTACTTCCAGTTCATCTAATTGTCAATTATTGAAACAAAGTTTGGTAGATTCTGCATCCTAACATTTCTGTAATGAAATAATGGCATGAATAAGTGAAATTCGGATGACAATCCACTTTATAAGTGACACTAATCGCAACATACTCAATCTATAATGTTCAATTTATTTTACAATGAATGAAAAATAATGTTAAGTTTACATTAAGAAGGAGACAACATATGCAACATGATGAGGTTGGATTTTGATTTTCTAAAATTGTTGAGCCGGAGTGGGTGAGGGTGTACATGATGAGGTTTTGAATCATTCTCGTTAAATTGGGCAATCAATCAACATCATTTATTAATAAATATTAAATGATGTTTATTGCTAATCCACCTCGCTTATTGGAGCAAGCATGGTCAAGTATACGGGAAAAAATGCTCCGGTATACTAAAACCATAAATGTTTTATCAAACGCTTTAAAGTAGTAGCAACGTGTTGTTTAAATTGAATTTTTTTCATGGAACCCTTTATTATTGTGTTAGGTACTCAAATATAGAATATCAAGATGAGATCTTCAAATCTTATCATTAAAAGTATTGCTCAAAAGGATTGCTAAATTTGGTTTTGGACGTAGATTTCATGACTTTAAATATTTTGAAGTTGGATTTTTCTTTTTATATTCCTTGAATTCATTATAAACTTGAGGGCACCATTGCAAAATTTTCTAGAAAAACATCAATTTGATGCTCGGGGAGGTCACTGGCAAAAATCGTAGAAACAATGTGCGATAAAAAAATAGGGTCTAATATATTCATTGTAGATAAATTTTGCAAAAAACATACATATAATATAGGGGTTTTGAAAATAGTGAAACATGTTTACATGTAAAATACCATCACATATAATGGCCTCTTTTATCTAGTCAGTACATGGAAAATAGCATGGAAACAATTACTAGGGGTAACGTGTCTAGGGTAGGGTCTGTGCTAGTGGATAAAAATAGGTAATTTTCTGTTGAAAAAACTTGGATGGATGACTTTGCAGGTTGTCTGGCTTGAACGTTACTGAACCAATGTATCCAATGTGGAGTTAATGTTCTCTACCTACGTGTTGGGAGGGAAAATTTCAGCATATTGTTTGAATTGCAATCTTCTTTCCAATTTTATTTGGCAGTATAAGTAAAATAGGGTATTTTAAAATGAATAACCCAAAAATTTATAATTATTGATAGGGTGTATTAAAATACAAGCATTTACCTTTATTTTGAAAAATACCATACCTTATAATTTTTTTGCAAGGTAAATAGCCCCCTGATAAATAGGTCATGAGCGCACGTGTATGCATTAATTAAAGAGGGAGTGACCTCCCCGAGATTTGATGTAATTTTATCATGTTGTAGACAAATTTTAGACAATTACATGTTCAATATATATACTTGCACACTACTTGCACCCTCTTCTAAAATATGTAGACTTTTCTTGAATTTTTTTTGGTCAACATAAATTGCTTGGCCTTGTAGATCAATGTGTTTTTCAAATGTTTATGACTTTTTCCTTTACAAAATTCAAAGTCAATATATAGTTTTGAATCACTTTCACTTAAACCTATGCAAGGCATGGGGTTGTGCATTTGACCGTGCTTGCGCCCACTGGGATTTTCATATTTTAGGATTTCTATTAATAAAATTGATTTTTATCCTTTCATTGTTGAAAAGGACACACATGTTCGTTTCACACAATATCATAATATATACTATGAAATGAAATTGATTTTAGAGTCTAGAAAGCAGGAAGGCTCATGGGACTATAGATACATCAAGGTTGTGTCAAACCTACTAATTCCCCAAAGTGGCAGAGTGTGGCAGCCTGCTTGAGGTAGAGGCTAATATCAACTTGTTGGTCTAATTGAAAGAAAGACTTGAGACTCCCTAATACTACCTTCTCAAATAGTGATTAAAAATTATCTCTAACGGAGTTATATAAGGGACACTCCAACACAAAGTGTGCCTCATTTCAACCACATTTTAATAGCAAAAGTGACATAATCTTTTATCTCTAGAGATAGTTATAGTTGACCACCGTCCAATTTCGATGGCAACTCTATGATTCAAGGTGCAATAAGTGGCAATGATCTTGAATTGTGATGCATAACATTAAGTAGCAATGCTGGAGGATACCTTTTGAGTACCCGCGCAATATTACCTCAACAAGAAGGGAAAAGCTTGCAAACCAAGGGTGAATGAATGGATAATTAATCAAAAATCGTAGCTTCAAAAAGGTATCAAAGAGGTTTCCAATGCGGGTGTCGGGAGACTTTTCCAAAAAGTGCAACTACCTTTTTGACCTCATCAACTTTCTTGTTGCTTTATAGCTATTTAGATTTGATGGGGATATTAACTAAAATGAGCCAATTGGGCCATTATGAGACAATTCGTACAGATGGGAACGTGCATTGGGAACGTGGTTTACGAGTAAATACCCGTGAATTGCCATCATTGACAAGGTTTACAACAAGAGGAAGGTCATGAAGATAGACTAACACAATATTTCATGCACATTGGGCTATATATCTCAGCTACAAAAATGCATATTGTTGCCCAAAGCAAAACTTAGCCCACCTGTAACCACGGGTGTTCACTCGTGACCAACCAACACCCCGCAACAGATGAGCCTATATCCATAACACAACATAAGTTGACACCACTAAGGAACAACCATGCGCATGCCAACAAATGTATGCAAATATAATGGGTCTAATCACAAAAGCCATCATGGGCACTTAATACTACTCGGAGAATACAAAAACATCTAACCACGAGTGAACGCCCGTGACCAACCAAAGGCATGCAACACACGATGCAAGATCCATAACACATGCAGGAAGGTCTACAAGTCATGCCCGACTACACAACTGAGGGTCAAAAAATCATTTGGATGAATCATAGATGCCACAGTGGGCACAAAATATGTGACAAAGTAGTTGAATTGTTGTGTCCTCGGGTGAACACCCGTGGACAATCTATACCCATAGAGGTCCGGCTATCTACAAGAGGAGTATGACTGACTAATCCTTTTCAACATCCTGTCATGAGGTAGTCTTTGAGCTATACTACATTGCTTGCGCTTGACTTCTTCAAGCTGTTTTTTCTCCGTCTGCAAAGCTGTAGCTTCTCGAAGTTGTTTCACCCTTGCAGCCACGTAATCAGACATGGATGAGGTGGTATTGGGTGAACTACACCTCCAACATCCAGAACTATTTCCCGAGCCCGTGGGCTCACTGGCTGAGTGGTTTGGAGAGAAAGGTGTCTCTTCACACGAGCGCGTGTGAACGGAGCTGCAACCGCGACCGCGACAGGAACAGCCACCGCAACCGGAACTTCGCGTGTTTGGAGCATATGTGTCTAACACAACAAAGGAGAAAATGATATTAGAATCCCTAGGATGAAACACAACCACAAAAATGAGATTCGTGTGGAAAATGAATTACCTTAGGGCATGGAGATGTCACTTCGGCGAAGTCGGCGTTAGCATCCGGTGCACGTTGTCCACGAGGTGGAGTGGGAATATATTTCTTAGGTCGCGTTGGGAATGGGGAATGTTGTTAAGATACAAGAACATAAGAGTCTATGGAAGAAGGACATGATGTGCAAGAGGAGCCCGTGGGTTGGCCGTAGTAAACATGAACATGTGCAAAAAGAAGGAATTATAGCCGACTAAGTCCTACATATTAAAATTCGCCATAACAACCATTATTCCCAAGAACACAACAAACACTGTCCAAGTGGTCTGCTACATTCATTGAATCAACTACCACATTGCCACGGGTGAACACCCGTGGGACACTGCCAGCCGTTCACATATGTTGGAAATAGTCGGGCATTCTCTAACACCGAAGTGTTGCAAAGTAGTAGTATCCCAGTGGGATACATTCCTGACCATAACGTGTTTGCATGAAGAAAATCCACAAAACCAAAACATGTTTCAAATGAAGTTGAAAGCCAAAAAAATTTCAGTTCCACGTATTTCAAATACAATGTACAGTAAGTGCACATGTGCACTATCGTCGGCCCCAAAAGGGGATCTACATAGACATCTGCGCCTCTGGAACCATACGGGCAGGAGGCAATATTTTATGTCTAGCTAATGATTGCTTATAAATCTGAGAACTTGGCAGCTCTAGATTGAAGGGTCCCTGGCCTGATGGATAAGGGTTGCTCCCCACAAAATCTGGCACATACTGTTGAGAACTCAAGAGCCTTTGCAGGTAATTATGCAGAGTATCCAAGCTTTGGTTTGACAGAAATGGGGGAGGGTTAACGTAGCTCCCAGGAGGGTTTGGGATGCATTTGTAAGGGGAGTCATCAACAAGTAATGTAGTTCTATGAGAGGGTTGCTTCGTGTGCGGCACTGGATGCGTCCGGCTCCACTCAAAAAATGCGCACATGTCTTTCATGAAGAAGCTTGAATCAACATTCATAGGACTAGGAAGAATTTGTCCTCTCTCATCCTTCAGAGTGTGACACAGTTCTTGTCCAAACACATACTCTGGATGTCTACAACCTTTGAAGAAGTGTCGGACAATTGGCTGGAGATTCTTCATAAGCTTCGATGACCAGATGACAACATGGAAGTTTGAAAGAACAAAACGCAGAAAGCGTCCCAATCCTTTCCTAGGTATGAGGGCATTATATGCGAGAAAGAGTGGAGCCAACTCCCCAGTTATCAGGGGGCTATGTTGTGATTCAAGAGCCTTCCTGGTGTTGATATTGTCGCACTTTGTTGACCTCACAAGGATCCCGTTGACATCCAGCACTAACCATATCTTCTCTCTCCGATGGACAACAGTGCTTGGAGAGGTGAGTATCTGGCGATGACAAAATTGAAAGTCATTCTAATTGTTTTTTTATCTAAGGAAACAGTAGATTCTAAAGGATGTTTATCGACGGAAACAACATATTGGGTATGCATCCGCAAGAGAAAAGAATGCCTGCACATTCATTAATTAATTTGGGGGAGCTAGGGTAGAATATCGTACCGAAGGAGGTATTTCTACATTGGCTGTATGACCTGTGACCACATGCACACAGGACTTATGAGCTCCACACGTTCAAACCCACACTCTCCCACGGGTGAACACCCGTGGGCACAATATCATCCATGCTTTGTAGAAGTATTAGTCATGAGATAACAATTCCAGTGGAAATTGAAAAGTACACACAGGTGGACCCACGGGTGTTCACCCGTGGGACCAATTGCATTCAAATAACACTATATATCTTACCTTGAGCTTGGTCTAGGGGGGCATCCCCAACACGTGCACGGTCGTCATGACAACTCGGTGGAATGACATCCCGTTCTGCCACAACCAACACCTGTTGCAAAGAATCTTTTAGAAATCATGAGGACTTTACTTCCAAGCTGAACACAATATTGCATTGGGAGGGGAGTATAAATTACCATTTCGGACGATGACGGTTGAGCCTCAGGAGAACGGCCGACATGAGGGCTTGAGGACTGAGCAGCGGCAACATGGACTTCCCTCCTTGGAGACTCTGGCACTCCACTAATGTCAATGATCTCCAAGGTGGAGTCCACAACACTGCCGGCTTGAGCGGCCGAGGATCCCGCTAGTTGACCTCGTCTTTCACGATGTCTTGGAGCTTCAAACGCTGTCCATCTCTTTCTCATTTTCTTTAATGAAGCGGCATGAAGAATATGTTTCACCTTCACTGCTTCACAAAACGCTGGAGTGGAGAGATAAGCGAACATCTTGTGATAGTCGTACGCCTTGTACAAATGCGCAAGATTCAATCGCACGTTCTCGGGAACCTCTACCAAATATTTGTCCACAAACGGGGCAAAATGCACCTTCTCCTTCCCGTCCGGTTCCTTGCCCATGTCAGGTCTCCCAGCAAGCACCGGGTGAGGGTCATCAACAAAGTTGAGTTTAACTCTGTTGTACCCAGGCTTCCCATAGTCTTCATCCTCGGAATCATCTGTCATGTAGTCGGCAAACGTCCCCCGAACCCGATGTGGAACTCGGTCTCTAACCTTCACCCTCACGTCTAGTTCTACGCATTTTTCGGGCACCTCGTCATCACTATCCAAGCATATGACCTCGATTCGAATTACCACCTCTGCCTCATTGGCCGTCGGCTCCTCTGCAACCACAACCTCAGGGGAAGATCGGTGTGATCGCCCTTGGCCTAGGACCTCCAGAACAGCAGCGGCAACCTCCTCCACAGGTGAGCTAACGTTCAAATCTGTGGGTGTCCCTTCAACTTGCACAGCTACAGACATGATTGCATCCGGCGGAGCAACCTCCACTTCCGTTACTTGGCCAGATTCAACCTCAGGATCGATACCAGGATGCTCCATGGCCTCCGAAGATCGAGACTGATCTCCAACTCCAGCGAGACGTAGAGATGACCTTCCCTTGCGGATAGCCTTCACTTTCCTCCTTGCTTGCGGTCTCGATGTAGACCTTGGAGCAGGACTAGCCACCAATTGAGCTTCGTCCGCGGCCTGCAGACGCTCATTCTCATCAGATACGTCCATAGGTTGAACCTCTAGTTGCTCTTCAGTTCGTACAGATGTTTCAAACTGTACAAACCCGCGCCCAGGTGTACATGGGATCCCAGACGAGAAAGATCCAACAGGGACATGGCCACTCTGCTCGGGCTGTGGACGAACAACCTCCTCTAAGTTCGAAGCCTCCTCTTGCCCCTCCTCCTCCACAACCCCCACGGGTGAACACCCGTGGGAATCTTGTTCCGGGGACATGGCCTCCCGAGACGCCTCCGCCATGGCCGACGCCTTGAAATTGAAGGCTTCCTCCTCCGCCTCATCCATGAGCTCCGCCATGGCCTCCGCCATGGTCTCGTCCATGGCGTCGTCCTCGTCCACGTCCTCCTCTTCCTCTTCCTCTTCAGACTCCCCTAGGTCAACAACAGGGTTATCTGCCTCCTGCTCCTGCTCCTCTTCCTCCTCCTCCTCCTCTTCCTCCTCCTCTTCCTCCTCCTCAATTGTGTCATTGGCACGCTTGCGACGGCGTGCGCGCTCAATAATCGCATCCACATCGATACGCCCTTCTTCCTCTTCCATATCAAGGGCAGCGACTTTTCCTTCTTCATTCCACCTTTGTAGGCTCCAGTCCAGTGCGGAAATCATTTTCGTCTTCGCCACCTCTAGCATGTCCACGGGAACAATATTCACCACCTTCATACCCAAGGCCTGCAAAACCCAAGGAATGAGAAAAAACAATGCAAACAAATTTGTCTACTACATCATCCAAACTAACGACAATATCCAGAAAATTCCTATCAACCAATGGCCCCCAACCAGAAGAGTGGAAAGGCCCACGGGTGTTCACCCGTGGGCACTTCCAACCAGGAGAGTGGAAAGGCCCACGGGTGTTCACCCGTGGGCACTTCCAACTAAGGAGAGTGGAAAGGCCCACGGGTGTTCACCCGTGGGCACTTCCAACCAGGAGAGTGGAAAGGCCCACGGGTGTTCACCCGTGGGCACTTCCAACCAGGAGAGTGGAAAGGCCCACGGGTGTTCACCCGTGGGCACTTCCAACCAGGCGAGTGGAAAGGCCCACGGGTGTTCACCCGTGGGCCTCCCCATCTGGATTATGGTTTTGGTTCTCTACTACACCATCCAAACTAACGACAACATCCAGAAAATTCAATAAACACCAAGGGAGAAAGCTGCTGCAGGGGCTTACATGTGCCACGATATGCGCCTTATTGCCTCCACAAATATTCAGAAAAAATGACCCCTCCAGACATGAAGGCTTGATGATATCTATGTAGGTCTGCATCCTCAGCTCCCCCTTGAATAAAGTCTTGGCCTCTTCATTGGAATACGCTTTTTTCTCTGAATACCGTTTATATCGCCCCGGGTCATACACGTCCAACATCTTTCGGCCTCCACAGAGCCGCACAGCCACCTCCGAACTTGATTCACCTCTGAAGGGAAAAATGCAGTTTGTAACACGAAGTGCACTCGATTCGAAGAAGCAATCACGAGATGCTATTTTCTCCTCTTTCGTGCCGTGGTAGAGGGCGTCACAAAATCTGACGTTGGTCGGCAGGTGCGTCTTCAGAACATTGTGAATAAAATGCCGTTCGGGAAATTCTGAAATCACAGTCCACAATTGGGGGGACTCCAGAAGTCCCGGAAAATCACGTCGAATACCTTGCAAAGTGCAATCCACAACCTCCTTCACACGCCCTCCACCGTCTATTCCCGCCTGGACTCCGGGCAGAAACCTTGTGTCCATGTACGCATGCAGTACTGGTGAAAGCACTGTCCCACCACTGAACTTGTAAGTGTTGTCAATAGACAACACGCAATGCTCCGGCGTCACCTCCTTGTCATGGGTGCCTAGAATGTTTCGCACTCCTTCTTTAAACTGGTCAGGAATAGGTATTTTTTTCCGTGCGGGGCTCATAGCGCCAAGAAGGTACTCCGCTCCAAGCAAGTCCACAAGTCGTTCGCGCTGGAGTTTTCCAAAAGTATTGGCTTGCTTCCACAATCTCCAACAATCCCGATCAATGGTCTCTTTTTGATCAACGTGAACAATGTACAATAGGGTCGGGTCCAGACACTGTGCCATTGCGATATAGGTTTCATTCTTCTTCTTCCTATTCACCGCCCAATCTCGCACAGTCTTCAAGGTATGCCGAGGGTGCTCCTCTCCATCCCGGGTGGACAGGATTTGATCCGCTGCCATGTCGAGCTCCATCTCTGTCAATCCCCGGAATTGCTTCAGGTCGTTCTTGACCACCTTCCTCGGTTTGAAACCCTTACTCTCTTTCATGAGAGCTCCGGTCTTTGGGTCAACATACTCACCACTCTCGTAATCCTTAAATATTTGCTCCCACTTCCTCCATATGTCATCTCTTAATACCGGCAAGATGTGCTTCATGATCAGGTTGTTCTCCTTCTCCACGCGGAACGTCCACATGACGCACGTAATGAATGCCTGTATCAAACACCGGCCGTGTACGAATCCCACATGAATACAACTCCAAGTCTGACTACCAATCACCAACAACATGAGGGTCGCCCACGGGTGAACACCCGTGGGAGTCACACAATTAGAAAATACAAAAGTCACAAGTTTAGAATATACCTTCCACTTCTTAAATGCTTCAGTATTATTGGACTTCTCACGCACAGTTCGAGCAGGTCTTCCTCGCCTAATCCAAGTCTTCCTGGCGTGCTGAATGCACTCCGTAAATGATGGAAAGTGCTTCCTGTACTCACTATCCAAATTCAGAACGCCAGAAAGGTGGAACAGAGGGTCGTTATCACCTTCAGGGGCCCAAACCACATTACAGGGCCATTTCGAGAAAAACCTCTTCACCTTGTCTGTGCTGCTCGGGTCATTTACATACTCCAGACATGCTGCTAACGTGTGTTGGCCATTTACCACGTGGAATGATTTGTTCTTTACTTCCTCAAAATTTGTCGGTTTTCTTCGCCTATCCGAAGGAACGATTGTCAGGAAGTTGGGATGAATCTTCGGAATGAAGACATAGTTGAACAACCATGTCTTCATCTCCCTCAAGTGCGCATCGGATATGGGTCGGCAATTATAACCTGCATCTCCCCGCTCTATATTGTCGATACTGACAAATCCATTCACGCCTTCACCGAATATCCACACCCGTTTGTACTTGTCCTTGAACACCTCCATATCCATCAACCTGTCTCCAATCGATTTGTCTGGAGGCCCATGCATTGATCGCTTCGGTATCTTCTCGAGTTCAAGAAATGGACTATCTTCGGCTATTTTCTTTTTTCCTCTCTTGGATGGTACATCCTCGGTGGGAGTGCCTTCGACAATCGCATCCTGACCTGCATCGGGTCTCGTCTTCTTCCTAGAGGAGGCTGCACGGTCGTCAGATGGATCCTTCCTCTTGCCATCGCGGATTTGCTTCTTCTTCAATAAAGCTTCCAACCTTGCCGCCTTTGTCTCCTCAACTATAACCTTCACTCGTCGTAGAGCAGCCTTGTAGTCTTGCTCGATCATAACTGATCTTTCCTCCACGGACCTGCTGTGCTCTTTTGTCTCGCAATATTCTATACAATAGGTGAGAAATTCACCGTTCAATGAGCGGATGTTCTCTCCCTCATTGTTGAGCTCTTCATTCACATCCGCATATGAAAAAGACTCCACTAATCATGCAACCTTGAAGTCCTTCTTCCGCTCTGACGACTTGCACATTATCAATACCCGGCTCCCATCCGCTTGGATGTCCAATACGTGCTTTGCCTTCATGTACTTTTTCCATGTCGAATTCGGCCCACTCTTCGTGTACAACGAGAGCACCGTTGTCTCTCCAAAACCACTGTACTGCATGAACCATTGCAAATCTGGTCCCAAAAGTTCAATATCGTAATTCACCGCTCTGCCCACACCTCCAGATACTATAGAAGAAAATGCATGTTGTTAGTACTCCGCATAGTATAATATGATCACGAATTTCACTAAACATATAACATTGACGTGGACATTGGTGTTATGGTTATACCTTTACGAGCTGTTTGCTTAGTTCTTGCCATCTCTATTCAAAGGGGAGTTCACTTGGACACCTCTATGCACCTGAATGAAACACCAACTTTCTATCACATATTTATGTCTAGAAACATCAAATACATACAAAAGACCTAACATATTTGTCGACATAAAAAATCCAGGAGAAAACTATCAAACAATGGCTCCCAACCTGGTGAGTGGAAAAGCCCACGGGTGAACACCCGTGGCCGCTCCCAACCTGGTGAGTGGAAAGGCCCACGGGTGAACACCCGTGGGCACTCCCAACCTGTTGAGTGGAAAGGCCCACGGGTGAACACCCGTGGGCGCTCCCAACCTGGTGAGTGGAAAGGCCCACGGGTGAACACCCGTGGGCACTCCCAACCTGTTCAGTGGAAAGGCCCACGGGTGAACACCCGTGGGCACTCCCAACCTGGTCAGTGGAAAGGCCCACGGGTGAACACCCGTGGCCACTCCCAGCCTGGTCAGTGGAAAGGCCCACGGGTGAACACCCATGGTCACTCCCCACCATGCAAGTGGAAAGGCCCACGGGTGAACACCCGTGGGAACTCCCCACCATGCGAGTGGAAAGGCCCACGGGTGAACACCCGTGGGCACTCCCAGCCTGGTCAGTGGAAAGGCCCACGGGTGAACACCCGTGGACACTCCCAACCTGGTCAGTGGAAAGGCCCACGGGTGAACACCCGTGGGCCCTCCCAACCTGGTGAGTGGAGAATCCCACTGGTGTTCACCCGTGGGCCTCCCCAGGTGAAGAGTGGAAAGGCCCACGGGTGAACACCCGTGGGCTCTCCCCACCAAGTAAGTGCCAAGGCCCACGGGTGTTCACTCGTGGGCCTCCCCAGTTGGTGAGTGGCAAGGCCCACGGGTGAACACCCGTGGGCACTTCAAATAACCTCTTTAATATAACCCCTTTCACACTCTCAGCCAAACTAAGACCTATGTTATGCAAACTCACCAAGTTTCTTTTGTGTGGCCATGGCAAATGTTCAAATCCAATGTTGGTTCCTGCACAGAACAAAACACAAAACCCATAAGTTTCCTACAATGCCTTCATCATGTGCAACACATTCATACTCTCAAAATCAAATCAAAGACAAATCTGGTCTCACTTTTTTTGGAATAAACCATCATGGCACTCTTCTAGCACTTTGGTTTAAGCATGCTTCTAGCAATTCATTCAATTCTTCACACCCAAGCATCACACAACTCACGTGAATCTCTCTAACATTTCTGGGTTTCATATTCTTCAAGCAATTCAAACCCTAATGCACCAGAGATTCACCTCATTCAACAATTTCTAGCCACAATCACAATCATACAAACTCTGATTCACCACATTCATACAAGCCACAATCATACAAACCCTTATCATACAAACCCTGATCACACCACAATCAGCACAATCAACAATTTCTGGCCATACGCATTACAATGCAAGCAAGAAAATGACTGAAATTGAAAGAGAATGGTAACAATGATAGAGAGTGCACAATTGAAAGAGAATGCAAGAATCATGAAGTTCAGCTACTTACAAGCTTGTGGGTTCTCAAACTTCTGGAATTGGACTTCTCTCCACTTCCTTCTTGCTCAACTTACTCTTCTCCACATTTCGCCACTACCACGTGCTGGATTGACCAAGGAACAACTGGTTTGAGCAAGAAACAACTGCATTGAGCAAGAAACAATGCCATTGTGCATGAAACAATGCCATTGTGCAAGAAACTACTACCTGGATTACAATTGATGAAGAATTCCAGGGTTTTCATTGAAAAACAAGCAAGAAAATGTGTGTAAGTAAGAGAATTGCAAGCTCTAATAGAGGAAAGAGAAGGAGGAGAATGCATAGAAGCAAGAGAAGTGGTAGAAACAAGAGTAGAGTTTTGAGGCACAATTCCAGAAAATTGTGAGAGAGGTGAAGGAAAGAGAGGAAGAATTGGGAGAAGAGAATGAGAGAGAATGAGAGAGAAAGAGAGAGTGGGTGCGGAACACGAAATGACATAATGGGGAAGACGGAGGACGTAAAGAGACACATAATGTCTCATTATTACGTAAGGACATGACTCATGCGATCTCGGGACGCGAAGGATTCTCTAATCGACGGCTTGAGTACGATGTGACGTATTAGTGGGCGGTATAAAGAATTATTAGGTGCATTTAGTAAGGTTGGCCCTCTTAGAATGATAATTAATAGTACTTAGTAAGATAACTAAGTATGAGTGAAATTAAAAGGTGCACTTAGTAAGATATGTAAGTATTAGTATGATAATTAATAGTACTTGGCAAGATAACTAAGTATTAGTGACATAATTAGGTGCACTTAGTAAGATATGCAAGTATTAGTATAATAATTAATATTACTTGGTAAGATAACTAAGTATTAGTGAGATAATTACGTGCACTTAGTAAGATATATACATATTAGTAAGATAACTACGTATTAGTGAGATAATTAGGTGCACTTAGTAAGATATGTACGTATTAGTAAGATAAATAATAGTACTTAGTAAGATAACTAAGTATTAGTGAGATAATTAGGTGCACTTAGTAAGATATGTACGTATTAGTAAGATAACTACGTATTAGTGAGATAATTAGGTGCATTTTATAAGATATGTACGTATTAGTAAGATAAATAATAGTACTTAGTAAGATAACTACGTATTAGTGAGATAATTAGGTGCACTTAGTAAGATATGTAAGTATTAGTAAGATAATTACTAGTACATAGTAAGATAACTACGTATTAGTGAGATAATTATGTGCACTTAGTAAGATATGTAAGTATTAGTAAGATAATTACTAGTACTTAGTAAGATAACTACGTATTAGTGAGATAATTAGGTGCACTTAGTAAGATATCTAAGTATTAGTAAGATAATTAATAGCACTTAGTAAGACAACTACGTATTGGTGAGATAATTAGGTGCACTTAGTTTGATATCTAAGTATTAGTAAGATAATTACTAGTGCTTAGTAAGATAACTACGTATTAATAAACATGGTAAGTGTTGGTAAGATAATTATCAGTACTGTATGTGTGTGTGTGTATGTGTGTATCAATCGTGTGTGTGTGTGTGTGAATCGTGTGCATTCATAATGGGCGCACTTTCACCATTGACCGTGAACTCAAGTTCGATTGTTCTCAAGTTTTCTCTTGGGCTTGACTAGTCTTTCATTTATTGTTAGATGTGTGTAAGATGTGGCGGACAAATGGCATACTAAGTCAAGGATATCATGTAGCTTTGACATTAAAGTTTAAGAAGGACATTAAAGTTTAAGGGGGCTTGACTAATCTTTCATTTATTGTTAGATGTGTTAGATCTCAAGGGTAACATACTTGGGCTCCCTATAGGCAAGTGTAATGTGTTGCATTTTGATATTTAAGAGGAATACATATCTTTTAGCATACTAATGGCATACTAAATAACTCTATAAGTTATTGGACATGAGAAACATTCACATATTACATGGACTGAGTAGCTTTGACATTAAAGTTTAAGGGGGACATAAACTTGAAATCTAAATGCGCTTACTCACATGGGAATTATTGGACAAGGATATTATGTTGAGATTGGATATTCGTAAACATATGATCACATATCCTTAACACAGTTCCCATGCCAAAGCATAGTACCCCATTGTATGCCAAACTATCTCAAGGGTAACATACTTGGGCTCCCTATGGGCAAGTGTAATGTGTTATATTTTGATATTTAAGAGGAATACATATCCTTTAGCATACTAATGGCATACTAAATAACTCTATAAGTTATTGGACATGAGAAACATTCACATATTACATGGACTGAGTAGCTTTGACATTAAAGTTTAAGGGGGACATAAACTTGAAATCTAAATGCGCTTACTCACATGGGAATTATTGGACAAGGATATCATGTTGAGATTGGATATTCGTAAACATATGATCACATATCCTCAACATAGTTCCCATGCCAAAGCATAGTACCCCATTGTATGCCAAACTATCTCAAGGGTAACATACTTGGGCTCCCTATAGGCAAGTGTAATGTGTTGCATTTTGATATTTAAGAGGAATACATATCCTTTAGCATACTAATGGCATACTAAATAACTCTATAAGTTATTGGACATGAGAAACATTCACATATTACATGGACTGAGTAGCTTTGACATTAAAGTTTAAGGGGGACATAAACTTGAAATCTAAATGCGCTTACTCACATGGGAATTATTGGACAAGGATATCATGTTGAGATTGGATATTCGTAAACATATGATCACATATCCTCAACATAGTTCCCATGCCAAAGCATAGTACCCCATTGTATGCCAAACAATCTCAAGGGTAACATACTTGGGCTCCCTATAGGCAAGTGTAATGTGTTGCATTTTGATATTTAAGAGGAATACATATCCTTTAGCATACTAATGGCATACTAAATAATTCTATAAGTTATTGGACATGAGAAACATTCACATATTACATGGACTGAGTAGCTTTGACATTAAAGTTTAAGGGGGACATAAATTTGAAATCTAAATGCGCTTACTCACATGGGAATTATTGGACAAGGATATCATGTTGAGATTGGATATTCGTAAACATATGATCACATATCCTCAACATAGTTCCCATGCCAAAGCATAGTACCCCATTGTATGCCAAACTATCTCAAGGGTAACATACTTGGGCTCCTTATGGGCAAGTGTAATGTGTTGCATTTTGATATTTAAGAGGAATACATATCCTTTAGCATACTAATGGCATACTAAATGGCATACTAATGGCATACTAATGGCTTCCCCTTATTGACATACTAATGGCATACCAATAGCTTCCCCTTATTGGCATACTAATGGCATACCAATGGCTTCCCCTTACTGGCATACTAATGGCATACTAATGGCCTCCCCTTATTAGCATACTAAATGGCAAATTGAAAGGCATACTAATGGCATACTAAATGGCAAATTGAAAGTCATACTAATGGCATACTTATAGCATACTAGATAACTCTATAAGTTATTAGAGATGAGAACGATTTGCATATTACATGGGGTAGCTTTGATATTATTGGACAAGGGTATCATGTTGAGATTGGAAATTCGTAAACATATGATCACATATCCTCAACATAGTTCCTATGCCAAAGCGTACCCCATTGTATGCCAAACTATCTCGTGATATGTGAATGGTGCATGAGGTATGAAGAAGAGTTATGTCAGGATGATGGATGAGTTAACCCTAAACCCAAAACCCTACCTTCTCATGTCAGCAACTTGTGATGAAACATTGTCATGGATGATTGCAATATTGTCTAATGTGATATAGTGATAACGTACATGTTCATAAACAGTATGGAAAAATATGTAATGTGGAATTATATGAAAATGATAAGGAAATAAATAACCCTAAACCCTAAAAAGCTAAACCCTAAACCCATTAGTGTGGTAGGCCACTTAGTGTTGGACCTTCTTAGTTGCTCGCCATCTATTTGTGTCCTACTCTTATACAATAATGTTTATAGTTACAACTAATCCTCTTTTATCGCGCATCCATGTGCAAACAACCACTATTTTATACGGGGTTATTACTTTCAATTTTTTTTTCACATGCTAGGATTATGTAGTTTTCTAAGTTGGGTTAGTTGTTCCATACCCTATAGTACTTTAATGATGCCCAGTGTCATTTTTGACTCCCCATATTACTCTATATTGGCACCCCATACCCTATATTGGCTTTAAAGTCCATTTGTAATTTTTTGTCCCCATGTTTTTGAATTACCCGTCCACTTGTTCGCACACATATCGCTACTCCAACATATCTCTCACCCCCCCCCCCCGCCCCATGTGCCTAAACTAAACTTCATACTTGACCTTTGAAGTGGGATTGTACGGTTAATATATTTGTTGACTTTCATATTTACGGCCTCGAATGTCCTTTCCAAAGTGCACATCTAAGGGTACTCACGTAAGTATAACCATGCTATCACATAGAGTCTTATTATAACCTAACATAGTCAATCGCACACTCTCAAAATATGATTATCATTGTAGGGTCGATAGTGCACATGGATTGACAACCTAAGTACCAAAGTACTAAATTTGAGCAACAACATATCCCACATGGATGCAACATCTATCGCTACACGGTCCAAAATTGAGCCTTTATATTCTCCTTAGAGGTGATTTCAAGAATACTTTATGGCAAGTCCACAAGTCATACCCATGGATTGGAGCTCGACATTGTGGAAAGGTTACTTAAAGGTTACTCAAAGGTATTTGACCATAATTTTAAATAGTAGTTTAATAATCTCTAAATAGAAATGTCCAGTCCTATTGTTATCAATGTTTTCAACTTCCCCTCCCATGGTTCTCCCTCCCCTCAGTAGATGTTGTATTGATACATCACATGACCAGCGTCCAAAAAGTTTTTGAAGTTATTAAGGTTAATTGCCTGCCTCTGCTATTTCCCTATGGCATAGGTTGCATCCTACAATATCAAATTTTTGTAAGTTGAAAACCTTTTGAGTTTTTAAGTTACCTGCCAATTGCCTTCAAAACTAATTTCTCAGGTCCCCCAAAAAAAAATCGAAGCTTTCTTGAATCCTTCAAGATATAGCTTCCTGCAAAATAAACTCAAAATTTTTGGTTGGTCCTTCAATCGCCACCCGCATCACACTATCCAAGTGTGTTGTTGTCATTCGATTCCTAATCTTCTGCTTGATGTTATTCTGCACAGAGAAAGCTCTCTCACAAGTAGCAGTACTAACGCATTGGCATCTTGCGGTGGATGCAAGTGTTAGTAGGTTAGGAAATTTCAGTTTCAAAGAAGGACTCCGGTGGTGCAACATCGCAACTGATGAGAGAGGAGATGTGATGAATGGTGCAGTGATGGGGCTTGGGCTGTGGTATTTGTAAAGATCGGCGGGGAGGGAGTCAGGGCTATTATTGACATCCGCCTATGTGCCACCCAAGAGCCCCGAGTATTAGCCTAAAGATATGTACTTAGGCCAACTAATTTCCCAGTTTGAAGAAGGATGAATGGCTAAAATCCTCTCTTTTAAAAAAATTGTAGGCAAAATTTCCTACATGTTTTTTATCACATAGGTTGGTATCCTATGTTTTTAAATTGTCCATAGGCTCTTTGTCCTACACTTTCAAAATTTTATAGGCTAAGTCACAAATTTTGTAGGCTGCATTTGTATTAGCCTTAGGCTCTTGCCGGACGTTGCACATGACACCTACCTATGGTGCAACAATTAGAGTTTATTGCATTGAGTAGTGACTGTCGGTTTGAGAGCTCACATGCTACATGGGACTACCATGATTTAATCTGTTGTCATCCGCCCTCCGATAGGCCGTGTCACATAACTTTACATGTTCAAGTCTTTGCGTAAAACCTATTAAGTGCAGCTAGAAATGTAGTGGACAGAAACCGGGGGGGGGGTTGTGATGTATTGGAGGTGAAATATACGTGCGAACAATTGAGAGGGTAGATGGGGACATAAAATGAAAGCTATGATTTAAAATAATATAGGGTGTCAAAAATGGCGCTGGACATCTTTAAAGTACTATAGCGATTGGAATAATAGGTAACTTGGAAATATAAGTAATGCCATGCCCTTTCCTACTAACCCAATGCTGAAAATGCTAAGGAAATAAATAACCCTAAACCCTAAACCCTAAACCAGATCTTAAATGGATCAACATCTCTAGCATAGTGGTATAAATTTGATGATTTTTCCCAGTGTAAATAGCACATTGACGCCCGAGTTGGCCATATATATATATGTATATATATACATACATACATACATATAGACACACACACACACACACGATTGACACACACACACACATCCATAAAGTTGTGCACAATCTATTTGTGTCCTACTCATATACAATTGGGATTTTAGTAACAACTTGGGCTCTATTATCGTGCATCCATGTTAGCACTATATACCTGTCCCCCTTAATACCACGCGTGCTTTGATTGCCACATGCATGATATTAGGGGTTAGAGTGTAGTATATGCAAGGGGAGGATATTATTGGGCATCCTAATGGCCCATGTCATGTGATCCCATTTTAGTATGCCGACATGAAACGCTGGAGTGAAGTCTCTATAAGTTGATAACCAAGTTAGTAGCACGGTGACAAGGCCTACACCTTGTCAAGTTGACGAGGTTGGACTTTTTATATTAGTCATATCTATATTATGATGGATGTGTATGTGTCACGTATGATATATTGGAGTGTTGAAACTAGGAATGCGCGACAGTGTGATATAATAGAATAAATTTGAGTATGAGAGTTATGACTAATGTGTTTATTAAGGCCTTGGCCTTCAGGGTTTAGCAACTCTATATAAGTTACATTCGTTTACGAAGACTCTAATTTGTGATTCAGGTTTTAGCAAGTCTCTATAAGTTACATTCATTTACGAAGACTCTAATTTGTGCAATCAAATTATGGGAAATTGTAAACAACATCAACCATCCCCATGGTGCACGGGATTTCATGCCTCTTGTAGATGGCTTTAGAGGCGAACTAATGTTCTATAGGACACTTGGGAACTTTTAGCCCACATTTAATTTCAACAAGGGGAGTCATCATACATAGATGTAGGAGACTTAGCTTAGTCTTTTGATCAAGAAAAGTTGGACACTATGCCAAAAATATCAAAGTGTTTGAGAGCTATGGAGTTGTTAGAGTTGTTAGAGTGGGGGAAGGCTATGTGGTTGTATGTAGGAGACTTCTACTATGGGAGAGGCAATAGTAAATCTATTATTAATTTGCGAAGTCATAATAGAATTGATAGAGAAGCAAGCAACTCCATAACATTGAACTATCTTGACGTGAAGAGCTTTTGTTGTTCCAATCCCCGAGATCAGTTTCTTCTATTATGCACACTAAGAATTACCCGCGCAATTGATGTGAATATATAAAGATTACATCTGATTGATTTATACACTTCTGCCAACTTTGAGAGCCCTTGGTTTGAATGATGGCCCTCTGAGAATTTTTTATGACTTGCACTAATTTAGACATGGGTTCTAAAAACCATGGTCTGAATCCATGTACGTCACAAATTTTTAAAGGTGGTCTATATTGCTAACATTACATTAATACTTTATTTGGAGGAGTATAATGTAATTACTAGCTCATAATACATGTATTGATTTTATGTTGCATCATGTTTTGTAGTAGTATAATGTAGCACATAATAGAAGAGAAACAAGGAAATTACATAATTATCATAACAATGATTGCATCTTGGACATCCATGATCAACATTGGGCCAATGGGCTCATTAATCACGCCGGCACCAAGATACGGGCGCTATTTTTATTTCATAACTGGGATTGAAATTTTGAGATATTATACCTACTAGACTTATAAATATTTCATTACATAACATTATTCAGATCCATAATGGTAGTCTGCGGGATTGACAGTATTTTGCAAACTATTCCATCACTCATATTGTAAGTCACAAAATATTTCACAACATATTGTCAAAATGTTGAAGGTATTGGACATCTTTAAAGTACTCTAGGGTATGGAATAATAGGTAATTTGTTATTATAAGTAGGTAAGTGACATTATTATGTATGCGACACTGAATACCATAAGTGGTTGTTGTATGTTGGAAGTTTTGAGAGCTGGGCACGAGCCCATACCATTGTGTTTGGGTGTTGTCACATGGAGATGTCAAGGGTGACTCATATTCCATTCATAATTATACAAGGGCTATACATTGCTAGGAAACACCCTTGCAAATAATGTCAAGTAGACCCAAAAAGACTCACATAAAGTCTTTGGACCTAAAAAGACTCACATAAAGTCTTTAGACCTAAAAAGACTCACAACTTTGATGGCCAACAAAGTTGACGCCCCTTCATGCTAGAGATGTTGAGACCCATCTGGGTAGGAGCGGGGACGGGGACGGGGACGTGTATAATTGGCATGAGTATGCTCGGTAGTGGTATGAGGTGTATGCAAAGGTTACACAATGATCATTGGTACCGCGAAGACTCTCCTTCGCCTTGTACCAAATTTTCACTCCATGTACATATGAGGTAGAACCCCACTACCGAAGGTCATCATTATTCAATATGAGGAAGGTTAGTACGTGATTAGCTAATGGCGGTTGGAATTGGAGGGAATGACGTCTATGTACTTACGAATTTGGAGGGAATGCCTTGTACTTCCTCATGTGAAATTGAAGGCCATGCTCACCACCTATATAAAAGCCACCATTTGGAGGGTCATTTCTTTCTCCTCATTTGGGTCCATCCCCCTTCACCCTTGAGGAGCAACCATGGAGAGCGTGCCTCACATGGGTGAGGAGGTTAGTGCTATAACCCTAATTTGCATTCACTTTCCCACGGGTGCACCCGTGGGAACACTGTGGCCGTACCCCCCCACCTGTACGGCCAAGTCTGCCACGGATGTTCACCCGTGGGAGACTCTGGCACCCGGTTGGGGACCCCCACGGGTGTTCACCTGTGGGAGAAACTCGCGCCCGGTTGGGGGCTCCCACGGGTGTTCACCCGTGGGAGAGTCCATGGGCCGGTTGGGGGCCCCCACGGGTGTTCACCCGTGGGAGAGTCCATGGGCCGGTTGGGGGTCCCCACGGGTGTTCACCCGTGGGCGCTTATGGTTTCTACTTCAGTTCTCCTGGGATATGTCACAATAGAAGTTACCCATATGTTCTTGTGTGTAACAAACTTTCTAGTAGTAGATGTCAGGATGGTAGCCCTCCACAGGTGAACACCCGTGGGAGACTCCGGCACCAGCATGGAAGCCCCCACGGGTGTTCACCCGTGGAAGATCGTGGTGTGGAAAGTAGTAGTTCTCCCTACATATGTGAGGTTATAAGTTGGCCATATATCATGTGTGTGGCATGCTCAATAATTGTAGATGCAATTATGCTTATTTGTAAATTATCTGTTGAGTATGTGAAATATGTGGTCAATAGGTAATAGGTACATATTATTACGAGTTGGGAGTTTCGTGATGCAATATGATATATGGTGACGATGATATTCGTTAAACTGGAATGTTGACACTATCTTGAATGGCAACTATTTCGCTAGCACTTGGGCCAACAAATGTGACACCTACATGCGTAGTAAGAATTGTACACAAGTAAGTGTTAGGGGTGTTAGTTTTGGTGTTAGTTTTGGTGTAGAAGGGTAATTCTCCCAATGGGGATATGATAAGTAACACATACTTCACTTGAGTTGTGTGAAGTGAGGTGTAGAGCTCGCCCATATAAGAATGTAAATATTGTGCTGAGATGTTGTGAGGCCAAACCCCCCACCCTTAAGCGTCCGTAGTCCGAGTAGTGGGTTTGGGCTCACATTCCTCCGCGGTATTGGATTTGGACTTGGATGAGTCCATAGTGCAAGGTTCACCCTTCAAGTGGTCTTGGATTTAACTAGCTCCTTCATAAACCCAACTCCTTCATGAACCCAACTCCTTAGGTTCTAACTAAACAAACCCAGGTCCTTCATAAACCCAGCTCTTTACTTTCTAACTAAACAAACCCAGCTCCTTCATAAACCCAGCTCCTTCATGAACCCACAACTTTGTAGTTGTAATCCCCAACTACCTCACTAATTATTCAAGCCCTTAACTAATCTTCCTACCTAATTTTCCTAATTCTACTAACAACCCCTTTCTAATCACACAATTCTTCTCTAATCCTAAAATCCTAAAATCCTAGAGAGGAGAGGGGGAGAGAGAATTTCCTAACTTCACTAAGACTAACTAATCCACACAAGTATATTTTTGCACTCATCACAACCTCAAGTGCTCAACTCTTAAACATGGAACTTGCAACCACGTGTATTCAAAACATGAACTTTAAGTACCACAAATTGGAATCATGAATTAACTTTAAAATCCTTCACGTCAACACTAATTCTACCAAGAGGTCAAGCCCTCTTCAAGGCTAACAAGCTTTGGCTCTCAAACTAAAAACTAAGCACACACATGTGCTCCAATATGGCTTCCCACACCCACACTTATAACTCGTGGGGTGCCTTGGAGCACAAAGGAAAGAGAGGATGAGTGAGGGAAGAATGAGGGATTATATAGTAAGCTTGAGGGGGTGAGCACCCTCAAGGCTCACGATAAGCCCTTGAGATTTCCTCCTACTTAGTAGGCGCCAATCCTATCTTCTAAGCCTTCCTCCCTCAAATGATCAACAAGGATCCTAATTCGAACATTTAACTAGCCTTGGCTTTCTACCTACCACACTTTACCAAACTTGGGATGCTTCAACCCAAACTTAGCCTCCTTCGCTTTCCGCCGCCATAACTTTCTCCCCTTACTTTCCCAAATCGTTGCTCACCACTTAATTCAAACCACGATGCTTAACTCGTGATTTGATTGGTGCTTTGAGAATTTGCTTATCCTCCACCTTGCATTCTTCCTTGGACCTTCCCCATTAAGTGGCCATGATGAGGTGGTCCACTTGTGCGCTCCATGTGATCCTCCATTCATCCCAATTCGAATGCACTTGCCTCTTGAGTCACTTTGGTTGTCTCCATCCATTTGTACTAGCCTACTCACTAACTACTCAATCCAAGTTCTCCTTACCTATCCTCATTCACTCAAATCCTTCCGAAGGTAAAAACACAATAACAACTCACATCCTAGCCTCTTACAACATGGTACTTCTAAGACTAACATTTCACTCTTTTTATATTTTTGTGAAGTAACATGCTACTTCAAAGTGCATCAACTAACGTTTCAAGGGTCTAAGACTAAATGTGGGCACCCTTTTGGGCTCACATAATTGGCGACCATCGGGGGATGAATCCAAACATCTCTTGCTCCAAGGGTAAGTTGCCTAGTCAAGCTCGGTACTCCTTACATCTACTTCCCGATGTACGGGTAGGAAAGAGCTCACCATTCAACGTTTCCAATTGAATTGAATTATTAGGAAAGACCTCATAGACAAGGTAAGGTCCTAACCATATTGCATCGAATTTCGCCGGAAATTCAAGCTTTCGTGCGTCTTGAATCATGACCATCATTCCCGGTGTTAGGGCCCTTCTCTTATGTCGTTTGTCGAAAGTAATCTTTCTCCTTCTTTGGATTGCCTCAATATGTTGAGCCGCCATTCTCCTCCCTTCGTCAAGTGCTTCCAAATCGGTTAGTCGATTTCGTAAGGATTGACTTTCGGTAAGTCTCGTACTCACGGCCACCCTAAGTGACTCGACTTCATATTCGATTGGTAGTGTCGCTTCAAGACCATAGACTATGGAAAATGGTGTAGCACGCGTAGTTACCTTATAGGTTGTACGGTATGCCCAAAGTGCCGCCGTTAGTTTCGTATCCCAATCCCGCTTCGAGTCTATAACCGTCTTGCGTAGTATACTCACCAAAATTCCGTTAACCCTTTCCGTTTGTCCATTGGTTTGTGGGTGGTAGGGAGTAGTCTTCCGGTGATCAATTTTAAATTTCTCTGTCATCTCTCGAATCAAGTCATTCAAAAAGTGAGTACCCCTATCGCTTACTAGGATCTTCGGCACCCCGAACCGCGAAATTATGTTTTCGTACATAAATGTTACCGCGTGTTCCGCCGTGTCGGTCTTCACCGCTTTGGCTTCCGCCCACTTGGTGAGGTACTCGGTTGCCACCACAATATATTTCATTCCTTTTGAAGATTGGGGATGGACCTCACCCACATAGTCGATGCCCCATTTTTCGAAAGGAATTAAGGGTAATGATACATGTAAAGGCATCTCCATTCTAAGGTCGTTTCGGGCATACCGTTGGCAAGCGTCGCATTTCCTTACATAGTCATGGGCGTCCTTAAATAGTGTAGGCCAAAAGTAGCCCGCTCTAAGTATTTTTTGCCCGGTGAGTTGACCCGAGAAGTGACCGCCGCAAGCGCTATCGTGGCAAGCGATTAAAATCGCTTCAACCTCCGTTTTTGACACGCATCGTCGTAAAATACCATCGGACCCCCTTCTAAACAACCTATGGCCCACTACAACAAATTGCCTACTATTTACCCTCACCTTCCTTCTCTCTTCTTTTGTCCACTCTTTGGGCAACTTGTGGGTTGTTAGAAATTCCACTATGCCCGCATACCACTCCGGTGTAGAAGTGACCACAAAGAGGCTATCATCTACTAACATATCATTTACCGGATTTTTTCCTATCTCCTCCGACAACCTAGACAAGTGGTCCGCTTGTAAATGCATACGACCCGGTTTATATTCCACCGTGTAGTCGAATTCTTCTAATAACAAAACCCACCTAGCTAACTTACCACTTAACTCCGCCTTGTTAACTAGATACTTGATAGCCATGTGGTCAACAAAAAATACAACCGGGTTGCACATGAGGTAATGCCTAAACTTTTTAACGGAAAACACCATGGCTAGGCACTCCCTCTCCGTTGTAGAGTAGTTTCTTTCGGCGGGGTCAATTGCTTACTCGCATAAGCTATAGGTTGATCCTTCTCTTTTTCTCCCGTTGCTTGACAAAGCGCACTCCCTATTGCCACATTACTAGCATCACAATAGACGTGAAAAGGTTTACCCCAATTGGGTGGTATCAACACCGGATAGGTGCTCAACCTATCCCGCAATTCCTCAAAGGCTTTTTGACAAGCATCTGTCCACTCGAATTTGACATCCCTTTTGAGCAAATGGGTAATGGGCACCGCTATCTTTGAAAAATTAGGAATAAGTTCCCGGTACCATCCCACATGTCCTAACAACTTATAGATCCCCTTGGAATTGGTTGGAGTTGCCAAGTCGCTTATGGCCGCAATCTTATCCGGATCGGGTTCTCTACCTTTCTCACTAACAACATAACCCAACAACACTCCCTTATTCACTCCCAAAAATGTCTTATCCGGGTTCAATGCTAACCTCATCTTCCTACACCTAACCAATGCCTCCCTAACACAATGTAGGTGATCGTCCACATTACTTTGTGTGCTAAAATCGTCCACAAAGACGGTCATGGATTTGAACAACAAGTCGGTGAAGATTACTAATCGTTGGAAAGTAGCCGGGGCATTACATAACCCAAATGGCATCACTACCCACACAAAAGTACCCCAAGGTGTAGTAAAAGCCGTTTTATGGATATCTTGGAGGGCTATGGAAATTTGATTATAACCCGCATACCCATCCATAAAGGTATATCGCGAATGACCTCCAACCTCCTCAAGCAACAAGGTGATAAAAGGTAAGGGGAAGTGATCCTTTTGTGTGCACGAATTCAATTTCCTATAGTCGACACAAACCCTTAATTTCCCATTTTTTTTCTTTACTAAGACCATAGGAGAAACCCAATCCGTGATTTCCACCGGCTTGATAAACCCGGCCTTCAATAACCTTTCCAATTCCGCTTTCACCAACAATTGCAATTGAGGATTCATCCTCCTCTCCTTTTGTCTAATTGGCCTCGCCCCCGGAATTAAAGGAATCCGGTGCTCTACCATTTCCCTAGGAATTCCCTTAAGCTCATCGTAGGACCATGCAAAAGTATCACTAAACTCATCCACCAAATTGCTATACTCCCTAACCTCTTTCTCCCCCAATTTGGAACCCATCTTCATTTGTCGGGTTTTTCCATTCTTTAATTTCACATCCACGTACCGCCAATCCGCTTCCGACACATGTGCTTGTTCCTCTTTGTTCCGATACCAATCGGAAGGCACATTGGGGTAATCTTTCACATCTTGACCTACAACTATCCCCGTAGACGTGGTCTTGAAATGTAAAGGCTCCTCCAATTTCGATGACTCAATAATCACATCCTCCTCTTGAGTCCCATCTACATGAATTAAACTAACCTCACCCTCTTCCACGTCATCTACCCAAGGTGTTAACCCACCGCTAACCCACTCTTCCTCGGTGAGCACCTCACATGGCTCCAACAATGAGCCCTCTCCTAAACTAACACTAGGAAATTCACTCCCTAAGCCTACTTGGTGAAATGTAACCATTACATCAACCTCGGACTCGGGGTACTCCCTTAGCCATTGGGCATAATCCCCATTATCCCCATAATTGTAAAAATTAGGACCTAGACTTCCCGAGCCCGAATCTATAACAACCCTTTGACCTTCGGGATGGACGACTCCCACCAATGCCTTGCCAATCTCATTCTCGTTTAAGTCATCAATTTCCTTCTCCAATGGCAAATACATCTCCTTCTTCATCCATCCTTCTAATGAACCAATGGACACTATGACCCTATTACCCTCCGGACCATAAGTGATGGATGGTTTAGGTCCACCCCAATTGACCATAGCATTCGCCATCCGCAACCAAGGCCTACCTAGCAAAATGGGGAAGGTGTCCTTGTTGGAGTGCATTTTAATGACATGGAAGGTGACCAAGTACTCCTCGCCTCCCGTAGTCATTCTACAATCCTTGATCATCCCCAAAGGCGTAGTCGAACTTTGATTTGCCATATTTATGACCAAAGGTGAAGGCCCCGTGAGTCCAAGTCCCAATTTTTTCATAGTATCCTCCGGTAGTATATTTAGACTACTCCCTCCGTCGACTAGCACATTAGGAACCACCTTATCTACTATAACAACTTCTATTTCTATAGCTTTCACGTCTCTTCCACCTTGTGATTGGATCCTAGCGGCTATTTTAGCTTTCACCTTCCTCATCCTCTTGTGTACCGGCATTCCCTCCTTTAATGTTTTCCTTGCCGTGGGTGAAATTTCCAATAGTTGGCCGAAAGTAATATCCGCCTTGAGTGTACTAAGGTCCGCCCACAAGTCGTACCCGGTAGATCTTTCCACCTTAGAATTACCCACTACGTCGAATTCGTCTACGGGAACCCCCGGTCCTTCCCATTCACCCACATCGCTATTATCCAAGTCATGTACCGCATTAGTCCTCTCCCTATCTTGTAAAATTATATTTTCCCTCTCCACATCCTTAGTAGCTCTTCTAGCTACCCTATCCAACTCGGAGAGATTAATCTCTTCATCCGAAGAGTAATTTCCTTGCTCTCCTATTCCTACCTCCAACGGGGCATCCCCTCTCCTAGCCCTAGTAGTTACCGCTAGTGCAGGTGCTTCTTCAACCACACCCTTACCCTTCACTAACTCATATGTAATAGCATTGGTGTGAGGAGGCCATTGACTTTGCTCCTCTCCAATTCTCGTTGGGAGAGGAAGCATGTCATCACATGTGGCCTCCAACACTCCATCCATGAACCTAACATCTTGGGAGTTAGATGGTCCCGGATCCGTTGGAGGCGCTTGTCTCCCGTTACTACCATTAGGTGGAACTCCTTGTCTATTTTGTATTGGAATGTAACCGGTTGTAGTTTGCAAGCCCGCCGGTGGATGAAAAGTTTGCCTAGCATTACTATGGTCATAGTATAAGTTAGGTGGCCTAAGTTCATTGGCCGGTACTCCTTGTGGCCTAGCACCTCGCATATTATCCCTTGCTTGTTGTTGTGGATTAGCCACCGGGTAAGGGACATTAATTATTTTGTCCGGTTGGCGACACGTATCCGAGGGATGACTTCCTCCACAATTGCTACAATTAAACTCTTGACCTTCGGACCAACATTGTCCTTGAGCGTGCCACCTTCCACAAAAGGGATGAAATTCCTTCTTCTCTAAATTTTGGCCACCTTGCCCTCTAGGTTGTGGTCCTCTATTGCTTCCATTTCCATAGTGAGGTGGCGCTTGACCTCGTTGATTTTGTTGAGGTGGGTTACCGTTTCCTCTTTGGTCACGGTTTTGTCCACTTCTACAAAATTGACGCGTGTGGCCCGGTTGGCCACATTGGACACACCATAATCCGGAAGAATGCCTACCCGACTCAACCGGGGGTGGAGGCCCCGGTTGTTGACTCCGGATCATTAATGACATTTGATCCGTGAGGCTTTGCATTTGTTTTATCATAGCCTCTTGGAATCCTAGTTGGCTAGCACCTAGTCTTCTCTCAACCTCCTCCAAGTGTGGATCCGTTCTAGGGGCCGGTAGTGCCAAAAGAGGTGCCGGTTCCCTAACCGCTAAAGGTCGGGGGCCGGTGTCCACAATGGCATATGGAATTTGGTTCTCATACTTAGCGGGTTCTACCGCTACCACCCTAGGGCGTATGGGGATGAATTGTGGGATCAATTCATCCTCCCTTCTCCATAGCCTTTCGTGATCTTTATCCAAGTTTTCAATATCTCTAGCCGCACGCTTGGCATCCGCCAAGGTCAAGGGATTCCTTTCTAGAACACCCCTAATAGTTCCGGACTTAAAAAACCCTTGAATGAAAAATTGCTTTAGCGTGTCGTCGTTGAGCATGGTACCCACAAATCTAGTGCACACTAAATCAAACCTCCTAATGTAAGCCGAAATTTCTTCCTCCCTTCCTTGCTTCAATGACGACAATGCCCTTAATGCGGTACTTTGACCCACTTCCGGCCTAAATTCGTTAAGAAACTCCCTTTGTAATTGTTCCCATCCCCTAAAATGTCCCTCGGCATGATCCCGATACCATTCATAGGCTTCCCCCTCTAGAGTGGTAGGAAACCACACTAACCAATAACCCGGGTCGGTTATGAGGAAGCTAGCCAACCGTTCGATATACCGTTCCATGTGCCGAGAGGGGTCCTCATCCTTGGTCCCATAAAATTTAGGGAGATGAGATGGCATATCCATCGCCGCTAAATTTTGTGGAACCACAATTGGTAGGCCTCTTGGCCTAACCAATGGGTCTATTGGAGGTATAGGAGGTATGGGCGGAATTGGGGGTATGGGTGGTGGATCCATCCCCCGTTCCTCGGCCATGGTGACCGGTGAACTATTCAACAATCCCCTATCAACTTCTACCGGGAATTCTTCTCTAAGTGTGTAATTTTCCGAAGAAGTTTCACCACTCAATTTGGAGGGAGTGATCTCCTCTTCAAGTTGAGCTCCAAGTTCTAAGGTGTCTAGAATTGACCTAGTCCTAGGTTCGACGTTCAAACAACTCTCTATTCTAACATTATCTTGTTCTAATCTATCACTGATTTTAGAGGACCGCCTCTTTCGAGTAGATTTCTCTAGTCCTACTATCAAACTTGGTTTTTGTGAGCGAGTCCTACCTTGCATTCCATAAGAATCGATCGACCCTCACTTGACCACACATAATCCTAGCAATTCCCCTCTTAATATTTTCACTTGTCTTGGTGTGGTTATAATTTTTTTAGGAGGTGAGGAAAAGAACCTGCAAGCCCACTTAGGTGAAAGAATCCCAATAGGGGATAGGCATGTTCATGTTAATTTTTTGGTTAAGTCGGAGCATCACCTCCGCACCTTCCCGCAAATTAACACTCACCACAATACCGATTGTGAGGGGGTGACCTTCCGAGTAGATTATGTTAAAAGTCGAGGCTTCACCCTTCAACTTCTCACACCATCCACAATTCGGGAATTACCCTCTACAACGGATAACAACAATCACGAGTACAAAAGGCATTCCTTAATTAGTTAATGAGTTCACTTTGAAGAAATAAACATACCTTGAGCAATCGCATCCCCCTGTGAGTTAGCACTCCCCTCAATCGTGACTCAATGTAACAACACCATAAACTTTGTGAAATATTAATTTAATCTAGAGCATGAAATGACAACTCCCAAAACTTTGAGACTCACCCCGAGGTGAGTGTCAAAGTTCAATGTCCTAAGGTGAATTTACCCTCTAATGTTTTAATGAGCTACTCGGTTATAGGTTCCTTTTAAGTTCTTAGCAAATCCCCAAAAAGGTTGAGGACGTACCTTCGCCGCGCTCCTTCCTCAAAAATGAATTTGCGTAATTGACAATGCAATTCATTCCAAGGAATAGTTGAAATACAATGAATTCAAATGTAACCCAAAGAGAGAATACTTACCGAGTTTCGGGTGCTCCTTCCCTTCTCTCAAGTTTGTGTCTCCAATTTTTCCTAGTTGCCTCCAAGTCTCCTAGTCGCCTCCAAGTCTTGTAACTACCTTCCGCTTCGCTCCCGGCGGACGCACCAATTATGTGAGGCCAAACCCCCCACCCTTAAGCGTCCGTAGTCCGAGTAGTGGGTTTGGGCTCACATTCCTCCGCGGTATTGGATTTGGACTTGGATGAGTCCATAGTGCAAGGTTCACCCTTCAAGTGGTCTTGGATTTAACTAGCTCCTTCATAAACCCAACTCCTTCATGAACCCAACTCCTTAGGTTCTAACTAAACAAACCCAGGTCCTTCATAAACCCAGCTCTTTACTTTCTAACTAAACAAACCCAGCTCCTTCATAAACCCAGCTCCTTCATGAACCCACAACTTTGTAGTTGTAATCCCCAACTACCTCACTAATTATTCAAGCCCTTAACTAATCTTCCTACCTAATTTTCCTAATTCTACTAACAACCCCTTTCTAATCACACAATTCTTCTCTAATCCTAAAATCCTAAAATCCTAGAGAGGAGAGGGGGAGAGAGAATTTCCTAACTTCACTAAGACTAACTAATCCACACAAGTATATTTTTGCACTCATCACAACCTCAAGTGCTCAACTCTTAAACATGGAACTTGCAACCACGTGTATTCAAAACATGAACTTTAAGTACCACAAATTGGAATCATGAATTAACTTTAAAATCCTTCACGTCAACACTAATTCTACCAAGAGGTCAAGCCCTCTTCAAGGCTAACAAGCTTTGGCTCTCAAACTAAAAACTAAGCACACACATGTGCTCCAATATGGCTTCCCACACCCACACTTATAACTCGTGGGGTGCCTTGGAGCACAAAGGAAAGAGAGGATGAGTGAGGGAAGAATGAGGGATTATATAGTAAGCTTGAGGGGGTGAGCACCCTCAAGGCTCACGATAAGCCCTTGAGATTTCCTCCTACTTAGTAGGCGCCAATCCTATCTTCTAAGCCTTCCTCCCTCAAATGATCAACAAGGATCCTAATTCGAACATTTAACTAGCCTTGGCTTTCTACCTACCACACTTTACCAAACTTGGGATGCTTCAACCCAAACTTAGCCTCCTTCGCTTTCCGCCGCCATAACTTTCTCCCCTTACTTTCCCAAATCGTTGCTCACCACTTAATTCAAACCACGATGCTTAACTCGTGATTTGATTGGTGCTTTGAGAATTTGCTTATCCTCCACCTTGCATTCTTCCTTGGACCTTCCCCATTAAGTGGCCATGATGAGGTGGTCCACTTGTGCGCTCCATGTGATCCTCCATTCATCCCAATTCGAATGCACTTGCCTCTTGAGTCACTTTGGTTGTCTCCATCCATTTGTACTAGCCTACTCACTAACTACTCAATCCAAGTTCTCCTTACCTATCCTCATTCACTCAAATCCTTCCGAAGGTAAAAACACAATAACAACTCACATCCTAGCCTCTTACAACATGGTACTTCTAAGACTAACATTTCACTCTTTTTATATTTTTGTGAAGTAACATGCTACTTCAAAGTGCATCAACTAACGTTTCAAGGGTCTAAGACTAAATGTGGGCACCCTTTTGGGCTCACAGATGTCAATGTTGTCCCCCACGGGTGAACACCTGTGAGGTTCTGTTCAATGTGTGTTGATATACTTTGATATCGATGTTCAGATTCCACATTACATTGGACTGTCGAGGTCGGAATTGAAGGGGAAGGCCGTTGTGCTCTTTGATGATGAGGGCCATGCTTTGTGTGATGGATTGATTTCCAACACAAATCCGTTGGATTGTGTTGACAATAGCATCCTAGGGGCTGAGGATGTTGGAGTTATTATCATGAACCCAACTGACAGTGTTATTTCGCGGGATTGGGAGAATACTCTGCACCGCTGGCCTCTTTCACTCACCAAATTTGAAGGACATACATTGGCGGAAATATTGTTGGTCCATCATAATGCGACCCGCGAAGTTCAAAGTCATCGGCGCTTGCTTGGAAAACGCCAATACAACACTGCGAGGATGTGTGCACCTCGGCCACCTGGGAAGAAAATTTGGGGAGCCACTGAGGAGCATGCGCGGATGTTATCAGCGGTGGATTGTTGTTCGGAGCATTGTTGCCAGGTATTCCCAAGGCCTTTGTTGATTAGTATTCGGGAACACTACTTCGCATTGCCATTCAATGCTCGGAAGCTCATAGCCCTGTCGGTGTTCCAAACGATCCAGAAACATGAGCACAACGGCCGTGAAATGGTTATTGTGGAAGGGAGAACAATATGCACTCGTGCATGGATGAACATCTATATGATATCAAGGGCACAATACAATAGGAACAAGGCCGAAAGTTTGATGGGGGTTAGATCTCGAGATCACGGAAACACATGCACTAGAAAACCACGGGCGAATACAGTGCAGGCGCGAGCCACCCTTGGAGTATTGGTTGAGGGTAGGGCGGACGCCATGCCCCATATGACTCGGACTCTTCCAACTGGTGAGAAGATAGGAACGGAGATGCTCCCAGTGGGAACAACGTGGTGCAACCTGTTGCAGGAAGTGAACCACTTGGACGGAGACCTAGGGTACGCGCCTATCTCTATGTCCACCTTCAGCCGCCTACATCGACAGCATTACAAGCAGTTTGTTATAAAGAGCCCCGGTGACAACTTCTCGCGTTGTGGAACGTGTGCAACATTCAAGGATTTGTTGCGAATACACACAAAGAACACAGTTGGGCACTTGGCCATCTCGAATGCTAGCCTTCGTCATCTAACATTGCAGGAGGCTCATAGAAACAGTTACTACAAAGATAGGATTTTGTCAAAGTATGCTCCCAATGAGGTGCTTTGTATAATCCATGACAAAATGGATTATGGGAAAACGGCGCTTCCCGTTTTCGCGCAAAAAAACAAACGTGTTGACAAATACGAGCGATTCCCCATATCCATTGCGGGGATGATTGCACATGGTCACTCAGATGTGAATTATGCGCATTATGTCCTTGATATGTACCCATCTGATGCCAACTTCACTATCACCTCGATTATGAAGTTGCTTTGTCAACTTGAGGTACAACCTGTTTGCTCTAGTAGACACATTCCTATTTCGTCCATAGGTGATCCTTTACACGACGCACTGGTGGTTGGTGTAGAGAAGTGTTCAGGAGTACTTCCCCTGCCACCGCCCGAAAGTATTCCTCCTACAGGTTTGCCACCCCTCCTGCTTGTTCAAATGGACAATTGTGCGAAGGACAACAAATCAAAATACAACATGTTGTTTTGGTCAGCTCTGACTGCAAAGGGAATTTTTCGGGAAGTCAGGCTGTCTTTCCTTATTGTTGGACATACGCATGAGGATGTGGATGCAATGTTTGGGAGGTTTGGACAAAGGCTGAAGATTGAGGATTGCCATACACTCCCAGACCTTATGGCATCGTTCATGGCTGCTGGGGAACCCACTATTGTCCCGTCCTTAATCCACGAGGTTGCTGATTTCAAGGAATGGGTGAAGGGATACTACAATGAGTCTGGTCAAGATCGACTTATTGGGCATTCCAAGGCGCACCAATTCCGTTTTTATGTAGACCCTCAAGGAGTGCCATTGATGCAGTACAAAGTGTATTGTACAGATCCAAGTTGGGTGCCTGATGGAGGAATTGCTCTTTGGAATGTGGACCCTATCACAAAGAAGACCATGGTCCCTACAGGTTAGTGGTTCCCTTGTTTGTATTGCTTTGGAAGTGCACTAGAAAATACATGGTGTGAAGTATGTGGAGAACAGGTGATCACCCGTGGGCAGTTAGTCCGTGGTATTGCTCCGAGCTCATTGTATGTTTGGTTTTGTAGGATGTCCCCGTCCCGTTCCAAAAAGGGAGATGAAAGATTCCGTGAACATAAAGCTTGGTGTGCAAGGTTTTATTAAGTATTGGAAGGATACGGCAGATCAAGATAGTTCGAGTCACTATATGGAGTCCATTGCGCCAACAATTTTATATTGGGAGAATGTGCTTGCGGCTATGGATCAACCTTTACTCCCAACTCCATCTGAACTTAGGGAGCCTTTCTGGCCTGCTACACGGTTCTCCGTTGCACCAACCCTACATGTGGATAATGTGCATCTACTTGAGGAAAACATCACTGACTATGCTTACGTGGGGCCAACTAGTTCTCGGCCTGTTGAGACCTTCCGTCCCGGCGCACATATCAGGGTCGGCCATTATGTGTTACTACGTCCTAGTGAGGATTGTCCCAATCCAGTGTGGATGGGACGGGTGATTTCTGAGCCGAATTTGGCACATATCGGTCCTAATCCTCGTTCCATTGAGATTGTCTATTATGTACCGGTCCTTGGCCAAAGAAACAAGAAGACCTTAGACGAACGTTATGAAGAATGGGACACGGCAAAATCTTTTCGATGGACGAGGCTCAAGGACTATCCACCAGCTCATCAATCCCTAGATTGTGTTGTGGCATCATGGGCAAGACAAAGGAATGCGTCCGATGACAATGTACTCATCCCAGCTCGGCAAATTCTTTTCGCAAAGGATAATTTAGATCGATGCACCAGAGGTGAGAAAATGACTGATGGAGATACTTTCGAGGATGGGGTACCAACAGAAGACCTCTAGATCAAAGTTGCATTGCTCATTTCTCGGTATCCACGGGTGGACTCTCGTGGGTGGGCTAGATGGTTGACACGATCTAGCCTGTTTGGTGCTCAATTTCAATTTTGTGAGCATTAATTAGAGAGCCATACGGATTAGAGACATTGACATTTGTCCCACGGATGTTCAAATTACCACTTTTAAAGGCATTTTTTTTGTGTGAATTTTCATGTGCATTGTCATATTTGCCAACATGTTTAATATGTGGGAGTCATCCAATGTATCCAATGTGGGAATAAATTATCCACGAGTGTTCACCCATGGAGTGTAGGCACAATCCTTTTGTCTTCCTTGATGGGATCCTCCATATTCCAATTGATTGTTTGCCCGGTTCCGTTTGAACACTTTGTTTGTGGTCCGTAAAACCTCTACGGGTATTCTCTCGTACAAAAAAGCAATCATTACGTTCCCATCACGTTCCCCTCATTAAAATGAGCGGACCATTTGTCTCATTTTAGTTAATATCCCCATTTTGTTTAGATCGTAATTTAGCCTAGATTAGAACCTTTACCACCACTTGGCATTAGTCCCCAAGAGATGGTAAGAGTTCCACTCTTTAACATCAAAATCACTTATATTGAAAGTATTGAATTATAAAAATACCAAAATAAAAATATAATATTACATGAGGATGTTAAATCACATTCCACTTGCTAAATAGGTTCAAACGCCTTCGTTTAGGGCACCAACCGAAAGCTTGTATCTTGACAATCAATACCCTAATTCTTAACCCCAACGTGTACACTAACGCTATAGCCTAACCTAACATCCATAACATGCATATTCCTAATTTGGTGTAGAGTGCAGTGTTGATGCCCCAACGTAATACTAGTTAGTGCCGATACCCTATTGAGAGTCCGTTTCCAGGCATCAATTATTCTACCAAAATACAGTCTAAGAGAGATTCAACGACCTAAACTTTATAATTCAATCTCCTTCTTTCAGAGATAATAATGGGTTGGCTTGTAAGATCACTTAAGCCTATCTATCCAGCTCTTGAAGAATTTGAGCACACCAAAACCTTGTGATCCAACCCCACGCCAACTAACTTCGCCTGTTTTCTCATTTTTCTCTATGACGATCTCCTCAACATCAGCAATATCATCAGAGGAGAATGCCTCAAGTGCAGATTCGTCGGGTAACGTAATCAATATGTACTCGCGATATGTGGCATTCTGATCGAGGTCCAGATCATAGTTCTCATTCCCCTGCAGTATAGCCCTGGTTGAGTAAACACCTGCATTCCCTTCCTGCACCCGGACTTGTTCCTTCAGTTTATTTCTCAGCCTAACTTTCGCCATTCTGCCGAACGCTGTGAAGCTCCCGAATCAACTATGGATGACGTCCTGCTTTGTTAATGGCTTCAACCACACAAGATTTTCCAATGTGATATAGGGAACAATACTGTGAAGACAAGCAGTGATATGATGACAAAGGCAGAGTAGAAAATTTGTTGTGATCTCCTTTGTTTTGGTGTCTCGCGGTTATCGAAGAATTTGGCAAACCTAAACCTCTCAGCCCGTCTTCTAAGATCCGATACTCTTGCAATTACCTCCTGTGTACACACTTGTAGCAAACCATGTTAGAGAGGAAGACATGTTCCAGAACAACGACATGGCACTGAACGTTGCAATTAAAGTCTACACAGGGATTTCTGTAGGATCGATATAAATTACTCAAGTGCATTCTAACTGTTCTGTATCAACGTCATGCAAATTCAGTGCTCCTCTTTCGAAAAAGAACTTCACGCCATTGTTGGTCGATTGCTATTGAAGCGAACCTTAACAGCGAAAACGGCTCAGATAAGTACCTTCTTGTCACTCTCACACAAGAAAAATCCTCTGCGAAATCGGAAATTGCACTGTGCAACGAGGTACAAACGAGTAGAAAGAATCGTTCGTGCAAAAATTAAAGCGCAAGCAAACAACCAGAACTGGTCGGTTGCTTTTAAAGTTCAATATGCGGCCAAAAACTTTGTGGTAAACAATATTGCAGAGAACAGATGACATACCTTGAGGGATTGTTCCTCTGAATGGACAGTCTTTTGGAAATCCGAAATTTGTTTTAACTTCTGTATGACTCCAGCTATGGTAACCACTGATGCTAAAATTGACAATGATATGGGAATCCAACAAGTGGAGCAATGGAGTTGGTTCGACTGCGCCACAGCCGTTAAGACTACACCCTGAAACACGCTGAAAAACCCGATCAACTGGTAGACCTCGTTCTTTAACTCTGCGACCTTGCTCTTCTTCCGCTCGACCCGCTTAGTAAACAAAACCTCCTTATCCCGCCAAACTTCGAGCGCTTTCTTTTGAACCTTCTGCCCCTCAACCCAGAGCAGCCTCTTGATTTCCAGGTAAGCCTCGGGCAGCTTAGGAGTCAGTTGCTTCTCAATTTTAGGAGCCAGTTGCTTCTCAATGTCACGAAAATCAAATGAGCCTTTCGTTTTTCCCCAAGGCTGCCACCGCGTCGTGTTCGCTTTTCTAGAACCGCGTTGTACTCGTGCGTGGCGCTCTTTAAGAAGGAACTCTCTTAATGACTCAGCCTCAGCCTCCTCAATCCTCTTTAGCTGTTTGGCAAAAGGTTTCTGAGGCGTCTCCCCTTCAAGTTCCTCACTATAGACGGCAGTTGGAGATCCGTCAATCTCTTTCTTAAGCTTCAAAATATTGACGGCAAGACGTTTTTCGAAGTCCAACCCTTCAAACCTCTCGGTGAGATTCTTTTTCACCTCCTCGAGCTCCTTCTTCTCCTGCTCGAAGTCCTCGCTAGTTTTCTCCTCCTCCTCCTCCGCCGCGGCCTTCTTCAGTGCCTCCGCCTGCAGGATCTTATTTTGGAGGTCCGCAACCTCTTTCCTAAGCTTCACAATTGCAAGCGGGTCAGGCCGGCTCTGCTGGTGCTCTGCGAGGACTGATGAACGGCGCTGCGATGTCCCCGGCGAGCTAATCTCCCTTGATGAGCTAACCAGTGCTCTAAAGTGTCTTGATTCTCCCTCTTGAGCACTTGTAGGCGAGCCTGCTTGTTCTGGCCGTCCTCCTTGCCCGTCTACAACACCTCCTACAGCACCTTGTGCAGCCTGCGCTCCTCCTCTCACATCGCATGTGCTCCTCTGATCGGATACTGGCCGTGTTCCTATTCGGTCGTCAATCTGAGGGTCGTTAACCTGCACCACTGCTGTAGAGGCCATCAGGTATGACGCATTCTCGGTACTAGCTTTCATGGATGCCTTCGATGACGTAAGTGATTATAGGCAAAGGCATTGGAAACGGAGACGACGGAATATGAGAGGCCGTCAAACCAGGGTTATCGCAAGATCAGATCTACCCGGGCTCGCCGGCCATTCGTCAACAGCATTGAAGATTTAATAATATGCACCATCCGATTACCGACGATTTCCATTTAAGTCTCAAGATCGTACAGACAGCTTACATGTGCGCTGTGCAGCTTCTGAATACTGCTCGCGCGGCCCCGAACGGTCCCGGAAATTAAGTTTTATCCAGCGATGGATCGGAGCGCTGTAGCTTCGAAATTTCTTAACCTCAAATGCATTATGAGAATCCTTAACCCTTAAAGGTCAAGGGGGGTTGAGAGAGTTGAGGTTGGCCTCTCCCATCAGCCTATGTTTACCCCATTTCAGACCTCCATGTAATTCTTTTAGTGCGATCAGCATATATATTTAGATATGAAATTTTGAGATACACATTTTGGGGGAATTTTTTTTGCAATTCCGACATGTTTTGACGCTATCTTATGGTCAAATAGTTTAGGGTAAAGAGATGGGGGCAGCATAGAAAAAATTGGTTTTTCCTATATTTGGATGACGGGATCGCCATAAATAGGGCCAATATTGTGGATTTAGAATTGGTTTATGTTTTCACTAATGTGGCTTTTTATAGAATGTCATTTGGGTTCCGTTTGCAATTTAGAGAAGTGGTCAAAGTGCATTGACTTTCATTTATTTCTTCTTATTTCTACAAGTGGGAGATCCGGTCACCAAAGAGGCTGCCCCTCTCTTCAAAAAATCATCCTTGTGTTCATTGAAGGTGTGGATAAGCATGAGTGGGGCCTCTCCAACCGCCAACATTACTTTGTGTTTTTTATGTCATTGGCCTCCCTCCTCCTTTCAACTAACTTTCCACCAACCATGAGAGTTGAACCAACCATGAGGCCACCCATAACCTTCGAAACCCTAACCATCGTTCCACAAAGTTTGGATTACCACCACCCTACTCAGGTGCACCCAATGTTGAAGATCATCTTTCTACTCCTCCTTCAACTCCATCGCCACTAGCTTCTCCAACCTGCTTTCCACAATTTCCAGATTATGTATGGCAGATTTCTCCTCCTCGGTACTGCCACACAGAAGAACTGCCGAAAGAAAAATACGAGTAAAAGATCCCTCCTTTCAACGCTGAGTCCATCAGACCATCAGCCACTTTTAAAAAAACAAAGAACTGTTTTGATCTTTCCAGAATTTGAAACACTTCTGTATTTATGCAAGGGTTTGCAAGGGTTTCTGAATACCTATTCCTCTCCAATGTCGCACATAAACAACAACGCCACGTAGACCATAACCTAATTAAAATCTATCAAAAGCAGCAGCATCACTACCATTTCCGCCTTGTGACAACGAAATTAACTTACTCCAAAAAGATTCACAGTTCTTCTTCTCCTATACAATCAGATTCTCGCTTCGCGAAATTGTCCATTGCAATCACTGCCCAAGACCACCATAGCCAACATAATAATCACAGCCATTTCCGCAAATTACACCAGAAAATATTCATGATTTCTCTCTTACAAATCAAACTGTCGTCCGCTTCACAGAGGTTACAGAAATCGCTAATTGACTGATGAGTCCCCCATAGCCAGCAGAAACACACCATAGCCAGCAAAAACACACACACACACACACACACACAACCAACATAATAATTACAGCCATTTCCGCAAATTACACCAGAAAATATTCATGATTTCTCTCTTGCAAATCAAACTGTCGTCCGCTTCACAGAGGCTACAGAAATCACTAATTGACTGATGAGTCCCCCATAGCCAGCAAAAACACACCATAGCCAACAGAAACACACACACACACACACAAGAACGATGTTGAACACAATGAAACCTGGTGGTTTGCGGAGGGCGGCAAGTCGGTGTTCATCCTCTGAGCCAACGGCTCAATTCAGCAACCACCTTCTGAAATCTGTCAGACCCCAAAAAAAGGCACTAGATGAACTATGAACGAGGAATGACAGATGAAATCACTTCACAGAATTCCCACATTGAAGTCCGGGCAGGCTTGAGCACAAAGGATGCCGAGGACATTGTCTTCCTCGATGACTCTCCAACACTCCAAAATCATCACAGGGTTCTCTGCAATGCCTGTTACCGATCAATTTTCAGAGGTTTGAAAATTTCTCCCCCCTGCGTAGCGTGAAATGGTCAGATTTCACTGTGGTTCCCAGGAGGTGGCCACAACCAAGTCAACGCGGCCCTGAGAGGGCCGCTCTGTCGTTTAAGGGTTAAGTGACCAGCAGGAAGAGATGTGAGCAATGCATCAGCCCTCAATTGTATCAAAAACCATACAATTGTAGTGATATTTAGTGATATCATTATGATTGTATGCTTAGTTAGTGCCTCGTAATGAGGTTCGAGATAATCACAAGAGGTAAGAAAGGGTCAACAAGCACCACACTAAATATTGTATTTAGTGTCACTAATTCTAATTGTCTTGCTCAATACTAATTGTAAACCCCGGTAAAGTGTCACCAACACTAAATGTTAACCTAGAATTATTTGTCATTCCCCGTAACAGAAAAATTGGGCATAATAAATTTACAATGTTGCGATTAATGTCACTTACTAAGTGATTTTTCACCCATATTTCAAGCATCCATGACAATATTTACTCACCGATTTGTTAAGATGCAAATTATACCAAACTTTTGTTTCAATAATTGGCATTTGGATGAACTGAAAGTAAGTTGGGATGACAATATTTGTAAATTTAAATAGAAAGTGTCACTAAAAAAGTTTTCATAGTGGCATAAAATACCATATGACACTAAATGTAGTATTTAGTGTAGCTACTTCATGAATTAGGGGAGACATTAAACATCCCCCATGAACTTTTCGGGGGAGGTAGATTCGGGCAGGGGTAGCCGCCCAAAGAGAAATCTAGATTTTCTGGACCCGACCGAAAACTTCTTCTCCCCCCGCCCGACTTCGAAAAAACCATTGCCCTTGCATTCTTGAAGGCCACTTATCCACAAATCCCATATTGAGTGCACTTCACCTTCAAGGTCCAAAATCCAGTATATATGTTCACTTCCATTGAGTAAATAAGCAATTGACTTGGATTTCATTATCAAAGTGAAACTGTCAATAAAGCATGTAATTAACTTGGAAGTCAAAAATATTACAAAACCCTCACTAGCACAGAGGTTATAATTTTTGTGACTTATCATTGAAAGGGTCTTTGTCATTCTTAAAATGGAACTAAGTTTTTATTTTTATTTTTAGTATGTTAAATATTATAGTCTAGTTAATTAATACCTTCTACTTTCACAAAGTATTCATATATGCATTTAAACTAATTAAGTGTGATTTAATGTCATTAATTATAGAATGTACTTACTAGATTAATCATGATTGACTAGAATTAAATGTACTAAATATATTTAATGATTAATTAGGATTAATTATTTTAAGATTATCCAGATCCATTTTAAGAATGACAAAGACCCTTTCAATGATAAGTCACAAAAATTATAACCTCTGTGCTAGTGAGGGCTTTGTAATATTTTTGACTTCCAAGTTAATTACATGCTTTATTGACGGTTTCACTTTGATAATGAAATCCCAGTCAATTACTTATTTACTCAATTATGGAAGCGAACATATATATTGGATTTTGGACCTTGAAGGTGAAGTGCACTCAATATGGGATTTGTGGATAAGTGGCCTTCAAGAATGCAAGGGCAATGGTTTTTTCGAAGTCGGGCAGGCGGGAAGAAGCTTTCGGTCGGGTCCAGAAAATCTGGATTTCTCTCGGGGCGGCCGCCCCTGCCCGAATCTACCTCCCCCAAAAAGTTCGTGGGGGTGTTTAATGTCCCCCATGAATTAGCATGTGGTCTTGAAATGAGAAGGACAGTACAGAACTTCATGGTGTGGGACACAATTGAATCTATGTACAACATTCAGTCAAAAGCTGCATTGTCGGTTTCTTTTGCTTTGAAATTTCTACAAGATATTTATCACTTAGTACTTTCCAACATATCAATCAGACTGTCTTTGCGTGCACCGGGTTGACGAGGTTTAGCTTACCTCAAGGAATGACCATGTCCATGCACTAATTTACAATCTGATATGTATTGTGATAATAAATATGATAACGATACTACAATTTCTAATGTAAAAAAGCACCATCAAGAGAGAGAAATAGAGATGACCTTGACTTGAAGAAAGGGTTGGGCACATGGCCCAACTTTGTTGTCCAACGGTTGTTTTTAGCCACTGGGGAGGTTGGGAGTTGAGTGAGTGGTAGTACAACACATCAAAAAAGTGGTTGTCAACAAGGCAAGCTGCTGTGCAAGTTACAAAATCCAGTAAAAACATAGCTTGCATTTTACCCCAACACAATAAACACATTGCATGTGTTTTACATGACAATAACAATATGTTTTTTTTACTTGTAAATATTTATAGTTGCATTTATTTAATTACTTTTTACTATTGCGCCCCACGTCCTCCAAGGGTTGCTTGGGCTGTGGAAGCCTAGGCCATGTGCCCAGCCCTTGAGGTTGTTCAAGTGTGGGTGTATACTAAGCACAATGTAAGGTAGGCGGGTCGAGAATGGTTGATTTTTTCCACTTCTCCTAGGAATTTGAATACATTATTTGTATGGCATACTTAGAAAATCCAAATCCCAAGTCCACTTTCCTCATAATGTTTGGAGCTTATGTGATTGAAATTATTACCAAATTCTTAATGGTCATATAGGCCCCCCTAACTTATTATGTTGAGAATTGAACCTAAAACCATTAACAAAAATTTGAGTAATAGATGCAATCTCTTGTAAGCACTTATCTTTTTAGTGTCCGTTCTTAAATCCACACCTAACCAATCAAACATTGGTGTCCGATTAAGATAAGTCATCAAATTAGGCTCATCACAATCATATAGAAATATGATACAACCTCGTGAAGATAATCTCACCAGAGCTCACCAAGAACACAAGAGAAAACTTGGTCGAGATTGCACGTAGTTCTAATTAGGTGGATACAGGTGAGAGTTGGCCCGCATGGTAAATTTCTTCACCATATGCAAGTGAGTTCAATGTTGATCATAGTTCAGCCCTGCTCAAAATATTTGGATATGATGTTCACTACTCAATCTTGTAGACACTTTGCAATTTCAAATGTGAGGTTGTCCACTTGTTTACAGAAGGGAGCTGCATGGCTCTGGAGCTGTCTCGATGTAGTTAGGGATTCATGCAAACTATGAAGATTGTCATTCTAACTTGCAAATGTGGAGGATCGATGCAAAAGCTATAAGAGTCCAAGGTGAAGATTCTTGTATTTTTAAATGATCACATAGAACTCTCTCAATTGTGTTCACTTTTGAACCTATAGGATGGTGTCCATATTTTGAGCACATACTCCAGTCTCATTGCACCACATGTCTTTTTGGTGTCTATTCTTGACTACCACTCTTGTCATATGCTAATCAACTGCAGTCATCCGATTAAGAAGAGTGCTCACATAGGGCACATATACCTTAGCGTTGTTCAATTTGATGAATGGGAGCATCATATATGAAAAGTAATAACAGTCATTTATTGGTTTTGGGATAGGATTGATAGTACACAGTAGTAGGAAGGTTGGGTCCTTATGACATTGTTTTTGACTTAATAGGGTACAAATGGCCAAGCATGACATGTGTGGTCCATTGAGGCCACCCATGTCAGCCATCAACCATCTTGAACCTACCTTCATTTTGGATACGGCCACTCTTAAAATTTCATTTTTAAACCTTGACAAAATCTTCGATCCGACAAGGTAAATTTTGGTTCAAGGAAATTTTTGTGGTAAATTCTTTAAAACTTTTGTCATAAATTTTCAAGGATACTTTTTAGAAATTGAAAATGCATGCACCTCCACCTGCAAAACTTAGATAGGTAGCCACATATTAGGCTAGGCTAAGGGTGGTGGCCAAGGGATTCAAACCTTAGACTTCATGGCCCCTACTTGGTTGTCTTAGCCACGAACCCATTGCACTGCACATGTTCAAAAGAGTGCTTTGAACCACTCTAGTATTGCTTTGGAAACAAAAGTGAGTCGCGACCACAACCTTCTAGGCCGACAACAACAAAAATACTAGATTGAGCGACCGAGTCTCGGGGAAATCACTTAGTGTATTCTTTGGGGACACATGAGCGTACAACACATATTTTTTGGGGGGCTATGTAGCTCATTTACTACATTTTAGTGGACCCTATATTTTTTAATAATTCTACTTTCTTCAATTTCTCACCACCCTATGTGTAATTATAAATTAAAATCTCCATAATATTTCAAACCCTTCATTATTTATATTTATTTGAATTTTCCTTCGTGGACAATAGCATTGTACTATAGCATTAGAAATGGAATTCATCATGCAACAAAGATTAAGTTGTGTATACAAGAAGCATGTTATTTACATAATTGGTTACATGTCTAAGCCCATTGATAATGGCGTACTTAATTGTTTCATCCAAACATTGAAAGAAGTCCATAAATTCCAAAACAAACCAACATCACTAAAGTGTCCATAATGTGTTCACTAACACAGTTGCACTAACATTGCACATGTTATCATGCAAAGTGTGAAGACAAATTGAAATGCCTACTTATGAGTCCTACGTGAAAATTGAGAAACGATCATCACAAAAGATGCCACAGCCTCTAGCCTAGAACAAATCCATCAATCCACCATAGATTCACCAAATATGGCCCCACGGAGCTCTTTAAACGCGTAGGGATCAATGCACGATGACAGAATTCTTGTCTTGCATGGGAAGAACAACCAAAGAATTATACAAACGTCAATGAAATGTTCCTCAAAAGTACACTTAATAACCCTCATTCAACGAGTTCATCCATTTTGTAGATGGATTTGTGATCATTTTTCATCTAGTTCTTAATTTTTTCTTACCCTAAACTCAACCTAAAAATTAAAAAAATTCCCTACCAATTACTATAATGCTATGTTAGAAATACTATAAACATAATTTTGGGTATTACAAGTGACCCTATATTATATATAATGTGCTACCTCACATTTCTTCAAGGCTATGGTATATCAACAAAATATGTAATTTTTATCAACCATGAATAAATGTCACCCTATATTTGTTCTCTCATAGTTATCTAAATTTTCGACAGTGACTTCCCCGGGGACCGAGTACAAGACTTGGTTGGTTGTAGGCAATATGGCCGAGAGTGAATGGAACCCATCACTCTAGTACAAAGTAAAAAAAAGATTATGTTTTTTGACCTCCCATACTTCTAGGTGGTGTGCACTACTATAGAAACCTATTGATTTTGCAGATTCCACTTGCACATCGAACATGTTGGGAATGGAAGTTTGACAACTTGGTTTTATGTGCAACATTTGCTTGTGCAACATTGTATGGATGCAATGCACGTCGAAAAGAATGTATGTGAAAATGTGGTGAAGATGATACTTGGAGAGAATGACATGAAACCATTGCATTAAGACATGATATGTAGGCAATTGGTATGTGTGAGGAACTATGGCTGGTGAAACTAACAAATGAGAGGGGAAAGTCAAAAGTCATAAAATTGTTGGCACCATATGTTTTGAATGATGAAGATTTTAGTACATTCATGGCTAAACTGGCAGCCCTTGAAGTCCCCTTGGGGTAATGTGACGCAAAACATGTGAATGCCAAAAAATTAAGTGGGATAAAGACACATGATTGGCATGTATTCATGCAACAATTGTTGCTCTTATGCATATGGGGTCACTTGAAAAAGGGCCCCTGAATAGCAATCATGAGACTTTTAAGGGTGTTCATAATAATATGTGCTAAAGTTATAGATCCAAATGATATGTATGATATGAAAGAAGATGTTGCAGTAACAATGTCCATGTTGGAAATGCACATGGATCCCAACTTCTTTGATGTGATGTCATATTTGGTGATACACCTTGTGGAAGAGCTTGAACTTTACGGGTATATGCATATACGTTGGATGTAAAACGTTGAAAAAATGAACAAAATTATCAAAGGCTATGTGAACAACATGACGAGACCTGAGGCATGTATGGCCAAGTCATATGTACTAGAAGAAGCTATAGGACTAGTAATAGAGTTCATGACTAACTATGAGCCACTCCATTGGAAAGTGTGGAGAGAAAAAAACCGAGGCATGGATCATGGATGAGATGTTTGAAGGCGCTGCAACCACTTCCATGAGTTCTTCTGCTTTGAGAAATATTGCACATAAATATATGCTATCAAATCATACTTAAACCTCTCTGCAAGTATGTGTCTTGCGAAATACATGTATTCTATGCCGCCTCAATATTGCATGTTATATTAAACCGGCATTAATTGACAATTCCAACATGTGAGAGGAAAAAATAACAGATGTCTATATTTTATAATGAATATGTTGCATTAAAACCCACGTTTGAGCTAATAGCAAAACATGAGGATCTTACAATTACATTCCCAACCATGACTGTGTGGATAAGGGAGGTTGGACGAGGCATGGCCAATTGGGGGTCGTAATGGCATATGAACCATATGGCGGGACCCCGGGGTCCCATTGGTCCCTGGCTCTTGCATAAACTCTGTAGCACCATCAATATAACTCCGATTCTTTCTATGAAGGTGGCAATCGACTGCTCACATCATGAGCTACATGGGGACATTCAGATAAAAAAAATTAATGGTGACGCAAGCACTCCAGCAAAATAAATAATTAATGACGTTTTGAGACGGAGTCTATGCGAGACCCTAGGGTCCCTCCATAAGGTTCATATGTGGACATGAAAAAACTATCTATGCCACCCAAACTAGTGACAAAATTATATTCTAAGATGAAAGCATGTGGAAACCATTTCCAGTGCAACGATGAAACTTCGGATGGAATGATTACTTTTGATTGTAGCATGACATCCATATTGATTGTACAAAGTGTTGAAAATGGCGAGGTTTTTGATTTGTAAGGAAAAAAAATACATGCGTGCTAGAACATGTGAACGAGGATATTTACCCATGGGGAGGTCACTGGCGAAAAATCGTAGAACAACGTGCGATAAAAAATAGGGTCTAATATATTCATTGTAGGTAAATTTTGCAAAAAATGTACATATAATATAGGGGGGTTTAAAATAGTGAAACATGTTTACATGTAAAATACCATCAAATATAATGGCCTCTTTTATCTAGTCAGTACATGTAAAATAGCGTGGAAACAATTACTAGGGGTAGCAGGTCTAAGGTAGGGTCTGTGCTAGTGGATGAAAAGAGGTAATTTTCTATTGAAAATGCTTGGATGGATGACTTCGCAGGCTGGCTTGCTTGAACATTACTGAACCAACGGTTCCAATGTGGAGTTAATGGTCTCTACCCACGTGCCGGGAAGGAAAAAAAATGTAGTATAAGTAAAATAGGGTGTTTTAAAATGATTCCCCAAAAAAATTATAATTAATGATAGGGTGTATTAAAATACAAGAATTCACCTTTATTTTGAAAAATACCGTACCTTATAATATTTTCTGCAAGGTAAATAGCCCCCCAATAAATAGGTCCTGAGCGCACGTGTATGCATTAACTAAAGAGGGAGTGACCTCCCCGTGTATTTACCCTTGTTTAAGTTGTGGCCACTATATAGTGACATGCGTTGGTTTGTAGATGCTATGAATCCACGACCATGCTAACTTTCTGGAGGAATATGGGGGCAAACACATAAAAGTGGACAATTTTTGATCCTTGCACTCGTTCGTTGTAAGTGAGTTCACCACTTGTTGATATCATGGAAACGTGGGATGGAACATGGGAGAAAACAAAGAGAACCACATGGAACATGGACCTTTATTCCACTCTATGTCACATAAAGTGTCCATAGGTTTATTATAATCCTATTTGATATGCTTTCTAGACCCAATGGTTCCAAGATTGAAAGGATCATAAGTTTATTGATGGCCGTGTAAAGCTTTACGATCAATGATGCTAAAAAATTGGATGTTTTTTCATAGTTCCCTCGTCAATCTCAGTTGCATTCCTAGCGCTCTTTGCATTAGAATTAGTGGATCAAACATTTTATTTCAGAAAATATCAAATTTTAAGTATGTAATATTTTAATTTTCTCTAATATATTGGAAATTTATTTATCATGACCTCCTTGTATATGATACTATAACAATTCCAAAAAAATGAACAAAAAATACCTAATTCATCCTTCAAATAATACTCATAAGTAAAGTTACCAAATTTGTGTTTCATGCAAGTGTTTCATACACTGAAATGAATGGTTTTGTTGATTTCTTTCAACAAATATCTGCATATAAATATGTTCTAGGTCATCATACAAAAATTCTAATTTAATATATTTTTATGAGACTACTTATATATGTCACTTTCAACCACTTGCAAATCCTTATAAGTTTGCGTAGGTGTTGAAAAATGACATATAGATGGGGCCATTCACGGTTGGGGTACTACTTTTGGGACAAAAGAATTAAGGACTTTGTCGCATTGGATCTTGATGTTTATTACGATTTACTATGATTTAATTAATAAATTTTAAATAGATAAGTAGATAGGTCATAAGATTTATCAATAAAGATATTATTTGATATTAAATAATGACTAATAATAGATAAATTCCTTATGAAATAATTAGATACGTCATAAAACTTGTAGAGAGGTCATATGACTTGTTTTGGCCACAACAATGGCAATTTCATTATTGAAGTGTACATCGGGGGTGAATTATTTTCCTGTTTTGCATCCTAGTACCTTGGTATAAGTGTCATGTATCCATACATATATTTTATTATGTCCAATTCTAATTCTAAACGTTCATTTTTCATGTAGCCATGTTATTGTGTAATTCTGGCCATGTATGGTGTGTTATGTAAGGCTATACAATTGGTATGCAATACACTTTTAGTTCTATTGGTACACAATTGAAGGATAAGTGCGAGGAAAAAAATTGGGATCATTTCAATTAATTTTTGTTGTCCTTTTCATTCCTTAATCCTAAGGTCAACAGTTATGACAGCAGTCCTGTATGTCCGTTAAGGAATGAAAAGGAAAGCTTAGATAACCCTATTCCTTGTAAATTAACTTTGTAGGTGTACTCATTATGGAATACTAAATGTAGGTATGATCCAAAGTATGCTCCACAATACAAATCTAAGCACACCGACTATGTAAAGTTATCTAAAAAAGTCCTTAAACCGTTAGACACCCAAAAGTAGTACCCCAACCGTGAATGCCCCCAGATATTCTAAAACACATGTTTTCTTCACTTTTATTTCACTCACTTGATTTCTATACTAGTGTACTATAAAAACAATATTTCTATATTCATAGAAGAATCACACTTATATTTAATAGTGGTCAATTTTTAATGGCACTTCCAAATTTACATTGACCGGAGGACTTTCTTGGTCCACTTTATCATGCTTGCACCCATGTGGAACTTGGAATTTGATATGATGTAATTCTAACATTATGAATTGATGAAAGATCCATTTGTTGAGAATGTGGAGGAAATCTCGGTGGTGAATGATATTCTTGTTGTTTTTGTATACTATTCGCTGTAAAGAATTATGATGTTTTCTAGATGCTACATTTTGAGTGTACAGTTTTGCATGTTGAGAGAGAATGAGAGAAAAGAAAAGTTTTGACGTAGAGAGAAGAATCCTCATAGTGTGAGGTTTGTGCCAATTATGGAAGAGCCTCATATGTGGATTATACAACACATGATGTCAAATAAATGGACAAAACAATGTTTTGTCCAAAAGATTTATGTCATGTGCAATATGTTTTCATCCATCATGGGTTTTGTGCCACCTGGTAAAAAACATGGTAGCTAGATGGTACCAATGCATCTTGTGAAATGAATGGACGTTCTATTGTTTCGCTCGAGAAATCCCTATGTTGTGCAATTTGTTTTCATGAATCCTTGGTTCTATAGAAATTATGGACAGCGGTACCAATGCATGATTCGGTCAAATGAATGGACGATACATGTGTTATCTAAGAGAATCCTATCATGTGCAATTTGTTTCTAGGATTTATGTATTTTGTAGAAGTTATGGAGGAGCATGGTCTTTGGATGGTACCAACGTATGATTCAATCAAATAAACAAACAAACATTGTTTTAACCGAGGGATTCTTATCATGTACTTTTTTTTCTTAGAATAATGGGTTTTGGATGCTACAATTATAGATTTTTGCATCTTGGAATGTTGCGAGGGAGGTTGTGGCTTGCAGAGGCTATGAAAGATGATAATGAGAGTCATGGATTAGAGACCGGCAAGGTCACCATGATTGAAGTAGCACACATTGCACCTATCAATTATGTTCTCTTGCGATTTTGAGAGGAGAGTTTTGATTTCAAAGCTGGTGGTGATGATTTCATGATTGTGAGTAGTAAATGTTTTGGAGGGCTCATATGCGTTCAAGAGACTCAATGGAATCTCTCATGAGCGAAAGATTTTTAAATTTTTTTAAATTTTAATTCTCTTTTTTCCCTCCTCCTTTTCTTGTCTTTCTTTTAGTGGCTTGAACTTGGCCCTTTTTTGTGTTCCAAATTTTTACATGGTTCTTGTAATGGACTAAAGCTTTCGAAAGCTTGCCAATGTCATTGGCAAATTTTCAATTCACAATAGCCTCGTTGCAGTGTCTACATTTCACACATTTTGGAGGTCGTTCATTTTGTTCTTGGTTCTCAATAAGAAGATTTGAAGTAAAATGTAGGGATACTATGCCCTAGAGCATTGAACATGATGTCAAGAGTCCAATTGACTTGCACACCCTGCATTAGAGAGAGAGAGAGAGAGAGAGAGAGAGAGAGAGAGAGAGAGAGAGAGCTCTTATCTCCCAATTCTCCTAGCAACCTAGGGTCATGAAGTTGGGAGACATGTACACATGAGTGGACTTGGAATGGTTGCTAGTGCTCTTCTTTATTTTCTCCCTTCTTCTTCTCAATAGTTTGTTGTTATCCTCCTTCAAAGAAATGGTGAGAACCTTGAGTATGGAGTGAATGCTCATCATTCTTCTCCCAAATGCTAAGGTAAGAGGGTCTCAAATGGACACTCATCTCTCTACACCCACTTTCTGTAGGATATGAAACACACAATTAGTTTATGGGGGATGGTTAGCAAATTCTACATAATACCTGAAGCTTAAATGAGTATCCTCCTTTGCCTCAAAGTGAAGTTATTCTCCAAGTTATTGAAAGAGAATATAGGTCCCCCCCTCCCCAATTATGTTGATGACTGTTGTGTCTCGAATGATTGATAAATTATGGGCACATAGTCAAATTTCTTTTCAACACACGATGCCTTTTTGGTGTCCATTCTTGGATTCATACCCAACCACTCACAACTTAAATATAGGTGTCCGTTTAGGATGAGACATTGACAAGGAATATGAAAAGAAATTCCAAGTTCAAAATATTTAAGGTCATGAAAGTTACGTTCAAAACTATATTTGGTCAGTTGCTTTTACGCGTCACTTTTGATGATAGGTTTTGAAGATCTCATATTGATATTCTATATTTGAGTACCTAACTTAACAATAGAGGTCATCATGAAAAATAATCTATTTTAAACAACATTTTGCTACTACTTATAGGCGTTTGACCAAGAAAATCATGGCTGTCATATACCGGAGCACTTTTTTGGTCCACTTTACTATGCTTGCACCCGTATCCAGTTAAGAAATCAACAAACATGCACTTCCGATGATTATAACTACATAAGGGGAGGTCTGATTTTCAAGCCAATTTTTGAATATGTTTCATTGTAGATTTGCTAATGCAACACGAGTTTTTTTGTGTAAATCTAATCGGTAGAAGTTGGTGAACATTAAAAAGGAACCACATAAAACCCACATACCTTAATTGAGACCAATGTTCCAGATTGAAGTCTTCAATGCCTTTCAAACGCGATTTAGCCCTTCAAAGTATACCTCTCTCAGAATAGCCCTTCAAAAAACAACCCCATATTGAAAATGAAGACATCACTTGAAGTCCTCAATATAATCTGCTTGTCAAACACTGTTCATACGAAAATCGATTAGTCAAATGTCATTCATCCCTGGAGAGCGAAGACTCGAGAGTCGAGAGTCCCTCCCTTTGCTTCCTTGCTACCACCTCCGTCCTAAACTTGTAATCTCTTAGACTCCCTTCAGATGCCCCTCTCCTCCGGATCCACCATTTGCTTCATCTCCATCACCACACACCTCAACATTGAGAAGTACGTTAGATCGATTTGTTTTGGTTGCCATTCGGATACGCCGAATCGGTGGCTTTGGATCCGATCTACTTCACACTAGTAGGGGACGGACGGGTAGGCACGTAGGTAGGCAGGGGGCATTGGATTACCATGAGCCTAAATGCTCAGCTGCTAATGCAAGGATTGAAATCGTGAACTAGATCCAAGAGTTTCCGAATGTTTTCATGTTTGGGGTGGAATCTAGAACTAGGTTCAGATGGGTAGTTGTATGACTAACTGCTGAGTTTGCTTTGTTAGTTTTGGGATGGAGGTTGGGAGATCAGCCTGGAATTATTTGGGGTGAGGAGGAATGTGGTGGAGTAGCAGGAGCAACAACAATAGCAGGGGAGGATCAACAATTGTAAGGATGTTTGTAAGGATGATTTCTTCACCGTGTAATTTGATCAAGCGCTACTGCTATGCTGTGGATCGTCCTTCGTGGGCACTTGTGATGATGATGATGATCTTAATTGTAGAAAATCATTATGCTTTCGTTGAGTTCTAATGTCAAACCCCTAGTGATGAGAAGTGATGCATAAGAGTGTTCTAGGGTTATTGTAAACATGCATCAATGATGGTTATAGGGGTTAGGGGGTCTTGATTCATTTAAGTATTCATGTTAAAGGATTTTGTAGTATCAGAGCTCAAGACTCAGAATGTTGAACATGCAAAGATAGAACTAACTACAAGACGTTATTTAATGCGGCCAAGCTTTTTGTTAGCTTGAAGCACTTTCCCATAGATGAATTGGACAGAGGGACATTAACCGAGCAATGTCTGAACCGGTTGGTGACGGATTTCCATTGGAGTGATGACCTTGATAATCAATGCAATGCGGAATTGCTAGAATTCGTAGAGATGTTATCTTCTATTTGGGAACACCGAGATATGCACGAAGCTCGGGTTTTTTGTGGCAATGACCAGGAGTTCATGATTAATTGGCCAACTCTAATGTTGCTATGGCAAGCCATACTTGTGATCCCAACTAGCATTGTTATTTGTGAAACGTGGTTTTCCGAAGCAGAATTGGGTTAAGAGCGAAAGGAGAACTAGACTCAACCTTGACACACTAGATGCCTTAATGAGGGTTAGTCTAAATGGGATTGGAGTTGAATTCATGGATTGGAATGGCATTTTTGAATCTTGGAAAACAACCACAAGAACCAACAAGCGTAGGGCATTGTCACTACAAGAAGTGGAGTTAGGTAGTTGATCCTTAATTCTTCACACTATACTGGAAGCATGTACCCATATAATTCATACACAAGTTTAATATGAGTTTTGTATTTCATTTCTATATTCTTGGATTGACGTCTTGGATTCGAACCAACCCTTCAACTGAAGGGCTGAAATTTGAGAGCCCTTCAAAATGAAACTTATATGAGGGCTTCAATCTTGAACACCGTGCCAGAGTGTTACGAAGAAATTAGGATATTGATGTGCTGTACGTTGATAAGGACGACGTTAGGAAGAAAGCACTCAACACCTTGGAGGGCAGGGTGACCTTGTTCAGCAATTTGGGTGGAGCGAAAGAAGAACAAGGTCAGAGATCTCAAAAACGAGGTCTACCAGTTGATCGGCCTTTTCAGCGTGTTCCAGGCTGTAGTCCTCACTGCTGTGTCGCAGTCGAACCTACTCAATTGCCACAATATGTGTGGAGTCCAATATTGTTGTCCGTTTTGGCATCAATCGTGACTGTGGCTGCAGTCATACAGAAGTTGAACCAGATTTCGGACTATCATAAGACTGTCGATTCAGAGGAACGATCCCTCAAGGTATGGTAATACATGTTCAAGTCTTACCTTGATATTAAGGTATAGGCGGTACCAATCAAGCACCGTGTATTTACTTGGTTTTATTATACAGGGTAGATTGACAACCAACCAATTTTCTGCACCGGTAGCTCTGTATGAGCATTCTTTTTGGGAGCATTTTGAGTATTGATTGGTTGGCTTTAGGCAGTTGCAGATTGTTGCATATGTGGCTATGACAAACATGTTTATTTAGCATAGATTGACGGAAATAATTTAATATTTTCACACATTGGCTTTACGTAGTGAACACAAGATTGAAATATATGGTGATATTCATAGTAATAAAAAGTAGTAGCTAGAGGCGATACATAACATTTTTGAGTCTAAAAATGGTCATGAGGGCCTAAAGCCAAACCTCAAATTGGCTCAAAACATGGATTTTCTCTCGAAGTTGGCTTCAATGTGAGGGGCAGGCCTTCTGGGCATATCAACTTCACATTGGTATTTGCTCGGGGAAGGGTGGAGCACCCAAGGTCATAAATCTTGCCCCCAGAGGAGGATGCCTCCAACTCACAAGTGAAAACAAGCATGCTTGTAAGCAAAGGCCACATCCAAAGGCCCTGGATTGCATGCATTCCTTGAGCTCACGAAGTGTGGTTCGAGGAGTGTGTGTTGCACTTCAACTTACCCCCCCCCCCCTTTGACATGATTGTGATTGACACAAATTCAATAATCACATTCAAGGTTGATCGTGGAGGGTCAACCGCACAATTACCAAGAGGACCGAATTTCCAAGAGAGCAGTTTACCAAGAGGACCAAATCACCAAGAGGACTAGATCGCGGAGGGAGCGGATTACCAAAAGGTAAGCAATTACCAAGAAACCGAGATTCGCCTTGCTTGCGCTCATACCAAAAAATGAGATTCACCTTGCATTCAACCACATCCCACGCTATACCAATAACATTCATAAGAACAACCACAATCATAGCAAAACAAACACAAGATAAAACTTAAACAAGGGAGGTTTTGAGCTTCCTTGGTTGGTCAAGGCAGTTGCGCACAATCAAGGTCTTGGCCCTTGAATCCACCCCCCACAATCACACAAGTTCCAACAACTTTGATCGTGACCACCGCAAGACAATTGCTCACCACTCCCCCAACTCTAGTGTAGCATGAAATGTGCAAGTACAAACTCCCCATCAAGGAATGAAAACTTGGCAAGTTGGAACTGGGGAGTAATCAACAAAAAAAAATGGTCACTGGTTAATGCAATTACCACCACTAAGCACTAGCAACCAATGCGCATTCATACCTAGGTGATGAAACTAAACACAAGGGCGCTACTGAAGGTGATGGCGGATTGGTAGTTTGTGACTGCTATAATGATGAAGAGCTCAAAGGCAATGAACAAAATGGCAATGAAGAGCTAAGGGAGGGGGAAAATGGACACCGGCGATCTCACAAGTGACGATGGGACTCAATCCATCGGCAAGGGTGTCGCTAGCTAGCTTCATTTAGAGAAGGAAGATAAGTTGGGCCTCCAGATTAGTGGAGGGTGGCACCATGAAGCTTTGTGGCTCTAGACACGTGGTGGCCAAAGTAATGATGGCCCCTGCCATTGTGTGAACCTGGATAATTTAACACATGTTTTTCGTGGTCCCCAAATTTGTTTCAATGTTTGGCCCCTTCTGGCCTTGAAAAAAAAGGTTGCTCTATATCCCTCACATTACAATCCCCTGAGGAAGTTAATGCTCTTGCACTTCCCGATGTGTGCGATAGGCATGTGTGGGTCATGGGCAAGAAGCGAGAGAAAATTCTCTCATATCATTCATCCAACATATAATTTTTTTAACTGATTTTACACTGGAATTAGCTTCAAAATCCAACTTTAATCTAGTTGGAGTCATTTGAGATGAATCAGCCACAAACTTATAAGGGTCAAGTTTTTATGTTGGATGTTAGATGGATGAGAGATATGCTCGTATCCCAGATATGGCTCTGGCCTCTGTCCAAAGCCCCAGACATGCCTTGCCCATGCATCGAGCGAGATCATTAACTTCCACATGGGCTTGACATCCTGTGAGGGGCTCTGTGTAACCCCATTGTAAATTAGTTCAACATCGGCTTTCAAAGGGAAATACTCCTCTGTGTAAACGTGAGAAGGAGCTATCCTTAATTCAGTTGGTTTTAGAATCAGTGCGTGTAATAGTCTGTGTTGCCCATAGACCGAGACTTCATTTGTGTGTAACCACGAGATAGAGTCGATCGAAGGTCCCATGGTATTATGAGCCAATTGTAAGAAATGATTGATAATGATAATTAGTGGCGCGGGCAGACTAATTTAGGAATATAGTGTACTTTGCAATTGCACCTGGAAGTGTTGATTTCCAGAAGCACACGACCTCAGTTTCCAGATACTTTTGCCAGGAAGGCATTGAAGGTCGGTACTGCCAGTCCACTATAGGATTTCAGTTTGATCTCAGAAAAAGATAACATCTGCAACATTCAGTACTGCCATGTGTTTGTTTTTCTGGAACATGTCGATCGTTATCTCTAACATGGTTTGCCCGATTGTACAAGCAGGAGGTAGTTGCAAGAGTAATAGCCCTTTATAAGGCAGGGTCAGAAGTTCAGATTCACGAAATTTTTGGATAGCCGCGAGCAAACACACCAAATTGGATCATTTCTTCAGGAATACTCTGGTTCTGTCATCTTAACTCTGGGTGTCTTCACGTTGGCATTCCCTATATCACATTGGAGGATCTTATGTAATCCAGGCCATTGTCCATAAAGGGTATCGTCCAAAGACCGGGCTGCACATCGTTAGGCACAGGTGCGTGTTAATTGTGTGATTATAAAATGAAAACCTGTTGCTGCCAATCGTGTACGTGAATTTTTTGCTTGATCTGATGACGACGGGCAGTTAGTTAGTGCCGTTCTGCGAATTTACTATAGGTGATTGAATTGTGTTGTCCTCTGCATTTGAAACCCAGAAAATCAAGGTTCGGAAGTCCAGGCTCCAACGAACTACTACTGTGTTGAAGAATGAAGATTGCCAAGTTGAGAAATAAGCTGGACATCCAAGTCAGGGTGGAAAAAGGAATGCGAATGTCTTGACAGTTTTGACAGCACTGAAACGAAACGACAGTTTTGACCTGGAGCTCGACCCGAATGCCACGTATCGCGAGTGCATCTTGATTGCGCTACCTCACAACACTGAACTTGAGTCACCTTTTCCCTCTGATGACGTCAATGACATTTCGGAGATTATTATCAAGAAAAATGAGGAGGACAAGATTGTGTGGAAGGGGTTCTCATAACTGAGAAACCAGGGAAGACCAAATTCCTCAAATGCCTTTTTAAGCGTCATCGACAATCAGGTCTGATTATTGACCTGCATTGAATCTTATTGTATTGTATTAATGTGTTATAATCGCTACTCGTCTCATGTTACTCATATGAAATACTAGTCCATATCGGCTTACGTATTGGTGGGTAATGACAGTTCCATATTTGACCTTTATTTCTCTTTGAGAGTCATGGGAGTTGGAAATGAAGGTTTAGAACGTCAACAAGGTTCCTTCGGAATACCTTATCCGTTTAATTGATCTTAGAGATGGTGATCACCAATTAGGCTTGTCCATTTAGCCCATGCTTTCCAGTCAGGAAATACCTCAACTGCATGATACAAAAGAGTAGTGATCTGATAAGCATTACGAGCATGCTACTTGTTTGCTTATTTGTAGTACCCAAGATAGTCATGGCAATTTCAGATGCCAGAATTTTAAGATACATGACTGCCACTTTAAAAAGGACCATTCTTCTTCCTGGTCAAGCTCTTCAAATACTCCGCACATTTGCAGGTAGATCTCTGAAAATGAAGGAGTGCTGAACACGATGTGGATGTTCCTGTTGGGTTGAAGTCATACTTTATAGGTTGGGACTTGTAACGGATGGAATGTGCCATCAGGCATCTTTCCATTTCTGAATGTATGGCATCAACAAAGATAAGGACCGATTCCTCTATCCAAATTCCAGATTTTCCTTGAGAATGTTGACCTAGTAAATGGTGGAATGCAGGCAAGCCCACGGATCTGCCTGAGAAGAGTTGAGGCCCACTTGCACTCTCAGACGACTCCGTTTCTTCCTCCTTATCTTATAAACCCTGAAGAAATCACATCATTGTAAGTCCTACGGAGACACACTGGTCCTAATAAAAGTCACAATGTCTCGAGGATGCTATATTAATTCCAGCGACCTAGATAGACTGTATTTGTTTTACTGAAATAATCCTATGTGCACAGCCAGAAATATGTCCAGCCTTCATGTTTTGGGGAGGATAATTTGCTTCCTCACCATCACTCTTACGTATGACATCTGATATGTTTTCTCACCACAGAGCTGCACATTTGGATATGGTATCCTTTCTCGACAAATTGCACTTCATCGGTTTTTTTACATGATAGAGACAAACTGTACCCCTGAAACTGTTGGAGGCTCTTTGAAGTCATAAGTGAGTGGGCAATCTATGATTCTTTGACATCTCCCAGAATCACACTGCCTCTGAGGAGATTGTTGGTCGCCCAATGGTTGGCCATTCTCTTGATATACCACACACCATATCCCTGAATAATGGAGGAAATTTAGTCCAGAATTTGTTGGTCAAGTTCTAGGTTATATCCCAGGTTCAAGCCTTGAAAGTGACCAGCAGGAAGAGATGTGAGCAATGTATCAGCCCGGCAATTGTATCAAATACCATACAATTGTAGTGGTATTTAGTACGATCTGATACAGTTAGTAGGAATATTTGTGATCTCACTACAATTGTATGCCTAGTCTATGCCTCGTAATTGAGGTTCGAGATAATCACAAGAGGTGAGAATGGGTCAACAAGCACTAGTTAGTTTATGACTTAGCATGTGGTTTTGAAATGAGAAGGACATCACAGAACTTCATAGTGTGTAACACAATTGAATCTATGTACAACATTTAGACACAAGTTGTATTGTCGGTTTCTATTGCTTTGAAATTTCTACAAGATATTTATCATTTAGTACTTTCTAACATATCAATCAGAATGTCTTTGCGTACCCCATAAACCGTATTGACGAGGTTCAACTTACCTCCAAGAATGACCATGTCCATGCACTAACAATCTAATATGTATTGTGATAATAATTATGCTAATGATAATGCAATTTTTTGTAAAAATAGTATCGTTGAGAGACAGAGAGATGACCTTGGCCTGAATGGAACAGTTCACCTTTGGGCATAGCCGAAGCTCCATGTAAGGTAGGGCATAGCTCAAGCTCAATGCAAGATAGATGGGTCTAGAATGGCTGATTTTACAAAATAATCCACTTCTCCTATGACATTATTTATGTGATGAGTACGAGATGATTAGCAAATTCAAATGCCAACTCATTTTTCTCATACAGTTTGGAGCTCATATGAATAAAATTATTATCAAATAGAGGATTCTCTGAGTTCTTCTGGAATGGTCAAGTACGCCCCCTAACTAATCATGTTGATAATTGAACCTAAAATCATTAAAATTTCTTTTGAGTAGTAGATGCAATCTCTGGTGAGCACATATCTTTTTAATGTCCATTCTTAAATCCACACCTAACTACACACTGATGAAATAAAGGTGTTCAATTAAGATAAGTCACCAAATTAGGCCCGTCACAATCTGATGTAAACCCGACACAACCTCACATAAATAATCTCAAGTGAGCTCACCAAGAACATGAGAGAAACTTGATCAACATTGCAAGTTGGCCCGCTGGGTAAATTTCTTCACCATTCACAACTAAGTTCAAAGCTGATCATAGTTCAACCTAGTTCAAGATGATTGAACTTGATGTGCACAACTTAATGCTGTAGATCCTCATATAATTTCAATGTGAAATTGCCTATTTGTTACAGAAGGGGAGCTGCATGGCTTGGGAATTGCCACAAGTCAACAAATTATGAAGATTGTCATAGTAATTTTCATAATTGGAGTAGAGATGCACAAGTTATAAGAGTCCAAAGTGAAAAATTTCTTACTCTTTAAATGATCAAATAAAGCTCTCTCTCAACTGTGTTCGTTATTGAACCTATAGAGTGGTGTCCACATTATGAGCACATACTCCAATCTCATTGCACCGCATGCCTTTTTGGTGTCCATTCTTGACTACCAGCCTTGCCATATGCCACTCAAATATAGTCATCCAATTAAGAAGAGTGCTCAACATAGGCCACATGTACCTTAGCGTTGTTTAATTTGATGAATTGGAGCATCACATTTGAGAAGTAATCTGTGTCATTTAGATAGGATTGTGAGGATGATAGCTCGTGTACCGTTTGGTGCAAAGTCAATTCTGATTAGACTGCGCACTAATTTGGTGCTCAAGATCCACAAAAGGCAATTTAGATATTAGGAATCTGGCAAAGTATGTAGACTATGCATGCGTACATTTGAGCAGAGAGAACTAGAAAGAGCTCGAGAGGACTGTTTGCTTGAGATTGTTCACTTTGTAAGATTTCATACACCTAAATGGTGTTGCTTCAGCTTTGAGTTGGTCTAAATCTATTGTTAACTCTGAAACGGGAACTGCAAAAAAATCAGAGGGACCTCGAAGAATATTGCTTCCTTTATTTCAAAGATGAACACTTTGATTGGGGGCAAACAAGCATATGTCTCCACGGGCAGACCCTTGAGATCGTTCACTCTGTAAGATTTCAAACACTTCAATTGATGTGAACTATGGTGTTGCTTCAACTATGAGTTGATCTTATTCTAATATTGTAACTCCGAAACGGACGTCACAAGAATTTTTGGGACCCTGAAGAATATCGTCTCCTTTATTATAAAGATAAACACCTTGAATGGGGACGGATAAGCATGTCTCCCTTGGTTCAACTTCATGTATAGTTGCGTCATAATGTTGAGGTCACTTGAATACACTCCACTATCACCACTGAAATCCAATGGATTTAATGCCATATTCATTTGTCAACTTTGTGACATTCTTAGTTTTCGCTGAGAAAGTGTCATATATGTGACATTATTGTGCTCAATAAGTTGACATTAACGCACTCAAAATGCATTAGTGTATGATTGGGTGGACCATAGTATTATGGTGCACCGTAAGTCAATACTTCTCACATCAAAGTTGGTCGATAATGTCCAGTTCACCCAGATAGACCCACTATTATATTTGGGTGGAGATAGTGATATGGTGCACTGGAAAACAATATTTTTGCTCCATATCTCTGATGCTCCCTATCTAGAAGCTTGTCTAGAGAAGTAGGTCGCCTGTCAACAAGGGAGAAAATTAACTTGATGTTGCACAGCTAGCGTTGAGAATAACATCTGGATTGGTCACGTGTTGGATTTGAGCACCTCTTTGATAGAACATTGCATTACAATTCCTCATGGCATTATGGTTTTATCAGAAAAAGAATGAGGGCAGAAAGCGGGGTTTTTCCCATGGCCAGAAAGCAAGCAAGCAAGCAATCCCCACCTGGCTGAGTGCATTATATATATTAAGTTCTGTTGGCATTGTTTGAACATCCATAGGTTGCAAATGAGATATTAAAGTCTGTGGTTGGGCCTCCAACATAATCTGGCCATGAAAACCGTAGTTCAACAATGTCAAGTCTGCATTCGCAAAAATTAATGCTGCAGTCCCTCCCTTCCAGAAGCAGAAGTTTCAATTTGCTTTCTCTTCCAGAGGCAGTAAATCGCGAACAAATTGATGCACAATTTGAGTCCTTGTTTCATGCTCATTTATTATGTCGTCCGAAACTTGGATTCTCTCCCTAGGGATGTGGCTGTTGTGTTCTGCATGGAAACTGTGCGATTGAAATTGGCGTTACAATGAGAGTATTTGCAACACATTTTGAAGGCCATATGTGAGCAACTCTGGTGTGATGTTCTGGCCACACATAACACTTCATCCTTAACTTCCAGTTTATGTCCATGAGCATACGGGTTACGCTCCATGAACAATTTGAGTAGGTGGATGTCTCATTGCAATCACAGCTCATCACCCACTCTCCTATCACCGGTTATGTAGTCCATGACATCATAGAATGGCAATTCTGCTCCGTCTCTCATCCAAGCACTTCCAGCAACTCTCATGCGCTTTTTTATCCAATGCACAAAGAACATTCAATCCATAACTTCCAGTTTTTGGCCATGAGCCAATGGGTCATGCCTCATAAACGGCTTGAGTAGGTGGATGTCTTGTTGCTATCGCAACTCATCATCCACTGTCCTCTTGCTGATTATGTAGTTAACAACATAACTTACAAGTTTGTAAACTAAGCAGTTTGAAACACAACATAAGCCTTGCACATTGACATTGTCAGTCGAAAAGCACCCAAGTTTCCCCATACCCAGCTCACTACTTAACCAAAATAATGCACTTAGATGCACTACAAGAAAACAGTAGCCTAAGAAATGCTCCTCCCCTTTGACATGGGAAATCTTAAGTACGCGCCCCAAATTTACACGACTCTAGTCCAATCTATGAATGTCAAATCCATGTAATTCTAGTAGTGATATATCAAAGGGAAAATAGATTCAGCACTACTCCATGCAAAGACTTTTGACTTCACATTTCCGACGACAGCACCGCAACAACCAGCTCTGACACACATATAACTCTGTCCACTGCTTCTATACGTCGTGTCGAAACTACTGGAGCTCAAACTTCAAAGTCCGACTAATTGTCAGGAAGACTGGACAAATAACTACACGCTTAGATTCTTGCAGTACTAATTACTTCACCTTAAATTCCATCACAAGTTGACATAACAACCACCCCTCTGACACACTACTCCTCCTTCCATTCAATCTCAAACTTTGAAGTTCCGAAAGCCGGAGCCGGGAGGGAGCTCATAATTAAGTGAGTAATCAGTGTCTCATTAGATTCCACCAGCTCACCTCCCACTCAACAATTTAGCCGCAAAACGACGACCACAACGACGACACTTTCAGAAGTAGAAACGAATATATTAAGCTTTGCCAATAGTTAGTTGATGTGGTCAAGTGGGTCATTTGGAGCAAGTGGATAAACCCCATCAGTACGCTAAATAGTCCCATTACTGCGGGCCACAGTAATTTTCTGGAGCCCACACTACACTAAATAGGATATTTAGTGTTTGATACACTAAATACAAACGCATGCACTAAATGTCAACAACCTTATGAAAGTAAGTAACATTAAATGTAAACTCAAACACTAAATATCAACTATGGTAATATGTGGAAGTTACATGTTTGAATTTAGTGTTAGTAAAGATATGAAAAAAAATGATAAAAGGAGAATTCCAACATGTCTTCTAGCATATCTTCTAACACTAATTGTCAAGGAATTGAATATTAGTGTTGAGCAGGGTAGGGTGGTACCAACATTAAATATAATCAAACACTAAATATCATATTTAGTGTAGTTCTCATAGCGAGAGAATTCATGTGGACCATATTAATTTTCAACCCATGCAAATTTTCCTAGTAGGAAACTACAGTGGACCGCATTGCTTGTTTTTCTAGAAAATAAAAATGGGTACTTATTTTGTTTTGCATTACTTTGTCTTGTAACTAATGAAGACTTGGGGGAAGACCCAGGGTCTTGGACCTTGACTAGGAAACTAGTGTGACCCACGCTAAATTCCCACCCGCACTAATAGGACTCTTTAGTGTAGTTGCCACGTTCTCGTAATTACTAAAGTTAGTTCCAACATGTGAAACTCGCTTGGGGCAAGACCACTAGACGAGCCGGGTGGAGTGGGCCTTTAGGTAGGTGACCTTAAAAACAGTTTATGAAGGAGTCAGGACTATCTCATTCCATGGTACGGCATGCGGGAATGAGCATGCCCTTTTAAAAGGACTTGTAGTTGCATGGAATATATAACGGGCGTGAGGAATCTGAAATCGGAGTATCTTGTTGTCCGTTATGGTGTGGTCTTGTGTGGAGCTAAAATTGTGGGCTATCAGCATGCCTTGACCATACCCACCGCCTTTTATGTCTATGACGTAGGCTTGGCAATTAAGACCGGAAGCCAAAAGTGATGGAGTAGTTCGCATCCTTTTAAATTTCAATCATAGTTTCGTCCCAAAAGTGTCATGTGATACCTTATAAGTTATATTGAAGTCGAAATTAAACTAAGTTGTTTGTGGGAAAAGTGGAGTACATAATATTACACGTTTTTTTAAACATGTACAATATCTTTCTCATTTTTGTAACTGGACATTAGGTTTAGATCCAAATTGCTCATGTATCTCTAAGAACATGGACAAAATCCATGAAACTGACACTAAGGTGTCACAAGATCTATAAACATATTTGTCTCTACAATCTAAACTTCTTGATTTATAGACATATTTCATGTCCACGAGAACATAATTTGATGCACATATAGTTTGATTGTAACTAAAAATGTTGTCATGAACCATTTTTGCACTTCGGATGAATCCAATAAACAAAATAACATTCACCTTAATAAACTTTTGTCATTTTTATATGTCATAATCTTACTTGTTGACATTGTCTTTGAAATGAACCATTATTGCTTGTGATAGGTGATTGTTATATTATGTGTTGCCTCATTACAAGGAATTGTTGCAACTAAGTTCCTCAGAATTCCTTGCAAAGTCACACTCGGAGATCCAGTGTGACTTGTTAAGTCCAATCCCTTATATTAATCTTCACTAAAACTAGCACTAAAAATACCAATTGTACCCTAATACGAATTGGACACCACTATCTAGGTCATGTTGCTATGGGTTTATAACATATTATATAGAATCAAGGGTAACCATTTCCACTTTACAGTTGATTATAAGCCCATCTTACTCAGGTAGTAGGTATCCAAGTGCATTGTGAACATCTACCTCATATTAATTGGTTAGCGATGAATAAGACAAAAGTGAAATAATTATAAAAAAAACTATTTGAAATTTCCCCTTGGGCATGATCACATATGTTTTACAAACAAACACTCTATTCACTACAGTCTTGGTCTTGCCTTGAGGCTGGAGTTCTCTTCTTTTAGGTACCCAAGACTTCGAGATCAACCAAATATGATTGGCAATGCTTTCTTGAAGGCCTTATGACATAAAATCATGGCGGGGCATGATAGAATGTAATTTAAGATCATTTATTTAATTGATGATGGGCTTTCAAAAAATCCTAGTAATGAATGAACCCCATAATAATATTATATTAATCAGCAATAGGGAGTTGCACCTCTTGTGCTGAAAATTTGATAAATTCTTATACTCAACCTAAATATTGTTCACTATGCAAGGGCGAACAACCAAGTGACCAAGAATTCAAATATTATAGCCTCTTTTTTTTTGGTAATATATGAGTTCCAAAACTCTAAACCAGCGTTGGCCATCCTTGAGTCGGTACTCGATGCATTGTTGTCGGTCAATCCAACAGCTGAGTCACTAACACCAAGAATCTCCACTTCAGGTTCTTAGAAACCCAGCTGCACTAAATATGATATTTAGTGTCACCAATTCTAATTGTCTTGCTCAATACTAATTGTAAACCGTGGTGTAGTGTCACCAACACTAAATGTTAACCCAACATTATTTGTCACTCCTTGTAAAAAAAAGTTTGGGGATTATAGATTTACAGTTCTGCAATTACAGTCACTTACCGAGTGATTTTTCATCCAAATTTAAATCATCCATGACAATATTTTATCACAAGTTGCTGACAAGAGAAGATAGGGTTTTGGCCAATGGATGAACTCATCCATATCACTATATTCGTTAATCGGAGACTTTGGAAAGTCTCAAAATAAAATTTACCCATAGTTTGGGATGCCAATATTGTGAGCATACATAACATTGGGAACATTGGGAACATGACAGTTTACAAGTTCATACGCAAAGAATATTCACATTCTTAAATATAGTAATTCTTTAAATCATAATCAAAACATGAATTACACGTGGAAAATAACAATCAAATCCCAAAAACAAATGGTTTTATGTCATAGATTCTAGGATGCGCATCCCATATATAAGGGTCTTATTGAATTTGATGGCACATCCCAAACCTATTTATAAATTTGAATGTAGCCGCAATACAACCAAGTCTATAAAGCACCCCTATTTCCTACATTAATTCCAACCTATGTTATGTTTCCCCATCTCCATCTTCCGCTTCATATCCATTCTTGACGTCATTTTCCACAGCTGCAATACGTGCCAAGTTGTCTTTGGCAAAATCTATATGTTTTTGGGGATGGTCATTGTTTCCGATTTGGAACCCTTGCGTGGGTTCCAAGCACAAAGGATGGTATCCGTGTTTATCCAAACCAATCCGTACGTTGAGTCCACTGTCTACTTGAAACCCTTTTTGGTGTCCCGACCTAAATAGGTGCGGAGCACGTTCTGGTCTTTGGTGCTTGGACAACAATATTCGACTTCGATTTGACGAAAGTTGGGGATAGTTCGTACAAAATTTGGTGAAGACAAGGCTTTCACCAACCAGATTGGCTTGGGGTGCTCCTCATCTCCTGCACGTACGAGGACCATATAACCTTCGTGGTAATCAATAGCCACACGAAACGACGGAGCCAAACGATTGCGCGCAGGGCCAACATAATGCTCATCCACTGCGAACTCCTCACGGACGTCTCCATTACTAAAGAACATAACGTCGGACTCCACAACTGTCAATCAACTTTGTAGCCAAAATCCTTGTATCAAAGTCGTACAGGTGTCGACACCAAGTGTCAGCAAGGCCGAGCGAATGCAATCCCAATACGCAATCAGGATTGCTATGATATGCGATCAGGATTGCAATCCCAATACGCGATAAACGGTTCATGAGTATCCCGAACACGTATGGTGATGTCTTCCTCACACAACTATTTCCAATGAACACGCTAACATCATCGACACCAAGGGGGTTGGCATCAACACATTCACGGGAATCAAAGTTTCTACAAATGCCATCTGCCACCGGGACACCAAGCTCGTTAAGTAGAACAACATCAAGTCCCACCCAATGCTCCCTTCCAAAACCGGCAGACAATGGAATGTCATCGTGGTCATCCCCAGAATGTTAAGATTGTTCGTGCACTTCGTTAGGTCCACCGGAGGATATATCCACAAACACACCTATCACGTTTATCCCATCAATATTGTCAGCCGACCGGGACGAGAATTCGCATTCACTATCCGAGGACGATGCATCTGTCGACAACTCAAAGGCACCATTTGCTACATCCACTGCCATCCCACCTAAAAAAACAACCATGGAATGAACAACCACACAATCGATGCTATGCATATAAGAGCGGACACGCTATCTGTGAGTATATATGGCCCAAAATACATACACGCTCCAAATAAAAAGACAACAATGACTAGCAAACCAAAGACACATTCGCATTGTGGATATCGAAAAGTAGGTGTTGGGGTACCATTGGAGGACCTCATTCATAAACACGAATGGGCGTTCCAAAACAATCCATGGTCACATGTAAACAATCCTTATTTTTCCATTCCAATAAATGTGGGCATCCCATGGTGTTATTTATTATTTTTAGAAGGCGTTGAAATTATTTGTTGAGTAACCATGGACATGGTTCTACATCAATACAAGACATGGTTTTCAAATACGTTCACGAATGTGCGGTCGTAAAACCCATCCCATTTGATGATCAAATGTGCAAGGGACAGACGACACGTGATTTTGAAGATCACACAATACGAATATTTACATCGGTGTCCAAGAACAATATATATGCATATGGGAAAAAAACTGAATGATATAGTTGTAAGGAATATCAGTCGCATACACATTCAACAAAATGTATGTCATCGATTATAGGCCCGAAATACAAAAAGATCATGACTTGGGATATACAAACGGTCGTTCGTATACCTCCCTACAAATGTTTCAGGAGCGTATCTTTACGAACTACCGCCCATATGTCACAGGCTATATTGTTTATGTCAAATAAAACATAGACCGTAACAATTATGGTATTTATGGATGTACGTTCATAAAATGTATGCCATCGTATGGGTATTTGGGGCAAATGGATTGGTGTGCGCCATACAAATGGCCGTTCGTAAAGCTTTGGTTGGTATCTTTACGAACGCCCGTTTGTATATCACCATGACAAATTGTTTGGGTCTATGCATAGATGTGTCTATGTATGGATGTTGCTGGATACATAGACCATACTCACATGTGGTATTTACAAACGGCCGTTCGTAAAGCTTTGGTTGGTATATTTACGAACGCCCGTGCGTATATCACCATGACATATTGTTTGGATCTATGCATAGATGTGTCTATGTAGAGATGTTGTTGGATACAGAGACCATACTCACAGGTGGTATTTACGAACGACCGTTCGTAAGTCTTTGGTTGGTATCTTTACGAACGCCTGTTCGTATATCACCATGACATATTGTTTGGGTCTATGCATAGATATGTCTATGTATGGATGTTGTTGGATACAGAGACCATACTCACAGGTGGTATTTACGAACAACCGTTCGTAACTCTTTGGTTGGTATCTTTACGAAAGTCCGTTCGAATATCACCATGACATATTGTTTGGGTCTATGCATAGATGTATGTCTATGTATGGATGTTGTTGGATACATAGATCATACTCATAGGTAATATTTACAAACAACCGTTCGTAAGTCTTTGCCTGGTATCTTTATGAACGTCCGTCTGAATATCACCATGACATATTGTTTGGGTCTATGCATAGATGTATGTCTATCTACGGATGTTGTTGGATACATAGACCATATTCATAGGTGGTATTTACAAATGACCATTCGTAAGTCTTTGGTTGGTATCTTTACGAACGTCCATTCGTATATCACCATAACATATTGTTTGGGTCTATGCATAGATGTGTCTATGTATGGATGTTGTTGGATGCATAGACCATACTCATAGGTTGTATTTACAAATGCACGTTCATAAACTCTCAGCCATCATATGTGTTTGAACCATTACTACAAATGCGTTGACTCGAGCTTTACGAACGCGCGTTCGTAAAGCTCCGATATAAGCGGCGGTATATGCGGTGGATGTACGTTGTTATATACCTGGGGTGTGTATTGTGGACGCACAGAAAAATGGCTTGATCGCACTCCGACGAGTCTCTAGAGCGCGCACTAGACGTCTGCCTAAAATTTAAAAAAAAAAAAAAAAAAAACACTCTGGTGGGGGGGGAGAGCTTTAAGTATTGCTCTAGGGTGGTTCAAAATCCCTTGGATGCTCTTTAAAAAGCGGATTCCCGCCGCCTACCTTGACCTAACAATATGCCATTCTATCCATGTGGAACATGTATGACGCTATGTATGGAACATGTTTGGCATACACGCAACATATCGAAAATATTAATATTGGTCGCACACCTTAGGTGTTACCAAGGTCTCAAGAATATATATATATATATATATATATATATATATATATATATATATATATATATATATATATATATAGATAGATAGATAGATGTAACATAATAGTTAAATGTTATTAAAATATGATGATGCTTAATATAGAATAAATTATTTGCAACCAAGTTGTGAAATCCAAGTTTTTTGGCAATTGATACCTACATATGTTACCAAGGCCTAAGTGATATATATATATATATATATATATACATACATATACACATACATACAATGAGGTAGGAGTGGGTCAAAATTGGTTGTGGAGGCCCCTAAAATTGTAGGTATCATATGATTCATATCAAAACATGCCCATAATATGCTCACCAAGTGTGTGGACACCAATAAAAAATCGGATTCTGACGCGTCAGAGCCGTGGTATTTACAAAAGTCATGGGCCGAGCCAGCGTCTCCACATGGAAGCTCCCTGGTGCGACCCCCCCGTTGACTCCGCTCCTCCTCCCGCAAACTCATCCGCGGTCGTCAGCCCTCCATGCCTTAATTCCCCCCTGTGGCGCTTTTGGGCACCCCCCTCCGAGGGAGCCTAAAAGTGTCACACAAGCCCTTCGGTGCGGGTGGCATGCACTTGCAGGTGCCCAAGCCGAACCCGGATAGTGGGTGTCTAGGGTGAGTACTTAGATTTTGGAGGGGGATTAAACTTGCGTCGTAGTACCTCCGGAGGTTGGGCCTTAGTTTTTTATATTGTGGCTCTAAACTCCACTAATTCATTTCATACCTAACTCTAACCCAGACCTATACCCTAGTCTAAGCGCAGACGCACCAGCCTTGGAACCAAGGCAATCCTAACCTACGAAATGAAATGACTTGATATACACCCACCGGGTGTGATTTATACCATCCCTTGTAAGATGGACAACAATTCAGTTTGATAGTTGAAGGGTGCATGGCCTAGTTTACGGACGCGCGTCCGTAAACTTGCCCATATGTTGTGCAGAAAACATTCGTTCTGTCCTACCCAACTGCCCTTGAAAGTTTACGGACGTGCGTCCGTAAACTTGCCCACCTATGATGCAAGAAATTTATGTTGCCCTACACAATTTTCCCTTAAGGTTTACGGACGTGCGTCCGTAAACTTTTATCCATATAATGTGTGCAGAAAAGTTCATTCTGCCCCACGCGAATGCCCCTAAAAAGTTACGGACGCGCGGTCGTAACCTTGCGCATATACTGTACCGGAAGGAAGTTCCTTCTGCCATACACCAACACCCCTAAGAATTTACGGACGTGCGTCCGTAAACTTGCCCACATATTGTGCGGAACAGTTATTTTGCCCTACGCAAATACCCTTAAAAGGCAGGAAAAATTTCATTTTTTGTTTTTTGACCTACGCCAATCCGCTTAGAAGGTTACGGACGCGCGGTCGTAAACCTTGCACATATATTGTAAAACAAAATTTAAAAAAAAAACTTTTAAAAACTTTTAAAAAAAACTTTATGCCGACGTCAAGGTTACGGACGCGCGTCCGTAACTGGATGTCGGAGTCTTCCACGGGTGAACACCCGTGGGGGCTCCCAACTCCTAAGGCAGTAGACACCCCTTTACTTAAATGGCCACCACTTTTGCTCACAAGCTTCGATTGGAATACTTTTTAGTAATCTGGAAAGCTAACAACAAGACCTATTACTCATCCAAAGATCACAACAATTGCAATTTTTTTTTTTATGCGCTTGCAAAGTTAGCGCTTGTAACTGTAGGGGCAGCTAAGACACCTTCACTCAAACACTTATAACTTTTGCTCACTAACTCCGATTCTAACAACTTAGGCTTTTTGGAAAGCTAACAATAAGGGCTACATTCACTCAAAATCTGAAGACTAAATTTTGATTTCCGAGTCCACTACACTTGATTGGAAGCGGCCCAGCTACTTAGGTGTGTGTTCAAAAATACACTATCCTTTCTCAAGAGTTCTAGCTATAAGAATTCTAGAAGAACTTGAAAGTTTTGTTCCTAACTAGAATTGAAGAGGGCCTTGCCCTATGAATTAGAGAGAGGGAGAGAGAGAGAATTCCTAGCTAAAATTTGAGAGGGCTTCGCCCTCTTGAAAATGAAAAGAGAGAGAGAGAATGAAAGGAGAAGGGGGGTTTTTATCACCCTTCAATGAAGGGTTGGACCCCTTCTCCCTTCCATTTAACCATAGAGTCCCGTCCCTTGAATGGTGGCAATCAAGCCCCTCGGTGGTGAATGGGAGGGGGATGCCACCTCGCACCCACTTGCCTAAGCCTTTAGAAAGGCTTTTCTATTTTCGTTTGATTTCATTTTTGGTTGGCAAAGGTGGCAACTTGCCCTAGTTGGCAAGATTCCTACGCTCGTAGTTGTCACTTCCTTTTCTTTTCTTGGCCGCTTCCAAAATTATTCATTTTTTGCCCGCTTGATTTTTTGCTTGCTTTGATTTGGTTGATTCTAACTTACCTACCTACTTACTAGCCTACTACCTTAACATTTCCGATTCAGGTAAAGAGCATTTCCCTTTTATCCCTTCGGTTTCTAATTTTCTACTCACCAAGGTTTTTACCCCAAGGGTAAAACACCCCTAGCTAACCTTGTAGGGTCTTCTTTCTAACCTATCATAATCTAAATGGCTTTTTGGCCAAATATTCCTATTACTAGTCTAAGGATTTTACTAAAACCCTCAATTGTGAGCCAAATTGCCGTTGGGGGCAATTTTATGGCTCACACCCCCTCAGGAAGATCACTCCATTGTAAAGTTGAACAATCACGTGCGATCATTTTACATGTAAAAAATGTAAAAAGCATCACCAAAATGGATCATAATTTTATCAAAAAAAAATTCATGAATAGATATACATGGTACCTATTACATAGTAAAAAATGGTGACTAAATTTGATGATTTGTTTTTTTAATAAAACATACCGTTTCTAACTAGAATGATGCAGAATTGAACTAAACAAATTGCTAAAAAATGAAGATGACTAAAAACTTCAAAAAAAATATACAAAAGATACCATCAATGGTTGTATATATGTAGAAAAAAATATCATAAAATTTAAAATTATTTATGGCATGTAATATAGGGGTAGCAAACTTTGTTCGCACGTGGTGTTCAACTTGACAATGGAGTGATCTCCCCGAGATTCCCCCTCATTATCCAACAATGCCATAGTTCAATCGGCTCCGGATGCCCCCGTCAATGCCCCCGCGGTGCCGATCGTGCCCTGCACCGACGTCCCCAAAGCCAAGGTGCCCTTCTTTGTCCCCTCCCCCTTTTTTCACCGTTGTTTTCCTTATCTTGTATATGTGTGTCAGGCACTTTACGAGTGCATGTCCCAAACCGCCTCTCATTAATTTCCCACTCCATTCTTCCTATGGTGTTGTTTCGCAGGTCGCTCCCCGCTCGCTTGGTGGCTAGCCCTCCTCAACTTCTTCATTGGATAGGCACGCCCTCAAGGCATCTACCGAGTCCGATCGTTGTTTGGCCCTTTGGAGAAGTGCAAGACATACCCTCTCGCAAACACCCTCGTATTCCACTTACAATACCACTTCATACAATTCAGGAGCGCGTCGGGATATATGGAAGAACGACACATATTCCGGCCCACTCAACAAACATGGCTACAACCGTGGGCCGGAGATTTTTAGAGCCATGGAGGCCATTGGAGCATTACATAGAGAAGCCGCCACAAAAGACAAGGACATGGCCGCGAAAAAAAATAGTGGGATGTACTAGTGGGACTATAAACGTCTACGGACTCTTTAAATACGTGTAGGGGTAGAACGTAGTGCTTCGTTATTTATTTATTTGAAGGTCTTCAAGACATTAATGGTATTTTCATTATATTTTTATTTCAAACCCATTGAATAGATTCAATGTCCAATCATTCTCCACATCTTCCCTTCCATTGGCAACGATTTCTCATTTTATACGCAAATGTTTTCATGTATGGTTCACTTTTTTGTTCACTTTGATGCATTTATGTCTGATAATTGTATCCAAAACTATACGTATGGGATTTTAATGTTGTTATCATTGGTCCAAATTTGAAAACCACGTCCTTGAATAGTCTCAAAATTATCAAAAAGTCTCCGATTACCGACTATAGTGTTCCATCATCCATGACAATATTTGTTCACTTATTCATAAGAAGTGTCATCCAAAAAGTTACCCTAGTGCCATAAAATACCATATGACACTAAATATCATATTTAGTGTAGCCCTCTCCAATTGGAATAGGTACAAGGCAACCTAGCCTGAGTAATATTATGTCTATCGTAGGACCTTTGAAGAAGAGATTAAGATAATTTAAGAACCCTATGATAGCAATTTATCAAGAAATTGCATAACATTATTCCCCACATTTAGTCTGAATGTGGGGAATATCCGGGAATACTACATGGAATACTGTCAATCCCACAAAACAATGTTATGGATCTGAATAATGTTATGTGCAACACACAAGTATGAGAAATCATAACAAACATGTGATAGGGGACATGTCACATAAAACCAAGTTCCCAAGAATGCACGGGGGGGTCACTCTATAGGATTTTTGTGCACCACGTGCGGCGGAGGGGTATTTGTTTAGGGGCTATTTACCTCCAAGGCACGAATTAAAAGCTCCCTATAATTACTTAATTTTCTAAAATGGCCTTTTTGCATCCTAGCATTACTTATAATGCCCATGTCATTGCAATTTTTTGTAGTCTACATTCCTTTTAATTAAAAAAGTTAATTTAAAAGTGTATGCAATGCAAAAGTGGTGGGAAAAAACATGGCAACAAAAAGGTGTAAAGGATACATACCATTGCAAAAACTAAGTACAAAGCGGCCATATGGATCAGAAGTATGGACATATTTTTAATGTCAACAAGGCATATATATATATATATATATATATATAGTTAAGAGGGACCCTACTAGTTCACTTACCGCACCGACTCCTATGCACTTAAAGTTTTCATAGAAAACACAAATTAAATCCAATTGAGATTTTTTTTTCTTGTACTTTGCCTTAAAGGATTTGCTAACCCATTGTGATTGCTATTTCCATGATCCACAGGAGGATATCAAACAACAAATAGTGTCCATTTAACACTTATTCACCTTACCACAAATCTCATTTGCACATGGACTCCATCCAACTACATTGTTTATGGTAAATATTATGGGCACACTTATAATGCAACAGTCTGTTTGATGGACCGGTGTAGTCCACAATATACATCATCATACATTGAAACAACATGGAATCTTATACTTGAGGGAAATGTTGTTGCATTAATCTCTCCACATACCCATCCTACAAAGGCGGTTTCAATGAAAACTAGATTATTATGTAAAACACCATGCTTCATGGAACTTATATTTTTAGACAATAACATGTTAAAGAAGGAAATATTTGGGAAAATATCGATTTCCAATCTTGATGAAGTCTATAATTGAATACCAAATCTTATGTTTGAAACTTTCCATGTAGGTTGGGTATGAATTGGATCTCACATTGTTGAAGGTCTCCCAATGGCACACTATTTCCCATCCAACATGAGAATTGTAACCTACAATGTAGACCTCTAATAACATATATTGTGAGTTGGGATATAGTGTACATCCACAATGATATCCCCAAAGTTTTTATAGTTGGTTTTCTTATTTATAGTGTGGCCCACATTATAGATTGTTGGTGTGGCTGTAGGTTTTGTTGTGAGAAAGGTTTCAAATTTTGATTTGGAGTGTTGGACCGGCTAGAGGTTTTGTTGTCATTGAGGGTTAGGATGTTGGCTTAGAGAAATCTTGCAGCTTAAGACTCTTTTGTGGCCAGGGTTCTCCATTGCAAGCATTGTAACTACTGTGTGACCAAGAGTTGGAAGGTCGTGCGTTTAGGACTTCAAATTTGTAAACTTTCAGTTGGTTGCTACTACGCCAATGAGCAAGCTGGTGATGAAGATTACACTCTCCATTATTGAAGATGAGGGCATAATGCCAACACATTTTGGTTCCATGATCTTTGTGCAAGTTGATCCATACGCAAATCTCTATGTTGATCTCGAATCAACTGGTGTTCTTGACTAGCCCTTTGATTTTTGGGACAAAGAGGAGAACTCCCCTACTCAACACATCACCACACATTGTGGCTGATGATGGCAGGTTTCACGGAGCCACATTGCGTACTCTCTTTAGTATTTTGTCCTAGGTTTCAAGGTGTTGTCTTTGGTGCTTCTCTTTGGTACATGGAGTACGTGCTAGGGCTAGAGCACGGGGGGTTCACTCCATGTCAAGTTCAACACCACGTGCGGCCAAAGTTTGCTACCCCTATATTACATGGAATAGATAAATTTAAAATTTATGATATTTTTTCTACATATACATAATCATTGATAATATCTTTTGTATATATTTTTGAAATTTTTAGTCATATTCATTTTTTATAGTAATTATTTTAGTGCAATACTGCATCATTCTAGTTAGAAACGGTATGTTTTATTAAAAAAACAGATCATCAAATTTGGTTACCATTTTTTACTATGTAATAGATACCGTGTATATCTACCCATGAAAAAAATTTGATAAACTTTTGACCCATTTTGGTGATGCAACTTACCAAAAGTAGATTTTTTTTGGCCGCACGTGGTGTTCAACTTGACAATGGAGTGACCCCCCCGTGGGCTAGAGGACTCAATGGGCATTTTAGAGCTTGCGGCATTCTTTAAACGCTATGGAGTCAATGCTCCACCTTGTTATTGCGCATCTTTAGACCCTAGACTTTAGACAAGCATGATGTACCCCATTTTTTAATGGCTTTAGGGTTTGTGACTCTAGACAAGCATGTGGAGTTTTGTGTGTTTGTTTTGTGCACAATTTTGTGCTTTAGATGTAGATCAAATCCTCATGTTTTATGTTGTGCATATGATCATGTTGAGTTAAACACTATGCGTATGTGAATTTGAATGTTGTCTTGTTGCTTTCTTAGTTGCGGATATGATTGGACCTTGCAGTTCTAAACTCACTACACTTAATGTGTATGTGATTGTATTAAAAAATTGTTGGTGTTTATTGGTGTTCAAGTTTTTCAATTAGGCAATTCATTATTTCCAAGTAAGTGTGTTGCCAATGTAAATGTTAAAACATTATGATGAATGATACCCTAGTTTTAAATTGGTTGGTTTAGCAAATTAGAGAATTAAGGGGTGCCAACAATATGCTTTGACTTAGAAAAGTATCACCCATTATAATACCTCAAGTGGTGACACTACAATACATGGACTGACTTCCTCATGCAAATAAGCCAACATTGGGCATCTGATATGGTTTTAGAATCCAGTCTATGGTAAAGGAGGCCATTGCCGCCCCACATAGCATCGAACTTAGAAAGGACATCATCCTAGATGGCTACCTTCTTTGAGTCTTTAAGAGCTATTTCCCATGCAATTCTAGCATAGTCAAAAAGACCCTTGCAAACTATCATCTACTAGTGTTATTGAATGCAAGATCATTTTCTCAATCCAAATTGTGCACAACATGATGCCTCTGGGGTGGAGCCAAATTGTAAAGTACTTGCCAAGGGAAGCCAAATCTTCTTGCAAGAAACCCGGGATTTCATGGTGCCAAGAAAAAGCTCTCCAAGGTCCTTTCTAATTAGATTGAATTTTCATGGAGTTATTGATTCCAATGGCGAAGTTCCAAGCTATCCTCGCAATTTTGCAAGCCCAAAACTATGTGCAATGGGAATTTCAAGCACACACAAAAGGCATTTGTCATCAATCTTGCCAATAACTTAATTCTCCAAGAGTTAAAGGCCAACCCCTTATACCAATGAGATCAAATGAGTAGTGGTGTCGGTGTTTGGAGTTTTACAAGAATTATTGTCAAGTTTGAGTTTCTTAATTGATTCATTTAAAATACCAAGAGTTCAATATTAGGAAATGCTTCAAAAAATTGTCCAATTCATATCCCCAACCCTAAATCAAAATCTATAACTAAATACCTAACAAATATACGGCTATGGTGATATGTGCAATTAGGTTGCCCCACAGTCATTTATTGACATTTCACACAATTTTGGATATTTACCACTACAATAACAATTTTAAGTAATCAATTTTTAATAGCTCCTATATGGATGCATAAACAAACTTATAAGCTTCTATGATATGGTTTTCATCCAAGGTAATTTGCATGGGTAAAGAGGCGACCTATTCGTGAAGGCAACCTATTTGCACGTATTAGTGTAAAAGGCTTCCTATATGGCAAATGTAGATAAATGGTTATTTGGTCATAGAATGCAACCATCAACCACATAAGGGGAAAGACAAGTGATTGGCAATGATGAGTCATGCACTTTTGAGTTTATAGGTACAAATTTTGAAATGGCACACGATGTGTTGACATGGCAAGAAAAAGACATCCTACCACTTCCAGGCACTATTATCCGAAAGTTTTTTGTTTTTTGGGCAATGGAAAACGACCCATTTGGAGTTGACCTACTTTTGTTGCTACAATAGTGGTCACGGTGAAAAATCCCACCTTGTGAAAGTGCTTGGTCCGGAACTTTATGTCATCTTCCCATTATGTGAAAAAGGGAGGAAAAAGGGACCTAAGGGCATTACCTACACAGCCTTGACCCATTCCATTGGGCCGCTCGTGTCAACATGTGTTACAACGAGAGTGGTAGGGTGCTTGGGCTCGAAGGCCATCACTTTATTGTCAATCCTAGCATTCGTAACATTATTCAGCTACATGCCATGGCTCCATTCCAAATTTAAAGGCCAGATTCATAATTTGTTTCAAAAAAATTTGAAATGTTTAAATATTGCCATGGAGTAACCGGTTACAGGTTTTGGCATGGAGCAACTAGCCGCCGGTGGGGATCCCGACACACCACACACCAACACATTGTTCCCTAGGTCAGGGAGGCAGCAGGGATTATTGTCTTGGGCGAAAATTTCTTGACCAAGCAGTGCACTTATTTAAAGTCTAAAACCAACCCTTAGATTGCTAGCAATGGTCACAAGGGCAACTAAAAAATTCATAGCAAGACTACATGATTGATGACCTAAAGTTGGAGCTAGCTATGTCCTTTGTGATGAACTCCAAATGCTCAATCATTGAAGCTTCAACCACCATTTCTAAGCATGTTCTACACATGTACATTTCAAATTTTAGATTTCAAAACTAGGGTTGAACTGAAAATGTTCTTCGCATTTGTAGTAGTTGTAGTGGAATAGATGGAGGTGTAGGGATAAAAAGAAGAAAGATAAATTGCATGTCTACATGTGTGCCTTATACTCTTTGTGATGCATTGCAAAGTGCTCAATCATTAAAGTTCAAAACCTTTGATTTTGGGCATGTTCTATACACATACATCTCAAAGTTTCAAATCAAAGATGTATTGTAAAGACCACAATATTCCAACATGCCTAGACAATTAGACTGGCCCAAATTGATTATTTCCACATTACTCTTCCACCCATGCTACTACGACTACTATTTAGTGTACATGTTTGAGGCATATACATTTGTGAACATTTGTGAGTTGTATTTGTTGTGTTGGGTTGAACCCTTCATTCCCATCCGTCACCAAGCGTTACCTTTTCAAATCATGCCATGAAGTGCACTTGGCTGCATCGATCTTTATAAATAATAATCTCTTTCAACGTGACCGTGTGAAGGAGACTGGGATTTTGTCGCCTTTCATGCCTTTCAACTTTATGAAATTTTATAGAGTCAACTTGAGTCACCTCGTGAGTCTTGACACTCTTTTCAACTTTTTTAGTAGGTATGGTCAACTTTCAACCTACCGTACATGAACGTCTTGTACATACTGTGTAGTACCCATAAATTTGGCCGGGGATTCGTGGCACTCAAGTAAAATCATCCATGCGGATGAAAAAAATGCAGGAATCATCTAAATGACTATTTTTAGGCAATTTGATTCCGGAAATAGAGTCAAAGGCCCCGAATTAGTCTAGTGATGTCACATTCGAATGAATCGGCCCTCAACCCCATAGGGGGGCTTTTTTTATTGGAGCCACTTCATCCACGATATCTTGGATGGATGTTCCTTAGTGAGTGCCACGAATCCCCAACCCATAAATTTAACCAAGTGCATTTAATATATTCTACGCCTCTATAAAGTCCTTTTGATTACATGGCCCACTGCATACGTAATATGGTCACCGGTTCCTAGTACACTGTCCAAGGAGATTTTTGGGCAAAATCGGTCGATATCCTAGTGCTTCCAAGTCCAACCGGTTACATGTTGTGATCTTTTGGTTTTTCTTTTTTTGCTAATTTGAGGTATATTCCATAGATTGTTCTAAATGATGGGTAATTTTCGTGAAGTCTTGAACATCAACCGGCTATTTCTCAAACTCAACTGGTTCATCTGTAACTAGCAGTCGGTTCTCCCCCTTCATTGTCCTAGTAGATAGAATCCACTCCAGAAAGGGGGTAATATCATGCAGGTGATGAGATTCGTTGTTCATGCTTGTTCATATAGGAGGCAATGTTCATATCTATTTTTATGTGTTTTCAATGCGTGAATCTAAATTTCTAGAAGTGTAAATTATCAATGTATTATAACATGAACTCAAAACCATGTCATGATTTATGTGCTTTCTTTCTCTCTATTGTGAACTTAAATACGATCAATAAGAAGTACAATGACATAACATGACTCAACCTTAGATGAGGGAACTTTGCTCGGGGGGTGGACTTTTCATACCACGTACGAACTAACGTGAATGTAGGAAGGGGTATTGTTTGAGGCATTAGCATAAATTATATATATATATATATATATATATATATATATATATATATATATATATATATATATATATATATAAGGGAGAGGTATTATTTTTCTCTAGTGTGTACATTTCAAAAAGCTATTAAGAATTTCAAAGCAAAAGTAGATGTACAAAAGAGACTCCTAAAATTTCGAAAAAAATTGACAATAGATGTGCTACACTAAATATGATATTTAGTGTCATATGGTGTTTAATGTCACTATGGTAACCTTTCGGATGACACTTTTTATAAATAAGTGAACAATACTGTCATAAACAGTGTATGAGTTCATCCATTGGCCAAAACCCTACCTTCTCTTAACAACAACTTGTGATGAAATATTTTCATGGATGATTGAAAATTGGATGAGAAATCACTTGGTAAGTGACAGTAATTGCTACTGTAAATTTTTAATCCCCCAAAAATCTTACAAGGAATGACAAATAATGTTAGGTTAACATTTAGTGTTGGTGACATTATACCACGCTTTACAATTATTATTGAGCAAGTCAATTAGAAATGATGACACTAATTATCACATTTTGTGTAGTTTTCTCCAATTGACCTTAGTTCATCCAACTGATGTGTGTTTTAGGGTCATTATTATGAATTATATCCTATGAATGAAAAATGTTTAAACAAATTTCTTGTTCAAAAGTGAAATTGAATCGTATATGTAGTAAAGGCTTGTGTATTTCATAATTTATATTTTGTCTGTAGTGTAGGTCATTTATCACTTATAATGAAAAGCTTAGTATAAATACATGAGTTCATTTTCTAGCCTATTTTTAGTACACATCAAAATATCTATAAATGTTCCATATATAGGGGTTTTATTTCAGAGTCACCCACGCACGTCATTTAGGTTTCCAATGAAGAGTCCACCTCCTGAGGAACTTTGCTTCCAAACTATAGAATCATGCTTGGACGAACAAGAGTTATTGAAGCATGAGCCCCCTTTGGATTACCAACCCCACCATGTCTTCGATGTCTGCACTTGAACACAAGGAACGACATGTTAGGTGCTTGCTAAATGAACTGTCACAATGCTCTACAATAATATGTGCAATTCGGTTGGGGCCAAAGCACAGAAAAGTGAACACAAAGTGTTCATTGCTGCCTTCAGTGCAAATAGGGGTGCAACAATTAAGCACCTGGTAATGACGATTGCATTGCCACTACTGTTCTCCCTCTTTAGTATGACACGTTTGGGAAACGCAAAAATTGTCGTATTATCGAGGTGTCGTCTTCTCGTTAATATGACAAATGGCGTAAAATTGTCGTACTATCGAGGGAATATAAAAACATAAGCAATATGAGCTTAAAAACATATACAACGAGTTTAAGCAATATAGATTGTATGAAATAATAACTTATAACTCCAAACAAATACAAATACTCTCAAGAACTCTTGAAATAAGAGTTCAAAGATCTCTGGTGTTGCCTACCTAAGTTAGCAATTGTCATCTTATCTAAATTCCCTACTAGCTTTTGAAAACTAATGATTTCATTAACACCAAAATGTAAAGAGTTGTCTAATAAGAAATTAGACAACAATGTTGCATGACATTTAGCATCACTAAGCTTTACTGTAGGTGGAGCAACATCATCCACATCTACTGAATGCAGATCAACATTAAGATCAAAGCCTTTTGCATAATTGATTCCCAAAGCAACATCCACCAATTCATCAATACTCAATTCTAGCTCAGTAATCTCTTCCCCTACCATCTGAATGTAAGACTCAATTGACATCTCATCATCATCCAATCGCAACTTTGAAATTAGAGCACTAAGTTCATCTGATTCTTCTTGCATTCTATTCTTCTCCCTTTCATCAACTAGGGCAAAATCAACATTCCATGTTGCAGGTAATATACGCACCATCCTCCAACAACTCCTGACTATTTGTGCATCCAACTCACTCCATACTTCATAATTCCACATGATAGTTTGTCTGATGTTGGGCACCACCTTCCTTAAGTCCTTCAATATAGCATCATCATACTGTGACAAAACCCACCGCAAAAGTTTCTTCTTGTATTGAATTTTGAAAGATGCTATTATACCTTGATCTAAAGGTTGAACTACGCTTGTAACATTGGGAGGAAGGAATACCAAAGTCATGTTGCTCAATTCCAAGGTTGAAAAACCACGAGACTTGCCAACTTTGGCAGAGCTAACAACATGTGAAGATGCATTATCCAAAATCATGATCACCTTTCGATTTTGGCCTTTGAACTGATTGTTGAGCTGCAAAATCCAAGCTTCAAATATATCCTCCTTCATCCAAGCTATTTTATTTGAGTGCCACCGAACATACTCATGAGGCTGCCACCTTCCAAAACATCGTGGTTGCTTAGGCTTATAAATCACAAGCAACTACAACTTATCAGTCCCAGTTGAATTAACAGCAAGAGCAAGTGTTACATGCTCCTTCTGTAACTTCCGACCCTTCACCTTCCCTTGTGCTAATGTTTTATTAGGATGTGCTCTAAAATACAATCCAATCTCATCCATGTTGTAAACATCTTCGGGCTCATAATCTAACAAAAAAAAAAGGAAGTTGGCTTATTGCTTGGGCAACTCCATCAGCATCAGCATCACCACTTTCACCATGTAGATACACTTTGTACAATAGTGTGAGGATAATTCAATACAATGTAATCAAGACATGATCAATACTTAGTGTGGCCTTCTAGAGATAAAATGAGGATTTGCATGATCGAATAATAAAAATGAAACATATTCAATGTTTACCTTGCAATAATGTTCCTTTTCTTGAAATTTTCCAACCAACCATTTGAAATCTTGAAGTTTTTGTACTCTTCAACCTTGATTGGATCATTTGCAAGTTTTGCCACAAAAGATTCCCGAAGAATTACGGCCTTTCGCATGAGCATCTCATCAATCAGTGCCCCATCTTTACTTCTCACCTTTTACAAAATTAAAAAGATCAAAATTACTTGAAATGAATACAATTCCACCAAACAAAAAACAAAAAAACTTCAGGCTCATTTGTAACTAGCAGTCGGTTCTCCCCCTTCATTGTCCTAGTAGATAGAATCCACTCCAGAAAGGGGGTAATATCATGCAGGTGATGAGATTCGTTGTTCATGCTTGTTCATATAGGAGGCAATGTTCATATCTATTTTTATGTGTTTTCAATGCGTGAATCTAGATTTCTAGCAGTGTAAATTATCAATGTATTGTAACATGAACTCAAAACCATGTCAGGATTAATGTGCTTTCTTTCTCTCTATTGTGAACTTAAATACGATCAATAAGAAGTACAATGACATAACATTACTCAGCCTTAGATGAGGGAACTTTGCTCGGGGGGTGGACTCTTCATATCACGTACGAACTAACATGAATGTAAGAAGGGGTATTGTTTGAGGCATTAGCATAAAAAAAAAAAAAAAAAAATATATATATATATATATATATATATATATATATATAGAAGGGAGAGGTATTATTTTTCTCTAGTGTGTACATTTCAAAAGGCTATTAAGAATTTCAGAGTAAAAGTAGATGTACAAAAGAGGCTCCTAAAGTTTCGAGGAAAATTGACAATAGATGTGCTACACTAAATATGATATTTAGTGTCATATGGTGTTTAATGTCACTATGGTAACCTTTCGGATGACACTTCTTATAAATAAGTGAACAATACTGTCATAAACGGTGGATGAGTTCATCCATTGGCCAAAACCCTACCTTCTCTTAACATCAACTTGTGAGGAAATATTTTCATGGATGATTGAAAATTGGATGAGAAATCACTTGGTAAGTGACAGTAATTGCTACACTATAAATCTATAATCCCCCAAAAATCTTACAAGGAATGACAAATAATGTTAGATTAACATTTAGTGTTGGTGACATTATACCATGCTTTACAATTATTATTGAGCAAGTCAATTAGAAATGATGACACTAATTATCACATTTAGTGTAGTTTTCTCCAATTTATCTTAGTTCATCCAACTTACGTGTGTTTCAGGGTCATTATTATGAATTATATCCTATGAATGAAAAATGTTTAAACAAGTTTCTTGTTCAAAAGTGAAATTGAATTTTATATGTAGTAAAGGCATGTTTATTTCATAATTTATATTTTGTCTATAGTGTAGGCATTTATCACTTATAATGAAAAGCTTAGTATAAATACATGAGTTCATTTTCTAGAGTATTTTTAGTACACATCAAAATATCTATAAATGTTCCATATATAGGATTTTATTTCAGAGTCACCCACGCACGTCATTTAGGTTTCCAATGAAGAGTCCACCTCCTGAGGAACTTTGCTTCCAAACTATAGAATCATGCTTGGACGAACAAGAGTTATTGAAGCATGATCCCCCTTTGGATTACCAACCCCACCATGTCTTTGATGTCTGCACTTGAACATGCTTTACAATAATACGTGCAATTCGGTTGGGGCCAAAGCACAGAAAAGTGAACACAAAGTGTTCATTGCTGCTTTCAGTGCAAATAGGGGTGCAACAATTAAGCACCTGGTAATGACGATTGCATTGCCACTAATCAAGAATTAATCGTGGTTTTAGTGTTGCTTGATGTGTGGGAATGCATGCCCTTTGTGTGTCCATGAGGCACGAGTCCCTCTATGCCAACAAACCTTCGCCCATGCTTACAAGCCTCTATTTTTTGCTCCCTCCCCAACGACTCGCCTCTTCAACCCAAACTCCTCCCCTCAACCCTAGCTAGGGTTTTCATTCCTTGCAGGTACTGCATCTTTGTCCTTGATGTCACGCTCCCACACAATTGCTCCCCCACCCATCATCCACCTACCACTAATGGCCACTAGAGAGCGTTAAACGTGCTTTGCCTCTCAAAAAATTCAAGTATTTCTCTTATTTTCTTTTTAGATTTTGCCATGATACTTTGATTTCCAAGTTTTTTTGTTGATGGGTTCTAGGGTTTGAGAGAACTTAACTTTAAGTTGTAAGAGTAGATAGTCAACCAGAGAGAAACATGAAGCTCTTGAATTTTTGAGCTTGAGGATGTATCAAGAATGAATTTTTTTTATTAAGGCATTGGAAATGTAATGTTTGCCACTTGAATAAAGTTGAAGGGTACTACTACAAATTTGCACACAAACTTGGCACTCTCTATTTCTTGGAGAGGTGTTTGGAGAGAAGGGGTTTAATCTATCATAGTTCCACCTCAACATTTCTTACCAGCACATAAGCTTTAGCTGTCTAGCAATCACTTCAAGCAATTCAATGGTGTGTCTTAGGGTTCCATGCTTGTTGCAATGACCTGAACAATAAGGGTAGTCTAAAAAATGGTCCCCTTGTTGCAGTGGTTTATATCTCCTGCATTTCCATTATGGTATCCTTTCATAGTGCATTGTTAGAGGTGAGAGGGATTTCAATCTTCTATCCTTGCAAACACCCATTTATTTTGAGTCGTAGAGTCCACACTCAATGGTGGCTTGGATCTTTGATAGGGTGCCGAGCATGTGTTGTATTGGGCTTTGTACTTTCTGTATTTCCTTTCGGCCCCTCATTCAAAGTGCAATTTCAAAGGAGAAAAGGGTTGCAATCTCATGCCCTTTCTCACACTCACGTGATTTGGTTTATAGGGTTTAGGGTATGCCTTTGTGGACTATTTGAAGCTCCAAAACTTAATATGAGCATTCTCGAACATCCTGCATGTTTTCATTTTTCTCCTTTGCAAATTGCTAGGTCATTCACGTTGGTATTCAATGTGTTTGAAGAACTCTAAACTCATTGAAGGCTTCCATGAGATGTGAAATTTGACTATCCTCAAGACCTTTTTGGAAGTGTTTTGTTCAATATAGTTGGGTATGTGTTTAATTATCAGATGATTACTTTGAATATGCAAAATAGAAAGTGATGTGCTTGGACTCAAAATTGTGTGGCTAGTTTGCTTCAATTGCAAAGTCCTTGGTTTCCAATGGATGTTTTTCATCTTCTTGGATCATATACACCTTTTTTTGATAACATCCTACATTATCATCATACAAATTTTTGTTATGCTTAAATTGATGTATGTGTTCAAAACGCATTGTGCTCATGCAATGTTGTGGTTACATTTTTGCAACACGCAACACTTAAATATTGAGCAACTGAGAAAAGATTTGGAAATTCCACTATAATGTTAGGGATATATTCTAAGGTCCATGCTATTTGGTCTATAACCAATTTTTTTTCTTTGACTATTGTGGCTTTGCATGCTAAATTGATTTCCATTGCCATTTTTGGGGAACTTACCTCCTACAATCATATTGTAGGGGTTGCACAATTCATAGGTAGTAGTCCCTAGGCTTTTGTGGTCATGGCAACACAATTATAGCCCCCTCATCAGGTGCCTTTTTGAGCAAACTAAACCAACGCACTGGTGAAAAGGGATACACAAGTGGCCCGAAAAGAAAAAACCACAAAGAGGGATAGAGAGAAATTGGGGAGGGCCACCACAATCCATGGACAGATCTATTTGGAGTATTGTGGACTATGCTAGGATTCTACAGCTTTTGTCTTCTGGACTTGACCCTCTTAAGGACATTAACTCGGAGGTAGTCTCACATGTTGATATAAAAAAAATCAAGTAGAAATGTGGGAATGGATGGATGGATGTGCCTAGTGATATTTTGTTGTGGGAAGATTGTGAAGAAATCTCCAACCTCCACACCAATGGCTACGGCCATCCGGCACTATGCGGGGAATACATGACCATCTTCATTCATGGTTGGATAGCCCAAACAAAAGGTTTTTGGGTGAACTGGACCCTTTAAGCTTATAGTACAACCTCAACTAAGGAGGTATGAAAACCAAAAATTAGCAACAACCCCAATGAAAGTTGAGAATGATGTGGAGGGTGACAAATTTGCATTTAGAGCCGGGATTGAGGAGGGAACAAAATAACCAACAAAGAAACTCGTTGTGTTTGCAGACAATACAATTTTTGTGAAGTTCAAAGAAATGAGGTCCATTGTGGTGTTCCAACCTCAAGAGCTAGCTTTTGTGAAGAGTCTCTTGCAGGTTGCACAGGAGACCAAGGGTTTGTACAACCCGAAGCGCTTGGATAAACCAAACTTGCAAAATGTCCTTTGAAACCATGTGTATCACCCTGTGGCAAATGTGGAGGATCGCAAAATTGTATGAAGTTGAGGCAACCACATATCACACCCATTTGGCTGATGTTGCACAAGTAGAGAAGGATATTGTAAAAGGAAATGTGGCATGTTTGCTTTCTAGCCCGGTTTGGAGTTGGAGTGTACAAAGTTGGAACTAGCTTCCATGAAGGCAAAAAATTTATAATTGGATGAACAACTATTTTGTCCAAGGGAAGTAGTTGAAGCGTGAGGGAGGAAGAATCTAAGAGTGTGACAATGCATTTACGGTAACCATAATTGAGTTGCGTGTACTATCAAGTGATCTTGATGTTCTTGACTTTCAATGTTTCCAAAGCAAGAGTTGGATTAGAGCACTATTACACCAAATGCACCTCATGTGCAATGGCTCCGGAATTATAAGCATCTCATTGCCAATGAATTCACTAGAAGTCTTGAAGCCTAGTACATTGAAAGACATTGTGGTTGCATCATGCCTTATTTGCAACTATTTTTTTGAATGCAACAACATCATGGTGGTAGCTTGTGGCTGCACATATCATTTGTTTTGTGTGGGAATTCATTTGGATGCAAAAAATATGCATGCGTGTCTCCGTGTTGCGGGAAGGTGTTCGCCGATAAATCACTCATAAGTAATGGCTTCACAACCTCAGCCTATGCTTTCGGAAAAGAAAAGGGTTGCACTTGCTTCTAGGGTTGGAGGGTTTACCTCCAACAGCACAACAACTCCATCAGCCTCCACCTCTCAAAGGTGTGAATGTTATTCCACCATTTTTTTATGCTATCCCCATAGTTTGAATACCTAGTAGTATCAAATTTAGAATCCCACTGTGGTGACAATTGCTACTCTAATCGAAGTAACAACCCACAAGTTTGGCCGGATGGGTGGACTACTCTAGTGCCTCCAAGGAATGACCTTCTATATCCTATAATCATCCAAATGCATCACATTCATCCAACCATTCTTCATCCATAAAAACCACCCTAGTTCATCCTAAGTCCATCCTTTCATCCTCACAAAATCAATCTTCGTCCAACCTAAAGTATCTTAACTTCATCTAAATTTCATCCATCATACCTAGTACATTCATCCATTAGAATAATCCAGGAACAATTAACCTACTCACCTCACCTTCGTTCAATTATTAATTTCCAAGTTAAATTTAGGAAATTTACTACAACCTACGGTAATTTTAATTATAAATTCATATCTCCCTCATTATTAATCTAAATTAGACGTGTGATATATAATTGGAGAGATATTGACAAAGGCTACTCGAATCAAATACAAAAGAAAATAATCCCAAAACCTTGGAAAAAAAACATATCAGGGCTAGACTGCAGATGAACACTGCCACATTGACAATTTTTAGGCAGAGCTTTAGAAATTCCTAACTAATTCATTCTAGCTCGGAATTGGGCGTGTAAGGTGTCATTGGAAAGCTATTCAAGTGAAATATATTATTAAATTACTAAAAATAATAAAATAACTTAAAATATATAACTTACTTGCTACTGCAAGGGGATTTGGCTCTAAGTACCTAACTTCGACCAATCTCCACATCAACCACCTTGGTTGGAACCATCCATACAACCATCAATACATGGAATGATGGAAATGAACAAAATTTGTATGTTCGTTCTTGACTCCATATGCTCCTCTCTCTATAACCCATACTCTCATAAAGCAAGTTCAAAATTGCAAATTTCTCCCATTCTCCTTGTAAAATCAATGCTTGAATTCCACAACATGCTTCACAAGCATGTACAAAAACATGTATAATCTTAAGAGCAAAATAATTTTCTTCCTCCTCTCCTCCATTGCAACCACTCTTGCTTAAATTCAAGGTGGAAACAAGCGAAAACAAGAAGATAAGAGAAGTGAAGAGAAGTGAAGCCAATAGAAAGACAAGAGAATGGTCAAACTTGACTTTTTTTTCAAAACTGCCATTTTTGGACATGTATTAAAACATTCAGCACATTCATTTTTTGGTGCATGGTCATTCCGCTCCATCCACATTTAGTTTACACCTAGTGAGGGGCCCAAAGGCTTTGTAAATTGATTTTCTAAGAATTGGAACCATGGAAGTTGAACCGTCAAGTCGGACCATAGAAAAAAACCATCTTCCTATGGTCCGACTCATGGTCCATGGTGTAAACCGGCCCTAATACTTTTGATATGAGCCATTGCACTTGACACTTGCATTATCAAGTATCACAAGGTTGAAATTGTCATGCAGTGTCAATCTATTCATTTAGTTATTTGTTTATATTATGACTTGAAGTTCTCATGCTTGTTCAAGTAACATATATATGGAGATCATAGAATAAATATATTTCATGTGCTATTGCATATCCACACATTTTTTGTTAGTGGTTGTACATAACCATGTGAACTTGGCCAAGCTTTGGAAAAAGCTCAAGACTCCACATGTCAATTGACATGCAAAGCTTTATCGGTTGCAAACACTTTGACACTCACTCACCCAAATCCCTTGCCACCGATGTACAACCCATGCACCCCAAAGTGTTAAAGTGACCAAAGCTTCAAACATCAAAGTGTCCAAAGTTGCACGCCACATAACAATCATCATAAATAACCCCCCCTTGTCATCATGCTACAAAACAAAACTCAACCTCGGTGGATACTTAGTGGATCAAAGTTATGAGTCACAACCATTTTCTAACAAACTACCAACCATATGCGACAATATGACAACTTATATTGTTATAGCATTATTCTATTTCTTAAAGCATGACATACGGTCATAATTATTCAGATCCATAACAATGTTCTGTGGGATTAACAATATTTTGTAAATTATTCTCATATATTCTCTATATTAGTATATGGGGAATATTCCGAGGGATATTGTTAGTCCCACATAACAATATTATGGATCTGAATAATGTTATGGTTGATAAATTGTAAATTAGATACATAACCTAGCCTTACATAATATATCCATCCTCACTTCACAATTTTCATTCCAGTTGAAATCATACACTATTCTTTAGCATGATCATTTATGCTAGAATAAAATTGCATCTAATTCCAAACTCCATAGCTTAATTAGGAAGAAGAAAAATAAATAAATAAATAAATAAATAAATAAATAAATAAATAAATAAATAAATAAATAAATAAATAAATAAATAAATATCAATGTCGTTTATCCTCTTGCTTGCGAGGAAGTGAAGAGGTGAATGTTCACAACACCTCTTGAAGGGCAAGGTGAAAACAGACACTTAAAATATTGTAGAGTCATAAACCTTGAATTATGGAGTCACTGCATTGGTTATGGTATTTAGTGTCACAATAAGTAGTAGTAGTGTATTTGCATAGAGTTACATTGAATTACGTAGAGGTCTTGAATTGTCAGTCTATAGCGGGAAGTTCTATCTCATGTGTTTTTAATTTAGTTTAAATGAATCCACCCAATAACAAAAAATAACCCTAATAGAAATCATTACTTTAGGGTTAGGTAAAACAACCCTAACAAACGTCCACTGTAGATCTGGTTCTACGATTTTGTTAGCAACCAAGCATTAATTGAGACTAGAACAGAACATACCACCAACACCAGAACAGGGTTAAACAAGGGGCAACCCACTAGGGCAGGGGCGGGCGTGACAAGCCACCATGACCATAACGAGAGCGGGAGTAATAGGCTACCAGAACAAGAGCAATAGCAGAAACGATAGGCCACCAGGACCAGAGCGGAAGCGGGAAAAAAAAACCAACTGGCACTAGAGCGGGAGTGGGGGGCGATAGGCCAACCGACACCAGAGCAAGGGCGGAAGCAATATGTTGCTACCACTGGGACATAAGCAAGGATGGGAGAAGGAGCAACAGAAAGAACGGCAATAGACACATGGTAACTCCGGGTATTAAGTCTATTTATACCACTAATGAGCTAAGAAGTTTGGGTATCAACCCGGTTATTATCCGGCCATGAAGTGTGTAAATAGACCTGGATATCACAAGAGTATTGGGGAAGACCAATAAAATTTTGGTTATTAGCGAATCTCGGGTTAGTAAGCCTATAATTAATAAATAGTGAATAGTGGACCACACCTCCATTAGTAAGCCACTTAAGATTAATGAGTTGAGGATACAATTAGTGAGCTATTTAGAAATTAGTAAGCCACGTAACAAGCCACTTAGGATTAGTGGACTCCACTGCGACTAATACCCACCTAGGCCACATAGGCGTAGAAGGAGATGGAAGTAAATAGAGGCCAAGAAATGACTTCTTGGTTAGCCTTAGGAATTCCCATTACCTAGATAACACAAAGGTAGAATTGAGAATGCAATCTACCACATGTTAGAAGATGGGGGTTATATGTACTCTTTTTGAGGATGTCCAAAAGAGCTATCTTCATCTTCTTAGAAAAATTGGAGGCACATTTTTTTTTGGCACAAAGTGAGAGGCACATGTTAGGCGCCATCTCTCACTACATATAGAGTTAGGATTAGAGTTAGCACACCTTATTCACGACGATAGGCTACACGAGAGCTAGGTTCTTTGTATCTTTACCATATTTGAATACAAGAGCTTCAAGCTCAAACCTTCTTCTTAGTTATTTAAGGTAGATGTGTAAAACCATTTTTTGGCCATAGCCTGGCCGAATTGGGCTATTTTCAAGATTTAACGTTTTTCATCCGGCAATTGACGGTTGGAAGCCATCCAGGCCAAGAAGCGAAGGTGATTGCCGTTAGGAAGTGGTTACAGAGTCTAACCGACTCTCTCCCTTCCTCGACTCGATAAGGAGGAGACTGCCGAAGTTAAAAGTAGGCTATTATTATTTTTACAGAATCTCACATAGTCTCAAATCATAGCGTAGCATTAGCAATACTCGTAGGAGGTCCGAGACTCAGTGATTGAGTCAGGCCATAGTTGTGTCCCAAAGCATGAGGCTCGGAGAGGTTGGCCATAGACAGATGAGTCGAGTGATTCGAACTCTTATATGTCTTGGAAATTGTGTGAACAATCTTCTGAATTATTTTTGGAAGAGAAATCAAATTGTGTTGTTATCTGGTTGTGTGTGAAGTTGTGATATGAAGTGGTCAATGTTGGTATGAATTAGGGCAAGCAATCTTGTAGCACATCAGTGATCGAGTCAGTAAAGTTTGAGCAAGTCAGTTTCGAAGCGACAGAGAGACTTACTTTGGCTATTGGCCGAGAGTTGTAATGTCTTGAAAATAATTTAAAGAGGGAAATGTCTGAAGTGTGAACCAACGAGGAAGGTTGTATCATAATGAGGAAATGTGTGGGGCAATAGTCTGAGAGAGACTGGAGAGTGGCCGGGCAACTAGTCCGAGAAAGGAAGTGGACGGATACGAAGAGCCTGTCGAAAAGAAGGCAAGTTAGGAGCAATGTAAGTATGAGAGGCAATAATCTCAACCTGAGACACTTAGCCTGAGAGAGGCGAGTGCAGGCAATTAGCCGAGAGCAGAGAGTATAGGCAATTAGCCAAGTAAGGAGATAGGAGAGCCATAGTCTCGAGAGAGGGTTGAGAGAACCCTGAGCAATGACCAGTAGCCATTCGAGAGGGCGATAGCCTTACATAGAGAGAAGACAGAGAGACATTTGAGAGGCTATAGCCTAGGCAGTGCCCACCCCCCACTGGCCATTAGCCAAGAGTAGAAAGAGAGAGAGATAGGATAATTGCCTGTGCGCAGGATATGGAAGGACTAAGGGCAAGCTATACGCTATCAAGACGTTACCTTCCCGAGAAGGAGAAATTACCCTACTGGAGTAAGGCTTTACTACCTACATGTTTTTATTAGTTTAAAGCATACTAAAGCCTTAAAGTAAAGGATATAGCCTAGCTGTTGATGTATTGAATTCATATTAACAAATGGATGATTGCTTGAGATGAGTCACCAGATGATTGAAGATGAAGGTGGTGACTTCGGTGATGCGAAGATATGCATGATGATTGTAAGTTGTTAACGAGAAATTAATTAAAGAACGTTGAAAGTTTTGTTCATGACATTTTCAAGACTATGCGGTTACACAAAGACGTTACCCCGGACTTTGTCCTGACAAATTGTCATTGACAACTCGCCAAGCTATTGAGCTCACGACGGAAATAGGTCAAGACATAGAGTGATAGAGAATTCCCTAAAGATAGGATGGAATCACTCACGACTGGTGCCAGCCATAAACCCCCATCCTTGTGCGTCTATAATCCGGATGGACGCCCAAGGCTAACATGTACTAACCCTAATTTGCTCATCCCTAGGCACTTAACACTCAGTTGCCCATCATACATGTAAAATACACACTTTACTCAATCAATACAATATTCGAGTGTTGAAAAACACCCTGTGCCCTTACATTACTTCTCAACACCTTCAACTCCCAATACCATTATACTAAGCTACACTAATTAATCATCTTTTAGCCCGCACTGGGTTGATATGTGGAAACTGTTCTCATGGTTTTCTCCTAATTTCTACCTAGCCCTCGGCCTTGTTTTTTTCCACTACCACTCCATCTCTTCTACTACCGTCTTCTGCTACCGTTGCTGGTCCAGCAGTAGTGTGCCGGGGCTGGCAGACTTCGGTGTGGCTGCAGATCGGCTCCCCAGTCTGGATCCTTCCTTGCTAACTTCTTCCACGTGGCATCACCTCCTTCCCTTAGCTGCCGAGGCCTCGGCCTGGACTCACCGCCCGTTGCTCCTCGAGCTTAGCCACGGGGGGGTCACTCCATTGTCGAGTGAATACCACGTGCGAGACAATTTTGTTACCCTATATTATATGCCATAGACAATTTTAAAAATTATGATTTTTTTTCTACATATACATAACCATTGATAATATCTTTTGTATATTTTTTTGAAATTTTTAGTCATCTTCAGTTTTTTTAGTAATTGTTTTAGCTCAATTCTACGTCATTCTAGTTAGAAACGGCATGTTTTATTAAAAAAACAGATCATCAAATTTGGTTACCATTTTTTACTATGTAATAGAAACCGTGTATAGCTACACATGAAAAAAAATTGATAAAATTTTGACCCATTTTGGTGATGTTTTTAGGAAAAAGTAGATTTTTTTGTCTCGCACGTGGTATTCTACTTGACAATGGAGTGACCCCCCCGTGAGCTTAGCTAGCTCTCACCTCACACTGCTGTCCTCAAACCAGCATCACTGCATCAATCAGTGCTTCCCTCCTTGCCTCACACCCTGATCAGAATGCCAGAATGTGGCTCCCTGCTTCGATTAGCTTGTTTTTGAGCAATGCCAGACTCTAGGGATCGACTGCGGACTCATCACAGTAGAGCCGAGATTAATGTGCACAAGAGAAAACGATTGCAAGCCTCCTGATCTTCAGCCATCCTCTCTCAATCCATGCTTAACTCCCTAGTGTCCTAATGCTCTCATTCTCACTTATGATTCTAGATAGCTAGTTGTAATCTCAACCTACTGCCTTCATTTTTTCTAAGAAGAAAAAAAAAACCAAAATCTAGCCGAGCCTCTTCGCTCCTGGCCCTTGCCCCCTTCTGTTGTCATTTTCTTCCTGTTGTTCGGCGGTCTAGATCCATACTCAAATTATGCTGCTCTTCTGTATTTGGATTCGTCTCTCTCCTCCGAGACAGCCCCCTGCCCTCCTGTTTTTTTTCCCGAGAGAGCCAACCCTCTGATCCTCCGGAAGCTCTAGCTCTCGAGCTGCCTCGAGTCCCGAAAATCCAGTGTTGATAGGGTGCTGTCTTAGGCCTCTCCTGGCCTTGCACCCCCCTTTCGGGCTCTCACCTACCCTTAAATGGATACCCCAACAGCTTAAACCCAACAACCATGGTCAAGCCAATAGCACTAACCCATCCCTAATTCTAACACACTAAACACTTGTTTTTTTGTTTTTCACTCCATTTGCATAACACACTGTCACCCTACTCAAATTTAACTAAATTAACCTCTTTTCTAAAACTTCATTGCGTCCAAACTTCTAACTAACCCCAAACTAAAAATGAATTCATCGTGTGATACATTTTTAAGGTTAACTTGAAATGTGGGCACATAATTGGGCTCACATAACTGGCGACCATCGGGGTATGGACCCAAAATCTCTTGCTCACAGGCGAAGGTCATCTCATGCCTTGTACTTTTTGCATCGACTGCCTGACGTGCGCGTTGGGAAGCTCTCGCCGTTTAATGTCTTCAATTGCAACGAGTTGTTTGGAAATGCCTCCCGAATGAGGTAAGGCCCCAACCACACTGCATCAAACTTACCCGGGAATTCTAGCTTCCTAGCATCTTGAATAAGCACCATCATACCTGGTCGTAGGGCTCTCTTCTTGTGATGTTTGTCGAAGGTGATCTTCCTTCGCCGTTGAATGGCTTCGATGTTCTGGGCGGCCATCCTTCTCCTCTCGTCCAATTCCTCTAGGTCTGTCAGTCGATTCTTCAAGGATTGACTATCTGTAAAGCGTGAGCCAATGGCGACTCTAAGTGACTCCACCTCAAACTCAATGGGAAGTGTGGCCTCCAATCCGTACACCAACGAAAACGGGGTTGCCTGAGTTGTCACCTTGAAGGTCGTCCGGTACGCCCACAATGCCGCTGTCAACTTAACATCCCAATCCCTCTTAGAATCAAGAACCGTCTTGCGAAGGATGCTCACCAAAATTCCGTTGACACGCTCCGTTTGACCGTTAGTCTGCAGGTGGTAAGGAGTGATTTTTCTATGGTCGATTTGGAATTTGTCAGTCATCTCTTGAATTAAGGAATTCAAGAAATGAGTCCCCCTGTTGCTCACTAAAATCTTCGGGCACCCAAACCTTGAGATGATGTTCTCGTACATAAATGTGGCTGCATGTGCAGCCGTATCCGTCTTGACAGCTTTGGCTTCAGCCCACTTGGTTAAGTACTCGGTAGCAACAACAATGTAAGCCATGCCATTTGAGGAATGGGGGTGAACCTCGCCAACATAATCAATTCCCCATTTCTCAAAGGGTACTAAAGGTAAGGACATATGGAGTGACATCTCCATGCGGAGGTCATTCCTCGCATACCTTTGACAAACATCACAACGCTTAACATAATCATGAGCATCCTTAAACAAGGTGGGCCAAAAGTAACCTGCTCTAAGAATCTTTTGCCCTGTCAGTTGTCCAGAGAAATGCCCCCCACACGCACTATCATGACATGCGGCTAAGATGGAGGGCACCTCTGCCTCTGACACACATCTCCTCAGCAACCCATCAGCTCCCCTCCTAAACAACCTATGGCCCATCACTGCAAAGTGCCTACTATTAACTCTAACTTTACTTCTATCCTCCTTGGTCCACTCCACTGGCAACTGCTGAGTTGTCAAAAACTCTACTATACCGGCATACCACTCGGGTTGTGCGGTAACAACAAAAAATTGTCATCAACTAACCTATCATCCACTGGACTAATGCCTACGTCCTCTGACAACCTAGACAAGTGGTCGGCTTGTAAATGCATACGACTGGATTTGTATTCCACCGTATAGTCAAACTTCTCTAGCAACAAAACCCACCTCGCTAGTCTTCCACTTAGCTCCGCTTTGTTGACCAAGTATTTGATGGCCATGTGATCCACAAAGAAAATAACCGGATTGCATATGAGATAATGTCTAAACTTCTTGACCGAGAACACCATAGCTAAACACTCCCTCTCCATGGTAGAATAGTTCCTCTCAGCCGGTGTCAATTGCTTACTACCATAGGCAATGGGTTGATCCTTACCCTTCTCCCCAGTGGACTGACAAAGTGCACTACCCACTGCCACATTACTAGCATCACAAAACACATGGAAAGGCTTATCCCAATCGGGTGGCCTCAACACCGGATAAGTGCTCAACTTATCCCTCAATTCTTCAAATGTCCTTTGGCATGCTTCAGTCCACTCAAACCTACAATCTTTCCTAAGTAACTGAGTGATAGGCACCGCAATCTTAGCATAATCCGGAATCAAGTCCCGGTACCACCCCACATGGCCTAGCAACTTAGCAATCCCCTTGGCATTGGTTGGAGTTGCCAAACCACTGATGACCTCAATCTTTTCCGGATCCGGTTCCCTTCCCTTCTCACTAACCACATACCCAAGTAACACTCCCCGACTCACACCCAAAAAAGTTTTATCCGGGTTCAAAGCTAGTTGCATCTTCCTACATCTAATCAAAGCTTCCCTAACACACTGCAAATGGTCGCTAGCATTACTCTGAGTGCTAAAATCATCCACAAAGACGGTCGTGGACTTGAACAATAAGTCGGTGAAGATGTACATGACCAATCTTTGAAATGTGGCCGGGGCATTACATAATCCAAATGTCATAACCACCCAAACAAAAGTCTCCCAAGGAGTAGTGAAAGCTGTCTTGTGGATGTCTTGAAGGGCAATAGAAATTTGGTTGTAGCCTGCGTATTCATCCATGAATGTGTACCTCGCATGACCGCCTACCTCCTCTAACAACAGTGTGATGAAAGACAACGGAAAGTGGTCCTTTTGGGTACATGCATTTAACTTCCTATAATCCACGCACACCCTCAACTTTCCGTTCTTTTTCTTCACCAAAACCATTGGAGAGACCCAATCCGTAATTTCCACCGGCTTGATAAACCCGGCTTTCAACAATCGCTCCAACTCCGCCTTAACCAACAATTGCAATTGTGGGTTCATTCTTCTCTCATTTTGTCTAATTAGCCTAGCACCCGGAATCAAGGGAATGCGATGCTCCACCATCTCTCTAGGGATACCTCTAAGCTCATCATACGACCAAGCAAAGGTGTCACTAAACTCATCCACCAAATCTTCATATTCCTTGATTTCTTTCTTCCCCAACTTAGACCCCATTTTCATCTGTCGAACCTTCCCGTTCTTCATTCTTACATCCACATACTTCCAATCCGACTCCGAAACATGTGTTTTCTCATCTTTGTTCCTATACCAATCCGGAGGCACCTTGGGGTAATCCTTGACGTCTTGACCCGCCACTATGCCCGTTGACGTGGTCTTGAAGTGCAAAGGTTCCTCCAACCTAGCAGCTTCTACAATAGCCTCCTCATCCTGAGTCCCATCCACGTGTACTAGACTAACGTCACTCTCCTCCACACTATCTACCCAAGGTGTCAATCCTCCTAAAATCCACTCCTCCTCGGTGAGCACTTCACATGGTTCCAACAATAAATATTCCGCCTCCCTTGAACTAAACTTCTCGTCACTCAAACATGCATGATGGGACGTCATCATAATATCATACTCCGACTCGGGATAGTCTCTCAACCACTGGGCATACTCCTCGTTATCACCTAAATAATAGAAGCTAGGGCCCAAACTACCTGACCATGAATCCACAGTAGTCCCCTGTCCGCCTGAATGAACAACTCCCACTAGTGTCTCCTTCTTGTCACCATCTTCACCTTCCTCCTTGCCCTCCACCTCTTCATCCGATGATGAAGAGATTTGCTCTCTAACCCAACCTCCTAGTGACCCTATAGAAACTTTGACTCTATTGTCCTTAGGACCATAAGTGATGGACGGCTTAACTCCTCCCCAATCTACCACCGCATCGGACATCCTCAACCAAGGCCTACCCAACAAGATGGAAAATGTATCCTTGTTAGAATGCATTTTGATGACATGGAAAATGACCACATACTCCTCCCCTCTGGTGCTAATCCTACAATCCTTAATCATTCCCCAAAGGCACTGCAGGAGTTTGATTCGCCATGTTGATGATGCTATAGATACTATATTATGATAGGTTTTTTTAAATGTATTATTTTCTACTTTTGTGATGCAAATTTTTCATATTGTCAAAGTAGACTCTATTATCTTTCCAACACAATTTACGGTTTGTGAATTGATGAATTTTTGAGCATGCAAGAGATTTTCAAAGTTTGTAGTTTTCATTCTCATTCAATTCCAGGCCAAAAATTCGAAATATTTTTGGACCCTACTGTACTTTTCAATTAGCCCTTAGTCGTGGAGATTTAAAGTGTAGCACATGAATCGCAACATTGGTATCTTTTCGCACCAAAACACACATAAAACACATTCCACTATTCATATACTACTTGGGGAATGAATTTCATGTCATTTGCATAATACAATCTATTCATTCCCATTTCTTAGCAACCTGAAAATTATTAGACACACAACCACAAAAACAACTCCAATAGATATTTTGAACAACGTTTTGTATCCTAATATGTTGTTCTATGTGTAGGTGTGGAAGCAATAATCAATTCATCATGTAATATTGATATATAGTAATTCAAATTAAGCCCTTGGACAACCCTTTCATGGACCCTGATCAATTGACACTTAAGTATATTTGGACAAACCACTTTTCCAAAAAATTAAAGGATATGCACCTGTGGGGACAAAACATCAAACGACAACAACAAAAGCAACAACACAACAACTACAACAACTACAACTTCAAATGTTTGTATTCCATGTCCACCAACCACCATATTTGTGTGGTTTTGCAATCTAGTGTATGCCAGATTGGCGGTCGGAATTTTCAATATTCATGCATAATTCCAAATATACTTAAATCTTGATTGATCCTAAATGGATGTCGCTAGCAATACCATGTACATGTGAGAATCAAATAGAGAATCAGCCCTAAGAAGCCTACCTCTAACATCAAGTGGAGGGAGACCTTTGGACCAATGCAAATGTTCCAAACCTTTTATAGCCCATTAGCTAGTTGGGCTAGCCCATATTTTTTCAGGCCTTGATCTAGCCATAGCTAGGCTAGCCCATATTTTTTCAGGCCTTGATCTAGCCATAGTTGGGCTAGCCCATATTTTTTCAAGCCTTGATCTAGCCATAGCTGGGCTAACCCATATTTTTCAGGCCTTGATCTAGTTATAGCTGGGCTAGCCCATATTTTTCAGGCCCTCAATCTAGCCATATAGCTGGGCTAGTTGACCTAAAAAAACTAGCTCAACTAGCTCATATGTTGAATTCAAGGAGGCGTCATTTCATCAATACAATCATATTCCATATCCGTGGAAATCACTCATCGTCATCGATGTCTAATTCATGTTGCTCGCCATTCTCTACCAACAAACCGTCATTATCCTCTATCTTTGTAACCATCCTTGTATCTACAAGCTTCAGATTGAGGCAATGATCAAGGAGATCCGGCTACTAGCTAGTTACAGATGAGTTGATTGAGTTTGAGAAATAACCAGTTGAAGTTCTTGTTCAAGACTTTAGGAAAATGACCCATCATTTTAGAGGAATATAGAAAATATAGCCCACTTGAGTAAAGACAAACCGAAAGATGTAAACATGCAACCGGTTGGACTTGGAAAAACTTGGATCTGGACCGATTATCTAAACCCTAACTCTTGCCGGACAGTGGAATGAACTCCCTAGAAGTAGTTCTTACCTCCGCAATCAAATGCCTCCTCATTCTTTGAGAACCCCTCTTCTGTGTAGATGAAGAAGCTAAACCTGGCTCAGTCGAATTGCTGAGCTACTAGTTACAAATGAGATCCGGCTTTAATTACAGATGAGATCCAACTACTAGTTACATATTAGATCCAGCTACTAGTTGCAGATGAGCTAGTTGAGTTTGAGAAATAACCAGTTGAAGTTCTTGTTCAAGACTTCAGGAAAATGACCCATCATTTTAGAGGAATATAGAGAATATAGTCCACTTGAGTAAAGACAAACCGAAAGATGTAAACATGCAACCGGTTGGACTTGGAAACACTTGGATCTAGACCGATTGAGCCAATTGAGTTACCTGACCTATCTTTAGCTAGCTAATAGATAGTTGGGCTAGCCCATATTTTTCAGGCCTCGATCTAGCTATAGTTAGGCTAGCCCATATTTTTCAGGCCTCGATCTAGCTATAGCTAGGCTAGCCCATATTTTTCAAGCCTCGATCTAGCTATAGCTGGGCCAGCCCATATTTTTTAGGCCTTGATCAAGCTGTAGCTAGGCTAGCCCATTTTTTTCAGGCCTCAATCTAGCTATAGCTGGGCTAGCCCATTTTTTTTCAGGTACCATTTTCAGCCATAACTCTTAGCTATTGGGTTAGCCACTAGCCCAAAAAGTCCGTGGGCTAGCGGTTGTACAAGGTCTGAAATGTTCTTATAGAACTGTAGTTGCATATAAACTAGACACTGGGAGGTTTTTTGAGCATGAGTAATCATTGCCAAAGTGGTAATGGTTGGGTATTCACTTTGACCGGTACACAAAAAAAAAATTTAGCATGGGTAAGAACCAAAATTGAATTGTTCAAGTATTTGAGAGGAATGACATACATGGACATGTGTGACATTGCAATCACGTAATTAATGCAAAGTCGTAGACTTGAGAGTCAAGGCTTCTACTTGACAGAAAGACTTGCATCTTTATCTTGGGCAATCTTAGAGCATAATCCTCGATTTCCTAAAAACATGCTTGTAATGTCTTGGTTGCCAAGCTTTAAGTGCTTATCTTGGCTCAATTAGATCTTGGCATGAAAATGATTTGGATTCACCAACTTCCACCTTCTATTATTTTTACATTGGGATCTCTTATCATCGTCCACCCGACATTATTCTCATACTCATTTGAAAGCCCCCGTCCCAATATTTTGTTTTATACTTAATTAGAAATCTGAATAATTTTGGAGGTTGAAGCTCACTATGTAGTAGTTTCTTCTTCCTTTGGTTTTCAATACAAACCGGTTGTGAGCAAGATTGAAGGTGTGCAAGGGTTTCAGAGAGAGAAGATCCAAGCAGGAATGACAAATACCAAGGTTTTACAAGGCAATAAATAGTACTCGTCTTTTAATCCTGCTCAAGGATCCGGATCAATTAGTATATTTTGATTTGTTGTCAAATGTTTCTAGAAAATTTATTTGATGAATAACAACAATGGCGTTGCTTGTTCCAACTGTATGGACATAGTTCAAAATTCACCTTGTACAACTTTCTTTCGTATGTCCACTCCAAAATAAACCTTTAAATAAATTACATTTTTATAATACATTGTTGATTTGAGGAACCCCTACTCTTTGAATTGGTTGTATTATCCCTAGTTAACTCTTTCATTTGAGTTCATACATGGTGAAACCCTGGCTACGCAACTCCTATATTATATGGCCCTGATTATAATCACTTATAATGCATTTTAGTTCAATCTCGAGTGATATAATTTGTTTCAATGTAGGAAAATCTTGTAGCCCTTCTAACAAGGAATCCAAAAATGAATTTATATATAGGAAATGAATGTTCCTTGAAGCATATAATTGCATTAAAAACCTAACTATATGATTTTTTTTCAAACATGTATCATAGCCCAAACTACCCAACTTTTTGGATTTTTTAATAAAATTTCAAGATATCATTATTATAAATGAAACATTGCCAATGACATTTAATTTTAATTAGAGGCAACTACTCCAATTAAAATAGGTTTTAAAAAACACGTGTTTCAATTCTTTACTACGTTGTGGATTTTTTATAATAAGTATGCAACCCAACTTTTTCTACATCTCATTTTATTTAATTTGGTCGTCTCCACCCAACTTTTTGGTCCCTTTATTTTTGTATAATTTGATATAATTTTTACAAAAGCCATCCTCGAAGCTGTTTTTAGGCCGATGCCCCCTGCGTATAATACGGGAGTTGCATACCCGGCCACAAAACATGACATTTTTCATTATTCTGAAAATGATTATTCAACGTGAACATGTAGGGGACAATTTTCAAATGGTCTCAATATCATACATATTTGACAATACACATCATAAATTACACATGAATATACCACTATTATATGCTACGTAGATCATAGATCGTCATCGACAATCAGTTGCCACGTGGAGCATGGCGGAGCCTTTATTACCACACAAGCGACTGATTAAGAAGCACCGGCCGCGGTAATGTCAGGAATTTACAATATTCCCTCTGTGGGCCCGCAGCAGGTAGTACCTTTTGGGCCTGACTGTCACAGTCAGGCGGACAAGCGGCTGGCCGGGTGCAGCTTATGCGACTAATATGGAGGCAAAAGCGTATTGCAAGGTGGAGCCAGTATGCAAAGAGGAGCCCCAATTCAACTGCGCAGTTGGTGGGCCAAAGGGGTGGACTGCGGTCTCCAGAAGAGTCGCAGGCCACCAGTTCTGCACGCCCGCGGACCGCTGTCGGGACTCGGGACCAGCTGCCTGCGGATTAGGACTGGACTGGACTAGACTAGACTAGACAAGGCAGACCTATTTCCGTTATCTTTATAAGCAATTTCGCATGAGTATACACTTTAAACTCCGTAGTATCACACCTGTGGCAACCAAAGTGCACGTGATATTACGGAGTTCTGTAGTGTTAACATGGATGCGTGATACTAGTGAATTAGTGTAGCATGTGACACTATGGAATAACACAAAGTGCAACATATTAAATGGTGTGGTGTGGTCCACTCCGCTTCGCCTTCCCGGGCGATGTGGCGGATGCATGCAACAACATTCAACAAGTGGCATAAGAAGAAGAAGAAGAAGAATAAGAGGGTGACACTCCACATATTGACACATGGCGCAATGCAAGGGTGTGGGTTGACTTCTTTGGTGGTTTGCATTAATGACAAAATTTGTGATATAAGGGAGAGAAAGGTGACAATAAGGAGTGAGATTTGAACTACGCAAATCCGTTCCCTAGAGTTTCGGGATATTAGAGAGTGAGTGACATTATGGAGGTTGATATTACGGAGTTTAGGGTGTAGTACCACTGTGATATTGGGGGTGATTTTTCACATGTTTGGAAATTGATATCACAATGTTTAACAAGAAATCCACAATTTATCTCCTCTCTTTGAAATTATTGCAAATTTTCAAATACAAGATCTCTCCCAACCCTTATTCATAGTATAGGTCAACCTATCAACTAGAGGACAAAAACTTGAGTACATTCTGTACCCTTTTCAAGGAACCGAAATCCATGCCCATTTTGACTTATAGCCCGCCCACACTTACTGGTGCGGGCCGCCAATGAACGTTTCCTACCAACATTGGTTACATCCAGTGGCTCTCACTGGCTAAACCAACTCTAAAAGTGGTCCATGCTGGTAGAAAACGTTCACTGGTGGCCCGCACCGGTAAGTGTGGGTGGGCTATTACTTTTTTTCTCACGTCAAATGAGACAACTACAATGATTTGTGCAATTAGGCCCCATGCAAATTTAATATTGACTTATCACATTGTTTTGAATATTTATCATCAGAGTAACAAGATACAATAAGTTCCTTTTTACCGTGTCAAGTTGCTTCATGGATGAATGAACAAACTTTATATGTTTCGTGTTCTGGTTTCAAGCCGAGGCAATTTGTATGGAAAAAGAAGCAACTTGTTCGCGAAGACAACCTAATTGCACATATCAATGTTCACTATATACTTGAGTGTGGTATTAGAATTATTGCGGCACATATTTGTCATGTGGCCATATGACCATCAGTGTAGGTATGATTTTTGGGCATATCTTTGCCTATCTTCATTTTCCACATAATCTTTAAGAGTTCCAACTTATCACAATGTGATGATGATTGTGATGATTTGTGGCAATTTTGCACATATTATTATTTGCTTAGGGATGTCACTTGCCAAATATCAATGACCTTCAAAGGTGTGGCATAGAATCATGTTCCATTGCTAATCTTTGTTAGTGTTTCATGACCATGTGGACTAGCATGCATATGGGGTACAAGATCAAGTTACATTCACTCACTCTACACTTTAGTCTAATTAGTGTGGATTACCACTCGGAGTTACGTCTTGCTATATCTTTTTAATGACATTATCGTTTTTTTTTACCAACTGAGTTATATCATATTCTTCGGTGTGAATACTAACTACTTATGTTACTTGGATAAAAAATGATACTCTGGGTAAAAAAAAGTTATAGCAACACGTACCCTCCAAATGGTAACCCACACTAATTAGACAAAATAGCGTAGTTCTTAGGTTTAAGGTAGATAAATTGGCGGGAGTGAATTAAAGCTATGTGGCAAGGATGGCGACAGCCATGGCACTTATATGTCTCATTTTTTCGCCCCAAGGCTCTTCCTTCTTGGCTTGGCTTGGCTTGGGGAGGGTGTTTCCGTGGTTGTAGTTTTACTCCCTTGGCAATAAAATAAAATTTCAGTAAAAAAATATAAATAAAGAAAAAAAATTAAGAGAAAAAAGAAGAAGAGGTTGACTATATTATGGCTCACAATCAGAATGTGGCACGCTCATCATTCAAATTCCATAGTAAATTAGATATTTACTTAACGTAGCGAGCGACTGCGACGGCGCATTTTTCGGGCACCCCAGAGCGTTCCGCACCTTCAATGCTCGCGAGCCACGCGTCGCATACGACACTAGCCGGCGACGTCTTTCCCAACCTCACCAAGCTCGCCGGTGTCGATGAATCTTCTCGTATTCTCGCATCCGTGACCGGGCCGATCGAGGCCGGGTGCATCCCTGCAGGTGTGTATTGCGTTGGGCAACAGCAAGTCCACAGGCTCGGGCTGTCAATTTGATCCGGGACTCTGCGCGCCAATTCAAGCAGCCAGTGCACGCTCATTGTGCGTCGCGTGCTTGCTCTGCAACGTGTCTCGAAAAGGCAAAGTTAGTAGTCCTGGAAGCATTGCAGGGGACTCTGTAGCCTCTGGTGGACAGCCAGGTTAGGGGATGTTGTGTGTGTGCGTGTGTATATGTACTGGGTGGTTTTTGTGATTGGGGTCCTGTTCTTAGCCTCATGATGAGCCTGCATGTTAACCTTTTTGTCATTCAAAACTTTAGTAGTTCTGCTTTTGAAGGATTCGGAGTGACCCCTTGGGTTATGGAATGAAAAAGAGAGAGTTAAGTGGTAGTCTAAGTGGCGGAGGGTGGGTTATGTAGGGGATTGATGTATGGATTCTGAATTTTCAGGAAATTGGGTTGGACAGTTGGGGGAGAGGAATGGGGACGGACGGAGATGCTGGAGAAGTGTAGCTCGACTGTCGTGAGAACTGTAGGTTGAGTGGATTTATCAGGAGTCTACTGACTATTTCAGGATCTGGAGAATTTGGGTGGATGGAGCGGATGAGAAGGTGTTATATGACAAGAATTGCGATATATAAATTTTTGGCTGTGGAATCATCGTGTTGTTAAGGAAGGGAGGTGCATTTTGGTTTTCCGAGGGTTACCGAGCTCCGTGCAGATTGATTAACGAGTTGGAGGAATTTAGGACGAAGGAAAAGCTGGCTCGGGGCCGAACTTTTTGTGTGACCAAAGTTGGGAGATTGGGAAAAGGTCGGGCAAGGGACGGTGCTGGGACCTACCGCAGCTGGGCGGCAAATTTTCGGCTGGAGCGGTTGGTGGACCACTACAGTTACTTACTACTAGCTATCCATAATCCGTCCTCCTTCCTGCTACGGCGAGTTTTGATGTGTGAATTTATGCTTTTTCTGCTCCTGAGTTGATCAGCGCCACACCACGACCCTCGTGGCATTGCTACACGTGGGATTCGATTCCAGTAACTTTTCGTCTTTGGATCGCGGAGCAGAATTGGAAGTAGCTGCAGAATCAAGTCTTCGACACACTTGATAGGATTTCTCAGACAGACAGACAGACAGACAACATCGAGAGTCGCTCTAAGAAAGAAGCTATATCTGGTCAACTCGCAGGTCTAGCACATTCTGCAGAATTCCATGTGTCTGGATCTTGAGAGGATGTCGAGGAGACAGCCGGTAATAAGCTAGTGGCAAGAGTACTGCTGCAGTGTGTCTATACACACACAGAAGTCAGCTGCCGTTCTTTCAATCTCGGATAGTCCACAGCACATACAGCGCTCTCTCTAGCTTTAAAATTTCGGTTCTTAACTTACAACAAATTAATCCGCAGACATGGGAGACCCGGCCAAGATGATGGCCAATCACAGTATGGGGGCTTGGAGATGGGCGGTTGTGATTTTAGTGGTATGGGCATCCATTGCTTCAGCAGGGCATGCGGAGAAGGCAGAAGAATTTTCGAGTCGGAGGGAGATGCGGGAGACAGGATGGCAAGCGGAGCAGGAGGCGGACAGGATCATTTCTCTGCCGGGTCAGCCGCCAGTGAACTTTTCCATGTTTTCGGGATACATTACTGTCAATGCGGAGGCAGGGAGAGCTCACTTCTACTACTTCGTTGAAGCAGTTCACAAACCTGAGAAGAGGCCGCTCGTCATCTGGTTCAATGGAGGTCAGCTGACAATCCCCTCCTCTTGCCATCTCTGAGTTTGCATATTTCCTGGATTGGTCAATTGGACTTCGTACGCAAACAAAACATACTGAGTCTATCTTACATGGACTAGAAAATACATGTGGTGAACGGTTGATTACATCCCAACTTTATATTTCTTTCAAGTCATTTCTCGTGCAATTCATCCCCTACTTTCCGATCCCATACACTTTTTCAAAGCCAAACTAGACTCACGAGATAGCGTCCTGTGTCGTGGTATCTGCTATAACGATATTGGGGGCACAAATCTCTGCAGGCCTGTGTAAGCAATTTAAACACGCTGTGTACTTCCTACGTCCAGGTTCTTGATGAACTCTTTTGAGATACTAGAGCCGATCTCTTGTTATTTTTCCTGCAATTCATCCCTACTTATCTATCCCGTTCACTTTTCGTATGCAGAACTAGACTCATAAGATAGCATCATCCTGTGTCCTGGTATCTGTTGTATTCATATGGGGGGCACAAATCGCTCCATTAGTAGCTGCCAAAGGTCATGGCTTTGGATTTGGTTATATTTCTTAGTCATGGTTATCTTTTTTTTGCTGAACTGCAGGACCAGGATGTTCATCCTTGGCTTATGGATTCGGAGAGGAGCTTGGACCCTTTCTCATTAAGCCTGGGGGGCAGGAGCTTTACCTCAATCCCCATTCTGGAAACAAAGGTATGAGTCATTAGTCATTATACTTCCTGACCTGAAAATTCAGGGTTTGGCACAAGAATTAATCATAATAAATTTGTGCACGAAAATCCAATGGTTTGATGGATTTGTTGAATCTCATCTGCAGCTGCCAACGTGCTTTTTGTGGAATCACCTGCCGGAGTGGGGTTTTCCTACACCAACACCAGCAGCGACCTTTACGATTCCGGTGACAATCGCACAGGTAAACTACCTCAACGCTACCACATTGCCAGTACAGATGTTGTACTTTGCTTTTCCAATGGGAAAGTGCACGGTCAAGGTTCGGAGGTAAAAGCATGGCTTCTGAGTCGAGAATTTGTGGGAGCCCATCCGACAACCTTAGTGTTCTTCTGAAATGCATCTTGACAACCATGCATCTGGCTAGCGTGTCACGGTGCTTCTTCACATGGAAATGCTGTGGGTGATCGACCCTCTTGAATTATTTGTGTGCACTTGTTGGATTTTGTACAGCATACGATAACCTTGCCTTCGTGGTCAACTGGCTGGAGAGATTCCCCCAGTACAAAGGACGCCCCTTGTATCTCACTGGAGAAAGTTATGCTGGTACGAACCTGAATCTTCTACTCTTGACGTGTTCATCCCCGGCCCATATACTTATGTGTGTGAACCCTAACCTTTTGTTGATGACATCATTCATGGGTTTGATCCTTCTTTGAGAAACTTTTCTATTAAGTGCTTGTTAACTCATTGTGTATCGGAGCCCATTTTTGAAGTTGGGTAATATTTGTGGGTCTCCCTTTCACCTCAAAAATTGAGGGAATTTTAGGTTCTAAATGGGGTATGCACATGGAACTTGCAACCTTAAATCTCGGATCGGCCTATGCAAGGCTAGCTTGGCTTACCCATCCTAAGTAAAACAACCTAGAAAGTTGGTTTTTTTAGTCCAACATTATTTTTTGTGTATGATAATTTAACCATTAAAAAAACTTGGGTGAATTTGTGTTAATTCTCATAAACTTAAGGTTGGGATTAAACTCATGGTTTCATCTGCTTTACTTTACGGATAATTCTATTAGCTCCGATATCTAAGACATCTGTAACATCTACCTATCTCCTAGATACTGGACAAAGAGGTGATGATCTGCCTTGCCCTTGTTTAAGGAAACCTGAACCTGAATTTCCTGATCAGGTTTCAAAGCACTGCAGCTCCCCTTTCGAAGGTATAGCCAAATTTCGAATTCTTGTGACTTCCTGCTTTGGAACATTGAGTCCATTAGAATTATCCCCAAAGTTCCTCAGAGGGACAAAACTGTGGGTTTGATCCTTTTTGGAGACAACTTTCTATTAACCCTTAAAGGACATATGCTTTCCCGATACCACACCCAAAATATCTTTTAAAATTCATTTTAAGCATGATTAACCAATTAATTTACATAGGCTCTATTCTAAAGAAGTAAAGATCTTGCTAAGGTGCTCGATTTGGCATTCTAAAAACCCCATTTGGTGCAATGGAGTAGAAGTTTTGAACAAGATTCTCCCAAAATAATACCAAGCCCGTGGGGCTTGCATTGTCCTTTAAGGGTTAAGAGCTTGTTAGCTCGTCATGTATCGGAGTTTATTTTGAAAGTTGGGTAAAATTCTTGGGACCTTCCCTTTCTTCTTCTTTTTTAATTTTTTAATTTGAGACAGAAGGCCAACACAGCCAACGCCAAAAAAGCTTAAAACCAAGAAGAAGAAAACATGCCCTCACCGAGGGGAGGTGGGACCCCTCGGGCGTGAAACACCGCCACGTAGGGACCTTCCCTTTTCACTTCTCAAAATTTTGAGAGAATTTTGAGATCTTTAATAGGGTATGCACATGGGACCTACTATCTTGAATCCCAGATCGGCTTATGCAAGGCTAGCCTGGCCCACCTATCCAATAGGACAAGCTAGAAAGCTGATTTTTTATAGCCCGACACCACTCTTTGTGTATGGTAATTTAAGCATTAGGAAAACTTGGGTGACTCTCTGTTAGTTCTCATAATCTCAGGGTTTGGGACTAAACCCATGGTTTCATCTGCTTTACTCTAGGATAACTCTATTGTTTACATCTCAACCTCAGAAGATTCTGAGAGTCAGCCCTTTCACCTTTCAGTCGAATTATGGGTTTTCACCTTGGAGTTCCTGTGATATGTAGCTATGGGGGGCCTAAAGTTCATCATCTGTCATATCATCTAGAACACTTGTAGATGTACCACTTTCACCAGTGGCACCATCTACGTCTTATCTAGATACTGGAGAGAGGTGATGAATTTCAGGGCCTTTTGTGTAGGATCATGTGGATCATCAGTTTTGTACCAGATGTGGAATGTATAGTTGTGAACTTTGTGGTTGTAAGAAACTTCATGGTGGTTGGAGCAGGTTACTACGTCCCAGAGCTAGCCAAACTTGTCTTCGACCGTAACAAACAGCTGACCAAGGAGAATAAGATTAACTTCAAGGGGTTCATGGTAAGTAATCTCGCCACTCTGGTTACATGCTTGCACTGCCTGTGGAATAATCCTCATGAAGATACACCTATATATAAGTGTTAGGGCAATATTGTGTAACAGCATACCGTCAAACCTGGAGCATCAGCGTGAAAATTAAATTATGAAGTTCAGTGGATTTCTTGGGTCTGAATAACCTCACCCCAAATATCTTCTTGTTTCCGATCAAACCAGACGAGTCAAAATGTAGAATAGAAAATGGCAGCCGATGTTTTAATACATGGTCTCAAACTGTAACTTTTGTTTGTTTGTTTGATCATATGTAAATTGTTGGTCGGTTCAGATTGGTTGGGTGATGTTTGTTGCCGCAGGTGGGCAACCCAGTGACCGATACGTACAGCGACAACGTGGGGTATGTGGATTACATTTACTACCACGCCATGATCAGCGACGAAACGTACGCGCTCACCAAGAAGACGTGCAACTTCTCACGATCTAATTCCTCCGTCTCCAACGATTGCATCAACCTGCTCTACTACTACGCGCCGGCCGAGTTTGGCAACATCGACGTCTACTCCATCTACGCCCCCGTTTGCCTCGCAGACTCCACCAACGCCTCCACCGTCAGGCCGTCGCCCCTCAAGAAACTGCTCAACCCGGTACTACTCAGTAACTAACTCGTGCTATTCCATCCCATCCCATCTCTACAATTTCAATTCTGCAAGCCCAGGATGGCACCTCTCCCAAAACCAACACTCTAAAATCTTGCACGGTAAGTTTATATTGAATCTGAGAATGTCCACCATCTTGACATCAGGCTTTGCATGTTGGTTTTGGGTCACCTACTAATAAAACTTTTGAACCCTTATAATTTTTGTATCCAGAACTTTTATCATAAGGGTGCGTTGGAATGCCCTTTCAATTGCTAACGATAACCATTAAAACCGGTTGATTCTAATAATAATATATGTGTTCGAGACTTAAAGAGACGGTTTGAGCACCATAGACGAGCACATTAGATCACTTCCAACGCTTCCAATGAATGGGTGATTGGTTATTGCACACAGTGGAGCAAAATGCTTGGAAACAACCTGCCATTGAGAGAAACCCATTGATCGTACCATAATCATCGGGTGTCTAAGGTGGCGGTCTAGAATTGGGGAAGAGCATGTCCACTTCCCCATCGCATAACCCTCGTCTTCCCCGCCCTCCGTTTAGGTCATTTATCCGCGTAATCAGAGGGTTCAAAGGGGAAGCTCTTAATCTTCTATAACGTCCAAACAACCAATTTGACATTTGTTGGCAAAATATGAGATGTCCAATAAATAGATATAACATTACGTAATTCTAAATAGTAAGTGACACTAAACACAATATTTAGTGTAGTGCTACAAATAGCTGCCATCTCGGGACTTCAAGCTTTCACTAAGAATGTGATGATCCTATTAACATCATGGAGCCTGGTTTCATACTGTACGTACTGATTGACACTAAATTGGTTACCCTTTTCCAGTTGCTAGGATGGAGGAAGGGATCATATGATCCTTGCACTGGAGATTACTCTACCATCTACTTCAACCGCCCTGAGGTCCAAAAGGCAATGCACGCGAACACGACCGGCATTTCCTATCCATGGGTTGGTTGCAGGTTAGACACAAAATCATCAAGACCTAGCCCATTTTTCAATACTCTTCGTGACAGCCAATCTGAAAAAAAAATTCAATTGCTTCTTGAAACTAACATTCGCAATGATCGGTGCCTTAATACTACAGTGACACGCTCTACTTGAACTGGAAGGACTCAGCTGTAACTGTGCTACCAATCTACAAGGAGTTGCTAGAAGCGGGTCTCCGACTCTGGGTTTACAGGTACAATTGACCTCCGAGCTCAAGTTCATGAATGCGCAAAACATTCTCTTTGAACCTCGTTTTAAAACCAATCTGTTGTTGTATGGCAGTAAAATTGGTGTACCACCATGTTCATTGGTGTGGTCAAGTTCATTGCTTCATATGTAGCACCAAGTGTTTCATGCGACCTTCTCTGCTTGCCATTCAGTGATTGCAAGATAATTAACCTGGATTGACCATGATTAGTGCGAGCCACACTGATATCAGATCAGATGGATAGGGTGATTTATGCTCTGGGTAAAATACTAACTACTTTGGTACTAATTTACTTTTGCTTTAGAAATTGATGACTTGGAACTGTGAAGCAGCTCTTGGAATCTGATCCTGTACAATTATTACTTACTCACCAAAATATAATAAGGAATATAGTAGTCATTCAATCGTGGTGCTGTCAGCTATTTATGATCTAGGGTATGCGCTGGGATGAATCAAACATTCACCAGAGAGATGTTTCTATGTACTACAAAATGGGCCAGAGGAGAGTGGATGACGAGCTGCAGTAGCAGTGTGACATCACGGACTCTCGCCTGTTATAAGTCATGATTGACCACTCATCCAAGAGCAGAAAGTGTATCAAGAACTTGCCATGTTTTTTCAACCATGTAGGCATGATGTCCTCCATAATTTTTAGATTTTGTCCATGAGCCAATTGGTTATAACTGATAATCAGCTTGAGATGACTCACCGCTAACATGGCTTGCCATTTATTCTCCTCTCGATGGTTGTTTGGTTCTCATGGATGGAAACCATAGGCTATGGATGAAATGTGCTATGTGTGGATAGAAAAATGCAAGAGTTGTTGGAAGTGCCCTCCACTGGGATGAACAACTGGTTATGGAGATTCCTCTAGTTGATTTAGTCGTACCATGAATTGCAAGGTGGCGAATTGCAAACCCATGTTTTTGTCTCTTCATGTCAAAAAACCAACCCACAAATTTTGGATTGTGTAATCACAACTTGGTTATTGTGTTTGGGTGCAGTGGAGATGCAGATAGTGTTGTGCCTGTGACAGGGACTCGATATGCCTTGGCTGCCTTGAAGCTTCCTGTGGTTGTTCCTTGGTATCCTTGGTACCACAAGAAACAGGTTAGTTACTTACTTTGTTTTCTCCGTCTCTCATTCTTCCAAAGGTATTTGAGCTTTATTTGGTTATTCTTTAAAGCCCTGGCGGCATGACTCCCGGTCACCTTTATTAACCGATGCTAAGCAATTTTAGGGAAAAATGTTAGCTTAATTATTGGCATCTATTATTCATGTGGCCACATTGCCAATTAATGTAACTAATGCTAATTTTTTCTTTTTTGGGCATGGGTAGTTAAAAACCCTAGGATATTCAAGTACATGCACATAACTAGCCACAAATTTTTGACCCCTATACAATATCAAGTTTGGGCACATTATAACTAATCTAGCTTAAGTTATTATAACTCATTGTAATAATTAATCTAGTTAAGCACATTATAATTCCTATGATCAATGATGGCTAGGGAGAGAACTAAAAGGCAAGGCCGGTTGTCTAATGTGTTATCCTTAGCTAATGTTAGTTCTAGCTAATCTCGATGTGGCCGCAAAACTCTAGTTAACTTAACATACACATTTCTATATTAAGTTAATGTGTAATGTTGAGTTAACTTACACATTAAATCAACATAGCAACTAGGACCTAAATTGGACACATGTATTTGAGTGGTCTACCAAGGTTTGTAGTTTAGTGTAGAAGGCTACCTAAAGAGGGCATTCATAGATTAGAAGGTCCGGGAACAAGGGCGGCGGCCTGTGTTTCTGACTTGAGAAACCAAGGTGCCCAAGGGATCCCAGGTTTTCCCATACCCTTTTGCTTGTTCCTGAATCCTTTCTTTTGTTCCTACATGGGCATTCCTCTATTGCTTACGGTTGCCCCTTCCATTGGTAACAAAGCAAAAGCCAAAGAGGAAGTCCAATCAAGTTTTATGAATGGGCAGTAAGAAAAATGTGGTAGATGAGAATGAACCATGTACTCAAAATATGTAGCCTATTTTAGGTTTCAATCATTAACATGATTGAAAAGGCCTATGTGTTGAGTAGAAAGAAATAGGCCTATGTATCAAGTAGAAAAAATCTTCACTTTGACTTGCTGTAACTTTGTGTCTCAACTTTGATTTTGAAACTTGGAATGAAAGCATTTGAGATTTGGATTTGCTAACGAGATGAGATGTTTCCGGTCCGATGCATCTGTCAAAATTGTCAGTGAAGTAGGAAGTGCCCAAAATAGAGTCACATATCTTAGCTGTCCACAGAACCTTAAGCTTTCATAGTTCAAGGTTGACAAGTTTTAGTTGCAGTTGTCAGGTTTTAGGAATTGACAGATGTTTGAATTGTCAGATCGTCAAAACTTTCAACGCTTTTGAACCTAGTTGTTGTCAGACCTGTGTGGCTGAGTAGTGCGACTGATTACAGTTCCTCACAATAAACTATGACTTTGTGCTCAATCATTAATTTCCCTTTCTCGGGGCCCTAAAAAGTTTAGTGGATGTGCTTGCTAATTGCTGCAGGTGGGGGGTCGGTCGCTCGTGTACGAACACAACCTGACATTTGTCACAATTCGCGGAGCTGGCCATGAAGTGCCACTCTTGCGAGGCGCCCAATTCCTGCAGCTATGGAGAAGTTTCTTAAACGGAGCATTATTGACGGCCAACCAGAATGACTGATCGAGAAGAAAAAAAAGAGTCAGACTTCCAATGGTCAGAATTTTTGCTATCGGATGCTAATGCGAGCTTGCAGAGGTAGCATTACGGTGGTTTAATGTTTCTTCACCATTCATTATCAACCAGACATGATTTTGATTTACCAATAATCACAAGACTTGACCCAAACTATTGATCCCAGAAAAAGGGTGCATGACAATTTCCACAATTCGGAGGTTTGTTGAATACAATTATCAGACTTGGTGTCAGGAATTAGGTAGGTGCCGGCGATTTGTGCCCACCTCACGCCACCAGTGTGTAATTATATATATTTTTTCTGGAAGAAGCAATAAAACTCAAGTTTACCTTCTGTAGTAAGGGAAGATGGCTGACATATAGAGGTACAGAACTTCAGTCAGTCAAAGCTGCAGCTTTCTTGTGAAAGCTTTGTGATTGATAATCACAAAGCTTGCAGAGGATGATGTTCAATCCCACATTATTGTATACACGATTCAACCTACCTCATTGTGATATTTGCAAAAAATATACCCTACGAACATAGTCCTTAGTTTTCATCTATTTTCGTTGTCACCCTTCATCCATCCTTGTGCAAAGCTTTTGTCAGCAGTCTTGCCAAATTTACAGTTGTTTGTCAGTGAAGGTGAGCATCGTAAGGTAAAATGCGGTCAAGACAATTTTGGACGCTGAATTCTGTCTCGTCCAGTTAGCAATTGCAAATTACGAAGACAATCATTAAAAGTTTCAGAATTGGAGATTAGATGCAAATGTTGCAAAATGTCGAAGGGAAGGTCTGCTTTCTCTTCAAAGTAATAGCATAGGCCCTCTTGATTGTGTTAATTATTGAATTTAGAAACTGACATTCAAGCATATGTGGACAAACAACTTGTTCAAAATCAGTAGAGAATGTGCACTTGTAGGGGCAAAAACATCATATGACAACAGTGCAAGCAACAACACAACACCAATAGGTTTGATGTTGTCCATATCATAAGGACCACCAATACACAGACCCCTCTAAAAACATGGAAACTTGGAAACTTGAAAATCTCTCACAATCCAAAGCTATTGAATGATGTGCAAATATGGGACAACAAAATCCAAAGACAACCGTAGAAACTTTGGTATCTCAACATATATTCGGTATAGATAGTAAATAAACCATGGAAGTTTTGAATGTTTTTACCAAGCAATGGTACATGGGAGTCTAAGAGTATATGGTGAGTACCAATGATACCTCTATGATTATATAGTCAGTCATATTATTATAAATTGAAGTTGAAATTCACATTATAAGAATGATAGCGGCACATTATAAGAATGATAGCGGCTTAGACAAGTCTGATATAAGGAAAATGTTTCATAGGTATTGCTGATACATCAAAACACCATTTGTTGTAAACAAGTCAACATTGAGACATACATTTTTGAACAAATTGGAAATTGAGTTGTACAAGTGTGTGTATTCCATTTTTTCTTGTAAATTCTATCTGAAAAGTTGATATTTTGGAAACCACGCGTATCTTGTTTTTCTTGGCCCTGTTGCACCCCTACCTCGACTTGCAAAACCATACGCAACCCTCACAACTTTATACACAACATGTGCAATGGTAACACTTGGAGCAACCTTGTCACATGTTTTCAACTACTACTTCCTACCGTGTTTATGTCCTTTGGGCGCTGCAGCAAGTCAAACATAGAACTTTTAAGCATCACAAGACGTCATAAATAAAAAAATCACATGACACAATGATTAAAACACATCAACATGAAGCAAATAGACAATTATACATGTACACGAGCCTTGTGAGCGTTATGTGCCATCATAATTCTCCGAAAGGTCCACATCCTTAAACCTCTTTGGATGAAGACTCTTTGGATGCTGATGTTGATGAGATCATTCTTGAAATTAAATGACCACCCTATGCCACCTTGGTGGCTAACACCATGAAAACAGTTTATTTGGCCAACATCGAAGATTCCCCCTCCGCCCCCAATTGTTTTGGAACATGTTGAAATGGAAACATTTGATTCCATGCATGTCGTGAATCTAGTTCGCAAGATGTGGTTAGCGTGATTACTGTCATTGCTCATAATCAAAAAGCGCATCCTACCTTAGTCGAGGAGCAACATCCATTGAGGGAAAAAAATGCTAGGTTTAAGGATGTGGACCTTTCGGAGAATTATGATGGCACATAACGCTCACATAAGCCCAAATTCATGTGGCAAATTTCTTTGTTCCAATTCTGGCTCCCCAAGGAAGAGCTTGAATGTATAATATGAGGAAACTTTGATTGAATCTTAGTATGCTCCTTAAACGTCCCTTTCCATTCCAACATCAAATTTTCCGGAATATGCAACGGAAATGTACACTAGAGCAAGATCACGAATAAGCTTTAATGCAAACTCGTTTGTGTTATCAGGAACATTCAAAAATTTGTCTTTTTGGCGTTGCACTCATTCTGCAGAATTGTTTCGATTTCAGACCAACTATATATATCAAAGTTCCAAAATGATGCATCAATAGGATACTTGTCCTCACATTTCTATCAGTCTTTGAATTTGGGTCACATCCGCTCCCCCAAGTCCATAGAATTTCCATCTTTCTCAAAGAGGAAGACAAAAAACATGATTATGGTGTCCTCTGTGAAATCATTCAATTTTTCATCCACAATTCAAGAATTCGTTCGCTAAAATAGTTAAAATAGTTAAAATAGAAGATTCAACATTTAAAGACATATAGTTTCGTGCATAGCAATGAAATCGTGATTGACATGTGGTTGAGATGCAATATTGCTTGCATGATCCAAAAGGAAATTTTCCACCGTAGATACAGAAATGTCATGGGTTGGGCATTACCACTCTAATGTTGGATTCATAGGGTGCCCATGATATTCCAACCAATCATTTCCCATTGGATTGCACTAATATCCGTGTGTATGTTGCTTATCACATCCCGTGTGAACCCGTACTTTGCCTCAATTGCAAGCCAATTTTCTAACTTACAAGTCTCGTAACTCTTACCCTTCAAAGGCAAACAATGCTCCTTGTATTTTGAACATGAAATTAATTCTACCTATCTTGTTCACTTTAGCCTCCTCACACCACTCTTTGACGATCCTTAGAGTATTGTGTGATGTGGTCTTTAAGTAAACCTTTCCGTCTTTAATATCATTGGCTAGGCGGTAAAGGTCATCATCCCACAACCCAATAGTGAATGATAAATGATTCTTGGCAATGGGCTTCGGAATTGTGTTGTAGCATTGGCTCCCCTTTGCGTTGGGTAGAGCGAATGTGTTCTAGAACTTTAAAATGTTCTTCCAAGCTGCACATGTGTTGTCTTCCACAGCAAATAACCCATACTTATCACTCATGTTTCTACCTTTACCTTGGTTTTGGTGATTGGGTGGACCGTAGTTCTATTGGCCATTGGATTGCGGGTTACCTTGGTGATAATTACCCAACATTCCTCCTTGGTTCTGTTGACTCCTATCATAAAAGAATGCAGGAGGTTGCTGGTTTAGCTGAGAATAATAGGAGGGTCACTCCGCGGGAATTCTACAACAATTATCGGCCGGATGATTGCCCCCACAATGGTTGCACACCACCCCCGTCTCAATCCAACACTTACTTGGGCCCAAAATGTGAACCTTACCTCACGTGGGGCAAACTCCTTTGCCGTTGTTCTGGGCTTGACCCTGGGCATGCTTGCAAAAGAATCTAAATTGTTAGAAGTATAGAAAAATACCTAACCCATGTTTTCTATCGGCAATGCCACCAATAGACATGTGGGGAGGACACTACTATTCGCAAAAAGTTCAAGAGTTGGATATGCCCCAATCCCATAAAGACAAACATGATAAATATACAAGATATGATGACCAAAATCTTCTAGCTCCCAAACCCTCTATTTTATCAGCCACTTCATTGATAGACACTGGTTGAGAAAATGTGCTTATAAAGCCAATATGTACTTCTATCATGATTTGCTATTGGTGGCCCCGCCAATAGAAATGAGAAAACAAACTCATGGGCATGGGCTAATAATCTAGATGACAATGTACATTTTTGTACAATGAATAATGGTGTAGATGTTGGCTTACAAAGACAACATGTTTAGGTTTAACCCAATGAGGGGAAAAAAACAAAGAAAACAAAGCCATAATTGCAAATTAACACATTGTATTGGAATATCAACGTCCTTTTTCTATCAATGGGACGCACAATAGAAAGAAGTACAGACTTATTTCCATATACAACTAAAGCAGTTAAATCTATATTTACTTATTTTATATAAATAGCATTAGGAAACTGGATTGAGAGCCCATATACAAATGATTAAAAACAAACACTGACAAATCATATATAAATGAATGAGAATGGGATTAAATTTGGCTAATAAATATACACTTATTGCACCAACCCCCAATGCACACACCACACTTGAGGTTGACAAAACTTTTCCATATTGCGGTCTGAGATGAGACAAACCGCATCCACCATTCAATCCGTGTATGGATATCCTTGTTGAGGAATTGTCATGGTTAGACTAGATACCATCGAATAGTGCATGGGTTTGGAGCATGTGTGGCTTGAGAAGGCCATGACATCAACGGAAAGCAACAAAGAGCATAGAATGTATGGGAGATTCAAAGTTGAGTGGTGGGAGCATGAGCCACAATAAAGAATAGATACAAGGATTGCTAGATCAAGCCATGGACAAAAAGAACTACAATGCCACAAATATATTGATTGCAATGCCATTGTATATTATGGAAAATCCAAAAACTCCAACATCAAGACCCATGTCATATCCCATAAGGCAGTTATGGCTAACATTCAAGCATTGGACAGGGCCACACAATAGAAATGGAAGATGGAGCTCAACATTGTTCCAACATTCTATAACATGTACCATCAATAAAACATTGTCTACACTATGCGGGTGTGTTTGGTCATGGGCAGTAAGATATTGTCACACATGGTACCCTCCACACACTTGTGCGGTGCACAATAGTTGATGTTGTTGATTCTCTTTTGTTACAATTATATGGAGGTCAAATTTAGTGGGTGATATGAAAGTTGCAAGCTACCTTTATTCTATCATAGGCACCTCCAATACAATCCATGCAGCATATTCTGGGATATGTTTGAATATATGTTGCCAGTGATATTGTAAAGTGTTATGGACTGTGCGCTACGTATAGAGCATAAGTATTGCTTAAAGATTTTACCTTTACTTTAAATAGAAACCACTAGCACCAAAGATCGTAAATGTTTGGTATTGCACTACTATCACCAGTTGCACCATTATATAAAAGTGAAACCCAAGATAGAAGCCAATTGCTTCTTGACATTGTTACATGCCCATGTGCAGTCTGTTGTGACCATTTACTACTTTGCTAGTGAATTTTGATTGTTATTGCATTTTTGTGACATTTTCAAATCTTTTATGTCAATTTTGGCACTTCAAATTGTACAAAATTAATGCAAAAATCCAAATTTACTCAAAACCTAGTTTAGAATGGTGTATGTGTTTTAATCGTGACATGTGTCCTTTTGGTCTCCATTCATAACTACAAGCCTTGTTGTATACCACTCAGAGGATATGGGTGTCCAATCAAGGAGAGTGACCAGATTAGGCTCACATACCTTAGATTGTGGAGTTGTGGAAATAACATGGAGACTTGTGGTATTCAGGGTTCACCATAGTACAATATAATGGGCCTTTGATATTACTTTCACCAAATACTGTAGATGAGTTTTCTCCTCTCCTACCATTCTTTTGCTGTGACTTTACATCAGGCAGGTTGTTAGATCATTACATTTCTGTGTGGGGTGCTATCATATGCAGTAATCATAACCGCTCATCACATTTCAAGCATTGGAAAAATGGCTTCTGATGGCAGTCATCAAACCTTGTACCTAGCTGCGGCTCACACACACAATTTGCAAAATGGTGCTGCTCGTCTACACCTTTGGAAATAAGTCTCAACAAATTCAATCTTGAGGTTATACCAAAATAACTAAACCCTAAAACTGCACCACAATCATTGACGTCAATAGGTTACAAATGAGTTAGGCAAGTGTTGGGAATCATTCCTGTGCTTAGGAGATGGCACCCTGGGTGAAACTGGGGAAGGGGAGGTGAAGTTTTAAAAAATCTGTTTCCTCAAAGCTCATACTTTGAGTTGTGTTCATTCTCTAGCTTTGCAAAAGTGACTTAATGAAAATGGTAATGTTAAGTGCAAATTCTTGTTTACAACATGGCGAGGGATTTGTGAGATTGTACTGAGGAATTTGCATTTTTACATTTCTCCATCTTGAGTTTCGCCCAAATCGCCTAGTAACTTTTGTAACCAAATGGCTTCCTTTGTTGCTAATGTGGTTGCAATTTATTTGACTCAGTTTATTGTAGACAAGTATATGAAAAGGAATAAAAATAGTTTACTTAGAATAGGTTTTCTATTGTGAACAGTGCATGTATTACATGCATCTCACGTATAGTTTATCTTTCAGATAGATGACCTCATACTTACAGGTCTACACGTGAAGACTCCATGTTGTAGGTATTTTTGAGATCCTTCCCACAAGCTATCACTCATCAATTTCCCCCTAGTCATTTCAAAATGTTGAGCCCAAACTTTTGACAATTTGTAATTAACTCATGGTAACAAAATTGATGTGTGGCACATTACATGTTTAGCTAGGCTTTCGAGGTTCAAGACTACACTGATTATCCCATTTGGTGAGGGTGGGAAATTAGTGAAGTTGACATTACATTTCTTTATGCTATGAAATTGATGCAACCAAAAGATCTTGGGTTTCAAGAACCCAAAGTGCCAAAAACTCTCTTCAATATCTTATATCTTAGTTGTTAAGAGATGTCTCAAGAGTGAGTAGCATTGATTGTGAAGAAACAGAAGAATATGAAGAAGAGACCTCTTCAAACTCACCAAAACAATCATGTACTCTACAAACACCTTAGAGCAAACACTAATTTTCTTGAATTACATGGTACGTGAGCACGTATTCGTGATTTTAGTATCACTGAATAAAAATTTCAACCCTCACTAATTTTGAGATTTGGAAAAATAGCGAGTTTCGGAAATTAGTACCACACGCACTAAATGGAATAATCAGTGTACCTTTCCTTATTAACTCCATTATTTCACTAGATATTTACTCCATTTCCTACTCAATAAAAATATGCCCTGAGCAATGTGGTTCCATATGACTGACAAGAATATTCCTCAGCTCATGCGTTTTCCTGCATCAACTGAGGACACTTGACAAGTTGGTACACATATTGATATCCCTTTTGTGACTGGCACCTATTGATTTTATAATGTAAACTAATTTTCTATATATGAATCATTGGGCTTCGCACTGTCATTTCAGTATATTATACTAGGTCTGGAAGCCTCAATCTCATCCTCATCAACTTCCAAGTACTCGTACCATTCATTTGCATAAGAACCTACTGGTATAGAAGGCCTCATGAAAATCTCTACTGCTTTTGGTGTATGGACTTTCAATTTTACTATATGCCTAAGATTCCTAGTTCTTTGATTAGGTCTATGTTCTTCCTCGGCTTCCTCATCTTTCCTGACTACTCCAACAGTCACCCACCCCAAACCTGATATCGCAAGATCACCTGCAGGCCTGGATGAACATAAACCAAAGCATATATAAATTACCTCTACATCACAAACTTCCAAGAGGCAAAATTTGAAAATAAAATGTTGAAATAACATCATGTATCCACAAGTAATGTTATAACCATTTCCTTATTTTCTTCTACTATGTGCCACATTATCTTGATACGAAATAAATTGTTACAGAGGATTACTACATACATTGTAAATTGATCACACTAACACCACCATTTGGGAATTTGTGATGTACACAGCCATGAGCAATTGGGGACATGTATACAGCATACATGGAATACATAATTCTCATCTAATCTAGATAATCTTGTAATTACATAACTGGAATTTCAATTCAAAGTGTTTATCACACATCACAAACTTCCGTAGGCAAAATTATTATGAAGAAACAATAGATTGTCATAAAAGCATCATAAAGTAATATATTCTTATTTTCTTCAAACACATGCCACAACATGCTACTACAAACCACATTGTTACATGAAAATATTACATATACTATATGATAATTACCTAATACACCACTACGTATAATTTTAACAAAATAATGACATATTACACCACCCTTTAATAATTTGTGATGCAAAAACCTCAAACATGTAGTATCACACAACTTGAGCTTGTTAATATTTTTCCATGTAAAAAGACAAGATTCCACATCTATGGTCAGAGGCAGCTGAGCAAACCTGATATCAGAATCCTGTGTAAAAGTAGCATCTTGTTGATTCACCAACCCAGACCAGCTTTCCACTCTATCTCCTCCAGGCGGAAAGAGTTTTCCGCCAACCTCCTTCTGTAAAATTCACACAATAAAAAAAAAGAACTACATAATTGGCTTTTACCAATTGATGAAAATTTTGGGATAAACTGCTGTTGGTGTAAAGTAAGTGGGCCTTTCATGGTCACTTCTAATCAGACAGCTATATTTGAGTGGTTTGGTAAAGTGTGGATGTGAGAGCGGACACCAAAAAGGAATACATTTATAAGAGATTGGGCTATGTGCTCAAAATATGTTAACTGTTCTAGGCTCAATATAGTCAACATAAATTTATTTATTTTTATTTGGGGAGGGGGGGCAGGGGCTATATGAAAATTTAATGTCCACAAGAATCTTCACTTAGACAATGAATAAGATCTCACCCTCCACGGAAAAACCAAACTGGTTAAAAATAGCATGCGTCCAAAAGGGCGTCAAGAATGTAGTAAAACAATAAAACTTGATTTCTAACAAAGGAAAAAGTAAACTGGTTAAACATAGCCACGCGTCCAAAAGGGCGTCAAGAATGCAACAACCAATAAAACACGATTTTTAGCAAAGTCAACCCAGCTTCTATTTTTAACCAGTTTGGTTTTTCCGTGGAGGGTGAGAGATATTCATATGAGCTCCAAAAATTGAGACAAATGGCTATGGACACAAATTGTGATTGGCAATCATCTCGCACTAATTTCATGGTTCACATTCTAGGAGTGTGGGTGCAGAGCTTAAAGTGTCATGTAAGGCCTGCTTACCCTAATCAAAAAAAGTCTTGAGCTTTCTTGTAAATTCAACAACAAACAAGTACATCTTGTCCTAAAAACTTGAATAAACCTTGCTGGCAGTCAATTATCACTAGGTATTCAACTTCTTTCAACCTATGAGCAGGTTCTCTGATAGACTAAACGCAATATGTGCACTTCAGCATACCTGAGTCAAAATGACTCGTGTAATAAAGCTATCCTTCAACTCAACATGGCCTTTGATCAGAAGTTGGTTATTTTGCATACAAGACCTTCCGTGGTTGTGGGGGGTAGAACAAGGAATATTCTATATTGCTTTAGTAAGGTTCAAAACTCATCTTGGCATGCCAAAAGGTGCTAAAATGAGTTTGGCTAATATGAACCAAAAAAGATTGCTCTTCATTTTATTCAAATTCGAACAGTACCTCCAAGCATGCACCACAAGCAGAAAGAGATAATTATTTATCTATGCAAAACAACTGATGGAAAATCATAGGGTACAAATGCTCAATGAGTAACCGTTGAGTTAAAGAATACCTCTATTGTGTCAACGTAGTTTACTTCACCAACCTCATTCCTTACAAATCATAAGAGAAGGATCATGTGGAAATGTATACCTCATAGAGCAGCTGAGCTTGTGATGTTGATGTCCCAATAATTGGCATTGAACTAGGTCCATAAAATATCAGTGATGCATTTTCTGGAGCCTGTGGGGATACATGGACAGATGAGATCACTTGAAACACAGGAACCGAACACTCTGTTACATTACCAAGTTTTACAGAAGGGAATGCAAGGTGGGTTGTTGACAGGAACCATCCAAGCTAGAAATACAATTTGATGTAATTTAAGAACAAGAAAGAATGCTTCCCATGAATAAACTCAAGGAACCACTGCACTTCTGCATATTCTCTAATTGTCTGCATTCATGCATTCAACACCCTAATGACATTCACTAGGCTTTCCAAATGAATAGTGATGCTTTTTAGGTAAGATAAGGCTATAAGAAACATTATATTTTGCTTACAAGGTTGTTCTGGAAATGCTTACAGTAAGGGGGTTTTTGTGAGCTATTGCAAATTGCCTTGAAAGTGCCAGGGGGTTGTTACAGGTTTATTTTTTAAGTGGTTATCTTATATCAATCATATATTGTGACATAGAAGAACTGCTTTTACAAAGGCCAAACTTGTGTTGCCACATACTCAGAATAACACAGTGATCCTTACAAAAAAACTTTATCTGAAAAACGGGCCAATGACACCAAACCCAATCTTGAAACTGGCATTACTAGGAAAAAATCTCACCTCCAACACATCAATTCGCACAAGTCCTCCCCAAAATAATGACTGACCAACAAGACTGACAGCAGGATCCGGAGATGCAATGACTCTTCCTGCCAATCGTTTTCGAGGTGCAAGTGCAGGCAAGTCCTCTGGGCTGACTGCAGCTGCCATGCGGTGGTGAAGATGCACTCCCGGTGTATCATACAAGCTCTACATTACACCACCATAACCACTTGATAAAGCTCACCGAATGTGAGGTCATTTGACCATGCCACTAGGATGGTCAAACATGAAGTGAAGAATCTTGATGGGAGGATAGCTCAGGTGTTAAATACAAAGGTGGTGGACCCTACCATGTGAATGCAAAAAATGAGGAGAAAGTGCACATTTCTCAAATGCCTGCCCTGTTGCATGGAAGTACCCCGAGAGGTTGCAAGGCCATGGAGAGAAACATTTGTAATGCTTGCCCACCCCTTGCATGGAAGTTGACCCTAGGTCATAATCTTAAAGCCACCCCCCTACTTTCAACTCGTCTAGAAAAAATTCCAGCATCATTTTGTAGCTCTGGCTAACCAGACAAAGAACATTGGATGATTCCTAAACCTTGCAGTTTGACATCTTTTAAAAGTTCAATATGCAAGATCAACACAACAGCATCTAGTTACATTTTGCCTACTATAAGCATTAGAAGGGAACTTCTGGAAGACAGCAAAGAAACCTTGTGCAGCCAAAAATGTCAAAAAAAGTCACAGAAGAACATTAACTACTGCTTATGCCATGGATAATGACATAATGAGTAAGAAAACAGAATAGACGTTCACTTGAATACTTTTAAAAAGTGGTAGTTTAGTACCCCTCCGCTAGTAAAAGCGTCTATTTGGATAGGTCCAAGAGTGGTGCCAGGCATGGCCGACTGTATAGGCCTAAACCTTTGTGCTGCAGCGGCTATTGGATCACGCTGAGCCATTTCCTCTGTATAACATAGAAATAGTAATCAGAAATTTAAGCCAATGCAATTGAATTGAATGGAAGCAGATCATCAATGCCACATATGACTATATTTTCTTTCTCTCCTTGACATTAAACAATGTACCAAATAGAGTTTCAAATCCAAAAATATAGTAGAACAAAATTTTCAAACTTGGTGAGGACTCATATAAACTGTGTGTATGGATCGTACATTGAGCCCTTGGACCTTTAAGGGTTGAGACATCTTCCATGAGTAACAACCCAAAATTTTAGCTACTCGCTAAACAGCTGTAAGGAGAAGAGAACACATACGAAGTAAAGAACTTATGAAGGCAGACTTTCCAACATTTGCTGAACCCTGCAGACATCAACAGACCAATTAATGGTCTCCACTAAGATTAACACAGGAGATTCTGCCTGCACATCCATACCACAACTAGAAAGTTTAAGAGATCTCTACAAAACAACAAAAGGCAAAGTTGCACATGATCAATGAATGAAGTGTTTCTTGAAGTTCTGGTTATGGGAGGAAGTGAGACGCACCAGAACATAAACATCTCGACCCTGCAAGCAAACACAGCCAAGTAAATTCTAAGTCCACCAGATAAAGATTGTCACAGATCAAAGTTGATTTAAGCTTATGCAAAACACAACTCCTTTTATAAAATGAGAAACTTCATGTGATGGAAGGAAGACCATGAGAACCAAGAGACTGGTACTCAAAAAAGATCGACTGGATCATAACAGTTATTAAAAAAAATAACAAATGACCACGGGGTGGACAAAATATTGGAAAATTTGTCTCAAAAAGATTTATATATGCCCAGTCATGAAGCATCTGTCCAAGAATACCTGCCGTTGCCGTTGGATGATGGCAGCAACCCCAGAAATCCCAGTTACCGCTTTTGCACTGGTCAAATGTATGCTTATTACACTGCACAAAAAAGACTTTTAGCAACTGTCATGAAATTTACTCCTAGGTTTTGAATGACACATGCTATATGGGACAGGCAAAAATTAATAACAAAATTAGTTTCCTAACCTACTGATCAACTCTCTTGCAGATATGTGTGCAAGAACAAACAAGATAATAAAGAACCATTGTTGGCAGTACACATTTGTTCATGCAACACGTACTTGAGTTTCTTGGCAAGAGTTGCTCGTAATAACCAGTCCCCAACTGCAGCCATATCCGTACCCTTAGGAAGCAAGTCTACCTTCAACACACAAGAGGCAAAAACCACCAAAGACTTGTCAGAATGCACTAGAGTCTCACATTTTACAAGAGAACTAAATGCAAGAGAAAATGGAAAACCTCCTGTCAGTAATATGGAAGATACTAAGAGGCATGCACTATATTATCTATAACTGAAAGATTAAACTAATGGCAGAATTCTATCCACCTTCATTTCAAAGTTCATACCTTTGTAGCAACCAAAACAATCGGATTTGAACCCACAAGGTCACGAACTCGTGTAAGAAAACTTCCATTAAAATCCACAATATCAACCTGCAAAAAGGACATCCCAAAATGACAATCTTAGTACCCAATTCACTTTATAATACAAAGCTGAGGCTCTATGACATAACTCAATGACACTTGTCCATTGCATTTGTAAAACACAAAGAAGAATCTGTTGAAGATTATCAAGTTACCACCTAATCCAGAAATGATTCTTTACTCAGGCACCAGGTGGGACCACTATAGACTGGAAACCTTCAGACCCACAAACTACACAAAAAAAGATAACTTTGTCCCTAACTCGGCATGACTTTTGGTCGAAATTTGGTTGCTTCACATACAATACCTTCCAGTTCAGTAAGTTTGTGGTGCATGCTTGGAGGTGGTGTGGAGGTTTGAACAAAGAACATTCTATATCAGGGTCAAACTCATTTTGGTATGCCAAGAGGTGCTATAATGAGTTTGGCCCTCAATGGACCAAAATACATTGCTCTTCATTCAAATTCAAACAACATTATCTCTGAGAATGCACCATATGTGGAAAGAAAGTAGTCATTTTGTATGCAAAAACAATGGATAATCGTAGGAGACCAACTCCCGACAAAGAGGCCCACTGGGATAAAGCACAACTCTACTGCAATCAAACCATGATCTAGCCCTATTAATTGATGAATATGACACTCACCAGTTTCACAATGAGAGCCTTCTCATATCGCAGGTGGGAAAGTTGAGCCCTTAACTCATCTGCACTAACAAACCCTCTTCCTTCACCATAGCCACCATTACCACTCACAGCGGGGATCATCGCACCTTGACTGAGAAGTACACACCTGCCGCAAAGGACAGTCTTCAACTGATGATGCTTTTTCTTCTGCAACCACAGCGGTTCTCAATTTAGGATCATAAAGCCTTGTATACATTGTTTTGGAGGGATCCTCTTACACTACATGAGACTGACAAGGAAAATAAGTCATAATGAAAGCAGTGAATAGAATTGCAAGAAACGGGATATGTACTATATTCCCACCATGATAACACCAAATATACAGTGCATGCTTGTGCCACAAACTCCATCCTTGACATGAGTTTAAAACCACACTACACAATGCACGTGACACATACATCAACCCCAAACCATGATCCTTGACCCACACATGAACACAGAATCTGAGGCATTGAAGAATATATCTGTTACGATCTCTTGGAAGATCAAAAACTGACTTTTGCCCCATACCCATAACCTACATGGATGAGAATGACAGATATTCCAAATGATATCTTAGTCAACCACTGTCATTAAGCACCATCCCTGATTCAATCAAGCAACATACACTCAAATGTGGACAGCATGCATGAGCTGATATCTTGAAGTCAACTGAACCATTAGCAGCCACCTCAGGCTCTGAATCCTACACTCAATTTACCACAAACAAGTAAAACATATGAAATCATTCAAAAATTCTCAAGCTCATCATACACCGCACCATTCGCACCATCACCATCCCAGAATTGTGAAATTGCCAAACATTCACCGGAACGGGTTCTATTGCAGAGCTAGATAAGTCCTTAAACTCTAAACCCTAATCCCATTGAATTCACCCCTCACCAAATAGCAGCAGAACACCACATTACAAAAACCCACAGACACATACCAGCTCATAACCCACAACCCCAGACTCAATCAAGCAACATACACTAAAATGTGGACAGAATGCATGAGCTAAGTTTTTGAAGTCAACTGAACCATTGGCACTCACCTCAGGATTTAAATCCTACACTCAATTCACCACAAAACAAATCCCAAGCTCATACATACTTGAAATGAAGTACACTACACCGTTTGCACCATTACAATCCAAAAATTGTGAAGTTGCCCAGCATTCACAGCAACAGTTTCTATTGCGAAGCCAGACAAACCCATAAACCCATAAACCCTAAACCCTGACCCAAAACCTTGCTGGGCACAACAATCCTGGCGAATTCAACCCTCCACAAACATCGGCAGCACAACAGCGCCCAACACAAATTACAACAAAAAACCAACGACATACCAACTCATAACCGACATACTCATTCAAGTGACATACACTAAAATGTAGACAGCATGAGTGAGCTAAGATCTTGAAGTCAACTAAACCATTTGGCATTCACCCTCATGCTTTCAATCCTACACTCAATTCCCCACAAATTTTATCAAGTCATCCGAAAATTCCCAAGCTCATCACACACTGCACCACTTAGACCGTCTTCATCCGAAAATTGTGAAGTTGCCCAACACTCCCAGCAACAGTCTCTATGTATTGTGGAGCTAGAGAAACCATAAACCTATAGACCCATAAACCCTAAACCCTGACCCAAAACGTTGAATCATCAAATCATCCAAAAAATCACAAGCTCATCGTACACTGCACAGTGAAGTTGCCCAATATTCACAGCAACAGGTTCTACTGTAGAGCTAGACAACCCCGTGAACCCTAAACCTGACCCAAAACCCTGGCACACAGTCAAAAATCCAAACATTCCCAAGCTCATCGACACCTGACTTTAATTACACGGCACCACTTGGAACATCTCCATCCGAGAAATGTGAAATTGCCCAACATTCAAAGCACCAGGTTCCAGACAAACCCATAAACCCTAAACCCTGACCCAAAACCTTGCACAACAAACCTGGTGACTTCACCCCTCCACAAACATCAGCACCAAACCAGCAACCCCCACAAATTACAACAACAAATCAAAAACACCCACAACGACATACCAACTCATACGTCGCAAGAGGGACGAATCCCGGGGCGTCGTCCGCCGCAGATTGCAAGAGAGCGCCACAGCCATAGCAGCAAGGCGCGTCTCGTCTCTGCACAACCACCGACATCTTCTCTCTCTTCTTAGCACGCTCCTTGCGAGCATTGAAGGCCGCAGACGCTGCCTCCCGCGTCACAGGCGTCCGGGCCACCATAGCCCTCTCCAAGAAAATCTCTCCCCTGCTCTTCCCAGAAATTTGGGAAGCCACATCTCCACCTTCATCATCATCATCATCATCATCCCAATTCTCATTTGCAGCTCTAGAAGCTCCAGAAGCGTTTCGTTTGGTGAATATAATTCTATTGTCTCCAAGTTTGGGTCGGGGTTGTTGTCGCACATTGTTGTTGTTAGCTCCTTGCCTCGCGTTGTTTCCTTCCGTCGAGTCTTCTCCTCGGTTTGCGAAGGCGCATCTTACGTACAGCGAGTGCCCTCTATTTCGTCCGCAATTTGGAAAGTGAGATTGTGAGAAAATGGAGGAGGAGGCGCCTACCAAGGCTTTCTCCATTTTGCTTGGTGGCTATGGAGATTGATGCAACAGCGACGTTGCAACTCCGAGGGAGGCTATCTACTCCCACTACCAACTATCAACTACAGTCTAACCTCGTTAATACGACACTCGTTTATACGACACCCTCGATATTACGACACATTTTTCCGCAACCAAACTTTTTAGTTCAAAATTCCCTCTTTCATACGACTACGACACTCGATAATACGACATCTAGAATCTCCGTTTTGTCATATTAAAGAGGTAATTAATGCTAAAAAAAATTCATCTATATTATGTACATTTAAAATACATCCATTTTCACTTGGGAACTACTTGGGAACTTCACTTATCATTGGGAACTTAATGATAATTAGGGTTACTAATGTAGAATGGACTTGGTTAGGGTTAGAGTGGCCTCATTCCTATTCTTTTGTCATATTATAAGCCTGAAGATGTTTATAACATGGATGAGACTGGATTGTATTTTAGAGCACATCCTAATAAAACATTAGCACAAGGGAAGGTGAAGGGTTGGAAGTTACAGAAGGAGCGTGTAACACTTGCTCTTGTTGTTAATTCAACTGGGATTGATAAGTTGAAGTTGCTTGTGATTTATACGTCTAAGCAGCCACAATGTTTTGGAAGGTGACAACCTCATTAGTATGTTTGGTGGCACTCAAATAAAACAGCTTGGATAAAAGGGGGATATATTTGAAGCTTGGATTTTGCAGCTCAACAATCAATTCAAAGGCCAAAATCGAAATGTGATTATGATTCTGGATAATGCATCTTCATATGTTGTTAGCTCTGCCAAAGTTGGTAAGTCTGGTGGTTTTTCAACCTTGGAATTGAGCAACATGAATTTGGCATTCCTTCCTCCCAATGTTACAAGCGTAGTTCAACCTTTGGATCAAGGTATAATAGCATCTTTCAAAATTCAGTAGAAGAAGAAACTTTTGCAATGGGTTTTATCACAATATGATGATGCTACATGGAAGGACTTAATGAAGGTGGTGCCCAACATCAAACAAGCTATCATGTGGAGTTATGAAGTATGGAGTGAGTTGGATGCATAGATAGTCAGGAATTGTTGGAGGATGGCATGTATATTACCTGTAACATGGAATGTTGATTTTGTCCTAGTTGATGAAAGGGAGAAGAATAAAATGCAAGAAGAATCAGATGAACTTGGTGCTCTGATTTCAAAGTTATGATTGGGTGATGAAGAGATGTCATTCGAGACTTACATTCATATGGAAGGGGAAGAGATTACTGAGCTAGAATTGAGTATTGATGAGTTGGTGGATGTTGCTTTGGGAATCAATTATGCACAAGGCTTTGATCTTAATGTTGATTTACATTCAGTAGATGTGGATGATGTTGCTCCACCTACAGTAAAGCTTAGTGATGCTAAACGTCATGCATCATTGTTGTCTAATTTCTTATTAGACAACACTTTACATTTTGGTGTTAATGAAATTATTAGTTTTCAAAAGCTAGTAGGGAATGACAATTGCTAACTTGGGTAGGCAACACCAGAGATCTTTGAACTCCTACTTCAAGAGTTCTTGAGAATATTTGTATTTGTTTGGAGTTATAAGTTATTATTTCATACAATCTATATTGCTTAAACTTGTTGTATATATTTTTAAGCTCATATTGCTTATGTTTTTGTATTCCCTCAATAGTATGACAATTTTATGCCATTTGTCATATTAACAAGAAGAAGACGACACCTCAATAATACGACATTTTTGTGTTTCCCAAATGTGTCATGCTAAAGAGGGAGAACAATACCACTATCCACTATGAGTAGTAATTCCACCACTACCACTATCCCCTCCCACTCCCACTAAGTTAAGATGAGAGCATCTCCAACCATCCCACCACGTCTCCCTCCACTTCCGACTCCAAAGTGGTGGTAGAGGAGCTTGTGGAGAGCTATATAGAGAGGCCTTAAGATTATAGTGGCACAGACACCACCGTCTACACTATACGTTATATTATAATTCTAAAATATGTAAAGACTTGTTGAGCATGTGTTGATTTTAATATAGTAGCCATGTAAAGTTTAATATGAAGCATGAAGTGTGCTCACCACTACTCAACAATAAACCGTTGCATCTTGGGCTCGGAAGTTTTGGGAGCATAGTATCCCTTTTATATCTACAAGAGTAAACCTATAGCATCCTGGCACCACTAGTAGAAAAAAACAGTGACCAATTTAACAAAACTCAACACAAAAGTGTTGATTTTTTTGTTGATTAGGACGTGTTAATTTGGGTATTTTTTAACACAAAACTGTTAATTTTTTAACAAAAAAATGTCAAAGTTTAACAAAACAGTGTTTCATTTTTTAACAAAAAAGTGTTGATTTCATCATCTAGGGCAGTGCCACGTGTCCAACAATCCAACTGCCATGTGGGGGGAAACCCGTTTGCCACGTCACAATGGCCATACGGAAAATGAGGCCTTCCAGGTTCGAATCGGAGACCTCGTGGTTAGAGGCCAACGCTCTTGCCAACGCACCAACCACTCACAAGTGATATATATGGAATTTAGAATCTACTTAACTAGCTTTTCGGGTTTCTTCCTTTTTTTTTAAATCAGCAACTTCAGAGGCGATTCAGACCTAGTAAAACAAATTTTTTGGAAAAACTTTTAACTAGAAAAAGTTGACAAATCAAATTTGTCAACTTTTTCTTTTTCTAGTTAGAAGTTTTTCCAAAAAAAAAATTTTACTAGGTCTGAATCGCCTCTGAAGTCTGCTGACTTTAATAAGCACCGAATTGTGTACTTATTCTTAAATCTACATTGTATATTGAAGATTTTTAAAGGTTTATAAATATTTTTAATAATTCAAAATTTTATCAAAAGATTCAAAAAGATTCCCGATATGGTAATTGCACTATCCAAATCAACAAAAAAGAATGACAAATTTTTGTTAATTTGGGTACAATTAACAAAAATTTGTAAAAATGGACGTTACAGTGTCCAAATTAACAAAAAATTGTTAATATTTTGTTAATTTGGACTCTGTTTTTCTAGTAGTGCACCCATGGTGCAATGGCTTGCCTTGCCAGTATAATGGTGTTTGTTTGTTATTAAAAGGGTCTTCCCACCATTGGCACGCCGAAGGTTGCCTACCTATTGGGCCCCACGTGTAGCTGAGCATCGGTTGGCCAAGGCAACGGCATTGCCACGCCATCTACATGGTTGAATTAAACCCCATGATCAATGGCTTGTCCTAAGCCCTCATTTCTCACTCCTTTTTAGAAAGGGACAGAAGTGAGGGTCTTAATATTGTTTAATGTGATGAAGAGGACCTTTCTAACATTGAAAGAGGTTTGACCAAGGTAGATGAGCTACTATATTGTTAGAACAAAATGAAGTCCCATTTTGTATTGAAGGCCACAAAACTATGTTGACAGGATGAAATGGTGATCTCTATGCCTCCTCTCCCTCTACAAAGAAAAGAAAGAGAATTTAACATCCGTGTTTCCATTGACGTGAATTTGAGTATGTTGGCCCTTCTCTCCCTTTACAATATTGTTGGAGGGATATGTGATGGCATGGGTGGAGTGCTCTAAGGGTGGATTTACACTAGGGTCCAAGACCACAAGAACCTTAAATGCGAGGGACCCAAGGCGTTTCTTTACACTACAATCCATGTCCAAGGCGTGGAAAAATGAAGTGGCACTAATGTGACATCCTTTTTCTACCAAATCTCCGTGGTCCCCACTCATGAAAATACTCCTCCTTCTTCACACTTGGGTCCAATCTTGAGTTTGAAAGTGAGGTCCATCATTAAGGGGTGCTTTGGGCCCCAAGTTTTCTTGACGCCCAAACCCTAATGTAAACCCACCCTAACTTCGACACAATGTGAAGACTTCCTACTTCCATTAGGCCAATGAACAATGTTGAATTAGCAAATTTTAAGGATTAAAAGGATTATGGTGCATTTTGACTCATGATGTTTGCAAGTTGTATGACTTTCCTACATAATATAGAGGTACTATATTGAGAATCTTATAACAAAAGAGTATGTGGCACCGGATGACATCTATAAAGAATAGTGAGTAGGATTGGAAATTATGAATTCATGTAAGGAGATATCCTTTCTTATCACAAAATGTTTAGAAGATTTATGACATGCTCCATTTCACTTAATGAATGGAAAAAAGAGGAAATGAAACAAATTCCTTATAAAAAAAATTTAAAAAAACTTGTCTCCAAAGGTCACTTCAAAACTAAAATCATAGGTAAATTTTTGTAAAAGACATATTAGGGTTTGGACCTTCATGAATGTCTCAAATACATTTCAAAATTTATTAAACATTCATAACTCATCGAAAATGCACATTACATCACAATTGTAAGAAAATTGATTCACAGATAGTCTTGTTCATCATCATTTTTGCCAAAAAAGAAAGTCATTCACATTTCCTATTTAAATCACATATTTATATCACATTTCCTATTCATATCACATATTTATATTCAACTTTTCAATTTAATGTGATAAGCCTCCACTACATATACAAAATAGACCTTTATTACACATAAAATCCACTTTCACTTCCAATGAGAAAGTCATTGAATGTGTTTTCATCCATAGCATGTAACTCAACAATTGTATCAAACAAACAAAGACAAAAAGCATGATAAGTTAGCCACAACCTAGAGAGCAAAACTCAAGGGACCACACGAGCGCTCCAAGAGCCTCTAGTTTGTGAAAACCTATAACCCAAATGTGACCCTAACCACAACATGCATGCTAGTCATTAAGGACTATGACCATATGACAACAATGGATGAAACTACTGCACATGTTGTCAATCTTTTCTCTAACCCTTAAGGGCCCTTTTGCACATCTACTTTTACTTCAAAAAAATTAATAGCCTTTCCAAATGTACATACTAGAGAAAACTAATACATATTGCTTATGTATACTATGTACACTAATACCTCGAATAATACCCCTTCTTACACTCACGGTAGTTCATACATGATATGAAGAGTCCACGCCTCATAAATTTGATTAGGTGTCAATCAATTATGGGTAATTGATTCAATGCTTCAAGCATATGAAGCCTTAAAAGGTGCAAAGGCCCATTATGGGTCTAAAGGCATCGTACATAGTGTTTAAGCCTTAACGTTAGTTTCTATCATTTGTTTCATTAATGATGTCAAAGGTGATCCCATCTCAAGTTTATTAAATTATCAATTGCATTATGTTAATTGGACCAATGCATGTGCAAAGATGTTATAAGTTTGTACAATCGTTTAAAGCCTACTTTGTAGGCCATGTAGTACAAGTTCCATATGCATTGCTAATGGGACACCATATCCAATGCAAGTCCGATTATTTGCCTCAAATATGATATGTTGGTGTATATGCTTTGGTCGACGGAAATTTAAGGGGAGGGCAAAGTGGGAGGGTTGGTAGTGGTGGGGAATTTGCGAATTTATGAGTTTGGGGTGGGAGGGGTTTGGCGAGTTTCTAGTTGCGATAAAGGATAGTTTTATGGGGGGGGGGGTGTGGAGGGGGGAGTGAGGGCTTCTTTGAATGGTGTGGTCAAGGTTTTATATTGTTCTTTGAATTGTTGATGGGTGAAGAGTTTGTTGCCGGAACTTGAGGTACGTTGGGACTTGTGGGTGATATGTATTTTGTGTAGCGTTGACAATGTTTTTGGGACATTATAGGGATCTTTAGGTCCAAGAAGGGTAGGTGATAATTTGCATGGCAAATCTCATTGAGCCGGTGGAGGGGGTAGTGTGTGGGGATGCGAGGAGCAACGGGGAGAGGGGGAGTGGGAGAGCTCGGGGGATATGGATAGAGATTCCCATACTTTGAAGGATTTATAAGGTCCAAGCGAGTGGGGAATGAGTACATTTTGTGGGGAGTAAGGTAAGGAAAGGTAGAGAAATCACCCACATGGGAAGTTAAAGAGGAGATGAGGCCTCTCTATATTACTCCTAGTTGGTTGTTGTCGTCGAGGGCCCGAAGGAGTTGGTTCCCGAGGGTTCGAGCATATGTGACCTTGAGGGAGGTGATATCCAATCCATTTAAATTTTGGGATAGCTGGGTGGTGACATTTGGTGTGCTAAGTCGGATTTTAAAATTTTGCTTGGATATTTTGATGAGGCACCTATCTAGTGTGTTGATTTGGGGAATCGAGAAGTTGGGGGACGTTAAAGTCCCCCCACGAACTTTTCGGACTGTCAGAATCGGGCAGGGGCAGTCGCCCGTCCAGAAAATCCAAATTTTCTTGACCCGATTGAAAACTGCTGCCCGCCTGCCCGACTTCGAAAAAATCATTGGCCCTTGCATTCTTGAAGGCCACTTATCCACAAATCCCATATTGAGCGCACTTCACCTTCAAGGTCCAATTTCCAATATATATGTCCACTTCCATTGAGTAAATAAGCAATTGATTGGGATTTCATTATCAAAGTGAAACTGTCAATAAAACATGTAATTAACTTGGAAGTCAAAGATAATTACAAAACCCTCACTAGCACTGAGGTTACAATTTTTGTGACTTACAATTTGAAATTGTCTTTGTCATTCTAAAATGAACTTAAATTAATGATTTATTTTTGTATGTTAAATATTATAATATTTTAGTTAAATACCTTCTACTTTCACAAAGTTTTCATACGCATTCAGACTAAATAAGTGTGATTGAATGTAATTAAGTCTAATTAATTCTGATCAATTCTAATTAAGCCCAATTCAATCAGAAAGCATGCTTACCAAATTAATTAAGCCTAATTAATTATAAAATGTACCAGCTGGGATTAATCATGATTTACTGGTTTTTGATTTAAGTGTGTTTGAATATAATTAAGTCTAATTAATCTTGATTAATCGTACTTATTCCCAAATAAATCAGAAAGTATACTTACTGTAATTAAATAATTTCTCGAATTAATTCCAGTGAATTAATTATAATAAATAATTTGTTTATTAATTCACTCAAAATATTTACTCAAATTATTAACTAAATTTACTGAATTAATTGTAATAAATTTATTATAATTCAGTGAAATTATACTAATTCAGTGAGTTTGTTATAAATCAGTAAATTTATTATAATTTATTCAGTAAATTTAACATTTAATTCAGTAAATATAATTATATTCTAAATACAACTAAATACAATTTGCTAAAAAATTACTAAATTATTTACTAGATTAGTAAATATAATTTAGTGAATAAATTATAATAAATTTAGTATATTTAGTGACTTATTATAATTCAGTGAATTTATTATAATTTATTCAGTTAATGTACTAAATGATTTACTGAAATGATTTACTAAATTTATTATAATTAAATTGAGAAATTATTTAATTACATTAAGTACATTTTGTACATTTTAATTAGGTTTACTTAATTAGGTAAGCATACTTTCTGATTTATTTGGGAATAATTAGGATTGATCAAGATTAATTAGACTTAATTATATTCAAACACACTTAATCCAGTGAATTAATTCTAATAATTTATTATTTATTGCGTATGAAAACTTTGTGAAAGTAGAAGGTATTTAACTAAAATATTATAATATTTAACATACGAAAATAAATCATTAATTTAAGTTCCATTTTAGAATGACAAAGACAATTTCAAATTGTAAGTCACAAAAATTGTAACCTCAGTGCTAGTGAGGGTTTTGTAATTATCTTTGACTTCCAAGTTAATTACATGTTTTATTGACGGTTTCACTTTGATAATGAAATCCCAGTCAATTGCTTATTTACTCAATGGAAGTGGACATATATATTGGATTTTGGACCTTGAAGGTGAAGTGCACTCAATGTGGGATTTGTGGATAAGTGGCCTTCAAGAATGCAAGGGCCAATGGTTTTTTCGAAGTCGGGCTGGCGGGCAGCAGTTTTCGGCCAGGTCCAGAAATTTTGGATTTTCTGGACGGGAGGTTGCAGCCGCCCGATTCTGACAGTCCGAAAAGTTCGTGGGGGGGACTTTAACGTCCCCCCGAGAAGTTGGCCAGATGGAAGGAATATGTTATATGAGGAACTAAAATTATGTGGAGCATGTGTAATTACATTTTAAGGAGGCCAAGGAGGTGCAGAGGCTTCACATTTGTTTTAGACTTTTTGTAGGGTGTTGAAGTGGGGGTCTAGTTAAGAGTGGCAGAAAAAAAGATGCCTAGGTAGGTGTATCTCCATTGTCATCCGGTAGTTTAGGGTCATCTCGGACCAAAGGTTTGTATAGATGTATTTGGAGTTGTCTCATTTGTTGCTTTTGAATGCTTAAGGGAAGGAAGCCACCATATGTTCTTGCGGTGGGGGTAGTAGTCGGAGGGACTGGTTTGGTGCATTTGGCAAAGATGGTTTGAGTGTAGTTGTTGCCGTAGATCATCATGGCCTAAGGCATAGTGTAATCCGAGTATTATCAAGGAGAGAAGTTTGTAGGTTTCCAATGATGTTGTTAATGGAGGTGAATGTGTTTATGGAGGCATCTTGAAACATGCTTTGGGCTTTTAAATTTTTTGTTGTAGCGAGAGGGGATTAGTAGTCGGCATGTTTGGACTTGGGGTACAATTTGAAGGAGTGATGATAGCGGGAGTGTGTGCCAAGGTATATTGACTTGTATGGGTACGTGGAATGTGTTGAAATGTGTTGGTTCATGTGCATAGCTCTGTACAAGGGCGTCGCCAACCTTGATTTTCAGGGTAGGCCCGCTTGGGAAATCGAATTTTATCCAATGCATGTATTTTCAGGAAAAATGTCATTTTATCTAGTGCATATTTCCTCTGGTAAATTCCGTTATATCCAATGCACTTATTAGGACTTAAGACTGAGGACTTAGGATAAGCTAAACCCGTTTTCAAGAGAATATTGTATTACAAGGAATTCGAGTCTCTCATGAGCCTAGGCTTTCAGGTGGGCCCTTTGGGCCTAGGGTAGGCTCGGCCTACCCATGCCTAGGCCTAGCGACGCCCCTAGCTCTATAGTGTGCTTGGGATTGGGGTGAGTGGCTAGAAGTAGAATCCATCGATTAGGTTGTGTGAGGAGTAGTTGAGCCCTCCTTAGCATGAGAAGTTTACGTACAACGTAGGAGGGTGAGAGAGTGGCTTTGGTGTAAAATTGTGCTAGTCCAAGTCTTGTTGGGAGGGGTTCCCTATTGATAATCGATTGTTAACCCTTAAACGTCGGAGAGGCCCTATCGGGGCCTCGTTGACCCTAAACTATTTGACCATAAGATAGCGTCAAAACATGTCGGAATTGCAAAAAAAAAATTCCCCAAAATGTGTATCTCAAAATTCCATATCTAAATATATATGCTGATCGCACTAAAAGAATTACATGGAGGTCTGAAATGGGGTAAACATAGGCTGATGAGAGAGGCCCTCTCACCCCCCCCCCCTTGACGTTTAAGGGTTAAGGGTTAGGTCTTGGTTGAAGTCCTCGGCAAACAACATAGTATCATGTTTGGTTTGGGTTGCATGGATATAGTCAAAGATGGTAGTTAGAATGGTTGATAAGAGGGGGTATCATGTGGATGCGAGGCCATGTATAGGTAAGTTATATGAACATGGGGGTGGGGAAGGATGTTCAATGTGGAGATTTGGATGTATGGACACATGTGCAGAGTAGAGTGATGTTCTTTGTAGTGGTTGGAGAATGTAGGTGTTTGTGAAGGGCTATTCCTTGTGCTAGGATATAAGGCATTTTGTTTTCGATGCTTGTGTTGGTTTAGTAATAGGGGGCTTCGGAACACTTCAATGCAAAAGTTGCATGAACATCAATGGTGTTTATTTTGACAAAAATGAATTTTGCATATGATGTTCTTGTAAATTTGGCCTTTGTTCTCACATCAACTGTTCAATTTAAATTTCAAACATTCTCTAAATCTTTTAGAAATTCTTTGCATATATGTAGTTAGCAACATGGGATAATTTACATACTCCAATTGCAAGGTGGCTAGCCCATTATAATTTGCACATTTTAGTGTGAGAATTTGTGGAGGTACTCAATTCTTGAGTTGTTCCCATCTAGTGGATCACACATGCATTTCACTTATTTCCCAAGTGAATTCGATTAATCAAAGACATGTTTTTTGGGGAGTAAGACATGGCATTACCATATACACCCCTTTCTTCAAATGAAAATCCGAAGAGTATTTCATGCCTATATTTACTCGAATATAATTCTTCTTCCGTGTTTTGAGACCCTACGGATATATCCCACTTTAACCTCAAAATCTACCCATGAAATTTCCACAACCAACATTGAGTAAAATGCACCCAAAACAACGCTTTCATAGGCTTGGGAAGTAAGGGGTTGATTTTATAAAGATGACCTTGTGCTGATGGAAGTGACAAGCTAGTTGGGAGGCTTTTAATTCTGAAGAACCCAATCTTCATCTTATACTATAAGTTTGATGGAAATTTGTCTATATGCTACACTAAATACACCAAGTAGTGAGGGTGGTAATGATTCAAGTCACATGCACAATCTAGCCAAATCTCAAAGTCACTTAGGGTTGAAGTTGCTACTAAGTGACACTAAATTCATGAAGAAGGTAAATTCTATGCTCATTTACCATAGATTTCAAGAAATCAGTGCGTGCTTGTGATTGGTGCGTAATGCATGCTTGTCAATGAACAATGCCAAGTGCCAACGCTTTTGGTGATTAGTGCCAAGTGCCGGTACTTTAAGTGTCGAGATGAACAATGCTTCCTAGATCTTTTATAGGTTGTTTACACCATGGACCATGAAGTCCTCCCAAGGCCATGTAAAATCTATGATTGGTTGTTGAACTCATCCCAGGACGACTTCGGTTTACACCAAGGAAAAAAATGTCAGAGTGACCATGGAGTTTGAGGTCCCCAAAAGGCATATTTTAAGGCCTACATTATCCGCTGACACGGTCCAACGGGTTTTGTGGTGGGAGAGGCAAAAGATGTGCTCTAGTAGAAAAAAAAACAAGGGCTCATGGCAAAACAATGATGTTATAATTTTTTAATGAAATGTTTTTTTTGGGAAGAGAACACAACGACAAGAGAAGATAAGAGAATGGTCAAACTTCCATTTTTTTAATCTGCCTATTTTGGGCATATACTAAAAAAATCAGCACATTCACTTTTGGTGCATGGTCATTCCTCTTGATCCACATTTGGTTTACACCTAGTGAGGGGTTCAAAGGCTTTGTAAATTGATTCTATAAGAAATTGGACCATGGATGTTGGACCATCAAGTTGGACCATGGAAAAAGGTCATCTTCCATGGTCCGATTTCATGGTCCATGGTCCGATTTCATGGTCCATGGTCCGATTTCATGGTCCATGGTGTAAATTGACCCTTAGTTGGTCCGAGACAACCCTAAACTACCAGATGATGGTGGAGAGATACCCAAATCTCAAGGAAGAGGTTGGCGGTTCGATTCCCAGCTGTGAAATCTCCTCTCTACTTGACAGAAAACTTGCCAGATGGTCAACTACCTCATGTGCTTTGGTGCTGGCATGTCGGCCTTCTGTCTCAAAAAGAAAAGAAAAAAAGAGAGGCCCTTAGTCACAGTAATTTCATAGCATTAAAGGATTCTTGTATGACCTTCGCTAATTTCCCACTCTCGCTAATAGGTATATTTAGTGTAGTATAGCTATAGCAATAGCAATGCCACGTGGACGCAGAAATGATAGGGTACAACTATAATATTGCACTTTGCAGTGCCTTAGCTAGGCTGACGGATGGATTCATTAATTGATTGGCATGGATCCTGTTAGAGGCGGCTCCCTGCTTTTCATTCACACCCTCAAACCTATACTTAGCACAATGCAAGACATAAGCTTATTGGATTATATAGAGTATCTCCTAATGTTAGCTTGATTATTTGCATAAGCACCCTGGTTTAGAAAGAATCATGTTATGTTAAACCAACCCACTAACTTAACCAACGGATTTGAATGCCGGGTCTGCATTTTGTAATTAAGTGAATCCAGAATCTAGAACTTCAGTGTGTGTTATTATAGGTCACTGCAAGCAGACAGCCATAGGCTGGCAAAATAACAGCAGAAAGGTCACTTGTTTTGTGGGTTGAGTCGGCTCAAGATACTAAGATGTGGGCCAGGTCCTGAGGAAAGGGCAGACCGTAACAAAAAATCTTCATTGTGGACCTTATGTGTGTGTGTGTGTGTGTTATTTATTTATTTTAATAAATAAAATTTATTTAATTTTAATTTTTGGAGACAGAAGGCCAACACAGCCAACGCCAGATGCATTAAGAAATTGTGGGCCTTATGAGTTTCATCCAGAACATTGCACACACTCTTAAGAAAAAGGTAGACGTTATACTTCCCCTTACAAACTTTTAGGGAGAGGGGTCTAGGTTGGGATAAGTTCCCAGCCTTGCAACTCGCAACTTCTTGGGCAACTCTTAACAAAAAAATTCATTTTGTTTTAACCCGACCAAAAAAACGTTGTCCGCCCCGCTCGACTTCTCAAAAAAAACTTGTCCTTGCATTCTTGAAGGCCACTTGTCCAAGAAACCCATATTGAGAATTGAGTTTAATTAGTTTGAATGTGTATGAATACTTGTGACAGGAGAAGACATTAATTAAAATATTAGAAGACGAATTAGCTAACTCGGCACATTATTTGTAAGTTCACTTTGAAAATCACAAAGGCTAAATCACAAAAATCATTACCTCAATGCTAATGAGGGTTTTTTAATATATGTAACTTCCAAGTTAATTACATGCTTTATTAATGGTTTCCCTTTAGATATGAAATCCCAATCAATTGCTTATTTACTAAGTGGAAGTGAACATATATATATTAGATTTTGGACCTTGAAGGTGAGATGCACTTAATATGGGTTTTATGGACAAGTGCCCTTCAAGAATGCATCGGCAAGTATTTTTTCGAAGTCAGGTGGGGGCGGGCAACATTTCTTGGTCGGGTTTTTAAAATAATCAAAAGTTTTGTCAGCGGTTGTGGGTCGCGGGGCCTAGGCCTTATCCCAGCCTAAACCCCTCCCCCTAAAAGTTCATGGGGGGAGGTTTAATGTCCACCCTCAGAAAACTATAGAGTTCTCTACATTGTTATATGAAATTAGTAGGTTGCTTTTGTATAGGTTGCAACCTCTTTACTCATGCAAATTATCTTGGGTCAAAATCATCAAATCACATAAAATTATATATTGTTATTCTTATGTACATCAACAATAGTAAAAGAAAATGTATATTGTAATTTGTTACCAATTTGTTAGTTTGATAATAAATATTCAAAATAGTGTGGAATGTTAAAAAATTAGCATCGATGGGGGGCAACCTAATTGTACATAGTAATTGTACAAAAATATTGTGGTGTTGGGGTTCAAATGCTCACAACCCATTGAAATACAATATCACCTTGCAAGTGAGGGAATTGTGAACCTCTCTTAACCCATGTTATTCCCATGGGTTTTGTGTGTGTTTCAAGATAAAAAGTGAGGTTTGGAAGTTTGCTTTATGAAAAATTTGTGAAGCAAAATTGTTGACACAAAGTTGAAGAACATATCCATACGGCCATACCTTCTATATAAAGTCACATGTTTTGTGTAAGCATTTTCAAGGCAAAAACTTAAGAAAAGATTAATAAAATGGAGATGAAGCTAGTTTGTCTTGATATTTTGTGGATATGTTCATCTTATGAAGAAGTCTTATGACATGTTCGAAAACACATAAAAGCATATGATCATTGTATGTGTGGAATGTGAACAACTTTTGTTAATAAAATTGAAAACTTCTCATTCAAGTAATCAAAGATGATGTTCATAATCATGATGATACACATGCCAAATTTGAAACAAAACTGACACACTTTACATCTCTTATGAATCATTTAAGTTCACTGCTTTAAATATTCATAGGAGTCTGGAACCTGACTCGAGGGAACATGAACTTGGTGATCCAAAAGTGGGACTTGTAGACTTGAAAGTCTTCCAAAAAGATCATACTATTTTTCACATTTGATCGCCAATGATCAATATACAAATTTGCACTTCAACTTTGCAGAGAGTGTCGATGTTTAAGAAAAATTAATTGTAGTGCACCCAGATTGGGCAGTTGAAAATGTGTATCAGTATAAAAAAAATGTTGATCACCCTAATCTACTTGTACAAAACCGATCGATCTGCTGCGACTTCTACAATCATGAAGTGAGCGTGGTAAATTTCAACTGCACCAAGTGGCTAGCTGAAATGTTATGAAAGTCGGATCCCAGACCAGGCTACAAGATTGTCCGACCTAAACCGATGGACTCGAAACTGAGGAGTTTGTTTTGATCAGTATGAAGTCCCCGGCACCAGAACTCGAAATGCGGGATTTGGTTCAGATTGTTGGGAATTCCAAACTCCATAACTGCTCTGTCTGCAAGAGGTTCGAGCTCCGGGAGGAAGTTGCACTGATCCGGTACTAATTGGTGTAGACCGGCCTCCGCCATAGCTGCCTGCTGGCGTTGCCAAAAAGTGGTCACCTCCGAAACAACCATGTCGCTTAGAACCATTTTCTGATCATCAGACTCATGATGATGGACCTCCTCATGGTGAATGGGTGCAGGCATAAAGCCTGGCTCAGAAGCAGCAACAATAGTACTGCCTCCTGGGCTTCTGGAATTCGAAGAGACACTGGTTGGGGAGTTATATTGATCCACCGAGAAAACATTGTCGACTGATTCCTGAAACAATTCCGAACTTGACCTCTGAATCTGTTCCGCAGCATCCATATCCTCACAGTGGCCAACTGATTGAAAACTGCTCGATGAATGCCGGGTTGATGAGCAGGGTGACTCCTGCCGTCCCGTGTGATCAGTGGACACATGACTCTCGGTTAAGCAGGTTTGCAGATTCGGGGATGCTGGTTGCAGGGAGGAATCCCAATCTTGCAGAAACTTTTGGAGGTCAACAGGGTTAATGCAGGAAGGGATAGATGTGCTCATACGCTCCTCCAAATTGTCCCTAAAGTTCATGGCCTCGGTCCCAACATCTACGGGATGGGTAGATGCACCACTGTCAGCAGTTGCACCATCTACACCTATCCTAGGTACTGGGCGAAGGCCCTTGACATGCTCCACCACACCGAAGCTGGGATTCCAGGGGCTTGCATACAAATCAGTGGTGATGGTGCTGACAGAATTACTTGACAGTAGATGCAGGTTGGTGGAGGCTAGCCTAGCCTCCGCCTCCGCTCGGACGCAGTCCCATTGGGACATGTGGGTGAGGTAATTGGAGGATGCTGAGCCAGCTGGTGCTGCCAGTTTCCACTCTGAGTCTATAACCAAGCTGCGGCGGCGATGAACATCTTGAAGATGAAGTAGACCATCATGGTAATGCTGCTGGGCTTGTAGGGTTAGGGGTGATGCCTGGTGGGTCACTGGATCGATGCCCATTCGGAGGAGGCGCTTCTTCAGGTGCGTGTTCCAGTAGTTCTTTATCTCGTTGTCAGTGCGCCGTGGGAGGTGGCTGGCAATTGCTGACCACCGATTGCCCAGCAAGGCGTGCAGGTGGATAATCATCTGCTCCTCTTCGGGGGAGAATCGGCCGCGCTTGATGTCTGGCCGCAGGTAATTTGTCCACCTCAGTCTGCAGCTCTTGCCACACCTCGACAGACCTGAACAAGAACATTTGATAGTTTCTGATCAGCACTAAGGAAGATGAATCTGCACATGAAAGAGAAGATGTGAAACATGCATCTTTCCGATGGTTGTTGGCACTGACCCATCAGCAACCCCCTAGTCCTCCCTGTGTATGGGGTTGCCAAACAACCCAGAATTGGTAGCATGTGAATGGGCATGAGGAACTCTGTAATTGGAATAGAAACTTGAGGCACAGGGTTTCAGCAAGCGAAGGGGGCTATATAGAAGAGGCATAAGAGGAGAGCAGAAGAGGTTATTTTCTTCTTCATAGTGGTTGATTGGGTGGTTCATGTCACTAAGAAAGCTCCAAGAATGCTACCACCCCCTATAAGCCTCCAACATCATGCCAATTCATGAAAAGCTTGGATGGATATGAATCATGCATACCAGCTTGTAGAGGCAGAGAGCGCCAGCTGCCGTGGCCGTGCCTCTGAATGTAATCCATGAGCTTCTGATCCTCATCTGGCGTCCACGGCCCCTTCTTCAGGCCCATGTTCTCGTCGCAGCAGGGAGCTCTTCCCATACCTGCTGATCGATGAATGCTCTCCCTAACCCGCCACAAAAATCTCCACCGAACTGTTCTAAGCTGGTTTACGACACTACACAATTACCGACTACAAAACTCTTTTCCCACACACACGGACTGATCTAAGCTAATCACAATGATCAACCCCGGCAGCGATTACTTACTGCCTTCCAGATTCCCGTAAGGAAGTTACGAAGGGAGTGTCCTTCACGAAGGCAGACACTTGCCAACCGATCGAGTTCGATGGGTCTCAGAAACTCCAATTGCTAATGAGCTGCAATAAGCCCAAGTTTCGTAAGATCGAAGTAATATTCTTGGGACTACTCAATCACACACCGAACAGAGATTCAGAGAAAGCCACCAAACTCAGATGAGACTGGAGTGGCTCAGTGTGAGGATTAATTAAGTAGGGTGAGCTTGATTCTGGAGAGTGGACGAATGGATGAAGTTATAGCGCTGCTTGTGCTATTTTATATCTTCTGACTTTTGGGCCGGGCTGCCCGTGAAAAATAGCAAGGCCGGGGGATCCTGCAGGCCCACCAAGGGCTGTGCAGTATTCCCAAGCCGGCTGAATGCGTCACCTAACTTTAATGATGAATATTTATGAGAGACAAATTGTCTTTTCCTCCCATGCATTTCGACCTGTAGAATTTGAGTGAGATTTGCAAAACCTTCACCAATCATCATTTGACGAGGATCAATGATGGCAGGTTTTAAACGTTAGGGTCCAACACCAAAGCCCAACTTCGAAATCGAACACTCCTAGTTATCGAGAGAAGTAATTTGGCAATAGGGATTTAGACTTGTAGGGTTGGGGTCCAAGGTAATAAAAAAAAGATGAAGTGGCGATGACATGGCATCACTTTCCTATCAAAACTTGGCAGTCTCCACTCAAAGAATCACTTTTTGAATTTGAGACACCATTCTTCGAGCATGGGTATGATCTTAAGTTGGAGAGTAAGTTCCATGATCAAGGTGGTTCTGGATTGGGCCATCATGTTTCTAAGTTTGTCCTAGACCTTACTCTGTTTAACCCACCAAAATATGTATATATATACACACACACACAAACAAACAAACAAACAATTCAAGTTTCAATGGTTATGGCCTAGTGGTTGTGGGCACTTCAAGCAATTTTTGTTGTATGGAGTCATGTGATTGTTTGAATGAGTTATCTAGTTTCTAAGGTATGTGGGCGGATTTTGGTTCATGGCAACTACCATGCATGGATGAAGTGAAACATGTACCTTCCCCCCTAGATTATTTGAAGACAATAGGAGTGATTTGATTTTTAATGATACGAAATGGCTAATTTAGAAGGTCCTTTTAGGATGTGCTCATTGACAATTATCATAGGATTGCTTGGCATGAAAGCTTTGGAGTATGAAAACGCTCCAAATGTGGCTAAGGAGGATGTGTTGAAGGAATTGGACTCTATGTGTGAAGGAGCTTATTGCTTATAGGAGTAGATCGTGATTACTTGGATGGTTCGAGCGGTGATGGGTATTATTCCTTAATTTTGCCTCGGTTTCCTTTGTGGGGTGTTTGGGTTGTTTTTGTGATTCTTTTTTAATTCGTTTGATTTGTACCAAAAATTTAAAAAATAAAAACAACCCTCCCAAGTTTGTTGATGATGCATTCTAAACATGTTCCATGAAATGAAATCTTGATCTTTGAACTTGATTGAGGGGTCAAATTAGCTAAAACAATTATATCCATGATATGTAACGTTTTTTTGCATGTTTACTCTCCCATGTGGTACATTAAACAATCCTATTAGCGTGGGTGAAAATTTATTGTGAAAATAATTGATGTGGGTTGCACTAATTGTCTAATTAGGGTGGAAAGAATGCGGACTAAAGACCCTAGAGCTTTCCCTAAGTCAGGTTCTTGGAGACTTCAGACCAACACCTTGAATATTAGTGCATGGACAAAAGTAGCATAAAACAATATAACCACCCACATTAATCTCCTAACAAAAAGGAATAATGTGGCCCAGACTGAATTGAAACCAGAGATTAGGCATGGGTTGAAAATTAACGTGGGTTCTAGAGAATGGCCCACACAAATAGGACTATTTAGTGTATTTGTCAAGAAACTTTACCCTATGTGAGCCTTACGCGGTCAAATTCATATCGGACTCCTATATTTTAGTGGAAGTTGGCCAGTTTTGTAGTTAAGAATATACATACCTAGAAGATGTGTTATGATAGAAATTTACACCATCTTGTCAAAACACATAAACTATTGTAGTGTTAGAAAACTTTGAACTCTTGACAATGGTGTACAAAGTTCAAATCAAACAAAACTTTGGTCCATTGGAATTCTATCTAAATTGCTAATGATAACCATCTGAATTTCTGAAACTTGATCAGTCTAATAATAGAACACACACACTGAGGGGTTGATCACACTGGCCAGTTCCAACACCATCCGTTGACATCTCCGGCTGTAATAGTGCGAAAAGTGGTGGGCCAACATCTATTTATCAACATAATCCCCAACAATTTCACGGCTAGAACTGGACGGAAAGTTTGGTGTGATCGGAGCATGAGTGCTCACATCTTAGTGGCGGTTTTAGCACCCTCTACCTTTGGTATGGAACAAGAAAACATTACATTGATTTGTGCAATTAGGTTGCATTTATGAACAGATTGCCTCTTCACCCATGAAAATTACCTTGGGTCAAAACCAGGTCACCAGAAGTAATTAACGTATTTTATTACTGTTATTTTTAAAAATTCAAAATAGTGTGGAGTGTCAATAAACTAGCAAGGGGGCAACCTCATGGCACATATCAGTGTAGGTAACACTGCACTGTCTGGGTATTTTTGCAAAAGGAATATAGTGTAATAAATTGTGGGGTGTCAATTAGGCGTTCTTCTTTGCAAATCAGGGCAATTAAAATTTCACTGATTGGGTAGGTGTAAGTCTGCACGCGGGCAGCAGGAGAAGTAACTGGAAAGCGCCGCCTCTCCAAGCAGCTTGATAGACTCCTATGCATTTTTATATTGATGATTCTACTATGAAGATCTTAAAATAATACTTGTTTTTGCTACAGCTGAATTTGGCAGATTGTGTAAGTTATTAGCTTCATATACATGAGGCTCATCCCTCTGCACTTGCATTAAGTGCAGTCACCTTTGTCCAGATTTCATTCTTGATGGAGAAACAAGATCTGGTGAAGTGGCACACAACGATAGGTCCATGCAGATGACATGTGCAACAAGACACTTTGACGCTTTGGCTCATAAAGGAGGAGACTCGCGAAAATCTGGAATCACGAAACAATTGGGTGAATTCGTTGTTCTTGGGACCATTTCACACTAAGGTAAGTATACCTAAAACCAACAAAATAAGCGTTGACGAAGTTCCTAACATTATGCGTATAAAATTTATATAGTTTTTTTTGTGTGAGATCAAGGGATTCCGATGAATTAAAGAATGCATCGTTTGGACACCGTGTGCAAAAGCTATAAGGTTTTGAAGTTTTATTTGTAGGCGACCTGAAACCAACACCTATATCATGTGTTCATGTCACAAACATCTTTGCAATTGTTATGTGTCTATTCTACAAGACTTTTAGGTGTTGGTTTTAGGTCAAATGTTGGATTTGGTATACTTACCTTGAGAAATGCTATTTCATGAGCAAGCTCATGTGAACATGCTCGTGAAACTAGCATTGCTTATCCATGGCCCTAAAACCCCCCATGACCAACTTTTTATTTTCCTCTACCCTTAATTTATTTATTTTATATATGAGTATTTTATTAGGGAAATTCAAGCAACCCATTAAAAAAATGGTTGCATGTGAATTTCTTAAGGTAATATAACTTGAATGTTTTTTTTAAGATAACTCACTTGATATCATTTCAAAGTGAGGGTAAAACATCTCCCTCTCTCTCTCTCTCTTATTCGCTCCTTGGCAAACAATTTTGCTAGAGTAAACAAGAAACTACCTTACGAATGAACTTAAAACTTTAATTTTTTTGAAAGAAGATAAACAAATCAAGGTAGAATATCATCTTTTAAAATAAGAGCTTTCCTTTGCTTACACCACAATCCACTTAAAATAGTCGAGTTGAGAAATGGTTTGGCCCAAACAAGTACTTTAGTGTTAAATAATTGTCAAGTTCTTGAACATTTGATTTTGTGTAATCTCGATGTGCACTTACAACCAATCTCCACAATAAGTTCAAGAGTTCACATGGATGAAGGTGTTTACTCACAATTATCCATGTATTAGCCTTTATTCTTCATAAGAAATTGCCCTCTAAATTTTAGTACACAACCTTGCAAAGAAATTTGGAGGTAGTTTTTCTGCAAGGGAAAAAGTAAACCATGCTAATAACTTTCAATCGACAACATGTAAGTGACATGTTTTTCAATGGTAACATTTCACTAGCTTTGTGAATTAACCTTGAAGGCCCCTCAAAGGCCATGCAATATAGAAACCCCAAATTACCAAGGGAGGATACCACATCACACACCAATCAAACGATACATGTCCAATTGACCTCCTTTTGGCCAACATGCAAAACAAGGGAAAAACAAAATCTCTTGTTCAATATAATAAAATATCTCATCTCTTACACCAGTTAGTGAGAATAGAAGGTATTTTATTGTATTTTTCAACTACACCGTTTATGGTATTTAGTGTCACTTACTATTCAAAGTTACATTGTGATATAAATTTTTACTATATATGTCAAATTTTTACCATACAGGTCAAATTGGTTGTTTGGACACTATAGATCATTAACATCTATGCTTGGTAGACATTTACACTAACAATAAAATGTTATAGTAATATATAACTCCAAATAGTAAGTGACACTAAATATCATAAATGGTGTGGTGGTTTTTGACTTCCTATACACACTATGAATGGATTAGTAGCATGACCATTGCCAATAACTTGCTAGTTTGGAAATAGCTTTTATCAAGCCATTTACCTTTAGAAAACACAACCATGTTGCACAGAAATAAAATTGTACGATACACAAACATCATACGCATCAAGAACCAAATGAAATTTTGTGTGGTAGATATTCAAAGATACATGTTTATGTTCATTGTATGTACTTTTCATTCTCAATCTATAGAAGGAAGCAACAACTTCACATTTGTGACCATTTGGCAAATATGAGCACAAGATCTTCAAATGCATACAAACACAAGTACTTCATACACGTGGAAATTACTTACAAACACCTAAGTATTTCGTGTGCAAGCTTTGTTCAAACACTAAGTGCTTCAAGAAACTTCATTGAACAATGCATTCAAGTTCCAAGGCGATTAAAAAAAATGCATAAATGTTGGAATTGTAGAATTTGTTTATAGATACTTTAAATCTAATACTTTTAGAAGTGATGGCAATCACAAACAAGATAGCAGGAGCACAATCCCAAAACTAAGTTTTGTGATTCCATTTTTATTAAATTACACGTACAAAAATGGTTTACAATTGTATGTGAGCCCATATAGAAGAGGTCCAACGAGGAATGCAAAAGGTACATTGGGGGTGGGAAGATGGTGTTAAGGGCTCATAGTGAGGGAGCCTCAAATGGTACCAAAGTGACCAACAATCCCATTCTACAACCCAATACATCACCCATTGTGCACACAAAATGTGTGCAAATGCTATAATTAATTATACAAATAATTTCAAATTTTTACCTAGGTGATTTAAAGCAAAAGCAAGCTAAAGTGTCCATTTTTTGGGGGAAATTTGGAGTCCATTTAAGTATTTTTGTGGTTCAAGCATGTTGTAGGTGGATGAACCCTACGCATGCCCAAAACCCTATCCAATCTTGAGGCTACCCATATGATGGACATGTGCACAAATTGTTATTGAGACCCATTTGTGATGTATGTGTAATTTCAATACTAGGATTTTTTGGACACTTTTTACCTCGGGGAGATCACTCCATTGTAGAGTTGAACAACCACGTGCGATCATTTTAGATGTAAAAAATGTAAAAAATGTAAAAATCATCACCAAAATGGGTCACAATTTTATCAATTTTTTTCATGAGTAGATATAAATGGTACATGTTACATAGTAAAAAATGGTGACTAAATTTGATGATTTGTTTTTTTAATAAAACATACCGTTTCTAACTAGAATGACGCAGAATTGAACTAAAAAAATTGCTACAATTAATGAATATGACTAAAAATTTCAAAAAAATATACAAAAGATACCATCAATGGTTGTGTATATGTAGAAAAAATATCGTAAAATTTAAAATTATTTATGACATGTAATATAGGGGTAGCAAACTTTGTTCGCACGTGGTGTTCAACTCTACAAAACACCATATTAAACATTATGGGACTTTTGGGAGTCCCATAATTGCAAAACATCTACACTTTGGCCCAAAGGGAACATGGGAACGTGTATGGGAACGTGGTTGGGAGAAGGGAACGTTTTTGGGAACGTTCATGGGATCTTGTCTGGGAACATGGGAGCATGTATGTGAACTTGTTTGGGAACGTTAGAACGTGTGTGGGAACTCGGTTGGGAACGTGTGTGCATTCGTGGGAACTTCTTTGGGAACGTGCGAACTGGCGTTTGTATTTCTTTGGGTGCGTGGGAACAAAATTTGAGAACCAGTGCCCTTGCTTGGGACATAACATTGGTTAGTGTACACCGCTTACATACAATTCTCATAATATCCATTATTAGTTGGCACTGTACAACATTACACAACACATATGTAGAATGAAGCATGACACATCTTCGAAAAGCATTACATTGAGTCTGGAAAGCCCTACATTGAGGTTTGAACAACCTTACATTAATGTGTGTACACCACACATGGAGGTATGTCATTGGTTGCAATGTGCACGTAAAGCAATATAATTGCGAGTTTCAACCAAAAATACTTCATTTGGTTTGCAAGGGACCGCCCTATCACCTAACAAAAACCACCGAGGTCGACTTTGTCTTCTCTAATTCCATATGCCCCATGAAACCCCGTGTCATTATCACCGGGAAGGGCGTCCCCTAGACTTACATCTGCCACTTGCATGTCCACGCACTCCCTGTTGCAAGCTAGACTCCCCGACGTCCACCCCAGCCACCCTCCTTCCACGTTCTGCTGTTGAGCAACGTCGAAGATTATCTTTGGCAAATCCAATTTGCTCTACTGGGATAGTAACCTTTAAGGGCTCAACATCTTCATGTTCTGGCAGAGGCCAAGCTGCCAAAATGCAGTCGATTGGTTGCCAGTCAGAAACGGAGTATTTCAAATCACGTTTCCACTTGAAGTTGGGGTTTGAGTCCCAACCATTCCATTTCTTTGATAGGTCTCTGGCGGTTGAAGTGGGAGTGAACCATTGTACAAGAATTTGACGTGGATGCTCTCCCGTGACCGCCAGGTTGGGTCCAGACAAAGCACGGCAAACCCAAATGGGTCTACCTATATCTTGTTCTTGGGGACGCAATATTAGCATATGCCCCTCGTGCACATTATCTGCGATGCGGAAAGCGGCGGCGGGACGAAGGTTTGCTGGACCAACATAATGGTCATCCGGTTGGTGCTCTTCCCGAAGCTCTCCATTGTGCAAGAATGGATGTGCATCTGCTTCGACTCTGCTCCGTGGCCAGAATCCCTCGCATAATGGCAGCCCGGCAGTGTATACGTTTCTGAGAGGTGTCTCCAATGCCTCCTTCACCCCTATCCAATATTGCAAAATATGCATGTGTGAACCCATATATGCTCCTGTCGTGTCATGGTCACATATTGATTGCCAATAGTCAATGAACCCTTGTAGTCCCACAAGAACATCTTCCAGTTTAGCCATACCTCGTGGTGGTGCTGGAAAGGGGTCCCCGGATGGAAGACATGGCTCTCCTTTTATATTGGACTTCCACATCTTGACACCATCTTTGGGCAACCACTCCTCATGCGTGCTTAGCACTTTGTATTGCATAACAAGCCAACCATCATCTCGGACATAGAATTTGAACTGTTGAGCCTTTGTGTGTCCAATGAGTTTCTCCTTACCACTTGGGATATGCTCACTAACATATGTTCTCCAATCTGGAAGTTCCTCTATCATATGTGGAATGACAGGAACCTTTTCCATATCCATGTACGATTTCATGAGAAGGGGGATAGTGGGGTAGTCATGTTCACGCAGGTCCATACTCCATCTTCCAAATGATGCATCGATGTCGTCATGGGTGTGGCCAACCAATAGATAAGACACATGTACCTCCATGAATATTCCTTTCGCCGTGAGCATAGACCAGAATGCCTTTACATATCGGCACTTGTTGTCCTTCCAACAATTATCAAGCTGAACATGCAGAATGGGTGGAAGGGGAACTGCCGGTATGGGCTCCGTGGGTGGGGCTCGTAATCCTTGCAAACATATTTCGCTCCCATGAAGAACAACACGATAAAGAGGTGACCGCCCAGTACCATGAAAAAGACGGCGAGATGATGACATTGGAGGTTCTTCCAAATCACGGAGAAGTCTCGCGAATGATCCTACAGTGTGGTTGCAATCTCCAGGGTACATGTCCAGTGCATAGTGGGCATATCTCTCATCTCCATGTCCATGAGCCATCATGCCTGTTACAGACAGTGGTAGCTTCGTGAACATATCGGTATCTTTATTCTTGGAAGCAAAGCAAGGAGATGCGGTTTTACCATGGTCCATTTTGTCGTGAATAACCGTCAACACCTTTCGGGGATGCTCAATTGAAAGAGCTCTCATGCAACGGTAAGCATTGCGAGCAGATTCTTGCTGCGCTTGGTGCCTCTCCAATTGTTTCGAAAAACCTGTGTGGACAGCTGAACCTTTCACATGTTGAAGAATAATGGAGGCAAGCGAATCACACTTCCCACAACGAGCAAAATTGTCACCAACCCTCTTCTTTACGTAGTGCTTAAAGTAGGAATTCCGAATTTTGCTCAGAGTTGAAAGAGAGATTGGGGGCACACCACATTTGTCATTCACCTGCACATATAGGGATAACAAAACATTAGTAATACTTCACATGAACCTCAATCCCCATCGTATATGATATGTTGATAATTACCCACGAACACCACTCATTTGAATTTGACCGGCACATACAAAGCGGATAATTGGGCTATATCAGATGCTTGCCTCGTTGATTGTAACCAGAAACTTCTTCCATTTTGTTCCTCGAGGCAAGACCATTTCAACAACGCGTGTACCATTTGGCAATGTGCGAGCCTTGTGAGGCATCATATCTGCTTTATCTTCCAATAATGTCGAGAGTGTGGCAGTAGCTTGTTGGGTGGATATTCGATTCCTTTTCATGTTTAGGTTCCCATGATCGCGTGGACGCATACCGCACTTGAATTCTGACCGGTTTCTATAGAACGTCGTTTTGGAGACGGCGAATATGTGTCTCCATGCTTTTTCACACACATTGCGACCACTCAAGGTGACGACCTTCATTGAACCTCCCGGAAGTACATGTAATTGGCCATGGACCTCGAGTTATTTAGCATGTCTCATCCGTGTTGAGCAAGTGTAAAACTCAGTTCGTAGCGCAAGTGCCTCTTCCCTGGGAAAGTATCTAGTGCACTCCCTATCACAACACACACTGGCAGATAGTTGATAGATGCTATTATTATTAAGAATCTGCGATTTTTTTGTCGGTCTACTCTGCGAGGTCGTGCGTGATGTGACATATGCCCTCTTCCCCTCTTTCTTCCGTTTTTCTAGCACCGTGGTTTGCACACGCAACCTGCGTGTGCTCACGCAACCTGCGTGTGCTCACGAGGAGGTGGTGTGCAAGAGTATACCTCTGGTGGAAAACACAAGTAACGGGCCACATTCGTAAGGAGAACATCCATCCCATGTCCATCATTCCCTCCAACGGCTCCATAATAAGCACACCAACATTATCTACTCCGAGACATTTGTCTTCCACACAATCCATTGGATTGACATTACGGCAAATTCCTTTTGCCACATTTTGTCCAGTCGCATTTACAAGCATCACAGGAATGTTCAGCCATTCCTCCCTTCTAAGCCCGCTGCAATCTCCATCAATATCCTCAATCCCAACATCGGTCTCGTCTTCCGTGAACACCGCTTCAGACAGTGATGATCCTTGCATCGTTTACTGATGTTAATATGTTTACCCTTAACGCACAGCCCTAATACCACAATATAAGGTTACATCGCATTGCAAATTAAAACAATGACTCACCTCCTCGGAGCTCAAATGCTCTATGTTCATTTGCTCCATTACCCTGATAACAACACACGTAAGTTCATTAATCACATCAGTTATACTGGCCAATTAATCGGTAAAGGTGTTGCACCTGACACGCGTAAGAACTAACTCCACCCTATGTACCCAACCGTATAGATCAACCATTTGCATCCGACACCTCTTATTTACAAGCGACTAAATATAGCATTTTCCCACCCTGAGTTCCACTCGGCCGAGTGGAACCTCATTGCCAGGTTCTACTTGCCTTTTATTATTCTACGCCTAATATTTACACTGTTTTACCTAGAGCCGTAAACCTTGCCAATGTCCAAGGTGCAACCTTCAAGCCAAAATTCTTTTCATTTCCATTCATGTGTGTTGCTCCTACTACGCATCAAAACCAACTCCACCCAATCTATCCCACTGGATAAATCACCATTCGTATCCTAAACCTAATATTAATGTGCCTGAATAAATCCTAAATCCTATACCCTGTTTTACCCAGATCAGTAGACCTAACGAATTACCAAGGTTCGAGACAAAATATAAACCTCTTCATTTCCATTTATCGGTGTTGCTCCTGACGCATCTGAACTAAGTCCACCCTATCTATCCAACCGGCTAGATAGCCCATTTGCAACCGAAACCTAATATTATTCTACGCCTAAACATAGCCTCAGATCCACTCGGGCGAGTAGAACCTGGCCTGCCACTCGGGCGAGTGGAAACTGGCCTAGACGGTTCCACTCGGGCGAGTGGAACCTGGCCTGGACGGTTCCACTCGCCCGAGTGTGGGCCACACTATTCACTATCACCCCACAAACTGATATTGCAATGACTGGGTGGCGTGGGACACGTTGTTACATGAAATGTCATGGAGGCCACTCTACTCAATATGGCACACCAATTTGAATGCCACAATAAGTTGAACACAAGCATAATTATCCACATGGATATGTGCAATTAAGTTGCCCTACCATTTTAATTTATCAACATTCCACACTATTTTGATTATTTACTACCACATAAACAAAACATTGTAATAGTTTCTTATTGTGGTTGCTACATAGATCAATGAACAAAGTTACAAGTTTTTATGATATGGTTTCGATCGAAGGTAATTCGCAAGAATAAAGAGGCAACCTACTTGCAAAGGTAACCTAATTCCACATATTCACAGATAAGATAACTTGGATCGATTCCACTAGTACCAACATTTGAGTCCTAGGCAATCATCTTATGTTGGTGAAAGACCAATGCAAATCTATCATTGTGATAGATGTTCAAACTTTCCAACGACATAGGACAAGTTTCTCGACAAGTCGAAGGGTTGCCGAGGACTCATGATATTGCTTGTAATGATCCAAGGTGGACCTAGTAGAGAGCATAGGAATGTCTTTCATCATAGACATTGAATCACGATGACCATTATTTTGAAGAGGCACCGAAGCCTAAGTCATAAGTGGAGAAAAGAAAAGAAAACGAACCTATAATTGATGTAATGGTCATAACGAGAGGATTCAACATTCAACCTGGCTGGACGGTTCCACTCGCCCGAGTGGAAACTGGCGTGGACGGTTCCGCTCGCACGAGTGGAACCTGGCTGGACGGTTCCACTCGCCCGAGTGGAACCCCGGACCCTGTCAGAGGAGTCAAGGAGCCGTACGATTGTACAGTTGCCACGTTGGTACAGTTGGTACAGTTGCCACGTCGGACACGTGTTCACATGGCCAGTGGCAACTTCTAACCTGCACTGGCTGGAGCGGCACCTGATTAAAAAAACATGTGTTTGCGTTCTCAACGCGTGCAACGGCAACAATGAGATTTGGGAAGGCCTGGAAGAATGACAGACAAACGGTTGGGGGTATGGACCTTATATAGTAGTCTCTATGGTTTGGTGGGAGATTCAACAGACGGTCCGGTACTGAAATATTTGAAGGTTCCCTCCCTAATGTACAGGGTCCTCTTGTAGGACAAATCGTCGTTTGAGGAGGTGTAGTAGTACAGAATGATCGTTCGGCGAGTTGATGTGCTTCCTAGTTGATAGTACATATCATGAATCTGAGTCCACGTAGATGAGTTCATCTCTGTTGATGAATGGTGTATTATTTCAATCACTGTGGACGTTTGTAGGGTTAAGGGCATGAACTGTTTGAAGTGGGGTTTACCACTTTATGTTTGAAGAGCTTTGAATTACGTGCATGTGTGATCAGGATAGCCATGAGGTTTTCTCCCTCATGTACAAGGTTTAATGTTGCAATACTTTAGGGACTTTGATGTAATGATGGTTACTTGAGAGGGTATTCCATTTTCCAAATCATAGGAATATATAAGTTTACTTGCATTATAACAGCATGATATTAACATGTTCGATGTTTTCGAGATAACTTAAAGTGACTATATACCCATACAAGGGGGGCGTGATGTTCATCCTATTCTTCCACTAATCATTAACGGGCGTAAATGGACGTTGCTATGGTATTTGTTTTACTTGGACATGGATACGGTATTGTGTTTTTAGTATAATTATGATATGTAAGGTCATCATAGTTGACTATCGTAAATGAGATTGATGATTGGAATGTGGAGAATGTAGCCTAAGGTCTATGGGGCAGCAACCAACGACCTCAATTCGTGTGGAATAACTAGTACATTAACTAGTGCACACCGCATTAACCCCTAAATGGCCTAATATCACTAACCACCCCATAACGATATGAAGGCCCTAGACGAAATGTATCATGATTCTATCCGTTCTGTTTCTTGCAATGCATCCAATCCTCTACCATCATGTACATTATATTACATGTTGCACATGTTAGTCACCCTAAATCCTAAATCGCAAACCCTAGTAAAATGATAGTTAATAGGGTTACTTAGTTGTATTATTTCAATCAATGTGGACGTTGGTAGGGTTAAGGGCATGAACTGTTTGAAGTGGGGCTTACCACAATGAGATTGATGATTGGAATGTGGAGAATGTAGCCTAAGGTCTATGGGGCAGCAACCAACGACCTCAATTCGTGTGGAATAACTAGTACGCAATGTATGTGCGTGGTATTTTTAGGGTTATTATTTTAATAATTCAAATTCATGTAGGGTCCAAACCCTAAACCCTAAACCCTAAACCAAACAATCAGATTATATAACCGGCTGAACTTGGAAACACTAAGATCTTGACCGATTATGCACAAAAATCTCAAGGGACACTCCCACCATCATGGAAGGTTCAAACCCACATTCAAAATTCTGGGTCAGTCCAACAAAACATTGGCTTGGATCAGAATAATGTTATGGGTCCACTATGCCATGCGTGCATCTTAAAACCCTAAACAACTTTGAGTATTGCTAACCACAATTTGAGTATTGACTACGTGTTTAATTAATTACACCCAAATGGGCGTGTGTTACTAATTGGCCCAGGGGTGATGACATAACATCTTTCCCCATCTTCAACTATTTTTATGAAGAGCAATGGGTGTTATAAGATAATTATAGTAGTTGTGAACATGAGACCCCATTTTATGGAGTCCATATAGAATAAACATGTGGGACATATAACAAGACCACTCCTCTATCAATTAACGTTACCCGATTTAGCACCCCATTGATGTTGGGGTTAGGTGTACAAAGTGTTAACACTTTTGTCAATTAAGTCCATAAGTCCTTAAGTCCTTTGTTAACACTTTTGTTGTGTAAAATAATCAACAATTGTCAACAATTGTGTTAAACACTTTTATTGTTGTGTACAATTTTTGTGAGATGTATAACCTTTGCAAAGTTGGCGATCAAATTCCGCTTGATTGTCATATTGAAATTCTGCACTCATAGAAGCACCGATCATTGAAATTAAATTTAAAAATAAATACTCATAATTGAAAGACAGTCATCGCTGGACTTTCTTATGATATACAGTCTAACTTCGTTAGTACGACACTCGTTTATACGACACCCTCGATATTACGACACATTTTTGCGCGACCAACCTTTTTAGTTCAAAACTCCCTCTTTTATACGACTATGACACTCGATAATAGGACATTTAGAGCCTGCATTTTGTCATATTAAAGAGGGAATAAATGCTAAAATTCCTTTCATCCATGTCATGTACATCTAGAATACATCCATTTTCACTTGGGAACTACTTGAGAACTTCACTTATCATTGGGAACTTAATGATAATTAGGGTTACTTAGTGTAGAATGGACATGGTTAGGGATAGAGTGGCCTCTTGCCTAGTATGTTGCCTTGTACATGGGTGATATAGTATCTCTTGTGCACTATCTTGCAATCTTGTAGTCTGAAATTCAGTTTTCCACAATCTCCGTTAGAATGGAATGTTGTTTTTGCCCTAGTTGATGAAAGGGATAATAATATAATGCGAGAACAATCACATGAACTTGGTGCTCTAATGTCAAAGTTGCGATTGGGTGATGATGAGATGTCATTTGAGACTTATATTCAAATGGAAGGGGAAGAGATTACAGAGCTAGAATGGAGTATTCATGAGTTGGTGGATGCCGCTTTCGGAATGAATCATGCACAAGGCTTTGATCTTAATGTTGATTTGCATTCAGTAGATGTGGATGATGTTGCTCCACCTACAAATGAATAAATGGAAAGGCTGCATCAATGCTCATGTATGCCTTCATAACCTTGCGTCTAACTCCACCCACTCATGATTGCCACAATAAGATACATTAAAAGCCCCCGGCCGATAATTATACCATCGTCTACACACGAACATCATCCATGCTACTGATACATTCAAAGCGGTCACGTGATAATATTTGCCTTCAACGCGTCTTTAGCAACCATTCAAAGAGCTTTTCTATGTTTTATTGAACAAATCGTGTTGTTGTTTATGCAAAACTATGAGTATTTAATCCCCACTATATTTGTGTTCACATTCTTTTTTCTTTCTGATTAATCAGAGACTAGGTCTCCTGCTTTTTTCAACACATCAATATTAATTTTATGCAACACTTCTACCCTCATGTTTGGTTGCCTTCACACATCACAAGTCTCTAATCATGGATAATGATCTAATCTCGTGACCACTTTTGTTATGGTTCAATGATGACAAAAATTGAATTAATCATGGGTTGTGTGAGTCACGGATCATACCCAATATACATGAAACTGTATAGATTTTGTCAATTATCACTATTGGAGCCAATAATTATTGTGTTATGTACACTCATATATCACTACCACATCACTTCCGATACTGCTATCAAAACTTCTCAACAAACTTCCAAATGTGCATGATAAAGAACATGTTGAATTCTTCAATCAAAATTGTGTATATTTTATGCACATGTTAACACACATTTTGAGACAAGTTTTGATAACCTATGTGACAACAAATCATTAATACCAGAAATTTAAACTAATATGATTCGTTTTCTCATGTTTAGGGTTCTCTTTTGAGTTTTCAATCCAATCTTCACATATAATTAAGTCATCACTTGCATGAAAATGTCAACAAATCAACATTATAAGAACAACACATATATGTAATACTTAATGTGTGTGTGTGTGTGTGTAGTATTTAGTTGCTTATAAAATAAGTCCAATATGTATATGATCCATCACGTAACTTTGTACTTGACATATAAGAGATGCATTCAATTATGACAATTGTTTCTCATTACCGCATCAAAAAAGAATGGTTGTAACCTCATTCCAATCTTGACGATACATGGACCCATAGATCATGGCACGCATCCAACGGCCGAAATAAAACTACTCTAAAGAGCCCTCGGGCCAATAGGTACTCAATCGACACATGTCGAATGGTACTCCACTAGACCACCTACTAGAGTCGGTACAACAGTTATCATGGGAAGGTGAGTTGATCTCAGCCGTCCATGATGACGGCTGAATCCCCACCGTCGCCTTGAGGACGACTCCTCATTTGTGTCCGCACCTCCTCTCTTCCTCTCTTCTCTCTTCCTCTCTTTTCCTCTGACACATTGCACACTCCCTCACACCTCATTGAAGATCGCCTTCATCTCTTTAGATTCTCCTTTGCATTGCGTCGCCACTGATTGTTGATTCTCTTCCACTTGGTCGCACTCTTCCACTCCACTCCTGGTCGCATTCTTCCACTCCTGGTCGCACTGTTCCACTCCTGGTCGCATACTTCCACTCATTGTTCCACTCCGCATTCTTCCACTCCACCCCTGATTGTTGGACTGCGCTCTCTTTCCCAGGTTGGGGTGCTAAGGTCGGCCACAATCTTCAGCCCTGCTTCCAGCAACTTGTGGTAAGTAATCCAAAACTTTCTCAATTATTTTGTAATTAACTTCATTTCCAATCAGGGTATTCAACAAATTTATGCATATGTTTTGCACTTTGAGTGCACATTGTGTAAATCTGTATGGAGTGCACATTGTGTAAATATTTATGAACCTCTTTGTATGGAGTTTGAATCTGTTGGTTTTGTGTAATTTGTATGAATCTTTGTGAATCTGATGTTTGTATGAATCTGTCAAGTATGTTTTGTGCTCTATCAAGTTTGAATATGTGGGACCTACATGAATGTGTTGTGCTCTATCAAGTCCGAATGTGTTAGGTTATCTATAAAGTTTGAATCTGTATCAAGTTTGAATCTGTGTTAGGTTATCTATCAAGTTTGAATCTGGTGTGCTCTATGAAGTTTGAATGTGTTGAGTTATCTATGAAGTTGAATCTGTGTATGAAGTTTGAATCTGTTGTGCTCTATCAAGTTTGAATATGTTATCTTGTGAACTGCTTGTAAAGCATCCAATGCTTAAAAGACAATGCTTATGCTTATTGCTTCAGGTTTAATGCAAAATACTTATTGTTTCTTATTCCAATTGCTTCTTGCTTCTTGCATGTGCTTCTTGCTTAATCCAATGTTATGCTTATTGCTTCAGGTTTAATGCAAAATGTTTGTTGCTTCTTATTCCAATTGCTTCTTGCAAAATGCTTATTGTTTCTTGCTTAATCCAATGTTATGCTTATGCTTCTGTTTAATGCAATGCTTATGCTGGTTATTGCAATGCTTACAATCCCATCAACCAATCACAATCAAGCCAAGGGTCCGTATTGTACGGACGGTCCCCTCCATACGCAGGCAGCGCTGAGTGGAGGGACTTCCACACGGTCGAGTGGAAGTTCTTCCTCCACTCACACACCCTCACTCACACTATCCCAGGACTAGGAGAGGAAAACTTCCACTCGACCGAGTGGAAGTCTGGCCCTCACTCTCCCATCCACCAATCCTCCCTCCCTTGATGACTACACCCCACCCCTCAGCACAAGGAGAGGGAGAACTTCCACTCGACCGAGTGGAAGCTCTCCCTCACACGCACACACCCTCTCTCACCCTCACCCTCACAACTAGCCCTCTCACCCTGGGTCTCCACCCACCCCTCAGAACAAGGAGAGAACTTCCACTCGACCGAGTGGAAGTTCTCACTCACGCACACACCCTCTCACCCTCACCCTCACTCTAACCCTCTCACCCTGGGTCTCCACCCACCCCTCAGAACAAGGAGAGAACTTCCACTCGACCGAGTGGAAGTTCTCACTCACGCACATACCCTCTCACCCTCACCCTCACTCTAACCCTCTCACCCTGGGTCTCCACCTACCCCTCAGAACAAGGAGAGAACTTCCACTCGACCGAGTGGAAGTTCTCACTCACGCACACACCCTCTCACCCTCACCCTCACTCTAACCCTCTCACCCTGGGTCTCCACCTACCCCTCAGAACAAGGAGAGAACTTCCACTCGACCGAGTGGAAGTTCTCACTCACGCACACACCCTCTCACCCTCACCCTCACTCTAACCCTCTCACCCTGGGCCTCCACCCACCCCTCAGAACAAGGAGAGAACTTCCACTCGACCGAGTGGAAGTTCTCACTCACGCACACACCCTCTCACCCTCACCCTCACTCTAACCCTCTCACCCTGGGTCTCCACCCACCCCTCAGAACAAGGAGAGAACTTCCACTCGACCGAGTGGAAGTTCTCATACTCTCACAAACACTAACCGTTTCAATTTGCCTTGTAGGTGACATGGACAAAGAAGTATTATGGACAGACCTTGTTGGGGAAATGCAAGTAGGGCCGAAGGGTGTCTACTGGGATTTAAGGGACACCCACTTGAGACATTGGTCACTTCAAGTACATAGAAAAGACAATGAATCCCCGCTAAAGTTAACATTTGCGTACCGGGTAGAGAAGAGCTGGATTCCAAACCCGGGAAACGCAATAACCGTAGCTGCGATCGGCGATCGCGACACGCTAAATGTTTCGGTCCTCGAAGGACTCGAAGAACGCATTCTGTCCATTGATTGCAAAAGACACAGATTCCATCTGGAGCCCTTCAAACAATCAATCTCGAACCTTCCTCCTGCGGACAAAGAAGATATGGAGAGAGTAATGGTTTCTGGAGTCTCGAAGAAGGCAATAAATTTCATACTTGAAGCAATAGGTGATATCAATGCAAGAGAGGCGACTGAAAAGGAGGCTCTAAGGAAGCAGAAGAAGAAACAAGCGGAGACTCTTCTTAAATCTAGAACTGATGATGGAGGGAGTAAGAAGAAACACAAGAAACAGAAACCCGCCGAACAAGATCTTGCAGGAACAAGAGAGGCGGCCAAGAAGTCTAAGACGGATTCTAGTGACATTATTCCCTTGCCCACGCCTATCACCGCAACGCCAATTGTCGAGAACAATCCCCAAGAGACCGCAGGCGCAAGGAAACCCCCGGACGCCAAGAGGACTTTGTCACCAGAGAGGAAGACAAAGCAAAAAAGGATGAAGGCCACTGAGGCAACAGACGATACTCCCCTAGTGCTCACTGCAACGGAGAAGGGCAGAGTTATCGTGCATGGCGAGGAATCAAGTCTGGAGGAAGCTGCAGCGGACCGCAAGAAGTTCGTCCAATTATTTGGACACCTTTACCCTTTCGGTGTCGAGAAAGTATTCCAAGTCCACATCAAGCAAATGAAGAGCGCTAAATCTTATCAGGTTACTCGCCCACTAGATGATGCCGGGGTAGCACTCATGAAGAACTACCTTATACAAACTCCACCGGCATGGTCTCATCACAATCTATGTCTCATGCCGAAGCTCAATAAGGGTGAAACATGGAGAGAAGGGATGACTTGGGATGACATAAAAGATGGACAATTCCTCATTATCAACGGTCAACATAGCGTGGCTGCATCGAGGCAGATTATAGGGCACAAAGAAACAGAACAATCATTGAAAGCTAAATTGAAGATCTGGCCTTGTACAATCGTCTGGACAGAGGATCCAAGCATGACAGTTCGACTTTCTTATACCCTAAATAACTCTAATTCCTTTAACAAGTTCACTCCTACTTGGACAACCCAGATTATGTATTGTCGTAGGGTGTGGGTGAAACTAGGGAGGCCCTAAAAACAACGGGCTAACGCTGCTGGGGCAACGATCGACCCAAAAATGACGGAGGCATGGAAAGTAAGTATTCATACTTTTGTTTTCACTCTCCCGCTCCCTGACTTTCCACTCACGCACCCACTCCTCTCCCTCACTCGTCTCCCTTGGAATCATGGGAGGGAACTTCCACTCGGCCGAGTGGAAGTTCCCTCTCGCCTCTAATTCCAACTGCATGAGTTTATTCCAGCTTTATATATATTCTAACACTTCCACATTGCATAATTTCACAACAAGCATGGAAGCTTCATTCACCGCCATTGCTAGAGGTATCACCCACGCGGACCTTAATGCCGAGCTTAACCTCATAATGGCCGACGATAAGACGTCGAGGTTGTGGAAGAAGATCTTTATCGCGCACGAGAAGGGGACCCTTATGAATCCCGACAAACCAGGTTCCACCTATTTGGAAGAATACCTCGAGGCTCAACAGAAACAACGAGCCCGCCACGAAAAGAAAAAATCGGCAACCACATTCGAGGAGAAGCCTTATGTTTGCAAACCATTGACAAGGGAAACTTTCAGAGTCATGGCCGGCCTAACTCGGGCTGACTATCTCCTGTGTGCAAAACGAATACTCGAAGTGAGGCCTGGCGAAGAGGTTCCTAGAGTGACTTTCAGATCCACAAAGAATCCTAGAGTCTCGATATTAAAGTCGTGGTGTAACTTTAGAAAGTGGAAGAACATACTGCTGCAAGAATTGTCAGCACGCGACCCAAACGAACTTGGCATTTGGGGAAAAGACTCGGAAGGTTTCGAGTGCCTTAACCGATCCGTTTGGTCAAAATTCAAGAGGGACCACGGTATCACAGAGGCCAAGTGGGTGAAGCTTTACTAGGTTGCAGGTGATACTTGGCTGAACAAAAAGCGGGCGCCCAACAACAAGTTCTTGGAGCCATCCCCGGCATGTGAGCGTTTGTTGCAAGAGTGGCTTCATACAGACCTACAAGAGAGTCAAGGACAAGTGATCACACGATATGTGGACTACAATCCTCTCAAAAGGCAGTTGGTGATCCCTAATCAAGACAGGATTGACCACGAATGGCTGTCGAAGTTCACCATATCAGCGGGGTTCATCGACTTTAGATTTATCCCAGGGAGTGTCGATCAGCCAGTGTCATCTTCGGTCGTGGAGTCCTTGGTGAAGTATGTTGCGGACCCACTATGGTCCCCGGGACTTAAGACGATCCCAGCCTGGATGATTGTCTCGGACTTGCGCAACCACCCCGGAGCTGAGGAGTTCATGTCCTCCTTAATTCGCAAGCATCCGGAGACGTTTCTGAATGTCCCGTTGGTTTATTTACCTTGTCCAGCCGAAGATCTTCCAACTAACAAGGAAGTAGAGAGCAAGAGGAGTTCCCCGCTTATTTACCTGGACTTCCTTACTTGTTCAAGTGTCTTCCCGCGCCACAAAGTGTTCCAATGTCCAATGATGGCGCCTGGATCTCGGCGGTACGTAGTGAACCCGAAGGAGTGGTCTGAACTTTCATACGAAGCAAACCGTGGTGAGTTGCGAATGGAGGCATACCTATCGTTTCTTTCCCACATTGGAAGCTCGGGTGGAGTCGTTATAAATTTCTTCGGCGGGTTGAAGCCTATTGCTGCCGCATTGGTTAGTTCTTTATTCCAATCCGCTACCTTCCTTTTATTCATTGGTTTACGTTTCTATACTGATATTGTTCATGTATGCAGATACCTTCCTTTTATTCATTGGTTTACGTTTCTATACTGATGTATTGTTTATGTATGCAGATGAACGAGCAACATGTGTTCTCCTACATGGACTCTATCTTCATGCACACGTTGCCCGAGAAGATAGAACACATTCGACCACTTCGGGCAGTGGACTTTGAAGAACAAGAAGACGATGAAGCTGAATACGAGGGAGATCAGCAATTTCATCCTCAGCAACATGCACCCCCAGCACTGTTGTTGGTATGTTACCATGTTGTCCACTTCCACGCGGCCTTAAAAAAATTTGTTTTGCATATTGTGCGTTCGTATATCACTGAATTGCCTTCCCTGTGTTTCTCAACAGGAGGATGTCCCCCGAGATCCTTCACCCGGTGTGGACGTGGATGCCATGGACATTGATAGACACGACTCTGAGGGCGAGTATGAGGAGCCTGAAGACGATGACGACGATCGTGAGGCGCCTAGTGAGCAGGATACAGACGAGGTTGGCAGTAGAGGGGAACGCGGCCATATGGAAACGCAATCGGATGAATGCGAGTCCATTCATGCACAATCGTCACCACGTGATTTTGGCGCTTCCCCTATGCACGCCATGGTCCTGGACTTTGCCACTTCTAGTCAGGCCACCGGTCAGGAGCATGTCACCTCACTAGCAGAAGCTGAACCGGCGGAGGAACCATATCGCGATGTTGATCAGGAGGGAGACCCCAATGACGAGGACAATGCCGGGGACGAGGAGCTTGAGGAGAGCCTTGATGAGGCGCAAGAGGAGGCCCGCGAAGAAGGACGGGAGGACGATCAAGAGGCCAATCCTCCGGCCGTTGTCGTGGAAGACGAAGCCAAAGGGGATGCGGACAAGCACACACCCGAAGTGGCAACCACCTCCCGGCCAACTTCGGCATCACATCGGTCTGATAGCGGAGATCTTCCACCGCCCAGTCCCCCAAAACCCAAGGCGTCCAAGCGAGGCAAGCACAAAGACCGGCATTCGAAACGACACAGTTCCCGGGTTCAAGAGCCTGTAATTACAGAGTCTGTATTAGAAGACAAAATTCTGGGGATCTTGAGCAAAACACTGCCCAACTTGCTGTCGGGCTTGTTACAGGAAGCGATTGGCCAAGCGAGAGTTCAGCCATCCCACCAAGCGACTCAAAGGGCCACTTCAGTGGAGGTCGCCGTCGTGTCCGCTGCACCAGAACTTCCACTCGGTCGAGTGGATATTGCAACTGAAGAGGTTGGCGTGCAAGGAATGGATGTGGATCAGGTGGACGAAGCTACGCACATGGATGCGTCGACGCTTGCCGTGGATGCCGTCGACACTGCTGATGCTAATGTAAGTAGTCATTCCCCGTGTTTGAGTATGTTCTTTGACTCTGTACATGTGACTGAATCTCCACCTGGATGTTTGATCCAGGTCGGAGCCCGCGCGCCATTATGAAGCCCGATGTCGACTAGGACGCCAATTTTGTCAATCAGTAATTTAGGGTGTAGGATAATGTAGAACGCCTCCCATGTCGGGAGTAGATGCATTTTGGATCACTAAGTGACCAATATGAGAATTAATGGGCATTATTGAATAGGTCAAGGGCTTGAATGTGGCCAGTTGAGACCTTGGGGTGATCCAAGATAATGGCGGCACCACTTGATAAATAATGAGCTCGTCATTTTTTTAGAAGGCCCATTATTTTAAGGCCTATTAGTCAATCATTGATCTGAAGCCTAATTTGTCATTTGATGTATACCGATAAATTGGAATAAATGTGATTTTGCAATAAGACTTGAAAATAGAATTGTTTGGTTGTGGGAGGCAATGGTACAGTCCATTCACTATTCATACAAGAGTTCGCAATGCGATGTCAAGTTCACGCGCACAAGTCAATTCTGACTAGTAAGAGTCTGGGGGTAGCCATTTTGCTTGTATGGATATCTTATTTTCCATGTTGCGATGTTGCAAACGTGATCCTGATGTGAGTAGACGCACCTAGTTTTATGTGCTTTCCTCTCTGCACCTACTAGTAAGATTTGGGACACACTTAGTGTGATCATTGGCAAGTCCAAATCGTGCCCGTAGCCATTTGACTCAATTTTGGGAGCTTGTTACATTACATTACATTACTTTGTATGAGCAATCTCCTTACACTTGCCAATCTCCTTGTATGCCCAACCATTTTAGACTCCCTTGTCGTGAGATGCAAGATGTGCGCCAAATTATGAAAGTTTTGGCCTGAACCTTTTATTTACAGTCTTTAATGATCCCTTGCAATACACAGGTTTCAATGGCAGTCTGTGAAGTGGATCCACTACCGTCTGCAATTTCGCCTCTTCGATCGTCACCTGCTCCGCTCGATGACGAGCGCATTCAACCATTGCCAATTCTGGGTCCCATGATGGCAACGGTAGCGACTGTGTTTTATCGTGCTCCACCTTCAGTCTTGGACCCCTCGCCCCCTATCATCAGTATTCCGGACACTCCTCCTCCGTCCCCAGTTTCATCGAACCGCACAAACCTCTTGCCAACTGTTGGGGAAGTAGCCGTCATCCCAGTTGCACATTGTGCTCTGCCAGCACTCGCGCCTTACGAGGTCGACTCTGTTATGAAAGAACGAGAATCGGACTTCCAGCCCTCAGCTGTCATGGAGTCTCTTCAAGAAGAGCGACCGTCGGAGGTGCAACCACCGACGACTGCCATGGAGGAGGTTCAAGAAGAGCGACCGTCGGGCGTGGAGCCATCGACGAGTGCCGTGGAGGAGGCCATTCAACCAGAACGCCTTTCGGAGGTGCAGGCAGCCACGACCGCCGTGCAGGAGGCCGTTCAACCAGAACGCCTTTCGGAGGTGCAGGCGGCCACGAGCGCCATGGAGGAGGCCGTTCAACCAGAACGCCTTTCGAAGGTGCAGGCAGCCACGAGCGCCGTGCAGGAGGCCGTTCAACAAGAACGACAGTCGGAGGGGCAGCCGTCGACGAGTGTCGTGGATGTCATCCCAACGGATTGTTCTAGTGCACAAGCCGCTGAAAATGTCCCTCGATCAGTGCAGAGGTATTTGCAACGATGGCCACGCGGTGGTTCGCTATCGGACCCCGTATTTGACAACACCACTGTCCATGATTTCCGAACGATGCACAACAAACAAGATGATGGCAAACGGGTTGCGGATCTTGTCCAAGCGGTGCCAAGTCATGTGCATGTAAGTTTGCTTCATCCCTGCCTGATTTCCGGTGCGTATACTAGATTTGATTTAGCAAATCTGTAATTCCACATTTTCGCCTCTTTGTCCAAGACATTTATCATCACGTAGTTTTGGGTTCAGGGTCCACGATACTCCAAGACTCCTATGGATGCGCCCATTGCCAAAAACCTTGTTTATGATAAGCTCTTTGTTTACGATGACACCTACCCAAAGGTCAATAGGCCTATCCAAGTATTCACGAGGGAGATGGGAATCGCGTGTGCTAAAAGACTAATGTCTAAGAATCCTGAAGAACCCTCCTTAGGATCTTTTGATCGATGGGAATTCAATCCGATACGTTACGAGGTATTGGTCCGGTCCCATTTCCCAATGTTCGAGTTTCACCATCCGTCTCCCATACGACAATGTGGATTACAATTTCAGTATAACTAAGCCATTAATGGTCCATTTTATCATGCCTAGATTTGCAAGGTCAATCTTTGTTTAGTTCATGTAGCAAGTTCAAGAAGCTCACTATGGATTGATGTCGGCAGGCGCCTGCTGCTGTACCCAATCGAAGGTTCATTGTGGTGTTTGATTTAAACGGCATATTTTGCCACTGTACCCCCCGTCCCAGGAATATGGTGGTTGTCCCCACTTGGATAATGCAAGATCGTGCGCTGGACAAGGATCCTGCGTTGGTAGGGCCCAAGGTTGTCCTCCCTAGACTGGGGTACAAGTTGTTTTGGGAGAGGATGTCCACAATGTTCCATCTTTGCATATGGTCGTCCATGAAAAAATCCACTGTCGACCTTGTGGTGGAGTATCTATTTGCTGGGATGCCAAAACCCGCAATGGTACTAGGCCAAGAGGATTGCACCTCGTTCAAGGACATGTGGGGCAATGTCGTCATGAATCCCTTGAAGCCACATTCTCCCTTGTTTTTGAAGAGTTTGCTATTCAAGTTTTGGTGGCCACCTATATCCTTTGATTCTGGGAGGATTACTGCCACCACCTCAAACACCATTCTCGTAGATGACTGCCCTTACAAATCTGCTAATAATCCGGACGAGTGTGGTCTGTTTCCCAACCCCTTCACGAATAATCGGGTCCAAGATGCAGACATGACAAAGGGTCTCCTCCCTTACTTTGAAAGTATGTTCTACTCACGCATGTCTGACGCACGGGATTTTGTGGTCAGCCGTAGATTTGGGCAGCAGCCTATCAGGCATAACGACGCAGTGAAGATGGCCATTTTGAAATCCAACAAGTTCAATGGCCCCGACTTGCAACCTATACAAAATGTGCTTGGAAAAGTAGTACATAAATAAGTGAGATTGTATGCCATGTAACATTGTATTCTATGGTATCTTCAGTTTCCTCCTGCTGGATACACACCGTCCAGTTCCACACGATCTGCTTTCGTGTGCCCGACACCGGGGCATTCACGCAAGCTAATCATGGCGCAGCCAATAATGAGTGAACCATTGGAGGTCCCAGCTGTGAAGGTCACTCACACTGAAGATCAATTACAACGCCCCCAATGGACTGAAGGATCCACTCTGGTAATCTTGTGCTATTTCACATTATTTGAACACTGGGACAATGTTAATGGAAGACCCTATACACACATTCCAATTTCAATTCAGGCTCATTTGTATAAATATATGTGAATGTGTATAAAGTCAGACTCATTTGTGTAAATATATATGCGTGTGTATGAATTCAGGGTCTTTTGTATCAATATATCTGGATGTGTATAAATTCACTCATTTGTGTAAATATATATGCATGTGTATAAATTCAGACTCTTGTATAAATATACCTGAATGTGTATATATTGGATATCATCATGTAATTTAGTAAGTTGGAGAAATGCTTGTCCCTTTGTCACCATGCAGAGTGTTGACCTCAATATGGTACCCCCAGTGGAAGATTCAGCACCCCCTTCTGATACGTTGCCCATCGTGCGCCCCATGAGTAACCGTGAATACCAATTTTCGATCATCGAAGCAAGAGGCCCTAATTCAAGGGGTGTTCAATTGTTGCGTGTTGGATTGGCAGCCATTGGCAAGACTTATGTCCCTGTTTCGGTAATGACTCCAATTGCGGCTCCACTATTGAACGCGCAGGGTGCGGGTTTGAATATGTCACCCCCCCTGCACGGTTCCACACTTCCCAGGAAAACATCACGCGTCACACGTCCCCTTGCTACCCGCGAGCACAAAATTATGCTCACAGAATCAAGAGGCCCTAACTCAAGTCTCTTGCATGTGGGATTGGTTGACGTTGCCAAGACCCCACCACTTCAACCCAGGCAGCCAACGGTCAGCCTCCCTTTGGAAGCCTCAAAACATAGCCCCTACAGTGATGGACAATTCTTCCGCTTGTACCCTAAATATGCTAGAAGTTAAACTGAAACATACAAAATGTGTGCGGAAATTCATATTTGTGTAACATTTTACTGCAACACTTATTATATAAAACGGGCAAAGTTTTTTTCGCTACCCACCTCAGTGTCTTGCACGAACATCTGCATGTCGTGTGGTGCTCCCAATGTATGGATCCAATATGTATTGCATCGAACTTCTTATTGACTATGCTCCCAATATTTGGAAATCATGTGTATTGCATCGAACATCTGCATGTCGTGTGGTGCTCCCAATGTATGGATCCAATATGTATTGCATCGAACATCTGCATGTCATGTGGTGTTCCCAATGTTTGGAAATGCATTTGTATTGCATCGAACATCTGCATGTTGTGTGGTGCTCCTAATGTTTGGAACTCATTTGTATTGCATCGAACATGTGCATGTCGTGTGGTGCTCCCAATGTATGGATCCAATATGTATTGCATCGAACATCAGCATGACTATGCTCCCAATGTTTGGAAATCATGTGTATTGCATCGAACATCTGCATGTCGTGTGGTGCTCCCAATGTGTGGATCCTATATGTATTGCACCGAACATCATCATGATGCTCCCAATGACCATGTAAGTCCACCATTCTTTGATGCCACCATTATTCACCCGTTTACATATTTTTCGTATGTGTTGTCAGGACAATACAGAGGCTCCCCACCCCCCAATTGCACTGTTGGAGAGAATGCGATTGGATGATACGGATGCCCCTTTAGACAGACCTGCGGAAAACATGTGTATTGATGACGAGTTTGACTTATTAGCTCAGCACATTGAGTGGTACACGGGAGCTTTCATGACACTACAAAAGACTATGACCCTTGCTATAGAAAGATATCAAGGATGTCTCCAGGTTGGAAGGCACATACAAATGCTTGCGAGAGTGGTACGTGCTGCTGAACATATAGGGCTCACCACCCCTCAATGGGAGTATCTGCAGCGGAAAATCCTAGACTTGGACTTCATGGACAACGTTCTGGGGTATCAAATGGAGGAACTCGAACCCCATTTGGACGACCTGCTCAAATGCGACCCAGAAACGATGGTCAATCATGTGTATGACCTCCCAAAAGGGGTTACCAGAATTTCATCAGAGACTTACAAAAAACATGTACAATGATCTCAGATTAACACACTCAACCGTTTATACTTTAGAGTGTCACAAGCTTTATTCATTGCACCAGGTCTAGCATAGACCTAGTGTTCAATTCAATACACTGTGGTGTAATTCACATTGATTGTATGACAATTTATTTTCATTCAATATAAACATAGTTTACGTTCCAAGCACTTAGGCTAACAATGTCTAATGGTCGTGGGCCCAAACCCTGCTGCTCCCAATGTGTTCCCAATGCATTCCCAATGTGCTCCCCACTATCTGCGTAATAGTCCCAAAATTGTCTCACAGTCCCGAAATGTTTAATATGGTGTTACAATGGAGTGATCTCCCCGAGCTTTTTACAAGCTCCATTATTTTATTTTTAGTAATGTTTTTAGTTATCACTTTGATCCCCAACATTTTGTGGACCCCTTTTAAGAAGTCTAAAGAATGTTGTCAAAAAAATAATGTGACATAGCCTTTGTGGTGCTTTGACACTTGTAAATTCAGGTTGTAGAGAGATTAAACCCTTAAAAAATTATAAGCTGATAGTTTTTCTATATGCCTCCACCCCCCTTACCAAACACCCCTACAAACTTGTGGTTTAAGCTTCTTGAAATTTATATTTATATTCTACCACCACCTTTTAGAGCCAAAAATACCAATGCAAATCAAATATGAAGGATTGACTATAATTTTGATCTAGAAAATAATCACATGACAACATTGCAACCATATTCACTACCTTTATGGGGCCCAATAATTTTTTAAGATTTAAATTGTTTATCAAGAAAATATTGATTTTTGTGAAATTGTATTTGACAATTTTGCGCATGTGCTTTTATTTAAGACCTTTTGCAACGTCCAAATTGGCACATGCCCTTAATCAAACAAAAATTTATGCTTAAAAGTGTGCGTATAATGACACTATGGTTTCATATTTACATGTCCCAATTACTCTTGAGGTCCATGTCTTTGCATTTTCTTTAGGTGTGCTACATTTATACATCCATAACTAAAGATTCAAGTCATGTAAATTCCAATAACTCTCATCATTTTTGGTTGCAATTCTATTAATTTGAGTAATACTCAATAACATTCTAGCAATAGAGATTTTCTAGCACAATTGTGGTCACGGGGGGGGGGGGAGGTCACTCCATTGTCAAGTGAATACCACGTGCAAGACAATTTTGCTACCCTATATTATATGCCATAGACAATTTTAAAAATTATGATTTTTCTACATATACGTAACCATTGATAATATATTTTTGAATTTTTTTTGAAATTTTTAGTCATCTTCATTTTTGTAGTAATTGTTTTAGTTCAATTCTGCGTCATTCTAGTTAGAAACGGTATGTTTTATTTTTTTTTAAAAGATCATCAAATTTGGTTATCATTTTTTACTATGTAATAGATACCGTGTATATCTACACATGAAAAAAAATTGACAAAATTTTGACCCATTTTGGTGATGTTTTTAGGAAAAAGTAGATTTTTTTGTCTCGCACGTGGTATTCTAGTTGACAATGGAGTGACCCCCCCGTGATTGTGGTCCATGAATTTCACAAAGGCTCATTTCCATGGAGCTTAGAATTTTACAACTCCACTTAATATTACGACCTACATCTTCATGCATTCTGTAAGTAGTTGCCACCCGGGGAGTGCACTTAATGCTAAGACTAGGAATACACATGAGTGCGTTTTAATAGCATACCCCCCTATGTACTTGACCTTGAAATAGTTTTTAAATTAAGATTTTTTAGGTGCTAAATCATTACATATATATCTATCATTTGGTGTAAATTTCAGGACCAAAAGTTTTTAAAATCTTATTAAAAAAATTATAGAAGTTTGAACTGAAATGTGTTGTTTTTCGCTTCAAAAATCAATTTAAAAATCTTTACAAGTGAGTATTTTTTTGAAATTTATACAACAAGAACTTTAGATTGTGTTTAACAACTTCATATTATTTTAACAAATTTTAAATGATTTTTTAGTACATACATAGGGGGGTTGAAAGTACGCACTCACGTGATTCCTAGTCTTAGCATTAAGTGCACTCCCCGGGAGTTGCCATATTCATCAATCAACTAAAGTTTGTTTATTCAATTGATATAATACCCACACAAATTAAGCTCAATTTAAAACACGCACATGCACACGCACAAAGTTAACAAGTTCTTCTTTATGTTTTAACATAGCCAATGCCTACTTTGTAAACATAAAGGATTCACCTACCTATTGGTAGGCAAATTTTGCTAGCTTTAAGGCTAGCTCATTTATAAGACTGACACTACATTCTTGAGCAAGTTCAAATGAAGCTTCTAATTATGGTTTGTAATTTGATATTAAATTATTTGAAATTTTCATTGGAGAAACCTTAAAGAAATCTCATGCAATCCCAAAATTAACATCTTTTTATAGGCAAACCCCAAAATTAAAATATTTGATCAGGTAGACTATAAATTTTCCTTAGGCAGTCTTGAAATTACTTTTTGGGCTAGCCCCAAAATGAAGGTAGACCTATAAATCCACAAAAACAGGCTTGGAGGGTCTGCTCATATGAGCAAACTCATGAATTAGTGTCAACATTACTTACCTTATGGCCAAGGGCTATGACCACGAAATTGTGAGGACCCTTGAAACTCATTTGATGGCTATACCAAGGAAAATTAAGGACTAATCTTATGCGGTCAAGGCCTTCAAGTGTTTTGCAAAGACATGTGCAGTTAGGCTCTCATTCAGATATGGTTTGATTATCATCCTATTTTGTAAGTTCTTCTTGCAACATTTTCCAATGGCCCAACACAATAGGTTTTGACAAAAGCTTAAGGATTAAAAAGAAATGTTGGCATCTATTGGAGGAGATCAGCTCCGCAACCTGCGCACCATGCCATTATTCCCTTAGTGTCAGCCCATATGGTGCCACATCTCACCATATGAGATAAACCATTCATGGTGGACCATAACATTGCTCATGACATCTGCCATGTTCCGCGGGTCCAACAAATAACAATTGGGGATGCACAAATCTCTGGCCGGCCCTACTTAATCTAGGGCCAACCCAATTATGTGAAGTGAACACAACTCATCTACTATGCAATGTTAGGGTTGCTGAGGTGTGTCAACCATAACTTCTCTGTTGCTATAATGGGAACAATCCAACATTTGAAACCGGCATACCCTAGTTGTTGGGTCTGAGTCATGCTCATGTCATTCTGATCACTTCGTGTGAAATTGTTGTGTCGTGAAACTACCACATTTCTAGTAGTGTCCGTAAACACTTGCCATGCTTCATGTAACTCTCAACCAATGTCCACGGAAATTTTTGGGCATAATTGGTCAAGATCCAAGTGTTTCCGAGACCAACCGGTTAAATGTTGACATCTTGTGGATTTTTCTTTATTAAAATGATTATTGTGTAAAGTGGTTATTTCTCAAACTCAACAGGTTCATTTGTAACTAGCAGTTGGTTCTCTCCATTCATTACCCTCAACAAACATATTTAGCATTTAATACGGTGTTGACAGGATCTCTTCAAAGTTGTCCATGCACCTATCCGGAAATTTCCCAGTCCCACAACACAACTTAGCAAAGGCCGAATGTTGTCATGTAACATAATAATTTGTAATAAATCAATGGTTCTGAGACTTTGATGTGTTATGCTCTCCCAATTTTATGTTAAGGTAGAAATACCATAACCCGTGAAAATAAGGTGATTCGCATTGAAGACATGGTCTTAAAATCATGAGATAATTTTCCAAGATAGAAGAGAAAGATTCATGAAGAATGCAAGTTGTTTCATATTTTTATTCCCTGTAAAAAAAATTCTACAATTTTTCAAAGTGGAAAGTTTGTCAAACCCCCTACTTTGTTCACTAGATTCTCTTTAAACCAAACACGATATTGTTCATTTCCACACAGAACATCACCTAAACCGGTTGACTCATGGTATATTAAACTGTGATTGATGCTAGTCAAACATGACTAAATTTGGCTAAACTAATTGTACATGCATTTCAAGCGCTAGCATCACAATTATCGGTTTCAAAAATGGTACTTCACTATTCTGATGGAAGTCTACTGCACGGTTAGAGGGTAGTTCACCAGTTGGGTATTTCTACCTTAGACCCACTTCTATAAGGCAGGCTTGTCGCAAGTTCTAGTAGATTATGATTATCCATTGCATAGTATGTAAGATTCCATGTAGATTTTCATCTATTCAAACTTCCTTGGTCTCTAGGGTGTTCATGCTCTAGTGTGAAGTGGAGCGGGACTATCTCAGAGTTCCCCGCCAATGACATATTTTACATTTCAATGGAGTGTAAAGCTCTACTTTAATTTGCCCATGAGCAAATTAAAGTGGTTTAAGCCCAATTATGGTGGCTTAAGCCCAACTTGGCCCCAACCCAAATCCCATGGGAACTCCAAGGTTAGGCCACCGAAGGCGAAAATAATACTCAGATGGATGACCTTCCTAGCACTTGATTTCCAATGCACTCTACCACTTATGGTCCACCCAATCACAGTGGGCGTATCTAGGTAAACTGTATATTTTCAATGAACCATGTGGGAACCTAGGGGCTTGTCCTTGGGGGAGTATGGTGTAGGTCTGTGAGCCCAAAAGGGTGCCCACATTTAGTCTTAGACCCTTGAAACGTTAGTTGATGCACTTTGAAGTAGCATGTTACTTCACAAAAATATAAAAAGAGTGAAATGTTAGTCTTAGAAGTACCATGTTGTAAGAGGCTAGGATGTGAGTTGTTATTGTGTTTTTACCTTCGGAAGGATTTGAGTGAATGAGGATAGGTAAGGAGAACTTGGATTGAGTAGTTAGTGAGTAGGCTAGTACAAATGGATGGAGACAACCAAAGTGACTCAAGAGGCAAGTGCATTCGAATTGGGATGAATGGAGGATCACATGGAGCGCACAAGTGGACCACCTCATCATGGCCACTTAATGGGGAAGGTCCAAGGAAGAATGCAAGGTGGAGGATAAGCAAATTCTCAAAGCACCAATCAAATCACGAGTTAAGCATCGTGGTTTGAATTAAGTGGTGAGCGACGATTTGGGAAAGTAAGGGGAGAAAGTTATGGCGGCGGAAAGCGAAGGAGGCTAAGTTTGGGTTGAAGCATCCCAAGTTTGGTATAGTGTGGTAGGTAGAAAGCCAAGGCTAGTTAAATGTTCGAATTAGGATTCTTGTTGATCATTTGAGGGAGGAAGGCTTAGAAGATAGGATTGGCGCCTACTAAGTAGGAGGAAATCTCAAGGGCTTATCGTGAGCCTTGAGGGTGCTCACCCCCTCAAGCTTACTATATAATCCCTCATTCTTCCCTCACTCATCCTCTCTTTCCTTTGTGCTCCAAGGCACCCCACGAGTTATAAGTGTGGGTGTGGGAAGCCATATTGGAGCACATGTGTGTGCTTAGTTTTTAGTTTGAGAGCCAAGGCTTGTTAGCCTTGAAGAGGGCTTGACCTCTTGGTAGAATTAGTGTTGACGTGAAGGATTTTAAAGTTAATTCATGATTCCAATTTGTGGTACTTAAAGTTCATGTTTTGAATACACGTGGTTGCAAGTTCCATGTTTAAGAGTTGAGCACTTGAGGTTGTGATGAGTGCAAAAATATACTTGTGTGGATTAGTTAGTCTTAGTGAAGTTAGGAAATTCTCTCTCCCCCTCTCCTCTCTAGGATTTTAGGATTTTAGGATTAGAGAAGAATTGTGTGATTAGAAAGGGGTTGTTAGTAGAATTAGGAAAATTAGGTAGGAAGATTAGTTAAGGGCTTGAATAATTAGTGAGGTAGTTGGGGATTACAACTACAAAGTTGTGGGTTCATGAAGGAGCTGGGTTTATGAAGGAGCTGGGTTTGTTTAGTTAGAAAGTAAAGAGCTGGGTTTATGAAGGACCTGGGTTTGTTTAGTTAGAAGCTAAGGAGCTGGGTTCATGAAGGAGCTGGATTTATGAAGGAGCTGGGTTTGTTTAGTTAGAAGCTAAGAAGCTGGGTTTACGAAGGAGCTGGGTTTATTTAGTTAGAAGCTAAGGAGTTGGGTTCATGAAGGAGTTGGGTTTATGAAGGAGCTAGGTTTATGTAATTAGAAAGTAAAGAGATGGGTTCATGAAGGAGCTTAGTAGATAGCCTACTTAATTAGCTCATAGACAAGTAGTTAGTTACATTATGCTAGTTAGTGTTATGTGTGGCTTTCACAAGTAAATGTATTTGAGATTGACTATAGAGAATAGTGTTTTTTAACACTTGCATCCTCTCTTTAAAAATAAACCACGTGCACAAATTAATGGAGAATGTGGAGCACTCTCGCGATGGCAAGACAAAGGAAGCAAAGACCAAAGTTAAATCCCAGACCACTTGAAGGGTGAACCTTGCACTATGGACTCATCCAAGTCCAAATCCAATACCGCGGAGGCATGTGAGCCCAAACCCACTACTCGGACTACGGACGCTTAAGGGTGGGGGGTTTGGCCTCACAAGGTCAGCCTATCCGTGCCCATTCAAGGTGTTAACCTTTGAAAGGAGGTCCCTCTCATGATGCCCGTTTGGGATTACATATAGACTTAGACCAACTTGAGGACGAAGCAACACCATAATTCACATTGGTTGCAACATAGGCAATCATCTTTCTTTTCCTTCTTTCTGCCCCTCATTGTTTGAAAAACTTTCAAGTGGAAAATAACGTCATATACATATAGTTTAAACCAATGTTGGACCGGTTACTATATAGGTGAATGCACTTTCATTCTATTGTCCAACAATGAGCAGTTTTAATTGAAGTACACCACCACGTATTTCAACACTCCTAGCATAATAGGTTGCTCACTTACAATTATTTCTTTACACACCGCTAACACCCAAATTGGCATACATAAGTGTGTGAGGCCAAACCACCCACCCTTAAGCGTCCTAGTCCGGGTGAGGGAATGGGGATCACATTCATGTTCACATAACTCCCTCTTCCCAACTTCGTAAAAATCCATTACATTTCCCATCAATCATTGCACACCAATTTATTCCATAACAAGATTACAAGTGTTAAGAAACACTCTTCTCTATCATGGCGCTATTAGCGTACTCAAGTACAATTCCACACAACTCAATTACAAGTCCATCTCCTATTGCCACCTTATAATGTCTAGTGGTCAACCAACTTGCTAATGACTAATCATCTAACTAACATTATGTGCTAATTCTATGAACTAGCTATAACATAATCTATTGTCAACCTAGTATGTTCTTCCTCCCTTTATAATATTGCAATCTCAACCCCTTGGACAATTGCATAGATCCCACACTATTTCAAGGTATGCAACCTTGCTCCAACCCCAACCCGTTCTCCTAATCCAACAAGCTAAGTATTCCCCTTACAAGCTGCGGGCAGCTCCCAGTCTGAATAAACTCTCCCCTCCAGCTGCTGCCGAGGGCAGCTCCCAGTCTGAATAAACTCTCCCGTTCCAGCTGCTGCCGAGGGCAGCTCCCAGTCTGAATAAACTCTCCCCTTCCAGCTGCTGCCGAGGGCAGCTCCCAGTCTGAATAAACTCTCCTTCCAGTTGCTGCCGAGGGCAGCTCCCAGTCTGAATAAACTCTCCCCTCTAGCTGCTGCCGAGGGCAGCTCCTAGTCTGAATAAACTCTCCCCTCCAACTGCTGCCGAGGGCAACTCCTAGTCTGAATAAACTCTCCCCTCCAGCTGCTGCCGAGGGCAGCTCCCAGTCTGAATAAACTCTCCTTCCATCTGCTGCCGAGGGCAGCTCCCAGTCTGAATAAACTCTCCTTCCAGCTGCTGCCGAGGGCAGCTCCCAGTCTAAATAAACTCTCCCCTCCAGCTGCTGCCAAGTGCAGCTCCTAGTCTGAATAAACTCTCCCCTTCCAGTTGCTGCCGAGGGCAGCTCCTAGTCTGAATAAACTCTCCCCTCCAGCTGCTTAAACCCGTACCTACCTAATTTCTACAAGCCCCCTAACTAATTACTCTCACAAAACCCACTAATTCTACTAAACTACTACCTAATTCACACATTCTTTTTTAGCTCTAAGAGCTCCCAATTCCTAGAGAGGAGGGAGAGAGAGAGAGAGGAAGAGAGAATGAGAGGAGAAGAGTGCGAGGAGGAGGGTGAGAGGAGAGAGGAAGAAGGTGCACCCAAGACCACACACCCCTTAAACCCTTTCCTACATAATAGGATCTTATCCTATCCACTAAACCCTCACCCCCTAAACCAACAAGATAGATCCCAATTCAAACACTTAAACCCAATGACCTTCCCCTTGCTTCATCAGACACTACTCACTTAACCAAAACACTCCTTAATGCCACTAAGCTTCTAATTAACCACACAAAATAAGCCTAAGGCCTAAAACATAACTCCACACCAAGCCTCACTCTTTTTAATACTTTTAATTGTTTCCATAACAACTTCAAATGCAATTCTAAGTAAATTCTAAACATAAAACAAATATGAGCAACCATTTTGGGCTCATAAAATGTTGTTCTAAGCACATGCGAACCTCAAAATTCTTCTCTCTCCCCCCCCCCCACCCCACCCTCCCCTCTCCTTTCACTAACACTTTACAACCCATGAAATCTACACTTTGACTAGAGGTCCTATCATGATATGAACTTGGAGGCTAATTTCTTATCATCAGTCTTCCTCATTTGGAAATGCTACCAAACACATTCTCCATCTCCCTTATCCAAGTCAAATTAGTACACCCTAAACTCCGTAATATCAACCTCCAGAATGTCACTAACTCTCTAATATCCCGAAACTCTAGGGAACGGATGTTTGTAGTTCAAATCTCACACTCCTTATTGTCACCTTTCTCTCCCTTATATCATGAATTTTGTCATTAATGCAAACCACCAAAGAAGTCAACCAACATCCTTGCATTGCGCCATATGTCCATATGTGGAATGTCACCTTCTTCTTCTTCTTCTTCTTCTTCTTCTTCTTCTTCTTCTTCTTATGCCACTTGTTGAATGTTGGTGCATGCATCCGCCACATCGCCCGGGAATGTGAAGCAGAGTGGACCACACCACACCATTTAATATGTTGCACTTTGTGTTATTCCATAGTGTCACATGCTACACTAATTCACTAGTATCACACATCCATGTTAACACTACAGAACTCCGTAATATCACGTGCACTTTGGTTGCCACAGGTGTGATACTACGGAGTTTAGAGTGTATGTGGAGTTGGAAGTGTCCCACAATAGACATGTCACATCATTATATAACGGAAGGCATGGTCGTGGTGAGACTGTTGCCCCACCATTTTGTGCCATTATTGCCTAAAAACCAAGAAGTCTCCAAAAAATAAAGGACCACATGCCAAAGAAAAGCCAGGGAAGGCGGTGACATGAAACCAAAGTGGCAACATGGCATGGACTGGGGACCATAGTCATAAGAAAGTTATGAACATGGACATGGATTGGGGAGCATGGTCATAAGGAAGTGATGAACATGGGCATGGACATACATACACATGACGGGTACACATGAGCATGTGTGCATGGTTGCATGGGATTGAGTTGACTTGGGAAATTACTTCATATGCACAAGTACAATGGATTGGGAGAATGCGGATCCAAAACTAGTACCTTACATGCTTGACCTCCTAGCTATGAACATAGTAGTATGTTTTTTAAATGGAATACCAGAATCACCTGAATTTCAATGGCCCGGCCATTGCTTTAAAATTAGCTCACTGTTAAAAAAGCAGATAAACCGCAGTTTCACTTTTGGATGGAATTGTTTGTCATTACTTTATTGCTGATTGCTAGGAGGTCACTGCAGCTCCCTCTCACCGCTCGTTGAAGGAATGGGCACAAGTTATAAGCTGACTTCTGGAGATTCTCCCAACTGGTGAACTAAGTCACAAAATTGATCCCCAGTTGACCCCTCTCGCTCCTGGGGGGGCATGTATGAACACTTGCTCGACCTCAGGCTTCGAATGTGACCAAATTTGCCAAGTTTGGGGTAGTCACTTATGGCCCGAAGTAGCTAGGGCAGCGCTATAACAGTGAGCAAATCTTTGAGTTCTCCCGTCGAGAAATCAGCGACCATAATTGTAGAACAGAAACTTTGGTAAGTAGTACAGGGGTTGACATTGGCTTGAAATTATGTGCATGCAGGGCCTCTCAGGGCTAACCTTGCTAAGAGCTTCCAGAGTTTGACTTTTGTGGAGAATTTAAGTGCCGACTTAATATTCTGTTGGTAAGAAGTAAGAACTTGTCACTGACATGTTTGAAATGAATCTCCAATTTAGGAAATGAAATCTCTGAATGAACTGGGAGTCTCATGTTTTTTCTGAATGTAAAGTATGCGGCTCTCTCGTGGGCACATCCAGCTCCAGAGGATTTGGCTCTTCGGAAATTGGATCGCATTGAATTTGTCTCATCCAGTTAACGAAAGATTGGCATTTCAAGTCTCAGATCAGAATTGAGATGCAAAAGCTCTAGAGATTAAGTGAAGAATCTCTTTCTCTTAATTGATTAATGAACATAGGTCCTCTTGAGTGTTAACCGTGTTAACTATTGAGCCTAGAATGATGTCTATATTTTGAACATAGTATGATCTCTCCATAACACATAATATTATGGTGTCCATTTTCAACTTTAAACCTTGCCATATACCACTCATATATAAGAAAATTGACCGGTGCATAAAAACAACAAACCTTAATCTACAGAGAGCCTCTTGGGAGCAATGACTCTCAATCTTTGAATCCTCCTCATATGTTATGACTAGGTTCAAAGCATCAATTTTATTCTTCATTGTAAATCAATTTAGCAGCATGGAAACAACGGATTTCAAAATGAATGAAATTGGCTACACTACACATCCAATTTTAGTGTGGCTCACGCTAAATATTCAATCACCGGTGGTAAACATAGAAGGTGGCATGGCACACTTGCTGTTAGAGTCGCAAAAGGCCACTCTAAAGAAAAGGACATCAATTCCAATTCCACAATAGATCATGTATATAAAAAGGCCACCCAGCAGATAAACACACTTCTGAACGTTTAAAATTTAGATCGATGTCCCGCATTATCTTGAAGCATCACATATGTTATCTCAAGTAAGGAATAGATACTGTAAAAATTTAAGGTAATTGGTATATACTTGCAAATTACGAGATAATTACCACTGATAATCATTAGGGTCGACTGTCACTGCAAGTCTAATCCATTGCTTGCAAATTCTATCAACTTCTGGCGACGTCTGTCAAGTCAAATCCTTATTGAATGTGAGGATGCCAAAAACATATGCACCCCGCTATCTAATCTGTTCGATTCAGCGATCTCAGGTATATATTGTGATTATAAGTAGTGTTGCAGAGATGATATATTTTTTCAGATCGAGAGTTTCGTTGCATTAAACTGCGTCAGCATTCAAGGTATTTGGTGAGTGGTCGCCACCGTAATTAGGACCATAAGTAAGAGTGTCCATACCTGCAAAATGAAACCATCTGGCGGCTCACAGAGTCACAGCCTTGTCACACCCGTTGGGCAATAAATTGAACTTCGTGATTAGATTTCCTGCGAACCTAGTCATGCTGAACCTAAGGTATTGGGCCTTATGTGGTCTTTTGAGGGCTGGTTTACACCATGGACCATGAAGTCGGACCATGGAAGATGGCCATTTTTCCATGATCCGATTTGATGGTCCAACTTCCATGGTCCAATTTCTTAAAAAAATAATTTGCAACGTCTTTGGGTTCCTCACCATGTGTAAACCGAATGTGGACCAAGAGGAATGACCATGCACCAAAAAGTGAATGTGCTGATTTTCTTAATATATGTCCAAAAAGGACAATTTTGAAAAAAAGAAGTCAAGTTTGATCATACTTTGTCTTCTTTTGTCTTAATCTTCTCTTCCCCAAAAAACATTTCATTAAATTTTTATTATAACAATATGTTCTCTGCCATGGGCCCTTGCCTTTTTCTATCACAACACCCTCGTTTGCTTTTCCCACTGCAAAATCCTTTGGACCATGTCAGTGGATAATGTAGGCCTTAAAATATGTCTTTGGGGGACCTCGAACTCCATGGTCACTCTGACATTGTTTTCCTTGGTATAAACAAGAGTGGTCCCGGGACAAGTTCAATAGCCAATCACAAATTTTACAAGGCCTTGGGACGACTTCATGGTCCATGGTGTAAACAACCCCTTAATCGGATAGTGATACTTAAGAGGTATAAGACAGATGGGTCTTAAATGGTTGATTTTTCCTCCAACTAGACCATTTCTCCTAGAATATGAAACACGCAATTAGTACGAGATGGTTAGCAAATCCAAATCAAGGCCATAGCCACTTTTCAAATAAGTTTTGGAGCTCATGTAAAGATTCTCTTATTCATTACCAAATTAAAGATTCTCGTGCTCTTTAAGTACTCATATATGTTCCTCCGATTATGTTGACTATTGAGCCTAGAATGGTTATCATATTTTGAGCGTGTGATCTAATCTCTTTCAAATACATGATTTTTGGGAATCTATTCTTGGAGCCACACCAAATCAAATACTGCTCAGATGTAGGTGTCCTAATAAGAAAGTAGACAAATCAGGGTTGTTTACCTTATGGCATGGTGTGTAGTTATGCACCCTTAAACCCCAAAAAGTGTTAAGATGAGAGTGGAATATGTGCTCAAAATATGTGGACCACTTTAGGATAAATAATGAACACAATTGGGTGGGTTTAGGGTGATCACATAGAGAGCTAGAGAAGTTGCACTTTGATCTCTCATAACTTTTGCATCTCAACCCCAACTTTAAAACTTGAGATGATAATCTTCACGATTTGCAATTGCTAGTGGGACAAAGCAATTCTCATTCCAATCCAACAGTCAAAAATGCATGTGGAGTTGAAGGTGTTCACAATAGGGTTTGTACCTTAAAACTTAGCTGCTAAGAATTGATGAAGTTCTTTGGAATGTTGTCGGAGGTGTGGTGTGATTGGCCTAGGCATCACACAACTTGAAGCATTGCAAAATTGAACATCAAAATCACGGCAAGTAAGCCTACCTAAAATTTGTCAAGAGCCGAAGTTAGGATCTACCCTAAATTACTAAGAGGCTCAAAGTGAGCGCCAACACATTTTGAACTCATGTACTAGCCTTCTCTTCTCTATGTAATGGGATGCTTTATTTTTCCATCTTAAAATTAATAAAAATTTGGGCATGCCTAACAAAATTTTGTGCAATCATGGCTCAATTTGGAATGGTCTTTGTCATACGCACATCTTTCTTAAACTCATGTTCCCTTGATGACACTTTACTACATGGGAAACTATGAAATTACGTTCTTGACGCGATATTTTAAATTAGAAAAGTTTAAGCATGTTGTGAAACTAGCATTTTTGGCCAATGAAACCAACGCACAAGCAAAAACAAGATGTGAGTAGATTATGAGTTATGATTATTATCAATCTTTATAAATGCTCAGAAAATCATTTGGTGTAGATCAACAACTATATTGCTTGTTCTAATGATATGGATGTTGTCCAATATTCATCCTCCACAACTTTGCTTTGCAAGTTAAATTCGAATTAGTTCCTTAATTTTTACTTTATGATACATCTTTGAATTGAGAGCAAGCCCCAATCACTCTAGGGGTTAAGCAACACAATACATTTAGTTTCACATAGTGCACTCATCATGCAATGTTTTGTTGGGCTTTGAGGAGCTATCATTCTCAATATCTCTTGTAAAGATTATCTTGTTATCTTTCGTACAATACACCACAAGAATTAACCCAATACTAACCATGTCACCAAGGTAGATACATTGAACGGGCCTCTACCATTGGCTTTTTAGGCCTAATGGGACAAAATGATCTCTCTCTCTCTCTCTACTCTAGTACAAATGAATCTACCCATTGACAACAAATAACCCTAACAAAAAAAAGTTACTTTAGGGTTTGGCAAAATCTACCTGACATCCACCATAGATAAGTTTCTATGAATCTATGTTCAATAATACTTACTTGATTCTATAACAAGTAAAGGGGAAGCCCTGAGAGCTTTCTCGCATAGTTTAAGCAGCGATGAGTGTTTACCCTAAGTAACCCCTACGTTTAGGTTAAGTAGTGAGGACTAGTAACGGTGGAAGGAGTGTGTAACCTACCACAAAGCTCAGTCTCACGTGATGCAAATGGCTAAAGAACAAGTAGAATACTCAATGGCAATATGTGTATTCGGTGATACAAAATGGATGTTTATGTTGTGCATGACCGTGTGACATAGATAACAATTGGGTTCTGCTAATATTTACCTCGTGTTTGTTACTAACCATCTTTGTGGATTTGGTTGGTGGCATGCGCACAGGTGAAGCAAACCCTTCACAAATTTGGCAACACTCTTAAGTTTTGTATTTCATCTTTCTTCATAAAATTGTTTGTATGTTGCTTAGGTATTCTACAAGAAAATTTAGAATACAAAGCATATGGATTTAAGGTAGACATTTGAAGCTCTATTGATTTTATCTTGCACACATTTTTGAACTTGAACATGTAAACCTTGGATATTTAGCACAACGCTTTACCTAAGTGTTAAGAGGGCAAAACCCTACTAGATTGATGATTGAGGTTATAACTTTTTACTTTGAAGAGGCAAACCTACATGGGAAAATACCAAATCAATGAAGATAATTAGACAAAGATTTTCCTTGAGGGATGGTCCCACCCACCCTCCCGGGTGTTGAAGGATACATAAATACGTAGGAGAATGGAATGGCCTCTGAACAAGAGGATGTACTAAGAAGTGACTAAGCTTGAAAGTAAGCATAGAATCTCTCTCTCTCTCTCTCTCTCTCTCTCTCTCTCTCTATACTTAGTTCTTGACATGCCATTTAAAGACTATAACGCTTTGAATAAAGACCCTATATAAGGTTCCACCTTAGGGGTCCAACAAAGGGAGGATAAAATAAAGGCTCAGCCGTGGATCCAGAACTTGCATCTACGGTCATAAAAGTTTACCTAATCTTATATTAAGAGGAAGCCAACCTCAGTACTTCCTTTCCAAGTGTAAACCGCTTTAGCAGTTTACACTAAGTAACTTCTGGGATTAGGGTAAACGTGACGTTAGTTTGTAGGAAGTGGAAGTGACTGACTTCAAGCTTTGAACGTCAAAGGAAGCAAATGGCCAAAGAACAGGTAAAATACTCATTGAAAGTATTGAGTATTGTGTATGATGGGGATACTAAATGTATGATTATGCCGTATAAGTTTGTGTGACATAGATAACAATTGGGTTCTGCTGTAATTCACCTCGTGTACGTTACTAACCCTCTCCGTGGATTTGGTTGGTGGCATGGGCACAGGTGAGGCAGACCCTTCACAAATATAACGGCTACATTAGGTTTTGTATACCATCTGATTGCAAAATAGTGTGTGTGTAGATGAAGGTTACAAAAACATATGCAATGACCAGTTTTATTCTACATTGCAAGTTATTGAGCATATGATGGGGGTTACCACTTTACATTTAAATTATTGGAGCTAAGTTGTAAGGAGACTCTGATAGGGTTTACATTGGAAAACCTTAGTATTATGGAATACTCCAAGGTTTTACTTGTAACAAAAATCTTTGTAAGATGCTCCAAAGTGTTGTGGTTTGACATTTGCATTGCAATGGGATGGGGGAATGATCCCACCCACCCTCCCAGTTTTTGATAGATACATAGATATATGGAAGAATGGTATGGCCTCTTGCTAAGAGGATGTTATTTGAAAAGAACTATGCTTGAAAGTAAGCTTAGCTTCTCTCAAGAAATGCCCAACTCTCTCTACACTACCCTTTGATTTTAGCAACGATGAGCAATTTTAAGAGCCAGCGTTTGGCTCACCAAATGTGAGGTTATTTGGTGAGTCATTAGGCATTTACGACCTCTCCTCCATGCCATAATGGGCGAGAGATACATTTTGTCTTGCTTCATTAACCCCCCAATGTCCAATGAGCCCTCTCTAGGCCTCTCCATGAACAAATTGAATGTGTATTTAAGTGACATACTTTAATTGAAAGTTCATTGTGTCAAAGTGGTGACCCAATCTAAATGAACTCATTTATCAAGTACACTTCTTAAATGCAATTGAAGATTGAATACATGACCTAGGTGTGTTTTGGATTTCAATACATGCTTATGACCACTTTCCACTATGTTCCAAGTCCCACTTTGCTTGAAGCCCCACTTAGAGGTGAAAGTCCCAACTTCATGGGCCCTAGAATTGAATAAAATTTGGACAAAGAAATGCATTTCATGGGATTTGGGGACGTCAAGTGCAAGTCCCATGTCCCAATATTTTGCAAAGTCTAAAGCCTTACCTTATCCACTTAAATACTTGAATTTTAGAGTTCACTCTTTTATAGATTCTTAGGTATGGTTATAAGAAGAAAACATAATTTTTAATGTTCTTGCCTCTTCATGGTTGTGAAGCATATCATTGGTGGCATGCTATCACTGAAGTAGGTGATCATATGCTTAAGGGTTAACCCTTAAAGGTCTAAAGGGCTTAATGTACGACCTATATACACAATTCCATGAGTCCTCATCAAGTCTTCATATAAATATTCAAAATATCTTACATATCTTACATGGCGACAAATTTGATGCCAAAAACTTGGGACTTACCCTCGGCATTGGGTAGGCTGAAAGACATGACCCAACTCCAAAGGCAAGTCCTAACTTGGGTCCGATAAAATTTTCATTAGAATAATCAAGTACATATCTCTTAAATGTCGAAATGTCCCAAAGACTTCCAACCCAAATGTACAGGTACTTATTAAAATATATGACTTCTAGTGGATGGTTTTTTCATGTTTAGCTATTGAACTTGTCCATGATCGTTGTAAGATATTTGATCATAAAAATAATTAATGTCTATCAGCAACATACACGTATATGTTCTAATGTTCTACTTTTGCGCAAGTGGATGGCTAAAGATTTTTTTCCGAACAATCATCATGTTCTCCAAAGCTTTTATCCATACATCCATATCTACAATAAGAGGCGCCAATTATGTTCAATGAGTTCCTGAATTGGACCAAGTAATTTTAGGTGATTTGGGACAATTTTTCTTTGGTCTTTGGGGTTCAAAGGCTAACCCTGGGCATTTTTTGTCCTACCCGGTAGGGCAAATAAAAAACTCCGCAGTCACTCCAACTGCAAGCCACCGCCGAGTCGCAAACGCAAAGATGATGATGAGGAGGAGCAGGAAAGCCGACCAAGAAAGCGAACCCATGTCATCAAGCACATGGTGACTTCTCTTGTCAAACGTTCTGAAAGGAGGCGCGTTCGATGAGCAATTATTTTGAATAAATCGTTTTGAAATTTTGCCCTACCGCATATGTTTGGGTAGGGCAAATTTGTCAGAACAATGCCACGCTAAAACGACACTTTTGCGGAACTGTACATTGTGGGAAATGGCTATTTTAATAATCCACTGGAAATTTGGGTACAAAATGAGCAACTCTTCGATTTCTTTTCTCGCTGGGGTATCCAAAAGTGAGTCACTTTAGCACAAAAAGTGGTCTACTTTTGGTCCTTTTTTGCCTTGTGGAGTTTCAATCCAGGGCTAAGAGTTGAGCCTAAAGAGCAAAACATGGTGTATGTGGTGTTCCCTATGGTAGAGGCCCGTGGGGATGCTCTAACCATTTGCCAATAACAAATGAGAGATTACTTTCATTGATGACCTAAATTCATAGATAGCTTATGCCCTATGTAATGAATTCCAAATTGCTCAACCATTCAAGTTTCAACCAAGTTTTTGGGCATGTTCTATACATGTATATTTCAATTTTTAAATTTCGGCGTTGAACATGTTCTTCACATTTGTAGTAGTTGTGGCTGAATAGGTGGAGATGTAGGAATAGATAGAGGATAGATAAAGTGAAGAAAAGATAAACTGCCCATTTGCACATGGGTTGGGTTGCCAAATTGTAAGTTATCACTGTTGTAGATATAAAAACTTCAAGGTGCTTAATATCAAGGTTGGTCCTTCCTCTTTTTGTTAAAACCATATGTTTCCAACTCGAATTGGAAATGGAGGATTTAAGCCTTGTGAAATCACCACCTTGGATCAGAGTTGAAAACGGGTCTTTATACTCAATAAAAAAAGGGAGGGATCTTGACACCAAGCTCCTCAAAGTTAGGCACATGTCAAGGTTGATATTCTTTTACCTTGGCTGACTGAACCCCATTTTCAAAACCAACGTTTTCAAACATGTGTGACCTCCACATGAGGCTCTATGAATGGGGTCCGTGTGGTTGTGGGCAAACGAAATCATAGCCACATGTTTACAAAGCTCCAAATCAAGGGCACATATCATGTGGGGTGTGCTCACGATTGGTGTGCTCCCATACTCGGGGACGTTCCCAACGTGTTCGTTAAGTTCCCAATGAAATGCACTTGAAGTTGGAAATTTCATCCAACCACCAGATTTTGGTGACCTCTGTTCAGGACTGGGGGCTAGGACGATGTTCTAACCTTTAACTGTGGTCACCTAAATGGACAGCCATGATGTTGTTTGCTCGCGACCACACAGGAGGCATTCACAATGCCTCAGTGACGCAACCTTCCCACCCGGCTCAATCTTCTATGAAGGGGTTGGATAACCCAATCACCATGTGGAAGTCTTGGTGATTTGGTCCGAGACGACCCTAAACTACTGGATGATGGTGGAGGGATACCCATATCTTAAGGAAGAGGTTGGCAGTTCGATTCCCGGCTGTGAAATCTCCTCTCTACTTGACAGAAACTTGCCAGGTGATTAACTACCTCTTGTGCTTTGGCGCTGGCCTGTCGGCCTTCTGTCTCAAAAAAAAAAAAAAAAAAAAGAAAAGAAGAAGAAGAAGAAGTCTTGGTGATTATCACCCACATTCAGACTGATAAACTTACATGCATATTCACATCCCACAGAGATTCTAGAATCATCCTGTGGGACTTGCTGGCCCCACAGGACATAACAACACTACTGAATGATGTTATCAGTGAACTACTATTGAATTACCGCTAGGAAAGGGGGTCTTTGGCAATATGCTAAAATGTGTAATTAGCTTTAAAGGTCGATTTAAGGTGTTTCTTGAAAACTGAGAGGCTTAAGACGATGAAAGACTCTCATTAATAAAATGCCTTTTACATTAGAAGAAATGATATTACAAATTACTTAGGAATAGTATCCATCTTTTAAAATTGTTGGATAGAACTTGTTCATATTTTTTGCATAAAATCTTCAAATCACAAAATTCTTTTTGGAGGTGGAATTTTTTTCGAGTTTTCAAAATTTTTAGTTGGTAAAATTTCTTAATAAGTGCATCATCTATGTGCAATTGGGATCCAAAAAGTTGTTGAGGGCATAGACCAAGTTCTTAGTACATAGCCTTAGAATTTCACAGTAACCCATATTCTTTGCAAATCATGACTTAAGACATTGACCTTAAATATAATGTGAATTGTTCTCCACCTAATGTCCTACAATGAACCAACAATACCACATAAACTTGTGTAGAGTTATAATTTTAACATGTTCCAGCAATTGTGTAGGGGGATTAAAAGTAATTATGACAAAACATGTTCCAAATTGATATGGAGTCTACCTTTATAATAATCTTATGTTGGACCAACTCTCCAACTACAGTAGTGTGACTTACCCTTTGCATTCCTATAGTGTGGCCCACAATATACACCATCATGCATGAAAATAACATGCAATGCTAGTTGCACTTGAATCTTCAACCCCTCATTGTGTTTGCATTCTTTCATATATAGTTGTGGCCTAGTTGTCAGCAAGGTGTAAATTGTTAGCAATTGAGAATACAGATCCAAAGAGCAATTGGTTTTTGAATGGCCATTACAACAAATGGCTAAATCAGGAGACAATCTTGGTGTCTTTAAAATAAGCACAAGAAGCTAGACTAAGTTACATGTAGGATAGATTGTTAATTATGAAAAATGAGCAAGATTTGAAGGAGATATCATCATTTTTTTCTTATAACTATGATATTATATAGTAGGTGTCGATAAATAATGTGCACCCAATGTTTTTAGTTAGAATTCTTAGTTATTAGTGTGGTTCATTGTATTTACCATAACCAATGTAGGTAGTTTAAGATAACTTGACACCATTAAATAGCGGAACAAATTCATGAGAATTCCTAAGCACTTTGCATTTTTCAATTTGGTATGAACTCATAAATATGATGGATGGCATTGGTCGTTTTGGACCTAGGCACTTGTTGCTTACATACTACTTGTGATAAGGTAGAAGTACACAATTTTGTTAGTAACCTCAATTTCGGTACATTTTTTTGTCCCAAAGTGGAAAGTTGTGTACTTCGACATGAACACTATTGTATTATTCTAAGAATAAAAAACACAAATTCATTGGTGGAAGGAGCCAAAATGTTTATGGGTTAGTTTCCATGTTGGCCACTCACCCACCAGATTCTAGTGAAAATGTAGATGCACCAAGTAGAATCTAGATATCCACTAAATCTGGTGGGGCGAGCGGCCTACATGAAAACTAACCCTAAAAAATGCAGCCTTGCTATCTTTTGTTCAAAAGACCAACCAACTTGTGTGATGTCCTTATGCATGACTAATAATAATAATAATAATAATATCCCTATCTATCTATCTATCTATCTATCTATATGTATAGGACCTTCTTAATCCTTATTGTACATTATGGTTTTAAACCAACCGCATGTAAGGTAGAGGGTGCTAAATCCAACACCCCATCCAAAACCAACACCTATAAACGCCTCCCCAATTGCCAACACTCTACGACCTTGAACCGTACCCGACGGTGTAGGAGTGTCTGGGCCCACGGAGTGATGGTTTTAGGTGCCATTAGTGGTGCCACCTCATAGCGGCCTCCACTACTTCCACGTAGGGTAGGTAACGGGCTCCACTCTATCTCGGGTTGGTTCAAGGTGGGATTAGGGTGGCTTGTCAATGCCTATTCTAGTGATTCTATTCACAATGCCAAGGAGGTAGGCCCACAAAGCACAAAAGGGTCATTCCCCGGTATGCAAGGGGGTTGGTTCCCATGATGCAAGGTGATGGTTTTGCAAGCGAACCGGGTGGGATCATGGAAGTAGCCGTGTGGCTTTGCATACCATTACTACTTGGGCTTTGATGTAGTTTGGGTCTAGTACCCAACTATGTTGTGATGGTTCTAGGCAATGAAGGTGGGGGTCCTCATCATATGCAAGGTTGCCATACACGGGGCCTATGGATTGGTTTAAGGAAGCTAGTAGTTTTGACTTTGAATATTCATCAAATATTCAATTGAGACTAAAAATGTTTTTTCTTTCTTCATACCTATGTTTAGCCCAAAGGCTAATATGAATGCATATTTTTTATATCAACCACATACCCATATGTATGTGCAATAGCTTAAAGTGTTGGTTTAAGCACCCTCTACCCACGGACTGTTGTGGTTCCTAAACAAGGTTGCTCACCAAAGTGAGATAAGAAACACCCGAGGAGCTTTACATCCTCCATTGTTCCTATGTTCCTTGTCTAAATTTATAAATGATGCTTAAGTCCTTCCTTAGTCATTGATATTGCCGAAATCAGTGAATTTAGCTATTAGAAGGGATTAATTTTTTTTAATTTGATCATGAACACAAATCTCATTAATTGGTGAGAAGTGTGAGTGGCGGGAAATTACACATTATGAGGTCTTCAAATGATTAAATTTCAAAGTCTAAAAACAGTCATTGATGAATTTGTAATCAAGACTTTGGAGGTGATAATAAGTTGCAATAATTACTCATGTAAAAAACACTGTCGGATACCTCATTTTTAGCAAGGTCCCTCCATTCGAATTTGAGAGTGTCATAGTGAGATGTTTAGGCCTGTAATGAGGATTAACAGGACTTGAAGTGCAAAATTTACCTTTGGAAGTTGCAACAATCTTCAACCATGACACAGTCAAATTGCCGGTTATTACAAAGTATTGTTCTGACTTCTGAATTGTTTCAAGGAGTTGTATCCTGCCTACATGGCGTTCTCTTAGTGGCTTTAAGGAGGCTGATTATATGACAATAATCACTTCACAAGGGAAATCAGGTAAGTAGGAAGAATATGGCAAGCAATCATTGGTTCAATATAACCTTGACACTGATTAGAGTAGACAAACCCATTTCTAATAACTTAAGCTATTTCGCATAAGTGTAGAGTACAAGTGTGATACTAGAGTGAATTTCACCAGTCTGGAATTTGATATTAGAATGTTAGAACAAAAAGATCACAATTTGTTTCAAGTTTTGAAATTACAATGAATTTTCAAAGGCAAGATTCTCTACCAACCCATATTCATAACATAGGTTGACCTAATTCTGATAACTAGGAGACAAAAACTTGAGTACAATTAGTGCCTTTTTCAAGGAATCCAAGTCCGTGCCCTTTCAACTTCCTCTTTCCTCACGCCGAATGAGACAGTTACATGTGTAATTCTTCATGACTTATTCCATCATGTTAGAAAATGACAACTACATGTGTGGAAGTTCACAACTTTAGGGGACTCTATGTATTAAGATTGGGGGGGGGGGTCTATCTACTCTATGTGCGGTATTGATTCTCTTAGGCTGTGTATTTGTGTATAAGGTTGAGGCACCCATAGTTGACCAGGTCCATTTAACCGCTCACTAGGGTCATGTAATGCTAACATGGATGAGATCTATATTTTTTAGGTGAACAAATTTAAGGTTTATGTGTTGGTGGCTTGTGATTGATTACCCTCATAAGAGTTTTGACAATTATCATAGCGAAGCATTAGATTTAGATGAGTGATCATGGGTTAACCTATAAATCGACTATGTGTTACCCTAACTTTATGGCTTTGAAATTTGTAGCAATTTCCATATTCATGAATTTTATTTTATTTTTTAAATTTTTGCATTGTCCTTAGAGTTTGTTTCTCTTAAGCAAGAAAAACAATTCCCCGCTATTACTCCTCCTCAAACAAATGCAAGCCCTCTTATTTTATCAATTATAGATGCCTCAACCTTTAATGATGTCCTCAATAGGCTCGGCCTACATGCCTCGCCTATTTGAGGAACCCCATTATATACCAATACCCATCCTCAAAAAAAAAACCAACACCTAAAACATACCTATCATAATTGAGAAGGACAAAAACATATTTATGATATGTGAGCCTTATAATATGGTCACACTTCCCAATTGGATGCCTATATTGGAGTGGTATATGGCAAGCCTTTGTACTTAAGAACGACAACTCCAAAAACACATGTTACAACGAGATTGGACTATGTGCTTAAAATTTAGATACCATTCTAGGTTCAATAGTTAAAGCAATTGAGAGGGCTATGCAATCCATGAAAAGAAAGATGCTCTTCTAACTTTTGCATCTGAACCCTGATTCTGAAATTTGAAATGACAGTCTACTAGCTTTGGAATTACTAACCCGACGGTCCAATTTGTCTTTGGAGTTGAAAGTGCCCACAATATGGCTAATATACCATAGAACGAATCCTTCAATCCTTGAATCAATGTTGCGGTCCAGCATTTTCAGTCAAGGTCAACAAATATCGGGGTTGGCATTTCAGAAGCAAAGTTCACTTCCTGGATCAACATACCGATGAAATGCAGAATAACATATCAATTGTGCTAACACTTCGAGCGCAAGTGCAGGTTCATCCACAACAAGTAATATATAACTGTCATTCAATACTCTGGTAATGATGCTTGAGCCAAGGCACTTCCTTATCGAATTAGCTGCGACGTGAACTACTCCTGCAGTAGATTGATGGTTAATCACGAATTAAGCTATGCAGCAGGAGGCCAAAGTTACTCCAGCTGCCACACCTCATCCCACCCAACAGGTTAGTTAGTGCAAGGAGAATAATGAACAAGTTTGTGGTGCAGCGCGTTTATGTAGTTTATAGTGTAATATATATGGTACACAAAATCGCAGCCTCCGGCTAATCACAGTAGGTCACCTAGTTCCAGTCTCTCTACATTACAGATTGCAAATCTAGAAACAAGAAACTGCACTACAGACACACAGAAAATTAGTGCAAGGAAAATATTCTGCAGCTTTGTGTGTAAATAAATCACCGTACTGAAATCACAGTCAAGCTTGAAGCAGCTAATGCAGACAGATCGTAGTACTACCCACTGGCACTTTCTAAAGAGCTAGCCACTCCTTACATTGAATCTGCATGCGTCACTGCTACTGACCAACGTCACCACAAGAATTGGGATTTCGTCAGGAACACATATATAGCACGAATAATCTCCATAAATTGGAATCGATGAACCGAAGTACAAAAACTGCAGCCCACAGTTTTTCAAAATACAGTCATCTAGTTCCAGTCTGTTACGTTACAAATGCAGATCCAGCAACAAGAAATTGCACTACAGATGCACAGAAAATTAGTGCAAGGAAAGTATGGTACAAGTTTGTGGTGTAGTTTATTCCACCTTACTGAAATCACATGTCAGCTTGAAACAGCCGATGCACACAGATCATAGTGCACTTTTGGCTTCTAACCCACTGGCAATTCCCAAGGAGATAACTACTCCTTACACTGAATCTGCATGCGCCAATGGCACTGGCCAACATTAACAGTGACCATACTAACAACAATAGACATTGCCAAGTTCAAGAACACATAGCACGAATAAGTACACCTCTATAGGGTGACTGACTTCAATGGATCCAATTACAATAATTTTTATCCACAATAGGTCGTGATCTGATTCCAATCTCCTACGTTACAAATTGCAAACCCAGCAACAAGAAATAGCACTACAAAAGGTGCCAATGCTTGGTCCCTCGACAGTAACTGTTAAGTCTCATGGTTAGTCAAGAAAGAACGCTATGCAGCAAGAGACTACGTATACAGCTTCCAAGTGAGTACATCGAAAAAATAGTTAATGCAAGGAAAATATTGTACAAGTTTGTGGTGTAAACTAATCTACAGCACTGACATCACATTCCAGCTTGAGACAGCCGATGCAGACAGATCATAGTACACTGGTGGCTTCTAATCCCACTGGCTACTGGCCACAATAGCAAGAGCAAGGATTGCCACTGCGATGTCTATGCAAGTTCAAGATTTACACATAGCACGAATAAATGCATCTCTATATAGTCACTGACTTCAATGCATCTAAGTACAGAAAAATGCAGCCCCCAGATATCGCAGCAGGTCTATCATCTAATTCCAATGTCCTACGTTACAGATTGCAAAGTTCCCAGCAAAAAGGAACTGCAACTACAAGGAATGCGTGGCCCCTCGGCAGCTAGCCAGTCTAATGGTCAAAAAAATCCTTAACGCGGAAGTAGCCACTATACACAAAACCCTCCCAAGTAGTGCTGATGGAGTGGAAATTGGGTTTGCAAGAATGGTGTAGAAATTTGCAAACAAATTCTGCAGCACATGCTAATCGTTGTGGCGGTCGCTGGATGAAGAATGGAGACCGGATTCAAGCAAGGATGGTAAAGGCAATTTTGCGAAGAAATTCTGCAGCACATGCTAAGTCACCGGATAAAGAACTGAGGACAGGATTCAGGAAAGGATGCAGAGAAACATTTGCGAAGAAATCCTGCAGCAGATGCTAATCGTTGTGGCGATCACCGGATATATATGTGCAGACCGGATAGGAGCAAGGATGGTGAAGAAACTGTACGAAGAACTTCTGCAGCAGGTGCTAATTATTGTGGTGGTCACCGGGTGAAGAAGTGCAGACCGGATTCAAGCAAGGACGCTGAAGAAATCTTGCGCAGGAATTCTGCAGCACATGCTAATTGTGGCGGTCACCGTATGAAGAACTGGAGACCGAATTGAAGCAAGGATGGCGAAGAAACTTTACAAAGAACTTCTGTCGCAGGTGCTTATAATTGTGGCGATCACAGCATGAAGTGAAGACCAGTCGGCTTTAAACAAGGATGTTGAAGATTTTTTTTGCGAAAGAATTTCATCATGATCACCGGGGGGTAGAGCATCCCTCGGCCCTCTTAGCCGCATTTGAGGCGAGCTTGACCACCTGCGCTTTCTTCTGCTTGTCATTGAGGCCGTGCATAGTGTGCCGTGCCGGAAGCGCGGGAACAAAGTCGCTCGGGTCGCCGAAATTGTACGTGAGCTTGCTGTCATTCTCATCTTTGTAGTAGAAGGTGGCCACATCGTAAGCCCTTGCAGCAGCATGCTTGGAGTCGTAGGTGCCGATCCACACGGTTCGTAAGCTCTTGGTTGGCCTAATCTCCGCCACGAACTTACCCGTACTGATTTGCCGCACGCCTTTGAACTTGCGCGGCGATCCGGTCTCCACTTGCATATGGTCCAGCGGAGGAGCCCCAGACCCACTGTGAACTTGAATCAGCTCCCCGGAGCTTGAAGACGATGCGGTAGGGTTCGGAACCCGGAGCCGTGACAAGCCGCACCTGCGCGGCAGCTCTCGCTGGTACTCTTCCGGGGTGAGGCCGAGCCCTCGCAAATCGCGGTCCAATGCGAACGGGTCCCTCACGAAGCTGTCGTCCTCGTCGATTTCTCTGAACCACTCGGGGTCGAACCAATCGGGGTTCCGAGTTGTCTTCTCAATCGGCTTCCAGAACACTCTGCACGCATTGCGTACGTGCGCAAGAAGTCGCCAGCCTGATCGGCGACACCCGTCGCTGGGACTCTCGGGCATCTTTTCCACCTTCAGACGACTCCCTAACCCTCGTTTTTTAATTTCTTCCGCAAGAACACAATAAGATATTCGCCTAACCGAAAATCGGCTTAGAGAGAGAGAGAGAGAGAGAGAGAGAGATTACGAAGAGGCCAATCCTTCAACAAGCTCCGCGCGCATTTACCGACAAATGCCAGAGCCGACAAGTGCAAACAGATTAGGCTTCTAAATCAAAGAAGCAGCCTAAGTTTGTATGGAGAGAAAACGGAGTGCAGTGTCGAAAATTTGCAAAGTCAACAGTCCCAGTCCGTAACGATCCCTCGTCCAATTCCTTCCGCAATAACACCAAAAAGTCGCAAGCCGAAAATCGGCTTCTAACTACGGAGACGGACAGACGGACGGAAACGAAACGCAAGGAATAGGATCCTTCAACAAGCGCCAGCGCATGTACCGACAAAGACCAGTCTGAGTCCCTCCCTGAGCTGCAAACAGAGAAGGCTTCCGTAAACAAAGATTCAGCCTAACATACATCAGACTTGCATTCAAGAGTCGACAGAAAGCCGAATCACGAATTCATCAAAATCGGGGCACTGCAACTGGTGTACATATATGTCGAACATTTGCAGACACAAAGACGGAAAGGAATTATATCAGTATCCTTCAACAAGCTCCCCCGGAGCATTTACATACCGACAGTACAGGCCCCTCCCAAAGGTGCAAACAGACAAGGCTTCGGAATCAAAGATTTAGCCTAACATATAAATATTCATCAGGCTTCCATCCAACATTCGACAGAGAGATCTAGAGTCGAATTAAGAATTCATCAAACAGGTGTGCAGCTGGTGCATGTGTCCAACATTTGGCAAAGTTCTCAACTGCTGTGCAGCACAGAGATGAGGATGAGGAAGGAGTGAGCAAAGTTCGGTACGAACGACAGTGGCGTGGTCGACCTGGCTTGCAGGCTTACCAGCTCATGGATTAGCAGCATCGATAGGTAGCCAGAACCGTAATTCGCAACCCTCACTCTCTCTCTGTCTATCTCTTTCTATATGGACTTCCACAAACAGGTGGACAACCCCGCCCCACCAAACCCTTGCTAAACCTCTGAAACCCCAGCTTCAATGCAAATGCGTCCGGCTGATCTTGGAAGCCATTTCTGGTGTCTAACCTTTTGTTTGAACGAGTCCTCCGGCCAGAAGAGCGCAAGTAAGCTCAGTTCCGAGGAGGCTGGATCTGCAGGTAAGATGAGACGATTCCTCCTTATAAAGGGAAGGCAGCACTCTCTCCCAGCGTTAAGTTGTTTTGCTTCGAGGTAGTGAGCTCGCAGGATCGCTCGGAGTCCCGGAAACTGCTAACTCCAGGGTGATTTCATCCCACCAATTTCTGGTGTAAATTACTACGAGAATCGAGTCACTGGCGGGCCCCGTGATCTGTCGACCAGGTATAAGGAGTTCATATTTTTATGAATTTCTAAGCTCCCTTCGAGGGGTTTTCGAGATCGGCAGGATCGTCGACACCTGGCGCGGCGGCTTTCGTCCGCATCATCGCCTGTCGGTAGGCCAACCAGCCTGGCGCCAGCGTAGATGAATGTTTCTGTTCGTTTCTTCTTCTCTCATCTGCAACTATCATCCAGAGTGAAACACAAAACCTTTACTTCGATGAGGGGTGAATGTGGTGAATTACAATTGTCATTCCTCATCCATAATGAACGTCGGGATGAGAGATTCGGAGTCTGACTAGAGACTTCGTCCAATACATTATCATCCGGAGAAGGTCATCGAAGTCAAAGGGTTCATTGGATGAATATACGAAGTGGATGTAATACGGTATGCTGTCTGAAACTGTCATCCATATTCATCATCCACTGTTGTCAATGGAGTGCAAGGGGCTGGTCGCTGGAGCTTCGTGGTGTTAATAATTATAAGGAATTCTAGATAATAGTGGGTTGGATGTCTCCTCATTTAAGAAAACAAAAGCAACGAACCAATCAACTATATTATGGTTGTCTATTAGAATGCAGAGGGCCGTGATCATGGGCCACTAGATTTTCATACACCTACTAAACACTTAAACAAAAATAGTTGGTTGACACATATTGTATAAACCCTACCGCACCATATTTTATCTATATTTGTTTTTATTCCCACCATAATCTGGTGGGCAAGTAGCATACATGGAAGCTCACCATAATAAGAAAACTCATCGAACATGGATGAAGCCTAGAAGCTCTAGTAAAAGCAAACCTAGGGCCTCTCTATAGGGTGAAGGCCAAATTATCCCCATAAGAGTAACTTGGAGCACTTGATCCGAAAATATATGGCTCGTGAGTTATAAGGTATATAAAATGATTCATTACATTTTAACCCTCCCAACGAAAGATTTTGTGTAGAGACCATGAACCTCTAAACGAGGTGAGACGGATGGTCGGAGACTTTGGTCATATCAACTCCCATGCATATTTCGTGAAACAATTTCTTGCAACGAGTGGCTTGGAACAAGTAGCACGATATATATACGACGAAATCCTTATGGTTGTTCAAACACTCGTCGTCTATAGACAAAGTAAATGTTTGGCTGTGATGCTCTAGCGAGTAGCGAGTGCCGAAATTGAAGACCAAAGACTCTCTCTCTCATTTGTTCATCCAAACCTTGGTTGTCGACAACTTCTCATCCACACGACGAGCACGCGGAGTTTGCCACGATTTGCTACGATTTGGAAGTGGTAACTACACTTTTTGTCTGAACACTTATCATCCGTTGTGAACATACATTGTTCAGGATGGATGAGATGGAAGGGTGGATGGATGATAAATATGGACTTTGGAAGTGCTTCTAGGAAGGTACGGAAGCTCAAAGGTTCACGTGGCTCCCTCTTCCAAGAAAAGGCCTCGCGTGGCAATCAGTCGCACACACGGAGCCTTGGGAAGTTCAAGCGAATGTGGTGGCCGAGTGGAACTTTTTAAGCTCGTTGAGTTCCCTAGTATATAAGCTTTGGCCGTTGGATGAAATTGAGAACTGTCTCATCCAGTTCGCAATGGCGAATCACAAAATTGTCACTTCAAGATTCGTAATCAAAGTTTGAATGCAACAATTATTATAGCCAAAGTTAAGATTATCTTCTCGTTTAGTTGATCATGTCAAGATAGATCCTCTCAATTGCCTTGACTATTGTATCTATAATGGTGGATGTATTTTGAGCACATAGTTCAATCTCATTGCATAGCATCTAATGTTGGCATTTGTTTATAACTATCATCCTTGTCATATGCCACTCAAAGGCAAGTGTCCGCTAAACAAAGGCTCATATGTCTTCATGACTTATTTATTTGAAAAACGCACTACTTGTCAATATTCAACCCTCTCTATTTGTTCGGTGGGACCAAAGAATAATAAGGAATGGTGCTTGGATAATTCCACCCAAAATCTTCTCGAGCTGCACATTCAACCAAACGTGGTAACAAGGATAGGTATTCAACCTAAAACATCGTAATTATGTTAGTTGCGTGATAGGCACATTTTTACTTGGAAAAAGGGGGGGGAAGTTATTTGGTTAATGGCTGAATAATGTTTCGAACATCCAATCAACATACCGTTCTCAAGCAAAGTAGACGTTGTTCCATTTAAAACTCATATAAGGGTCTTCAACACAATCAACCCTCTAAAAACAACAATTTTGAATAGACTTTCCACCCTTTCACCTTGTAACATGAGTCTTACCAAGCCAAAAGAGTTGGAATTTAACTACGAACCTCTTTAAAACACATGGATACCTATTTGGAGAAGATGACACCAATGTGACACATCAGCGGTTGGTGACCACTTCCCAATGGAAACACCATGTTTATTGGCAACTTGGTAAATCCAACCCATATATTGTACCAAAGCGTGGCCAAGAGTTCTATGCCACAAGGACTAATACGAGTCCAAAATTTGTTCCCTCTAACTTAAAACTATTGGGTTGTCTTTGCTTATGGACTCGATAGAGTAATTTGTAAAGTCCTTTATAAGAGGGATCAACAATTAGCTTGGCCCACCCATTCTACTAGGACAAGCTAGAAAGCCGGTTTTTAATAGTCCGACACCACATAACATTATTCATATCCATAACAATGTTATCTGGGATGACAATATTCCAAGGAATATTCTCCACATTCAACATGAATGTGAGGAATATTCTGCATAATATTGTCAATCCCACATAACACTGTTATGGATCTAAATAATGTTATACACTTTTTGTGTATGGTAATTTAAGCATTAAGAAAACTTTGGTGACTTTGTGTTAATCCTCATAAACTCAAGGTTTGGGATTAAACCCATGCCAAACATTACTCAATTGATGAGTTATGTTCATGGGTCCTGCAGCAGATTCGAGAATGAAGCCTTCGGATGCTGGAATCCCAGTGCTTCATACTGAATTTGAAGTCAAGGCAGCTGAACACAACACATCAGTTGAGGAATGTTTAGTGGTTTCATCTCCTTTACTTTACAAATATCTCTGATGTGGCTCATATTCTTTTTGGTGCTCAGTCATGCTTTGGGAGGCTAAATAAAGGCAAGAGTCCGAGAGTTGTTCAATCCACAAGTCGGGCAGCAGGTTCTTTGAAACTTAATGGAGGCATGCCTAGTCAGAGGTCGGAGAATACGCCAGGTGTACTCCATGTAACGTAGATGGGTCTTAAACGGTTGCTTTTTGTCGACTAGCCCACTTCTCCTCGGATATGGAACACACAGTTAATAAGGAATGGTTGGCAAATCCAAATCGAGGTCATAGCCATTTTCCTTGTAGTTTTTTTAAAGCTCGTTTGAATATCTTGTTCGATATCAAAGCGTGTTCTTATGTTTCATTAAATGGTCATATAGATCCCTCGGATTATGTTGATTATTGAGTTTAGAATGGTTATTAAATTTTTGAACGTGCAATCTAACCTCTATTAAATGTATGTCTTCATGGTCTGCAGTCGTAGAACCATACAAAACCATGTATTGCTCAAATATAGGTGTTTGATTGAGAGAAGCACCCAAATTAGGCACATCTAACTTATCAGGATCAAGTATGAAGTTAAGAGCGAGAGCTTTGTGGTGCCACTGTGAATTTATCCAATAGAAGATTGAAAGTTCTAACGAATTGAATTGTTGTTTTACATGGGTGCAATCATGGTAAAGTTGACCAAGATAGTGCTCTTGTATATTAAAACCATCTTTTTTTGTCAAAGGCCTATAAGTAGTAGCAAAGTGTTGTTTCAACTGGATTTCTTTTTCCATGATGACCTCTATTGTTGTGTTAATTGTAGAATATCAAGTTGAGATCTTCAAAACGTATCATTTAAAAATGATGCTCAAAAGCAAATGGTTGAATAAGGTTTTGAACGTAGATTTGATGACCTTAAATATTTTGAAGTTGGATTTGCTTTCATATTCCTTGAATTTATTATATACTTCAGGTCATCATCACAAAACTTTGTAGAAAACCATTGATTATATGTAAATTTATTGTATTTTGAACAAATTTTAAACAATTGTTTGTTCAATATCACCTACTTGCACGCCACTTGCACTGTCTTCTAAAATATGTAAACTTTTCTTGAAATTATTTTTGTCATCATAAATTGCTTGGCTTTGTATTAATGTGTGTCTTTGAACGTCTATGAATTTTTTTTTCTTTACAAAATTCAAAGTTAGTGTATAGTTTTGAATCACTTTCACTTGAACCTAGGCATGGATTAGGAGTTATCCACTTTATATGTGCTTGCACCCACATAGGATTATATAACCTTAGATCATCTTACTCAAACAATGACATCAAAACCTCCAAATTAGTGCGGTGAGACTCAGTCATTATGAATTGACCTCTCAACATATAGCGGACTTGTTTTTATACTAGTGTTCTCTATAAATCATGGCCAAATGAAAATTGTTGCATAAGAGGATAACCACTACAAGCATATTAGAGTTGGGCAACACATTTTATGTCAATGATAAAATACGTAAATTTATCGATTGTAGTAGATTTGCAAAAACGAATGGAGATAGGATGTGTTGCCCAACGCTCGTATCCTTGTAGTGACCACTCATCCATCCAAGTTAGAAACTTGACCCCCTATAGGTTTGTGATTGATATATCTATATCTATACACGTGTGTGTGTGTGTGTGCGCAAGTGCACATGTGCGTGTAGACAACTTAACTAATTTGAGATCTTTGAATTTCATTTTGACATCAAATCAATATAAAAAGTGACATTTGAACTACTAATAATTTGAAGACTTTTGTTAGATAAACAAGAGGCACTCTCATATGCAATAATTCCCTCTTTCCTATGTTATGTTCCTTACCCAATGGATGAGTTTACCTAGACACTGCAAAGCTATAGGGAGAGCAACCTTGGGCACATGGCTCAAAAATAGGCCACCCCAGCAACAAGCAGTTGCTTCGGAGGTTGGGCAACCAAGTAGGCGGCAATATTGTACAACTGGATCCATGCCGCAACCAAGTGCGGCCGCTGCCATGGCTGCAAATTGCCATAAAAATACAACATGCATTTTACCCCAATGCAATAAACACAATGCGTGTGTTTTGCCCTATTTTTAATATTTATATCATCACACTTTTTTACTATTATGTTCAATATCTTTACTTTTACTATCGTGGTCTACGTCCTCCAAGGGCCGCCTAGGTTGTGATAGCCCATCCCATATCCCTAACCTAAGAGGTAATTGTCGCATACAAGCGTATCTCTCATTCATCCAACATTAAAACACCCAAAATAATATGTAGCCCAAAGGTTTTTGTTTTTTAACAAGAAAAAAAAAATTGTTTGGCATTGGAATTATCTTTAAAGAGCTTGAATTAGTCTAGTTCAAGTCATTACATATGAATTAACCTTAAACCTGTAGAGGGTGAAGTTTTTATGTGGGATGGTTGAGAGCTACTCTTGTATGTGATAATTCCTCTCTATGAAGATCTACACCGTTTATAGTATTTAGTGTCACATCACTATTTGTAAGGGCCTCAACTAGATGCCTAGAGGTCTGAAAGTGTCACATCCTCTAATTGCCAATATGGTACTATTCATGAACATAAGTAACTTTTTCAAGTGAAAATTACTTACATTGTGACCTTTAGTGTAGCAAATTGGGGTACGTGAGATGGCAATTTTGCAATTTTAGTATGCAAGGGGAAGATATTATTGAGCATGCTAATGCCAAGTGTCAATTGTGTACACTATAGTCGATTTGTAGACCATTGTGTAACATAGGCATATACCTCATGACATCATTGAACATACTCATTATCATTATTTCTTGATTTCCACTCGGGCCGCATTGGTTCACCCGGGTTGGTTGTATTTTGGGTTCTTTTGCAATTGAATTTTCAATTTGTGCCAAAAAAAAACATCATTGAACATACTTGTTCCAAAATATAAGAGTATACAAACCTAATTCCTTTAACTTAAGCAATTTTTGCATAAGTGTAGTACATGTGTGTGATATTGGGTGATTTTTCACAAGTCCGGTAATTGATATCACAGTGTATAACATAAAAATCACAATTTATTTCCAAGTTTTTAAATTACTATAAATTTTCAAAGGCAAGATTCTCTCCCAACTCATATTCATAGCATAGGTTGACTTATTTCCGATAATTGGGAGACAAAAACTTGAGTATAATTAATGACCTTAGGTAACCCAAATTTGTGCCTTTTTAACTCACTTTTTCAATCATGCCGAATGTGACAGCTACATTTGTGATTCTTCATGATTTTTCCATCAAGTTAGAAAAGGACAGCTACATGTGTGGAACTTCACAACTTTAGGGGACTCTATGTATTGAGATTGACGGGGGTATCGGAAATGGATATATCTACTCTAGTAAGTGCACTCGAACGTCAAGTGTCATAGGGTGACAGTGATGATGAAGTTGTTGGTCATTAGTGTAATCTAGCATACGCCTCAAAACACGGTGACACTATTACACATGTGACACTAAATATCCAAAAAAGTTATGCAAGTCACCGGTGGGGCACATAGAGTCGAGGCAACTACTACTATAGCTTATATGTAAGGTAAAGGGTGCTAAAACCAACATCTATAAATGTCTCCCAACCACCAACACTCTACTACCTTGAACCATTCCATTGGAAAAGGAGTGGCCGGGCCCACGGAGTGATGGGTTTAGATGCCATTAGTGGTGCCACCTCATACCAAGCCTCCACTATCTTCATATAGTAGATAACGGGCTCCACTCTATCTTGGGTCAATTCAAGGTGGGTTTAGGGTGGCTTGTCAATGCCTATTCTAGCCATTTTATTCATGGGGTGGGGTGGGTTGGGGGACAACTACTCTACATAAAGGGGTCGGTTAAGGGGCACAAAGCCTAGAGGATTGGTTATGGGCACAAAGGGGGTTAGTTCTAGTGGGAGTATGGCGGGGGTCCTCATCACATGCAAGACCGTCATACATGGGACCTAGGGGTTTATATAAGCTCAGATCATATGACTCAACCAATGATATCAACGACCCCAAATTAGTGCGGTGAGACTCAATCGTTATGAATTGACCCCTCAACATATAGTGGACTTGTTTTATACTAGTGTTCTCTATAAATCATGACCGAATGAGAATTGTTGCATAAGAGCATAACCACTACAAGCATATTAGAGTTGGGCAGCACATCCTATGTCGATGAGAAAATGTGTAAATCTATCGATGATAGTAGATTTGCAAAATCGAATGGAGATAGGATGTGTTGCCCAACGCTCGTATCCTTGTAGTGACCACTCATCCATCCATGTTAGAAACTTGACCTCCTATAGGTTTGTGGTTGATATATTTATATCTATACACATGTATGTGTGCGCACGTGTAGGCAACTTATCTAAATTGAGATATTTGAATTTGATTTTGACATCAAATCAATATAAAAAGTGACATTTGAAATACTAATAATTTGAAGACTTTTCTATTAGATAAACAATAGGCACTCTCGTATGCAATAATTCCCTCTTCCCTATGTTAAGTTCCTTACCCAATGGATGAGTTACCTAGACACCACAAAGCTCTAGGGAGAGAAGCCTTGGGAACATGGCCCAAAAATGGGCCACTTCAGCAACAAGTGGCCGCTTCAGAGGTTGGGCAACCATGTAGGCGGCAATATTGTGTAGCTGGATCCATGTTGCAACCAAGTGCACCCACTGCGATGGCTACAAATTGCCATAAAAATACAACATGCATTTTACCCCAATGCAATAAACACATTGCATGTGTTTTACCTTATTTTTAATATATATCTTTATCACATTTTTTTACTATTATGTTCAATATCTTTACTTTTTATTATCGTGGTCTACGTTCTCCAAGGGTTGCCCGGGCTATGGAAGCCTATGCCATATGCCTAACCTAAGAGGTAATCGTCACATACAAGCATATCTCTCATTCATCCAACATTAAAACACCCAAAATAGTATGTAGCCCGAAGGTTTTTTTTTTTAACAAAAAAATTGTTTGGCATTGGAATTATCTTTAAAGAGCTTGAATTAGTCTAGTCCAAGTCATTACATATAAATTAGCCGCAAACCTATAGAGGGTGAAGTTGTTATGTGGGACGGTTGAGTGACTCTTGTATGTGATAATTTCCTCTCTCTGAAGATCTACACTATTTATGGTATTTAGTGTCACATCACTACTTGCAAAGGGCTTAAACTAGATGCCTAGAGGTCTGAAAGTGTCACATCCTCTAATTGCCAATATGGTACTATTCATCAACATAAGTAACTTCTTCAAGTGAAAAATATTTACATCATGACCTTTTAGTGTAGCAAATTGGGATAATTGAGATGGCAATATTGCGATTTTAGTATGCCAGGAGAAGATATTATTGAGCCTGCTAATGCCAAGTGTCAATTGTGTATTGTTTAGTCAATTTGTAGACCATTATGCAACACATGCATATACCTCATAACACCATTGAACATACTCATTCCAAGATATAATAAGAGTATACAAACCTATTTCCTTTTAACTTAAGAAATTTTGCATAAGTGTAGTGCATGTGTGATATTGGGTGATTTTTCATAGGTCTAGTAATTGATATCACAATGTTTAACATAAAAATCACGAAATATTTCCAAGTTTCAAAATTATTGTAGATTTTCAAAGGCAAGATTCTCTCTGAACTCATATTCATAGCATAGGTTGACCTACTTCTGATAATTGGGAGACAAAAACTTGAGTACAATTAATGACCTCATGAGCCCAAGTTTGTGCCCTTTTAGCTTGCTTTTTCAATCCTACTGAATGTGATAACTACATGTGTGATTCTTCATGATTATTCCATCACGTTAGAAAAGGATGGTTGCATGTGTGGAACTTCACGAGTTTAGGGGACTCTATGTATTGAGATTGACGGGACTATCGGAAATGGATATATCTACTCTAGTAAGTGCACTCGAACGTCAAGTGTCATAGGGTGACAGTGATGATGAAGTTGTTGGTCATTAGTGTAATCTATTATACGCCTCAAAACATGGTAAGTGACACTACTACGCATGTGACACTAAATACCCTCAATGATGCAACACCGAGCGAATATAGATATCCAAAGAAGTTATATAAATTACCGGCAGGGCACATAGAGTCGAGGCAACTACTACTAAAGCTTATATGTAAGGTAAAGGGTGCTAAAACCAACATATGTAAATGTCTCCCAACCACCAACACTTTGCTACCTTGAATTGTTCCATGGAAAAGGAGTGGGCGGGCCCACATAGTGATGGGTTTAGATGCCATTAGTGGCGCCACCTCATACCAAGCCTCCACTACCTTCATATAGTAGGTAATGGGCTCCACTCTATCTTGGGTCAGTTCAAGGTGGGTTTACGGTGGCTTGTCAATGCCTATTCTAGCCAATCTATTCATGGGGCGGGGTGAGGACAACTACCCTACATAAAAGGGTTGGTTAAGGGGCACAAAGCCCATGGGGTTGATTATGGGCACAAAGGGGGTCAATTCTAGTGGGAGTCTAGCGGGAACAACAAAACTTGAAGGCAAAAATGGCTCAAGATAAAGCATGTTTTAGTGTACATGAGACCTGGAGGTTGGATTAAAGAAGCTAGTGGTTTTGACTTTGAATATTCATCAAATATTCATTTGAACTTTTTTTTTATACCTATGTTTAGCCCAGACGCTAGTTTAACAATACATATTTTATATCAAGCACATAGCCATATGTATCTGCAATAGCTTAAAGTGTTGGTTTAAGCACCGTCTACCTTAAGTATCAAGATGCTTCAAGTTTTGCACCATTCTTCTATTGTGTTGCAGCACACACACACACACCAAGTAGGGAGCGATTCCTTTAACAGTCACATTCCTTTGGTAGGGTGACATTTCAAAGGAGAATTTTCGAGGACTATTCTGCTTTGGAAGCCGCAGCAGTGTGGTAGCTTCATGGAGAGTGTGGGTGGACAAATGATGCTCAGTAGGATTCCTCCTTCAATGGCCTCGTGATGCTCGTCATCAAGCATTCATGTGTAACTTTTACACTACATTCTCGCTCGAATCACTTTTCAAAGAATAACACTACCGTGTGAGATGCAAGTGGCACACATTTCCTTGGAAGACTTTTGGCTAGATTCCGCGAGTGCCATTCATGCCATTGACAATGTCACTCCATGAATACGACAAAGTTGTGTGTACGGTAGTTTCAGTGTTCAAGATTGAAGCCCTCACATGAGTTTCATTTTGAAGGGCTCTCAAATTTCACCGCTTCAATTGAAGGGTTGGTTCAAATCCAAGACGTCAATCCAAGAATATAGGAATGAAATACAAAACTCATATCAAACTTGTGCATGAATTATATGGTACATGTTTCCAGTACAACGTGAAGAATCAAGAATCGACCATCTAACTCTATTTCTTTTAGTGACAATACCCTACGCTTGTTGGTTCTTGTGACATGAAGATCATATCGAGGACTTCAAGTGACATCTTCATTTTCAATTTGGGGTTGCGTTTTGAAGGGCCAAATCGCGTTTGAAGGGCATTGAAGACTTCGATCTTGAACACTAGGTAGTGTCGTTCTGAGTAAGGTGAGTGGACCTAAAAGGGGAAGTCTTTGCTATACACCCCCCCCCCCTTTTCTTAGGATAATATAAATGCGATTAGGATGAGATGATTAAGATGTCCAATTTGAGATTGTAGCCACTTTTTTCATGATTTTCAAAGCTCATACGAGTATCTCATTCATTATTAATGTGAAGATTTTCTTTCTTCTTAAGTTCCTCCGATTACATGGATTGTTGAATTTAGAAGAATTAAACAACTGCCTTTTTGGTATCTATTCTTATATCCACATCTAATCACATGCTATCATTCAGATATAGATGTCCAATAAAGATAAGTAATTAATCTTGCAAGTTTACCTGAAAAGGGCTCCAAGAGGGTTGACGGGTTCAAGTAGATCGATACTTCACAATACATCATATCAATAAATTGAAAATAAATGTGACAAGGAATGAATGAATGATGGATACATCAAATCCTCCAACAAAACAAACACCACAAGTTATTCACAGAGTATGTATAAGCATGTATAAATTAATTCCATTTTATGGTAACACTTGGGTCATGTTTGTTTCCCACTTCTTTGTCACTCTAACCATTTCTTGACCACCAATTGTTTCTTACACAAGCTAGAGGCTTCATTCCCAAATGGATTGAAATTGAAATCTAAAAACATTTGAGAATATGACTTGTGTCATTCAAGAATGCTTGTAGGATTTTGATTTTAGCGAACATGTGTATATTGTTGCATTGTCTTATGATAACATCTTGTAACAATAATCATCATATATCATAAAGATACAGTCAAGTGTAATGGAAATTTCAACTATAGGCCCAGACATGAGTGGCCTTGCCTACGGAAATCCCATACATACTTGTGACCAACTCCACATATTTGCATATATGGAGTACTCCCATGGCTTATTTCCTATGTTTGGGATCAAGGTTATAGAAATCTCTCTAAGATCAATTGTAAAACCATGGTAGTTTTGTGGTTTGTGAATTGGTATGAAGATCCATAACTGCATGGTTGACCTAAAATTGCACTTTCCATGCTATCATATACATTGAGAAGAATTATTGCGGAATAGGATATTGAAATAGTAATTATTAATTAATTGCTTTAAGAGGTAAATGAAAATGAAATAACAAAATATTAATAGATCCGGATTGGATTTGAGCGCTTGTGTAGATTCTAGTGATGATTGAATTTTCTAAGACGATTGATTTGCTAAATCACCTTGTATGTGCACACACTCATCGCTAAACTAGGGATAATATTGAGAGAGTTACAAAATGAATATCTCACAAGGGCCCAATGGTGCACTCTATGTTGTAGTACTTGTTCATGTGGATTTTCTTTTAATGAAAAGAAGGTTTAAAGTGAACATGTCCCATACTTAGTACATATAGGAGAGACATTATTGAATACAAGGTTTGTAGATATTTTTGGATTACTATGTGATGTTCCGAATATGCACGATTAGGATTCTAGGCATGAGTGGTTGCATATATTTTGAACATGTGTGTATGTTTCTGTATGTGTGGAGGCTTTGTGTAATCTTCATAATGGTGTGTATATTCTTGTTTTCTTGCAATATGTTATGTATACAGAGCTCTCTCTCTCTCTCTCTCTCTCTCTCTTGATCAATGCCACAACACAAATTTTGATTTTAAACTTTGACATTAATCTACCTAGCAATGGTCCTCTTTATAGGTTGAGGACTATAGGCTCAGGTGAGTCTAAATCTACATACATGGAAAGAAATTATACTTACCATGAATTGGATATAATAAGGATGTAGATGAATAGAGAAAAATAACCATAGTAACAGACGTGAGCCACGTCTCTAATCCATGGTAAAAATAGGGTTCATGAGAACTTACCATAGGTAATAACTCCAATATAAACCCTTAACCCTAAAAAAACCTCTTTTTTACCATTCATGCAAGTGAGAGGTGCGGAGAGCTTTGTGTATACTTACTGGGGTAGTAGATACATGCTAAAACTAAAAGTAATAGAAACTAGGGCTCATCACCAAGAGGAGTATTCTACTTGGAGTAACCCAATCATGGCCAAGGAACATGTTTGAACACCCATATGTCATTTTACAATGTGTGTTGTGATTTGAAATACTTTGATGCATTTAATATAGATTAAGTGTGTGCGACATGGATAACAATTGGGTCCTGCTGTTATTTACCTCGTGTATGTAACTAATCCTCAAATGTTTGTTGGTTGGTCGCATGGGCACAGGTGAGGCAGGCCCTTCGCACATTCAATACAATGATGTATTGTGATCATGACATTCTATGCATATCTATTGGTTGAGGTTACTAGGAACATTTCCCTTGTAAGTACTCCATGCATATGGATTAAGTATATGCACTTTGAAGTGAAACAAGGAGATAGGGGTTCAAACTACAAGGTATGGGGTAGGCAAAATCAAACATTCGTTGTAGGAAGCCATGTGATAACAAAAATTCTTAGTAAGGTACATTTTCTTGCAAAACAAATTAGATTATGAGACAAAATGCCTATGTTGTACAACACATCTAGTTAGGCATGATTGCAAATATCAAGCTCTATTATGCAAAATGTTATTGTGATTTCAAATAGGAAGATGCAAAAGAGGTAGAAAGAATCTTGTGGACATTCCCACCCACCCACCCTTGTATTGCAAAGAAGAAGAAATTGAAGGATTTGGCCTCTGAAAAGAGGAAGTTCAAACTTTGTAAAAGTTTTGAAATGTCAGCTCTCTCTCGTTTATGTTATTTTTTTAAATGGCCAAACCCAAAACTAAAATTTAGAATATTCGGTGTTGTTAGAGTTACAAGTAACGGCATGCAAAGAATGGCACAAAATTGCTAGTTTCATGCCTTTTTGAAGGTCTTTGGGTGTGGTGTTTTTATCTTTAAAAATTAGAGTTGAAGTATTTTGTGTATTTGCACAACTTTGATGCAATTCTTTCAAAAACACTTTCCAAGAAGAAAGGAATGATGAAACTGCAACACTAAACATAATTGGGGGAATAACAACATAACATTTTTAATCAAACTCTTTGACTCCTTACATAACATTACTATCCAATGAGTGTTTGTTCTATGGATCCTGAGAATGTAACCATGGGATGTACAAACATTGTGCATGGAGACTTAGATTCAAACTGTACTCCTAACATTCCATTCTTATATTCTCATGCCCCACAACTACTTAGTAATGTCATGTACAATTTACTCCATATTGTACAACAACTAGAATCCTATAATCATGAGCAACCTAATGTTGTATCTTCAACACTCCCACTATGCAAGTAGTCAAAGGATTGTAATTTCAATGTTCTTCATAGTGATTGTTACAGTTTTTTACAAGTGTCATGTTTTCAAATGACACAACTTTATACAATTTCAAAGAATCACCAAAATATGCTATATTGGCATTTTCTTCACCATATTGGGGCAATATGTAGTTCTTTCACCATTTTCCAAACACCCGGCGCACCCTTGAGAGGTATCTTTGCTTCTGTAAAGGTTGTCCCTCTCCGTCAACACCTAAACTTGGTTGTATTCCATTGTTAGAATTGTCTTTGGGCAGAGGTGTTGAAAAAAATCTTTTGCTTATTGGTTATTCTCTTGTTTATTTAGTTGCAACTTGGTTATCTCTCACTTGTTCCTCAATATCTTGACCAAGACCAAACAAAAGCGATTTGGAAGATTTGTCCACCTCAACCACCGTAGGAGCCTCACTTCTGCCACTTGGACGTGTTTCCAAATCACTCCCAAAACTCGTACTATCATTTATGAACACAACATCTCTCATGTGTACAAACACGTCCAAATGTGCTATCTCCAAAGACATCTTTGCTCGCCTTTCTATATCATTGGAAAACGGTGCCCTGGTTATTCACCTTAATGCATAGTTGACAAATCAACAAAAATGTAGGACATTTTTTTCCTTTGCCAATGTTGATGTCATTCACCAAACTTTATTAGTGCCAAAGTGTAGTTTCCACATGAAATTTAAGAGGGGTTTGGCCAATGTGAGATTGACACATGGCAAAATCGAGGGAGTATAATAAGATTTTGTTGGAATAGAGAGGCCTCTAGTGTAGAAGAAACCCATCACAAATTGATGGGAATTTTGAGCCAGCTGGAGACTTCATGTTGGCGGACTCATTTCTTTTGATGAGTGGTTGTCTCCTTTTAGACAATGTTCGTGCAAGGATGAATGTGTTACGAATACACTCTAAACTCCGTAGTATCACACTTGTGGCAACCAAAGTGCACGTGATATTACGGAATTTTGTAGTGTTAACATGAATGCGTGATACTATAGAATTAGTGTAGCTTGTGACATTATAGAATAACACAAAGGAGATGTGAGGACAATTTGAATTCGTTCTCCCGTCACCTACGCTAGTGTGGTCCACTCCACTTGGCCTTCCCGGGCGATGTGGCGGACACATGCACCAACATTCAAGAAGAAGAAGAAGAAGAAGAAGAAGACACTCCGCATGTTGACACATGGCGCAATGTGAGGGTGTGGGTTGACTTCTTTGGTGGTTTGCATTAATGACAAATTTTGTGATATAAGGGAGAGAAATGTGACAATAAGGAGTGAGATTTGAACTACGCACATCTGTTCCCTAGCGTTTCGGGATATTAGAGAGTGTGTGACATTATGGAGGTTGATATTACGGAGTTTAGGGTGTATTGCTTGACTAATAGATGTTATAATAATATAAATATCAATTCTAATACTCATGATAGCTGATGTTGCTTTCCATTCTTATTTATGTTTCTTAAGCCCATGCTAAGTGAATGCTAAGAGGCAACTAAAGGACCTTGCTGAGCATCATGATAGCTTATCGTGTGTAAGAAATTTTGACTCATGCTCGAGTCGAAAACATGAGTGGCCTTGTCTTTTGAAATTTATATCTGAGGTTAATTCCTAAGTGCTTATGAGAACATGGGGGTTGAGCATTTCCTAATAAACTATCAACTTTCATAGTTTTTTTAAGCATGATGACCCTTTAATATATGTTGGGATTTTCTAACATAATGAACGGTTGTCGCATGAGTATCATTCATTCTACCATAATGAACTGACATTTGAGGTAAGCCATTGAGGTAACCTAGGGCCTACCTCTTTCCCCTTTAGAAAGGGAGCTAAGCCTATAGGCTTTGTAATGTTATACAGTAACCTCCCGCTTAAGTACGCAACTTGAACCTGCGCGGTTTGTGCGTACTTAGCTGGTAGGTGCGTACTAATAAATCTTGAACCCTAAATTTTTTGCCAAAAATGCGTACTTAACCGGGATGCGTACTTAAAGGGGTGCGTACTTAAGCAGGAGGTTACTGTAATTTGAGGGTATCTTGAGAACTATTATAAAAGAGAAGTGGGGAGGCACCATCAAAGTAAGAAATTCAATCAAACGATTTTGGTCACCTTCTAATGAATATTGAAGTAAAAACATTCAAATCTCATCAGAATCATAAATCTTGATGTTTGATGAATTACTTGACATGCTTAGTTAAAATTGTAGATGTTATAGATTGGTGGAATATAACATTTCACGACTCCTTGGCTATGTTTTGTGGGACCATGTATCACATGAGTTGAATTATCCTTCAATTTTGGTAGTCCTTGTTTACGGGGAGCATTCATGCTATATATTGTGAACTTTTCAACAAGCATCTATAAATTAGTAGACTTTGAAATGTGTTAGAGGTTGAATAAATTATCAAAAGTTCAACAATAACACTTGTGTTGCATTAGCAAATCCACTATGAAGCATCAACAAATATCATATTCAAAATGGTACCTACCCTGTTTTACTCATGGTTATCAAAAGTGCATGTTTTGTGATCCCTTCAATGAATACGCATGGCATCCCAATTGTGTTCACAACTAAGTATGGAACATAGTTAATTAACTTCAAAGATGCAATCCAATGTCTTCTAACATGTGTCTTTATAGTGTTTGTTCTTTGATTCCCATGGAACCACACACCAATCAAATATAGATGTCCTATTAAGAAAAATAACCAAATAACACCCACATACCTAAATGGAATCCTTGATGCCTCTCTACCCCTAGAGTAGAGGCACCCATAACATATCACTTAAGAGGTTGTATGCCAAATATGGAGAAATATAAGGCGGTGCGAAATTTTCCCATGTAGGAAGACATAAATCAGGAGGACTGCAATTTTTTGAGTATTTGTATTCCTTAAAATTGAAATTTTTGTGAATTTCTAAAGCCAAAAGTTGGCCTGAACACATTACCAATGTCTAGAGTATGCCATAACCGTTCATTTTGAGACGATTTCCTCCTCACTTTAGCACTCAAAACCGGGGGATATGCATCATGGCACTATCAATTCCCTGGTGATACCATAACCAAAGTTGGAGACTTAGGGTTAGTTTCCACGTAGGCTGTTGCGCCCACCAAATTCTAGTGGAAATGTAGATAATGTGAAACCATGAAACATGGGACCTTATTCTAACCACACACAAAAAGAAAATACCAAAATTAATCCCAACCTATTTGAAACTATGGCACCCTATAGATTCCCGATGGGGTCTTGATCAAGAATAGGAGCCTCTACTCTAGTTTGGGACACATCCAACAAAACCAAACATGAGAATTGATGTATGTGATTTTGAGTCTCGCAAATTCCTATATGCTGGATAAGTTAAGGTCAAGGCATCCATAGCCAACTAGGTCCATTTAACTGCTCACTAGAGTCATGTAATGCCGACATAGATGAGATCTACAGTAGAGGCGCCTAATCTCGATCATGACCCCATCACCAATCTATAGGGTACCAAAATTTTGATTAGGTTGGAACCAACAATGCCATTACACATGTCTTGGTTTTGAGTGATAAAGTGAGGAGGAATGAGCGGTTACAATGAGCAGTTATGGCAGACTCTAAACATTGGTGATATGTTCGGGCCAACTTTTGGCTTCAAAAATGCATAGTAATTTCAATTTAAGGAATAAAATTATTATTATGATTATTATTATTTTGGCAATCCTCCTAAATTTCTATGTTCGTGCATGGGAAAAATTTGCACCGCCTTATATTTCTCTAGATATGGTGCAAAATCTCTTAAGTGATTGGTTATGGGTGCTTCTACTCTATGTAATTTAGGCAAACAAAGTTAAAGTTTATGTGGTGACAACTTGTGATTGATTACCCCATAAGAGGTTTGACAAATGTTATAACCAAGGAGTAGCATTGAGATGAGCGGGTATGGGTTAACCTATAGATTGACTATGTGTTACCCTAAAATGTACAAAATTTGTAGCAATTTCCACATGCATGATTTTAAGAAAACAATTGCATTCTCCTTAGAATCTGTTTCTCTTTGCAAGAAAAATAGTAATTTCTTGCTATTACTCCTCCTAAACACATGCAAACTCTCTTATTTTATTGGTTATACAGTGACTCCAAAAACCGAGTCTATGCAAGGAACTTGAAACTTCAAAATGATGATGCCGGAAACAAGAGTGATCGAAATCAAAAGCTATAAAAACAAAAATTGTAGAGTATAAAGTTATACACACCATTGTAATGAAAAAAGAAATCATGATTTCAATTACAACAAAGTAGATAAAGATGTTGAAGAAAAACATGTACATAGACTCGGTTTTTGCACTACAGTGTAGAAGACACTTCAAAATTTGTCCATCGCCCTTTTGTAGCTAAAACAACTGCAATTCAATCAGGCATGCTAGCATACAATCCTCTACACTCCTCTAGACTAATAGAGTTGCAAACTTCTTGCACTCGAACCCATAATTGAAGAATACCACTGGGAGGACTAGAGTATGAGTTCAATCGCCGTTTCAGTAAAGCCCATATGTGCTCAATTGGATTTATGTCATGGGATTGTGTAGGCCACTCTAAGACACAAAATGGTTGCTTCCCAAACCATTCTCGAACAATCTTGGTTGTATGCACGACAACATTGTCTTGTTGAAAAATGATTTCTTCAAGATTGAACCCAAATGCAAGTAATGTACTACACAAATCTTGCTCTAAAATTGCAATGTAGCCTCTATCATTCAAGTGCCCTTGTATATTATGCAATGACCCCAATCCTCTACAAGTCAAACAACCCCAGAGCCTCCACCATGCTTCACAGTTTGGTTCACAACACGCACGAGGATGTTTTCTTTGTCCTCTATCCAAGTCCTCCCATCTAAATTGAAATGACATATTTTAATTTCATCACTAAACACCACCCGCTCCCAATCACTCACAATCCAATCTTTGTGCATTTGGGCAAAGCGAAATATGTCTTTGATGTTTTTTCTGACTCAAAGCAGGCTTCTTAACCTTTGTAAAAGAAGACAATCCTTGTTCTCTCAACGCATTCCTCAAGGTATTGTCACACATCTTTACACCCATCTCTCTTCGAAGCACTTTTGATGCCTCTGTTGCAGTTTCTAAACCGCCAACAGTAACTAGCCGTGAAGCATAACACTTCTCCCACTTTGTTAGGACTTGAGGACGACCTCCTTTAGACAATGCTACACTCGTAGAAAGCCTCTTTCTCAGGGCCGGTTTACACTATGGACCATGAAGTTGTCCCACGGCGATGTAAGAGCACTGATTGGCTGCTGAACTCGTCCCGGGACAACTTCGGTTTACACTAGAGAAAAAATGGCAGAGGGACCACGGAGGTCGAGGTCCCCAAAATATAATTTTTAAAGTGTAATAAATGCACTGATATGGTCCAATGGGTTTTTCGTTGAGAGAGGCAAGAGAGGTGGTCTGGTAGGAAAAGGCAAGGGCCCATGGCAGAGAATCACCATTTTAATGGTTCTTTAATGAACCTACCCTCTATGTGCCTTAATCATATCATAGCCCATGAGACATACCATCACTACCTTGTTTTCCCCCTTATACCGGCTCCCACGTGTTTCACCAAACAACGTGGGACATATAGAACTCAAGAATTTGAGTGCAAATTTGTTTTTTTGCTCTACCAACTGCAATGTTAGCAGTTTGGAATTTTGGGGCTTTTAATATACCATTGGAAAGGTCTTGAAAATGCCTTTCCAACGGTATATTACACGCCCCCCAAAAATTTAAAATTACAGTTGAAAAACGATAAAGAAAAATCTGTAGTTGTTTAGTGACTGTAGATCAGGGTGGTCAAAAGAACTGCAATGGGAAATCTTCTAACACTAATTATCAAAGAATTGAACTTTAGTGTTGAGCAAGGTAGGGTGGTAACAACATTAAATATAATCAAACACTAAATATCCTATTTAGTGTAGTGACAACACAAGGTACATGTCACATGTAAATTACATTGAACATGTACAAATTAAATCGCTCATTTTTTTTGTAAAAAATTGTTCTGAGAAGATTTGCAAGCCACATCTTCGACACATTTAACAAGAAGTGAAGACAAGTGAAGCCCAAGAGAAGACAAGAGAATGGTCAAACTTGAATTTTTTTCAAAATTGCCCTTTTTGGGCATGTATTAAAAAAATCAGCACCTTCACTTTTTGGTGCATGGTCATTCTTCTTGGTCCACATTCGGTTTACACCTAGTGAGGGGCCCATGGCTCTTAAAACTATTTTTTTATGAACTCGGACCATGGAAGTCGGACCATGAACTCGGACCATTGACAAACGCCATCTTCCATGGTCCGACTTCATGGTCCATCCGGCCCTCACTCTATTAACTCTAGATTGTGCCAAACCCACACTCTTTGCAATCTCTCTATTGCTCCTCCCCTTCTCTATCAAGGCTATAATATTTTGCTCTTTCTCTCGTGAAATAGGTCTCATCTTTCTATACAACCTCCACAAAGCCACAAGAAGTATTCAACACGATACACATGAAACCCTCAATTTTTTTTGACTCAAAACGATGAAGAAACAAGAAAATGAGAGCTCTCAAAGAAGGTAGCAAGCGGCGCCTCAAAAACTGAGTCTATGCGATGTCAACGTCTCTTTTCCTCTCACCGAAACCCTAGTGAAGTTGATGACATCACCATGACATCAGCTGAAAGTCAACTTCTAATTCTTTTACTATTACATTTTACATTTTACATTTCCTAAATATATCATTATCTTTTTGTGAAATGCCCATGAAAGTTCTTGTTTGATGCGTAGACTCGGTTTTTGGAGTCTCTGTAGATGCATACTTGGAAACACTCAACCCATGACATCACTGAGATGCTGCCAGGTCATGAAAGTAGAAAGCCAACTTATGGGTGCCACGCGGTCATGGGCTCATCACGGCCATACGCCCATCCCCCCCCCCCCCGGGCCTGCACGGCTCCTCCTGATGACTCTCGTCACAACGCTATCCACATTACCCTTCGTACCAGCTTCGTCTCTACTGGCCGCGCGATCAGGGAGATCGACGGCCAGAGATCGCTCTAGGGGATAAACGCCATAGCCACAGAGGGGGAGGACGCCATAGCCAAGGGGAGGGGAGGCTTGTATTCCGTTGCTCCCCTCGCGATCCCCCGGTCGCCGTTTTTGCCATAGACAGGTCGACCCACTGATTTTTGCCCTTGCCGAATTCCAATCGAGTTGTGGGTTTTGCCAATTCGAGAAAAGAATACGGAGGGAGCGAGAGGCGGGAGAGAAAGAAAGAGAGATACAGATACAGGGATTGAAGGTTTTGGGGTAGCGATGGCGATGGTGGTGGATGCAGGCGTGGCGGGGGCGATGGCCGCCCCGAGCAGGCAGATTGCAGCTGTCGCCACGGCTTCTTCGTCCAGCTCGCCGTGCGTCGTGGGCATGGGCATGCGCTCGTTGCCCGTTTGCCGTGGCCTCAGGAGGTTGAACTCGGGCGTGAAAGTTTCGTCGCGCGTCGCCGTGCGCTCTGCGTCGTCGTCATCGTCATCCCGGGGCAACGTCGTCTCCGAAGCCCAAGAAACCGTCACCGGAGGTATCTTGATTCTTCACCCCTCGTCCTGAACCTACATCTCTCTTACATGAGGTTCTTTTGTGGTGCATTGTGACGCCATAGGAGTACCACTTCGTACCCTTGTTTCGAGTGCTGACAATCTTCGGAGATCCGGAAGTCTCTGTTCCTGCGCACATTGTGCTCCTTCCCTTGTCTACGGTTGTTGGATTTTTTGGAATACGAAATTAATTTTTTTGGGGAATGTATGAATGTCTGGAGAGGTTATGTTCAGACGGGTTTTGGGTTCAATTCACGTTGTTTAGCATTAAATGGTTGGGTCTTCACATACCTGAGCATGTAGATGATGTGACTGTTGTTAGGTTCCCGAAGCTCCAGGTGGTTGTTGCCCACATTGATGTCGGTGCCCTTCCAACCTGGGTTCACCCTGTGAAATCTTACACCAGGTTCAACGTGTAGTTGAAAGAACAAACTTGAGTTGGAGTTCTCACAGTGAAATTCGATGAGATATGAGCTGTTTGTGGTAAATGTATGACCCCAGCATATTATCAGAGAATGCTTTTCCTTTCCTTCAAAATGTACTGTGCTTTATACTCAGTACATTCTAAGAAGACAAGTTTTTGATCGTTTGAACACATGCTACCTCTTTAGTAAGTGTAAGTAGAACTGATCAATGTACATTGTGAGCAAGATTGTATTCACACCAGCCAGTGCCAGTCACTTAGAATATTGGGAGTGGAAATGTGGAATTGGGGTTTCGTCAGCTGTTTGATAGATTACCCTAGACTTTTTAATTGACTCACACAAATCGTCATGTTTGCTATTTCTCTTGTTGTGCTGAAGGACTTGGTTGAGTTTTTAGTTAGATGAGAAGAAGCAACTCCTTGGCTCCTGTATTGGGTATCTCGATTCCCTTTCTATGCTTTGGTCACAAGGATGTGTCAGATTGCAATTTCCGTGTGCTGTTTTGTTTGAAAAGTGTGTAGTCAAGTAGTTTCTGACCATACTCATTAGAAGTTGGAAGACAAGATAACCTCTTCAGAACAGTAAGCTACATGAATATGAATTACCTTCACACTAAAACTTTCACTTTAGCTGCAAATCCAGGAATTGAGGATGTACATACTTCACCCTTTTGAGGTAGGTTGTGAATGGATCAACTTTGTTGATTCTTTTCTGGTCTTTGAATTTGTGAGGGTTGGTCAAATGTATCCGATATCTCTGTAGCTAGCTGAAGTATCATAGAAGCGCATATGCAACCTTTCCCAGTGTTATATGACCTTATAGGCCATAGTTCCAGCCCCACACGTAGTGTTGAGCCTCTGCATGGAATATTATTTTTCTAATGCGGTTTCACATTTTTGTTAGATTACAAATCAGTTAATTGTTTCAAATTATTGATCTCACATGCACTTAATTGGAAGAGAATCAAGCGTGGTTTGTTCTGACATTACGTTTTGTGTGCCTGCAGTAGCAGGTGTTGTAGATGAATCTTCATGGGCAAATCTTGTCCTAGAGAGTGACATCCCTGTCCTGGTAGACTTCTGGGCCCCTTGGTGCGGACCCTGCCGGATGATTGCACCCCTTATTGATGAGCTTGCAAAGCAGTATGCTGGCAAGGTTAGGTGTTTAAAACTTAACACAGACGAGAGTGCTGGGATTGCCACGGAATATGGCATCCGTAGTATCCCAACTGTTATGATCTTCAAAGGTGGAGACAAAAAAGACACTGTCATTGGTGCAGTGCCCAAGTCTACATTGACAACAACTCTTGAGAAGTACTTGGATTGGTGAGTTCAGAAAGAGGGTTGAGCAGAGTTTTATAGAAATCTTGGTGGGTCTTGTTACTAACTTAGTGATTCTTTGTATCCCAATGTTCCTTCTATTTTGGTGATCAAAATTGCCTTCACTTTGTAGATGTTCCATGAAAGTTTGTTGTACATGTGTATGGGTCATGTAGATGTGAATAGCTGTTGCCACTCGTATGGGACTCTTTATTGTTCATTGTGTTCATGACACTGGTATTGAAAAAGGTCTACTCATAGTGTCAACCATCTTGTGTGCTTCTGTCCTCTGGCGCTCTGAGAGGGTGCTACAGATAGTGTCATATGGTTTTGCTATGCAGATATATTTTCTATCATTTAGCCTTAATGGCATGAAACTTCATTGGATTAGAGATTTTCAGCGGAGCTGATATTTCCTGAAGCTGTTCTTATTAGTACTGCTTTGGGTGAGTAAAGATATTGATATGATTGGAACTTGTGTATATCAGATTGGAGGTTTGGAAGCCACTTCAAAAAAAGTGCCGGAGAGCTTCAGAGGGCCCTGGCTCCATAGCTGGGGCTGTGTAGGTAGGCCTTAATGTTAAAAAAATGTACCCCTCTTATGAAGTTTCCAGTGGCCCAAATTTGTCCTTGAGGCTAAATCTTTAGAGGAGCACTAGTTATACCTGTATGGTACAAGAAAGCCTGTGAATTTTTGTATCTTTGCCTTTAAGATAATTTCTTGCCGAGCAAGCCACAAGCAAGTTTTGCACTTGTCCTGGTTTCAGATGTTTGAAGTTGGATTTGATTTGCTAGAGTCAGCAGGTGTACTTCTCATTACTGTGATAAAGTCTTCTTTTTAGGAGTCTGTCACACATGTGAAAGTGCAAAATCTTTGTTATATTTGGGTTACTGGTTGTATATTATCAGGGGCGACGGGCTTGGATGATTTCTTGAACTTGTGAATTCTCAAAGGTCTCTTTTTTTTGTTCTGTTTGCACCTGAGGTACAGGAGTCTGCTGGAAGCCCAACTTCTATGGGGGTTATTGATTTATCAATTTGTCTCTCAAACCGCCCTCTACAATTTATATCAGTGGAAACCAGGAACTGTTTTGAAATGTATGTGTTTCACATCCTTCCATGTTGTGAACTTGACAATATTGAAGGCGTACTAGTACTTATTTGATGGACTCTAGCAAGAAACAACTGGACTGGTATACGCCTTGTTCATAACTTCATAGGATGATGCAAAAATTCACATCTAAAAGCGTATAACCAGGAATGTTTGTGTCCATCTTTTTTAAGGAATTTTGAGTACAAACTAAATGGATTAGTTTCAGAATTGCAGATGTTGTCCTGTGACTTTAACTATTCTGTAACGCATGGTTAATTCTGGGTTACTTAAGTCCAATGCCTTACATATGTTATAATTGCTCATGGCGTTCTCTGAATGTAAATCTCCTATTACACCACAATCTGCAATGTCGTGTTCTCTTCACAGAGTGTTAAAAATTACCCAGGAGGAGCAACTGACCTTTAGGTTAAAACTGCTGTGCTAACCTAAATATATTAGCAAAGTTCTTAACCATTGTAGGCAGCGAAATTCACATACTGTTAAATTAAATTAGCTAAGCTACATGCCCCAAATCACTGGGCAGTACATAGACGTTATAAGCATAAGTATTGAAACACTTGAACTGATCCACAAAGTTGAATGCATCGTTCACGATTCTAAGTGTGTAGTGGTTTTCAGACCCTGCATCAGAAATCAAATTGCTTTGCTTTCTCTCTTGTCTTTTGCAGGCAGAGCTGGGAAGAGTTTCTTGACTCGTGGATTCATAAAGACTATCTACAATGGAGAAAGACATGCCCACCTGCTGAGAGTAATGAAGATAAGCTCTATTTTTGATCATGTGCACATATTTGTACAAAGGATTCAGTGAAATTCAATAGCAGCCTTTCTTTCATGTCCAAGTCTTGTTAGCTTTCTTTCTTTCTTTCTTTCTTTCTTTAATTCGATACATGAGACATTTCATAGGATACATGGTACACGAGACATGCCACGAAATTTAGCAGCCTGGGTGCTGCGCATTGTATTGTATGCGGCCCTACTGTGGAGCTGGAAGTGCCCAGACACTTATGGCTGGGAATTCTCATTCAATTAGCAATGACATGTCGCAAACTGAGATGCAAATGCTGTGACACTTGCACAAAGCTAAGTGGACTTGTTATTCACTTTGACCTCTTATAGCTTTTGCATCTCAATTCCATTTCTGTAATACTTGCACAAATCCGTGCATGTGCAAGCCGAGCATGATCCAACGGCCGTGGTTGTGCACATTGTATTGATGCACTTGTTGTTAAGAGCAACAACACATGGTTCAAGGAATATTGTGGGAAGAGCGCATGAGATGCAAAGCGTGCTCTCGGTAGTGCAGAATTGTGGTAGGGTGAGTTGCGGCCACCACTCTACTTGGGCAACAACTCTATTTGAAGGCCAAATGTCTGAGAACAACATTCCCAACCCAATGTGACTGGACCATCATATTCATAACCTTGGCCTATTTCATTGGTGTAATACATGTGGTCATGCTCTCATGTCAAGAACAAAGCTGATTGTAACATGACAACTCAAGAGTCTACATATGACACCTCCAACTCTTGACCTCCGCCCTCCTAACCTAACCTCTCACATTACAAACTTCCCTCCCCACTGTTCAATTTGTCCTCCAAGGAAAGAGATTGTCCCATTTGACGCAAGATGTGCAAGATTTAGGCTGAAGATTTGGATCCTGGGTTTTTTTTTTTTTTGGATCTCCACGAGGATTATACCTTGTAGAGGGTAAGTGCTCTAGTAGTTGAACAAATTTTATGATACCTCCAAATGTTTTAACCTAGCCTGCGTGAATGCATCCCAAAACTGAAAAACCACTGAGACTCCAAGTCTAAAGAGATGCTCTGACACAAGAATAGCAACCTACTGGGCCTCTTGAAAAGCAATGACCATACGTCGAACTTGTACCTACTGGTGTGGCCTCGCCGTTGGCTGGGAGTGAGCGCCCTGGGAGCCGTCCGATTAAGTAGTCCGCTAATCGCATGCGTCCATTCAGAAATATAAGAATATCCTTCCTGAAAGAGAGCGTCAACTAAGGCCGTCGATGCGGGAACTTGAGAGATCTGGACCGTTGGACGTGGAAAGAAACAATGGGGATGGAAAGACGTGGGAAGAAGGTGGTGGTACCGTGGCCCGGGGGCAGAGTGGCATCTCGCCAGAATCATGCGATCCTTGAAGTGGAGCGCTGGCGATGGCGAGTTGACGTAGACGCCAAAAACCGTTGCCACGACTCGGCGACGCCTATGGCGTGTAATTTCCGGCCAAAATTGTGTCGAAATTGGTGAGGAATTGGCCGAGTTTGAAGCAATTGGAGGGAATCGGAGGCTTTCGGAGGAGTATTGTGCCCGTTTTGTAGCAATCGATCGTGACTTCGAGGTAAGAATAACAAATTAAGCCCACACCAATACTCCTTGTGAGAGTATCTGTTATTCACTCCTTGCAGAGTAGGAAGAAGAAGACTAAGTGAGCCGTCGTTTTTGTTTAGAGTCCTTTAAAAATTTGTTTGGAGAACTATGACTATTGACGGTGGCAAGAACAATCTCGAAAAGAATTATTGAAGTGGTAGAACCTATTGCGTCTATTCAGCTTCAATTTCTTTCTCTATGCATCGGCAAAGCAGGAAGAAGAAGACTCGGTGAGCTTCAAATTTGTTAAGAGTGCTTTGAAGAATTGTTTGGAGTGCTGTGAGTATTGACGGTGGCAAGAACAGTCTCAAGAATAACTATTGAAGTGGGATGACCTTTTGCAAGTATTCGGCTTGAAATGATTTTTTTATACATCAGCAAAGTAGGAAGAAGGCTAGGTGAACTTTCAAATTTGTTTAGAGTGCTTTGAAGATTTGTTTGGAGAGCTGTGAGTATAGCCAACGGGGGAGGACGCCATAGCCAAGGGAAGGGGAAGGGGAGGCTTGTATTCCGTTGCTCTCCCCGCGATCCCCCGGTCGCCGTTTTTGCCATAGACAGTTCGACCCACCGATTCTGCCCTTGCCGAATTCCAATCGAGTTGTGGGTTTTGCCAATTCGAGTAAAGAATAGGGAGGGAGCGAGAGGCGGGAGAGAAAAAAAAAGAGATACAGACACAGGGATTGAAGGTTTTGGGGTAGCGATGGCGATGGTGGTGGATGCAGGCGTGGCGGGGGCGATGGCCGCCCCGAGCAGGCAGATTGCAGCTGTCGCCCATTGAACGGGGAGAACCGGCTGCTACTTACAGATGAACCGGTTGAGTTTGAGAAATAACTGGTTGAAGTTCAAGACTTCAGGAAATTTACCGGCCACTTTAGAGGAATCTATGGAATATACCCAATTTAATGAAGAAAAATCGAAAGATGTCAACATGTAACCGGTTGGATTTGGAAACACTCGGATCTCAACCGGATATGCACAAATCTCTCCCCGAACTCTGTTGTCGCCACGGCTTCTTCGTCCAGCTCGCCGTGCGTCGTGGGCATGCGCTCGTTGCCCGTTTGCCGTGGCCTCAGGAGGTTGAACTCGGGCGTGAAAGTTTCTTTAAGGTATTGATTCATGAAAGGCATAGTTTGTAATGGACGCAGTGATCACAGTTGCAGTAAAGAATATGGACAAGGAAAAAAGCCGAGGTCGGTCAGTCGCACAAGGGCTTCCAGGAGGAGTGAGCTGTTATTTATATAGTTTTTTCTTGTGTTAATGCAGAACATGGTAGGGGCAACTGCTGTCCCACTTGGTGATCGTGACTTCAATTGCATATAGCAGACAATTCAGAATGGAAGATTACATTGTGGGAGTACAGAGATTTATTTTAGTGTTGATTTACTTGCAACTTGATAGAGGGAAGGAGCATAATTGACATCGTTGAATGACTTCATATCTAATCCAAGAAGAGGAGGCCGATATCCAGAGGAATTGCAATTCTGAGGAGTTTGATAGAATTGGTGATGATCAGTTATACACTACAAAAACGAGCTTAGTTCTTCAGCTGGAAGGTGTATGTCGAGGACATAATTGTTTGCGTTGATGGAATGGTTCTTGGTGAAGTGCTAGAAGAAGAAAAGTGCTTTGCCTTTTGAAGAACGAGGAATCGCCACTTGTCCAAGTCGAAGAAGTGTGGGCGATCCCAGACTAGCGAGCAAGGGATGAGTGGTAGCCATAGCCATGGCGCCAATTCTAGTGCAAGGACGGCTAAGTTCATATTGTCCCACTAGCCTCGTACCTATTCTACCGCATCATATTTTCTTTGCTTGCAGCAACCTTAGTTCCTCTCTGTCGGATGGTCAGGTTCCTGTTGATCTTGAATTTAATGTACACAACAAGGAGACAAGTTCAACTATCTCATGGAAGCGCTTGAAGTCATGTCGAGCCTCAACTCTTCCACATCGTCCGTTCGGTGAATCACATCGTTCGAGACAAGATGTGGCAGGAAGAGGTGCAATTAAACCTGAGTTCAATCCCCTTAAGCAATCTAAGCTCACACCGGCATCACTGGAGTCTACTCTTCCATCTCCACTAGTTCGATCGACAACCCTAGAACAAACCTCTGTATGCAACATATTATCACCCCCTTCACATATTCCGCCAGATTTGTTTCTTCCGCATCCATTAGACCTACAACTAAGCGATAGCGATGACGAAGAAATTGTGAGAAGGTCGGCATTTTCTTTGACTCTTGTTGTATGTGCTGCCGTGCAATTAGTCCATGTCACTAGTGCTCTTAGCCTCTGGGTGAGTCGGTTACGACTGAGGTACTTCGATTCTCCATTCACATACAGAGAAGTTTCAATGCGTTCGCGACTGGGCATGGTGGGCATATTCTGGGACATTGAGAATTGCCCAATACCCGGAAACATTGATGCGCAGATGGTGGTGAAGCAAATGCACAAGATAGGAACTTCTTTTGGCAATATCCAATGTCTTCGCGCGTATGGCAAGCTCGAGTACCTCACACGGCAGGTTAGACAATCACAAATTCAATAGAGCTTCAGCCCTCTGTTTTGCTTCTTTCTTTGTCATATGAGGGCTATATCGGCTTCCATTGGGAGTTCGCACTCTGGTTGGAATCAGCGACTGAACCACATTTACTATCATTGTAGTTTTTTGTTAGATAATTTGGGGATTTATGCTTTGGATTTTGGAATACCAACATTTTTACTTGTTAGTATATCTTAAGCATCCAGAGCTTTCAACTGGCCATGTCAAGTTGGACAAATATCTGAATAGAACTTAAGCTTTCAGAAATTTGTCATTGAACAATATAAACACTATGACTTTCAGGGAAAGAGATGTGATATTCAATATGTTGTTGTTTAGAAATGAATTTTGGTTTCTGAAATTGAGCTTCTGGTGCTTTCTTTCAGGCACCTATTCTGCTCAGCATGGGAGTGGAGCTGTGTCCAGTGCCCGATGGTAAAGAATCCGCTGACAAAGCCATAATTATGGATGCTCTGCTGTTTGCATTTGATCACAAGCCATGTCCAGACGCACCTCTGGTGGACAAGGTTGCTTCACAAGGTAGTCAAGGTAAACTTCTTGCAGCATTGCTTTATCAAACCGGGTACTGACCTTGTTGATATCATAATCCTCCAGAGTACAATGAGCGCAGTAGGCATGCATCCAAGGGTGAGGTTCAAAGGAAAGGATGAAGTATCACATATACAATATACAATACAGGCCCTTCATCTGGTCAATACTGGCAATCAAAGTGGCAATGTTAGTATGTTTTACACTTAAAGTCTGGTTCAACAAGAAATCTCTAGTTCATCTCTAGTGGGTGTATTCCTCATAATGGAATAGGCTTAGAGTTGGCAGATGATAAAGTATTTGGGAAAGGCTTTTCAATGTGATTACTGTAATTTTGATGTGGTAAGGCCTACTCAGCTAGATACCTAAATTGTGCAATGGGGTTCAGGTGTAGGGCATTTAGGTAGTTTATGAAGACACTCCTGTTATTCTTCATAAATGCACAGAAGAAGATTGATATCTGATGTTGTTCCTAGTTGTCTCTGTGCATCAGGTGACGGGATTGTGCTTGTAACAGGGGACAGAGGATTTTCTGCTTTATTACGGGAACTTAGCAACAGACAGATGACCACAGTAGTCATTGGAAATGGCCATCAAAAAATTCCTCCCATTTTGGCACAGGCAGCAGATTTTAGTATCCAGTGGGATGAAATGATGGAGACATCAGATTTTAACACCAAATGCAATGAAAAATGTAAAATGTCAGAGGATCAACATTTAGAGATTGGAAGATGGGAAGCATCAAGCTCGTGCAATGTTCTGCTGAAGTATGAGTCACAAGGTATTGTGCAAGTGGCTCGGAGTCCATTCTGAATTGGGCCTGCCATAGGTCTGAGAATACTAGTTCTCTTAGCCAGAATGCATGCCTCTCTTTTGACAATAGCCTCGTTGGTAACTCATGGGGCAGATAATAGTCTATGTTTGCTGTCAAAAGGGAAAGGACTCTTAAGGTGAAAATGGATTCTTTGTCTGAAGCTTTAATCGTGATACCTGCCTATTGAATTAGGAAATTGTGTAGAGAAATGATCAGCATCACACAAGAAAATAGTTGCACAGTCCAGTGGCTGTTGCCTGCAAGCGCCGCACATAACACGTATTGTATGCAGACAGGAAACCTAATACAACCGTTTTCTGTTGTTTGCGTGCAGAAATGGCAGAGGAAGAAGTCTATCCAGATCGTGATGATTCTCTTCTCGAAGAAGGTGATACTCGGGATGAAGATATAGTGGAAACACATCCTGAGTTGGAATTTTCAGATGCCAAGCAAACTGAGGTTTGTGTTCATTTTGTCAATGACCTTCTTTGAATCTTTGTTCTTGTTTTCCTCTCTTGAACTCTGTACTTACAAGACTTGAATTAAACTCAATATTGCGATCATGTTTTTCCAAGGATGTTGTTGTGACCATGTTGTCACTGTTAGAGCCCTCTCTCGTTTGCATCTTCAAAAGGTCAAGACAGAAATAGTTTTTCTAAGTTCCTGAAGGCATTTTTACATTTGGGTTCAGTGTCAATGTAATATTCAATATTCTGATCCGCTGTTCATGTGGCTTAACGCAGAAAGGCCAAAACTTCAACTTGTTAAATATGACTGCTTTGGAGGGGAGTGATGGCTTGAGTGTTAGGTCTCATTTAGTTCATGACAACAATTTCTCAGGGAATGGGCTCCCTTTATTTGAACATCAGAATTGGGACTCAGTGCCTCATGTCTATGGAACTAAGTATTTGTTGGAGCCGGCAATCAGTGTGCAAAGATCCCTTTGCCCAACTTTTTCTCCTGTTAGCAAGGGGAAAAATGAGAGGCAACAGCAGATTGGGCTTAGATTCAAATCTGATGAGTTGGGGATATTGAAGAAGTCAGCTCCAGTTGGTGGGAGGGTTAGGATTTTAAGACACCTTCGTTGTGAGATAGCTTATGTTATTGAGAAACATTGCAAAGAAAAACCAAAGGCAGCTCTAGAGTTTGAGCAGTTTGAGTTGCTCTATGAACTAGAGATGGGACATGCTTTGGTCAGTTCCCATTACGGATTCGCTAGTCTGAAGAGCTTGCTACAATCAATGCCAGATATAGTAGCACTACGCTCAATCTCTCCAGTTATGGCAGATTGGAGAATATATCCACATGTTAAGGTGAGTACACCATCTAAAGCACTGTCTATTTTTGCATGGAGGATAGACATCAATTTCATTTTACTGATTTTCAATATCCTGCTGACTTCCTCCCTATTGGCAAATGACAGAGAAATGGCGAGGGCCGCAAAAGTCGAACAAACTTCAGCAGACATGATCTTCGGTGCATTTTGTATAAAATTCTTCATTCGGCATGGCCACTTGGAATTCCCAAAGAGCACTTGAGCTCAGAGCATTGCAAGCTGACCGGGCGGCCATTGGTACTTGTCGCCTATGAATATTGGAAACTAGGCGATTTGATTCAAAGCATGGGAGACATGCTTTACATTGATGTAAAGAACAAGCATGTATACTTAATAGATGGTGCACCAGAACCTCAAGGATTACATGGAAGGGAAAACAATGGGTGGAACTAAACTTCAAGTAAGATTCTTCTTCAACTTTAGTCCAAATCTCCAGCTGCAATTGTACATACATGTTTCAAATGTTTTGAAGCATGACCAGGAGATCAATGTGATTCTATTATTTAATTTATTTTATAACATCTTTGGAATCAGTTCATGCCCATGTTTTTGTGATTAATATCCTTCAGATGTGAAGTTTCTTGTTCGACATCTCTGTAACCTACATCTTTCCTCCTTGCCCAACTCTTTGTGTGATGGTTTCTTTTCTCTTGGCTTGCTTGCTTGCATCTAACATCAAGACAAAGACAAGATTAGGGTCAAAAACTCTCACCTGTGGGATGGAGAGGACGACGCAAATGCTCTGCGAAGACAAAAACATTTGGACCATTTCTCGATTTGTGCGTGTCATCCTTGCACAGGGGCCATGCTAATCTTCTCTGTATCATTCCAATTTTATCAGATGTCTCCGAAGAGACAACAAATATGTCACCTTTTTGTACAAATTCTTTCTTCAATTACACTTTCCAATCACTATGGTTTAAGTTCACCGATCTTCATCCAAACCTCCTGTGTGCTCTAATTATCCACCAGATAAAACTTGCATTTTGAGTTCTTTCTAAGCCACTGCAACCCCCTCTATGACTTTACTTTTTCTAAGGGACACTTGCACAGTTCTCCAAGGAGCAAAAGGGGAATTTAGGGGATTTATACTAGAAGTACTCCTAATCATGGGGTTGCTATAAAAAAACAAGCAGTACAACCCAACTTGCACTTGCTTGAAATCTTGGTGCATTGATTGCAATGAACTTGATGTTGGTTGTATTCCTTTCATGGCTATGGCAGAGGCACCCAAAATTGGTATTGTCCTTATTCCGTCCTCTATAAATGCTCACATTGTCAACATAAGATATGTTGCTTCATCTTTGAGTTAGTCCAATTCCATGTGTAATCTTGTAACAAGAATCACGAGAATTAGAGGGGTCTTGAAGATTACTTCCTCTTATCAAAGATGAACATCTTGAATGGACGCAGATAAACCACCCCCACTATGATTGGGTGGACCATAGTGATGGATCAGGCTCAAGTTACGATGTTACCATGATCTTTTCAAATGCACACGAAGCATTAAGTTGTCATTATGTTTAAACCGATGTCGTGTGCGCATCATTTTTTTCCTATATCATTGGGTAAGGCTAATGAAAACTTATTATTTGGTAATGGTGGGTCATGTTATTCAAAATATTCATGAACTATCCAAGGCATATAAGTGATAGTAGGAAAATTTAGCAATGCTATATGTGTGAATATTAAGTGGGTATCAATATTGGTATTGTAGGATGTGGTACCATTAGGGTCATGTATTTTTTACCCCTACAAGTACCCTTGTTGATCTATGGTTTAACCTAGACACTTGCACAACATTGGTTTGAAATGATTCTTGTGATTATTGGATCATTCTTGGGTCATTTTGCTTACTAGCCTTGAGGCTATACAATGCACCACATCAATGTTTATTTTCTCCTCTTATGGACAATTTTAGTGCAATAAGAGGTGACAATAATATCGGAATTCATCCTATCGTAGCTACCGGTTGATGCAAATAAAATACTTGAGATTGCAGAGGAAGCGGTGGGACCATGGGCCCACCATGGGTTTCACCTCTTGAGAGAAAATCATCTTAAACCAAGCCCAAAGGGAATCAATGCAATAACTATTAACTTCAAGGCAATCGGTGACATGTTCAGTGCAATCCCGGGGGTGAACTCTTCATTGGAGCATTGTGGCTACCCATGAGAATCCTACCACTACGTAGCGATCTTCATTGCCACCCCTTCGCGTCATTATGGATCACCACCATCATGTTCACCTTTGCCACGACTCTCTATGGATACCAAATATGCCACAAGCAAGTTCATATGCGTCACACCAACATTGATTGGGGACTACAACCACTCCCAACATGTTGTTGGTGTTTGCTGCTTCACTAGGATTGTGCAACATCTTGACCTTGATTCGCAATACCATGAGCAGCAATGGGCGGCTAGTGCATGCTCCACCCACCATTTCAGCATCAAAAATCTAACTTGGTTCCAAATTTTACTATTTTTTTCAAAGTTCTTTAGAATTGACACTCCCAACGTTTCATAGGGCTTTCTTAGGACTTTTGTTGACTACTAGAGGTCCAATTTTTTGGTTTGTAAATGTGTATCTCATCAACAAGAGGGTCATTTCCAATACAAAAGTGGAATCCACGTACAAATTTCCAATGGGAAAAAATCAATTTGGGCAACATAGTATAGTTTTTCAAGGCCTTAACAATGTTTGTTGTTCACTATTGGAGGTCCCTTTCTTTTTGTAAGTGGATATCTCGTCAACGAGAGGGTCATTTCATATCCAAAGTGAAATCCCTAACCTTTTTTTCTCAAGGAAAAAAAATTGAATTTGAAAAACACATAATGGTTTCTTAGTGCCTTAATAATGTTTTGTTGCTGACTATTGGGGGTTCAGTTTTTTGTAGATGGATATCTCGTTAGCTAGAGGGTCATTTCCAATCGAAATTGGAATCATTGAGCCTTTTTTTCCAATGCCAAAAATTCAATTTAGAAAGCATACAATGATTCTTTAGAGCCTTAAAAATGTTTTGAAGCTGACTATTGGGGTCCAATTGTTTTTTGTAAATGGGTATCTCGTCGACAAGAGGGTCATTTCCAATTTAGAGTGGCATCCCTAAAAAAAATTCCAATGGGGAAAAACTCAATTTGCAAAACACATAATGGTTTTTCAAGGCCTTAACAATGTTTTGTTCCTGATTATTGGGGGGTCCAACTTTTTGTGATGGGTATCTCATCAACAAGAGGTTATTTCACAATAAAAGTTCAACCCCAATTTTTTTTAATGGGAAGAAATATTTTTGGGAAAAGGACAAAATGGTTCTTGAGGGCATTATGAGTGTTTTGTAAACTGCTGCTAACTTTTGGGGGTTCAATTTTTTTTTCCTTTGGTAAATGTGCACCATGTCAATGATACGGTCAGATTCAATCCAAAATCTGACCCAAAATTTTAATTTTAATGGGAAAAAAAATCAACTCCTAAGGTTCATAATGGTTCTTTAGGACCCTAACAATGTTGTGCTATTGATTATTGGAGGTCCAATTGTATAATGTAAATAAATGTCTCGTCAATGAGAGGGTTGTTTCCAATCCAAAATGGAACTTAGGTTGATGACCAATGCCTTCATCCAAAACATTTGAATTTTTGAAATCTCTTGAAGAGGCCAAAATGTGGAAAAATAACTCAAAAAAAAGCAACCGTTTTTTTTAAAGAATTGTTGTGTTGGTGCCAAGATGACAATTTCTAGAAATTTGGATTTCTTTGTTTTTTCCTCCATATTCATGCCCTTTCAATATCTTGATGAACTCCCAAATGCCAAATATGAGCCTCTTGTTGTGTGGAGGGGGGAGGGGGGGGGAGGCTAGGTTGATGACCAACTCCCTCCATCCAAAACAATTGAATTTTTGAAGGGCTTTTGAAGGGGCTGGATTGTGGAAAAAAAAAAACCCTTTAAAAAATTTGGAAAATTTGAAAATTGTCTTCTTGGCACCGAGACGACAATTTCCACATTTTTGGCCCCATCAAGTGCCTTTGGTTTTTTGTTTTTGTTTTTTGTTTTTTGTGGCTCAATCGGTTGAGAGGGGTTGGCTCATGTGGCTCCTCCTCATCATTGCAATCGTCTTGTAGCCATTTGAGCACCCTAACATCCCCTAATGGGTTGTCTTGAGACGGTTGAATGAGCGCCCTTAAGAGACATGAATGGACCCCAAATGCTGAGTATGAGCCTCTTGTCTATGAAAGGGGTGGCCTAGGTTGATGACCAACCACTCCATCCAAAAGTATTGGATTTTTGAAGGGCCTTTAAAAGGGCCAGGATATGGGAAAATACATAAAAATAGAATTATGGAAATTTTTTGTTTGGTTTTTTGTGGTCAACCTTTTGTCCATTTTTAGAACCGTTGTTTGCATTACATTTGGTTTGCACCAAGAAAATGGAGGAGGTCACCCAAGCTACCTATGAATCTTGCGATGAGCATTTGGCAAGTCATCAATAATTTTTATAAGTCATTCCTATCCACCGAGTCAACCTCGAGTCACCCTCGTGTTTGTCAATATTCAAAGTAGAGTAAGACATTTCATTAGGCTAATTGCTATTTGTTGGCATGTTATTGAACAAAATTGGTATTCTTTTTGCCAAGATATCATGGGTATAGGATACTAGTGGGTGTATTTCCATATATTTTACCTTCCTCACTGGTCATGTGTTATCGCTCATCATTCATATGATAGCATTCCCCATTCTAAAACCCTCCCTATAATTTGGGTTTGGGCTCATTAATTTTCCATGCATTCCCAAAATGTCTCGCAATTCCACGGCTATATGATCCAAGTGCCCCTATATCCATGTTGTTTATTTCACTCGCCACTCACTGCTCACCGCTCCCCAGGGTTGTACATGGGGCACTCCAACACAAAGTGTGCCTCAATTTCGACTGCTTGTAAGAGCAAAAGTGGTATAATGTAATATCTCTAGAGATAGGGATAGTTGACCACCGTCTAGTTCAATTGCAAGTCTTTGGTTTGTGATGTGGTAAGCAGTGATAGGGCTTTGGGGACAAGAAAAATGAACTTTGACGTTGATAGCATTATGTTTAGACTTCTCTTGGACAAATAACCCTTGTTGAAGTAGTTTTGCTTTTCTAATAAGATTCTCTTATTGGAGGCATGAGTTGAAATTAGGGTACAAATACAACCAACACGTGAAGGGATACAATGCACAATTTTTTGCAAAAAAAAAACGCATGTTTAGCCACTATTTCTATACATGATTGTATCTTTCCTATCTTTCAAACTTATACTATACATAATTCACTTTTTAACCCTTGGGACACAACCTGGACACATATTCATTATGAAATACCTTTTGTTGATGATTTTTTGCAATCAAAATATCATGCGAGATTCCTAGCATTTCAAGATGTAAATGGTAGCTTTCACCCACATGTATGTGATCTATGAATGACTTGTAGCAACTTAGGGTGTTCTTTTTTTGGAAAAGAAAACACTTACTAACTATCATAGACTTTTAGTACTCAATTGTTGTTTACAGGTCCAAGAGAATATTGCCGCTTCAAACTTTCATACCTTGGATTACTTATAATCTCCTTGTGCTTCAAAGTGGTACTCCCCATCATAGTGAGATTCCTAGTTCACCGCATTACTTGGATAGAATGTGACATTCGTCCATACGTATTCTAATACTAGCAAGTTATCGATTTTCTTCATTAATGTTTTTTTTAATAACATTTGGCAAAGAAAAATGTCATAATTATAAATTTCTTTTCTTCAACGTTAAATAAACATTTGAAATCGATACTTGCCGAAATTTTGCCAAATTAATCTACATTGGTATAGACTCTTTGGGTCTAAAATTATATTGTTGATCAACCATGGGTCCCAATTGGGGGAGAGGGGGGTAAGTGGCGGCATTGGAAGTGGAGGGGGTTTAATATATGTATGCATGTAAAAAAAAACTCCCATGGGTCGTTGGTGTCACTTAACCATGTGAGCCACAAGGAGGAAACAACACAAGTCTGCACGTGAACTTGAACCAACACATGCATAGTTGTCCATAGTGAATAAGGAGATAACTCCCAGAGTAGAGAAAGAAAAGAGAAAGGAACATATGTGTCTTTACACTGACATGCAATGTCTGCTCACTGCCCCTTGTCCATTGTATGTGTGAGCATGGGGGGAGGTGGCTTAATGCCTATCAAACTCCCAAACTAGGTCACTTGTTGCAATACCATATACTTAAGAATGGAATGTGACCATCAAGTAGGTTAGTCACTTCAATGGTTGAGAAAGAGAAGGTGCTTGTGTAAGAGGGCAACCTTCTTTGAGAGGACTTCTCCTTTGCACTAAATATAATATTTGGTGTCTTCAATTCTATTTGTCTTGGTCAATACTAATATTAATTTGCATGTGTAGTGCCACCAACACTAAATGTAGATTTCACATTGTCATTTCTTGTAAAAAAAATCTGGGCATTATAGAGTTGCAGCGTTGCAATTACTATCACTTACTAAGTCATTTTTCATCCAATTTCAATCATCCATGACACACATTTCATTGCAAAAATGGTAGGATGCAGAATACACCAAGCTTTGTTTCAATAATCGGCATTTGGATGAACTAAAAGTAAGTTGGGATGACAATACTTGGAAAGTTTTTCATAATAAGTGGCATTAGAAAAGCTACTACATTGACATAAAATCCCATATAACACTAAATACAATATTTCATGTAGTTCGCACTTAAGCCATGTGGCTAGGGAGTACTTCACATTTGTCATGATGTGGATCCCTTGCATTTTTAAAGATGTTTTTATTAATAATTTTACTTTGGTAAAAAAAACTTTCAGGCATGGAAGAGGGGTATTATGTAGGGCTAATGAACCACTTGAATTGGGAGGTTTGGTTATGGATTCATCCTAACTTGGTGGGTCCAGGTCCAAGAAACTAGGGTTCAAAGTACCCTTTCATGGACTCAAGATTGGACCCAATCTTGAAGTTTGGTTTCTCAAATTGGGCGGAGGATTTTCTCAAGCCAAGACCACCAAGAAGTGGCAGGAAAATAATGGTGCCACATTAAGGAATGCATGTGTTATTCGGTTGCTCTTCTTAATCAAATACATATATTCGATTGGTGTGGGGTTAAGTGAGGATCGAAGAACAAACACCACAAAGACACATGTTTAGAAAAGGCTAGACTATGTCTTAAAATTTTATTAACTACCCCGCACTCAATAATGAACACAATTGGGAGGATCTATTGAGTCATGCAATCAAAAAATGTGCCCTTTTGATAACCATAACCAAATAAGAACAAATCCAATTTCCAAGATGATTTTTGTCGATGTTCCATCATAGATTTGCTAATAATGCAACACAAAATAGATGTATAAGCAATCCATAGAAGTTGGAGAACAAGAAAAATGTATTGAGTAACACCCACATACTTTAGTGCCACTCCATTTTTTTCATACTACGGGCTCGACCCCTAGTGTACATAAATACATTGGGTCCAGAATGTTGCCTTGGACCAATTGGATCGCTCGACTGCAGAGTTTATGTTCTTGGACCCTATTGTACACGTGTCACCCCCACAGAAGTTTAGAATGGGGTTTTAGGATAGAGTGGGAGCAGGGCCATCATCGTATTCCACTCCTACAGCATTCATTACACGGTGGAACGCACCAGCCCCAGTGCCCTAAACCCATCCAAGTCACTAATCACCGTCCGATCCCCCAGATCGACGGCCACGGACCGTCCCGGGAGATAGAGTCCACAGCCATAGCCAAGCGAGACAGACAGAAGATGGAGGAGGAGCCTTGCCTCGCCGTCCCTTCCTCCATCGGTTCCCGCGATCCTCTGGTCGCCGTTTTCCGTCCCAACCACGTCGACCCATCCATTGATTCTACCCTCCCTCTGAGAATTCCAACAGCGTTGTGCCTTTTTTCCAATTCGTGTACAGAGTAGGCAGAGAAAGGGGAAGAGAAAGGAGAGAGAGAGGAGAGAGATACACAGGAGACCTGTGCACATGATACGCTTCGCCAAGACGTTCGCCGCTGTGGTTCCCACCACCTGGACGTCGTAGCGAAGGCGAACATACGGCGGTGGTGGTGAAGAGCAAATTCTGGTTTTTAGGCCTCGCCATTTGCGCCAGGTCCACCAGTTCCGGACTCCGCGGTGAGAGGCGAAAGTGAAGGTGTACGCCTTCATGCGCGAGGCCTAAGAGACACAGACACAGACATTGGGATTGAGGGTTTTGGGGTTAGCTATGGCGATGGTGGTGGATGCGGGCATGGCGGGGGCTATGGCGTCTCCTTCTGCGTGCAGGCAGTTGGCCGCGGTCTCCACCGCTTCGTCCAGCTCGCCTCGCATGGTGGGCATGGGTGCTCGCCTGAACCCTGTCTGCCACGGCCTTCGAAGGGGAACCTCCATAGCCAAAGTATCATCAAACTTCCCCATTCGCTCTGCTTCGTCATCCCGGGGCAACATAGTCTGCGAAGCCCAAGAATGTGTCACCGGAGGTAATCTTCTTTTATCCCAAGGGGTTGGGTTGCTACCTACTTACCGCTATGTTTTTGGGTGTGTGGTGGTCTGCCCACATTGACTTGCAATTTGGCACTAAGCTACCGAATTTATGCAGCTGAAATGATAAAACCTGAGTAGGATTTTGTATATTGAGCTTCAATGTATGCGGTAAATGTGCGACATATACAATGTCATTCCATGGAACACTCTTTTCTCTTTTCTCTTTTCTCTCCTTTGGTTTTCTGAGAGGACAGGATTGTGAGGGTTTGGATATTTGGATATTGCCTTATCTCTGCGTAGTAGTGTTCTAAACCCTCGCAATCCCGCTGTCATTTTAGAACTCTTCGGCATAGATTTGAGGAAGTTTATGTGGGTGACTTGGACTATCTTAGGGGTGAAGTTTTACACTCTAATTGATGGATTATCCTATGTTGTATATTCTCTTTTCTCATTTCTCTCCTTTGCTATTCTGAGAAGACAGGATTGTGAGGGTCTGGATATTGTCTTATCTCTGTGTCTAGAACCCTAAACCCTCAGAATCCTGTTGTCATTATAGAACTGTTTAGCTTAGATTTGAGGAAGTTCATGTTGGTGGCTTGGACTATCTTAAGGGTGGAGTTCTACCCTCTAATTGATGGATTATCCTGTATTTTATGTTCCAAAACCTTAGGTACTTGGTGATGTATTTCCTTAGACAGACTGTTTTATTGTCGAAATCTTTGCCTTCTAATAGATGATGATGATGAGGAGATTTGTCAGTGGTTTTCTATAATGCTGGTGTGAATTGTGTATGCAGCTGAAGATTCCCAAGAACAGTCCAAGGAGGCCAACTTTGGTATAAGCTGGAGACAAGCTGCTTTAGTGGCAGCTGGTGTAGGGGCTGCACTTAGCAGTAGTGTATTCTTGGTGGTACTCACTGGTGGGGATGGAGGTGGTTTTGGCGGATTTGGTGGAGGTGGAGGTGGTGGTGGAGGTAGTGGTGGTGGTAGTTGGAGGTTTTGGCTTGACACTGGAATGGCTTGGGCAGATGCAAAGAATGATGAGGAAGCAGCAGATGCCTCAGATCCCCATGGCCTACAGGTTGGCCGCAATATACCCGTTAGTAAGCTCAACCCCGCGAAGCGATACCGTGTTTCAGGAGTTGAGCTCGTTGACAAGCGCACAAAACAGGCTATTGACTCAAAAGACCCATTCTACGAACTCGTGACGCTTCGGACAGGTGGTGTGGCAACAAAAGCGCAGCTGGATGCAGAGGTTGAGAACTTGATGAACTGTGGCATGTTTCAAACTGTCGAGATGGATGGGGTGACCCAGCTCGATGGAAGCTTGAAGATGCAGATTTCATTCATCGAAAGCCAGTGGCAGCCGGCGGATTCGTTCAGGTGTGTGAATGTAGGTTTGTTGGCTCAGAGCAGGGCCCCAGAACTTGATGAGAAGTTCACAGATCAACAGCGAGAAGAACTCGCCAAGGCCCAGGAAGAGGAGTACAAGAACAGGCTGAGAAGGGCTCGACCTTGCATGCTCCCCAAGAGTGTTGAGGTGAGAATGATCAGTGAAATATTTCCACTGTAACTCCAGTCCGAGCTCACAAGTTTTTGTCATTTTGCTTGGGAGATAATAAACTCCCTGCATTGTGGGATCTGCTTTGCTGTTCAAGTACAACACAATGTTGTAGCCTAAGGTAGATGGTGCTAAAACTATCACTTCAAGTGCTGAGTATAGATACTATTGTCAGTTAAATTTTATTTTAGCAATTGATAAGGGATTTGCAAGACATGAAAGAATATCTTATTTGAATGCATGTGCAAAAGTCATATAGGTTCAGAGTTTTATTGGTAGATGACCCAAAACCAACATGGGGTCTGATTTCAAGGTGGACATTCTTAGAATCAATATGTGCTCAGTGCGCAAGATTTTAGGGCATTGGTTTAAGCATGCTGCAGATTCTTGCAACAACATCAAGATCATTGTTGTTTCTCCAGGCCAGGGATGTTAGTTCTCTTTAGCATTCTACTTTTTAGGCATAATTCTGTTTGTTGACCTAATGCCCATGTTTGTTGTTTATGATAGCGAGAGATTTCAGGATGGTTGCGGGGTGAGACACGAGTAACTGCCCGCATGCTGCAGCGAATCAGAGACCGAGTTCAAAAATGGTACCATGAGGAAGGCTATGCATGCGCACAAGTGGTCAACTTTGGAAACTTGAACACTAATGAAGTAGTGTGTGAAGTGGTGGAGGGTGATATCACAAAAGTGCAGATTCAGTTTCAGGATAAGATGGGTTTTCCATCTGAGGGTCACACCCAGGAGGTTATTATCCAACGGGAGTTGCCTGATCAAGTAAGGACATCATATTTTTTTTCTATGAGAGGATGACAGGCTTTCTCATCGCGTCATAGGCATTGCTTCCCGCACACATATTGGTAGAAGAGGAATCATGTGTAGGGTCATCAAAGTATGTTGTTCAACCACAAGTAATGAGTGGAAAGCTGGTATTTGGTACCAATTGTTGTGAATCTGAGGCTCATGGGATCACATGTGATGGTTGAAGTCTTCTGTTCAGAATTGTTGTCTTCCTACAAATGTCTGACTGTTTATAACTTATGAGTTATGTGCAGTTGAGAGCAGGTCAAATTTTCAACATTGAAGCTGGTAAGAAGGCATTGAGGAATGTGAATGGTTTAGCATTGTTTTCCAACATAGAGGTCAACCCCAGGCCAGACGAGGAGAATGATGGTGGTATAGTGGTAGAAGTGAAGCTAAAGGAGCTGGAACAGAAGACAGCTGAGGTCAGCACTGAATGGAGTATTGTGCCTGGAGCTGGAGGACGTCCTAGCCTGGTAAAGACTACCCCATTTGTTAGTCTCATTATTACAGTACTTAGACTATGGTGCGAGTTTGAGTACTACTATATTAGGTTATTGCAACTTTTTATTTCCATGCATTATGTAAAATTAATGTTTATTTTGTGTAGTGACATAATACCTTGTGTTTGGAAGGTCATAAACTTAGGAATGAACTGCCAAATTAAAAGGTCACAAGGTCTATTTGGTGAGGTTTTGTAATGTGGTAGTATATTTATATGTGAAATATTGAAGTTACAGTGTCTTTTTGTAGTCTAGGTTGTGTGCGCACGCGGCTATATTGGTATATGTTCTGAAAATACTCTTGTTATTATTTGTCTGCAGTCCACAATACAGCCTGCTGGAAGTGTTACATTTGAGCATCGGAATCTACAAGGGCTGAACCGCTCTATACTTGGCTGCGTCACTTCAAATAATCTTCTCAATCCTCAGGTACACTTTTAAAAGATCTGGATTCTCATGTCAGACTTTGTTAACTCATTTCCTTTCATTATACATTGGTCTACTAGCCTGCCAAACTTTCCCTGTTCTACAAACGCTGAGGTGGAATACTGGGACTGTAAAAGGATATTCACTAGAGACTAGTTTGTGTTAGCAACAGAATACTGCTTCAATATGGCACGTGAGCCTACAAATTGGCAAAAGATTTGAGGTTCTCAATCATTTTATTATTATTATTTTTAACCTGTAGTTTATGGGTGTTGCAGGATGATCTTGGATTTAAGGCAGAGTATGTCCATCCCTATGTTGATGGAGTTGATGATCCTCGTAATCGTACATTCCGCGCAAGTTGCTTCAACAGCCGGAAACTGAGTGCTGTTTTTACAGGTGGCCCAGGTCTAGAGGAGGTCCCTTCTGTGTGGGTAGATCGTGCTGGATTTAAGGCTAATTTGACCGAGGTCAGTTTAATTTTCAGTTGCAATCAATCTATGTTTACTTCCCATTTTTAAATTACAAAAACTTGTATGATAAAATGAGTATCTGGCTACCTGTGTTTGGTACAATGTTAAGATTGACCTCTATTACCTGTACAATGGAAAAATGCTAAATTGTGTTACTCTCTTCTGTGGACAGAGTTTCACTCGGCAGAGTAAGTTCACTTATGGTTTGGTATTGGAGGAGGTAACAACACGAGATGAAACCAGTGCCATTTGCACAAACGGTACACGCACTTTACCAAGTGGTGCGCTCACCATGGATGGTCCCCCAACCACACATAGTGATACAGGCATTGATCGTGTTGCATTTTTGCAAGCTAATCTAACACATGACAACACACATTTTGTCAACGGTACACCCATCGGAGAAAGGCATATTTTCCAGGTCTGTCATACTCTCCTGTTGATTGTTTGACGAGTTAGTGGTAATGCTAGATCTTGATGCTAAGGGCCACTTACTGAGGGCCACTTCACAGTATGGCCAAGGGCTATGACCATGAAATTGTGAGGGGCCCATAATACTCATGAAAAGGGTGTATCATGGAAAATTGAAATTGATATTTGTATGGTCCTGGGCTTTTAAGTCTTGTGTAAAGACATCCATGACTGGGCTCTCTACCGAATGCTATTTCATTACTATCCTATTCATGTGGGCCCTTCTACACAATAAGTTATAAAAAATTTGAGATTTTGAAGTGTCATGGTCTCCTAGTTTTGTGTTAGACCCACCTCTTTGAGGTGGCTTCACGCAAAATTCAGTTGACCATGAAACATTATTCATTGCATGCCATGTGGGCTCCACATAGGTCTGTTCCCTGGTCCCTTAGGCCCTTAAGCTGTAGTGTAAAAGTGAAGTGGGACAGTCTCGCCATTTTCCACCAATAAGATGTTTTAGATTTCTATGGTCAAGGGCCTTTAAGATCTAGTAGAAAGTGGCCCTTAGTGCAAAAGTATTTGTGGATTCAGATCTAGATATAAGTAACATGCTCCATTCTCAATTCCGATTATGCTCTTTACAGGTGGATCAAGGTCTTGGTATAGGCAGCAAGCTGCCCTTCTTCAACCGACATCAAGTAACCCTAACACGATTTATTCAACTGCAACCTGAAGACAAAGTAGAGATTGAGAAGCCTCCTCTAGTTGGAGTTGTCCATGCAAGATATGGAGGCTGTGTAGGAGATTTGGCTAGCTATGATGCTTTTACATTGGGCGGCCCTTATTCTGTACGTGGTTACAACATGGGTGAGCTTGGTGCGGCTCGAAACTTCCTGGAGGTAACATCCTTTCCTCTTTGTTGTCTTGCATCTTGTGAGATATTGTCTCTTCGGGTGTGATCTGAGGATGTGCCTACAGACAACTACCGCAGTGGTTGACTTGGGGTTTGGGCCCACCTTCAACCACAACTAAGATATATTTTTTTCGTTTACACACAACCATTCTTGTAGTTGAAGAGTGGATTTGACCTCAATGATCGTTTGTGGAGTGTAGACAAACTATTTATGGATTCTAGTGGGAAGTTTGTCCAAGAGAATTGCCTCCTACAAATCCTTTCCCATGCTTTGGCCTTGCTACAACATAATTACACTAGAACAAATTGTGCCATAGTTACTACAACAAATTAGAATCAAAGAAATTTAACTACCACCATTGCAACTAGTCCCAACTACACCTTGTATCAAAGTTGGCCAAGGTATTGTAGTTGTGGTTGTCATTAATGCACCTTATCCCTCCTTATCACTTGAAAATAGAGCCAAAAAAAGTACAGCCTAACCTCCATAATGTCACCCTCTGTAATGTCACTCTCTCTCTCTTACAACCTGCAAGTCTAGGGAATGGATGTGCTCGGTTTAAATTTCCCTCCTTGTTGTAACATTTCCCTCTCATATATCCCTAGATTTGACTTTAAAATAATCCACCAAAGAATTCAAACCACATGCTCGCATGCATCACGCGAGGGCCCTAACATTGACTGGCATACTCTGCCTTAACATTGACTTTGTGTTATTCCACAATGTCACATGCTACACTAATTCTCTATTATCACACATCCATCTTAACACTGCAGACCTCCTTAATATCACGTGCAGTTTGGTTGCCACAGGCCTGATATTAGGGAGGTCAGAGTAACTACGACCATTGACCACTGACACTGTGGTTGTGTGTTAATGCACCTTGAGAATCTTGTTTTGAACCTTTTGCCTTTCTTATATTTCCCCAAATGCTTCTAAACTGACTTTTTTGTAATACATTCTGCAGCTTGCTCTTGAATTGCGAGTGCCGGTGAAGACAACACACACATATGGTTTTTTGGAGTATGGTACCGATCTTGGGAGCTCAAAGGATGTGCGAGGCAACCCGACAGAATTTTTCCGGCGCTCTGGGAAGGGAGCCTCATATGGTTTGGGTGTGAAACTAGGTTCAGTTAGGGCAGAGTATGCCAGGGATTGTAATGCTGGCACAGGTTCCATTTTTGTCCGATTCGGCGAGCGGTTTTAGCTCCTCAAAATCTGAGTAGAATCATTTAACCTTCAGGCCCTATTTTCCACAGTTCATTTATGGTATCTGTATGATGTTTGTCATGTACAACACCCAGCAGTTCTGCAAGGAAGGATTTAGCACAGATAAGATTTGATTCAAATAATTTTAGGGGTCATCCTTTTCTGCTGCTGCTGATAACCCCCCTTCTCCCAGAATTGGGGATTGAGCATTCAAGCTCAAGAAGCTGCAGTTTCCAAGTTTCTCTTGGATCCAGTTTTTAAAGAAATGTACTATTGACAAAGCTTGGCTCAGAGACTACAGATGCACCATTGCATATTCCCTTCTCTTGTGCAAGTCATCTATTGTCATGGGTCTGAATTATATAGAACGCCCTAGGATGGAAAACCTTACATAACACAACAACTCCACCGATATCTCCAAGCTCTTCCATCATAAGCAAAGAAATTCCTCTATAAACAGAGGACTATGCAGAGCTTGGTCATCTAGTTACCTCAAGAACCACCAGAGATTTGTCGAGCACAACCTTTGCGGTTGAAGTATGACCCAGTTTCAAGTGGCTGGGGATTCGTGGCACTCACTCAGGAACATCCATCCAAGATATCGTGGATGAAGTGGCTCCAATAAAAAAAGCCTCCCTATGGGGTTGAGGGCCGATTCATTCGAATGTGACATCATTAGACTAATTCGGGGCCTTTGACTCTATTTCCGGAATCAAATTGCCTAAAAATGGTCATTTAGATGATTCCTGCGTTTTTTTCATCCGCATGGATGATTTTACTTGAGTGCCACGAATCCCCGGCCGTTTCAAGCAATGAGGGTACATGCTGGGATGTATGGTACTTGCTTGAGAATTGACAAACACTTCCTGAAAACAACTTCCAGTAAGTTTATCAAATGTTCATGGAAACAATAAATTTATAGAATCTGCTGGCCCCACGTAGTCAGAAAAAGGTCCCAGGTGCAAGGAATGGCCCCCCAAACCAACGACATTGTGCCAACACTATTCGGGAAACCCCACTGATATTCAAGTTTGTGCACATATTCAAGCCCAAATTGTACTATCCGAGAGAAACCATTTAGGCAAACCTACAAGGCTTAACACTGTAAGAAGTAAAAAATTAAATAAAAATCATCTTGGCTCAGTAGATTGTAATTTCAACGTTTGTAATTTTTCATTGATTTAATTCCCCTTTAATGCTCATGTTTCAAAATGTCCACTCAGCTCTAGAATCCGTGTATATGCCAACATGTGGAAAGTAATTGTTATATGCTTGTTCTGTAGTTTCTGCTTTTGGGGAATCACAGGAATTTTAATATGTGCATTGAATTCCATATTTTGTGGAGGTGGATGAACGATCTAAAGAAAATCTGCGTGAGTCAGTAGTCTAGTATGCAAAGTGTAAATTTGAGTTACGTTTAATCCGTGAAAATAAATAATTAACTAAAATAATTAATGATGTCCAACCAGTAGGCTATAGCACCATGTATCTCCAAATTATAGTCCATAGTCCACACAAAACCCATGTAGTGTGGGTTGCTGTCTGGGGCCACACGGTGCTCTAACATTTTACTGCTAAGTGGGTTATGCGAAAGAGCACCGTTTAAGACTTCTAGATTATTACCCATGCTAATCGATTATTACCTTAATCGGTGTATTACATGTCTCATAACATTTTTCAGATCCATAACAATGTTCTGTGGGACTGACAATATTCTACAAAATATTCCTCATATTCAGTATGAATGATGGAATATTCCACATAATACTGTCAGTCCCACAAAACACTGTTATGCATCTAAATAATGTTATGCTAGAAATCCCTGGATTGTTTGAGTTTATTAATATATGACATGGACATAAATTAGGGAATAATGATATTGGCTTGGGGATCACTTCAACCCAAGACCTATGAACTCTAAAATCTCTTATTGGTGGAAAAGGTCCACACCATTACAGTTTGCTTCACACGTAAGATTGAAGCCCTAAATTAACTGGGGACCAAGGAAGCTCAAATGGGTTGACATGAAGTCTTATGTAAGCAATGCAAGAATAAAATCAGTAAAATAAAGCCCACCTCAAGAATTTGGGCAGGAAGCAAAACATGGAAGGTTAATTGGTGCATAATCTATTGTAGGATGCTAGATTATTCCCTTCTTGGTGCCAGGAGAATTTCCTTGCTTTGTTGAGTTTTCAAGAAAACACATCACAAGAACCTTGCCACCTTCGGTAACATGAGAATCCACTTATATGACAAGTTTAGATATCTTCACCTTATGACATGACATATAAGGTGACGAAATTTGTCTACAACTATAATAACCTTCCTATATATGATATCATCTAGGACATACTCATTAGTGGCAAACATGACCTTCGTGTGAAACTCAGTGAAGTGTTCAAGACACAATCATTACTACAAAGTTGGAATTGAAATGTAATTCTCTCATCATTTTGACTTGCAACATACTTGTTCACCAGGCACCTTGTAAATCTCCATAGAAGGATCCATTCATCACATGCTACAAGTTGGACAAAGTCAATATGTAGATCAATCCACCTTTTAGAGGGGGAATCAATGTAACCTCCACCAAGCAGTTAAGTATTGTCATATGTCTTTTTCCTCATCTCTGTGCATTTGGAAGTTCATATTATTATCTTTTTGCAAGGAGATTGTGTATTCTTAAATATGAGCGCATGTCAAACAAAGATCAAGTAGGCCCAAACCATTAGAAAGATCGCCCTCGTCTCTCTTCTTCAAGTTTGTCACATTGTATCGTGTCATGTGACGGCGACATGACACCGGATCCAAAAACATCTTGTTAGCAAGGGGGCAAGTTCAACAATTTACACAAGGGTAAACTGGCTCAGTGAAACCCCTAGTCAACAGTCTAGTCAACTGCAAAATCAAAAAATATATTGGCCCATAGATCTTGTTGGCTACAAGATCGAATCGTCTTAAATTAGCAGTCAATTAGATGGTCGACTCAACCTAAAAGAGTCGATTCCCCAGCTCAACATACTCTCATTTTAATGGAAACTACACATCTGAAGTGTAATCTAGTATTTATCAACCTAACATGACTTTTAGGTTGACAAATGGACAATATTATTTTGAGAGGATCCCACTCTTTCAAAATTTTGAATATTGTGTTGTCTAAGAGTCTAGGAGCATGGCATCCACAAAAGAAGGATGAGTTGCACCCAGGGAGTGATATCTTGTGAGCGGTGAGCGGTAACACGTGAGCGGTGAGGAAGGAAAAATATTTGGTAATAGGCCCACTGGTATCCTATAACTATGGTATTTTGGCACAACTGTAGGGTTAAAAAATAAGAAGGGTGGGGAGAATAAACAACAAAATTCTAGATTATGAGTAGTGAGAAATGAACATTGAGAAGTGAAAACGACAATGGGCATATATATGTATCATATAGAAATTTTAATAGTTGTATTGCATTCCTTATGACATGATAATAATAATTATCATTGACATTCATAGTAAGATAAACTTGAAAAATAAAACACAAGATATTACAAGAAATACTTAATTTTACAATAAGTCGATAATACAATACAAACATAGAAAATGCAAGGAAGATAAAAAGTGGATAGAAAACATGTGTAACTCCGAGATATAAATGAAAATATAATAAAAAAATTGATCACAAAAATAACAACCTCGGTTATGATACTTGAACAAGTGCTACCAAAGAACTAACCATCACTAGAACTTGTTGTGATGGATCCTGAACATGGATCGGCCACTAAATCTATGAAATCCAAAACCCGCCGATTATAATGTTTAGTGTTTTTATGCATTGAGGTGGGGGGGGGAGTGCTAAGAGGAGTGGGGAGGATAAACAACATGAAATCCAAATGTAATGAAAGAAATTAAACAAAAAGTAAAGAATAGGTTGTACATGTATAGTACACATTTCATAGCAAGATCAATATTGGGTTGCACATCCCAAACGTTGTATTTTTTTACTTTCCCGCTTTTGAATTTACGATAAAATATTGAATTGAAAGCCGCAAACTTCTAGGTTTGGATATACTTGGAGAGAGTAGGAACATCTGCTAGCAATTCAAGAGGAGATTAAAGAATATTGTATAACTCTTCAATAGTATTCTTTTCCAACCATGCCCAATATGTAGATTTTGATAACCAATCATCAAGTGCAAAATCAAAGAGGGACGATTTCGAGAAATGCAATGCATATTTGTCAAATCTATTGTCATTCCAAAGTTTGAGCCATCCGACTTTGACTTCTGTATCCACATTACTGACGGCAATATAATGAAGTTTCTCTTACACTATACATATAATCCAAAAAAATTGGTCGTATCAAAGAATACCGAGTTTCGACGGACTTCTCTTCATATCGTTTATAAGTTTTTGGATCCAGTTGTTTTCTGAAGGAAGTCAAAGGCATGGTGCTAATGCTTTGCATCCGATACAAAGTGTGCACCAAATTGGTGAAAACATGAAAATTCTCCGTAGACCTGAAAACTTATTGAATTGATCAGATGATATAATTTAATGAATAGAATATAAACTACAAATAAATGAAATAAAACCAATGGTTAAGGAAATTATTTGTTAATGTCGTGCATAGCAGTCAACAAACTTGGAATGTCATTAGGCTGGGACGCCAAAATGATAGAATTCACAAAGATGTGACGTTCATAATCTGCGGTGTGTACACGGTCAATATAATTTTTTCAAACAAAAAATTTGTGATTACCATCCCATATAAAACATATTTTGTTCTTGTATGATGTGAATAAAGGATCTGCATCTAATTGATATTCAAATACGGCATTGACTTGAGCCCAATTTGGCTCCAAGATACACGAACCTCATCATATACAAATTGAAAGTCTCCCTTAGGATCAGTGGACGATATGCAAAATACACGGTCACCATCACGATAACCGTTAAGAAAATCAGCCTCCAATTTCGTAATGTTACCCTTTAAGGCAGGATGCACAATAAGCATAGCAACCATGCGACACAAGGGCATACGTAAACGAGACTTGGATCTAGCATGGATTAAAGAAATGGTGGCAGTTGAGTTCACCTTTCGTTTGTCTGTAAACTCCAACAGTTTTTCTTAATAGGTTTTATCATCACCATCATTATCTTTATTGGAGTGAAAAATCATTGAGGGGTTCATATAATCATTTTTTTGTTCTTATTCTTCAGATTTGATGTAATGTCCTGATCATGATAAACTTATACAGATGGACGATCTTGAGTTGAATTTTTTGTACAATCATCATCAGTGGAATTATTAATTATTTTCTTCTCATTCATCGTTTGGTCCTAAATACAAACATTGAAACAATTTTTAAGAATTATTTTAATAAAGCAAAATATTTGAAATTATAGATTACAAACGAAGACTTATAGATTGCAAAAGATGACATGCTTCAAGAAAGAGAAATCTGAGAAAAATAATACCTAAAAGTAAGAAGACCAAAAGAAGATTAAAAAATGTAGCACCAGCAACAAAAGAGTAGCAGCAACAACAAATGAGTAGCACCAGCAGCAATACCATCATCAGCAGAAGAACAACATCAACAACAACAAATGATTAGTAGCAACACCAGTAGCATTTAACATTAACAAAAAAATGGTAAAAATATCAGCAAAAGAGTAGCACCAGCAACAACAAAAAGAGCAACACCACAATACCACTAGGAAAAAAGTTGTACAATTAGGGTGGCAAATCGACCTAAAGAACTAGGGCATCAGACCTTGTGCGTTATTGCACAAGGCCTATATGCGTAGCTGGAGGTCTTTCAAAATTGCGCGCATAGATCCTGTGTATTAACGCACAGGATCCATGCGAGTGGCTACATACGCTCAAAAGTTGTCAGCGCAGACCCTGTGCAATAACGCACAGGGTCCACATCATTAGAAATGATGATGTGGACACTATACATTAATGCACACGGTCTGCCCATGCCAAAGGTTTTTGTAAATTTTTTGGATTTTTTTTTTTTTTTTTGGATTTTTTTTTCTGGTGCCAAAGTTGCCAACGCAGACCCAGTGCGTTAACGCACAGGATCCATGCAAGCAGCTACATATGCTCAAAAGTTGCCAGTGCAGACCTTGTACGTTAATGCACAAGGTCCACATCATTAGAAATGGTGATGTGGACACTATACATTAATGCACACGGTCTGCCCATGCCAAAGGTTTTTGTAGTTTTTTTTTTTTTCCCCTGGTGCCAAAGTTGCCAACGCAGACCCTGTGCGTTAACGTTTTACTATTCATTCACTATTCATTCACTTCACCAGCTTCATTCATTCACTTCACCTTACACTGGGCACATTTTACCAATATCAAATATTTTTATTGTCAACAAAATATTCTCATGTTATCGGTAGGATTATTGCAACTTACCGCAATCTATTCCTTCTATAGATAGGTATGCCTACAAACACTTCTCCCAGTATATGACATCACTACCTTAGCAACTGAGGTTGGGGTTAGTGGATCCTTTAATGTCCGGTATCACCGGAACTATCTCATATTGACTTCCCTCCCACAAATATTGTCTAGACTACCAACCTGGTAACCTATTGGGGATACTACATTGTGCTATCAGATATTAATGTTCACCACAATCTCAACGACGAAAGGGGAGAATCACCAAAATCGCCACATGAGAAGGATTATGTAATGAGGTTTACGAGGGCCGATGGACCGGTTATCAATTAGTAAAATAAGAAACTATGTAAGATCAATTGGCCATGATTAGTAAGCCAATTTAGACTAGTAGGTTATGTAGGGGGCAAGTAAACATTAGTAGAATTATTAGAAAATTAGTAAGTCACATAGCAAGCCACTTAGGATTAGTGGGCTTCAAGGTGGCAAGTAACTGCCTAGCCACATAGGTGAGGCAAACGGAGGTGGAAGTAAATAAGGGCCAAGAAATGACTTCTTGGTTAGCCTTAGGAATCTTCCCATACCTAGATAATACATAGGTAGATTGTAAGCTACAATCTACCACATCTTGAATGAAAAGTAGATGAGAATTATATGTGCTCTCTTCGAGAATGTCCGAAAGAGCCATCTTCATCTTCTTAGGAAAATAGGAGATATAGGGATATAGGAGGGAGGCACATGTTAGGCGCTTCCTCCTACTATATATAGAGTTAGGATTAGAGTTAGCAGACCTTACCTCATTCACGTCGATAGGCTACACAAGAGCTAGGTCCTTTGTATCTTTACCATTTTGGAATATACGAGCTTCAAGCTCAACCTTCTTCATAATTATTCAAGATAGAGGCAAAGTAAAATTTTAGCTTGGACATAGTTAAGTTGAGAGATTGTGAATGCAACTTAAGATGTTCTATAGCAACTCACATGAGGTGAGATAGATACATAAGTTTGAAAGAGGTAGCTTATGTAGCAAATTGATTTTAAAAACTTGATATAGAAATAGAGGTTGCGGCCAATTATATACATATATTAAATATAGACTGAGCCTACTTATAACTAAAACTGAGGTATACCGAATTTGTATGTGCTTGACTATAGCCGAGACTAAATTATAAAGCGACTGATCTAAAAATAGACTGTGCCTAATTATATCTTAGACTAAGTTATAATTATACTGAAATAAAATAGACTGGGTCTAATTGTAGAAGAGACTGAGATACATCACGATTATGCTAAACGTAGCTTAGCACAAGTTAGGATTGGAAAGATTTAGATTACTTGGTTACTCGTTACTCGGTTACGTGGCCGATTGGAAATAGTTACTTGGCTACCTAAAGAAGATTATTCGACTACTTAAAATTACTTGGATACATTGAAGACGGTTACTTGGCCGATTAGAGAAGATTACTTGGATGCTCGTAGAAAGTTACTTGACTACATTAAAGAAGGTTATTTGGCTACATGGAAGACGGTTACTCGGCCGATTGGAGAAGGATACTTGAGCACTTGTAGAAGGCTACTTGGCCGATTGAAGGTCACTTGGACACTTGTAGAAGGATACTTGGCTACTTTGAAGACGGTCACTTGGCTACCTTGAAGACGGTCACTTGTAGAAAGAAGTTACTTGTTACTCGGATACTTGGCTACATGGTAGAAGGTTATTTGGACACTTGAAGAAGGTTACATGTTACTTGACACTTGAAGAAAGAGTTACTTGTTACGAGGTTAATCGGCGACTTGAAGAACTTACGACCATTTGGATACTTGAGGAAAGTTACTTAAGAGAGGTTTCTTGGGCAATTAAAGAAGGTTACTTGAACATGAGAAGACGGATTGAAGAAAGTTACTAGTTACTCAAAGAAGATACTTAGCGTGCTATAATTGAAAATCCAAAAGAAGAGACGAAGACAACTACAACACATGAAGAAGATCCAACACTACAATATACGAGGAGAAGTGAACAAGATCTAGATTTAGAAGTAACACTTCAGCTTAAAGGGACAACTGCGGCACATGAAGAAGTTCGACACAAGAAGAAAGTTACAAACAAACAAGTTGATAAAATAGAAGCAACACTTGGACGAACAAGGCTACTTGAAGAGATATCATCAAGAGAAGAAGTGGAAGATGACTTTTAAGTAACTTAAAAGTCCATCAGGATTAATACAAGGTGGAGGAGCTTTTAAAAGAAGAATGAAGACACCTACCAACACAAGGAAGACAACCAAGATAGAAAACAACAAACGACAAAGAAATTAGGTAGTTTAGTCATCATAATCCGGACGACGCTCTAAGTCACTACGATACAGTCAACCCTAGGAACAAGTGGAGGTAGTTGAGCTCTACAATTAACTTACTTCAACCTTTATCCCCCTTTATACCTCTATTAGAAATAACTCTCCATTATCCTCCACATCCTAGCTCTACCCGGTAATAATTTCTTCTCAATGTGATTCATGCCTTAACCTATTCACTATTCAGGTAGTAGGTTATTCCTTTCCGTCCCTTTCTTGCACTATATTGATCTAATAAGTTGCATAACCACTCTATTTTGAGAACCCTATTAGGTAAGTGAAGAGTATTTCCCTCCTACTTTGTACTTTTATGTAACTATCATTCTCAAGTATTCACTCAACCTCATACATTCAACATTCAACCTTTGATGGTGTAATTTCACACACACACACACACACACACACACACACAATCCCAATGGAACCCAAATCATTCTCATATATTCCATAAGGAGGTAACGTCTTACACTACTAATACAAAATGATCACACCTTGAACATACTCTTCTTTTGCTTAATAGTATCCTTAGCCTAGTCAAAGTCTGCCTATTCCTATCAATTCCCTAACCACACATTCAAATTAGTGGTTCCTCTTCAACATAACCTTCTATCTAATTTTGCCTATTTTTTCCTTGAAGCATTCTTTTGTAATGACTAAGCCTAACTAACTTAGCTCCATGTTATTGTGGTAAGATTAGCTCTTACTATTAACATTACACTAGATCTAGCACCCTAGAATGTTGATTCATCATCCACACCAAAGCTAATAAGGCAACCAACAATGCCTTTGGCCTCAAGACCGTCATACATCGCCAAGGAAATGAAAAGCATGTCCGTGAGGTTATCCAAAGTTACATAACCCACTACCCTCTGCAAAGTCATTAGAAGGGGTATTCTATGGAAAAACTCAACAACATACGTGTGAATGGATCTCCATGGCCGATTATCTATACTTGTGACTTCATCACATGAGAAGGCAATGAATCTAGCACTTTGGATGGTAGATTTGGTCTTACCGATGATGGCACTATGCAAACTTTCGGCCATTCCCACCCGAAAGTGTCATTCTAGTGCTTAAGGGGCATGTTTGTCACCTTAAGTTGCTAGAACAAGGATCTCATCTATTGATACTCGATTACAACTCTACCATGGTTGAAGAGATGCAAAAGGGTCACAAATTGGTAGTATTCCCTTTTCCTCTCAATGTTAGCGTGATTTATCACTTGCTAGACAAAAGTGTTTTGAGCCTAGAAAATGGTGTTTGGGAGCCTGGACAAGTAAAGCATCTCATTCCTCAACTGGGGGTAATAAATTGAATGTAATATGCCCCCATGGGCACCCAAAACCATGTTTTTTGGCTTGGCAGCGGCCAACATGTTTTTTGAAGGCGTTTATCTTGGCCTACATTGTAATATCAGTGCCCTTAATCTTCATGCATACCACACACCACAATGCCACACATTCTCCCTCTAGATCGATTGCACTCTCCGATCAAGGCATCAAAGCAGCCCATTCATCCTTCAAATTCATTTTAGACTCAACATTTTTTTATTTTTTCTTCGATTCATTGGATATGACATCTGAACCGAGGGGTCAAGGTTTCGAGAAGGATTGGTTTTGGCATTGGAGCCTACACTAATCACAAGTTCATTTCCAAGGGTGTTGGAGGAAACAACATTAGCATAGGAAGGTAGCTCCTCCTAGATTTGCTTGATTTGGAACCCAACATGAAGCGGTAGTGGACCCATGATCAAGGCATGGTTACAAAAAGGGCCAAATGGAGAGGGAAGAAAGACTGACCAAATGAGGTAGGCACACAAGGAAAAAAAACAACAAACATGACAACTAACTTCACTTGCCGTGCCCCATTACCCTAGCCACATACAATGCACCACATCATAAACCCACAAAAACATCAACCCAAAACCCCCAAAACTGCAACAAAAATCAAAGCATCCAAGGAAAGAATTTTTTTTGAAAGGGCGTACCTTCCAAAGCAACCGCCATTGTTGTTGCACCATGATTGGTCGCTGAATGCAAACCGACACTCCATTAAGCCCCATGCTCTCTTCAATCGACCCTAGGTTGCAAATCTCCCGTACTAAATCCTACTAAATATGGTAACCTGGCCTATGACCGAGAGCTACACATTGGTGAATTTTCACAATGACCTCTTCTATGGTAATGAACGATTTAAAATTTTTCATGCAAGGTAAAATGAAATATTTGTCTATTTCAAAAATTTGGAAATTTTTAAAATTAATTTTGAATTAGATATGATTTTTTAAAGATGTTCCCTAGGGTATCTTATGATAGACCTAAAGAAGTTTGACGTCAATGCTAATACAACCTATGAGCATTCTATAATTATCCACAAGCAAGTAAGAGGTTGTAAGAAATCCAAACATTACTAAGCCGTAGACTGACTTTGACCTTACTATGTCAAGAGACATCCTAAACGAAGAACTAATCTCATCCAACACATTGTGACAAGGTCTCATGTGCCTTGAACCGAGACCTATGTGCCTTGAACCGAGACCTATGGGCCTCCTCCTCCTCCTTCTTCCTCCTTCCCCCTCTCTCTCCTCCCCTCTCTCTCTCCTCCCCTCTCTCTCTCTCCCTCCACGTCATTAAATGCATTAATGTGAGGTTAGTTGAGCTATGGACATGTCATCCACCTAGGGAACATTGTTTCTAATTTGTTCCCTAGAGCTCGGTTTAAGGTCAGGTATCGGTAATAGGCTAGGATACCATAATCCCTCCACCTGCCAAGCCAAGCCAATGTGCTAACAACCTCAAGCATAAGCGCAACCTAAACCCTAATCCCTCAACGAAAACCAATGGCGACAAACATGCAATGGCTAGGTGTGGAGGAGAGGAGCTCCAACTCCACGGCAAAAATGAGAGCTATGAAGGAGGTAGCCAGCCAACCCTCCATCCCCTCTATTGCCTCCATGCCACCTGCCTTAATTGGCAGCCTCCACATGGCGCCCTAAACCCTCCCCAATATCCACATCAATGGTGATCTCCACCGTCCATTTGGGGATCGCGTGGCTCCTCGAGGCTTACAGGTAGGAGCAAACTTGCGAAAAGCGGCCAAGAAAAAACCCTCCACCCTGCACTCCGATTCACCAAGCCCATGTCGGGTCCCAAAGTGGCGAAAATCTTGCACTGGAGTCTTCACATCCTCAATTCGTCAAAATTCTTGCAACGGGAAGAACTGATATGAAAATTTAGCAATTTGCAAATGCTCGATGACTGCACACAACTTCTTCACCCTTGCCTCTTCTCTTAGCCTCAACTCCTCCAACATCACCCCATCGTTATGCAAACTCAAGAAATGTGAAGCATTCCGAAAGAGAGTTGAAGAGAATTGGGTTTTGGTGGGTTTGGGCAAGTTGCGGTTTTGTTGAATGTGGTGCCAATTGATTTGCTTAGGGTCGGAGGAGGTAAGGTATTTTATTTAGAACCAACACTAGTTGTGTAGTATATACAACGATCATACATTTGGATCGTGGTAAATAATGTTGCCATCAGTGTGTTGGTTTTGGGTTTGCGTACCTTAGTGGCATTTGTGGCACTCATCTCAAAGATAGTGAATCAGGTGATGAATTCATAGCAATTGTGCACATTGATCACGTAAGGAATAATTTTTTTAGGTTTCCAATGCAGTCAGGGCACCCATATTAACTTTCTATTTTCTCACTTGAAATTTTTAATATCATGACATTTTGTTAGATCTGTGGAAGGAAACTAAAGAATGCATTGAGCCACATTTTGGTTTGCCACGTAATGCCTGTCAAAATTCAACTACACCATTTTCAGGATACATACTAATTTCTACATAATGTGGATGGTTGTGGGACTCGCACTAATAATTACAGTATATCACGATATTTTCAAGAGTAAAGATTCATGATGTTCAGGACAATTCTAGCATTGAAAATTTAGTGCCTTCTTCAATCTGAATGTATATTCTTCTGCATTTTGCAGCAGTTTATATTCATTTTTCATTAGAAACTTGGAATGCGATGCAGGTGTGTTTGAAAATTTCATCGCAACTTACCATTACTTCACTCAAGTGTAGTGTCCCTTCATGGACATTAATTCAAAGGACAGAAAAAATGTGCATGTTGCCATGACCACGACATGTATTAAATTCCTTCTTAATCCATGAGAGATGAGAAACTGTAATGCCAGAAACGATTTCCCAAATGAAATGTGCACGATTATCTTGCAGAGTCAAATTTCCACCTAGAACATGAATTAGAGCCATCCAGAAACGTGAGTTGATCATCAGCTATTGCAATACATGTCTGGAACTACAAACATTGCCATATACAACTCAAATATAGGCATCAATTTGAGAAGAGTGACCACATAAGGCCAACAACCCTGAAACTAAAACACACACAAGATGAAACAATCGATCAAGACAAGAACGAGCATTGGAACAGAAAGAAAGGGTGAGCTGGAAAAGCATTGTGCTTTTATTACTGAATAGTTACTGAATAGAAACTAAGCGTTCATATTCGCACTACGATGCCGTAGTTTGAAGGCGTTGAAAGTGGGACCAATATACACAAAAATGTCCACACCATAATAATGTAATGTACACCTCTACCACTGTGATGAGAAACAATTTTTGCAAGTTAGGGCTTGCATACTACTCACACGGGACACAAGGAACACACAAATCCCGAAAAATGATCCTACTGTCTTCTCAACTACCATGCCTACAGCTCTTTCACAAGCCCTAAACACCCGAAGACTGTTCTCTACACTCAATCCTGTAAAATTTTCTTTGGCATTTTCATCCACATTTTCCAAAGGGGGGAGTGCAGTGTCAGCACAATCCCCTGATTCTGTGGGCGTGTATGTGCGGGAGGGTTGACGGTTTCCACCTCCCAATTGAAGGTATCCAGCCTCCCAAATGGCGAGGCAGTAGCCCCAAAGGGTTGAAAAGAACACCAATGTTTTGGCTAACTTTAAGAACGTCCTCCTGATTGTAGAGGAACAGCTATCTCTGATTTCAACGCTGTCAAGTTTTTGCACTCATGCTCCCATGGCACCTTGGTACATGTGATGATTCTTCAGACTGAGAGTTGCATCGGCATATTGCTTCTTATCCACAGGCCCAATTACATTCTGTAACAATCGGTTCACAGACACAAATTTAGTCCACTATTCAAGTACAATCAGCTTCACAAGTGCTTTACACTCCACAAGGGACACTATTGGTCAGAAGGAACTGCCAAATGCATAGCATGTATAATAAGACTTAAATGGATACCCAAATAGGTGATGCAGGAAGTTTACATTGTGTCACATAATTCTTACACCATGCATGCTAAGCCTACAAGTAGACTGTGGAGTACAAGACATCGACAGTTGTGTATACCTTCTGTGGTAAGTCTTCATCTGCGTCTCCTTTTGTGCTACCACCGCTATTGCTGCTTGCAACACTTGAAGACTTGCTAGACTTCTCTGCAGAAGCTCGCATGGCCTTTTGTACAAGGAGCTGTCTCATGATGGCACCCTCCTCAAGCTCCGGATTGTTGTGCCAGAAGTTCCCCAAGAACGTCTTAGCGCCATCTAGGCTTGGAAAGTAGGGTGGTTCGAAGTAGATTTGAGAAAGGGCATCCGCAGCAGAGATTTCGGCTTGCGTTGTGCCCTTGTACTCCCCGCTACCCATTACAGCAATCACAAGCTGCTGATAAGAGAAATAGAATTGCCTCACTGCTGCCTCAACTGCTTGAAAAGCTTGGAGAAGATGAATGGTGGATGAGTGATATGCTAAAGGTCGACCAAAGGGTGCCACTGCTTGAGTTCGCATACCATGAGAATGCAGTAGATCCATCACTGCCTCTTGCAGTCTTGGGCCTCCTTTTGGGTCAGCTTCTACTCCCACGACTTTAGGGACCAGATGCCGGAGCTCTTTGCAAGCCTTGGTGACTTCCCGGAGCTTTGTGGATCTTAAGCAGTATGCACCTGCCCAGCACAGTTACAAATTTCGTGTCAGAGCAAGAACATACAAAATAGATACCAGCTGCTTAACCTCCAAACTCCAGATGTTTTAGTCCTTCTAATTCCTAGAGTTGATCGCTTCTACTCATTGACTAGTCTAAAAGGTGTAAGATTAGGGTTGAGGATTGTCAGTGCTCATATGCTAGAAAACCCCTTGACATGCTCATCTAAGCTTTCGAATGAGACTATGTAGATCATTTCATTCAAAATGTGTGACGTAAAAGTGGTAATTTAACGGCCTTACCTCCTCCAATGTGTTCTGTGCTAACAGCTGCACCATCCTGAGAAATGGCAAGCTCTTCTTTCAAACGCATGAAGTCATCAGGGTCCATGATTTGCAGGAGATCCATCGTAGAGATCAGCAATTTCCAAACTCGCTCAACAATCCAGCAGCTCTTGGCTGCCCCCTCGGAGTTTCCAGCTTTAACATTCTCTTCCACGTTTTGGATGAGCCCATGAGCTACCTCCAGCCATGCCTCCATGATTTGGTGCACAGTCGAAAGGGTATGATCCTCGGCATGCCCAGGCATGGACTGTCTGCATGCATATACCTGCAAAACTTAACTTTGTAAGAAAATCCTCCAACATAGGTGGCAAAAAAAGTTCTAATTCTACAGAAGTAGAGCTTAATGTGCAATGCATGTAGGCTTCCACAATTTTCTAACGGTTTGAAGTTGGAAGAGCCAATTTCTTACACCGACACCTAAAAGTTCCTCTCGATAACCTAAGAAGATCCAGCAACACACTACGAATGTTATAGGAAGAAAGCACTCGTAATATAATGCTAACCGTACAGCAACACTTACATCTAAAAGCCAAGGCTTCCACTTCTGCTGACGAAAAAACTAGGAAGGCAATCAGAATGCAGCAGGAGTTCTTGCCCAATCTAGGGTGAAATTATAGTTAAATAAAAATATATCAGGAACATCACACTCTTATGCATTCGTAAGCTCTACTCCACAGCTGACCTTTCGAAGTATAATCGTTCCAAGAGAGAACAACAAGATACATCCTTGCAGACAGAAGTCCGAAAGATGTGAATATCAAATTCTCTGAACACTACCAAGTGGAAAGCTGCATACAGCGGATTACAAAATGGTCGAAGGTAATTAGGATGCCACGTCATCAGACCAGACCCAGTCCTGTTTCTAGATTTTTCAGAGAGATGTGACCTAAGTTGGACTACATGTTTCGTGGTAGGCCAGAACCTTGAACATAGCGAGTACGCGGTGTAGAAACTATAGCAGTTGGAGTAATTACGCAAAAATCGTTCACACCTGGGGCTCAATGAAGAAAATAGCAAAGTCACTCTAACCAAGAAACGAAGACAAGGCAGAAAAAGAATCGGTGAAGGGGTTACAAGAAAAGAAGCATCTTCTTACCTCATGAGGTTCACAGATCTTATCATACTCGAGAACAGCTTTTCCTGAGAGATTTGGCTCGCCAAGACCTAGAGTAAAAGGTGCACGAGCCATGTGACCTTCAATAGCAAAATGCAACCTCGCACTGACGCTCTGAGCCGTTCTCCAGGCAGCCAGACGGGGCAGGAGGCTCTCTTTGCTCATCCTGCTTACAACGGGTCGTGATCCCGACTTGTGCCATACCACTGACTCGGTTCCAACATAGCTAGCACTATTCGATAGCTTAGAAGTCGGCGCTTGGCCGTCTGTCTCCACTATGCAAGAAAGAATCTCAAGCTGCAGGTTGGCAAGTGATTCCAATCTCCGGAGCCACTCGTCACGATCGATGTAAGGTCTGGTGTCGCACAGGACGCCAGAAATCATACGAAACACCATCTCTAAGCTGTGAAGGGCAGGCCTTACAATGGTTTCGTTTTTCCATGTTGGATAGAGCTTCGTCCGCCATAGCCGAGTTAGCTCCGGAAGATGAAGGTAAAGCCCGTATGCTTCAACTTGGTCCGGCGACGGTTGCACAAGAGCCTCAATGTCGCAGTTCGCCAGGGAGACCGACACTGGCGTTCCTGGAAAAAGAGCGCAGTGTACTCCTCCACACACTCTAGATCTTAGGTCCCGTGTATCCATGCCTGAGTGGTAGTCCATGGCTATAAAAATGAGAATTTACGGACAGTCCTCCTTTCGGAATCAGCGGTGAACTCAGGAAACAATGGTGCAGCAGGGATGACGACTTCGGAGACTCTTAACGGAGACAAACTCCTAAACGTGAACATCTCCTGGTCAGAATTGCACGACTTCTTTCAGCAGCCGAGGTAGTTCTTCTTGATAGTTGATAGCGCCAATAGCCGAGTCAAACTAGGTGGTATAGCGCTCAATCGCGAGTAAACGCGTGAAAGTTGCAAAATCTCCCACGTCTAATTCCAGTAATTAGCTGTGGCTACAGAAACCGACACAACCACGCCCGAACCTTCTCAATCACGAGGAAGGAAACTTTGAATCTCGTCAAGGTTGAAGAAGCCCGTCAAGGTTGAAGAAATCTGTCAAGAAGCAAATTTAACGAGGTTAGATTCAGCAAGAGAAATAAGTACAATAGTTGTGACCAGTGACTTAGGCAACATCGTACAACATCATGCCCTGAAACATCATGCCCTGATTGTAACATCCTTACGGAACAAACTTCAAAGCTGTAATACAAACAAATGTAAATTAATTAATTACGAAAAGGAATCATCCTAAGAGGAGTTTTGAAGCGCAATCTATAAATGAAAGTGGAAACAAAGAAAAGGCACTACATACGGCACTGTCCATTAAAGAACCATCATGGGATGAGCAAGGACAGACAAAGAAAGACCTGCACCAAGGGTGTGCATGGTGGCAAGTTTATATATGCTTTCTATGCTAGTAGGAACCGCATCCACCGAAATATATGGAGCGCGAAGCGGGGGCACCTAAACTCTTGGCGGAAAGCCTCTCTTCTCTCTCTCATCTCTCTCCATCATTTAAATCATCGCTCCTCTCCCTCCATACGAAATCAAGGATCTGTAATAATCGAGTCCGCCCGCGAGGAAGCTAAACTATCGCCAGAAAGTGAGACTCGGTTCACCTCCGCCTCCCAGACCAACCGTCCTTCCCCGTGCTCATGTGACAACTACGCACGACAAATCTGGCAACGCACGCTCCAACACCGACGCGTCGCAACTTCCTCATAAACCTCCCAGAGCCACGATACGAGGAGCCACACAATCTAGGTAGCCTTGCCGACCCGACCTACCACTACAAAATCAAGCCTGCTCTCGACACAATCTCACCTGACCAACAAGACCGCTAGACTGTCTAACACTTCCACTGAATCGACTAGAGGACCAACTCGCCTCGAAGAAATCGGGCGCAATACTTGAAGTTTCTTCAAACCGAAGTTCGTGCGCCACACCTGATAAAGAGCACGCGTAAATCTTAAACTCCACGGCACTGGCGACATAGGTCACCTACACTTGCTGCTGCTTATTGAAGGACGCAGCAGCACTCCGCACTCATGTAAGTCGATGCTTGTCTAGTACGAGAAAGAAACTCCGGCTCTCCAAGAGTCTTCAGTAGTGATGATTAAGGAAGGAGCACAATCCAACACAAAACCACTCCTCTAACGAGTCCACCGGATCTATGGCCACCGACTAGGCGCAGAAGCAATCGCCCGCAGCACCCGAAACCTTGCAAACTCGAACCTAAAGATACAAACGCATAGTAATCAGACCTGCGCTCCACAGTCTACTCACTTCAGCTCCCTTGCTGCTTGAACAAAGCATAAAACAGCCAAACCTGCTCCCTCCACTCCACTTTTACTCCAAACTCAACTCTCGCCTACCGAGACACCAATTCTCTCTCTCTCTCTCTCTCTCTCTCTCTCTCCTAACGCGTCCACTGGATCGAGAGCGCCAATCAGCAGCAAGAACACCGTGTTCAACCTTCGCAAGTCCAAGATACTCAAACCACATATTAAGTCTCACACATACACACCTGCTTGAAGAAAAATCTGATCTGAACGCGTAATCTGAAGCTTCACGCCACCGTCTACTAGAGGAGAGGCAACTTAGAGGAGGAGGAGGTATTACTAAGTGCTTGCTGTAGTTGCTGGAACCAGGACGAAACACAGGAGCAGTGATCCTGGCGGTTTTGTAATAAGGCGCAGGAAGCTTGCAGGCTCGACTTTACTTGCACCACTAGGGGTGCGGCTGGTTCTCCGAGGGTTTGAATGAATAATGGCAGTTGCGTGGAATCGGTGGTGAATATCCAGCGAAACAAATCCAGAAGTGATGATGATGATGATGAAGCAGAGCCGAAGCAGCAGGTAGTAGAGTATATTAGTCTACCGGAACTACTATACAGGTGGATAGAGCATAGGGATATGTAGATAGATAGCCAAGCCTACACAGTACCACCTACATACTAGCCCCCCTGCGCTAGTCTGTGTCGGACTGAATCTTACTATCTTCGGTCGCACCTTCGCTTTCTAGTGCTGCTGCGCCTGCGCCCGCCCTACTAGTGGTGCTGTAAGTTAAACTACATAGCCTACATCTTGTTATTATGGCTATGGCTACTCCCACCCCATCAACAACTCCGAACAGATCTCCCCTCCCCTCCGGTGGGGCCGCTAACTTATCCGAACGTTGCCCTAACTTAGCCTGCAACCTGCCAAGTCTGCAATCGTCCACAGTTGCTGCTGCTGTTGTTGTTGAAACCTAACTTAACTTAACTTCCTTCTTTTTGCAGACGACGGTGGTGGTGGTGGCGGTCATGGGCGTCGGGGAAGAAGGAATTGGAGGCTGGTGACTGCAGGTGGCAGTTGTCGGCTAAATCCGGGGGTGAATGAATGACAATCAGGTGGAAATTAACACCGTGGTGCAATAGTAACAACTGAGGAGGGCCACTTCACACACATGAGCCAAGGGCCATGGCCATGTAATTGTGAGGGCCCTTGATTCTCACCCAAAAGACCATATCACTAACATGGTCTGCCGGAATTTGCGTCATGCCCACCTCCGATTTTTCACCAGATCGTGAAACATTCTTTATAGTATGGTATCCTAGCCTATGACCGAGAGCTACACATTGGTGAATTTTCACAATGACCTCTTCTATGGTAATGAACGATTTAAAAATTTTCATGCAAGGTAAAATGAAATATTTGTCTATTTCAAAAATTTGGAAATTTTTGAAATTAATTTTGAATTAAATATGATTTTTTAAAGATGTTCCCTAGGGTATCTTATGATAGACCTAAAGAAGTTTGACGTCAATGCTAATACAACTTATGAGCATTCTATAATTATCTTTTATGAACATGTTCGAGAACCGTAGACTGACTTTGACCTTACTATGTCAAGAGACATCCTAAACGAACAACTAATCTCATCCAACACGTTGTGGCAAGGTCTCATGTGCCTTGAACCGAGACCTATGTGCCTTGAACCGAGACCTCCTCCTCCTCCTCCTCCTCCTTCTTCCTCCTTCCCCCTCTCTCTCCTCCCCTCTCTCTCTCTCCCTCCACGTCATTAAATGCATTAATGTGATGTTAGTTGAGCTAGGGACATGTCATCCACCTAGGGAACATTGTTTCTAATTTGTTCCCTAGAGCTCGGTTTAAGGTCACATATCGGTAATAGGCTAGGATACCATATGTCATGTAGGAATCATGCCGACTTTTCCTCCATGATGATTTCTTTGGGTCCTTAGGCTATCACCTTCTAGTGTGAAGTGAACTTGGACAATCTCAGCCTTTTTGACCAATGAGAGGTCTTAGAATGCAATGGTCACGAGCCTTCAACCTTAACTCAAGTCACACATCTTAGGGCCCACACACCTTCCTTTGAGACTGGGTGCACAAATGAAACAATAATAAGGAAGATGGTGCTAAAATCATCAATTTGAGGGTTGAACATACATATTATTATAATGTTCAAAAGTGTGTTGGTTTTTTTAGCAATTGGTAGAGAGTTTCAGTGCACCAAAATATATCTCATTAACCTAAGTAGACATGCCTAAATTGAACATTGCAATAATATGGCCACCTATATATTGAGGTATATGCTTAGGTATGGATCCAAGAATTAGCACCAAAAAATATATGTTATCAAAAGCGATCAGACTACGTACTCAAAATTTGATAACCATTCTAGGCTCCACAGTCAACATGATTGGAGTGGGATGTATATGACCACTTAATAAGCCTGGGAGTATTTACTTTGACAATGGATAAGATATTCATACGAGCTTTGTAAATTACGAGTCAAGTGAGTACATGAACGATTCGGGTTTGCTAATCATCTTGCATTAATTGCATGTTTCATATTCTACAAGAAGGAGGTGCAAAAGAAACAAGTATCCATCCGAGAGTGGGGTTCCCATGTTTGTCGTTGACCCACTAGATCATAGATAATAGTGGGTTGGATGCGTTTTCATGAAGATAACATTAGCAACCAACCAACCAACCACATTGTGGTCAGCACAAACGAACCCTAGGAGAAAGGGAATTATCGTATACGAGCATACATCTCATTCATCCAACATAAAAACTTGACCCCATGTAGCTTTATTGTTGATTCATCTAAAATGACATCAAGTAGACTACTTCGAAGTCTTTAAAGCTAATTCCGGTATCGAATCAATTATAAAAAAAACAACCTCTGAACTACATACTATTTCAAAACTTATATATTGGATACAATTGATTAAAATAATCCCCTCTCTCCCCAATCTTAGCCCACCACATTTCATCTACAACTATCCTTACTCCCACCCACAAAAGTCTAGTGGGCGAGGTACGTACGTGGCCCGTACATGGGAACCCAACCCTTAGGGCACGTCTACCTTTACCTTGGTTACAACGTTACAACTCTATAGCTCCCGATCCCTTTGTTGAGGGCCTTGTGACCAAGTGCCTCTCCCACTAGACTTTGATTTGTTCAAGCCATGCAACACCTTTACGGAGGATGAGGTGGGTAAGGAGACCTCTCTTCTTTCACACAAATGTACAATGTACATGCATTGCATTTCCTTTGACAAGCACAAAAGGTCTCTCGGAAAGCCCCGAAGCCGTGTGAATGGGCGAGCGGAAGTCCAAGGGTGATGGTTTTGGTAGGATTAAAAGCACGCTTGGATTTCCACCGGTCAATGTTCCAAGGGCTCAACGTATATACAAGTCATATAAGCCAAAAGCTATCCGGTCCGACGACCGCGTGGGCAAATCGAAACGGAGCTAATTAGTTGAGTTCCGTGACCATTCACCATACCGTGTGGTGTAACACACACGCACGCACATGCATGTATAAGGTACGTGGGTGTTGTTTCGGTTTGTTTTTTCATGTTCTCCAACTCCTACCAATTAGGTTCACACAACAAAGCTTGCATTGCGTTGGCAACTTTACAATGAAGCATCAACATAAATCAGATTGAAAATCAGACCTCCCTTAATGTAGTTATGGGTAATGGAAGTGCACATTTGTTGACTTCTTAACTAAATACATAGGTCCTCCCAAGTGTCATAACATTATTCAGATCCATGATAGTGCTATGTGGGACTAACAATATTCCACATAATATTGTGGAATATTATGTGGAATAATGTCAGTCCCACATAACACTATCATGGATTTGAATAATGGTATGGTGTTCGCTATTGAGTGTATAGTAGTTAATAATATTTGAAGATGTAGTCCAATCTCTTTTAACTCCTAATGTCCTATGTGACCGTAATATGGCCGTGAATAGTTCACTCTAGCCCTTTTGACACCAGTTCGGATGGTTTTGGGATTGTTTCAACTACTTCTTTCGTTCATGTTCAGGTTTGTTATGTCTTGCCACATGGATAATTTTGATACAACATGGGAGTGTGCTCTCAACTAGTTTACAATGGAACCGGTCCACGAATGTTTGCTTGACATTTGTCACCTCCACGGGTTAGGGGCAACATATCCTAAACATGTTTTTTGTTGATCCCTATGTGCAAATGATTCCCAATTGATCTGAAACTTTGCATGACACTCAAACGCAACATATCCTAAACATCTACTATCGTAATTATTAGTTGGACATGTGTTGGTGGGTGTAAATCCATGTGGAAGGTGCGCAATTGTGGCACCGTTGCCTCAAATTGCAAAGTTTCCCATGAGATCATAAAAAAAATGGTTTCAAATTTGTGAGTTGATTTGAGTAGGTATATTGCCCCTCTTTTGAATGAGAGTAACATTTTGTCGTTGGAGATGATTCAAGTGGAGGTCAGATTAAAAAACCAACCCCAATTTACTTTGTAAATTGTTGCCCCTTGAGACCACTATTGACATTCCTATTGTAATCTCCTATATTAAAAAAATTCAACATCTAAAATTTAGATTGTGAGTAGTCACCTCCAATATGCAAACATCTATACAATTGGATTTGTCAAAAAGAACTTTAGATCTTCAACTACGATCGTTGAAATTGAGGTCACATTTTTTGGGTAGATTTGAGGGGCATTGGGCGTGGGAAGTTAGGGGTTAAACATGTGTCTTTATGGCGTTTGCACTTTGATCCTCACCGAACCACATACCAATCAAATATAGAGGTCCAGCTCGGCTAAGAAGAGGATCCAAATAACACTTTCATACCTTGTATATATGTATGTATGTGTATATGTACACATATAGGTATGTGTGGGTATGTATGTATGTATATGTAGGCATGTATGTGGGTGTGCACGTGTGTTATAGATTGTGCATTAGCCTCAAAGGCCATCAACTTGGAAACCAACTAATTGAAACTTGTAAAGTCTTAGAAGTTCCATGTGTTTCCTTGTTCTATAGGTCTAGGGGTGCTTTAGATGGGCGGTCCAAGAACATAGGGACCAATTTGAAGAAGATTGAACTCTTGAACCAGGCCTTCCCTTGGCCCCTGCCTTCCAAAACGGTTCCCCGAAACATGAGCTCGCCTTTGAGCTTCATTTCTTGGTTCGGATCATTATTGTTTCCCTCATAATTGATGCCATATAGGAGACACCTCACTTTGCCTCTTCTTGGTCTTGGACCCTCACATAAAGGCCTTCAATCCAATTTACACCTCTCGGCCAATAGGATGGCTTCATTTTGTTGGACCCTCCCCCTTGGACCTCCACATAAAGTGCCCAGTCAAACATCAAAAACTATATAGTCATAAGGTAGAAGCACCCAATTTCATCAATGACTTCAATACCAACACCTACATTTCCTTTAAAGTTGACAACTACGTATTTCAACATGGAAAAGACTAAAAACATAGCTCGTTGATCAAATGAGACAACATGTTAACAATCAACATTGTCCACTTGGGGGAGGGGGGATAATGTCACTAGGAAGGGTTGAATGACAGTTGCAACTTGCAACTTTGAGCTTTCTATAGAAATTGGATATGCTATGAATCATTTTATCTTGATGTCGATGTGCTCAAAACATAATTACTAACCCAAAGTAAATGTTCGATAATTTGTTTGGGTTGGGTAAGAGACCATAGTCCTCAAAGTGTTTGTGACAGTCACTTCTACATTATTCCAACCAATTTATAACATACGCCCAAGTAGGTTCTACTCAACATCAATATTCAATTCCAGTTGCTACATTGAACACTAAATTTTAGTGCGACCCACACTATCCATCATCGACCCACATTATTTGCCTTGCAATGGTTGAGTGGCAACTAGAGAGCATGTCACACAACATGACATGCAATGAAAATCACTCTAATAAACATAACACACCGATTCTCAATGCCACACTAAAATCAAATATCTAGTGTAGTTACCTAGTCTATAATACTCAAATTATTCGACACACACACACGAATGGGACTACACTTGAGGGTAGTTCTCGTCCTTAAGCAATCTATATTCCGGTCTTAATTATAAATATTTTCTACTTGTAATTTTCTAACACATGCATGGATGCGATGCCACTCCCCAAAAACGCAAGAAACACAAAATTGTAAGGAGAGGATAAATTCAAACATCGAATGCGAACTTCAATGCTCGTCTGCGGGAAGACCAATTATGAATTTGTCCCTTTTTGAAGCAGCAAACTCAATGGGACTTATAATTGAGTCCCACACACGCCGAAAAGGTAGATAAAGCTATTATGACACGCGCTTGTACGCCTCGAGTACACTAGCCTCCATTTCCCCCCCCCCACACACAAAGGAAAAATTCTCCCTTCTAGCTACTTAAGTCACTCCAAGGCAAGGCAAGGGCCGGGTGGGCTTCTACCCCATGCGTGCCGTTTGACCCACTACCGGGCTCCCTAAGGAATCTATTTTATAAGACTCCAAGTCTCCGTGATTGCCCGAGCGTCTCTCACACACACTCGGAATAAATATAAGTTATCCACTACTACGTATATCCCGTCCTCCCGATTTCCAAGAGCATTATCATTGGCTACTTGACATGTTTATGTCTTTAAGGCCATAGGGATATGTTCTAGTTGTTTGTGCTTCCTAGGAACGCATGGAGTCGTTTATTTAAAGGTATGCGGGTGTTATTCGGATACTTTTTTTTTTGACTCCTATGTGTTTGATTGGTGTGTGGTTAGATGAGGATCAAAGAACGAGCATTGTAACGACGCATAAGAGATTAAGTTGCATCTTCAAATTTAGTTAATTACTTCGTACATGATAGTTGAATGTAGTTGGGAAGATTTTCTATGTATTCAATAAAATAATCAACGGAATGCGCTTCTGACAAACATGATTAAGTAGACGGAAGTCCAGTTTTCGATATGGTTTTATGTTGATGTTTCGTCGTAGATTTGTTAGTGCAGCACATGATTCGTTGTGTAGATCTAATCAATAGGAGTTGGAGAACTTGAAAAACGAATCGAGTAACACCTACATAACTTACAACTTTAAAGTGTTAACGGCATATGCTTTGAGTATGCACTTAGAAAGTTTATAAAGAATCGATATGAAACTCTACATGATTAGTTGTTCTAATGTGTGCATTTGATGATACGACGCAAGTGTGCTATTGCAATATGTTGAGGGTATGTTGAAGATGTTTTGTGTTGCTAAAGGTTGAAGATGGTAGCAACGTCAAAAGATATGTTGCAATTATAATGAAGAATGCATGTATTGAGATTGTAGAGTGAGTTTTGTGATCACAATACGATCAAGCTTTCAACATCAACATTTTGGAGCTTGGACAAAAAGTCAAGGTATATTGTGGTCACTAAAACACCATATCAATCCCTTCGCAACTATTATACATATAAAGCATGGCCACATACAAAGTTCTACAAGGAGGAAATAATTGCATTGATTAGAATGTCTTATGCAATTCCAAATAAGTGAACTTAATACCAATCCACATGATCCAACCTCACTCAACCCATTGTTTAGTTCTAAGTTATAGGTTGGAAAGTATGCATCATAACAAAAGGGTTGGAACGTAGCCCCACTCATGGTACTAGTTGCAGGAGCAAGAGGCACAACACATATCCCATCAATGAAAAAACTGGAAACAACGCTCGCACTCCCTATCACAAAAATTAAAAACACGTTCAAACAAATTAACATAATTGCCACACAATATGCACATTCCATATTAGTCCACAAACGAAGCCTAGAAAATCGACAAACTATCAATGATCTCCAAGACCTCTCATAAATAAATAAAACGCCCAACCAGATACAGGCCCCCCCCACTAATTACCCCAAACATAATAACCGGCTACTGAAACTTACTACTGGTTACTAAATATAGTGTCTACGTCCTGCAAAGGGCGAAGTAGTTTTACATCTAACACTAGTGCCGTAAGGCATGGCCTATGATGTTCTACGAACAAACACTTCATTCACTCCGGTCTCCTCCGGAGACCGGAGTTCTTCTTCTTCTTGGAAAGTATGACCAATAGTACTTGGATGTACAAATCTCTCTTAAGCTTTACAAAGTGGAAAGTTAAAGGTTTGGTTGTGAAACCCCAAATAATGCATCACCTAAGTTTGAAGAAGTATTATCAAAAGCAACATCAACATTTTTTTCATGCTTCACATCTAATGACCCGAAAAACAAACACACACACACACACCATTGATGAGCAATCAATTGCAATCAACTTCTTGGGTACATGTAGTAATTGCCACCCATGCCATGTCCTTGAGTGGTGTTGGACAAGGCATTAGAAGGTGGTGTTGGGTCTTGTATCTCCATATAGCTACACTAAATATTGTATTTAGTGTCACCAATTCTATTTGTATTGATCAATACTAATTGTAAACTTCCCGTGTAGTGTCACCAACAATAAATCTAAACCTAGTATTATGTGTCATTCTTTGTAAAACAAATTGGGTATTATAGACTTATAGTTTATGATCATTCTTGAGGAAGAAAAAGAAAGACGACTCCGATGTTGTCACTAGTATGAATTTATGGTGTTGCTTCATTTTCAAGTTGGTCTGAATCTACATGTAATCCCGAACCGGGCATTGCATAATTCAGAGGCCATGTTGACAACTATTGCCTCCTTTCGAAGGTGAACACCTTGAATGGGCGTGGACAAGTTGGCCGGCACCTATGTGCCCCAAGGGCAACATGAATATTGTCACTTACTAAGTGGTTTTTCATACAAATATCAATCATCCATGATAATACTTCATCAAATAATGCAGAATATGCCCCAAAAAGGATGAACTAAAGTAAGATGGGATGACAATATGTGCAAACTTATTCATAAGAAGTGTCATTATAAAAGTTACCACAGTGACATAAAATGTTATATGACATTGAATACAATATATAGTGTATCACTCCACAAAACTCCTCATCTCCCTTAAGGGTGCATTTTTAGTGAAAAGCATATAGGGAACATTGATGTCATGAAGAATTTAGGGCATAACTTTTTTTCATGATCAACAACTATGGAAATATTTTATGGCCCTTCCACATTGTAATGTTTTTTTTACAAAGCAACAAACTGAAGATGTAGCTATGAACCTCTCCAAATTGCACTACTTACTTGGAGAAGGTGGTACCAACGCAATATCAATGTTATGTTCTTGCTTCTCAGTAGAAATTCACCTACGTCAAAATAAACACGACTAATGAGCTATCGTTTGCAATCAAGTTTTCAAGTACATGTACTAGGTGCCACAAAATTCCATGCTTCCAATTGGACATAACCCCCCCCCCCCCAATGCACTACAAACTCGAAGAAGGTGGTATGAAGGTGACATCAACATTATATTTCCGCTTCTCAATGGCAACGCAACCTATTAGTAATAAACTGGATTGACAAAGCTATATGTTGCAATCAAAATTTCAGGTACATGTAGTGGTCACCCCCTGAGACCATGCCTTTGATTCTTGTTGGATAAAAAGGTGGGTGTTGTTGGATCACCGCCCAATGCCGTTACTTGTTATGATGAGACTCCACCAGCTTCGTGTCTTCAAGAATACATGGCATCGTTTTCCATGAATAACATTAATGGATAGACTTCCCAACCTTTTTCACCTTGTAATGCAAATTTCTACACGATGAAATTCTCAAACCCTCAAAACACACTACCTCCTTAGAGAGGATGGATACGATGTGACAACAATGTTTGTTTTTTCCACTTCTCAATGGAAGCGCACCAACCCAAATGATGAATGCAAAATGCATCATTGCACTAAGTTAACCAAATCCTCTCTCTCTCATTAGCAACAACCCTCTTGAGCGGTGTTGGATAAGAGGGTTGGTATTGAATTCCCCAGCCTAAACCCTCCGAGTTGTTATGATTATAGACACCCTCGGCTTAAAAGTTCACACGCGATGGCAAGATACGGCTATATGCAATTGCGACGGAAGCCGAATATACAAAAAGCGCAAAGTGCCCCCCCTTGGGAAAAAGGGGACTTGGTAGATATTGGATATTTCATGTTATGTGTCAAGAATCTTATCCTATTGGAAATGGGATAAGGTATCCATTTGATTCTTGGCTAGGTTACACCTCCTTTGAAGCGAACTTCTTTGTTCCCACTAAGAGTAGGTTTGTATTTGGTTCCTTTTTCATGTTCTCCAACTTCTACCGGTTAGATTAACACAACAAAACTCATGGCGCAGTGGCAAATCTACGATGAAACATATGCAAAAACCGGATTGGAAATCAGACCTCCCCTTATTTAGTTATGGTTATTAGACCTACATGTTTGTTGATTTCTTAACTACATATGTATGTCCTTCCAATTGTGTTCACTATTGAGTGTAAATTAGTTATTAGTATTTGAAAATGTAGTCCAATCTCTTTTAAACATGTGTCTTTATGATGTTTGCTCTTTGATCCTCACCGAACCACATACCAATCAAAATATAGGGGTCTGATAAAGAAAAACAACCCCATAACACCCGCACACCTCCTAAGCACTTTGAGGAGGGGGACTTGATGCCTCTCTATTTGGGAACCATAAATTGACATTCATTTGACGAGGAAGTGATTGGATGGCATAAATAGGGTGGCATGATCTCGCACTTATTGCATGTTTCATATTCTACAAGACTCGAGTGGTTGCAATACCACACGTGTTTGTACAAGCCTTCTTACTTCATGATGGCTACTCAAAAACAACATTGAACCTAAAAACCGACACTATGTACTACAATCGTATATTCATGGGCCATTGAGGTATGACAATAGTACATAAGATATACGGGTATTATTTGGCTCGTTTTTCTTGTTCTCCATCTTTTATTGATCAAATTTGTGTGCCGCATTAGCAAATCTACAATGAACATCAACGAACTCATATTGAGAATCAGACATCCCCTTATTTAGTTGTGGTTATCAAAAGTGCATGTTGGTTGATTCCTAATGGTGAAGACACAAGTCCTCCTAGTTGTTTTCACTGTCGAGTGTGGAGCAATCAACGAATTATGAAAATGTGACCCAATCTCATATAAACATCACGTGTCTTAATGATGTTTGTGTGTTGCATTAGCAAATCTACAATGAACATCAACGAAATCATATTGAGAATCAGACATCCCCTTATTTAGTTGTGGTTATGCATATTCGTTGATTCCTTAAGGTGAAGACGGAAGTCTTCCTTGTTGTTTTCACTGTTGAGTGTGAAGCAATCAACGAATTATGAAAATGTGATCCAATCTCTTGTAAACATCACGTGTCTTTACAATGTTTGTTCCTTGATCCTTAGCTAACTACATACCAACCCAACATAGGTATTCAACAAAGAAAAGTAACTAAACAAAACTTGCAATCCAATGTCCGGGGAGGATTTCGAACATAATCGGTTGAGATCTTATTCTTTCCAAGTCCAACCGGTTACATGTTGACATCTTTTGGTTTTTCTTTATTAATCGAGGTATATTCTATGGATTCCTCCAAAACGAGCAGTGATTATCCCGAAGCCTTTGAACTTCATCCGGTGCACCGGTAAGTAGCGGCCGGTTCTCCCCATTCATTGCCGCAATCCTTAGTGTTGGTTTTAAGTATACATAGGCGTGTACCTTAGTGCTTTCGTGTGTCATGCCTTTCAAACTTAGCCTTCCACATTTCAGAGGAGGCCTGTCTGTAGTGCCTGAATGCATGGACACTGTTATTTTATTATTCACGTATTTGAAGGTGCTAGCAAGATACTTACTGTTATGTACTGACCGTGAGCCCGGGAACGGTGACTGTGGCTTTGCACCGTTCCCGGAAACCCGCCACTATTTCAACCGAATTTTATCTTATCCGGATCCAACTTTTTCATGGCAGTCGATTGGATGATATGGCAGGTGGAGTTAAGCAATCTCCGCCAACGTGGTTGAAACATGGCCACTGCCCATTGGGCGTGGACAAATTTGGTCAGGGAAAAATGGATTTTTAGAACCTAAATTCAAGGGGATTTTTTATTTTTTATTTTATTTCTTCTTCTTCTTCTTCTTCTGTCTGTACCACTTGTCTGTGCTTATAATACAGAGGCTGCTGCAGCCGTGTCGCCGACGAGTGACGTAGTTAGTAAGTTGGTTTTCTTTGAAACACCCCAACATTTCCTCTCTTTTTGTAGCTGGAAACATGCGATCTTGTTGTGTTTTCCCTTCATTTTGGGCGATCCATGGATTCTTTGAGGATTGCAATCTACAATTGCCATCAACTCACGTACAGTCATTTTTACAATTCACACGTTACGGATTCGCACCTAGATTTTCACAACCCGTAACTTTACTCAGCACAAGGGTGATGCAATCCGAGTGCCAGGAATTTGCAAGAATCGGTCCCCATTTACAATCGTTCATTGTTGTAAAATTAATAATAGTCAATATGAACATTGTTCGCTCTGCAAGGGTGAACAAACCGTGTGGGATTCCATCACTATGGTAAGAAATTATTGTTTATTTGTCAAAGCCAGCAACATTATGTCTGCCAGCCAATTAACAAAGATATCATACTACTTGTTTTGACATACAAAATTGTAAGTTGTTTTGGTGTTCTTCTTGACTAAAAATTTACCCAAAATCTGGACTTGATGAATCATTGATTGGGTTAAATATGATATCATAGCAAGACATGGCCAAATGGAATCTAAGCGTCTAATATCTTATTCACCAGTATGGACCCAAGCCATTCATGAGCATAATTACACATCACTTTATTGTGCTCCCCTGGCCATTTTGATGAGGAACAATAGTGCATTGTGGAGCGGCAGGCCACTACCACCACCACATTGTTTATTAAGCTAAAAGGTTGATCATGTTAAAAATCATATAGATTGGCTTTGCTAATGTGGTCCCTAAACCCATGTGGTTCACCTGCCTTTTCAAAATGGTAGGGAATAGTGGAGCGATGGCCACTATCACCACCACATTGTCCATTGTATATAGATCAATATAAAATTGTAATTCATTACCAGTCAATCGAATGCATAAATTTCATTAGTGTGTATAGACTCATGGTTCCATGTTGTTGAGATAATTCAGTCTCATTTACCAACACATGGAGAAATATGGAGTTGTGTGGATTTGAAATTCTAAAAATTGTTGTAGTACAATCGGTCCAATGTCACAAACATTGCTACAGTAAATTGCATAAAATTGGTGCTTATGTGATATCAAGAATGTAATCACACCAATGAGCCTATTAAACGTAGGTAATAACTAAGTCCCATGGACTCACAACTTGCACTCAAAATCACAATGAACCATTTTTGATTATCATACGCGGGCCTTAATCAAACACTATATTTATGTAGACGCCTATGTTTGAGTGAATTGTAGCGAAGTAACACAATCGACACATCTTATGATGAGACTGGACTATGTGTTTAGAATAAGAACATCGTTATAAGTTCAGTAAATAACACAAGTAGAAGCGCCTATGTGACCTTAAAGAGAAGAAGAATATTTACTATGACTTCTTATTACTTTTTCATATTAACTCCATTTGTTCAACTGGAAATAACGAACTATATGGTTGATGAGACAATTTGTTATCCCATCGAACAACAAAATTGTTTGTGGAGTTTGAAGTGTCCACTATAGGCCCTCATACCTTACACCATAATTTTAAAAAACCATGTAAATTGTATATAGATAGACTATATAATCATCTATACACACACAAGCACACCATATGTTTATATATATATATAAAGATACATGCATGGATTGTTAAATCAACCACGAACTGGTTAAAACGACCACACACTGGTTAAAACGACCACAAAGATGCATCACACAATCACACGACTTGTCAAAATTTGAACAATTCTAGTTGTAAGCTGAAATATAAAGAAAGAGGAAGCAGAGCTCATACCTTGCTTCCCTTCATGTGTGCGATGAAAATCAAAATTTGACAGATCATGTGACTGTGCGACAAGTCTATGTGACCGTTTACATGGTCAATTAAACAATCCCCTTTTATCCATATCTGTATACACGCATATAAAAATAAAACTACCGAGGCTGCCAGGGTACAGTGGTACCCGTGCGGTAATTTATGGTCGCTTCTTGTTCTCCCTTGAAGGTGGCTTTTAAGGAACCAGGAGCATCAGCAAGACAGCAAAAGTCTGCTCGTGAACGGGAATTGGGCACCGACCATTCTGAGGTGTTGCCTTGAAGCATTCAACCGCCTATATATAAGAGGATAAGAAACCAAGTGACCTAGCATAGAGTCAAGATAACTTAAATTTGCATGGGTATCTTAATGCGCACCTATATACGTTGCCATAGTGCTAGACCCTCCCTTTGCACGAAGCATCTAGGATAACGTGTCCTAAACAAGTGTGTGGGTGCCATACGGAAACTTTTTTTCAACCTTTGGTGACTCGGGCGCCACGTCGATCGACTCCCCCAAAAAACTCATCTTACCACCGTGGTTGTTAAATAGCCCTTGATGGCATGAACGTCTCGAAATGGGGCTCTCCTCTTCAAATGATGTCTTAGATCACACCCAACAAATACTCTAAAGAGTTTAGTGTTTTTGCTAAATATTGAACCTCACCATAAGGTCTTGGCCTTTGAAACGGGGAACCAATGCCATCTTAAAGCCATCACATGACGAGGTGGGTCTGAATTGTTATAAGAGTTTTTAAAACCACAAGTATTTCAATCGTCAAATGCTAGTGCCTAGGTATCACCCAATGGTTCGTCACTTGTTCACAGCGGGGGTTTGGTTAAGTAGTTGGCAAGTCTCGTGGGGCTTTTTGGCTCCACTTGCCAGCTCCACTTCATCATTAAATTAGTAGGTTTTTGGGTGGTGTTGTCCAACATGTCGGGCATGTTTTTAGTGTTCAACCATACCTAATAGTCGACCCATCAAATATGTCATGTTATTTGGGATGTGTTTCAGTGGCAGATGGCCTTTGTGGTACTCCACAACACACATGAGGTTGCTCAACATAATGTTCTTGATGAGTTTGACATTGTTTGGTGTGAGAAAGAGATGGTGGGGTATGGGATGATCGTAGTTGCCCACCAGAGGGACATAGGCCCTCTCATGAGCATTGGTGCGTCCCTTGGGCTCCCTCTTATCCATGTGCTCAGGTTCCTATTTATAGCAATTGTTGTCAAATAGTTCCATGTAAGTGATTAGGAGCCAAAAAAACACAACATTTGATGACATTGCTATTGAGATGCGCATCATCTTTAAAAGGTTCATCACAACAAAATTTATGAATGGGAATCATGAATTTCTCATGCAACTTGCATCTCAACACACATTCTAGTAGTTTGATTTCCAAATAATACTATGCCTACAACTTTCCACCAATTTATAGTGTCTATAAATGTAGCCATTGGTATTAAGTTGCACATCAAGATAATGAAATGGGTAACTATGATGGTCATAATACTTCTGGTCCTCCCATAAGTATTCATTATAAGAGGGCCAAAAGCATTTTTGGGTATATTTAGCCATATGGGTGTGCCTCACAATTCCTATTTTGAAACAATTCCAAGAGACCCTCAAAATGGTTGTGTTATAAGACACCTTAACAAAACTTCACCCTTAAGGCTTTTAAGGGTTAAACATCACTTGTTTTAAGTTGTTTGTTTGTGGATCCATATTCATTTCAGTAGAGTACCGTACAAGGCTTGCTATTTCATCTTTATTTGTGAGAGAATGTAGTTTCCATGTGGGATACAAGTGGGTCTCAACGAATATGAGCATGACACATGGCAAAATTTGAGGGGAAAATAATTATTTTTCATCATAACTGGGAGCCCTCTACGGTGTGTGTGTGTGTGTGTTTCTTTAACCACATTGTTTACACCCTCAAATTCAACTAATTTATGTAAGAAATTTAATGTCTTCAACATGTGTATGAGACACTGTATCAATTGGAATAGGAGTCAGTTCATGAGCTTCACTACTAGGAAACTTGAGTCTACATGACACTGATCTAACACATGAATTACATTGTCTTGAAGGTTCTTAGGGCCACTTCACACACAAGCCAAGAGCCATGACCATGAAAATTTTGAGAGCCCAAAAGAAAGCGTCCAAAGGCCGTCCCAACACACCTCCAAAATCATGTAGTGTGGTCACGGATTCTCAAGTGTAGTGTGAAGCCATATGTGACCAGACCTCAACCAAATGCTATTTCAATTAATTTCTATTCATGCGGGTCCTGACACATGCTAAAATAGAATAAACCAACATTTGTGAGCATTTGGAGTGCTCATAACATTATTCAGACCCATGACAATGTTATGTGGGACTAACAATATTCTAGAGAATATTCCCGGTATTTGCAGAGAATATTCCTTGGAATACTGACAGTCCCACATAACATTGTCATTGGGTCTGAATAATGTTATGCCATGGTCTCCTAGTTTTGTGTTAGACCTACCTCCAAGAGGTGGTTTTTGAAAATAATCCAAGTGACTATGAAACATGATCCATTCGATGCCATGTAGGAAGCCATGTAGACTTTTACATCCATCTTGCATTCACATACTCCGTTGGTCCCTCAAGCGTAGTGTGAAGCGAACTTGAACCGGCTCCACCTTGTCCACCAATGAAAGTGCTTGAAGTGCAATGGTCACGGGCTCTCAGTCTCGTGTGTGAGGTGGCCCTAACAGTTGTTAGATGCCATGCAATGGAATGTCTATGTGGTGTTGAGTCACCCTGGACTCCGGTCTATCGCTAGGGGTGAACTCTTCAGAAGCCTGCTAGGATTCTCCGACCCAAACTTGTTTAGTGTTTCTTCTTTTCACCCACATGGGTGGAAATAAGAAAAAATAACGGAGCCAAAAGCCGCTGATTGCAGAGCAATAGTATCACATTAACTGACCCACACTCATCATGCTGGTTTAGCTCAAGAATTGATGATAGCTCAGGCCTCATTAAATTAGGCGTTCTATAAATAGACACATAAAACGCATAAAATAATTAGAGCGGCGCGCATAAATTAAGAAGAAAAAAGTTTCGAAAATGTCCAAGACGCGTCTCGATGACGAATCTGCGCAGCCCGACACGCAATTCACGCTCCTGACGGTCGTCCGCGCTGATTAGAGCCTTCTCATTGTCAACACAATAGAACATGCCACACACAACGCCATACGAAACACACTCCAGTTGTCTAATTCCAAGCACTTTCCAGCCATTTCTTGAAAAACACCTATTTTAGGCACCCTGGGGCCACAAAGCGCATAAATTAAGCTAATAAATTTAATTTATGCAAACACCTAATTTTATGAGGCATGTGATAGCTAGATTCGAACTCCCACCTCCTTGGACACAAGATAAGCACCTTACCCTTGTATGCACACATGCCACAATACCCAGCTCAACACTTTCAATAATCTTAGGGTTAGTTTCCATGTAGGCCGCTCACCCGTCATATTCTAGTGGAAATGTAGATGCCACCATCTACATTTCCACTAGAATATGATGGGCCAGCGGCCTACATGGAAACTAACCATTACCAGCTGAACCTTGTATATGGCGGCCCTCCCACATGGACTTTTACACTACATATCCCAATTAGTACGTTTCACTATTCGGAGTTACACATTTACGTGGTTAAAAACCAATACCAAAATGCCATTGTTGGGATGAGATTGGACTGTGAGCTCAAAAGTAGAGACCATCTTGGTTCAATAATCAACAAAATTGAATGAAACTCTACACGATCGTTAGATAAGAATACTAGTCCTTACTTTGACATCTTGTAACTTCTGCATCTCAACTCCGACTTTAAACTTGAAATGACCTTTGTTGTGATTTACAATTGCTTACATGATGATAAAAATTCACCAATTGAGTAGATAGTAATTACCAAACCTTGTGCACATAGCTACACCACGAGGCAACCAAAACTCGTTTAGTAGGTACCGAACCTTGAAAGTAGTTGCCGAAGCTCTACCGTGCCCACCGAACCTCATTTAATGGTTGCCGAAACTAACCAATAAGCCACCGAACCTAATTAGTAGCCACCTTTACCTCATTAATGTGGCAGGGATTCTTTGCACATTTTCATGTCGAAAGCATGTCGAAAGCATGACATGCACGAGGACCCGTCATTTGGAGGCGTTCAATTACCCCCCCCCCCACTTCCCTACTTTTTTCTTTCTTTCTTTTTTCTTCCTTTTTTTCCTTTATTTATTTATTTATTTATCTTTAGTTGGGTGCATACGGTAAATACTATAAATATCGAATGTCACCATGATTTGTTAACCACTTGTCTTTGAGATCCCACCTACTAAAACATTTAGCATCATCCTTAGCCGCCAAGTGCAAGCACTTGCAAATTGTCCGATTAGGGTTGTTTTATACACGTGACCAGTGACTACGAGGGAAAATGATTTATGATTTATCGTGGTCACAATCGGCGGTACAAAGACCATGACCAAGACAAATCCACATCACATATCAAAAACCTTGGTCATGCATCATAGTGTAAAGCGGGCTTAGACTAGGAAGTAGTGTTTTAAATTAAAATAAAATTGAAAGTTGAAAATTACATACATATATATAGAATATGAAAATAGAATAGATTAAAAATCATTTGACATGGTTGCCCTTTTATTTTCATTGAGACAACCTATGTGGTACTTTCACTACAAAATCCGGGTGACCACCAAACATTATCTATTCATGGGCATGTAGGATTCCAAGACGCTTTCCTATCCATATTGTGACATGCTCACCCACGGTCACTTTCATTTTAGACAACCTTGTGTAAAACAAAGTGGGATCAACACTCATTCCTCAACTGATGATATATTTTTGAAAGTAGTGGTCATGATCATTGGTCACTGGTGTAAACCGGCCCTTAGTAAGGGTGGATAGCTACACTAAATAGTCCTATTAATATGGGCCACAATCGTTTTCTAGAGCCCACGCTAAATCTCATAATGAGAATTAGTGTGGGCCACAGTAATTGTTTCCTAGAAAATCAATATGGGTGATTATTTTATTTTGTGCTACTTTTGTCCTACAAGTAATATTCAATGGGTCAGTCATAAATCTTCATGAAGACTTAAGGGAAGATATGGCTTAGACCCATGTCTTGGACCCACATTAGTTCCACCTTGACTATAAAAGTAGTGTGACCCACGCCAATTATTTCCACGCTAATATTTAGCATACTTACCCTTGTGCTAAGGCAAATATTTGTCTATTCCTCGACTTTTCAACCTATGTCCCTTCAAAGACAAGCTAAATTAATACAAAACATGATCTATAAGTCGGCCTTCAAACCACCTCAATCCCAAAAATCAAAATCACATTTTTATTTTGGCTACTAATATGGAAGACTCTTAGGGGCATGGGTCCAAAAAATTGCGGTCCAAAAACCTCTAAATTAAGACCAACAAAAATTGGCAGGAAAGTGGTGCCACATCAACAATCACTTCATTATTTTCATACATTGGACTCAAACCTTGTTATAAATTCTTAAAGGTTCAAAATTTTACTATCAACTAATAAGATCACTTGAGTTTGGATTGTCTATGGTTTTGGACTCTAGTTTAAATTCACACTTAGGGTTAATTTACAATATGGCTTGTGTCCAATAAACTCGGGGTTCGAAACACCACTCTTTAAGGATTTCACTTTGGACTCAAGATTGTCCAAGCTTGAAAGATTGGTTTCTCAAACTAGAAGGAATGTTGTATTGTGAATGGAGGACCATTGAGATTTGGGTGGGAAAATGATGCCACATTAGCGCCACTTGGATTTTTTAAATTTTTTTTCAATCAGTTAGACATGGACTCTAATGTAAATTCCTTGGGTCGCTAATTTTGCTCTTGCCTATTTAAAATTGCTGACTTTGGGAGTTTTTGTGGTCTAACCTAGTATAAACCCACACTTCAAAAATAGCCTTTCAACAAACGTCCACATATGTTTGACATGAAGATGAGAAAGTAACTTAAGGTAGCAACACCTTAAACCAAAAAATATAATTCCCATGTAGATAGAAAGAGACTAAGTGTACTGAAAGTATTTTTTTCCCCTCAATATGAAAATAAAGACAATTTTTTGAATTGAAAATTGTGGTGTCACCCAAAACTGTTGGGGGGGGGGAGCATGATGTTTACATGGTGAACACTCTCCTAATCAATATGTACTTGTCATGCAAGATTTTGGGGTGTTGGTTTTAACGCCCTCCACCTTAAGTTGAACTTACATGAGCTCATTAAAGCGGTAGGGTGGGGGGGATGAGTCATTGAGTGGCAACTTAGAAACTTTTGCTGGCATTTCCACACGTGGTATTACAAGGCAACCCCCAGTAGGCTTTAAACTGTTGGTTGGGGAGGGGGATGAGTTATTCAATGGTGACTTATAAACTTTTTCTAGCATTTCCACACATGGTATTACAAGGCATTAAACCATTGGTGGGGGGATGAGTTATTCAATGGTGACTTAGAAACTTTTTCTAGCATTTCCACACATGGTATTACAAGGCATTAAACCGTTGGTGGGGAGATGAGTCATTGAGTGGCAACTTAGAAACTTTTGCTGGCATTTCCACACGTGGTATTACAAGGCAACCCCTAGTAGGCTTTAAACCGTTGGTTGGGGGGGGAGGGGGATGAGTTATTCAATGGTGACTTAGAAACTTTTTCTAGCATTTCCACACATGGTATTACAAGGCATTAAACCGTTGGTGGGGGGGATGAGTTATTGAGTGGTGACTTAGAAACTTTTGCTAGCATTTCCACATGTGGTATTACAAGGCATTAAACCGTTGGTTGGTTTGGGGGGGGGGCATGATGTTCACATGGTGAATATTCTCATAATCAATATGTACTTGTCATGCAAGATTTTAGGGTGTTGGTTTTAACACCCTCCACCTTATGTTGAACTTGCATGAGCTCGTCAAAGCCGCGGGGGGTGGGGGAGCGAGTCATCGAGTGGTGACTTAGAGACTTTTGCCGCCATTTCCACACGGTTATTTACAACGCAAGCCTCCTAGTACAGTCAAGACTCTATAAATGTTACAGGTCGGGAGTAGCAAAAAAATAACATACATAGAATTATAACAAGTAACACTTATAGAATTCATACCGATGATTAATAACATTTATAGAAATAACACTTAAAAGTTCCAAAAATGAAGAACATAACGTTTTATAAATAAAAAAATGAAAGTACAAATGATAATACATAATTCAACTAAACTAATTGAAAGAAATAATCTATATAGTAGTAACTTGATGAGATTCTTCCCAACTAAACTAACTGAAAGAAAGAGTCTATAGTAGTTTGACGAGAAGCTTCCAAATGATGAGATGAAACTTTCTTCTAGAGTCTTTGAATGCTCCTGATGTGTGATAGGGCATCATTTGGTCTTTGTTCAAAGTATTTCTTCAAAGTCTCTAGAGAATGCTCAACAACACTCAATCCTACAACTTCTTCTACCACATCAACCATAACCTCATCAACATCAATTTCTTGATGTTATGAGGAATACATATCCAAAAACTCCTCATCGGTAGGTTCATAGGGGTTGTTTAGATCAAACTCCATCTCATAATTGAGGTATTCATGAGCATTCATCACGTCACCCACCTCACTATTAGATGACAACAACGGCAGTTGATGAAGTAGAGTAGCAACTTCATCAACCTCTACCAAGCGCCTAGCTTCCTCTATCTCTCTCTCAATAGAGATTGAAAGAACACCCGTGTGCCTCCAACAATTTTGAATTGTCAATGTGGTAACTCCCGCACGCCATGCCCGCTCATCCATAACAACAACTTGATATATATCAATTGCAAATATTGAGAATACTTGACTTGTTCGCAAAGAATATGGGATAAATGTGATTACATGTTTAAAATGTATGCTCTCATATATTATTACCTTGATTTTCTCAAAATTAACACTTATAGAGGTGCAATTAACAACGAAGGGAGTAGAGCATGTTATAACACTTAACACATAACACTCACTAGTCTTACCAATTGTGTTTTTGTAGGGGAGTAAAATTTTCTTAACATATACGAAATTATAACACTTATAGGGGTAACATTTATAGAGTCTTGACTGTAGACGGGCACATAAAATAAAGCCCTAAATGATAAATCCACCCCCTCGAATGCGGGGGGCTGCATATATATGGATGCACCATGTGAGGGGTGAATATACAACATAGGTGCCATGAATTTGGCCGGTTTAGGTAGGCCCGGGGCCTTCACTAACCCTAGCGGCACATGCGGGCCACATCGGAAACGGATAACATGGGCCATGCCAAACCCAACCGGATGATCTGGAGAGTCGTCGGGTGGACTCCACTCCGATGTCATTCAACTAACTCTAATGGATAAAGTCCCATGTGTCATTAGTACGAGGACACGGCGAGGGGGCTTTCTTCCTTTCTTCCTTTTCTCTTCTTTTCCCTCTATTTACTAAAGGAAAACGTGCAATTCATCGGGCACTTTGAAGTTTTGCCAACGCGCTATAAGAGTGGCCGGTTATAGGGTGGATGGATGAATAATATTGCGGGCGGAATGTATGTTATGTTATGTGGCCGTGAAGTAGGAGACCGGCCTCCCAGCTGGTTGGGATGAAACACGGCGGCCCCTAGCTAACCGTACCCTAAAGTTACTGCTTGAGTGTTGAAAAAATGGATGCGTGGCGGCCATGTAAGGTCAACTTTACACCATAGCCACCGGCCCCGGCTATGCATTTGTGAAAGCCAAGTACTGTGAAAGGTTTGGGAAACACAAAAAAAGGTCGTATTATCAAGGTGTCGTCTTCTCGTTAATATGACAAATGGCGTAAAGTTGTCGTATTATTGAGGGAATATGAAAAAATAAGTAAATATGAGCTTAACAATATATGCAACGAGTTTAAGCAATATAGATGGTACGAAATAATAACTTATAACTCCGAACGAATACAAATATTCTCAAGAACTCTTGAAATAGGAGTCCAAAGATCTCTCGTGTTGTCTACCCAAGTTAGCAACTCTCATCTTATCTAAATTCCCTATTAACTTTTGAAAACTAATAATTTCATTAACACCAAATATATAAAGAGTTCTCTAATAAGAAACTAGACAACAATGATGCATGACGTTTAGTATCAAGATATTGGTGATGCTATATCACCCGTGTACAAGACAACATACTAGACACGAGGCCACTCTGACCCTAACCATGTCCATTCTACACTAGTAACCCTAATTATCATTAAGTTCCCAATGATAAGTGATGTTCTCAATTATACGTGAAGTTCCCAAGTAGTTCCCAAGTGAAAATGGATGTATTTTAGATGTACATAACATAGATGAAAGGAATTATAGCATTACCTACCTCTTTAATATGACAAAACGGAGATTCTAAATGTCGCATTATCGAGTGTCGTAGTCGTATAAAAGAGGAGTTTTGAACTAAAAAGTTTGGTCTCGCAAAAATGTGTCGTAATATCGAGGGTGTCGTATAAACGAGTGTCGTAGTAACGAGGTTAGACTGTATCCCTAAAAGCTGAGAAGGGTGTTTTGGTCCAGCCCACAATTTTGTCCAACAATATCAACGTACACCTTTGTGTTATAGTCTTTTGATTTTGGGACACGTGTACGATCACATCCATCACTACACTAAATAGTATATTTAGTGTTGGATTACATTCAGAGTTACTCACTCCTATATCTTTTTACTATTAATGTAATTTTTTACCAACGAAGGTCGAATTGGGTTGTTGGACATTATAGAACATTAACATCTTTACGTGGTAAAAATTTACATTAACAGTAAAAAGATATAGGAGTGAGTAACTCCGAATGTAATCCAACACTAAATATACTATTTAGTGTAGTGGATGTGTATGATTTTTCTTTAGAAAGATGTTGAATTGGGATGAATATGTTCTAGGTGATTCTCGGTAGATTTTGATTCAGTTTTTAGGGTTCGAACTCGTTCGAAAGACATATCATGGACACAATGGTAACATACCTTGAAGTGTAGTATACATACATACATACATACATACATAATTGGGTTCTCAACCAAATGTTCTTTTGTTACCGCCTTATTCATGTGGGCCCTTCTACACAATAGCTCTTACGAACTCAATGGTTGTGAGACTTTGAATCGCAATAATCACTGGGTTTTGTGTTATATCCACTTCTTTGAGGTGAGCTTGATTGTGCAAGGTGTAAAAGACCACGAAACATCTTTCATTTCATGTAGGAATCTATGTACGCGTTTCATTTATTCATGCTTTCTTTGATCTCTTAGGTCCTCAAGCTCTAGTGTAAATGTTTGGAGTTAAGTGATGATTTGAACTTCTACTAAATATATGAGTTTTCACTAACATAACGCAAATAGGTATTTCACATGTCAAAAGCATAAAATAACTTACATGGTAAAAAAAATGATATCCTAGGGAAAATATATAATGCCATGTAAATCCACTCACTAACCCACACTTATTTACCACAACCAATGAATTGTGATTGAGTTGGGATGAATATACTACGAATGGAATACGGACAAGTTTTTACCTGTTTTGGTTGAGTATACACATTGCGAACATTCTCAACCCATTTATTACACGGTTATGGACTATTATAGGCATCCACATGTGTCAAGAAATAGAGCATATTGACCACTATTGGTACTTGCCACATAGAAAGTATCAATTAAGAATTCATGGTTAAGTTGTTAAGACATAAAATATAGATTATAAATACCTATAATATGAAGAGTCAAAACGATGCTCACTATGACGTCATCGCTTAGATCTAATCATGGCGGGAAACTACCAACTATTGATCTTATAATCTTAATATATACTTAAATGTTTATTTAGCAATTTCCATAACGCAATATCGTGGACTTCTACATAAGTTTCATACTTACAACTTTGATTGCTACATGATCTTGACAAACAACAACACAAACATGGGATATTATAACATTTCCTAGCATGGCCGCCATGAATCCCAAGTCGTTGAAAATGACACGAAACAACTCTTGCATATATGTCAACTCATTGAACTAGGCAAACTCTTCTCCTCCACTTCTTCTCCGCAATAGGTTTGTGTGTATTGGAGAAGATAAGCATGTTTGGCAAAAGTTGATTCGAGATATGAGAAAGGTGCCATGTGTCGCCTTCTATTGATTGGAACATGCACAAAATCCACAATGTCACCTAAAAAAACACAGCATTTCAACACCAAACGTGCTTATCACCTACAGTATACAACAACTTCACATTAATCTACGGCTTACAAGGTTGGTATTCTCATTTGCACCTTGAACCTAAGGGCCACTTCACACACGAGACTGAGAGCCCATGACCATTACACTTCAAGCACTCTCATTGGTGGAAAAGGCGGAGCCCGTCCAAGTTCGCTTCACACCTCACTTGAGGGACCAACGGAGTATGTGAATGCAAGATGGACGTAAAGTCTACATGGACTCCTACATGGCATCGAATGGATCATGTTTCATGGTCACTTGGACTATTTTCAAAAACCACCTCTTGGAAGTAGGCCTAACACAAAACCGGGAGACCATGGCACTCCGAACGCTCACAACCGTTGATTTATTCGATTTTATCATGTGTGAGGACTTGCATGAATAGAAATTCATTGAAATAGCATTTGGTTGAGGGCCCGGTCACATATGGCTTCACACTACACTTGAGGATCCGTGACCACACTACATGATTTTGGAGGTGTGTAGGGACGGCCTTTGGACACTCTCTTTTGGGCTCTCACAATTTCATGGTCACGGCTCTTGGCTCGTGTGTGAAGTGCCCTAAGTTGAGAAATGTAAACAATAAATTTTCAAGCCAGGTTGCTTTCGGGAAAAAAGTACCTTCTCAACACATGTATCATATGTGGGAGGCACAAGACTTGTGACTTTGTGAGCTATGATTGTTGTGAGGAATTAAATGAACCCAAAAAACCTGCACACATGCAGCACCGTTTATTACTTACTTGCGGGCCTAAGGGCTTTAAAACATTGATGTGTCCCGTGCGCTTTCCAATTCCATCATTGGTTAGCCGGAGTTGGATAATTGGAGGCCCGTGACACTCGATGAGCTTGGGATTAATTTCATAATTAGTGAATGAAGGTTATTATGAAGATCTTGACAGGGAGTGTGCACCCCACAAGTTAGTCAAGGTCGAGGCATCCATATAACCACTCACTAGGGATCATGTAATGCCAACATTGATGAGATCTATGTTGTTTAGATGAACGGGAGTTCTGGGTTATGTGGTGGCGGTGGCTTGTGATTGATTCAGGTCGAGGCATCCATAGTCGACCAAGTCCATTTAACCGCTCACCAGGGTCATGCATGCAATGCCGACATGGATGAGAATTGTAATTTTTAGGCGAACGGAGTTAAGGTTTATGTGGTGGTGGTGGCTTGTGATTGATTACCCTCGTAAGAGTTTTGACAATTGTGGTAGCTGAGCATTAGCAATGGGTTGTCCTATAGATCGACTATGTGTTACCTAACTTTACCATTTTGAAATTTGTAGCAAGTTCCATATTCATGAAAAAAAAATTTACATCCTCCTTAGAATTTGTTTCCCTTTGCAAGAAAAACATTTCCCCACTATTACTCCTCCTAAATAGATGCAAACTCTCTTATTTTATCGGTATTAAATCTTCAACCTTGCCCTCGTAAGAGTTTTTGACAATTGTCGTAGCCAAGACTTAGCATTTAGATGAGTGATTATGGGTTAACCTATAAATCGACTGCATGTTACCCTAAACTATACCGCTTTGCACTTTGTAACAATTTCCAAACTCATATTAAAAATGTTTATCATTATGATATGTTTCTCTTTGCAAGAAAAAGATTTCCCTGCTATTACTCCTCCTAAACACATGCAAACTCTCTTATTTTATCGGTTATAGATGCCTCAACCTTAAGTGGCTTGGAAGTAGATTGACAGCTACATATATATAGCTAGTAGGTAGCTCGCATCAATCTCAAAACGCTTGTCAACACGTGGCACTCCAGTCTTCGTATGATTTCGTGATGTAATTTTGGGAACGAATGAAAGGGGAGAAATAACCAACCGCTAGGTACAGATGAACCCGGTTGAGTTTGAGAAACGAACGGTTTGAAGTTGAAGACTTCGGGAAAATCACCCATCATTTTAGAGGAATTTAGAGAATATAAGGTAAGTGTGCCAATGATCGCACGGTCAATTTCCAAATCCTTGTAAAAAATAATTTACAAGCTTAAATCGTTTCAAATTTTGAAGGATTGTTGATTGTGAAGTGGGGATTCTCCTACAAAAAATAAAAATAAAAGATATTATGATTTGTGAAAGCTATCACAAATTGAATCCATACATACACAGGTGGATCTCAAAAGCTTATTGAGCCCTTCACCGCACACTGTGCGGTACTTGTAATAAAACACCTAATAGTGATGGTACCGAAGTTCCCTCAAGAGTTCTCATGAATGAAATTTGTGCGGTGAGTGTGCAGTGGGTGTGCGGTGGGTGTGCGGTCCATGGGTTGCGTTCGGTCATTGGCACACTTACCTTACCTCAAAACAACAAGTTACAACTTGAAAGATGTCAAGTGTAATATGTTGGACTTGGAAACACTAGGATCTCAACCGATTAACCTATGTCAAAAAATTCCTAGGACATTGTCGGGAACTAAGTTAAACCACATTAGGTTAGGCTTGCTTATAACCGTAGGTGTGATCCAATCATTCCACAACCGCCAAAAATTTGGCCATGAAGATTTGGCCGGCATCATGTGTTCCCTTGCAAAATGTGTGTACATGCACATTCTCCGCATGTGTTTAGAATCTTGTCCCCTAACTTAGGGTAGATGGGTTTTAAATAGTTGTTTTTCAAATACAAAAAACGACTAGTCCACTTCTCCCAAGATATTGAATACATGATTGGTACAAGGTAGTTAGCAAATCCAAATTGAGGCCGTAGCCACTTTCCTCATAGTTTTTGGAGCTTGTATGAATATCTTATTCATTACCAAAGTGATCATTTTTATGCTCATTAAATAATTGTATTCCCCATGCCCCCTGATTGATTGAGTATTGGGCCTAGAATGGATATAATATTTTGAACACGCAATCCAGTTTCTTTTGAACACACATCTTTTTGGTAGTTGTTGTTGGAGCCACGCCAGACCACACACCACTCAAATGTAGGTGTCTTAGTTTTTGTTTGTTAAAAAAACAAAATAAGAGTCTCTACCTTAGTAGTAGGGTCACTTGACTTCTCCAAAAACTTGCATCCTTTGTCCAAAGTTGCAGGCCAATTTCATGAAGTAAGAGGGCCTTATATGGTCACTCCACTCTTCCTAATTGGACACATATATTTGAGTAGTACAAGGCAAGACTTGGTGTGAGCCTCTTTGTGTCTTGAGAGGCTCTATATGGGTATTTCCATGAATAAAAAACATGTATGTGAGTTGCATGCTTCCATATTAAGCTAATTTTGTCAAAATTGACACGATCCTACAATTTTCATTTATTTATCAAGTGCACTTTTTATTTTTTATTTATTTATTAAAAAAAATCCTTTGTGCATGAGACAACTTGAAATTTTGATTAATGTTTCGGATAGCCATGAACACTTTGACATTTGAGCCCCAAAATATGACAATGAAATGACCACACATGCAAACACTAATTTCTAGATTTATTCATCAATGTCACATATGACAAATTTTGGTTTCAACTAATAGGATTGCTCAATTTCAAAGCTTTTTTTGGTCTTGGATCATAATGTGAACCCCACTTAGGGGTTGTTTACACTGTGGACCATGAAGTCGTCCCAAGGCCCTGTAAAATATGTGACTAGCTGTTGAACTCATCCCGGGACCACTTCAGTTTACACCAAGGAAAAAAGGTCAAAGTGATCATGGAGTTTGAGGTCCCCACACGACATATTTTAAGGCCTACATTATCCATTGACATGGTCCAACGGGTTTTGTGGTGGGAGAGGCAAAAGAGGTGCTCTGGTATAAAAAGGCACAGGCACATGGGAAAGAAATGTTGTTATAATAAAATTTTAATGAAATATTTTGGGGAAGAGAAGATGAAGACAAGAGAAGGCATGAGAATGGTTAAACTTTATTTTTATTTTTTCGAAACCGCCCTTTTTGGGACATATATTAAAAAATTAAGCACATTCACTTTTTGGTGCATGGTCATTCCTCTTGGTCCACATTCGGTTTATACCTAGTGAGGGGCCCACATGCCTTTTAAAATGTTTTTTAGAAATCGGACCATGGAAGTCGGACCATCAAGTCGGACCATCAAGTCGGACCATGGAAAAAGGCCATATTTCATGGTCCATGGTGTAAACTGGCCCTTATTCATAGTTCTAATATCCTAAGAGAAAGTTGACCAATAGATGCAAGCAATCGTTGAAGACCACTACACCGAATGTGATATTCAATGTTTCTTTCTCTTTTTCTTTTCTTCTTTTTTGTGAGACAAAAGGCCAAACAACCAACGCCAATATATGCGTTAAGAAACAATAATGGTGTAAGGAGTATGCTATTTGGTGTCACTTTATAACTACACCGTTTATGAAATTTGTGTAATTCACTATTCAGAGTTATATACAAACTATAAATTTCTATTTGACGGAGGCTACCACACTCCGCCACTCTAGAGAATTAATTGGTTTGAAACCATCTTGATGTACTTGTAGTCCCATTAGCCTTTTTGGCTTCCCATACTTTAAAATCAATTTCATTTCATTTTATGTATTTTGCTGAGGATGTAAGTCTTTACTAAGCAACATTGTTTGTGTTCTACAATGTCCAAACAACTTGACCTTTGTTGGTACAATACAAAATCTATTCTAAATCATTAGAGGACTGCGTACTTCCAAATAATAAGTGACACTTAGTGCCATGAATGGTGTACACTGATATGTGCAAGAAGGTTGCCCCACACTACTTTATTGACATATGCCACTGGTATGAATATTTATTTCCACAATATAGAGTACAATAAGTAATTATTGGCTCTGCCATGTGGGGAAGAGACTTAGTGATGGTATCTAAAATGAGCCAAAAGTTTGTCCTCTATCCTTAAGGAGTTAAGTTTAGTTCACTCGAGTAAAATCCATACTCTTACTATAAGTAAAAGCAAGAGCTATCTTTTTACCTTATATGTTGCACATACTAAGTACATGGGAACTTACAATTGCACATGAGTTAGCCACATGTGCAGGACAATAGCAGGGCAAAACAAGCTTGTGACTAGGGTTTTGTTTATTGTGGTTCTTATATGGACGAATTCAACAAAATTATAAATTCTTGTAATATGAATTTGACCCAAGGAATTTGCATGGATAAAGAGGCAACCTATTCGTGACTCAAGGCAACCAAATTGCACGTACCCAAGGTAGAAAAACGGGAAACGGCGAATGACCATTGTTGGTGCACTAGACTAGGAGTAGAATGCTTCTTGTGTGGACCCAAAATGGTTGATTGTAAAAATGGTGGCCCGAAAAGGGTGCAGTCATAGGCCAGATGCGGTGATTGGCCACATAGGTCTTGTTTCACACCACTTGGGATCACTTTTGGGTACCATTGAGTTCACCATCTTGTGTGGCACTCAAACACAAAGTAGGATAGTTGGATGCTCAAATTGGGGAGACTCGACTCTACTATACAAGTAGGAGGGTTTGACGTACTTGCCTCTTTGAGAAAATGTAACTAATTATCTACAAGGAATCAAATTTCAAAACACTCACATTCCTCATCCTTTCATCTACTCCATCTCTAAAAAATATTGCACAAATTCAAAACCACTCTTTATGGCCAAATCAACTTATTTTCCTACCTTAATTGCATACTTGATATTGGTTAACGTCTAATAAGTAATAAACAATATCAAATGGAACAGTGTCTAAGAGGGTTGGTTCACATGTAGGCTGCTGCCTACCAGATTCTAGTAGAAATGTAGATTCCATCATGTGAATCTACATTTCCACTAGAATCTGGTGGGCGAGCGGCCCCCATGGAAAACTAACCCCGCGTAATTTATTCACAGCTGTTAGTGGTTCAGTCAAGGCGCCCAGTTTTATTAGCACAAAATTAGGTCCCCCTTGCACCACAGGAAGGGCCTATTCCCGCACCCTCGGTAACAGGCGTGGATGCGCGATAATGACAACGGCCGCCGACAATGCCCTGCTGGCATGCGTCTGCGACGCGCATACTCGCCGCCGCGAACAGCCGCAGGGGCCCAATCCCCGAGGCCCCCTGCCCGAGTGCCCTGGCGCAGCCCAGGATCCGCCACGTGTGGATCTTCATTTCCCACACTGATGGCCCGATTATAGTTTATTCTAATGGGCGGCAAAGGGGGCGCAATCTCTGGCTGTCGGGTAAGATGGCCACGTCAGCATGTCGCTCGCCATCATTCATCCAGTTTTCCCTCCTACCTAGTTCTTTCTATAAATAACTCTCTCCTTTGAGTCGGAGTTGACTACTCTGATAGATATTTCAAATAGCCGGTGCTTTCTTGGTGGTGCCATGAGTTATATATGCTTGAAGGGCCACTTCACACACGAGACTGAAGGCCCACTTCACACACGAGACTGAAGGCCCACTTCACACACGAGACTGAAGGCCCTTGATTAGGGTGGAGATTCGCACCCGTCACAAACCCCAAATGTTCAAAATCACAACCCCAACATGATGCACATTTGACGGGTGTAAAATTCAACATTGTCTGTGACCATTGCATTCTAAGATCTCTCCAACATAAGTTATAAGACCCCAACATAAGTTACATGCTTGAAGGGCCACTTCACACACGAGATTGAAGGCCTTTGATCAGGGTTGAGCTTCGCACCCGTCACAAATGCCAAATGTTTAAAATCACAACCTTAACATGATGCACATTTGACGGGTGTAAAATTTAGCATTGCATGTGATCATTGCATTCTAAGATCTCTCCAACATAAGTTATATGCTTGAAGGGCCACTTCACACACGAGATTGAAGGCCTTTGATCATGGTTGAATTTCGGACCCGTCACAAACCCCAAATGTCCAAAATCACAACCCCGACATGATGCACATTTGACGGGTGTAAAATTTAACATTGTTTGTGACCATTGCATTCTAAGATCTCTCATTGGTTGAAAAGGCCGAGACTGTCACTTCGCACTTGAAGGTGAGGCCCAAAGAAATTATCATGGATGAAAACTCTACGTGGATTCATACATGCCAAACTACAAATATTGTTTTGTGGTCTATCGGAATTTGCATCAGGCCCGCCTTCAAGAGGTAGGCCTAATACAAATTATGGTAGACCATGTTAGAGTCAAGGGCCTTAGACAACTAGTACAACCTTTGGATGAGAGTCAATGACCCTCACAATTACAAGGTCACGGCCTTGGGCTTGTGTGTGAAGTGGCCTTAAAAGGCCCTTGAATTTTTATATCCAAAAGGTTGTAGTGTGCGAAATGATAGACATCCAATTTTGCAATTGATGGGCCGTCAAGCTTTAGTGTAAGTTGAAAGTGGACCATGTTCAGGGACCACAACGTGTATTTAGGTTCGGGTCCCCACCATGGCATTAGAATATTTATGGAAGCCAATAGCAATTTTATTGATTGCCATGGCCCTTAGTTTTGCGATAGACCCACTTTTTTGATGGGCCTAATGCAATATTAGGTAGACCATGAAACATTATCCACTTGCTTGCCATATAGGACATCATAGAAGATTTGCCATCTACTCAAATATATTTTGGTCCCTCATGCCCTCAAGGTCCAATGTAAAGTGAACCTAGACCGGCTTCAGCTTCTCAACCAATCACAAAATTTATATATCACAGTCCAAGGGCATTCAAACTCTAGTGTAAAGTGGCCCTAAGTATTCAACTCATCCAACAAATTAGCTATCATTGCTTTGTTGGTGTTATAAACTTTTGGACTTGTTTTGGCCTTTGGGAGAGGGTGAATGTTCACAACACCTATATGACGGGGAGGATGAAAATGTTGATTAGGTACTATTGTAGAGCTTGGAACTTGCAATTTGGAGATGAATTAACCTCTGTATTGAGGTCAAAGATGTCAAACTAGACTACATTAATTATGCCAATTAGTGTGTGTTACTATTCGGAGTTCTGCAATGCTATAACTATTTAATGAGAATGTAATATTTTACCATGCAAAATCATTTATGTTCTATAATGTCCGAACAACCTATTGAACTTTCATTAATAATAATAATCAAACTCTTGAGCAAGACATTATTGAATTGCATAACTTCGAATATTAACATACCCTAATTGGGACAATCATTGTAGCGAACTCAAAATCAGGATGAAATAGCAACTAACTTATAAGGGAGCATTTTATATTATTACCCCCTCAATAGGTGTTAGGAAACCAAACCGTTTGGGAGACTTGTGTTGAGGTCACCTTCAACCCTCAGCCTTAGACGGTGTAACCCGCTACTGAACCGGTTGACATGGAAGTCACTCCCACCAAAATTAGACTGCACTAGGTTTCCATTTTGTTGAAGGTGGTTGCATGTAACCTAACATTGACTTCTTAGATTTGTAATATGTTTCCTTTTGCTGCTCTTTTGAACTCTCAAGGAGTAGTTGTCCTAAGTTTGCAAGTTTTTTGGTCCCTCATGCCCTCAAGGTCCAATGTAAAGTGAACCTAGACCGGCTTCAGCTTCTCAACCAATCACAAAATTTATATATCACAGTCCAAGGGCATTCAAACTCTAGTGTAAAGTGGCCCTAAGTATTCAACTCATCCAACAAATTAGCTATCATTGCTTTGTTGGTGTTATAAACTTTTGGACTTGTTTTGGCCTTTGGGAGAGGGTGAATGTTCACAACACCTATATGACGGGGAGGATGAAAATGTTGATTAGGTACTATTGTAGAGCTTGGAACTTGCAATTTGGAGATGAATTAACCTCTGTATTGAGGTCAAAGATGTCAAACTAGACTACATTAATTATGCCAATTAGTGTGTGTTACTATTCGGAGTTCTGCAATGCTATAACTATTTAATGAGAATGTAATATTTTACCATGCAAAATCATTTATGTTCTATAATGTCCGAACAACCTATTGAACTTTCATTAATAATAATAATCAAACTCTTGAGCAAGACATTATTGAATTGCATAACTTCGAATATTAACATACCCTAATTGGGACAATCATTGTAGCGAACTCAAAATCAGGATGAAATAGCAACTAACTTATAAGGGAGCATTTTATATTATTACCCCCTCAATAGGTGTTAGGAAACCAAACCGTTTGGGAGACTTGTGTTGAGGTCACCTTCAACCCTCAGCCTTAGACGGTGTAACCCGCTACTGAACCGGTTGACATGGAAGTCACTCCCACCAAAATTAGACTGCACTAGGTTTCCATTTTGTTGAAGGTGGTTGCATGTAACCTAACATTGACTTCTTAGATTTGTAATATGTTTCCTTTTGCTGCTCTTTTGAACTCTCAAGGAGTAGTTGTCCTAAGTTTGCAAGTTTATGTCCCCCTAAATCCTTTCATGGTTTGAACGACTTGCAAAACATTCTTATTCCATTCTAATTCCAAGAATGTTGTACTAAGGACTTTTGAATTTCAAGCATACTCCTTCGCCAATGCAATTTCATTAGAAAATACTTGAATGTGCAAATTTACATATTTCAATCATTCATCAAATATATGTCACTTTCATAAAAGTCTTAAATCCCTATTCATCATCATTCATTTGTGAATTTCATTATGACAACTATCAATGTCTCTATATTCCCTTCATGATATTCTCCTATGTCTACAATTTTTCTTAGATGAATTGAGATCTTATTTGAGTATGGTAGATCCTCTTGGCGTCTCCTCCTTTGCCGCCGGTGCTTGAGAATCCTTTTTGTAGGTATATCCTACTTTTCTTCTTTCCAGTTTCAATAGTCTGTTGGAGCTATATTACTATTTTTGTATTTCTTTTATTATTTTGCACTTGATGAAATCAGGTCAAATCTTGAGTCTCAATTTGATGCCGTGTGATCGATCTTTCTTAGCTCATTTGCCATTCCAAAGTTAAATCATGGTTTTCCAAATTACTTAAAATTCTCATGAACACCTTCAAGTACACAAGGGTTGTCCGTAAGTATTTTTTTCTTTCTAAATTGTTTCAAGTGTCTAAGTATAGTTTTGACTTTGGATTTTGCAAGTATCTACGGCCCGAGGAATTTCTCCTCTTAGTCCAATCCGGCCGGCTCTGAGACATTTACTTGTCTCCAAGTTTTCAATTTATTGTTCAAAAATCTTGAATACCTTTTTCAAGTTCAAATTCCTAATTTCTTAAAATTCTCCATTCCTATCATTCTAATTTTTGTTACTATTTTGTTTGTTCGAGTGGTTTCCCACTTTGGTTTGACCCTTCACGTTTGATGGCCTCGTTGCAAATGAAGTGTGATAGGGCCCTTAACTTGGCCTCTTTATATAGTGTCCAATATCTACCATTAATTGGATGTGGCGGTTAGGCCTAATTTCCCCTAATGCCAAATGTAAGCTTCGGCTATTTTTAGCCCTGGATCCGGTTACAGTCTAATTTTATCCCATTTGGATCTATTTACAGCAGTGATAATGTTTAGATGTGAAATGTACTTGTGGGGTTCATTGGGTGGTATTCTTTGTTTAATCTAGATGTGCCAGGTGGTACGGTTATCCTCCGTGTGCCTCATTCATCCAAGATGCACATATTCATTGAAGAGGGAATAGTTTATGTTCATCCTAAGGGATTTTCATCCTCTTAGGGTATGTCTTTCATCTACCCTTGCCCTAGGTGTTCACTAATCATCTCACTATTCTATCTCACTATTTGCCCGTCCGTTCCCGGGTGTGATGATGGCGTTCCCGAGCGTTCCCGATGTCGTTCCCTTCTCCCGGGCGTTCCCGGTGTCGTTCGCCGCTCTCGGGCGTTCCCGGGACCCTTGGTCGCGTTCCCAACACGTTCCCGAGCCAGTTGTTCGTTCCCGGCTGTGTTCCCGGCCGTTCTCGTGCTCGACCCGTTCCCGAGCCGTCGGCTCCCAGTCTTCTCCCACGTGTTTCGCCGGCACTAAGTCCTGTCGCCGGCAACTGGTCCTCTCGGCCCTTGGGTTCTCAGGCCCTCAGTCTTCTCATGCTTGCTTAGGCTTCTGGCTCCGCGGCCGGTGCGGTGCCCCTTGGTTTTCACTCCGGCTCCTCTTTCCCGCTCTCCGTCCTCGGTGCGGGACACCAGCTTCTTACTCCTGGTCACCTCTCCACCCCGCTGCCGGTGCGGTGCGGAACTTGCTCCCTTGTGGCTCTACAACTTGCCTACAAAACATATCGTATGTCATCTAGGGACTATCTACATAGACTACTTTTTATAATATTCTTTTTTTTTAATTCGAATCATTTAAGCATAATGTAAGTGGGTCTAATTTCGATTACTCGTCTCCAAAGGACACCTAGTTCTTAAATGGACAAGAAGTAAGACTATGGCATACTTGCAGGTTTTGATGATATATATTGGGGGAGGAACAAGGTCAACAAAAGAATGGGTCTTTTACAAGATTGACCTTTTAAAGAGATTGACATCATGATTCGGTAGGCAAGTCACAATCCCTTAGGGCTCAATATTATTGGTTATGTCCTATATCATAGGATAGAAGTATTGTGGAGACTATCTTTGAGTGGTAATAGGGCCCTGGTAATGCATGCTAGAACTTAATGAATAAGGTTTGGTGATACTTAGTGAAAGCTCAATGTAAGCTCAATGAATTTTCCAAGTAATATGAAAAGAGCTAGTAATTGAAACTATTTACTTTAAATGTTGTTTTAAGACAGATCACACCAGTAAGTTCAGACACCCTTCATTGGCATCTCCGGCTGTAATAGTGTGAAAAGTGGTGGGCCAACATATATTTCTCAACATAATCCCCAACAATTTCATAGTTGAAACCGGACATAAATTTTGGAGTGATCACGGCATGAGCAACGATGGGGAGTGGTGCAATAACAACCTCAATGTATGTGCACGTCTTTAGTTGTATATAGATGTTAAATTTTATAAATTTGGATCACTTTAGAATTGGCATTGTTTGAAAACCCACTTGAAATGTAGCCATGTCCCTAGTGTCTAATATGAAATTGTTCCATCCTTGGTTGTTGCACATGTGCATAAGAACCAATGTCCCACACCATCCCCAGATTGTATGCTCCATATGTTGTTGTCAACAGCTGATTGTTTGTGAAACGGCATGATGTTGTCCTCACCAACCCCACCACCACGTCTTCTGTTGTGGGCGGGGGATTGCCTTGGAGTTGGAGGTTGATGTGGATCAAATTATCATGGGGGATTACTTTACTACACAAAAACTTGAGGTTTAATGTTTGAGTGCACATGGAATATGATGGGATGAATTAATAAAACCATTAAGGGTACTTTTATTGGCTCTAATTTGAGGGAGGAGACCTAGGGGTGGTCTTTGAAATGGGTCAAAAGTTTGGTAGCCAAGTGGAACTAGCCATATATGTGTTGTGATTCTATAGTTTTAGTAACTTGCTCTTCAAGTGAAGTCCGATTGTAAGTGAGTGTTGATCTAAAGTGGTCTCTAAAATGAGCCAAAGTTTGGCCTTGGTTGGACAACCAACCGGAATTAGTCAAGTGTGCACGATAAAAATGGGGCAGAGCACTCTTGCGACTAGCCACTTGTTTCAACATAGTGTAAGTGACAATCAATACCACAAAGAATGTATCAAGATTGTGTTAAGATAAATCGATTGTTGACAAGGTTCTTACCATATTACCTTCCACCCAACCAACAAGAGCATGTGGCCATGTGTGAACCCACTTGGATATTGAACATTTTGGGGCATGAGAGCTATCCTTAAAGTATCTCAAAACTCATCTTTGGGAAGGGAGTTTTGCCCCACTTTGATATCTTATAATATTTACAAAGTGTCCATGTGGTGTCGAAACCTCTATTTTTAATGAAATAAAGAGGAGGCATTTGACTTTGGCCAAACGACAAATACATGAAAATAAATTCCATGGCAAACTTTTGAAGGCACCTAAAATGGTGTTATCAAAATTTTGGCAAGCATTGACATGGAGTTGGAGGGAAGCATCATATGGCACTAGACCCTAGGAGGCTTTTAACGACCGCTTTCCATTGACCTTGAGGGGCCTAAGGGGTCGAGGAAGTTTGAATGAATGATAAGCCTACAAGGAGTCCTACATGGCATGTATTGGATAATATTTCATTGCCTATGAGAAGCTCACCCCAAAGAGGTGGGTCTAACCCTAAACCCTCACAACCCTTGATTTATATGACTTAGGGCCGGTTTACACTATGGACCAGGGCTCTGCAAGGCAGCTGATTGGTTGTTGAAGTTGTCCCGGGACAACTTTGGTTTACACTAAGGAAAAAATGTCAGAGGGACCATGGAGGTCGAGGTCCCCAAAATATAATTTTTAAGGCCTAATAAATGCACTGACATGGTCCAACGGGTTTTGCGTTGAGAGAGGCAAGAGAGGTGGTCTGGTAGGAAAATGCCATTTTAATAATTCTTTAATGAATCTACCCTCTATGTGCCTTAATCATAGCATAGCCCATGAGACATACCATTACTACCTTGTTTTTCCCTTTAAACCGGCTCCCACATGTATCACCAAACAACGTGGGACATCTAGAACTCAAGAATTTGAGTGCAGATTTGTTTTTTTGCTCTACCAACTGCAATGTTTGGAATTGGGGGGCTTGTAATATGCCGTTGGAAAGGTCTTGAGAATACCTTTCCAACAATATATTACACGCCCCCCCCCCCCAAAAAAAATTTAAATTATAGTTGCAAAACAAAAAAGAAAAATTTGTAGTAGTTCAGTGACTGAAGATCAGGGCGGTCAAAAGAACTGCAATAGGAAATCTTCTAACTCTATTTATCAAAGAATTGCACTTTAGTGTTGAGCAAGGTAGGGTGGTAACAACATCAAATATAATCAAACACTAAATATCCTATTTAGTGTAGTGACAACACAAGGTACATGTCACATGTAAATTACATTGAACATGTACAAATTAAATCGCTCATTTTTTTGTTGTAAAAATGGTTGTGAGAAGATTTGCAAGCCACATCTTCGACATATTTAACAAGAAGTGAAGATAAGTGAAGCCCAAGAGAAGACAAGAGAATGGTCAAACTTTATTTTTTTTTCAAAATTGCCCTTTTTGGGCATGTATTAAGAAAATTAGCACCTTCACTTTTTGGTGCATGGTCATTCTTCTTGGTCCACATTCGGTTTACACCTAGTGAGGGGTCCAAGGCTCTCAAAACTAATTTTTTATGAAGTTGGACCATGGAAGTTGGACCATGAACTCGGACCATTGACAAAGGCCATCTTCCATGGTCCGACTTCATGGTCCATAGTGTAAACCGGCCCTTAGTGTGTAGAAGGACCCACATGGCTCAATAAGATGGTAATAGAATAAGTTTGTTGAGGATCCATTTGCACGTGCCTTGGCACAACACTCAAAGGTTTGTGGCCACACAAATTCAAATATCAATTTTCCCTATTGTACGTAGATACTGGCCTAGCACAATGTGGCGAATAATTGATTAATTTGCCAAAAGTTGGTTAGATACTTCAAAATTATAGTTAGAAAATTCCAACATTTTTTTAACAGATGTTTATGAATTTCGATTCATTTACCAATACTCAAGCAATATGTAGCAGGTGTCTACAATGCATATTGAATCAATTTAAACATTTGGGAGAAAACCCTCCCTTTATACAAGAAGAGGGAGTAGTGTCCACAATCCATGTGGGATAACTAAAGTTGAGAAATGCATGTTCAAATATATTCATATAGTTTGCACAAATTTTTCAAAGAAAAAATTTTCTACCAGTAGAGGTACGATATTTGATGTCCCAATTTGTCCTAGTTGGACGCAAATAAGTGCAAGTTCTAGATGTAGAATCGAATACCTAAAATTTGTTGAGGACATAGACCAAGTTCTTGATACATCCTAGTCGTCCGATTTCATGTTAACCCATATTCTTTGCGATGACTTAGGATGACCTTAAATGCAATATGAATGCAATATATGACTTAGGATGACCTTTGCCTAATGTCTTGCAATGAACTCTTAACTCTGCATAATCTTGTGTAGAGTGACAATTTTACCATGTTCCAACAATAATGTAAGGTAAATACTTTTTTGACAAAATGTGTCCATATTCCCCAAAATAATATGATATCTATTATTAAAATCATTTTGTGCCGGACTGGCTATCTGACTATAGTATTATAACTTCAAATTAGTTTTAAGGGCCCTTTCAATATCGTGGTCGCAATCCTTGGCTACAATGTAAAGTGCCTTCACCTCCGAAAGAGACAGTAGTCGTCAAGGACCCTCTAATTCTCGTAATGTCCATTTCATGATTACATGTAAATTTAGACTAACTCGGAAATGAAGCAACATCATAATTCACGCTGAGGGCAACGTCGGAGGGCCAGGGCGAACCGACCCATACATTGGTACCTTACTGGATGTCTAATAATGTCACATTCGAATGAATCGGCCCTCAACCCCATAGGGGGTCTTTTTGTATTGGAGCCACTTCATCCATGATATGTAGGATGGTTGATTTTAAGTGAGTGCCACGAATCCCCAGCCGTTCGCCCTCCCCGGTAAGGTACCGATATACGGGTTGGTTCGCCCCAGCCACGTCGGAGTTGCATTTCTTTTCTTTCCTTTGTAAAGTGGCGCTCAGTGTGGTTTAATTAGCTAGCAGGGACAATTAAGAAAGAAACAAAAGGGGGAAAGTGAAGTGGTGCCCGGGACATGTACACACTCAAAGAGGGATTTGGGCAAACCAACGCATACACTCGTTCCTTGTTGGATGCCTAAACCCTTGCCTCCAAGGAACTAGTGTACGGGTTATTTTGCCCCAACCCTCAAAGAGGGGGGAGAGGGGATTTCATGAAGTACTTGACAAAGACTTGGTTCAGTAACGCTCCAAGGATTAGCTTTTTGGGGGGAGAAGTGTAACTTGGGTCTCTCTTTGGGGATGTGGTGCTACAGTGGTACACTCTAACCTCCCCAACATCATGACCATGCCAACTAAAGTGCACATGATGTTAGGGAGGTATGCAGTGTTAACAAGGATGGGTGATAATCTAGAATTAGTGTAGCATGTGACACTATGGAATAATACAGAGTCAACATTGCAATGATGACAATGTGATGGGTGCAAATGTGTGGTTTGAATATTTTGGTGGATTACTTTGATGTCAAAAACCCGCATATATGGGAGGAAAATGTGACAACAAGGAGGGAGATTTAAATTGAGAACATCCGTTCCCTATGGTTTCAGGATATGAGAAGAGTGACATTAAGGAGGGTGATATTATAGAGGTTAGAGTGTACAAAGTGGATTCAAGCTTGCACTCAAATTAACGGTGCATTGCAGTACTCGATTGCCCTACCCATCAGGGGCCAAGGATTTGCAACGTATGTTAAAACGCCTAGAATGGTCCAATTATGAGTCATAGATAGTACAAGATTGATTTGATTTTAATCCCAACCCCTACATCTCCAATGACATAACATTACTAAGCAGCTAGATGATGATCTCTCTCCAAAGAAAAAATATGCCATTAAAAAACTTCAAATTTATAGATGCTTGTTGAAAACTCCACAGTACACAACCTAAGTTCTCCTCATAAACAGGGAAATCCGGAATTAAAGGATTATTATTCTCGCTCGATACATGGTCCCACCAAACGTGGCCAAGGAGATGAGTTTTTTTTTGGGTTTTGGGTTTTTGGTTTTTGGGCACAAATTGAAAATTCAATTGCAAAAGAACCCAAAATACAACCAACCCGGGTGAACCAACGCAACCTGAGTGGAAATCAAGAAAAGGAGATGAGTAATGTTATGAAACCAAAAATAATGAATCTATGACGTTGAGGACATGATGGGACCTAAGGTCCTTTTACACATGTTACCAAGGGTTGTGAGAAGAAATGATTTAGGGCTTCTCGTGGTCATGGTCTGCAATTGAAAGACCATGACCAAGAGAGTCCAATATTGTACCTTGGTTTTAGGCTAAACCTTGGGTTGTGCATGCAATGGATCCTTTAGAGTTTTGTGGTTGGGCATCATCCATTGTGCTTGACATGACACATGATCAAGATAATAGGATCTTCCAGCTTTATTTGGAAAAAATTGGTGATGTTAAAATGTTCAAACTATACATAACATTATTCAGATCCATATCAGCGTTCTGTGGGACTGGCAATATTTTGCGAAATATTCCCTAATATTTCCCACATTCAGATTGAATGTGGGAAATATTAGGGAATATTTCGCAGAATATTGCCAGTCCCACAGAACGCTGATATGGATCTGAATAATGTTATGTATAGTGGTGGCCAAAGAATACTCGTTTTCTTGACTACTTTGCCAGGCCCGGGAAGTTGTAGCTCTATTAGAGGACAAAGCTTCCTAAACCAAAAAATTGCCATGAAGAGGTGCTCGGTGATCCCTCCACATGTAGTTCTCAATTGGTGGGTGGTGTGGCACAAGTTGAAGTTCCATAAGGAAGCTGCATTCATGTGGTTTGTTCTACATAAAGCGGTTGTGGTGAATGAATGGCATGGGTGCATTTTGCAGGAACTTGACATGGGTTGCCCTTGTTGTGGTTCCTCAACCGTGGAGTTGGTTGTACATATGTTACATTAGTACCCTTTAGCCCCACAAGCCAAACAATGTGTTGCTAACATATTGTGGTTCTCAATTGGTGGGTGGTGTAGTGTTCGTGTGGTTTGTTCTTCACAAAGTGGTTGCATTTAATGAATGGCATGGACGGATTTTGCAAGAACTTGACATGGGTTGTCCAAGTTGTGGTTCCTCAACTATGGAGTTGGTTGTACACATGTTACATGAGTACCCTTTAGCCCAACAAGTTGGACATTATGTCGCTAACATATTGTGGCAATTGTTGGCCAAACCTGGGCATCGGGGTTTGCATGTGTTGATTTCTATGGTGCAATGTTTATTTGAGAAGCAAGTATGTGAAGACCTTCGTACATTCGAGCAGGTGCATTTCCTCCTTCATAGTAGTCTTCCTTGGATCATTTTGCATCATAGGAACGACTTGATGTTTAAGGATCTCATGTGACCGACTCAATAACTACACCAAGTTTATTGAGATCTGTTGATTGACTATGGTTGGATTGAGTAGCATAAGATTTTTGTTGAATATTGAGGAGTCATGGGATGTAGGTTTTTGACAATAATTGGGGTCCTAAGAAATGAATTGTGTATAGAAATAGTCCCAATGTGACGGAGAGAGGGAATTATTGCATACGAACGTACCTATCATCCATCCAAAGCTAAAACTTGACCCCTATAGATTCGTGGCCAATTCATCTCAAACAACTTGGACTATACTATTTTGAGGTCTTTGAAACTTCTTCTAGTGCAAAATCAACTTAAAATGACAATCTATGAGCTACATACTATTTCATGTCTTTTATGTTAGATGAATGAGAGGTAGCTCGTATGCAATAATTCCCTATCTCTTAAAGTGATGTGGAAAGTTCGGCCGTTTAAGGGTATTATTACTTGGTGCCCCGTGGGTCCCTTGGCAGATTTTCCCCCATGGTGTACTTTAGTCATCTCTTTGCAATTGACTCAACCGTTTACATTTGAACCCAAAAATAAAATAAAACATTAAAAACATTTATTCATTTGGATAAACGAGCTCCCAACTTACTTAAAGCCGCCTAATTAGGCTCATAGCTACGTCTACAACAACTCCTCGTGGCCATGCGACCATTGTGGTTTAGACACCACTTTTCAACACACCGTATACCGTGTTGGACACATGGCACACAACCCCATCTCTTCTCCCCCAAAAGATAACACCGGGAGGATAACTTATCAACGATCATCATCATACGTATAGCTTCGGTTACTATACTATAGCAGTCATAAAATAAAAACACTAAAATCCTTCTCAAAGGTTAAGCGCGTGTTTACACTAACAATCAATGATCATGACCACCGCTTTCTATAATTTCTCATTAGGTGAGAAATGTATAACAATCTCACATTGTTTTACACAAGATCATCAAAGACAGAAGCAACCATGGATGAGCATGTCAAAAAATGGATGAGAAAGTGATGTGAATATGATGTGGAATACATGGCACACAACCCTAAACCCAAACATAATTCATTTAGTGCATGTCCATAAATGAATTATGTTTGGTGGTCACTGACTTTTGCGACAAGAGAACCCATGGCATAAGAAAAACAATTTAGCTATTTATATTCTATAGGTGTCTAATTTTAGCACACATATATTATCTTTAGTAAATATTCATTTTATATATATTTTTCATTAAATATATACTATGTCTGGCTCTAAGTCTGCTCTACAATATGTACCATGACAAAGACTTTAAAAAAATGTGGATATCTTTTGGTCAGGGTCTTCAGATTGCCGACCATGACCATGAGAAATTTTCAATCATTTCTCCTCACGGATCTTGGTCATGTGTGTAAAATGGCCCTAAGATCTAAAAATTCAGTCCCGAGGTATTTCACCAATTTGAATGACCTGGAATTCGTGGCGTCTACGTAAACTCATCCATCGTGAATGAAGGGGTTTTAGTTTTTAAATGAAAGGTCCACTACAGGATTGAGGGCCACTTCATTTCAACTCGACTGCACTAGACTAATTGGAGGTCTCTATCTCTATTTCCGAAGTCAACCCGTTTAAAAACATTTTTTTACGAGTTGCAATATAATTCAATGCATTTTCACCTTCGCAATGGATAAGTTTACGTAGACACCGCGAATCCCGAGCGAGGTTGAATTGTGGAAACCCCGGTGATTGGCCGTTGACAATCCGGACTTCTCAAAAACTAAAAACTAAAAATAGTTGCCATGCAAACAGCAAAGTGTCGACAAACAACATGCCAGCCACAAATTTGGATTGTTTTGGTCACTCATTCAATTTTGGTCCAAATCAAAGGACCAATATGACATCCTTGTGTGAATGAGCCTATGCTAGCCTTTTGAAGGAGGCGGAGGTTTTCCACGTCCCGGCCAAGTCAACAAATTGTGACATCGGGAGTCCCCACTCGGCCCAAATTATGACCTCATTGATGCTCAATAGTTGTAATGCGAAACATAGAATGGAGCGCCGTGGACATAAAATGATTGCATGTCCGTGTTTGACCACACGCTCCATGGATACTTGTAATGAATTATTTGGCCACCGCCGTGGTGATGTTCTTATTTGGTTTTTATTATTATCTCTTATTGCCGCCGGGCGTATTCCAATGATCTTGGAATTTTCATACCTCTGTTGATGTCGAGGGCGATTAGCTTGTTGTTGTCAACATCTTTTTTTTATCAACCACTTTTATGCGGAAGTTGACCCCATTGTGAAGGTCTTGGAAGAAAATCCTCTTTCGATTCAACAAAAGTTGAGAAGATTAGACAATGACAAAGCTGAAGCTCTCAAGTTGGGGCAGTTGGTGAAAATCTTGTTTTCTTCTTTTAAATTTGGATGACATGATGGATGAGGACCACCATAATAAAAACTACAATTAGTTATATGTATTTGGAATACATGCATGCAAGAATTTGAATATTCAAATTTGGAGTTCATTTGCCTATTCAAGAGGTGGTCAGAGTTCATTGACCAAATGATGAGTGTGTCTCGCAATGAGCTCAAATACCATTTTTAACACATGTTTGCTTCAAGGTTTTGTCCACATCACTGAAGATGGTCAATCCTTCCAATGTGCAACACCCACATGCAAGAATAAATAATAAATAAAATAAATAAAAGAGACATCATAGTTTCATTTTTACTCCGACGTGAATAGGAGCCCGTTTCTCACTACCGTGTTCATGTTTAACCAAGCTTCACCGTAGGAGTACTTCCTTCCTCTCGGGAGGTGGGCTCCGAGCCACATGCAAGAACATTTGTTTCCTTGTTCGAGTCTTATTGGACCCTTCCACAAGCTTCAAAATAACTTTGAAGCATCGTCCTCCTTTTAAATTAGAACAAATCGAACATGAGTCGCACCTCTTTATTCTTGGAATTTAATAGGATCCCCATGCCAAGTGAGGGTTGGATGAAGACATGACATGGGTCCATAGTGGCTTCTCTTTTTGAGAGAGAGACCGTGGAGCTTTCAGTAGCAATAAAGGGTTACAAAGAGGTATATTACAAAGAGGACATCTATGTTGCCGCCACTACATCTCCCTCTGACATGACCTCATGTCTTATAAAGAACATGGAAAATTTTGGTTGAAACAACGACATGTGCACCTGATTATTCATATTGGCAATCGTACATGACAATGTTTTTAAGCTCCATTTTCCTATTGCAAAGATGGCCAAATAAGTACACAAGGGTACCATAGGTGATAAGGATGTTTGACACTTTGGTGCTGAACATACTAATTTGTTGAGGTGACACGTTGAGTTTTGAGGAGGTTCCAACTGATAGAAAAATGACACGTGACATTTGCTAAAAACAAATCAAACTAATTTGTGTGAACACGCTTATCACCTACAGTAGTGCATCGTCTGACATGGTTTTACAATGAATCTGAAACAGTGGGAAGAATTCCTAGGGTCGGATTGTAATTGCATAGATGTTCCTAGAACAAAAGAAGGTAGGAACAATGACTTCACGAATAATGTAAGGACAGATGCGTTGAAGAATGTATTAAGTTTTGTTGGATCAAGTGCCACTCCACGTGTAGAGTGATCAAGTGTCAAGAACTCAAGAGGATTCTTATGTGTGGAATGCACTAGAGTTGGTGCATTGTCCAAGTTTGATTCACATTAGACCATAAACGTGTAGGGACTGAAAGATTAGGATAAGGTAGAAACGCCTATCATGGATACTTTTGAGCACTACAATCCTTTACCTAACTCAAACAAAATATACAATATTTCACTTGTCCCCAAAGGAAGGAGTATGCGTGCGTGTTTCGAGAACACCGAGGAAACAAACTGTAGCTTGGATAGCAATTACATGAGCACAACGACATAGATCCCCCCCCAAAGTGGTAATGTTATTTTTGTTGATATTTTGTCTCCTTCAACTAATGAGTTGCATGGTTAATCTTGAGAAGAACACAATTTGCGTTCATGTTGAAATATGTGGTTGCCCACTTTGGGAGAAAAACTAGGTGTCGGAATTGGAATCACTAATGAAAGTGGGTGCTTCTACAATAAAATGTAACTTGCGCAACTCAAAATGGACAATGTTCATGGTCTTCCGTGAATCAAGAGTAGGCCATCTTGAAAGAAGTGAGCTTTGATGTAGATTGTGGATATCAAATGAGTAAATTTTCACAAGCATTGAATTATCAAGATAGTTTGTTTGCTAGTTGATGGTATCAAAAGAATAGAGGGAGGAAGTACCCTTACCGTGACGCTTGGTTAAACATGACCACGGTATAGAAGAACATGCTCCCATTCACATTGTTGTATAAACTAAACCCCAATGTTACTTTTAGTATGTGAAAAGATCATTCTCATGCTCCACTCAGTGTATATGTTTGACAAAGTTTTTGCAAGTTTTTCACTTTTGACACGCAAAAACTTGCACAAAAAAAAATGCACGTCAATTGACACGCACAATTCAGAAGTTGACACGTACTGTGACTTGTGAAGAAAAAACACACACGTCAATTGACACGCTAGAAATTGAAATGACACGTATTACTAGGCAACTTAAGTACTATTAAATGCAGCTCAAGTATCCGGAAAACATAACCCATGACAGTAGGAGAACTTCCTACACTCACTTACATACTTAAGTTTAACCTTGTTCTTGTAATTCCCTTTGTAACCGGGGAGGCTCTACAACTGAGATGATGAATAGTGAGGTGGTGGAGGCCAAGTACAAGGCCGACAAGACCATTGTTCCTGGTCTCTTGCGGATGTATTTCCATGAATGTTTTGTGTAGGTATGTGAATGAACAATTTGCCCCAGCAAATCTCAAAGAGTGATGCTTTGGCTTGTTAGATATTGGGTTAATTATGAGGCATCTCAGCTTGACATTGGGATGATTTGAGGTAGACTTTGCATAGTGCAAAGATCCCCTTTCAAATTGTGTTTAATGTACAATCCAATTTAATCCGGGAATGGACCTATGTTTGGTCGTACAAGCAAGAATTTGGGAAAATCCTTCAGGGAATCTGTAAGAAATCTTCAGTTGAGTCATGAAAACAATACATGAGATCGTGTTATTCATGTATTGGCAATTGATGGGCCCAATGAACTACAACAATTCATATTATTGGGTGCATCTTATGTGCAAAGAGTTGTTCATGCTTTGAATGATTGTTTCCCAAACCTTCTAGTATTCAATGCAGCCAAATTTTTCAACCCTCGTAATTATCCAAGCGATGATAGTGACTGAATTACAAATTCCAAATTGTGGCTCAAAAGGATATTATTGAAGTTTCAATACACTGAAGAAGAAAGTCACATGTGTAAGGGAGAAATCCTGAAATTTACGGAAACACTTCGACATGAGTGTGAGAACAAAATGATTTTTGAGGCTTAGCGCATATGTGGTAGCAATTTGGAATGGCACACATATTGGCCTAAACTTATGCAACTTTGGCAGAAAATTATACTCATTCCATCAAGTATAGCTATTTGCAAGAAAGGATTTTCCAAACAAAATGCAATCAAAAGCCACTTATGCAATAGGTTGAACTTGAAGACCCTTGATGCTCTTATGCAGGTCTCTCTTTGTGGGCTTGAAGTGGACGCAATGGATTGGGCTATCATCTTCAACATTTAGAGAAACATGTGAGACCGAAGGATACTTATACTCGATTGATAGTTGCTTTTTGTTACAAATCAAGATTGTATTTTGATTATTCATAATATTAATTTTTCTAAATAATTGTGTAACCCAAAATTGAGGTGACATTTTAGAATAAAATGAATATGTCAATTGACATTCATTTTTGTTTTTGGAAACGTCATGTGACACTTTGGATTTGAAGTTGAACGTCAAATGAAATTTGTCAAACATACACACTGGCTCCACTTGCACTTTACAGTAAGTAGTGTGATTGGCATTTTGATTACTGTATTGGAATGGCCTTTGGGGACAAAAAGTGTCCTCAACATGTCACAAGACAATTCCTGTCCGGTAGAAATAGGCCTCATCGCATAACCTTCGTGTTTGGCCAGTAATCCATATTTAAGGCCAAAGAATACTATTTCTAAGAACTGTACTTGAAGCATTAACTCTTGTCACCGTGTTGAATAGGCACTGGCTTTTCGAAGGACAGCTATCTCATGCAAAATATCATCACAATAATGGATGATAACAACAACTTGGCTATGGGTCAAGCACACATGTATGGTTTCTTTTATCCAAATAGTAGGGAAATGTGTTGGAATAGCAACTATATGACTAGTCTAGTTCATCATTTTGACACAACATTACTCATCTCCTTGGTTGCGATCCCTGGGACCGGGCATTGGGCGAGAATCATTCTCCTTTAATTTCAGGATTCCTCATTTATGGGGAGCACTTAAGTTGTGTATTGTGGAGTTTCAACAAGCAACAATAATCTCTCTCTCTCTCTCTCTCTCTCTCTCTATATATATATATATATGTGACCTTTTTCTTTCGAAAGAGACCATCATCTACACTAAATATGATAGTTAGTGTTGCTAATTCTAATTGTATTGCTTGATACTATTTGTAAACCGCGGAATAGTGTCATTGACATTAAATGTTAACCCAACATTTTTTGTCATTCCTTGTAAATTTTTTTTTTGGGGGGGGGGTATAGATTTATAGTGTTGTGATTACTGTCACTTATCAAGTGATTTTTCATTCAAAATTCAATCATCCATGACAATAATTCATCACAAGTTGTTGACAAGAGAAGGTAGGGTTTTGGCCAATGGATGAACTCATCCAGGGCACCAAAGGCCACTAAACCACCAATTTGAGCGTTGAGTGTATACTAAAATCCAGTTGATATAATTTTATAATTTTATCGCTAGGAAAGAAAAGGGCATTTCAACTCCCTAGAATATGCTTTGTTTGGATTTTCTATACAAACGTTATAAGGGTTCAAAGCTTTATTGGTAGATCATACAACCATTAGGGCAGTCTGGTAAAGAATGATGGACATTCTCAAAAGCCATATGTACCTATTGTGCAAGATTTTAGGATGTTGATTTCGGATGGGATGTCAAGTTTTAGCACCCTCTATGTTATTTCTAGACTTCCAAAAAGGCCAAAACTACTTGAACCTATATTATTCCGATGGATCTTATTCTCTATTTGCCGATGCATTCATTCGTAGCCGCTCCACTCTAATAGGTCAAATTCGGCAACCTCTCATCCACTACCGTGATGCCACATGTGCTCGTGAAGCTTGGTCATTTCATTATGTGTGAATGTGTTTCATAGTGGTCAAACCTCATGATCTCATAGTGATAACCATAAAATGAATCTCATTTTCAAAGCCGACTCTAATACACAAATGCATGGAAAGCTCTATCCTTCTAAATTCATCGAAATGAACCATACCGTACCACAAAACCCACAATGACAAATTTTGTCAAAAATCTTAGGAAACACGAGTGTGGACGTTAGAGACTCTTGAAGGTCAATGTTGGACCCGTATATTTAGGTGAATGCATGGTATCGATATTCAACATCAACAACGGTATTGAAGAACTTATTTATGGGTGTCGAAATTGTAATTTCACTTAGATAATCATGTTTGGTGCATAATATTATTCAGCGATGTGCATTCGTTATGTGGGTCTAGGAATATAACCATGGGATGTTGGGAGCTCAGTCTGAATCCGAGTCATCCCGTGGTTATATTCCCAAGGCCCACAAAATGGAAGCACAACGTTGAGTGATGTTATAGGGTAGCTCAAGTGGGAGAGACTATTTATATACCTGAGTTATTATCTAAATCATTACCATTCTAAGTCATATCAATATCATGGCAACATTACCTAAGTATGAGGGTTTTTGCATGATATATAGACCACAAGGATATTGAAACCAAAAATACTCTCATAAACCCATAACCCTAGTGTCAAAAATGTGAAATCCTCAATATGACTACCCGAATGAAATAAACAAAAACATGATGCAAGTCCAACAATGGTCAAGACTGCAAAAAAAACTCAAACCTTAACCCTTGATATCTCATGAGACCACAATGTGGTCTTGGGTTCCGGGGTAGTACCCACTTAGCATCGGTTGGAGGCCCTTTTTGAGAAGGTAGTACTTATTTTGGGGTGTGTCAAGGTTTGCTTCATAATGGTGTTTTGAAGAGTGGATTTGGGTTTCCCATATTATTTTATGGTTCTCCATTACACTCATAGCCAACCTCCCAACCATCAAACAATTTCCCCAACGAAATCGCTATATTCATGAATACTGTCGACTTGCAATTCTTGAATGGTATTTATTTCTAAAGAAGAGTTGTTGGGATGTTTTTCTCTATTCATGTAAATGTTTTAGGGTGAAAATGTTTAATTATCTAGTTAATAAAATTTAAACAATTAATCTTAAATACATCATTAAAAGTGCTAGTCATATTAGTTTTGTTTCAAATTTGGTACGTGTATCACCACAATGATATGTTTGTAATATAAAAAGAATTAGAAATTGGTATGTAGACAAATTCGGACTTTCAGATGGTCTAGAATTAAGCACGCATAGTGTGATAACAAGCAAAAACATAGTACAGACACACAACTTTTTGGTCATAAATGCACGATAAAAAAAAGAAAAAAGAAACCAATGAAAGCCACAAATGACACACAATAACAAAGTTTTGGGAAGAAGTGACAATATTGAGGGCATTAAGAGGATGACGCCAACCACCAGATTTATTTGGAAATGGCCAAAATGTCCATTATTGCCTAAATATTGGTTAGAAACAAAACATCAACTTTGATGATATGAATGACAAGTTCTCAATCTTACTAACAAATGATGATATCCTTTCATGCATTTAAAAACAAGTTGTAAGTTTTCATAAGATGAACATATCTACAAAATATCCAAGAAAATTACTGTCATCTTCATTTTATGAAGTTTTTCTTAAGCTATTTCTTTGAAAATGCTTACACGAAGCTCAAGGGAAGCTATCATATGTCTCACCCTCCACGGAAAAACTAAACTGGCTAAAAATAGTCACGCGTCCAAAAGGACGTCAAGAATGCATTAAAACAACAAAATTCGATTTCTAGCAAAGGAAAAGTAAACTAGCTAAACATAGTCACGCATCCAAAAGGGCGTCAAGAATGCAGTAAACAATAAAACTCGATTTCTCTGAAAGGCACCCCAAATTCTATTTTTAACCAATTTAGTTTTTCCACAGAGGGTGAGATGTGCGGTGAGCTATAAGACACAAGCAGTGAGCTGTAAGACACAAGCAATGAGCGATAAGATATGAGCAATGAGCAGTAACTTGTGAGCAAAAAGTCTAAATTTAGGGTAATCTTATGGTATTACGGTCCACATTATAATTGTAGCAATCAATGTAGTAAATTTTTCATGCATATTAGAACATATTTTGAAGGTTCATAAATGAAAGGGCCTATTAACATGTAAAAAGTTATGTTTTGGGGTTTTGACTTCCATTTGTGGTTTTCAAACAATGAGTTTCCGCATTTTGGTGTTCATTCACAAATCAAAGGCCATATCAGGTTTGGTTTCTCATAAGAGCATTGGTATGTCCACAATGGATGTGGAGGCAACCAATATGTTCTTTGATTTGACCACTACATATACTCAACTAATGAACAAAGATGTGTATTCAATGAGGCATTAACTAAACATGTAGTGGTGGTTCTTGATGCATATGCATGCACATGTGATTGCACCCATTGTCTTTCTAACAAATCAATTTTGGAACAAGTTGATATATTTTTTAACAGTACTACACTAAAATTGGTAAATAGTGTTGGATGATAATTAGTGTTGTTCTTAGTTTTTTACCCCCAACACTATTTTTCAACTAACGTGTAATTAGTGTTAGAGTATTTACTTGTCGCCACCATTTTCTGTCCTTCCCTGAAAAACTCAGATTTTGTCTCCTAGTCATAAAATTATGTCCCTTCCTTGGAATTCCCAAATTTTGCCTCCCCGCCATCATTCTCTGGCCCTTCCCTAAAAATTTCAGATTTTGGCCTTCCCCGAAAATTTCAGATTTTGCGCGGGGAAGAGGGGAGTGGAGAGCTCCCCGAATGAGCTCTCAAAAGGGGGGGTTATAGTCCGCGGATTCCCGCCTACATTCGAACGCTCCCGGCCTTCCTGATTTTCACCAATTTCTACACCTTGGATTCAAACTTTGCGGGCTTATAACTTGTGATGGAGGTAAGCAAATCAAGGTTCGATTACACCATTGGAATGTTCTTTCTCTCCTCTATTTTCTGTAAAAAACAAATTTGGTCTACAAATTCTTTTTTCAACCATTTTCCTCTCATTTTTTGTAGCCGGCCGTGGATTGCCCTCCTCTTGCTAGGATTGACCTCAATGGTAACCCACGTCGTCTTCAACAAGTTTCAAGCCTCGTCACCCGCCGATCTTGATATTTTATTATTATTATAAAATTTTGGCCTTCAACTAGGATTGCTATATTTTATTTAGGCTTCTTGCAATATTTAGCAATTTACACATGCATTGTAAACAATTTCAACATTTTTCTAAACAATTTCAACATTTTTCTAATCATTTCAACATTTCATTGTTATTTCAGCATTTCATTGTTATTTCAGCTTTCCATTGCTTATTTGAGCATTCCATTGTTTATCTCGGCATTTTTTTATTTGTTTCTGCATTTCTTTGTTCATTTCAGCATTTCCTGGCTCATTTCAGCATTTTCTGCCTCACTTCAGAATTTTCTAGCTTATTTCAGCATTTTATGCCTCACTTCAATATTTTTTGGCTCATTTCAGTATTTTTGGGCTCATTTAATCATTCTTTGTTCATTTTAGCATTTCTTTGATTATTTTAGCATTCTTTTGTTTATTTCACCATTTCTTGGATTATTTTAGCATTCCTTTGTTTATTTAAGCATTTATTGGATTTTCCAGCATTTTTTTGTTCATTTTAGCATTTTATGAACCAATTTTTCACCACCCTTCCAACTTCTATTTTTTGTTACCATCTAACACTAAATGCACTCTTGTAAGAATGTTAAAATTACCATGTTTTACTACACATATGAAATAGTGTTAGAATTGCTAATTAGTGTTCTAACACTAACCTCGCAAATCACAATTAGTGTTAGCTCGGCTAATTAGTGTTGCCAACACTATTTACCAATTTTAATGTAGTGGTTGGTGTTCAATGTGGTTTACAGGGGCTTCTATACATGTATGTAATCACAGCGGTCATCACCTTGTTGCAATTGAAGGTGACACTACCACACTCAATGCAATATTGGCTCCTACATGCGATGGTAATTCCCTTGTGACATGTGGAAGTGTGCCTCACATTACCAACCTTGCAGATGACGATGAACCTATTCAAAAGGTGATGAAGCGTTCTCATATTAATAAATAATTTGTCAATTGCGTAAATCAAGCTATTTGTTGTTTAATATTTTTGCTTAAGTTTTTGTTGGTTTGTGCATCTAAATATTTGTTGTGGTGTCAATAGAAGCATGATAATAGAGGCTTTATCGCATCCCAATTGGAAGCTTCCTCTACATGCAAAGGCTATTGCTAAGGATATGGCAGCCACACCGCCACTTGTCTTGTGGAGGTCTAAACGGAGGGGTTCGTAACCCTTATGTAGATGATGAGGCAAAGGTGGGAAAGAAGACGATAGTGAATGTAGTAGTTTGAGACACAATCTTGATTTGGTTTTGATTCCATTTTGATGTTCTCACTTGGCGTTTCTTTGAATAAACCATATATAGTGGACATGGTTTTATGTGCACATTTAAAGCCGATGTTGTTGCTACATGTCGTTTAGTTTGTTTGCCCACCTCCCATGATGTTTATAGGCAAATTTAATATTTTCAATGTGTTAGGATTGGAATTTTTTTTAGCCCTAAACCCAAGGCCAACTACTATAGCAATTGTATGATCAATCAATACATTTCATTCAATTTCACTTCCTAATGGTTAGGTTGCCACGGGCATAGGTAATTATTAAACATATTACCATGTACATTTTATTGCTCACTACTCATGTCTTACTGCTCACTGCTCACCGCTCATCACTCGTTGCTCATATGATAGCACTCCCCCATGAAGCTCATGACCTAATATGGAAGGGCCAATTGTATGGATATGTTCTTTAACTTTGTGTCAACAATTTTGCTTCATGAGCAAGCTTGAAATTTTCATTGCATAACTAATCTTGAAGTTACATAAAACCCTAGGGACAATAAGGGTTAAAGGTCAAGAGGCTCGTTATGGGTGTATTGGCAATAACTTTTCAAAGGGTGGAGGAAGTAATTACTTTTATGGCATCACGAGATTTAATTAGCTTGGGACTAACTAAAAGTAAGCACGATTAGGTGAGATGGGGTGAGCTCACAAATTTATTGAAGCAACAATGCTCATGTTGGGGGGGACTTGTTCAAAAATGTTGTTTTTGAAACGGAGTTCGGTGGACCAAGGTATAAGAAGTTTGGCCTTGACATGTGCCTATTTTGGGAGCTTGATTACAAGGTTGGTTCCTCTTCATTGGGTACAAACATCCGATTTTCAACTGAAACCAACCTTGAAACCCGATCTGAAAGCCAAAAAATTCTTTTACCTTGGCCCACCGAACTCTCGTTTGAAAACGGTGTTTAGGAAACGGTTATGACTCCCCCTCCCTTCAAAATCCGCCGCGATTGAACCTCGTGATTCCCACGTCCACGCCACGTCCATTCGGTTGAAAATATGCCTCGAGCTTACTTGTGTTGGTGATAACTTATCCAAGGATGAAGGAATGAAGTATTGTTATGACATCATGAGATTCAAACGACCGCGAGACTAGCTTAAAATACCCTTAAAAACAAACGTTTAAGTAGAGATTGGGGTCGGGGAGATGGGGCCCAATATTATCCCGTGGCCATGGTGCGTCACCGGGCCCGCCTCCGGTGGTGGCATGACAAGGCAAGCCATGCACGGAATGCGTGGAACTTGCTACATATTAAAACACATATGCACAAAGCATTCCGTAACTTACATAGCGAGCTTTCCCGCCCCAACCCAACTACCTTATACCGGCCTCCATCATCAAGGTAAGTTACAAAACGGACCTTTTATCCTTATCCACTTTCACTTCCAATCCACTTCAACTCCGTCTGTACCGCCTGTCCCCCGTATGCGGTGCTTCTTTTTTAGGCTATCTATCAAAGCCCTCACGAGGGCTTTGGAGTTATACCAAGGCCCACTTCACACATGAGCCAAACCAAGGGCCATGACCATGTAATTGTGTGGGCCATTAATTCTTATCCCAAGGCCGAACCATTGACATGGTCTCTTGGAATTTGCGTCAGGCCCATCTCTTGGAGGTGCATCTGATGCAATTTTCAGCACAACACGGAACATTGTTTACAGTCTGGCATGTAGGAATCCGTGTAGGATTTTCATCCATGATAGTTTCTTTGGGGTCCTTAGGCCTCCACCTTCTAGTATGAAGTGAACTTGGACGGTCTCGGCCTTTTCGACTAGTGAGAGATCTTAGAATGCAATGGTCACGGGCCTTCAATCTCATGTGTGAAGTGGCCCTTGTTCTTATACCATAACTTATGAACACAACTAGGGCTAGATGCCCACCTCTTTGAGTTGGGTCCGAAGAGAACTGGCCACTACACTCGATAATGTATTTCGTGTCATATGGTAGGTTATGTCAATGTGATATTTTTTTCTAATGACACTTCTTATGAATAAGGTTACATGTGTTATCATGAACTATACATAACCCACATGCCATAAAAAATTGAAGATTGTTCTCAGTAAAAGACGGACCAACCTTGAAATCAAGCTCCCAAAAGTTAGACACATGTGAAGGCCCCACCAATCTCTAGTTTGAAACTGGCATTTCATGTGTGGTCTCCCCTTCAAAGAGATGGGCGTCGAGCCCTCACCGTGGGCATACATAGAGTATGCATAGTATAAACTACAAAGCCGTGAGGAGGAAAATGATAGATAGCCTAATAAAGAAGAACCACATATGGGGGCCAGGTAGTACAGAAGTTGAAGTGGATTGGAAGCCAAAAAAGTGGATAAGGAGAAAAAGGTTCATTACATAATTTACCTCCAAGAAGGTGGAGGTCAGTATGCGGTAGTTGGACAGCTGGGGCAAAAGAACCCGTACACTGGTTACGTGGAGGCAAGGTTTAGGCATCCGACAAGGAACGAGTGTCTGGGTTGGTTCGCCCAAATCGTAGTTGGACTGGGCAGGGCATAACATTATTTAGGGCCTCTTCACACACGAGACTGAGAGCCCGCGACCATTACACTTCAAGCACTCTCATTGGTGGAAAAGGTGGAGCTGGTCCAAGTTCGCTTCACACTACGCTTGAGGGACCAACAGAGTATGTGAATGTAAGATGGACGTAAAGTCTACATGGGTTCCTACATGGCATCAAATGGATCATGTTTCATGGTCACTTGGACTATTTTCAAAAACCACCTCTTGGAGGTAGGCCTACCACAAATTTGGGAGACCATGGTACTCCGAACGCTCACAACCATTAGTTTATTCTATTTTATCATGTGTGAGGACCCGCATGGATAAAAATTCATTGAAATAGCATTTGGTTGAGGGCCTGGTCACATATGACTTCACACTACGCTTGAGGATCCATGACCACACTACGTGATTTTGGAGGTGTCCTGGGACGGCCTTTGGACACTTTCTCTTTTGGGCTCTCACAATTTCATGGTCATGGCTCTTGGCTCGTGTGTGAATTGGCCCTTAGCTTCAGCTGGGAGCTCTATTTCCATAATTGGATGGACTCCCACCTAACATAACATTATTCAGATCCATCACAATGTTATGTGGGATTGACAATATTCAACCAAATATTCCCATACATTTCCCACATACAGACTATATGTGGGAATGTATGGGAATATTCGGTGGAATATTTTCAGTCCCACATAACATTGTTATGGATCTGAATAACGTTACGGAGGTTGTAAATATTAAAAATGTAGATTGTGGCTACCGGGAGCCATTGGCATATGGCTGGGGTGAACCAACCCGTATATTCGTACCTTACCGGGGAGGGCGAACGGTTGGGGATTCGTGGCACTCACTTAAAATCAACCATCCTACATATCGTGGATGAAGTGGCTCCAATACAAAAAGACCCCCTATGAGGTTGAGGGCCGATTCATTCAAATGTGATATCACTAGACATCCGGTAAGGTACCAACGTATGGGTCGGTTCGCCCTAGCCTTGGCATATATGCAACCTAGGGGTGGGGCGAACCAACCCATATATCGGTACCTTACCGGGGAGGGCGAACGGCTGGGGATTCGTGGCACTCACTTAAAATCAACCATCCTACATATCATGGATGAAGTGGCTCCAATACAAAAAGACCCCCTATGAGGTTGAGGGCCGATTCATTCGAATGTGACATCACTAGACATCCGGTAAGGTACCAATGTATGGGTCGGTTCGCCCTGGCCTGCAACCTAGTTGTGTCACGGTGGCATCAAAAGGCGGGCATAAAACACTTAGCTAGCATGTAGGAGGACGGAGCTTCAGGTTGCCATGTGGCAGGCGGTGGCAACGGCTGCTACCAAAGGGGGAGGTTTCAAACGGATAACATTACCCAACCCAAACGTCTTAACTCCGGCGCGGAGTTCGATGCGGCTCCGATGCGGCTCCGGGGAGGTTCGGATGCCAGCTCCGGTGGGTTCGGGTGGGTTGGGGCAAAAATTGCCCCCTATTTTTTTGATTGGGTGGGGCCTTACTTGATCTCATAAGGGGCCTCCTAGAGTAATTTGGGGCCGTAGAACCCAAATTTAGCAAAAAAAAACCAAAAAAAGTCATCAAGGGACCAAAACGGGGAGGGCTAGAAAAATGGACCCATCGGAGCTGGCATCCGAACCTCCCCGGAGCCGCATCGGAGCCGCATCGAACTCCGCGCCGGAGTTAAGACGTTTGGGTTGGGTAATGTTAGGGGTTTCAAACTATGAAATTGCATGTTGCTACCCTAAATCAGAAGGTTGCTAACCCTCCTCCAGGGTAGGTCACAAACCAATTGAGCAGCTTGCTCGAGATAGCAATGTAGCTCTCAATTGGCTTAAGTCCTAGCCCCACTGAGGTGTAAATCACATGTAATCTCTCATATTATTGACCCTGGTCTACCCGAATTATGAAAATCTAAGTTGCATTGTTCTCTCTCTTGCTGTTGGAGTTGCAATTTTGGTGGTGAGGGGAGTCACAGAGTAGCCGAGCAAGGCGGCGATTCCAATGTGAGTTTGAGGTTCTGTATTTCCTACAATTCAATTAGTCCTTCTTTTGCTGTGCCTCGTCACATGAATTTTGGGCATACTTGTCATTGCTAGAGGTACTTCGAATTTGGCAATGTTTTATGGTTTAGGGTTGAATTGGGTGTGGTGCTTTCGAAATGCACTTCATGTGATTCTGCCCTTCCTTGGCTGAATTTCAGGGTTTCATGTCTATTGTGCCACTTTCCATTAGGCCTCCTACATCATCACGACCCTCTTTTACTAGATTCTTCAAGTTCAAAAAAAATAAAAAAATAAAAAAAATTGTTTTCTCTCATTGCTTTGGCAATGTCTAAAAAATGGTACATTATGCGGCTCATGTAGAGGTTAGGGTTCAATGGAACCATGTGTATGACCTCCTCTCTATGCATGCAAAGTTAATTTCTTGCCCGCAATTTATTTTGGGTGTCAAGGTCCCCACCTTGGGGAAGCAATCTACAATGAGGCTCTCCTTCACAAGGGTTTCCTTGAGCATGTCCGGATGCCTTCTTCGTCTACTCCTCCCTAGCCACAATCATCTAACTTTTGTAAACTCATAAGGAAGTTCTTTGACTCTAATTTAAAAGGCACGTATTATTTTGGTTGCAATGGCATGAATTTGGTTCACAAAAGATTGTTGGGGTTCCCATGTGAGTCCCAATGTCTCCACCAGTACTCCTTCTAGTGATCCTATCCATGTTCTTGATGGGGGGGGGGATGATTCCCATTTTGGCACCAAACCTTCCTAGACCGCAATGGTTTTGCTTGACCATGCCAAACCCATTTTGCGCACACCCCCCAAATTGTGGTTTTGTCATCTTCCAAATCTATCATGGAACATGCAACCCCCCTCCCTGTTCCGTCCCACTTCCACTGAAAAAATCACCTACTCCATGTGGCGGCAGGTTTAGGGGGGAATGTTCACGTCAAAAGCTTATGAGGACCAATTTTGTCGAAGTAAACCAACCAATCGCCTCCCATCTGCCCCCTAGTACCATGGTCCACATGGCTAGGTGAGATATCTATACCTACATGATACTTGGCAGGTGCCCACATCCCCACATCCCCCACCATTTCCCTCTCACAAGAACATTCATTGAGGATGCACCATTACAATGGATCCAATTCCCTCACGGGTGGTTCCTAGGTAGATTGGCACCACGCGACTTTCATTACAAAGATAACGACCCCTTGGTTCCTTTGTGCCCCTATGCTTTTGGTGGTTCCGAGGCGGGCCCAGTTGACGGCATTGAGGAATACAATATTTAAAAAACAAGCATTAAATTTTATGTTGTGATTTGCCCACGTTTATGTACTATAGCGGTCAATTTGGGCCATCCCATTTTGAAACAAAGTGTCTTATACTTTCTTGTTTGCTTTCAAGTTCTGAATACCAATGTCCTTGTTCTATATTTAATACTTTATTAGTACACATCGGTTGACTTATCTTTCCATAGGGCTTCCCCACTTAAAACATGATATTCGTGGCTCTAAACAAATCAATAATATCCTCGCCAATGAAAGTGTAGCCATGCTTTTCCTAAGCTCTTCCAGATCCTGCCACTTACATTCCTTGGCAGTAAGAGAATAGTTGATAGGCTTCATCTAAGTACTCTTGTGTGTTTTACATACACGTCTTCATGGTTTCGGGTTATTTGAGGCACACCAACCCCAATGAAGATAAAAAGTACATTGTTCTTTGAGATATGCAACTGAGTTTGATCCGTGCATCCCTAAGGAGGTATGTCGGTGTTCTTTGGTTCGTTTTTCATATTCTCCAACTTCTACCAATTACATTTACACAACAAAACTTGTGTTGCATTGGCAACTCTACGATGAAACATATGCAAAAACCAATTTGACAATCAGACTTCTCCTTATTTAGTTATGGTTAGCATGTTTGTTGACTTTTTAATTGGATACATAGGTCCTCCCAACTGTGTTCATTATCAAGTGCAGAGTAGTTATTAATATTTGAAGATATAGTCCAATGTCCTTTAAACATGTGTCTTTATGATGTTTGCTCTTTGATCCTCACCGAACCACACACCAATCGAATCTAGGGGTCCGATTCAGAAAATGTGCCACTTAAGACCCATCTACCATAGATCGATGGGCTTAGGTTAGACACCCCACTCTTTCAAAGTTGTCCCCACCACATTGCACCCATGTCAAACATGGAGTCCATGCTTATGTAAGTTTTTGATTTTTTTTGTTTATTGGGAATATCGCCATCAAATTAGTTTCAAAACACCCAATACCTTCTACAAGCCCCTTCGCAAGACATCTCTTGCTCATGAAACTAGGGCCGCCATGTTTGGCGTTTGTCCCATTATCCTCGGTGCTATTGGTGATGCCCGTTCCCATTTCCTTGCCGGTGTTTTTTAAATTTTAACTTTCTTTTTCTTTTTCTTTTTTAAAAAAAGGTCTTCAAGAAAAGTTTTTATTTCATATTTTATATATATATATGGTTTGCGTATTCTCATTGATGATTAGGGGACTAGACATGGATTTTTGCTTGTATGGATTCCTTTGCTCCATAACAATTGCATAGATGCATGCCCGATGATTCCACTTGAGTTTTTTCCAATTGAGAATAGGAGTATTTGGGGTACTCAATGTGAGGCCCCACCTTATGCAACATGGAGGCATGGATATAGTGCATGGTGGTCATCAATGTAAATTCCTCCTTGTAATTATTTTTCACATTGTTGTCAAATCTCCTTTAGGTGTTTGTTGTTTGTGTCCCAATTCTTCTAGACATTCTTTGTTCTCTTGGGGTCCCCCCTTCATTGTAAATTGTTAGCTTCACATGGTTCAAGGAATGTTTTGAGTACATGGTCCTTTTTATTCACTTTTTTTCCCCTCCCTTTTGTTCCAAGCCCCAACCCCCCCCCCTTTCCACCCTCTTGGCCCAAACGAGGATTCTTGTCATTCACCATGATACTTTCGCATGTGAATTGTGTGTAGTAACCCCACATTTGAATCTATATTGTTCTCAATTGCCACGGTCTTGTGTTATTAGTATTAGGGTTCATATCACGCAATAAGTGCAAAATTATATGTTGAGGTTTTTGTTGTTGTAATTATATGTGTTTCATAATGCTTGCATGTAGTTATTGTTTCATATGGATTCGATTCAGTGTCCAATTAGGGTCCTTACGTTCACACTTATTATAGACCTATGTTATGGTTTCTTATTTTATGTTGGTTTGGACTTTCTTTTGATGACGTTCACTGACACAAAAATATGTGGGTCCCCCCTACAATCAGATGCCCGACAACATTGGAGATTCAGTTGCACACATCAACCCCTATTATACTATAGTTGCCATCCTAGAAGATCATGCAACGGGTCCTCCATTATTTTCTCTTCATGATGAGGTTGTCCTTAGAAAGCTTCATGATGCATCAAACTGGGGACTGTGTAAAGGAATAGATGATTAATATTGTAAATGTCATATGAACCATAGTTTGAGATAAGTCAGTGAGATGTGAAGTCCTTGACGATGAATGAATAAATTGTTGCATTGTGATTGTGGTGATCCCTTGTCATGTGCAGAACCAAGTGTGATTATGACAAATTGTCTTGTGAGTGAAATGCTTATATGTATCATTTCTAAGAGAGAGTGATTCAATGATTACAAGTCGAATTGATTGAAACCATCATATGAGGTGAACGGGTGTGAGGCCCTTGTTTGAACCAAAACAAGCTTTCAGCTGTGATTGTGGGTGACCATTTGTCTCAAAAAATTGGATTACTTAAATTGTTGACATTTAGGAAGAAAGTCTTCGAATCATTCAAGCATTAAATGTTAACACAATAGTCTGATCGGAGGGAAAATCAAGGTGTGAAGCTTTGCATTTTGTATTATTGTCAAGTGAAAAATAAATTGTCTAGAATGTACCAACTCATATGGATTTCACCAAGAACCATAGTCAAGATATTCATTACTTGACATATACAACCAGTGTGAGCTTGAGAATGGTCATAATCCAAAAGGTTTTGACAAAGGAAGGGAAGCCATAGTTAGCAACATGTTCATCGTCTTTTGGAGATGAAGAGGCGAGGAACATGAAGCATGGCCAAACCATGGGCAGGTGAAAGGACAAGGCATTTGTACCAGTGGCAGGGTTACAAAAGGCGAACATGATAGTTACCTTTGTAACATAGAGTTGTGGAAGGCAATCTACAACTAAGGGTTGACCATATGGCCCCGTGAAATATTTGATTAATTAAAGAAGTAAGAACCAATTGTTGAACTCATAACAAAATGAACTTTAAATTGAAATGAATTTTTAAAATCACAAGGAGATAAATTAATCATGTAGGCAAACATTAAATAATTAAACGAAATTGTGAAGCAATCTTGGATTAATGAATCAATAAACTTCAATTACCAAGGTGATTGATACAGATTATTGTCCAAAACCATGGTTCAAAAAATTGCCACAATTGAATATCACTTAAATAATATGGGATTACTTGTGAATTGCAATTAAAATAATCTCAAAATCAAGAGACGGACAATTGTTTTGGCACCTACCTAACTTGTTGTGGACAATAGTCATGGAAAGTTATAGGTGATGAGCCTTCAGTCAATCTAGGTAAGGAAAATGGTCAGACAAACTCACTTAATCAAGGATAAATTAATTAACCTACCAACCTGCAAGGTTTTTTCTACAATATTTCATGATCCACTAAATTATAATTTAATAAAAGAAGGATTATAGTTCATATTTGGGTGCCCTTGGCCTTGATTATATGACATTACTAGCACTCAAAAGACAATTGATGAGCTGAGATTCCCTACATTGAAATCCATGGTATTGCGAGTCATTATTATTGGAGTATGGCTAGTTGTAAGGGAGAAAACACGCAATTGTATGTATTGCATTGAGTGACCCTTGTAATCCACCTTTTAATCTCAACCCACCCCATAAAATCACCTGAAACCGAGTCTAAAATAGGCTTTGATGCCCAAGTCTCTTTGAAACCCATTGTGATCTATCAATTAACCTAATAATGACACCTAGAACCCAACTTGACATTTATTTAGCCTTCCTTATGTGTTCTTTCAATTGAACCCAAACCAAAAATCATGTATACATGCATCATGGACACTCTACCGAACGTGTGTTTGTATGCTCGATTTTGAAATGTATGATGGATTGCCATTGGAGTAACAACATTTCCAAACAATGAGGCCATGAGCTTTGCTTTCTTCCCATTGCAATTTTTTTCCCCGAACTACAAGAAAATCCTATGCAGGACCAATTTTATTGGCCAATCCAATGTATGTTTCTCCACTCGTTGTTGTAACACACAATAGAGATTTAATAGTGCAACTTATTTAAATGTTAATATTTTAAACATAATTTACACATGTTATTGTAAGCCATGCGAAGGTGCATTTATTGAGACATAAACTCTTTGTGTAAGTCCATCCTATCCCATTTGGCTAACCGAAATGCACCACACAAATGTATGTCAAAAACTATAAATTCAACAAGAAACGCATTTAGTGTATATATAATAGAGACAACTGCAATAATAGAGCACACACAAGAAAAATTGTATTTCCTAGGTAATGCCCCTTGAATGTTTGTTGATGGTCCACCTCATCTAGCTTCTTGGGATGCATGCAAACTCTTTGCTTCTTTGTGCTTCCATTGCAGCACTTCGTTCTTCAATTGTCCAATAGCCAGAGTTGAGGGTAACATGCGCGATATGGAGGCATCATGGGCTACATGTATGTGTACATTTGGTGTGAAATGGGGGAAACTTTGTGATACATGCCACCCAAAGTCTTTTGCCCACACTTACTCTTCTTACTATTAGGCATAGCTTTGTACGTTTCTTTCTATTCTCAATATCGGCCTTCATTGTAGAGATAGCATGCTTCTCAAGTATGTGCATGCGCTTCTCAGAGGCCTCTACTTTCTCCTTAAGAGATGTCACTTACTCCCTATAAGAGATGTTAGATACAAACATCAAAAATATAGGCATCATACTTAACAATGTTAGAAACGTGAGTCATCGAGCACTAATAGATTCGATTTGAGCGGGATACATGAGATAGACTTTGCAATTGCAATCTTTCCCCAAATAACAAATATTACTCCTCCTTTTGCAAAGCACAATCTTATGCATGTCTTTGTGAATGCCGGACAAAGAGACGGATTAGGTCTTATATTTTGATATTCTACAATCACAAATGAATGTGGAAACCATCAAAACAACAATGACATACAAGAAACAATTGTCATTGACAACCCTAAACCAACATATGATAATTGGTATATATGTGTGGGCAAATGATGATTGTGAAATCATGTATTGGTACTCCATAATGTTGTTGAAGCTCGTTGAACTACTTGTAAGCACTCCGCATGCACCCAATGTGCCCCATAGCAACCATGTTTGGTACCTCATTCAAAACTTGCATAACCAGACGCACACAATTACATTGATTATTCAATGTGCATTGGCACACCAAGGGATGGAAATTTTGAATGCGCTATCAATTCTGATGTGTACCGCCAAAAGCAACTCATGGTGTTGGAGTATGCAATTTGCAATGACACCATCTAATTGTCCATGGGAGACTCCTCCACATGTCTTGCTTAAGAATGTGACTTGCACTCATAGAGGCCGGCGCTGTGGGAAAGTCAAGATCAAATATTAATTCCCAAAATACAAACATACACAAACTCCATGGATTTATATATACCGAAGGACCACGCATCACATAATTACCATCAAAACGTCGCACAATCTCTCGAAACGGGAAGGCTCTTGCACAAGGGATGACTCCATGTCCAAATCTTGCGCCAACCTCTCTAGATGGATCACAAGTTTCTTTTTTGTCCTTCTACTGGCATGTCATGCGCAACGTACAAAATCATGCATACGAGGAAATTTGATATGGAAACACATGGTTGCAACACACAATGAAAACCCTAAACCCCTAAAGCAATCTATATGAACAAACATGAACCACAACGCCTCACGTTGAAACTTACTAAATGTTTAGAATAGAAACCATCTTCATTGTGGAATGGTACTTGAGTTAATTAAAAGAGAGGCTTACCTATTATTCATTTGCGCGATTGAAGGAACCATCACGGAGTATGGCAACTACACTACAAATCCCATCACAATAGAATGGCAACTACACTACAAATCCTATCACAATAGAATGGCAATAGAACCAGGGGTGTGGAGCTCACATAGCCGTGCAGGATAATGGGGTTAAGTGTCTGCAAACAGATCATTATGAATTAGAAATCCCATTAACCGATACGTGCAAAAATCCACACGCAACAAAAGAGAACATGTTGAGGTGGCAATACGAAGGAATGATTAGTGGGTCAGAATCTCAAGACATGCCTCACTGTGTCGCAATTGATTCAATTATGTTGGCGGTTCGATTCTAGGCTGAGAAATCTCCTTTCTACTTGATAGAAACTTGCTAGGTGGTTAACTGCCTCATGTGCTTTGGCGCTGGCATGTTGGCCTTCTGTCTCAAAAAAGAAAAACAGAAAAAAGAAAAGAAAAAAAGAATTCAATTATGTCATCCGCTAGGAGTAAATCAAAAATTGTAATATCAGAAGTTGTGGGCTTGTTTGCAGCACACCATGGACAGAAATGGTGACCCAAAGCTCTGCATGGGACCCAGGTGACAAGCACATTATATATATATATATAGAGAGAGAGAGAGAGAGAGAGAGAGATCACATGCCTCAAAGACCTTTCCACTGACCCCATTAATAGAGGAGGCAACAAATGAATGAATGAATGAGTGGATATGCCTACTACTGTATTGCCTTTGGTGGACTACTTCACACACAAGCTAAGGGCCGTGACCATGTAATTGTAAGGGCCCTCAAATCTCATCCAAATGTTGTACCAATTATTTAATTGACATGATCTACCAGAATTTGCATTTGGGCATGAAACATTATTTATAATTTGCCATGTAGGAATCCATGTAGACTCTTATCCCTGATAATTTCTTCGAGCCCTTAGGCCTTCACCTTCTATTGTGAAATGAAATTTGGACAGTCTCAACCTTTTTTTTACCAATGAAATGAAATTGGTTTTAAAGTCCAAGAAGCCGAAAAGGGTAATGGGACTAAAAGTACATTAAGATGGTCTTAAACTAGCAAATTCTCTAGAGTGGTGTAGCCTTGGTGAGATAGAGGCTATTGTCAACTCGATGGTCCAATTGAAAGAAGACATGAAGCTTTGAAGAACCACATTCTCAAATAGTGATGAAAACTTATCTCTAATGAGGTTATGTGGGGGATATACCAACACAAAAAGTGCCTCATTTTCAACTGCATTATAGAAGCAAAAGTGGCATAGTCTAGTATCTCTAGAGATAGGGATAGTCAACCATCGTCCAATTTTAACGGCAAGTCTATGGCTCGAGATGCGGTAGGTACTCATGATCATGCATTGTTGTGGTGTCAATGGTTGCTTCAAGTACAATCTACATTCATATTTCAGACAATCCTTGAGGTGGCGATCTTAAAATGCAAATGGTCACGGGCCTTCAGTCTCGTGTATGAAGTGGCCCTAAAACCACAACCCGGGAATGAACATTTATCAAGCTACCTACCCTAAACCCTATAACTTAAGGTAGAGGGTGCTAGAACCAACACCCTAAAATCTTGCATAATTAGTACATATAGATTAGGAGAACGTTCACCACATGAACATCATGCCCCCCTCCAACAATTTTGTTTCACTTCAAGTTTTTGCATTTAGTTCAAGACTTTAGGGGGGAATAATACATGTATGTATGTATGCATGCATGCATGGGTGGATGGATGGGTGGATGGATGGATGGATGTATGCATGTATGCATGTATGTATATGTATATAATTCTATATTATTTTGCAGTACACCTGGTCACTTTTTCCCTACCTGGGAAAGAATAAAAAATTCGGTGCATACGGCTACCACATGTACGCCTTAACTTCTGCTACCTTAAGTTATGAGTCGATCCCTGCCAGCATTCCTGTCGCGATTTTGGCCTCCCTGAAATCAAGGCCTTCATTTCAACGTCATTCTCCTATACTAATAAAATACTCCCGAAAACACACTCGGTTGGGAAAACTTTGGCAGCTTGTGCATCAGTTAGGTCACAGACAGGGATAGCCCAATCCATCCGATATCTGCCACGGGCCCATTACACTAGGCCTCGTAGTAAGAGGGACGAAGTGAAGTTATTGATAAGCCGAAAGGGGATAAGTTTACATAGCTAAACAATGATGACGGGTCTCATGGCCCCATGTGCAAAGTGTGACATAAGAACATGGACTTTGCCACCCGGCCCCCTAACATGTCATGAGCCCCAAACCTTATCCGGAGGCGCGCGTCCTCTAATGGCCACTCCCGAGAACGACGAAACAAAGGGAGGGGGAGCCCATGTTGTGCCATGTTCACTTCCATCATGTGATGTAGGGTGTAATAGGAGTGGTCCGAGGCGGCCCTAAACTACTACATGATAGTGGGAGATGTACCCAAATTCGAACGGAGTGGTTGTCGGATCGATCCCCACCCATGAAATCTTCTCTCTCTACTAAGGGCCCACTTCACACACGAGCCAAGAGCCGTGACCGTGAAATTGTGAGAGCCCAAAAGAAAGTGTCCAAAGGCCGTCCCAAGACACCTTCAAAATCATGTAGTGTGGTCACGGGCCCTCGAGTGTAGTGTGAAGCCATATGTGAGCAGGCCCTCAACCAAATGCTATTTCAATCAATTTCTATTCATACGGGTCTTCACGCATGATTAAAATTTAATAAAAACAAAAAATCAACGGTTGTGAGCGTTCGGAGGGCCATGGTCTCCCGGTTTTATGTTAAGCCTACCTCCAAGAGGTGGTTTTTGAGAATAGTCCAAGTGACCATGAAACATGATCCATTTGATGCCACATAGGAATCTATGTAGACTTTACATCCATTGTGCATTCACTTACTCCATTGGTCCCTCAAGCATAGTGTGAAGCGAACTTGAGCCGGCTCCGCCTTTTCCACCAATGAGAGTGCTTGAAGTGTAATGGTCATGGGCTCTCAGTCTCGTGTGTGAAGTGGCTCTAAGTCAAGTGGCCACCACGTGCCTCCTATGTTTCAAAAAAAAATCTCATAGGGTGTAAGAGAGAGAGTGTGTGCTTTATTGGTTAGGGTGGGATATTCACAACACCTACCAAAGGGAGGGGAGATGTTGAAAACAGTCGGTATTATTATAGAGTCTAAGAATTCTACTGTTAGTTGTGTAAACTGCTAGATCAGGTCAAAGACTCCAAAATAGTGTAACGAGTTTAGATTGGGATGCACTAGTAACCAATTTATAGGAGGCGGGATTTTTTTACTACTACCCCTCAATTGGTATTAGGAAGCCAAATTGCCAACCAGAAAGAGGGGGGAGGGATTTTATTAATTGTGTAGCAAAAGGTAGGTTAATGTGCGTGTTTTATGTGACTAGCTAATGTTGCTTATGGTAAATATTGTGGGCATTTATAATGTGACTTACCCTTCACTGCACTATAATGTGACCCGCCTTATACACCATCACATATTAAAGTAGCATGGAACCTTATACTTGAGGGAATTATATTTGCATCAATGTCTCCACATACACTTCCTATCCATGTGGATTCAATGGAAACTACATTATTTTGTATAATCATTGAAGAAGTAAAAAGAAAAAGTGAAGAGAATAGTGGACCTTACCAAAACCGTATCGGGACTTAACTATGTAGTACTTTGGCCCTATAGCTTGCTTGCATGCATGCATGCGAGCGAGCACAAGTAATGGGAATGGGACCTTTTTGTAGTGTGTCAGCCGATATTTTCTGATCATAGCAGGTGGGCTCGTAATAATTGTCGCTATTGTCGTCGGTAGTTAGTAGATATGGGTGCCCGAGGAAAGGGCTTATCCGGACCAACCCAATGAGGTGCAAGGTAAACCCATCCAACTTACTTCCAAAGCAAGGTGTAAAGTTTCGGGAATTAAGGGGGGAAAGTAAAGAATATGACAACCAAATCTTCACGCGGAAGAAAGTATCCATTGGCTTTAACTTAGCTCGCTCGCGTCCATTCAAGCCCTTCAAGACGTGTGGAAGCGGCCCGGTCAAACACCCACTTCTTTCACAAGCTTATTATTCAAATACTATAATAATAATAATAGTTTGAAGCCAAAGCTAGTAGCTGCCTGATTAGTTGTACCCGGTGGGGTTTTTTTGGGTTTTTTTTTGAGACAAAAGGCCGACAGGCCAGCGCCAAAGCACATGAGGCAGTTGACCACCTAGCAAATTTCTGTCAAGTAGAGAGGAGATTTCATAGTTGGGAATTGAACCGCCAACCTCTTCCTTGAGATTTGGGTATATCCCCACCATCATCCAGAAGTTTAAGGTCGTCTCGGAACATGTTTTTCTTTTCTCAAATTTTCAAGAAAAACAAAAAAAAAATGGCAACAACTAATGGAGTACGTGGTGAGGCCACACATAAATGTACTTGACATTTTTTGGGTTCAAATGTGGACATCTTCATGCAAAAATGGTGTTCCTATCTAGATTTTATACGATGTTTGTGGCAATTTCATCCATGGATGAATGACAACATGTTCGATCTCTATTATTATCTTTAGTGCTTGTACCCTCTCTAGAGCCTACACTTTCAAGTTGGTACCTAGACTTTCGCATTATTTTTCCCGTAAGATGAGCTCCGATTTTTTCCCTTCACCTGCATGGAACGAAGATCTTAGGAAATACCAGTGACCGGAAAATGATGAGCTTCGAAAGTGGTACATATTGACTTCGGGAGGATTGAGTGGGAATATGGCTTATTGTACTTCACAAAGCGAAGAAAGTTGTAGCTCAACTCATATGAAAGGTAGCTTGCAATTTGATCTTCCGTGTAGGAGAGAGAGGGAATTATCACATACGAGTGTACTTCTTATTCATCCAACTTGGAAGCGTTGAAATAGTATGCATCATGCAACGTGCAGGTTATCTTTTTTTGTTGTTGTTGATTTTACATCGAATGTAGCTTTAAGACTCCAATTTAGTCTAGTCCAAGTCATTTGAGATGGCCTGGCCACAAACCTATGGGGATCAAGTTTTTATAGTGGACGGATGAGAGGTACGCTCGTATGCAACAATTCGTTTTTCATCCATGTACAGTGTAGGTTACACCCATCATAACAATACTGATGACCTCTAAAGTCTAAAATCATATAATGTAGATGTTGGTAAAGCCGTCAATTTGAGCCTTGGGCGCCTATTATATCAAAAGATTGAATTCATCTTGAAATGGTTCTTGTTAGCAATTTATGTTGATAGGAGGATTCTAACGCATCAAAGTATCTCTTATTTAAATCCAACCTGCAAAAGCTACAAGGGTTCAAAGTTATATACATAGCATTATATAGGAAATGCTACTCATTTGTAGGAATAATTTGGAGTAATCTCCACGTACAATATTTCTAGATCAATAGTTGAATACTAAGTGTCTATGATATCCTCTAAAGCATTATACATTTTCAAACAATTGGATGAATAATTTGCCCCTTATTATGTCCACATACCAATCATTTGTTTATGTTTGTATTAACTAAAAGACCCTCCAATTGAAAAAGAGGAAACAACAAAGGTGCCTCCATATACATGTGTGTCTTCTTGGTTCTTAATCTTATTTGGAGTTGGTTTCTCAATCCTCCGTGCAATATATCTATATATGTATAAGCTGAGACAGATCCCGCACCTGGGCTTCAGAGGGGTAATCAAGAAACAATTGCTATTTGCAGGGAATTTTCTTGCCTAAAACCAACCAAATTGTTCACGGAGACCTTCAAAATAGGTCAAATTAAACCTCTCCAAAATACACGGCTAATCATTACGAAGGTGTTTGTGATATCCTCTCATCCTTATAAAATTATTTATCTAAAATAACTTCCTACTTAAGTTTACCATAATCAACCAGGACTTACTAGCACTCCAAACAATCTGATGCATATTCCACACATGTCCACATGCCAATCATTTGCTCGGACCATAAAATAATGACCTAACAAGACTTTCTACCATGAGAACTCACAGTTATCCCCATACAAGCACACAATGACGTCACATAAATGACAAACCCCCCCCCCAACCACCACTCAAACCCCAAAAAACGAAATGAACATGCCCCACTACACTTTTCAACACGGACGACATTTATAACACTCGCCCCATATTCCACCTTCGATCACAAAGTGCTCTAGTGTGATATGCAACAAAGTCGCCGCATTCCCGAAATCACTATCGTACCCTTCCCAAACACTTAAATAACCCCCCCCCCTCCTTTTCTCGCGTCCTTCACTTGGACCCCATTTTAGGCCTTTCGGAGTCCCGTTGCCACCTCATCGGGTACAGGTGTCCTATTCCGCCACCTCCGTAGGTCCCGACGAAGTTAATGGCTCCCACCAAAACCGAACCCGCCCAACAAATTAAAGGGACAACAAAAAGACAACCGGATGTACGTACCCGAGCCACCCACTCGCTCGCCACAAGGAAAGGAAGGTCAAAGTAGATAAGTGGATAATGCTAGGTGGCGTTGGCATGCGGCCTTGACCCGGTAGCCCTTGTACTTATTCTATATACCCAAGGAGTGTTGTTTATTGTTTCACCCACACCTCCCCAATTCCCATAGCCATGCTATGTCCCATGCAAAGCCCACATTCATTATGGCTCTTCACCTCCGTCATCATCATTATGAGCCTACTACCTCTTGGAACAACTCGATCCGCCCCCATACAACAAAGTAACACTAAATATGGTACTTAGTGTTACTTACTATGTGGAGTTACATGTTCCTATATCTTTTTACAAATAATGTAATTTTTTAATACCAAGTAAAGATATTAGGGTTCTATAATGTCCAAATGATCAGTTCAACCTTTGTTGGTAAAAACAATGAGATGTATAGTAAATAGTTATAGCGTTACGTAATTTCAAATAGTAAGTGACACTATCATATTTAGTGTAGTACCTTACTGATATTTCAAGTACTCCTACCATCCCAAAATGGTTGTCGTACCTCCCGGGTTTTTTTGTCCCAAAATGGTTGTCCGGTTTATCTACCTGTCTAGAAATTTGAGGCTCAAAGTCAAATATTTTCGTGCCAAACTTTCATCATCAAGAAGTCTTTCAACACCGCAACTTCGGGCGGGGGTGTTTCGGAGCAGTTGTTGTTTTTAAGGGTCATACTTACAACTACTCGGCCAATGGTCAGCGGGCCTTAATCTCGCCAAAGTTAAGAACATGGACAATCATTTTGGGACGGAGGGAGGGAGTATTTGATAAGTGTATTGCAATCCCGCAAGGGGGGGGGTTCCTTGTAGAGTTATGAATAACTTGCGATAAAGGGGTAGCTTCAAAAGGGGGGGATAAGAAATGTGGATATTCATGATATACTCCATATATTTGAATGTTGTTGGAACATAATCTATTATATCCCACTAACTTCTCCTAATACTTTTAGAGTTCTTTTTTAAAAATATTAAATGTGACTTTATCTTTTATAGCATCATGTTTTCTAATGGAATACCAGTTACTCCCCTTTGATGTATTAGTTTGGAAATGTAACATTTATGTAAAAACAAACCGGCCTACAAATTCAGAACCAATTCATTCCTACTTTAATTCTTTCGACTGATTTGAGGTCTCCATTGATGCTGTTTTTGATGTCAAACTATCTATACATAATTACTTCCAAGCCAAATAGTGGTTCTATGAGTTTTCACCTTCCTAACATGTGATACCACAAATCCTTAGCCACTTGTATTCATTGATCAAAGCATGGCCATACGTTGTACACCAAAAACACTACACAAAGGGGGTGCTAAATTGGGCAACATTACTTTAACCGGGAGCAGTCCCTCTATATGCCCCACAGATTCACCCTGAATGAGCACTACAAATTGTGGATCCCATGATCAAAACTACAATAATATATTGTTATACACACCGTTGTACTCGGAAATAGTTAAAGCTACAGTCTTATTTTGTCAAAGATTGTTAGCTTCCAAAGGAGTTGAATCTCAACCCTCTAAAAGTTGAATATTCAAGGGGGGCAAGAGGTTTTAGAGGGAAGATGTTCCCTCTAAATTGGTGGCAATGTCAACATTTGGGAGCATAGTTTGTTAATTTTCACCTTTTAATTGACAATATGGGTTTAGAGGTGTCTGCATCAAGTACATGTGGTCATGCTCTGAAGTGTGGTTATAGGATCCATATATTATTAAAAAAACATCATGCTTTATATTTATTAATGTTAGACACCAAGGTCACATAATGGGCTCTTTACAGCCCCAAAGTGTGATCACACATTGTATACCAAACACTAACACAAAGTCATGTAACAATATTTTAGAGGGGAGTAGTATTGTTATGTCCCACACATTCACTCTATATGAGCTCCATAGACTATGGGACCCATGATCAAAACTAATATCTTACAATACACAAGGCTTTACATTAAAATAATTGAAGCTAAGATTTTATTTGGTCAAAGATTTTGAAGTGTTGATAGTTGATTCCCATATAGAGGAGTTGAAACTCACCCCTCTAAAAGGTGAACGTACAGAGGGACACAAATTTGTAAATGGGTGAGAACCTCTCAAAATTGGTGATATTAAAAATGTGCAAAAAGCATGTTTTGTTAAAAATCCCTTGTAGATTGGTGATAAGAACTTGCATGGGTTTGTATTGATAACATGTGAACATTCTCCATTGTTACAAGTCGGCCCCCATGCTACAAAGAAAAGCTCACAAATACAACCGATGAACTTCTAATCCAAGTATTTAAATACGAGTGTTTATTCATGAAGTGTGGCTATAGGACCCATAACTTACGGGAACCATGAGTTTTACTTGTTGTTTCACCCACATGGGCCCGTGGCCACATAAAGGGCTCTCATCACTCCACCATTTATGCTATTTCCTGTCACTTAGTATTTGGAACTACTCTATAACTATCTACTATAGACGTCATTTAAAACAAAATTATCAACAAAGGTCAAATGGGTTGTTTGGACATTATAGAACATTAACATCTTTATTTGGTAATGACGCTATTTTAACCATTTTAAAAAATAACACTGCATAACTTTGAATAGTAAGTGACTCTCCAAAATCATGAGGAAAGTGGCTACAACCTCGAACTGGATTCGTTAACCATCTTGCATGGTGTAGCCTACCGGACCTTGGAACAACTTCCTTATGCCACAAAGGAAATATGGATCCCTTATGTGGTCACTCTACTTAATTCGATGCCTATAATTGAGAGTCATATGACACATTTTATAGGTAAGAATGGACACCAAATAAACATGTGTCATGATAAGATTGGCATGCACACAACCATTATAATTTTTTTTATAGTGGACACAAGTTGAGGGCCTATACAATCGATTAAAGAAAACGCTTTTGGATTCTTATAACCATTGCATATGTGCTATGATTTTGTAACTCTAGAATTGCTAACAAGTTGAGACAAGTCCCGAGCCGATCCCCAACGGTTATCAATGTCTACAAAGTTGGAAGTGCTCACAATAGGGTCGAGGATTCGGCCGAGAAGGAGTTGTTGCACATGAGCCTACCTCCCAGCCATTGAGCATACAAATTTAACCTCCTATAATTAAATGACTTTGACTAAACTAGTTCATGGTTTTTGGGCCAAAGCATGGTAAAGTGAACAAAAGTTGTACCCTGTCAATTTGGAGGCGCAAGTAGCCACACTTCCTAGATACATAACTCAAAATTTTAATAATGATTCATATTGAAGTTACTACTAAGGTGGGTCATGATGTTTTCATGAATATGTTTGCAAACTACATGATTTACATCCATATAAGTACATTCTAAAGTTTGTAGAATCTACTTCCATAATTATCGGTTTTTGGAAAGTGAGGGTGAGGTAGACCTTAAGTAAGAGAATGCATTTTTCTTCAAAATTTATGGTGCACTAACATACAATATGATCTTGCCAAATACTTAAACTATACACACAAATCATAACAAATTTTGAAATGAAGTAGGTTTTAGTTCACATCCACCACCTAGTTTAGGATCTACTTCATACATATCTTTGTCATACTAACGAGGCACAAATTTTGTACTATGTTTGATTCAAACCCATTGGAGGGCTCCGTGGTCTCGAAGTGACATTTTGTATAGAATAAGCCTACTTTCCTTATCTTAGATCAAAAGTGTATCCTAGTGGAAGGGCATGCCACTTTTCTTGTTCACTTTACCATGCTTTGGCCCTTTTCAAAGCAATTTATGGAATTCTTGTCCACTTCTGCATGAAAGTGGGGGGCACATGTACACTGATATGTGCAATTACGTTGCCTATGTGATTAGGTTACATGTTTACCCATGCAAATTACAAAAACTCATGAGTTTGTTTATTCATCCATATAACATTCATAGTAAAACCACAATTCTTTAATTTTGTTATTATGATAATAATACTCAAAACACTATGAAATGTTGATAAATTAGCATGGGGCAACCTATTAACTGTGCATGATATCATTGTAGTTTCAAGAGTAGTTTCTACTTGACACTATAGCATTTTTATGAGCATGGCCCAGTGTCCGAGGATTTTTTTGGGCATAATCAGTCGAGATCCTAGTGTTTCCAAGCTCAACCAATTACATGCTGACATATTTCGGTTCTCTTCGTTAAATTAATGAATATTTTACAAAAAATCCTCTAAATGGACCGGTAATTTGAACTGGTTATATCTCAAACTCAACCGATTCATTTGTAACTACATTGTTTTGTCTAATTAGTGTGGGTCACCATTTGGAGATAAGTATTGCTATAACTTTTTATTAAAAAAATCAACATTATTGTTTTAGACCAACTACGTCACATCATATTCTTTAGTGTGCATCCATAACATTACTCAGCTGATGAGCCGTGTTCAAGGGCCCAGTAATAGATTCGAGAAAAAATACTCTGGATGTTAAAATCCCACTGCTTCATACCGAATCTAAAGTCATGGCAACTAAACACAATTCATCAGCTGAATGATGTCCTATTCTAACAACTTATGTTATCTGGATACCAAATGATTATCTCGGTAAAATGTTATAGCAATGCGTAACTCCAAACGGTAACCCACACTAATTAGACAAAATTGTATAGTGTAGCAGTTGGTTTGGCAAGGTTGGGACCCGGGACCGGGAAGATATTAGGGTTCCAATATGCATGTTAACGGGAACCACGTGGGTGGCACACTTGGACAACGAATGGGCTGCAGCCTAGGCACGGGGCCTATTCCCTAGGCTTGTCTCCCTTGTCAGGAGCCTCTTTAAATTTACAATGTCAGGCTACCTAATCTTTGTCATCAAGGTTCATGCACCGTGCTTAGGGTACACACTATTCTATGATGTTTTAAGTGGCCACGCCGAGAGGGAGGTGTATTGCACCAAGAGGCCAATCTCGCCCAAAAAATTGGATGGTGTTTTGTGCGGCCATGTGGTGGCTTTAGTGCGACTCCATGCAAACGGGTATGCATTACCGGTCATTACGATTATGCAATAGGTTTAAGCCGATGTTTTGAGCCATCGAGTAAGATGTAAAGAATTGCAGGCGTGAAAGTCTTGATGGGCACTTTCAGGATAGAAGCAGTAGTTCGAGAAGGACATGAAGATGCATATGATGTCTCGTGTCAAAGTGCGCTCCTTAATATTTTATCATATCTTGTTGGCTGGATTTGGAAACTACCTGTAGAATTGTACGTTTCCAAGCTCACCACGGGGTTTCAACAACAACTTGCCCACCCACCCTCCTCTGGGTTAGTCAGGTAACGGTGACTTTTCATTAGGGAAGAGGAGGGTACAAGGATGAAGATTATGGGAAAGTCCTACGAAATGCCACCAACAACTTCCTTCACTTTTCCACCGGGTAAGAGAAAACCATCACATTTTCAAAGAGGCTTAAGAGCGCGTGCAAAAAGCTCTCAAAAAGCTCAAGTGGTCGTAGTGCCTTTTTATATTCATATATTGGGTTTGGAAGAATGTGAGAATGTCAACTTTGTACTTGGTCATCGTTTTCCTTGTAGATAAGGTTAATAACTTCATTGGATAATGTTTCAACTTATGCGAGATTTGATAACTACTAGACCACGTCATGCAAACCCCCCCCCCCTTTGTGTTCCACTACGAAAGGAAAGAAATATCACAATTGTATATTCTTTCACGTTAGTGGAAACATACCCAAAAGTCATGGTCATGCCGCCTCCTTGGAGTATACTATATGACGTTTTCTCTTTCAAGTTTGGCATGTACAAGAGATCGTGTTTATGAGGGTGGGAGGAAGATGTGAGGATGACCCAATGCAATTTGCAATGAAAATGTCAATACAACACATGACGTGACTTGGAGCCTCTTTATCGTGAAGGCGATTGTCACCTTTTGGTGTTGGGGCAATGAGTATATGATACAATTTGACGCAACTACGGCAAGACAATGATGTATGCTTGTGTTCAAGCCAGCATGGAATATGAGGCTTACGAGATAGTTTAATAAGCTTATGACGTGTATGAAAGCCAAAATTCACTTGGTGTATGAGACTAAAACAATATCTAATTTTTGAGATATATACACTTTATTTTACATATGCATATTTTGTTTTTTTTGTTAATCTAGTTGATAGATTCAATAATTATTGATGGTTCATTGTGTATGTTTGTCAATAAAACTAGAAATTGTAAGTAATTTTAATTGCCTTTGTATGATGTCTTCTTGTTCATAACGGGCTACTTGGACTTTAAACAATTAAATTCCTCTCAAACACCTCTCTGGTGGATCAAAAATATGATCAATAAGCATTTTAAAGTGTGTATAAGTTTCTTGGTGTTAGCATAACACTTTTGTACATTTTGTTGGTCCTTGTTGGGTCTTCTCCAAGCTGCTCCCTCAAGCCCGACTTAGGGTCATTGATTTGCCTTATGATGGGTACATTTGAGAGAGAGAGAGAGAGAGAGAGAGAGAGAGAGAGTATTTTGTCTATCGTAATGTGTTAGTTGAAATCTATTTTAGTAGGAGCACTATGATTAAAATATGATTATAGAAAATTTGGAATCACTTTGTGTTAACTTCACTAGTAGAAACGTGGTAGTTTCATGACATGACAAACTAACACAAAGCGACCATGATGACACCAACCCGTGTTATTCTGGTCACTTTTGTGTTAGATTGTTGTGCCATGAAACTATCACATTTCTACTAGTGCTTAGAATGCAATACCAATTATGATTTTATTGGTTAAATTATTGAATTTGATATGAGTAGATATATATTGTGAAAGGCTACAAATTTTACTTCTTTATGCATACCTCTTATGAATAGAATAAAATAACTTAAGGTTTACCTAAACTAGATTAAGAAGAAAGAAATGTATACACCTTGAATGGATGGTTGGGGGGGGGGTTTTAGGGTCACCTGAACCCATGACACCCCCCCCCCCCGCCCAAATCCCAAGACCCAATGGCAAGCCCCTAGGTTCCCATATATAACATTTAGTTGAGTTGGTTGGTTTTGGTATATAGGTGAATGCGTGGTATCAATAATGAACATCATTAATAGTATCAAAGATCCTACATGCGAGTATCAAAATCATAATATTGTCAAATATTCATATTTGGTCGATACCTCAAGGCGAGAGAATCTTTTTATACCTGAGTCTTATTTGGGCCAATACCATTCTAAACCATATTGGTATTAGGGTAATTTTTCTTTGGTATGAAGGCTCTTGCATGGTATGTAAACCTTATGGTATAATATAACACAGCTTTTGTTAAATACTCATACCTTATTGGTATCAAAAACTATGAAATCATCATTCTAGATACTCAGATGGTATGAGAAAAAGACAATACCAAACCAACATTAGCTTCAACCACATCGTATGGTGTTATATCATATTGCACATTCATTGTGAGATTTGGAGTTACTTTCAAAGTTAACATGATTTTTGTTACATACACTTTCTATGCTTTGAGGTTGTATAATTTCATTTTGTATTTAGAAAAACCAGTCTTCACATAGTGTGAGTGTACCTATCATGATTTGTGATGGATAATGGAGTATATATGCTAGGATGCAACACTCATAATCATTCTAAAGTGCCAAATTTAGGACCATTGTAATAACATAAGGTAGATGGTGCCAAATACAACCATATAGATGCTCAGGGCCATGTAGTTGAATTGTACCTCAAACATTTCTAGTTGTCCGAGTCGGGTGCTCCGGAACGTGAGGATTTAAACCCTAATGTCTTATTGAGTGGCATACCTCGTGGGCATCAATTGAGCCAAGCAATATACCATCTTAAAACTCATGAAAATTCCAACACATGCAATTTTAAATTATGATAAGGCCACATTTTGCTTGCTTCACAATCCTTGCTATGCTAATTGGATACCTAGTGATGGAGATAAGCTCTTTATTTTGTTGCATTTCATACACACATGTTGCATATCCCAATGATTGATGTGATCCACATAATACAACAAAATATCACTACGTTTTGGTCAACAAATCCAATGTATTGAAGAAGATATACCTTGTCCCCTTGGCCGAAAATGTTTGGGCATGGGACATGTGGGCTTATTCGTAAAGAGCAGTTTGAACCCTAAGTGGTGTGCATGTATGAAAATATGCCAAACAAATTTCTAGTCCCATTTTAAATTTAAAAAAGTCGGCCAAACGGTTCACATGTTATGGCTCCTCACTTACTAGAAAACCATAAAAGATCAATTTTAGATAGCAAAATCAACCAAAAAATCAAAGCAAAAACACATGCATTTTGACACATTGGACTTCTTAGGCATTTAGGGGTTAAAATTCCAGTATAGATTAAAGTTCACAATGTGGGCACTCCCCTTTTGTTGTGAATCCTTGGACAAATTATGTGACTTGTGAAGTTAACTCTTGTAAACAAATTCTTTCCACCTCTCATTGGGACCCAACAAATGCTTGAGATTTTGAAACTGTGCTTTATCTATAGGGGTTGGTGTTTTTATTCAATATGGGAGCAAGTCTAGAAGCATAGAAGAAAGAACATTTCTCTTGCTCGTTGAACTACTAAGGGCCAGTTTACACTATGGACCAGGAAGTCGTCCTAGGGCGTTGTAAGAGTGTTGATTGGCTGTTGAACTCGTCTCAGGACCACTTCGGTTTACACAAGGAAAAAATGGCAGAGGGACCATGGAGGTCAAGGTCCCCAAAATATAATTCTTAAGGCCTAATAAATGCATTGACATGGTTCAATGGGTTTTGCGGTGAGAGAGGCAAGAGATGTGGTCTGGTAGGAAAAGGCAAGGGCCCATGGCAAGGAAATGCCATTTTAATATAATTTTAATGAATCTACCCCCTCTATGTGCCTTAATCATATCATAGCCCACGAGACATACCATTACTACCTTGCCCTACCCCTTAAACCGGCTCCCTCTTATTTCACCAAACAACGTGGGACATCTAGAACTCAAGAATTCGAGTGCAGATTTGTTTTTTTGGTCTACCAACTACAATGTTTGGAATTTGGGGGCTTGTAATATACCATTGGAAAGGTCTTGAAAAAACTTTTCCAATGGTATATTACACGACCTGAATGTTTTATAAATTATAGTTGTAAAACAAAAAAGAAAAATCTGTAGCCGTTTAGTGACTGTAGATATGGGTGGTCAAAAGAACCGCAATGGGAAAACGATTGCGGTTCTTTTTCACATAGTTTTCTACAACACTAAATAGGATATTTAGTGTTTGATACACTAAATACAAATGCATACACTAAATATCAATAACCCTATGAAAGTAACTAACATTAAATGTAAAATCAAACACTAAATATCAACTATGGTAATATGTGGGAGTTACATGTTTGAATTTAATCCTAGTAAGGATATAAAAAAAATAACAATGATAAAAGGAGAATTCCAACATATCTTCTAGCGAATCTTCTAACACTAATTATCAAAGAATTGAGAATTAGTGTTGAGCAAGGTAAGGTGGTAACAACATTAAATATAATCAAACACTAAATATCCTATTTAGTGTAGTGACAACACAAGGTACATGTCACATGTAAATTACATTGAACATGTACAAATTAAATCGCTCATTTTTTGTACAAATTGTTGTGAGAAGATTTGCAAGCCACATCTTCGACACATTTAACAAGTGAAGACAAGTGAAGCCCAAGGGAAGACAAGAGAATGGTCAAACTTGAATTTCTTTTCAAAACTGCCCTTTTTGGGCATGTATTAAAAAAATCAGCACCTTCACTAAATATTGTATTAAGTATCATGTGATATATTATGTCAATGTGGTGATATTTCTAATGACACTTCTTATGAAGAAGTTTACAAATATTGTCATCCCAACTTACCTTGGTTCATCCACTTTTGGTATCTTTTGCATCTTAACATTTTGTAATGAATATATTGTCATGGATGATTGAGATTTAGATGGAACATTGCTTAGTAAGTGACACTAATTGCAACATTGTAAAACTATAATGTCCAAACTTTTTTTAAAACAAGGGATGACATATAATGTTTGGTTTGCATTTAGTGTTGGTGACACTACATGGGTGGTTTACAATTAGTATTGAGCAAGACAAACATAATTGGTGACACTAGATACAACATTTCGTGTGCTTCACATACAAATGCCACATAGGCAAAGTTTTTAAACACAATGCATTCTTGTTTAAATCCTAACTTATTGAGAGATTCAAAATTGACCACTTTTTTCATATGTTTTGTTTCCTTTCTTTTACATGGTTCACATTGGAATTATTTGAAATTGTGCCAACATCCGGGACTCAGCTAATTCATATAGTTTCTTTTTCTTAAAAATTGGATTGTTTAAAAAAAATTCTCACCTGATTTGGTGAGAATATCTGCCCTATTTTCAAATTTGCTTGGCACTATGCATTCTCAAAACTACATTGAGCATTTTTTTTGGGGGGGGGGGTTTGGAATAGCATGTTGTGATATACCTACCTATTTAAAAATGGGTTGAGCAACTTTGAGCATTCATTCATTGATTTGGAGGTAAACAATGTTTTGAACTGAATTTTTTTCCCTTGTCAAAGGTCACCACGGCTTGTTTCGCGAGGGTTGCTCATAGTAAGCATCAACTATCTTCAGTAATCTGGGCACCAACGTCAAAACAAACATGCTCCAAAGATGGTGTTCAAGTTGAATATCATGAGAGGCACATGTGATCCATTAAATGCCAACTTTGATAAGACTTTGACCACATCTAGAATAGGCATCTAAACCCCATTTTTGGGAATTTGAATTCCTATATGCATATATTTTATTTCTGCCATGATGTAATTGATCTATATATATGTGGAAATGTAGTTTCTACTTCACTCTTCTTGACCCTTTAATATCCACTCACTTTGAGGCAAGCCCACGCATTGTCGTATCCACATAATAAATGTTGGTAACGGAAGAATAATGCATGTTTGACTTATGTGTAAAGACTTGGGATCAAAGTCCCGTTGACTTGGCTAAAACATGAGTTTGAGAGCGTATTCATGAACCTACCAAACATTTCTTAAGGCTTAGACTAACATGCTCAAAGGGTTATCAAAAACTGGATCTCTAGCTTGTCATACTAGGATGGGTGGGCCAAGCTAACCTTGCATAAGTTGATATGGGATTTAAGATAATAGGTCGAAGATGAAACCTTATGTTAAATTTAACAATTTTCTCAAAATTTTGGGGATGGCAAGATGGGGTTCAAGGAGTTTCGCCCAACTTTCAAAATTAGGCTCCGAGACACGACGAGCTCTTTGAGGGAAGTGATGTGTAACTTTGTTATGCTGGAAAAATTTGTGAGAAATGCTCCCAGCCATTGTTGTATCCCACCCACATGGAAACTGAATGTGGACATCCATTTTTCCAAACAAATGGAACCCATTTGCAACCACCACAAATTCTCAACAAACGTAATAATGAGATGATTTAATTACCTTATGCACACTTGAATTTCCACCTTTTTTTTTGGCATGAATTTCCACCTAATGGTGATCAATATGCCTAAATAATTAGGATGCTTCAATTGATGAGCTCTTTACCATATATCTTTGCAAGACACCATCAAATCAATACATGTTTTTCCCTAAATGCAAAAGGACCAAATTGATGTTGTTAAATGAACTTTTGCAATTCAATGGCAAGTGGTGGGAGAATGCACCATATCCACAACACAAAAAGTGGATGAATGAGAAAGGATTTCTATTGTGGACACGACACATGTGAGCTTGCCCTTAGGGCAGTAAGAAAAATGACATAGGTTTTTCTAAGACTTGGTTGGAGGTCCATAGCCATGACCATGAGAAATTCTAAAGCATTTTAAAAAAACCCTTGATCACGAGACGTAGTGTAATACGGACTTAGACCGGGGGGGTTATTTTTTATGAAACTAAAACAAAGACATGCTAGAAGTAATATATTGTAAAGATTAAATCATGTTAAAATAGACATTGCTAAAAAAAATTATTGGCATAATCACCTTCACTTTTTTCTTACTGAACAACCTATTTGATTTTCTTACCGCAAGATGTTGGTGACCGCCTAACATTTTCCATTTTTAGACATATAAGATTCCATGTCACTTTCTCATCCACATTTTGACATGCTTACTCCTTTTTGGTGACCTTGTGTAAAACAAAGTCAAAACGCCACTCATTTTTCAACCAACAAGAGAGTCTAGAAAGTGGTGGTCACAGTTAATGATCACTAGTGTAAACATGCCCTGAGGGCTGCTTTACACACAGACGAAGAGCCATGACCATGAAAATCTAAGGGTCCTTAGAAATTATACAAAAAGTCGTACCATGGAAAAGAGAAATCTAGATTTACAAATCGATGGGCCACTCAAGCATAATGTAAAGTGAAATTGGACCATGTTGAGGGATCGCAACATATGTGTGGGCTTGGGCCCCCACCATGGCAATATAACATTTTTAGAAGCCAATGACAATTTATTTGGTAGCCACGGCCCCTAGTTTTGTGTTAGACCAACCACTTTTTGATAGGCCTGGCGCAATATCATGTAGATCATGAAACATTATCCACTTGCTGCCATGCAAGATGCCATGTAAAATTTTCATCCACTCAAACCCTTTGGTGCGTTGGACCTTCAAAGTCAAGTGCAAAGTGAACTTAGACTGCCTCTAGGTTCTTGATCGATCACATGAACCAAGGGACCTCAACCTCTAGTGTAAAGTGTCCCTTATGGAAAGTGAAACCAAACAAACAAACAAACAATGAGTGTTGTTATGTTGTTATGTTGTTCTTTTTGATGGCCCTAACGCAACATCATGTAGATCATGAAACATTATCCACTTGTTGCCACGTAAGACGCCATGTAAGTTTTTCATCCACTCAAACTTTTTTAGCGAGTCAGACCTTCAAAGTCAAGCAAAGTGAACTTGGACTCCCTCTGGCTTCTCAATCAATCACATAATTCGTGTAACACATGCCAAAGGCCCTCGAGCTCTAGTGTAAAGTGCCCCTTATGGAGAGTGGAACAAAACAAAACAAACAAACAAACAAACGACGAGTGTTGTTGAACATAGTGATGAGTGTGGATCAATGACTGGGGAGATTTTTTGGGTATGATTGGTCAAAATCCTAGTGTTTCCAAGTCCAACCAGGTACATGATGTGGTCTTTCGGGTTTCCTTTACTAAATTGAGGTATATTCCATAGATTTCTCTAAATCAATTGGTAATTTCCATGAAGTCTTGAACCTCAACCAATTTATATGTAACTAAGGGTCGCTTCACACTATGGCCGAAGGTCAAGAGGCCGTCGATTTCCACCAATCAGATTGCAAGAAACCAAGAATTCAGCCTCTCAACCCTTCACACTAGAGGCCAAAGTCCAAAGGTTGTCACTCTCCAAAATGCCTACATGGCAGTACAAGACGACAGACTCTCGAAGGAAGTTTGGGTCGGACAAGAATGGAAACCCAAACTATGGTTGAGAGGCCGTCGATGTTTTTATGAAAAAAAATCAAAAATTGACAAGATCTTGGCCGTTAGATTGGAGGGGTTATTTTGGACAGGGGATAAAGTGGGATGCTCCAAACCAATGCTATGGGTTTGGACTTTGGGCTTGGCCTTTGGAGGCTTCACACTATGCCCGACCAAAGGCTCCAATTCCTAAGGTAGAAATACCCCAACCGGTTAACCACCCTCTGCCCGTGCACTAGACCGCTGTCATAATAGTGAAGTGTCATTTTTGAACTGATCATGGCGAGGCGGCAACTTCAATGCGTGTACACTTAGTGTAGCCAATGGGAGTCAAGTTTAGAGTTAACCGGTTTAGGTGATGTTCTGTATGGAAATGTGGATTACTGTGTTCGGTGTAGGGAGAATCTAGTGAACGAGTGGGGGGGTTTGACAACTTTCCACTTTGAAAAATTGTAGGATTTTTTTGTACAAGGGATAAAAATATGAAACAACTTGCATTCTTCATGAATCCTTCTCGTCTATGTTGGAAAATCATCTCATGATTGTAAGACCATATCTTCAATGTGAATCACCTTATTTTCACGGGTTATGGTATTTCTACCTTACATTGTATTGGTTGTTTTCAGCCCATTTCTTTGGACTCTCAACAAAGTTTGGCCATTCAATCCCACGGCCTCTTGACTTGGACGGCCATAGTGTGAAGCGGCCCTAAGTGGTCGGTTTCCCCCCATTCGTTTACTAGTGTGAATAGAGAGATGTGGATATGGTGACATGTCCTTACGAAGGTGCACCTGGGGACATATTTATGTAGCCGTAGTATAGTAGTAATAACAATAAAGGGGCCCGTCATAAGGGTGTCAGTCAAGGTGTCACCTGGGACCAAGACCGGGCGCAGCCGGCCTCTGATTGGCTCGTGCCAGTACGCATGGAACCTTCGAAGTTCGCCCTTTAAGTTAGTGTACCCAGCCGCTGCAGGTTTTTAAGTATCATCTTACAGACTTACGGCCACGTCCAAGTACTACCTATAAGTTAATAACTTATCAATCGGTTTAACTCTCCGTTCCCCATTGCCCCCCATCATAGTACTATGCTAATTATCCCATTTCTTGAGGGCGGGCTAATAGTGCATGTTGGAAATTAGTGAAAGCGCTACTAGATTTCTTTACGTCATGAAATTAGTGCCGCCGAAAGATCCAGGGGTTCAGGAGTCCAAAGTGTCAAAGTACCAAAGACTTTCAATGCAAGCTCTTTTTAAGTTTCTTAGTGTTAGGAGACGTCTCAAACAAAGCCTCTTCGAACCCACCATAAAAAATTATGCACTCTACAAACATCTTAGAACACACACACTAATCATCTTGGAATCTATGGTAAATGAGCACGTGTTCACGAAGTTAATGTCACTCGATAAAAATTCCAGCCCACACTAATTTTGAGATTTGACAAAATAGTGCGTGTCTTGGGAATTAGTAGTACCATGCACACTAAATGGGATGACCAGTGTACTGCCTTGCTTTTATTTCTTATTTATCCCTGTCAAGTTCCAAGTGTACCTTTGAAAAATCCCACTCGAAGTACTTGGCACTCTCGGAACTGGCCGCGTGCCAGCTCAGCTTTTTCACAATTGCCAGCTGGTCCAGCCAGCTAGCTGATGGGCGGCTGTTGACACTGACCCTGCAAACCCCAAGCGAGTGCAATTGGGTGCACTTGGCCACTTGTGGGAAATTAAAATGCATAGTTTTTTTTTGTATGTTGACTCACTGTGAAAATTAAGTTTCACGACATCTTCAGAGGACTCCTCAAACTTCTATCTATCCAAGTGAAAGCGGACTGACTAGGTACACCCGTATATGGTACTTAGGGGCCACTTCACACACGAGCCAAGAGCCGTGACCATGAAATTGTGAGAGCCCAAAAGAAAGTGTCCAAAGGCCGTCCCAACACACCCCCAAAATCATGTAGTGTGGTCACGGACCCTCAAGTGTAATGTGAAGTCATATGTGACCGGGCCCTCAACCAAATGCTATTTCGATGAATTTCTATTCATGCGGGGTCCTCACACATGATAAAATAGAATAAATCAGTGGTTGTAAGTGTTCGGAGTGCCATGGTCTCCCGGTTTTGTGTTAGGCCTACCTCCAAGAGGTGGTTTTTGGAAATAGTCCAAGTGACCATGAAACATGATCCGTTCGACGCCATGTAGGAATCCATGTAGACTTTACATTCATCTTGTATTCACATACTCTGTTGGTCCCTCAAATGTAGTGTGAAGCGAATTTGGATCGACTCTGCCTTTTCCACCAATGAGAGTGCTTGAAGTGCAATGGTCACGGGTAATCAATCTCGTGTGTGAAGTGGCCCTTAGGACCACTTCACACATGAGCCCATGGCCGTGACCATGTAATTGTGAGGGCCCTTGAATCTCACCCAAAGGCCATATCGGTTGCTTAACTGACATGGCATGTCGAAATTTGCATCATGTCTATCTTTTGGAGGTGGGCTTGATGCAATTTCAAGTAGACCATGAAACATTATTTATAATTTGTCATGTAGGAATTTATCTAGACTTTTCATCCATGACAATTTCTTTGGGCCTTGAGGTCTTCATCTTTTAGTGTGAAGTGAACTTGGATGGTCTCGACCACTGAGAGATTTGAGAATGCAATGGTCACGGACCATTCAGTCTCGTGTGTGAAGTGACCCTTAAATGTTACGTACATTATTGGCAAATGGTCTAAACTAGATGCCTGGAGGGTTTGGTACACCAAATATTGTATTTAGTGTCACCAATTCTATTTGTCTTACTCAATATCAATTGTAAACCATCCATGTAGCATCACCAACACTACATGCAAACCTAACATCATTTGTCATTCCGGGTAAGAACATTTGGGAGTTATAGAATTGCAATAATGTTGCATTTACTATCGCTTCCTACGTGATTTTTCATCCAAATTTCAATCATTCATGACAACAATTCATTACAAAAATGTTAGGATGCAACATATTCCAAACTTTGTTTGAGTAATTAGTGTTCAAATGAACTAAAAGTAAGTTGGGATGACAGAAGCTGTAAACTTATTCATAAGTGTCACTAGAAAAGTTACCGTAGTGACATGAAATACCATATGACACAAAATACAATATTTAGTGTAGTGTCACGTTCATTAATTGTCAACATGACACTATTTGTCAACACAAATAATGTTTTGTAGTGCACGACTAGTTACGGTATGATATTTAGTGTACCATATTGGAGTCCTTAAGATGATAGTTTAACGTTTAATATCCAAGAGGAAGATATTATCAACCAGACTAATGCCAAGTGTCATCATTGTGTTTACCATTAGTCTGCACGAAGAAGAGAACACTGAGCATATTGATGCCAAATGTCACACGTTTACGCTTATGGTCAACTTGATGACCATTATGTAACCTATGCATAGGCCTCATAATATTATTGACCATGACCAGTGTGTAACCTAGGCATAGACCTCATAGTATTATTGACCATCCTAGTAGCCTGATGCTAAGATATTAGTAAGCACACTAATAACACTAAGTGACACCAAATGTCATGTCTAACACCATGTGACATGGGTTACACTAATGGTGAAGTTGTTTGCCATAAATGTAACCTAGCAAAGGTCTCATAATAGGATAAGTGACACTATTACGCATGGGATACCAAAATTCATAAATGATGTAGTAGTACTTCTTGCAAAGATTGCAAATAGGGGGCAAAGACTTGTGACACCTACCATGGGGAGGGTGAAAACACATGGAAACATTGTATAGCCTGGAAAGTTACATCAGAAGCCAAATTGGTTAGGCACCCTGATTTGGTCTACTAAGACCCATTTGGAATGAATCAACGACAGATTTAGCAAGGATATGTTTTTGTTGTACATGCATGGTAGGTGCCATGGATTGAATCCACAAATGGGTAATGCGACCTTTACATTGAAGAGGTTGAGAGCTCCAAGAATGAGATTAGCAAAAATGAGTCTCTTATGCATGCTTGTTCACTCAAGTCCACTTTAAAATACTCGAGCTTTCAACTTGAGAGATTGAACGATCTAAAACGTTCACAACGCTCTCATGGACGTCGCTTAGGAATTGTCAAGAGTTAAAGCTTTTGTTTTCGCAGGTCCTAAGCTAATTTGTACTTTCAATCATCTTGTGGCCAAAACCCTACCTTCTCTTGTCAGCAACTTGTGATGAAATATCGTCACGGATGATTAAAATTTGGATGAAAAATCACTTGGTAAGTGACAGTAATTGCAACACTGTGAAAGGTTAAAACATTTAGTGTTGGTGGCACTATACCGCCATTTCCAATTCGTATCGAGCAAGACAATTAGAAATTGGTGACACTAAATCTCATATTTAGTGTAGTATGCACATCAAGAACACGATACAACTTGGGGAAGAAAACAAAAACTCTCTTGATAAAGAAACTATAGCAACGTGTAGCTCCAAGTGGCAAATACCCACACTAAGATGAGATATATTGGGTGCACGGTCGGTTGGCCCCAAGGCTGACAACTATAGCGGGCCAGGAGTCCGGGGGAAAAGTTTGACCGCCGTTCCCGGAGCGGCAGGAAATTTTCACCCACCCACTAACTAAGGAGAAGCTCTGGCACGGCCATGTTCCAAGCAAAGCCACTAGGGCATACCTTATCCTTGCTACTAGGTCTCCCCACTAGTACTGGTGCCCGCAAGTACACACTACCACTTCCACTAGTGTGGATATGATATAATAGTGGATTTGAAATCACGTGTTGTAAGGGGGCGGCCTACAACTTCAACGCGCAGAGTATCTAGCTAGCTAGCTTGCTTACTACTGTAGTGCTTCCCACATTGCCATAAGTATCTTTTATCTCCACCGTTTTTTGGATAAGGTGTGCGGGTGTTACTCGGTTGCTTTTTCCTAAATCCGACACCGAAGGTAGGAAAACGGGAAACGGTGAACGACGACTACTAGTGCAGTCAACTAGGAGTAGACTTATTCTTGTGTGGATCCCAAAATGGTTAATTGTTGTATGAATGTGGTGGTCTGAATAGGATGCAGTGGTAGGCCGGATGCAATGATTGGGCGGATAGGTCCTGTTTCCCACTAGTTGGGATCGCTTTTGGGTGCCGTTGAGTTCACTGTTTTGTGTGCATTCGTATGCAGTGTAGGATATTTTTGATGCTCAAATTAAGGAGACTCTACTATACAAGTAGGGGGTATGACTTACTTGCCTCTTTGGGAAAATGTAACTAGTGTAACACATGTTTCGTCGTGTGAATTTAACTAGTTGAAGTTTACATGAAGATCAAACCAAATAACACCCACATGCCTTAGTTGGAGTGGAATTTGTTTGGCGTGGTTCGCATTACAAGTGCATTTGTGAGCCAAGGTGATAGCGAGGGATGACTTGAATCCAATGGTAAGGTAAGTGGGTGTTAGAGGGTCACTTTGAGCTCGGCACTCACTTCTCATAGGCTGCAAATTGGGCAATTCGTATGAAATGGTTGCCAATTTCAAATCACATCCATAGCCATTTGCCTTATGATTTTGAAGCTCATATGAATATTTTACTCACATTGTCAAAGTGGAGATTCTTGGTGTGATTAGATGGTCATCTAGGTCCCCCAATCATGTTGACTACTAAGTATTGAATGGTTGCCATATTTTGAGCACATAGTCCAATCTTTTTTGAACGCGTATCTTTTTAGTGTGCATTCCTACATCCAGACCTAGCCGCACACCACTCAAATACAATTGTCCAATTAAAAGAGTCCATAACAACAGTAAGCACATACCTTCAGTTGAGTGGGCCACAAAATCCTAGGAGTAGAATCACAACATCTTGTAAATGTTTACACTCCTCGCTACAATGTCAACTTGGTGATCTAGGAAGACCCTTACTATGTTGAGTGAATTTTATTTCATCATGAATCAACCGTTTATCTTGCTTTATTTTGTTGAATGTGACCATGTGTAGTGGGGCCAAAGACAAAGTGGGGAAAAGTAAAACAAACAAATGCACTCATAATGAGCATGGTCTAAGTGTGAATCTAAAGAGGGGACCATAGCGAGGTATTGTGTTTGCTTGTTGTTAGACATGCTAATATCAATCACACAACCAATTACATTTAGTAAATCGATGGTTGAGATTCACTAACCATTGATTGTTGGTTTAGGCATCATAGCTTCCCAGGATTCCGTCAGGCCTACTCCAAGAGATGGTCAAGAATGATGCTCTTTAAATTTGAAGAAAAAAAAACGGTTGGCTACTTTGTCCATGTAGGATTTCAACTGGACTTCGCACCCACAAAGATGACATGGGTTCGACCGAAGTGGAAGCCTGGCTTGGACCACAACTTATCTCTATACCAATCACGATCGAATTTTCAAAGAGTTCCTTTGTTACGGTCTTGGTATTATCCATCCCTTAGTAGAACTTGTTTGATAAGTGTTGCGGTTCGAGATGACCCTAAATTACCGGGTGATAGTGGAGAGGTACCCATTTCCGAATGGAGTGGTTGGTGGTTTGATTCCCGTTGTCAAATCTTCTCTCTACTTGACAGAATAAACTACCTAGGTAGATAGGAAGCCAAGAGCCCACCCACCACAAGGTAGGCAATAAACCCCACCCTACACCAAGAGGATTCTTGAGTAGGGTAGGGCCAATGGGCTCAAATTCACGTCCGATTGCCTGACGTTGGTTATTTATTAATTTATTTATGATAAGTGTTGCCCTACCTTATGTTGTGCACCAAATACGCCTTGTATTGGTAAAAGCATGTTCAATACCCAAGAGCTTGGATTATTTTGCATGTTCTCAAACAAAACAACAAGCATATAAGGTTGAATGCTCTAAAACCATCACATCCCTAAGAACCGGAATAGACGATTGATGAAGAATTGCCACCCTCGTGATACCAATCCGTGATTTTTGGATGAAATCACTGAAAAAGGGTGGACAACAATGTGGATTTGGCAGAAGGTGGGGCGCTAACATGGGTTCAAGGCGACTTAGAAAAAGGGCAACGCATATTAGTAAATGCAGGCCAATAATATCACCTATTTAGTTTCTAGCTTGCTAATAGTGTTGGTTATTGTTTTGTTAGTTTTGCTTGGATAGGATTACATGTTTTCAATAGACGATTGGTGGTTTTGGGTATGCTCATGTACATACAAAAGGTCACGGAGTGTGTGATCTTAGAGAACCATCACATCGTTTCTAGGTTCGAGCTTACTTTGCACTTTGACATTTTCTCAAAAGATTGAGGATTTCTAAGAGGGTGTTGCAATTTTATGTAATCCTCATCAAAACCTATTGTGGATGCTTTGATTTCTTTTTGTAAATTTGACACACCCATAAATAAGCCGAACTAGTTAATTTTGTGCTTTTAGAGCATTCAACCTTCGATTTAAACAAGAGAGTTGACCGTACATAGGAAAATGCAAGATACTATGGAAAGAATATTGAATGCATAGTCCAAATTTAGAATATTTGGGGTATGTTCTTCCTATTTATAGGACATTCCTTATGGTCCCCCCCTTCTCTCCCACCAAGTTTCTCAATCACAATGACAAAATATTATACAAAACAACCCAAAGATACGAGCTATATTCTCCCCAAGATGAGCATCTCCCACCTACACATTCACATTGACAAAGCCAACCTCAATGAAGGGAGAGTGAGAGAGGGTATTATCATATATCTATCCCACATAAAAACTTGGCCCTCTACATGTTTGTTGCCGATTCATCTCAAATGAACTTGAGTACGGGTCTTTATAACCAATTCCAATGTCAAATCAATTATAGTAATCAACCTCTGGTATGCATACTATTTCAAGAGCTTTTATGTTGGATGAATGAGAAGTGCGCTCAAGTATATGATAATTCCCAATGTCCCTTATCTCCTGCCAAGGAGAAAATAAACACATAGTCACATGTGATATTATTGGATATCAACAGGACTAGAGATAAGATTGCACAAGCATATACACATACACAAAGGCATATGAACAATGCTTGGAGTGAGATGATCTCATGCTCTCCTTGCTTTGCATTTTATTGCTTTTCTTCTTGTCATTGGTTCATACAAACAATATGGGATAACTCTTATCCCTCTTCGGACTACCATTGTAGCCTTATTCTAACCTTATTCTTTCTCATGCCTCTTCCATTACATTTCTGTTGACTACGAGCAATCTAATGCTCTACCTTCTATAGATATTGATGATGAATGCACCAAGAACATATTTGCATCCAAGGACACTCAAGTTGCGTTTTGGAACTCAAACATTTAATCACATTAAGGTATTCAAGTGACGTTAAAAGCAATTTTTTTTGCCTTTGTGAATACGTTACCTCTTCACCCATGCAAATCACTTTGGGTTGAAATCAAACATATAATCATATCACTTTGTTTATTCATCCATATGGTAAACCACAATTAAAAAACATAATTTATGTATTTTGTTACTGTGAAAATAAATGTTCAAAATTAGCATTGGAATGCCGGTATATTAGTGTGGGACCACCACAATAATTGTGGTTGCCATATGTATATTGATACACAAAGTTATAAGTGTTTGTGATATGATTTTGATCCAAGATAATTTGCATGGTTGAAGAGGCAACCTATTTGTGAAGGCACTCTGTTTGCGCACACATAGGTGTACATTGTAAGAGAAAAAATGGCATGATTTATTATCTCTAGGGATAGTTGACCACTAGCCAATTCCTATTCCCAATCTATTTCCTTTCCAACTTGACGTCACCTATTATCCTTATTCAAATTTTCCTTAAGCCTCATCCACTTTGCTCGGCCCAAAACCATCATGGTCCCATGAGGGGCCAACCCAAATGAGGTATTATTGTGGGCACTTGCAATTCCATAGACAATATTTGATTGTTGGATCAATTCAAAAAAATTGTCCCATCCTATTAGTAATTGTGAATCGTGAAGACTGTCATTCCCAATTTCATTGCAAAAGTTATAGCATGTCAAAGTGAAGATTATTTTTCTCTTGAAGTGATTACAAAGGCCCTCTTGATTGAGTTAACCCTTACAAACCTAACGATGTTTTTTTTAGAGGGAAGATGGTATAAGCTAGAAGGCCTTTTGTCACTTCTCCATAACGGAGATTCTTTGAAATCGGACATGGAATTTTGTCAATAATTTGAGCACATTGTTCAATCTCATCTTAACACATATATTTGTAATGTAAGTTCTTAATTACAAGCCTTGCCATATGCCACTCACTGTACAAGTGTCCCATTAAGAAGAGTGACCACATAAGACCCACCTAACTTATTCACACCAGTCATCCATTTAAAAAACCCACCAACATGGCAAGAGATTTTTTTATTTTTTATTTTTTTTGAGACAAAAGGTCGACATGCCAACGCCAAAGCACATGAGGCAGTTGACCACCTGGCAAGTTTTCCGTCAGGTAGAGAGGAGATTTCACAGCCGGGATTCGAACCGCCAACCTCTTCCTTGAGATTTGGGTATCCCTCCACCATCATCCGGTAGTTTAGGGTCATCTCGGACCAACATGGCAAGAGATAATTGTCTCATATGAACATACCTGTCATTTATCCAACATATAACACCTGAAATAGTGTGTAGTATGGGGATTGCCTTTTTGAGTTGATTTGACACATGAATTAGCTTCAAAAATCCCGAAGGAGGTAGGTTTTTGAGGGAGACAACCCTTACTTGGTTACTTTTTATTATTATTAGGACATTTATATTTGAGTGGTATGTGATAAGGTGTGGCCTCAAGAACAAATACCAAAAAGACACGTCTTTCAAAAAGATTGGATTGCGTGATTGATAACCATTTTTTTTGGGGGGGGACCTATATAGCCATTTAATAAGCATGAGGATTTTCACTTCAGTACTGAATAAGATATTCATACGAGCTCCAAAAGTTATGAGGAAAGTGGCTATGACCTCGATTTGGATTTGCTAAACCATCTTGTACTAATTGGGTGTTTCATTTCTTGGGAGAGGTGGTCTAGTCGGTAAAAATAACCATTTAAGACCCATCTACTTTATGGATCCCTTAACGTGGCTATTATAAATCCTAAACCACCAGTGACGAAGTCTCTCCATAATTAGTATAGGCCACACCAACTTAGGATTTTGCCCAGTGCTTGGGGAGATTTTTGGACATAATCCGCGGAGATCCTATTGTTTCCAAGACCAACTGGTTACATGTTGACATCTTTTGGGTTTTCTTTATGAAAACGAGAATATTATACAAATTCCACTAAACTAGGCAGTAGTTTTCTTGAATTCTTGAACCTCAACCGGTTATTTCTCAAACTCAACTGGTTTGCTTGTAACTACACTAAATAGTCCTATTACTATGGGCCACAATTATTTTCTAGAGCCCATACTAATTTTCATAACGAGAATTTATGTGGGCCATGTTAATTTCCAACCCATGCTCAATTTCTAATAGAAAATTAACGTGGGCCAAACTATTTGGTTCTTTTCAAAAAACTAATTAATATGAGCGATTATTTTATTTTGCTACTTTTGTCCTATAATTAATATTCAATGTGTTGGTCGGAAGTCTTGATGAAGACTTGGGGGAAAACTTGGGATGTTGGGCCCAATTTATTCCACCTTGACTAGAAAATTAGTGTGGCCCACACTAATAAGACTATTTAGTGTAGCTGTCAGTTCTTCCATTCACTGATACTGCCAAAATTTTATCGGATGGCTCTGGAATTGGGTGGAAAGTCCAGTGAAAGCCACTATGGTTGGGGCCACATTATCAATCATCACCTATATAAGTAGCATGCAACATCTAGACAAGCGTCACGTGTTGATATTTGACATCGCGAATGCATGCTACTTCAATTAGCTTGGGACAACAATGCCTTATCCAAACAAAATAAAACTTTCTTTTCCCCCCGTTGTTTGGGACACAAATGGAACAACTTCCCTTTTGGAAGACTATAACATACAACGGGAAAACGTGGTGGTTCTAAGTGGTGGTGAGGCCATCATCTTGCCATTCCAAACACGCCCAGTTGTCAATAATGGGATGTTGAGTAGACGGTTCAGGGATAGCCTGGGGACAATAATTCATAAATAAATGTGCAATGGGTCGGGATGGCAAGGGTTTATACTAGGCACGATGGGCATGGTTACATTTCAAGTGGATCATGAAACATATACCAATTATAGATTGATGACGATTTTAAAAATGTAGCATTTATATAGAACGGAAGATGTGCATATGTCGAGGCCATCCGTTACATTTGCTCCCTAATGTTGCGTGTTGTCCTAGAAAGATGGGGATGTCAGTCATAAACCCCCACCCTTATGCGTCGTAATCCGGGTAGAGGCTCATGACTCACATGAGCATGGACCACTTGCCTATCAATTCCATTCCACTTCCCACACCCTTGAGTAAGAATAACATGCACACCTTTTTAATAATGAAAGGAAATCCACACCTCAACATTAAGAGAATGCCTACATTCCAATCCAACATCCTTCAACACACCTCTAACTACTTCATCAATTGTCAAGTGAAAGCCTTAACTAATGACCCTCCATTCGAATGCAAGGCCTTACAATCACCACTTTAAGGGCCAACTAAAGAACTGCTACTCCTACTTCCATCATTTAGTCTAGCCTCTAAGCCTAGCACAGTGTAGTGTCCAGCCAGTCCGTTTGGCTTTCCCCTTTCAAATCCTTGCATTAGCCGCCAAGCCTGAACCTTGCCTCAGACCTTCACCTTAGCCTCTGAAGTCAGCATCACGCATCCAAAGCCTGGACCCAGCTTCTGAAGCCTTCGTAATTGCCTTCACAGTCCACATCCAGGTTCCGAGGCCTTCACATTCGCTTTAAAACCCGAAATCCTGCTTCAAACCTGAATCTAGCCTCAGTACCTTAAATCCGCCTTCGAGGCTCAACCCAGCCTCCGAAGCCTTCACATTCGCTTCAAACCTGAAATTTTTATTCAAACCTGAAATCTTGATTCAGAGCCTTGAATCCGCCTTCGAGGCTCAACCCAGCCTCCGAAGCCTTCACATTCGCTTCGCGACCTGAAATCTGGCCTCAAAACCTGAAATCTTGATTCAGAGCCTTAAATCCGCCTTCAGGCTCAACCCAGCCTCCGAAGCCTTCACATTCGCTTCGCGACCTGAAATCTGGCCTCAAAACCTGAAATCTTGATTCAGAGCCTTAAATCCGCCTTCAGGCTCAACCCAGCCTCCGAAGCCTTCACATTCGCTTCGCGACCTGAAATCTGGCCTCAAAACCTGCAATCTTGATTCAAAGCCTTAAATCCGCCTTCGAGGCTCAACCCAGCCTCCGAAGCCTTCACATTCGCTTCGCGACCTGAAATTTGGCCTCAAAACCTGCAATCTTGATTCAAGCCTTAAATCCGCCTTCGAGGCTCAACCCAGCCTCCGAAGCCTTCACATTCACTTCGCGACCTGAAATCTGGCCTCAAAACCTGCAATCTTGATTCAAGCATTACCAGCTTCGCGCATTCTTTTCCCGAGAGAGCCCCTGCCTCTCCCCGAGCTCTCTCTCGCTGCCTCCTTAGCACATCCCCTTATCCAGCTAATAACCCGGTTGTGGTTACCAACCTCACACCTTTAATGAACCTACCCAAAGCCTAAAACAAACACCCATACACCCAAGTAACAAATTGATCTAAACCCCAAACTGCCCCCGAAATAACATCACCCTCAATCTAATCAAAACAATGTAAATGTCTCTTTTTCGCTTCTTTTCTTTTCTTAAACTGAACACCAAGCTCCAATTGCAACAATAACAATTTGATGCCACTCAAATCACTTCTTCCCCCTAAGTTAACTTAACCCATGGCAATTCTAAGTTTCTCATGTGATTTTGAGTCAACTAGAAATGTGAACACAAAATTGGGCTCACAGGGGACTACCTGGAAGGGGTCCATGGGTGCAACAAGCTGGGACGGCATGGTTCAAACCATAAAATACGACCACATGACTAAGTAGGGGTTGAACCGTGGTATCAAGAGGACGGAGCTTTGCACCACAACTGCATGCCGTGACACACAAGCACAACTCTTTGACCCCTCCGCTTCGGCTTCCACCCTCACAACGCGACACAAATATACCTATCAAAACTTGCATAATATTTGCCCAAGCAAGGTTACCTCAAGCCACACCCACCAAAACATTCCATCCCCACCACCTCAACTCCAACATAAACACTCTATAGATGCACAACAAGTGCAAGATTCAACACATGATTGTGACATGCAACCATTCTAGGCGTCTCCACGACACACATATCTTGCTCAAATAAAACCCCTCTTTATTGTCGTCATGCTAACAACACTTAGTTCCCTCGCTAGAGTACAACAATGTGACTACATAGTCATAACCTACCTACACAAGCCAAATGCCACAACCCCTCAACAAATTCACACCATCACTGCATGTTGGAGTTGCTCCCATATCTCTTGCACAAGCATCGACACGCACATGCATTAGCACCACCTTCACCCTCATACACCCATCACAAGTGCAACCCAATTGAGTTGCAACCATGGCTCCCACCCCGACCCCATGCAAAAACCAACGTAGTCAATTCCTCAACAAAATCCTCACATCAAGACTGCTCCATCATGGCTACTCGGTATGCTCTAAAACATTACCCAATCTCCATACTCAACACCAACCACCTACCATGCGGCGCCTCTGGCATTCGATCGACCAACATCCACAAGGCATCAGCCCTTGCTTTCCATGGCCATACACTTAGCACACAATGTCTTCCAGGCTGTTCCTTTGACAATCGATCGGCCAACATCAATAGGGCATCAACCTTTGCTTCCCACAATGCATCTAAATCCTAGATCCACCCCCACACCTTTCATCCCACTTACGACAAATACGCCTATCCCTCGATACTAAGCAAAACATCTCCTCGCAACTCCACCATATCTTCACACCAAATCACCCTTTGCCCCAAACATGTGCACTTACACCCCCCCCCCCCACCCAATTACAACCCTACCCAAACATGTCCACCAATCTACCCCCCCCCCCTTTTTGCATCTCTCACACTTTATTTTAACAATATGCCCACGAATTCTACTCCTTGCACTTTGAAGCTTTCTCCCTCACCCATCAAATACCGCCAACAAACATCTCCCACCATACTCACATTAATGAACACACCATTAACTCTACTCAACAAAATCATGCACCCCCTACACACCAATAACTACTCCTTGCACTCCACACTCAACATGTAGATTTTTCCACCCTTGATCTTCGCACAATCACCATCAAAACTCCACTCTCCCACCTCAATATCTCCCACTCCAACCCCAAGCCATCATATTGTAAGTGTTCACTACCAAGTACTACCCACATGTGTTTGCTCCCCATCATCTCACAATCTCCACTAACAATTTGTCTTGGTTGTATTTGCAGCTTCCTCACTCATAAGCAAGGTGCACTCCACCAAGACTCTTCAACCCTATGGCCACCAAGCACGGCAATAGGATAAATTCGCATGAGGAAACCAACTATGCTTTGTCAGGCTTCTTCCGAGGCCATCTGCAAGAAATTTTCCAAATTGACACTCCCATGGAGCCAACCCCCACTGCTACACCCTACCTCATGGTTGACACTCCTAGCTAGCCCCACACCCAGTGCCCACAACTAGTGACGTCTCCCCAATAAGCATTCTTGGTTGGCCTCCACACTTGGTGTTGGCAACTAGTGACGTCTCCCCCGAAGCCTTGCCCATGCATGTACGTTCGGGGACCTCAAAATAGTTGATCTCGAAGTCACCTAGGCACCCCCACAAAGCAGTCAAGGAGTGTTAAGGTAGAATTTAGCATTGTGTTTTAAGAACACAAATGTCCATAGTAAACCAACCCGTCAAAATCTGACATGTTGGTCACAAATTGTCGTAAAGGCACAAAATGCTAGTTTACTAGTTGACGTCAAATTTGTCCCTAATGCAATTAGTTGTTAGAACGTCCACTAGTTGGTTTTTTACTATTTTACTACTAAACAGTCTATTCAATAGTAGTAATTATTTGGTGTTAGTAACTTAGTTGGTTAGAAAATGACTTGTAGGTCCAAAGTTATTAAAATGACATTGCGAGTCTTTTACTAGTTGACCATTTTTTATGACCTTAGTATGCCAGCTAGTCATGAATTGGACAGAGGGCAAAAACGTGTCAGGACAGCTAGTTGCAGTGTTTTGACAGGGCGGCAACCTACCAAGTTGACCCACCTAGTAGGTAGTTGTTTTGAAGTATATAAGGATTGTTCTAGAGCCTTTTGGCTCTCTTAGTACACATATGCGAAGATAGCTTAGACTCTGAGAGAAGGTGTGTATGCTTGTAAGTTTTAGATCTGGACGTGTAGCGTCTTGGAAATGTGTGGCAGTCCGGACGGACAACAGTCCTGGAAAACAAGCAGTATAGTGTTGAAAGACGGATTTAAAGAGTAGATTCATTGTTGGCATTCTCTTATTATTGCTCTTCTTGTAAGTTAACATAGTCCTTAGTGTTGACAAGGCGAAGGTGTTGAATGTGTTACCGAAAATGTGCATCGGATAGCTTGTGATGTTGTACCAAGGGCTGCATTAGAAAGTAGAAAGGGTGGGTACGCGTGGACGTGACACTCATGGGAGGATGTCTAGAGCAAGTAGTTAGAATGACCTGAAAAATGTACCATAGGATGGCAGAAGGTTAGAGAGGTCAGATCCGGACTTAGTTTGCGAAAACCACCTCTGGAAGTTGGCCGATCTGACCAAAGACATTAGTTGGTATGAAAATATGAAAGTGGTTAGAATGACCCAAAAACTCTACCATAGGTTGGTAGAATGTTAGAGAGGTCAGATCCGGACTCGGTTTGCAAAAACCACCTCCGGAAGTTGGCGGATCTGACCAAAAACGTGAGCTGGTGGGAAATATGAAAGTGGTCAGAATGACCCGAAAACTCTACCATAGGTTTTTAGAAGGATAGAGATGCTAGATCCAAGGTTGTATTGTGGAAATGGCCTTCAGAAGTTGGCCGATCGGGCCAAAAACGTGAGCTGGTAGGTGGGGTCCAGGGCATATTTTCAAGCCTTAAACGGAAGTTTTAGGGGATTATACATCAAAGGAGATTTCTAGGGATGACGACTAGATTGGGAGGTGTTTTTGCATGGCTTGGACGTGACTAGCGGCGAACTAGTTAATAGAGCAAGGAAGGAGTGCGAAAACCCATCAACAAAGGAGCCACTCTACAAACTTTGTGGCCATCCCACTCGGCTTCCTAGCCATTAATTCCACTAACTTGGCGCATGTAGGAGAGGCTTTCATGGCAAAAACAAGCCAAGGGCCTTTACACCACATCCCCCGCAAGCTCTGCTCACATAGTCACACCTTGTCATCTCTTCTTCAGAATGGCCCTTCTTTGCAAGTTCATTATCACACACCTGAGGCTCAGCCTCCCATCAACACGGATCACCCCCAAAGTACATGCACCAAAGCCACCCTCACTCCATTGAAGGCACCAACATTTAAATTCATTTCAAAATCATGCTATGGCACGGGATCGCTATAAGCCAAGCAAAAACCATGGCGAATGGAGACCCCTTGATTAAGGAAACACAAAGCATTACCATTCTACTCCAATTGGGCAACACTCTATTGGAAGCATAACTCATGCTCTCATGTAAGCATGCCTTCCCAAATGTTCCCCAAAAACTCTTTCCCTCCACATGTCCGGACGGTGTGCCCAGCCAAGATCTCCACTGCACAAATTCCATCACATCAAGCCATAAATGTGATCACCAGATTGACACATGAATTTCAAATATCCATACACTTTGAACATGGTTATCATCTCCACAAAGCGGAGGTGGTAGCTCTTTCTCCAAGACCGACTGACCACCATGCATATCAACCTCAAAGGTAAAATCATCACCCTCATCAACGTCATGATACATCTCATCTACAAGGGAACTCCTTCTAACCAAGGGATCCCCCCTTGACAGTGTCTTCCTCCACACCAATGTCATAGACCACACACGGGGGGGGTCACTCTATAGGATTTTTGTGCACCACGTGCGGCAGAGGGGTATTTGTTTAGGGGCTATTTACCTCCAAGGCATGAATTAAAAGCTCCCTATAATTACTTAATTTTCTAAATTGGCCTAATTTTTGCACCCTACCATTACTTATATTGCCCATGTCATTGTAATTTTTTGTAGTCTACATTCCTTTTAATTAAAAAAGTGTATGCAATGCAAAAGTGGTGGGAAAAAGCATGGCAACAAAAAATATCAAGAATACATACCATTGCAAAAACTAAGTACAAAAAACTTAAAGTGGAAACACAACAAGAAGACTGAGGATGGAAACACAACAAGAGTGAGCATGTGTTCACAAATACAACACCCGTTCCGTAAAAATCCTTCATTCAAAGTCAATTTACATACTAGTGAAGACCAAAACCATAGTGTACAATACTTACATAGTGTGAAACACTCCAAGCTTGGTCATGAACCCTATATAGTCATGACGCCAGAGAAAATATGTCAGCAACACATTTAGAAAGTGCAAGAATTTACCTACAAGACGTTGAGATTGCACGATGAGAAAGAGCTTGGAGCAATCAAAGATGGAAGTTGGATTGAAGGCAATGTCACAATGATCTTGCAAAAAGACCGCAAAATAATGAAAACTAAACAGTTGGGCGAATATGGTAGGGACAACATGCAAATCACAAAGATTCCAACATTGAATAAAACATATGCTATGAAGAAGTGGTGGTGGAGGTGGATATACATGTTGGAGATGATGATGTCGTAGTAGGGAAGTCACCAAAAAATGAGAAACCACAAGAAAAATGAAAAATGAGAGGCCACCAAGAGAAGGGAGAGAAGGGAGAGAAGCCACCGAGAGGTGTCGGGAAGAGAGTTAGGGTTAGGCTTACAATTTCATTCATTTTTGGGTAAACAATGAGTCGTTTTTCATCCATCCCTTGTGAGGCATGCATACAAAATTGATTCTACTAAACATACATCCTAGGATCCTTATTTTCAGTCCCTATATTATTTTTACAAAAAAAGAATGGCCCATATTTTATACCTATCTACCTTACTTATAATGGGATTGTCTACTTTTAATGGACCCTTCATTATTTGGAATTTTTTTATAAATTTTATGTCAAACAAATTTTAACCCTCCCTATATTATGCCGCACGTCGTTTTTAAAATGCACTAAGTGACCCCCCCGTGAGACCACATAGACAAAATGGCAGGCATCTTCACATTACGTACAAAGGTAACCACTTTCCAATCCTATCACAAAATGAACCATACACATATTTAGGCATCCAATTAGTCCTCACCTTGAAATGACATCTACAAAAACAAGCCACCACGTCAAAAATAGAAACCTAATGCAAAGCACTACTCCTATCCCTAGCCACAATTATATAGAAGATAAAATGCTCAACACCGTCATCAACCCCGGCATTGCATATGCATTCTAAGCGGTCCCTTTCTCCAAACCAGACATCACAAAACATGACAAAATCCTCATTCGTCTCACCAAAGCCATATGTTGAATCCATAATCACTCACCAAAGCTATATGATGAAACCCCAATAGCTCACCAAATATCCTTGCACAACATCCACATGAGAACTTTGGCATGAATATAGTCTCCCTCCTCCCTGATTATGTTACATGTCTAGGGACTCAATTGTCCCAAGCCCCCATAGTCTCCCTTGTACCCATTATCCATATAGCCCACACCACCCTTATTGGTGGCACTCCACACCCACATCCACATGACATGATGGCTCCATCAGGAACCTCAAAAGATCCATATTAAAACACCGTACCCAATTGCAAACTACACACACCCGACAAAATCTCCCCTACACAGATAAATGGTTGGGCAATGGAAATATCATCCAAGCTCAATCCGATGCATTTTGAACTGTGTCATGGATAGCAAACGCGCAAATTAGCCATGTCCTTAAGTTTTGTTATGCCCAATACATGGGAAACCTTTGAAAACACATCTTCTAGCCACACACCCATCCCAACATCCACTACACTCTTCGCCCCCTTAGAGAAATTGACACATGATCCCATCTCCTATTTAAATGCACAAACAACTACATCCATGGTTTACAAATCTCTAGAAACAACAAGGCCATCCATGATATTGCCAACATCCTTCTCTTTAGAAACATCACTAGATGTTACACACTCATTAATGCAGGAACACAAACAACCAACCATGTGATAATACTCTCCATTCTTGGCTCCTCCCATGTGAATGTACTGTCAACATTGCATATGTCCCGCTAAATTGAGACCCAACATAATGTGTGTCCTTGGAACCACTAGCACTACAAAGAAAACACGAAAAAATGATTGGGGTTTATGACTAATATAGGTAAGAAAGTGCACTGATGACTAGCACCATTTTTAGTCCTCAACCTGGTCATGTCAGACCAATCTCTCCAGACAAAATGACTATGGTCATTTCGGACAACTTTCGTTCCCCATGGCGTGTTCCCCATGGGGTTTTGGGACCTCATTTTGGGCCGCCCCTCGATCCTTTGTCATTTTTCACTATATTTAGTCATGTGTAGTCATGTCCTTTGACTAGAATTAGTCATGTTCTTCTGTATTTACATGACTACATGGTCTTCATTACGTGTAGTCATATGACAAGTACATTCATCTATTAATGACTATTATTAGTCGTATTGTGACTAAAAATAGTCATCTGATACATGATTTCTTACTAAAATGAGTCATCTTTGGCGCTTTGCATTCTAAGGGGCAGTCATTATTTTCGGTCTAGTAGTAAGCATTTCAATCCAAAGGCATACCATGGAAAATAAATAAGATGCATTTTGTGGGGTCACGGACCTTTAAGTGTAGTGTAGAGACATTTGCAAATAGTCTCATCAGCGAATGCTATTTCATTATTATCCTTTTCATGTGGGATCTTCTAGACACAATAAGTTATAATATATCATGGCTTGTGATATTCTAAAGTGTCACAGTCTCCTGGTTTTGCATTAGACCTACCTCTTTAGAGTGGACACCAAAAAATCTGCTCAAAATCCAGTAAATCGTGAAAATTTATTCATTGTATCCCATGTAGGACTCCATGCAAGGTATTCAATACAATGCTTGGGGAGAATTGGCAGTTAGTTATAGATAAACTGGCTGAGTTTGAGAAATAACCGGTTGAAGTTCGAGACGTCAGGAGAATTACCATTTTAGAGGAATCTATAGAATATACCTCAAATGAATAAAGCAAAACCGGAAGATGTCAACATGTAACCGGTTGGATTTAGAATCACTAGGATCTTGACCAACTATGTCCAAAACTTCCCGGGCACTGAATCAATATTCAAAGTTCTTTGATCCTTTATACCTCAAGCCCTAGTATGAAGTGAAGTGGGACAGTCTCGACATTTTCCACCAAAGAGATAATTTAGATTTCAACAGTCATGGGCCCCCAAAGCTGTAGTGTAAGTGCCCCTTAGCGGCACCTTCTCTTATTTGGAAATTTATTCTCAAAAGCATGCTCACTTAGCTCAAGCAAAAGCAACTAATGGGTACATTCATTACATTGTTTATGGTATTTAGTGTCACTTACTATTTGGAGTTACGCATTGCTATAACATTTCATTGTTAATGTAGGTTTTTACTAAGTAAAGATGTTGATGTCCTATAGTGTCCAAACAACCAATTTGACCTTTGTTGGTAGAAAATTAGATGTATGATAAAATGTTATAGCACAATGTAAGTCCAAATAGTGAGTGGCACTAAATACCATAAACAATGTAGTTGTATGCCATGAACTATAGTAGTACCATATTTAAGCTCAACACTATGCATGTCAAATTGTCATTCACTACACTATGCATGTCAAATTGTCATTCACTACACTATTGTGTCTAATTAGTGTGGGCCACAATAATTCCTAATAAAACACGTTAATTTCAAATTATAATTTAGAGTGGCCCACACTAATTTCAAAGGTGAAAAATTTGTGTGGGTTTTGTCGTTTCCACAATTGGATGAAACTTCATAATTCCATCCAATTGTGTTTGAAGACTTTCCCCACATTGACCTAACGGAGGCTGTTTGCGGAGAACCCTAACACACACGGATGGATGACATTACATTTTTCATCCAAAGTGACCCAAACACTTGAAATTTAGTGTGGGCCACACTAATTTCCAACCCACGTGCATTTCCCACCCACACTAATTAGACACAATAGTGTAGTTTGGGCCTATACGTCCCGGCCATTGAAACCGCAATTGCGTTGATGCACATCCATCCTTACCATTTCAAAGTGTGACCAATTGCAACTGCGTTCAATGTCCACCCGTTCAGGTCTGAGATGACCCTAAACTACCAAGTGATAGAGTGGAGAGGTACCCATTTCCGAATGGAGTGGTTGGCGGTTCGATTCCTGCTTAGAAATCTTTTCTCTACTTGACGGAAAAAATTAGCTAGGTAGGTAGGAAGCCAAGAGCCCACCCACCGCAAGGTAGGCAGTAAACCCCACCTTGCACCAAGAGGATTCTTGAGCAGGGTAGGGCCAATGGGCTCAAATCACGTCGGATTGCCCAACGTTGTTTATTTTTTTCCACCGGTTCTTCGTTGTATTGTAGATTTTGAGCCACATTAGTTGTATAAAAGTTTCAATCGTTTAAATAAAATAAAATAAAATAAAAATGACGCCCGTAGCTTGGTACTGGCGTGACTAATGAGCCCGTTGACCCAATGTTGATCATGGATGTCCATGATGCAACATGGGGTGTTATGCCTCTTATGAGGTGGGCTCTGTTGGTGAGCAATTTGCTCCGTGCCGTTAAGGTGGTGAGACATGTTCTTGTTTGTTTTCAAGTTTTCTTTTGTTTAGGATGAGGTATGTGAGGTATTTGATGGCATTTTGGTGAATATTTTTCATGAGGTTTTTTATGGCTGATTTTGGGATTTTAAGGTTGGTAAGTTTGTTAATGGAGTGTTCGTGTATGGCTCCTCTGACGCCTGCTATGATGGTAATGAGAGGGTTGTTGTTCCAACCATTGTTTTGTATGGCATTGATAAGGGGGTCATATTTGGTGTGCTTATGTGTGAGTGCTTGGTCCGGGTATCTATCGTGGCAGTACAAGGAAAACGTTCAAAAATTTCAATCGTTTACCATGATCAATACAAGGAAAACGAGTTTATATTCACATCGGTGCAAAGAACACTGGGGTTTCTTTCTTTCTTTCTTTCTTTCTTTCTTGCTTTCTTTCTTTCTGTTATGAACTTTTTGAAAGGCTCAGACAACAGACATGGGCTGGGCCACTTTTGCTTCAAATATGAACTTAAAAGCATTGAGCATGCCATGGTACAATGGTACTTTGATGTTGCATTGTGCGACACTGCAACATAAGATCTAACTTCATTTTAAAGGCTTAAAGAAGCCCTTTCTTGAATCCCTAGCTACAGGGTACCTATATATGCTTCCAAACACAACAAGGAAATACGGGTCCATTTGACAAGGACCATTAGAGTTATTTGTAAAGTAACGGAGACGAAGCCATGGGTGCAGTCCCAAATCTTGAGTTTATGAGAATCAACACAAAGTCACCCGAATTTTCTTAATGCTTCAATCATTATACACAAAGAGTGGTGTCGGGCTATTAAAAGTTGGCTTTCGAGCTTGGCCTACTAGGATGGGTGGGCCAAGCTAGCCTTGCATGGGCCGATCCAAGGTTTATGACAACGGGTCCCATCCACATACCCTATTTTAGATCTTAGAATTCTCTCAAAGTTTGAGAAGTGGAAAGAGAAGGTCCCAAAAGTTTCACCCAACTTTCAAAATGGGTTCCAATACACAACAAGCTAATGGACTCTTAATAAAAAGTTTTCTCAAAGAAGGATCAAACCCCGCATGGAACATGTTGTCTTAAACCCCAGATCAGCTCATGCAAGGCTAGCTTGACCCACCCATTCTAGTAGGACAATCTAGAAAGCCAATGTTAAATAACTCGACATCACTCTTTGGGTATGGTAATTTAAGCATGAAGAATTCAGATTAGCCATGCTGCAGACTATTAAAGACGACTCAATCAAAGAGAGAATTGTTAAGTAATCCCATACTGTATAGAAGGGCTCACGATTCACAACGCCATTATCGTTGTCCATCTAGTTCATTAACCCTTAAAGGTCAAGGGGGGGTGAGAGGGCCTCTCCCATCAGCCTATGTTTACCCCATTTCAGACCTCCATGTAATTCTTTTAGTGCGATCAACATATATATTTAGATATGGAATTTTGAGATACACATTTTGGGGAATTTTTTTTTTGCAATTTTGACATGTTTTGACGCTATCTTATGGTCAAATAGTTTAGGGTCAACGAGGCCCTGAGAGGGCCTCTCCGTCGTTTAAGGGTTAAGGGCTTTCCCTTCTATGGCTGGCCATTGACGGAGAGTGGATGGTCTATTATCTACATGTATCAAGAAAGTTGGTGAGAAATTAGAGTTATCCGTAAAACCCCTCAAAGGGGGACAAAACCGTGGGGTTTGATCCTTCTTTGAGAAAACTCTCTTTTAAAGAGCTCATCGTACATTGGAGCTTATTTTGAAAGTTGGGTGAAATTTTTGTGATTTATTTTCCACCTCTCAAACTTTGAGAGAATTTTAACATCTAAAATAGGGCATGCCTTGGGACCCGCTGTCCAAAATCTCAGATTGGCCTATGCAAGGCCATGTTAGCCCACCCATCCTAGTAGGACAAGCTAGAAAGCTAGTTTTTAATGCCCGGCACCGCTCTTTGTGTATGGTAATTTAAGTATTAAGAAAACTTGGACAACTTTGTCTTAATTCTCATAAACTCAAGATTAGGGTCTAAATCCATGGTTTCATCTGCTTTACTTTACGGATAACTCTATTGACTACAACTTTCAACTTTGTGTGTTGGGTATGACTGCATGTATTGGAAACTTGGCTAAACTTTGGAATAGAGAGCCTTGCCCCTTAGGGCCGGTTTACACCATGGACCATGAAATCAAACCATGGAAGATGGCCTTCTCCATGTTCCAACTTCATGGTCCAACTTCCATGGTCCGATTTCTTAAAAAACCAATTTACAAAGCCTTTGGGCCCCTCACTAGGTGTAAACCGAATGTGGATAAAGAGGAATGACCATGCACCAAAAAGTGGATGTGCTGATTTTTTTAATATATGCCCAAAACTGGCAGTTTTGAAAAAAAAATTGAGTTTGACATTCTTTTGCCTTGTCTTGTCTTCATCTTCTCTTCCCCACAAAAAAATCATTAAAAAATAATTATAACAACATTTCTATGTCATGAGCCCTTACCTTTTCTACTAGAGCACCTCTTTTGCCTCTCCCACCGCCAAACCCGTTGGACCATGTCAATGGACAATGTAGGCATGAACATATGTTTTTTGGAGATCTCGAACTCCATAGTCACTTTGACATTTTTTCCTTGGTGTAAACCGAAGTGGTCCCGGGACGAGTTCAACAACCAATCACAGATTTTAGAGGGCCTTGGGACAACTTCATGGTCCATGGTGTAAACAACCCCTTAGTGTGTAGCAAAAATGTACTGAAGAGATTGTGCAAGAATGGATGTAGAGGTTGATGCCTTCTCAATTCAACATGCATAGAAGTTTACAAGGATCAAATTTAAAAAGTGAGTCCCACTTGATTGTGTGGTTTGGAATGTTGAGTGTGGCTGCTAAGAGGGCAAGGAGACACTCGGAAATGTGATTAAGGTTCAAATACCATAAGCGGTTAACCACCCTCTAGCTGTGCACTAGACCGCTGTCATAATGGTGAAGTGCCATTTCTGAAACGGATCATGGCTTGGCGGCAACTTCAATGCATGTACACTTAGTGTAGCCAATGGGAGGCAAGTGTTAATGTACTCATGAGGTAACCGATTTAGGTGATGTTCTGTATGGAAATGTGGATTACCGTGTTCGGTGTAGGGAGAATCTAGTGAACGAGTAGGGGGTTTGACAACTTTCCACTTTGAAAAATTGTAGCATTTTTTGTACAGGACAGAAAAATATAAAACAACTTGCATTCTTCATGATTCCTTCTCGTCTATCTTGGAAAATTATCTCATGATTGTCAGACTAGATCTTCAATGCGAATCACCTTATTTTCACGGGTTATGGTATTTCTACCTTACTTGGAAAGTGGTGCAGGCAATGGGATTCATGTGTATTCACCACACTATTGAGAAAAAGAAAAAGAAAAAGAAAAAGAAAAAAGTAATGTCAATGCTTTTAGCATCAACGTGAATGGGACCGTGATTCCTTTATATTGTTCATGGGTGCCCGTGATGCATTATATGGTTAATGGGCTCACCACACCATTAACTTTATCAATCTAACTTGTGAATGAGGTCATGGGAAAAGCTAAAACCAATTGAAGTGGTTGATGCAACCTCGCTCAAAACTGCACAAATTACACACATGGAACAATTTGGATAAGGTATGTGGCTCAATTGTAAGCACATCCAACTCCATGACCATTTCCAGCCTTTGGTTTGGCTGGGGAATTGCCTCATGCATCCAGTTTGCAATTGCAAACTATGAAGATTATCAATTCAAAATCATAATTAAAGTAAAAATGTAAAACGTATAAGAGACCAACATACTAAACACTTTCTTATTTTTTGAATGACCACATAAACCCTCTTGATTATACTCATTATTAAAATCCTAGAATAATATCTACATTCTGAACACATAAATCAATCCCATAAAACATGTCTTGTTTCATGTCCATTCTTAAGTCCAAGCCTTGCCATGTACCGATCAAATATAGGCATTTGGTTAAGGACTTTCGCCACATAAGGCCCATATATGTTAACTTCATATCCGACACCTTGTTTACCCATGAGCCGGCAAGACAAGAGAGGACAACATGGCTTGCAAGTGAAGGAACACATTATTCAATATTATAATGGCCGGGTCGAGGACCGGGGAGACACCATGTTCCCAAAGATGTTATACATGAGCACATCTAGACAGCTATAGCACCCATAATAAGGTGCCTAACTCTCAATAAAGGGCTCGGATAAGCTATGGGTGTGAAAAGTGCTTTTATACTACATGGAAAGGACTAGGTAGCTTTTGGCTCATATTGATGTGAATGAGGGATTCCTTAGGCTTTATTTTGTGGTTCTTATTTGCTTGAGACATGTCATGTCATGTCCTTCATGATCTACACAAAGTGGGACTCTATGTGTTTTGAGTGGACGTCATGTGACGTGCGATATTGGATGTTGTGTATTATGATCCAATAAAAAAAACCACAAACTACTTTTTGTTCCGGTGTTGGTTTTTTTCCTTCTTGATCTTATTTTGGGGGTCGTGTGGTAGATTTACAAAGATTGAGAGTCATAGCATGCCCACACTTACTAGTGTGGGCTACTAGCAAACATGCCAGTGAACACTCGAAATTGGGTTTCAGTACATCCGGTGGCTATCACTAGCCAAAAGTGAGTTTAAAGTGGCTCCTACTAGTAGGAGCCATCCATTGGGTCCCCTTATACTAGGTTGGCATTAAAAAGATGTACTAGGAAATACCTTATGGTATAATGCATGCGAATTGATGTGTATTTTCATGGGATTTTCATACTTTGAGGGTTGTTTTACATCCGTGACCAAGGATTGTGAGAACAAAAAATTTAGGATTTTTGTGGTCATGGTTGGTGGCCCGAAGACCTTGACCAAGAAAAATCCACATCACTTTGTAAAAGCCTTGGTCACGGGATATAGTGTAAAACAGACTTAGAGCAAGATGTAGTGTTTTTGATGAAAATAAAAATAAGTGACTAGAAATTTCACATCAGTTTAAATAAGACATACTCAAATTTAAATTTTAAAAATATATATTTGTTCTTCTAACATGGTCATGTTATTTCTCGATGAAATAACCAATTTGAGTTCTCTCGCTGCAAAATCCAAGTGACCGCCAAACATTATCATTGTGGACATGCAAGATCCTATGACACTTTCTCTTTCATTTCCTAGCATCCTCACCCATGGTTAGTTCTATTTTTGGTGACCTTGTGTAAAATGAAGTGGGACTGCCACTCTTTTCTCAACCAATGAGATATTTTAAAAAGTCACTATTCACCATGGCATCCTACATGGTAACAAGTAGACAATGTGTTGTGATCTACCGGATATTGCATTAGACCCATCAAAAAGAGGTGGATATAATGCAAAACTAGGGACCATGGCGATCAACTAAATTGTCATTGGCTCTTGAAAATATTATATTGGGGACCTGACCCCAAAAATATGTTGCAATCCCTCAGCATGGTCCGCTTTCACTTTACACTGAGCTTGGGGCCATCAATTGCAAAATTGGATTTCTATGTCCCATGTTACGGCCTTTGGATGGTTTTCAAGGGCCCTTAGATTTTCATGGTCACGGCTCTTGGGTCTGTGTGTAAAGCAGCGGCCCTAAGCTATGCGGTCCTCATCAGTAATTTGTGGTCTGGCTCGAATTCACAACGCCCACACTGAAACCATAAAGAGGGCCCAACTGGAGGCTGTGTACTGGTGGGGATTCATTGTGAATGTCAGCTTTTGAAGGCATTTAAGCAAGCGGATTTATTTTCCCTTTAATGACCAGCTTGGCAATGTCAAAGATGACTCAGGAGTCACTGGAAAGACATGCGAATCAATTGAACCCCTCGCTAATAAATACTGGTAACCTCACAAGCCATTCGATGATGGTATCAAGAATCTTGTGATCCGAGTGGCTTTCTGGTTTCAAGTCTCTCACACTTCAAAGAGTACACAATTCTGACATCATCTTCCAACTTTCTTAAAATCGCTTAAATGGTCGAATTTGCATGTGGTACTCGAGTCTCAGCCTACTTAAACCTATACTGCAGTGATCTCTGCGGAAATATTTCTTCTTACTTCCTCTGATCCTCATAGGTATTAAGGGTTCGGAAACTTGTTCAGGATTCCAATTTTCCACCATCCACTTGGCTTAAAAGGTCAATTGTTCTTTTATACTTGAGGCTTGGCCTACCAAAACATTTCTGCTCAGTTCCTCTAATTCTCTTGATAACTATCCATATATTTAAGTTTGAGAAACTGTCAAACTTGTTCAAGGATTTCCTATTTTCCACTACCCAGAATCCCACATGTTGATGTATGTAAGATACATGCCTTTGTGTTGATAAATCGATATAAAATCACTTCTCACAACGAGAATTGTGACACGGAATAATTTGTCCTCTGGATTTGCACTTAGTCGAACTGTCGGAGCCTTCAAAATTGAGCGAGAGAAAGCCAAGATTCATTGGTATATTCGAGACATGCTTGACTCTTCAGCACTACATGAGAACATTTTCAGCCTAGGTGGACTAGGAATCTGAACTACCTTTTGCCACCCAAAAATGTGTCCCACCAGGAAAAGAGGTCAAAGCCTGTAGACACCTCAGTTGCATAGCTCCCAAAAAATATCCAAGCATCTGATCTCTTTCACAGGTACCAAGAACTTTGAAAACTTCACTGTGCAAATTGCACTTGCAACAGAACCCCATTTCAAAAGAAAGTTCTGGCACTTGCATGGAGACAGTACCGCTTAAATCTAGTAAGTAGCTAAGCGATAAAATCGTTCCCTCCCAATTTTAGTTTTGTACAAACTGTTGCACCCAAACATGCATTACATGTTCATATGTTTAATGCTGTTGTAGGACTATGCTACCTGACATCCCCTTGACTTTGGACCCAAATGATCGAGTATTTTTCTAATTGCAAAAGGTAAGCAATTTCTAAGTTTCCTTGAGTCTTTTCTTTTTTTTCTTTTTTCTTTTTTTTTGGAGACAGAAGGCCAATTTAGCCAACGCCAAAATGAATTGCAACCAAAAAGAAAAAACGCGCCCACACCGAGGGGAGGCGGGACCCCTCGAGCGCGTAACACCGCCACAGTTTCCTTGAGTTTCTCAAGCACTAATCTGCAAATGGCCACAATTTCAACCTCCATAGCCCTCATCACTCTAGAGGGATTCTAATTTGCCTCCCAAGACCCAAATCAAGACATAAGAGTAATATAGAAGTGACCTAAAATTCATCTGACATTCTAGCAAATTTCTTGAATCTCAAAGATTTCAAGGGTTAATTGAATACAACAAAAATGGGTATTACAAAGTGCCTCAAAAAGCATGGATGTTGTTTTCACCTGAGACGACTTGGTACACTTGATGTGAACCTAAGCATTAGTTGCCTGGACCTAGAAGATAAGTGTACCATACCATTGGTGAATACTAAAATGCATGCATATCAATTGTTGGTTATGCAAGAAGATTTCAAGGATTGCATTGATATATTTGAGTGAAACATTTACATAACCAACAATTGATATGCATGCATTTTAGTATTCACCAATGGTATGGTACACTTATCTTCTAGGTCCAGGCAACTAATGCTTAGGTTCACATCAAGTGTATCTTACCAAGTCGTCTCAGGTGAAAACAACATCCATGCTTTTTGAGGCACTTTGTAATACCCATTTTTGTTGTATTCAATTAACCCTTGATTACTTCTTGGTAATACACCAAATATGATATTTTGTGTCACTTACTACTTGAAATTACACATTCCTATATCATTTACTATTAATGCAATTATTTACCAATTAATGATGTTAATGTTCTTTAATGTCCAAACAACAAATTGAACCTTTGTTGGTAAAAAATGAGAGGTACTGTAAACAAGTATAGCGCTGCGTGACTCCAAATAGTAAGTGACACTAAAAACCATAATTAGTGTAGTGATTCATGCATGCATATAAAAAGATCTCTCCTAGAGCACCATGTGCTGTATCCTAGACCATTGAGCATGAAAATCTCCTTGCCTCGGGTCTCAAATCAAATCAGATCATCCATTAATCTACGTGAGATTTCCAGCAAACTGCAAACTATGGTGACACTATTCAGGGTTCACTAGATTTTCAGTGCATGTAAACATCCAGAGACTGTGATGCCATCTAGACTCCATGATTGGTTTATTTCATAGTAAGTGACCAATAAGAGAACACTACCTGACACTGAAAGTCAGAGAACAGATTCTGACTCATATAGGAGACATAATTCTCTCCAATTTTTTCAATTCAAAAAAAGATTACAAGGACAAAATACGTTCCTGTTGAACAAGTAATTATAAATTGCTTGGATATCTATGTAGAGAGCTAGGCATAATTTCATCACCTATCACAACTAAAAAGTCTCAATATCATATGCTCCAACAGAAAGAAAAATAATTGAAGTTGCTATTAACTGATAAGCAAAGAACAAATTAATAAGTTTAAAAGTACCTTGTTCCACCCATGAATAATGAGCAAAACATAGAAAACCCAATGGCTGTTAAATTTAAAACAGTTCAAGGTGCAGTAACGAGAATCAAAATAAAACTAAGAAATCAAATCATGGACAAAATAAATCCTTGCATGGCCACGAAACTGCATGTAACCTTAAATAACCCCATACGGATCAAAACTTCGATTCTGGAACACTCTCATTTAGTGATTGAAAAAGAGGCAATGCAGTATTGCACAAGAATTCACATAAGGAGGGATGGAAATATAAACACAAGCCCCAGAAAATGCCAGCTTAGCCTTCAAGGACAAAGTTAGTATATAAAAAACCTCTGTGCAGATAATACATTTTGAACATTACAACCTACCTACATAGCCCCAGCTACGGAGCAAGGACCCTCTGAAGCTCTCCACCAGTTCTTTGGAGTGGCTTCTGAAGCTCCAATCTGATTGATGTAAACAAGTCCCACCTTATAAATATACATGCACCTCACCTAAATACATGAAGTACTTCACTTTAAAATTGTCTTCACAACTTTCAAAAGCCAGGATCCTCAAACTAAACAAGGAGCAGACACGGAAGACAAGTAAAATTATTTTTGAATGCAATAAGGACTCTGAAAGGAGCAACATTGTCAAGGCAACTAAAGACTTTGGAGTTCTTTGGCAGCAAAAACCTTTACAAATCCATAAAAATCCACAAAGTGATGGCATGTTTGATTGCCAATTATAACATTACATGAAAGATAACTACTATGCGTCTGGAAGAGTGCACCCATCACCACCACCACCACCACAAAAACCTATATTCACAAGGCGCTGCTGACCTGGACTCCTTTTTCCCAACTTAACTTACCAATCCAGGTATTTGTCAAGTGTTGTCGTCAAAGCTGTCTTGGGCACGGCACCAATAACAGTATCTCTTTTCACTCCCTTTGTGAAAATCATGACTGTTGGAATGCTACGAATGCCATACTCGGTCGCAATTCCGGGGCTCTCATCTGTGTTAAGTTTCAAGCACCTAACCTTGCCCGCATACTGCTTTGCAATATCATCAATAAGAGGCGCAATCATCCTGCAAGGTCCACACCAGGGGGCCCAAAAGTCCACCAGAACTGGAATATCACTCTCTAAGACAAGGTTGGGCCATGTCGATTCATTTACAACACCTGCAACTGCACAAAAAACGAATGTTTCACATCAAATCACTCTCCATAGTCCACCAATAGACCAGGAATGTGAAGGTTTGTATGAACTCCCAACAAGTATTGAAATAACTCTATATTTAGTCTATGGTAGTGAATCCATATTCAGACACAACTTCTAAAAGGGGGAAGTGAAAATAAAGTCACATGTAACAACCGTGATTATTAGATACACGTGATATATATTTGAGTCTAAGTCATTCATACGAGCTCAAATCTTTCTACCATTCATTCTACATATATGTATGCTTCTATTGGAACCATGCATATGATAAATGGGATAATTTTAGATAGGGACACTTTTGAAACTTTGAACTAAAAATATCAAGGAGGAGTATTGAACACCCCTTTGTATGATATCTTGAGGCTCAGAATGGACCTCTCAGACCTTTGAGGGTTAAACCAAAGCATGGAAGCAGTAATCTCCCAATTAGAACTCAAAGCCCAATTTCTGTAATGCTTGGATATAGGAAAACTTTCAGGCATAACCAATCATCCTCCCACGAAGTCAAAAGCCAAACTGAAGCTGGCTAAACACTAAATCAGCCCAGATTAAGAAATATATGAGGAATGCCTCTGACATTCCTAAGATCCAGAATCTCTTTAGAAGTCCTGAAATTTCTACGTGGTCATTTGGCATGTGGTTACTAATCCAAAAGGAATGGAGTTTTCGTCTGAGCAGACAACAATACTTTGCGTATTGCTATGACACCATTATCTCATCTTAACGATTCCTATCAAATGCAGTCAGACATTATTTGTTTGTATCCCTAAGGAGAAGTAAGTAGAATTTTCGATTCAGAAATCCTTCATGTCGGCAAAAACCAATGCAGAAACCAACCTTTCAAAATTCAGAAAGCCATTCATCACAACATGCCTGATAAGCCTGTAACATCCTCAAATCCTGAAGTTGCAGCTACCGTGAGATTTCTAGTGAAGGTAATTCGTGCTCATGTAGCTTAATGTATTGAATTCGTTATCTCATCTTCAAGCGTCAAATGAGTATGGTCAGAAACTACTTGACTGCACACTATGAAAATGAGAGAACAAGGAAATTGATATCCACTACATCCTTGTAGATTGTAAGAACCACAAGACTCAGGCACTCGTTACATGAGCAGAGAAGTTGCTTCTTCTCATATAATCAAGAGCTCAACCAAATCCTTTAGCACAACAAGAGAAAATGCAAACATCAAATATTGGATATGTCAATTACTTAAAATCTAGGGTAATTAATCAAACAGCAGAAAGCTCACAACGCGACAAATTCCAACCCTCAAGATATCCCATGGAAACAGTTCTACTCACACTTACTAAAGAGGTAGCAGGTGTTCAAACAATTGCAATCTCGTCCTCTTGAAATGTACTGAGTACAAAAGAAAAAGCACATTTTGAAGGAGAGAAAGAGCGTTCTCTGGTAATATGCGTGGGTCATACATTCACCACAAACAGCGCATACATCATCGAATTTAGATGTGAGACCTCCCACTCAAGTTTGTTCCTTCAACTACACGTTGAAGCTCGTGTAAATTTTGATAAGGTGAACCCAGGTTGCAAGGGCATCGACATCAATGTGGGCAACTACCACATGAAGCTTCGAGAACCTAAAAACTGTCACGCAATCTACATGCTCGGGTATGAGAGGAGCCGACCATTCGATGCGGATTGAGCCCCAGATGGACAGATTTCGTATCCCGCAAACTCCAACAACCGTAGGCAAGGGAAGGAGCACAATGTGCACAGAACCAGAGGTTTACAAATCTCGAAAGATTGTCACTGCTCGAAACAAGGATACAACGTACTACTCCTATGCCGGCACAATGCACCACAAAGAACCTCGTACAAGAAGAGATGTAGGTTCAGGACAGGGGGGCGAAGAATCAAGGTACCTCCGGTGACTGTTTCTTGAGCTTCGGAGACGATGTTGCCCCGGGAGGAGGACGACGACGACGGCGACGAAGCAGAGCGGACGGCGACACGCGACGAAACTTTCACGCCCAAGTTCACTCTCCTGAGGCCACGGCAGACGGGCAACGAGCGGACGCCCATGCCCACGACGCACGGCGAGCTGGACGAAGAAGCCGTGCCGACGGCTGCCATCTGCCTGCTCGGGGCGGCCATCGCCCCCGCCACGCCTGCATCCACCACCATCGCCATCGCTACCCCAAAACCTTCAATCCCTGATTCCTGTCTCTCGCTCCCCTTCCTACTCTTTACTCGAATTGAAAAAACCCACAACCAGATTGGAATTCTGGTAAGGCCACAATCAGTGCGTCGACCTGAGCCGAAATCGCCGACCGTGGGATCGCGGGGAGGAGCAACGGAATTCAAGCCTCCCCCCTCCCTTGGCTATGGCGCGCCCTCTGTGGCTTATGGCATCTATCCCCCAAACGGATCCCTGACTGTCGATCTCCTCGATCGGACGGTGAATAGTTCCCCCAGTGCAATGAAGGGAGAATGTGGATAGCGTTGTGGGTGATTCTGTGATGGGATGGGATGGCATGGCCAGGTCTGCCTACGTGGCATGGGGTTTCACCGTATCCCTGGTCGTTGTCCTGCCATGTGGGAATTTGGCCTCCAGGTCATTTCTTAAAACTGATTGTCTTGGCGTTATGAGGATTTTCCTCCACCATGTGGCGGCGTCTGATTGGTTGGACAGCAGGTTGGTTGGCTTCTTGTGGGACTAATAATAGCACATCATAGCACATCAAAGCTTTTTCCCGGAGATGGGGGCATACAATATTTGTGATATGAGGCCCATCCACAAAGTAAAGGTCACCGTCTCGCACATCTAGGAAGGCTAGACATGATATTTTTGAAAAGGAAGCCATGGAGTTGACGGTATTGGGATATGGATAATTATGACATGCACATCACACACTTCCAAAAGCGAAAACTACACTAAATATGGTATTTAGTGTCACTTACTATTTGGAATTACACAACCTTATAAATGTTTACTATACATCTCATTTTTTATCAACAAAGGTCGCACTGGTTATGTGGACATTATAGAACATTGACAACTTTACTTGGTAAGAAAATACACTAATAATAATAAAAGATATAGGAATGTGTAACTCTGAATAGTAAGTGACAACACATTTCATATTTAATGTACCATTCATCTACAATATGTAGAAGCAATAATATAACATTAGTAAGTAGCCAAGGTGAGTTGGGTGGGCCATAATTATGAGAATTAGCGTGGGCCACATCAATTGTTTTTCTAGAAATTTAATGTGGTGGATTATTTTAATTCATTTACTTTTGTCCTATAACTAATATTCAATATGTTGGTCGGAAGTCTTTGTGAAGTCTCAGGCGGAGACCCAGGGTCTTGGACACATGCTAATTCCACCTTGACTAGAAAATTAGTGTGGCCCATGCTAATTATTTCCACACTAATTTTCCGTCCCACACTAAGAGGATTATTTAGTGCACTTGGCACCCAACATGAAGATCAAGACGAAGGTAATTTTTCTCAATGTACTTGTGGGGCTGGAAGTCTCTGAGGTTGTTGTGTTATGAGAATGTTGAAATACCATCATAATACATTTCCAATCAATTTGAGATAGTTGCATGATTAATTTAATTGAATTTATTAAGTGTCAAGTATAGAATAGAATAGAATAGAATAAAAACATTGGCTTCATGAGGCAACAAGTGTGAATGATGAGCCTCTCCGCCCACGGGCCACTGCCACCTTTCAGTGCGGGATTTTATGTGTCACATTATACTAGGGGTAGAGAGTGCTAAACCAACACTCCACACAAAACTAACATCTTAAAAACTTGCACAATAACTACATATTTATCTTGAGAATGTCCACCACCTTAACAACTAGATCCCTTGTTGGTTTTGAGTCATCTACCAATAACCCTCATGATTTTTGCATACATAATTCAAATTAGATAGGATTTGTTGTGTTAGAATCCCATGTCAATTGCAAACAAGAATCTTTGACAATGTTTTAAAATCTAATAATAAAATATATGCTCAATGCCCAAAGTAACAATTTTAGCACCATCTACGTTACTACGAGACAAGATTGTTGCACCAGGTTAACGCGTATTCCAGAAGTTAATTATATTATATACATTGAACAGTGTGATGGTTGTGAACCTGTCACCCAACCGTTTTGAGAACGGTGGAGGGAAGTGGTGAGGTGGCAAGCATGGGACTTAGCCTAGACCATTGGGGGACCATGTTAAAGTGACTTATAATGCATATGCATGATTGCATTCAAGCTAGTAATATACACCACCCTTTCAATGTATAAGTAGGTATCTTGTAACTATGTTCATTCCCACTGTCCTTCCTGGGCGGCTTCAAATGTAGGATTTGAATATCTAACTTATACTTTTTGAAAAATAGACTGTAACAAAACCGAAATCGCATTTTCTCCAAATTTTCCATGTTAAAAAAGATATTTCAAAAAAAATCCTCAAAAAAACTTCAATGTTTTATGAAATAGTAGTATTTACATTAGAGGCACGCATGTGGGACAATAATCTCAAGATAGGATTATGTTAGGGTTCATGTCCAAGAAACTTGGGGTCCATAACACATCTTCAAGGACCTTATTTTTGGACTCAAGCTTGTGAGTTAAGCTTAAAGTTTGGATCCTATACCTTAAGATGTTGGTCCCAACAATCACTCAAGAAAATTCGCCAAGTTTTTCAAGAAAGTGACAGTTCCATCTTGTGTGCTTCGGTAAGGAGTTTTAAGGGGACCTAGGAGAAGTTGAATATTACCTCTTGGTTACTCAATCCTTTGAGATCGTCCCTTTGTAGAGGTATCAATCAACTCCAAAGATAAAACAATTATAAGAAAAAATATGAACAATCGATTTGTTGGTTGCAAGATCTAACAACTTTTAATCAACAAGATTCAACAATTAAAAAAACAAATTTTAATTATGCAAAAGTCGTTTGCTAATAGTAGTCAACTAGAGTACTTTATCAAATTAGCTATTTTTTTCACTCAAATTATTACAAAAATAATATATGTTTACATGTCAAGGTTTGTCACGTCACGTTAAGGGTAGGCATCCATTTGCACATCCATGGCTTAATCCTATGCTAGCACACTATCATGTAGAGAGTTTCTAATCTAATTGCTCTCATACCTTGTTAATTGTAATGCACTCTCAAATTTGCTAGTAATCTCATTAAAATGAGGGAAAGAGACCCCAATCAGTCAAGGACGCCTTTAGGCTTTCATTCAGCGTCATCTTTTGAAGGCCTGGAGTTTGGATTGAGTTTTATATCTAAAGAAAGGCCAACATCCTCTTCCAATTCATCATCCTAGACATATGATTTTAAAACAATTGGTACATGATTTGAACACAATTGATGAGCATTTGTATTCAATACATTTGTATTTATGAGTGTTGTTATGATGTGTGGGTGATGTGTCCATTTGCAATGTAATGAAGTAAACAACTGACACCACCCAACACCACTTGAACACTCCTTAAACATTATAAATTGTCAAAAGTGGGGTGAAGCTCCCTATCAAAACATGAGTAGTTGAGAGTTAAGGATAACTCTATGTAATTGTCAACTCTTGAGAGCTTGCTTGGTGATTTGTATTTCTTGTGCTCCCAAGTGTTGGCGGCACAGAGAAAAAGTCAACTTCATGGAGATGGGTGTCAATGATAACATGTGTTAGTGACAAGTGGTTGGATTATATAAATGGATGTATATGGGCGTTCTATTAATATAGCTCATCCAGTGGTAATATATTTTACGAAAAAAAAACTATAGTTAGACATGTCACCAACACAACCCTTCGGTACATATTTTAGGAAATAAAACCTAAAGACATACACATCACCAACACCAAGTATTTTGTCCCAAAAAGCTTCGAGTAACAAGTAAGGCAAAAGTCATCATCACCAACAACATGCCTCCACATTATGTTTTTGTTGCTTGCAATTACAATTTTCTTAGAATGGATCACTACCAAAAAAAAAATTGCAACTACTACATTGAAAAATTATGCACAATGAAAAGAACCAAAAAGATCATGGAAAGAGGTCCCACTATTGACAGTTGAGCACATTAAGAGTATCGTGAAATTTGAATAGAATTCATGATACAACTGAGCAATCGAGCTCCTAAATGTTTGTCTCAATCATTACAAACCTTAAGAAGTACACTAAATATGATATTTTATGTCACTATGGTAACATTTTGGATGACACTTCTTATGAATAAGTGAACAAGTATTGTCATGGATGATGGATGAGTTCATCCATTGGCCAAAAAATCCTACCTTCTCTTGTCAGCAACTTGTGATGAAATATTGTCATGGATGATTGAAATTTGGATGCAAAATCAGTTGGTAAGTGACAGTAATTGCAACGCCGTAAATCTATAATGCCCAAAAAATTTACAAGGAATGATAAATAATGTTGGGTTAACATTTAGTGTTGGTGACACTACACCGCGGTTTACAATTAGTATTGAGCAAGACAATTAGAAATGGTGACACTAAATATCATATTTAGTGTACTTCTCTTTCACAATGCATACAATCTCTTTAAGCTTGAGGCTCAATTCAACAAACTTGCAACGTGTTGAATTATGGTTGAATGTTTTAGCTAGAAAGTCATGATTCCTCAAGAAGCACCCTTGAATTTCTCGAAGGTAGGAGACAATTCTACTTCCATTGCCACAATCCGCAATAATTATTATCAAAGTGCATGGCATTTGAAATGACCTTAGGGTTTGAAGAACGAGATTCTAAACAGAAGTCACAAAGCAATGGTGGTCAAGCAACCTTCAATAAATTTCCTCATTCCTTTGCCTCAATGATTACAAACCTTATAAAATATTTCCTTTATTTAACCTACAAGAAACTTCTTGAATTTAGGAATCAAGGGATACAAGTAAGGAATGAAAACAATATAGGTGAATTGGCAACATTCAATCTCAACAAAAACCTTATATACTTCCACATTCTCAACACACATGCACACATGCTCAGTTTAAAGATTGTACCATGATTCAACAAGAATTTTGATGATGGGAGTAAAAATATGTGAAAATTGTGGCAATCATTGGCGCTCACAATTTTATTTTATTTTATCAAGAACTCCTCCTCTCTCATCAAACTCTTTCATCAATCGCCATATTTAAATTTGCTCACACTAAGGAGTCTTGAGGGTAAATCTCTCTCTCTCTCTCTCTCTCTCTCTTTGCTCTTGTTATTGTTTTAAAATATATAAATAATAATAAATGAAACTCTTGACAAATTGGTTAAACCTCCTACAAAGTTTGGAATGCTTAATAGGCTCTACACCAATGTTAGACACTACACTGTATTTAACCATGAGTTAACTAACCATGGTTAAGGAAGTTATCACACTCCACGATTTAGGGTTTCCATGACCTAAGGCAACCACTACACCTTACTAACTAATACTTAAACCCTAAACACCTCCATGTGAAGATTTTTTTACATGCTTGGAGGAGAGCATACTTGGCTTGGTTTATTCACTGAGGCTCAGTACATACATACTAAGTATAGAAGCGTGTGGTGTTTGGTGTACAAGAGGTTCTTACCATTCAAGAAAGTTACACGATATGGCAAAAGAACATGTTTGTATACTCAATATTTTATATTGAGTGTCGTTGTTTGCAACCTCTCAATGAATAGGCGAGATAAATGTGTGATGTGGATTGCAACTGAGCCTAGTTGAAGACACCTAACACGCCTTTCTAAAACACAAATGTATGTTTGGGTTGGCACAAGTGCAAATGAGGTTGGCTCTTCACATTTTGAACACCGACAATAGTGCATTGCTCATGTTTGAATGATATATGTCTCTTAAAATATTACACTAGTGAAAGTTATTATGTTGCTTTGACTAGTGATTTAATGTATACCCTAATTCCAGAATGGTGGTTGAGACATTGAGAATATCTTTTAGCAAATAGCATATGAGGTATGTAAGCCTACATATCACATCATTGCTTTACCACTTGGTTGTAACAGTAATCATTGAGCATAGTATAGTCAAGTGTTGGACTATCTTTTTAACATAGTTGCCATTAGAGATGGATATTTGATATCAAGGTATGTATCATAACATTATAGTACTTGATTTTATACCTTTATGCCAACCCTTGCTACTAAACTTTGGCTTGAAAGCAAAGAAATACAACGGGATATCTAACTACTTTGATAAACATACATATTCCTTGTTCCTGTAGAACATAGCACTAAATTCATGATTACAATATTGGATGCTATGTTTAATGATGCAATAGACTTGTGATGAAAGAAAATTCCACCCACCTTTGCTTCATTTTGATGAAGCATAAAAAGGAAAAGGCCTCTGAAAAGAGGAAGATCAAGTTTTGAGTTTGAAAAGCTTGAAAAAAGACAACTCTCTTTATTCTTGGACACATTCCATTGTGCCTACAACAATCTCAATGCTTTGAGGCAATGGGAGGTGAAGATGCAATCGAGATAATGGTTATCCTTGCCATAAAATTCAAAGCTACCCCAAAAATAATCAAGGAAGCCCTGGCACAAGCCCAACAACTTTTTCCACACAACTCACCAACAATCCATAACCCCCCTCCACAACAAGCACCAATCAACACCCCGGCTATAAACACCAATAACCAAGTGATCACAAGGTCACCACAACAGACGGACCCCACAAGCGGAAGACCCATACAAGCCATAATAAACACCAAAACCACAACATATAAAGACAAATGGGGAGCCAAAGCCATAAAGCAACACTTCTTATGCCAATGGAATACCCATCCAATTAGCACGACAAAATGGGTAGAAGCCTCCCTACTCCTTCACCATGACAATATCACATTAGACCACAACATACTCATACTCCACAAATTCCTACAAACCCAACACAAAACCAACACTCTAAACACATACAACTCATGTATAAACTTCCTACAATCTAAGGACCGGAAATTCATTCGCCCCCCCATCATAGCTCCAAATCTCACACTAACCACCCAGGAATGCAACCCAGATAAAGATATCATCGCTACCAAACCTACCATACAAATACAAGAGACGGAATCCTATATCTACGATCAAACTGGGGCATACATCCTAACTATGCCAAGCACAAGATTACAATGGCTATGGGAAAGATACAACCAAAGCCAAGCGCACCCTATGCTCCACCTCCTAAATCCTCCACCACAAGACTTTGCCACCGAAATCCTATGGCTAACCCAAAGATACGTCACAATCCTCCCAAAAAGAAAACCAAAAAAACATAACCCAAATAACAATCACCAAACCCTACACCCCTCCACCCTACAAACCCTTATAGAAACCTAAAAAATTACACATTCATATTACTCCTCACCCCTCACATGTCCAATAACACTCTCTCAATACAACTCCCCACATAATAGAGACATAATATTCGGATCAACAGGACTCGCACACTCCTCAAAGTGGAAAGGAAACGGCCTAGAGACCTCAAAACGGCTATGACATCAATCCATTGGGCCCGCATGGCAGCCCAAGAAAACCATGACACCACAACCATCATCATAATCAACCATAAAGACAATCCCCTCCCCCTCGTCAATATAGAAAACCACACAATAATAACCATTCCACCAAACACCATACAATACAACCCCACATCGGAATGGCCAAAATATCTACACCAATTAGAAAACCAATACACCACCATACTAAGTATAAACAACCCAAGTCCCTCACCGTGCAACTTACAAATACCCAACACAATCACGGCCAACATACTTGAACTATACAATATTAATACCAAAAGTCACCTACACCAAATTACCCGCCCTAAGAAAATAGTGAAATACTCACGCGCATGGCACAAAGCCCCACAATATCATCACATGGAAAATAACCACCCAACTCCACCCCTACCAATAGAATTATACAATACCCATCCCCTTAAATTCAAGCCCCAACAATGCATATACACCGATGGATCTTTTATACCCCCTGACGAACACGGCATAGGCAATACAGTTGGGTCAGGTGTCTACTCCCCTGCCAACAACCTTCGGGTTGCGGAGAGACTCCCAGGCCTACAAAACATACTAAGAGCCGAATTAAATGCCATCCTAATAGCAATCCAAGGTACACAACACCACACGCAAGATACCCACATCTTTACAGATAGCCTCAATAGTATATACCTAATACACAACCACATAAGACACCCATCATCCCAACATAATCATCCAGATAAATTACTTATCGCCACCATAGTCAACCACATAACCTGGTCCACACACAAAATCACAATTCAAAAAGTCAGAGCACACACATGCATAATAGGCAATGAAATCGCGGATCAATTAGCCAATAGCGGAGCCCTCCGAGACAAACCCGCCGGCACCCCCAAGATACATACGGCCCATACTACGCCATACTGGCTCAACGGAGTCCCAAGAGGTTCACACATGGGCTGGGGATTCGTGGCACTCACTAAGGAACATCCATCCAAGATATCGTGGATGAAGTGGCTCCAATAACAAAAGCCCCCCTATGGGGTTGAGGGCCGATTCATTCGAATGTGACATCACTAGACTAATTCGGGGCCTTTGACTCTATTTCCGGAATCAAATTTCCTAAAAATAGTCATTTAGATGATTCCTGCGTTTTTTTCATCCGCATGGATGATTATACTTGAGTGCCACGAATCCCCGGCCTCACAAATGGGTGCTATACGCAACCTACAAACATACATCAACAAAGAACATAGGAACCAAGAACTAAGACTAGTCCAATCCAAATTCACATACATAGACAAATGGACATCCAATGACCAAATCAACCATAAACTCTCCAATCAATTTTGGAAAGACCCCAGGACCACAGACGCCCAAATTACACAAACTTTAAAACTCCGATACGCCCAATATATGGGTAACCACCGAAAAAATATCTTCTGGCCCAATTTATACCCAAACCCAAACTGTACAATATGCCCCAATAACACCATTGACACATGGCCACACTTACTTTCCACATGCTCAAACCCGCACATCAAAGGGTTGCGTATAGCTCGCCATAACAAGGCAGTCCACCAAATTGTACATACGCTACAATCAACTAAACACACGAGATGCTATACACTCATAAATGCAGGTAACCAAAACTCTAGACAACAAGACAACACAGTCCCACAATGGCTTCTTCAATGCACGTGCCCCACTACACCATGCACATGCCTAGCCAGACTTAGACCAGACATACTATGCATACTTGGCGCTCCCACAGATAGCCAACCCCCCTTGCTGCCAACCCCATCAAAAACCATACAATTCATTGAATTCACCTACTGCCATGACAGATTCCCAAATACCGCACACAATGAAAAAGCCGCTAAATACAATCCACTCATACACGCACTCATAGTAGCGGGCTGGCAAGTCAACCCTCTCATCACCATCACAGCAGGAGTGAGAGGGCCATTCACGAACAAGCAATCAAAGACTTAGAAAAATTAAAAATACCCAAAAATGAGATCAAAACACTTATGAAACATCTGCACCAAATCGCCATCAAATACCTCACATATTTAATACTAAACAAAAGGAAATTAGATAATAAACAACCCCCCGTAGACCCCCCGTAGGCCCCCCCCCACAAACCTCCTCTACACCCCCCATATACTCCCCCTAGATTTTAGGTACTGCGTTTTTTGAAAACTAAAGGAGCCCATCTCCCGAGAGGGAGGAAGTACTTTTACGGTGACGCTTGGTCAAACATGAACACGGTATAGAGGAACGGGCTCCCATTCACGTCGGTGTACAAACACCCCGAAGTTTTATTTATTTATTTTTTATTTATTATCCTTGCCACCTTCCGAATACGGGAATTGCAAGCCCAAACCAACCGCCACCATGCCTTCACATGCCACTTGGCACAAAGACACTGCCCCACCCCCTCAATCGCAGGGTTGGCTCTATAAATATATTCACCCTGTCCCCCCCCCACCAATGTATGGAAAGAGGTCCCACCTATTCAATTGCATAGTTGTGTTCCATTCTATATTTAACATATGACATGGGCCTCCGCTATCTTACCTTCATGGGAAGAAACTTAGAAAATAGGAGGAAATTAACGCTGGTAAGAATAGTAAAAACATTGTGAATAATATCAGTATTTTTAATGAATAATATTGGGATGAACAATGTTTCATGTGAAAAGTGCCGGGAGTATAACTCCACCCATATTTCTAAGTGTTAACTCGAATGTATGATTAGTAGATAAATATTCTTACTTTTGTTCAAGGGACCCACAAAAATATAATTGACATATTCCAAGGTCATGAAACCGACCCATATGGCTAAATAATGTTACGTATGTGGTCCACCACAATTATAAAGCTATTCCCAAGTTAATGTGGTGCAACTCTAGTCATCGTGCATATCAATTACATATCAACACTAGTTGAAAATACAAGTGTCACAGCTTGGGAATACTCATAAGTATATGGAATTAACTAATGGCAACCAATGGGTGAAAAGGGCTTAAAAAGGTAAGAAGGCCAAGGATAAAGCTAGAAGAATTGGGGGTAGTGGATCTATTATGTTACAAGTACCGTACCTCTCTAGCAGCTTGGGCAAAAAAGAATTAATTTGAAAGATGCCTAAATTTTTGGGAAATTAATTTCGTTGAGTGTCCCAAAAAAATCCAAAGAGTGTCTAAAATCATAATAATGCAAGTGACATTCATTGGAATCCAACAAAGTAGCATCAAATAACTTCAACAGTGTCTGCATGCGGCATCAATCTCACTCATGGACCTCCACAAGTCATCCTGACATACTATCATAAAAATACAAATGAGACAAACAAACATGAATGAATGTCTAACCTAATTTAAATTACTTTTTGAATCTTCTCAATTTTAGAATATTATTTTTAAGGCTGCCTAACTTACTTTCGCACTTTAATTACTTATTAGGCAGAAAGGTGCCCAAACTGCTAGAGAGCTACGGTATGTGGATGCACATTTGAAACTTTGCGGATGTTGAGCATCAAAATGGCATTGGATCATATTGGATGCAAGATTTGCTAACCGTTTGGGTATTTTTCCTAAATTTCTTGCACATCATAAGAGACCATACCCATGGAAAGTAACCATACTAGGCTTGTCTAGCTCATGTCTAAAATGTGCCTTACCTAATCCATGGGGTATATCAAGGGTGAACCCCATGCTACTTAGGTGTATTATTTTAGTGATATTTGAAGTTAGACTTATGGAGAATGTCAACATGCCATATCAACTTTATCACGTCTCAGTCAGTAGTTATGTGACACGTGGCACTTTGCTTCCGAAAAGAATGAGATATATACTGTAGTGTCGTATCTGCACTGTGCAAGCGTGGTGAGTATATTCCAGGCTACGTTGGGAAGGATATGACGACCGTCTACATCCGGTAATTAGACCTTTTCGACCCGTTGTATCCAGTGACCAGCCGATACTCCAATGGAAGGCGAGACCAGTATCCACGCCAACGCTTCCGAACACCACACCGGCCTTTGCCAAAATTCCATTTCCACGCGCACGCAACTTCACGTGAACCTCCCTCCGCCAATTGCAACGCATTTTTGAAACTTCGTTGCATCGCAGGCTCTCTATTGCTCACCTTCTCCACGTCTGATTTGAACCAGAATCATCGCACCACTTGTGCAAGGACTTCTTAAAAAGTAAGCCTACTAGGCTCCTAATATATCTCTTCAGGAGACATCAATCTATTGCTCTTGTCTCCTTCTACCTTTGCAATTCGTATTCGGAGACGTGCAATAAGTTCGTCGTGTTTCTAAGACGGTGTTACGCTCGGGGTATGGTATTCAGTCTTCTGGAATTCGGTCTTGGAGTTCCTTCTTGTGTTTCTTTTGGTGAGGTTCTAAGGAGAGCGATACTTTCTCGTTTTGAGGTTATCCGCTAGGTTTGAACTTCTCTGGCCGTCAACATTTTCCCCTGCCTCCGCGGTAGTGAAGATGACAGTGAGGATTGCGTGCCAGTTTGTGCACATGTCTCTCCAATTCTCTGCCAGTAAGCTGTGAGGCCAAATTTTGGCAAATTACTTGATGATTTGAGTAAACCAAATCTTGTTTGTTACTTGCTAAAGCAAACAGAATCTCAGCTGAGCCTTAGCCCTTCGAGAGGTGCAACAGGATTCTTTTTAACTCTGTAGCCGTGTCTTCTTGTTATTGGTTTACGGTTATGTGCTAGGTTTGAAATTTCATGTCGGTTAAGTTCCTTACTCTTGTCGAGGTATAAACATGAGAGTGAGGATTTCTCTGCCAATGTGTGCATGCATATGGACCATTTTGAAGTATGACTCTCTGGGCCATTGAGTTTCGAGGCATGACTCTTAAATGATTTTCTGCCATTAAGTTTCGAGGCCAAATTTTAGCAAATTACTTGATGATTTGAGTGGACCAGACCTTGTTTTGTTAAAGCAAACAGAATCTTAGCTGAACTTCAGCCCTCCTGCTGTCGTGCGCGGAGCAGCGTTAGACTGCCTTGCGTGCTTTGTAGAATTTGATTTGTGGACCTGACAGTTTCTGTCTACAGGGTCTGGCCTAGGCTTTGCATTTTCTGTGCGCAATATAAGAGTGCGGTTGTGCTCAGTGTCGATGCTTCGCTACTGCTTTGGAAGACGCTATTAGATTATTTGTTGGTTTGCAGAGCGCTTTCATAGTCAACGAATTCGCATGATATCCAAGGTCCAGTTTAAAGTTCAGATTAAGTTCTGGGGACGCTTTACGCTATTGCCACCTCAGAAACACGAACACAGTGAATTTTGATTCCTAACTGGTTATAGATATCCAAAGTGTTGAAGTTCTGGACCAGTGCGAACATCTGACCTGTACATGTCGAAATTGCAACAATGATCCTGTTCAGCACGAGGTTTCAATATTTCGGTGACCTACCACCCTAAATGAGCTCACCTTGTCCAGATATTTATCTATAATTCAAAGTCTTCTTGCGCTTTTAGTGGTCTGAAATCTCTGGAACAAGTACTAAGTATCATCCTAGTTGTAGGAAGTGTCGATGCCATTTTATCACAAATTTCCGTGATGAAATGGAGCTTATCCAGCATGTCGATGTGCCAGAGTGTAAAAATTAGGGTTTACATGCTGTCAGCAGATGTTGTGTAATGTATTAAATCTATGTGAGCGTTTGTGACCGTTTCTAACTATCCCGCGCTGATTATGGATTGCAGGATTGAGCTCGGGGGTTGTGCTTTCAACATCTTGGAAGGACCTATAGCATTGGATTGTTGACGAGATTACTAATAACGGCGGATCAAGTCAGCCAAATCAATCCGGGGGACGATCTTCTTGGTACAAGTGATTTTAGCACATCAGCAGGCACGTGGGAACTACAATTGCTGTAGGGCGGTGCCAATTTGAAACTTGAAGGTGGACCGAGAGATTGCTTAGGTCTTTGACACCCTAGTCAGTGATGAAGTTATCAACGTTTGAGCTTGGGCCACTTCAGTTACCAGTATGTGGTCTCGATGTCGGGAAAAGCAGAAGGCCTGGTATGGCAGGATCTTCGCATAACAATTTTAGTTATTGCTCTTCGAGAAATGTCACATCCTTAACGTCTGAGCACAGTTTGGAGCACTGGACTAGTACATTTGGGAGCAAAATGTTTGGATTGAGACTTTTATGTTCTGCTAAAAAAGGAGCAAAATCTTGCCGCAAGGATTTGCAGATTGCTGCGTCTATGGTAGGTTACAGGGAGGCTCCTTCGTGCATATTCGTGGGCCCTATTGAAACTGCAGAGAAAGCACGATTAGAAGCTCTTTATCAGCAGGTATGATTTTTAGCTGATCCAGGCAAACCTTCTAAAGCTGTCTGCCTCCTGTGGTTCTTGAAGGCATTGCAAAGGTTATGGATTGACCTTCATGGACACATTTGGGTTGTAAAATTAGAATTTGTATGAACTTGAAATTGAAGATATGGAAGGTAGAGCTTGGCTAACGTTAATGTGGATTTGGCTTGCAGGCACGAGATTCTTATTACAGCGGTCAACCTCTTATTGTTGATGACATGTTCGACAAAATTGAGGTTGGTGTTGGAGACAAACTTTCATAATTGTTCTGAGTGGCGAACCTTTCATGATGTCCAATTAAACCATTATTAATTCATATCTAACTTCCTGTATGACCAAGTTCTTAACTGTTATAAGTCCAATTTAAAGTACAAGTTTGCAAGAAACAAGGTGGTCTTGGATTGACTTAGATTCGGATGGTGGTGTGGCAGACCCAGCTGCGTTGGCATGGGTCGAAGCTGGTGCTCAAATATCCAAGGTGTAGTCTGAAGCGATTCTCAGCTTATGCTGATGCTGAGGTTAGTTTCTCTAATAGCAAATATGAGTTTGCAGGTTTGAGGACAATGTTAGGATTGAGAATCGTGGTAGAAGACTATAGGTTCATGGAACTAGCCAAGAGCCTCCAGGGAAGGCCAGTAAGTTGGACCATTCAAAAATTATATCTCAGTACCGATACAGGAGTCAGAGTGGTGATATATTTCTGATTTTCATTTGGTTGCATACAGGTGGATCCTTCGCAGATGCAAGCTCTAGCTGCCATCTGGAGTGTCCTTCTCACAGTTGGAGTTGCTCTTGCTGTTGGGCTTCCAGCCTGCACGCTCAGTAATGCTTGCCAAGCTGTAATGAATGCGCAGGTTGAGTCCCATCATGTTAGAGTCCTGTCAGATAGCAATCGGGTGCTCGCTATGGTAACTGGCTTTTTGATTGGTGCTCCTGTCGCCAAGGCTGCAGGTACATATTTGCAAACATCAGGTAGAGTGTGGTTTATGCATGTTTAATATGTTCAGCATCATGGGTCATTTTGTGTATTTTGAGTTGTGAAGCTTGATAATATTAACCCTCTTCGTACTGTTGGTTGGATTTGGCAGTGAAACAACTACAAGGTTTGTGGAGGGGAGACTTGGTAGCACTCAAGGGCTCTTGTCCCAACTGCGGAGAGGAGGTAAATGGAATTTGAAATTTACTGTAGTCTCTTTTTTGTCTCTCAATTAAAGTCTGGATGGCATAGGTATGATATTCGATTGATATTGTTTGCGCAATTGGCAGGTCTACACTTTTATAAGAGCAGATGAATCTATGAAACCAAGGCATGAAACAGAATGCCATGTTTGTGAGCGCCGACTTGTTTTTCATGCCAATATTCAGGTGAGAGTCTGACTCAGGACATGTTGGTCTAGGAGGCTGCTGCTATTAGATTTGTTTTTTGCAATTTTCCACCACTCTTTTGCCTATTGTGCTATCGAATGAAACATGTTGCACCTGTTATTTGCAATGAGCTTCAACTTGAAATGTTATGTTATCGAGGGGAGCTTGTACAAGATTGCCAATGTTGCCAATTGGGGTGTCATTGCGGTACTCACTTCCATCATGTTTACACCTTGCAGCGGTCAAAGTCAGGTGCAAGGCAACCATGGGCATATGGCCGTGTATACTTGGTCACAAAAGCAAATCAATTGGCTCCAGATTTGAAACAACAATGACAAAAAGACTGGGCCAATCACGAGCCCATTGTGTAGTATTAGTCAATCAGCTGGCCCCTGAAATAATAGTGACGAAAATGAGGGTGATTTGGGTATGCACTATCAGTGCTCATCATGTACTATGTGTTCCAGTACACTAGGTATTCATTATTCTTTGGTACAGCTTCTGCACTGCTTGAAGTAAGCATGTGGGAGATGCAAACTAGACACACTCCTTTGGCATATTGTCTTCACTAAAGGAAGCTTCTACATAGGAGATGTTTTCCAGATTGGAAGAAGCTGATTGTACCATAGTGGTTTCACTTGAAGGATGACAAATTTCTTCTTGATAATGAGACTATTTCGAAGCTCTCAATGTAGGTGGACTGTTGGTGTTGACCAGCAAGAATGCGTTTGTCATTCACAAATGCAGCCTGCTGGTGTCAAATATCTGTTCACGGCAGTAGCAGTAGTAGTAGCCCTAACAAAAGAAAAGAGTAATGCTAGTGATAGAACAGACATGATAGTGTGAAGCTTATCTGAATAGAAATTTGGAGCTAGCTAGTGAGTCAACAATTGTAGCCCAACTACTGAAAGGCTTTCACATCCTCCATTTACATATTCCTCTGAACATAATTTCTTAACTCACTGCACTTATAATGCCAGTCAACTTTTTCAAGTCAAGGGAGGACATACTAATCTGTTTTAAAAGCAGGAATCTGAAGTTCATTGTGAATCTGAGAAGTGAACAATCCTAGCAGATTGATTGTTCCAGTGGCGAGCAAAAAGAAACTTAAAATGTAAGGATTCTGATGATCATCATGTCGCCAACTGAAAATTGCTGGAAAATATACATGCTGGGACGTTGGAATGCGAGAGGATTGCAGCTTTCCACCAATGCTGCGTCACAAACTTTTTCAGACTTCAAGTTGGAAGGTGCACAATTGAGCACTCCTCCCATTTCCTAGGGAAATGTATCTTGTTAACTTGCACTCATTTTGGGAGAGCAAACACACACCTATTTCCATTTGAATTTGCCATACTTCACTTTACCCCACTTTCCGTGCTTGTGTTTGCCATGTTTGTGCTTGAAGTGGCCGTGGAGTCCATAGGCCCCCATACCTGCTGCTGCACCCCCTACAAGATAAGGTGCAACTGCCAAATGCAACAAGGATTGACACAAGTCAGAATCATGAGCCAAATTCCAAAATAACCGAAATTGGAAATGAGGAAATGAAATGAGAAATTGAAATTATGTCATCAGCCGCATTTTCTGAGATAGAAGAATGGCAGTATGAATACAGACTTGGGGTAAGCGGGCCTATTTCAATCAGTTCTCTTAATCTGAGACCTATATTTGAGGGGGTGCATCGTTAGGTGTGGTTAAAAGAGGTTGGACTATGTGCTCAAAATTTGTTCACTATGCTTGATAGTCTAAGTATTTGGCGGGATTTATATGATCGTTTAAAATGAAAGAGATTCATCAATTTTGAAAATGAGTAAGATTTTCATGAGCTCCAAAAAGACTAAAAATTATTCGATTTGTGTTTGCTAACCATTTTGTGCTCATTGAAGGGTCATTTATGCTAGGAGTGGCAGTGATTGTGGTTTGTATTTTGTGGTTCTATTTCCCATGGAAAAGGCATAACAAATGCTAACCACAAGCACAATTGCTCTCCAACCCATCAACCCCACTACTCGGCATGGTTATCCTTATTCATGCCCATGTGGCACCCCTACAACCTTCAAGCCCAAGGTTCATGGAGAAAGTTGAGGCAACCACTTTAGCACTACAATCAAGGCCAACAAGGAAATAATCACTTTACTTTCTACTCGTGTCCAAAACTTAAACCAATGATAGCCTATGATTTATAAGATTGATTCCACCATCAACCACAACCACAACCACAACCACAACCACCTTCATAGTGTAAACAACCCTTCAGTGTAATGTCATGGGAGAAGGAGGCAATATTCTTCAAGGTCCCTCTAATTCGTGCAATGCCCGTTTTGGAATTACATATAAGGTCGAGACATCTATAGTCGACCAGGTCAATTTAATTGCTCACTAGGGTACATGTAATGCCGACATGGATGAGATCTACATTTTTAGGCCAATGGAGTTCAGGTTTATGTGGCGGCAGCTTGTGATTGATTACCCTAAGAGTTTTGACAACTGTTGAAGAAAAAAATTAGCATTTAGATGAGCGGTTAAGGGTTAACCTATATATTGGTTGTATGTTCCCCTAAAATTTACCGCTTCAAAATCTGTAGCAATTTCCATATTCATGAAAATTAAAAATTAAAATAAAATTATCCTTAAAGAAAATTCTCTTCGCAAGAAAAATAATTCCCAGCTATTACTCCTCCTAAACATATGCAATCTCTCTTATTTTATCCATTAGAGATGCCTCAACCTTAGTATTAGACTAACTTGAACATAACGCAACACCAAAATTCATGCTAGAGTCATCTCTCCTCTTAATATTCTGGCATCCAATTTTGAGCACAATAGGCAATTTTAAAGAGCTAAAATTCGGTACCTCCAAAAGGGGCATAGCCCTGTGAGTAAGCAGGAGGCTGTGGCATATAACCGGGTGCAGGCGGGTAAGGAGCGGGGGCTGTAGGGTAAGCACCAGGGGCCGGGTATGAGGCAGCGGTGGGCGGGTAAGTGGGTTGGCTTGAAGGCGGGTATCCGGAGGGTGGGTATCCTTGACTAGACGGTCCAGGAGCAGAGTATTGTGAAGGCGGGTACCCTGCTTGGGGTGGCGGGTATGCTCCAGGGGCCGGTTGTTGAGGAGGATATCCTTGTTGGGGTGGATATCCTTGTTGTTGAGGAGGGTATCCTTGCTGTTGGGGTGGATATCCTTGTTGGGATAAATACCCTTGTTGAGGCGGGTATCCAGGGGCGTGGCCACTACACACACTAGGCGCAGGGGCAACTTGGGCATTGGCTCCTGGATTTTTGCCAGGTTTCTGCAAATTCAAAACAAAGAAATGTGTTTAGTTACACTCTCATTGTAAGTGGAAGATTGCATCATAGCACACTAAGGGCCAGTCACACCCGGTCCCAAGTCCTAAGTCCCAAGTCACTTGAGGTCAATCCGTGTAATCTCAGCCATTGAGAACATGGAAGTTGGGATTTACCACTTCACACGGGGTGCCAAGTATGATATAGATGCCTTCATGGCAACACTTTTTGGAAGTGAGGTTTGGGACTTTTGTTGAGAGTTGGGTTGAGCAAAAAGTTAGACCCAACTCTTAAACACAAGTCCTGCTAGTTTTTTTGCATAAAATAATCAAGATCTGATTTTAATGATAATTAACAATATTTATTGGTCTCTTGAGGGCTCAAAGTTAGGACTTTGCATCCATGTTGGGACTTGCTAACATGAGTGGGACTTGGGACTTGAGACCACATGTGAACTGGCCCCAAGGGTGGGTTTACATGAGGATCCAAGACCAAAAAAACTCCAAATTTGAACAATCCTATTGGTTTAGAATAAAATTATGAAGTGAAAGAGTTTACACTAGGATCTGAATCCAAAGTACAAAAAATAAAATACGCTAATGTGGCACCACTTGCCCATCAAATATTGTCGATCCCAACGCAAGGAAAATACTCCACCCAACTTCAGAAACCAAACTTGAAGCTCACAAGGCTTGATGATGCTATGTATTCAGAATTTTAGTGCAATACAATGCCATGCAGCGTGAAGGGGGCAGTTTGTGCAAGCTGGAAAACTTACGGATGCATTCGAGTAGTGCATGATCAATCTTAACTCCCCAGCAAACTTTCCACTTTTAGTTTTAAGTGGCCATGCGGTGTCGTCGTATCCAGAGGAAATTGCCTTCTCAATCAATATTCTGCAGATTGGGAAGTAAAGGTTCAGTTTTGGAGGAATTGGATGCACTTATCTAAAAGAGCACCTACCTCAGGAATGTATGTAGGCTTCTCATTTTCTAATGCATGTCACAAGGTGACAAGATTTGATTATAACCTACACTATTGATCATCTTATTTTTTGGGGAATTGTTGAATTGACCACGGAGTTTGTTAAAACGACCACAGAGACATGTTGCATGGTCACATGACCTATCAATATTTGATTTTTCATCGCACACATGAAAAGGAGTAAGGTTTTAGCTTTGTCAAGTTAGAATTGATAAACTTGGTCCACTTCGATGACAAGTCAAAGCCTAGTCAACACCTTACATATTGATTGTGGTCGTTGTAACTAGTGTGTGGTCGATTTAACAATCCCCTATTGTTTTAATCAATTCATGAATGACACTAAACATCTTATTTTAGTATAACCCACACTCTTCATCATCGACCCGGATTAATTGTCTTGCAATCACTAGGTGGCCACTAGAGAGGGTGTCACCTAAGACTTGGCGACACACAACAAGTCACAAAGACCACTCTACTTAACAAGGCACCAATTGATATGTCACACTAAATCAGATATTTAGTGTAGCGTGGGAGAGGTTTACCTTGTGCTGCCAATATGGTCATCATAAGTGAGAGAATTACTGTTCCATACAGATGCATTGATTTCCCGGAGGCCTTCAATAAGGGGCACCATGAATTTCTCGTTGAATGATGGATTCTTTCCTCCATCTGCCTTGCAGGACCACAGAGTCCCATATTAGTTTAAACCCTGAGAAATACAGTGATAATTCAGTCATCTCTCTCTCTCTCTCTCTCTCTCTCTCTCTCCACAAAGGCACACATATGACCGGACCTGCAAAGACTTAACATGAATTCCATCTACATTTTGAGTGGAATTCAGTGTGGAATATACCTGTGTCTGTGCGAGTACGATGTCTCAAGGTTCCGTACTCAATGCAGACGTAAGGATCTTGCCTGGAGAACCACTCCTTGTCATTCAAGTTTTTACAGCCTACAACTGTTGATAAGCCATACAAGAAGTCCACGTCAGATTCCAGCAACTGAAATGTGGAATAGCATCCTCTTTCTATTCTAGTTACAAGGATAAAGTTTCAGAATCAAGGCCCTTAAGTAAATGACGAAATGTTGAGGATAGTCAAGTGGCAAGTTTCTCACTAGGTCATCAACACCTCAGTGTTGCCTATTTTCGGACAAAATGCCTTCTTCCATCTACCAAGATTCAATTAAAGAGATGCAATGTCTCCCAATGGAATCCTATTCTTAGGTTACCTGGAGTAACTAAGAATCATTCCATTTGCATAGGAACCTGAATAAGCTAACGTAGAGGGTGCTAAAACCAACACCCCATCCAACCCCACCCGAACCAACACCCTAGAATCTTGCACAAATACACATTATTTCTGAAATGTTCATCACCATAACATCAGGCTCCTGAGTTGGATTTGGGTAATCTACCAATGAAACTTTAAGCCTTCATAAATTTTGCATATGATACTCAAAGACAGCAAACTTTGGTGTGTTGGAACCCCCTTTCAATTGCTAACAAGAAACACTAAACAAAAATTCACCAATATAATGAAGTGGCTATACTCAGCGCTTAAAAGTGACGGTTTTAGCACCACCGACCTTACTTAAGGATCTTATGGGGCGGAAAAACATTGCAGTAACTCTAGACATACAACTCTAGATTCCAGTCGCTGTGTCATGTTTTTAGGATGAAAGGACTCCCTGGTCACCAGAACAACTCTTTTACCTTACAAGTCAAAGACAACATGCCATTTACTACTTAGAAGGTTGATTGACATGGAATACTGTGCTGATGAAATAGCAATGAAGAAGTGGGTGAGTGCTGACCGTTAATTTCCAGGAGTTGTCCTTGAATGCTTGAAGTCCCTCCATGTGGGGGTGGAGGAGCATAATATGCCATATTGACAAAGTCGCCTCAGAACTCCGGTTGTATCTATATTAAATCAAATCTGCATGTGTTGAAGAATTCAGAAGGTGAGATAGGTATTCTAGGTGCAACTAACATCGATGTCTACAAGATACATTTACCTGCCACATTCTTTTGGTACACACCAGGCCTAGCCCACATTGGTACTCCTTTGAAAACGACCACCTGTTTGCATTCTTCGTGAAGTGTCCGCCCTTCGAGTATTAGAAATTCTATGCATTATAAGACTTAAGTAGCTTACAGGCTTACTTCTTACTCCCAAATTTGTTGCTTGCAGGTTTGTGGCTTCTTCCCTCAAGTAGTTTTATGTGCAGTCACTGGAAAAGTCAATGTGCAGGTTGTGAACATAAAAACCGTTGGTAGAGGCTTAAAAAGTTGGAGATCGTGCTTTCAAATGTTGCAAATACATATTTCGGAAATGATGTGCTTTCCATGTAGCACTCTGCGGATGATACACTTTCAACATCACCAATGCTGGCCAATAGCTACTACAAACAGACTCGCAGACAACCCAACCTCCTCCGACTATTATTATCCAACGATTGCTGCCAGGATAGTGGCTTCTACCATCGCAAGTGGTTTTAGGGATAATCACTGGAAAAGTCAATGTGAAGGTTGTGCACATAAAAACTGTCGGCAGAGCCTTTAACCTTGCAATAATGTGTTTTTGAGTGCTGTAACCCACATTTTGGACATCATATGTTTTTCATGTAGCACTCTGTGACAAATGCACTGAACATCACAAATGCACTTGAACATCACTAATGCTGGCCAAACAAGCAAACCCAGCAACCAATCTAACCTCCTCCTCCTACCTACTATTATTCTACAACTTAGCCCAAGTTATCCACTTTCCTCCAAAACCTCAACAGAGGATCCCAACCCCCCTTACACACAAACCTCGAATCCCAAAAAAATCTAATAAAAACCAAACGGACTAATTCTAATCCTAGTGGGCTCAGTCGACACCTGAAATTTCTTTGCAACAGCTTCCTCCTGGTCGTTCAAAACCCCCAAAAACTCAAAACTTGAAAACACCTCCTCCTTCTCGCTCCGATGTCTCTAGATTCACGCAACCAAACGGAAATCCAGCAAGATTGCAGAACGCAAATATACCGCGAAGGTCGCTTGCATTTCCAATGATGAGGGGGGCGCGACGAGATGTAGGCAACTCGAACGCGGAAATTTGGAGCAAGTGGGTGTAGTAGGTAAGCAGGCAACAGGGACTCAGCTTCAAGTTGGAGTACGGACTAAGTTAGCCATCTGGAAACAGTGGAAACCAAAGTCGCTCGCATGATTGTGGCCATAAAAAGGAGTTGATCTTCTCACCGACCGAGTCGCGGGGGAATCAGCAGCGATGGAATCAACGCGGGAATAGATTATGTCAATTAAGTATGATGAGATTGCAGTGAGAGGCTCAGTCATTAAGTGAGTTCGGCTCTTGAGAAGTTACTGGGGAACTTCTAAGGTAGAGGGTGCTTAAACCAACACTTTAAGCTACCGTAACACCATAGCAGGTTCGCCACCTGGCGAATGAATATTTAATTTTTTTGAAAAAATAAGGTTTGCCTCTCAAAAACTGAATTTCTCAATTTTCGTTTTTTAGCAAAAAATAAGTAAAAATGACCCTAAATAGCTTAGAAATAGCAAAATATTTCAAAAACTAATTTATTCTATTTTCGTTTTTTTGTCTTCAGAATTTTCTAATTTTTACGTTTTTTATTTTTAGAATTATTTTAGGACGAACCTGCTATGGTACTACGGTATTGCACATACATATGGCTATGTGGTTGATATAAAAAATATACATTCATATTAGCCTTTGGGCTAAACATAGGTATCAAGAAAGAAAAAATATTTTTAGTCTCAATTGAATATTTGATGAATATTCAAAGTCAAAACTACTAGCTTCCTTAAACCAATCCATAGGCTCCGTGTTTGGCAACCTTGCATATGATGAGGACCCCCACCTTCATTGCCTAGAACCATCACAACATAGTTGGGTACTAGACCCAAACTACATCAAAGTCCAAGTAGTAATGGTATGCAAAGCCACATGGCTACCTCCATGATCCCACCCAGTTTGCTTGCAAAACCATCACCTTGCATCCCAAGAACCGACTCCCTTGCATCCCGGGAACCAACCCCTTTGCATCCCAGGGAATGACCCTTTTGTGCTTTGTGGGCCTACCTCCTTGGCGTTGTGAATAGAATGGCTAGAATAGGCATTGACAAGCCACCCTAATCCCACCTTGAACCAACCCAAGATAGAGTGGAGCCCATTACCTACCCTACGTGGAAGTAGTGGAGGCCGCTATGAGGTGGCACCACTAATGGCACCTAAAACCGTCACTCCGTGGGCCCAGACACTCCTACACCGCCGGGTAGCGGTTCAAGGTTGTAGAGTGTTGGCAATTGGGAGGCGTTTATAGGTGTTGGTTTTGGATGGGGTGTTGGATTTAGCACCCTCTACCTTATACGTATTACTGAACATTCTGGATCGCGTGCAGACGGGAATGATATTTATAGCTCCACCGCGGCCAGTGTGGCCGAGTCGCCGACTCACCGTATCGCCGTGACGGGAGTCGGGGAGGATCTGGACCGCACGATGGGTCGGATGGACGGTGGGATCCGGTCGGGGATGGAGGGATTACACTCTGCTAGCGGTCAATCGCGTTTGACTTTGGGGCCCCATGGGGCATTGGGAACGCCGTCAGCTCCCTCGGAGTTCCCATGAAGACAGTTGATATTCTAGATGCCTTTGACTGGGCACCGAACTGCACTTACTGCATAGAGGGCCGTCTTGGGGTTTGTGATTTTTTAAATATTTCATCTTTTTCATCCCCCCCCGCCCCGGCTATGGTATCCTAGCCTATGACCGAGAGCTACACATTGGTGAATTTTCACAATGACCTCTTCTATGGTAATGAACGATTTAAAAATTTTCATGCAAGGTAAAATGAAATATTTGTCTATTTCAAAAATTTGGAAATTTTTGAAATTAATTTTGAATTAAATATGATTTTTTAAAGATGTTCCCTAGGGTATCTTATGATAGACCTAAAGAAGTTTGACGTCAATGCTAATACAACTTATGAGCATTCTATAATTATCTTTTATGAACATGTTCGAGAACCGTAGACTGACTTTGACCTTACTATGTCAAGAGACATCCTAAACGAACAACTAATCTCATCCAACACGTTGTGGCAAGGTCTCATGTGCCTTGAACCGAGACCTATGGGCCTCAATGACCACCTTCCTCTCTCCCACCACACCTCTCATTCTCGCGTTGGCTCCCTAGTCCCTCCTCCTCCTCCTCCTCCTCCTCCCGTCATTAAATGCATTAATGTGAGGTTAGTTGAGCTAGGGACATGTCATCCACCTAGGGAACATTATTTCTAATTTGTTCCCTAGAGCTCGGTTTAAGGTCACATATCGGTAATAGGCTAGGATACCATATCACAACACTGCTCGGGCTTCACTTCACACACGAGAGTGAAGGCCCATGACCATTGTTATTCTAAAATCTCTCATTGGTCGAAAAGGCCGAGACCGTCCAAGTTCACTTCACACTAGAAGGTGAAGGCCTAAGGGCACAAAGAAATTATCATGGATGAAAAGCCTACATGGAGTCTTACATGGCATACCATGACAGTTAAATCACTGTCATTGGCTTCAAATGTTATTTTAATATATATTTTCAACACTAAGTTTCCCATGACAGGTTAGTCAAAGGCAAGATAGAGGGTCGTTGCTCCCATCTGGCCCACAACTCCAAGTTTTTGGAGCTTGCTTGTGTGTATGTATGGTCACGGCCCTTGGCTCGTGTGTGAAGTGGCCCTGGCTTTGGGGTCTCCGTTATGTTTCTAAAAAAGAAAATCTTAGGATGGGAAGCACAGTGGACCCGTCCCTTGGTGAGGAGCCCGGGCTAGAGCTCCCGGTCACTCAAAACGTTCTCCTCCTCCCTCTAGGGTTTCCACAGTGAGCCCTAGTTTCAAGTATGGTGTCGTTGTGGAGCATGTGGGTGATGCTTTGCTAATAGGCAAACTCGAACCTTATGCATGTCCACATGCCTCTGCAATAATCTCCCTTCTACATGCACGCGCAAAGTTTGTACAACCAGAATCCAACGCCTGTGTAGGTAACTCTATATGATTCAATGTCTTCCTTTACGCATGTGTGTGGATGTATGGAGTTGTGGGTAGAGTGTGTATTATGTGATGAAGAAGGTTCCTTGCAAGAAGATCGCATTGAGATTCTCTATAATTCTTTAGGACCAAATTGCCTTCCTTCTAAGACTTGTTAACTTCTTGATTCACTGGAAAGGGTGATGGGTGCAAAGCTCCGACAATGACAAAATAATGACAAGCATATATCCAAATCACATGAGGACCTTCATCATACTAGGACAAGTTGAGGCCTTACATCCTTTAAAGATGGAGTTGTGTGAGCATATTTGTGAAGCAGCAAGTGTGTGGTGCATTGCATAGTTCAAACCAGTGTTGGACCGGTATATATGTTAGGGCCTGGTATAAGCATTGGTATCAAGTAGGGTATCACAGACCATACCCAACTAGTATCAAAGGGGACAGTACGCTAGCTCATACTTGTGCATCATGGCCAGGAGATATTTATGAACATACCAATACCAAGGAGGGGTTTAGAATGCAATACTAAGACCATTCTTGTGCACATGGTCGCATCATTTTCCCACAGTAATGTTCCTCACTTTCTTAGGGTTGCATTCGAAGGTTGTAGTTAAGCAAATAGGGATGGAAGATATTGGCGGCCCACCTTGGCTTTGATGCAGAATGGGAAGAGATTTGTTGCATTAGTTGTTGAAGATTCAAGCCGTCGTTGCCTTCATGGTGGTTGTTGAGGTTTGGCCCTAAACTTGTATCACCTAGTTTAGTTCAAGATTCCATGTTATTTTCCCTTGGTTGATGGGTGTCATTTTTATTTTCTAATTATGACCAACACATGTTAACAAGATCCTTGTGTTCGTGGTTTGGAAGGTCGCATGAATAAGATGTGATCTGTTTGCAAAGATTAGCTCTCAAAGACTAGGGTTCCCCTTTTTGGATTTCGTAGTTAGATTTCAACAAATATGACAACAACTTTGGTTCAATCTGAATGGGAAGGACATGGTTTACCATGAGGAGAGCCTTCCAACACAGAGCCAAGAACAACAAAACATACACACAACACCATTGCGGATGTTGGAGTTACAATAGAAGAGTTGTATATTGCAGAGGAGTTGGTAGTTTGGCATGTGCGACTCACTCATCTACAAGACAACTGCAAGTTTTGGATATTTTATCATAGAACCTCTTTAGTGTGGACATTTTTCTTGTTGCTTCTCCAAGGAATAAAGGTTGATGTAAAGGTACCACAAACAATGAGGTGTGTTTTGTGCCATCCAACGTCATCCACTCCAACTGTGTCTAAAGGGCAAAGCCTCACTGTCTCGCAATCTACTACTCGTTCCAAGAAAGGTATCCTTAATCACAACCCTGCACATGGATCTACCTCTATGATGAAACATGTGATGAATGACCACGCTGTTGATATGGAGAGATATTAGGAAGTTGTGGCAGTCATTGATGCAAAGGGAAAAAAACTAAAATGCAAGAAAAGGAAACAGGTGAATCCTAGTGCCATAACTGAATACTATGGTAGTACTAGCCCTTATGGGAAGAATGATGTAGCACAACAAAGATTTTTGGAGGATCTTGTTCTTTATATTGCAAAAGGATACATTGCATTGTCTGCAATGGAGAATCCATGGTTGCAACGTTTGGTGCTGCGATGCGATCCGAATGTCAGGTTGCCCATACAAAAACAGTTGGTGAAGGAGATCATCCCGTCTATGTTGCAAAAGACTATGGAACGTTTTGTATTGCCGGCATTGGCAAGTTGTACAACAGTTACAGCGACTTTCGATCTGTGGATGTTGTGTACGGGAGTGGACACATTTTGTTTGATTGTGAACCTCATAGATAGCGATTAGGAACCCCGACATATCACTGTAGGTATTTTTGAAGCATCAAATATTGCAGAAGCAGCTTTAGCAATTATTATGAAGAGGTTGCTTTCAGATTTCCACCTCATAGACAAAGTAATTTCATATGTGAAAGATGAAGGTAGTAATTTTGAGAACATTGGCGTTAGCTTTAACATCGGTTGTCTCTTGCAAGCCTTTGGCTCATCCTACCTGGGAGTATGTCAAAGGCATGCCAATATTCTACAGACGACACAAAAATTTGTATTGGAATGAAGAAGGTGTCCATTAAAGAGACTCAAACTAACTTACAAAAAACAATTATATGGACTAAAAAATCCGGATAAGGAAGAGCAGCGTGGGATAAAGCGTGCGTTGGAGCGGGACTTGCCTCTCAAAAGTTAAAGACACCTGTGAAAACAAAATTCGCAAGTAAAGTCATGCTTTTTCAGGTGAGAACTTGAACTTGAACCTTCACCTTCGCCTTCTTCTTCTCCGTCATTTTTCTTCTAAAAGGGTACCTAAAAGGGAATGTACAATGGTTATGGGAAGTGTTTGGTCTTGTATGTAATCTGATGTGCTTTTATTTATATGTAAGTTGATGTAATCCGATGTACTTCCTTCATGGACTACTAATTGCAAACTTAACAATTATAATGATTATATAATTATGAAGAATGACCATGTAAAACGCATATAACTTACTGAATTTTGTTGTTATGTTGCAAAAAATACAAGAGTATGCAACGACAATTAATATATGTTATGGTAGGCAGACTGCATCCTTGGAAGCCCGAGTCCCAAGTGGGCTGACTTGGGCTGTGGCAAAGGCGGTCACAGAGACTTTACGCCATGTCGTGCAACAATGTATTTTAAACCAATCTCGCGGGTATTGGCTTTTGAACGATGCATTGTATGTAGCCTTCCATATAAGCATCCAACTACAAAATAAGTATGATTGGAGGATGCCTGCGGCGCCAACACTTCGATGTGGGCAGATGGACTCGGAGTTGCAACTACTTTATGACCACATGACTTTTGAATCAATCGAAGTTATCAAATCATGTCTTGTATTTGCAGTTGATTTCACTTGTGAGAAGACACATAATATGTTGTCGTTGATGTTAGATCCTAGGTATAAAGGGTTGCAGGTGATTATTGACTACGTGAGACGCGAGAAGGCCATGCACATTGTGGCAAAATATGATCATATTGTTTTGGTGCCTTTGTTTGTGAAGATGTCACAGTTACTGAATCCGAGCTTGGAGAATAACTTGGCACCCACATTGGAGGCTACAACTGATTTTCTTTTTGGGCACATGAGTTCTACAGAGAAGGCTAATGAGGACAAGCTGAAATCGGAGCTCATTTTGTTTCGAAAGCTTTTTGTACCTGCAGATAACGACATTGTTCCACTTGCTTGGTGGAGGGATAATGCCCCTCGATTTCCACACGTATCATTTCTTGCGAGGCAGATTTTAGCAATATTAGGTTCTCAAATCGAGACATAATTTTTTTTAATATTGCTGGACTTTGTGTGCCTTGCGTCGTTGTAGGTTGGGCATCCAAAATTTAGATGCATTTGTCATGATATATCACTATATTCGTTAATTTGAGACTTTCTCTTGTCTCAAATTAATATATGGACCCCAACAACATGGTCTAATGTTTGGGTCGTCCTACCTAAACCATCTTGATATGAGTTCTTAATTGGGTTCTTGATATGAACACCCACTTCAAAGTATTTGCATCTTACAACATTCTCCAATATCTGTGTGATTTTATCCATGTTCTTATATTTGTAACTGTCTCAAAATGTCGAAAAAGTCCCAAATTAACGAATATAGTGATATATTCAAAATTTGGCCCGTAGATGCTAGAGATGAGTGTAACTCTTTTACAAAATCCGATCTTGGTGAATTTTTTGTTGATGAGGTTGAATTAGTGGATGCTCATGAAAATGAATTACAAGTAGTAGGTTGCTTTGAGGAAGACCCTACTTGCTCAGATGATGAATTAGATGAATATAATTAGTATAATGTCTAGTCCAAGATGCTGGATTGTCACAACCCTCGCTAGCTCCCCTTAAGTATTTTGGTCATTTTTCCATTCTAGAAAGGGTCACGAGCGCTAACCCTTCGCATACTCCGATGCGAATGGTTAGCTCCCCATACCGCGGACCTTCTTAGTCCATAGAAGGGGGACCAAACCTCCTACTTGGTTTTCGGGACTCACCCCTTAATCGGTAACCAATTCTTAGATGTGGACTTCCATCCATCTTATGTTGATCATCGTATAGATGGCTCGGAGGGCATAGTTGCCTAGTATGGCTCGGGTTGTTGTAGTGTTGCACCGGAGCAACACTACAACAACCAGAGCCATACTAGGCAACTATGCCCTCACATTGGACCAATGCCCATGGAGGCCGTGTTATTCGGCCTCGGGTGGGTTCGGCCACACCACCTTACCCATATAAACCTCTAGGACTCTAGACAGGGCCCCTACCCCACCGTCAAATAACCTTTTGTCTCTCCCCCAAGAGTTGGGGCCAAGTAGACATTTTCCCTTAGCCGTTGGGGTTGGAAACCCCCAACAGCTTTAGAACCCCCATAACTTCTTCATATGGTCTCTAATCGTAATAATTGACCACTCCATCATTATCTACATTTCACATAGATGCCGATGGACTACTCACTTGCCCCATTCGGGCAAGTATTGATGAAGTCATGCATGTTTAAAGCTTCGCAGTCCCGGGAGCCACTCCCAGGCCACTGCTGTTCCAAGGCGCTGTCCTAGGACAACGCCCCACTCAAATTGCCATATCTCCTAGCTTACACCTTCGATTGAGGTGTTCTTGAGCATTCTAGAATCGGCACGCTATAAGCTACGCATAGCTTATGGCCTCACCCTCATGCCTCCTAGTCTCTGTGGGTGGGAGGCGTTCCCAACGCCCGAGGCCCTCACCCACACTAGGATCACTTGGGCCCTCTCACCAACGGCGCCACAAGTCCCGGGTGTCACTCCGGGGCCCCCCTTGTGCCCATGGTGTTTCGGGCAATCCTTATAGAGAGGTCTACGACATGGATGGCCAAGATGCATTTTTGCTTTTTTTAGACAAATGAAACATTTTATTTCATCGCCAATAAACCAAGATGCATTTTTTCACCACTTGTATTCAGGGATTGTACGTCACGTCACATTTTGTGACAGCGACGTGACGACTAACCAAAAAACGTCACGTCCGAGGGGGGTAAATCCGGCAGTTACCCCAGGGGTAAATTGACGCGGTCAACCCCCTGGTCAACTGCTAAGTCGACTGCAAATAGCAGTCGACTTAGCAAACGACTGCAAATAACAGTCGACCTAGCAGTCGACTTCAAAAAAAATTAATTTCCAAAAAAAATTATGGACGTCAGATCTTCTTGCCAAGAAGATCTGACGATCCAGAATTTTTTTGGATTTTAAATTTTTTTTTTTGCATTCGACTGCTAGGTCGACTGCAAAAAATTACTTTTGCAGTCGACCAAGACCAGTCGACTGTAATTAGCAGTCGGCTAGCTGGTCGACTTCAAGGAAAACCTTTAAAAAAAATCAAAAAATTCTAAAAAAATCATGGACCATTAGATCTTCAATCCAAGAAGATCTAACGGTTCAAATTTTTTAATAGTTTTTTAAAATTTTAAAATTTTTTGTTTTCTGAAGTCGACTGCTCGTAGCAGTCGACTAGAACAGTCGTCCAAAAAAATTACAAAAAATTGGTACAATAAATTTTTTTTACCACGTCAGTGCGCGTCACGCCCCAACGTGACGTGATGTGACGCAAAAGGCCGCGTCACGTCCATTTGCACATCCCTGCTTGTATTTGTATGTTCACATCTATAAACAAAATTTGATGAAGTTTCATTTGTTTTGGTGATATGGGCCAATATGTTTGTCTTGGATTTTTAATTCAACAACAATTGGAGCTTGAAAATTTTATTAAACTTCACCACACATTGAAAAGTAAGACTTAAAATTATAACATACCATTGTTTAGCCTTGGATGTTATCAGCAATGCGCTTGAACTGGTATTTGATACCATTGCATAGCCATAATTCTTGCATGTTTAATATTATACCAGGCTCTACATTTCATGACCCCCTATTACCTTGACAAGGCCTAATAGTGAGCTACAAAGTCATTGCATACCAAGACCCCACTAGTATCATAAAATAGTAATACCAATCCAACACTGGTTCAAACGAGCCCAATGAGCAATGAATTATTGGAGAAATTAGTCTTTTGCTCCTATCTGATGCCCCCTTCACATGTCTTGAAATCATAATTTTGGTGGTGCAATAACCAATGACTCCTGAGGGTAAACATTCAATCAAGATTTTGTTACAAGCTAGTCTACCTGTATCCTATATGAAAACATTAATAGTGAAATTATAGTCCAATTATTGGAACCTGCCCATGTTGGGGGTCGTTGATGTTTGACTTGTTGTGGGTTAGATTAGACCTCATCAAAAGTTGTAGTTTGTAATGTAAATTTGTGTTTGTTCAAGTTTTGGTGCAAGATGCATCGTTCCTGCTGGCTATGTCAATTGATGTTTTTGAAAAGGAGTTGAGAGCTCTTGTATTGATTGCACGTGAAACACCAAGTTTTAATCCTTGTTCCTCTCCTGATTATACTCGAGCACTACCAAAAATGAAAAATGAAAAATGAAAGTAACACAATATAAATCAATATCAAAACCACTAAACTACAAAATTAAAAAAATGATAATACTTTATTATATGCATCCTTATTACCACCGCTAGCCTAGGTGATTCTTAGGGTGATGCGCCACACATTTAAACCTAACTTGTTATTTTGGTGCACAACATACTTGGCCACTCCAATACTTAGGTTTTTCAAGCTAGATAAGTTGGGAGTCCTAGTACAAGGGGGACTGATGTTAGCTAGATTCCAAAGCTCATAGAACATTGCATTGGATCCAAGTAATGTTATATACCCCCCCCTTCCGGCAGGTGAGTTGGTTTGCTTATATATATTTGGTTTAGTGTGGTTCCCACTATTCATTATCAACCTACATAAAAGATCTTGCAATTAGTGGGGTAGCTACCAAAGGTGGCATGGGACACTTGTGCATAACATTGTTTTGAATATTAATGTCAAATATTTTCTTTTTTCTTTTTTTTCTTTTTTATTGGGAGGGGGGGAAGCTAATGATTGGTAAGGATGAAGTTATCAAGAAATTTTTTTATTTGTTTATTATAAATCCTTCAAATCCTATTTGATTTTGGGGTGAGTGGGAGCATTGTGATCCCCATAGTTCCCTTGAAGACGATTGATTGATACTTTGACTTGGAAATAGCCTTACGGGTTTGTCGATTTTGTTGTTCCCATGCATGTACACTATACATTTCATTTGGTGTGGCCCAAAGATTTTGGGATAGCGTAGTCGGAAATACTATCATAATAGTTATGAGACTACAAAAAACATGAGCTGATATTTGTTCCAAACTTGAAAAGTTCATCCGAATTCTATATTGTTTCAAATTTTTATTCATAATTTATTCCATTAAAATGTGAGGGGTTATTCTACTTTATATCATCATCGGCTTGTGTAAAAAATCTCATAACCACTAGGTGGCAAGCATGGAAGGTGGTTGGGATGGTATATCATGTCAACATTCAATTGGGTTTGACTTTAAGTGCATTGCAAACGTTGTGTTCACAAAAGTTGCTATGAAGGCACTTGATTGATGCCTTTGACTTGGAATAAAGGCCTTGGGGTTTGTGAATTGTTTTCTTCCCATGTATGTATTATGCACAACGGCAGTGGGCACCTACGATAGCTTGTTGAGGTAGGTTTTGCATATAGAGTTATCTCTTGAAGTTAAATCTTATTTTTGCAGGTAACTTATCTTTGTTCACACCTTAGGCTACTTTTGACTAACAATTAAGCTACATTCACTTAATGCGCTCGTTATTTGATCTCACCATTTAGTTTTCTTATCGACTTCAACATTGATAGCAACTTAGGACATGGGGGTGTCAGAGGAGTGTTAGGACAAAGCTTGGTTGGTTATACATGGTGTATTTGGTTATCAGCCAATTCCCACTTGGTTATGAACTACATGTATATGCAAGTCTCAAAATGTAAAATCATTGACCATTATTGATATCTATCAATAAAGAAATTCACATGGGATATTTATTGTCATTGGTGACTTTTTGGTTGTGGAGACTCAAATGTAGTAATATAATCGTGTAAATTCAAAAGTCAAAAGGGCGTCAAATAGATATTAGTAATTACATTTTATTAGGATTTTATATTGGGAAGATAATATATAATTGAAGTACTCTACATGGAACTTTAAAAATGGTTTGAGATTTTAACTAATTCATGGGTAATAACTTATAGTATATTCATCAAATGGTTATAATTTTTTTTTACTATTAAAATTCATAACTTGAATTATTGACTACTTTGTAGTTCCCCAATAGTTTTTATAATATATAATCATTATCAATATATAAAATGTGATAACCCAAAAACACTAATTACAATATAGGAGCAAGTATGTGGTAGCTTTTGTTTTGCACTCACCATACGTGCTCACTCCAATCCAACTTTGTCATGAGGGTGAATAAATCTTGGCATGCCATTTGATGTAATAACTTTATTTTGAAACCCATATCACTATATTCGTTAATTTGGGACTTTTTCGGCATTTTGAGACAGTTACAAATATAAGAATATGAATAAAATCATACAGATATTGGAGAATGTTGTAAGATGCAAATACTTTGAAGCGGGTGTTCATATCGAGAACCCTATTAAGAACTCATATCAAGATGGTTTAGGTAGGACGACCCAAACATTAGACCATGTTGTTGTGGTCCATATATTAATTTGAGACAAGAGAAAGTCTCAAATTAACGAATATAGTGATCCATACACTTGATTAAAAATTTAGCTATCCACATATTAATCAAATTTATATGAAAATTAAATATTCTCCCACTTACATAAATATTAACTTCATCTAATGTCAAGTTCATCTATGATACATGAAATTTTCATTGGTCAAGACTTTTATGAATACAATGATAGCATGAATCCAAATCTCTCTCTCTCTCCCCATATATATTTATATCTATCTATCTATCTATCTATATTTATATATCTATATATTTATATATCTATATATCTATATATCTATATATCTATATATCTATTTATATCTATATATATTTATTTATATATCTCTATATATCTCTATATATATCTCTATATATATATATATATCTATTTATATTTATATATCTATATATTTATATATCTATATATTTATATATCTATATATCTATATCTATATATCTATATCTATATATGCGCACAAACACACGCATACACCATTGTGATGGTTTTGATAGTGGAATCTAAAAGTCCATTTGTTTTAAAGATAAACTAGTGCTATAAAATTAACTATAAATAAATAATTCTATCTACTGCCTTATACACAAATTTATGAAAATAAAATTTTATATTCCAAATTATTAATTTCTAAATTACATCAATGTTGCTCAAGTAGTCATATTGAAGAATGATGATCTTAGGTTAATATCATTATCAAGTAGCATTTACACAAGACATATAACAATCATCTTTATAAGTATAATCTATATACACGACAATCTCATAATTAAATATTGATATTTTTATACATAAAATTTAAAATGCTTGTCATTAATCCTCATAGTATACTTGCTTATTTTTTGCATCCTCAAATTTGGAGTAAAAAAGAGAGTCCAACACTCCCATTTGGTTACAATAGTATTTTAGTCTTGATTTTTTAATCTTTTATGGAATAAATAACCAATGAAGAAGTAAAAACCAATTTTTTAAATTGTGTTTTACTTTGTTCATCATAATCATAGGTGTTAACCTTGCAAGCAACATGCACGAATGAACCTCGAAGGCCATTGTTGCTCATATAGGGTCTCCATCTTTAGTACTATTCCAATTCCAAAATGAAAACATGCCACTATAGGAGTAAAACGGTTTCTAAAAAGAATGCATAGCCCACGTAAAGGTGTTTAATATCACATGCCCAAATTGCCCCTACCTACCTACCTACTTATTGACCTATGTATTAACATGACCTACCTACCAGAGTGCCTACCAAATTACCAACCTAAGGGTACAACGGCACATGTCAGCTAAGACATTGGTTAAGGTGACTTCATATTTAAATTGATCAATTATGGGCCGTAATCAAGGATTACCTAACTTTGGTCATATAACTAACTGTCAACTAACTTCCTCGAACGAAGGAACCTTAACTTCATGTGGATGCTAATGTCAATTTATTTTTCCAAGGAGCTTACCCAAGGCTTAGCTCATGCCTCACATACTATCGTAGCTCTCTAGTAGCTTGGGTAGAAAATAATTAATTTAAAGGCACCTAAATTTTTGGGAAATTAATTGCGTTGAGTGTCCAAAAAAACATTCAAAGAGTGCTTAAAATCACAATAATACAAGTGACATTCACTGGAATTCGACAAAGTAGCATCAAATAATTTTAACAGTGTTTTCACGTGGCATCAATCTCACTCATGGTCTAAAAACAATACAAGCATGAATTTGCTTCACAAGTCATGCTGACACACTACCATAAAAATGGGAATGAGACAAGCAAACGGAAATGAATGTCTAACTTATTTAATTTTTTTAATATGCCCAATTTTAGAATATTATTTTTTGGGTTGCCTAACTTACTTTCACACTTTAATTAATTATTAGGCAGAAAGGTGTCCAAGTTGCTAGAGAGCTAGGGTACCTTCGTGTCTTCTTTCTCCCCTTCGCTTCCAACTCTCTCTTCCCTCTTCTAGTGGATTTTTTTTCTTCTTGATTCCTTGTCTAATGTGGAGAACAAACACTTACCACATTTCCTTTGCATGCATTGACCCCTTTGGAGTGTTGGATTTTTAGGCACATCCTCAAATTCTTCAGATTTAGGAGGGGATTTACGGATTATAAGTATGTACTTGGCCAACAACTCCAAGGTGCAGTTTGCTCAAGCATTACAACATATTTTTTCTAGTACATCTTGTTGTTTGTTGAATTGCATTTACCAACTTCCTTTAGGTAAGTTGCATTTATGACTCACGTGCTTAATATCTTTGCAATTGTGATTCTAGTTTATTCGTCAACGCCCATTTGTGACTTTCTGAAGCTTTGAGGCTTGTTAAATCAATTACCAATTCATTACATGTCTATTGTTTGCCTCTCAAACATGTGAAGCAAAGAGATGTGCAAACTATCCTAAATGGAGATTTATGTCAAATCGGAATGAAAGAATGGTGTAGACATGTGGACAGTATGAAGCCATCGGGCAAGGAAGTCACATTTTCATATAGTTGCCCTAACTTGGCTCTTAGCTTATTGATTTTTTAGAATTTTATGAACGGGTGGTGTAGCTTGTACACAAATTAGGTATATCATTTTGTAAACCAATCATTCTTAACCTTTGAGTTAGTTAATACAACAAACTAGGCAGTGCAACTGCACCCTAACCCAACTAACTGCCTTAACTCACCTAACTATTTATATTTTAATTTTTTTTATCAAATTATCTTATTTTCTTATCATTTGATTTTGATGTATATATAGAATGAAGATTATAGGTAAAATTCATGACATTTAAATTGATCAACTCATCTTTGTGATATGTATCTCATAATATCAAATTTTATATGAATTTGACATTTTCACAATCTTTCTGCTCTTGATCTCCTTTTTGGTACAAATGCACCATCATTTTTATTCTTGAAATTCTTGGGTTTCCCTATGACATTTATTAAAAAAATATTGAATTTTAGTTTTTTAATGTAAAGAAATTCATAGCGTGACATGTCATTGTACACACTATGATGAGTTTTATTTTCAATGCATTGGAAACATAACCATGCCTCTTTGTCCAAGAAGATGACTTCAATTTTTGTACATGGTCCTTATAATTACGCATCATTTCACAAATTTCAATGAAAGATCACCAAAGTTTTAATCATTAATTTTTCAATGATATAATGATATTAAAGTATCTACCCTCAAAGGAATAATCATCTGCACCTATATTTTGGCCCAATGTTTTATAAAAGGCAATTGAATGTTGTCATTCAAAACATCAATAGATTGACGATGATAAGTTGTAAAGCATTTGAAATGAGGATTATATTGACAAAAAGACATGAAATCATGCTTTATAGATTTCTCCACTTGGACGGGTTAATCAAACTTATTTATTCTTATTTATTTTTAATTTTTTATACTTATACGTTTATTACAAAATGCACCATCAAAATAAATTGAAGACTGAACTTTCATCATATTCAAAAAATATATATTCTATTTTTTTGTAACCCTTGTCTAATTGACATTCTCAATTTTTTTTAATAATGACAATTGAGCAAAAAAATACTTGGAGTTCCTAAACTATACTTACATGTTTTATATTGATGGCGTGAAAGCTAATGTTGCAATCTCATGTGGCACTGGCTGTGATAATGAACAATGACTTGGCAAGATGAGGTGGGACACTACCAAGTAGCAAAATTCAAAACTTATCACATAAGCAAACCGACACCATTTAGCTAGATCAATCCAGACTACATTGAAAAAAAGTTGGTCTTAAGACGACATGGCAATGAGGATGCACAAGCTTATGTATGTAAAATTAAAGCTACATTGAATCTAAATCTCCAATGTCCCATTGACATGATCATGACAATCAATTGCATGAGTCAAAACCCAATTCAAATAGATTGCTTTTGATAATAAGGCTTGCAATTCTGTTGTGTGCACTTCCAGCTCCACAAACAAGATCCAACCATTGGATCGGATCGAGAATTGTCTTAGTTGATGGCAATTACAAATTAAAAGAATGTTATTTCAAGTTTCAGAGTTGGAGTTGATATACAAAAGTTATTAGAGATCAAAGTGAGGACTCTCATTCTTTTTAGATAATTATATGAGCTTGCCCAAGCAATCCAATACATTACCTTTATGTTACTTAGCCATTGCCAACCTAATGGTTCTCTCTCTCTCTCTCTCTCTCTCTTGAATTCTTGAATTCCGTGCTCTAAATATTCCCTCACGGGCTGCCCGAAAAAAATATCAGGAAGAAGAAAAAACAGAGCAATAAAGGGTGTTGGACACCGGTGAGTCTTTGCGACCTCCGGCAGCAGAGTCTGGTTCTGTAAAACTTGCCCATGATAGTTCTTTACATCTGAGACTCCGTAGTCGCGAAGTGGGATTGTGAACTGCTCAAGACTACTCTTAGCACTTGAAAACTCTAAGGCAGCACAGTCTGAGTCTGATCTGCCTAAATATTGCTCAGCGTTTGAAACTCTCTGGGAGTACAGTTTGGTTCTTACCGGCTCAGACAGATCTCGGTTACAAAGACTTACAAAGTTCAAGCACTAACAGTAGCATCAAGATGAGCAAGTCAAACTCAACCAATGACGATTTCAAGGTGTAGATCTAAGTCTAGTATGTAGAACAGACTACACTTGGAATGTGGCTACACACTTGAGTTAACACAAGTCTTGCTCAAGTTGCATGGTTATCTGTCAATCTTTTTAACTGTATGCAACAATATATGTAGAAGATGATGTATATTACCTATTTCTAAGGAAGTGGTAAAGCCTTGTTGACATTGATAACAAGTAAGAGGTCTACTAACACCTGATGTACGCTTTACTAACATACTTTGTGGTATTCTTGGGGAGCATGGGCACATGTGAGGACCTCTTCTACAAGTGTTGCACGCCTTCCGAAGAATTGTCCACACATTGCAATTTTCCAAGACATTTCTCTTTGAGTTTGGAATATTGACTATGAGTTTATCTTTCTTGATAAAAACAGTCTGATCTCTCTACATTTTGAATGACACCCGCACTAGATTTTACACAAATAAGATAGTCGGGGAATAAGACAAAACGTGCTGTGAATACAATGACTAATAAGCTGCTGAGATATTTAGAAATAATACCCTGCACATATTCGGTTGCTGAGTAGGGACAAACTAACTCGCTGTGATTAACGTGACTATTGAGTCACTGAGTTACAGAAGCAAGCATACCCTATGCATTTTTGATGACTATATGAGAGCAGGTAGCACAGATGTGCTTTCGAATAAAGTGGTTGCGAATATTGAGGAGAGTTTTAAGGACCTCATGAACTGATTTGAACTAACATGTTCTTAACAGATCTCTGCACGGATTAGAGGAATGATCAGAATTCCTATGAACATAAAGCGCAGGAATCCGACATTGAGAGATGTTCATACCACAAGTTGTAATGAAATGCTTTCATAATCAACTTGATAATTACAACAAGTGATGACAGAAAGAAATCATACCAGTTTTTACCTCAAGATGGAATAACACGATGAAGTATGAATAATGACTTACCATTTGATTATCTGGACCCTTCTCTGAAAGGGATGTATGTTGTCATTGTCTTTACCTGACATAACTCTACAATAGTGATAACATATCCTATTTTGACAAGAGTTTTATCAAGACAAGATTAGTTAGCTCTCTTTGTGCCATTTTGACTTTCAACACTTTGTGCCTAATTTTTTATTATTAAAATTATCATTGTATTGAATATCAAACCTAGTACGATTAGTGACTTTTGTCTTGCTATGTGCATGTGATTTGTGATTTTAAAAATAAGAATAAAATATTTTGTAGATGCAATAGTTAGAAATATTCCTAAAATCATACAATGGATGAAAATGCCAATTTTTTGATGAATGTGTGTACATTTGGATAAAAATGTGTATAATCATTCATTTGTGGCTTCATCACTCCTATGACTGTAACCAATCCTCCTCTCTTGAAATTTTGAAAGAAAAATCATAGAATATGATTTCTATATTTTGAGCCCAAAGTCCAATTCGATTGAAACACATGTCTTTTTCCCATCTCTTTTTCTCTCTACTTAACTACAAGCCGTGCTATATACCCCTCAAATATAGGTGTGATTAAGAAGACTGACCACATGAGGCCCACTTAAACTAACAACACTTGCCGGCGCTTTCAGCAAAGATTGAATTTTCTTCATCTTGAAAAGCTACACTAAATATTGTATTAAGTGTCACTTACTATTTGGAATTATGTAATGCTATATTTATTTACTGTGTATTTCATATTTTACCCAAAAAAATGTCAGATTGGTTGTTTGGACATTATAGAACATTAACAACTTTACTCGGGAAAAAACTACATCCATAACAGTATTCAGCTGATGAGTTGTGTTATCGTTAGAATAATGGGTTTGATTGAAGCCCGCCACCCATCCCGGTGGGGTATAGCGGGTTTCCCAACAAGTCACCCTTTTCTCTTGCCCGGTTTCCTACCTACCTACCTACCTACCTACCTAGCCGTGCCACTCATGTTTGCCACCGAGGCGGGGTGGGGCCGTGGGCCTCATGTCTTTTTTTGGGGAGCCCAGATTTAGGGTCTTATCGAGGCTAGGTGGCTAAGCGGACTCGGTGGCTAGGCGGACTAGGCAACTAGGCTTATTTTCTAAGTGGCTAGGCCTACTTACTAAATAACTAGTAACTAACCACCTAATAAGTTATTTAGTAACTAGTTATTTAGTAAGTAGGTCTAGCCACTTAGAAAATAAGCCTAGTTGCCTAGTCCACCTAGCCACCGAGCCCGCTTAGCCACCTAGCCTCGACAAGACCCTAAAGCTGGGCTCCCCGAAAAAAGACATGAGACCCACGGTCCCACCCCGCCTTGGTGGCAAACACCACCCCCGTCCCCACCCACCTTGGTGGCAACCCTTGGATGGGTTTTGTGTGGATCAACGGTGCAGATCCACCATGCCGGTAGAGCTGGGAAATAGGCTTGGCAAGTCAACTTCCCCTTGCCTTCATCTAACAAGGGTCTCACATTCAGTCTGAATGATGGGGGATATCCGGATCCTAGACAAGATACGGGAATACTACATGGAATAGTGTCGGTCCCACAAAACAAGCTTGTGTATCTGAATAATGTTATGTCAACAGTAAGAAGACATAGCACTGTGTAACTACAAATAGTAAGTGACAATAAATATCATATTTAGTGTAATTTCTGGGCCATGGAGTTTGGCTGCAATCATTTGAAATCAATAAAAAATGTACACTTCTAATTTAGACTCGGCACAGCTACAAAGTGTAGGTCTTAAGTTTCTTTAAAGCAATGAAAGCAATGGAATCTTGAATAAGATCACTGAGAGGAAAGTCTCAAATACTTGGTCCTGCTAGCTAGCTAGAACAAGGCTAACGTAAGATTGTACCATATTAACCCTTAACTTCATGGAGCATATTGTGGTTTTGTTAGATCATCTAAAACGTAAGTTTTCTAGAGCTCAATTTTTTTTTTGTACCTTTAAAAAAAGTTTTTGCTGATGGTTTTAGAAGCAAATCTATATGGTAGCAATATTTGGTGATTTTCATGAGTTGTTCATGATCAATTTAGAATCATTAAACTTCAAGAAATTGTGGTAAATATATGCAATAAAATTATAGTCCAAACTTTCAAGATTATATTAAGAGTAGATATACACTTTGAGGTCCATAAACATGGAGTCCACAGATAATTGATCATTTTCAATCAGAATAATATGAAGTTACTAAATATAACAATGTGTCCATGAAGGGAAAACTTAGTTCATTCTTGACTTTAAAAATTTCTTGTGAACAATCATCTTTTCATATTGGAATGGGATTAATGCCAATTGTGTAAAGCAATGAATCTTTTGTGTTCTTAATAACTATGAAACAAAATCTGCACAGCTCAAACATTGCTGCATTGTCACATAAATTCATAGTCCATACCAGATTGTACAAGAGGATTTCAAAGAACTGCCAAATTCAGACTTTCTAATTGGAAGGCAAGATGCTGTGAATTGAACCATACATCTGCACACACTCGGAGGACATGTTTTCAATTTGGCAACACTGCCTTCTGACCTACGAGCTGACTGTAGAAGTGCCAACTTCGGAGCAGTACCTTAAAAACCTAGAATGTATCTGGATTCCAGTCACCCACCTTTTACCTGCTCATTGTCTACTAGAATATTCCGAACAGGGGATGATAAAAGAGCGTTAAATCAAATGGCATTGCATATTAGGCCCCAAAAGACTGAGGGCAGAGTGACATACTGATGGATTTGGCGAAGAGTCAGACTGGGATTGAAGTTTGATGCAAACAACAAAAACCAGGACTAATTTAGCTCTCATGTGCTGGCTTCGGAAAAATAAAAACAAAACCCAACAGATACTGTCATCTGGAATTCACTTAATGGATATGGCACCCACTCCAATCAGTCAAGAGTAAATTGCAACAGCAGTATTGCTGCAGTCCTGTTCCTTGGGAATGAGGAAATGCCCAAGCTTCCCAAATATAAGACCTCCCAGAAGCATCAGTAACAAACTGCTAGATTAACCTAAATCGGCCATTCAAGTCCATGGTTGTTGATGTCTTTCACAAAGACTTTGGAGACCAGTCTTCAACATACAGTAATTGTTATGAGCAAAAAAATTAAGCAAACAAACAATAATCCTTATGCTGTAAAAGGAGATGTAAAGGTGTCAATGTTCTAGCCTCACTGTCACACTGAGAAAACTGCTGAAGGAATTTGCCGATTTTGAATTCCATGTGTATTAGAGTGCATATGCCAAGGGCATCCAGAATCACAGATCTAAATTGTGCAAAAACAGATGCCCAAGCATCATAGCTTAAGATTGTAAGTAACGTGATTGCAACCTAAATCAACCAATCAAGTCCATGACTGTTGTTAAATTTCTCAAAGATCCTGCAGGCCACTCTTCAACCTAATCGTTGTAGACAAAAAACACAAGCAAACAGACAACACTCATCGTGTTGCAAAAGAAGATTACAGGTGTCAAGGTCCCCAAAGCTGACGGATAATTGAAAACCTGCTAAAATATATCTGCCTATTTCGAAGTCCATATATATTAGGCTGCACATGCCAGGGACGTCCAGAATCACAGGTCTAATTTGTGCAAAAAAGTTGACCATGCATCATAACTTAAAATTGTAATTAACATGATAAAAGTCTTTTAAAAAGCAAGCTGCAAAGCTCAGAAACCTATCCTGCCCCACCTTCGGGATCAAAAGCACCTGATAGTAATAATCAATTGTGATATCCACATCAATCATCGTGCCGTGAAAGAATATGTGCAGGAGACAGTGTCCCCAAAGGTGACTGATAGTGAAAAAACTGCTGAATGAAATCTGCCAATTTTGTATTCGAAGTGTATTAGACTGCACATGCCAGGGACGTCCAGAATCTTAGCTCTAATATGTGCAAAAACAGATGACCAAGCATCACCGTGGTTTAAATTGTAAGTAATGTGATAGAAACCCTTTATTGCTTTGCAACTAGTAAGCTGCAAAGCTCAGGGACCTATCCTGCTCCAACTTCGGGATCAAAATCAAAAGCACCTGATTGTACTAATCGCTTCAAATATCCAGAAACACTTTCCTTACATCAAGAAAGTCCTCATTTCTTCTTCTCACCACCACCGGTGGCACGCATCTTCCGCAAAACGGTGGTCATCTCCTCTCTCTTTCGCTTGGCCCGCAAGTGAGTGCCGAGTTTCCTCTTGGCCACCTTGAGAGCGCGCTTGTCCTTTCCGACCTTCAATAGCTCGGTGATCCTCTTCTCGTAAGGAGCGAAGCCTGCGACTTCACGGATGAGCTTGCGCACAAGCGAGGTGCGCTTGCCGAGCTTGCCCTTGGTGCTGGAGGGGCGCTTGGCGATGTCGCGCTTGGTCACCTTGTGACCCCTGTGAAGACCTACGGCAATGCCGTTGCTCACCACGGATGGTGCCATCGCTGCCGATTTCCTAAATTACTCCACCCTCGTCTTCCTCGCCCAAAACCCTCACCGAACAACTTCTCCACCATCGCCAAAACCTCGCCAACCCTAAACCTAACCCTAACCGTGGTGGTCTGGCTCAGCAGACGGTCTCTCGACGATCGTCTATTGACGAAGGATTTCGTGTCCGAATCTCGTCCTCGTCCGTTTAGTCGAGGAGGAGGGCCTATAGGCCTTTCCCGAAATGCCGCCCTCTGAGGCGGCCACGTCGCCCCAGAGGGTTAGGGTTAGGGTTAGTTGTGTATCAACATCCGGGGGTTGCTGCATTGTTTCGAGTGAGGTAGGTTTAGGGTCGATTTATTCCGACTAGACTTCAATAGACTAATAACTTAAGGGTCAATTCACATGGGGACCCCAAGTGTGACATGGATGCCTACGTGGTAACACTTTTTGGAGGTGAGGCTTGGGACTTGTGTTGAGAGTTGGGTCAAGCTACACCCAACTCTCAACACAAGTCCCGCAATAATCCTGCATAAAATAAACACGATCCAATTTTAATGGTAATCGACTACATTTAAATGGTTTCTTGAGGCTCAACAATTGGGACATGCTAACATGAGTGGGACTTGGGATCCCATGTGAACCAGTCCTAGTTTGAGATTTTTGATTTCATTTACATATCATCTAAAATTTATAGTTACATGTTATATAATGGTTCATTGTGTTTTCACAATCTTAATGAATTGAAATCAATTTTAAAGTCTAGGAAGTCGGAAGACTTACGGGATTAAATGTGCATCAGGATGGTGTCAAACCAACTAATTCCCTAAAGCGGCGGAGTGCAGTAGCCTCCATGAGATAGAGAGTAAGGTCCGCTTTAAATGAGGGGTTGAGGCCTTCAATATTTGAAGCCAACTCACATGAAATATTGACTTGGGCCAAGAAGGGAAGAAGCTTTTTCACGGCCCCAAGGAAGCAAATTGGGTTTCCATTCCCTTTTCATTATGGTCCAACCCAATTCTCTTCCCTCGGGATGTGTCATATTTTTGTCTTTAGTGCATCAAAATGTGATTCCACTCATTAAAATGTAAATTTCAGGGAATGGCCTTGACTCCATCATATCAAGGCCTTGGGGATTGATTTAGTGGATTAGACCAATCACGTACAAAGGTTTACGCATGTCAGAGCCCCAAATTGACCTTGACCCCTCATGTAAAGCGGACCTAATATTGACTAATGGATGGGTTTATGTAGACACCACCAATCTTTGACGTGCAATAACAAGTAGAACATCTACTAATTATGAAAATATCATCAAGTCAAAAGAAATATAAAGTCTATGATATTGTTGTGAATACAATTAGATTAGATTACATTGTTTATAGTATTTAGTGTCACTTGCCATTCAAAGTTACACAATGTTATGACTTTTTACTTAGAATGTAATCTTTTACCAAGTAAAATCTTTTATTTTCTATAATGTCAAAAATCACCCACTTGTATAGAAATAGACTTATTTAAATTCAATAAATTTTACATATTCTCAAAAAGTGCTAGAACCAATGAGCCTCGTCTAATCCAAACTTCACATTTCCCATTGCAAAGACACTGAAAACTCAACTCCGATTTGTCATGGTATGCGGCGTCGGTGACCACACCGCATCCAGGGGGGATTTCATCCATTTAGAGTTGGATGGATGAAACCCTCGGAGTTGGAGATATGTTCCTAAGTGAGGAGCCTCCTACTTGGCTTGGCATTCTTGCCAAGTCAAGCCTTGTGAGTGAGTGAGGTGAAGATTGCATATTTTTGCAATAAAATCTTGAGTTCTTCTTCTCTTATTTACACTCTTGGATTCTCTCGTGGTGGAGTGAGATATAACTTGACTCATGTATGCATTCGAAGATAGAATTATAGCTCTTGTTAGGGTTTGACTCTCTTCCTTTTCACTTGGTAAAAATGCTTCATTTTTCTTCTTTTCTTTTTCATTTTTGAGATATAATACGCAAGGGAGAGCGCGAGGGCAAGGAGTAACGAAGTTGTGGAGTGTCGGAGCGAAGAACGTTGCGGATTGTCGAAGCAATAAGAAGAAGAATAATTGCTTGTGAATGACACACCAAGGTGAATTGTGGTGAGGATTCATTGAATTTTTTACGAAATTTCATGTTATTTGGTTGCGTGCAAGCAAATATTCACAGCATCGAGCTTTGAAAACGAATTCGTGATTCTAAGTGAAGGAAAAATTTGATTAAAAAAAGGGGCCAGAAGCCGAATTTGGGAGCTGAAGCCCCTGGTCGGTTCTTGTCTGCTTTGCATGCGTGGCCTGCCAACCTGTCTGCGCCAGGGCCTGCCCGCTAAGCTGTAGCAGCTATTGGCGGAGCTGTGCCAGGCAGCCCTCCCCCTCCTTCACCATTTTTTTTGGCTTTAAAGTTAAGCAATCCCTCTCTCCCCCCCACCTTTGGTTGGGGATGTGTTTTTTTTTTCTCTAAGAGGTGAATTTCTTGGAGTTAAGAAAGACAAATTTTGGCAAAAATATTTGCTAAGGTTGTTTTCATTAATAAAAAATAAAAGTCGGGGGCCCGAAGACCTTATGAAAAATTAAGATATTTGGGATTTATTTAGGGGTTGTGGTGCACGAGATTGCCGAGAAATTGCCATTGATAATTGTTTGGCATATGGAATCTCCGTTCAATCTAAAAATAATAATTATTAAGGTCGAATTGTATTTATCAACACATATTCTAGGAATTTTTGTAAGGAGGGATTCTTTAGGTTGTAGTGGGGGGATGAGAAATGTGTTTATTTGCTTTTTCTTTTCCATGGCAATAAGGATCTCGCATGCTTGACCACCAACCACAGGCGGGTGCCGGTTGTACGCAGTCAATTTTATTTTCTGCTTAAGTGTTGTTTGGGGAAGATGATCTAGTGTTGTTGTCGCGCACCTCTCCATGAGGAGTGCCCGCAACACCATGGGCACAAGGGGGATCTTGGAGTGACACCCGAGATTTGTGGCGCCATAGTGGGTGAATCCAAGTGATCCTAGTGTGGATGAGGACCCCGGGCATTGAGAACACCTCCCACCCACGAAGACTAGGAATTACAAGCGTAAGGCCATTAGCTACGAGTAGCTTATGGCGTGCGGATTCTAGAATACTAAAGAACACCTCAATCGGAGGTGTGAGCTAAGGGATATGGCAATTTGAGTGGGCGCTGTCCCGGGACAGCGCTCTAGGACTGCAGTGACTGCAGTAACTTCGAACAGCCATAACTTCCTCAATATTTGCCTGAATGGGGCAAATGAGGAGTCCATTGGCATCTACGTGAAATGTAAATGACAATGGAATGGTTATTTGATAGCATCAGAAACCACCAAGATAAGTTATGGTAGTCTAAAGCTGCATTGGGCTTCTAACCCCAGCGGCTAAGGGAAAATGTCTACTTGGCTCCAACTCTAGGTAGAGAGACAAAAGGTTTCTTGACGGTAGCGTAGGGGTCCTGCATAGAGGCCCAAAGGCTTATATGGGTAAGGCGGGTTTCCCGACCGACCCCATCGGAGCATAGTTGACAATTATGCTTCAAATAGTTGTAGTTGTAGTGCTTTGGCAACACAATAATCAACTCAAGAGCGGATTTCCATGGATGGAAATCCACATCTAACCATTGGTTATCTATCAAGCAAATAGTTCCGAATGCATGTGTAGGAGGGTTTGGTGATCAAGCCATAAGCTTGGTGGTCCGCGGTATGGGGAGCTAACCATGCACGTATGTATGATGTGTAGGTTAACGCTCATGACACTTGCTAGAGTTGAAAAACGGACAAGATAAGTTAAGGATAACTAATAAGGGTTGCAACAGTTGCAATTGCATTTTTTTTTCTGTATTTTGTTTTGGTACCTTCTCCCGTAGTGGACTATTGCTGGGAATTACCAACATTGTTCAATTTTATGTTGTGCTAGCTTATAATAGGATATTATGGGGGTGAGGTCAAAGTGATGACCGACGTGATCCTTGTATATGCACCAAGTAGGCGGTGCATGTATTCCTTAATGGTGAGGCTGGATTAATGACCAGCAGACCATAGGTTTGGTGGTGTCGCGTACCTCTCCATGAGGAGTGCCTAAAACACCATAGGCACAAGGGGGACCCCGGAGTGGCACCCGGGACTTGTGGCACCGTTGGTGAGAGGGCCCAAGTGATCAAAGTGTGGGTGAGGATCCCGGACGTTGGGAACGTCTCGCACCCATGGAGACTAAGAGGCACGAGGGTAAGGCCATAAGTTATGTGTAGCTTATGGCGTGCCAATTCTAGATTGCTTAAGAACACCCCAATCGGAGGTGTAAGCTAGGAGATATGGCAATTTGAGTGGGACGTTGTCCCGAGACAGCGCCCTGGAACAGCAGTGGCCTAGAAGTGGCTCTCGGGACTGCGAAGCTTTAAACTGGCATAACTTCATCAATATTTGCCCGAATGGGGCAAGTGAGTAGTGCATTGGCATCTACGTGAAACGTAGATGACGATGCATTGGTCGATTGTTAGCATCAGAGATCATATGAAGAAGCTATGGTGTTCTGAAGCTGCTTGGGGCTTCCAGTCCCAGCGGTTGAGGGAAAATGTCTACTTAGCCCAAGTGTTGGGAAAGAGACAAAAGGTTACTTGACAGTGGGGTAGGGCCTATGTCTAGAGTTCTAGAGGCTTATATGGGTGAGGTGGTGTGGCCGAACTCATCCGAGGTCGAACGGCATGGCCTCCATGGGCATTGGCCCAATGTGAGGCCATAGTTGCCTAGTATGGCTCGGGTTGTGGTAGTGTTGTTTCGGCAACACTATGATCAACATAAGATTGCACTTCCATGGATGGAAGTCCATATCTAAGAATTGGTTACCGATCAAGGGGTGAGTCCCGAAAGCAAAGTAGGAGGGTTGGTTCTCCTTATATGAACTACAAGGTCCGTGGTATGGGGAGCTAATTATTCACATGGCGAAATACGAAGGTTTAGCGCTCGTACCCTTGCTAGAATTGAAAAAATGACAAAGTTGGTCAAAGGAAGCTAGTGAGGATTGCGACAGGTGGTGGTATAGGTACAAGTTACCTTTCATATTGTTCCCCTTTACTTTGACAGATTAGTGCAGGTTGTTGGCTCCAGTGATCGAGCGCACTGTGAGTTTATGGTTATAACTTGGAGCCAATATTATCATTCTCCGTCTCTAGAAACATCAGAAGGTTGACCCTTTGACCTTTTAGACGTTGAACCAATGGTAGCATCCGACGAGGTTTTCAGCTTACTTCGGCGTGGAGGACTACCACTCGGTCTCACGTTCCTTGGGTGAGGACTTTTGACGATATGGAGAAAGAGTCGTGAGGAGAAATACGAGACTGATTTTCTGGTCGAATATGGACCATTTTCCTATAAGATTGGAAAATTCGGTTTAGGACATGGATGAGGGAGAAACGTCAATGCAATACCAATTTTAATAATTGATATACGTTCGAGCTTTTACCCCAACATTTGGAGCATAAAACGCTCCAGACCTATGAACAGTGGACGGATGTTTATTAAATGGAGTTGTGCCAGATGGAGCAATACTTGGAGACATGGATGGAGTTGGTTTCCGCATTGAAGGAAGACGCGGCTTCTAGTTCGTTGGCCGCCCCTGTGGTTTAGTCGGAGACATTGGAGTGAATATTTGTGTAAATATGGAGGGAACTTTTTTTGGTGAACCTAAAGAGAAGGTTCCTGCTCCCGTATCCGCGAGCACTTCGAGTCCAATCTTTCCACTTTTCTGTTATGTCCAGGCTACCCAGATGGCCTTAGCTTCGCTAGGGCTCCGCCAGTTTTTAAGCCTTCGCAGACATTTATTCTTCATCTGGAGGAAAAATACAGAGATTTCCGTCGGGATAAGATATAGTGGATATAAGACTTCAGGTGGGAGAAGGACGATATACCTCATACCATGTATACGAGGTTGGCGATATTTGCCAGAGAATCTGGAGTTGTTTTCGCAGAGAGTAAGTTGGTGAAGATTTTTTGTCAAAGATTGATAAACGCCTCCTAGATTTAGCGCTGACCAAGATCATCATGGATTATGGTTGTCGGACGACACTCGCAAAGGCATTTGCCATTGTGAAACAGTATGATCGTGCGTTGTATTAGTACGATGTCACTGATTTGGTGTCCTTGTTAATGGATTCTAGCAAATCTTAGAAGACTTCGGTCGCGGCTACCGGATTGGCAGAGGCGGAGGTGGACAAGACTTTATATTATTGGTCTTGTGGGCAGTCGGACCACGCTAGGAAGGATTGTCATTCGAAGTAAAAGAAGGCCCATACTGTGAATAATTCGAAGCGGAAGCCAATTGTCTCTGCTAAAGATTCGACGAAAGAGGTTGGTAAACCGTTACCGAAGCAGTTGAAATGTTCCCACTGTGGGCGGAATAATCACGCGGTGGAAAACTGTTTTATTTATACCATCCGGACAAACGCCCTGTTTCCGCACGGGAAAAGACATTGGAGGCAAAGATTAGTGTCTTTGAGGAGAACTTCAAGAATTTGGCTTCATTTGGCCAAATTTTGGACTCATCGGCTCTATTCGACGCTAAGGCTAGCTCTTTCACTCCGGATTATTATATGTTCGGAGCTTTGAAGGAGGCGGTGAGTTCGGCAGCCGTGACACGTGCTCAATCCGTGTCACGAACCATACCTTTGGCCATAGGGAAGTTTATGGCAAACTTATGAGCTTGGGACAATGGTTCTACGGATCAAAATGGTCAGGCACGGTTGTCATTGTCTTTTGGATTGGCAGATGCTGTCTAATCTATCAGTGGTCGTAATTCGAGCATGGAGGCTTCGAATTCGTCGATCGATAGGGTGCACACGTCGGCGTCCAAAGTATTACACATATCTTTGTTCATAGCGATGGAGTGGTCGTCGCCAGAGTTCCAACCTGCTAAGGCATCCTCGTCTTCTCTGACCGTGGCTTACGCTACTGCAGATATCCCTACTTCTGAGGATCCCGAAGAAGTGGCCAAACGACAAGCGAGGTTTGCCGCGGAGACCATTGCGTATTTTGACGCACACACCTTAGTTGACTGGGGCCGTCCATATCTTATGACTTACCAGTGTCCGAGGAAGCAGCTTACTTGTCTGATGTAACTGCTAGACCTGCTCGTGAGCGTCGGGCATCCAACCGGATGTCGCACGTATTGTGAATGACACTGGCATTCCGGTAGTAAGTCGGACTGGGGGCAATTCTATTCGGGTTGCTTCCCGTTGTGTGATGATGGATTCGGGGGTACAACCAGTTATGATCAGCAAAAGGCTTGTTCTGGAGTTAGGATTGGCGGCCGAGGACTTGGCTCCTTGCCCATTCATCATCATCACATCCATTGACCACGTGGAGCAGGGCACTAATTATACTCGAGAGCCATTATAACTTAGCTTCCGAGAGAAACCTGGAGATCCACCCGCACCTCTTCTTCTCAGATGTGCGGTGATGAATGTAACCAACTACGACATTTTAGTTGGTCAGCAGGCATTCTACCCTCTCGGTTTTGGTTTAGATAACTGGACTAAGGAAGCGTGGATCCGACCATGTTGGTCGGCTGGGGACGGTCGGAGGGAGCTTATTCCTGTGGCATTCGCGGCAGCTGTAACCATAACACCATCATCTATGGTTTTTGGATGTAGTGCTATTGTTGACATTGTGGGAGCCACATTGTATCTTTGTTGGGAGACTCTCGGGATAAGATGTTGGAGAGCAGACATTATGTTTATCAATACCTTGGGGATTTTATTTTTGTGGATGCCACAGAACTTGGTTCGTATTCCCACCGCCCTCGATGGCTTTGGACCAATCTCGCACCACTATCCATTTTAATTGTAGCATTTTTTGCAGTGCCTCCACCTTCGGATTAGAAGGTGGATGACATCTTGGATCCAAACCGGACCTCTTTGCTAGTTGTTCGAGATGATTTACCCCTGTTGGCATTGGTCAACAAAGTGGGGGCACCATGGAGGGCCTTCCTAACTTTTATGATTTTTCCATAGTTCATTAACATTCCGCGATCAGGGGACTGGTATGGTCAGGGATTGCACGTCACGTCACATTTTGTGACAGCGACGTGACGGCTGACCAAAAAACGTCACGTCCGCGGGGGGGTAAATCCGGCAGTTACCCCAGGGGTAAACTGACACGGTCAACCCCCTGGTCAACCCCCTGGTCGACTGCTAAGTCGACTGCAAATAGCAGTCGACCAAGCAGTCGACTGCCAAAAAAAAATTAAAAAATTCCAAAAAAAATTCTGGACCGTCAGATCTTCTTGGCAAGAAGATCTGACGGTCCAGAATTTTTTTTGGAATTTTGGAATTTTTTAATTTTTTTGTTTTTGTAGTCGACTGCTAGGTCGACTGCTATTTGCAGTCGTTTGCTAAGTCGACTGCTAATAGCAGTCGACTTAGTAGTCGACTGCAAAAAATTACTTTTGCAGTCGACCAAGACCAGTCGACTGCTATTAGCAGTCGACTTCAAGGAAAACCAAAAAAAATAAAAAAATAAAAAAATTCTAAAAAAAATCATGGACCGTTAGATCTTCAATACAAGAAGATCTAACGGTTCATTTTTTTAATAGATTTGTTTTAATTTTTTAATTTTTGTTTTCTGAAGTCGACTGCTCGTAGCAGTCGACTAGAGCAGTCGTCCCAAAAAGTTAAAAAAAAATTACAAAAAATTGGTACAGTAACTTTTTTTACCACGTCAGTGCGCGTCACGTCATTTGTGACGCGACGTGACGCAAAAAGGCCGCGTCACATCCATTTGCACATCCCTGGATATGGTATGGGTTGCTCACACTAAAACCCATCGCGAACCCTTTGCCAATGAATGGGAGCGTGCCATGAGATTCCGGACCGGAACCACAACAGCTTTTGGCCTTTCTGAGGGCCAACGACGGTTCCTATTGGGCCAAGCCATGGATCTTAACACCATGGTGTGGATTGTTGGTTTATGCCTTTCATTGCAAAGACATCATGGTGACCAATTGTTGTCTTTGGGCGCAGATGACTCTTGTTAGGGGGCACAACGGTCTACATCCATAGAGGAGGGAATCGAGGCCATGGTTGTAGGAGCCGAACGAATCTCTCGATTCGGGGGGGAGACACGGAGAATATTGTCACGAATGGTTTCATTCGATTCTCCACCTCCGGTGGTGGCTTCATCATCACATGTTGGTGGTGATCAAGAGAGGTTAGACTCTACTGCTGGCATTGAGGTTGGGGGCATGGTCAATGTCCCCTCCTCTGAGTAGCAGTTAGAGTTTGTACCAACACCAGGTGGTACGCCTTTGGTGGAGAGGGAGACCACATAGTTTAATGATTGGCCATTGGAATTAGGCCCTCATTTCACTGGTGCTGAGATACGGAAGGTACGAATGTTCATTCGTTCGTATCGTAGGTGTTTTGCTTTTAACCTTCAAGATATTGAAGGCTACAAAAGAAAACCCATCTACATTCAGCTGGAGGACGACCATCCTATTTTTCGAAGACCTTATAGGCTCAGTGTTCCCGAGAGGATTGGTGTCCAGGCTCGTTGCCGAGAGCTCTTGGCAGCAAGGGTAATCGAACTCTCCAATGGAGAGTATGTTTGTACTATGGTTATGCCATCGAAAAAGGATATCTTTGGCAATTGGACGGAAAAGCGGATGTATGGGAATTACTATCCAGTTAACCGGAAGACCAAGTTGGATTGGTATCCTATGTCAATCCCGGAGGAGTTGTTCGATGCCATCAGATTTTTTCGAGTCTTTAGCACCCTAGACTTGAGATCCGGCTATCACCAGCTCCCATTACTTATGGGAGATCAAGTGAAAACTGCATTATAGGGAGTTGATCAAGATGAGAATGATCAACTATACCATTGGAAGTTTCTTCCATTTGGCCTGAAAAATGCATATATTGAGTTTCAGAGAGTAATGGATCAGGTCCTCTCTGGCTTGCCTTTTGCTCGATGTTACATAGATGATGTGATTATCTTCAGCAGGACACCACAGGAGCACATGAGGCATCTGCAAACCGTTTTTAAACGGTTGCAACGGTGGGGATTGCGCATGCACCATGGCAAGAGCAAGTTTTTCCATGACCGACTGGCATATCTAGGTCATATGATTGTTCTAGGAGGTTTTGGGGTGCAGCAATCTAAGATGGACACCTTGCAGAAGATTCCGGCACCGGTCGATGTGCCGAGACTTCGTGCTTTCTTCGGCTTGGCGAATTACTATCGACGATTCGTTAAGAACTTTAACTTGGTTGCCAAACCTCTCACCATTCTCACAAGCAAGGACCAACCTTGGACTTGGGGTCGTGAGCAACAACAAGCATTTGAGGCATTGAAGCAGAGATTGGGTACGGCTCCAATGCTTCGACGTCCTAATGTCGCCAAATCTTTCCAGTTGCATACGGATTGGAGTTCTTGGGTTTGGGAGCAGACCTCACTCAAAAGGATGATTTTGGCTGGGAGTGTGTTATTGCTTATGCTTTGCGAAGCAACAATAGTGCGGAGGCCAATTATTCGTCTTATGAGGGGGAAACATTGGTAGTGGTATGGACTATTGTCCATTTTCGGCCATATCTCTATGGTCAGCGCTTTATTTTAGTGACTGATCATCAGTCTTTACGATGGCTCATGGAGTCGGATAAGCTTACTGGCAAGCTCGCCAGATAGGCTTTATTACTTCAGGAGTATGACTTTGAGGTGGTACACCGTGCCGGTATTACCAACCTGAATGCAGATGGACTCTCACGCAATCCAAGTCCTTCGAACGAGGACTTGACCGGAGCCATGTGGCATGGAAATTGTGATCAAGAGGTGGTTCCAGGTTGGCACGGAGCTGCCTACCTCACTTTGTTTTTTGGCTCTGTTGTTAAGGTTCAGATATAGGGCTCGGATGATGAGACTGATTGACCTCAAGTTATTGTGGATATATGGGAGGATCTTCCCGTATTAAATAAGCTTCAACAGGGGACCTTGCCCTTGTCCATCTCGACAATGGAAAGGGATAGGATTGGACATCGAATAACAAGGTTCCATTGGAAGAACGGTTTGTTATTTCGATTATGGTCCGATGGAACAAGGCGTATTGTTCCTAGACCGGATCAAAGGATTTTTTTGGTACGGCAAGTGCTCGAGGAATTTGGCCATTCTGGCATACGTAAAACACATTCGATATTGCATAGCTAATATTGGTGGACTTATATGCATCAGCAGGTTGCTACTTAGGTCGGGAGGTGTGGAGGTTGTGACCGGGTCAAGTCTAGTTTCAACACCTTGTCACCTCAACTGCAGCCCTTACTTATCATGAGACTGGGCTACCGCTAGTCACTGGACTTTGTAGGACCGTTGGTTGTCACACCATGTGGAATAAAGTACGTGTTGGTGATGGTGGAGCATTTCAGCAAGTGGATTGAGTTTGTCGCTCTACCCCAAAACTCTACAGAGTTGGCCGTGGCAACCTTTTTGGATCGTGTATTGGTACGTTTTGGAGCACCGGCTGAGGTATTGACGGACCAAAGGAGGGAGTTCCTTGGTGTTTTTGAGGAGTGTGAACTAAAGCTCTCATAAAACACCATACCACCTCGCGGGATCATCCGGAGGCGGATGGCTTGGCTGAACGGGTTGTTCAGGGCTATGGAGAATTTGTCCATTGCTCAGCATCGTGACACATTGCATTATGCATACATTCGCAGTGGTACTTACCAACCTCAGTTGCGGAGATTAAGTCAAGAGGATTATGTTTATCTCGAACGTGAGGCGCCTACGACATTGGATGTCAGGGCGGGGTGCACCATCCTTCGGGTGAAGGAGGTGTTGTCGAGTGGTGTGTTGTTATTGGAAGGCAAGGATGGCAATGAATGTCATGAGCATTCCAAAAACTGTGCCCCATGTCATCTAATCATTGAGGGTACAATTCATCCTAAACTGGCCGTTGTGCCAGAGGATTTTCTATGTTTTGTGTGCAGGGAGAAGAAATGAACGGCTACTATGCTCTTGTATGACCAGTGTCAACGTGGTTGGCACATGGCATGTTTGAGGCCATCCTTGACTTCTCTACCATCTGGACAGTGGAATTATCCTCGCTATCGAGGATCTTTGGATGTTTTCACCAGTCATACTCAATGATCATGTGTGATTTTCACTGTGTTGTACTTGCCCAAGTGGAAAATGAGAAGTTATAGCTTAGAGACGCGATCGAACGCGAGACGGTGGAATTAATTCTTTGGATTCTGATAGCCAAACATCAGAGGCGATTAAAGATGGGGCTCATACTGCACCCAACCTATAATTCCTTGGGATGACGTTCACCATTCCAGTTGGTTGCGGCGCAATTCTTCATTATCCATGCTCTTTGGATTGGCGTTGGTCCTAGCTGCTTTGTCGCGTACCTCTCCATAAGGATTTCCCAAAACACCTTGGGCATAAGGGGGACCCCGGAGTGACACCCGGGACTTGTGGCGCCGTTGGTGAGAGGGCCCAAGTGATCCTAGTGTGGGTGAGGGCCCCGGGCGTTGGAAACGCCTCCCACCCACGGAGACTAGGAGGCATGAGGGTGAGGCTATAAGCTATGCGTAGCTTATGGCGTGCCAATTCTAGAATGCTCAAGAACACCTCATTCGGAGGTGTGAGCTAGGAGATATGATAATTTGAGTGGGGCGCTGTCCCGGGATAGCGTCCTGGAACATCAGTGGCCTAGGAGTGGCTCCCGGGACTGCGAAGCTTTAAACTGGCATAACTTCATCAATACTTGCCCGAATGGGGCAAGTGAGTAGTGCATTGGCATCTACGTAAAACGTAGATGACGATGGAGTGATCAAATGTTAAATCAGAGGCCATATGAAGATGTTATGGGGTTCTGAAACTGCTGGGGGCTTCCAGCCCCAGCGGCTAAGGGAAAATGTCTACTTGGCCCCAAGCGGTGGGAAAAAGACAAAAGGTTACTTGACGGTGGGGTAGGGGTCCTACCTAGAGTCCTAGAGGCTTATATGGGTGAGGTGGTGTGGCCTCACCCACCCGAGGCCGAATGGCCAGGCCTCCATTGGCATTGGCCCAATGTGAGGGCATAGTTGCCTAGTATGGCTCGGGTTGTGGTAGTGTTGCTTCGGCAACACTATGATCAACATAAGATTGGACTTCCATGGATGGAAGTCCACATCTAAGAATTGGTTACCGATTAAGGGGTGAGTCCCGAATGAAAGAGTAGGAGGGTTGGTCACCCTCCTATGAACTAATAGGTCCGCGGTATTGGGAGCTAACCTTTCGCATGGCGGAATACGAAAGGTTAGCGTTCGTAATCCTTGCTAGAAATGAAAAATGGACCGAGATAGTTCAGGGGAGCTAGCAAGGGTTGCGACATGCTTGGTGGGGCTCCATAGTCCACTAAGGGGGGGATATGGAGGTGTGTTGTGTATGTATCTTTGCTATGTTTTAGTTTTAGTTGTTAGTGGTGGTTGGTGCTTGAGCTGCAGTGACACACAATCGCTATTTACATGACAACTGTCACAGTATGCGGCGTCGGCGACCACACTGCATCCGGGGGGATTTCACTCATTTAGAGTTAGATGGATGAAACTCTCGGAGTTGGAGAGATGCTCCTAAGCGAGGAGCCTCCTCCTTGCCTTGACATTTTTGCCAAGTCAAACCTTGTGAATGAGTTTGTGGAGAGAGCTTGTGTGAGGTGAAGATTGCGTGTTTTTGCAATAAAATCTTGAGTTCCTCTCCCCTTACTTACATTCTTGGATTCTCCTGTGGTGGAGTGAGAGATAACTTGACTTATATGTGCATTTGAAGAGAGAATTAGAGCCCTTGTTAGGGTTTGACTCTCTTCTTTCTCTGTGGAGGTGTGTTGTGTATGTGTGCCTTTACTATGTTTTAGTTTAATTGTTAGTGGTGGTTGGTACTCGAGTCGCAGTGACACACGATCGCTATTTACATGACAAATTTTACACCAGGAAAAACTATCATGTAAGACGAGTCTCTAGGCTATCATAGGAATGAAGGAAATTATATATCATTTCTCACAATGAAGCATCCAAATCATCAAGCGTTGAAAGAGCTCTGAATACGAGCCTTAACCTATTTATTCTTTTACTCAATCTACAACCACTGTAGTAATGTGGAAATATAATGGCTTCAAAAAACTAAAGACGCAAAATTAGCTATCTCATAAATAAAGTCTTATTATGTCGAATTCAACAACGAAATAATTATTTTGCTAGAGAAATTTGGTACGTTGCATATCCACATTGGTCAAGACCGAGCTCAATGCAATGTGGAAGTTAGCTTTCAGCATTCAAAGTGTTGAGCACAGATATCACTCTACGGTCCTATTGAACTACTGAGACGTTGTCATCTTTCTGGAGCCTTCAACTTTCTCAGCAATTGCATAAATTTCTTTGTGCACTTCTTCAAAATGTGGGTTAGTGGCATTCTCCATTGCATCCATCCACGCGGCGATCTTTGCTCTGGACCCCAGTAAATCATCCTGTGTTTTTGCATCGAAAAACTGCCCACATTGACAACATTGAAGTTAGGTCATAAACATTATTTGTCAACATCTTAAACATGCAAGTGACCAACGTTTCATGTTGAGTTAGTGCTAGCACACACCCTTGAGTATTTTATTTATTTTCGGTGATGACAACTTAGCATTTAGTGGGCATTTAGCAAATGGCTTATCTAACATGGATTCAACTCATAAGTCAACCTTATAGGTCTTTTGGTTTGATGAAATAAAAAAGCAAAAGATTACAATTGCAACCATTCTACGTTTGGTGGGCATGGATTCAATGTTGTAGTTTGATGTGATGGAGTGAATATGAGACCAGTGTTGACATATGAAACTAGCAGTTTGAAATGAAGCTCTTGTCCAAGAAAAGTTTGAAGAAAAGTTGTGTATGAAGAAGTCTCATTAACTCTAAATTGCACAGTGCATCTCAATTATGTGTTGAGCATAATTTTATAATACCATGGCACTCTTATTGTACGATCTGTTCCTTATAGCTTAAATAACTTATGTGAAAATCAAAATCAAAGTAAAAATAAATAACGAATGCTTTAAAGTTAGAATACCATTCCTATTTGCTACTCTTCGACATTTCTATTCTGAACATGTAATGGACACAATGATTTAGAGCATTTAAAAACAAAACAAAATTATAATAATTGAAACATCTTAGGATCATATTTTGGAAGTACCTTCAGCTGTTTCAGCTGGCAGAGCAGAACTATATCGGCCAGAGACACTTCGTCTCCATTTTCCAGAAACTTTCCAGGCCCACTTAACAACACAGTCTCCACCAAGTCCAACCCAGCATGCACAATTTTCTCAGACCTTGCTTCCACTTTCTCGTCAGTCTCCACGTTCATGAGATCGCCTACACCCGGAATTTTAGCCAGTACCCGACTCACCAGAAGTGGGGCTGTCCAATTAACCCACATCACCAACATTACATTAATAACCTCCAGGCCTCAATACTTTCATCATAAACCAAGTAAGGGAAATATCACGATTTTCACATATGTAGTAAACTGTAAACCCTACCCTTAAGATACTGTAACACCATAGCAGGTTCGCCACCTGGCGAACGAATATTTAATTTTTTTGAAAAAATAAGGTTCGCCTCTCAAAAACTGAATTTCTCAATTTTCGTTTTTTAGCAAAAAAATAAGTAAAAATGACCCTAAATAGCTTAGAAATAGAAAAATATTTCAAAAACTAATTTATTCTATTTTCGTTTTTTTGTCTTCAGAATTTTCTAATTTTTACGTTTTTTATTTTTAGAATTATTTTAGGACGAACCTGCTATGGTACTACGGTATAGGTACCACCTTTGAAGAAGTCATTCACAACAAAACCGGGAAAAACTCACATTCATTCAATAGATGTAGCATAGTAAACAATTCAATATTAAGGTCACTTATTGACTTCTTCACAAGTGACAACATAATTACGTAATACACGTACCCAAGCCAATAGTAATGTTCAAGGGAATCCAATCTAGAATGCTATCAATAACTGCCCGTCTCTTTGGATCCTTTGGATACCTGAAATCTCAATCCGTCAACAATGTTAGAGTCGCTCATATTGATTCTAGCCATTAATTATGCGATTCAAAATTTGCAGTGAGGAATCATAGGGGTGTTGAACCTTCCTGCCGCCTGTAAGTATTTACATACAACACACACTGTATACAATATTTAGAGAGCAGATCAAGTAGGTTACGGGAGAAGCCATTCATCACATATTTTCTGCCCTGGTTCATGTCATCCTCAAATGACAATAATTAACTATGTTACTTCCATGCAGAGTTTTGCAACACTCACCAATGATCAGCCACATTCCGTGTCGTCGCTAAGTATCGCATGATAGTAACACTGCACCAACCATAGCCGCCCAAGAATTAGTTAATGATCAAGTTCTCTAATGCCCCCTACCTTGAGGCACACTAACTTGCTATCCCAGGATGCTGCCTGCCTCAAACATGAATATATCAATTACTTTGAAAGTTTGCTAGGTGTCATATTCACATTGATCAAGACTTGTTGAAATCCCACATGGAAATGACATTTTGGCACTCTGAGTGTTGAACCAACCAGACCACCATCCTGCAGTAAACAGTTGTTCGGGTTTATTGGAAGCTGCAGAAGCCTATTTACAATGGTTTATGATAGGCAATTAGCACTAACCTTTCACCAAGCTTGAATCCGTCTTCGTCAATGCAGGGCAGTCTTTGCATGGGATTGATTTCTGTCATCACCAAGTATGCATAATTTACTTATGTAACTATTCACATAAGAAAACTACCGATCCAGGCCATCGCAGCACTGTCGACAAAACTTGAGTACTCAAATTAGCATCAAAATTCATCTATAGCAAATTCATTCCTCAAATCAAATCGAGCTTTAACTCATCAATGCAGCACTCACTTGAGAACTCAGGCATCCTGGTTTGCCTTGCCATTATGCTGATGTGGGCATACTCGTACTCAATGCCGTTCACCCTGCTCTTTCCCAATGGCCCACAATATTAATGCCAGCCAAGTGTCAAATTACTTTACAAATTACCCTGGGATGCCCTGGTGCATTCCACATGTAAGTCAAATGCCCTCAAGAGTAGTCTACATGTGAAGGAACACTTTGACCAGTGCATTACCCTATCCATGTGTGTTGGTGCATAACATTATTCAGCTGCTATCAACCATTTCCTTATAATATTCAATGATAGTGCTTCACCTGAATAATTCGCAATTTATCAGGTTGACTATGCCTAGACAAGCATCCACAAGGTAAAAATTTAACACCTTACATGACATATTCCTGGTCACTCGGTTGAATAATGTTATGTGATTTCTACCGCACCGAATGAACAATTTATGAATTCATCATGCAATGTAATGCACCAACCCTAGTGCATATTACATGTATGTCAAATCCCCTTGGACTCCCACCATCGAGAGTTACTTACATGTGAGAGGACACTCAGGCCGATGCAATATCTTGCACATGTTCATGTACTGGTGCATTCGGCAACATGGAATGGACTGATACCGCTGCATTATATATACCACACAGAATGGACCAATACTAGTGCACTATGCAGTGTGTGCATTCTAGATGTAAGTCAAATCCCCTCGGACTCCCACCCATGAGAGTTGTCAAGAGCTAGGAGAAGATCTTGGTGTCTTTAGAAAGAGTACGAGAAACTCGATAAGATAGATTATTTGTTAGCAAAAAAATGGCAACATGGCACTTGGACTAGTGCATTGTCGTGTATATATGCGCCAATGCATTCTGTCGCACCAAATGGACTGACACCAATGCATGATACCATTGCACTAATATTGCACCAAATATTGTGCATTCCACATTTAGGGAATCCTTCGGCTCCCACCATCGGAGAGTTACTTACATGTGAAAGGACACTTGGAGCAGTGCATTACCCATCGATCCTATACTATAAAATCAAAACCAATGACAGCAGCAAACATCAACAGTCTCCAACATTAACTTAATCAGCTGGCCGTCGTTAAATCTACAAGAGGAAATCACTTGACACAGTGCTGAATTAATTAGCACGAGCTTCTGATTACATACCTGCAGAAAAGGATGACGGCTCGAGAGAATGGTGAACCGAGATCAGCGTACACCTTGAGCTTGCCATTCGCTGCCATTTCTGCCATTGTAACTTAAACCCGATCTCGATGGAGCTGATCAAGTACTCAAGCGCTGTGTGATAGTAGTGATCAAAATAAATGAGCCCCAGACCTCTGAAACAAACAAAAGCCTTTGGATTCAAAGCTGCTCAAATCAGTGCCATTGCTGCACATTCTTCAGATCGGAGTCTTTATGTAAGCAGCAGAGTGGAGGTAGAATGTGGGATGTGGAGGCCTTTGCAGTGCTGTCCAAGTCAAGTTGAGGCATGCTGGCTGCACCTTCAGATGCAATTTCCTTGGTTAGTTGCTATCCAAATGTTCAGATATTTCTTGTTTCTGCGTGCAATAAAACTTGGAGACCCAAGGAGGTCCTGTCTTCTAGAGTGGACTAATTTGGCCTCCCATTGTGTGACTGTCGTGCATAGGCCATAGAAGGGAATATCTCAGTTAAGTACTTGTGCATGAGTTAGGTGAGCTCTCAATGCTGGTCGCACTCTTTGAGAGCAGACCCACCAGCATAATGGTCTATGCAAAACAACCAATGGAAATTCACAGAGGACCAACCTCGGGGGGTGACCGGCCGTTAAGTAGAAACCACGTGAGAACAACTATAGGGTGCTTTTTATTCATTGGCAAGAAAAATTATAGAAACTTTGGATCTACCATAGCCTACTTAAATTGCGAAACATGTGACTATATATAATTTAGTATAAAGGGAAAACCCCCACTTTAGGTTTGAGGTGGAAAGAAATTAGTATGACAAAAATAATAGAGGAATTAAAAAATAATAATAGAATGAGTATATTCACATATAATACATGCAACATGGACAAAAATTGAACGACTAGGTTATGATGTGTACACTCTTCTTTCACCAATATATAGCAATGTGGATATATGCCATGCCATATTGGAGTTTTAAGTTTGCCTTCGTACGGAATGAGTAAATCAAAATTTTATAAGTAATTTAGCATCATTTGAAATAATCTATGTTTTCTTTTATAATTACCTATAGGGTGTTGAATATTTGGTGAAGTAGTTTTTTTTTCTACTTAAAGGGTTTCCTAAAATCCAAATGAAGAGGTAATTAGTCCCCATAAAAATACCCTTTGTACACACGTGGTTACATAACACAAGGGGGAGTGACCCCCATGAGGGACCAACTCCTGTCAAAAAGTCCCATTGACTTAAACGGATAACTCTAAATGTGTCAAACCAGCTAATTCCCTAAAGTGGCGGAGTGCGGTAGCCTCCATGAGATAGAGAGTAAGGTCCGCTTTAAATGAGGGGTTGCAGCCTTCAATATTTGAAGCCAACTCGCATGTAATATTGACTCGGGCCAAGAAGGGAAGAAGCTTTTTCACTGCCTCAAGGAAGTAAATCGGGTTTCCATTCCCTTTTCATTATGGTCCAACCCAATTCTCTTCCCTTGGGCTATGTCATATTTTTGTCTTTAGTACATCAAAATATGATTCCACTCATTTGAATATGAACATTTGAAGATCATTTGAATTTGAATATGTGAAATTTAAAGTCAACAAATATGCATAACATTATTGAGCTAAATGGTTGTGTTCCATTCTATCTTTAGCATCTAAAATGGGCCTCCACTATCTAACCTTCATAGGAAAAAAATTTAAAAAATAGGAAGAAATGGAGGACATTAAACAAACCCCCCCCTCCCACGAACTTTCAGGGGTGTCAGATCCGGGCTGGGACAGCCCCGCATAATTTTTTTCACAATTTTTGAACCCGACCCGCCCGACTTCAAAAAAACCATTGCCCTTGCATTCTTGAAGACCACTTCTCCACAAATCCCATATTGAGTGCATTTCACCTCCAAGCACCAGAAGAAAACGTGTCCATTTGAACCCTAGGCCATCGCGACTCGCACCAAAAAAATGCATAAACAATTCAATTGGTAGACAACCGGAAGGTACCCGTGGTGTACCCATGGAAGGTGCCCCCCGATTCCCAACCGAATTGATTTGTTTATGGATTTTCTTGGTGGGAGTCGCGATGGCCTAATCGCAAGAAGGGTTGAAATGGACAAGTTTTCTTCTAGTGAAGGTCCAAAATCCAATATATATGATCACTTCCATTGAGTAAATAAACAATTGATTGGGATTTCATTTTAAAAGTGAAATTGTCAATAAAGCATGTAATTAATTTGGAAGTCAAAAACATTACAAAATCCTCATTAAAATTAAGGTCATTTTTTGTGACTTACAATTTGAAATTGTCTTTGTCATTCTAAAATGAAACTTAAATTAGTGTGTTAATTTAGTATGTATATTTTTCATATTTTAGATAATGCCTTCTACCTTCAGAAGTATTCATACGCATTCAAACTAATTAAGCGTGATTATATGTAATCAAGCCTAATTGATTATAAAATATAATTACTGGAATTAATTCCGGTAAATCATATTTAATGACCGGTCCCAATAACCTTCTTCAAAGAAAACCTTAACCTTTCTTGCGAATTCCATGGGTGGATTATCGAGTCCTCCCATTTCCAGAGCCGTACAAAATATCCTCCACACTAATCTACATAAAAACACTACACTCACACCTCCACCAATCAAGATTGTGAAGTACATAGAAGCTCTCAACTTAAAGACAGGTGGTACAACCATTACACCTGCAATCGCAAAAGCCAACAACACAAAAACCATAGACAATGCCAACAACGTAGAGGTTATGAGAAGGTTTCGTCGTAGTTTCGCCACCTCTTGCTTCACAGTCACCCTATGAGATGGTAACACACTTTGGGCTCCTGACATTACGGTGGCAATGGCCATAAAGAAAGATAAACTGTTGAAAGCCCAAAACCACTTCAACGCAGGATGGTGATCGAAGGAGGCATATTGAGGGTTGGAAGTAGGAGGCGCCGGCAAACTATTCGAGTATTGTTCGTTGTAGTATGTGGAGTAGCCCAACGGCGGCTGCAACCATGCAGCAAACGTCACACTCGCAATCAATGCAGCACCCACCAAGATGGCATTGGCTGCGTCCACGCTCGCTTGCCGGTCTTTGTAATAAGGCTCATTGTAATCCGTAACTTCAGGGGTGATTTTCAACCGGAGGATGTTGAAAACCACCCAGTTTTCAAATTTGGATGCTAGGTCGAGGGCGGTTCTTCCAAAACTATCTTCAATTGTCAACTTGATGTCAGGAAATTTGAGTAGTGTTTGCACAACCTCTGCCAGCATTTCCCTGGGCTGAGAATTACAACCAGACGCAGCTACATGGAGTGCCGTATGTCCATTTCTGTTGGTGGAATTCACATTTATTTTGTCCAATTTTGTCCTTGGGAATGCTCGTGAGTTGGTGCCATTCACATTGAGTGGGTGGCGTAACTCACATTCTGCCCTGAAGAATCCCTCCATGGCACCTGCACAACCAAAATATGATGCAACATGAAGCGGTGTGTCTTCAACACCACTACTATGCACATTAGGATCCGCACCATACGTCATGACGAGCCTGTAGACCATCTCTTCATGATTCTCACTGGCCGCAAAGTGAAGTGCAGTCCACTTTGAACCGACCCCTTCTAGACCCTGCTGGATATTCACATCAACCTTAGCTTCATTTATAAGCATGTCCACCATGTGCCCCGCCCCTTTCTCCGCAGCAGCATGGAGTGGATGCCGACCATACCTTTCGAAGAACCCCCTAAACTCTTCGGCCTTATACCCGCTCGTCACAAACCACCCCTTCAGCTTAGGCATATCCATCTTCAACCTTGATGCGTATATTCTGAAGTCTTCGTCTGAGATGTCCATTTCTTTCTCTTCGTTAGAGTTGTCCCCCACTCCATCATCTTCCTGGGCGGTATCCATTTCCTCTTCCGCCTCAGGTGAAATTTCTGAATGCTCTTCCTCGGAGATATCCATCTTCTCATTATTCGAGGTGTCCTTCATATTTACACCAGTAGCTGTTGATCCTGCTGGTACAAGGTTTGAATTATCCACAAGTTTCAAGCAATTATGCACTTCTGCTCCATTGTTCCAATTTCCTTGTGACAAACTGTGTACAATGTCCGAACAAGACAAAAACCCACACCCAACCTATTTCCTCCACATTTGCTAATTACCCTGGTAATCATGAAGGATTGAAGCATCCACACATTGTCATGGCCAAGAGGAATGGACGTCGCGGTCTAACTACAGTGACTCCACCGATGAGTTAAATCAATGCACCCTCTACACATGCTGTCAAATGAAGACAATTCTAATTTCTCAAAGCTATGGCCTCAGTCTACAAAGGTGAATTGCAATGTGGTGAGGAAAGTGCACACAATACAACCGTTGCATAATTAACCAGCCAACACAATTCACTGAAATGTACAACCAGAACCTGAAATACATTTTGGGAGATGACAATTCAGAGAAGCGCAGGTTGTAATTTCTCTTCTTCGCAAACCTTCACTTTCTTTGCACGCAGTTCATTGAGCATACCTCAGCTGACTGCACAAGAAACTAATTCTGATCATAGACACCAAACATTTCATATAGCACAAGCAACCATCGCAGAATGAAGAACCGCTCGTTTCAATTCTAAACGCAATCCTGGTCACTGCACACTTATCTCTGAAGCTCATTCATGAAAGAAAAATAATCCCACAGATTTTCCTTCTAACCATCAAACTAATTCTGAAGCTTCCATTGACCTAAAAGATGTTTAGAGCATAAAATATTCTACATCATACAATTATTATTGGTACTAGTTCTGGACCATATTTGTTTCTGTCAAATTATCCTGCCATTTCCTAGCCTACTTATCCTCTGAAGCAGCCAACATGATTTTCAAGCAAGATCCAGAGACAAAATTCTTCAACATCAAATGCATCGAAGTACGATGACATGTCCTGGCACCTGGTATGCGGGTTACTGGGGAACTACTTGGAAGAGACTAAGTCCTCATCCGCAAGCTTGTTCAATTCGACCACACTAACCAACAGCATGCACTTAAGATTTGAAGCCATTCAATGGGTGAGCCATATGACCGTCCTTAACCCCTAAAAGCATGGGGGGTTTGCCCTCGTAACAAAGATGTCTCATAAAGTACACGGTTTGAAGACCTAACTTGGAGTTGGCTTCCAGCCGAGCGTTATGGAGGATAGATGTAAGGGAGCCAACTGGCCAAGAATAACTCAAACTAAAGGAAAAGCAGACTTGATCATACCAAAAATTGAAAACCATGTCAATAGGAATGCAGTGCATGTTGCAAACAAAAATCACAAGTGCAAAAACACATCATACTGAAATTTAATTTACCCCGATTTACCTGAAAATGGACAGGGTTTAGATGAGTAGACTGGACTATAAAGTGGGACTGCCAACGGCTAACTGCTAGCCCGGGATGGATGCTGGTCCTTTGTCTCCACTCGTGGCTTCCTCACCACACTTACAACACAAGCAATTGATGAATGCCAGAATAAACTTCAGTAACAGAATGCTCTTCGGTAACAAAATCTCCAAAACCCGAATTCCAAGCTCTCCAATTTCGTGTGCAAGCGTCTGGCAGAGCCAAACAAGTAGATTAGGGAATTAGCACAACGGGATTTTATCCAATAGACTTGTCGGCTAATACACCAATTTAGGATCTTAAGTGAGAACACATTGGAGTCGCTTTCAACAAATAGAGCAGATTGCTCATTCGCTTTTAATTGAATATATTTCAAGTTCAAAGCTCGTTCAATCTCTTGAGAGTTCAGAATGCTAAACTGTTAAAAATTCGTGTAAATATCCATCTCACTCACTGTGTTTCCCTCGTGTACTTATTGACAAGCAAACTAGAACAGAAGAAGACAAAATGTGTACACAAAGAGGCCGAGTCTCTTCCGGGCAATCAATTAGACGCTGCCATCAACTCTAGAAACTCTCAGATGCTTACTCGAACCTGACAGTCCGATCGCCTGACAGTCTCGATTGAGAAAACTTTCTATCGAGAGCTAGTTTGATCGACGTGTGTTAGAAAGTTGGGTGAAGTTTTTGGACTTCCTCTGGTCATCCCAAAAACTCTGAGAGCACTTTAGTATATAAATTAAGATATGCCCACGGAACCCGCCCTGCGGAATCCCGGATCGAAACATGCTTGGCGCACCCATTTTAATAGGACAAGTTAGAGAGCTGATTTTAAATAGCCCGACACCACTCTTTGATTGTGGCAATTTAACCATCGAGAAAATTTGGGTGAATTTACACATCAGCTTTTGAACTCACGTTTTAGCCACCTCAAAGGGAGTTCGATGCCAAGACTTTACAAATAGCTTTTACAGTCGGCACTAAGATATACTAACGTCATCGTCTTCAAGTCTATCTCTCGAACATACCAGAAGACAGAAAGGTTTCCCCCAAGCAACGTACCTGTTTCGATCCGGTGCTCGAGGACCACCCTCCTCGATTGGAACACCTCGTCTCCAGCCAACTTTGCAACTGTGAGCTAAAGAATGTCTTGGAAGATCTGGCTGTGGCTTCTCCGTGAGGGCGAAGGCAGTCTGTGATCCGCGTCACTGAGGCGCTGTGAACGGGCCTTGTGTGGTCGCGGGCATGGTGGATCCGGGCCGTTGATCCACCAAGGCCCATCCAAGGGCCTTAGTGATCCTAGGTGGCGGGGGCGGCGGGTGGTGCTTGCCACCAAGGTGGGTGGGGGCGGGGGTGGTGTTTGCCACCAAGGCGGGGTGGGGCCGTGGGCCTCATGTCTTTTTTCGGGGAGGCCAGCTTTAGGATCTTGTCGGGGCTAGGTGGCTAAGCGGGCTCGGTGGCTAGGCGGATTAGGCAGCTAGGTAGGCTTATTTTCTAAGTGGCTAGGCCTACTTACTAAATAACTAGTTGGTTAGGCTTACTTAATAGGTGGCTAGGCCCACTTTCTAAATAACTAGTTAGTTAGGCTTACTTACTAGGTGGCTAGGCCCACTTTCTAAATAACTAGTTGGTTAGGCTTACTTACTAGGTGGCTAGGCCCACTTTCTAAATAACTAGTTGGTTAGGCTTACTTACTAGGTGGCTAGGCCCACTTACTAACTAACTAGTTGGTTAGGCTTACTTACTACTAAATAACTACACTATTTTGTCTAATTAGTGTGGGCCACACTAATTCCCAATAAAACGCGCTATTTTCAAATTATAATTTAGAGTGGCCCACACTAATTTCAAAGGCGAAAAATTTGTGTGGGCTTTGTCGTTTCCACAATTGGATGAAACTTCATAATTCCATCCAATTGTGTTTGAAGACTTTCTCCACATTTGCGGAGACCCTAACACACATGGATGGATGACAATATGAATTACATCCAAAGTGATGCAAACACTGGAAATTTAGTGTGGGCCACACTAATTTCCAACCCACGTGAATTTCCCACCCACACTAATTAGACAAAATAATGTAGTTGGTTAGGCTGACTTGCTAAGTGGCAAAGGACGACTAAGGCTGGGTCAATTCTTTTACGTACTCACACATGGAATTACAACTTGAAAGCAATGTGGGCACTTCCAACTTTGCCCAACATTGTAAGGTAACCGGGTCTTAAACGGATATTTTCTTTTTGCACCCACTTCTTGTACTAGGATATTAGGATGCCAAACATGCAATTAGTGCGAGATGATTAGCAAATCCAATTTGTGCATGTAGTCACTTCCCTCATAACTTGAGGAGCTCATATGAATATTCTATTTGCTATCAAAATGAATATTCTCTAAGTTAAAATAAATATCATTTAGGCATCCCCAATTATGAGAATATGGCTTTTCTTATAAAATGTGGTGCATGTTGAGGATGGGTGGCACAAATAGATGCCCCTATGTGACCACAATGGATGAAGGGGTTTTTTATTGAGAAATCTTAAACCCTAAAATCTTCCATTGGTTTAAGATTTCATGAAGTTTATGAAGTTTCATCCAATTGTGGAAACGACAAAGCCCACACAAATTTTTCACCTTTGAAATTAGTGTGGGCCACTCTAAATTATAATTTGAAAATAGCGCGTTTTATTGGGAATTAGTGTGGCCCACACTAATTAGACAAAATAGTGTAGTTATTTAGTAGTAAGTAAGCCTAACCAACTAGTTAGTTAGTAAGTGGGCCTAGCCACCTAGTAAGTAAGCCTAACCAACTAGTTATTTAGAAAGTGGGCCTAGCCACCTAGTAAGTAAGCCTAACCAACTAGTTATTTAGAAAGTGGGCCTAGCCACCTAGTAAGTAAGCCTAACCAACTAGTTATTTAGAAAGTGGGCCTAGCCACCTATTAAGTAAGCCTAACCAACTAGTTATTTAGTAAGTAGGCCTAGCCACTTAGAAAATAAGCCTACCTAGCTGCCTAATCCGCCTAGCCACCAAGCCCGCTTAGCCACCTAGCCCCGACAAAACCCTAAAGCTGGCCTCCCCGAAAAAAGACATGAGGCCCACGGCCCCACCCCGCCTTGGTGGCAAACACCACCCCCGCCCCCACCCACCTTGGTGGCAAGCACCACCCGCCGCCCCCGCCACCTAGGACCACTAAGGCCCTTGGATGGGCCTTGGTGGATCAACAGCCCGGATCCACCATGCCCGCGACCACACAAGGCCCGTTCACAGCGCCTCATCAATGACGCGGGTCTGTGATCATTCTGGCAGTCCGTTCTGATGATTCGACAGTCAAATGTACACCATTTCAGGAAAAACGTCAACGACCGACATTGACTACCGTAGTTCGATGCGTTGTCTCGATGTTTCAAAACCTAATCAAATTAACATAATTTTTGTGGGGTCTGGTTTTGTCATTGCTTGAACCTCTTGTAGGTCGGAAGGGAAGGGTCACTTCACAGGAGCTAGGGTGATCTTAGGGCCGCATCACACTATGGCCGAAGGTCGAGAGGCCATCGATTTCCATCAATCAGATTGCAAGAAACCAAGAATTCGGCCTCTGGACCCTTCACACTAGAGGTCAAAGAACCGCAGTCGTTTTCCCATTGCGGTTCTTTTGACCACCCTGATCTGCAGTCACTAAACGACTGCATATTTGTTTTTTTGGTTTACCGACTGAAATTTTAAAATTTTTGGGGCGTGTAACACACCGTTGGAAAGGTATTTTGAAGACCTTTCCAACAGTATATTACAAGCCCCCAAATTCTGAAAATTTCAATAGGTAAACCAAAAAAACAAATCTGCAGTCGTTTAGTGACTGCAGATCAGGGTGGTCAAAAGAACCGCAATGGGAAAACGACTGCGGTTCTTTTTTACCATGTTTTCTACTAGTGGGCCGTCGCTCTTCAAAATGACAGTACTTTTGAGCAAGGCGACGGACTCTCAAAAGAAGTTTGGGTCGGACAGGAATGAAAACCCAAACTATGGTCGAGAAGCTATCAATTTTTTTTCATAAAAAATTAAGAAATTGATAAGACCGTGGCCGTTAGATTGGAGGGGTTGTTTTGGGCAGGGGATAAAGTGGAATGCTCCTTCTTCCTTAGGTATGGGTTAGGATACTTATGTTCAATCGATAGTTTTTTTTGTTACAAATCAAGATTGTATTTCAATTATTCAAAATACTAATTTTTCTAGAATATCGTGTAACAGCAAATTGAGGTGACATTTTAGAATAAAATGTGTATGTCGATTGACATTCATTTTTGTTTCTGAGAACGTCACGTAACACTTTGGATTTGGAGTTGAACGTCAAATGAAATCTGTCAAACATACACACTGCCCTCAAGTACCAATACTGAAATTTCGGAAGGAAAGGGTCGCTTCACACAAGCTAGGCTCATCTTACACAAAGCCCCCCCCCCCCCCCAATCAATTGACAGGAAATTATATTTTGTAGAGGTCCCAAAACCTTAAATTTCGAAACCAATTTACGTACCCCTACCAGTTCACGTAGTAAACAATTTATTTATTATTCCTATGACCAAGGCTTTCAAAAGAATGATGTGCATGCCTCTTGCTCGTGGTTTTAAACAGCTAAGCTTGACCACAAGAAACCTTAAATCATTTCTTTCTCATGGCCCTTGGTCGTTGTGTAAATCAATCCAACTCCAAGCATTCATTCCTACATGAAAGCAACCACTAAGGGGTGGTTTACACCATGGACTATGAAGTCGGATCATGGAAGCTGGCCTGTTTATATGGTCTGACTTCATGGTCCAACTTCCATGGTCCGGTTTCTTAAAGAAAACAATATACAAAGCCTTTGGGCCCCTCACTAGTTGTAAACCAAATGTGGACCAACAAATGACCATGCACCAAAAAGTGAATGTGTTGCTTTTTTTTAATATCTATCCAAAAAAGGCAATTTTGAAAAGAAAAAACAACAAGTTTGACCATTCTCTTGTCTTCACTTGTCTTCACTTCTCAAGAACAAATTCATTAAAATTTTGTTATAATATCATTTCTCTACCATGGGCCCTTGCCTTGTTTTACCATAGCACCTCTTTTGCCTCTCCCACCACAAAACATGTTGGACCGTGTCAGTGAAAATAATGTAGGCCTTAAAATATGTCTTTTGGGGACCTTGAACCCCATGGTCACTCTAACATTTTTCCTTGGTGTAAACTGAAGTGGTCCCGGGACGAGTTCAACAACCAATCATAGATTTTATTGGGCCTTGGGACGACTTCATGGTCCATGGTGTAAACAACCCTTAGGAATATGAGGAAATCTTTATTAAGGCTATGACATGACATGCATATAGTAAATTGACATGAAGCTTCATAAAACATACAATTTTGACCCATCAAAACCTACAAAGTTTAAAGTATACATTTGGAAACAAGGGGGACAACATATATAGTGAACATATTGACTAACTTTGAGTTAAGTACAATTTCGACCACCTCATTATGTGATAGTTTAATGACTTGGTCATCAACCAAAGCTCCTTCTTTGTGTGTGTTTGTCGGAAATCACGAAGTCTTGAGTGAAGGCCCCTATAAGGCGATATAATATAACTAGGAGCCAATGGCAATATAATTAATCTAATTATTGTGTTCTTTTGGTTTTGTATTGGACCCACCTCTTTATGATGGGCCTAACCTATTAGTAATTTCTAATCGATGGTAAGCTCGCTCTTTCTTCCCCTCCGAGACAGAAGAGAAGGTCGGGAAGCAAGAAGCCGAGGAGCACAACGAAGGGGAGGCGAATCGGAGAATGCGAGAGAAGCGGCCGCGTGGCGAAAGGGGCCCCAGGGAGCGATGCGTAAGGGGGGGGCCTGAGAAGGCCTTGGAAACTGATAGAAGGCCTTGGAAGCTGATAGAAGGCCCTGGGAACTTATGGAAGGCCCTGAGCACCTAGGGAAGGACTTGGTAGCTTATGGAAGGCTGGGAACGCAGGGAACCTAGAGCCGAAGGCCGGGAACGCGTGGGAGCAGGAGCCGGGAACGTAGGCGAGAAGCCGAAGGCCGGGAACGAGCGGGAACGAGCGGCTAAAGGGGGGGCACCAGAAATAGCTAGTGGGAATAGGGCTAGTTAAGATTAGAAGAGGCATGCTTTAGGAGCACGTGCCTAATTAAATAGGCTCGGATATGAAAGGATATGTACGCATGAATTACATATTAGACTATTTAGATTTGAACTCTACGGAGTAAAGACATTTGAATTCGGCTATTAATAGATACAGAGCTAAAATTAGCCGAACTAACATTTACAAAAATCCTAGAAAAATATGGATTTGTAAGACTATATAAAGAGGCCAACTAGAGGCCCCTAATACACTTCATTCGCTCAAGCAAATTCTACGAGTGTCCGAGCTCTCGAGTCTAGAAGTCTTGAATTCGTCTTTATATAGAAATCGGCACCCGCGGTGCAATAAGTTGAGTCTAGAGTTCGCCTTTATATAGAAATCGGCACCCGCGGTGCAATAAGTTGAGTCTAGAGTTCGCCTTTATATAGAAATCGGCACCCTCGGTGCATTAAGTTTAAGTCTAGAGATCGCCTTTATATAGAAATCGGCACCCGCGGTGCATTAAGTTCGTGTCTAGGGATCGTATTCGGCAACCTCGACACGGTAAGCAAAGATGCGGCATTCAACGAGCAACATATTTGCATAGACTTAGGCGACTACCGAATTGTGAGATGGCCAAAGTTGTGGAAAAGAAATGACCCGAGAACATGCACGCAATCCATTGGCAAAGCAACTCCAACTTATACTTTGTGAATTCATATGAGGAGAAGTGAATCGCATACGCCAAAATTGAGGTTATATCATAAAGCAAACTTGGTTTACGCATGCAAAGTTACCGAGAGTTCGAGGCAAGGGAATCTAAGCACCCTAAAACAAATTACCTAGGAAATGCTCATTGACGAGAAAGATAATGATGCCTCAAGCCGGAGCTTGACACCTTGGCATAAGATCACATCATCACCTTTCACGCCGATGGAATTGAGGTACCGAGTTTAGTGGCTTGAGAGGTCTTGTCAAAATCATAAAAGGAATTGGAATCAAAGGTGGCCGATATATGGCCTTGTCATCAAAATCCCTATCATAAGCACATAGAGATTGAGGGCGGCCTACGAGAATATTCTGGGAATATTGCCGACCTTAGCTAAATAAGAAGGATCTTCTAAGGAGTAGCAATTAAGTGCGAGGCCTTAGGGAATAGAGATTGAGAGCATGCACCTATGATTATTGGAATGTAAAGGGATTTTTAATTATGTCTCCCCAAGCTAGGTTGTCTTAGCGAGGGAGTATGCTACCTTATGAAAGTACTTAGGCAACGGGTTTGAAAACTTGAACGGAACAAAGGATATTGCATTGGAATTCAAAGGGATGAGTAAGGATTCTATATAGGAATATAAGTTGATATGATATAGATTCAAACCATGAAAGATATTGTAGGAGAATGTCTTTCTCAGAGAAACACTAAACCTTGACATTACACTTTTAGGAGACATTAGCTTAAGTTCTAAGGCACTTACTCATACAAGAGTTATTTAAAAACATGGAAACTACTTTTGCATATTTCTTGTTAAAGACACTTCAGGGGAACATAAACTTGGGAACTAAGACCAACTACTCCTAGGAAACTTATAAACACTTTGGAACTATATGTTACGGAATTGAGACACAGAAGATTGTAAACACCTTCGCAAGAATTAGAGAGAAGAAGATCTAATTTTGGTGGGAGTAACTTCCATGTAAACCGGTTCAGCAGCGGGTTACACCGTCTGAGGCTGGAAGGTTGAAGGTGGCCCTCCACAATCGACCATAAAACACCATCTATTTGGTGTCATGTAGCACAACATATTGTTTTTTCATCCATTCAAATTTCCTTAGTCACTCAAATCCTCAAGGCCTAGCATTATAAGGAACTTGGATTGTCTACAACCAATCACATAAATTGTGTATTATGGGCCAAGGCCTTCAACTCTAGTTTAAATTGACCGTCATACAAAAAAATTGATGTTTGTAGCAACTCTAATTAAAGTAAACAATTAAAGTTGTTGAATGAAGGCAAATAAAATTGGCATACATAATTTCTAATGATATTTTCTTAAATTAAGAGATTTAATCATTGTTAACTTGTATTCCGATGTTGATTGAATATATGGCATGTTGAAAAAACAAATCTCAAAAATCTCACTGCATTGTTATGTCATAACAAGAATTTTATTTTATTGTAAATCTTGATAAATTCCTCTGGAAATATGAACCACACGACATACCATTAGAATCAAAATAACAACATTTGCAACAATATGTAAAGGTTAAGAATTAAGGATATGACACACATATATGAGGGAGATGTTAAACCTCCCCTTGCGAGCTTTCAAGGTGAGGTGGATAGGGGCCAAGGTTGCCCCCCATAATTTTTTTTTTTTTATTTCTCTTTGATCCCGGCCGAAAATTGTTGCTCAGCCCGCTTGAGTTCAAAAAATAAATCTTGAAGGCCATTTGTCCACAAAACCCATACCGTGATTTCATTTAGAGATTTGAATTGATATGCTAAATTACACTTGTTTAGGCTTCATTACACTTAATTAGGTTTAAAGTGTATACTTGCACTTAATCAGGCTTGATTAGTTTGAACTTGTATGAATACTTGTAGAAACTTAGGCCATGTGCTCAATTATGTCCAATTACAGTTATTTACACTTGATTACGTTTAATCACACTTAATTAGTCTAAATGCATATGAATACTTGTGAAAGTAGAAGGCATTACCTCCTCTATTATACATATACATACTAAAATCAACACAATAATTTAATTTGCATTTTAGAATGGCACAAACCCTTTCAAATGGTAAGTCACAAAAATAAGAACCTTGATGCTAATGAGGATTTAGTAATTTTTTCAATTTCCAAGTTAATTACATGGTTTATTGACTGTGGTTTCATTTTGGAATGAAATCTCAATCAATTCCTTATTTACTAAGCATAAATGCATGTATATATATTGGATTTTGGACGTTGAAGGTGAAGTGCACTCAACATGGGTTTTGTGGACAAGCAGCCTTCAAGAATGCAAGGATAATTTATTTTTCGAAGTCGGATGCAGTGATTTTTTTTTGAAAGAAAATGGGTGTGTAAATTGGCGCTTAGTTTATTCATTCACTACACTGTTTTTTGCATTTAGTGTTGTGTGGCATTTAATGTTGTTACTATTCATTTACCTGCAACACTATCTACCAAACACTTGACAAATAGTGTTCAAGTAGTGGTGGTAGAGATGGTGGTGGTGCAACCATGCGGCAACAAAACACAAAACATAAAAAATATTATAACACTTATTGTGGAGATGTAAACATTAAGGGCGTCACTGGCATTTAGTGTTGTGGTTCGTAATTATTGTTGACAACACTAAATGCAAAAAACAGTGTAGCTCTATTGGCACTTTGAGTGGGAACAAAGGTGTCCAGCCTAGCGATGTGGAATGATTCAACATATGACAAATGCGATGACATGTTCAAGAAGGTTTAAGTGTGTGGCGATATATATTTTGTTTGCGGCACATTATGTGGCTATGCTTTGGCATTTTAGAGTTAAAATTTGGCCCCAACCTCCTAAGTTGCTAATGCAAATTGGGCTACATAAACAATTCCATATAGAAATCATTATTCCACGGGGGAATTGAACCCTTATCTTTCAACCCTGCCCATTGCAGCGTGGAATGGCCTGCAAAACTACACATTATTGCATCCCATCTATCACCCAACAAAAGTTAGTATAGAAGAGAACACATGAAGATTCGGCCCATGTACACCATGAAAATCCTCCCACGGTTCCTTCAAAATATAGGGTAACTTTATGTAACACTTTAAAAAAAACTTGCAAGTTGCACCCCAACCATGCCATAGTCCACACAATGCACATGGTTCAAAAATGGCATCATATTCTATATTACGCTTACTCTACCTCATCATGTTCCAAAAATTGAGTGTAGATTCAATACATTGGAAACCTCTCATGTATGAAGCCAATACCCAATAATATGTTGCTACTAGTATAATTCATCTATTCTTCCCCTCCATACCGATTTCTCTGTGCTTTCCAATCTGATATGGCTGTTTGGTAAGGGAAAGTATCTAGGGTATAAAAGTCTTGTGCAAACATGCGGATGACCAAATCTAGGTGTGTTGTAAGCCGGTTCCTCAACTTGCTCTTCAAAAATGACAAAGAACTAAATGTGCATGGAGCACCTTCAATAAATGCAGCAAACCTCATTATTGGTTTTTTTTACAATATCTACTATTTTACGGGGGGCCAACACCAATGCTAATATTGCATTTATGGTTGGCTGCCTTAGTGTTGGCATCATATGCTGATGGCTACATTGTCCAATTATGATGTTGTCACCTACAAAGTGCAGGTGGTGTGATGAGCCCAAGATGGCTATTTTTATCAACAAAGGTTAGGGTTTTGGCCACCCTTCCCTTGGCCATTAGATTGCTCGCTACATGGACGCTTGGGATGAAGCATTGGGCTGGCTCTTCGAACCCAGCCAATGGAGTCGAGTTTGCTATCTTTCAATATTTTCATATGTTTTGGGGCTATTTAGAAGAAAAAAAACCCCAAAATTGTATGTGTACATATAGCTGGGCCCAAATGAATGTAGCAAAAAGCGTCTGCGTAGCCCAATTAAAAATCGCTGGTCGGATGGGGTGGACAACAATTTTAGGTTAAGATCATAGATTTTGAAATTTTTTGGGGGGCCTGCCTTGGCCCCTATCCACCTCCCCATGAATGCTTGTAGGGGGAGGTTTAACGTCCCCCAAAGAAAGAGAGTAATAACCCTCTCATCCACTATAGGTTTTTAATCATTTTTATACATGTTGTCTACATTTGCACTAGTATTTGCTTACAAACAATATTACCGCTAAATGTAAGAAGTTTCCAATGCCATAAAAAAAAGCATTTTAGGGAAGAAACCCTGTCCTATTTGAAATGAGTTTTACTTGCATAAGCACGTCACTTTCGGAATTAATACAACTATTGACCGTTAATGTCCCAATTATCTTCTTCAATGAAAATCTTAACATGTTCTGAGGAATTTATGGGATTATAGTGTCCCCACATTTCCCAAGCCATACCAAATATGTTGCACACTAATCTACATAAAAACCATACACTCACACCTCCACCAATCAAGATTGTGAAGATCATAGAAACTCTCAACTTAAAGACAGGTGGTATGAATATTACTCATGCAATCGCAAAAGTCAATTATGAATAGTCGATCCCATTCATTTTCAATGGCAAGTCTATGATTCAAGGTGCGGTGAGCAACAATGATCTTGCATTGTGATGGTGTCAATGGTTGCTTCATGTACAATTCACATTTGTGTATGAGCAAATCCTTGAGGTGGATACATACTCGTTTCTTCCCCGAGAGATGGAAAGAGTGTCACTCTTTCACAAGAAACACCTTCTTAAGCTCATCTAACGTGATTTTTGACGGTGTTGGGTTGTCATGGGTTTCCCATGGAGGAAGTTTCTCTCGCCATACTTGAAGATCATTTGAATAATGTTGTTCCCAATCCATGAGGTTGGGAAAGGTCCCTCTCAAGCCACTAAATTAAATAACATTGTGATTGGCTCACATAGATCGTTTGCAGCTCAGTTAGAAATTCAAGTTTTAACCCATGAATATGTTATGCATTGTGATTTGCTAAATCTTTCATAGTTAAATAACATCATAATCCTCGAACTGGTCTATATGGACCCACTTGATGTGAATTAACCATGAACCTATGAAAGTTGGGCTATAGGGAGAGAGGGAACTATTGCATATGAGCGTACCTCATATTCATCCAACATAAATGCCATGAAATAGTATGCAGCTCGGATGTTACTATTTTAAGTTGATTTGACATTGGAATTAGCTTCAAAAGGCATGAATTAGTCTAGTATGAGCCACTTGATATGTATTGGCAACAAACTTATAAGGTAGAGGGGTCTTTAAATGGTCCCTTTTTTTCTTCCAACTAGCCCATTTTCCATAGGACATGAAACACGTGATCAATACAAGATGGTTACCAAATCCAAATTAAGGTTGTAGCCACTTCCCTCATAGTGTTTGGAGCTCATACAAATATCTTATTCATTATCAAATATATGAAAGATTTTTTTAGGGTTTCGGTTTTGAATTTATGTAACATTCATCAATATCCATTGTTTTTAAACTTGTAAATATCACATATATTCTAATTGATTGATCATTTTCATTTTGTGTATATATATTTAGTGATTTACTATCATCATGGCACAAGTATGGATTGCCGACGAGGTAATTCCAAATTCTCAAGGTTTCAATGACATGAACACAACATTTGGAGCTCCACAAGGTTTGGAGGCGGGCCGCACATACTCAAGAGGCTTTTTCACTCTTTTTTTGAAATTTTTTCGACATAGTCTCGGTTTTTTGGTTCTCAGAAATTCATATAAATCCAAAAAATGAGTTCTTGGTGTCCATGGATAGCTAATGAAGTCTTCTACATGAATATGCAATAATATTTATATTGCAAGAGAATGTGCAAGAGAATGTGTAGAATGACGATTAAACTAAAATAATAATATATGTATAAATATTTACATATTTCCATAGATGACAGTAGTACCAACCTACGCATATCAACAACACATAATTTGGAATTCATTTAATAAATGTATGGAAATTGATGTGCAAATCAAATATGAAAAGTTAAATGAGGATGACCTCCATTGCCGATTACCTTCATAAAGTGTCATGTCTTATCATTAACCAAATTTAGTTAGAAAGTAAGAAATCCCAATAAACCAGCACCCCACATAGAATTACCCTTCCAAAAAAACGGGTGACATCACCCATTTTTTGGATGATGTCACCCGTTTCTCACCCATTTAAAAAACGGACCGGGACCGGTACATGGAACTTGGCCCTAACTCCCTCTCTCTAGCTTTTAAAAGACCCTCTTTACCTCGGTAATAGTGTCAAGGCCCAACTCGAAGTAATGAATGGGAAGAACCGACTGTGAGTTATATATGAACCGGTTGAGTTTTGAGAAACTGAAGTGAAATTATTGATCATTTTTAGAAGATTCCATCCGTATGGTCGGATCCACCACTAGAGATGTTGATTTGGGATGGTTTTTTAAGGCGATTTTGGGTAGATTTCCTTACGGTTTCCAATGGGTTAAAGGCTTCTAGAATCTTACAGCATTGTCCATTCTCTCTTTATATGAAATGCTATGAAATCATCAACCTCTTTTCAAGTTACTTCGTGTGGATGTCAAGCATAATAACCTTTCAAGGTTAACAAGCTATTGCTTTGAGACAGAAGGCCAACAAGCCAACATCAAAACGTGAATTAAAATCCAAAGGAAAACATGCCACTTAGAGGAGGCAGGGCCCCTCAAGCGCATTGCACTACCTCGTAATGACAATAACCAAGAACCCAAGTAAACAAACCAACCTAGACAATGTCAAGCTCTCATTGTCTGACAACTGTGACTCTCTAAACTCTTGGCTTTTCACAAACCATCCCTTCAGCTCAGGTGTATGCATCTCCAAAATGGATGCAAATATTCTGAAGTCTTCGTCTGAGATGTCCATTTCCTTCTCTTCCTTAGAGTTGACCCCCACTCCATCATCTTCCTGGGCCGTATCCATTTTCATTTCCACATGAGGTGAAATTTCTTTATGCTCTTTCCTTGGAGATATCCATCTTCTCATTCTTCGAGGTGCCCATCACATTTACACCAGTGGCTGCTGATCCTGCCAATACAACGTGTCAAACCTTGGACAACTAACCAACTAATTCAACTATCAGTTGACTAGTTGCCTTTCGTAACCATAGTTGTTCGTGATTTGACCTGCCGAAAAATGTAGTTAACTATAGTTGTTTTAATTTCGGTCTACCAAAAAATGTAGTTAATTGTAATTATATATAGTTAACTAAAGTTGAGCGCAGCCTGCAGTGTAGTACCAGGATAGATCAAAGCATCTATATCTTTTCCTTTTTCTTTTATTCATAATTTTAAAAGTTGTGACCTAATTTCATTTGCGACTCGGACTCAATCAACACCCAATGAATACGATCTCATTATCTATAAATAACTCAAAGTATAATGGGTTCAACCATTGCAAGGAACAGTGGGTTCTATTCCTTCTTGGGATGGGCCAACATGGGTGACAAGCATTGATTGTAACATAAGGACTCTTTAAAAAAATTTGTAATATATTTCATTTCACTTTTTGAGATAAATGAAAAAACTCGCCAGTTGGCTCCTTACGGATTTTGGGACTCTCAAGTTATAGTTGTCTGAAATTTTTCTAGTTAACTATAATTGTTCCCTAAAATGTATTGAAAAATCTAGTTCACTGTAGTTATTTTGGCAGTTGTCCAAGGTCTGCAAGGTTCGATTTCTCCCCAAATTTCAAGCAATTATGCACTTCTGCTCAATTGCTCCAATTTACTTTTGACGACGTGTGTACAAGGTCCGAACAAGACATAAAACCCACAGCCAACATATTTCCTCCGCATTTGTTAATTACCCTGGTAATCGTGAAGCATTGAAGCATCCACACATTGTCCTGGCCAAGAGGAATGGACGTCGCGGTCTAACTACGGTGACTACACCGATGAGTAAAATTAATGCACCCTCCACACATGCTATCAAATCACGACAATTCTAATTTCTCAAAGCTACGGCTTCAGTCTACAAAGGTGAATTGCAATGTGGCGGGGAAAATGCACACAATACAACCGTTGCATAATTAGCCAGCCAAACACGATTCACTGAAATGTACGACCAGAAACTGAAATACATTTCGGGAGATGGCGGTTGAGAGAAGCGCAGGATGTAATTTCACTTCTTTTCAGATCTTTCTCCACTTTCTTTGCTCACAGTTCATAGAGCATACCTCAGTGAAATTGGATAAACTCCTCATCAAACCCACAAAATCAACATGTAACACCCCCAAAAACTCCCTTAACATCCTTACCCAGCTATCCCGCGAAATATTCAACATCGAAGTATTCTCCCTGCTCCAAAAATATGATAGTACACTTAACGAACAACTCATACAAACACCCAATGACCCACGCCCACTAGGAAAAATATACCAAGGGATTGTGAAATTTAAAGTCAACAAATATGCATAGCATTATTGAGCTAAATGGTTGTGTTCCATTCTATCTTTAGCATCTAACATGGGCCTCCACTATCTAACCTTCATAGGAAAAAAAATTAAAAAATAGGAAGAAACGGAGGACGTTAAACACCCCCCCCCCATGAACTTTTAGGGGGTGTTAGATCCGGGCTGGGGCAGCCCCACAAATGTTTTTTCGAAATTTTTGAACCCGACCAAAAACTGCTGCCCGCCCCGTCCGACTTCAAAAAAACCATTGCCCTTGCATTCTTGAAGGCCACTTCTCCACAAATCCCATATTGAGTGCATTTCACCTCCAAGGTCCAAAATTCAATATATGTGATGACTTTCATTGAGTAAATAAGCAATTGATTGGGATTTCATATTAAAAATGAAATCGTCAATAAAGCATGTAATTAATTTGGAAGTCAAAAACATTACAAGACCCTCATGAAAATTAAGGTTATTTTTTGTGACTTATAATTTGAAATTGTCTTTGGCATACTAAAATGAAACTTAAATTGGTGTGTTGAGTTAGTATGTATATTTTTCATATTTTCGATAATGCCTTCTACCTTCAGAAGTATTCATAGGCATTCAAACTAATTAAGCGTGATTATATGTAATAAAGCCTATTTAAGTATAAAATATAATTAGTGGAATTAATTATAGTAATTCATGATTATTTCCAGTAAGTATATATTTTAATTAACTATAATTGATTAATTTAGTAAACATACTTTTTGATTTAATTGGGCTTAATTAGGATTAATCAAAATTAATTATACTTAAGTACATTCAATCACACTTAATTAGTTTGAATGTGTATGAATACTTTGAAGGTAGAAGGAATTATCTAAAATATTTTTAAATATACATGCTAAATTAGCACACTAATTTAAGTTTCATTTTAGAATGACAAAGACAATTTCAAACTATAAGTCACAAAAAATAACCTTAATTTTCATGAGGGTTTTGTAATGTTTTTGACTTCCAAATTAATTACATGCTTTATTGACGATTTCACTTTTAATATGAAATCCCAATCAATTGCTCATTTACTCGATGAAAGTGATCACATATATTGGATTTTGGACCTTGGAGGTGAAATGCACTCAATATGGGATTTGTGGAGAAGTGGCCTTCAAGAATGCAAGGGCAATGGTTTTTTCGAAGTTGGGAGGGGCGTGTAGCAATTTTTGGTCGGGTTCATAAATTGTGAAAAAAAGTCTATGATGCCCCAGCCCGGACCTGACACCCCCTGAAAGTTCGTGGGGAGGTGTTTAACGTCCTCCGCAAGAAACTGATGCCGGTATAAATAATGAATAGTGCCGGTTTGAAAAGTAAGAATGTTGTGAATAGCATCAATATTTTCAATTATAGTGTTGCCAATGATACTAAATTTGAGGAATTGTATCAAGAAATTAGAAAAGAAAAACAAACCCCGGTCCCACTCGACTAAACTACCCACCAACGCTAAAGCTTAAAACTAGCATAAAACACATAGACCTAACACTAACCACACAGTCCACCTATGAAAATAGGCAATAAGCCACCCAATCCCATCCCCACGCATGCAATGGGAAGGAGGCGGTGAACGGACATTACATGCCAATGTAAAACCATTGACATTCCTTTTTCTTTCATGTAAAGGTGAAGAATTCATGATACAACACACATATAAGACAGCAACAACCCTCTTAACCTCTTTAGCCTTTTAAGGACAATTGCACATGCTATCTACATATGCACCAGTATTTGCTTACCATTAATATCATAATTAAAAGTGAGGATTTTCCGTTGCCACATATACAAAAATATAGAAGGAAAGAAACCCTCTCTTGATTGAAAGTATGAGGCTCTTAGTACAATATGTTGGACAGATTAAGCTCTAATTGGATGAGGACGCCATTTCCAGAATTAATAAGGCTCGTGACCAGTCCCAATAAATACAATCCAAGAACAATATAACCTTTCTTGTGAATCCGATGGGATCAGGGCATCACAACATTTCCCGAGCCATACAAAATATCCTCCACACTAATCTACATAAAAACACTACACTCACACCTCATAAACATATTTTGGGCTCCAAACATATTTTGGGCTCCTAACATAACGATGGCAATGGCCATAAAGAAAGATAAACTGTTGAAAGCCCAAAACCATTTCAGCGTAGGATGGTGATCGAAGGAGGCATATTGAGGGTTGGAAGTAGGAGGTGCCGGCAAACTATTCGAGTATTGTTCGTTGTAGTATGTGCAGTAGCCCAACGGTGGCTGCAACCATGCAGCATACGTCACACTCGCAATCAATGCAGCACCCACCAAGATGGCATTGGCTGTGTCCACGCTCGCTTGCCGGTCTTTGTAATAAGGCTCATTGTAATCCGTAACTTAAGGGGTGATTTTCAACCGGAGGATGTCGAAATCCACCCAGTTTTCAGATTTGAATGCTAGGTCGAGGGCAGTGCATCCATAACCATCTTCAATTGTCAACTTGATGTCAGGAAATTTGAGCAGTGTTTGCACAACCTCTGCCTGTCTTTCCTTGGCCCGCTTATAAGAACCAATCGTAGCTTCGTGGAGTGCCGTCTGTCCGTCTATGTTGGTGGCATTCACATCTATTTTGTCCGATTTTGACTCCATGTAAAGGCCTTGGGGTTGATTATGTGGATTAGACCAACCACATGCAAAAGTTTACGCATGTCAGAACCCAAAATTGGCCTTGACCCCTCGTGTAAAACATACCTAATATTGACTAATGGATGGGTTTATGTAGACACCACCAATCTTTGACGTGCAATAACGAGTAAAACATCTATTAATTATGAAAATATCATCAAGTTGAAAGAAATATAAAGTCTATGATCTTGTTGTGAACACCATTAGGTTAAATTACATTGTTTATAGTATGTAGTGACACTTGCCATTCAAAGTTACACAATGTTATGACTTTTTACTTAGAATGTAATCTTTATCAAGTAAAGTCTTTTATTTTCTATTATGTCAAAAGTCACCCACTTGTATAGAAATGAACATGTTTGAATTTAATAAACTTACATATTCTCAAAAAGTGATTGATGCCACATACCAGAACCAATGAGCCTCGTCTTATCCAAACTTCTCATTTCCCATTGCAAAGACACTGAAAACTCAACTCAGATTTTACACCAGGAAATGCTATCATGCAAGACGAGTCTCCATAACATTAAGTAGCAAGCCCGGATTGACCTTCTCAAAAGAGCATCAAACCGGCGCGTGCCGGTCTGATGCTCTTTCAAGAGCAAAGGTTTGAGTTTTACTTAGGCTATTTTTAATTTATTTGGGTAGTTACTTTCAATGCTTAGAATTAATTATGTTGGTTTCTAGGACAAAACTAATGTCAAGTGGTGGTAAAGGTTCTAATCTAGGCTAAATCATGATCTAAACAAATCTAAATAGCTATAAAGCAACGGGAAAGTTGGTGAGGTCAAAAAGGTAGTTGCACTTTTTGGAAAAGTCTCCCGACACCCGCATTGGAAACCTCTTTGATACCTTTTTGAAGCTTCTATATTTGATTAATTATCCATTCCTTCACCCTTGCTTTCCAAGCTTTTCTCTTCTTGTTGAGGTAAATTTGTGGGTACTCAAAGGGTACCCTCCTAGGCTGGGGTGAACCAACGCGTATATTGGTACCTTACCGGGGAGGGCGAACGGCTGGGGATTCATGGCACTCACTTAAAATCATCCATCCTAGATATCGTGGATGAAGTGGCTTCAATAAAAAAAAAGCCCCCCTATGGGGTTGAGGGCCGATTCATTCGAATGTGACATCACTAGACATCCGGTAAGGTACCAATGTACGGGTTGATTCACCCTGGCCACCCTCCTAGCATTGCTACTTAATGTTATGTCCAGGCTATTATAAGAATGAATGAAATTATATAACAATTATCACAGTGAAGCATCCAAAATCATCAAGCGCTGAAAGAGCTCTGAATATTTATTCTTTTACTCGATCCGCAACCACTATAGTAATGTGGAAATATAATGGCTTCAAAAAACTAAAGCCTCGGAATTAACTAGCTCAGAAGCAAACTCTTATGCTGTCTGATTCAACAACGATATAGTTATTCTGCTAGAGAAATTTGGCACGTTGGATATCCACATTGGTCAAGACTGAGCTCAATGCAATGTGGAAGTTAGCTTTCGGCATTCAAAGTGTTGAGCACAGATATCACTCTACGGTACTATCGAACTACTGAGACATCGTCATCTTTCTGGAGCCTTCCGCTTGCTCAGCAATAGGCATAAATTTTTTTGTGCACTTCTTCAAAATGTGGGTTAGTGGCATTCTCCACTGCATCCATCCACGCGGCGATCTTTGCTCTGGACCCTAGTAAATCATCCTGTGTTTTTGCATCGAAAAGCTGCCCACATTGACAACATTGAAGTTAGGTCATAAACATTATTTGTCAACATCTTAAACATGCAAGTGACCAACGTTTCGTATTGAGTCAGTGCCAGCACACACCCTTGAGTATTTTATTTATTTTCGGTGATGACAACTCAACATTTAGTGGGCATTTAGCAAATGGTTTATCTAACATGGATTCAACTCATAAGTCAACCTTATAGGTCTTTTGGTTTGATGAAATAAAGAAACAAAAGATTACAATTGCAACCATTCTACGTTTGGTGGGCATGAATTCAATGTTGTAGTTTGATGTGATCGAGTGAATATGAAATTAGTGTTGACACATGTATTTAGCAGTTTGAACTGAAGCTCTTGTCCAAGAAAAGTTTGAAGAAATGTTGTGTATGAAGAAGTCTCATTAACTCTAAATTGCACAGTGCGTCTCAATTATGTGTTGAGCATAATTTTATAATACCATGGCACTCTTATTGTACAATTTGTTCCTTATAACTTAAATAACTTATGTGAAAACAAAAATAAAAATAAAAATAAATAACAAATGCTTTAAAGTTAGAATACCATTCCTATTTGCTACTCTTCGACATTTCTATTCTAAACATGTAATGGACGCAATGATTTAGAGCATTTAAAAACAAAAATTGTTATAATAATTGAAACATCTTAGGATCATATTTTGGAAGTACCTTCAGTTGTTTCAGCTGGCAGAGCAGAACTATATCGGCCAGAGACACTTCGTCTCCATTTTCCAGAAACTTTCCAGGCCCACTTAACAACACAGTCTCCACCAAGTCCAACCCAGCATGCACAATTTTCTCAGACCTTGCTTCCACTTTCTCGTCAGTCTCCACGTTCATGAGATCGCCTACACCCGGAATTTTAGCCAGTACCCGACTCACCAGAAGTGGGGCTGTCCAATTAACCCACATCACCAACATTACATTAATAACCTCGAGGCCTCAATACTTTCATCATAAACCAAGTAAGGGAAATGTCTCAATTTTCACATATGTAGTAAACTGTAAACCCTAACCTCAAGATATAGGTACCACCTTTGAAGAAGTCATTCACAACAAAACTGGGAAAAACTCACATTTATTCAATAGATGTAGCATAGTAAACACTTAGACGGGAATTCCATATTAAGGTAACTTGTTAACTTCTTCACAAGTGAGAACATAATTATGTAATACACGTACCCCAACCAGCAGTAATGTTCAAGGGAATCCAATCTAGAATGCTATCAATAACTGCCCGTCTCTTTGGATCCTTTGGATACCTGAAATCTCAATCCATCAACAATGTTAGAGTCCCTCAAATTCATTCTAGCCATTAATTCTGCGATTCAAAATCTGCAGTGCGGAATCATAGGGATGCTGAACCTTCTGGCCGCCTTTAAGTATTTATGTACAACACACACTATATACAATATTTAGAGAGCAGATCAAGTAGGTATGGGAGAAACCATTCATCACATTTTTCCTGCCCTGGTCCATCTCATCCTCAAATGACAATAATTAACTATGTTACTTCCACGCAGAGTTTTGCAACACTCACCAATGATCAGCCACATTCCGTGTCGTCGCTAAGTATCGCATGATAGTAACACTACACCAGCCATAGCCGCCCAGGAATTAGTTAATGATCAAGTTCGCTAATGCCCCCTACCTTGAGGCACACTAACTTACTATCCCAGGATGATGCCTGCCTCAAACATGAATATATCAGTTACTTTAAAAGTTTTCTAGGTGTCCTATTCACATTGATCGAGACTTTGTTGAATCCCACGTGGAATTTACATTTTGGCACTCTGAGTGTTGAACCAACCAGACCACCATCCTGCGGTAAACAGTTGTTGGGGTTCATTGGAAGCTGCAGAATTGTATTTACAATGGTTTGTGATAGGCAATTAGCACTAACCTTTCACCAAGCTTGAATCCGTCTTCGTCAATGCAGGGCAGTCTTTGCATGGGGTTGATTTCTGTCACCACCAAGTACACATTACTTATATAACTAATCACATAAGAAAACTACCGATCCAGGCCATCGCAGCACTGTCGACAAAACTTGAGTACTCAAATTAGCATCAAAATTCATCTATAGCAAATTCATTCCTCAAATCAAATCGAGCTTTAACTCATCAATGCAGCACTCACTTGAGAACTCAGGCATCCTGGTTTGCCCTGCCATTATGCCGATGTGGACATACTCGTACTCAATGCCGTTCACCCTGCTCTTTGCCCAATGGCCCACAATATTAATGCCAGCCAAGTGTCAAATTACTTTACAAATTACCCTGGGATGCCCTGGTGCATTCCACATGTAAGTCAAATTCCCTCAAGAGTAGTCTACATGTGAAGGAACACTTGGACCAGTGCATTACCCTATCCATGTGTGTTGGTGCATAACATTGTTCAACTGTTATCAACCATTTCCTTATAATATTCAATGATAGTGCTTCACCTAAATAATTCACAATTTATCAAGTTGACTATGCCTAGACAAGCATCCACAAGGTAAAAATTTAACACCTTGCATGACATATTCCTAGTCCTACCTAACCTAGTCACTCGGTTGAATATTGTTATGTGATTTCTACCGCACCGAATGAACAGTTATGAATTCATCATGCAATGTAATGCACCAACCCTAGTGCATTCTACATGTATGTCAAATCCCCTCGGGCTCCCACCATTGATAGTTACTTACATATGAAAGTACACTAGGGCCGATGCAATATCTTGCACATGAAATGTACTGGTGCATTCGGCAACATGGAATGGACTGATACCACTACATTATATATACCACACAGAATGGACCAATACTAGTGCACTATGCAGTGTGTGCATTCTAGATGTAAGTCAAATCCCCTCGGACTCCCGCCCATGAGAGTTGTTAAGAGCTAGGAGACGATCTTGGTGTCTTTAGAAAGAGCACGAGAAACTCGATAAGATAGATTATTTGTTAGCAAAAAAATGGCAACGTGGCACTTGAGCCAGTGCGTTGTCGTGTATATATGCGCCAATTGCATTTTGCCGCACCAAATGGATTGACACCAATGCATGATACCATTGCACTAGTATTGCACCAAATATTGTGCATTCCACATGTAGGGAATCCTTCGGCTCCCACCATCGGAGAGTTACTTACATGTGAAAGGACACTTGGACCAGTGCATTACCCATCGATCCTATACTATAAAATCAAAACCAACGACAGCAGCAAACAGCAACGGTCCCCAACATTAACTTAATCAGCTCGCTGTCGTTAAATCTACAAGAGGAAATCACTTGACACAATGCTGAATTAATTAGCACGAGCTTCTGATTACATACCTGCAGAAAAGGATGACGGCTCGAGAGAATGGTGAACCGAGATCAGCGTACACCTTGAGCTTGCCATTCGCTGCCATTTCTGCCATTGTAACTTAAACCCGATCTCGATGGAGCTGATCAAGTACTCAAGCGCTGTGTGATAGTAGTGATCAAAATAAATGAGCCCCAGACCTCTGAAACAAACAAAAGCCTTTGGATTCAAAGCTGCTCAAATCAGTGCCATTGCTGCACATTCTTCAGATCGGAGTCTTTATGTAAGCAGCAGAGTGGAGGTAGAATTTGGGATGTGGAGGCCTTTGCAGTGCTGTCCAAGTCAAGTTGAGGCATGCTGGCTGCACCTTCAGATGCAATTTCCTTGGTTAGTTGCTATCCAAATGTTCAGATATTTCTTGTTTCTGCGTGCAATAAAACGTGGAGCCCCAAGGAGGTCCTGTCTTCTAGAGTGGACTAATTGGGCCTCCCATTGTGTGACTGTCGTGCATAGGCCATAGAAGGGAATATCTCAGTTAAGTACTTGTGCATGAGTTGGGTGAGCTCTCAATGCTGGTCGCACTCTTTGAGAGCAGACCCACCAGCATAATGGTCTATGCAAAACAACCAATGGAAATTCACAGAGGACCAACCTCGGGGGGTGACCGGCCGTCAAGTAGAAACCACGTGAGAACAACTATAGGGTGCTTTTTATTCATTGGCAAGAAAAATTATAGAAACTTTGGATCTACCATAGCCTACTCAAATCGCGAAACATGTGATTATATATAATTTAGTATAAGGGGGAAATCCCCACTTTAGGTTTGAGGTGGAAAGAAATTAGTATGACAAAATAATAGAGGAATTAAAAAATAATAATAGAAAGAGTATATTCACATATAATACATGCAACATGGACAAAAAATTGAACGACTAGGTTATGATGAGTACACTCTTCTTTCACCAATATATAGCAACGTGGATATATGCCATGCCATGCCATATTGGAGTTTTAAGTTTGTCTTCGTACGGAACGAGTAAATCAAAATTTTATAAGTAATTTAGCATCATTTGAAATAATCTAGGGTTTCTTTTATAATTACCTATAGGGTGTTGAATATTTGGTGAAGTAGTTTTTTTTTCTACTTAAAGGGTTTCCTAAAATCCAAATGAAGAGGTAAATAGCCCCCATATAAATACCCTTTGTATACACGTGGTTACATAACACAAGGGGGAGTGACCCCCCCAAGGGACCAACTCCTATCAAAAAGTCCCATTGACTTAAACAAATAACTCTAAATGTGTCACCTTTTATTTGTAATATAGAAGAATGTTAGTTGTGTGCATACACATATGTATATCACATTAAGCATCAAGTTTCATGGGAGGTGGTGGCAACCATTTCAGTATGACTACAAATGCTCATGTCCATCTTGGACCCTCCCACCCATGCCCTCATAAGCTCCCAAGGCGTTTGCAAGAGAGAGGAATGCCTGCAATGTGCACTTTCTTGTGATGTTTCCCATCCACACCACATGGTCCATCACCATTTAACCTCTAAGCTATCCTCCAATCAAAACTTTTCATTTCAAATGGGTAACTTTGACCACACTAGTGGTGTGGTCAATGGACCTCACAATTTGGGACCTTTGTACCCAAGGGAGAGGCCAACATGAATTTCTGGCTTCAAACCTTTAATGATGCAACTTAATGGCCATGTCCTCACCCATGGAGCCAAAAGTGTATTTTGGACCATGGTGCCCAGTTCGCTCCATAGAACTTGATCCTGAGGCACGTGGCCCTATCGTGGGCACTTCCAACTTTGTTGACATCTTTTAACAAGGATCAACTTAAAAAATGTTTCACAATGCTAAGAAATGAATTGCACAAATTATCACTTCATGTTTCAAAATTGGAGTTGATATGTAAGAGTTATGGGACGGCAAAGTGGGTTGATTTATTCCAACTAGACTTCATTAGACTAACTTAAGGGTCGGTTCACACGGGGTCACCCCAAGTATGACATGGATGCCTACGTGGTAACACTTTTTGGAGGTGAGGCTTGGGACTTGTGTTGAGAGTTGGGTCAAGCTACACCCAACTCTCAACACAAGTCCCGCAATTAATCCTGCATAAAATAAACACGATCCAACTTTAATGGCAATCGACTACATTTTAATGGTTTCTTGAGGCTCAATAGTTGGGACATGCTAACATGAGTGGTACTTGGGATCCCATGTGAACCAGTCTTAGTTTGAGATTTTTGATTTCATTTACATATCATCTAAAATTTATAGTTACATGTTATGTAATGGTTCATTGTGTTTTCACAATCTTAATGAACTAAAATCAATTTTAAAGTCTAGGAAGTCAAAAGACTCACGGGATTAAATGTGCATCAGGATGGTGTCAAACCAGCTAATTCCCTAAAGCGGCGAAGTGCGGTAGCCTCCATGAGATAGAGAGTAAGGTCCGCTTTAAATGAGGGGTTGAGGCCTTCAATATTTGAAGCCAACTCACATGAAATATTGACTCGGGCCAAGGGAAGAAGCTTTTTCACGGCCCCAAGGAAGCAAATTGGGTTTCCATTCCCTTTTCATTGTGGTCCAACCCATTCTCTTCCCTCGGGCTGTGTCATATTTTTGTCTTTAGTGCATCAAAATATGATTCCACTCATTAAAATAAGAATTTCAAGGAATGGCCTTGACTCCATGTAAAGGCCTTGGGGTTGATTATGTGGATTAGACCAACCATGTGCAAAAGTTTACGCATGTCAGAACCCAAAATTGGCCTTGACCCCTCATGTAAAACAGACCTAATATTGACTAATGGATGGGTTTATGTAGACACCACCAATCTTTGACGTGCAATAACGAGTAAAACATCTATTAATTATGAAAATATCATCAAGTTGAAAGAAATATAAAGTCTATGATCTTGTTGTGAATACCATTAGGTTAAATTACATTGTTTACAGTATGTAGTGTCACTTGCCATTCAAAGTTACACAATGTTATGACTTTTTACTTAGAATGTGATCTTTATCGAGTAAAGTCTTTTATTTTCTATTATGTCAAAAATCACCCACTTGTATAGAAATGAACTTGGTTGAATTTAATAAACTTACATATTCTCAAAAAGTGATTGATGCCACATACCAGAACCAATGAGCCTCGTCTTATCCAAACTTCTCATTTCCCATTGCAAAGACACTGAAAACTCAACTCAGATTTTACACCAGGAAATGCTATCCTGCAAGACGAGTCTCCAGGCTATCATAAGAATGAATGAAATTATATAACAATTATCACAGTGAAGCATCCAAAATCATCAAGCGCTGAAAGAGCTCTGAATACGAGCCTTAACCTATTTATTCTTTTACTCGATTCACAACCACTATAGTAATGTGGAAATATAATGGCTTCAAAAAACTAAAGCCTCGGAATTAACTAGCTCAGAAGCAAACTCTCATGCTGTCTGATTCAACAACGATATAATTATTTTGCTAGAGAAATTTGGCACGTTGCATATCCACATTGGTCAAGACCGAGCTCAATGCAATGTGGAAGTTAGCTTTCGGCATTCAAAGTGTTGAGCACAAATATCACTCTACGGTCCTATTGAACTACTGAGACGTTGTCATCTTTCTGGAGCCTTCAACTTTCTCAGCAATTGCATAAATTTCTTTGTGCACTTCTTCAAAATGTGGGTTAGTGGCATTCTCCACTGCATCCATCCACGCGGCGATCTTTGCTCTGGACCCCAGTATATCCTCCTGTGTTTTTGCATCGAGAACCTGCCCACATTGACACCATTGAAGTTAGGTCCGAAACGTTATTTGTCAACATCTTAAACATGCAAGTGACCAACGTTTCATGTTGAGTCAGTGCTAACACACACCCTTGAGTAATTTTTTAATTCTCGGTGATAACAACTCAACATTTAGTGGGCATTTAGCAAATGGTTTATCTAACATGGATTCAACTCATAAGTCAACCTTATAGGTCTTTTGGTTTGATGAAATAAAGAAACAAAAGATTACAATTGCAACCATTTTACGTTTGGTGGGCATGGATTCAATGTTGTAGTTTGATGTGATCGAGTGAATATGAAATTAGTGTTGACACATGTATTTAGCAGTTTGAAATGAAGCTCTTGTCCAAGAAAAGTTTGAAGAAAAGTTGTGTATGAAGAAGTCTCATTAACTCTAAATTGCACAATGCGTCTCAATTATGTGTTGAGCATAATTTTATAATACCATGGCACTCTTATTGTACGATCTGTTCCTTATAACTTGAATAACTTATGTGAAAATCAAAATCAAAGTAAAAATAAATAACGAATGCTTTAAAGTTAGAATACCATTCCTATTTGCTACTCTTCGACATTTCTATTCTAAACATGTAATGGACGCAATGAAAAAAAATTAAGAGCATGTAAAACATGTAATGATGTAGAGCATTTAAAAAGAAAAATTGTAATAATATTTGAAACATCTTAGGATCATATTTTGAAAGTACCTTCAACTGTTTCAGCTGGCAGAGCAGAACTATATCGGCCAGAGACACTTCGTCTCCATTTTCCAGAAACTTTCCAGGCCCACTTAACAATACAGTCTCCACCAAGTCCAACCCAGCATGCAGAATTTTCTCAGACCTTGCTTCCAATTTCTCGTCAGTCTCCATGTTCAGGAGATTGCCTACACCCGGAATTTTAGCCATGACCCGACTCACCAGAAGTGGGCCTGTCCAATTAACCCACATCACCAACATTACATCACCTTTGAAGAAGTCATTTACAACAAAACTGGGAAAAACTCACATTTATTCAATAGATGTAGCATAGTAAACACTTAGATGGGAATTCCATATTAAGGTGACTTATTAACTTCTTCACAAGTGACAACATAATTACGTAATACACGTACCCCAGCCAATAGTAATGTTAAGGGGAATCCAATCTAGAATGCTATCAATAACTGCCCGTCTCTTTGGATCCTTTGGATACCTGAAATCTCAATCCATCAACAATGTTAGAGTCACTCATATTGATTCTAGCCATTAATTCTGCGATTCAAAATCTGCAGTGAGGAATCATAGGGGTGCTGAACCTTCCGGCCGCATTTAAGTATTTATGTACAACACACACTATCTACAATATTTAGAGAGCAGATCAAGTAGGTTACGGGAGAAGCCATTCATCACATTTTTTCTGCCCTGGTTCATGTCATCCTCAAATGACAATAATTAACTATGTTACTTCCACGCAGAGTTTTGTAACACTAACCAATGATCAGCCACATTCCGTGTCGTCGCTAAGTATCGCATGATAGTAACACTGCACCAACCATAGCCACCCAGGAATTAGTTAATGATCAAGTTCGCTAATGCCCCCTACCTTGAGGCACACTAACTTGCTACCCCAGGATGTTGCCTGCCTCAAACATGAATATATCAATTGTTTCAAAAGTTTGCTAGATGTCATATCCACATTGATCAAGACTTTGTTGAATCCCACGTGGAAGTTAGATTTTGGCACTCTGAGTGTCGAACCAACCAGACCACCATCCTGTGGTAAACAATTGTTGGGGTTCATTGGAAGCTGCAGAAGCGTATTTACAATGGTTTGTGATAGGCAATTAGCACTAACCTTTCACCAAGCTTGAATCCGTCTTCGTCAATGCAGGGCAGTCTTTGCATGGGATTGATTTCTGTCATCACCAAGTACGCATTACTTATGTAACTATTCACATAAGAAAACTACCGATCCAGGCCATCACAGCACTGTCGACAAAACTTGAGTACTCAAATTAGCATCAAAATTCATCTATAGCAAATTCATTCCTCAAATCAAATCGAGCTTTAACTCATCAATGCAGCACTCACTTGAGAACTCAGGCGTCCTGGTTTGCCCTGCCATTATGCCGATGTGGACATACTCGTACTCAATGCCGTTCACCCTGCTCTTGCCCAATGGCCCACAATATTAATGCCAGCCGAGTGTCAAATTACTTTACAAATTACCCTGGGATGCCCTGGTGCATTCCACATGTAAGTCAAATTCCCTCAAGAGTAGTCTACATGTGAAGGAACACTTGGACCAGTGCATTGCCCTATCCATGTGTGTTGGTGCATAACATTGTTCAGCTGCTATCAACCATTTCCTTATAATATTCAATGACAGTGTTTCACCTGAATAATTCACAATTTATCAGGTTGACTACGCCTAGACAAGCATCCACAAGAGGAAATCACTTGACACAATGCTGAATTAATTAGCACGAGCTTCTGATTACATACCTGCAGAAAAGGATGACGGCTCGAGAGAATGGTGAACCGAGATCAGCGTACACCTTGAGCTTGCCATTCGCTGCCATTTCTGCCATTGTAACTTAAACCCGATCTCGATGGAGCTGATCAAGTACTCAAGCGCTGTGTGATAGTAGTGATCAAAATAAATGAGCCCCAGACCTCTGAAACAAACAAAAGCCTTTGGATTCAAAGCTGCTCAAATCAGTGCCATTGCTGCACATTCTTCAGATCGGAGTCTTTATGTAAGCAGCAGAGTGGAGGTAGAATTTGGGATGTGGAGGCCTTTGCAGTGCTGTCCAAGTCAAGTTGAGGCATGCTGGCTGCACCTTCAGATGCAATTTCCTTGGTTAGTTGCCATCCAAATGTTCAGATATTTCTTGTTTCTGCGTGCAATAACGTGGAGCCCAAGGAGGTCCTCTCTTCTAGAGCGGACTAATTGGGCCTCCCATTGTGTGACTGTCGTGCATACGCCACAGAAGGGAATATCTCAGTCAAGTACTTGTGCATGAGTCAGGTGGGCTCTCAATCACTGTTTGAGAGTGGACCCACCAGCATAATGGTCTATGCAAAACAACCAATGGAAATTCACAGAGGACCAACCTTGGGGGGTGACCGGCCGTCAAGTAGAAACCACACGTGAGAACCAGAGTCCGGGGAGTTCTGTATAGAAAACGGATAATTTCCTGGCTTCTACAAGGTGGCTCGGATTTTTCAAATTTTACCCGGAAGTGAGCCTAGAGAGTGCAAATTTTATCGGTTGATATCCGCCATTTCCTAATGTATTTAGGCAATTAGCCGACATTTCTTTTTTTCATTTATCCAGTTTCCTAAATGTCTAAAATGGGGCTGGCTTTGTATTTTGGTGGTGGATGTTTATTCCCTCTCTATTTTTTTTCCTTTAAGTTTCATTGTCATTTATTCATTTTTTTTCAAGTGTTCAAGGTTAAAGAATGTTGGCATTCATTCTCTATTTTTTTCGTCTAAATAGTATCCTTAGCAGGAGTTGAACCTGGCAAGCCCCTACCATCTTAGGGCTAAGGATGTAGTGTTGAAATTTGAGAGCCCTTCAAAATGAAACTCAGATGAGGGCTTCAATCTTCAACACTGGTCCACATCTATCAGTCCGGTGCTCGAAACAGTGAAAAACTACACTGAAATAGGTACAAATTCTGGTATGCAATTCAATCAGCATGGCACGGTTTAATTAAGTTCCTTCTACAACAAGCAACACGAAGAAGAACAGCGTGTAGAACTTAAATGGCGGTGATCTGCTAGGAGTCCAGACCTCTGAAATGTTAACAACTCACTTTCAGCTTTGACGTATTCGAAACTCCAAGTCTAGAACACAACACTACGTTTGCTTATCAAAATTAAGTATATACTTCACCTGCAACATAGAATTGAGAAACTGTAGCTGATGAACGACATATGTTGCAAGGATACTACGAATCTGTTGCTGGAAAACCTGATGATATTGAATAATTGTCATCATGACCTGGGCCTATGTATCATGATGAGATCCACACAAACAACCTACTTTGACATCCAACAAACCCCAGTTTCACAAAACTCTTTGCTCAGAGATTGTTTTGCAACCTCAGACCAACACACCACAATTTCACAACACTCCTTGCAATTCAAACCATTTGAGATAAAAGGACTACTGCCTTCACATGTTAATCAAGTCACTCAACAGGCATAAGATAGCTTAAAACATTGTAACCTGCAAAACTCACATATCTTGATCATACTAATGCCGATGCACTGTTACATGCGTACGTTCGACTTTTAGAATAAATCTGAACTTACAGAAAAGTCTAGTTTGACAAAAACAATAAATCTGAACTTACAGAAAAGTCTAGTTCGACAAAAACAATAAATCTGAACTTACAGAAAAGTCTAGTTTGACAAAAACAATAAATCTGAACTTACAGAAAAGTCTAGTTCGACAAAAACAATAAATCTGAACTTACAGAAAAGTCTAGTTCAACAAAAACAACGTCACCATGTCGAGTTTTGAAAGTTCAGCAACTCTCAACAGGTGAACTTGATGGAAGATCTTCCATAAGTCGACTCTGAGAATAGCACTTCGGGAGGTTGTTCATAGTTCTCAGAAAGGGAAATAAAAGAACATCATGTTCTAGGAAACCCCCACGGAGCTTCCATGTCCACATCTATCAGTCCGGTGCTCGAAACAGTGAAAAACTACACTGAAATAGCTACAAATGCTGGTGTGCAATTCAATCAGCATGGCACGGTTTAATTAAGTTCCTATAACAACAAGCAATACGAAGAAGAACAATGTGTAGAACTTAAATGGCGGTGATCTACTAGGAGTCCAGACCTCTGAAATGTTAACAACTCAACTTGGAGCACAAGTTCAGGGGGGAGCAAGTCTTGCAACAATGCGACCCTCAAGTTCTTGACGAATCATTCTTGAAACTACAATAGAAAGAGAACGCCCTTAAACATTCTTAGGAATTTTGGGGTCAGATTGGTGCTTAGATTACTAACTACACATTAGAGATCTCAAAGTACGATCTCCAGACTACTGAGAAAAGTGGTGGGAAATGCAACCCTAAACATCCTCAGCCGCAACCAAGAAATCACATGCTAACCAAGAAATCACATGAAACCAAGAAAAATACTTTGCAAAAAGACAAAACAGTGGCTAACCGGATGCAAGGGACTCCGACGGCGGCTCCGTGCGCTGAGAGCTCCATATGTGAAACAAGAGATGTCGGAGTGGCACAGAGTCAGTCACTCAAGAAATCACAGGAACCCAAGAAGAATACTTTGCAAGAAGACAAAACGGTTGCAAGAAGTCAAAACAGTGGCTAACCGGATGCAAGGGGACTTCGATGGTGGCTCCGTGCGCTGAGAGCTCCAGATGTGAAACAAGAGATATCGGAGTGGCACAGAGTCAGGCACTCAACGATTCAGCGATTCAAGAAGTCAAGCACTCGAAAACTCGGAATGTAAACGAAAATGCAAGTTGTGGAATGCAAGCTGCGGCGGCAAGCAAGTAACCCTAAACCACAAGCCAACAAGGCAACGGTAACTCCAAGTCTCCAAGTCTCCAAGTCTCTCCAAGTCTTCAAATCTCCAAGTCTCCAAGTCTGCATAGTATTAAAAAAATTTCCTAAAAAGTATATGTTTGGTCGGCTGCCCGCCGTGAAAAATACCTTTCAATCGGTAATTTGCCGTGGATACTCTAGGGCAGCTTGCCTAAATGCCGGCATTTTTTTTTCTAATCGGCCCATTTCCGAAAACCTTGATTTTCTTCCGGAACCCCTTCCTAAACATTTCTATTTCATTCGGAAATTCTCAAAATCAACCGGCTAGCTTGTAACTAACTGCCGGCACTACCCGTTCATTGGTGAGAACAACTATAGGGTGCTTTTTATTCATTGGCAAGAAAAATTATACAAACTTTGGATCTATCATAGTCTACTTAAAATGTGAAACATGTGATTATATATAATTTAGTATAAGGGGAAAACCCCCACTTTAGGTTTGAGTTATGACAAAAATAATAGAGGAATTAAAAATTTTAGTAGAATGATTATATTCACATATAATACATGCAAAATGAACAAAAAATCGAACGACTAGGTTATGATGTGTATACTCTTCTTTCACCAATATATAGCAATGTGGATATATGCCATGCCATATTGGAGTTTTAAGTTTGCCTTCGTACGGAACGAGTAAATCAAAATTTTATAAGTAATTTAGCATCATTATGGAACCTAGAATGGTGTCTTTAATATGAGCATATAGTTCAATTGTATTGTAAGATATGTCATTCTGGTGCTCTGAATTCCTTAATGTTCAAATCTAGTTCTCAACATTGAAATTGAGAACATTCTTAGAAGATAAGTGTACGAATACTTTTACACTTCTAAGTGGTGTCACTAAAGGGACACCACTCTAGACGATATCAAGAATGTGTTCTATCAAGGGTGCCCTAGCATTCCTCAGGTAGATGTGCCTAATTCGTTGGCTAATATTACATGGGCATCTACAGTCCACCCTCGATATTCGGAGCAAGGAAACTTATCGGGGGTGGCATCGACAATTTGTAACACTTATGGTAACTTGACCTACGACCGAGAGCTACACATTGGTGAATTTTCACAATGACCTCTTCTATGGTAATGAACGATTTAAAATTTTTCATGCAAGGTAAAATGAAATATTTGTCTATTTCAAAGATTTGGAAATTTTTGAAATTAATTTTGAATTAGATATGAATTTTTAAAGATGTTCCCTAGGGTATCTTATGATAGACCTAAAGAAGTTTGACGTCAATGCTAGTACAACTTATGAGCATTCTATAATTATCCCCAAGACTGACTTTGACCTTACTATGTCAAGAGACATCCTAAACAAAGAACTAATCTCATCCAACACGTTGTGGCAAGGTCTCATGTGCCTTGAACCGAGACCTATGGGCCTCAATGACCACCTTCCTCCTTCCTCCCTCCTCCTTCCCCCTCTTCCTCCTCCTCCTCCTCCTCCTCCGTCATTTCACCTAAGACCATCATTAAAATCCCACATCCGTGGGCACATGTCATCCACCTAGGGAACATTTCCTCTAATTTGTTCCCTAGAGCTCGGTTTAAGGTCAGGTATCGGTAATAGGCCAAGTTACCATACATGAATAGCTCTTATGTGACTTTGGGATTTTAAAAATAACACTTATATAAATAAAGGATGAAAATACATAAGATATAAATGACATCATACATCTGAGCATTGTGGAAGAACAAATCTATAGTAAGTTAATGATATTCTTGTGCATGCCCATATCCAATTTCTTTTTGAAGTGTTTGAATGCTCTGGATGAAAGGCGTAACATCATTAGGTCTTTGTTCCAAAATTGTTTCAAGGACGCTAATGCACTTTCAACATCCTTGAATGTTGTCAACCACCATCATCACATCACTAATTTGCACATTGTCAACTTCTTCAATGGGTTCATTGTCAACTGCATCACCTCCATCAAGCATACCTATAATTTCCTCCTCAATAGGTATGTAGGGATTGTTTAGATCAAATTCCAATTCATAATTGATGAACTCATGTGCATTCATAGTGGGCCCACTTTCACTCTCTTTAGATACCAATGCCAATTGTTCCAAAAAGGTAGTAAATTCTTCCAACTCTTTCTTATGTATTACATCCTAAGCTTCTCTGTCTCTCATGATTGCCTCCTCTATTTCCATATTGTCAAAAAACCTCCAAAGAATACATGTATGTTTCCAACAATTCATGATTGTTGATGCAATAACTTCGAGCAAATTGGGCTCCAAGCAAAAAAAAAAAAAAAGTTAACCTACTATACAATTAAAAGTGTGTGTGCATGATGTATGCATGTAACAATAATTCCATCCAACACTTATTGAGGTGAATTCATTGAAGAGGGGAGCATACTTTTTCTAAATTCTCTCAACAGTTAACAGTCAACAACTTACTAGTGTACTTTTTGGAGATTTTTTGGGAGCGCAATTTTCCTTAACACATATGCAATTTTAACACTTATTGGTGTCCAGATTGCCGGTGTCCGTAAATGTTTAAATCAGAGATTTTGAACAATTGTAAACGAAAATTAGGAAGGTAGCATGATGTCAGAATACATGGAAAGAGCCACCAAAACTAATAACCCTCCAATAGCCACCCAGTCCCTAGACGTGATGGACAGCTTTGTCAAAAAGTAAATGCGATGTTTGGCTGCATTACCACGATAACCCCTTGCAACCATTGCCTGCACACACAAAGCACAATGCAAGCTTAAAAAATAGAGAAGACAAAAGGAGGAAACAAGAGACAGATGGAAAATTGAAGGTTAAAGAAAACAAAGAGGATTCAGGTTAGGTTGATGTTGCAACCAACCTGTGAGATTTGCTCAGCATGGCTAAACAAGTTCTTGAAAATGCGCCCAAAGAGATTGAAAAATACTGCATCCAAATTCATTAACATGATCACTAACACTCCCATATGTCCCACATTGGCTGTCATTGATGTATGCACCAATTATTCATTTACAGCATACCAAAGTATAGAAGGTAATGTTTGTGTCTCATCATACACTAATGGAGGTGTAAATAATGTGTTTTCTACCAGCACTCTCCTTCCTAAGCTGCTATGATGCTCAAGAGGTTGCAGGTGTGGATACAAGAAGCTGAATTAAACAGCAACATTCATCAAGTTAGTTTTACTCAGTGCTGTCAACCTTTATAACACTGTAGATGGAGATCAAGTTCACACATGCAGCACTATGCTGAAATCTATAAAAAGCTTAAAATCGAATACTCAAAACAATCTTGCTCAACAAGTGGGAGAAACTTACTATCAGCTGTCTCTGTTAGCTTCAGTGACTTCCAATCGATACCTCTTGCCACCACCCCCACTGCAATATTCCGGACCTGTATAAATCTCATCATTGTCATCGCAAGAAACGAAATCTTCGAGCAATGGAATACAATCTTGAAATGGAATGCAGCCATTAGTAATTTTGAACTTCAATCTGGACTCATGTAGACATTGAAGTCATGCTATCTCATGACCGATTTAAGCACTGCTCTTATCCCTACATCAAACAGGGCACACATCTTGATGTTGTCCAGGCCAAAAGAACGTCCTAAACGTTGACATTCCTAATATTTACTTTCAGGAGTATATTAAGCAGAATATACAAAAGCCATCTTGCTCTTAACCCAGCAAACATGTGTGACGCTTGAGGGTTCCACTCTGAAGGAAGACCCATAGTACCTCATCAAAAACAAGACCGATGAATCGAAGAGACAGCAGTAGTGTAAGAATCAGCTCCTCAACTGGAGCGCCCACATGTGCAAGGGGCCTCATGTACCACCGCAAAGCTGCAGCAAGCTGCTCCGGTGTCGTGGTTGTCAAGCAAAGACTGGCACTTTGCAGTACCTGTATACAAAAAGAAGAATTTCAACGTTTGATTGATGTACCTAGAGTTTGATCTTTCAATGGATGGATCAACTATAATGAGTATGGTATACTGTGGGCCACATTCTTGAGAGTATCTCCACACTAAAAGCATTGGGGATAATACTGTGGGTGCACACTATTCATCAACCTATAGGATATAACATCATAGGCCGAAAATAGTTCAATATTTATAGTGTGCATTGAAAGACTTCTAACCTAGGGGAAGGAAGTGGGTATATCATGAGGGCATGACAAGTGTAACTAGGGTTGCACACTATTTTCCAGCATGATGGTGTAATATTGTAAGCCACACTATAGGGTTGCCCAGGAAAGTCAAACTATGCACCTACCTACACTATTCACCATAACCAGTGTAGTAAAGCTCAAATAAGAAAAATGTAGTTCTACCAGCACCACTACTTCCCATATATCACCAACAGCACTTATATAATGTGGAGTCTAGAGCAACCTTCACACATGACATAGTAAAAGGAATGCAGCAGTTCAGTTAAGAATTTGCAACTGCAATTTCCGGTTTCCAGTTATATAGCAGTAAATACACCACCCCCAACTCATGTATGTGGTACTGACTGTGAAAGACAAACAAGATGCTGCGGCTGCAACTGCAACACCCTTTTGTGTTAATTGCACAGGACCCAGCTTGAGTATAAGATATTTGTATCCTCCCAGTGCTGCAGGTAGTTTAGGCAACCCTTCTGCAAGAGGTAGAGGCCTTCGAGTTTGCACAACAGTAGGAACTCCATCTGTTCCCAACGCAAGCATCACGAAAAGGAATACTGAGAGCATCGCCATGCGGCCTAGCTGGTCCTGTTAAGCATTTCCCACCCCCAATCTTGATTACCGGGCAGACTCGACCTGCAAGATAAGATTTCTTAAACCCTAAGAGGAAAGAACATGTGCTCCTCGTATGTGAACACCATCAAAGTACACAATCCTCCATATAATTGAACCCATATTGACCCTACAGATTGCATCAGCATTATCTTTGTTTCATTGGCATCAACGAAAGCTAGGTCTAAGAGGGTACAAAAATCAAAGATGAGGCTATCAGTGTTGATGACAAACCTGCCAGATTCGCCGTGGAAGTGTCCACACTGTTGCCAGAGCCAGAAATGCAACCATCCCAATTCGAATTGCCATATGTGATCTAGCTGGAAGCACAACAAGTGCAAGGAGCCAAGCCTGGCCCACCAAAGCACAAGCTTATGAGATTCTTCACGGACTTTACAAACTTTATATAAATAGCATAAAAGGACATCACAGGAGTCCCAAATTTGAGATGGGGTTTTTGAACAGGAGCACTAGAAGCAGAGGAAACAAGAATCTCCTATTGGTTGTTGTTTCATTTAACCATGTGAACCATGGGGAGAAACTGCTACCTGAGGGTGAACATGAACCAACATGTGGATAGTTGCTTGTAGCAGGCAGAGAAAATGACTCCCCAGTAGGTTATCACAACAACTAGATGCTTGAGAAATGGAAGGCTGTTGTGTGCACATATCTAAGAGAGCAACGTTCTTCTAAAGGACTTCACCTTTGCATTAGTGCAATCACAGGTCTGCACTTGAGCCATGTGGCTGGAGAATACTTCACTTATGTCATGAAGTGGATCCCTTATTATTTTTTCCTTCCACTAAATTCTTTTTGGCATGGGAGAAGGGTACTAGTGCTATGGCATCAGGTTTTGATAGGGGCCTCAAAAACAGGACATCAACATACTGAATCTGCCAGTGCTGGATTAAATCAACATGACTCAAATTGCATTTGTATTTTAACAATATATATGGAATTTGAGTCATGTTGATTGAATCCAGCACTGAAAATTCATTATGTTTATGTCCTATTGTTGGGAGATACAAATGCAATCTGTGCAACCCTAAATCAAGATAGCAGCATATGAAAAGAACCTTTCCTAAATCTACATGACTCGGATTAATTTGTTGATATGAAATGCAAATGCAATCTGAGTCATGTTAATTCAATCCAGCAATGGCAATCAGTATGTTGATGTCCTATCGTTGGGAGATCTAAATGCAATCTGAGTCAAGTTGAATCAACAAGCACTGGCAATTCATGTTGATGTCCTGTTGCAACCCTAAACCAAGACAGTAGCATATGAAAAGAACCTTCGCTAAAGTAGTGTTTCGTTAAGACTCGGATTTGCATTTGTAGCTCACATCAACAATCTGAGCCATGTTCATTTAATCCAGCACTCGCAATTCATTTCATCTTGTTGATGTCCTGTCGTTGAGAGATACAAATTGCAAATCTATGCAACCCTAGCCCAAGACAGCAGCATATGAGAAGAACATTTCCTGAAGTTGCGTCTCACATCATAACATTGCAAAACAAACCAAGCGTACCTACCTGCTTGACACGGGGGTCCAGTGTGTGCAAAGGAGTGACAGGAGAAGAAATGTACTGCGCAATGGGCGCCGCACTGGCTCCCGCCACCATCCGCATCACCCTCTCTCCCACGGGCTGCTGCTGCTTCCTCGCCCTGTCAAGCAACCAGCTCCGAAACCGGTCGCCTCTCTTCTTGGCATCCTCCACTTCATCCCCCTGCACTTCGCAACGCAATTCCCTCGATAATGGCCTCTCATCCGAAGCTTCACTACGAAACTCTTCCTTACTCCGACTCTTAAGCTTCTCACTACACTTCACAAACGGAGAGAAGACGAAACCTACACTATTTACTCGATAACTTGCGTCCTTTGCACCTAACCCTAATTTGGAACTACGGGAATGTGAGCAATATGTAGTGGTGCGGGAAGTAATAAATGAATGCGGAGAGGATTTGTTCTTGTTACTACATAGGCTTGACCATGGAGACAAAGTCAGCGCCATGACTACCGAAGTTGCCATGGATGCAAATTGAATCGAATCAAAACGAGTGTGCGTGAAGCGTCATCGATAAATCTCTGGAACTGATGAATTGACTGGGAAGTGTGTAGGAGATTTCGAGGAGTGCAATTCTCTGCACTAAAAGTGAACCGGAACTCATAGTCAGAATGCATGCGCCGATCATCTGGAAGGTTACTCTACGAAAAGCCCATATTCATCTGTCCTTCAAGGTAGAGCAGTAAACCCTAGGGAGCAGACAGAGATGAGAGGATGGCTAGGGCGAACCGACCCATACATTGGTACCTTACCGGATGTCTAGTGATGTCACATTCGAATGAATCGGCCCTCAACCTCATGGGGGTCTTTTTGTATTGGAGCCACTTCATCCACGATATGTAGGATGGTTGATTTTAAGTGAGTGCCACGAATCCCCAGCCGTTCGCCCTCCCCGGTAAGGTACGGATATATGGGTTGGTTCGCCCCAGCCTGAGAGGATCACACCCATCAACAATTACCAATTGAAATCTAAGGGCCGGTTTACACCATGACCATGAAGTCGGACTATGGAGGATGGCCTTTTTCCATGGTCCAATTTCTTAAAAAATCAATTTACAAAGCCTTTGGGCCCCTCACTAGGTGTAAACCAATGTGAACAAAGAGGAATGCCTATGCACCCAAAAGTGAATCTGCTGAATTTTTTTAATATATGCCCAAAAAAGGCAGTTTTGAAAACAAATTCAAGTTTGATCATTCTCTTGCCGTCTCTTGTCTTCATCTTCTCTTCCCCAAAAAAAATTCATTAAAAAAACATTATAACAACATTTCTCTGCCATGGGCCCTTGCCTTTTTCTACTAGAGCACCTCTTTTGCCTCCCCCACCGCAAAACCCGTTGGACCATGTTAGTGGACAATGTAGGCCTTAAAATATGTCTTTTGGGGACCTCGAACTCCATGATCACTCTAACATTTTTTCCTTGGTGTAAACCAAAGTGGTCCTAGGACGAGTTCAACAACCAATCACAGGTTTTACAAGGCCTTGGCATGACTTCATGATCCATGATGTAAAGATTTGGGCGAACCAACCCATACACTCATTCCTTGTTGGATGCCTAAACCCTTGCCTCCAAGGAACCAGTGTACGGGTTGTTTCACCCCAAAAGCCATGGTGTAAATAGCCCCTAAGCTTTTGCTACCACATCTCACCATCAACCCACACTTTGACAACTAAAGCCTGTGAAGCCCATTTCTAAACAACAATTGGATGAACCTGCCATGAACTCTTTATGGTTGCAAAATAGAATTGTTCCTCCACCCAACAACTTCGGCAATTGTATTGGAAAGGAATTTTCTTAGGTTACATCCAGCCTTGGCTCTCCTCAGAGCCCAACATTTTCCTTCGAATTTGTACCCATGCCCACCCATACCCATCAGCAACGACCTATGCCCACCCATGCCCACCCATAGCATGATCCGTGCCAACCCATGCCCACCCATAGCATGACCCGTGCCCACCCATGCCCACCCATGCTATTAAAATTGCCGCCAATGTATTCAAAAATTGTGTAATGTGCATTACCCGCCTACACCAAGTCTTGGCCCACCCATGCCCATGCCCACCCTTGCCCACCCATGCCCAATAATATCGAACCCTTGCCCACCCATGCCCACCCATGCCCAATAATATTAAACCCATGCCCACCCAAAACCCATGGGCATGGGTGGGTTTGGGCATGGGCATGGGCATGGGCACCCAATGTAGGGCTCTGCTCTCCTGACACTCACGAAAGTATCCTTGTAGCATATAGTAAGGGCCGGTTTACACTATGGACCATGGAAGATGGCATTTGTCAATGGTCTGAGTTCGTGGTCCGACTCCCATGGTCCGGGTTCATAAAAAATTAGTTTTAAGAGCCATGGGCCCCTCACTAGGTGTAAACCGAATGTGGACCAAGAAGAATGACCATGCACCAAAACGTGAAGGTGCTGATTTTTTTAATACATGCCCAAAAAGGGCAATTTTGAAAAAAATTCAAGTTTGACCATTCTCTTGTCTTCTCTTGGGCTTCACTTGTCTTCACTTCTTGTTAAATGTGTCGAAGATGTGGCTTGCAAATCTTCTCACAACAATTTTTACAAAAAAAAAATGAGCAATTTAATTTGTACATGTTCAATGTAATTTACATGTGACATGTACCTTGTGTTGTCACTACACTAAATAGGATATTTAGTGTTTGATTATATTTAATGTTGTTACCACCCTACCTTGCTCAATACTAAAGTTCAATTCTTTGATAATTAGTGTTAGAAGATTTCCCATTGCGGTTTCTTTGACCACCCTGATCTGCAGTCAGTAAACAACTACAGATTTTTCTTTTTCGCTTTTCAACTGTAATTTTAAATTTTTTTGGGGGGGCGTGTAATATACCGTTGGAAATGTATTTTCAAGACCTTTCCAATGGTATATTACAAGCCCCAAAATTCCAAATATTGCAGTTGGTAGAGCAAAAAACAAATCTGCACTCAAATTCTTGAGTTGTAGATGTCCCACGTTGTTTGGTGAAACACGTGGGAGCCGGTATAAGGGGAAAAACAAGGTAGTGCTGGTATGTCTCATGGGCTATGCTATGATTAAGGCACATAGAGGGTAGATTTGTTAAAGAATTATTAAAATGGTGATTCTTTGCCATGGGCCCTTGCCTTTTCCTACTAGACCACCTCTCTTGCCTCTCTCAACGAAAAACCTGTTGGACCATGTCAGTGCATTTATTACGCTTTAAAATTTATATTTTGGGGACCTCGACCTCCGTGGTCCCTCTGCCATTTTTTCTCTAGTGTAAACCGAAGTTCATAACATTAAGTAGCAATGCTAGGAGGGTACCCTTTGAGTACCCGCACATTTACCTCAACAAAGAAGGGAAAAGCTTGCAAAACAAGGGTGAATGAATGGATAATTAATCAAATATAGAAGCTTCAAAAAGGTATCAAAGAGGTTTCCAATGCGGGTGTCGGGAGACTTTTCCAAAAAGTGCAACTACCTTTTTGACCTCACCAGCTTTCCCGTTGCTTTATAGCTATTTAGATTTGTTTAGATCATAATTTAGCCTAGATTAGAACCTTTACCACCACTTGGCATTCCTTTTGTCCTAGAAACCAACATAATTAATTCTAAGCATTGAAAGTAACTACCCAAATAAATTAAAAATAGCCTAAGTAAAACTCAAACTTAGTGTTACCTTTACTCTTGAAAGAGCATCAAACCGGCACACGCCAATTTGATGCTCTTTTGAGAAGGTCAATCCGGGCTTGCTACTTAATGTTATGTTGTCCCGGGACGAGTTCAAGAGCCAATCAGCACTCTTACATCGCCGTTGGACAACTTCATGGTCCATAGTGTAAACTGGCCCTAAGTCTAAGTGGTATGTTTTTTCCTTGAAATACCAAGGTACTGAGGTCTCAAAGCGACACTTTAAGAAACTTTTCCTATTTTAGGCAAGTTAGATAGCTTGGAAAATTTTCAAAAAAATAATATTAAAAAAATATATACAAAGTCTGCAAAAAATAATAATAATAATAAATTCTTCTGCAACCTACATAAACTTACAAAGTTGTCTTAAGAAAAGAGCCTTTTACTCTCCACTAGGAGGGTCTATTGATGTTGGATTGCTAAACGAGAATCACCACAAAATCAGCCTTATTGTGGGTGAGGATCTTATATTAAATGAAGGTGTTGTCCCCCTTTTGTGGATCACTTCGTACACCACCTTGTTGAACAGATGGAGCCCAATTAGCCATTGTAATTGGCCAAAGTTGGTGCTCTTCTAAAAAGTGTTCTTGCATCCTCCTTACACCGTTATTATGAATGGACGAAGTGGTGTTGTTTTAAACTTAAAGCCACCTATGATAATCACTTTTAACAATGATTTACTTGGTGGCACCGTTGCACTCACTTGTTGATGGCTTAAGGATTAAAAATGGGTGTCACCAAAAGGAAGGTGTTACTTTAAGGCCTCAGTATCTTAGGTCACATCTTTGGACTGACAACGGAAAACTTCTATAAACCTATTCATTTTGTAAAGGAAAGAATTCTCATAATAGAAATGGAATAACTAAATAAATCAAAATTTTAATTTCTATGTAACAGAAGCTGGAATAGCTCAGTTGGTTAGAGCGTGTGGCTGTTAACCACAAGGTCGGAGGTTCGACCCCTCCTTCTAGCGGCTTCCTTTTTTCGCCTTTATTGTTGTTAAAAGTAAACAAACCAAAAAAGCCCTGAAGTCCGACCAACCGGATTCGAACCAGTGACCTAAGGATATCTGTGCCTCTACAGTCCTCCGCTCTACCAACTGAGCTATGGTCGGATTTGACAGAGAGGAGATTTGTAAAATTATATACAAGACTTCAGCGTAGCTAACCCATTGACAAATGCAAGTGTTGCGCCTCCTTAAAGAATTTGCACTGTGGTTCTTCTACGTAGTGAAAGATTGATAACAGTACAAGTACAGATTTCCATTAACTATCATAAAATGGATCTATAATCGGCAAAAGAGACACCATATTCACATACGAGCATATAGATGCAGTTAGCCATAGCTTAGATGACCTTGAACAAACAAACAAAAGTTCATCTCCAATGAAGTAACAGCTTGATCACCAAGTTTAAGAATGATGATAGAATGTAACACCTTTCACAGTCTCACACTAAGAAAGAATACACATATGAGAACACTCTGAACTCTACACTATTGTGGCCCAAGAGCTTCATACTTTTGTTGCAAGCATGCAATCAACTGATGAATAGGAAGGCCACAGAAGTACATTGCCTGCACCCATTCCAGTAATTAGAGACTAAGAGGTTACTTCTAGTCAAATATATCAAAGATTGAAGAGAGACAACTGACCACTCTTTGCACAGGTCCTTGTCTGCAACTGCACTCTAGAAAAAGCACAAAAGAAAACCATCGTGTCGGTCCAGAAACCCCAGTCCTTTGCAAAGCATGACCAAGAGACTGATGTTTACCAAAGCGATGGAATGGTGAACTAGACAAAAAATGTCATGCTCTTACTTTTTAGGTCTCTGAGGTTCAGAACTGAAGATTTGATGGAACATTCAAATCAGAATCTTTTGCCTTCACAAGCATCACTAATCATGTTGTGTTCACTCTTATCTACAAACTCAGACCTACATGAGTTTACTGTTTCAACCAGGGAGATTGGAAATTCACATCCAACTGCAGCTTCCCAACCTGGACCTGTGCCACCTGCCTAAGTACACTATAATTTTGTGTGGACCCAGATTCTCTCTCTCTCTCTAATGCTGCCCTGCCCTTTACAGGGGAGAACCGAAAATATTGAGGTGACATGTAAAATACAATTCAGCAGGGACACCCTTCTACAAGACTCACTAAATGACTAAGTAGTTCTCGTGATAAGGATAGTCATACGGAGGGTCTTTCCACACTTCACAGTCTCCATGCTTCAGATGGCCAGGCAACAGGTCAAGATGGCCAAGAGACTGGAACTTACTGCAGATTCATTTGGCGTTTCCCAAACTTGATTTCTTCCAAAATTTGTATACACCCCCACCATCAGACAAGATGGTCTGCATTTACTTGGCCCTGAGAGGTCTTAAGCTCGCCGCTTGCTGAGACGCCACGAATTAGGTTCATGATACCGATCATAAAGGGGTTCAATACGTTCTTGTCTTTTCCTCTTACTCATCTTTGTAGGATCAGCAACTTTGAAAAAACGAGGTGCCAACTCTACCAACCACTTTGGGTCCATCAGTGTGACTTCCCGCATATATTCCTTAGTCGTCATGACCAACTCATGGTATATAACCCAATCAGGTTGCCGCTGGAACAAAGCACTGCTAGGATGAATATATACTGGTTGATTCTCTACCAGTGTGCGATAGCCCTCTTGGGGATCCTTCCGAGCTGCATGGAAGAAGAAGCCTGCTGCAATTGCCTTTCGTATCCTTGTAAAGTTCTTGCCAGCACTTACCACATCTAACTTATATCTGCACACAAAATAGAATAGATCAGAAATGAAGTGTCTAGATGAAAGCATTAAAAAAAAAAGCACTGAACAAAAAAAATTGGAAATACAAGTGCATACTCACTTTCAAAAATACCAGCCTTGCCTCAAGCAACAACTATAACAGCCTAACTCAAGTACAATATGTCACTTGAGCTATGATGAGATCATAAAGTCCAAAATTTGAAAACAAACTAAAGCAAGTTCTACTTAGCCATTTGTGCGCAACAGGGTTCTGCATTTTCAAGTCTTCGGCATACCTGTCCATGATAGTGAGGAGCTGTTTCCGAACATCTTGAGCCCTCCTTAAAGATCGAGACTGCACAAAGTTTTCAAAACACCACGGACCTGAGAAATTCTTCGCTTTCCAAGCTTCATATACTGCCAGAAGTGTCAGATGGTCCCCCTCTACTTGAAAAAACTTTGCCCTCTTTTGATCAGCTTGCGCTTGTTTTTCTCGTGGCCGATAGAAAATATTCTGGGCTGACAGCATAGCAATGATCGTTAGAATCTCATCACTGCAACCCAAGTCCACACTGGCTAGTAACATTTTCGAAAGTGGTGGCTCCATTGGAAACTCTGCCATTTTCCTTCCCAACTTTGTCAACAGGCCTTCTTCATCAAGTGCTCCAAGGCTGTACAGCTGCTCCATGGCTGATATGAGCGCCTGGGGTGGAGGAGGATCCATAAAATCAAATGATAGAAGGTCGTTGATACCCATTGCTTTCATGGTGAGAGTTGTCAATCCCAAATTTACTCTTTGAATTTCTGGTACTGTTGTAGGCAACATCTCATTCCTGTATGCGCTTTCTGTATACAGCCGATAGCATTTACCAGGGCCTGTTCGCCCTGCTCGTCCTGCCCTTTGTCGAGCAGAAGCTTGTGAAATTGGAGTGATAACCAAAGAGTCAAGACCTAGCTTAGGGTTGTAAACATTTTGCTTTGCAAAACCAGGATCCACAACATAATAAATTCCATCGATTGTAAGCGACGCCTCAGCAATGTTGGTTGCCACAACCACCTTTCTTGTACCTGGAGGTGGTGGCTCAAAAATCCTTGTCTGCATTTCACTTGGAAGCGCACTGTAAACTGGTAAAATAATGAGCTCTGGTACGTTAGGTCCTAAACCCTTCATTCTCTCGTACAATATCTGACATGCAGTATCAATCTCCTCTTGCCCTGTTAAAAAGAGGAGGACATCTCCTTCAGGTTCTGTCAGGTGGATCTGCATCACAGTGATAAGAGCAGCATCCAAGTAGTCGGTCTCTGGCATCTTAGTATACAAGATTTCAACTGGAAATGTTCGTCCTGGAATAGTGAAAATGGGACAGTCAAAGAAATATCTGGAAAACTTTTCTGCATCCAAAGTTGCAGAAGTCACAATGAGCCTCAAATCAGGCCTGCGTTTCACAAGCCCCTTCAGGAGTCCAAACAAAACATCCGTATGGATTGTCCGTTCATGTGCTTCATCGAGCATGATAACCGAATATGAAACACATTGTTCATCAATAAGGGTTTCTCGCAGCAACATTCCATCTGTCATGTACTTAATCACAGTCTCGGGTCCGGTACAGTCCTCAAACCGGATTGCATACCCCACCTCCTCACCAAGCCGACATCCAAACTCTTCTGCTACTCTCTTGGCCACTGACATAGCTGCAACTCGCCGAGGTTGAGTGCAACCTATCTTTCCACGGGTAGTGTAACCAGCTTCAGCCAGATACTGTGTCATCTGCGTGGTCTTCCCAGACCCAGTCTCTCCAATGACAACTAGGACCTGGTTTTCACTCACAGCCTTGATAAGTTCATTTTTTAGTTTGTAGATAGGTAAGCTCTGCCTCTGTTCTTGAATCGAAAGCTTGGACCGTTGTCCAAATGTAGGGGCCTTTCCAAATGCATCTTTCTTCCACTCTGGCATATCGTAAGCTGACAAACCCACACCCCGGAGTTCCTGAGCAAGATGTCTCTCTCCAGTTTCGGGCATAGGATCTTCCCAAGGCCTGTTCAGATCCTTTGGAATGGAGTCAAGCATGGTCCGCTGTTGTTGTTCTCGCAATTCTCGCCGTTCTTTTGCAAGAGCAGACTGTGTCATAGCTGCTCTCTGCAATGAGCCATCGGGATTCTTGACAATCTTCACTGGAGATACATCAACTGAGTAACGAGTCTGCCCTCTAAGAAAAGCTGGTTCGTCCTCATTAAGCTCAATCTCAAGCTCTTCTTCTGCACCCTCATCCTGGTACAACATCCCCCCACCATCATCATCATACATAGGATAATCCCGCACATCAAGCACCCCAGAAGCTATCAACTGCTTCGCCTCCCACCGCTCCGGCGAACTCATCCTCTTCATTGGCCTCCGAATTGCCGTATTCTCATCCTCTTCAACAATAGTGATACCTGAAAGCCCCCTTCTTGTCTCTGGCGCCAGACTCGAGCTAGACGGATTTGCACGAAGATTCTCCTCTTCTGCAGTCGGCCGCTTCATAGGGAGCAGATCCTCCCCTGTCTTCTGATCCACATCTCGCATACTCAAACTCATCTTTTTCTCCCCTACAGATATCACTTTCACCCAGACCTCCTGGTCTCGTTCCACAGCATCCTTCGCATTCACCACCCGCCGCGACGCAATGTGATACACATGCACCAACCCCTCTTTCCTATCCCTAACCCCTAACAACTGCACAAAACACCCGTAGTCCATAATCCGTGAAACCCTACCTCTGTAGATCCCAAACAACTCCGGCTCATCAACCAAAGCTGGCCTAGATGGAACAACCACAGCAGAGTGTTGAGAATCACCATGCCTCTCTCCATCCCCATGGTCATGATCATCATCATCCCTGCGTCCTCTACCTCGACCCCTCTCATTATTGTTCTCTTTCCATCTCACATCATCCTCTTCCTTACCTCGACCCCTGTCTCTTGCTCGTCCATTTCCTGCATCTCGATCATCATCCCTGTCATATCCCCTCCCTCTCGATTCTCGGTCTCGATGATGTCGACCTCCATCCCTTTGTCTCCCCTCTTTCTCCCTTCTCACATCTTCCCCATCCCTAACCCCATCTCGGTCTCTTTGAGAATCCCTATTCCTATCCCTGTCCCTATCCCTAACCCTATCCCTCCCGCCATCGCCATCGCCATCGCCATACTCTTGATGCTCTCGGTTTCTGTCCCCTCCTCCCTTTTCCTTCCTCCCGTTCTGCTCTAACCCTAATGGCAAAACCCTAACCCCATCGATGGTGCCATCGCCACCAAGCTCAGCCTCCAGTTCCCTAACCCTTTGCTTATTGTCAGGCACGGCTAACCCTGGAAACGCAGTTTTCTTCTGCTCCTTATCCCCGCCTATCCCTTTCAGCCTCTCCCGGTCCGCCTTGCTCGTTGGCGGCAATATGGCATGAATGATCGTTAACAAAGTTTTGACGAAATAGGGAGGCATCTCGGCGCCATTACTCTTCAATGACTTCCCAAACTGCTCCTGCGTGTCGCTCTTCTGCGCTAAGTCAATGATGAACTCTGCTAGGGTTTTGTCCGCGCACCCTATGTGCGCTTCCAGCTCCGTGCATACCTTGCTCACTAAGGAAAGATACTCCAGCCGCTTCAGCCCATCCATCATGTTCGCCTGTCCCGCCTTCTGTCCATCCATCAGGCCTCTCCAATCTCTCTCTCTCAGGCCTCTCCAATCTCTCTCTCTCTCTCTCTCTCTCTCTCTCTCTCTCGCAAACTTCTTCGCAATCTTAATATTTGTTTGTTCCTTCAGTAAGTAAGTGGGGAGAGAGGGAGAGAGAGAGACTCGTTGTTGTTGATTGTTATTCTTCCTCGGTGCGCGCCTCGAGCCCCAACCTAAGTAACCAAACCTCCTGCACTGCCTCACACACAGCAAAGACAAAACTAAAAGAGAACCAAAAAATAATTGTTGAAGAATGTAGGAACCTAATAATCTTCTTCTTCTTCTTCTTGAGTCTTGTTCTTAAGCCTCGATGACCGGGGCAGCCGATTTGTTTGTTTGTTGTGCCCTACTCTGCCTCTGTCCCCCCAAGTCCTTGCGGGGTGCGGCAATCTCTTGAGCCTTGGTCGATGATTCTGAACACCTCTCTCTCTCTCTCTCTCTACATAGAGAGAGAAAGCTAAAAAAAGGGAGGTAAAACGAGATTGTAAGTTAAATACCGTTTGTAAATAGACTTGAAGACGTGTGTTAACGATCCTCATTACATTCTCACATGGAACTCTCCTATCTACTTCTCTATTTATCTCTATATCTACATTATTAATTACACTTTGTAATAGGCAGTTGTCATCCTGCCTGCCGACAAACTATTATGTTTTCATCAAATTTTATCCAAAATTTTGGTTGTAAAACAACAACTTCCTCATCTTGCAATGGTCGTTGTGAGCCATTGCAGTTGACATGATTTCATCCAATGGGTGGGTTTTACAAGCTTACATTTGATTTTGGGCGACTCCCAAGTTTTGTAGAGAGAAAGAAAGAAAGAAAAATTGTTTTATTAAGTAGACATTGTTGTGGGCAGTTGTCACTATGCATAAAGACAAAATGTCACACTTTCATCAATTTCCCACGTTGCATCCATGCTTGTGAATTATGAATCCTTAATGTTTTCCTTTTCTTATTTCTTTTTTTAATCTTGCCCTCTAACCTCCTACCCCCTAACCTATTATGCTTGGTCTATATAAGCCCCCCCCATCCTCATCCCCCATCCATGTTTCCCTAGCACCAATCCATGGCCATGTTCCCTGACCCCCATGGGTCGTTTCCCTTGCCTCCACAGGTTGTCTGACCCCTCTTAGAAAGCCTCCTACCTCTTATCATTTATTGCATTGTCGAGGAGGAGGGCCTATAGGCCTTTCCCGAAATGCCGCCCTCTGAGGCGGCCACGTCGCCCAGAGGGTTAGGGTTAGGGTTAGCCTCCTCCTCGACGAAGTTTTCGAGGAGAGGAGAGAAAATCTTTGTTAGATGCTCTTTGGATGTGTCAAGAGCTGCAGGTGTGGCGGATTCTCTCGCAGCCTCGAAGAATCTGCTAAATTCAGGGTCTAAGCATTTTAGAGAGAATTAGAGCCTGCAGGTACCAAAATTCAAAGGTACTGCCAAAAGAACTCCAAGTTTTTGTTTTTATTTATTTTTGGATATGATGCACTGATGTGACCTCCTCCACCGAAGTAGAGATTCGGAGCATGTTGCAAAAGTGGGTGTATCTCAATGATGAGGTGCTATTTTTCCTTTCTGAATTTAGGGTTTTCTTTGGGCAGCAATTTGGTGGGGAAAACAGACAGAGTTCGAAGATCGGAGAAGACTAGAAGAGATTTTTATATATATCAGTAAATGCATATATAATCATTACTTTGCGTCTAGATCGAAGTGAACTCTTTTGCACGTTTCTGCAAAGCTGCATATATTCGACTGGTTGATGTCAAGGTGTAGAGGGTTAGGGTTTGGAGCTTATTATAAGTTTCAATTCCTAGAATTCTCAGTGTAACTTTGTGCCACTCCTATCCTATCCTCGCATCGTCACATCTTACGTCTCCTCTGAAATTAGGGTTCTGTGTGGGGTTTCAGGTTTGAGAATGCAAGTAATGGACGTATAGAGGTTCGGAAGATGGTCACAGGTTGTAAGGATCCAGAGTTTTGCGTTCCTTTTGTCAGACAGGGTCTAAAAGAGTGAGGATTGAGAGATTGAGAGAGCTAAGTTGAATTGAAGAGGATGGAGGGTTCTCAAATTTCAACTCTGGAAGCACAAGGTGGAGGGTGGCCCACGGGAGCACCTCCCGTTGATGCATGGCAGCAAGCATGGAGGTCAATTGCACTGCAATGGAATCAAATGCGTTCGGCCGTCAAGGTGGGATTCGGTTGCATTTGTAATTCAATCGCTTCTTTAGCTTTCAATAACTAAAACCGATGTAGATCCCTTGAAGGTCTAAATGAAGTTATGTACCCCTTTGGTAACATTGATTTTATTTTTGTATTCAAATAACAATTGTCGTCCAGCAAGAAGCTCATCAAATTGCTGGAAGAATATCCCTACTGCTTAAATCAACAGACTTGGGGAAGAGCTATGAAACGTTGAGAATTGCAACGAGCTTGATTCCTCACTGGGGTGTAGGTTAACCATACGGCCATGTAGGATATGAAAAAGGCAATATGTACAGCAATTGTAGGTTTTGGAGTTATCACATGGTCGAAATGAACTTACATAATCTGCGGTAACATTGATTTAATTTGTGAATTCACATTACAACCATGCGTCCTGCAAGAAACTCATCAGATTGCCGGAAGACAATCCCTACTGCTGAATTCACCAGACTAGAAAAAGAGCCATGAAATGCCGAGAATTATATATGAGCTCGATTTGTGACTGGGGTATAGGGTTAAGCATATGACCATGTAGGAGAAGTATGGCGAAGGCAATATGTACAGTAATTGTAGGTTTTGGAGCTATTGAAAGGTCGAAATGAACTTATGTATCCCGCTGCACATTGATTTGATTTGTGAATTCACATAACAACCGTTGTCCAGCAAGAAATTCATCAAATTGCTGGAAGACTATCCCTACTGCTTAATTCAACAGACTTAGAAGAGCTATATAACACTGAGAATTGCATTGGAGTTCGATTTCTGATTGGGTTATGGGGTTAAGGATATGGACATGTAGGAGTATGACGAAATATGGCAATATGTGCAGCAATTGTAGGTTTTTGAGCTATTGAAGGCCTAAATGGACTTATGTAACCCATGGTAACATTTGACTGTGACTGCACAACAGAGAGTTCTGGACGTACCAATTCGAGGGTGAATCAAATTGATGCAGCAAAACTTGACATAGAGATGACGAGCATGCTCAGAGAGCAGCTCAGTAAAGTGTTTTCATTATCGCAGGTATGTAACTATGAAAATTTGGGGGATTATCTCTTTGCACGCATTGTTGCACATTATGTCTGTAATGTGATAGTTGTGGTATATTTTATGTTGACAGACTGCAAGCAAACAGTTTGCATTCTCACGTTGTCGACATCCGGGTACTTTACCACCAGTGTATACAGTGCTCATAGTTCGTGGATTTGTTGCTTCTTTTGAGGCTAACTGTTGTTGAAATTGTTATTTATTTGGTTGGTTGTCTCTTGATGCAAGAGTAGGTATTGCTTATGCATTTTCAAGGACTAAAGCATTTGTTTGTACAGCCAGGCCTGCTGTCACGTTATGAACCAGAGTTAAATGCCTTCTTGGAATTTATGGTGTGGCGGTTCTCCATCTGGGTGGACAAGCCCACACCAGGAAATGCACTTATGAACTTGCGCTATCGGAATGAGAGGTCATATAAGTCTATTATGAATTCTGGCAAAGGTACTTTTGAAGTTCTTAAAACCTGAAAGACCAGGGTAGTATGTTACAGCAGTGAGCAAAATTCCCTTCAGTTACACTTCCTTTTTGTTGTGATGTCTAGCATTTGGTAATTTGGTTTGGGCAAGTGTAGCTATACAATCAAACCAAGCAGACAAGGTGAAGCAATCATACATTGTTAGGTTGAAGTACCCTACTGATCACCCTGCACCTGTTCTGCATTTTGGTGCAGTGAGGACGGGTTTGGAAGGAGCTGGATTGTCAAAATTACAGAAAATTCTATATTGTTTCTTTATCGTGGGAGGCCGCTATGCATGGGCCCGCCTTCAGCTTGTATCTGCCTTTCAACGCTCATAAAAAACCATATGATACTAAATATCATATTTAGTGTAGCTAGTCAAGCTAGACAAAATGATCACATAAGGGAACCACGTAAGGCACAATCTGCCATCGGCAAGTAAGATGTGTGATCATCAAGTTGGACTCGAACACGTGTGATTTTTTTGCTATGTGAGCCATGTGTGGAAGGATCTAACACGGGCCAAGAAATGGGCGAGCAGATGTTGGACCGGTAGGAGTGGGTTCGTGGTTTTGTTGCAAGGCTAGGGGTATATGCGCTGGTTGACAATTGTTGATGAACAAATATGATGGAATGAGAGAAGGGAAATAGAAAAGAGGAGGACAAGGGGGGATGTTGAGGAAAATTGATATGATGAGTCTAATCTTGCGGAAGATAAAGAGGGAAATTGCAAGTGAGTAAATGAAGTTTTTTGCACTCACAAGACTAATAGTATCTAGGTTTCATCAACAACAAATATCTGAATCAAAAGGAGAGGGAAAGTCAGAGAGAGAGAAATAACAAAAGTGCGGTCAAGAGTTTCCATGAATCCGGAGCTCATAAAAAACACACAGATCTTGTGAAGTACTCGATTCGCAAGTGCAGCTTGCATTGACTCTGCGTGCATCTAAGGTATGTGGGCCTTATGTGTTCACTAGACTTTGAATCTTCCTAATCGGACACCTATAATTGAGTTGTATATGGCAAGGCTTGAAGTCAGAATGGACTCCAAAGAGACACGTGTTATGACGAGATCATAACATTACTCAGTGACGTGGGCCCTCAAAATATAACAATGGGATGTTGGGAGTTCAGTTTGAATTTGAGTCCCCTTGCGCAGCTTTTTGAGCATCCCACTATTATATTTTGAGGGCCCGCGGAACGAGAGTTGCATGATTCTAGGTTCGGTAGTTAACAATAATTTATCTCATCCAAAATTGATCAATATTCTTACAGTGAGATGTACTCGAATGAACAAGTGTAATGTTCACTCAACATCGTCCATCAAATTTCAAATTTCGGAACACATCATTGTTTCCAAGACCGCCAATGTTGGGATCAGATGTGGGAGCTTAGTGTGCATGTTAAGCGTTTATTAACCACGTAAAGGTGATCCATGGATTTTCAAACCTAAGATATGATGCCAGTTGTTTTATTATCAATTCCAAAGTGAATCTGCAGTGATCTGACTGTTTGGGATTGCAGAATTGGTTCAACATTTGTTCGAGTGGAATGTATACAGGTGTATGTATAGTTCCCCTTTACACTGCCTGTAACTAGATAATGACATACTCAAATGTTTGACTTCGAAATGTTGTCATGTTTTGACTCAAACTGTGTGCTGGTTGCGAATGGTTCTTTAGATCTTAAAAATAATGTATATATAAACTGTGGTGGGAGTCAATATTTGGAGGCAAGGGTTTAGGCATCCAACAAGGAATCAATATATAGGTTGGTTCGCCCAAATCGAGTCACCACCACCTTACCAACCCTTGTTGGAACAAACAGTTACACTTCATGCCACTATACGGTTAGTGCCCTCCTTTCGCAAAGGTAGTCTGCCTACCAACTTCTGTATCACCAACTTTTCCTTTTTTCTACTTCAAAATACTCATTCTCCACAATTTCTGTTTCACGCCAATGCACCTACAGCGATCGCAAAGTTACAGTACGTAAATATTGGAAGTAGGTTGAATTCTAACATTGCCTTTTCTGAAGCTCCCGTTCTTTATTTCGTGGTAGTGTAGTGTAAATGATGTATTTACAATATATCGATCATGGGCCCGCGGTATATCGACCCCGCCTCCCCTACGGGGCCCTCCTCCTCCCACCAACGGTGGGGCCCCGGCCCCGAGTGGCTCGTTTATTGTACTAACACCCTCTAATAGATGTTGCATGTAACCCATCAAATCCCCCAAAGCTAACGAGAAAAACATAAATACTTGAAGTGGAAAGAGAAATGGTTAATGTCTCAATAACCAAATGGTGGGGTTAAAATTACATGTCGGTCTATGTCAGGTTGTCCAATGTTCGTTAGTTGTGTTGGATGTTAATTTTTAGAGTTTGACACTCTTTGTGCTTGCAAAGAGCATCCCCACTAAGGAGGATGAAACTTGTAGGCATGATATGCTAAGCGATGAGCTAGGACACCAAACCTAGGTTTTCATTGGACTTGTGAATTTGGAATGACTCATACAAAATGATATTTCATTCATTCAAATAATCACGTGCATCAAGCCTACTACTAAACAATGCGTATTATATATTATTATTCTTGTAATTGAGTAATTTTATATTTGTGTCTATATCTCCTATACCACTTGTTGATAGGCGTATGGGAAATATAGAACATCCAAATAGTAAATGTCAATATTTTTTTGAATTTATGGCATGTTTTGTTACATTCCACTTTGTTTATCTTTCATAAATGCCAAAATATGGTAAAAATGGTCACTTTTCACAATACTATTTAGATGCTCGTTCATAATTGGTATTAGGGTGAGAAGAAAGATTGTGATCTCATAGTCAAGTCAAATTGTTGACCAACACATTATAACGTTTTCCTCTTCTTATTTATGACGGATGATGATCATTTGAAGTCCATCCCCATTGAATGCATCTCTTCAAATTTGAGGCTTATGTTTCCAATTAAAATCTCAAGCTCAAGTGCACATAGAAAGGGTGAACTTATTTTGACTTGTGTCCACCTAAGCAAAAATAAGGAATCAAACAATGTGGTACCTTCAAGAAATGAAACTTGTGATTAAATTCGTTAAATTGAGACTTTTCATAGTCTCAATTTAATGCTTAATTTTATGTTTTTCATTAATTTCTTGATTGAATCTATATTTGTAAGTGATTTTTGACTATATATGGGAAGATTATCCTCGAGTCGAGGATAGTCTATAATTAGAAAGTCCAAAAAATATGAAAATTGTCTCTAAACAATTGTTGAAATTGTAGGCAAAAAGTCTCAAAATTATGATATTGTCTCAAAATAACGAATTTGGTCATTTAGGTCTTTATGCAGAATGTCTTACCTACATATTCTTGGAGTTCAATTGTGCAAACTATTTATTTTTTTGAAACAATTATGTTGAAGAATTAGAATATCAAACAAAATTTGACCTTCATATATGATTTTGAGGATAAAATTTATTCTTGCACGAATCATGAACAAATATGTACAAGAAAACTACCATGGCTTTCAAGAATGCATATCCCATGTGTATTGTGAATGTTATTGCACACTACTTCACAAAGAGAGAGAGATGACGCCAACCACTAGTGTTGGTGTGAATGAGGGACGCTTCACCTTGATCATAGCCACTAGCTTATATGTGAACCCGGAGCGGGTTTACTGAGCAAGCCTATGGGACAAGTGTTATTGCCTCCTGTCGGATGTGGTCCCTGTAGTGGTAAATGACACAGGCAGTAAAGGCCCAGTTGGGGGAATTATAAGTTGTGTTTGCCAATGTTATGTATTTCAAGGGTGGGTGTTACGAGGGCATGTAGTTGTGACTCATTTAACATTTGGGGTTTGGCTATCCCTTTATCTAAGCTATTTCTTTGGGTTTGGGCAACATGTTGTAGGGTGCATTCTTGGGATTTTGTTGTTTGTATTTGTTTAGGTCGAAAGTATTGGTGGCTGATCGTTTTCCAATTTTCATTTGTTGAGCATGAGTAGTGTGACGTACTTGATAGCTATCAAGTGGATTTGTTGCATGCATGTATAGGCATTAAAGGGAAGTAGCATTGTTTGAAAAGGTTGGCGATGTTGTTCATGTGTATGCCTCCTCAAATGCTTGTTGTGAGGATAGTGAGTGTTACATACCATCTGGCCTCTTCTAGTGCGTCCACTAGGGGTTCATACATTTTAGTTTTTTTTTTCCGTTGGACGGTGGAGGTGGGGTCGCAACCTTGACAGAATGTGAATTCAATGAATTGTAGGCTCAAGTTTTGGGTGGTGTAGTGTGTGGTTTTCTCAGGGGAGGTGATGACCAAAATTCAGGTCTAAGTCTAGCAACGCATTGGCATGGTCTCGTGGAGCAAAGCCATGGAGGGATTGTGTTCTCTGGGGGGCTTCCGAGGTGGGTATCGGCGTTCATTAGGAACGTATCTCTTGTTGAGGAGTGGAGAGGAGTAGTTTGTGTATTTGCCATACAACTTTGTTGTGTCTGGTTCTTTGGATGTAATTGAGAGTGGTGCTCGTGCACATAGAGAGTAAGGTGGAGGCATGTGTCAATTTCTTGTAGTGGATAGAGGTTGTAGAGGGGGGAGGGGTATTGGGTGGGCCAGATGGTGTGTTTCCTTTGATTGCCCATGTATTGATTGTATCGTAGTTTGAAGGTTTGTGTGATTTGGGCATCTATGTATTGAGGTGTATCTTTGACCATAGACGATTGGAAAGGGAAGAATGAACCAATAGGTTGTTAAGCCATTTTGCTACATATGGGTATTGGGGGATTATGGTGGTTGGCGAGTGTATTCCTTATGTATGTAGGGTTTGAGGTGTATGACGGGTGTAATGTGATGGTTTTATGTAAGGATTTTGGAGTGCCAGAAGGGGATGGTATGCATGGTACGGATTGGGGGGTAATGTTTGGAGGAGGTTTGTTAACACCAAATTTGGCGACTTTATTAGCATCTACATTTTCCAATATGCGTGAGTGTGCACAAATTTGTTGGAGTGTGAAAGGGGTGTGTGTTGTGATAGTAGTTGGATTATGGCCATTGAGGCCAAAGTAGCAACCCCAATGGTTGGAATAGCTATTGAAGTCTTTCCTTGTCATTCCAAACCTACTCTAACATCTCATAATCTCATCCTCTAAATTTATATATATATATAGTAATTCAAATACAGAATTTAGCACATATGAATTTATAAATGGAAAGCGACGTGAGGCATAAATATAGAAGCCTTGTACAAACTCCATATCCACCCTTGCCCGATTTCAAGTTTTTTATTGAAATCTTGAGTAGCTTCTTGAGGTTCATTATAAGTGAACAATGTTGGTTGAGGTCACACTCCGCAATTTCTAAACATGGTCCATTATCTCAAACTTACAAGTAGCGAGGTTGTGGTTTCCAATTTGTTACCAACTCTAGTCTTAAACATTAGAGTTATCCTTCGAGCTTCTCAATACTCATGTTTTAGTAGGGAGTTTTGCATCAATTTTGACATTCAATAATGTTTTAGGAGTGTTCCAGTGGTGATAGAGCCCCTAATGGTGGTGAAAGGATGGGAAGGTATTGGACGTTGACCCAACAAACAACTATTTAGAAATGAAACTTTTTGTTGAACTTTCACGAGCATCATTTTATGGTGCTTTCAAATGTTTTCCATGAATTTTAGTTTTATATAGTTGTATTTTGACTAAAGTCAAACATCTCCCCTTCATTTCATCAAAATCAGAGGTTCCAACATCACTTGAATACTCCCTGAACTGTTAAAGTGTCAACATTGGGGTGGAGTTCTCTACCAAAACATGAGTTTTGAAGAGATGCTTAGGATAGCTCTAATACTATAATTTAATTAAGAGACTCGTTTCTTGGAGAGGTGGTTATTGTCATGTATTGAAGTTACTATCACAATGTTTGTCTTTTGAGATTGAATGAAATAATTTACAACATCCTTGTTATGTGATTAAAATTTTAAAATAAATTATGTGATCAATATGGTCAATGGGTTTGTTTCTTAAAACAGCTAAAAAAAATTGATTGAAAGACATTCCAAAGTTCAACAAGATTTTCTATATTCCTTGAACGACAAACATATTTGTTAAATGAGGAAACAACTTGCTTCTAAGTATCGAGGTTGAACTTTAATAGGTTCGTGATGTAGATATTGCTTTTGTGAAATTCGGAAGAATTTTTTTTTGGTCTTTGCTTGTACGCCAAAATATTGAAGCCAAAATGATAGCGGCCACTATCATGTGTAATTCCACATGTTATCGCTAAAATTTCAATAATCATAGGTTTTTGTTTAAATGGATGCATCATCTCCAACAATTGACAAAGTTAGCTAAAAATAGGAACATGTAGTTCACATACATGTTTTTGTGCATGGAGAGGTCCATTGTGGGTCTCTTGGATGTTTAAGGGCTAACTTGTAAAGGTCACTGAAAGGTCCGAGATGACCCTAAATTACTGGGTGATAGTGCAGAGGTACCCATTTATGAATGGAGTGGTTGGCAGTTCGATTCCCGTTGTGAAATCTTATGTCTACTTGACGGGAAAAACTAGCTAGGTAAGTAGGAAGCCAAGAGCTCACCCACTGCAAGGTAGCCAGTAAACCCCACCCTATACTAAGGGGATTCTTGAGCAAGGTAGGACCAACGGGCTCAAATTCACATCCAATTAACCACGGGGGGTTCACTCCATGTCAAGTTGAACACCACGTGTGGCCAAAGTTTGCTACCCCTATATTACATGGAATAGATAAATTTAAAAGTTATGATATTTTTTCTACATATACATAATCATTGATAGTATCTTTTGTATATTTTTTGGAAATTTTTAGTCATCTTCATTTTTGTAATAATTATTTTAGTTCAATTCTGCGTCATTCTAGTTAGAAACGGTATGTTTTATTAAAAAAACAAATAATCAAATTTGGTTACCATTTTTTTACTATGTAATAAATACCGTGTATGTCTACCCATGAAAACAAATTGATAAAATTTTGACCCATTTTGATGATGCAACTTACCAAAAGTATATTTTTTTTGCCGCACGTGGTGTTCAACTTGACAATGGAGTGACCCCCCCCCCATGCAATTAACCCACGGGGTTTTGGACACGAGAAAATAGTTTTTTGTTGTTGTTGTTAAATTTATTTTTAGTTGTATAAGGGAAAACAACCCTCATTGAAATAGCTTTAATTTCCTTCTAGTGAGCTTTCCCAATACAAATATAACAATATACCTCATATAACACAATGTAGGATTCTATGCAATATATAGTTTTTCCTATTGTTGCATATGAGTGTGTGTTGTTTTTCCAAACCCACGGGTACCTCACTGGAAAAATGTTAGAAATAGGGCGAGACCTAATATAAGGTACTCTTTATTTTGAAAGTGTTGGACTTTGTGGTACTCTACATTGCAAAATATTCAATGTAACATGGCATCCATTTTATTCACATATTGCATTGTAAATACCATATGGTATCCTATAATGTCATGTATTACTTCTTTTGTAGAATACATATAGGGTATTCTGTTTGGGATGGTACAAAACTTGTAGAGGGTCACAAGGTTTTTCCACTCACAACCTCAACTCCTGCGCATTTGGTAGTGTTATTGTAGTGTTATTGTATTGTTTAGTAGTGTTCGTGTTTCATCATGTTGTATCCCTATCATTGTTTGGAGTCTCAACTCCTTGTAATAATTGTTATCCACCCTTTATCGACATACTTAATAACATTAAGAAACCCATGCCATATCTTAATGGGTTGCATTATATCACTAAGCCCGTTGATAAAGGGTGCATCAAAACACCATGCATATGGTGATTTTAAACAACACAACCATTTCTTGAATTAACTTAGGGTTGAATTAACTTAAATTTTTTTAAAGTTCAAACTACCAACAGGCGCAAGATAATGGGGCTAAGTAGAAATAGAGAAAAAACATGGTACTTTAAAAAACAAAACATTAGATAAACCCCCTCCCTCCAACAAAAAAAGAGCTTCAACACACATATATACAAAAACTATGAGATAGTGAGGTACACATGTCCAATCCTTCAAACTTTGTTTCACAAAGGTTAGTTTGAGCCTTGAGACACAATTGCATATTATAGTACCTTGATGTAAATTGTTTATAAATATTTGCAATAAAAAAAAGCTCATACATATGGATGTATGAATTAAAATTTAAAATTTAAACATATGGATGTAAAGTTTATGGGATTTGCAACAACTTTTGTTCTGTGAACAACATTTGAGCATGAAAAATTGTTCATCTTGAGTTATCTCGCCTCTAAGAAACACCTGGAGACCTTAAACACATGCCACATGATTGATAATAATGAATCCTAAGAGAACAAAATACTTTTGTTTATTTGGAATTGTAGTAGTAGAATAAAGACAACTAGAATGATAAATTGGCTTTTGTTGGAGCAAGGATAAATTGAAAGACTTGTCACCCACATGTTACACCTCTTACATCTATTAAGGTGGTTGAACATTTCAATTACATGCTTATATAGCTTATTATTAAGACTATCAATTTTTTTTATTGATGTGCATATTGTTTGTTAATGTCATTTGGATAAAACATTGATAGATTTAGTAAGAAATTATAACAATGCATATCTCCAAATAGTAAATTACAATACAGTCTAACCTCGATAATGTCACTCTTGTTTATAGAACACCTTGATATTGTCACCCAAAACTTCGAAACCAAATTTTTTAGTGTAAAACTCCCCGTTATTATCCCTATCACCCTTGACAATGTCACTATTTTTTCCAAAATATGTAGTGTAAGTGTGATAATAACAAGTAATATGGATGAAAAAAGGCCGGATGGACAACAAATTCTATGGATGACGTCGGCAACATTGAATTTGGGCTTTGATGTCCAAAGGCAAGCCTCTAGAGAAGCTTTCTCCATTGGAGTACGTAAACATGGAAGGTGAAGATGATTTTGAGGTGGAGTATTCTACTGAGGAGCTTGTGCAATTAGTGCAAGATGGCCAGGAGGTACATGATCCCGTAGAAGTAGACCCATTGATTGAAGATAGCAATGATGTTGAGTCCAAGGTAGTGAAGTTAAGTGATGCACAAAAATCTATTAAAGATGTTTTGAATTTCATGGCTAGTCAAGGTTCTCAAATTTTCAACACTATGAAGTTGTTAGAAATGGAAAAAATCCATGACAAGCTCATTAGAATTGGTGTTGCACATTTAACATCAATGTCAACAAAACAATGTGACATTAGGAGCTTCTTTGTCTCTAGTGAGAGGTCTTTACCTTATCTCAATGACACATTATGATGTGCTATCTTTATTATTCAAGCTTTTGAATTTGATTTTATATTTAAAAACATTGAATTCTCATCTTTGTTATTTTCTTTTGAACATTGTAAATTTTATTTGTTTTTCTACCTATTTCTTTGATAATATCACATTATGCATAAATCTTCCAAATGTGACATTATCAAACATGTCACACCTTGTTTATATCACACTTTTTGGTGAAACGGATGGTGTGACATTATGAAGGTTAGACTGTACTAGATGTCAAATGTGTACTATCCTATTTGGGGGTGGATTTTATCTTAGGCATTGCATGTGAAAAAACATAGGCTACAAAATGTGAAGAGTTTAATATACATGAATCATACAAATTTCAATCTTGAATATAATGCTTTAAAAAACTTATTGTATTGAGCTAAATCAACCACTCATTAAATTAATTTCCCGCTAACTTTTCTAGTGTACAAATCATCATAGTTAAACCTAATATCACATTTGTTCCTTTGTTTTTCTTTTTGAATAGTTGTTGGAGGTTTTCAGTTTTTTTGTTTCAAATAATTATTAAATATAATTTTTGGGAGGATTTAAGGTTTCATTAGATTGTGTTTTGTGCAAGTTTCAAGATTGGAAGGAATCATGGTCCTATGCAGGAGGAAGTCTTGGGATTTCTTTTTAACGTTCACTAAATTTGGGAATACTTGCTCAAACATACATGGACAAAAAATGACATCCTTGCTTTGAATGCTCCACCATGTTCTTCAGCTTGGTGTGTTTTGTGTTTGAAAAGCTCTTTGCAAGCCATCAAAGCATTGGTCTTCATTGGAGGGGATGAATCTCAAAGCAAGGGACAAGGCCGATGATGACTCTCCTTGAAGATTGTATTGATGACTGGAACAACATGAGAATACTTGCTCAAACACATATCGTTTGTGAATATAAGTGTTTGAACAAGTATTCTCATGTTGCTGCAAAAAAACACAATCCTTGGAAATAGTCATCATCGACCTCGTCCCTTGCTTCAAGACTTGTCCCCTTCAATGACGACCGACACTTCAATGACTTGTAGAAAAGCTTTGACACAAGAATTAGTAAGTTGAAAACACCGGTTCTTGCCCAATGCATGCTTGAGTAAGTATTCCCAAATCCAAGTGAATACCAAAAGAAACCCTCTCACTTCCTTTTGCATGGGACTAGGATTTGTCGTCATTTCAAAATTTGCACAAAATATAATCCAATCAAATCCGAAATCCTATTTTTAATTATAATTTATATTTATAAATAGAATAAAACTATAATATTTGACTTTTGATATATATATATATATATATATTGCAGATATGCATTCACTTTCTAATAGATCAGATTTATCTAATTACTTGTTACTATGTTCGAGTTATCCACGTACTTGTTGATTTTCAGAGTTACTTTATTACCTAGAAGTATTTAATATTTAGCTAGTGCATCATTCATTCACACACACACACACACACACACACACACACACACACACACATATATATATATATATATATATATATTACATGGGAATATTCTAGTTTTTCTTCACTTAATTGTTATTATTTCATATATACTTGATTAATATATCAGATATATTATGATACTTTACATTTATCCATTCGGTAATATAGCATTGAGTTCAATCTTTCCAATTACACAAGTGCTTCCATAAGATTATCAAGCAATGTGCATTCATTCATGTGGCCCCTGAGAACATAACCATGGGATGCCCCAACCCAATGCAAATTCAGACTTGATTTGAGCCTCCTTGCACTGAGTTGGGGCATCCCATGGTTATATTCTCATGGCCCACATGAGCGAACACACACAACTTAATAATGTTATGTCCGTAATGTTATATCATACTCCACGTTGTTATTACAAGCATAATTTTGTTGTTGTTGTTGTTGTTGTTGTTGTTTTTATTATTTTTATTTTATTTTATTTTATTTAGGGGGGGGAAGTTAAGTTGGTGTACTTGTTGTTTTGCTTTGCCTTGCCACTTGCATAGTTCTCCCATGGCATTGACACACAAACTTTCATGGGTTCTCCATCTCCATAGACATTCAAGGAATTGTGAAGTTTGTGGATATCGTGTAGATTAGTGCTTTGTGCTTTGAACATTGCATGATTCTATGTGTTACATGGGTGTGAGATCTATGTATAATAATTTTGCTTGTTTGATTCAAGGTTTAATGTCAAATGATGCAAATAATTGCGACCAAAATGGCAAGCACTTCAAATTCATTTACCATTGCCTCTGTCAAGGGTGAAAATGGAGGCCACCGAATCCAACTTGCAATTATGGTTGAGGACCCGAACCTCACCACTTATATGATATTCGTGTAGGACTTATATGTTGAAGGTGGAGCAATAGATTGCTCGTAGTCATAGAAATGTAATACTAGAAGGAATGAGGTTGTATTAAGCCTACAAGGCTGGTCCATAGTGGGAGAAGAGTTATCTCATATTGTTTGTGTGAACCAAGTTGAAAATGAACAATAAAGGCCAAGGCAAGGGGTGAGGATGACCATCTCACTCCAAGCATTGTTCATATGGCTTTGTGTATGTGCTCTTGCTTGTGCAATCTCATATCTAGTCCTATTTGACTTCCAATATTATACAATCGACTGACATATACCAACGCATTCTAGTCCATTTCATTTTTTTTACATGCATAAAATTTAGCATTTTGACGGGTATGTTTTCTTTACTACCATGCTTACGTTTTAGCTTTTCCATGGATATCCAAGGCCCTATTCACAAATTATCACAAAATTTTGAAAAGGTAAGCATCGTAATCCAAAACACTTGAAGGGGCGGTTAATTAAAAAAAATTAAGCGGGTATTGTTATTATCATTTTAGCTATAGGTGGTTAAATTGACTTGCATTTAGTGGCATTGGAAATTACTAATGGGGGATGATGTTATCAAGTACCCTCCATCAACCTTCTAATTAATCTTTTTCATCCGGTTAACCGCCGAATGTACCATGGCAAAATATGACTTTGAATAAGTAAATATTGAACTTTAGGGAGGGCGTTCATAATGCATGAATTATTTTGGGGAGCTCCAAGAACAATAAATCTTTGTTCTACGTTTGGCAAATATATAGTGTGTTTTTCATTGCATTATCCAAGGTTGTTGATTTAGACATTTTGTGATAATGAATCACTCGATTGGCTTTGAAGCCATGATGTAAAAGATTGTTTCTATTTGCAAGCATGACATGTGTTGTGTCGAGGGTAGACTGCATTGGGAAGGTGGTTATTTGTACGGCAATTGCATTGGTTCGGCATCAAGGTGCATCAATTTGGTGCTCTCTCTCTCTCTCTATATATATATATATATATATTGAGTTGTGTGTGTGTGTGTGTGTGTGTTTGTGTCCCACCCTCACTTGCATGTTCATAATTATTCGACTAATAAGAATTGATCTATCTTGCATGTTGGACCTTCTAAATGTATCCAACAAATAGTAGCAATTGGCATGTTGTTGCCTTGTGTTGGATTTCCAAACCATCTAATGGTCGAGCGTAACCGGCGAGCGACTTTTATACACTACAACAAAATCGACAAAATACGACTTTGTTTATGACTGTTATTTGAGTCGTTGAGGACTACAATAACTATTAATTTTTGTGTTATTACGGACGACTTGTAACGGACAGACAGTCTTTGGGGACGTGACGTGGGAACCTGGATGATATAGTCATATAGGGTAGTCGTAAACATGTTGAGCGGACGTGGCAAACCGTGATGATGCAGATTTCACGTGGCATTACGTGGCATCCACGCCACGACCTCACATTCAGGTCATCATCTGAGTTGGCTCTCACGCCATGTCAACAAACACGTGGCTTCCGAGTCAATTGGCCATGTCATCATTACATGTGAGCAACTAATATAATGCCACGTGTCCATAAATATAGTTCTTGTGTAGTCATTTGCCGGTTGTCATGTGTATCCTAAACGACTATTATGTTACTATTGAAGAACTACATGCTAGTGACATGTGCACGGGTTTTAGGCCATCTGTCAGCACATTGAGGCTTTGTTTACTCTTTCATTAGTGAGACATTTGAGTGCGTGTGCCGACGTGTCAGGGGTACACGTGTCATTTGTAATGACTCAGTTCTCCACGTGGATGCATAAATGACTAGAATTCGACAGTGGCAACAAATTTTTTGTTTCCCGTGCGGCCATAATTGTGCCATGACGGATCTGTGTCATGCCATTTTGACTGCGAGGTGACTCTGAATGGTTAACAATGACTACACGCAAAAGGTGTGCAGTCATTGATGTACATTTAGTATCCATCCCAACTTGACAGTGACTACAAAATATGCTACAAACTTGACCTCAACACATGCCAATGACAATGAGAAATTGCGTTAACCATACCTTTCAAGCATGCAACTACCATTCAAGCATTAAAGAGGGAGACTCAATGGGTGAGTGGGGATCATATTTGTACAAGAATACATGTTTCAAATTTATTGTTCAGTTCCCAACAAAATGCGTGGGCGTGTTCATGAGTGGGTTCAGAGTTTACGACACGGAAGCCCTCTATGTCCTCCCTGATAGATTCGTGGGAGGAAAATCATGTTGCTCTCAAGTTCCTTTCGTTCCACAGTGTGCAGCCTCCCACCACATCTTGCACTAACCATTGGTCTCCGTCCTCATGTGGATATGCAAGTTTCACGTCACCTAGGTAAGCAGTGGTCACGTCCACTTTGTAACAAAACTCTGGAATGACCTTAAAATGAAACTTATCCACACCCCCCACACCGCTGATTTTACCAATGGCCACCTTCCGTCGTTTGTTTTTCGGGCTCATCATATACATGGATTGCCCAACATTGAACTGCACCCATACACCATCCACAAAACAATCAATGGCATACCTCATACAATGTAAATATCTAATCAACAATGTGTCAGCAATCAGTCCTTCATGTGGAACTCAGTTGTTTTCGTTGCCCTGCAATGTGACATCCATAATGGACTCAAAAACCCACACCAAACAATGCATACGACATTTATACGGTTCTAAAAATGTTCAGGGATGGATTGTTGAATGACTCCTGAATGACTGCTGAAATACTGCTAAATGACTACTGAATGACTTCTATAAATGTTCAGAGATGGATTGCATGAACCGGGCGTGCAGGCAATGTTGTATTGCCAGATGCGCTATCCCCTGTTTTCGCACCCCTTCCCCGCAATTCCATCCCGGTAACCACCTACACATGCAAATAAAATTCAAATTCAATTAGTCATGGACCAACTAAGAGGGGGGACAATGTTCATTGTGAACTTGAAGTTCACAACTCCCCTCACCTCCTGGAACCTCCACAGTTGTCTTTGCCATGTTCTTCGAACATTGATTCAGTTCACACACCCCTGCTTGCATTCTGGATGGATTGAAAGTGGACCAAAAACTTCCAACGTCTTGGTGCACATAGAGGCCTTCAAGAGCTGGCCATAAGTTTTGCTTTAAATAATCTTTGTCCTCAAATAAATCCTTCAGATTTGCAACAAAGAAAGGGGGGGAGTGATCACATTCGATTGAGGGTTGAAGTCCACCCTAGGCCCATGGTGGTCTATGATAACAGTGTTGGTAGCATCCCAACATGGCCATTTCTTCCAAACCTTGGTCAAGGGTTTCCCCCACAATAAAACCTCATCACTCTTTTGAATTAACTTGCAATCCTTTGCTGACCACGTGAAAATTGGTATATGGCCTTCCAAATGTGAGAACACTGGTAGGATCTCCCGTAGAACCTCTTCCATATACTCACTACTTTTTGTACCCCAAAATGTTATTTTGAACATTTTAAAACACCGGCCCAAAAACTCCATCATCCATGGCCTGAACACGAACCTACGCGTGTAAGTTCTTTTGGTCACACGGATGTTGCAGTTTGGATTGGTTGAGTCAATAGGCTAGTGTCCAGAAGTGTACCATGCACATTGAAGATCAACAATTTGGTTGGATTGTAGGGTTCCGCTATCGAATTCATACGGAAACTGAGCGGCGGGCTCACCTGACCACCATGCGCACTGTTTGAACCACCAATGTCACCTATCTTGCTTGGTGACATGGTCTTGGGGTTTTTGCTCACAGATTCCGGAGAAACTCCCTTCCCCTCTGACGCAACAAGGGATGCAGCCTCAGCCAACACACCTACGTCTCCGCCCTCTACATGGCATCCTAAGGATCTCAGAATCACACTCTAAATCAGCTATGCATCGCTTGCAGATGCGCATATAAATGTGGATGAAATAAGCAAATATCTTCCAAACCAATCCAGATTCAGAAAGTAACAAATCCCACACAAACTGGTTGCATACTTTGGTATCGGTATGCATCAGTCACAATTTCGCAAATCATATGAAGCAAACAATAATAAGATATAAATTGCAAAAAATTCTTTGAAACCCCAGCCTCCAGTCATTAACACAAGTTATTTCCCTGCACCCATTCCTCGTCTAATATGCAACTTACAATTATTGGAAAGTAACCAACAGATCCAAAGCATGCCTGTGGCCATTTCCCTTACAACCATAGATGTATATTCCCTTGTATAGCAATATTAACCATGTACCATATCATGTTAGTACTCACCGAAATATTTCTTAGTGCATCAGGTTTGCATTCACTGGAGATTCTAGTGCCAGGTGAGATTTATACATTAAGTATCCCTTATACATCAAAGCTTTTCAACCCCACATGAACCCACCTAAACCTGTAACCTCGTTTTAGGGTTAATACACATATATGAAACCAAAGAAAGCAGGAATGGCCACTCATAACCAAGGCTGCCAAGGGCATCAAGAATCAAACAAACTACTTCTGTCCTCTCTACAGATACACCAAGTACCTGGAATGACACATACACTTGTTGACCCTCATACCGACCTTTTGTCATGCAACTACACCAAGTACCTTGAATGACTATGGCTAAAAATATTGTTTGGACATCATTGTGTATCAACAATTCAGATGTACTTCTCATAGTAGTAAACCCCCCCAACCATCCTCAGAACCAGCCCTTAACCCATCAAGCTCCCTGACTGGCTTGGTTAACCACCCTTGTTCAATAATCGTTAACACTGAATATAGTGTTAACCATAAGAAAACCATAAGAAACTTTCAGTTCCTCTCAGATATCTAATATCTCAACTCTCTTTCTGGATTATTGTGGCAATAACCATCAGACTCACTTCTAACTAGCAACATAGACTCACTTCCTAGAGCAGCTTAGCATCACTCACAAACGCCATTGCCCTGTTTTCCTAAGAACTTACATGAATGTGGCATCACACCCTAATTCAGATAAATAACTAAGCATAACTCACAACAACACATAGCATCAAGATTAAGGGTTGTAAGATGCACAACCTGAACCCTAAACCCCAAATTCATTCACAATACATGACACATTCAGAGTACATAGCAGATTCACAGAAAGGGAGATGGGTAGTATGTGCGATGTGTACTACAACCGACGAGCGCAGGGTTCCGCTATCAACCACGTGATGTGCGCTCCCGACTCCTGCTTGAGACCCACAGTGCGTTTCCGAAACCCCAAGCGGAAGAATGAGGGGTCAAAATCGACTACACACTGGGACCCCTAGGGAGCCACAAAGAAGTGGACTCCATCTGAACCGTCCATATGCATGGCTGTGATTTCGCCACGTGCCCCATGCGACTTAGTCTACATCCTCTACAGAGCTCCAAAAACTCCAAAATATACCAAACCCCGACTTTGCGGAATCGGCCGGCCGCGGAGCATCTGGTGGCCCCAGGGTGGAGCATCGCCGGAGTTGGTGGCGCCCACAAGTGGCTGACAATTTCTCGCCACATTTCGGCAGATTCGGCTCCAACCTGACAACAAATTACTGTGGTAAGAAACACTTACAGACTCGCTGCCGCTTGTTCCATGGGCTTCATGAGCTCCTTGATTTTCGCAACACGCTTGTCGCGTTCCAGCTCGTAGGGGCACTACAATCCAGGTCCCCATTGTCCTCTTCCATATCCTGAAGCTTAAGTGGACAGATTTGCACTCACTACCTCTATACTCTCTACACATACGTCAAAAATGCTAGTCACCCATTGTACCTCCCAGGTGATACTACACAATGTTCTCTCGATTGCATTTGAGTCTTGGAGCCCTTTCCCTTCAGCCCAGACGTGTAATACGCCATGGCCATGGACGGCATGGTATTTAGGGGCGGGGACCTAACGGATACAATTCCAGGCACTAGGGTTTGAATATGTAGATTGTTCAAATTTGAAGAACGACTAATTAATGACTAGATAGCGACTTTCGTGCGACTGGCGAGTAAACATTGTTTGACTAGTGAATTACTACTAAATTACTTTCCAATGACTAGTTTATGACTAGCGAATGACTAGTTTATGACTAGCAAATGACTAGTTTATGACTAGCAAATGACTAGTTTAGGACTAGCAAATGACTAGTTTATGACTAGCGAATGACTAGTTTATGACTAGCAAATGACTAGTTTATGACTAGCGAATGACTAGTTTCATTCGAACCCCCGATCACAATAGCAATTGTGAGCCACATACAACGTCCGGGCCAGTGGGGTAGATAGCCTCGGCGCCGAGGGCTCTCAGTCCATCTCCTTGGACGCTATCCGCGCACTGACTGCACGCTGCCATATTCGAAAGCTATGGATAACGTAGCGAGTCAACAACACAAAATAAAATAAAATATTTCTTGGACTCTATGTGCTTGATACTCATTTGCCTTCTCATAGCCCTTGGGAGTCATGATTAGCCATGAGGCATGTCTAGCTTTAGCACATCTTTGTTTATTGGGGTTGCATTCATTAGTAGTGTTATATAATGGGTTGATAAAGAGCGGTGGGTGTGGTTTTCATGAGTTTAAAATGAAAGAAAAGATTCTAATGGGAAATATTTCAAGTGAATGTGTGTGCATATATCCATAGTGAGTTGTACCTCTTAAAAGGGGTTGTTGTTGTTTTGCACAAAGTGAGACACAACATTACTCAAGACATGGTACGTGTTTGCATTCAATCTTTTGTGGGCATCTTGTTCAACTATAGCCATCCATGTCGCACAATAATTACCAGGTCGCCATCCCTCCCATTTGCAAGTTAGATCTTGCACCTCATGTTTTTTTTGTAATTAATTCATATAAGTTGGACTTGGCGGGGATGGTGACGGGATGTTGGTCACTCACACATTGCATTGGTGAAAGCTCTAGTGTAACCAAATTCAATGTCAAATCTAGTGGGGGGAAGCTAAGATGTGAGCAATGAGTGGTGAGTGGAAACATGAGAGCGATGAAGCCAACTTTAGTAAATGTGTATGCTTTTAGGGTCCATACTCTAAATTTGTCACTCCTTTAATTGTAAAGTACTAACATTTTGAACAAACAAAGTGAAGTGGGCCTATTACCATGGATATTTTAAATTTTTGTCAGTGCATTGCTGAATTTTATATAACAATCCACACTAATATATATCATTTACTAACATTCTCAAACATGCGGCTAAATACAACACTCATAACATTACTCACACTGTACAACACCGGCAAGTTCAAGTGGTCGCATGACCTCGTTGTAGGCGTACGTTGAAGTGTGATGAACTTGTCACTATCTTATCACCCTGCACATATATCTAAACACATAATAAAGATGTTTGTAGTACACCCAACTCTAGCCAAAGTGATGGGATTTAGGGTGCCATGATGGTCTTTAGGATACACGTGAATTGCCTACACAATGGAACACGTTAATTAATAGGTAGCGATTGAAGCCAAATCCAATCAATAATGATTTGCCATAATCATAATCATCCAAACACTTGGCATCATAACAATTAAGATTGTATACATTGAAGGAATTTTGAAGGATCCATGCACTCTAATGGTAGCCATTGGGAATTATTGGAAATAATTGGGCAAACCAAATTGTGTCCTCTCAAGACTATTTGTAATGCGAATATTTTATATAACCTAAATTGAACTACTGGTTTGTAATCCTAGATACAAGTATAGCATATGAGATTAACAATATGAATTTGAAACTTAGTGAATGTGCCACACACTTTAAGAAAGATTGAATGCCACCAATGACCATCAAGAACCGGTGAGGCCATATTACAAGCCCTAAACCTAAAACTATATATGCAAAAGACATATAATATTGACTTTGAGAATTGACAAACACCTTTGTTGCAATGTCAACCAATGCACCAACCCACCCATATGTATGCTCACATATGCAAGAAGGAATACATGACACATCGTAGAGGAGATGAATAAGGAAGACTTGGCTACTTATTTCCCTCCTCCAAACAAGGATGTAAAAGAAGAAACGAAGGAAAAATATTATGCAACATCTCAAAGTGTGATGAAGCAGATCTCACACGGACAAAATTATTTCACGTGGAAGACAATCTTGCAAACAACCACAGTAACGACACGTCGCAACCAAACATTTTTAGGAAAGACAACACAAACATGTTGAGTGAGACATCCCAAGGTTTGTCAAGTGCAGAAGATGGTGTTGACTAATGTCACTACAATAAGGTGAGTGACATATAATAGTTGATGTTCATTTCGATATGCTTATTAAAAGATACAAAAATAAAAATTGTTTAAAAAAGATTAGTGTACATGCTCAAAATATGTCGAGAATTTGAAGTTCAATAGTCAACACAAATGCATGGACATGTATGGGCACTTAATGAGCACAAGAAACATTCATTTTCATAATGAATAAGAGATTCATGCGAGTTTTGAAAATTATGAAGAAATTGCTATAAGCCATGGCCTTGAAACTATGACGATAAAAAAATCATAGATAATTGTCTTAATGCCTAGATTACAATTTCCAACATTTTGAGCACACCAAAGTTCGCTCCATATTTTACTAATTTTAAGAACACTCTTAAAACATTGATGCTCCCAACGAGTCTAAGGGCCTTTTGAGACATGCTAGAACATGAGAGGCTCATGAAACATGGGTTGTATGTCCGTGTTAAAGGGGAATTGGTAGACGGTAACTTTTAGCAATATCAGGTTAAAAAGGTTTTCAAGTTACCTTTTGAGTAGTATCAGAAAGTAGCAATTAGGGATAAGAGCGAGCCGTAGTTGCAGATAAGGAGTGGATAGTAGTATATAAGATAAATCCAGTGAGTGGTTAGTATTGATAGAAGGAGATAGGGGGAAGGTACTTAAAAAAAAGAGGAAGGCTCTCTCACTCTCTCTCTCTCTCATTCTCAGAATGTGTATTAGGATTTCAATTAATAAAGTGTTGGGTTTTGTGAGTAAGATGCTAACTGAACAGGAAGGTAGGAATTGTGTATTATGTTATAGGTGCAGTTGTATTGCTTCTTATAAGCATTGGTTGTATGAAAATGGAAGTTAGAAGTTGACCCCCTGATGTTACGAAAGGGGTTATTTGTAAGGTGGCTAAGGAAATGGTGGTAAAATCCATATTAAACGAATACTTAGAATTATGTAGTATTAAAACGTATAACGGTACGAGGGAATGCAATTATACTAGTTGAGTGTTTCTACAAGAAGTGTTAAGTAAGTGCAGAAAGAGTAGATTGTGACTAACTCTGAGAGTGGTAGTAGAAGAGAGCAGTAGGTTAGGAGTATCAGCAAAGGAGCTTATCGAGGATTATGATCAATAACAAATAATAGGTAGAGTAATACATTAACATTAGTAACTTTAGTGTTAACGGTAGTAAAGGTATAAATCCGGCTGGTGCGTAAGTAAGGAATAGAGAAGGCCTCACGGCAGGTAGTTAGAACTCGTCTTAGTCATCCTATTAAGGTAGTACAGTCAGAACCGGTGCATAAGTCTTGAAACCAGTAGGCAGGAGATAACCGGTAGATCCCCAGGAAACCCAGTAGAGAAACCAGTAGGGGTACTGGTTGATTCAACTGGCATACAAGCAGTCTTACCAGTAAAGGCAGGGTAATAGTAGCACGGACCCTAGGGAGGTAGGAAAAGAAACAAGTGTATGAAAGGATAGTTCATACCTAAACCGGTAGAAGGCTAGGCCTTAGGATGCCGTCATGAAGACTGGACTAAGACCCCTCGCATACCGGTAAGGTACTACCGGAGATAGGGTAGTACCGGATAAAAGAAAAGAAGGCTACCTTTAACAGTCTGTGGTCGTAGGGTGCTCTATGACCACGGCAAAATTTTAGGGACACGGCTCGGAATCTTTCTTTTGTGTATTTCCGGAGAGGACGGGCAACCTTAATATTTTCTTGTATGCCCACGAAAAATATCGTTGTCCAGAAACGTCGCCCATAAAAAAAATTGCTTTAATATATGCTTAAAACCCATGGATAAAGAGATAACCTATTTGGAAAAGCATCCTAATTGCACATGTGTGCCCCTCAATGAACAAAAAATAAATCAACAACAATGTTGAGAGTTGGGAGTTGAGAGCCTTGGGGTTCCCATTTGTGAGGCCATGTGGGAATACCAGGACGGTACTCCAAACCCACAACATGGATGTAGAAGGAATTGAACGCGGAATTTTCTAGGATGGTGACGTTGACCATAGTGATGTGTGGATATGAATATATGCTTAAAGTCATCGCTAAACTTGATATGCATGCCAAGTTAATGGATTCAATATGTTAACAATGCTAAACAAAAACTCAAACATTTGAACTACAAAATACAACAACTTTGAGAACACATCCACTTACAACAATAAACCTCGAGGTTGAGATGAGGGGGATGGTTGCCTCAACAAAGCAAGTCAAGCCCTCTACATGATTGAGTATGAGCATAAGTACGAGCATTGCCCTCAAGCTTTAATTAAGGAAAAAACATCAACTATGTCTAGAGTTTTGAATACTAGCTGAGGTTCCCATGTCTAGGAACCTCAACCTAGTACTTATTGAAGTTTATTAAAAAGCTTAATCATTTTACTTGTCAAATGTGAGAAATCAAACATGAGATCTTTAAGGATATGTAACATGTCCCAAGAGACATAATTTGACTATATGGGTATCCATTGGGTCTCCCTTAGGCCTCATCTAAATTGCAACCTATAAGAATTACTCGAAAAAAACATGCATTACATTATTAATATTGAGTTTTAAAAATCAATTCAAGAGTCAAGGTCCGTGATTACATGCATGAATGACATCCTTCAGTTTACAAATTTTTTTAAATATAATTATGTTAGTGAAAATAAAAAATAATACACCTACAATAAATGTCCTTGGGCTCAAAAGGAAGGGGGGGGGGTGCACCCCCTCATTTTGATTCAAAGATAATTTTCTATAGAAGCATTTGAACATGACTCTGTCACAAGTATTCATTTGACCTGTTAGCTGCTAGATTTATGATGTTTAATAACTGATATGTTAAGACATATGTTAGAGTATCTTGTATTCTATCCCTAATAGCACTGGTCGTTCTTACCAATATTACCCCTTAAATCTTATTCTAAGTAGAGTTGAAACCTCATAACTCAATCATTTCCTTAACCACTCATTCAATCCACGTAGAGCTACAATGAGGATGCTTGAAAATTGTGGTCAAAAAATAAGTGTCGGCGGCAACACTCCCATTTTGGTCACATTTTAAAGCTTGCACTTTGCAACTCTACACGGCAAACAAAAGAAAAAGCAAAAAAAAGGCCTAATAGGGGGTGTTGACTACAACACCCCATTTTCATGTGGTGTTTTCCAAAGTGCTATTGCCTGAAATTTTTATGCTTTGCCCCTTCAGGTCTCTCCCATGCCCCTCCAAGATTAATGTCCAAAAGCCCAATCCATCAATTTAATGCCCGTAAAGTTTTTTACATTATAAATTATATATTTGGAAATTAATGTATTGCTACCTCTTCATTCCCATAGTCTTCTAGAAAAATCTAAAAAAAAATCTAAATTTCATAAAAATTCTACCCGGTACGTGGTGTTGTGCATTGTTTGAAAAAAGCTTGAAAATGGGGTGTCATCGGTGACACCCCATTTTCACGTGGTTTTTCCAAAGTGCTAAAGCATGAAAGTTTATGCTTTCCCCCTTGTGGCCACTCCCCTTCCCCTCCAAGATTAATATCTAGAAACCAACAATTTAATGCCCGTAATGTTTTTTTTATAAAAATAAAATTAAATATGTAAAACAATGTATTACTACCTCTTCATTTCCATAGTCTTCTAGGGGGATGAAATCCAAAAATATTTATTAATTAAAAAATCTACTTTTTTTAGCATGTGGAATTGTGCCTTGTTTGGGGAAAAGCTTGAAAATAGGGTGTTATTGGCGACACCCTTTTTCACAGGGGTGGATTTCTCATTGGAAACCTAAATGATGTGCGTGGATCGCTATGAAATTAAGCCCCTCTTTATATGAGAAGTTTATGAAAAACAAATGTATATGAATTGATGATAGGCTAGAAAATAGACTCATGTATTCATAGTAAGTTTCTCAATTTAATGTTGTAAATGCTTCCATTACATATAGAAAAATATAGATCATAAATTCAATATATTTTATTGCCAACAAAATTCGCCTTCATTTTCCATTTGAAAAGTCATTGATTTTTAATTTTTTTTTAAAATCCATAGCATGTAACTCAACGATTGCATCAAACAAACAAAGATAAGAGCACAATAACTTAGCCTTGACCCAAAAAACAAAACTCAAAGAAGCTCATGAGCACTTCAAGGGCAGGTGTTGTAGCTAACACCCCCCTTTTTACCACATTTGTAAAGCATCCTCGTTGCAATGTTGCACTACAATTCATTGGGAGCGAGAATTTCAATGGGTAAAAGATTTAGTGAGCACAATTCAACAAGGGTAGTATGAGATGTTAGTCTTGCTATGTGAAATCCAGTACATTTCGTATTACAAAATGTTTTATTATATAGTAAAAGTTTGTTTTGAGGAATACATTTATTTGTAAACTACTATAAATATGTATGTAAAAATAAAACATAAAGATTTTAATGCAAAGTTTGATGCCAAATACTTGTGTATGTCTTATGATTCAATATAAACTTCATTAACAAGACAACATGTTGTTAGATGTAATTGTCATGATATTGGAATTGTTCCAAACATTTCAAGCATATACCCCCTTTTGTTGGATATTGTAAGCTCAATTTTTTGGCTATAGCCTAGCTTGCAAGCTCAATTTCCAAAGTCAGTAAGAATCAGAGGCAATAGTTAGTAAGGAGGAGGTTGGCCATTGCCCGATGAGGCTATTTTCAATCGTAGAAATCAGACGTAGTCTTAGAACAATAGCAATAGGCTAGTAGAAACATCAACACTCAGTGATTGAGTTTAGAATTAAACCTTCTCCAAGTGAGATACTTGTGAGAAACAACAATAGGTTGATATGGAACCGAGTGATTTGGATTCTTGGGTCTTTGAATTTTGAGATGAGAAATAAAAACCTTTCTTGTGCAATCATCTTGATGTTTGTGAAGTAGGAACTTGATTGTTGTACATGGTTTTTGAATGAAAGTGTTGTCTTATGTGAATTCTAGCAATGACCATGAGCGATGAGATCAATGAATAGACTGCCAGGAGGGCAAGAAAGAGATTAGTAGTAGTGTCTTGGAGTTAACGATGGTCGCAACCATATTATGGCCATAAGCATGTGAGTTGGTTCACTCAATATGAAATGAAAAGCAAAGGCCAATTGCCGAGAAAGAAGGCAATAGCCTGGTGAAGGAGGAAGAATTGAAGGTCATGAAGGCAAGTAATCAACTTAAGGCTGTGAGAGCATGAATTCAATAAAGGCAAGTAGTCTTTGGCACGAGGCCAATAGGATGAGAGATACAAAGTGAGTATGAGCGGTAGGCCAGTGATTGGCAAAGTCAAGTTGCATGAGAGAGGACTTGGTAGTTGAGAGGAGCATGAGAGAAAGAAGTTGTGAGATTAAACAATTAGGCAATAATTTGAGAATAAGATGCTTAGCCTGAGAAAGGCAAGCGAAGGCAATTGGTTAGGAAGAGGCGATCGCCTACTAAAGTGAGAAGAAGCTGAGACACCCAAGAAAGGCCATAGCCTAGAAAGCGAGGCAATCGTCCAGTGTGAAGTGAGAGGAAGAGCCTGAGATGGGCAGTTAGAAAATGAAGGGTCAATAGAGATTGAGAGAGGTGATTAGCCGGAGTGGGAGAGGAAACGACGTTGGGAGCCGAGAGAGATAAGGTCATGAGAGGAAGTTGGTAGACAAGTTAAGGTTAAGTAAAAGTTTTGGAAAATATTCCTTCTACTTCATGAGTTGTTTTCTTGCAAAGTTTCCACATTTTTCTCTTTTGTTGCGCTTGGCATAATTCTAAGCCTTCGGTAAGTTTGGTAACTTTCTAACTTTTGATTTCACATGTCCTTGTTCTAATCTTTAAGTTTGTTTGATATCTCCAAGTACTCTTGTTGGTATTTCTACCTTCAATTACTTGGATTGATATTTTCAAGTTTAGAGTTGTAGATGATTCTATTGTTTCCTTTTGGTTTGGAATTCATGTGTCATTTTGTTGTTCCCTTTCTCCTTGGGAAATTTGATTGGTAATTCTTTTTGTTTGGTTTCCCTATCTTCTACTTTGTTTGACCTTTCGGTCGTTTTTGTTTTCTTCAAGTTTTCAAGTATTTTGTTGTAACCTTTTGGAGTTCAAGCGTTAGAAATTTCCTCCAAGTCCTTTAGCCTTCAAAAGGTTCGTCAAAACGTCCTTCAAGGTTGGACTTCAAAATGTCCTTCAAAGTTGGTCTTCAAAATGTCACGTAGAATGCTCGTTGTCGAATGAGATACTTTAGGGGCCTTTTGTGCCCCTTTATATTAGGGTCTAAAATCTATAGTTTCCTTAATGGGGCGGTTACACTTCCCTCTCTTGTCGTCAAATGTCTAATTTACTATTTGTAGCATTGGATATTTCTATTTTCTAATTTTATCATGGGAGATATATTTTTGGAATAATCACGTATTATATATGTATATACCCGTGAAAGACATGTGGTGCATTCAACCGTATGCCTAGATGTGCCATTGCATAGATGTGCCGTTGCATCTCGTGCAATCTCATCCGGTATATCCATCCAAAATTGGTTAATGTTCATTCAAGGATTCACATCCATTGGTATGTTCATCATCTACTTACTTCCATCTGAGGTCTAGCTCTATTTACTAGGTATTTATACTAAAATTTCCACTAAGTTGAGTATGGTCCGATTGCCGCTCATATTTTGGTCGAGGCTGCATTCCCCAATTGGTTCTTGTTCCTGACCGCGTTCCCGATCTTGGTCTCGTTCCTGGCCGCATTCTCGATCTTGGTTTTGTTCTCGGTTGTGTTCCCGATCATGTCTCGTTGTTGCCACGTTCCCGATCTGGTCTTGTTGTTGGCTACATTCATGATCCTGGTATCGATCCCGGCCATGTTCCCGATCCCGTTTTTATTCTTGGCCGCATTCTCGATCCTTCCTCTCTCTCACTTCGACGGCGACTATCCATCATGGTCTTCTCCATGGCCACAACTGTCTTCTCTTGCTTCGATCCCTGAGTACTCTACATGGTGGGGCATGAATGAGTTGTTGTGGTCATGAAACAAGGGTATCCATTGGAGAGGTGGATGAGAGAAAGGCTCTAAATCCATAGAAATTTTAATCGAGGCATTGACTAAACGTGCAACCATGGTACCTGATGCTTATGCATCTATATGTGATTGCAACCGTTGTCTCTTAATCATTTTTATTCTTTTATTTTTTGGTTGTTGTTGTTGTTGTTGTTGTTGTGACCTTGCTAATGATGGTGTTCATTGTGGCTTCAAACTAAATGGGCAGCTATTTAGCTAGCTAAAAGCTCCAACTAGCTAAAGCTACGCAGGAATTCGGTGCCTCAAAAGAATACCTAGCTAAAACAAAGTGTCATAATCCGGGCGAGGAAAGTTAGCTAGCTGAAGTTAGCTAATAGTTAGTTGGAATATGAATGTAATCTCGGCGGACTGAATGATGTCATTGCACCCAAACGGTCATCTCTTAGACCCAAACTTGTTTTTTGAAACGATATTTTTGAAACTAAACATGAGCCTAATTCCTAATAATCCAGTAGATGTCGCGGAATCTCTGATTTGGAACACCTTCATTCCATCTCGTCCTGAATTGCCAGATGACATTGACGATTTTGATGATAATGAAAATGAAGAAGAAGATGATGATGATAATGACGACAACAACGACGACGACGAAGATGATGATCTATCACCAGTGTTAGTCGAAAGTGAGGAAGCCGACTATACGTACTAATTTTAAGCCTTTCAATTTCCTTGTGCAACAACATGAAAATACAGAGCCAACCGAGAGCAATACAACCAAATATATATTGTTTGGTTCAGTTTGAATGGATTTCTCTCTGGTTTAGAATGAATATGCATGTCACACAACTTTCTAGCTAGTTGAAACTAAGTGAAAATGAGAGTTCCGGAAAAGTTAGCTAGCTAAAGCTAAGTGACAAATAGGGGCCTGGAAACTTTAGATAGGTGATGCTAGTTGGCCAGCTGTCCAAGGTCTGAAGGGTTTCTATTCATGCTTGTAAGCGTAGTGGTTGACACATTGTTGCAATTAAAGGTGACTTTGCCATATTTGAAGTGATATTGACTCCTTTGTGTCATGTTAATCCTCTTGTGACATGTGAAACTATGCCTCACACTACCAACCTCACCGCTGATGGTGAACCTATTTGGGCAAAGCGCTCTTGTAAGTTTGGCATTGCATTTAATATTTGAATTATCTATTATTCAATATTATATGGTCAATCTAATTTGGTTCATGCATCTAATTGTTTATTTTGGTGTGAGTAGAAACTTGATAGCAAAGGCTTCATCACCTTCCAACTTGATGTTGCTTCCTCCACATGTAGAGAATGTTGCTAAGTAAGGCAACCACCTCGACACCTTTCGTTGAAGGTCCAAATGGAGGATTTGTAATTCTTTTGTAGAAGATGAGGCAGAGGAGGGAAAAGAAGACGACAATGACCATAGCATGTTGTAGACATGTTGTTGATTTAATTTTGAATTTAATTTTTGATGTTTTTGCTTTCATGTTTGTTTGAATAGACAAAAATCAGTGTACATGGTTTTATGTCCACATTTCAAGCCTCATTTATTGCTCCATTTCATTCAAATTTTTAGGTCAAGCTCTTGTGAAGTTTGAATGTAATCTTGGAGTTCATATGTGTTGGGATTCTATTTGTTAATGTTGAATCTTACGGGGCTCACTAGTTACATATAACTAACACATTGACTTCATTTTGAAATTGCATGCCTAAAAGGAAAATGTTTAAAATTTATGAATAAGAGAGAGAGAGAGAGAGAGAGAGAGAGAGAGAGAGAGATCACCAACCGCATGTGTTGGCGTGAATGAGGGACGCTTCACCTTGACCATAACCGCAAGCTCATGTGTGAACTTGGAGCCTGTTTATTGAGCATGGGCTATGGGACAAGTGCTATTGCCTCATGTTAGAGGTGGTCCCTGTTAGTAACCAATGATGGGGGGGCATGTAGGCCCATAAGTGGGAATATGGGATTTTGCCTAGCAGTGTTGTGCATCTCAAATGTAGGTATAATGAGGGCATGGTGTCTTAACTTGTTGCAACCTAAATTAGGTCTGATTCTTGGGGGTATCTTTGGGAAGTTGTTACATCCCTTAATATGAGCTAATTGACTAGGTTTAGGTATTATGTTGTAAAATTATTCTTGGGATTTTGTTGTGTTTATGTGATTTTGGTGCTTGCTTAGATGAGGAATATTGGTTGTTGGTGGTTTTCCTATTTACGTTTGTTGAGTATGAGTAGGGTGAAGTATTTGATGTCTATTAGGTGGACTTGTTGCATGCACGGGCATCAAAAGGATGCATCATTTTCCAAACAAATTGTTGATGTTGTTTGTGTGTATGCCTCCTTGGATGCCTGATATGAGGATGGTGACTGTTACATACCATCCAACATCTTCAAGGGTGTCCACCAATGTTTGGTATTTTAGCTTATTCCTTGATCGTAGTGGTGGGGTCGTGGTCTGGGCAAAAAGTGAATTCAATGAATAGTAGGCTCAAGTTTTGGGTGCGAGCAAACGTATAATGTATTATCTAATGTACATCCAAATACAATTTCTAGGTAAAATATCATGAGTATAGGATTTTAGTGCATGTAAAACCATGGACATTTTCTTGCTCACTACTCACATGTTACCACTCACCTCTCACATGATAGCACTCCCCAATATAGTACACCACAAAGATATTCTAAATCTACTATGGGGATCATTTAAGATCTATTTTGGGCTCATAAGACCTTGGTACAAAGCTAAAATGTTATGACTAGTGTAAACTTCTTTGGTATGATTATGTGCATGCCATAGCTAGAAGTGTGGCAAGTTCCAAAAGGTATTGGATGGCATAGGGCAATGCTTATAATTAAGAACAAACACCAAAAATCACATGTTACAATGAGATTGGACTATGTGCTCAAAATATAACCAATATTTTATATTCAATAGCTGACACAATTGAAAGGGCCTTTGGAATTGTTTACAAAGAATAATAATTTTCACTTTGACCTCTTATCACTTTTGTAGGACTTTTCTAGCTCAACTGGGAGCAAACATGGTCAAGTGTGCAAAAAAATAATGTTTTTGTACATTAAAACCATAATGTTTTTTGGTCAAACGCCTAAAATAGTAGCAAAGTGTTGTTTAAATTTGATTTCTTTTCATGGCAACCTTTATTGTTATGTTTGATGGTCAAATAGAAAATATCAAGATGATATCTTTGAGCCTTATCATTAAAAGTGATGCTCAAAAGGTAACATTTGACTAAATTTGGTTTTGGATGTAGATTTCATGACCTTAAATATTTTGAAGTTGGATTTTTTTTCATAATTCTTGAATTCATTATAAACTTGAGGGCAACATTACAAAACTTTGTAGATAAACATCAATTTAATGTAATTTTATCATACTTTAAACATTACTTGTTCAATATCACCTACTTGCACACCACTTACACTGTCTTTTAAAATATGTAGACTTTTATTGAAATTTTTTTTGGCAACATAAATTGCTTGGCTTTGTAGATCAATGTGTTTTTGACATATTTGTGATTGTTTCCTTCACAATATTCAAAGTTAATATATAGTTTTGAATCACTTTCACTTAAAAACCTATGCATGGTACTAGAGTTGTCTACTTGACGTGCTTGCACCCAACTGTGATTATAAAACTTAAAATGATAAAAATATATGATTTATAATTGCTATACAGATGAGACAATTTTTGACATGTTACAACGGCCAAAGTTAAATGTGGAGTTCTAAGTGCCCACAATAAGACCACATACCTCAGTAATTGATTGTCCACAAGTCTAAGATGCCCACTTGGCACTGAACATTGAGTGTGCATCAAATTAAAGTGTTTATATTGGTCATCTTCAAATTTAACAGTCATGGTAGTAGATCACAGTGAGAGTGCACAACGCAAGTATGAGAAATGAAGTCCACCTGACCATTTCATGTTCAAGTTTCAATCCTAGTGTGACAGCTTGTGACGTTGTCTTAGGGCCACTTCACACATGAGACTGAGAGCCGGTGACCATTACACTTCAAGCACTCTCATTGGTGGAAAAGGTGGAAAAGGTGGAGCCAGTCCAAGTTCGCTTCACACTACGCTTGAGGGACCAACGGAGTATGTGAATGCAAGATGGATGTAAAGTCTACATGGATTTCTACATGGCATCCAATGGATCATGTTTCTTGGTCACTTGAACTATTTTCAAAAACCACCTCTTGGAGGTAGGCTTAACACAAAACCGGGAGACCATGGGACTCCGAACGCTCACAACCATTGATTTATTCTATTTTATCATGTGTGAGGAATAGAAACTCATTGAAATAGCATTTGGTTGAGGGCCAAGTCACATATGACTACACTTGAGGGCCCATGACCACACTACATGGTTTTGGAGGTGTCTTGGGACGGCCTTTGGACACTTTCTTTTGGGCTCTCACAATTGCATGGCCACGGCTCTTGGCTCGTGTGTGAAGTGGCCCTTAGATTGACTACACTCATCAAAGGCTTTTGCAGGACAGCGCTTGCATTTATTTATTTATTTTTATTCTTTTTGAGGCAAATGAAACAGATTTTATTCCACTTGGTGGATCTAAGATGGCAAAACTGCATTGGTGCACCCCTAGTCTAAAGTCTCTTTAAGGCACCAGTTGGACCCACTAAGTTCTTTAAACCTCTTTAAGTTCATGTCTGACCAAGCGCAACATACAAACCCGAAAAACAAAATATTCTCCTACATCAATAAATAGATAAACTTGAACCCTTCTTGGACAAAACTTTTGCATGACATCCTATGTACTAGGATGATATTTTGCAATATAAGACTTATATCATGACCTTCAGCATGTTTTTGATGGGTGTACTATTCAGTTTTGAAGACTGCAATCTAATATTGTAATGTTTTGAGCATGAAACTCATGAAGTATGCATTTCGTGGGAGTTGACATAGTTTGCAAACATAATCATATCATTCAACAAGATTTCTAATGCCCTTCACAACAAGCAACTAGAGAAGTTAGAAACTTCTAATCAGTCTTGATTTGAAGTTTATCCGGGGTTTGGGAGTAGACTTAACAGTAACTTATGCCTTAAACATCTAAACTTATTGATTTTCCCATGCAAGTCACCCTACATCTTAGAACTTACATTGGTTAACATTTGGTCAATTCAATCAGTCGACTTGTAACTACCTACACTGATTATCCCAATTAGTGCGTGTTACTATTCGGAGTAAAGCAGTGCAATAACATCTTACTCAGAAGTTCCATTTTTATTTATTAACGAAAATTCAATAGGTTGTTCGGACATTATAGAACATAAATGACTTTGCTTCGTAAAATATTACATTCTCATTAAATAGTTATAGCACTGCATCACTCCGAATAGTAAGCCGCACTAATTCGGATAATCAGCGTAGTTGCCAATTCTCCCTGTTCATTGCTTCACATGTAATTCTTGATGTGCTCATGCATTAAATTGTTACAGAATTAAACAAGTATGAGGCCAGTATCTGTACAAGCCTTACATGATAGCTCTCAATCAAAAAATGACGGTGAATTAAGTACAGTGCATTCAACATAAACCTAAGGGCACCGACACCATGCACAAGGACCTTAAGCTTCATCACCTCTGTCCAGTATCTAGGATTGAGATAGATGGTATCACTGGTGAAAGCGTGAAATCTACCGTAATCTTAGAGAGTGGAACAGAGCCGATGAACTTCAGACCCCTGTGCAACCATCGGTCCATCTCCATAGACACAGACAGAGAGACAGAGAGACAGAGAGAATTGAAAGAGAGTGACTTGAAGTGGACAGGAGGAAAAATTCCCGGTATATTGATCATTGAATCCATGAGTGTGGAGGCACTTGTACAAGTTTTGAGTGCTCATTTATACTAGTGTGAGTGGCGACTCCGGATTCAGCTCCATCCGCAGCTGCTACTAACTCTTGGCCACGCGTGACGAAATACGAAGATTGATTAATGATCACAGTGAAAGGCTGCTGAAGCTGATGACATGAATTATAGAGTACTATAAGAATGAATGGTTTCCGTGACTTGGTCATCAGTGAGTGAAGTGGCACTCGTAGCGGAGCGCGTCCGAGTACTCCCGGCAGCAGCCGCCGTCTTGGATGTTGGACGTGGACGTGATGGCGTAGCCTTTGGCCTGGTGGAAGTCGCCCGTGCCGCCGATGATGGCGATGGTGCGGTTCGCTGTGAAGACGTTGTAGGAGCCCTGGAGCAGGAAGGTGCCGTTGTAATGCTTGGTGGTGATGCGCATGTCGAACGATCCGTAGAGCCAGATCTCCCCGTTCACGATCTCGTTGAACGACGTCACCTGCCCGTACTGCACACCGAGCTGGGTGGAGTTGGCGTCGGCCGTGGCCGTCAGAGGCATCCCGGCCACGATCGCCAAAATGCCCAACGTCCCGTTCACAATGTACCGGAAGTTGGCGTCCGAGTGCGACCCCCGCAGCTCCTGCCCATACAGCACGAGCGTCTTCGGGTGCTTATGGTCCCATTCCTCCCGCTTCTCCCGTGCACCACGCATGGGAACCGCGTGCGCCGCTAACAACGTCGTCAGAAACACAACGAGTGCCAACCTCGACCGGCTTCCCGATGCCATGATTTCTCCGAAACGGATGTTAATTTGCGACAAGAGTGGTGCAAGATCGTCGAGGATCTCGGAGGAGTTTTGCGGCCCCTGGTGGCACTAGTGAATAACTTATAAGCTTGCAGAGACGGGTGATTCGCGACAAGATGAGTGGAGTGCAAGATCTTTGAGGTTCACAACTCAAAGTTCTAGTACTAGCTCATAGGTTTGAAAAGGGCAATTTGTGACAAGATTAGCAGAGTGCGAGATCTTTGAGGTGAACAACTCAAAGTAGTACCAATTTATAAGCTTGGAAGTTGACAACAGGAGGGCTCGTAGTGCAGGAGCTGCAGTGCGTGTTGACTATTGAGTCCATTTCATAAAGAAATAAACTACTGTAGAAAATTCGATGATTCAATTCACATGATGTGTAGATGATAAATAAGATTATCTTCAACTCAATGATTGAGTGCAACTTAAAGTACAAGAGCCTCTACACTGATATGTTGCCCCATGTTAATTTATTGACATTAAACATTAATATGAATGTTTATTACCATAGTAACAAAATACGTGAGACATAGGTCATGTTCATGTTCACGAACAATTACGTAATGAGGTTCTGATTTGGTCCAATACAAGTTGGGTTCCTGCTCATACTGCTGCAAAGTACCATAATGATGATAGTGGCACAGGATTGACAATTATGCCTCGGCCTGTAAGTGAGACTGTAGACAGGCACCAAAATGTAAGTTTCATCTTGACCTTGTCCATGCTCGAGGTTTTAAGGTTGAGTTAAAAACACTCATGGCAGTGTTTTGGATGTTTGACCAATAACAAAGGGCATCTGACGTCCAAATGATAATTGTCATCTAACGCTATGATACTTCACGGGTATCAGAAGGGTTGAGCATTCCTATTGGAGATATTCTCTTAATTGTCATGACTATATCTAAACTAAAGTCGGCAATGCAGTGGAGTTGTATATTGTCAATGGAGGAATCGTAATGATCCTAAGTCATAGGTCAAATCCATATGGGTGGACTTTCCTTTTAATGTCCCAAGCTCCACGCAATTGTTTCAAATGTAACATTTAAATAATAAAGAGAAGTGCATCAAATCTATTATACATGGAAGGGTGGTGTTTTTTGTATGTGACGGGAGATGATTCCAGCCATGGGAAAATGCCCCTCCTCTCTCATGCCTGTAGTGAACATTAGCTCAAGTTCAACAATTTCCTGTCATGTTAGGGGAGTTTATAGAATATACCTCAAATTAAGAAAGAAAAACCGAAAGTTGTCAATAGTAACTGGTTAGGCTTGGAAACACTAGGATCTCGAGCGATTATGCCCAAAAAATTCCCTGGACATTGATTTCAATCTAAAGGGGAAAGGGGAGGATGAGTGCATATTATAGAGTTTGAGGTTTATGTGCTCGAGTTTAATATGACATGTTGGATACTATTTGTTGTAGTTGATGAAACAACGACCACATTATATTTATTTATTTATTTAAAAAACCTTGATGGTTTGGGAACGGATGAAGGCCCTGCCCAAGGTTGTCATGTAGTGAATGTAACTTTGAAATACTTATTATACTCCTCGAGACCTAGAGCTTGCCATGCAATAATGAGCTGAGGATTGAAATTTCTTATTATACTCTTGAGATTTGGAGCTTAATATGTAAAACCATACAAATGCACTAAGCAAACGGCATGTGGAGGATTTGACTACGACTTACTAAGTTTTATACTTGAAATCTACAGCTTTCTATATATATATATATATAATGTGAAACTTTGTAGATGCAAATTGGCATGTGGAGAATTGGACAATGCAATTTCAATGAAAGTTATAGGTGTCTTCAAATTTGGAGCTTAAGTATCTGCCATGTTAACCCTACAACTTACAAATTACTATGGAGACTAAAATTACTAGTACATTTAAGTTCTAGAGCTTTCTTATGTGAAGCCCTACAGATGTAAACAAATGGCATGTGGAAAAATTTGATTGCAAAATCAATGAAAGTTGCAAATGTCTCAAGATTTGGTCCTTCAACACCATGTTAAACCCCATAGACTACAAATTAATGTAGTGGAAATTGACAATGCTTATTTATATTTGAGATCTAGATCTTAGCATGCACAACTATATAGGTCACCATGCAAATGTACTTAATGACATGTGGAGAAATCTGAGTGGCAAATTGGCGAGAGTTGCAGATGATGTTTTACAATATGGAGCTACCATGTAAAATACAAATTACTATGGTGGAGATTGAATATACTTCAAAATATACCTACTTGAGATCTAGAGGTTAATAGGCCTTGATTGGAAAAGTGGGGTGCTACTGGGTAGTTAGCCTCTGGTGGTGATGTCACCCCATTGGATCCTTCCCTTTCTTCTCATATAGTGGATTGAGCATAAAAGGATGGGGCGTTAGACATTGCGCCCACGCTTGGATATCATCAACAAAAATAGCTAATGGATCACTCTGCCCGTATTAGCTGGTCCAAACAAGAACATAGAGAAGTATATGGGTAAAAAATGAGCTCAAAAAGTTGTTGGAATACTAATGTTGTTTCTAAATTAGCAACTTTTTTTTTATATCCATATGATTAAGTTTATAAACTTAACCCTATTAAAGATGCAAACAAAATGGCATGTGGAGAATTAGAGTGACTGGAAAAACGATGAAAGTTGCAAATAGTGCTTGAACATTTGGAGCTTCTCATCCATCCAACATAATAAAAACTTTACCACCTATAGGTTTGTGGCCGTATCATCTCAAATAAACATTTGCAATGATGGTCGATAATGAAGCGGTTGCTTTGGCGTGGAGGAATGAAACTATCACGTCGCTAACTAAACCTAACACACGCCACATCCATAATAGCAATATTGAAGTGCTTTTAGAACTATCTTTATAGAATCCTTATTCTCAAGAAGAGAATTTGAGTATCATTGATAATCATACATGTAATATGAAAAATCTATTATATTATATTTTAAAATTTTAGGTTTTTTTTGAAATGATATAGTCACCAAGCCGGTGTCCGGTGTGGGCCATCGCGAGCATACCTACATATCATAAATTAGAGACTTAAGTGGTTGAGAAATGTCAAACAAATGAGAATGTGACGTGAAGTGGAAGTTAAATACATCCAAGAATTCAATATACTACACTCAGTGACTCGGGTGCAAGCATAATAAAGTGGACCAAAAAAGTGCTCCGGTATATGAAAGCCATGATTTTCTTGGTCAAACGCCTATAAGTAGTAGGAAAATGTTGTTTAAAATATATTATTTTTCATGATGACCTCTATTGTTAAGTTAGGTACTCAAATATAGAATATCAATATGAGATCTTCAAAACCTATCATCAAAAGTGACGCATAAAAGCAATTGACTAAATATAGTTTTGAACGTAAATTTCATGACCTTAAATATTTTGAACTTGGAATTTTTTTTCATATTCCTTGAATTCATTATAAACTTGAGGTCATCGTAATTTTTTTCTTCCAAAAATTCATCAATTTAATGTAATGTAATTGTATTTTAAACAAGTTTTTGACAATTATCTTTTCAATGACACCCACTTGCACCACCACTTGCACCGTCTTCTAAAATACATATACGTTGTTTGAAATTGTTTTTTGTGAACATAAATTGCTTGGCTTTGTAGATTCATATGTTTTCTAAATGTTTATGAATTTATATTTCATAAAATTCAAAGTTAGTATATTGTTTTGGATCACTTTCACTTAAACCTGAGCAAGGATCAAGAGCTGTCCACTTTACCGTGCTTGCACCCACTCATAGTCCATGAACATGAATTCACATGATTACATCATAACAACCATGCCGTATCCAACTCTTTGGGATGGAACGCATTAGAGCTAAACTATGATTAAGTTTCAGACCTGCATGACCACTAACTTAATTACCACATCCAAAAGCAGTTTTTAGAGATGAAAGATGAAGACACATAATCCATGATGCCATGTTGAATATTGAATCTACACTCAATGTCCAATTTTGAGCACCAGCAGATAACGAGGTTGACTTTGCTTCATCGAGGCCAATCCTCCATTTTGGGACCCCAAGTTGCAAAACGATGCAAGAAAGCTAATAGTTGACCCCCTCACTGTATATTCCAACGGGCCCATTTGCATTGAAATTTGAGAGCAAATGCCAAGGTCCAAGTACTACGTTGTCTACAGTGGAGTCTTCTCCAAGGGGCTACTGGCAAGTGTATCAAAGGTTGACATACATACTATTTCTGTTTTGCAAATGTCAAACCCAACATTCTTTTAAGTTTTGATACCTTGGTAGACTTACAGCAAATGATTGACTGGGTTTGACCTTGGAATTTCTCAACGCCCAAGTGGCAGTTCGACCTCCCCCACAGTAGCTAAACCTAGTCAATCAGTGCCATTTTTAGTGCCATGTAATAGCGCGTCACCTTGTCAATGCAAACGTGGCCAGGTAATTACTAATAACCGGATGGATTTCAGCTCCAAATCGGAATGAGCATGCAACCAATCAGCTCGAAGTTAATAACTGGTGGGCCGGACTCTCCATGGGTTTTGGGTGGCATGGTTTTCTTTCCATGAAATCCATGACGAGTGGGTCCCCACCATAAGGTTTTGTATGTAGACCCAGAACCGGTGGCACCTGATATAAAATCAACATGTAGAAATCTTGTACAACATGTATGGTAGACAAGCCCATTTACATATCCCCCCCCCTTTCCTTTCAAGTAAACCTTAATACGTAGAGTTCTTCTAAAAGCAGTGAAGCTCCACACATGTACAGTAGTTATCATTTTTAAACATGTTGGAAAAAAGGGATGAAGAATCATACATGTAGCTATCATTTTCAAACATGTTGGAAAAAGCGATGAAGAATCACACATGTAGTCTTCACAGTCAATGTCATTGAAAAATCGAGTTAAAAGAGTGCGGATTTGGGTTCCTTGAAAAGGGCACTGATTATACTCAAGTTTTCGTTTCCTAGTTATCGAAAATATGTGGATCTATGTTGTGAACATGGGTTGGGAGAGAATCTTGCTTTTGGAATTTTTATTTTTGTTAAGCATTGTGATATCAATTTCTAGACCTTTGAAAAATCACTCCAGTATCACAATTGTAGTACACTTATGCAAAATTGCTTACGAGTAATGGAAATGGATCTACCTATCTTATCTATTGGTTATGAGGAAGGACACCATTTGAACATATGATATAGGTGTTGGTTTTAAATCACTAACAAATGAAACTTTAAACCCTTCTAACTTTTACATACAGTATGTGAATGATATGTTCTTTACCGTGTTGGACATAGCATTATTCAACTTTAGATTGTAGTTGGGTAGGGCCAAGAACAACTCTAAGATATACAAGGATAATTCTTTGTAGATTATGAGGACAACTTTTTTAGCCTAAATCTACGATGTGTGTGCTAAGCAAGCAGCTGGCTGCTATAAGCAGACCTAGCCCTGGCCCATTAGAAAACCACCTCCATCTGGTGTGACAAACAATTTTCACCTCATCCATCTCATTCAGTCACGCGTGCAAACAATGTATGCACCCAATGATTAATTAAGTTTATCCTCACTTTTGTTGGTATTTGGAACCACTAGTGCATTTGAATAAAATGTTATAGAATCCTCTTGATCTTGCAAAGAAAATAAAATGTATAAATTGGACCATTCTACTGATAGAATGTACTTTCAATGCGTGTTCTATTGGATAATATAGGTGTGCTTACTTCAGTCCACTTCCTTTTGCCTTTCCAAGTACTTTATCTATGTAAATTGGCTGCTATGATAAAATTTAGTGTTAAAATAGTCAGTACTCTCTTATCATACTCTGGTGATACTGTGCATAATAGAAAACAATTTAATTTGATGCCATGAATTTGCATCTTGTAATCTCAAAAACTACGTTCTCCTTGTGAAGATTTAAGAATACAAAGTGGTTGTTTGAGTTGAGTGTAGATCTCGTAGCCATGTATTTGTCCCTTGCCCATCCAAAATCTTCTTTCACGCTGTAAGTTTTTAAATTTTCTTAACCCTTAGATGTTTTTAGCATGTTCATATTAATTGTGCATTCTTTTTTTAATCAGATGATATGAAATCTACATCAAACTTTTTCCAGGTTATATTGTGTCTAGGTATCAAGAAGAATCCTTGGATGGCGGACTTTTCATACCATGTACGAACTAACGTGAGTGTAGAAAGAGTTGTTATTTGAGGCATTGGCGCACGAAGTATACATAAAGGATAGATAATATATTTTTTCTAGTGTGTACATTTGAAAAGGCTATTGAGACCTTTGAAGTAAAGGTAGATGTACAAAAGGGGCCCCTAAGGTATAGAGAAAAAATGACACTAGGTGTGTTAGTTCATCCAAATTAAATTTTCATCATTGTTGTTATATGGTATTCGTCCTTGATGACTACTAAGTTCATTCTTGTAAGAGTTTGCATTTGAGTTCTAGGTTTTCCCAAAGTGGGTCAAAGTAGACATGTGGTTTAATTGATCATGTAATAGTGAATTTAAATGCAATCATTGCTTTAGCTTTGATGATGTGTGTTTAGGGTCAGATTATTATGAGTTACACCCTATGAATGGAAATTTCTTCAATAACTTTCTCATTGGAAAGTGAAAATTGATTGTATATGTAATAAAGGCCTATTAATTCATGAATTATATTTTTGTATGTAGTGGAGGCACTTATCACATTACATTGCAAAGCTAAAGTATAAATAAATGAGTTGATTTTCTAGCCTACAATTAGTACGTATACATTTGTTCTCTCTAGATTTCTCATATATGAGGGTTATGATTTCCTATTCACCCATGCAAATCATTTTGATTCACAATGAAGAGTCCACCCCCTAGGGAAGAATCATGAAAATAACCCTTCAAAATAACAAGCTATCATTATCTACCAAAAAGTCTCATCACAATTTTATATTCATGTTGTACAATGTTAAAATAGCATATGTATGGAGGCCCAAATCAGGCTCAAAGAAGTGTTTAAGTTAGAGGGTTAACCCACTTCCACAACATGTCATTTCACACTTCTCTCTACTTCAAGTCCCGGACCTTGGTGGTCTCAGGATAAAAAATTGATAATGAAATAAAGCTTTTCATTTGTCTCCACACCCCCCAAAAAAGTAAAAGTAAAAAATAAAATAAATAAAACAAAATAAATTGAGTTGCAAACTTTTGGGTTTTGATGGAAACTGTACTTGAAATGTAATCAACCCAACTAAGGTTGAGGCATCTATACCTGATAATATAAGAGAGTTTGCATCTTTTTAGGAGGAGTAATAGCGGGGAATTATATTTATTGCGAAGGGAAACATATTATGAGAAGAATGCATTTTTTTTTATCATGAATATGGAATTGTTACAAATTACAAAGCAATAAAGTTTAAGGCAACATGTCGTCAATCTGTAGGTTAACCCATAACCGCTCATCTAAATGCTAGTTCTTGGCCACAATAGCTGCCAAAATTATGATGAGGGTAACCAATCACAAGTTGCCGCCACATAAGTTAAACCTTAACTATGTTCGCATATAAAATATAGACCTCATCCATGACAACATTACATAACCCTAGTGCACATGTAAATGTACTTGGTCGGCTATGGATGCCTTGACCTTAATCATTTGCAACCCGCATGTTGTTAGCGTGCATTGGTCGGGATCTTATAGATTCTCAAGTGAAATTTACTTTGATACAATAAATATAGCTATTCGAGGTCGTACATGAATCTGTCTTTCCAAATTTTTAGCTCATTTGGTTGATACCAACATTCCATAAATACCTCCCAAAAGTGCCTAAGAATCTTGATTGATTCTCTCGTAAAAACAAAAGCTTGACTTGCAAGAATGTTTAACGGCTAATAAGTCATGCATTAGAGATGTCAAAGGGTTGACAAATATGTTCCAATACACCTGTACAACATGCAACTATTGTAACACACTATTCATGGTTTGTAGTGTCACTTACTATGCAGGATTACACAATGCTATAACATTTTACTTACAATGAAAGTATTTACCAAGTAAAATGTTTTATGTCCCATAGGTTCAAACAAACATATTTGATATTTGTTGGTGAAAATTGAAACCTAAAGCAGAAAGTTACAGTGTGGAATTTCAAATGATAAATGACATTAAACACAATAAACAATGTAGTATCTTATCATCCTCCAAGCTCATTATTTTATTTTAAAGCTGCTAGGGGCCATTCACGGTTGGGGTACTACTTTTGGGACAAAGGAATTAAGGACTTTGTCGCATTGGATCTTGATGTTTATTACGATTTACTATGATTTAATTAATAAATTTTAAATAGATAAGTAGATAGGTCATAAAACTTGTAGAGAGGTCATATGACTTGTTTTGGCCACATCAATGGCAATTTCATTATTGAAGTGTACATCGGGGGTGAATTATTTTCTTGTTTTGCATCCTAGTACCTTGGTATAAGTGTCATGTATCCATACATATATTTTATTGTGTCCAATTCTAATTCTAAACGTTCCTTTTTCATGTTGCCATGTTATTGTGTAATTTTAGCCATGTTTGGTGTGTTATGTAAGGCTATACAATTGGTATGCAATACACTTTTAGTTTTATTGGTACACAATTGAACGACAAGTGCGAGGAAGAAAATTGGGATCATTTCAATTAATTTTTGTTGTCCTTTTCATTCCTTAAATCCGAGGTCAACAGTTATGACAACAACCATAAATGTCCGTTAAGGAATGAAAAGGAAAGCTTAGATAACCCTATTCCTTGTAAATTAACTTTATCGGTGTACTCATTATGGAATACTAAATGAAGGTATGATCCAAAGTATGCTCTACAATACAAATCTAAGCACACCGACTATGTAAAGTTATCTAAAAAAGTCCTTAAACCGTTAGACACCCAAAAGTAGTACCCCAACCGTGAATGCCCCCGCTAGCCAAGGGATAGTCAAAGTCTTCAAAACTCAGCAACAATTGTTTCCTCAAGAAGTATTGTAGTTTCTTTTATGTGAACTCTACAATCTTCCTTCTCTTTAACTTGTTGTCATCAAGTTGGTCTTAATATTTCAAACTGTCGTATCTAATCTACTTAGCTTGATGTGATCATGCGGTTCACAATTAGATAGATTAACATAGTATTTTACAAATTAGAGGAATTAGTGAGGTGACACAATATTTCGCTATTGAACATGGGCTTAAACCTGCACTACTGGGAGGTTATTAGAGACATTGCTCACTTTCAGAGATGGCAAAATGACGTGCAAGGATCTCAAGATCTTTGAAAAGTGAGAGCTATTTGTACACAAATTGCAGAAGCACATGCAATGGTGCCCATTGGATGCCCCATGGTTTCTAGATAACCATTATTTTAGTTAGCATTTATTTCACTCAGGAATCATTAATTAAAATAGTTCACCTTAATTTCATGGCACTTTATCTAAGTACCCACACAAAAGAAGAGAAAGAGTGTAGTGTCATGACCTTTCATCCATATGTATATGAAAACTCATGCAATTAAAGTTACAGTCTACGATATATAGCTTTTGTAGATCATACATGAAATGTGTAGCTGATTTGGGGTTGGTTTGAATCTAACCGGCTGAAGTTGCAATATCCAAGCATGCCAACATTCTTCCATTCCAAAGGCTACCGTAGAGGGCTCCAATGGAGATAATTAATTAGTGCTAATGAACGGGGAGAACCGAACTGCTAGTTACACATCAATCGGTTGAAGGGGAGCCACATAAATTGTGAAACTGCCAGTTTTCTCCATTGATGACATCTTCCTAGCATTTCGGGAGCTAAATGAAAAGTTGAGTCTTCAATGAACTGGTAGTTGGGAATAGGGGTTTGCCTTCCCACCAGATTGCCAGTTCTTGAAAAATGTTGGGGGGACCACCGCCCATCATTTTGGGGGCTAATAAGAATGCACCATCGGGTCTTAGATGTTAGTAATTAATATTTTGAGGTGGGGTAAATTAGTAAAGTAGTCATCATTGAGGTGGGGTGTCATTAGACTAACGAAAACGGTGGCTCATTTGTACATGTAGTGCGGTCCCAAGTTTCAAAACATCCGGTTTCACCTCTCCGGTCTGAGATGGCTTTTGGTGAAAACCTCTAGTTTTAGGCATGTGGGGCCTCCACTTGAGTTTGAGAAATAACCAGTTGAAGTTCGAGACTTCAAGAAAATTAGTAACCGATCATTTTAGAAGAATCTAGGAAGTAAACCTCAAATCAAAAAAAAAAAAAACTAGAAGATCACAACAATGTAAACCGGTTGGACTTGGAAACACTAGGGTTTTGATCGATTATGCCTAAAAATCTCCTAGGACACCGATTAGTGCATGCCGCTGAAATAGCCATTAAGGGACTCACTAGAAGAAAACTTGTCCATTACAACTGTCCATTGCGATTTGGCCGTTGTAACTCGTAGCAAGAAATTACATAAAAAATCATTTTAATTGTCAATTATCCAAAAACCGCAACCAAAACCTTCGGTTGACATTAATGCATGGCATTTCGTCAACATGAGTCGCAACAGCCAAGTTGCAATGGATGGCTGCTGTAATGGACACGCTTCCTGCTAGGGACTGTTTTGATAGGTACCTAGTGTTGGCGGCACATTCGTCAACCCTTTGACATGCCTAATGGGTGACTTACCAGCCCATAATATTTCCACAAGTCAAGGTTCAGGTTTTACTAGGGATCCAGATAGATTCTTACACTGTTTCCTTCCAAAAATCTCCAAGCCTCTTCATGTTCCCGACACAAATGTGGAGTTCTCTACTCGTTCCATGCCCTCGCCCTCGTGGGAAGTACTGTATGTGCTGCCACTTCTAAATGGAAAAGAAGTCCACCCATATTTTTGGAATCTCCAAATGATGCGAAAAGACTTTGCAGGAACCACCTCGGCAGGTACTTCCTGTCTCCGGAGGCCATCGATCGGTACATAAATACCACCTCGATCCAACAGTTGACAGCACCACATCCAGTAACTTCAAGTTACAGCACTTACAGCTCTCCTGCACTGAAGTGCTCAGAGCAAGTAGCTCATGCACTTCGAGCCCTGATCCTGCACCGAACTTCCAACCTTATAAATTAGTGCTACTGCGAGCTCATGTGCACCTTAAAGGTCGATCTTACACTCTGCTCATCTTGTCGCGAATTACCCGGCTTTTAATCCAGCTTGTAAGTTAGTAAGTCTGCCCCGAGTCACCGAAGCTCGAAGATCCTGCACTCTTGTTAAACCTTGGACGCCATGGCATCGGGGAGCAGGTCGAGATTGGCACTCGTTGTGTTTCTCACGACGTTGTTGGCGGCGCACGCGGTTCCCATGCGTGGTGCATGGGAGAAGCGGGGGGAATGGGACCATAAGCACCCGAAGACGCTCGTGCTGTATGGGCAGGAGCTGCGTGGGTCGCACTCGGACGCCAACTTCCGGTACATTGTGAACGGGACGTTGGGCATTTTGGCGATCGTGGCCGGGATGCCTCTGACGGCCACGGCCGACGCCAACTCCACCCAGCTCGGTGTGCAGTACGGGCAGGTGACGTCGTTCAACGAGATCGTGAACGGGGAGATCTGGCTCTACGGATCGTTCGACATGCGCATCACCACCAAGCATTACAACGGCACCTTCCTACTCCAGGGCTCCTACAACGTCTTCACAGCGAACCGCACCATCGCCATCATCGGCGGCACGGGCGACTTCCACCAGGCCAAAGGCTACGCCATCACGTCCACGTCCAACATCCAAGACGGCGGCTGCTGCCGGGAGTACTCGGACGCGCTCCGTTACGAGTGCCACTTCACTTACTGATGACCAAGTCACCGAAACCATTCATTCTTATAGTACTCTATAATTCATGTCATCAGCTCCAGCAGCCTTTCAATGTGATCATTAATCAATCTCCATAGTTCGTCACGCGTGGCCAAGAGTTAGTAGCAGCTGCAGATGGAGCTGAATCCGGAGTCGCCACTCACACTAGAATAAAAGAGCACTCAAAATTTGTACAAGTGCCTCCACATTCATGGAGTCAATGATCAATATACCAGAATTTTTTCCTCCTGTCCACTTCAAGTCACTCTCTTTTCTCTGTCCTCTGTCTCTCTGTTTGTCTATGGAGATGGACTGATGGTTGCACAAGACATCACAGGGTTCTGAAGTTCATCACCTCTGTTCCGCTATCTAATATTATCGTAGGTTTCCCGCTTTCACCAGTGGTACCATCTGCCCGGAACCTAGATATTGGACAGAGGTGCTGAGGCTTGAAGCCCTAGACCTATGATTCACAGTCATATTCTGATGGAGGACTACCATGTTTTGCTTTACAGAAGCCAAGCCTCTTACTTGGTTGAATGTGTAACAATTCAATCCACGAAAACACCAAATCTCTCATATGAAGCAATGAACAAGGAGAACGAACAACTAGTTAGCAGTCAACCGATGGAAATGGCGTAAAATTAATGAACCCAAGTTTTTTTCTTTTTTTCTTTTTTTCTTCTTTTTGAGACAGAAGGCCGACAGGCCAACGCCAAAGCACAAGAGACAGTTAACCACCTAGCAAGTTTCTGTCAAGTAGAGAGGAGATTTCACAGCCGGGAATCGAACCGATTTGGGTATCTCTCCACCATCATCCAGTAGTTTAGGGTTGTCTCGGACCAATGAACCCAAGTTTCAATTCATGAGGGGAATTGTAGTTTGCCACCCCTTGAAATAGAATAAAACCAACGGGATAGAAAACTTAACTAGTGTCCCATATAATTTATTATCTGGACAAAATCATGGCTATTTCACTCTAGATGCGTAATTAACATGGCTTTCACTCTTCTTTCTCTCAAGATCCCTCTCAAGATCTTAATTATAGTCTCTCATTCTTATTATTCTTTTGGTTGTGGTTTGTAAGTTTCCATTTCCTAATTCTAAAGTAGAACCATAGTCTTTGGTAACAATGATCTTGACTCTTGAGTGTAACAATTGTTTTGTAACCAATGTTTAATTCATCAAGTTCAAATAACCTCAAGTTCCTTAATCAATTGGTCAAAGTTAATTTCTATACGAGCCAAAGTGATTACTTATTAAATTTATTGTTTAATTCAAGCTTACAACAATGCAATAAAGGACTAACACGAGGCCAAGTTATAGTCTTGACTGCCCTGTAAGTCTGCCACATCAAAAATAAACACCATAGCACCACCAAGACCATAGTTAATCTAGTTAATTTGCATTATGTTGCACCTATCATTGTTCTCAGACTAGGTATGAATCCTAGACACTTACTCAACTCTAGGATGAACCATGCCTAGGTTATTTTGACCAACCAGTATTCATCCTCTTGGTACAACACTATATAGTTCTACAATTTGTCATTCCCACATTAACTCAAGGGGATTGTTAAATCAACCATGTAGTTTGTTAAAATGGCCACAAAGTTGTCGTCACATGACCTGTCAAAACTTGACTTTTCAATGCACGCGTAAAGAGGGGCAAAGTATTGGCTATGCTTCTTGTTTCTTTAAATTTCAGCTTACAACTAGAATTGTTCAAATTTTGATAGGTCATGTGACTGCACGATGCATATCTCTGGGCGTTTTAACCACAGTGTGGTCGATTTAACAGTCCCCTTATTCAATTCTTTGGAAATTTATCTTCTATTCATTATTTTGAGTTCAGGACCCAGGTAAAGGGATTCTGTCATTCAACCCCCAACAATCAAACACAAATACAAACATAGTAACTCTCTCTTCAATTATAGCTATATATTTTATAATGGGAAATTTCATTCTATCTCCTAAAACTCATTCTTCCTCTCACACATATCAACATTCCTCAAATGTTTTCTTTTGTGTCTCGTATTAACCTTTGTAACTCTCTCAAGTATTCAATTGAGAGCCACTATTTTGTTAACCCTTAAACGACAGAGAGGCCCTCTCAAGGCCTCGTTGACCCTAAACTATTTGACCATAAGATAGCGTCAAAACATGTCGGAATTGCAAAAAAAAAATCCCCAAAATGTGTATCTCAAAATTCCATATCTAAATATATATGCCGATCGCACTAAAAGAATTACATGGAGGTCTGAAATGGGGTAAACATAAGCTAATGGGAGAGGCCCTCTCACCCCCCCCCCCCTTGACCTTTAAGGGTTAACATTCAATACTTCAAACTCTTCCTATTACAAGGTAGTACTAGATTAGCCTCACTTTCTCAGCGTAGGTTGCAATCTTAGTCATTAATGACTCTCTTGATTCTTATGGTTGCCCAAGAGAGACAATAGTTGCAACAAACTTAAGGCGCCTAAAGCCACTCAAATATAGTTCTAACTTACCTAACTATTCATTGATTTTATCTAAGTGTTAAAGAATACTTCTTCCTGCCTTGGTAAAACTAAGTACCTTTACCAGTCCCCTACCTCCTTGGTCCTTCTTGTTACTAGGCAAGAAGGGCTACAAGAGTTTCCTACATGAAAACATTGTATCACTTGAGATTGGACTAAAATACATTATAAGTGATTATAATCAGGGCCATATAATACGGTAGTTGCGTACCCAGGTCAAATATTTTTAATACTTCTATTATCCAATCACTATCAATTCCAACATTTGACTTAATGCATATGTTATACAAAAACATGCAAATCAAAACCAAGCATGATTTAAATTCTAGTGTAGAAACCATTATTTTCATAACGATTTTCAACATACACATATGCGTGTTTGAAGAACGAATGAAGATTTGGATGTAATTTCAATGACATGTGTAGCTTTCCAAAGTTAAAATCTTGTTGCCTTTGAATGAGTAGATTAGATGATTACTTGAAAACTTTCATATGTGATGCAAAGACAAGTACTTCAATAATTGGATGCAAATGGCTTTGCTTTGGTATTATCAATCCATTGCAATGATAGGTATGGCAAGCTCCCTACATGATGAGCCCCAATGAACCGGGGATCATGTGATGATGAAGCAAACTTGGAGGAGATGTGCCACTATAAGGTAGGACTAACAATCACTTGTGAAAAGACAAGTTTCATCCTCTCATTGGACTCTCATCCACTCATATACTTACTCCAAAACAAACCTATGAACCTAAAAGGACAATGAAAGCGAGAGTTTTCGACCTCCAAGTCAAAACCAATTATATCACGACCACTCGAAAACTTTCATCTGCAATGCAAACACAAATACTTCGTTATTTGGATGCAAATAACTTCATCACCACACATGATGGCAATCTCCCCACACAATGAGCCCCAACGAGTGGATTTGAAAGGATTAAATGAGGTGGGATTTCTCAAACTAATGAAGTTAACAATCACTTGTGAAAAGATAAATTCAACCACTAATTGATTTCTCATCCACTTATATAAACACGTTCAACCCCAAACAAAAGTTTGGACTTAAGAACACAACAAAAGAAAGTGCAACAAAAGCTTATATGTTCCAAGACAAAACCAATAAAAAACAACAAAAAATATAGTTTTCAGTAATAAAATGATTAAATCATTGGATGACTGCTTGGAAACTTTCATCCGCAACGCAAATAAACACTTCTTGACTTGGATGCAAATGGCTTCTTCCCTTCATCACCCCTAGATGATGATCATCGATGAGCCCCCTTGTGAGTCTGGACCTAAAAAGAAAGTGCAACAAAAGATTACATGTTCCAAGACAAAACCAATAAAAAACAACAAAATATCTACTTTTCAATAAATAAAACGATAAAAACATTGAATGATTACTTGAAAACTTTCATCCGTAATGCAAATGGCTTCGTCCCTTCATCACTCCCCACATGATGATGATGATGATGATGATGATGGGCCCCAATGAGTTTGGGGGATCATGTGATGATGAAGCAAGCAACTTGAAAGGAAGATTGAAAGAGGTCGCCATTAACAAAAGGAAAAGGTAGGATAGTTTCTTCTAAGTTGGAACCATTAACCCTTAAAAGAGGTTGCAGGCCAAAATGGCCTACGGTTTCTACTATTGGGCTGCGTGTGTGCATTATTCGCCGTATTAAAGTAAGCTCCGAACTGGAGATGCCTCGGCACTGCCTAGAGCCAGGCAACCTGATTTGCCAAAGAATTTTCGGAGCTTGGTGGCGATGTCGGCGTCGACGTAAGTGACCACGTATGAGTATTTCTACGCTGCGCGGGAGAATACATACACCGGTTGAGCTCTGCGGCTACGGACAGCGCGAGGTGCACCGTATTTTCTGGTGGCCGTTGATGACCGGGAGGGCCGGTAGTGTCGTTGGTGGTACACGCTCGTGTGGACAAGGGGAGCGCGAGGGCATTCCCCCGCTTTTGCTTCGCGCTCCACCTTCTCCACTCTGTGCCTAGGGTTCTTGTAGATCCCTGGTCTTTTGTTGAGTGCCTCAAGGACGTCGTGGCTCCGGCGATTTTGATGTTTGGAGGCTGCGAATTCGACTGTGACCACCACGTCTGTGGTACCGGGTTGTGGGACAGGGGGGAAATGGTGTCCAATCGCATTCGGAAGAAGACGGGATCGTTGCGTCGCATTGTCCGATCCCCATTTTCAAACTATGGATGTGATCCATTTGTGCGTCTCCAATCTCGTTTCAGTGCGTGGGAGGGGTTTACATGGAGAGTTGCCGCACCTCAGCGAGCGCAGAGCGCGTTTCTTTGGAGTGTGAGTTGCATCTGTGGTTTGAAGGGCAGGGTGTCTCGAAGGAAGGCGCTACACGGGCGGTGCAGCTCCTGGATGCGAGCAGGCTCCTCGCGCAACCACGCCCGAGCCGGTGGAATCGGAGGGGTGAATTTGGTGTCCAAGAACGCTGCCGCTATCTTTGGTACAGACACGCGGCTCGCATTCTTGGTTGGTGTGAGCGCAGGAGGTTCCCGGACTCAGTGACCTCCATTCTACGTGGACACGTATTTCCATCGCAAGCTGCACGGGATGAAGCGCCTCGCGAGGATGCCGCGGGGAGGGTCACAGCGGGTGGGACCTCCGAAGGACCGATCGCCACCGAAACTGATCGATGCGGAGCAGGTAAGTCATCCTGCATGTAGGCTCGCCATGGCCCGTGTTCAGGTGTTTAGGGTTTTATGTGCGTTTGGGCTTGAATGTATTCGCTTGATGTGTGGCACTTGTGTGCCAATGTGCTTGGTGTGATGGTCCAGTTCGCAGTTTGGTGACCACTGCAACGGACCGACGGTTCTTCCCGGATTTCGGTCTAGGTGTTATAACATTTGGTCGCATTATTAATGTGGACTTCGATCATGGTGCTTCCGAATGAGTCAGATCTGGGGGGGGATTTCTTGGGTATCTACTCAGGCATGCAACTCTTCCTTGGGTAAGTGTGGGAAGCACTGTAGGTGGAGAGACCACATGCATCACGTAATTCCTCGCTGCCCTTTTGCACGCCTTCCGTGCGCAGCTTGTCACCTCCACCATCATCCGGTTTCAATGACCGTTCTGCTGTGCTGGATCAATCCTCGAGTATCTTTATTAGCAATTTGGATGTTGTGATGAATGTCTATGCAGATTTGGTGTCACAAGGTGACATGCATTGTTTGGTTAAGTCTGTGGGCAAATGTGCTGTAAATTCCTCGAAATGGTTCTGGTACAATGTGATGGGAGATTTTTCGCCATACCCGCATTGAGATCCTAGTGTTTGCAAGTCCAACTGGTTACATGTCAAGATAGTCATGTTTGCCTTCACTAAGTTGGGGCATATTCTGTAAACTCCTCTCAACTTTATGGATTATTTTTGGACGGTCTTCAACTTCAACCGGTTATTTCCCTAAACTCAACGTGTTCATCTGTAACTATCTGCCGATTCTCCCCGATCATAGGACTGCTATGATTCTTGAAGTCTTGACTGTGCATCCCTTATTGTGCAGACTCAACTGGTTCATCTGTAAGGACCTACCAGTCGGTTCTCTCGTTCATTTGGGTCCCGTTGCCTTGAGCTGAAATCATATGCTTACTCTTGAAATGTCTTCTGGAGAAATGCTTCCAATCACGGATGTTGTGATGGTTAACTCTTGTAAATCATTCATGTCAGTCGAGCCCACTGGTTGTCCCAGGCCCATTAGCTGTGGCACATGAGCGGTGGTGAGTCGATGTATATTGTGAATCTTACCCAGCCAGCATGTTTACCGAACAAAAATTATGAGCGAAGGGAACCAGTATGCATTTAATGCAGTATTCAAACAATATGCATTTAATTCAGATATGAAGACTAAACCTAAACATTTGTGACGCAAGAGGTCCGACGGAGTACTCGTTATGTTACATGTTTGTGAAAACATGTGGTCTTCCTCGACTGTTGCAGGGGGACATAACGACGTGTATCTATGAGGCTCTGCGGCGTCTTATGCACATTTGCTAACCATGTCCCGCTCGTAGTGTGTTTTATATCCTTGTGCAAGTAGACCTCTCTGACAATGTTTGTAACCCCGGACGACATCCTCGCGTTATGCCCTTCAGGGCTTTAGACAATTGAGTTGTGAAGACCACTTTTAGTGCATACGAGGTTGAGGCAGTAATCCTTCACACTGACTCTTCCCCGATTTGTCGTGGGTGGTCAGGAGCAAACCCATGCGGAAGTGTGCCCTCCGACCAAGGCGCTCGAGAGCAGAAGGCCAACTCCGAACAGGCGATTTCCACGGCAGAACAAGGTATTCTCCATCAATTTCCGATGCGGTTGCCGTGCACATTGTGGCCGGACAGTCATTTCTATGTTTTGGTGTCATTCACAGATTAGGGGCCACCTGGGACGTCTCCAACGTTTCTTGTTGTGCTCTACCTTGCAGGGGGGGTTGAATGTGTGCGGGATGGGCCAGGAGGGCGGGAAGGAAAATGTCGACCCGGCACCCTCTTCAAAGCCTCCTCGGACGCCCAGGGCGAAAAAGGTATGTACCGCACAGTAGGTGTCTCGGTGCGGATATCGCCGTACGCTCCTTGATTTCGGTTCCCACACGCTGTTTCTGGATTCGGTTGTGCTTTGGTCTGTGCGATAGGTCACGAGAAGCTCGTAACAATATGCTGGTGTTGCCGTTTGCGAGGTCACCTCTGTGAAATGGGGTTTGATGTGAGGGGAGGAGGGTGACTGCAGATTCTCCTTAGTGGATAGTTCCTTATCCTAATCACGGCTGTCACAGTCCAGTGTGAGCCATGGCGGGATCATTTTCATGTACCATTCGATCTTATCCGTCGCTTAGAAAGGTCACCAGTGGGACGGCTGCCAACTAGCAGTATCCAACTGCCGTCCTGCCGTCCCCACACATGAATGACCACGTCCACTGGTTGTATATCGTCGCTGCAATGCTTCGGAGGGGTGACTTGGCGATGCTGGGGCCGAGCTGAGCGGCTTATGAGTTGGTGTGCAGCCTGTTGATGGGTTGTGTGTGGTTTGATGAGTGCCAGCTGATGACTGAGTTGAGTTAATTGCAGATGTGTCGTGAGGGGCCTGGATTTGACCAGAAACCATATCCACCAAAGTTTTCCAGCACCAGTAACGTCATCCTGCACACGCTACATGCCGCGCTGGTGCCAACATCCACCATGCTGACCTGCTGTCTTAGTCCCAGTGTACTTCATGGCCTTACATTGCTCGTCATCACTTGGCTTGTGGTGTTGTGCAGGTGGTTGTGCCTCCGCTGCTCCAGGTTCAAGCAGCGGACGTCGATGTGCTAATCTGCACGCAGATCCCCATCACGAATGCGTCCACACGCATGAAGCGCATGAGGAAGGAACGACAGTCGAAGGCGCTCGCACATGGGGGGGAGACCACACCGAAACCACAAGTGAGCACGAGGTCGAGGAAGGTGACCACTGCAGAGTGCGGATTGGCGGACATGACGTTGCAGACGCCCATGCCGGATTGCGATGCACCAAACGAGCTAGGACCTCCGCCTCCTGATTCAACGCCGGCGCCCAAACATGGTAAGTGTTGTGCTAATAGTGCCCGCGACAAACCATGGGCAACTGTGGCTGTGGCATTGCAGGACATTGTGGACACCCGGATTCAGGGTTGTCTATCCCGCCGTTGTGACGGTGTCGTGCCGTCACGACGTGTCGTGTCGTGACGGACCCCTCCGTCACGACACAATAGGGTCCACGTAGGGTCAACATAGGGGGAGCCGACTAGGGTGGGTAAAATACTTACCTTCTTGCCAAGGTGGCGTCCTATGTGGCAGAAAACGTCGACGTGGATGTGCATATTTCCCCTGCCACGTAGACCATTTTGCCATTGTGTTTATCATTGTGTTAAAATCAAAGTAATAAAATTTTACTAAGGAGGGTGTGGGGCGGACGGGGGCGGACGGGTGGGGCGGACGGGGAAGGGGGGTGGTGCGGACGGGGAAGGGGGGTGGAGCGGACGGACGGGGGGGTGGTGCGGACGGTGGATGGGGGTGGAGCGGACGGACGGGGGTGTGGAGCGGACGGGGGAGGGGGGGTGGGGCGGACGGACGGGGGTGGAGCGGACGGGAGAGGGGGGGGGGTGGGGCGGACGGAGGAGGGGAGGGGCGGACGGAGGAGGGGGATGGAGCGGACGGGGGAGGGGGGTGGAGCGGACGGGAGAGGGGGGGGGGGTGGACGGACGGGGGTGGAGCGGACGGACGGGGGGGTGGAGCGGACGGGGGAGGGGGGGTGGGGCGGACGGACGGGGGTGGAGCGGACGGGAGAGGGGGGGGGGTGGGGCGTCCCACCCGTCCCACCCGTCCGCCCCGCGTTCCCTCCCGTCCGCTACCCTCCGTCCGCCACACGTTCCCCACCGTCCGCTCCTCGTTCCCTCCCGTCCGCCCCACGTTCCTCTCCTGTCCGCACGCGTTCCCTCACGTCCGCTCCACGTTCCCTCCGTCCGCCACACGTTCCCCGTCGTCCGTACCCCGTTCCCATCCTGTCCGCACCCGTTCCCTCCCGTCCGCCCCGCGTTCCCCCCGTCCGCCCCGCGTTCCCCCCGTCCGCCCCGCGTTCCCCCCGTCCGCTCGGAATTCCCCTACGTCCGCTCCACGTTCCCTCCCGTCCGCTTTCCGATCCCTTCCGTCCGCCCGCGTTCCCTATCGAGTTCCCTTCACGTCCGCTCCACGTTCCCTCCGTCCGCCACGTTCCCTCCGTCCGCCCGTTCCCTTCCCGTCCGCGCCTCGTTCCCTCCCGTCCGCCCGAGTTCCCTATCGCGTTCCCCACCCGTCTGCTCCTCGTTCCCTCCGTCCGCCCCCACGTTCCCTCCGTCCGCCCCTAGTTCCCACGTTCCCCATACGTCGTTTTCGTACCCTAAACCCTAATTCCGACCGGGATCCCATAATGATTGGGCTCCTCGTTGCCTATATAAAGCCGTGAGGCTTTAGTTCCTACCACTTTCCTCTCCTCCCACCACATAGGGACCCGAGACCTTGTTGCGTCCCAAAGGACAGCATCACCGCGCGGGTCTCAAGGGGTTTGGGAGGGCAGGGCAAATTGTGGGGGAACCCTCGCAATTTTTTTTTCAGATTCACTCGCTCCCGTGATTTTTATCACGAGAGATTTTCACACTCACTTATTCACGTGATTTTTATCACGACTCATTTTCAGATTCACTCACTCACGTGATTTTTATCACGATGGAGGGGGAGGGCATTGCTCCTTACGAGAACGAGGATTTGAGGGTGCACCGTGCTTGGCTCGTAGGCAATGCATCGGCGAATACTGCCGAGGGTACGGGAAGCGATCCTGGAAGTGGAAGTACTGCAGCACGTCCACCACGTCCAGATCCCTTTCAGTTTGACGAAGAGTTCTTGGCTGTTGGTCATTCGGGAGGCAACCAAACACGGGGAAGCCGTGGAACACGTGGGAGTCGGGGAAACAGTGGACATAGAGGGAGAACTGGAAGGGGACCAAGCTCAGGCAGTTCCACAGAAATACATGCACCGGCTCGTTCGGAGAACGTGCCACCACAATCTCCGACACGGCGGACATCAAGACCGGAGAGCCCTGCACGTGATGTACCTCAGGGTTCGGAGCAGACTGAAAGACGGGGATTAAAACGCCCAGCAGTTTCGGAAGGGACGGAGGACGGGTCCGCGGCATCGGGTTCGCAATCAAAGAAAAGGAAACATAGAGGCAAACGCGACCCGCGGACCGATGAGGCTCGAAATCATTGCAGGATCGTGTTGTTGGATTGGTTTAGAAGTAACAGCATGGTTTATTTGGAGAAAAAATACCTCAATGATGGTACAAAGGGTTTAGAGTTGGCGAGGAACGAGTTGATGCTTATTCTCACGGAAGCCACGTCTGGACCGGAGTTTGAGGAAGCTAGGGGCATGAGCGATTGGAACACATGGATTGAAAAACAAGCTGTGGAAGCAATCTACAATCCAACGATGTCATATGAGGCTATGCATCCTGGAGAGGGAAGTAGTGGTGGGAGGAGGTCCGAGCTGTACATTAAGCTAGAGAATTGGAAAAGAGGCGTAATAGCAGCAAAAGGCACATCCGCCCGCAACCTTCCCGTTTTTATTGACAGGCAGCTGGCAGACAACATTGCCACTCAGGGCCGGCAGGGTGTCATATGGTTGCCTAGGAATGTGGAGATCAAACCCTTGGATAGGGAAATCTTCCAAGGGACCTTCGGAGTGGTGCGGAGAGTCACAATTCATGGAGCATCATTCATCCCTAACTGGATAGAGTGGGCTGGGAAGACCATGAAGGCCACGAATAGTCTGGAGAACCGAAAGGAGCGTTCGGTTGAAGCATTGGCATGCCCAGTAGATCATCCTGGGATAATCAAGCTACAATACCTCCACCCGAAAACATACGAATCCTATTCGATGTGGTGGAATGGAGGCTCCTTGAAGAACATGAGGGTCTATGACCACCAAGTTCCGGAAACCCACGAGCGCACAATCCTTCAAATGCCTGGGGCAGACTTTGAAGCACGGAAACGGTTGGTTGTATATCGAAGGCATCGAGCTTATTTGGCATGGGCTCTAATGTGCATTGTGGATGTAGTGCACAAGCATGACGTGTTGCACAATGACCTTAATCCCAACAATGTCATGCTGCATTTCCCACAAGACCGTGAGAACACGGTTTTCATTGGTGTGTGTGATTGGGGGATGGCATCATGGGGAGATGAAGACGCACCCTCCAACTATGGAAAAGAATCAGTGGATGAGATGAACAAGCACCGCATAAAATACAACTGTGCTGGTCCAGAATTATTCCATGTACGAGGGCAGCGTGGAACATCTACCTCTCCGGTGAGGATGGCTCGGAAACATAGGCACACGTTTCTCTCGGAGTCCTTCTCAGTGGGTGCTTTGGCAAAGAAGATTTATGCCAGGGATTCGACTTCCTCGTTGTTTCAGCTAAACAGTGATCCAAATGGCTTGAAGATGCGGTTTGAGATAGCATTGGATGCATTGACGAAGCCCAATCCAGCGGAAAGGTCAACCATCACACACGTAGTGAACATGTTGAAGTCGCCTCCATACAACATGGTTAACCCGACAATGTGCTTCCGTGACACTGCAAAATAGTTTTTTTTTGTTTTCTTTGCAGCAATTTTGGATCATACCAATTTTGTAACCGTTGGAGATGTAAATAAAGCCATCATTTTTTCATACACAACTTGTATATTGTATGAGATTTATGGATCTTAGTGCAATGTTCATACTCCATGAGGATTTTTGCTTCATAATCGAGATGAAGTCTATGGGAGACTAACCAAGGTTCTCGCCTCTCGTGAGGCCACATCATTCTTTCACATCGTTGTTATCACATCCATGTGCTAAGTTCAAGTTAACTATAGTTGTTCGTGATATGTCTTGCCAAAATGCAATTACCTATATTTATTCTAATTTTGGTATGCCACAAAATGTAGTCAACTATAGTTATATCTAGTTAACTAAAGTTGAGCACAATGTTGCAATAGTTATATCGGTTGTACACGTGATCCTAAACATCTCTAAATGTTCTTTCTTGTACTCCACACATATTGCACACATACTTCACAATTGCTTATATTTATATTTATATAATTCACAATCACTTTTTTTTGGAAGTTTGGACATAGTCTCGGTTTTTTGGCTCTCAAAAATTCATATGAAGTCCAAAAAATGAGTTCTTGGTATCCATGGATAGGTAATGAAGTCCTCTACAAGAATATGCAATAAAAGTCCTCTACATAATAGTCCCCCCATCTACATAATAAAGTACACTAAAATAGCAATAATCAACTAAGGGTGAACGTAAAGTGGTTAAAAAAATTTCTCTTGGAACTGAGAAGTGGATGCATAGTTTCATATTGCTTTGTGCTTGTTTATCTCAACAGAAACTGTTCGGTTGGTGAATTAAAAATAAATAAATAAATCATAGAAGTGGTACAACATATTATACAAGTCATAACTTTATTATTGCGACAACGTTATAAATGCCCTTTATTAATCATATACATGAACAAACCATGCAAACTATAATATTCCACTTCATTCCGTCATCCCAACCTCGTAGATGCTCCTGGCTTCCAGCGAGGCTCCATTTTTGGAAGAGGATTCGGCTGAAGTAAATCAAAATAGCTAATCGTTCGGTCTTTCATCCGTTCCTTCAATGGTAGCCGATGAGGCGACAATCCTCTCCTCTTCTTACGAATAGACATAGTCTTTGAAGATTCCCCCGCTACCTTGACTATTTCAATGTCGATTGAAGTCTCCTCCACATCCACATCCACATCCACATCCACATCCACATCCACATCCCCGGGCTTCTCCAAAATATCCGCACACAAATCAATTAGATCATTTAGATCTCCACCCACGCATTGTGTGTGGTCCTTCTCCACCGCATCGATCTCAAAGTTGTCTGCATATCGTCGTTGTTCCTCCGCCGCCCTCATCCTCCAAGCTTGTGTAGATTGTGAGAAGGGAGTCATGACATACTCATCACGAAATCGATCCCTAGCACTTCTCTCATCTCTCTCACGCTCGGGTGTTGCATTGAATGGAATATGGGGATCGTCTAAATTGTGTATCTCCTCATCGCATTCTACACCCTCAAACATGACTCTCCCCTTTCCCATCCTATCCATGATACTCTACCTTCGTTATATGTATGAGTCTCAATGATCTACTTATATATTGACCTCTAAGGACTTGATGACCATGACCAATAATTGATGTAATCCAATATGTAGAGGATCCAATTCTCGTTAGTAAGATAAAGTCAACGCAATCGGAATAAAAAAAAAGTTGGTTAGGTTAAAAATGTACACTTTTGAAAAAATCTTCCGACATCCGCATCGGAAACCTCTTTGATACCTCTTTGAACTTTCCATATTTGATTAGTTATCCACTCATTCAACAAATCATTAATTTGTGCTTCAACCTTAGTGGTTCATATAGTTTCATAACCGATGTCACCCATCCGAATGCACTTTCCTTCAACAAATCATTAATTTGTGCTTCAACCTTAGTGGTTCATATGGTTTCATAACCGATGTCACCCATCCGAATGCACTTTCCTTCAACAAATCATTAATTTGTGCTTCAACCTTAGTGGTTCATATGGTTTCATAACCGATGTCACCCATCCGAATGCACTTTCCTTCAACAAATCATTAATTTGTGCTTCAACCTTAGTGGTTCATATGGTTTCATAACCGATGTCACCCATCCGAATGCACCTTCCTTCAACAAATCATTAATTTGTGCTTCAACCTTAGTGGTTCATATGGTTTCATAACCGATGTCACCCATCCGAATGCACCTTCCTTCAACAAATCATTAATTTGTGCTTCAACCTTAGTGGTTCATATGGTTTCATAACCGATGTCACCCATCCGAATGCACTTTCCTTCAATAAATCATTAATTTGTGCTTCAACCTTAGTGGTTCATATGGTTGCATAACCGATGTCACCCATCCGAATGCACTTTCCTTCAACAAATCATTAATTTGTGCTTCAACCTTAGTGGTTCATATGGTTTCATAACCGATGTCACCCACCGAATGCACCTTCCTTCAACAAATCATTAATTTGTGCTTCAACCTTAGTGGTTCATATGGTTTCATAACCGATGTCACCCATCCGAATGCACTTTCCTTCAACAAATCATTAATTTGTGCTTCAACCTTAGTGGTTCATATGGTTTCATAACCGATGTCACCCATCCGAATGCACCTTCCTTCAACAAATCATTAATTTGTGCTTCAACCTTAGTGGTTCATATGGTTTCATAACCGATGTCACCCATCCGAATGCACCTTCCTTCAACAAATCATTAATTTGTGCTTCAACCTTAGTGGTTCATATGGTTTCATAACCGATGTCACCCATCCGAATGCACCTTCCTTCAACAAATCATTAATTTGTGCTTCAACCTTAGTGGTTCATATGGTTTCATAACCGATGTCACCCATCCGAATGCACTTTCCTTCAACAAATCATTAATTTGTGCTTCAACCTTAGTGGTTCATATGGTTTCATAACCGATGTCACCCATCCGAATGCACCTTCCTTCAACAAATCATTAATTTGTGCTTCAACCTTAGTGGTTCATATGGTTTCATAACCGATGTCACCCATCCGAATGCACTTTCCTTCAATAAATCATTAATTTGTGCTTCAACCTTAGTGGTTCATATGGTTGCATAACCGATGTCACCCATCCGAATGCACTTTCCTTCAACAAATCATTAATTTGTGCTTCAACCTTAGTGGTTCATATGGTTGCATAACCGATGTCACCCATCCGAATGCACCTTCCTTCAACAAATCATTAATTTGTGCTTCAACCTTAGTGGTTCATATGGTTTCATAACCGATGTCACCCATCCGAATGCACCTTCCTTCAACAAATCATTAATTTGTGCTTCAACCTTAGTGGTTCATATGGTTTCATAACCGATGTCACCCATCCGAATGCACCTTCCTTCAACAAATCATTAATTTGTGCTTCAACCTTAGTGGTTCATATGGTTTCATAACCGATGTCACCCATCCGAATGCACCTTCCTTCAACAAATCATTAATTTGTGCTTCAACCTTAGTGGTTCATATGGTTTCATAACCGATGTCACCCATCCGAATGCACCTTCCTTCAACAAATCATTAATTTGTGCTTCAACCTTAGTGGTTCATATGGTTTCATAACCGATGTCACCCATCCGAATGCACTTTCCTTCAATAAATCATTAATTTGTGCTTCAACCTTAGTGGTTCATATGGTTTCATAACCGATGTCACCCATCCGAATGCACTTTCCTTCAATAAATCATTAATTTGTGCTTCAACCTTAGTGGTTCATATGGTTTCATAACCGATGTCACCCATCCGAATGCACTTTCCTTCAATAAATCATTAATTTGTGCTTCAACCTTAGTGGTTCATAAACCCTAAACCCTAAACCCCTAAACCCTAAACCCTACGTCATTCCAAATTACTACCACATATGTGCCATTGATTTGTTCTCACACTCATGTAGAAGTGTTTCCATACATGGTTTGAGGGTTTAGGTTCCTAGCTTTCCAACGAACCCACCTGCTTTTTTTTTCGATGCCTACATTTTTTTCATTATAATAATCAATCATTGACAAGATCTTGGCCGTTAGATTGGAGGGGTTATTTTGAGCAAGTAATAAAGTGGCATGCTCCTTTGAGTTTGGACTTTTGGGCTTGGCCTTTGGAGGCTTCACACTATGCCCAACTAAGGCTACCTTTACTATATTTTATTGGCTATTTAGGGTTCATTTCTTTGGACTCTCAACAAAGTTGGGCCGCTCAATCGCACTTTGATCCACTCCCAAGGGTTAACATTTATAGATGGTGACTATAGTGTCCGTTTTTTGGCTCTAAAAAATTCATATGAAGTCCAATTCATATGTGGTCGCAATTCTACGTTGTTCCCCTGCCGCCCCGTTCCCTCCCGTCCGCTCCGCGCTCCCCACCCGTCCGCTCCTCGTTCCATCTTTCATCCGTTCCCCCCCGTCCGGTCCTCGTTCCCATCCGTCCGCTCAGCGTTCCCCACCCGTCCGCCCCGAGTTCCCTCCGTCCGCTCCTCGTTCCCCACCGTCCGGTCCTCGTTCCCATCCGTCCGCTCAGCGTTCCCCACCCGTCCGCCCCGAGTTCCCTCCGTCCGCTCCTCGTTCCCCACCGTCCGCTCCTCGTTCCCACCCGTCCGCTCAGCGTTCCCCACCCGTCCGCCCCGAGGTCCCTCCGTCCGCTCCTCGTTCCCCACCGTCCGCTCCTCGTTCCCACCCGTCCGCTCAGCGTTCCCCACCCGTCCGCCCCGCGTTCCCTCCCGTCCGCGAACATGGAGCGGACGGGAGGGGAACAGGGGGCGGACGGGGGGAACTGACGGCAGGGGAACGCGGAGCGGACGGCAGGGGAACGGTGGCGCGGACGGGAGGGAACGCGGGGCGGACGGGTGGGGAACAAGGAGCGGATGGGTGGGAACGAGGAGCGGACGGGATGGGAACGAGGAGCGGACGTGTGGGAACGAGGAGCGGACGGGATGGGAACGAGGAGCGGACGGGATGGGAACGCTGGAGCGTATGGAGAGGAGCGTACGGAGGGGAGCGTGGGAGCGGACGGGGGGGAACGCTGGGGGCGGACGGGAGGGAACGGGTGCGGACGGGGGGGAACGCTGGGGGCGGACGGGAGGGAACGGGTGCGGACGGGGGGGGACTCTGGGGCGGACGGGCGGGAACGGGTGCGAACGGGTGCGAACGGGTGCGAACGGGTGCGAACGGGTGGGGACGCGGGAGCGGATGGAGGGGCGGACGGGGGTATATAAGTGGAGGGGACCACTTACATACCTTACTCCACTCCTTCTGGGCGCCCAGACAACCCTCCTCTAACACAGAGTGCGGGGTAGCGGGGCTCTCGGAGGAGTTAAGGATCCCTTTTTTGGGATCCTTTTACACTACTTTTGGCAGGTTGTGGCAGGTTTTGGCAGATCCACGTGGCCGTTATTTGGCATATTCCTTGTGACGCGCCCAGTCAACTGGCCTCTGCGTGAGCGCCGGTAGCGGGGTGCTCGAAGGGTGTGCCGAATAGTTGAACTTTAATTTTTAGGGACATTTTTGAACTAATTCCACAGCAACACTATTTTGAAGTGTATGCTTGGATATTTTGTAGCACTATTATGAAGTGCAATTAGTATTTTAAAAAGTAGAGTTCTAGATTAGAATTAGAAACTCCAATTTGGGTGGAATTAGAATTAGAAACTCCAATTTTCAGACATGGCAAGTGGAGGAACTGGAGACATGGCAAGTGCAAGTGGAGGATCTAGTTCTGGGTGTTCCAGAGGACATGGACGCAAGGCCGCTGATTTGGAGTGGAATGTTTACGATGATCCCTCCCAAAAAGCCAGGGTAGGTTGGGAGAATGTACCACAACCGTGGTCAGCGAAGACTGCAATGCAGTACGTGGGCTTCCCTCACTTTGATCGGTTGTGGCCAAGATATTGTCACGAGCGACATTGCAAGGCCGTCAATGCGAGCTATACGCAGCTTGAAGACGTGGAGGCAAAATGGAGATTCCTAACGATACTTAGAAGTATCTCCAATTTGGATAGATGGCCCAAGAGTGCAATTCCAAAGTCGGTGGCGTGTATGATGTATGCGGAGCACGTGTTGCGAGTTAGGGTGGATTGGTCAAGTTTGGGTGCTCTGCATGATCAAAAATTTGGGGGTATTGGAATTGCATTCACTAAATGCACAGTTCCGGATATTCCATACACTCCCGTTCCGGAGTGGTTCAGGAAGAATCCTAAACTAGTGGATGAGCCTGGGGCACCAATTCCAGAAGGTCGGGAACCAAAAAAACCACGTACTCGCAAACGACCAGCCAATGACGTGGAGATGGCCATCGAGGAGGCGTTTGAGCATATGGATGAGGAGGGCATGGAGGTAAATGTCGATGTGGTTAACGAGCTGGTTAACCAGGTGGTTAACGAGGCCCTAAACGAGGTAAACCCTCGTCAACTTGGTGCGGACATGATGGAGAGCAGAATGGAGGCATTGCGCCAGCAACATGCCGAGGAAATTCGTGAGTATAAAGCAAGGATTCTCGAGTTGGAAAATCGACTTGCAACACTTACGATGGGGGAGGCTGGCAGTTCAAGTAGTACACCAATTAACATCCAGTCTTTGGAAGCAGAGAGGGATACAGCTTTACAGGAGGCCATGATTGCAAAGTCACAAGCAGCGGACGTATGTACGAGGAATGAAGTAATGCAAGGAAAGATGGAGGCTTTGCAAAAGGAGGTGGTGGACATGCAACAACAACTTCAAGTGGTCAATGAAGTGGTTGTCGATCACGAATCCAAGATTGGCGCACTGGAGGAGCAGAATGCAATGTTGAGGAAATTTCTATTGGATGCGATCGTGGAGCGAACCAATATGAGGACAGGGACATTGCTTTCTATGGCCAAGGCTCGTCAATATGAAGCTGAATTTGAGAGCATCCAGCGAGAATGGAACCGCAATCATAGATTGCGGAACTTGATGCTCACGTCATGGCCAGATCAAGAACATATGTACCCTAGTAGGTGGGATGATGAGGATGACTTGAAATTGCCTAACGGGAGCTTGGATTGGCGGCAACTGATCGACTCCGATCATCATTGGGATGTGACCCAAGTGCATGAATATCCATACAGCATGAGGGGTGAGTTGTTATGGCCGGGTCCACATCCAATGGTCTTCGACGGATCCGTGTGTGGGATTTGCGGCAGTCCATTTGGCCCAGAGGGATGCTTTCAAGTTGGATCGTGTGGGGGCCAATTCCATCCACAATGTCTGATAGTGACAATGATCAGGAGACGGCAATGTCCCCATTGCAGATCACCCTTCCACCCTCGTTTGTACCTCCAATTTGGCCTTCGGGATTACATGCCTAAGGACTGGGTGGTAAGGCCAACGGACTATCCCTTCAACCTTTGCGAGTTTGATGGGACTTCTGTTGAGTGGAATTGGTTATTCAATCGTGCAACGGTTGAACTTTGGAACGATAACAAAGATGGCGAATGGACACAAAATCCACGTCAAATTTTGTATGTTGCAGACGAGTTGTTTCCCAACAAGCCCCCAAACCATGGCATGAAAAGATTTTTGTACCAAACTTTTGGTTGGCATTGGGATGCGACAACCATGCAATTACGGAGAGGCATTCAAACTCCTTTTTACAATGCAAGTGGTGAACTATCAATATCGGAGCATGAGTTGGAAGAAGATGCACATGAGATGCCCATGGAACGGGATTCCCATTTTGAAGCGCACTTAGAGCAGTCGTACCACAAACACAGAACGCAGTTGGAGGCAGTTGAAGCACTCTTGAATAGAGTTACGGATGATGCGGTATTGAGATGGCTAAATGGGGGGCCTAGACCACGTAATGCCACTCCACTGTCTCCTGGAAGTCGTCCATATCTCACCCGTGAAACCACGCGAATGATGGAAGCCGGGGAATCATCACGAGCACGACGAGGATCTACTTCAGCTGCAATAGACCTCGATTCAGATTCGGATTAGGCATTTTTGTAGCATGTTTAGAAAGTTGTATAGGAACGGAGGAAGACTTTGTACACATTGAACATATTTCATGTTCAAAGAATATGTAATATAAAGAGGAGTTACCGACAAGTTGTCATTTCTAAGATCGTGTAAAAGATAGCATATGGATGTCACATGTTTTAATGTTATTCGAAACTTTTAAAAACTCACTTGAATATTTGTAATTCATATGATAGTCTAACCAAAAGTACTATTGACTACATAGTCAATATTGAATACCACATAAAGATATAATTATATAAATATGCAATAAATAATTTTAAAAAACATGCAATAAATAATTTTATTACTATAATAAAATGATACAACTTCGAACGTAACGTTCGCTTTGTGGTCTAAATGTCTTACCGAAGGCCCTAAGGTTGTAACTTGTATCAATTTTGACGGAAGTAATAAATTATGGGAGTACGTGGGAGCACCGAAAGAACACATTTGTGCAAAACCATTACGTTCGAATCCGTACTGTAGGATCATTTGCTTCGACACATCTTGGGTCCTCTTCAGACTCGTCTGTGCTGAAATTATCATCCGTTTGGGGAGTCGCGCTTCGAAGATGCAACTCTCGGTCACGTTGTGAGAAAATTATCCTCTTGGTCGGCCGGGAGCCATCTGCATCCTGTATGCCATTTTCATCTAGATGTGGTCTACCCTCATCTTCATTGTAGTCTTCAGCAGTAAACGGAAGCGATCGTCCCTGATACCTCTTCCTAGTACGTTTGACACCTCTCGTAGTTCTCTGGCGCCCTCCACCCGTACCACGACTTGAGTGCACTTCATCTCTACTTCCATCTATAAAAGCATCCCCCGTTGTACTTCCGCCTCCAACTCCAAGACCACCTCTTCCATTGGATTGACTGTGTGGAAGTGAAACAGACGCGGGTGGAATTGCAATTGGTATGTTCTCAACAACATGTCGTCGTACAGAAGGACGACGTGGCGCCTCTATAGTAACATTTCTTGAAACATTGTGCATAGCAACCAAAGTAGCACCCACCGCAGTTGCACGTGAAACACCCAATCTAGAAGTATTGGCAATACTTCGAGTGAGAGGACGATGTTGACCTTGTGCATGCAATTGCACCGTAGAAGTGGATGCAATCCTTTGAAGAGCACGGAATCGAGTTGTAGGCATTTCAGGAACATTGGGCGTTGGATCTTCTATACGATGGTTGGATATGAGGGAGGCATCCATGGATTCAGAATGTACTCGGGTTGGAAGTGGATCATGTTGAACGTGCATTGGCTCATTTACGGGTAGTACATTGTCGCCTTCACCAAATGAAAGAGAATCGCTCCGATGTTGCAAGGAATCTACTTCAATTCCCACATTCTCACTTGCCCCCATAGCAACATTATGGTCAGATGGAAACCCTTCTCCAGTGTGGAGAGTTTCAACATGCGGTCTTCCAATAGACCCCTCATGATCGTCATGCATTCCGTCGTTATGTTGGGGGACATCCGGTTCATCAAACTCAAACACCCCAAGGTTTCCATCACTACCATTGCCATCCTCATCTTCTGAACCATGATTCTCGGAATCGAGGTCATCCAAATCAAAGTCGATGTCATCAACATTGTTGTCTTCATCATTTCCAGCCCTATCAGTTGGATCCACGTCATCTTCGTTGTCATCTTCTTCGTCAAGGTCATCGTCAGAATGGACCTCATTCAATTCGTACCATTGAGCAGGTTTTGGGCCCCTCCGATGTCGAATGAGCCTACTATTGGTATATATGTAGACGAGGTCCTCAGCACGACTATGCTTCAAGCGATTGCGACTCTTGTTGTGAACGTATGAGTACATGCTCCAATTGCGTTCACATGCGGATGCGGAACATACTTGTGCAAGGATACGTCTTGCTATTGTTTGGAGGGCTTTAGCTCCACCTCCCATTGCATCCCACCATTCATGGAGAGGTGCGGCATGCACGCTCGGGTCAGTAGAATCAGCAAAAGGCCCTCGATTTTCAAGAAAATCTTGGTACTGGTGGAGGATTTGGACATAAGTGTCCTCATCTTGAGCAAGCCTGCGAAGAACTCGATTTAGGATTGTCCTCGAATTGTCATCCTCATGGAGTGGGGCCCAACCACGTAGAAGCGGATTTAACATCGCTCCAGCCCAGTGTAGATCATTCAACATCAACCTCCATCTATTTTGAAACGTTACCATAGCATTTGCAGCAAGCTCAGGGCTTAAGCGAAATGGAGGTTTACTGAATCCACGAATATGGGTTTGTAAATCATGCATGACCCTCCAAGCCATTCCCATTGCAGGCGCCTTGCCGTCAAATACACGAAGAGCTTTAACAACCGGGATCACCATATACAAGAAATTTTCGCACGTGTTCCAGAATCCATCAGAACGTATAAAGCTTCGCACAGCAGAGCCCTTCATGTAAGAGGTGCCAGATCTCCTCCTCATATCACGCATTAGAGTGATCCAATCCTCATCAACCACCATTCTTTCCAAAGCATTGCGTACTTGGAGAAGACGTTCAATCATGATGAAGTTCGTAGCAAAACGGGTCTCTACAGGTAGGCGGAGTGAGAGATTTGGTGACAACCTCCGGAATATAGCTTGAGAAGCATGATGGTTTTTAACAAATACACAAATATGGCGGGATTTTTTTACCAATTTTTTCACCCATTCCTCCTTCCCCCAATCTTCTAAGAGGAGATCTAGGCAATGTGCAGCACATCCTTGAAAATATAGATCGGGATTTGCTCGAATCAAGTCGCGAGCAGCGGAGGCCATAACTGGGGCATTGTCGGTGCAAACTTGGACCACATTATGTCGACCAACCTTTTCCACAAATGGTTGAATTTGAGCAGCAACGTAGACATGATCCTTGTGATTTCCCGTGGTGTCAATGGTACCCAAGAAAACGTCTCCCTTTGTGCCACATTGAAGAACGTTTAGGAGAGGTCGGTTTTGCACGTTGTCCCATCCATCACAACATATTGTAACACCGTATTTTTCAACGGAATTCCCCAGCTTCTCCTTCACTTGCCTATCTAGGTCAACCTTTATATCAGTTAACAACTTCGTACGGATGGCATTGTACGATGGTGGTGTGTAGGCTGGCATTCGATGACGGGCAGTTTCACGCACAGCATGAACAAATGCAGGATGTCTCACAATGTTGAAAGGAATGTTAGCTTCATAAAAAGCCGTTGCCCATGCTCTATCGAGGAGTTGTTTTGTTGACACATTGAACCCCTCCGTTATGTTGAGTTGACGTAGTTCACGAGGAGGAGTGCCATATATCACAACATCAGAATGTTGAGTGGTTTGGGACATAAGCAAAGGCTCTGTTTCACTAATTACGGAGCCCGCTATAATAGGCTCCAAAGGTACAATATCTGCCACCAGAGAGTCCTCATTTACAATGCCTACATGTAAGGGCACAATGCCTCCGCAATGTTCAAACAAGGCCCTAATATGCGGGGGTACCATCCTACATGTGGAAACATCAGAAGCACCCCCTACATGAGGTCTATAACCAAGGTGGGCCAACATTCTATCTCCTCGGTAAGATATGACGAACGGGCAAAACCTACATTTAACCTGCCTTTGTGATTTACCGGGAACCCTCCCCTTATCCTCGTACCAATGATCCCATGCATCGTTTCGGCGTGGCATGACTTCAACAAAACCTGCAAATACAAACAAGTTAGAGCAAGTCACTTTGATCGCATACTAGGTCCTGTTCAAGAGTGCCACGAGGGCAACCCTAATTCACAGACACTAGATTGGACAAAGTATACTCTGCATTCGGGTCTCACGCATTCAATCCTCACTCCTCAAAGGAGAATCAAAAGACTTGAGACACACTATGTCAGTGGAGGCAAAAATGGCACCTTGCACCCTCAATTTATAGTGTTCGAATCGGACGGGGGAGCGGACGGAAGGGGTGGGAGCGGACGGGGGTGCGGACGGGGGAGCGGACGGAGGGGGGGGGAGCGGACGGGGGAGCGGACGGAGGGGGGGGGAGCGGACGGGGGGGCGGACGGGGGAGCGGACGGGGGTGCGGACGGGGGAGCGGACGGAGGGGGGGGGAGCGGACGGGGGAGCGGACGGAGGGGGGGGGAGCGGACGGGGGGGCGGACGGGGGAGCGGACGGGGGGGGGCGGACGGGGGGGCGGACGGGGGGGGCGGATGGGGGAGCGGACGGAGGGGGGGGAGCGGACGGGGGAGCGGACCGGGGGGGGGGGGGGGGGCGGACGGGGGAGCGGACGGGGGGGGGGGGCGGACGGTGGAGCGGACGGGTGAGCGGACGGAGGTGGGGGGAGCGGACGGGGGGGCGGACGGGGGGGGGGGGGCGGACGGGGGAGCGGACGGGGGGGGGGGCGGACGGGGGAGCGGACGGGGGGGGGGGGGGGGCGGACGGTGGAGCGGACGGGTGAGCGGACGGAGGTGGGGGGAGCGGACGGGGGGGCGGACGGGGGGGCGGACGGGGGGGCGGACGGAGGGGGGGGGGAGCGGACGGGGGGGGGCGGACGGGGGAGCGGACGGGTTGGGAGCGGGGCGGGGGACGTGGGCAGACGGAGGTTGGGAACGGGAGCGGACGGGGTGGAACGGGGATTGGGAACGAGGGCGGACGGGGGAGCGGACGGGGGGGGGGGCGGACGGGGGAGCGGACGGGGGGGGGGGGGGCGGACGGTGGAGCGGACGGGTGAGCGGACGGAGGTGGGGGGAGCGGACGGGGGGGCGGACGGGGGGGCGGACGGGGGGGCGGACGGAGGGGGGGGGAGCGGACGGGGGGGGGGGCGGACGGGGGAGCGGACGGGTTGGGAGCGGGGCGGGGGACGTGGGCAGACGGAGGTTGGGAACGGGAGCGGACGGGGTGGAACGGGGATTGGGAACGAGGGCGGACGGGTGGGAACGGGGATTGGGAACGGGGGCGGACGGGCGCTAGTAGAATTTTCCCCACTTTCCCTTTACTTTGCTGACATGTCGTCACACGTGGACAATGTAAATCCTACGTGTCCGAAATTGGGTAATGTAATTACACAAAAAAATCGGTAAAATTCAAGTCCGGCAGGATAAAGACAGCATCCGGCATAATCCGGCATAATGTCGTGACGGATACGTGTCGTGACGGCACGACATTATGCCGGGATAAGCCTCCGTCACGACACAATAGACAACCCTGCCCGGATTTAATATTAGTTGCAGCAGATGTAGGTTATGCAGTAGCTTTTGAAGGTTCCAAAAGCTACCCTTCTGGACGCACTGATGGACCAAGTCGTTTGGGTTGGGCCCTCGTGTGGGTGTCAGCAAGTACTTAGGCTTCAAAAGCACATCCTTTGTGCAGACTCGGTCTTTGGTTGTCCAATGAAACCCCTGTGGTGGTAATTCCTGGAATTTATGCAAGTCATTTGTAATTTGCTACTTGTAATCTCCGAAGACAGTTCTAATTCTTTGCTGATATTATACTTAGGACGATAGAATTGCACGGTGTGCCCAAAACGCGTCCACTGTAGTCTGCAAGGACCCGTGCGTCTCAGATTCATAAGGCCGACAGATACTACAGAAAGTTGTCAAATTGTGCAATTGCTGCAATAGTGTGACCCTTGTAAGAACTGCAGTTATGGACAACATGGCTGGTGTAAAATCTGCCTACTCCTGTGCCTTTGACTTGTAGTGGCCCCCCGGACAGGCGTGATCAATTATGCAAGTAGCTAAAGCGTACTGTATGCACGCAGAGGGTTGGGATTGAAGTGTATAGTATAGGGGTGCATGTAAGTTTGCTACAACATGATGTCATCCTCCCATCGAAATGTGGAACCTACTCCCAGACAAGGATATTTGTGTCCCATACAGAATGGACATTGTGCACATCACTACATGTGTGTATCATCACGATGTATGTACAGCCATGTTTGAAGTATGGCAATCTTTATACTCAGTCCACAATAATTGGGCAGAAATCTGAGGCCATTTTTATCTACATTGATCCTCATCTACTTTCAAACATGTGATACAATGTTTGGCCCTACAGTAACCCTTGAGCACTCCTAGCCTGAAATTTACGGACACATGACTGTCCCCTTGCTGCGCAGGTGGACTGAGGGCTCGCTCTGGACGACTTAACAGGGAGGAGAAAGGGAAAGTGGTGCGCTCCAAGCCGAGGAGGCCTCGTGCATGGCTGCCACCTGCTGTCCAGCCCAACTTGACCGAGGGAGTTCGCACAAGGGCCTTGGCGGCGCAAGTCGCAGAATACGAGCAACAAATGTTGAACGACGACGCAATCCACGACGTCTTGCGGGATGTTGGAGGTTATGAGGGCTTGTCGGACTGTGTGGCGCCAGAATCGCAGCATGGAGTTGGCAGCATGGATACCGTGAACGTCAACCTGTGGGAGTCTGTGTTTCGCGACGACGCGTGGAGGACATCAGCCCCTATTTCGAAGCACACGGGCTTTGGGGCTACACATCCGGGCGGGTCGTTGGAGAGGCAGGTGCTACTTGATGTCGCTATTATGCCTCAACATTTACATGGGACGTATGTGCAGTGGAGTTGTAGGAGGGCTGGGTGGGCAGTGCTTGTCCCAAATAGATTTCTATCCGAGCATTCCTTCCACACTGGCGACACACCTTCTTGGACGCAGGGGGATGTGATCGGTGAGGGTGTGCATGCCGCGACTGGGAAGAGGATGATTCTGTGCGACCTTGGGGGCTATGACGCGGAGTGCCACCTAAACGAAGAGAGTGTCAGAGTTGCTGATGGGCCTAACGTGTGTGCGTACGGTAGCGAAGGGGGGCACGGATATGGCTGGTGGAAGAGGCAACATTGCTTCAGCCCAGTGCCTGACTCGGCTGGTGTTTTTGGAGGACTGAGTGCAAGCAATTTTTTCGGAGGAACTGCGAGCGGTGTGGGGAGTGGCAACGGTCCGGGTCTAACGGAGCGAGTAAGCGAAAACACCGACGTCTTGGAGGTGAATCCCGAACAGCAAGGAGGCTGCCCCATCGCGGATTACCATGCCCCCTCCGATACTGAGGGTGTCGATGGCACGCAGGACTCGACTGCTAGAGACACTTTTCCGTAGGTAAGTCTTGGGCTACCAGACTATATGCTCTGCTCTAACACTTCTGTGCACACCACCGATGGAGAGGAAATGGGGTTTGTATCGACGGACTCTAGTGGCGAAGAGTGGCTGCCAGAGTTTTGCGATACAATAGAAAGCTCGGACTCGGACTTCGATGTCGACAATTTAGATGATAATCAGCCCCCTGCACCTGGTCTTGAACGGTGGTGCATGAGCCCGGAGTCCTTCACACCCGTGCACATGGAGAGTGCCCAACTTGCTGAATATTACAGGAAGGAGTCTTGGAGTTCGAGCAGCGTTGACTTTGTTAGAACTCGTGACAACTTCACGGGACCTACGCCAGGTTTGAAGTCACCTAGACCTGAAGGCGTACCGCAACCACACATGGTGTTTGAGCTTTACTGGACTCATGATTGTGTTGATCGAATTGTGCTAGAGACCAACAGGTATGCAAGGGTTGTTCTGCCTCCTGTGGATAATGAGCTGCCACGCACAAAGGGCGGACCTTCGTGGAAGGATGTGAATCGCGCCGACATTCGGGGGTGGCTGGGAATTTGCATCCTCATGGGATGCAAACGTCTCCCATGCGTGAGGCAGTATTGGATGCGTAGCCAGCCCTTCCTCTATTGTTCGCTTATCTCGTCCATCATGTCGCTAGGGAGGTGGGAGCAGATCATGCGTTGTTTGCATCTAGTCGATAACAACAACATAGTGAGGGATGTGAATGACCCTTTGTTTGATAGGATTGCTAAGACCAGATGGCTAGTAGAAATGTTTGTAAACGTTTCAAAAGATATTTATAATCTCGAGAGGGAGATAACTGTAGACGAGTGTGTAATCCCCTACAAAGGTCGATATTGTTTCATTAGGCAATTTATGCCGGACAAGCCTGTGAGGTTTGGGATTAAGGTGTGGTTGTTGGCGAGCTCGAAAAGCAGGTTTGTCTGGCAAATGGAGGTCTACTTCGGAGAAGGAACAGGTGCAGGGCCACATGGTTTGGGCTACCACGTGGTCGAACGAATGGTACGGGGATTGGAGAACCGGGGCCACTGTTTAGTGATCGACAATTTTTTCGCAAGTGTGAACCTCTTCCATGAGCTCATGTGCAAGGGGATATGGGCCACGGGCACCGTGCGCCGCACCAGCAAGAATCTGCCCGGGGGCCTCTATCGGAACCCCGACACCGCTGTGAGGGGATCCATGGTCATTTGGAATCACATACATCGTCAAATGGGCGTTGTCTCTTGGCAGGACAAGAAGTTAGTGACCCTGCTAAGCACTGCCGCCGCACCTTGGGAGCCGAACAGTAAGGTTCTTCGACGAATACCGGGACTTGAAGGCCAATTGGTGGTGCCATCTTCTCCCATGCACCGGCAATATGTCGAGTACATGCGCGGAGTCGATGTGACAGATCAGCTCCGTGGCAACTACTCATCACAACTGAGGTGCCACAAGTGGTGGGTGAAAATTTTCCATCTCATCGTGGACCAGACGATGGTGAACTCCTACGTCACTTGGGTGAAGCAAATGCAGGACCTTGGCTTGCCTGTGACCTCGCATCTGGCCTTCAAAATAGCCGTTGGCAAGCACCTTGCTACAGAGGCAATACAGGCCCGCCAAGGATTGCACACCCCCCCTGAACGTAGTTCAAGACACCAGCGAGCTGTGCACACGCTACGGCGGTCGAAGTTGAAGCGAACTTGTGTCATTTGTGGCCGGGTGCAGAAGTGGTTATGCACCTCATGTGGGAACAAGTGGATGTGCCCGGAATCCTGCTACCAGGCACAACACGAGAGGGTGTAGCTTCATCCTTTCAGTTTCCACATCTAACATGTTTGTGAAATGGGCATGTTGTCACAGGAAGGAGCGTCGCAGCGGACGTGGATAATTGGGCCTGTGGATCTGCTCGCGGTCGCCGAAACCGCGAAGAGCCAGTGCGGTTGTTCCTCCCCACCACGATACCGCCGTCGCTCATACTGAGTATCCTCAATATGAACAATGTTTTTTTGGGAAAGTGATGGCTTTCTGGACTCCATTAGGAAAAATGGCATTTGTTGGTGACGGACCGTAGTGACTCGCTGTTTGGATTTTTTTGACATCGGGCAGAGCTTCCTCTGTCAACCCATTTTTGGAACTCACCATCACAGCTTGTACTATGTCACGACCCTCACATTGGCCGTCTTCTCTGCTTGTAAATGCTAAAGGATTGTAAATGCCGTGTCCTGTGTTCTGTTGTTGGCGTTTCCTCTTTTTTGCCTCAAAGCCGTTGCTCCGAGGGCTACATGCTATTCTGTCTACAGGATTGGCCTTCAGGCCCGGAGGTCTGACCACACTTCTTAGGTTTCGTGGACTCTTCTCACCTGCAGAATCACTCCTCATCTCTAATTTCTTGGGCTTGCAACTTATGTGCAGAGAGTTTACATGTGGGCGCAGTCTCTGGAGTCACGCGGACCGGACTTGTGGGATAAGCCATGCGTGTGTTTGAGGCGCTTGAGTGGTGTGTCCGCCATTTATTGTCGTCTACTGGTAAGTTATTAGGGACATGTTCAATTCAACAGTTGTGTGCTTATAATTGTAATGGGCTGATATACAGTTTTTGGGTGTGTTGGTGACGAAAGTTTTTAGAGGCATAATAGTTATTAAATCGTTCTTCGTGGTCCACAGCTTACTAAAAACCTACTGGATATGGCAGGGTGCCAATGTGTTCACCAACTGACACCGTCACCACTGCAACAAAGAGGATGAAGTTGAGGTAGTTGTTTATGAGGCTGAAGTTATAAAATCAGTCGTTACCTCTTCTGCCCATTGTTGCAAACTGTTGCTCGTGCATGTAAGGGCGAGCACCCCACCATTTGCTCACCGATGTTGTTTTGTATGCCTTGCTGATTGCCTTTGTGGTATAATTAAAAGTACAGAAAGGTTGGGCTGATTTTCTTGCTTTGCCTGTTGGTACTAAACCAGAAAATCACATTCATTTGTTGTGGGAGACTAGCTGCTGACTCACACTGGATGCTCTCTAGTGTCATAAATACGTCGTTGCAATGTAGCGGCACCGGTTCAATTTAAATGGAATTATCGAGTAGTGATTAACTTATTGTTGGGGGTGCTAATTGATATGTGATTGAAACTGCCGCTGACAAGCCGACTGATTGCTTTAAGCCTCGGTCTGTCGACATCAGGAAAGCATATTGTGGTAGAATCACAGAAAAGGTAAGCCTGCAAGCGCTCCAGGGCAGCTCCAACATTACGATTTGGCTGTGGCTACGATAGAAGGAATGGAACACAATTAAGGGGTGTCATACTCTGTGTACCATCTACTACATGCTTCAATTACCTGCAGATTTGATTCAGAAGTTCTATGTTTTGAACTAGTACCCAGAGGGTCATACTTCATATATAATATGGTACGGGGATTGTAGTCTTGGCAAGACCATTTTTAAAAATAAGGGTTCTCTTGAGAGCGTGTGTCTCGACCATTTGGTGGGGGGGCTAGAATGAAAGGCACATCTTGAAGGGGTATCTTGAAGTGGTGTACAACTTCATGCGTTTCCAACTGTTGGAAGTCCATACATTTGATGACAATGTCTTGAGCTCATTTAGAACTACAGGATTGAGAGCTAGCAATTGACATTCATGAGTCGACACCGACAACTAACGGATAATGATGTGCGTGGGAATGGCAGGTCCAATCCTCTGTTGCTGCGGCAACGCACCCTGTGCAGGGTTCAAGAGACCTTGCAGACCCTCGCCTTGGTCTACCAGCCGAGGAAGAAAAATGTCACACTTGTGGTGGCACCACCTCTGAAAATTGCACAGGTTGGAATCACACCTACCACTCGGCAATCCTGACATCTCTGTTCCCAGATGAATTTCTCTCTCTCGCATATTCAGGACCATCTTTACTTAGGATCATGCTGCTATTGCTGTGTTGAAATGATTAACTGTTACCTTTGTTCTGTGGTGACTTCTCCTACGAGAATGCATGAATTAAAAGAAGACACGTAGAATGCATTGTACATGCCCCGTCTTTCTGAGTCGCTTGTGTTTAACTTTTGTGATTGTAGGCCCACCCGAACATGTGAGGCTTCCAGAGCCTATATTGCATCCGACCTATGTAAGGTTGCTCCACCGGAAGTGTCAGAAGTGCGGCCTTGGGTGTGGAGCGCCCAAACTGAACAAATTTAAGGTAACAAGGCTTATTATGCAGATCTTCACTGCAACCCTTGGAGTACTCTTTTTCTGAATACAATGTTGCACATTGCGCTTCCTTAACTTTTCTGTATAACTTGTAAGGTCCCATGCACTAACTGATTTCCTGGAATTGGTGTTTTAACAAGGTTGTTGGTTTTATCCTCTGCACTTCTCTTGGGGAATCCTCATATTCAGATACAGGAAACCACTACTCCTGAAGAGAACGTGTGACGTCCGATCAAGTCTCGGATGTTGGACACGCACTTCAGTATCTTTGAGAAAGAGCAACCTAGAATCCCCGTAGCAGCTGACCCTATTGAGGTACTTTTGTAATTTCGGCTAATTTCACATGCATCCGTTTCCATTGTTGATGTTGTTGTACCTAATGAAAGACTCCCCTTGCAATGCATAATCCATTGCCTCTTGATGGAAATTAGGGGTTTAGCGTTTACGTGACATTCGCGGAAGCGTTTGTACATGAGCAATTAAAGTGCGACACTGTCCACATGATATTATCCGAGCTTTGCTGGCGATGGCGTGCCCAACTTTGTGCGGATGAAGAGGATCATGCTCCCGCAGCGATTCCCCTCGACACCCTCAAAGTTGTGTCTCAGAGGTCGCCCATGTCTTGCTCCGAAGGAGCAGCTCCGGCTTCACTCCGAGATGTCACTCTCCGATTGCTGCGAGACTACATGCGGTGGCGGGAAACCTCAGACTGCAATCGGGGTTATTCCTTCAAATGACAAATTCAAGAACACTGCAAAGTCTTTTGCATCTCAGGTATGAGGAGGCTTATTGCTTATATGAGTTCTGTCAGATTATCTATAGAATTGGTTACTTGCACTGATCGACAGCCAATCTATCGGTGCAATTACGGATGCTATTTTTTATCAATTGGACACATTCGTAAGTGGCCTATGTAGGTAGGTAAGTTCCAATGCAAATGAGAAACTTCTTAGGCAATCCGGATACCCTAAGAATGAATCCATTGGGTATCACACACTTGATCAATTGAATCTTGACAGATGGAAAAAGGCCTCGTGCCCCAAGATAGGCAACAATGAGGTGACGACTAATGGGAGCTCACTGAACCATGCTCCGAGGCGCACATACATGTACTCAGGGACATTGATGTATGAATTTTTTTTCGCTTGAAGCTAGAATACTAAGAGAGTGTCCTCATCATTGATGCTTAAGAATGCTATGTTGGAGTTTGTTGAACTGAAGGTTATTAAAGTTGTATACCGTGCATTTTTTGGCAATCCGATGTGATTTCTTGCAGGGTTGTAGTAAATTCTACAAGGAACGACCTTCTGTCGGGTTGAATGTCATCTATGCAGACACCCTCAAAACTGGTGACCCCTCCCAGATCAGGGTTATGCCCATAACGTTCTCCAGGTAACCCTGATTACCCGCCCATCTCGGGACAACTTCTCCCGCAGAAATGGAAGGAGAGGTATGAAGTCTCTCAGGTTCTCCAATTGGTAATTCAGTCGTCCGCAGCTAAATTCTGCAAATCGTGTTTTCTGCAATTAATGTATGCCTCGCAATTACTGACCACTGTTGGAACATTCCAGCAGAAGCTAGCACATGATGATGATAACCCTCTGCAAGATGTGTAAAACAGCAAGTGTAAAACATCTGGGTGTCACTGTGTTCTCAACTTTTTTGTTGGCTTCTTATCATGCCTCCCCACAAACTGTTGTTCCCGTTTGTGGCAGTTTCTACTGAAGAACACGCAGGAAATGCACTACTTGCCACTGAGGTTTGTTCAAAAACTCACGACTTGTATTTTCTGGGTTAAAACTGCTTATGTGGCTCTCGCGTATGTTGTGCTGAGTCAGTGCTAGCAATCAACCAAGTGGGTTTTGAATTCAAGGTTGGGACAAAACGGGACACAAAAACTGTGGAGGCCACCAGTGACATGATGCAGAGTCGTCAATTCAAGATGCAGAGTCTTCAATTGTAGGTTTTGGAGCCCTTTCACAGTAATTCTACCTCCACACCCCAAACGGCCATATACTGGTGGTGTATATGGCCTACACTCTCCAACATTGATTCATGTCAACCAAATTAGGACCATTGGGCTATGCAGCCGCAAGTGCCATAGTAGGAATCATATCAATTTATTAACAAGATAGTATCTACAAGACATTATGGCAATAAGTAATCAAAGACGTGACGTACTTGCAGAGCTGATGAACATTTGGATGCTAATCGTTCCGAATCTGTACTAAAACATGGTAGCAGGTGAGTAGTCATTAGTTACTGACATCAATGCTCCGCCGACCATGTGGACCACCATGATGGTCGAAGTGGCCCGGATACGCATGATGTCTGCAAAGCCGATCCGATTCGGCCATCATGGTAATCCACATGGAGGCGTACTTAGAACCCGAGCTAGCCATGGCCTATAGACCATATTTATCTTTGGAACACGAGCACTCTCACATTGAGAACTAATCACCTACGCTGCACTCTGTGGCCGCCGTATTCTACAGGTATTCTGGTCGAACTTGGCCGTGGACGCGCATTCACCGGCAACACCCCTGTTTCGGTGGGCGCAAGAGAGAGGCAGAAACCACCAAATGGCGGATCCATGGTTGGCGTTCGAGGTGCTGCGCGAGCTAGATGAAGCGAATGCTCGCTACTTCGCGCTCACACTGCACTCTCCTCGCTCGCGGTACTACCTGGTGAGCCTCGGGTGGTGGCATAATTGGCAACGCGAAGCACCCAACATTGCGATCGCAAATCGTGGTGTGAATGGGGCAATCGGGCATTTTCATCCCTGCATTCTGATGCAGGGTACGTGGGTTGGCATGCTGCAGGAGATCCCAACAGCATTCACCGCCGAGACGGGTTTGCCGAGCGAGGAGGAGTGCGCTTTGGTCACGTCGATGAGCACACGGCAGGAGTGGCCCCTTCAAATCCGGCGCCTCGACGATGTGATACCAGGGGTATCAGCCGTGAGCATCGGAGGCGGGTGGGCAAAATTTCTGCAGGACCAGAACCTTGGGGAGGGCGCGTTTTTGACATTCGAAGTCGTCGATGAACGGCGACTTGTAGTGGCCCTCCACAATCGCAGCACCCCAGACGACTTACAGGAGCCACAGCAGCTCCACGGCGACAGCGACGAAATGCTTGATCTCCTTGAACGCCAGCCTCCAGAGGCAGGCGACAGTCAGCTCACACGATCGCCACTGCTCTCCGAAGCCCATGGCGTGGAACGCGCCCAATTTTGCAAAAAACTGCGGAAAACGCACACCTTGAAGTACGACTCCAGCAGGCTTGTAAGTGCGACCCTCCATTCACGGCATTGTGGTCATTTGTAAGCTCGTTCGCTCACACTGCACTCTCCTCGCTCAGGGGAGGATTAAGTCATTCAGGGTTTTAGAGAAATGAGCCGTGACGACCCCTTTTAGACCTCCGTTTAGGTTTGATGCTGAGAGTTCAGTGCCGCTGTTAGGATGAGATACTATGAATCGATCATCGGCACCTGCCACAATCTTCCGTTTGGGACATTGATTCTGCAGCTACGCTGATTTGCTTCTGGTTTTCGCTATGTGGGGAGTGTTGCGTCGGTGGTGCATCGCATATCAGTTCATCCCGAGTTACATGCTTGTGCTTGTGATGCTCACTACAGTAGTATTCATTGACATGCGGATGTATGTGCAATCAGCTTGTAGAAGTGGAACCACAACATCCAGAACCTAACTGTGGAATTCAAGCTGTTTTTGGTGCGAGATTTTGAATATGGTTCCCCAGAGAGTAACAGGACTTGCAGCAATGGCCAGCATCCCTTGATGTTCTGCCGCAATTGCTGATGTATCCACTCATGGGAGCTGCCACGAGCCATCATGAATAGAGTAGATATATTTATCTCCTTTTATGTATGCTTAGAAGATTTTGGGGTTAACATATTTGTCTGTCCACTATTGCACTATTGTGGAAGTGAGGGACCACATCCTGCCCAATTGTATCCTATACTATAATCCCAAGGCCCTAAGGGTTTTGGGCTCCACATGTAGTCAGGAGAGTATGATAATGTGCAATTAGCCACAACCTCTCTTCTCCTACAATTGATGATGTTTCCAGTTTGTGGGCTGCCATGATCCTCTAATACCAATGACTATGAAGTCAATTTCCGTGTTGCAGATGTGATGGTAATCCCACCCCAATTCCGCTTCCTAATCCCTTCCTAATCCCCACCTAATCCCTACCTAATCCCATAGGTGAGTCTGCATAGGGTTATACGGAGGTTGTCTGACATTTTTGGGCAGTGCGGACTTGTCTGCAAAAGTGTTTGTCGCCACTTGGACCTAGCATATATGGTGTCTGATTGTTCAACATTTTTTGTGGAGGTTGCATCATTGGTGGTGCAATTATCCACCATTTTGTTCTCCCATTTATGCACGTCTGGCGTGTTGGGGTGGGATATATCATCGAGTCGGCCATTGAGTTGTTTGCTGCTGGGCGAGGGTGCTTGGGTGTGTGCAGGATGTCCCGACGGCATATTGGCGCGCTCACGGACTGGAGGGGTTCGACGGCGTCTGGTACACCCTACACGGTCCGTTGGTGCCATGGGCTGTGAAGACATCCACACATACGTGCGGCAAGCAGACCATCTGCTCTTTCACAAAGGGTTGGGCAGGCTTCTGTTCCAGCAACAAACTGCAGCTCGGCAACACGGTGTGTTTCACGAAAATTGGTCCCGTCGAATTCCTGGTGAGGAAGGTGTGAACGGGCGATGATGTTGGGTGGAGAACGGGAAAGGCTCAGTGGACAAGCAACGCGGCGCTGCGGGGTGTACAACTGGCACCCACATTGAAGACGTGCACGTGTAAATAGAACTAGACTGTTGCTGCGATATATAGTTCCAGCAAACATCTTTGTGATGTGTTTTGTACATAGGACGCAGGGGGGAGGGTTTTGTTTAGGGATATCGCCGGGATACCACGGCGATCCGAAACCGGAAGCACATGGTGGGTTGGCTGTCCGTGGGCGGTGATGCCACGAACATTTGGACATTTGAACATTTGGACATCCATGTAACCTCCTTGGCCTTGTCTATATGAACAATATGTTCAAGCACACCTAAAATGTAATGTTATATCCACCTGAGTGCATTGTTATACTACAGTCATCTGGCAGCGACACACACCCGACGCAGTCCAGGGTCCTGGAAATCGGTTGGGATGCCCCTGTCGTGGGACAGGGGCGTACCTTAGGGGGGGGTTCAGAAGCCGCTATTCATTCGTCCATGTGGCACACTCCCGTTGCCCACAGGGTCCCCTCACACAACGGTTACCGTAGGGAACAGGCCGCTCCGGTTACCAAACCCACCGGAGGACCCCCTGTCTGGCGTCACATTGTCCTACCAGTACTCGCCCACGTACTAAACACAGCGTACCTTCAAGCCCCAACCCACCCCGTATATGCCAACTACATATACGTATTCAGTTTCCACAACAACCCGGACCCACTCGCACTCAGAAATGTGCCAATAAAACTCTGTGAAGTTTTTACAAGAAATAACACCACAGCTATCATCCACACTTCCACACCCATGTCCACAAAAAAGTTGCACAGTAGTCGCGCTAAAGTAGGGTTAAATATCAGCCACCAAAGGCACCTCTACACCAAAATACTGAGGTTCTACGCGCACCACCCATCCCGTGCAACCTCCTTTAAGGGTTAAGGAAGAAGTTGTTGTTAAGTTCCTTAATTTACTCACCAATGACCATGTGGCCCACCACCGACGACGACGACGATAACAACAAGGCAGGCATGTATCTTCGCTTGGTGGAAAGCCTTCAGCAGCAATGGCGGACCCTCCATGTGCCCCAAACCCTAATTCCACCGCCATAGCCAGCAGGCTTCCCTCATCCTCTCTTTGCAACGTCCTGTCAGACTGGCCGAAGCTCTGCGGAGGTCCACATTTTAGCTGGATCGACGTTATGAAGCCAACTTCTCGCATGTATGTCGTCTTTTCCGAATTCAACAGAGCTTTTTGCAACACGGTGATTTGTTCTTGTTCTTGTTTTGGTTTGGTTTGGTTTGTTTTGTGTCTGTGATCGAACTCGAATTGCAAGTGCTCTGATTCTGCTTGAATCGAGAAGGGATGTGCAAAATGGCGCTGTAATCGTGGTTAAGGTGAAAGTGAGTCGTGCGGTGTATATAGGTTCTTTTGATGTTACGAAGTTGTTTCGAATTATGTTGAGGAGTTGAGGTGAGTTTGCGAGTAAGTTAAGTTAGTTGGAATGCTTTTTTCCATATTTTTTCCTCGGTCGAGTGCTTCAGTTTCAGTTGGATCGAGGTAAAAGGTGCGGGAATCTGGCTAATTACCACAAGCTCATCAGCAATAATACCATTGTGACACTGTAGCAGACGAGGTGAAGTATGTTGAAAGCGTTTTTTTTCACCTGGTTTTTGTCCGTCCTCGAAAATTTCGATTGCTTTGTTCTTCTTACAGCTAGTTAGTGAGCAGTTGCCCACACACCTAGCAACACCTTTATTACATCTACAAAATCAGAAATCTGTTAAGAGCACAGCGTTGTGAAGTATGCAAAAGAGGGATTTTTGAATGGCTTTTCCTCTCCGTTCCACTAACTGGGAATTTTGAAGTGCACATGGTTCTGGTTTTCAATCACCTAAGATAAGCGGGCTTACATGGGCACTCTCAACTCTGCACTCACTTATGAAACACGCAATTAGTGCGAGATGATTGGCAGTTTTAGATCTGGGTGTAGCCATTGTCTTCATAATTTTGGGAGCTCTTATGAACATCTTATCCATGATCAAAGTGAAGATTCTCGAGCTTGTTAAATGGTCATATAAGTCCTCCCAATTATGTTGACTATTGAGGCTAGCCTGGTTAACAAATGTAGAGCACGTAATCTAATCTCTTTCGAACACATGTCTTTTTGGTGTCTGTTCTTAGATCCACACCTAACCACACAACCCTCAAATATAGGTGTCTGATTAAGAAAAGTAACCAAGTAAGGCCCGCCGCATACCTTGATTCGAGGCAGTAATTTTCGTCTGGTGAAATGTTGCCAGATGTATTCCTACAAATTTTGAGAAGGAGTAAAACATTGGTTTCAGGTGGTTGTTGTCTTGAACTCATGTGAGAGCAAATTCAGCTTGTCACTGAGCTTTATGTGTTAGGGGATTCTTTGATACTCTGTTTTCTGTGACATGTATGCACAATTATTTGAACACCTTGACCTCTTGTGGATTTAGTTACACTAAGATAAGCGGGTCTTAAATGGACATTTTTTCTCTGCATCCACTTTTCATAAGATATGAAAATGTGCAATTAGTGCAAGATGATTAGAAAATCCAAATCATGCCTGTAGCCACTTTCCTTGTAATTTTTGGAGTTCATATGAATATCTTATTGATTATCAAAGTGAAGCATCGCAGTCTTATGAATGACCATATAGGTCCCCCCGATTATGTTGACTATTGAGCCTAGAATGGTCAACAATTTTTGTGTGCATAGTCCAATCTCTTTTAATCACATCTCTTTCAGTGTCCATTCTTAGATCCAAATATAGGTGTCTGTTGAAGATGAATACCTGAATTACGCCTGATTCCCTTATGATCTGGCAAAGACAGTGTGTTAGGTGCATTGAAGGTGTACTTTTAACTGAATTTGTTCATCATCTTCCAGATTTGAAAATCTTGAAGATCAAATCAGTTGTGAGGCTAAGAATCTGATGCCTAACTGGGAAGAGGATACCAACCTGTAAGTCAAACCGATGATCTTGGTTTCAGAAAGCAAATGGATTTGGCAATAGATGACCGAGTGAATTGACAGAGTCATTTTTTTTCTTCTCAAGCAAATTAGGCATAAATTCAACAGTTTGTTCCATCTGTAGTGCATTACTAAATATGCAAATACTGCCCAGTTTGACTTTAAAATAAAATAAAAAACTTCTGGGCTAGTTTTGAATGTATCTGATACTTGATAGTTGGAGCATGGTTGCATGCTCTTTGAGGCGAAATGTCCTGTTTCAAAATGACCTCAATGTCCTATCTCAATGTCTTATTGGGGAGAGGATACACTGCAGGATGGAGGGTGCGTAGGGACAGGCTACCCAAGCCAATTTCCACGAGGACGGAAATAACTGACAGGTCAGCAGCTAATCTGTAAATGAAAAATACATTTGTTACAATATGGTCTACCACGAATTAGGTAGATTGGATAAGGAAAATAATCAAATTATTGCAGTCTGTTGTGCCATTCACAAGGATTTTTGTGAATAAAGTGATAGCCATCACAACTTGTTTTTGGCTTGCTGTGATATGTGATTTTTGTATCAAGTTCCAATGCTAAAATCTGGTCTACAGTCCAAAATTTTGCCTGCCACAACAACTGCATTCATTATGTTCTTGGATTCTTTGAAAGGGATCAAGCAATTTGATCACTGTATGTTCACCTATTCCCAGTTAACTTGTTTCTAACAACAATTATTTTGACCTTCTCCAGCGATCATGTTCAAGGATATTGGACATACATTCTCAAACCCAAGAAGCCCTGATAGCAATTTGAAACTGCAATGAGCTCTCCTACTTTGGGGTCCAGAATGTTTCGTCATCCTTCCCACCGCTACCAAAAAGCCAAGGGCTTGAAGGTCAAACATGTTGTCCAAATTGCCATGGTTACTGTGGTGTTGACCTGGGTGATGTACCAGTTAAACCAGGCTCAGAAACATGGGCATGCACATGCCGAGGAGAATATCTCAACAATTTCCCTTGATGATCTGAGGAAAGACTCATCTTTAGGTCGCAAGGGTTCAATTCCGGGACATGAGACTGGAGACTCGAAATTGGTCAAAAAAAAGAACAAATATCACACATGGGGAAGTGACACTCACAATGACGGTACTGTGATTCTTTTGTTCTCCTGGCCATGTTGCTTGTTTCCACAAATTTGTTAAATTAATAATGCATTTGATATGATGGTGCAAACATCAATCATCTCAAGAAAGTTGGAATACTACTCCACTGGTTTCAATTATTCTTAGTTCTTTTGGAAGTGAATCAACGATATTGGGATGGAAGCTCTAAGGGGAGTGTGTTCACTTATTGTTTTGAGTGATGGATCCCATGAGCTGTATGACCATTTACTGTAGCTGTCAGCCTGATTTTGTACTTGGGTTTTTAGCTCCAGTAACAGTTGATAATGCAAATTTTGATGTAGTGGAGTTTACACTTTCTTGTTGTCTTGCTGCTGAATTGAATCTAGTGTAAGATTGTTTGAAGACCTTCATACCAGCAGCCTAATTGTATATTATAGAAGGTGCTTTTGCAACTTCATCTTGAAATTTTGGGTGATGGATGTCCTTTTTGACATGCTTGATGACTATAGCAATGTAGTCAGCTAACCATCCATTAAGTGAGTCTAGAGCTTTGCATAAATCAGATCCCTCTTCTCTGCTTTGGGTATTTGTAGTAGGTTTTGTCTCCATGAGACCTTTGTGATTTCTTTTTCGACTGGTGTGCAGATCTCATGAAGGATGAGGCTGCAAGTGAGGATCTCAGTTCGGCAGAGGTAACAAACCAGGGTACTGTCAAAGGTGAGGATTGAGATATTCATTTCTAGAATAAAAATTCATAAAAATGAGGTGTTTGGCTTATTTCTGTGGAGGGCAAATGATGGTTTTTTATATTGCAAAGTGATATTAAGTATGGATTAATCAATTATTTCCTAGGGTTTTGCTATTACTTGAGGGCATGGGTTGGAACCTTTGATGAATGGAGTCACTGCCTCATCTTTCTTATTTAATTTTGCACAAGGTAAGGTAGACAACCCTTATTTGGTCACTTTTCTTATTATGACACCTATATTTGGATGGTATGTGGTTTGGTATGGCTCCAAGAACGGATACCAAAAAGACATGTGTTTGAAATTATGATAACCATTCTAGGTTCAATAGTCAACATAATTGGGGGAATCTATATGACCATTTAATGAGCACAAAAATCTTCACTTTGATAATGAATAAGATATCCTTGTGAGCTTCACAAATTGAGAGGAAGGTGGCTATGTCCTCGATCTGGATTTTCTAACCATCTTGTACTAATCATGTGTTTCACATCCTAGGAGAAGTGGGCTAGTCGGAACTTGTAAGCATCTAAGACTCATTACCTTATTGCAAAAGAAAGCCCCTCTGAGGTGATTGAAGTTTTCTGGGATGTGGTTTGTGATGCAGATGAGAGAATTGAAGACGAGGTGCAGCAAAGTGATGATACAGACCTTCAACATGATGTTAGTACTGATTTTGCTGAGCTTAAGATTGAAGAAGAAAGAATGGATGTGGAGGATTCTGGAGATGATGGAAAGGATGGTGAAGCTGATCAAGAGGGCAATTCACAGTCTCAAAGTGGATTGACAGCTACTGAAGACAATGCTGATGATGGAGCTGACTTAGACACAAAGGATCACCTTGCATCTGTTGTTGATGGACACAAGATAGAAAGCAAAGAGGCAACATTTTTGGAAGCTTTTTCTGCAGATTCTGTTTTGAGACCTAAGCTTGAGAAGGATGGCGAGGACGAAAACTTGGAGGTGGATTCAGATGCCAGTGTGGAAGAGGACTCTGGTTCAACTACAGAGACTTGGAAGGAAACTGGTGAGGCTTTAATGGAGGGTGAGGATGATCAGGAATTGGAGAAGGCGTCACAAGAGGAGCCTGAAAACCACAACCAAGAGCTAGTGGAATCACAAGGAGAGGTGACAGAAGAGGACCACGATGAAGAGTCTGTGGTGGAGAAACAACATCAAAGTTTTCATGGTGTGTCTGAGGAGCAGCAAGAGGTAAATGTAGAAGATGAGCAGGGGGATCTTGATAAACAATCTTTAGCAGAGGATCAAGCGAAGGTACAAGATGATGAGAAGTTAGATGAGGAGCATGAAGAGGCACAAGAAGAGTCAGAAGAATCATCGAAGCCCAATGAGAAGCTCAATGAGCAGTCTGGAAACAAAGAAGCGACAAAAGAAGAGGAGTTCAAGGAGAAATCAGATGCTTTGTCTGCTTCTACTGAACAAGTTGAGGTGAAGACAGAGAAACCTGAAATTGAGGAAACTGAGAAAGTAGAATCTGAGGATGTCAATGATAAAGAAGGTGATGATGTACACCAAAAGTTGAAGAAGGAAGGGGGTGATCCTGATAAGCAAACTAGTACATCTAACGATGCTGGAGGGCAGGTTTTGACAGATTTTACAAAGGAACGCATGTCAATTGAGCAGAGCATTCAAAATTACCAACAAGAAAACTTGGAAAAGGAGAATAAGGGAAAGAAAGAGGAGCAACAGGATGGTAAGGCCGAAGGGAAACTGGAGGACAAAGAGTTGCAAAGAATTGGTGTGGGAGAAGAGAAGGTTATGGACAAGAAGGATTGGGAACAGGGCGCTAATGATGGAGAGAAAAAGGAGGAGTTGCTGGAAAAGAAAGATTGGCAACAGGGTGGGAATGTTGAAGAGAAGCAGGAAGAGACAGAGGATAAAAAAGATGGGCAACAGGGTGGGTATGTTGAAGAGAAGAAGGAAGAGACAGAGGATAAGAAAGATTGGCAACAGAGTGGGCATGCTGAAGAGAAGAAGGAAGAGACAGAGGATAAGAAAGATTGGCAACAAGGTGGTAATCTACAAGAGAAGAAGGACGAGACAGTGGAAAAGAAGGATTGGCAGCAAGATGGTAATGGAGAAGTGAACAAGGAAGACGTGGTGGAAAATGAAGATCGTCAGCAAGGTGGTATTGTGGAAGAGAAGGAAGAGGGGGTGGAAAAGAAGGATTGGCAGCCAGGTGGTAATGATGGGGAGAAGAAGGAAGAAGTGGAGAAAACAGATTGGCAACCAGCTGGTAAGGATGGAGAGAAGAAGGATGAGATGGTGGAAAAGAAAGATTGGCAAGACGGTGGAGACAAAAAGGAGAAGGTGGTGGAAGAGGATGTTGGAGAGAATAAGGATGAGGTAGTGGAAAAAAAAGATTGGCAACAGGGCATTAATGATGGGGAGAGAAAAGAGGAGGTAGTAGAGAATAAAGATTGGCAGCAAGGTGTTAATGCAGAAGAGAAGAAGGAAGAGCTGGTGGAAAAGAAAGATTGGGAACAAGGTGGTAATGATGGAGAGAAAAAGGATGAGATGGTGGACAAGAAAGACTGGAAGGAAGGTGGTAATGTGGAAGAGAAGAAGGAAGAGGCTGTAGAGAAGAAAGATTGGGAACAGGGTGGTAATGTGGAAGAGAAGAAGGAAGAGGCTGTAGAGAAGAAAGATTGGGAACAGGGTGGTAATGTGGAAGAGAAGAAGGAAGAGGCTGTAGAGAAGAAAGATTGGGAACAGGGTGGTAATGTGGAAGAGAAAAAGGAAGAGTCTGTAGAGAAGAAAGATTGGAAACATGGTGGTAATGTGGAAGAGAAGGAAGAGGTTGTAGAAAAGAAGGATGGGGAACAGGGTGGTAATGTGGAAGAGAAGAAGGAAGAGGTTGTGGAAAAGAAGGATGGGGAACAGGGTGGTAATGTGGAAGAGAAGAAGGAAGAGGTTGTGGAAAAGAAGGATGGGGAACAGGGTAGTAATGTGGAAGAGAAGAAGGAAGAGGCAGTGGAAAAGAAAGATTGGCAGCAAGGCGGTAATGTAGAAGTGAAGAAGGAAGAGGTGGTGGAGAAGAAAGATTGGCAACAAGCGGTTTATGAGAAAGAGAAGAAGGAAGCGGTGTTGGAAAAGAAAGATTTGCAACTAGGGAGCAATACCCAAGCTGGAGGTAATTGACAAAGATTCTTAGAATCTATGGGTCTTTATTTAAAGCCCGCAGTTTTGATTGAACTGTCATTATCTTTTGTAAAAAATGTTGTTGTGACTTCTATGAGTTGAATTTAATGACACCATGGTTGTGATAGAAAAGTTCACTAATTGGGGCATCTTCGGATAAAATGCAGGCCAATAGTAAGATGACCACCAGCAATCAACTGATGTCTATGAAGATAGAATGCAGAGACTAGGAAGACCACGAAACAACATTGATAGCTCTAGACAGCAACAAGAAGACAACAGTACATTTAAATGTGTTATAGAAGATTATAGTACAATGCATAGAGATTGAGAAGTGGCAGTCCCTGTCATTGGCACACATCACTCTATAGGAGGAAAATCAAAAATACGAGGAGAAGCTCGTGTATAGGGTACCCTTAAACTCAATGACCCAGTATTTAATGCCTTTTAAGATAGATCCATCTTTTGGTGGCCTTTTGCCATTCCTGATGAGATTAATAGCCATGTGATTACATGGTAGTCTTAGGCTGTCTACATGTTGTCACTGGGAACCAATACAAATTAGTGCTGGAATCTTTTAACAGACTTAGAATTCCATGTGCACTTTCGTAGCCTTCAGCTCGCCAGGTGGTTATTTATTCCAGGTGTCTGTGGACATGCTTTTGTAATTAATATGACATGAGCTACTATCTAATCCCACCACACATTGGGCAGATTCAAAGAAGTGTTGGTTTATTGTGGGCTTCAATCTTCTATGTAAATGTCTTCCCATCTCTTGAAAAAATGTAACCTGCCCATTGTACTTGCCCACTAGTTTTACTAGGAGCTTTCTGTCATATAGCTTAGCACAACACATTCCATGTCATGCTGCGGCTAAGGACTAAGGGCCTTACCGCACTTGCTTGTTACAGAACTGGAACAGCTGGAAAGTGGGGGTTAGGTGAAGAAGACCTGGGACCAAGACCACTTGTAGTCAGCAGCACATACTTAGATTTTAGATAAGGTAGATGAGTCTTAAATGGTTATTTTTTCCCACTAGCCCACTTCTCCTAGGATATGAAACGTATAAGATGGTCAGCAAATCCATATGGAGGCTGTAGCCACTTTCCTTGTGAATATTTTGTTCATTTCAAAGTGAAAAGTCTCATGCTCATTTAATGGTCATATAGGCCCCCTCAACAAATGGTGACTATTGAGCTTAGAATGATTATCATATTTTCAACACGCAGTCCAATCTCGTTTAAACACGTCTTTTTGATATCCGTTCTTGGAGCCACACCAATTCACATACCACTCAGTTGTAGTATTGTACATAAATAGGAAGTGTAGAATCATTTTGATAAGAGTTTGGCTATTCTACAATTTCTCTGTGGTTCATGTTGAAACGTGTCGTAGAATCGTTCATACAACTGAGAACAATGAAGTGAAGGCATGATGAAATATTGTTTCCTTGAAGTAAAAAGGTACTTGAATTTGGTGTGCAAGGTCATTCCTGACGATTTATTGGAAACTTGAATTCCACATAAGATATGTTTAGACGCGTGAGCGAGCAGTTCACAGCCATGTTCAAGAGGGCTTTTGTGCATTGGTATACAGGTGAAGGCATGGACGAGACAGACTTCAAGGCCGAATGAAACATGAATGATCTGGTATCAGAGTACCAGCAATACCAAGACTCTAGAGCTGAGGAAGAGGGTGGATGAGGATGCTGATGAAGATTAGATGGGCAATATTCAATTTAAGTGAACTGGTGATCAATACACATGGAAGCTTAATTCTCATCTATTAATCCTTAATCTTAATTTCTCGGCTGATTTCAAATAGAGGTTACTGCCAATCCACTTCCAGATTTAGGACGACCATGTGTAGTTTGTAACCATCGACAATCGAAAACTCACATGCCAAACGGCTTTGAAGCAGTGATCTCCTGGAGCCGGACTGTTTGGATTTTCAAGGGATTCAACATTGGAAGATATTTGTTTCTTGCCAACACTGAGCAGGCCTTTTCAATATATATAGATATCAGAGGTTCAGAAACTTTCCTTATCAAGCATCTGCTTATACTTTGTGGGCAGATTGCTCGGTTTAATATAGACTTCTCAGGACTCCTCAGAAGATTATTTTGCAAAGAAAGAGCTTGAAAAGAATCTATAGTTGACATGTCAGCAGTTCATCATGTTGGTCACTAAGGGCCGCTTTACACCTAGAGGCCGGGCCAATTCGTTGTGTAAGAGGCTTGAAATCCTCACTTGTGATTGGCCAAAAGGCTCAAATCGGTCCCAACCCCTTTACACCTAGAGGCCGGGCCGATTTGGTGGTATGATTTTTTTGATTAAAAAATGTATGTTATGACACGGCCCGAGCTCGTTGAATTGGGTGCACCCAAAATGGAAGGCCAATTCTTGGCCTCGGGGCCAATGTCATATTTCACCAAAAATACCTTCTCAAATAAAGTATGATTTTTTTAGCGAACTAGATCCGTTGGATTATGTGGAAATCTAAATGGCTCTATGCTAGATTCTACTACATCCATTGGATTATGCTAGATTTATTGAATCGGCCTAGCTTCTTGGCCCTAAGGCCTTTACATATGGGAAAATTGGCCCCTGTTATAATCTTATTATAATGTGTAGTTGAGGCCGGCCTCCAACCCAAAAAAGGCTGAAATTTCATGCAATCGGCCTCAAGGGGGTTTGGCCCGGCCTCTAGGTGTAAAGCGGCCCTAAGATCACCATTGAGCCTTTACTCTCCTTCACTTTGGCCTAATATAAGGGCGGTGTAAGAAGGATGTAAGAGTGCTTTATGAAGAACACCAATTTTTGGTGACTAATTTAGGATCTATCTGGCGGTGTAGGAGGTGTTCCACAAAAGAGGAATAATATCTTCATTTAATAGAAGATTGTTACTCGCAATAAGGTTAGTTTTGTGGCAATTGTCACCTAATAATCTAACATTGATGGACCCCCTAATGAATAGTAAAAGGCTCATTTCTTGAAACAATTTTGCAAATTTGTGTAGGTCGGATGTAAACTTATTGTTTTTGAGACCCATTGGGACCCATGAGTAAGGCCACAAGGCCCTAAGAATTAGATAAGGCCCAAGGGGTGGGGCCTTTGTGAATAAGAGCCTATCCAAGGGCTGACCCGCATCTGCAGATGCCTCCGCCTCAAAGGCCTTATTGAGCTTTAAGCTCTCTAAATAATTTGGCAGTGCATGATTATGGATCTAATCAATGGCTCAAAGCCAATTATGGAAATTATCCATCCTTGTTTTCCAACAGGCAATTATGCACCATAAGCCTAGAGGGTGGGCTCTTCATTGGAAAGCTAAATGATATGCATGGGTGTGAAACACCTATATACAAGAAATTTATAGGAAAAAAAAATGTATACATACAAATGGTAGACTAGAAAATGGACTCATGTATTTAGACTAAGCTTTTCAATTTAATATGATAAATGCCTCGACTAGATACACAAAATATAATTCATGAAATAATTAGGCCTTTATTACATATACAATACACTTTCTCTTTGGACCAATGAGAAGCTCATTGAACATTTTTTTGTTCATAGGATGTAACTCAACATCAAACCCTAAAACACTTGTCATTGAACCTAAGGCAATAATAGCATCTAAATTCATCATCATATGATCAATTAAATCATAAGTCCACTTCACCCCATTTGGCCTCTAATCTCAAGGGAGGGGGGTGGGGAGCACTCCCTTTTAGAATAAGTATACACTTGCGATCTAACATAGTATGTTATGGGGGTTATTAACCTATGAGAATGGATTATAAGGCATGCTAATTATCAAAGTAATGGTAAATTGTTGTGACTATTAGCACCCTATGTGTAATACTAAATTGTTGAACGATTGATTTAATGGTATGATATGTTACTTATATGTAAAGACAAAAATTTCCCAATTCCCCAAAGTCCTTAAAGTATATGATAAACTATGAGCCATGTTCATTGGGCTGAAGCACTTTTGAAGACAAAGAATAATGAAACCATGATCTAGAAGCCATTGGGGGTGGTCATTTTCCAAGTGATTTCATTCATCCTCAATTCTTCATAATAAATCAACAATCATTTATTTATTCTCTATAATTCAAATGCAATGTATATGATTTTGCATATCTAGCCCCTCATTCCATTGGGTAATGTAGCATTTGACAACAAGAGCCTTTGGTACCACTTGTCAGATGCTACATTACATATAATATGTTTCACATACCTAGAGCACCCCTACACTATATGTAATTATATTACAAATTTTACCCAAAATCAATGTATATTAACCCTATATTTACGTAGTTCCTATGTTTTTTGCTAGTGCCCCTCCCCCCCCCCCCCAACACAACAAGAGCCTTTGGTACCAAATCTCCATATGCAAAGGACGGGGCATTAGGTCAATAGGTTCCCTATATTCGACCTACTTATCATCAAATTTTTGACACATTCTATAAACCCCTTCAATATACCAAGACTTAGGAGTCAAAGAAACTTTGAAGCTTTAGATAGTCTCCCTCTTTTCTTGACATTCTAGATAATCCCAAATGCTCAAAGCTAGAGCTCCAAGAGCCTCTAGTTTGGAATAACCTAGAACCCCAAATGCAAACCCTAAGAAGAATGGCCATGGTAGTCATTGGGGAATATTATCATATGATAACAATGGATGAGAAAGTAAATTGGATGAAACTAACACATCTATTGTCAAAAAAGCTCTCTAAACCTTAGGACCCCCCTTTGTACATTGACCTTTACTTCAAAGTTCTTAATAATAGCCTTTCTGAATGTTCAAACTCAAGGAAAACAATACCCCTCTTTCACACTCACATTAGTTCATACGTGGTATGAAGAGTCCATCCCTTGGGATCATAAGGCACCCTCCATTGACACTACAAAATTCTCTGAACGGCTTTATGTCGTGGCCACTAAAAATGATTAATTTGGAGCAACTTTCTATACACAAATGGTTCACTTTGAATCACCCACACTATTTGTTCAAGTACACTAATTGAGGCAACTTGTGTGGTTTGAACTTGTGTATACTCTCTTGATGATGAGCAAAACTTTCTTTGTATTTTGAATCTTCCAGTTGGATTGTTGAAGAACTGTAGTGAAAGAGAAAAAAAGCCCATTCGTCAACAACCAATGATCAAAGAAAGAAGTGAAAATAGTAACACCCATATCTAGGTACCAGAGTGAATGTGAGCTCCTTAGTCTTATGTGGGTCATGGTTATCCATGATGCAACATAAGGTGTTATCCCTTCTTTTGAGAGGTGGGCTCTAGTAGTATAATAGTTATCTAAAGTTAGGAGGGGGGGTTGGACAAGTGCTTGTTTGTTGTCTAGTTTTTTGTTTTGTTTATGACTAAGTATGTGAGGTACTTGATGGCATTTTGGTGTATGTTTTTCATAAGAGTTCCAATGATCAAAAGCCTTACTCAGCCTTGTATGGCTTAGTGTTGCCTTAATCACGGCATAACTATACATACAACAATTGTTAAAATCCTGCAAGACCTACACATCCCCAACTCCAAAATCCATAAACTAATGGAATCCTTCTCACAAATTGCTATAAGGTACTTAACACACATAATCCTAAACAAAAGGAAATTAGAAAAGAAACAAGCCCCGGTCCCACTTGACTAAACACACTTACTAACACTAAAACCCAAAACTAACATAGAACATATAGCCCTATCATTAACCACATAGTCTACCTATGAAAATAGGCACTAAGCCGCCCCCACTCCCATGCTCATGCAGACATGAGAGGGAAGCGGTGAACAGACATCGCATGTCAAGGTAAAAAAACACTAATGTTCCTTTTTCTCTTCTTTTCTTTCAAAAGACTTACTCTTGAGTATGGAGGGGATATTGATTACCTTTTAGTAAGTGTAGCCTCAAGTGTCTCATGCGACATTCTTTGGGTGCCACTGGATGACTCCAAGATGATTAATGTGGGTCACTCAAAATCAAAAACTTATGATCAGTCCCACATATAAGTGGAAAGCCACTCTCAACAAATTCCGTGTGTTTACATGTCCACATAGAGAATGTTTCATCCATAACCTCCAGTTTATGTCCATGAGCATACCAATTGTGATCTCCAAAGTTACGGCTTAAGTAGGTGGATGTCTCATTGCTAATGTAGGTCGTTGTCCACTCTCTTTTTCTCCAGTTATGTAGTCTACAATGTACAGTGGGGTGACACCGAAATTGGCACCTTGTGCAATTCCAAGGATAGTGCCCACACTGCTGCCAACTTTGACACCCTCCCGAGCGCTGGAAAATTGTTATTTATACACGAAATTTTAGACACAAAATCATTGTTATGTTGACAACATGTGTACCAAATTTCAAAGCTAGAAGATTGATAAAAATAAAGATATTCAAGATTTACTAACAAGGGGTAGCTGTAAGAAATGTTTCACAGCTGCCAACTTTGACACCCTCCCAAGGATTGAAGAATTTTTTTTCACATGGAATTTTTGGAGTAGGAACACCTTTATGTTGTTTACACATGTGAAAAAATTCAAGTCCAAAAGACCCACAAAAAAAATGATATTCCAAATCTACCAACAGGTGTAGTTGTGAGAAACAAAAGGGAGAATCGTTTCACAACGTCCAACTTTGACAGCCTTCCTAGGGCTGAGAATCTGTTATTTCAATATGAAATTTTTGTCACATGATCTTTATGATGTTGATCACATTTATGAAAATTTTCAAGACCAAAAGATACACACAAAAATAGTTATTCTATATCTACCAACATGTATGTCCTCCATTAGCATCAATCACTGCTTGCAACCTAGAGGGCATAGAATGACATAATTGAAGGAGCTTTGTTTCACTAATTGACTTCCACTCTCTTTCAAGAACTACCTTCAACCCATCTATGTTTCTAGGACATGCCTTGTTACGTTGTACTGCATCTTTTAGAATCATCCACAGGTTCTCAATTGGATTGAGATCGGGAGAGTTTGCAGGCCAATTGAGCTTTTCAAGAAGGCGTTGTTGTCTCCATTCTTCACATATTTTGCTACTATGGACGGGTGCGCCGTCTTCCATGAGCACTGCATTTGGAACTTTAACCATGAAATGAAATAATCTCCCTTCGTAAACCACTTCCACAAAATCCTTTGCAGAGCGTCGATCTTTAAGCATAAAAACAAGTTTTGACTTTTGGCCTCCAGCAAATGCGCCCCAAATCATCAAGGAAGTCCGTCCACTTTTAAAAGTAGGAACTATACAATTTGATGAATACCGCTCATTTGCAGTTCTCCAAACACGAACTTGTTTCGAATTCTTCCCAATTTCAAAGGTAGATTCATCCGTCCAAATAATATGCTTCCAATCTTCTGTGCTCCATTCGCGGTACTTCTGAGCAAAAAGCAGCCTTTGATATATGTGACGAGGTGTTAAAAAAGGTTTTTTGACTGCAATTCGATTGAAAATGCCACTTCTATGTAAGAGCCTTTGAATGGTACGTTCACACACTGAAGTAGGGCATACACTAGCAATCTCTGATATTGATGTGTGACGATTATTTTTTGAGAAACGCAAAATACTACGCACATCTCTATCACTAAGTTTTGGAGTGTGACTTTGACCACAAGGTTCGTGCTTGTAAGTTCCATTTTCTCTAAAAAATTTCACCAACCTCTTAACTGTTCTAACGGAAACTTTGATAATGGCTGCAATTTGAACTTGAGTACTGCCTCCCTTACTCATACCTATAATACGTCCACAAATTTCATCGGAAATTGCCATCTGAAATATGTTGAACTTTCTTTTACTAGCCTAACAGAACCTTAAACTCTCACTTTGACGCTGATACGAGTTCTCCTGTTCAAGCTGGGTCGTATTTAGAGTGATGGAATTTGTAGCAACTCACAGAATTGATCATTTAGATGAATATTAAGCAGCTAGACTTGCCAAGAATGAAGCTCATAGACAATTGAAAGCCCATCTTCATCCTGCCATCAAAACATGGAACCATGCATTTGAGAAATCAATGCTCTCCAGATGATCCAGTACTCATGCATCACATCACTCCATGTCTCACACAGAACACATTTTTTCTCTATGCTCTCACCATTACTCCAACATCCAATGATCACAAATCACATGCAACATTCCCTTAAGTATACACAATGGTGCTCAATTGATATTTAGAGGGGGAAACTTCATTATGCGTGTATGATACAAGTGGTTTCTTCTTGATGTGACAACTCCACACTTCTACATTTGGATGTTACTGATTTTTCTTAGATCCATTTATGATTAGGCATTGTGTCAAAAGGATAAGTTCAATGAGGAAGCATGAGATGTCAGATATTTCAATATTTTCACCATGTCCTTGAATTGGTTATTGTAATTATACACGTTGGTAGATATAGAATAACTATTTTTGTGTGTATCTTTTGGCCTTGAAAATTTTCATAAATGTGATCAACATCATAAAGATCATGTGACAAAAATTTCATATTGAAATAACAGATTCTCAGCCCTAGGGAGGCTGTCAAAGTTGGACGTTGTGAAACGATTCTCCCTTTTGTTTCTCACAACTACACTTGTTGGTAGATTTGGAATATCATTTTTTTTGTGGGTCTTTTGGACTTGAATTTTTTCACATGTGTAAACAACATAAAGATGTTCCTACTCCAAAAATTCCATGTGAAAAAAAAATTCTTCAGTCCTTGGGAGGGTGTCAAAGTTGGCAGCTGTGAAACATTTCTTACAGCTACCCCTTGTTAGTAAATCTTGAATATCTTTATTTTTATCAATCTTCTAGCTTTGAAATTTGGTACACATGTTGTCAACATAACAATGATTTTGTGTCTAAAATTTCATGTATAAATAACAATTTTCCAGCGCTTGGGAGGGTGTCAAAGTTGGTAGCGGTGTGGGCACTATCCCTGGAATTGCACAAGGTGCCAATTTCGGTGTCACCCCACTGTACATGATAGAGTAGAAAAGCATGAATACCCTAACTGAAGTTGCCAATTGCATTGTGGTCAGGTTTATACAAATTACTTTGATAAATTACAATACATGTTACTTACTTTTAATGACATGGACATCTTTTACTTTGCTAAATGACATGTAGTTTAGCTTTCCGACAGAAGTCAAATCACAACCATATTCTATTTTACAAAAAATTAAAATAGAGTAACATATAGTGCCACATTCTATTTTACTTGCTCTAGAAAATTGGGGTTGGTTGTGAGATTTTCCTTACAAATTCACCTATTGGAGTGACATGTGACGTGTGGATCATGATGGAGAACACAGAGACTTGTAGTTGGGTAGATGAGAAGCTCAAAAATTTGCTCAGTTTCAGTAATTCAAAGGTTGTCTTGTCAGTCATTGGATTGGCAGAGAAATCAACAACATTTGAAGAATTGATTCCCCAGTTGGAGGGTTTCGGTTTTCCTGCATCTCAAGAGACTGCCATTTTTGCTCGGGAGCTCATAAAGAGAATCTCCTTAAGGTAAGTGGGTCCTAGACATACACTTTTCTCTCTGCATCCACTTCTTGTAGGGAATGAAAGACAAAATTAGTGCCAGATGATTAGCAAATCCAAATCAGGCCCATAGTCACTTTTCTCATAATTTTTGGGGCTTGTATGAATATCATATTCATTGTCAAAGTGAGGATTCTGAGTTGATAAATGATCATAAAGTTCCCACCAATTATGTTGACTATTACATTTTGAAAGGTTAACAATGTCTGAGCACATAGTCCAATCTCTTTTCAACATGTGTTTTCTGGAATCTGTTCTTAGATTCATACTTAACCATACACCACTCAAATATAGGTGTCTGTTTAAGATCAGAAACCAGATTAGGCACATCTACCTCACCTAATAAGAAAGGTACTGTTGGCTCTAGTGCATATCAACAAGAAGCAGAACAAGAGGCTGCAGCTAGGCTTGCAAGAATACAACAACACTTGTACGAACTTTTGGATGCTGATGATGAGGATGAAGAGGAACACGCACTAGTAAAACATACACCAAGAAAACGTCACAATAATTTACATCTTCGAAGGAAGAGACAAGAAGCCAACATCGACAAGGATGAGGAGGAAGTTGCAAATGCCAAAAAGGGACGTCAGAACTTACATGAGGATGAAGAGCAAATAAAGGAAAGAGCAAGAGAGCGGGACTAAAAGGAGAAAGAGGAGTTAAAGAATGTTCGCTTGAGAAAACGATGAGAAAGTTGATGGGAGGGTTCTCCAAGTTGTCAATGAAAAACAAGCAGAGGATGAAAGGAGAAGAGAAGCTTAGGATTAGCAAAAAGAGGTTGTTCCCATGCTGAGAGAAATATCAACACAAAGGTATGGCAAACAAAGGGTTACAAAGAAGCTGCGTGAGTTGAAAGACGCGTTGGACAATGAAGAGATCTTGTTCAGAGGAATGACAAAATTGATCACCAAAGAGAAGGATTCAAGCACAAGCAGGAGGTGTGCAAATGCTTTAGCATATGTGGCCCCCGTCAGCAATTGAGTTTCTCCAATTGAAATATTATTAGTCATATTCCTAGACATCAGATTCTTAAAAGATCAACATTTGTTAATGTTATCAGATATACATGAATTGCAAAGTGTGTATTTATGCCACACAACACAGCTCTCACTTACATGTACAATTTCAGCCTCATGTTTCAAGGCACCCCCAAAGCATCAAGGTTCGATGTTAGACAGACCCTATATGTGGTGAGTGCCAATAATACAGGTGGTGGTGAACAAGTCTTATGGTACGGAAAATTTCTTCACAGTAATCACTCCCTGTCCCTGATCCTCCTTCATATGTTAAGAGTGGAACCTAATACGAATAGAAAGTATGTAAAATTTAGCTTGCAAAAACATACATTTCTGTCTCACTGGGAGACCAATATGAGAAGGCATTCGAGTAGTCCTCAGAGTTACCTATGAACACCCAACAAAGAGCTTCAAAGTCCCTCAAAAAATATAACTAGAAACTTTCAGAAGAGGCAAAAATGAAGCACTTGAAAACCAGACAAAAAGATGGGTAAACATACCCCTCCCCATCAGAAAACTAATGAGCAAAGCACTACTTTCTAATGCATGTCTCATGTCCTTCAATTACTTTACAGAAATTGATGTCATCCACAAAACACACAGTTCCAGTCATTTCATTGAGAAAAAAGAATAATGGAGTGTGCCAGAAAAACTTACACCCACATCAAAGGAGGACAATAACATCAAAGATCCCCATAAAAAGGGTTGATGGTATGAAGATGATGAACTGCGGGAGATGATTTTCCTGAAAGCACCTGAGGCCAACCAGGCATTTGTGCCTCAGAATTGTGGAAGGACTGGAGAGATAGATCTTGAGGGTTGGATGGAGAGATAAAGCCCTGTTGGTATGCTTCCCTCAAATAAGGAGAGCAGCCATGCCTTTTTGGGTCTCTGGTGCCACCTCACCATTGCATCATCAGCTGGTAGTGCGCAGGAACCCTGTATTATCAAAAAATGCTGCAGACCTTGGAGAAGATTCTCTACTTAGCCCTAAAATCATGCCTGAATACAGTCAAATTCTGTGTGAACTTGTCCCTGTTTTTGGATTCCAAAGTGCGAGTGACATCGGCCATGAGCTTATCAAAGCAACCGGCAAGTCGCTGCTGCTGATCTAGAGGCTGGCTAGAGAGAATCTGAGATTTGAGGCCTATGAAGATCTGCTCATTGATAAGAATAAGAGAAAGCATAGGTCTGCTGAGGCTCCACTGGTTACTACAGTCCTCAAACAAGACGACTTCAAATAGTGACTTCAGAATCTCTGGGAAGAGATTTGGGCATTCGGCAATATGTCTCGCGAGGTTGACAGCAGCCACTGAAGTTGGACTCTCGTCCATGGTGATGTTGTGGAAGTAGAATGCAGCAAGACTATCCACCGCTGATGCACATTGGGAGGAGGTACTCACATCTAGACTCCTTACTCCCAGTTCTAGGGATCCAACAAGGTGGCCAAAAGTAGCTGTATCAAGATTAATAATGACTGATGTGTGGTTGTGACAAAGCACCTCCAGAAGGGCAAAGTAGGCTCTCCCCAGCTTCCTGAAAACCATGATACTTGCAAGAGGGATGGATAGTGACATTTTCAATGCCATGTCTAGTGCATCTGCTAGAGCTCGATCACCATACAACTCAAAGACTCCAAAGTTGCAATAGTTTCCAGCAAGGGCTCTTGTCAGGATAGTCAAAGCCACCGATATACCCTTGTACTTGTATGCATACGGTTCATTTGTCACAATTGACAGGACCCGAGAGCCATATGCTACTATCAACTTACTGATCTCCCGGAATAGGAGGATTCCATTCGGTGATGACGAATCAAATGTCAAGCGCTGTGTCTTGTTGATGACAAACTCAGCAACAAACTTTAACAAAGGTGTCGTGACCTCCGGTGTATCCGTCCACTGCTCCAAGGCTCGTAACAGCAATGGAAAATGGGCAGGATAAAGCCAGTCAAACAAAAGACCAAATGTCCTCCGACTATTTGTAGCCATAGTTATGCCCCTGAGATCTCTCATTAGCCCAATAAGAGCAAACTTGACCTCATCCAAACGAAATGCTGAATCTGGAGTGATTTCTAGGCTCACAAAAACCTGCTGTAGCGAGACAACGAAGGCCTTGAATTTCGCAGCACTATCCTCCATAAACAGTAGCCTCCCAAGTGTAGAGTAATAGATTGTTCGGTTTCTTGAGTTGCCATATTCATCCAGAAATGGGAAGTACTCCCTTGTGTGGTGTTCCATGATATAGTTGACAGCTTCCAGCTTCAACAATAACTTCCCACTCATATACCCAGCTGCAAGCTCTTGAAATAGATTCAGTGTTTGCTCAATCACATCCTCACACTGCGCATAGCATTTGAGATTGGTGGCAATCTTCCCCACGATAAGATTCATCACCATAAGGTGATCTTGGAGACCCAAAAGCTCGTTCAACTTTGCATAGAGTTGTTTGCAAGATTGCATGGCCTGATCACCCACATACACCTTGCGAAAATTTTGGAAGAACAAAAGAATGGCCAAGTCCAGTCGCTGCTTACTACTTTCTGAATACCTCTGTGCATGAGACCCCGTGTCTGTTACTTGTATGAGCTGAAATATGCGGGCAGCCAACTCTCCATCTATTCCTTCGTGAGGTTCTGCACTGGTGCTAGAGGTTTGGCGGCCCTTTATGATGGAGCCTACAATATGGACCAGCCATGTGAGCTGACCCTCCATAGCCTGCAACTGCTGGTTGTCTACCCCTGTCTGTCTTGCAGCTTCTGTGTAAGCCTGCAGAAATATTAAATGGTACGATAAAAATAAATATAGGCAGGCATTCACCAAGGGCGGAGCAGTACACACAATCAGACAGGAGAACTGCGAATCTTAAAACAGCGGAAAGCGCCATTTAAGCTCTTCCAATGTTAGCTGGGGTACTTCAGAACAATTGCCACCAACAAGCAATTTTGCCGAGGTGTGAAGATGGAGGGCATATTTGTCCTGGAAGCCTCCTTTTGACAATGGCCTGCATAGAGAAGGTTCACCCAGCAGGCACCAAAGCTAAGCAGAATGCCAGCTTAAACCCAGTAGGCCCCTGTACTGCAGAGATGCATTTGACCATTAACAATATCCGCTAAGGGAACCCTCCCTGCAGTGCCATTGCCAAAAGAAGGCTCCAAACCCTAATTTGCTCCTTCCTTGCAGCACTTACCCAGAACTCACCCCCACTCTTGGCTCACTCAATGCCCTATGGCAAGATTAGAGATGCAAAATTTCTTGAGCTGTTACAGAAGAGTGTGGAGGTGGTGTGCATGAATGCTCGCAAAAGATGCACTACACCTGCAAGATGGGAATCAAGTAGAGAGTTAGTGGGGACGCTGCAGTGCATGTGAGCAGGTAGAGGGTGGGTGGGCGGGCAGTGTGTCGGATGGAGCACTGTACCTGTAAAATAGGCTCCAGTAAAGCAGCAACATAACTACTGCTCTTCTCGTATTGAAAACGACAGAGATATGGAAGGCTGTCCATCTGATCCTGCAGATGTTCCTCATTGTCAAGAGGATCATCTGCAAGGTTGTTCTGCAGGACTGCCTGTACAGAGTCCAGCCTTGATGTAATGTACGCCTCGGTTATCTTGGGGACATACGTATCGAGAAGACTGGGAGCGTCGCTCTTCAAATAAGGCACAGAAGACACTAAACGCGACCACAACGCAAGCAGATAAAATACACTCCCACTCGCCCATTGCCATGACTGTAGGGAATGGATTGTGAATTCAGCAACCAGCTGAATCCAATCTGCATAATTCTCGACACCAACCAACTCAGACAGTTGGTAGTTTGTCTTCAAGCGTCCAAGCAACCGGCAATACTCATGATAGTTTTCATGTTCGGACAAGCCTTGCCGAGTTCGTAGGATCTCCCGAGTGCCATTCATGATATGCGATAAGAACTTGGACCTCTCTGTTTCACTTGAAAACAGACCCCGACGGACTGAGGCCATTCTGGTCAAGCACTCAAGGGCCTCATTTGAGAGCGGAGGTTTCGTTGACGTGTAGTAATCAAAGAAGAGCTGCATTGTAGATGCATCCTCCAAAACAGGTCGCCATGTGGAAGGTATCTGAATCGTTCCCAGATCCTCCGAGCTCTCATCAAGAGTAGTACCCACAAAATCAAATGACAAACACTTTAATGACAAAGCAATCGCCTGCTCCCGAAGCCTTTCATCTGCGGTCTCAACCTGGAGCTGTTGTAGAGAAGTAAGTGAGATTTGGAAAATCTGGAAAAGAGCGAGGTCCCGAAAACTGCAGGCTGTCTTGCGATGGTGAGTAAGCGACAAGCCGGGGCTGGATTGATTCATTTCCGCAACCAGCTGATTGAAAATCTTCAATCCTATAAGAAAGTGCTCCCCAAAACCCTGCGCCAAAAACTTCGTGGCCTCCTTCACAACGTCCCGGAAGCGCTCGTCGTCGTACCATCCTAGCTTTGTGATCCGGCACAGTAACAATATCAGGCTCGTCGTCACAATCGACTGGAGCTCCTGCCCTTTCGACGCCAAATACGTGACAACATAGTTCCCAATGTCCAATCGCAGCTGCGCTGCCAACGTGTGTTTCGTCACCTGCTTCACCAAGCTCGAGCTTGCAAATAGTTGTGCGTACGGACTTGCCGAGTTATCTAAAATGAACTGGCATTGCGATATATACTCTGTGTTCTGCGAGAAGCATGCGAGCGAGATCTCCACTTGCGCACGCTCTGCCGGGTCTTGTGATGTATACAGCCGCTCGCAAAGAACACTCAGTTGCCCCAGGCTCTCCATGGAACCCTAATCCTAAGCCCTAAACCCTCTCCACCCGTATGCTTTGCCTAGTGTCTGAGCTCCAAAGCACATCGCACATATGACTGCTCCCCCTCGATAATCTCTCCCTGGTCTTGGCTATGGCCCAACCAGCTGTCCCGCAAAAGTTTAGGTCAGAATCCTACATGTGAATTCAAAGGACAGAAGAAAACAATTCCAAAGTATCGCACATTCACTCTTGATGAATTGTAGACTGAATCTTGATGCCATCTAAGTTACGGTTTCCACGTGAAGATAGGTGATCCACGACCAGGCTCTTGCGGACCTGGCCACAACGCCTTCCCCGAATGCCTAAAAAACCCCAAACTATAGTTGGTACCAGCCCGAATTTCAACAACTGGGGAAATTAGAGCGAAAAGGTGAATAGGACTGGAAGTTCAATATTAGTCCTCTCGCTCACTTGACTTACTGAAGTAACTACGTTAAGTGCACTCATAAACATTTACACCTCAATTGTTGACACTGACAACAAATGTTAACTACAGCTTCAATATCTTGCGATGCTTCAGTGCGCCGGGCGTCATTTACATCTACTAGTTTGCCAGAATTTTCGAAACAGGTGTTACTAACACCTACATGAGCGCGTATTTAGACCATGATCCGCCTCGTGCATCGCAATGGGTGACCGATGTATGTACCTGAACGCCAGAGCTTCCGCGAAACTAATTATTCTTCTACCCTAGTGAACACTCCACCTGAAAAAACTTACATAAGTAACAGGCCTGAAAATTTTAATCTACAGTATTTTGCCCCCGCCCCTGCTTCTCACGACCAGGGCTGTCAGTGATCGTCGTGCATCCCACAAGACCTATTGGCGCAAGGGGCTGCAGAGCCCGTGGTTTCTTTTTCCATTTCAATGGAACTCCCGCACAACAACGAAAAAGTCAACTTAAAGAGATATTACACCTACATGATTCAAGAGTGTGCGGTCTACCTTCAGCGATCGCCTGCATTTCACAAGACCTAATGGCACAAGGGCCAATAATGTACATGAACGCCACTAAGTCGACTGATCTCGTATGTAACAAATTGCCCCTCAAGCAATTTAACTTACACAGATTCTACCACCCCGCCCGAGAAGTAGACCGACAACCTTCCTACCCCGCCCTTCCCCTCGCACGACCAGGTGCCATTCGGCACTACGTATCGTCACCTCTGCAACGAAATCCTTCCCGTTGTTGCAATAAAAAATCCCAGCTACATCAACTACTCCGACACCTTCAAGAATGCATAATTTCTCCAGAACATGCTCTGACGATCAATGCAGACCTGAACGCCACAGCATCGGCACAAATCGTAACAAACTGCACCTCGAGCAATTTACACAAAATCTACCACCTGCTTGAAAAAGTACACGGTCGACCTTTTTCCAGGCTACTCAATTCTAACGTTCCTCTGCAACGAAAACCTTCCCGTTATCGGAACAAAAAACAGAAAACAACAAATCGAAAACAAACAGAATAATCCAACACGGACTACTCCTGCGTAATTTCTCCAGATCATGCTCTAGCTTGAGCGATCGCGCATATTTCACAAGACTTGACGGCACTAGAGACGATCAATGTGCGCGCGCACACACACACACACACACCTGAACGCCACAGCTGATGATGATGATGACCTTCAAAGCGAGTCTCTCTCTCTACGGTTCTTGCTGCTGTTTCTTTCTCCCCGCAAATCTGCGTTTACGAAAATCTGCACAAGAAGTGTAATTTAAGTTTAATGGCAGAGAAACAAAGCTAATTTAGAGCTAGAATTTTGCAGCAGAATGCGTGAGAGCAACAGCAAGTGCTCCTCCATAATTTCTCCAGAACATTCTCTACGTTGAGAGATCACGCACATTTCACAAGAGACGATCAATGCACACCTGAACGCCACAGCTGATGATGATGATGATGATGATGATGACCTTCAAAGCTTGCTCATGCCAAACTCTCTCCCTCTCTCTCCCTCTCTCTCCGGTTCTTGCAGCCGTTTCTTTCTCTCCGCAAGCCTGCGTTTACGAAATCTGCACAAGAAACAAAAAAAAAAGTTTAATGGCAGAGAAACAGAGCTAATTTACAGCTGCAATTGTGCAGCAGAATGCGAGAGAGCAATAGCAACTACTCCTACATAATCTCTCCAGAACGTTCTCTACCTTGACAGATCGCGCACATTTCACAAGAGACGATCAATGCCCGCCTGAACGCCACAGCTGATGATGATGATAATGATGATGACGATGACGACCACCTTCAAAGCTTGCTCCTGCCAAAGTGAGTCTCTCTCGCTCTCTCTCTCCCTCTCTCCCCCCGGTTCTTGCAGCTGTTTCCTTTCCTTTCTCTCCGCAAATCTGCGGTTACGAAATCTGGGATTCTGGACGAAGAAGTGTAATCTAAGATTAATGGTAGCGGAATATAGGTAATTGAGAGCTGGAATTGTGGAGCAGAATGCGAGAGAGAACGACAGACTACTACTGACTTGGGCCAGAAGCAAGCTGGAGTTTCCCAGCCTTTGTTAAATTTTGGTTCCGGACTGCATTGAAAGGACTCCGACTCGTCTCGGATGGAGTTCCGGGCCGGTTGTGCTAGTCAGTAGTATACTGGGTCACGGGCAGGGCGGGTCGGCCGGCCGGCCGGGGGAAAGTGGCTGCCACCTCAGCAGGCTGTTGATGAATCTTGTTAGGTGGCTCCTTCTTTGTCTTCTTGACAGCTAGGCTTGGCGGGCCATTCATCATTTAAGTTAAGGGCTGAGGGCCATTGTTTGGACCCCAAAAATTTATGAAAATGTTCCTTTTCCTTGCGTACACAAGAAGAAATGTGTAAGAATGAGAAAAAGGAATCATAATTTCTGGATTTTTTTAAATTAGTTATGAATTTTTGAAGTTGGAACGGCACATGATTCTAAAAAACCGATCCCCTTCCTAAAATGTACACCGTGGAGAGATCGAACGCCAATTGAATCCACCAATATCATGAAAATCCTACAAGGTTGGTCAATATGAACGGGGTTGATTCTAGAATCATCTTTGCTTAGTAATAAATGTTATAGCCCACCCACACTTACTGGTGCGGGCCGCCAGTGAATGGTGAGTACCAACATGGACCACTTTTAGAGTTGGTTTAGCCAGTGAGAACCACTAGATGTAACCAGTGTTGGTACTCACCGTTCATTGGTGGCCCGCACCAGTAAGTGTGGGTGGGCTATTTAGTCACGTGCTAACTACCCTAAATAGTCATGACATTGTGGGCCATGATAATTTTCTAGACCGCACACTCATATTCATAATGAAAATCAATGTGGGTCACATTAATTTTCAAATCACACTAAATTTATAGTGCAAATTAGCATGGAAAATAATTAAATTGATGTCGGCCATTATTTATTTGTTCTATAATTAATATTCAATGTGTTAGTTGGAAGTCTTCATGAAGACTTAGGATAAAACCGGGGGTCTTGGACTCATGTTAATTCCACCTTGACTAGGGGATTATTGTGGCCCACTCTAATTATTTCCATGTTGATTTTCCACCCACACTAATAGGACTATTTAATGTAGTTCGTTGTCATTTAATTTAGGATATGTCAAATTTATAACCCAAACCAAAGACAGGGGAGTCACTTGGGAGATGTTCCACCTAGCCTCATATTTTAACCCTTTAAGCTCTAGGCAAAATCTCCCCAAAATCATCTTTAAAAATTAGTAACTAGCCTTTCATGATGGATCTAGTTGTATAAATGGCATCCTTGTAAGGTACTTTATAGCATTAAACGTGTACACTAGTATGGTCATGCAAAGGTGATTGTAAGGTGGAAAAAAGACCTTTCTCAGCTTTTGGGGTTAATAGCTATTATGGTTTTGGGATTGGATAGCTAGTTACATGTTTTTTTACTTGAAAATATAACAACTACATGAAATTTATTGGTTAGGTAGTGGGGGGGGGGTTAGAGGCAATTATTGCACATGAGCATACCTCTCATTCACCCATCATAAAAAGTCTTAAGATTACAACATGGAAATTACTTTATTTAGTTGTTTCAACACCACAATTAGTTTTACAAACCCCAAATTAGTCTAGTCCAAGTCATTCGAGACAAAACAACCCCAAATCTACAGGGATTCAAGTTTTTGTTATGGACAGATGAGATAGGCACACTCAAATATGCTTCTTCCCTCTACATTGGTACTGAGTGTCGAAAATTATAGAGAGTGAGGACCACTTCACGAGCCAAGAGCCGGGACCATGAAATTGTGAGAGCCCAAAAGAAAGTGTCCAAAGGTTGTCCCAACACACCTCCAAAATCATGTCGTGTGGTCATGGACCCTCAAGTATAGTGTGAAGTCATATGTGACCGGGCCCTCAACCAAATGCTATTCAATGCATTTCTATTCATGTGGGTCCTCACACATGATAAAATAGAATAAATCAACAGTTGTGAGCGTTCGGAGTGCCATGGTCTCTTGGTTTTGTGTTGGGCCTACCTCCAAGAGGTGGTTTTTGAAAATAGTCCAAGTAACCTTTGAAACATATAATCCATTCGATGTCATGTGGGAATCCATGTAGACTTTACATCCATCTTGCATTCACATACTCCGTTGGTCCCTCAAGCATAGTGTGAAGCGAACTTGGACCGGCTCCGCCTTTTCCACCAATGAGAATGCTTGAAGTGTAATGGTCACAGGCACTCAGTCTCGTGTGTGAAGTGGCCCTGATTGTGTCGTCGGCATTACGATCATTTGCGATCAAGAGTTTGCTTTGCCTTATGATCATGAAATAAAACTTGTGAGTCGAGTGCCGCCATTGAAATGGGAAGAATTATTGGTTTTGGTAAGTATGAGCAATGATGTGTAAAATGATGGATGGATATAAATGTGACAAATGTCCTTGAGGCGACACTTTCTTTTTGGTTTGATGAGTGAAAGAAGGTGTCCAAAGGAAATGATGCTTTCTTTTGTATCATTTCTCCATGTGGAATTCCAATGTGTGAAGCAACCTCTATATTCTTAGAGTGTTCTTCATGTTTACTCCAAACGACGTGCCAACTTGTATCGATGTAACACCTCCCCTCGAGGAATTTGTAACCATTATATATTTTGTATATGAAAATACATATTCCTTAAGAAAGCGAGCGTAAATGATGGGCCTCTTTCCCACCCACAATTTTGCATCCATTACAAATTAGATCTCAAGATGTTCCAACATGAGACTTAGAAAAACAACCAAACCAATTCACCGTGCTACTTACTACAATTGATACGGAGACAACAAATTCTTCATTTTTCAATTAGACACCACCATAGTGTAAAATTACTAAGCAACTAGATGATGGTATCTTCCCCCCAAAAAAAACAAAAAAAAGTTGCAATCAAAACATATGAATTGATAGTTGCTTGTCGAAACTACACAATACACAACATGACTGCTCCCCATAAACATGAAATTTCAAAATTAAAGGGTAGTTATACTCTCCTTATACTTGGTCCCACAAAACACAACCAAGAAACTAAGTAATGTGGGGACTCTGATGCCAATTCAAACGTCGATTCATATGAAATTAGTCATTCGTCAGCTTTATAAAAAATTACAATTGTATGTTTCACCTTAAACCAACAGACGAGTAAACATAGTTGGATATGGCTAGATCACATCTTCATTCGGCTGGGCCCCGCCCCTCCCATGCCTCCTTCACCACCTAGTCCTTTTGCCCGCACATGCGTAGGAACTCTTCCCTGTTGGGAACCAATGTGATAATACCCTGTCAAAATTACAAATATTCAAGTTGACATCACTTTCATTATTCCAAAGTTAATCGATGGAGTTCCTTCACATGCCAAAGGAGCTTAATGGCTTAAGTGACCGGATATTGTCACATTGATTCCCAATGGCAAAGAGTTCCCACGCAGGTGCAGGCAGGAAGACCAGGCAATGAAAGAGGCGTGGGAGGGGCAGGCCCCAACCGAATGAAAATGTGATCTAGCCCGGGGTGTCGGATATAGTCAACCACATGTGCATTTCAAGGAGTTTGTTCAAAATATGATAGATAAATATAAGGCCCTTGCACCATCTTCCTTTTTGAGATTTTCTTTTCTTTTTTTGCCGCGCACACGGAGGATTTTGAGCCGACAACAAGGCATTTGGACCGGGCGAGGAAGCGGATAGGCTCCACCTCCCTAGCCTAACCTTTGCTTTGTTGGTGGTACTTTTGTTTACTCGAACTCGAACCACCAACTTGGCGTTTCCAAAAGACTCTTGTTGACCGTGTCCACCCAAGCCCGTGCCCACAACCGTCCATCCGGTAGTTGTGATTGATTTTTCAATGTACTCATCATGTACAACTAGGGCTTGACACCTATTACCATGGGTCCCACAATCTTCAAATTAAAAATTAACATGAGTCACACCAAGCCAAGCCTCCGTTGTTCCATATTGCAACCACCGTAGAAGTGTAAACTACAATGGACTTGGCCAAGGATTTGTGGCACCCATGTGTCATTACGTTGGGATGATTCGGCCATAAACTTTAAACGGGTTAGGTTGTAATTGGATCCCTAACAAACTTGAAACCAATGTGACGTGCACCATGGGTCTACTATGTTTCATAAATGTGATTACCGTGCCATACACTGCATTGGACTCAGCTTGGACCCAATTGAAGATTCGTGACATGCACCATGGGTCTAGTATGTTTCATAAATGTTATTACCGTGCCATACACTGCATTGGACTCAGCTTGGACTCAATTGAAGATTCGTGACACCCATGTGGGTTGAATGGGAAAAAAAACGTTGAGAACTCTAATATCATAGAAAGTTCTCTATTTCATCTTTACATGTGTCATAATGTAGTTTCCACGTGGGATACAAGTGGATAATGGCCAATGTGAGCATGACACCTGGCACATTTTGAGAGGAAATGAAATATTGTTGTGTTGGAATAGAGAGCCACCTACGGTAGTTCAAAGAGTTCGTGTTTAGTGGATTTGAGCCCTCCGTATTAGTCTTGTGTAATTTAACTTGGGATGAATTGGTTACAAACCTATAACATGGCCCCCTAACAATCTCGAGGTTATTGTGACTCGTATCATGGGCATGTCCATTTCATAATGCAACTATGGTAGTGCACACCACAATGGCATCCATGTGTGATTAAGTTGGGATGTGCAAATCGACCATAAACTTAAACGAGTCATGTTTTGATGGGACCCTTTAATAATATTGAAATTATGTGACTCACACATGGGTTTATGTTCCATAAGTGTGGTGACACTACCGTACCATAACCACATCAGACTCATGGCCCGACCACACCAAACTTTTCGTCCGGTTCCAGCCGTGAAATTGATGGGGATTATGTTGAGAAATAGATGTTGGCCCACCACTTTCACACTATTACATCCTGAGATGTTGACAGATGGTGCTAGAAGTGGTTGGTGTGATCAACCCCTCATTTGAAGATTCATGGCAACTATGGGAGTTGAAGATGAAAACAAATATGGAGAACCTTTATAGTGTGGAAATATCCCTTTTTAGTGGATTTGAACCCGGATCAAGTAGCAAAACCCATAATTCATATATTGATGTTAACCTAGGGTTAATCAGTCGTGGACCTATAACTTGACCCCCTAACAATCTTGAAATTACTATGACTCACCCATGGACGTCCATTCCATAGTGCAAACAATGTAGTGTACACCACAATGGACTAGGCAAAGGATTTGTGGCACCCACAAAAGTTGAATGTAGAAACATTGAAAACCCCTTATATGTCATCTATTTATAGTTTGCCACAACTGAAAATTGGTATCAAAGACCCCAAAATAGTTTAGTGAGATTATGAAGTTGGGAATGAATCTACCGTTAACTTATAGGGAGCCGAGGTTTTTACCGGACCCCCTAACATGGTTCCCACAAATCTTAAGCCAATAAACCGAGAGTTGCCACCACGGTTGACAAGTTTGAGGGGTTTATCAAACGTAAATATAGATTATGTATATCGGAAGCATCAATGCATCTATATAAGTCAGTCTTTTGGACAATTAAAAGTACATTGTTCATGGTATTTAGTGTCACATGCGGAATAGCGTCACTTGCCCTATTTTGAGGCGTATGCTTGGTTACATTAATGATCAACAATTACTTGGCATTCAAATGTGCTAACTAATACCTTGGCTTGAGTATGTTTAATAATGTTATGAAGTGTATGCCTATGTTACATAGTGGTCTACAAGTTGACTAAAAGTTTACACAAACGACACTTGACATTAATATGCTCAAGAATATCTCACTCTTGCATACTGAATGTAAACACATGACACTTGTCATTAGTGTGCTCAAAAACACCTTCCCTTCCATATTTAAATGCAAAGCTATCATCTCAAATACCTCAAAGTGCTCCGCTAAATACCATGATGTAAATAGAAATTTACTTTAAAATGGTACTTATGTTGATGAAGAATACCGTATTGGCAATTAGTGCATGTGACACTTTGAGACCTTTGGGCATCTAGTTTAGGCCTTTCGCAAATAGTGCATGTGACACTTAAATGCCATGAACAGTGTACTACAATTGTTTTGACGAGGAATTGAGCGGAGTTATTATGAGTGGGATGTTGTTGTCATCTTTCATAATTTGTGTAAGTAGTGGGAGTCTTCAATTTTAAAGATCGACGGCTAACGGTGAGTTGGTTATAATGTTATGTGACAGTCTAACAGTTTGCCAAAAAGCAACTTCACTGTATAAATGATGAAGGTGTTATAATTTAGGGTCCTTTACATCCTCCTTGCATATGAGCATAATGTTATTAGAAAGGAAAAAGAAAAGAGAAAAGAACGCCCATGTCTTAAGTCGACGTGAATACGAGAGTCTGTTTTCCTTGATCCCATCACCTTTGTAACTTAAGAGACCTTTCCACCCTTAAAGGGCATGATGGGTAAAGCATTTCTAAGATAACGTAGAGTGGTGTTTGGTACAACACTTTGAGCACCGGAAGTCCAATTTCCATGTTGGATTGATCTAGGTCTTGATCATTGTGGGATATAACACGAGGCAAAATTATTTTAGAAACGATTCTCTTATGTTGAACTAGACAACACTCTTTGGTAGCACTCCTATAAAATAACTAAGTATAGAATAACATTCCTTAAGAGAATTGTCATTTAAGAGAACTTATGAAGCATCATCAAATGACCACATCCAAACAAACAAGAATTCAAAATGATCATCAGTCGTCTTATAATTATTTTGGAAGCATATACTTTGAGAATTCATCACAAACTTAAAGATCAAATTTTAGTGTATATAATAGTGATAAGATTTAGAACATGACATGATCTTATATTGATCGATTGTTGAATTGTCTCATGAGATGTGAGTAGTTCGTGAGGTATAGAGGATAACCATTTGTAAAAAATTGATACAACTTCAGAGTAGCTTAAAAGAAACTGATTTTCTATACTTGGGGAATTTTATTGTTAAAAATATACACAAATTTAGCAAGTTTCAGTTGATTGATAGCCCACCCACACTTACTGGTGCGGGCCACCAGTGAACGGTTCCTACCAACACTGGTTACATCCAGTGGCTCTCACTAGCTAAACCAACTTTAAAAGTGGCCCCTACCGGTAGGTGTCGTTCGTTGCTTGCCCAAACCAGTAAGTGTGGGCATGCTATGAGCTTTGAGATTCTCACTTTGAGTTGTTTAGGCCACTGAGAGGTAATGTTTATCCAATCACACCGTTCCATGTTTCTGTAAAATCATACTTTGAGCCTCGAAATGAAAGGAAATTGTTCTTAAAGTCCAGGAAGCCAAAACACTCATGGGACTAGAAGAAAATCAAGATGATGTTAAAGAGGTTGATTCTCTAGAGTAACGCAGAGGTTAATATCGACTTAATGATTTAATTGGAAGAAATACTCATGAACTACCTAGCACTACATTTTGAAATAGGGGAAAAAAACCTATCCCTAATGGAGTTGTAGAGGGGACACTTAAACACAAAGTGTGTGTCATTTTCAACTACATTTTTAGAACAAAGCTAGCATAATCTTTTATCAATGAGAAAATGTACACGATTAGAAACAGTCCATCTTGGCCTTTGCCTTCTTCTTCTTGACAAACAAGTCCAAGTTGTTGTGAAGTCTTAGGGCCGGTTCACATGGGGTCCCAAGTCCCAAGTCCCACTCACGTTAGCAAGTCCCAACATGGAGGCAAAGTCCCAACTTTTGAGCCTTAAGAAACCAATACCATATGGTTAATTATCATTGAAGTTGGATCTTGATTATTTTATATAAAAATATTCGCTAGATTGTGTTGAGAGTTGGGTACAACTTTTTGCTCAATGCAACTCTCAACACAAGTCCCTAGCCTCACCTCCGAAAAAACTTGCCATGTCATACTTGGAATTTAGGACTTGAGACCCCGTGTGAAGTGGTAAGTCCCAACTTCCATGCTCTCAATGGTTGAGATTGCGCAGATTGACCTCAAGTGACTTGGGACTTGAGAACCCATATGAACCAACCCTTAGAGCCATCCACCATTCACTATGTCTGGTGGGCAAAAGTAAAAGGCAAAGGAGGAAAGAGAAATTTGGGCCTTACCTTGCCTTGCTTGGGATCTTCCAATGTACGGGATTGACCCCTTCAATTCAAGCCATCATCACTCCCGAAGCAAAGGAAACAACATAGGGAGAGACCGGGCTTGCACGTCTCTCTCTCTATCTTGGAAGTCCCAATTCCTTGGTCCGAGGGGAAGAAAACATTCTCACCGCCCTTTTCTTATTGTTTTTTCTAACTTGCAATGATTTGCAATGAATACTATTCCTTGGCCAATGTGAAGCATTCGTTGTGAGTTGGTACTTGTTGTCCAACACTATTGTAGTCATCTCCTAATAATGGTCCATGACAAAGTATATCTGTAAATAATCTGAACAAAACGTTAGTTTAAAGAAGAAGAAAAATGAAATACTGCATACGAGGGTATTAGGTATGTGGATAGTCGATAGATGCACATTGCAATCAAAACACAAATTGAGGGAATCGTTTGATGAAAATCTTAATTACATATACATATCTATCTTGAGAAGCAAGACAGTTGAAACATCAGTTCAGATGTGTAGTTCCTAAGAATCACACAAAGCACATGTTGTATGATCTACGACACTAATAAATTTTGAATTCATATTCATGGATCTCAAATTCATGTAGTGGAAGAGAACCACAATTTCCATAGGGTATTGTATAATGTGAAATACATCGGATTGATGTATAAATAGTGTTTTGCATCGTCCTAGTACTTTCTACATGTAAAACCTCATTTTGATGCTTGCTCTGAGAGAGTTTTGCATGTGAAAGGGCATGCTTAGACTCATGCATAATCATATACATACTAAAATCAATGTTTATGTGTTTGTTTGTTTGTTTGTGTGTGTGTGCGTGTTTTTTTCTTCTTTTTCTTTCCCCTCTAGATTTTGGATTTATATGCCTATGGGTGAATGAATGGTCCCATTACACAATATCAATATTAGCGAGTCTACTTGTGAATTTTTCATCTTGTGATATCTACATAATCAATGTGTAATATTAGTCAAAGCTTGATACTTCATGAGTATCACAAGATGAGAAAATCTTTGCATATTCAAGCCATTATTTGGGTCGATACCATCATAATACCATAAGATTGATAACAGGGTAATTTTACACAAGTATGAAGATTCTTGCATGGTATATGGACATTTGGAGTGGCATCTAAAACAAGAATTCTTCAAAAAGCTGTACCCTTCTAGTACCAAAAATACATTAACTCCTCAATATATATGCACAATTGATACAAAAAGTTGTTGAACTCAGTTCAATGTTGGTTTTTCCTCATTTGCATTCAAATATTTCAAACCAGACTTCATAGTACATCGCTACCAAAAGCATGGTCCTTGGGTCGATGAAATCCGGGGTATTTTATCGAGTAAAACAAGCAAAGCACGTGAAAATACACATACCTACTAAGTTTGATTTCGTATAGACCCTTGTGAACCTTGTGTTATTGAATAGGTGGACATTTTCATGCTCTATATGATTTGAGACTTGTAGGTATAGGCCAACAAGTTGCAATGTATGCACAATGTAGATGCCAAAGCATGAATCTCTAAATGGTCACGTGCATTTATACACTATTGGGTTGCCAATCACTACAAGAAAACTTGTCCATTGCAACCAAATGTTGCGGCTTGGTCATTGCGATTCATGGCTCTCTCTCTCTCTCTCTCTCTATATATATATATATATCATTTTGGTTATTTATTGTCCAAAATTGTAGCAAAAAGCTTCCAGTCGACAATCAAAATAATTATCTATGCATTTTCTCGCGATGAGTCGCAATGGCCAAGTCGCAATGGATGGTTGTAATGGTCAAGTTTTCTTCTAGCAAATACTTATTATTCTCCTCCTTGAGCATGCTCGATATGAATCCACCTCTAACTTACACAATATATTGGTGTGAAATTTAGTTGATTGCAATGGAGAAAAAACTTAATTGTTGGTCACTCAAATAGTAATTAAGGTTTTTAAAGATTCTCTCACCTTCACGTACCCACCAAATATCGACATTTAATCAGTATAGCCATGGTCGATATTTAATAGCCTTGTGTATTAATACTAGGGCTATTTTACTGCTCACCATTTGATTTTTAAAAATTGCCCTAGTTTCAACATGGTTTGTAACATCTTGTTCATTGGTCACTCCCAAAAACTTGGAAATCTCAAGTCATTATTTGACCAATGTTGGTTGCTATACTGGAGGTGGTAAGTAGGTTCAACTCAAATTGATTCAAACTTTGAGCAAAGTGTCATGGTGCTTTTCTATTAGTCAAATTAGGATGTGTTATTTCTAGAATTTAGCATTTTGGTACCAAAATGCTAAACCCACATATCACCTACGGTATAAGTGAACACATGATATTCATATATAACATAAAAAATGGCATCAACTAACCTATTGCATAATCATTAATTTTTTTATACTAATCACATATTGATATTTGATGAGTATCACAAGATGAGAGAATATTTATGTAGCCAAGTCTCTGTATTGGTTGATACCATCCTAAGACCATATTGATACTGCATAATGATACCTAGGTATCAAGATTCTTGCATGGGGTACATAACTTGTATAAAAATATACATATTTCAAATACTTATAGCCTCCTAGTATCAAGCAAAAAATACTCATTATAGATACATGATTACCATGTAAATAGTGTAGAAAACCCATTACCTAATGGCAAATCATGGTCGTCGATGCTATGTAGGCGCATGCAAGACTTGATCGACCACCAGAGTCCAAAATTACCAAACATGATTACAAAGACGACAAAGTGAAGGAGGCAGTCTTGAGGGCCAATCCTAAAGCAACTGCAAAGTTTGCTCAAGCAACCCTAAAGAAGGTTTAGCATATTGCTTAGCATAATGTGTGTTCTTCTTATTTATGCTTGAGGATATCTCATAATGTGCATTATGAGTGGCCAAACGGTGGCTTTTGTTGCATCGTGAGCATGAGTTGATATGGCAATGGATGAGTTCTCCGTGAAGGCGGCATAAATGATTGCTACTACCCCAAGACATGGTGTCCAAATGCATGTGAGAATTAAGAGACAATGCATGTTTATATATGTCACATGAAGCCACCGATGTTGTCAATTGAATAATATGAGCAATATGGTGACAATGGTAGTTGAAAATCAGGATATTATGTAGGGGTACTGTATCAACAAAACTAGAGGTAGCCATTGGATAACTCTTTTTGGGCCATTTTGAGTGACGTCACTCATTGACATAGGAGAGGTTTGGAGAACGGGCACGGTTGTGGGCATCCAATATTCTGCTCTAAACTAGGTCAACACCAACAAACTAACACCGGCGAGCATAATGGGCAGTGGGAGAACCACTTGATGGTCATTGTTGGGCTGAGCTCAATTGGGACAGTCCTGAAGGCAAAACATGCCCTTGTATATACCAGTATGGACCTTTGTTGTCTCGGCCTATTGCACATATGCATATGAATTAATGCCAAAATTTTCTGCTCAACATCCCACCATGGATGCCAACCGTTTTTGGAACTGTAGGGCGATGGCCTCACCACCACCACGTTGTCCATTGTATATAGATACTGTTTAGTAGCGATGGCATTGCCGGGTCCAATAGGGACGCTCTTAATGCTTGGAAACCTGCGGATACCTGTAAACATTGATAACCGGGTTGATAACCGGCCGCAACACTTATAAACCGGCATTGGTTTTGACCCGGGCAAAGTAGGGTTTAGGGTTTAAGGATTTTCGAGGTTTTGTCTTGCAAGCTTGCAGATTCTCGGAGGACATGAGAGGAGGTGTTGGAGGAGGTAGGATGTACTCGAGTTGTCGATTGATCAGTTCATGTGCGCACAGAACGTGATGTAGAGAGGTGGCGGGATAATTTTGTAACCTACGTGGAATAAAATTCAACGTTGTCACCGAGATAAAAAGGCGTGGAGACGGTCTTCGTGCAGTCTTCTTCGGCGGGAACCTTTTCTTTTTGGTTGTTTTCGCCCGAGTTTGAGGAGCCTTTGAGTTTCGGAGATGGCGGTGCCTGTAAACCCTCTTGACCCGCCCCCAGACGAGCCTCGAACTCCTCCCCACGTTGAAGAATTCCTGCAGGCAATGAGCTCACTCCCTCCCTCTCCTCGTTTTATTTTTCACGGGTTATGTTGACTCACTCTGACTTTTGCAATTATTATTGATCGGTTTGGAGAATTCCAAATGTTCGATGTCGAGTAAGAATTTTTACGTGAATTCAATCACTCCGCAGCGTCACATTTTGTACTAGATAATGGCCATCGGATGAACCCGGCTGCGCCGAGCGGCCCGTGGCCACGAGCCGGTTAAGCCCGGCCATTTACGTTCTAGATATTGGCCATTGGGTGAACCAAGCCCAGCGGCGGATCCGCTCATTACCTAACATAATTTCCATCACGATGAGAGTACACGCATCATTTAGAACTTTGTAGACAATCTGTTGGACTATGTGAATTTTAAAAGTGAGGTGGCTGTGCTTGAATGTGTGGTTTGCCCTAAGAAGCCTCGGGCTGTAGGGCATAATCTCCTCCTGATGGAAATTACGTTATCCAAACTGACTCGGTCAGCATCATGACTTGTGCTCAGCCCATTTTTAGTCTGAAAATGATCAAATCATCTCAATTTTGTCTTGTAGAAGAAGCAGGAGGTCAGTCTTGCTCATGCTTGAACTGTCTTGAGCTATGTGGCCCTATTGACCGGTTTAAAGAAGTTGGAATGTTTGATTTCAAGTAAAATGAATTTATGCACTCCGCGGCATAACACCTTTGTTATCTGAACCGACTCTGTCAGCACCATGACTCGAGCTGTCTTGAGCTATGTGGCCCTATTGTGGGCGATTTCAAATCCACAGACATTGAGTTAGAATGGAATGGGATAGGAAATTGTCTCATCAGGTTAGCAATTGCAAATCATGAAGATTCTCTTGTCAAGTTCAAGAATTGGATGGAAAAGTTATAAGACGTCAAAGTGAATATTCTCTTCCTCTTTGTACTATCACATGGACCGTCCCAATTGTGTTAACGATTGAACCTGGAAGGATGTCTATATTTTGAGGACATAGTCCAATCTCATCAGGACATGTGTCTTGATTTTCCGTTTTTAACCACATGAGGCTAACATACCTTAATTGCTCTTAATCGCACTGCCTGTATTTATAAATTTCTGTGGGTATATGTGTGAGGGCACTGTTGTTGTCTCGGGCTGCTAGTTGTCCCATTCGTGTGTGCAAGTTGACTGGCATTGTTGATGTTCCATAATCTCCCCTGGTGAACAAAAGATTAAAATCCCATCACCAAAGCCTGAGTGTGATGCTATGAATGGGGTAGGAGCTTAGGAAATGAAATGTTTAAATAGCCTGGAGTGTTCAGTAGGTTTGATCCATGCTGTCTGACGTGATGCAGGCTGCAAGATATGGTGATTTAGAAGATGTTCAAGGCTGCCTTGCACAGGGGACCTCCGTGAGTTCCCAAGATACCCAAGGCCGAACTGGTATGTATGAATTTCAAGTGTGGCTTCTACATGCTAAGCACTCATTCATAGAATTACAATTCAGAGGAATACAAGTACATCAACATCTGGAATTCTCAAACTTGCATCTGGACTTAGGTCTTTCATACTTTCTGTCAACTCATTACTCCTTGGGTGCAATAACCCTTCCTTCTATTATTTCAGAAGGTGTTGGTGGCTGAGCATTTGCTGTTGCGGTCAGTTGTTGTTTCTGAAATATCATTCCAGCCCTTCTTTTGACCTGAATTGACATGTCAAGCACATCTTTCTTCCCAGGATCTGCACATGTGATGGTACGTTGCCAATGTTTCTTGAACTTGTCATTGCAGACATTGATGGTCTAATGTCTAAAGCATGTGCTTGGGTTGAATGCAGCTCTTCACATGGCATCTGCAAATGGACATCTAGAGATCGTGAGATATTTAGTTGAAAATGGAGCAGTGAGTGTTTCCTCCTGTCCTGCTACTTGCTGCGACATGCTTCTTGGATGCATTGCATTGTGCCCATCAAATGGGCACTGGTCCTGAATTATAATGAACAGTACAAATGACTTTTGACGATTGCTTTGATATAGGTTATACTTTTCAGAGTGGAAGTCTCCTGTTTGTGAGAAGTTAACAGGTTGCTCTTACTTTGAAATTTGGCAAAATAGTTGGAATGCTTGTGGAGGCAATGTCAAGCATTTGAACTTTTGGCTTTGATGACTTCTTTAGTTTAACGAGCAACTTCATTGCCCCCATAGTGCTATCAATGTTGTCATTTGAAGTCATGGACTTATATGATGGTGATTATTGTTGTTTTCACAGAATGTAAATATGTGCAACTTGGAGCAAAACACTCCTCTTCACTATGCAGTTCTTAATGCCCACAAGGCGGTGAGACAACTTGGACTCCCAACTTATTGATCATTGCTTACCATATGCTCATTTGCCTCATAGTTCAGGGTTCAAATGCAATTCCAGTGTAAGACTCCCTCATAAGCTCTAACAGAATTGGCAAGGGCTGTTGGAAATAATCTTCAAGGGATTGGTCAGCAAACTAGAGTTTGGATTGAAGGTTGACCATCATATAGGACTTGTGACCTTGCTAGAAATATCGAAGCACATAGTTTGTTGACACCTTTCCTTCTTAGCAAACCTGCTAAAGGTTGAGAGGAAATGTTTGCAGGTTGTGGAGTTTCTCATTCTGCATGGAGCAAATGTTGCTGCAGTTAATAGGTTTGTTCCTATCTGCTTGCCTCTGAATGTTTTTTACTGGACTTTCTGATCCCGATTCCTGTATACGAAGCTTATTGAAGTATAACCCTTTGATGCTTCCCAATTCTGCAGATATGATAGAACACCTGTGGATGAGGCAGTAGTGAAGGGTGATTCATCTTTGATTGAGTGCATCACTCGAGTGGCACCGATCCCTGAGGAAGTTGAGAATGCAGAGGCGAATGGAACAATTGAGCATGACTTGAACATGGAGGATGCTTAAGAGGTCTTGTAGATTCAATTTCCAGTGACTTTGAAGGCTTAGCACAGATAATTTATGGATTCTTCTGTATTTGAGGGAGAATTTTAACAAGTAGCCAGCTGGATTGACTTTCTGTTATCAGAAGGAATTCAATAGCATGGGGCACGGGCTCACTAAAATTGATCCCAGAAGTTGCAAAGAAGATTGCCTCAAAGATTGAGTTGGCCATGTCTAGGAGAGATTCAAGTTATGATCTTTGTAAGGCGCTTAGGTACCTGTCGAGCTTATTCAGAGAGAATATCTGTTTGTGAGAACCCTTTAAACAGCAAAAACTATGATATCATAGTTTCAAAATTGATCGATTCTGGTGTCATCATTGCTTTTGTGATGTAGGAACCTGACATTAGGTACTGATATTTCAGAGCTGTTGCTGATGAACAAGAGTGTGCATTTGAAAAAATGACACTGTATCCTGGTGATATGATCAGTGTCTGTCCTGCAAACTTAACACTACTGCAAGTGGTTATTATCCACCTGATTTCAAGTGTAAATAGTGTCTGCAAGAATGCAGCTTTGAGTCATCTGATGAAACATATCTACTACATTTGTTGCTGCCGATGTGATGTCTCTGGAGGTTAAAAAATGACTTCAAAGAGCATCTTCCAGAACTGCATGTTGCGAGTTTCAGTGGATTTTAACTACTATACTGGGTCAGGATATAATATTGATGTTACAATATGTTCCAAGGACAGAACAACAAGTTGCGTGTTTTTGCCTAGCCAAAGATGGAGTCAATTCCAAGAGTGCATATCAGGTAGTAGGAACTGAGTGGGATAGTGGAGAACCAGGTGGGAGTTGTTGAATCTTTATAAGTTACATCACAATTAAGTGTACACCATGTGACAACAGGAGTGGTATTAGTGACCTGAAACTTGATCATAACCAGATTGCAACAACATAGGCAAGGACTTGGTCTTGTTCTCACTAAAATTGCACGCATAGGTACATAACAAATTAGGACATGCCACACCAAAAAGTTAAGACACTGGAAGATTGTCCCACGATGATTTTCAGGGGTTTATCTGACAATTCTTGTACATAGCTTGAGTCTTCATCTTACAGACTCCAGTTCCTCTTGGATTTCTGCTCTGCAGTCTACTTGCACGACCGCACAATAGAAAGAGCGAGGGAAAAGCTTGAGGGTTTACGTATCGGTTGTCCAAAAAAGTTTTGCGTATATGCACTTAACAAATTAGGACATGCCACACAAAAAAGTTAAATAGGCTGGAGGGTTGTGACACAATGATTTTTGGGTGTTTATCTTGTACTCCCTCTGTCCCAAAATGTCCCAAAATGATTGTCCTACCCCCGGAGTTTTATGTCCCAAAATATTTCTCCTACAAACATTTTGGGACAGACATTTTGGGACGGAGGGAGTACATAACTTAAGTCTTCATTTCAGACTCCAATTTCCTTCTTGGATTCCTGCGCTACAGTCTATCGGCACGATCCCACAGTAGAAAGAGCGCAGGAAAAGGGGGGATAGTTTAGGGTTTATGGATCGATCATCCAATAAATTTGTGCGCTTAGGGACATAACAAAATAGGTATGCACACAAAAAAGTTCAAGAAGCTGAAAGATTTTGATACAATTATCAGGGGTAAATCTGACTTGAATTCTTGTACATAATCTGACTTTTCATCTCACAGACTCCAGTTTCTCTCTTGAGTTCAGTAGACTCAGTCTACTGGAGGGTGGTGAGGGTTTAGGGTTTGGGGTTTAAGGATCGATCGATCGATCAATCGTCGAGTGGGAGACCGCATAGGAGGAAATGGCAACAGAAAATGCAGCAATTGTTGCGGCAGCAGAAGAATTGGTGCAGCAAGTGATGGGCGCCTGGGATTCCTCTCACGACCCCTTTCACGCCCTTCGAGTTCGCGACTTGGCGCTCTCTCTGGCCGCTCAAGAAGGCCTCCAGCCTCCTAGCCTCCTGATTGTAAGCAATTCTTCATTGAATTCCTCGCTATCCTTCTGGCTTCACCTTCAATTTCCTAGACCACGTAGTAGAAGCAGCTAATGTGCCCAACACGGTCCATGTATATGCAAAGCCATTCAGAGCTCCCGGGGACTGTAAAAGCATCGAAGGGAGCCTTGTGGTAAGCATCATGTCCCATCAGAAATTGTAATGTCTCTTATGCCCACGAAGGTTTGAACCCAAAAGGGGAATACTTACACTTTAAAGAAATGTCCTGGAGTACCTATCGGCGACTGCAAATCCGAGTTGGTTGAACTCATTTTTCAATTTTTATACATACTTTCGAAGTACCTATGGTGATTGAATTCTTCAGGGCGTATGCCCTTGAAAACAGAGGAAATTGGGCACTACAGGGCGGTTGTATCGATCCTATACTCTTCAATAGAACAAGTTGGTGGCTAACATAGATCTGCTGTTGATGTCATGCAGGTGGAGCTTGCAGCCCTTCTTCACGATATTGGTAAATGCCTCCGACAATTTCTGCTCGTCCAATCTTGTCACTGTTTCTCTTTATGCCTTCAGAAAATCTCTTGAAACTAAAAAGCTACCATATATTTCAATCTTGCAGATGACCACAAATACGCTGCCAGGTGAGTAGTGTACAATTTACTCCTTCAACCATGTAACGATAAGCAATTCTACAAGTGATGCGTGGATTGTAGTGCTTTCCCCTTTGCTGAAGCAATGGCTGCATTAATTACTTAAACATTATCCTATATCCACATTTATTCCTGTAAATCAGGATACCCAAAGGTCTCTGGTGTAAACATGCAGGTATCATCAATTTGAAACAAGTAAAAGTTCATTGCTTGTTTTTATTTTTATTTTTTTATGTTAGGTAGATGATTCTGTACTAGTTTTTGATTGCTCTGATGTACTTCAGTGTCACTAAAGTCACGACTCAGTTCAAGGTTGCACATCCACAATGGTTTTCATCCACCCTTGTGGAAGTTTTTGTGAAGTTCTGAAAGTGAAAGTACACTTATTTCTGCTTGTAATGGTATGCAGTGGTGATAATTTGGACAATAGAGCGCACCGGTTCTTGAAAGAACAAGGTGTAGGGTCTGAGATGGCTGAGGCCATTATGAGCATCATTTCTTCTATAGGTATGGCTAATTTTGAAAACAATGTCTCTTGCCCTGGTTCTCAATTCCCTATTTTCACATCATTTGGAAAGAGTTCATGACATATACTTAGGACCTTATGATAAATGCTGTTTACAATTGGAAGCTGCCATGATGATCCATCATTTAAAAGAAATAACCTAAGTTCTTGTTAATATACAAATAAATCGCCATCAGAGCGGATTCTTAGAAGCCTTGCAATTAAAAAGGAGGTTAGGCATTTCAAGAAGGCTAGAAGAATCATTCATATCTGCAAACAACATATTTCTCAGCATGTCTACCATTGTGTTCAACCATACCGAGTACAGATTTATATTTGCTGCCTCAGATGTCAGAGGAGCTTTTTAAAGATTTATCATATGTTTTCTATCCATGTATAAGCAGGATTTAAGGAGGAGCTGGGAGGAAACCAAAACCGTCAAATATCACCTGAGTTTGCTGTTGTTCAGGATGCAGACCGGCTTGATGCTATTGGAGCCATTGGTAAGAAGGTTGTTTTCACAGTACTGGATTTAAGATGTTTGCCAATATCATAGTGTTGTCAACTCACCTCAATAGCTTTGACTGATTGATTCTTTGGAGAAATCACATGGGTGTTTCTGGGGTTCCAATTCCATGCCCATCAAATTTTCCACTTTACACCTATGACCTGTTTTTTTTAGCATGTGCACAAAGTGCATGGATAACCCGTCACTTAAATCCCTCCCAACCAACATGTAAACTTTGGTGTCTCTCTTGATCGTATAGGAATTGCAAGGGCTTTCACATTTGGGGGAAGCCGAAGCCGAGTGATGCATGACCCTGAACAGAAACCACGTTCAAGTCTCAGTAAGTTGCAGTATGTGAGTGGAGATGCAAACCCAACTACGATCAACCATTTTCACGAGAAGCTGCTCAAACTGAAAGATCTCATGAAATCAAAGGTACCCCATAACCATTGCAAGTCTTGTTGACCTATAAGTAGGATGCTTGGTAACTCAAAAATGCTCACAAATGCATCTGTTTAAGCGATTACCCTGGTGATTTGTCCTCAGGCTGTATTCAAGCTGATTTGAGATATTTCACACCAGACCATGCAAGGGCTGTACCTACAAGGCACACACATGTTTGGTGAGGCTGCATATAGAACTGCCCCATAGGTTTAATCTTACACTTGTATCAAAGTAGAGTCCGCTCTGCACTCTTTTATCAGTGTGGGCTTGATAGATTTCCCTCAAGAGAAAGAAAAGAAATAGAAAACATAACATCAGTGTTATCACCAAATATGAGCCTGATAGCCCTCAGCTGTTTCAAGGGTAGGCTGTAGTGCCTTCCTTTCAGTAAGTGGACTCATTTTTGGTCAGGAGGCACAAGTAAGTTTTTTGGTTGTTAGGGGGTAACACTGGTTTTTGTTTGTTGTCTAGTTTTCATTTGGTGAGGATTAAGTATGTTAAGTGTTAAATGGCCGTTTGGTGTATGTTTTCAGTGATTCCTAAATAATGCTTTTGGGATTTTGATTTCTTCTGGTTTTTTGATATTCTGACTCCTGCTGTAACAACCGTGAGGGGGTTTACTTGCCACTCATTGTTCCTTTTTCCTCATTTTCTTTAACCAATTTCTTTATGCTTGGGCTTAAGATCACACTTTGCATGGTTGATGCAGGCTGGTAAACAGAGAGCAGAGGAGAGGCACAAATTCATGGAGGCATTTTTGCAGCAATTTCAAGGAGAATGGGAGGGACGGCTTTGATTTTGATATCTTTGATTCACATGTCTGGAAAGCCAAGAGCGTTTGCAAAAGGTTTGATGTTTGTGATCCTGCAGCATAAAGGGATAATTCCTTAAGGGTCCACTATCTTTTCCTTCATAGAAACCTTTTTGTACTTGAACGCTCAGGTGATTCAAGTCAGTTAAGATGGTTGGGCCCACAGTTGCAAGTGTTTGGGAACCATGGATTGTTCCTGGTAAAGTACGCACATCGCGCCTTTAATTTGTACAGGGAAACGGTTGCTTTCTAGCGTCGTACTGAACCACAAATGTGCATGATAGCTGGAAGATAGCTGATGATATTTTGACATGCATGTATGCTCTGCAATATTCTCGTGCAATCTCTGACACAAGAATACAAACGTGTATTTTGGGAGACTCATGAAACTCATCAGCCTCTCAATGATTGTATCACTTTTGACCTCAAATATGTTGTGTGGGGTCCCTAAAAGGACAATTACGTAGAGTTCTGTGGTCCCTACTTTATTGATGTCTCAGGTTGCGTAAATGCACAGCAAGTCTCAACAGTTTGTTACACAGTTATTCCAGCACAAAAGGTTAGAGGAATAACCTGGTTCATCTCTTCCTTCTGTTAATTTGCAACATTTTGAGTTCAATAAGGATGGTATACTCTGGTAATTTTAACACTCACATTCTACTGCACCCATAAAAACACACACACTGAAAGCCAACTTTGGAAGGGTTGCAAATAACAGCTTGGCGTTTGAAAGTGATCATGTACATGAATTCAAAATTTCAATGGATGAGGAGGTTTCAATCATGAACATCTGTCATATTCACAAAACATGTTAGAATTTCCTAGAATAATGACTACAGGGAATACAGCTTTCTGCACATGTGGAGATCATGCTTGCAGGTTGGGGAGGAGGTATATATCACCAAGCTTTTGAAACACTAAAATGCTGGAATTTGAGGTCAGTTATGCACAGGAAGGGCTCAAGCAGGTGCCAGGACGTGGACACCCAGATGGTAAAGGCAGTCGTAAATTTTGCGTAGTTCGAAATGTTCGCTTCAGCATTCTGTCCACGTACAAGGTGCCCTGGAGATGGTCGATTTCGTGCTGCAGTATCCGTGCCTTCCACCCTGTGGCTGTGAATTTCAAGGGCTGTCCGTCCCGTCCCAGGCCTGTGACTTCAACCTCCAAATGCCGCTCCACGAGGGCCCGGTATCCCTCAACACTGCATAATGGAAGAAGGGGGTTAAGTACATGTAAAGAGCATCATTCTTAAGTGTCATGTGAAAGGACAATCCCTTTTTATTCTAGCTTCACTACACCACTTAAGAATGCTATGAGAGAAGAAAGGGGTTAAGTACAAGGAAAGAGCATCATAACATTCTTAAGCATCATGTGTAAGGATGTTCTCTTTCTATTCTAGCTTGAAGAATAAACTTAGAATCAAGGTCCTTGATTACATGCATGGAATGCCAAGTGAAGGAAGATGTGATACCTGAGGCATCCTTCGAAGAAAATTGCAGTCCCACTGTTTTCCTTCTTTGTCACCTTTGGGTTGAGGATAACCTGCCCACAACATAGTTTTTAGCATATGGAGAAACAAGAAGAATCCATAGAAGCTGTTCAAGCACAGTTGAAGTGCGAGGGAATCAGCCTGTGTAATCCCATTATTACTTGATAAGTTCCGCAGGCTCTGGAGTCTGGGTGATTCATGAGCTCAAGTCCAGTTTCAGTGCTTTACGCTAAGTGTCAAGTCTCGTCAATAAAAGACAAAGAGATAGGATTTTGACATACCAAAAGGTCAAACGGAACTCTTTGTTGAGCTTCGATTTCCTCCGGAGAGGTGTAACTCATAAGCTCCTTTGTATCCTCCAGCACAACAATCTCCAGAAGATCCCCCATACACAATACAACCCTCTGTCAATATCGACATGAAGGAAACTCTAACACAACTAATCTTCTCACAGAAATGCATGTCTGCTCTTATGATAGAAAAGAAAAAGAAACAAAAACATCGGCATTAATGCCGACATAAATATGAGCCTCTTGGCCTCAGTCTGTTCACGATGTAGGATGTAATGCCTACCTTTCGGTACGAGGACTCTGTGGTTAGGTTATGTTAGTATAAGTGTTTAGGAGGGAGCACCTGTGCTTGTTTGCTATCATGCTTCCGTTTATTTAGGACGAGATATGTGAGAAATTCAATGGCTGTTATGTGTAAATTTATACCTGCAAAGGCACACCGATTTGCGGTGCGGCCAGACCAACACCGGGGCCATTGCGCATGACATCTACCATGTCATTGATGGTTTTCTCCACACGTGCACTCCCTATCTCTTCCCTCTTCACCTCTTCTGCTGGCTCATGTAGCACTGGATCACCTGCCTGCAATGACATCACATTTAAAATTTAAAATTTTTAAACATACCACTTATTCCGGGTTAAGGGGAGAGAGAGAGAGAGAGAGAGAGAGAGAGAGAGATCATTGTCCTTGTTTGGTAGGTACGAACTCCAATGTAATCCAAAGCATATTTTGTTGACTTCTTCATGCAGGGCCGCCCAAGAGCAACCTAACCCAAAAAACCTTCTGGAACTCAGGGATCGTAGTGAGTTCAAACTCGACAATTTGAGCATGTGACACATCCAATTGGCCTGATGCAAGATCCGTCTCTTCCATAAAATAAATAAAAGTTGCATTGTTTGCGGTAACATAAAACCGAAGCGCACCCTCTCTTGTTGAAAGGCTACACCGGCCTAGAGCAATCCTGGTGGTGGGAGGTACAACAGACAAATCTTCAAGTGCCCGTAGACACACAACAAAAAGAGAAGCGACGCAAATCATACAACCTCAGCATTGTCCCCGAGAAAAAGAGAAAGAGAAAGAAAAAAGACAAAAAGAAAAAAAAAACCCTGATCAAAGTTCGGATTACCTATTCCCCATTTTCAATATCCCCCAATATTACTGCGACACGGACTGATATATTTTTGTCACAATGTCACTTGAATATCATATGGCACATTCCTTCACAGCTCAGTAATTCATGTAGCGCCGATGGTGAAGTCCTTCTTTTAGGGGATCCATCCATCAAAGCTTCCACAGAGTCCGTTAACTTTTCAAGGTCACCCTCAAACAAACAAACAGATTGAATGGCCAGTTACTATCTACGCATGAATTCTACGAGCCACCCATTTAGAAGTTCAGAAATTCGATGTTTGTGCATGCCACAGTCTGTAGAGATGGGGTGGAGATGGGAGGGAAGAGATCGACATTATAAAATGATCGGATATGGTGTCCAATTTTTCTCTACGAATGCCTGGGGAACGAGGGGTCTGAAAATGGACAGATGAAGTTGTGATGGATGAAACCCACCTGCACAACGTCAGGAAGCTTGGCCTTGCCGTAACCGAAGAAGGCCATGGGCACCACGACCTCCCTTGCAGGCCGCACATGGGATGGCGCTTGACACACTCCCCTAAACGGAGCGGTGTCCATCAAATGCGGCATCAACGAATCCATCCGTCGTCCTCCTCCCCCTAACAACAGAAACCTCCTCCCACAAAATCCCCTCAAAGAACAAACTCTCCCCCGGGAACTTGAACTCTTCCTCCAACCCTGTTGTAGCCTACTCCGGCAGCTGGAAGGAGGGCATGGCGAGCACACGGATGCAATATTGGACGAAAAAGCAACAGAAGAAGCAGAGGTTACAGAAGAAGAAGAAGAAGAAGTGGGATTATTGTGGAGGGTGATGAGGAGGGAGGCAGTAGGAGGCATATTGGTGGTTGCTGCCACTGTAGAAGGAGGAGGAAGAGGAGCAGGACTGATTGCAACCGTGCAGGTCCCACCCACCACCATAGCTCCCCCCCTCTTTCTGCTACCGCTACTTAGAAAGAACAGAATAATTCCACCAACACCACACCTGCCCAAATCCCCCCCCCCCTCCTCACCCAGGGTCACCTGTGACCTCACCCTTCAACTATCTATCTTTCTTTGCTTTGTTCCTCTCTTTCTGAGTCTTTCTCTTTCTCTCTCTTTCTCTCTCTCCTGACGAATTCCCCTGTTGCCGAGCAGCATTCTCACCTTAACCTCCGGAAAGGTTAAGTTAATTTTGCATCAGATGCGCTGCGCACATAAGTATCTTGTGAGTCAATCAATCGGTCAGCTACTGATGAGTGTGGGTGTCCGAATCCTTAGCTCCGGTGGTGATGGGTGTGAAGAGAGCCTGAAGCTGTCCGTCCAATTATGCATCAGGAGCATCGGCATCTCCATCGCCATTCGATCTTTGGGATGCCTTTCCATCAGCACAGTCACTGATGAGTGTGTGCCCCCGTGGCCGCCGATGTGGATGACAAAGCGTTGGCTGTACGATGGTTGGTGATTTTCTTTTGTGTTTTTGTGTAATTTTTGTGTATTTTTTTGGTGTGTTTTGTGCAAAGTGGGGTGCATAACATTAGTCAGCATAAGAGCTCAAAACCATTGACTATATATGGTAGGTGAATCATTGACTATGTGTTTCACTGTGGTTGCTAATGTGGTTGACTATGGTCCGAGACGACCCTAAACTACTGGATGATGGTGGAGAGATACCCAAATCTTAAGGAAGAGGTTGGCGGTTCGATTCCCGGCTGTGAAATCTCCTCTATACTTGACAGAACTTGCCAGGTGGTTAACTACCTCCTGTGCTTTGGCGCTGGCCTATTGGCCTTCTGTCTCAAACAAACAAATGATGTGGTTGACTAATCATTGGTTGAACAAGACTTAATTTTGTATTTTATTAGTTTTGAAGTTGTGTTACTTCCATGGAAAGTAAAAGATACACCACACAGATGCTGTACCCAGTGATCAGGGAGATTTTTGAGCATAATGGGTTGAGATCCTAGCGTTTGCAAGTCCAACCAGTTACATGTTGACATCCTTTAGTTTTTCTATATTAATTTGAGGTATATTCCATAAATTCCTCTAAAGTGTGATGATGTTAAGTTGCATCATGATTCTTTTGGATGTCTTTTCATTTACAATCCCATTGTTGCTGACAAGGCATCAACATGTGTGTTGCATTGGGAGTTGTGGCCATTGATATGCTTGACAAACATTGCATAGAATTTGTTTGGAATTTGGTTTTTGTGATTTGAATGGCGATGATTATATTGAATATAACAGTGGAATGCACATGCACTTCATACCCCAATCCAATTCATGAAGAGGAACTCGAGGATTTCGACACACTAAAATATTGTGTATCTAATAGAAGTGTGTGACACAATTCTATTAGATATACATTATCAATGGACTTTAAAGTCATGTGATGACCATCAGTTCCGCAAATTTAAACAAGTATGTTTGCATTAATATAATTTTTGTTATTGTAATAATATTACTTGCAAATTGATATAAGGTTGAAACTAGAATATGCCTAAAGTTTTTATTTTAAAATTTTAAAAACGTCATTCGTGAAATTGTTACGCAAAGCATTGTCATTTGTATTTTAATTGCCTTTGGTTATATGAATTTCAAAGGGTTGCATGTAGGTATGTAAATGTGTATGTGTTATATTGTACATGAATAAGTTGAATAAATTGACATCTTAGTGAATTGTGCTATTCGTCTTACTACAGTCAAGACTCTATAAGTGTTACCCCTATAAGTGTTATAATTTCATATATGTTAAGAAAATTTTACTCCCCTACAAAAACACAATTGGTAAGACTAGTGAGTGTTATGTGTTAAGTGTTATAACATGCTCTACTCCCTTCTTTGTTAATTGCACCTCTATAAGTGTTAATTTTGAGAAAACCAAAGTAATAATATATGAGAGCATACATTTTAAACATGTAATCACATTTATCCCATATTCTTTGTGAACAAGTCAAATATTCTCTCTTATTTAGAGATCCTTCCTCCTTGTGCACTTTCAAGGGAGTTACCACATTGACAATTCAAAATTGTTGGAGGCACACGGGTGTTCTTTCGATCTCTATTGAGAGGGAGATAGAGGAAGCTAGGCGCTTGGTAGAGGTTGATGAAGTTGCTACTCTACTTCATCAACTGATGTTGTTCTCATTTGATAGTGAGGTGGGTGACATGATGAATGCTCATGAATACCTCAATTATGAGATGGAGGTTGATTTAAACAACCCCTATGAACCTACCGATGAGAAGTTTTTGGATATGTATTCCTCATAACATCAAGAAATTGATGTTGGTGAGGTTATGGTTGATGTGGTAGAAGAAGTTGTAGGATTGAGTGTTGCTGAGTGTTCTCTAGAGACTTTGAAGAAATACCTTGAACAAAGACCAAATGATGCCCTATCACACATCAGGAGCATTCAAGGACTCCAGAAGGAAGTTTCATCTCATCATTTGGAAGTTTCTCGTCATACTACTATAGACTCTTTCTTTCGGTTAGTTTAGCTGGAAGAATCTCGTCAAGTTACTACTATATAGATTATTTCTTTCAATTAGTTTAGTTGAATTATGTATTATCATTTGTACTTTTATTTTTATTTTTATAAAACATTATGTTCTTCATTTTTGAAAATTTTAAGTGTTATTTCTATAAATGTTATTAATCATCGGTATGAATTCTATAAGTGTTACTTGTTATAATTCTATATATGTTATTTTTTTGCTACTCCCGACCTGTAACATTTATAGAGTCTTGACTGTATGAGGCAGGTTCCACAACCACCTCCTAGATCAAATTCCACTAGTGGATTTATTGGTGTTGTGCTTACTTGTTGGAACTACTAACACCAGAAGAAATCATGTCCATAGCAAACCACCTGCAACATGCCATTGCGACACGGTGGATGCAATAACTGCCCTATGTAACCACAAGTGGGTGTTGACCCCCCATGATCTTAAGTTGGCATAAATGTAATGTAAAGTGCCCTTCATTGCGTATGTGTGGGATGTGAGGTGCTAAATAATGCCAACGGGTAGCATGGTTTGGAAGTGCCCCATGCAAATTTAAGTAGCCGCATATGTGGAAGGAGCCACCGCATACAATAAGCATTGGAGTTCAATGTGGCATGTTTTTTTCCCATCTTGTGGTGGTGGGCAACCTCACTACCATCACTGCCATAATTGATCATGTGTGATGGCAATATGATTATTATACCTTATTTCGGGTGACATGTCTGTGCCCATTCCTAGAACGGTGCTTTAGCTTATACATCCACCCATTCAAAGCTACTATGGCCATGTCTAACATCCACAACACACAAACTTTTGGCAATTTTCGTTGGATGCCCTCCAAGTATGGTTGCCATCTTTCATCACTAGCTAAAGTGAACAAAGATGTGGCGTATGGTTGCGAACATGTGTTTTTCTAGTGCTCTTGAAGCATGTACAATGTTGTGGTTCAAAATGACCTTTCATATTGAGGGCGGTTGGTGTATACCATTCATGTTTGTCGGGAATACCAATATTCAAATTGCTTGTGACATGTTTTGTGCTACATCAATATGTTGTGTTCAACTGCAAATGTGTTTCCAAGGCATAACAAAATTGCGTATTCATTTAACACACATTGTACATTCATCATCGTCCATAGCCACATTCCCAAAGATGCACTCCAATTGCTTTGCACACAATGTAATTAAAATTTACTATTCCTATTGTCGTGCCAAAGTTTTTCAAGCCACATTTCAACCACAAACATGGCATCATTTTGTTTTTTAATGTCCACCTTCCAGCCAGTCACTACATTACTCCATCACTACATCACTACATTACACAACTTCAATTCTGGTACTTAGCACATGGTGGGAACCCATATTTAGTGTTGTCTTTGATGTTCCTTTTGCCTTTACAACATGTTCTCCATTCTAGCGTGCTGACCTAATTCGGAGGCTCCAACAACAACATTCGCCCCATGGGATTGAATCTAGTGACAATCGGTAGAACATGATTAGCCGAAGGGGAGCAGTCACGAGAAAGCAGGAGTTGAGGAGCAATAGACAAAATGGCAGCTGACACCGAGAACGGGAGTAGAGATAGCATGGTAACAAGACGCTCAGGCCACGAGGGCAGGGGAAGCCAGGGTCTGTCTTGGGTACCGGGCCAATTATACTACCAAAGAATTGGGGGGGGGGGTCGGGTATCAGCCGCCCATTAAACTAGGCATCATCCGGTCATGGAGTGGGTAATCAACCCAGGTACCACGAGGGTATTAAGGGCCATTAAGTTTTCCTAATTATTGGTAAGCTACCGTAATTAAGGTTTAGTATGCCCCAAACTACTTATGAGCCACTTAAAGTTTTACAAGCCACTCAATCTAGGGACCGTGAGCCGCATCCACAAAATTGGAAAGACTACACCAAATTAGTAGCCATTCCAACAAATAATGAGCCACTTGGAATTAGTGAGCCACTTGCACAATTGGTGAGCCACTTAAGATTAGTGAGCCATCTAGGATAGGTGAGTTCCATTTTGGATTAATAACCTAGGGCCACTTAGATAATTCAAAAGCCACCTAGGTAAAGAAAATGGGAGGTTGAAGAAAAGGAAGGCCAAGAAATGAGTTCATGACAATTCTCATAAAATTTCCTTTACCTAGATTATGCATAGGAAGATCTCAAAGAACAATCTACCACATTTTAAAGATGGAGGATATGTGCTCCCATTTAAGATTTTAGTGAACACTCTTCATCATCTTCAAGGAAAAGAAGATTGAGCACCTTGCTCCCCTCTCCCACTTAACCTTGTAAGGCCATATCAAAGAGGCAGTCAAGAGTTTTTGGACTCATAAGGATTGACAATGTTGGCATCCCTCTCGTGAAGAGAGTGGATTATTTTGATGTGTCAAGAGATTTGAATACCATAGTATGGGTATATTAATCGGGTGTGAAGCCCTTACATCTTCTGAAATTGATTTTGATAAATAATATCAAGTGATCATAATTTGCTCAGTGAAGTTGTAGGTTCAATTATCCTGATTCTTGAAAAAAAAGGAAACATGAGAGCTAGAATTGTCTAATGTCATAGCCGGTGTGAGAATCAGATTTTGAAGAATTAAAAGTGTTAAAGCATAAGGTGGATTATAGAGGCATGAAGGAACCATTGTCTATTGTGTAACCAAGATGTGTATGATCAAAGTGTTTCATTTAATTTGAGCGACCATTGCCTATAGTTGAATGTGATGGATGTCTACATAAGAGTAAGTAAGGTGATAATTCTTGAGGAAGGAACTTACCCTTGACTTGAGTAATTGTTTTGTGCCATGATGTGAGTGGATGTTGTGAGGAATTATAGGTTGTTAAAGAGAATTCTCTTGAGAGAAGAAAGTGTTGGCCCTCAAGGTAAGAGGGGAATATTTGAACTTCACTTTTGGATTAAGACTATAGTTTGTGAGTGAAAGACCAATGATGTGAAACCTTTTCAGGGTTAAAAATTACATGAAGAGAGTTTGTTGAATTGTCTCGATGTGGATCATTGCCAGTGAGAGTATCAAGGTGCGATGGCTATGGTTGAGGTAATGAAGTTTTTGGAACAATCTCGGATTTGTCAATTGACTTAACAAGCATATATAGCCCATTAATTTCACTCTCAGAAGGAGATTCCTAAAATTATGTTCTCTAAGTATGGTTGTGGCCATAATCAAAAAGTGAAACCACCAGATGCGAAGCCGTGAAGCAAAAATGTGACTTGAGAGAGGACCATAGGCTAGGAAGGTTGACCAAGGGAAGATAGACTATTCTCAGTAGAAGGACTAATGTTCTCTATAGATAAGAAATAATAGAATCGAACCCGCGGTGAGTCCATAGTTTGTGATAACCTGGCATACAGGTAACAATGATTTGTTCATAGTACTCAAACTAAAAGAGGTTATTGTGAGCCGAAGTTTGTCACAATCATCTAGTGAGTCGAAAAAAAATCATAGTTTGTTGAAATGATGGGACTCTAGCACCAATAGCAGCTATGTTGACGACCATAGACAATTTATTAGGGTAACCACATGTCATGTAAGGCCACCTTCAAGTAAAGTTTTCCTATAGTTTTATGAAATTCTTAATTTCATTAAAACAGCTAAAGACCAATTAGATATTTGATAAATTGATGAAATTGAAAACATATGAAATGTCAAGAGTAACAAGGATAGAAAATTAATTCTAAAATTGAATATTTGACCACTAAAGCAAACTTTGAAGTGGGCCTAACCAATTTCAACACTCAAGATTAATAAACTGATTATAATATAATCTTTGGATCTAACTATAACCTAACTTGTGATGGCCCATAGGTTTGGAGACTTACAGGTTGAAGTCCTTTAGTTAGTCTAGGTTAGGACAATGATCCTATTGCCTCATTAAAATTCAAATAAAGCAATGAATGTTGTAACATGCAGGGTTGTTACTACAATATTTCATGGCCCATTAAATTATCAAATAATCGAGGAAAGAATATTGTTCATATTGGGGTGCCCTTGGCCTTGGATACATGTGGTTATTGAAACTCAATAAGACTATTGATGAGCTATGGCTCCCTGCATTAAAATCCATGGTATAGCGAGTTGTGACTACTGACCTATGGTTGGCTGTAAGGGGGAGATTGTGCAATTGCATGTACTGTACTAAGTGACCCTCATAATCCACTCCTTGATCTCATAATTCTCTAAAAGATACCTAAAACAAGGTTTCACCTACGTTTTGTATTCAAATGTCATTCCTAAATCATTGTGACCTATTCATTAACTTAATAGTGACACTTAGAGTTCAATTTGATGTTTATTTCGTCTTTCCTATGTGGTTTTGTTGAACAAAACCCAATCCAAAAACCCTATCTGCAATGTGCAAACCCAAATGATACCTAGAATGCAACATGTTGCCACCATGCATGGAAAACACATAAGGTGTTGAAATGCCGAGTGTCGGTGACAATATTTTTTCTTCGAAGGACAGTGCACAACCAACAACATAGATGATAATGAAGGTTGCGACTACAATGGGCAAGTAGGTGGAGGATGGACCGGAAAACCAATGAAGAGGCGCACTTTGCTAGAAGAGTGGAGGGGAGAATTTTTAGGGTGCATCCAAACGAGACGAAAAGGAAGCATTTGAGGAGGAGACGAGGACACGCATGGTGGAAGGCAAGGAACTGCAAGCAGTTCAATGGAAATGTGGATGATTGTGATGTTTATAGGCGAGAAATATTTTTTGAATGCACAAGCGCCCTCACATACATGCATCTGGATGTCTCCATTCAGAGTGTGGGAAAACAACAAATAGAGGATAAGAAAGCGATGAGGCATGAAGTAAAGAAACAAATTGAGTTTTTAGAGCATGATCTCTCTTTGTTCGGATGGGTGTCTAGGTGTGTTGTGTTCTTGAATGTGTGACTGGGAGGATTTGATGGTGGGATGGAAGCATGGTGCAAGAGAAGGAAACGGGATGTGTCCCAATTGTAATGCAGGCTGCATATTTGCATGCAACTACGAACGGGGCACCTATGGCGAGTCCACATGCTAGTCCATATCAACTGTGGTGCAGTGGTGACCTCCAATATGCAATGGAATGTTTATTTATTAGGTGCAGTGCATGGGAGGTTGTAGGAAGGTGATGTGTATGATTGTGGTGGGCAACATGATGCTAACTCCACGTTTGAGGAACAATTGAGGAAGTTGGAGGTTGATGTTGATGTTGAAAAATATAGGGGCATTGTCACCGCCAACATGGGGACCATGTTGAAGACATTGGAAACCACCAACCACAAATCTAGATGATGATGCATGACCTAGTTGAGTAAAGGAGCTAATTCTAGGGTGAAAGAAAAGGATGGGCATGAATGATGAAGGGGGAAGCTGGCATGCAAAAGGACGTGTAAAGATTGGGAAATACGACTACCAAGTAAGTTAGATAACGTCCGGGGTCAATGGAAGCAACTATGGCACAAAGGTAGTCAATAGTGAGTTGGATGGCATCCAAATAGCGTCTCTACATGTGGATGGCGTGCAAGGAGCCGGAGAATCAAATGTGGTGCTAAAAGACCATGTTGCAAAATTTGGAGAAATTGTCATTGTAGCAACGCCCACGGTCCCGAAGCATGCTTTGCCAAAACATAGTAGTGGTGTTGTCAAAAGTGGGGAGGCAACATCACCTAGTGACATCGAGGTGGATGTTGGCTATGTTCGTGTGCCAAGCAGTGGTGGAAGAGGTGACATGAAGGTGGTTGCCTCAAAAGTGGTTGCCAACTACAAAAAAAATTGAACTAGAACATCAAGACAAAGGGAGGACAAAAATAATGATACTATAACCATATATGGGTCCCCGACACGTCTTAGTCCAAAAACTCCACAATGGTGGTAGCCCCCATTGCGAAGGCCATGTCAACCCAACTTGTAAAGAAAAATTGTCCAATACGGCCGTGCCAAGCAATGAACCCTTAGGCATGCCATGTACTTATTTAATTCTTAGCATGGAAGGGTTGTTGACAGTGTCAAAGTGTAGGACACCCATGTGTGAGGACCATGTTCGATATCCTTGATGTGCACAAGGAGATAACCAGAAGCTCACTTGCAAGTCTGCCGCGTCATGAGTGTGCAGGGAGCAAGTAGGTTGATTTATGAGTAGGTGTGCCTTTGAGCGTAAACATATGGGTGTAGTATGGTGTGTGTGTGTTGGGCAACTATGATTGCAAATTACTTGTTCTATGGGATGGAGTTGATGTGTGTCCATTTGGATGAGGCAGGCAGGATGCTTAGCAAACAGTGGAGTTGTAGCAGTGTCTATGTACATGGTGAATAAGAGAGGGAAAACAAATGGGCGCAAGACCATTGAGGAGGGCAAAAAGGTAAGGCGGAGGAGGAACATGAGCACAACCGAAAGTAGCAAGGAGGAAGGGGACAACAAAAAAATGAATGTGCCATTGAAGAATACCAAAAGGCTAACGGATGTTGTTGCAAAAGATGCAAGGAAGAGGAACGCTTCATAGGCAACATAAAAGGAACAAGTGAATGAAATGTTTGGAATGGTCTTTGTGGAATTGGACACGCACATGGTAGTTGAGGGGTATGTTGGCAAGTGAGGAATGGAAGTAGATGGGATTGAAACATAATGGAAGTGATTACGAGAATGTGGTAGGGAGTGATATATGTTTGTTGCACTAAATGAAGTTTTAAGACATGGGGAGGATTTTTTTGAAACGTTGGGAAGTGAGATCGTTTGCAGACCTTCGAGTTGGAGCAACTTGTATATCTCATGGAGCAACATAATAGATGTGTGGAGGTGGTGGTGGGTAAGATAACCGGGAGACCTACAATGGAGAATATCTATGATGTACTAGTTGCGGAGGGTTGGCACCACATGTGGGTCATGGAGGCTTACCACCCACAAACACCAATGCAGTGGCCCAGTGAGTCGGAGTCCATGTACAAACTTTTGCAGATCTTAAAAACAAACACTTTGTGGGGCTTGGAGTACATCCTTCCTATGGAAGATGCGGCAGTGCATGCGGAATACAAAGATAAAGGGAAATAACATGCGAGTGGGGCAGCAAACACATTGCATAAAGCAATTTTAGAATGGGTAGAGGAATATTGGGGGGGGGGCATAATGGAACTGCAAACTTGCTACATGCAATTCCCAATATGTTGGACACGATATTGCATTGGGAACTTCTAGGGTCGATAATAACTCAGACTATGTAAGTTTGTGAGGACATTTTCCTCACAATGTGAAGCTACTGTCAATTTAATGTTAATATTGCAAAGGCATTGAAGGAATAGGTCATAGATTGTTAATATATGGTAGAGGATATCATGTACATACCCTAATATCCATGCGATTTCACAAAACATTAATAGTCATAGTCCATAAATTGAAAATAAGTGGTCCAATAACATATCACATAGGCCAAATCAATACACAATGAGGACAAATACATGCAATATTGAATACAACATACACCATACACCATACACCATACAGACAACCAATAGTATGCCAATACCAATTATGTATACACGTACATGTAGACCATCTATTGTGGCGCACATCCATGGCGCATAATCGTGGATGTTGTAACTATCGGCTTGCCACACATGGTAGCCACAAACATGACCTAATTGTTGTTGTTGACCTCCACCCAAACCTTAGCATTGCAACTGCACACATGGTTGCAACGATCAAGATTTGGGGATGCATATGAAACCACAAGTGGTTGGCAACCATTGCAAAGTGTATGGCAGCCAATGTGAAAACATCATCACCGCAAGATTTGCAATAGGGGTGAGCCAAAATTATGAAACATATGCCTTCCTTGTTGGTGGGAAGCCGAGAAGGAATGACACCCCATTACACACAGTAGTCGAGATGGCAACCATCATGAGCCTCCCGGATGACATGGCCATCCATGAGTCAGCAAATGAGTCAACATATGTTTGTGCAGCTAGTCTTCCATCTAGAAACGGTGGCATATGATATTTTCACATGATGCATGGGTGTGAATGACATGGCAATGCCACAGGCCTACTCAACGCAACTGCATTGAGGGAAACAAAGCACGGAAGAAGAGCTGGCCAATGAGATGTCCAAGGCATGGTTTTAATTTTTTTTTAAATTTAAATTTTTTTTGCAATGTCCAGATGTGATGTCCTTTTTTCTTCTAGTGTAACAAAGGAATGAAGGAGTAAAGAATCATAGATTGTTGTTAGAAACCTTAATCCAATGTGACATCAATCCTTATGAGCAATAGATTAGTCTTCATTGAGAATTAGTGCCCTCGGTTGTTGTTTTTGGTTGCTTTAAGTGCTGGAAAAAACCTAATTACAAAAACACAGAAACATATTTTAAATCTTTGAAGATACAAAATATTATCCAAGCAGTGTTGTGTGCTGGGTGGAGCCGGGAATGAGCCAAATTCTATACAAAACTATACCCTGCTTATTCTCTCTTACCATCAGATCCAACTTGATAAACTTGAGTGAAGCACTGTCATTGATATTATTAGAATGAACGGTTGATAGCAATTAAATAATGTTATGTATCGGACAATGAAGGATTTTTACTTCTTTATTTACCACTCATTTAATTGGGATATTAAGGCACAATCATAGGAAGGAAAGAATGGGGAGATGTGAGTATCTCCATGGATTGGGAGGTACCTATGTATGTATCTATCTATGGGTGGTATATTCAATGTGTGGTGCGTGAAAGCCTGTGAAAGTTACTAAATCCTTTAACATAAATCAATATAACATAAAACAAATTTTTGTAAACAAAAGATCAAAAATGAATTTGCCAAATTTTATTACAAATATTTGGGCTCACTCATGCCCCATAATAAATGTGCACGTATTGAAACGTTTCTCAATTCATGAAGTATGCACAATAAATTTGTAAACAAATAAAACGTGATACATGGACACTAGTATCACAATCTAAATCATGTAATTTTTCACTCATGAATATCATAATTTAATATGAAATTTGGCTGAAACCATCATTTCGATCCATATCACTTATGGATAGTTATTTTTGACACTGACATTTTTAAACATCACTAACCTACATGTACATAGCATGCGTAAAGATTTTAGGGTCAATGGGGACCCATAGAAATGCAATCTTTAATCTATAGATTAAAAATATTATTTGATTTCAAACTCCAGAGTAAGAATGCACACATGAAGTGCACAAAATTACTTAAAGACAAAAACAAGATAGATGTAATTCAATGCCAATTACTAAAAAAATACAAATTTTAATCTTTCTAACCTTACAAATTTTATTTTGTAGCAAATAAAAAAAATGAGTGATACTGAGTGAATTTTTTTTAAAAAAAAAATTCCAACTTCAAGGGCTAAGTGATTTCTAATAACTTTCTTTTTAGCATTAAAAGAATTTGAGCATAAGCAATCTTTCATCTTGAGTTATCTCATTTTTTTTTATTCTCTAAATTCTTGAGGGTCGACTTAAGCACCATAAATGAGTGTTTATTTTGCATGCAGCCAATGAATCTCCATCACCATTCAATAATATAAACTTATTCTTAATCAACACCATTGTAGCTACTATCTTGTGAGTCCCTAGTGTGGATGTTGATATTGGTGATAAAGCGTTGGACAAGGGTTGCATTCATAAATTTCAAATTAAAGTGACAATGTATAATTTAATCAAAAGTGAAAGTAAATAAAGTAACGTTGGGGTTTAGTTTATACACGACGTGAATGGGAGCCCGTTCTTCTATACCATGAAAGTGAAAGTATATTATACATGCTCTTTGTTCCCCTACTTAGGACTTAGAGGAAGACTAGGTCGAAGACACACAAAATTATACATTCAAAATTGAGCGACACCACGAGACCAGATGCCTATGAACTATCATTGAACCAACAAACCCATAGACACAATGACAATGACCACCATTTGCTCACTATCACAAATCGATTTTCAAGCACCATATCTCAAGAAAGGCACAATGTTTTCAATAAATCTAGACTTCACGAGTTCTGGACAAAATGAAATTTTATATGTGCACTTTTGTTGGCGGATCTTATGATAGAAACGATAGCAACTACTCCTCGATGTGGACTGCATCTCTTGTTGTAGCATGTGTTAGGTGCATGCACACTGTATCATTTGTGAAAAATACATCTAGAAGGAACATTTGATCATATTGCTTCTCAAAGTATGTAAAATTGGGATTTCGTCATATTCTTCTAGTTTCTTCCTTTAGATTATTTGTTATGCAATGTTTATGTCTCAAGTGTGCAAAAAACACTCTAAGATGGATGACTAATTTTGAACAAATCTTTTTGTCCAAATTTACCTAAATCCTAGTTAAGGAAACATGCACATGAATCACGAAAAGCCACATGTCACACTTTGCTCACAACCTTACCTCAATGCACACTCACCTCCATAGTGGTGAAGCATTCCAATTGACTCTATCCCCACTATGCTACGGAAACATACCTGTGACAAACCTCCTCTAGGAGCTCATGATTTATTGGAGTGCTCAAGATACTCATCTTGGGCCAATTTAAACTAAGGCCAAGGGCCATGACCGTGAAATTGTTAGGTCCCTTGAAACTCATCCAAATGCTGTACCATGGACAATTGCCAATGAAATTTGTAGTGTCACATGCCTCAAAGTGTAGTCTATAAAGACATCCACAACATGGCTCTTAGTTAAACGCTATTTCATTACCATCTTAATCATGTAAGTCCTTCTACATAGTATTAAGTTGTATTTAACCAAGGCTTGTGAGTTGTCATGGTCTCCCGGTTTTGTGTTAGATCAATCTCTTTGAGGTGGAACTTGACGTAAAATATAATAGACCATGAACCATTATCCATTGCATGTTGTGTAGTATCCCATGTAGGTTTTTCATTCATTCAAACACTCTTGGTCCCTTAGTCCCTCGAGATCTAGTGTAAAGTGAAGTGGGACAGTCTTGGCATTTTTCACTAATGAGAATTTTTAGATTTTTAGATTTACACCCTCAAGCTCTAGGATAGACACCTATATTTGAGTGGCATGTGATTGGTTGTGGCTCCAAGGACGGATTCCAAAATGACACATGTTTAAAGGCGATTGGACTGAGTGCTCAAAATACGATAACCATTCTAGGCTCAATAGTCAACATAATTGGAGGGGGGGGACTACATGACTATTTAATGAGCACAAGCATATTTGCTTTGGTAAAGTATTAGATATTAATAGGAGTTCCAAAAGTTATGAGAAAAGTGGAAAAAACCTTAATTTGGAAGTGCTAATCATCTTGTACTAATCGTGTGTTTCACACAATGTTGATTTTTGACAAAGGGGCATGCCTTTCATGCGATGATCAATTTTTACATCACCGGTTTTTTTGACGGGTTGGTCAACTTTCAACATGTCTTTTGATACCTAATTTTTTAGATTGACGGTTTACTTTTTGAAATAAGCCCTCACTTATTAGATCTTACTCCAATATCAACTTAACCTACTCTAGGCATATATCAACTAAATTGAATGCTTGTTCATGCGTAGAAGTGTAAGAGGGGTGACTGAAGGGATCACTTTTTTGTTGTCTTTTGGTCAGCTGTACTACACCGTTTATGGTATTAGTGTCAAATACAATATTGCAATGTCCTAAACTAGATGCCTAGAGGTCTCAAAGTGTCACATTCGCTACTTGCCAATATGATACGATTTGTCAACTTAAGTAATTTTGTTGAGTGACAAATTATTTACATTATGACAATTAGTGTAGCATATTGGAATACTTGAAATGATAATTTTTGGTTTTAGTATGCAAGGGGTAAAAATTATTGAGCATACTAATGGCAAGTGTCATGTGTTTACATTTTAGTATGCATGAGCAAGATATTCTTGAGGGCAATAATGGCAAGTGCCATTTGTGTGCACTTTAATCAACTTGTAGACCATTGTGTAACATAGACATACACCTCATAACAATATTGAACATACTCATGCCAAGATGTTAGCAAGCGCACTTGAAAGCCAAGTGTGATGAGGTGACACTAATGATGAAGTTGTCAATCATTAGTGTAACCTAGCATACACCTCAAAATATGGTAAGTGACAGTATTACACATGTGACACTAAATATCATAAACGGTGTAGTTATGTTTGGGCTGGGGCGAAACAACCCGTACATTGGTTCCTTGGAGGCAAGGGTTTAGGCATCCAACAAGGAACAAGTGTATGGGTTGGTTCACCCAAATCTTCTGTTTGACTACACATTGGCTCCAAAGAAGCATGTTGAAAATATTCCCGATGCCTTTGTAGTTGCAGATATTCACCGAAATCACCATTTTCACCCTCCTCTCCTCTTACTCACCATTGCAGAAGCAGTGCTGAAAGCTTAGAAACCTTTGACCAACACACCTTTCACACCAATCCACCACAAAGATCCTCACAACCTAAGTTGGAACTTCCCTAAGCTTCCCAAAGCTTTTCTGAGCGATAGAGCTCTGTGAGGCAATTGTCCGTACTGGATTTGGATGAGATAAAAGGCAACCGGGAGGTGGACAACAAGCAATTCATGAAGCTAAAGTGTTGACAAGTATTTTGAAATTTCATATGTCAAGTGATGGGCAATTTGGGGGTGATCTAATCAAGTGACATGTGGTTTGGGGTGATCTATCAAGTGATAGGCAATTTGGGGGTGATATATCAAGTGACAGGTTGAAGGTCGTGGCCTTCTTTCTTTTGATGGGTCAAGTGGGACCAATGACAGTGACCGGTTGTTAAATGGGTTGTGACGATTGCAAAAAGAAACCCTGGTTTCATATCCTAGGATAAGTGGGTGTCAATGATACTCCATTGCTTTTGTGTGGGTAAAATTGGCAATTCCCATTGGAATTTCTAGCAATCAAAATCATATACACTCTAACCCTGATAATATGACTACACGACACCTTGATTATTCGACGTATTTTCCATCAACCAAACTTTCTAGTGTTAATTTAACCCCGATAATATGACTACAATGCTCATAATACGATATTTTTTAGGCCCAATTTTTCATATAATAGAGGTAATTACTATGTGTAGGTTGTGGGTACCACACTAAGGATTTGCCTTGGGATTGGGGAGTATATGGTGAATTCATCAATGGGCTAACTTAAGTTAATTATTTTAAACCTTGGTTTCAAAACATACATTACACTTTTGAGTCTTTGGGTTTGAATGGAGGTTGAAGGGTTTAGGGATTGTTGGATCTGCAAACTATAATTCTGAAGTTGTTGATTTGTCTTCTTGATTTGAAATTTATCCTCACACCTAAATCTCACATTTATTTAGATTGGAAATTTCAGTGCTTGCCGATTTATACTCCTAGATTTGCCCATGCTGCTCTTCAATTTCTTGGCTCTAGAAACGACAATAGTATTGAGTGGCAGATGTTTTTCATTTCAATTGTGTTTTCAACAATTTCGGTGTTGATGGCCATGTCTTCGCACAAAACAACTTCAACACAATTTGGTAAGCACTAACCTCCTCCACATTGGTTATGATGCCGGAAGATATTTACAATATGGATGAGACTAGTTCATTTTATCGTGCCCAACCAAACAAAACCTTAGTGCAAGGAAAAGTTTGTGGGCGCGAAATTCAGAAGGACCGTCTCACTCCTGCCCTTGCGATAAACACGACAAGCATTGACAAGTTGACACATGTGAGTATTTACAAATCTCTACACCCAAGATGCTTTGGAAGGTGGTTGCCAACAAATTATGTGTGGTGGTTTGCAAATCAAATGGCATGGATGACATCATATGTATTTCAGAGTTGGATGATAAGCCTCAATGGAAGGTATTTTAAACTATGAACAAATTTGAAAACTTGCTCCCTTGAGCATGTTGGTAGGGGTGAATCATTTGGTTTTCAACCTTGCAATTGAGAAATATTACTATTGCTTTCTTACTGCCTAATGTTACAAGTGTGGTACAACCTTTGGATCAAGGAATAATTGCTTTATTCAAAGTTCAATTTAAGAGAAAACTTTTGGAATGGGTTCTCTCTTAGTTTGATTCTTCTACTACTCACCAAGACTTGAGGAATATAATGCCTAATGTAAGGCATGCTAGTATGTGGTGCCCTCAAGTGTGGAGAGAGATGAATCCCCAAATCATACAAAACAACTAGAGGATGTCCAAGATTTCACTTGCAGATTGGAGTGCCGATTTTGCCAGAAATCATGAATGTGAGAAAATGAGAATGTAAGAAGCAACAAATGAATTGACAAGTCACATTTCCTCTTTGAATCTTGGAAGGGAAGAAATGCCCATTGAAGAATATGTGCAATTGGCAGGAGAGGAAATTGTTGATGTAGAGTACAAAATGGTTGAGTTGGTGGATTTGGCATGGGGTAGAGAAATCCATTTGGATTTAAGTTTGAATGAAGAGCCAATAGAGGGGAATGATGTGGATGACCGGCCAACACCAATATTTAAGCTTCCTCAAGCCCATGAGTATGCCCAATTACTATCAAATCTAAGCATCCTTCAAAGTTTTCAATTGTAAATGTGATGAACATGCAATTTTTTATAGATATTTTTTATAGATATGTTTTATAGATATCTTTGATGTCAAATTACAATATCAACAAACATCATCAGAAGACAATAGATTTTTTTACTTTTGTAGTGTGGATATGTTGAAGGCATCATCATGGGACTATATTTTTTTAACTCCATATTGTGTGATGTTGTGAGCATATTTCTCTAATAAACATGTTCTTTCATACTTATGTATCTTCATTGTTTATACAAAATGACATTTTACATCAAAATAGGCCATTTTCTTGAAAACCTCGATAGTACGACATTTGAGGCCAAAATGTCATATTATGTAGGACATGGCATTTAGATAATGCAACACTTTTTTGTACGACCAAATGTGTCATATTAAAGGGGGAGAACAATATACATATTATATATGCCATGAGGATTGACAACAGATGAATCAATAAGGTATGTGGGCCTTATGTGGTCACTTGTCTCTTAATTGGACATCTATATGCAGTGCTCAGGGAAATTTTTGGGCATAATCAGTCAAGATCCTAGTGTTTCCAAGTCAAACCAGTTGCATGTTGTGATCTTTTAGTTTCTCTTTAATAATTTTAGGTATACTCCATAGATTCCTCTAAAATGATGGGTGATTTTCCCGAGGCCTGAACTTCAACTGATTATTTCTCATACTTAACCGGTTCGTCTGTAACTAGTGGTCAGCTCTCCCCACTCATTGCTTATATGTTCTCGTTCTTTATTAGGACATGCTTGGTTGCATAAGAAAGTATTGTGTTATGCTAAAGTCATATTTTCGGTAATGTGACATTTTGGTCTCAAATGTCATTCCATTGAGGTTTTACAAGAAAATGGCCTATATCAATGTAAAATGTCATTTTTTTATACATAATGACGATACGTAAGTATGAAAGAGCATTTGTATTGAAGAAATATGCTCACAACTTTTTCTAAGGTTCTCCAATGCTTGCAACGTTCCCCCATGTTCCCCAATGCTTGCAACAATCTCCAAGATTCTCCTACATGTTCCAAAGTACTATAGTCAAGACTCTATAAATGTTACAGGTCGGGAGTGGCAAAAAAATAACATATATAGAATTATAACAAGTAACACTTACAGAATTCATACCGATGATTAATAACATTTATAGAAATAACACTTAAAATTTCCAAAAATGAAGAACATAACGTTTGTGGAGGTCACCACCTACAACCTTCCAGCCTTAGACGGTGTAACCCGCTGCTGACCGGTTTACACGGACAGTGCACCTATCCAAATTAGGTGGTTCGCAAACCTCTAAATTCCGAAGGTGGTCTGATACATTATTTTCCTAATAAGTGATATAATGTTTCCTCTTTATGAATTTCTTAAGAAGAAAGGAGCCTAAGCTTTCAAGCTTATGTTCCCCTAAATCCTAATGTCAAGGTTAAGTGTTATAAACATAAAGAGTGCTTTTGCAATCCATGTAACAGAAATCCAACATTCTTCAATTCCATTTTAATTTCAAAATTCCTCAACCAAAGTTTACAATCATATTATCAATCCATCAATGTAATAACTTCAATGTAAGATTTGACTACTTGATGGTCTTCAAATTCTCTTATCCTCGAATGGTGGCTTGAAGCCTTCTTAATGTCTTCAATCTCTTAGAGATTCTTTTTGTATGGTTTCCCTTTGTATTCTCTAATTATGAATCTTAGTTCTCCGGTCTTGAGAGGACCTCTTTCGGTCTTCATTCTTCAAGAGGATCTTCCTCCTTAGTCTCCAATCTTGAAGAGAAACTTCAATCTCCTAAAAATGCCTTAGTCTTTAAAGTAGTCTTCTTAGCTTTGAAAAGTATTCCCTTAGCCTTCAAAATGCCTTCTTAGTCTTCGGTCTTCAAGTTCTTCTTAGTATTTGGTATCACGGTCCTCCAGTCTCACGGGCTCTCAGTCTCATGGTCCTTTAGTCTTCAAGTTTCCTCGAAAAGTCTTCAATCACTTTGAAGAAGTCCTCAAGTCTTCTTTCCTTTGGTCGCGTGGTCCCTCAGTCACGCGGGCCTTCAATTTGGAAGACCGGCTTCGTATGAAATATTAGTCCTTCAATCTCAGTCCCGCGGGCCTTCAATCTTCAAGTTCTCCCAAAAAAAAAGGTCTCAATCTTCGGTCTTCAAACTCGCGGTCCCTTAGTCCCCCGCGAGCCTTCAATCTTCAAGTTCTCCCAAAAGGGTCTTCAAACTCGAAGCCTTTCGGTCCTCGAGTTTCTTCAAGAAACTTTAAGTCTCCGAGTCTTCGGATTCGTTAAGAATCAGTCTTCAAGTCTTGTAAAATCACCGTCCGGTTCTGTGGTCCTCCAGTCCGCGGGCCTTCAGTATCGTGGGCCCTCAGCTCCAAATTCGGTCTTCAAACTCGAAGCCTTTCGGTCCTCGAGTTTCTTCAAGAAACTTTAAGTCTCCGAGTCTTCGTCTTCTTGCCTTGCGGCCTCGTGGTCCCTCAGCCTCGTAGCTTTCCGATCTTCAAATTCCTCTAAAAGCCTTAGAGTCTTCAAGTTCGTCGCGAAGGTCTTCAACCTCGAAGCCTTCCGAAAAGGTCTTCGAGTCTTCACGCCTCGCGGTCTCGCGGTGCTCCGATCTCTAAGTAAATCTTCAAGGGCTCAAGGGCTCCTTAGTCTTCGGCTTCGAAAAGTCTTCTTAGTCTTCGAATAGAATTTCGCTCCCGATAAAGCTTTGACGCTCACGTTATATTGTCGTGATAGAATGAGGTGAATTAGGGCCCCTAAGTGCCCTCTTTATATAGGGTATGAAATCTATGTGTTTTCTAATTAGGCGGTTAGGCCTTAGTCCCCTATTGCCACATGTAGGATTCGGCTATTTTTAGCCCTGTATCTACATACAGTCTAATTTTAGCCCAGGCGGATCTATTTTAATAATGAGCACATGCTTAATTTAAATGTTCATGTGGTATGCATATGATGTAATCCTCCTCTTTCCTAGATGTGCCTAAGGTATTCGGTTACCATCCATATGATTCATTCATTCAAAATTCCCATCTTCATTGCCGAATGGTTGAGGCGGTTGTGTCCATCCAAGGGATTTTCATCCCTTGGCATTGTCCTTCATCTACATCCTTTAATGAGTAAGTACGTGTCCACTAAGTGTTTACTAAAATAACTAGGTGTCTACTAAGCAGTCACTAAAAAGCTAGGTGGCTACTACCTCTAGTAACTAATGTACTCACTTACCATCCCAAGAGGTGACTACATGTGTACTAGTAACTATCTAAAAGTAACTACACGCTCACTAGTTTAGCCTCCTTACTAATTCGGCCATTCCCTATGGTGTGTCTTGTTCCCGTTGGCTTTAGGTATCGTTCCCGAGGCTTAAGCACGTTCCCAACGGCTTGATGCCCGTTGCTCTTCGTGACCGCCTCCCATTGCTCCACGTGGCATCGTCCTATGGGTTGTTCCCCCATTAAGCCCCGATGCCAGCTCTTGGTCCCTCAGATTCCGCTTGCGTTCCCCTCGGCCGCTCATGTTCCTAGGGACCGCTCCTTGTTCTCAAGGGCCTCTTCACGTTCCCAGCGACCGCTCTCATTCATACCATGGCTACTCCCGTTCCCACTTCCCTGGCTCGGCTACCTCTTGTTTGCACCTTGGGCTTCTTGCCCTCCGGCCTTCTCTTTGGCCTTGGGGGGGAGGTGAGCTCTCCAACGTTTTATAAAAATAAAAATGAAAGTACAAATGATAATACATAATTCAACTAAACTAATTGAAAGAAATAATCTATATGGTAGTAACTTGACAAGATTCTTCCGACTAAACTAACCGAAAGAAAGAGTCTATAGTAGTATGACGAGAAGCTTCCAAATGATGAGATGCAACTTCCTTCTGGAGTCCTTGAATGCTCATGATGTGTGATAGGGCATCATTGGTCTTTGTTCAAAGTATTTCTTCAAAGTCTCTAGAGAACGTTCAGCAACACTAAATCCTACAACTTCTTCTACCACATCAACCATAACCTCATCAACATCAATTTCTTGATGTTCTGAGGAATACATATCCAAAAACTCCTCATCGGTAGGTTCATAGGGGTCATGTAAATCAAACTCCATCTCATAGTTGAGGTATTCATGAGCATTCATCACGTCACCCACCTCACTATCATATGACAACAACGTCAGTTGATGAAGTAGAGTAGTAACTTCATCAACCTCCACCAAGTGCCTAGCTTCCTCTATCTCCCTCTCAATAGAGATCGAAAGAACACCCGTGTGCCTCCAACAATTTTGAATTGTTTGCAAGGAATATGGGATAAATGTGATTACATGTTTAAAATGTATGCTCTCATATATTATTACCTTGATTTTCTCAAAATTAACACTTATAGAGGCGCAATTAACAAAGAAGGGAGTAGAGCATGTTATAACACTTAACACATAACACTCACTAGTCTTACCAATTGTGTTTTTGTAGGGCAGTAAAATTTTCTTAACATATATGAAATTATAATGCTTATAGGGGTAACACTTATAGAGTCTTGACTGTAGTCACATATGAAACTTGAAATACATGTGGGTCCCACCACTTATGCACATAATGACCTCTATTATAGGACTAATCGGGACTAAAAAACTATTGTATTATGAATGTCATAGTCGTGGTATGGAGATAAGTTAACACTAGAATGTTTGGTAGATAGGGAAATTTGTGTCGTATTGTCGAGTGTCGTAATATGGAGGGTAGACTGTATTTGAGTAGTAGATGGCAAGTCTTGCATTAAGAACGGACACTAAATACACACGTGTCACGATGAGATTTGGGCCATGTGGTCAAAATAGATACATTGTTCTTGGTTGTTCAAGAGTCAATTACAATCCACAAATGGGGCGGGTCTTTGTGATCATAAAGAGAGAGAACTTCAATTTGACCTCTTATAACTTCTGCCCTTCAACTTGAGTTTGAATGACAATCTTCACGATTGACAATCGTTGACCAGATGAGACAATTTCTGATTGTATCCGATACCCAAAATTGTATGTGGGCTCTGGAGTTGAAAGTAGTGATTTTTTTGAAAGAAAATGGGTGTGTAAATTGGCGCTTAGTTTATTCATTCACTAGCTCTATTGGCACTTTGAGTGGGAACAAAGGAGTCTAGTCTAGCGATGTGGAATGATTCAACATATGACAAATGCGATGACATGTTCAAGAAGGTTTAAGTGTGTGGCGATATATATTTTGTTTGCGGCACATTATGTGGCTATGCTTTGGCATTTTAGAGTTAAAATTTGGCCCCAACCTCCTAAGTTGCTAATGCAAATTGGGCTACATAAACAATTCCATATAAAAATCATTATTCCACAGGGGAATTGAACCCCGATCTTTCAACCCTGCCCATTGCAACGTGGAATGGCCTGCAAAACTACACATTATTGCATCCCATCTATCACCCAACAAAAGTTAGTATAGAAGAGAACACATGAAGATTCGGCCCATGTACACCATGAAAATCCTCCAACGGTTCCTTCAAAATATAGGTGGTAACTTTATGTAACACTTTAAAAAAAACTTGCAAGTTGCACCCCAACCATGCCATAGTCCACACAATGCACATGGTTCAAAAATGGCATCATATTCTATATTACGCTTACTCTACCTCATCATGTTCCAAAAATTGAGTGTAGATTCAATACATTGGAAACCTCTCATGTATGAAGCCAATACCCAATAATATGCTGCTACTAGTATAATTCATCTATTCTTCCCCTCCATACCGATTTCTCTGTGCTTTCCAATATGATATGGCTGTTTGGTAAGGGAAAGTATCTAGGGTATAAAAGTCTTGTGCAAACATGTGGATGACCAAATCTAGGTGTGTTGTAAGCCGGTTCCTCAACTTGCTCTTCAAAAATGACAAAGTACTAAATGTGCATGGAGCACCTTCAATAAATGCAGCAAGCCTCATTATTGGTTTTTTTTACAATATCCGCTATTTTACTGGGGCCAACACCAATGCTAATATTGCATTTATGGTTGGCTGCCTCAGTGTTGGCATCGTATGCTGACGGCTACATTGTCCAATTATGATGTTGTCACCTACGAAGTGCAGGTGGTGTGATGAGCCCAAGATGGCTATTTTTATCAACAAAGGTTAGGGTTTTGGCCACCCATCCCTTGGCCGTTAGATTGCTCACTACATGGACGCTTGGGATGAAGCATTGGGCTGGCTCTTCGAACCCAGCCAATGGGGTCGAGTTTGCCATCTTTCAATATTTTCATCTGTTTTGGGGCTATTTTGAAAAAAAACCCCAAAATTGTATGTGTACATATAGCTGGGCCCAAATGAATGTAGCAAAAAGCATCTGCGTAGCCGAATTAAAAATCGCTGGTTGGAAGTGCCCACAACATGGGCACATACCTTGAATGCTTCATTAATTACTCATGCATATCATATTCTGTTTTGCATTATCCCTTAAAAAATGGGCTCACATGCTCCAACTTTAATCAGCTGTCAGTTTTGGGTGTCGTTTTGGAGGCCAGGTGATGAGTTCGCATTGAAACCATGACATTTTCCTCGTTGTCCTTGTTTTCTTTGTTTTCCTTGCCTCCAGTTGAAAACCCTAGTTGTTTATGATCGTTGACTAGGTAATCAGTGTGCACACATATTGAAGGAATGAAAAGTTGGGCACACACATTTCCATGGGAGCCGCCTTCAAACTGGTTCAATGGGTTTTACGCGCACTCCAAGACAACTGTGGATCAGTAAGGAGTCAAAGTTTCAAACGTGCTCCAAGGTTTTTTGATGCATCATGCAAGTTGCACGTGATTTAATCAAAGGTAGGGGTTAGAGTTGATGGGGAAATTGCTAATCGGCCGCCAGAAACTAACACGCTCACCATGCTCAGGACATATTTTACCTGAAAGATCAGTGCTCCCAGCCGTAAATTTTAGAAGGCCTAATTATTTATTATGTGCAAGACCATGTTGAAGTTTGGTTTTCTGATTGCAACTTTATGAGCAATTGTTAGCGAATGACTTGACACTTACTCCACAACCTTGATGCTTTCCGGATTGGGTTTTTGTGCATACCATTCCAAAGACTCATCCTTAATTGCTTGGAGATTGTCACCCCTGTCTGTGACATGATAGTCAAGATTGAAATTGAATATGTGGTTTTTTTCTAAGGTCTCAAGACCTCTTACATCATGTGTAAGTGCGGTGATCCACACTTGCTGATTGTAACTTGTTCTGAAGCAATTTGTTGTGAAGTAAGTTAGCACAAAAGAGCTGTGAAACATACTGTAGTGTGAAACTTGTAATTTCCCCAAGTTGGAGAGATTATAAAACTGTTTTCTTTTGTTCTCGATTCCTGTTCATTCTGAGGAATGGAGGTTTCAAACTTCTCTGACAACGGAGAAAATGTGACATGTAAAACAAGACGGACTTCTCAATGAATGTACTCGTAGAACAAGAAAAGCACATGCTGCCACTGGCCAGAAGCTCACTGACCTTCCATTCCAATTTCCCAATCTGTGCTCAGTCTCTGGTATTGACAGATGATATTGCTCATGAAATTTATTAGACAAGCCATTAGCTGCGACTATTTATACCTTCCTTGCACTTACAACACGATTGTAATAGTAGGAGATAAGTGTGTGTGTGTTTCAGTAATATAATTCCCCATCAAACGATGGGCAAACTATTGATAAGAATCATATTATACCTCACAATACACCTCAGTGACCCCGAGCTGGGCTTGAGAAAGGGGCAAGGAGAAAGGCATTAGCCGCAATGACAAGAAAATCAAGAAATTCCCCACAGCACAGTCCTGAGGCACAAAATGGTTATAGTCACGGTAATAAATAACACCATCCAACCAAGAACCTCATCACTTAACCGTCCCCTTCACTACCTAATGGGGTCTCGACCGAGTGACTTTATCACTTGTCCTATGGCACACCATTCATCAAATTGTTTGGAGAAATTAAACCACCCGGCCACCACTAGGAGAAATTAATTAACTTCCTACTTTGGGAGGTCAATTCATTTGTTGAGATATCCTCCAGTTCCCACCCACCACTCTTCGCAATGCAATCAGCATTGAATTAATTGGAAGATAACCCATAACCCTAAATCCACCGCAACATCGCTTCGATTCATTTTCACCCCGTGGCAGCCATTGGATTTTGGTCTTTAAGGAGCTGCAGCCTCTAGGAGGCCAGGAATACCGAAAGTGGGAGAGAGCAATGACCACTACTAAGTTTCATCACACAATTCTCCGACATTCAATAAGGATCCAAACTCAGAGCACCGACTAGTCTTGAAGTAGCAAGTCAAAGACACAGAATTTTATCAAACTTGCCACAAGTGGAATTAAACTAGGAGTTTAAGTTCTGCACCACAGACAAGGTTGAAAAATCAACAGGTAAGGAAGAAATGATCAACGTGAATTCGCTGAAGAGGAAGAAGTATTCAAGTATCCTTTCTGGTCTGGTGAAGAAGATGACATTGTCACTGCAACTTGAAACCTGGGAAGACCTGGTCAATCCGCCCTTGTGCGCAAACTTTGAGAACTGTGCATCGCAGACCAGGATCAAACTTCGATACAAGGAGATTCTGAAGAAGTCAAAAGTGAATAGGTGACCGTTATGAGACAATTTGTTATCTGGAAGAACTCGTAGCCAGAAATTGTATTACTTTGACTGCGACAAATGGCAATCATCCACTTAAATTGCAAAATGAAAGAGTTAAGACTAGCTGACCTCCAGGGGCATTTAAAATCATTCTTCTGGAATCACATTCGAAGGAGATTTAATTTCAAAAATTGTGAAGTCTATGAAATCTTGCTTGGGAAAATGTCACAAGCAAAAAGGACGTCAAGCGATTTCAGTTCTACGATTCATTGATCATTTAGTTTCTGATCATGGAAAATCTTGAAAGTGATGGCTCATTGCAACTTCAAACTAAGATGAACTAAGTAAATGCACTAGTTGCAACTTAAGAGTAAAATTACGTCGTTCAATTCACTCAACCTTCAATTCGAAGTCTATGAGCCTACAAAAATATGATTACATTCCAAGTATCCTTAAAAGAGGAGAACTCCACAACGGAGCAGTGCGAAATTAACTTGTACAAATAAGAGACGTTTCAAGCTTAAAATCACTTGAACACACTTAAAAAAAATGCTCAGGGCCTCAAATTGACGACACTGGAAGCAGCTATAACATACATCTCGAGAATCCATTCGGCGTAAATATGAATTAGTAACTGTCCGCAGAGTCGCAATGTGCGCAACGGCACTTACATCTTCAACTCACATTACACACGGATAGATTGAGACGGTGGCTGAAGAAGCATGTGCATCTTCAATAATGGATCATTTATGTTGGAACCACTTTCTTCTTGACAAATGTTTTCTCCCTTCGTAACCTAAAAAAATCTCGTTCGAAATGGGGGAAGATTCGTATATCTACTGATGCAAATGGACGCAACGTGACGGACGTCAGACGTGCAATCCTGTGCAATACCTGTACTGACGTGTGCTCACTAATTTATCACTGTTCTGTCTAAAGGCCCTTCGATGTTGATTGCATATAGTGATTGTAGTAAGAAATAGAGCTGCCAGGAAGTTCATTAAAGGAGAAGATTCCTTTCCCTTCCATGATGACTTCTGCCACAGAAAATCATCACCCGGAAGGCGCTGTAAACGCACTGAGTCATCATGCGGGAAAGTCAATCTCTGTCAATGAGGGGCCAATTGCGTAAATTCTGATGATTGATCAAGTCGAACTTCGAACCACCAGTAAGTAACCAAGAAAAGGAATACCAATTCTAGTATGATAATCATGCAGCTGAATGAAGAGGTAGCTGTCGGCCTCCGGTCCTGGACGCATCTAAGGACCTCGGTGAAGCTAGCAGTGGCATGAAATTTATCGTGACCAACCTCGGCGAAGGGCGAGCTGCAGCAAGAGTCAGCCGAGTGCTCAATGGAGCAGCATCACTCATCTCACTATCTTCAAATTCCTTGCTATCTTCATATCTGTAACCACGTTGATATTCATCATTTGATCTTCTCAGAGGATGATGCTGCCGAGACGGATGAATATCGTCCAACGGCGCGGGCCACTGATCCGCATCGGATGAAGAAGACGTCGACTCATGAGTGTCGAACGAAAACCTTGTCACAGTTTCTTCAGAAACTGATCGCCGGCCTGTCAATTTTTGCACTACATGAAGAAACTCCTCCGGTTCAATTTTATAGATTTTCGGAGAGTAGGTGTGGATGATGCGTGGCGGTTTCGCACACCCGACCCCGGTCTTGCTCACTTTCAATCCTGTTGCGGTTACTCTACGTGCAGCGGAGGAGGAGTAGACCGGAGGCGTAGAAGTATGCACTCCAAACGCCTCGCTCGTTGCCATTGAATAACTCGTCCACGGCAGGAGCCAGCAAAAACCACACCGATACGTAGTATCCTAGAACTTCCCTGTCGGCAGGATGAAACGCACACACATGTCAAGCGACTCGAAATTAATAATAATCTCGATCAAGAAACTCGACTCGACAGCACTAGAAACCTGCTAAGTTCTAACTTACTACCACAGCGCCTACACCACCGCCTCGCCTCACGCTACAAATTCACAATCGCTTCTCTGTCTGTCTGTCCTTGCAAACCTGTCCGAACTTGAGATTCTTGCAATCATTAAACACAAATTCATTTGTTGTACACAGCCCCGTACTTCGCACACACACAATTTATACCTGCGGTTGTGACACGAGCTCACAAGGCACTTTCCTGCCCCCTCTTATGTATCACGGTCAAAGCAATCAGTGTCTTCGGAATATCGACACGCTAGAGGCCAAGACTCGTTACAAACAATCACAGACCACTCCCTTACGATGATCATTCAAGATTATTCAAGTACCTTTTCCCTATGATGAATCTTAGTACCCTGCAAGGTGAGAGCAATGAGCATCGCCTTCCCTTGCCCTGCCCCCGACGAAGTATTCCTCCACGAAACCCGCCGTTGGCTACCTAAATCTGCACCTATCTAATGATAGCAGTTACCAGCTTATTACCGACGTAGGCTGGTACGACTGTCGCCAACTGTTCCGCAGGGATGCACCATCCAGCAGCAAATTCATTTGTACATATCGTTGTATCCGAACATGTTCCGAACGTCCACGAAAGCAAACCAATCCGAAGAACACCAAGGCCTCGGAAGCTCGGCGGCTATGGCGACAGCCTTACCAGCCCCGCCACTGGCTTCACAGATTCTCATCCGACGGTCCAGATTTCCTAGCGACTATGATCGACGGCCCAGATCGTCCGATCCCCCATCGAAGGCGTATGTTTCCTCTTCAGGCCGCCCACCGCCCCCGTCGTCGCCAGCCTTGCCACCGGTTGCACAGGATCCCATCCAACGGGCCCGAATTACTCGGTGGAGAGATCGACGGTCCACTTAAGCTCTCCGGCCGCCCATGTGAGGGTTCTCATCTCGATGCCACAACGGCTTGGGCAACCGTATGTCTCTATTTTTGGTATAAATACGTTGCAACGTGGACAGGCCCCGGCTTCAACGGTATCGTATGTTCTCCGTATATACCTAGTAACGTAAGTATACGGATAAAATGCTATTACTGTAACAATAGGGAAATACTCCTTCCACTTTGCCACCCAAGGCGCCGGAAGAGTCCCGGTAACTTTATAAGGTGTTGGGGAGCACCCACACCTTCCAATTGCAATTGGCGGACCGGTAGAGTAATATAGCCAACGTTGGTGTTGAAGATTTTGCTAACATCTTCAAGCATTAGACTAAATATGGCATTTATTGTTACACAGTGCTATATCTTCTCATTATTTGATGTAATATTTCACCAAGTAAAGTTGCTAATGTTCTATAATGTTGAAAGAACCAATTTGACATTTGTCAGTAGAATATGAGATATACAATAAATAGATATAACACTGCATAATTCCAAATAGTAAGTGACACTAAATACAGTAATTTAGTGCAACTATTTCATGTTTGCCGTCATTCTTCATCAAATTGTTTAGTGTTTTGAATTCTACTAGCGGTCTGATACAAATTGTTTTTGAGACAGAAGGCCAATAGGCCAACGCCAAAGCACAGGAGGCAGTTGACCACCTGGCAAGTTTTCCGTCAGGTAGAGAGGAGATTTCACAGTCGGGATTCGAACCGCCAACCTCTTCCTTGAGATTTGGGTATCCCTCCACCATCATCCGGTAGTTTAAGGTCGTCTCGGACCAGGTCTGATACAAATTAATGTACATGCTTTTCTTTGAATCTTACTGTATATTAGTTTGGGTAACTACAGTGGATATCATATTTAGTGTGGATTGGTGAAAGTCGTTAAAATAGTGGTTGTTGAGATTTAAAACTTTGAAGGGAACTGGAAGTCCAAACCGTGATGGGAAATTCAAGTTGTGCACCAACTGTGGGGGGTTCGGGAGCACCAGGACTTTCCCTTGCAGCTGATGCCCACAACGGAGTAAACTAAACTTTCATCCGATCTCCGTGAAGCTTCAAATGACATCTTCAAGATATCATCTAGCTGTTTATTATATTGGGTATTACTCCTTGGTGTAGTACACTACATTTTTTACTATATTTAGTGTGGGTTGGTGGAATTTGTTTACAATCATGTGGAAGTCATTTCAAAGATTGTTTGGTGGGCGTTTAACCAGGTAAGGAAATTGCAGGCCAAACTGTGGTTTATTAAGTGCACGTGACTACGGGGAGTTGGGGAGCACCATCACCTTCCTTGCAATCAACACCTCGGTGTAGTAAAATAAACTTCGAGCTGCTGTTGGTGAGGCTTTGGTTGGTGATATATAGAGAGAGAGTTCCATGAGGTTACTCACGAAAGAGTTCGCCAATTGTTTCCCTCAATAATTTTTAAAATCTCAAAGTATATTACCACACTAATTATTGTACTTAGTGTCATATGGTAGTTTGTGTCACTGTGACTGCAATTTTCTTACGACACTCTTATGAATAAGTTTACAAGTACTGTCATCCCAACTTGTTTTCTAGTTCATCCAAATGTCAATTATTGGAACAAGTTTGGTATATTCTGCATCTTGACATTTATGTAATGAAATATTGTCATGGATGAGTTGAAATTGGATGAAAAAAATCACTTAGTGAGTGACCATAATTGCCATAATGCCCAAAAAAATTTACAAGGAATGACAAATGATGGTAACTGTACATTTAGTGTTGGTGACACTACACGGGTGGTTTAGAGTTAGTAATGAAGCAAGACAAATAGAATTGGTGGCATTAAATACAATATGTAGTGTAGTAAACATCGTATTAAGCAATGTACATGTCGTAAATTAGTCGAGTAGTTTGTTGATGTAATATGCTTCACATTTGCTTATATATGCCCTCATCCATCACTTTACACCAATTGATGTGGTCATCATCTCGTAGCCTCTTGTTCAAAGAATTAGTTGGAAACAACATTTTCAAACACAATACTAAACGTATTGCACACGGAAAATCTCCTATGCACGCTTTAAGAGTCCAATGGGTCAAATAAATAAAAACGTAAACCAATCGTAGATGGCTTGCTTGTCTCAGTGGTGTAAGAGAGCTAGAAAGACAACACTTCTTGTTTTCTTCTCTCTACTTAGGTGAAAGTCAAACTTCTAGCTCTTGGAACCCTCACACATTCAACTCAGCATTCCCAAACATTTGGCCCCTTCTTTGACGTATTCTGCATCAACTTTCAAACGAGGACTCAAGGGGGATTATGGTAACCTGGCCTATGACCGAGAGCTACACATTGGTGAATTTTCACAATGACCTCTTCTATGGTAATGAACGATTTAAAATTTTTCATGCAAGGTAAAATGAAATATTTGTCTATTTCAAAAATTTGGAAATTTTTAAAATTAATTTTGAATTAGATATGATTTTTTAAAGATGTTCCCTAGGGTATCTTATGATAGACCTAAAGAAGTTTGACGTCAATGCTAATACAACTTATGAGCATTCTATAATTATCCACAAGCAAGTAATCGGTTGTAAGAAATCCAACATTACTAAGCCGTAGACTGATTTTGACCTTACTATGTCAAGAGACATCCTAAACGAACAACTAATCTCATCCAACACGTTGTGGCAAGGTCTCATGTGCCTTGAACCGAGACCTATGGGCCTTGAACCGAGACCTCCTCCTTCCCCCTCCTCCTTCCCCCTCCTCCTTCCCCCTCCTTCCCTCCTCCTTCCCCCTCCTCCTCCTCCTCCTTCCTCCTCCTTATTTAACCTAAGACCGTCACTCATTTAACCTAAGACCGTCACCTATCCGTGGGCACATGCCATCCACCTAGGGAACATTATTTCTAATTTGTTCCCTAGAGCTCGGTTTAAGGTCAGGTATCGGTAATAGGCCAGGTTACCATACTTCCTATCACTAAGTGATTTTGGTCCTTACTAAACTAAAGATTGTCTTTAGTTTCATATGGTATGTTATGTCACTATGGCGACTTTTTTTAATGACATTTCTTATGAATAAGTTTATAAGTATTGTCATCCTAACTTATTTTAGTTCATCCAAATGCCAATTATTGGAACAAAGTTAGGTATATTTTGCATCCAAAACATTTCTATAATGAAATATATTCATGGATGATAGGAATTTGGATGGAAAATCACTTGGTAAGTGACAATAATTGCAACATTGTAAATCTATAATGCCCAATTTTTCTATAAGGAATGACAAATAATGTTAGGTGCACATTTAGTGTTGGTGATGCTATACGGGCGGTTTACAAGTAGTATTGAGTAAATTGGTGACACCAAATACAATATCAAGTGTACTAACATGGACTTGTGTGATTCGAAACTAAGAATTGAATTCATTTTGCAATGTTTAGGTCATTGAGTTATTTTTCCTCCTATAGAAGTCCCCCCAAGGCATTCTACTCCAAGCAAATCCCAAAATACATCTCTTTGTCATGAGGCCAAGGTGGCACCCCTCTTGAATTATACATTCCTTTAAGTTTCAACAATAGATTTGAACATGAAAGCTTCATGTGATTTGGCTTTGAAAAATGAGGAGAATGATCTTATGATGTGCGGTTGGTCTAGCTTGGAGGAGGTCACCAAGGCTCGAGGGTGGAGGCAACTTGCTTGCCGTGATCATCGGTTGTCATAACAATGTCCATTTTAAGAATATGGGGCAACATCTCAAATTGAACACACCCCAAACATGGCACTCAAACCCAACAAGTGAGACACCCACAACCTAGTCAATGAACTTTGACCCTCTCTAGAAGAGGAACATGAAGTCCACATTTACAAGAATAAATTAAACACGGCGTGCCTTTCAATTCACAACAACTATAACCATTCTTTAACATTAAAATACCAAACCCATCATCCAATAGTAGAATAACCATATTAATGGTAGTTCCCCTATATGAAGACTTCTATATTCGATCTTGGGAGTATATAGTCCAAATAATGACCTTCGTATTGCAAAAAGACTCCCTAGACTACTAAGCATACTGCATGTGGAACTCTACACACTATTCATTGGCCTCAACGCCACAAAAGATCAATTGCAAAACACATACATATTTATTGACAGCCTCAACAACATATATCTCATTAACAATCACATCCACCACCCCCCATCCCAGCACAACCACCCCGACAAACTACTTATCTCAACCACAGTCCACCAAATGCTTTGGACCATACACAACATAACAATACAAAAAGTAAGAGCACATACCAGAATCTCAGGCAACGAAATCGCAAACCAACTAGCAAATGAAGGAACCACCTGCAACAAACCAACCTCCACATCCCACATACACATCGCACACCATACCTTATTGGCTCAACGGAATCCCAACAAGCGAAGATCATAGAGAAATCCACAACCTCCAAACATACATAAACAAATACCACCCGCAAAGAAAAACTACGAATTGCAAAATCCAAATTTACATATGTTGACAAATGGGTGTCTAAACAAGCAAATCAATCAAAAACTCTCAAACCACTTTTGGAAAGCCTCAAGCATATTTGATACACAAATTACATAAACCTTAACATCCCGATACACCCAATACATGGGAAACCACCGAAAGAACACATTATGGCCACTAACAAATCCCAACCCCAACTACACACTTTGCCCAAACCACGAAATTGACACATGGCCACACCTACTCTCCACTTGCACCCACCCACACATAAAAGGCCTTTGCATAGCCCGACACAACAAAGTAGTGCACCAAATAGCCCACACACTCTAATCCAACAAACACATAAGTTGCTAGACCCTGGTAAATGCCGGGAACCAACACAACCAACCTCAAGACATCACAATCCCATAATGGTTAATGCAAGGCACATGCATGGCCCAGCTAAAACCCAACATATTATGATACTAGGGCCCCCATAGATGGCTATACACCCATCCCCCCAAACCCATCAAACACCATAGAATTCATAGAACTTATAGAACTCATAGAATTCACCTAATGCCATGATAGATTCCCAAAAACTGCCATAAGAGGGGGTGGGAAACAAAACAAAACAAAACAAACATATATGACCCCCTCATTTAGACGTTAAAACTTGCGGGATGGAATGTTAACCCCCTTATTACCGTCACAATAGGGGTATGAGGAGCCATACACAAAAAATCACTCAAAGTTCTAGAAAAGCTCAAAATACCCCTTCAAGAAGTCAAAAAACTCATTAAACACATACATCAAATAGCCATAAAATACCTCACATACCTTGTCCTCAATAAAAGAAAGTTTGACAACGACCAAGCCCCAATCAACCTACCCCCATGAACCCAAACACCTACACCTAATTCACCAAAACCTCACAACCGGCACACAACCCCCCCCCCTCCTAAAAAAATTATCATTTAAAGGAGCCCACCTCTCGGAAGGTAGGAAGTACGCCTACCCTATCACATGGTAAAATGGGATCAGGGTAAGGAAGAACATGCTCCCATTCATGTCGGTGCAAATAAAAAGCACCGATATTATTTCATTCTTATTTTTTATTATTTCATTTGTAAGAAACGGTAATTAAATTCACTCAATTTAAAAGATATGCATGCCATTCCTTTGACTTTTATAGATCTTTTCATTTAATTGTATTTTCATTACTCATTATGCAGCTACTTGTACATAGATTACCCCAATTAGTGTGTGTTACTATTTAGAGTTACACAATGCACTAATGTCTTACTCAAGAGTTCAATTTTTACTAATAAAAGTTCAATAGGTTGTTCGGGCATTATTGAACATAAATGACTTTATGGGTGAAATATTACTTTCTCATCATATATTTATAGCACTCTGTAACTTTGAATAGTAACACACACTAATTGGGATAATCAATGTAGTTACATAAGACAAACTCCAAAATTATTGGCGCACTTATATATTAGACTTCTGATAACCTCCAGGCTTGAGGGCCTAAGGGTTGTTTAACACTACATACCTATGACCAAGGGTTGTGAGAAAATATGATTTAGCATTTCTTGTGTTCACAGTCGGCGGTCCAAAGCCACAACCACAAGAAATCCTACTTTCTCATTAACTTGGTTACACCACATAGTGTGAAACAAACTTAGACCGGGACGTAGCTTTTTTCATGAATATATATATATATATATAATCTAAAATAGATGGTGCTTCATTAATTGTTGAAACAACTTATTTGGGTTCTTTCATCGTAAAGTCCAAGTGACCACCAAATATCATTCATTTCTAGATATGTAGGATTTCATGTCATTTTTTCATCCATATTCTAACATGGTCACTCTTATTTTTTGGTGACCTTTTGTAGTGGGAGTGGGACCGTCATTCATTTCTCAACTAATGAGACAATTTAGAAAGCAGTGGTCATGGTGCATGGGCTCTACATCTTTTAGAATATGTAGTGTCACTTACTACTTGTAATTACGCAATGCTATAGTTATTCATGTCACCAAAAATCCTCCACCCTTCGATTTCGTCCTAGCCCGAGTGGAAAAGTTTATAATGACATGTCTCTCTTTGTAACCCAATATATAATTCCAATCTACCCTTGGAATATACACAACTTGATTAACACCACACTATGTAGTTTTACATTCCTTAATGTCGGGCAAGGTTATATCCTTAGTCTTTTTTAATGTCCACCCGGCCGCTTTGGCCACGCATGCCTTCAAAGATATCCCTCTTGTGAATCGAGTCCTTGCCGTCGACTCCACACTACTACATGAGTTCTCGCTTATTGATTCCGTGCTATCACATGTCATCGTGGTTGATTCCGTATTGGTACATGACACTTCGCTTGTGGATTCCATGAGCACATAGGCTTTAAATACAAGTATTAAAAAATACTTATATACTTATTCTTGCCCTTCCTTCTCTAAGTTCTTCTTGATGTAAATCTCTATCAATGTCTTCCTACTAAACTTCAGAATAGTATAACTCCTAACTTATGTTCTTCAAGTGAAATTTGGTACACTTGTTAAGTACCTTATCAAAAATCTCCACACCAAATTTTGGCACAAACAGAGTTCATATGCAAAAGTTATGCATAAAATTCTAACTCTAACTACTTAGTATGAATGCTGTGATAAAGCATCCGGTCATTAAAACTCTAATAACTTCCAACTCCTACGTCCAATCAATCTAAAATTTTAACACAAGATAGATATATAAGTTCAGAAGGTAGTGTCAAATTTTGGTATCTATATCTATAACCCTCTAAGAGATACATATTTTCAAACCTTGCTGCTTTGTTCCTAGATACCCTCCCCTTCAACTTTTAATAACTCTTTCATCCCAATGACTGAAGCTCTCAAATTTTTACCACAACTCCCATACTTTATAATAAACAATCCCTCAAATTTTCATACCCATTGAACACTCTGATCATCCATAATTGACAAATCTCTCACTATAAAGTTTTGCTCAAGTTCATAACTAATAAAACACTACAAGTAATGCACCTAGTACAATCTAGTCACTCTAAATGCCACAAGTTTAAACAAGTTTGAACTCTCTCACTTCAATATGAATCTCAATGCAACAAGTTGAAGTTTGCAATCAAACTCTAAATTCCTTAAATCCAATCTACTTCTAACAAGAGGTCAATCCCTCTTCAAGGCTAAATAGCATTGGCTCTTCTCCTAAGAACTAAGCACACACATGTGCTCCTATCTTGCTTCCCACACACCCACACTTATAACCCGTGGGGTGCTTAAGGAGCACGAAGGAAAGAGAGGATGAGTGAGGGAAGAATGAGGGATAATATAGTGAGTTGAGAGGGAGAGAGGGCATGAGAAAAGATAGGGTGAGAGGATTAGAGCCTCCAATCACAACCCCTTAACCTTCTCCTTCTAAGTAGGGACTCATCCCATCCACAAGGCTCTCGATAAGCCTTCAAAATCTCCTCCTACTTTGTAGGCTCTCATCTAATCTCCTAAGCCTTCCTCCCTCAAATGATCAACAAAGATCCTAATTTAAACATTTAACTAACCTTGGCTTTCTACCTATCACACTTTACCAAGGTATGTCCTCATACTACTTAAATCCACTCCACACAAGCCTAATGCTTCAAACTTAGCTTTCTTCAAGCTTCACTCTTTTTATATTTTTGTGAATAATCATAAATCAACAAAACACTACTTGTAATGTTTTACAAGTGTTAACAACACATGTGGACATCAATTTGGGCTCACAATTCACTATAGATGTCATTTTTTACCAACAAAGGTCAAATTGGTTGTTTGGACATTAGAGAACATAACATCTTTACTTGGTAAATAATTGCATAATCAATAGAAGATTATAGCATTGTGTTACCCCAAACACTCTAATTATAGCATTTAGTGATATCACTAAATACCATAAAAGGTGCAGTATGAATAGGCCCTAAATATGTATAGTATGATATTGCTTTCGTAGAGCATAGGTTGGACTCATGCCATCTTGGCCCGTTGCACTCGTGCATATGCATTATGAATCACTTTAACGGTCCCGTGTAATCCAAGCCTGCCCGTCGCCATTTCTATCCACTATTCTCGGAATAACTAGAAACGGTGGGGTGACAACCTCACCACAACAACCACCACATTGTCCATTGTACAGTAGATTGTGTGGGATAATCTATGCAGAGTTTAAGTTCTAAAGGTAAGTTAACCCCTAAGCATCTAAGAAGCCCAACCTCCAAGCAAAAACTAACGTATTTGAGCTACATACTTTCATTTTAAGTTAATCATGTCAAAAGTGACCCTATCTAAAAATTCCAACTTTATTCTTCAAGTGCACTATGTGAACAAGTTACACTTTTCAATGTCATTGAAAAATTTAGGTTCCAAATATGCAACCCGGGTACCCTTGGATGCAAAAACATGATATTATACTTTGATCATAAGACAATATATATAATAAGATTTCAAACACATAAACATATGTAACACAGTAATTTATGAACTTGGTGAAGCCCGTATAAATTGTGTATATGACGGTCTATTGAGACCCCACGTGCTTTCTTTAAGGGTTAACTGCATGAAGGTTGAAACGCACACATGTTTTGGAACCACTCCGAAACTTTAATATACTATAAAGTCAACGGAATAGCATATTGCATTACCATGTACATTAATTCCTCTTTAAGTGGTAACGGAAAAGAAGTCAACCGGGAGCTTCATTTTTAACAAGCAGTGCGAGGCAATGCTACTAACTTAATGTCCTACAAAGTCTTTGTTCCTACCCAACTTAATTACCACATGTCTGAAAACATTGTGCATTAGATTGACCATTTGGGCAAGCCGAGAGATATATTATGTGATGCATGCCCGGCCCCTCCTTGACATTTAACTTGCCGTGTCATTTGAATATTTGCGTTCTATGTCATGCATGGGATGGCGCGATCTTTTCTAACGCACCCGTTAAAAATAAAAACAAAAACGACCGTAGTGGCATGACAACTCTAAGTTGTTTCCAACAAAAGTTCATGCTTTCAAGTCGCCAATAGGTATATAAGTCAAATCTCAAAGAAACCTTTAACATTTTGTGTAAAGTTGTAGATATCAAGTATCGTGGAAGTTATAAAGAAAGAACACGATTGTTTATTGTTGGTATACTAGACATAGACACATCAAGATTGTCTCTTCTTTTTGTATGCATCTATAGCAATGCTGTTCCGATCGAACCGTCACACACGAGACTGAGAGCCCATGACCAATGGACCCTTGTTGGTGGAAAAGGCGGAGCCGGTCCAAGTTCGCTTCACACTACGCTTGAGGGACCAATGGAGTATGTGAATGCAAGATGGATGTAAAGTCTACATGGATCCCTGCATGGCATCAAGTGGATCATGTTTCATGGTCACTTGGACTATTCTCAAAAACCACCTCTTGGAGGTAGGTCTAACACAAAACTGGGAGACCATGGCACTCCGAACACTCACAACCATTGTTTTGTTCTATTTTATCATGCGTGAGGACCTGCATGAATAGAAATTCATTGAAATAGCATTTGGTTGAGGGTCTGGTCACATATGACTTCACACTACACTTGAGGATCCATGACCACACTACATGATTTTGGAGGTGTGTTGGGGATGGCCTTTGGACACTTTCTTTTGGGCTCTCACAATTTCATGGTCGCGGCTCTTGGCTCGTGTGTGAAGTGGCCCTAAGTATGCCCCTAGGCCCACCTAAGGTTTCTCACAAGAAAAGTATTCAAAACCATGATTTGTAAAGGTGAAATCCAAATATACTTATGCTCCCCAAAACCTCATATGGACTAATTCAAAAGGCAATACTTGTCATCCCTTTGCATCATACTTCAATGACTTTGTCGATTCAAGTATACATCCAAGTGTGTCATGAGCATATATCCAAGTAATGTCAATTTATTTTCTAAATGCTTATATTTTGTATACATAATCAAGGCAATTCCTTTTGTAGGGGTTCAAAATTTCCATATACATACATGAGATTATGTAGTCTATAATTTGTATGTTTTGGTCTCCTTGTTGGTCATGAGAATTTTGTTTGTAGGGGTTTGTAACAAGGAGCCCACACGCATGTGCCTTGATTTCCAAAGAAGATTGCCCCCCTATGGCGGTGGGCATAGTTTTTCGTATGTAATAGTTTTTCTTTGCCACTCTAAGGAAGATGTGCCCAAGTCCAACACCAAGATGGGCCAAAGCATGGTAAAGTGAACAACAAGAGTGGTATGCCTTGCAACTTGTGATACATTTTTCATATATAAAAAAGTAGTTCAATGATTGAGAGAGACAAAAAGTCAGAGCTCAACATCATATCCTTTGGAGGGGCAAATGTAACATTCTTAATGTTGCAATGAAATCTCCAGTTTTATGGACCATTATTTTATCACTCCATGTTGAAATTTCTAACCCCAATTGCATTAACCTCCTCATGGACTTTCCATTACAAAAGGATGTGACAGTTTTGAGCAAGTTCAGAGTCTCAAGTCCTCAAGTACACTCAAAGTCCTCAAAATGTCCTCAAAACCTCACCAGACTTTGGTCCCAAGTTTGACTGTAATCTATTGGGTACATCCGAAATGAGCTTGGAAACTTCTTGGGAGCCACAGGGTTGGCGCAGTGGACATGACGTGTCTATATCCAAAGTATTTTGTCGAAACCAAAGAGTCTCCGGCTAACACACCAAAGACAACTTGATGCACCAATAAACATGAGATCATATGGCTCATGTCCTACTAGGGTTAACTTTGATGTGTGGGGTCTTAACATTTGAAAATAATAAAGAAACATATGAAGGCTGCGCCGTTTTTTATTCAACAATAAAGGACTAGGTAGCTTAGCAACTAGTCAAGGAGGGTATTGTGGAACAAGCTTGAGAATTACCCTTTGAAGATTAACTCCTAATCACCGGAGTGACCAAAAATGGTCGTCCCATTTTGGTGAATTGGTTTCACAAGTTTTTGGTCATTAAGTGACATGCTCCAAACCGTCATTGCATAGATTCATCAAAATGGATTTAAACAAAAAAACAAAAGTACTTGACTTTTAATGATTTCAAAGAAGTTGGGTAAGTTTTTAGAAACTAGTTAGTTTTATTTATTTATTTATTTTCCAGTTGAGACATGCACATTGTAAACAAAATTTGGGGAAAAAACTAAATGAATATGACGAAAACCCTAAATGTATATATTTTGAGAAGCAATATGATCAAACAATTCCTCTACATATGTATTTTTCACAAATATCACAGTGTGCATGCAACTGACGCATGTTGCAATAGGAGATGCAGTCTGCTTTTAGGATTAGTTGGATTTATTTCTATCATAGGCTCCACCCATAAAAGTGTGCATATGAAAATTTTATTATGTCTAGATTGCATGCATATGTTTAGATTTATTTAAAACATACTTTAGAACAAGTACACTATATACCAAATTAATGTGACCACATAAAACTGATGTGTATGTGAAATTAGAGTGGCCTCCATAATTTGTCTTGTAAAACCAAGTGTCCCATGTCACATTCTCTCATTGCCACCAAGTGATTAAGGGCCACTTCACATACGAGCCAAGAGCCATGACCATGAAATTGTGAGAGCCCAAAAGACAGTTGTCGTATAAATAATGATCGTGTGTCACTACAGCTCGAGTACCAACTACCACTAACAAATAACATTAAAACATAACAAAGACACACATACACAACACACCTTCACGTGCCCCCCCTTAGCTGACTATGGCGTCCCGCCAAACAACGATGACCAATGCCAATCCAAAGGGCATGGATAATGAAGGATGGCTCCACTACTAACTAAAGTGGTGAACATCATCCCAAGGAACTGTAGACTGGGTGCAATATGAGCCCCATTCTTAATTGCCTCTGATGTTTGGCCATCAAATTCCAATGAATTAATTCCACCGCCTCGAAAAAAATGAGGCATTCTTGCCAAATGAGAAGGAAGAGAGTCAAAGACTACTAAAAGCTCTAGTTCTTTCTTCAAATACACACAACAAGTCAAGTTATCTCTCACTCCACCACGGAAGAATCCAAGAGTGTAAGTAAGGGGAGAAGAACTCAAGATTTATTGCAAAAACATGCAATCTTCACCTCACACAAGCTCTCTCCACACACTCATTCACAAGGCTTGACTTGGCAAGAATGCCAAGCCAAGGAGGAGACTCCTCATCTAGGAGCATCTCCACAAATCCAAGGGTTTTATCCATCCATATCCAAATGGATGAAATCCCTCTAGATGCGGTGTGGTCACCGACGCCGCATCCCGTGACACAGTGTCCAAAGACCATCCCAAGACACCTCCAAAATCATGTAGTGTGGTCACAAATCCTCAAGTGTAGTGTGAAGTCATATGTGACGGGGCCCTCAACCAAATGCTATATGAATGGAATTTCTATTCATGCGGGTCCTTACACATGATAAATCAGAATAAATCAACAATTGTGAGCATTCAAAGTGCCATGGTCTCCAGATTTTATGTTAGGCCTATCTCCAAGAGGTAGTTTTTGAAAATAGTCCAAGTGACCGTGAAACATGATCCATTGGATGCCATGTAGGAATCCATGTAGACTTTACATCCATCTTGCATTCACCTACTCTGTTGGTCCCTCAAGCGTAGTGTGAAGCGAACTTGGACCGGTTCCGCCTTTTCCACCAATGAGAGTGCTTGAAGTGTAATGGTCACGGGCTCTCAGTCTCTTGTGTGAAGTGGCCCTAAGAATAGTATGGACGAAACTTAATAGCTCTTATAGTTTAGTGAAGGGGAGACCACATATATATTTATTAATGATGTTTTGGAGACAAAGTTTGACAGTCAAGGTAAAAGAGTTTTGGCCTAAAAATGTACACAACTATGCGAAACCTTGCTCCAAGCTTGGAATTTTATTTCCGTTTTTTTTAGGGTAGGATTGTATGTTTTCAACTCTGATTCTAGACATGTCATTTACGGTCAGAGTTCCAATCGAGACTCAAAAGACCAACCGCGGGATAAAGGTCTTGAGGCCAAATTTTTCTTTTTATCTTGGCCACCAAACTCGTTTCCAACTTTCCTGAATGTGTGTGGCCTCCACATGAACGAGTGATGTTCAATATTGGTGGCGATGACGTATATTGAACCTTTATTGTCTCCGAGTGTATTCCAATGAACTTGCAACTCTCATACTGTATCATCTTGGATGTTGAGGGCAGTTCAACTCACTATCGCCAACATATCTTATGATCAACCATCTGTATTTTGGAAACCAACTCCATTATGAAGATATGGAAAGGTAAAAAAAGGACAAAAGAAAGAAAAAAGAAACTCTTTGTTTGAACAAAAGTCGAGAAGATCCAACAGTCACAAACTTGAATTTTCAAGTTGAGCAATTAGTGAAAATCTTCTTTTTCTAAATTTGGATTGTGGGATGGAAAGACTCTTGATACAATGTAAGAAAGTTTATATATATTTAGAATGCACATATGCTATTCACAAATTCGAAGTTCATATGCTATTCTAGAGGTGGTCAAAGTTCATTGATTGGTAATGAATGTCTCTCACAATGAACTTGACTGCCACGTTTGAAACATGTTTGGCTTGGGGTGTTGCCCACACTACCAATGATGGCTGATCCTTGCAATGGACAACACCCACGGGCAAAAAAAATCGCTTCCACCTTCACAAAGTCACAACCTTCCATGAGCTTCAAAAAACACATTGGAGAATCGTTCTCTTTCAAATTATAATAATTTTAAATGAGACTTGCACCTTTCTATTCTTGAGACATTGAAGAATCTCCATACCAAATTTGGGGGGAGGCTTGGAGGTGGATGAAGACATGATGTGTATCCATGGTGGCTTCTCTTGTTTAAGAGAAAGCATGTAAGCATGTGGGGTGGCATTTTGTTCGTTTTTCATGTCCTCCAACTTCTACCAATTAGATTTACACCACAAAACTCGTGCTGCATTAGTGAATCTATAATGAAACATATGCAAAACCAAATTGAAAATTGAACCTCCCTTATTGGAAGTGCATGTTTGTTGATTTCTTCATTGGATACATAGGTCCTCCCAATTGTGGTTCACTATTGAGTGCAGAGTAGTTATTAATATTTGAAGACGCAGTCCAATATTTTTTAGACATGCTTCTTATGATGTTTGCTCTTGGATCCTCACCGAACCACATACCAATTGAATATAGGAGTTCAATTAAGAAAACAAGCCACTTAAGACCCACTACTGTAGGGTTGAGATTTATTGCTTGCATCAACATGTGAATACGAACATACTTAGAAAACTAATAACTTGAACAAATTTATAACTAGGGTTTGACTTCATATAGATACTATCACTATGGGAACGACAACCAGACATACTACTCATCCTTGACCGTTAGATGGGTGCAAAATCTACGAGTTGGAGGTTTAAAAATGTACCAAGTTTATAGATCATATTTAAACCAACTATTGGCTTGGAACATCACATGCGGTAAGACCACATGGTTCAAATAAAGTACGATAAAGTTTGTGAGGCTTGCTTTTGTGGTCAATGGCATGGCTTCGAACAAAAGGGTTTGGGTGGGGTTTTACGTGTGTCCATTGTCCATGTGAAGACTAGGGAGTCAACTCACAAAGACGATTAGTTGAAAGGGAGAAGATGCCAAGTTCTTCCAATGCATGTTGAAGGCTAAAAAGTCCCGACTTCCGGGGCATATTGTCCATGGTATTTTGGTCGAGGCATGCAAAGTCACATAAGGATCTCCATTTGAGTGCAACAATTAATATACATAAGCACTTTTGACTTTGTGTATTTTACTTATTTACTAGTAGTGTGTCTATCAAAGAATGACCAACCATTGTGGCTAGCATCTTGTGTCATGTTTTTTTACTACATTCGAAGCATGAAGGAAAGGAAAAAGAAAAGAAAAAAGAACATCACTGTTTGTTTTACACTGACATGCGATGTCCGTTCACTGTATAACAAACATTGATGTTTTTTTTCCTTGTCTATGTCCGCGTGGTCATCGGGGGTAGAGGTGGCTCTGTACCTTTTTTCATGGGTGGACCGTCAAACCATAAAAGTCCAAGGACCCATGATATGTATGCAAATTCTTACGTCCATTTGTGGACGTTGAATTGTTGTGTGTGACTGAACCGTTTACCAAACCCTAATCTAGATGTCCCAAAAGACATTTTCCCCTCTTCGCAAGGTGCTCATTAGCTAATACTCGGGCATGGTCCATAAGTTTGAATTTTGGCACACTTAAAATGATGTTCAAAATATGAGCTGAAAAAATATTATTTCAATACCAACATGCATGTCCTCGGCAATTGTCTTTCGTGACTAGAAAAATAAATGCAAAATGACATGTTGTAGATTTACTGATTTTTCAATTGCACACGTCAATTATCCACGATTGATATGCTTGTAGTGTTTAGACTACGTTTGCGCACAATGATTGTATAAATTTATGCATGATTACTAACCACATCACAAGTCTTATACCATATCATGATTTATGCCTACAAAAAGTTGACCCAAGTGGGTGTGCTCTCCATTTGACATAACAAGATTACTATATGAAAATGCTTGTGTGAAAGTTAATCATGTGGAAACACCAACACTATTACAAGTGAATGATGAGATTGCGAGTGACAACACCGAATGTTTATGCAATGTACGACTTTAGGGATGCATCTTGTGTAGAGAGACACTAATTAACCATTTGCAATGAGATTGAATGTCTCCATGATCGTTCTTGGTCGCATGGTGGGGCCCACATCCATAGCTTGTAAACGTTGCCGCTTTTAAAGTATACATATGTTTAGAGGAACCCTCATAAGAACAACCAAAGTAGATGATTCTAGAGTGAACTTCCTAGATTTCCAGAATTGGCACTCTCTTAGCTTATTTGTGACCTGGTAACATAGCATTGAGGACTTCACTTACTCTAGAAGGATGAAGTTGGAAATAAATGAACTTACAAATTAGGGGACCTATAGCCTTTGGATGACCCCACTCTCCTCCACATGAGTACTATGAAAATGGTGGTTACAAAGGCCGGTTTAGACTACCGTAGCTCTCTAGCAGCTTGGGCACCTTTCTGCCTAATAATTTATTAAAGTGCGAAAGTAAGTTAGGCAACCCAAAAAATAATAGTCTAAAATTGGGCAGATTCAAAAAGAAATTTAAAATACGTTAAACATTCATCCAAGTCATTTCTATAATTCATGGATGGTTTTTTTAATTTCATCTATGGCGGCTACGATTAACCTAAACACTTCCCTTAACCAACATTCCTTACCCTAAAGTTTGTCTTTTACTTGTATGTTAGGGTTTGGCTTGGCAACAAATTTTGCTTTGATTTGATGCTAGTATGTTGGATTCTAGTGAATGTCACTTGCATTATTGTGATTTTAAGCACTCTTTGAATGTTATTTCTTTTTTTGGACACTCAACGAAATTAATTTCCCAAAAATTTAGGCACCTCTAAAATTAATTATTTTCTGCCCAAGCTGCTAGAGAACTACGGTACAGTGAAGAAGTGCATTGGTCAGTTAAGAATGTCAATGTAAGGCAAGGTTTTTGAGGCAACGATGGGTATGGTGGACAAGATGGAAAAATAAATCAGTAAATGCCTCAAGTTGGAGTTCTCTGCAGGTTGAGTTTCTTATATGAGGGTTTGAAGTTGCCCAAAAAACTTGACCTCTAGAGAACTCCCCCCTAGCAAAAAGTGTTGCCATGTTGGCATCCATGCCAATTTTTCATCCATGCTCGAAGTTCTCCACTGGAGAAGTCTTGGCCATAGTGTAAACCTTGGCTGTTGAAGAACTCATTTCGTAGCCAATCATATTGCTTCATTTCCCTAAAATCCTCGACATGTGCATTTCTTCACCGTTGTCTAAACTGGCCCCCCAAAAAGTCCTAGCTGTACTTGTTATGGGTTTTGCAACATCCATTCCCTTGATCATTCATGTACACCATTTATGGTATTTGGTGGCACGTACCCTAGTTGTGAAGGGCCTTAACTAGATGCCTAGAGGGCTCAAAGTGTCACATATGCTAATTACCAATATGATACTATTCATCAACATAGGTAAACTTTTAAGTGAAAAATTCTTACATCATGACATTTAGTGTAGCACATTGGGATACTTGAGATGACAATTTTGAGTTTTAGTATGCAAGGGAAGATATTATTAAGCATATTGATGGCAAGTGTCATGTATTTGTTTTTTAATATGCAAGAGGAATATATTCTTGAGCATACTACACCCTAACCTCCATAATGTCACTCCCTCTCTTATCCCGAAACTCTAGGGAACGGATGTGCTCAATTTAAATCTCCGTCCTTGTTGTCACATTTCCCTCTCATACATCACAAGTTTCAACATTAAAATAATCCACCAAAGAATTCAAACCACACACTTGCACGTATCACGTTATCATCATTGTTATTATTGCAATGTTGACTTTGTGTTATTCCATAATGTCACATGCTACACTAATTCTATGTTATCATGCATCCATGTTCACACTACAAACCTCCTTAATATCATGTGCAAAGATCTTTTGGATTGAGAGCACATCATGGTAGTTTCAAACTGGTTGATTCCCTACAATGGCGGAGTGCGGTAGCCTCTAGGAGATAGAGGCTAATGTCAAAATGATGATCCAATTGAGAGAAAGATTGGAGGCTCCCTAATACTACATTCTCAAATAGTGATGGAAACTTATCTCTAATGGGATTATATAGGGGACATTCCAACACAAAGTGTGCCTCATGTTCAACTGCATTATAAGAGCAAAAGTGGCATAATCTATTATCTCTAGAGATGAGGATAATTGACCATCATCCAATTTCAATGGCAAGTCAATGATTCGAGGTGCGGTAAGTAGCAATGATCTTGCTACTTGTGGTGGTATCAATGGTTACTTCAAGTACAATTCATATTTGTATTTGAAAAAATCCTTGAGGTGGAGGTAATCTAGTTTCTTCCATGGAGATGGAAAGAGTTCCACTCTTTAGCAAGGATAGCCTACTTGATATCATCATATGAATTTTTGATGTGGTTGGGTTGTCATGGGTTTTCCAATGAAATAGATCCCATGATGCCTTCCACATGGTTGTTGATTTGTGCTAGTTGTTAAATCCTTGTTCGGCAAGGTGTTAGAAAAGTGGAGCTGCTTTACAAACTAACCAAGAGGAGGGTAGATGGGCAAACCGTTGTTGAAGACTCATGGTGAGCTTACGAACACATAATTTTATGAGAAGTTCTCCAAATTTGGCCAACAAAATATGATAGGATGTTGAAGAACGCACTTTGGCGTGAGACATCATATGCATCTTTATTCCTTTCTAAAAAAACCTTACAATAAGATCTTTTCAAGTTGCCTCCCCAAATTTCAAATGAATGCCATATCTGAAAGTTGGCAGCACCAAAGCCTTGAATAGATGAGATTTGAGTTTCCTAACATATGACTCCAACTATTTTTTTTCCTTGACCATTAACTTCCCAAGCCTATGAAAGGGTTGTTTTGAATGCATTTCACTCAATGTTGGTTGTGGAATCTTCATGGACAAGTTTTGAGGTTAAAATGGGATTTTTTCGTAGGATTTTGAAACATGGAAGATGAGCTATAATGAGGGGAAAATTGGGCATGAATAACCCTTTGGTTTTTAGATTATAACAATTCAAGGAAGTGATGCACAAGAAAATGCCATGTTTTATCCCCCTGAAAAGACTGTTGACAAATCAAATCTCAATCAAATTTACTTGGAAAATGGGCAGAATGCTTGTATGATCCACTTAATGGCAATAACTCAATAGTTGAGCATCTTCACAAATTTTCATGCCAAAATGTGCAAACCACAATATGCTAGCCACCTTGCACGTGGAGTATGTAAATTGTCCCATTTTTCTGACCATATATATGCAAAGAATTCCTTCAAAATTTGAGAGTGTCCAAATGTTGAACTAAACGATTGATGTGAGCACAAAGGCCATTTTTACGTGAACATCAAAAAAAATTCACTTGTACCAAATTAAACATCTTTGATGTTCATGTAATGATTGCAATGAAGTGGCAATTATTGATTGGAGTCAATACCCTCACATGAGCTCCCACCAAAAACATGACCACTGCCCACTTTGACATATTTTTACACGTCCTAATCATCTAGAAATCGCACGGTTCATGTGTCTATGGGTAGATATCCATGTTGGCTTCATGTTTATAATTATTTTGATTGCAGACGAATGCGTTAGGTGGACTTAATGCATGGAAGAAATCATCCAGCAACCAAAAATGGGGTGCTTGGGAAGTTAGGGGTTAAGGTGTCCATCAAGGCTTTCATACTTAATTGAGAGCACGCATGTGAATAGAAATTGATCCCAAGGGATTTGTATAGGTATAATGCTTCTTGATTTAATTCCCTTTTGTTGCGGCCAAAGATCATGACTTTAGTCTTAGATAAATTGACTTCAAAGCTAGAAGGAGTGCAAAGCTCATATACCTTGTCCACAAATCTTTGTATGCATGCTCCCAATTTAGAGAGCATAACAACATTGCCAACGTAAAGAAGAATGGCAACTAGCATGTCAAATAAATATAAAGGATCCCGGTTAATCTTGTCCAAATATGTTTCAAGTTCATCAATGTACAAGCTGAATAGTGTAGGGGAAAGGGGACATCCTTGTGTTACCGTTTGCTTGATCTATGTAGGACATAATCAGGTCTGTAACAAACTTGTAAACCTTTCAATAATGAACACGAATGATTATATAAAATTATTATAATATATAGCAACCAGGTGACTGACACTCCTTACATAGAAGAGCCGTGCTCAAGTGGATGGGACCATTATAATTTCTGAATGCATCTACCATAGTTAGTCGGTTTTTGGGAATAGACTGTCGGTTATGCGTTGAGATCGTATAGAATATTCCTCGCATGTTCCTCTACAATGGTTAGTTTTTTCTCTTCTCCTACCACATAAGGCTTAAAAAGTGGTTATTATTATTATTATTATTATTATTATTCAACGAATTACTCCCATTTGGCTAATAACTCCTCCTCTGATGAGACCCTTTTTCCCCCTGCCAGGAGGAGCTGGTTGAAAATTATGTACACACTTTGCCAACGCTCTTGGTGCCACATAGCCCCCGTTATCCAAATACAACCGAATCTCGATCGCTTTAGTCAAACACTCATCTGTATTATACAACCAATCCAAACACAACCGTGGTATTTTGGCAAAAGTCAAACACTTCCTTATAATCTTCACTTAAAGGGGAGGTTACTACTATGTGGTGGCCGCTTGATTTGTAGATTGCGGCGTGGGATGGAATACATGCCGGAATTCATGCCCACAAAAGGCACTTTTCGACAGGTTTATTTAGAAAGGGACTATGTAACGTAAACGACACGTTCCCAACTTTGTGAACCCATAAAAAACCATGGAATGAGCCTATCCAGAGAAAAGCAACTATAAGTCCATATGTCTACAATCTAAGGCCACAACTATGTGGCCCTTATGTGCTCGCTTTTTCTAAATCGAACGCCCATAAAACATCATAACATTAGTCAGCACATACCTTTAATTGGGTGGGCGAAAAAATCTTAGGAGTATAGTCACAACATCTTACAATTTTTTGCACTCCACGTTATACACTTTAAACTTTGTAGTATCACACATGTGGCAACCAAAGTGCACGTGATATTACGGAGTTCTGTAGTGTTAACATGGATACGTGATATTAGTGAATTAGTGTAGCATGTGACACTATGGAATAACACAAAGTGCAACATATTAAATGGTGTGGCGGGGTCCAGTCTGCTTCGCCTTCCTGGGCGATGTGGCATTTGCATGCACCAACATTCAACAAGTGGCATAAGAAGAAGAATAAGAATAAGAATAAGAAGGTGACACTCCACATATTGACACATGGCGCAATGCAAGGGTGTGGGTTGACTTCTTTGGTGGTTTGTATTAATGACAAATTTCGTGATATAAGGGAGAGAAAAGTGACAATAAGGAGTGAGATTTGAACTACAAACATCCGTTCCCTAGGGTTTCAGGATATTAGAGAGTGAGTGACATTATGGAGGTTGATATTATGGAGTTTAGGGTGTAGTGTCAACCTAATGATATAGGAAAACCCTTATTCTGCTAAGTATTGTTATGATCACTAAGCTTCACCTACAAAGAAAAGAAAAAGATAAACCAACATCGGGCATTCTAACGTGAGTTTGAGCCTGTTGGTCTGCCTTGCTCAAAAGCCCCTTGGTATAGGGTGGGGCTTTACAGTCTACCATGCGGTAGGTGGGCTCTTGTTTGTAACAAGTTATGGTATTTTAATATCCATTTACTACGTGAGGGGGTTGGGGGGGGATTACGGGTTCTTGTTTATTGTCAAATTTATTGTTATTAAGTACAAGGTATGTGAGATATCTGATCTATTTGGATAGTTTTCATAGTTTTTTTTTATTAATGATGTGGGAAGGGAATATGTAGGTTTTTGAGGAGTTCTATGTTTCTTGTGTGTATGGCTTCCTATACTCGTGCGGTAATAACTATGACGGGCACGACTTTCCAGTGTTATGCTCTTATTGCATCTATTAGTGGGTTGTACTTGTCTTCTTTCATTTCTATGGCTTGGTCAAGGAATTTATCATGTATGAAGGTGATTTCAATGATTTGGATGATTAGGTCCGGTGTAGGTATCAGTGGGCCATTGTTCGTATGTGGCACCTTGTATGCATACAATATCCACTCTTAGTTTTGTGGGGCATTGTCGCGTACCTCTCCATGAGGAGTGCCCAAAACACCATGGGACCCCGGAGTGACACCCGGGACTTGTGGCACCGTTGGTGAAAGGGCCCAAGTGATCCTAGTGTGGGTGAGGGCCCCAGGCGTTGGGAACGCCTCCCACCCACAGAGACTAGGAGTTGTGAGGGTAAGACCATAAGCTATGTGTAGTTTATGGCATGCCAATTTTAGAATGCTCAAGGACACCTCAATCGGAGGTGTGAACTAGGAGATATGGCAATTTGAGTGGAGTGCTATCCTGGGACAGCGCCCTGGTACAGCGTGGCCTGGGAGTGGCTCCTGGGACTGCCAAGGTTTGAACAGGCATAACTTCCTCAATACTTGTCCGAATGTGACAAGTGAGGTGTCCATCGTCATCTACGTGAAACGTAGATGACGATGGAATGGTCGGATGTTAGCATCAAAGACCATACAAAGAAGTTATGGTGTTCTGAAGTTGCTGGGGGCTTCCAGCTCCAGTGGCTAAGGGAAAATGTCTACTTGGCCCCAAGTCTTGGGAGAGAGACAAAAGGTTCTTGATGGTGGGGTAGGGGCCCTGCCTAAAGTCCTAGAGGTTTATATGTGTGAGGCGGTGTGGCTGGCCAAACCCACCCAAGGCCGAACGGCATGGCCTCCACGGGCATTGACCCAATATGGGCAATTCGGTGATCAACTTAAGATTGGACTTCCATGGATGGAAGGCCACATCTAATCATTGGTTACCAATTAGGGGGTGAGTCCCGAATGCAAATGTATAGGAGGGTTGGTCCCCCCTCCTATGAACTAAGGGTCCGCGGTATTGAGAGCTAACCATTCGCATGGGTGGATTGCAAAGGGTTAGCGTTCATGACCCTTGCTAGAATTGAGAAATGACCAATATAGTTAAGGGGCGCTAGCAAGGGTTGCGACAGACATCCACATTGTGTAGTGTTATGCTGCAACTTAGTATCCATGGTGGAATGGTGTTGTCTTGGTGGTTGCCATGTTGGTTACTTGCATTAATGTGTGTGAGGTGTCTGTATTGTTGTGTAGTGGTTTGTTGAGTGTGCGTAGCTTGCGCCATTCTATTTTGAAGAAAGTGTGTTGCCTTGCAAGCCGAAGACAATATCTCTATATGTGGTGAGTGTGAGCCCAGATTCATGCTCACAATTTGTTTAACATTTTCAAAATATTAAAAACATAAAAATTAGTGATGACTGAGTTAGTTGAATGCTTTGTTGGGAGTGAATTTCGAGTTTAGATTTAAGTAGATTTAAGGGGTTGAATTGAGGTTTACGGAAGGAAATTAGAAATTAGATTCAGTGTTGTTTTGGGATTAGGATAGTCCGGGTTGCAAAAGCTAGGGGTGTGTTACCCTTGGGGTAAGAACCTTGGACAAAATGGAAATTAGAGCCGAAGGGGTAAAAGGAAAATGCCCTTTAACCGAATCGGAAATGTTAAGGTGGTAGGTTAGTAAGTAGGTGGGTTAAGTTAGGATCAATCAATCAAGGAAGCAAAAGTCAAGCGGCGGCGGAGAAAGATAAATTCCGGAAGCGGCCAAGAAAAGAAAAGGAGGTAACGGTTGCCTCCCCCCATTTACCACCGAGGGCTTAATTGCCACCAAAAGAGGTGACGGTTGCCTCCCCCCATTTACCACCGAGGGCTTAATTGCCACCAATCAAAGGATGGGCCCCTCGGTTGAAGGAAGGGAGAAGGGGTCCGACCCTTCATTGAAAGGGTATAAAAGTCCCCTCTTCTCCTTTCATTCCTCTTCCCGCATTTTCAGTTAGCACGGCGAAGCCCTTACTATTTCTAGTTAGGAATCTCTCTCTCTCCTTCCCTTCATTTTGTTAGGAAGACCAGCAAGCATTCAAGTAGACATAACTTAGAATTCTTAGAGTTAGAACTCTTGAGAGAAGGTAGTAAGTTTTGAACACAACCCTAGGTGTTGGGCCACGTTCAATCAAGCTTAGTGAGCTCTGAAAGTACAATTTAGACTTCAGATTTTGAGGGAATGTAGCCCTCTTTGTTAGCTTTCCAAAAAGCATGAGCTTGTTAAAATCGGAGTTAGTAAGCAAAAGTTATGAGAGTTTGAATGAAAGTATCTCAAACTGCCTTTGAAATTTCAAACGCTGACTTTGCAAGAGCGTATCAAAATTGCAACACATGAAATTATTTTGAGATTTGAATGATTCATAGGTCTTGTGGCAAGCTTTTCAAATTACTAAAAATTATTCTAATCGGAACTTGTGAGAGAAAGTTGTGGCAGTTTAAGTTGGGAAGTGTCTGCTGCCTTGACAGAACCCCCACGGGTGTTCACCCGTGAAAGAAGATTTGGAGATAGTGTAACCCTCATTATTAGCTTTCCAAAAAGCCTAAGCTTGTTGGAATCGGAGTTAGTGAACAAAAGTTATAGGTGTTTGAAGGAAATACCCTAGCTGCCTCTTAAATCATAAAGAGCTGACTTTGAAAACTCATATTTGGAAGAGGGAATTTTCAGTTATTTTGATATTTAGAGGAATCATAGGTCTTGTTGTTAGCTTTCTAGATTACCAAAATTTATTCCAATCAGAGATCGTGAGCAAAAGTTATGGCCATTTAGGTGACTAGGTGTCTGCTGCCTTAAGGGAGACCCCACGGGTGTTCACCCGTGGGCACCCCCAAAACACAGTGGGGAGGCCCCACGGGTGTTCACCCGTGGGCAACCCAAAACGCGGTTTGGAAACCCTACGGGTGTTCACCCGTGGGCAACCCAAAACGCAGTTTGGAAACCCTACGGGTGTTCACCCGTGGGCAACCCAAAATGCGGTTTGGAAACCCCACGGGTGTTCACCCGTGGGCAACCCAAAATGCGGTTTGGAAACCCCACGGGTGTTCACCCGTGGGCAACCCCAAAATGCAGTTGGGAGTATTTTGTCAATACTAACGCTCTGTGAAGTTGAACAAAAAAGAGTGGGTTTAGTCTTTAGGTCATCGGGATACTAACAAGAAGTTTCCAACACTAAAGGGTAGACAAGGACATGTGAGCCATAGACTTCCACCTGGACCACAGACGCTTAAAGGTGGGGGTTTATGGCTGACAGTGAGTTGTGTTTTTTAAACAATAGTGAGCATGTGAGGGGCAATGGGTGGTATGAGTGGGTGAGTTGGAAGGTGGTTATCAGGAGGGTTGTGAGTGAGGGTGTATAGTTTGGTGTTAATGAATGGGTAGGATGCTTTTGGATTTATTTGTTGGTAGTATGGTGATGTATCTAATGAAGAGCCATGCATTTTCAGTGGCAAAATCTTGTGGGGGAGGTTGTGAGGTGGCTAGTAAGTGGTTTGCTTTCGGTTTTCATGTGAAGTTCCCATAGCCATTTAAGTCGTTCTAGGTGGATTGTAGAAATGTATGTTCCACTGTGGTTGAATATTCTTGTTTCTTCTTGTTGTGGTTTGTGAAGCTGTTATGTCTTTGCTTGGGTTAACATTTCGTATAGTGAGGATGAGGCGTGGGGTTTTAATTGGAGGACAAACAAAGCAGGAGTCTTTGGTTTGTGGGATGTGAAAATTATCGGGGAATTAATGGAGTTTGTTGTTGTTGGACTTAAAGATGACTAGTGATAGGCTATGTTCATAGGTTAGGTTAATTATGTTTAGGATGTGATGTCCAACAATCCAATTGTTTGTGTGTCTATGGGATGGTATCTATGATCCCATTGTGTGGGAAAATAGTGTTAGTTTGTTTAAGGGAGTCTCAACTATTTTGGGAGTGGCTTGTATTTTTATTTGAATTCTTCCTTGAAAATAATTGAGGTTTGGTTGTGATTTTGGATTTGGTGGATTGTGGTTATGTTGTATATTGGTGGAGTTTGTTGAGGTATTTTATGGATTTTTGTTGTTCTTCTTTAGGGAGAGAGGCATAGTGTGTGTTGGAGTGCCATTGTGTTTTGAGTGGAGTTTGTTAAATATTAGGGAAGGTTTTTTTTATCTTGGGTGTTGATGTGGAGTCAAATTCTCCCTCAAGAAGGAAGAGGGTTTAGGTTGTGGGAGATCTAGAGCATGCTTGGTATGTGGGTTTTGGTATGTTGAGGGAGCCTCTGTATTTGGTTATGATGTATTTAATGAGTCGTTGGCATACTTTGGCTAGTTGTCTTGGATTGTTGAGGGGTTGGATGAGTTGTTTACATATGCATGTCAAGTAATCTGGAAGTATAGAGGTGGTGTTGATGCCAAAGTCCTTAGTGCTGAGGTGAGTGAGTATGTTGGCAAGACTTCTCGGGATTTTGCATGTTGGTTTGGTGAGTTTGCTTAAGATTATGTCTACTTGTGGGCTTGTGTTTGGTTTAGAGAAGGGTACTCTGTAATATGCCCCGGGGTGTGCACTTAGTGTTAAAAGTCAGGTATAAGGTGTGTGCGTCACCTCCAAATTAATACCCCTATATATGGTTTTTCTTTCATTAAAATAATAATATACATATATATATATATATATATATATGTAACAAAAAGAAGCCTAACATATGTATGCATGTTCAAAGTAAATTAAAAAAAACCTAACATACGTATACAATGAAACACATGGTCTAAAAAATAGGCTTGAATTTTTTTTGCTTTTAAGGTACTTATTTATCATTGATAAAATCATTAAACATTTTTTAATCCATGGGATGTAACTCATACAAGTTTTTTTCTACTACAAAAGTTGTTGTAGCTAGTGCAATAATAATGTCTATGCATTCTCTAAACCCATCCTAAATACCGAGTTTTAGTGGTCAATGCGTTTGATTTGCTTGGCCTTCCTTTCTTAAATTTTTTTCAATTGTTGCCTCAGTGACAAAAGCCACAACACAATCACATCCTAATTTCGGATTGAATTCATTATCATCAACTCTTGATCTTTTTTCTCAGGCTTGGTATATAACATACCTACCTTAATTCTAGCTGACCTATCCTTGGACAATGCAGGGTTGCCATTTAATTGACTAACCAAGGTACTTTTAAATTGAAACTTGTCGACTAACTAATCTCACAACCATTACTCATTCACATAAAGGCGAGTTGTTAGGAAGCCAACAAAAAAACAAATTTGAAGCAATTATTTTTCAAGCTTCTTGGGTTATGTGTCTTCAACGCTTACTCTCAAAAGTGGTTCTACATCTCGCACCAATAAGCAAATATTTGCAAGCTGAAGCAATATGCATCACTCCAATACCCTAAACACCGATAACACCAAAGAACTCAAACCTCAAGGATAAGTATCACAAGCTCCCACCATGGTCTGCTCCGACAAGCACCACACAAGTCAAAACGCAACAACCCCACACTCACATAGAAAACCCTTTGCAAAATTAAATGTACAAGGAGGATCGTGGCACTGTACCCTAGCAGATCTGACACCGGAGGCTACAAAGAGAGCAAGCTCAAGGAGCGAGCTAGCACTGCAGATTGAAAGCCAAAGCAGACAACTTGCCGTGGAGGAACGACTCTCCAACAACCACGCACATCTTACATGGGCGGGTGGGAGGCATGTGGTAGCGCGGCATCGAGCAAGGCCAGTGGGTTGGGAATGGGCAAGCGCATAGTGGGAAGTTGTGTGTTGTCTTTAGACTGGATTTGCGAATTGATAATTATGGTTTTTATTTTTAAATATAGTTTTTTTTTCAATTTTTTTTTTCAATGAAGAGGCCTAAGAGTTACTTCTTACCTACATGTTATAAGGGAATGGCCCTATGTGTACATTTACAATTCTTCTCACATTAAAAATGGGCTATGTATATTTATGAGATTGACCAAAGTAATACCCTAAGCTCATGTATACCCCACAATTAATACCCCTTTTGTTCATTCACGTGGTTCCATACGGGATATTGTAGTGCGCCCCCCTGGGTAGTATGCATATGCATATCCCGGGTACGCAACTCCTGTATTATATAGCCATGATTATAATCATTTATAACGCATTTTAGTCCAATCTCGAGTGATATAATTTGTTTTAATGTAGGAAACTCTTGTAGCCCTTCTAACGAGGAATCCAAAAATGTAATTATATATAGGAAATGAATATTTCTTGAAGCATATAACTGCATTAACAACCTAACTATATGAGTTTTTAAATACAAGTATCATAGGCCAAATTACCCAACTTTTTTGACTTTTTAATAAAAATTTAGGATTTTATTATTATAACTAAAACATTGCCAATGACTTTTAATTTTAATTGGAGGCAATCACTCGTGTGGATCTTTTAGAATTATGTATAGGCATAAGTTAAAACAACAAGTGTTTCAATTATTTATATACATTGTGGAGTTTTTTTGTATAATAAATAAATATGCACCAACTTTTTCTACATCTTATTTTATTTAATTTGGTCTTCACCCAACCTTTTGGTCCTTTTATTTTTGTATAATTTGATATAATTTTTACAAAAGCTGTCTTCTAAGCCGTTTTTAATGCCACACCCCCTACGTATGATATGTGAATTGTGTACCCAAGATGCATATGTGATACCTAGTTTCAACACATTATTAAGAAATTGTATTCGTTGCCGGATTGTAGTGGAGAAAGCTAAGAGAAGCTTACTTTGTTCTTTTTCTTTGTTCATGGTTATGTCTTTTTGTACTTGTCATTTTAGCCAAGGAACAAGTTGTATGCTTAGGTACGTATATGATTTGCTTTGAGTTAGTATGTGGGATTGATTTCCTTTGAATGTGTTTCTTTGTGCTTGTATGAATGTTTTAAGATGGCTGGATTAAGTTTAGCTTTGCTTGGGCTTCTTGTGATTGCGCATTTTGCCAAGTTTGCTCCACATGCAACTCATCCTATGCAAGGGAATAATTCAACAGAAGGCCAAAAATAAACTTGTTGTGATTCTCATGAAACGACGATTTCAATATTGGTGTTGTAGCGAGGTCCCTATGGAATACAAAAATCTCTTCTACTTAGAATGGGCGAGGAAGCTTGAGGCTTATTGATGTTATGCTACATTTTAGCAATATCTGGCAAAGTCCAAATTGTTACAAATGAACACCAAGAAGATACATGTCACGATGAAATTGAGTACGTGTTCAAATTATAAATACCATCCTAGGTCCAATTTTAGTGGAATGAAAGGTAGAATTTTGAATTTGACCAAGGGAGGGATGTATAAAATGAATTTCATGGGAAACTTTTGAAAGCACTTGAAATTGTGCACTTAAAAGCTTGACAAACAAAGAGTTCGATTTTATAGCCATCTTTTGGCCAAAGTCAAACACCTCCCTTCAATTCACCACTTGAACACTCCTTAAACAACATAAAGTGTTGGGGAAAAACTCCTTACCAAAACATGACTCATGGAGCATTTGAGAGACTTTTAAGGACAACATTACGTAATGCGCAAGGAGACTCATTTTTCGCCGCTGCCCGGACGAGGAGGTTGGAAATGTGTACACAGACACCGTATCTGTAGCGAGAGCGTAGCCTACGCACCGCGTACGCCAGCGACTGCAGCTAGCAACAGAGCCGGCGCGCAAAAATACTGCCACCGCTATGCGAGGGAGGAATGTTGGCCAGACTTTATAATTAGAGCCGCAGCCTGCGGATTCTTCGCGTTGAAACTGCGCAGTTGCGGGGGGTTTGGTGTTCAAATGACCTAGGGATTTGGTTTCAACCCTCTACTTCGCCGGGAATGAGATAAAGATGCCGCATCGGGACTAACTAAGGAGCTTGACCTCTTGGCGTTGGGCCGCGTGGACCGACGATTGCTTAAGGCTGCTATTGCCATTCTCTGGTTCTCTCATCATTATCAGTGTGGGAAAGGACTTCCGTCGTTGGTCGGTATCTACAGCTCCTCTTGTTTGTTATTATTAGTCTGAACTTATTGCTGAGCAATCTCGTGTAGTACTGCCCGTTCGTAGGAAACATCCAGTTTACAGTTGACCTATGTGTCGTCTGTTAGATCCTTGGATCCGGCTGTGGTTGTTAATTTGCGGTAGTGATGAGGTGTACTTGTGATGATATATATCCGCTAGTGTGTTTGTTTTATGAAGAATTAATTCGTCTTTCGCTAGCCAGCTGGTTTGCAAGAGGCACGTGAGCGAATAGTACTCAAGTGCACGTGGTGTGAGTAAGTGATCATCTTCTTGCGGCGTTGTGAGAGTGACCTCTGATAACGATTGAGAGGATTACTGAGCTTCCTTTGTAGTAGTTACGAGGCTCTGATCCACGGTCGTTTCTTCAAGCTCCTGCTTCGTAAGGTATTGTTTGAATTGCTTACACCAGTCTCTATCGATAACGAGCTTCGACCTTTCGTGAAAAGGTTACAGCAGGCCGCAAAGGGATCTTGCTTGTGTAATCAACCGTTGGCGTCGTCCGACTGAATTAAACTGATGGCGAGGAAATCATCTCAAGTACATGATCAGGCTATCCGCTGCAGATCAACATCCTCCTGCACACATAAAGCAGCAGGGCTGAAAATGAACAGGGGCGGACAAGCAGGAGCCCGCAGCAAACCTGCACCACGCATCTTCCACACGTTCTCTCCGAAAGTTTACAAAATTCAGCCCGAGGAGTTTCTGACTCTAGTCCAGAGACTGACGGGACAATCCCCAAAGAAAGAGATCACTACTATAGACTTTGGAATTGAAACTTCATCCTCTTCATTTAACTCCAAGAAGATCTCGGCGGGAAATAAGAGTTCATTCTACGATCCATCAACACAGGAAGATGAATATGAAGTCGACAGTGCCTACTCTGCGGCGAAGAGCTGTACTGGCGAGATTGTTTCACCAATCGAGACTCGACTGCTTGCAGCCCTCCCTTCACCACGTCTTGTTACTCTGAACTTCTTGCCTCTGTTGTGACGCAAATAAGTGCGCTCGACATGTGCCAGGTGATTAGAGGATTGACCTCCTTTCTTCGAACTACACGGTGAGCCTCCCTGAATCAGCGATGAAGTGAAGCGATCCTTCACTTAGCCTTCAAGAGCAAAGGAGCGTCACGCGAAGTTGTAATGGAGGTGTTTGAGATTTCTTTGTCAAGATACAATAAGCCGTATCGCTATGACTCCCACTAGGTGCATCGTATACTTAGTACGCAAAGAATCTCGTTCTTGTCTTGGTGAACCAAGTTCCATAAATAGCACATCTTCTATCCAAACATGTCCTTCCTTTCCTTTCAGTCACGAGGCACCGTTGCTAGAAGTACTACTACTGCTCTTGAAGTTCCAGAGGATCGACCTAGGATCGATCTTCAATCTTGATCAATCCTTAACCAAAAAGCTCAGGCAGGGATGGCTTGTGGACTTGCAATCGATACTAGAGTTCCGCATCCCACTAGACATGTCATGAGTAGAGGACTACTATACTGGTCCGTGTACTATAAAGCACGCTCAATGTAACCACTATTGCATGAGGAGAAAGAAGGCAAATATAGTTTACAACAGATCTTTAACATGAATTTTGTTCCTCTGGAGATTTAAGTTGATCTGGCAGTGCATCAATTAATCTACAATGCAGAAAGCAACGACATCATAATGATTTAACTGTAAGTTATGAAAGAGATACGTTCCTGATCTCCGGATTCCCGAAGAGGAGATAGTGAAATGTTTTATGATATGTCTTCCCTGCTGTGCGTGTAAGTTTTTTTAGCATCTCTGATGCAAACAAAAATTGCCTTCTACGTTGCTCTTCGTGCGTTGGCTTTAATGTGTTAGAAATGACTTATTTCAAATTCCAAGGTTATCCAATTTGTTGACTTTCATTCTGCTGCGGGCGGGCGGCCAAAAAATAACTTCCTATTCTTTCAACATCATCCTCGCTTCTAAGCACACATGACCTATAATTGCTACGCTTAATTTCTTAGAGGTCTATACACTAGTCGGACACAACTTATGTGAATATCGAGTGCACTGTTGACTGGGAATAGTTCCGGTTGGAGTCCAGTTGCAACTTCCGGTGTCATAAAATCTGTAATATATTGACATCGGCATTTTGTTATTTTCACATGTGGATGTGGCTGCACAGGATCTGCATAATAATCGAATGCTGTGTTCCTCCACCTCCGAATACTTCGAGCTCCGAGGACTTCTTGGGACACGAAAGAATGCCACGAGTCAATGGGAATCCTTCGAGTTTGTAATTGTTATTCGAGTCTTCAACTGAGTTAATTACTTTAGCAGTACTATTCCAGTGACACGATACAATATAACCCCAGGGCTATCTGACTGGATAGGAGATTTTTCTGTTAACCTCAATCTCGGCTTAGGTCAACCATCTTGCACCTGGACTTTTCTTTCCTTCAAGTTTTTACAAAAACTCCTTTCATCCTTACGAGACAAGAACAAAAGAGAGAATTTAGGGCGGTGACCTCAATTCTGTTGTCCATGTTGATCTTGATCAGGTGCAATATCGCAGATTGTCTTCACGGTTCACGTTTGAGTTTTCTTGAGGTTTGTGAGCAATTTCTGTCTACTTTAGTCAAGTTACGTAAAAGGACCGATGATCCAAAAATCTGAAAGCCGTTTTATTATTCAGATATTGAGCATATTATAATCGTCAAAGCTCTCGCTAAAAATCTCAATGTCTTCACTTCAGGTCCACCCCGGCCGTAGCCCGAATGGGAACAATGTGGTTGTGTCGATCGGTCTTTTTTTATGTAAACTTGGCAAATACCAGCGCTCTGGTCGTTGGAGAGAAATAACGTCGAACTACTTGCAACCGTGTGTTCATCTTCAACCGGCTAGTTTATGGTGATGAAATTGTTCCTGCTGTGTACGGTGCCGATCAGGAACAAATCAACCAACCCAGGTACAATTGTCTCGAAGTTACTTGAGGAGGGTTGTTTCATCCATAGTATCCCACTTTGATGAGACTCTTGAATCTTGATCAGTCCTTCAGCCTCCAAATGGGTGATCATTGTCATTAACACTGTAATCAAAACAATGCGCTGGAGTTAGGGTTGCATACTTTGTGCATAGCGTCATGATTAATACCTGCAATTTGGCTTGACAATGTTCAAGACTCGCGGGGGCATGGCATGACTTCTTCCGTATCTACTTCATCTTACATTGATTCAAGTGGGTAACCGGGCGTTTCACTAGAAAACGCGACGCGATATAAAATATAGGTCTTATATGAAGTCTAGAGCAAAAATTACAAAAGTCTTAATAGATTTTGTAGGATATTCAACATTCATTTAGAAAATATAATAGATGTATTTCAAGAATATTCATAAATTTGTGAAATTTCCGTGAATATGCACATCACTTCATTGCCCTGAAAGTACCTCTATATCGCAGGTGGTTAATACGCAGGGGGTTCATGAGTCTACAAGGGAGGGACCCCGTGCATTGATTCGGGAGGTACACAGGGTTCCAAAATGATGAGGGCAATGTACGAATTGAGGAGAATCTGACATGGTGAGGCTGGCCAGCTTACCGAGCACGATTTTTGGGTGATGTCTTGGCAGCCGCACTGCAGCTCTCCGTTCAACTTATCGATTGCATGAAATGCTCCACCTCCTGTGCTCCTCTGTAGTAAATCAACCCAAGGAATTGCACCTGCGTTAGGGTCTACTACTCTGTCTAGAGCGAAAGGTTGTTTGGAATTGTCTTGTAATTTCTATACAATCTACACATGACCTACTTGTGATGATTGACAGTAAGTATATATATGGTTGCCAAGAAATTAGGTGTCTCATGATGAGGGCATCTTAATTCCTACCTTGTAGAAGTCCACAGCAATGTAGTTAGACCATCTGTTCCCCCCTGCCGTATAGCATGTGCTCAACATGGTATACAGTTCATCCGAGTTGTCCACACATGCGTCGAGAGGGTTAGGGTTGGTGGGGAAGTAGTTCTGTACAATCAGAGCTCGGCTTGTGTCATTCAAAGCGGGCGACTCATTTCGCTTAGGGCACGAGCCAGCGTGCATCCCGTCATCTCCGTCTGCGTTGATCACAAAGAAACCAAATATCTTGATTCATTTATGAGGAATGAGAACTCTAGCCATATTTTTCTATACTTAGCATGTGAGCAGATGGTGACTGGAGTCGGACAAAATTAGAGAAAGAAATTTGTATAAGGTGCGTTAGATAACTCAAGAATGATTTCTCCCCATGGAAGATCTTTGTGTTGGAGTTAGACAACCTCCCAGCTGAAGTTAGAGAGCTTCGAATGTAAAGTCTTTATGTTGAAGTTAGGCAACTCCAACGTGGAGTTAGAAAACTCTCAACGGAAGATCTTTGTGACTGTTCAAGTTACTTAGACAACTCCAAGTTGGAGTTGTTTAGTCTAACTCCAACGGTGTCCAACCCACATTCTGATGTACCTTTTTGGCATCTTGAATCAATGAATTACATCAAGATACCACTAAGGTACATTAAAAGAACTTTAGCAAATTTAGGTCGTAAGGGGCGTTTAATGAATTTATTTTACGAAAAGACAGAGGCAGTCACAGTAAACTTGCAAGTTCTAGAACATGTGATCAACTCCAGGCTCGTCGATGGTTTCTCATGAACATATTTGGCTAATCCGAAGAAACAACGGTCATGCGCAGACGTAAGAAAGCAATGACAGATCTTGAAGCATGATTGACCTTTAAGAAAATCTTCTGCAAGAATTGGTACAAGAATATTTGCGTACACTGATTCTCAGTTGTGTAGTGCCATTGGTAAGCCACTCCCTCAGTTGCCTCCTTGGAGGAAACATCTGTGAAGACAATCAATCTCTGGTTCCGCTGAAGTATCTGTGCAAGGGTCGGCCAGTCGGCACCGTTCTGAGGCATGCTCGAAAGCGGGTACCAGTACTTCATTAGGCCCGCGTTTGCAAACAGATTGGTGATCCCGTTTGTAGTTTTCACGTAGTCCTCTATGAAGATGGTGATAACCTCGGTCGGGTTTGCGTCCAAGAAAGTCTTTATTTCCGCTAATGTCTTGCTGGCTGGTCTCTGCATACAAACAATCCAGACCTAATTTGTTTGTATGCTTTCGTTTATCAGGTTCAACGCAGGGTCTCTGAACATTCATGTTAGTATAGGATTATTTAACCGCGAAGCACAAGATTTGCATTGTTCGTTCAACTTTATGCTGCAATTCAAGTAGCGGTGACGGTCACTTACAAATGCGGTGAAGTCGAAACATTCTCCATTGAAAGAATGGCAGAGCCAGATGTCGTTACGGAAATCGTACATGTCGAGCATCAGCCCCCTCACTCCATTCTGCAGTAAAAATCCATTCTCTCGACTATTGAAATTCAGAAAGAAAGCGCAGCTATCTCGACTTCAGAGCACTTTTGATCACAACCTTTTTATAATCACACTGAATTTTTTTTCCCTTGGGGAAACAAACCCCAATGGTGCAAAACGTGTGTCCCGACTTTTTTTTTTAATCGTCAGGAAGCTTACGTTGAGCTGGGCAGTGACGCTGTCTTCTTGGTTGAAGAAAGTGATGATGGGACTCCCGGCTTCTGGTGGGGACCCAAAAATTGCATGAGAGTTGTGCGTTGTTAGCCATGCGTACTTGTTGAATGGCAGCGCAGTATTCTGCATCGGGTTAAGAAATTCCAGATCATCATCAGGTCCAGAATGATTTTTTATGTGTTCTACTTCCTCCTCTGGTTCAGATGATGGCAACATCAAGGGTAAGAAGGAATGCATATATATTATACATAAACCTCTATGTCACTGTGGTGATTGCGAGTTGCAACTTGGTTTTTGTCTTCAAAGTTTGGCTTTAGATGCGATAAACTGTTGCTCACTATTCACAAAATTGAGAGTCTATTCAAAGATTTGACACACTGATAATCTGTAGAGTGCACTGGAGTTGAATGTGAGAGCACAAACCTTTTGGGAGATGGCGACATCAAGGGTAAGAGGGTGAGAGTCCACATATGATACATAAACCTTTATGTTATTACAGTCATTGCGAGTTGCAACTTGGTGTTTTGGTCTTCAAAGATTGGCTTTAGATGTGATAAGCTGTTGGTCGCTTTTTCACAAAATTGAGAGTCTATTCAAAGATTTGACACACTGATGATCTGTACCTTTGGGAAGATGGCAACATCTACGGTAAGAGGTTAAGAATCTACACATTATAGATAAAACCTCTATGTTATTACAGTTATTGAGAGTTGCACTTGGTGTACTTGTGTTCAGAGATTGGCTTTAGGTGCGATAAGCTGTTGCCCACTTTTTCACAAAATTGAGAGTCTATTCAAAGAATTGGCACACTTAATAATGATCTGTGCAGTACACCTGAGTTGAATGTGAGAGCGCAAACCTTTGGAAAGGCGGAGGTCGGTGTGGCCAGGTCACGGGTGCACCTGGGTTGCCACTCGGTCACACCTCCGGCTAAACAAGCGAAGCAATACAAACCAGTGGAGCAATCGGAGTTCCGTAAACAGGAGGTTTGTTGCTGCCAAGAGCCAGTAACATTTTTCCAGTTGCGATCCGTGACAGGCGCAACCCTCGACTTCTGTACCACAACCCAGAAAAAAATCATCCATTTCATCATCATAGACTGACATTTTCTCGTTCTCTGCGATGTCAAAATCTGAGCGAGCACATCGTTCGGCGTTGATGCGATTAAACACTCAGACAACTCACATTATATTACATGATGAACTCCTTGACTTGAATTCCATAAGCATGATAAGGTAGAGACCGAAGCTTTTAAAGAGGCCTGAAAAAAAAAATCGTGGATTTGCAGGACGTACAGCTTGGGCATTGAAGACAAAGTCCCCCAGGAAGGAGAGCAGCAACAGAAGGTAGGATGCTCGTCTTGTCACCATTTTGTTGCGGTGCCACCCGTTCCTTCTACCAATCCTTTAGCTTCCTGCAATGCGAATTCTCAGAACTGCAATAAGAAGAATAACTTTGCCACTCTACAGGAGGTCCATCTCATTGAGGATATTCATAGGTGATGGAAATTGTCACCTTGCTCACGAAGCTATATGGAACTACGTGACGTCCTTACAGATGACTCATGGACTTGACACATGATGTGATATATTCGAGGCTCGAAGCTCGCTAACGCCGCAGCACATGAACCCAAATCAGGGGCCAGGGCTAAACGCCCTCCTCTCTCTGAGAGCTGGGCCCCTACTACTATTACACTATCACCCAAGGTGAAAATGCAGGCAATTCTAGAATAGCATGTAGGGCTTTTTTGGACAATTTCATCCCGTAATTAGCATCAGAGACCCTGAATTAGGCTTTAGGGACCCACATGATATGCACAAACCACAAACCTATGGGGTCATATTTTTACTAGACCTTCTTTTACATTGGTAATAGTGGTGGGGCCCAGCTCAAAAAGTGGGCGTTTTAGCCTGGCCCAAATGAGGTGAGCTGTTCCCTAAAACCGAACTTTCAAAGTCAAAACATTTATACTATGTGTTAGAGAATGGACAAAAATATCCATGAGGGCGCTACACAAAGTGGCTGTTAATACATTCTTGCCCTCTTTCATATACCTCGTGTCTCATCAACTGCTATTTGCTAATTCCTCTTTATTAGTGTTTCTGCTTATCCGAAGTAAGATTCCCAATAAACCTCACCGACCACCATCCATGCTTTTCATAAGTGAACTACAATAGAGTCATCACAAGATCGCACCGTTTAGTACATCGATACTGAACCAAAAACACATTCGTAGAAGCAACATTTGCAACGGCGTGAAATTAAACTAGACTGGTGCAGATACAGAGCGTGCCATATTCGATAGCGAACAATGTCCACCTTCAATAAGTCATCACTAAGATTTTGAAGCTGAGACTTGGATTCTTCACGACAAAATGCTTGTGCGGACTAAATTAAAGAGCAACCTGCTGCGCTTATATGAGCTGCTGCTTATAAACGTGCTTCCACTACCTCCAATATGTCGGAATCAGCAAGCAACCGGCCACAGATTCGCACGTGTGGATAATGGACTCTGGGGCTCATGAAGCTCCGAGTATCTGTTTCATTGATGCTGTCTTTGTGGTGAAGGTTGCATCCAGGATAGAATGGTGACCAAAAGGGTCCACACCAGGGGATACGTCACCCAAAAGGGCCATGTATACTGTAAAGTAATATTGTGGTATGATCCTTTCACTTAGAGCCACTTCACACACGAAGACTGAGGGCCTGTGACCATTGCACTTCAAGCACTCTAATTGGTGGAAAAGCCGGAGCCGGTCCAAGTTGGCTTCACACTACGCTTGAGGGACCAACATAGTAAGTGAATGCACGATGGATGTAGAGTCTACATGGATTCCTACGTGGCATCAAATGGATCATGTTCCATGGTCACTTGGACTATTTTCAAAAATCACCTCTTGGAGGTAGGCCTAACACAAAACCAGGAGACCGTGGTACTTCAAAATCTCATATCCCGTTGATTTGTTATATTTTATTATGTCACCTCTTGGAGGTAGGCCTAACACAAAACCAGGAAACCATGGCACTCCAAAATCTCACATCCCGTTGATTTATTATATTTTATCATGTGTGAAGACCCTGCATGGATAGAAAGACATTGAAATAGCATTTGGTTGAGGGCCCGGTCACATATGACTTCCCACAACACTTGAGGGCCCGTGACCATACTACAAGATTTTGGAAGTGCCTTGGGACGAGCCTCTAGACACTTCTTTTGGGCTCTCCCAATTTCATGGTCATGGCTCTTGGCTCGTGTGTGAAGTGGCCCTTTGTATTCATGAACATCACAGTATTGCAGGTGGGGCCGAATCTGCTTTTTTTTGTTTCACCTGTCCTCCCTCAGTCCTCATGTCCCCACTCCTGTAAACCCTAAACCCTAACTTTAAACCCTTTTGCTTTGCTAGTTTTTCCTTGTCCTATTTCCTCTCTTTGCTCCGAGCTTTTCTTGAGTATTATAACCTCCTGTATGACCATCCAAGCTGTGATCTCATCAATGATCATGTTCTGGGCAAATTTCCCAAGTATTCAAGGGAGTCTACTTAATTAAAGGCTTCTCCTTTTAATTATGTAGCTACTTTACAAACATGCTAATAATAATTCACTATGTTCATGACATAAGGGCCACTTCACACATGAGCCAAGAGCCGTGACCTTGTAATGGTGAGGACCCTTGACTCTCATCCAAAGGCCGTACCATGGGTGTTGGGAAAGCCGTTTTATGTAGTCATGGGCCCTCAAGCATAGTGTGAAGTGAGAATGGACCACGTTGCGGGACCATTGCATATTTTGTTGGCGGAAAAAGAGGGGAGGATTTGGTTTAATGTAATATGTCTCAAACTTTATCAATTTAAGAGAATTACTTGGTGATGTTTGTTTGTCTTGGAATCTATTTTGGAATCTGTCCTGAAATCTGACCTGAAATCTGCCCTAGAATTGGTCTTGCTGGAAAAAATATTTAAAAAGTCATGGTCTCCCAAAATTTGCGTTAGGCCCATCTCTTGAAGGTGGGCCTGACGCAAATTCCAATAGACCATGCACCCTTATCCACAACCTACCATGTAGGACTCCATGTAGACTTTTCATCCACGAACTTTTCTTTGGGCCTTTAGGCCTTCACCTCCTAGTGTGAAATGAACTTGGACAGTCTCCGCCTTTTCGACCAATGAGAGCTCTTACATTACGGCCATAGTCAAGGGCCTTCAGCCTTGTGTGTGAAGTGGCCCTAAGTAGCAAGCCCGGAATGACCTTCTCAAAAGAGCATCAACCAGCGTATATAAGTTTGATGCTCTTTCAAAGAGCAAAGGTAGCACTACTTTTGAGTTTTACTTGGGTTATTTTTAATTTATTTAGATAGTTACTTTCAATGTTTAGAATTAATTATGTCGGTTTCTAGGACAAAACTAATGCCAAGTGGTGGCAAAGGTTCTAATCTAGGCTAAATTATGATATAAACAAATCTAAATAACTATAAAGCAACGGGAAAAGTTGGTGAGGTCGAAAAGGTAGTTGCACTTTTTGGAAAAGTCCCCCGACATCCGCATTGGAAACCTTTTTTAGACCTTTTTGAAGCTATTATTTTTTATTAATTATCCATTCATTCATCCTTGCTTTGCAAATTTTTTCCTTCTTGTTGAGGCAATATTACGGGTACTCAAAAGGTACCCTCCTAGCATTGCTACTTAATGTTATGTTTTTGTCAGGGATACATGATACAAAAATACTTGACACGAGCTCAAAAAACTAAGAAGATTTCAAGAGGGAAATTGATATGAACTTGAAATAATAGATGAAAAAACTAACAACAACAAAAGGGATGAGTGAGAGCTCCAAGAGATGCGTTGTCGAGACTGAAAGATTCTTCAACCTCGACCCCTATATATACCTAATCTAAAGTAAAAGGATTTACCTAATCTAGAATAAACACAAGTTCTAAAATGTAAAAGAATTTACCTAATCTAGAGTAAACACAAGTTCTAAAGTGTAAAAGAATTTACCTAATCTAAAGTAAATACAAGTTCTAAAGTAAAAGCAAGTTCTAAAGAAATATAAGGTTCCATGTCCCTAATAGTTTCAGTGTCCATGGAATTTTTTGGACCATAATTGATAAAAATCCTAGTCATAACATTAATCAACACCTGGTGTTTGTTCAGTGGGCCCTCAAAATATAACAGTTGGATGCTCGAAAAGTTGAGCAGCTCACTTTTCGAGCATCCAACTGTTATATTTTGAGGGCCCACTGAACAAACACTAGGTGTTGAATAATATTATGATGTTTCCAAGTCCAACCGGTTACATGTTGTAATCTTTTGGTTTTTCTTTAATAATTTGAGGTGTATTTCATGGATTCCTCTAAAATGATCAGTTATTTTCTTGAAATCTTGAACTTCGACCAGTTATTTCTCAAACTCAACCGGTTCCTCTATAACTACACTTTTTTTTTGTCTAATTAGTTTGGGTTACCATTTGGAGTTACGCATTGCTATAACATTTTACTAAGAGTATCATTATTTACCCAAATAACACAAGTAGTTAGTATGCACACCGAAGACTATGATATAACTTGGCTTGTAAAAAACGATAATGTTGGTGAAACATTATAGCAACACGTAACTCCGAATGGTAACCCACACTAATTAGACAATTTGGTGTAGCGGTCGGTTCTCCCCATTCATGGCTATGTTTCATTTTGAGTCCAAATGGATGAGTAGGTGGTATACGTGAATAGGCAGTGGAATCTCTGTCAAAAGTTCCGGATCTAAATTCGTAGCTAAAATCTATGTATGTTCCAACAAGAACTAATTGCAAAACAAATCGGTGGAGCGGAAGGGGGCTATAACAGCAGAGCGGCCGGTTCCCTAAGCAGATGACTAAAGAGGTGATAACTACACTAAATATGATAGTTAGTGTGACTATGGTAACTTTTCGGATGACACTTCTTATGAATAAGTGAAATAATATTGTCATGGATGATGGACGAGTTCATCCATTGACCAAAACCCTATCCCTTGTCACCAACTTGTGACGAAATATTGTCATGGAGGATTGAAATTTGGAAGCAAAATCACTTTGTAAGTGACAGTAATTGCAACACTGTAAATCTACAATCCCCCCAGAACATTACAAGGAATGATAAATAATATTGGGTTTACATCTAGTGTTGCTGACACACACCGTGGTTAACAATTAGTAATGAGCAAGACAATAAGAATTGGTGACACTAAATATTATATTTAGTGTGTTTTTTTCCTACAATGGTGACAAGATGGAGGTGTCAATGGAATCACCCTCCATTTCAATCCAAAAATTTAAGTATTAAAAAAGAAAAGAAAAAGATGGAGGTCAGAAATCCCTTTGAAAACCCTGCCACACCGGGGGACTAGCGTCCCAACTAGCCAGTCCCCCTAGTTCAGAGCCCCCCGCAGCAAGCGGCGGCCAGCCAAGGAGCTGGCGACAAAGTGCCGCAGGAGCTCTGGCTGGCTAGCTACAAGGCACCCCCTTGCATCCAGCCAGCCAGTCAAAGCTTCTGCCCATTGCCTTCAGTCGGGCAAGTGAATTTGAACTTAGAACTTTAAATCAAAACAATCTTTTATACCAAATTAATGAACAATAAAATTGGTGGCACCAATTTGTGACATGAGGCAAGCAACCAACTCCCAGCCACAACCATCCAAGCAGTGGTTGGTGCCCTGCCACACCGAGCTGGCCCTGCCCGTTGTCTCCTTGGCCGGGGCCACCGACTGGCTGGCCCAACCAACCTCGGTGTGGCAGGGCTATGACAAGTCCTCCTAATAGAGCAGATGATGTAACAATTTCCAAGGAAAATTCAAAATATTCTTGCACAATTGCTCACTCACTATTGTCAATAATCAACCTCACATTTATGCTTGATTAAATTATGTACCTTATTATTTGTGAGAACCTTGACTTGATGCCCAATTCGATCACGGTTTCTAGGTGGGTCAGTTCTGCAAGTCGTATTCTCCTCTCAGCTTGCATGATAAATAATGAACTACTCTATTCTCACTGGCATTTGCACAACAATTAGAATTGAAAAGAAATTGTCCAGAAATTGAATGAACTTAGTCATAACCCATTTTGTGTCACTGACAAGTGAGTTTGAAATGCACTATTTGCCCCCTTTAATATGACACGTTTAGTCATGCAAGAAAGTGTTGTATTATCCAAATGTCATATTCTGAGAGAAAACCCATTCCGTCGACAGAAAATTATCATATAACCGAGGTGTCGTATTATCGGGGTTAGACCGCACACATACTTAACAGAGATCTGCAACAGGAATATCCATTGAAAAGCTGGGAAAGTGTTGCCTTTCCATCGATCCCATGCAGGTGTGTGCAAAGATTGACCCAGGACAAACACAAACAACCTGTAGCAAACATCGTTACATCAAGCATGTCTATTTTGTGGTAAGTACTGTACTTTGAATTACCTTGCTCGTGGTCACTGCTGTTGTGAAGTGCAAGATAAGCTCCACACGTCTTCCTTAGGTCTAACTTAAGACGGGATTCCAGATCCTTTTCTTGCAAGTTCTGCACTCACATATACAGTGTAATTCCAGCTGGAGGTGAGATGGGTGCCAAGTTTCATCGTCATTTTCTGTTTATAGCATGTACCCATTGAATAGATGATCTAACCTCTTTCCTTTAAGAATGCACATATTTATTTATTTATTTTTGTCATCTATAAGATATAACCGGTGGTGAGCTCTCTAATGCTATTTCTGGAGGTGAATAAGCGGAAGAAAGTAATTTAAGTGTTGTGATATAAAATCTACCCTTTCTAAGTGTTATGTTTATAGGTATTACATTTTTCATGTTCCCTTGACAAATACACTATTTAGTGTCATTTGTTTTTTGTTACAGGAAAATTATTCCCCTCTTGGTTGATTTACATTGTACAACCGTTACTTGCACCAAAATCCATGAAAGATATAATAATTTGATGATGTGGATTTATGATCACTATTGGAAGTGATAATGTTGGAGGGTGGAGAGTGAGCCTCACTAGTTTGATTATTCAAACCAACTCACATGTAAGCTTATCCAAACTGACTCACATGTAAACTTGTTAGCGGTGAGGAGTTATATTGTTGAGTCTTAGATTTTTTCTTTAAATTTAAGAATATGTTTGATGTTGAGTCATTGGTATGTCTATCAAAGTCTATTTTCTTACCTTCTTGTTGTCTTCTTCTTCTTGTGACTTTCATTCTTGTGATTGCACATGTGTCAAGTGCTACTCACTTGGTTTGTTGTATGCTCCAATCAAGTATTGCAAATGCAAGTTACCACTAATATCTTCTGCAAGCCTTGATTTTGCTATGAAATCAAATCTTTTAGAAAAATCCATCCCTCCTTCCCGTAGACTCTTATTTTGGTCACTAAATAGGTGTAAGTTTATTTTATTTATAATATATGTGACAAAATTTCATAAGTGTCACTAATGACTCTAAGTTTACCACATAATTATTACACATACAAGTGTTGTTGTTTGAATTGCCCACTCTCTCTAAATGTTGCTATGTTAGAATTCCATAAGTGTTACAAATTATATACTCCATAGAAGTAAGTTACACTTATAGAGGGTAGACTGTAGTTTATTGCATTTTCGCCACAGGTGTGGATGGTGGGGTCCAGCTCAAACAGCAAGACATCCAAGCTACGCTTGAGATCCCAAACTCACCTCTGTAGTCACTGTCTGCAACCCCGCCCTCACCGAATTCCTCACAAAAGACACTATCCCTAGCTGCCCCGTGAAGCTTTCTGTTGCAAACTGCCAAATCACTCAAAACACCTAGTCTGCCACACCATCACTTATTAAGCGACAGAGACATGGGACATGCCTTCACACTTTCAAAGTCCAAAGAAATCCGCAACACCTATACAAAGCTGTAGGGATGTAACTTTTTTCAAGGTCATCATTCCAAGTTCCTCGCAACTGGCATGACATGACAAAAGTTGCGATGGTTTTGTGATAAATGCCATCAGGATATACTCACGCACTATCTTCCCCAATGCTCAATATCTGAAAGACAAGACTAGAGCCTCAAAGGGGCTAACTCATTTTGCAGAATATAAACTTGCACATTTGTGTGAAACTGGAGTACCAGTTTGAGTGTTAATTTGCATTCCTGTCATGCTATAATGTGACTCACCTAAAACATCCAATCCTAATTCCTCCATTTTGCAAAGTGAGTCACCGACCTAAAGAATGTGGGTGTTATGCAGTTCAATTTTCATGTTCTCCAACTTCTACTGATTAGATTTACACAACAAAACTTGCGTTGAGTTAGCAAATCTACAATACATGATCAATGAAAATGAGACTGAAAATCATATCTCCTCTAATTTAGTTATGATTATCGGGAGTGCATGTTTGTTGATTCTTTAACTAAAGAGATAGGTCCTCCGAATTGTGTTCACTATGGAGTGTGAAATAGTTAATATAAATTGAAGATGTGGTTCAATCTCTTTTAAACATGTGTCTTTATGGCATTTGTTACTTGATCCTCACCAACCAACAAACCAATCAAATATAGGTGTCCGATAAAGAAAACTAACTGACTAATGCCCCCTCCCCACCTGACTTTAGCTAAGCCTAAAAGTTGGTTCTAAAAACACAGCCTTCACACCATCGACATTATCTAGTGCCGAGCCTAGTTGGCAAATGATGTGGCATGGTTGAAAAGTGGAAGTTTTAAGCCTCAAGCACCGACCCTCCCATCGGTACCTAAACATGAGGCAAGAATGTAGGACCTTTAAAAATGTCGCCTCCCACCCTTGTGATTGGTTGCTTTTAGTCTTAGCTATGAGGGCACGAAGAGCTCCATTAACAAAAACCGATGGTAAGATAAATGAGTAGTAAGGCATTTGGGGATGGGACAAAAACTATCAACATTCATTGCTTGGTAGATAAAACAATGAACATGTGTGAAAGCTACTTAACTAAAACCTACTCAAATCTCCGGAGCAAGTTCTTGTAGGTGCATTGGAATAGCCAAGTGCCTCCGCTATAACCGAGGGAGCATTACCCGGTTTTTAGGAAAGACTTTGGTTATTTGGTAAAGTCAGGTGGGGAGGGGGCATGACACCCGCATACCTTAGGTGCTTTGCACTTGGGGATAAAATCCAGAGAAGGGCATGCCCAAGCCTTTTGGTACTTCAGGAGTGGATTTTCTCCTTCAGTCTTTTGGTAAATAAATTCACGCTTGATGCAAATGATTCATTACATGAAAGCACCTCTCAACTTCTATCAAAAAAATTCGGAGAAGTGTTTGATGGACCTCATGTGTACTATTAAAAGGAAACTCCTTATCAAAAGACAAGAAGCAAGGAACATTCTATCCCGAATCCAAGGATCCCAGAGCACAATGCCGTGGATGTGCAAAGAGCAAGCTATCTGGAATCACAAGTTACCCCGTTGTACTGTTCCAAGCAACAGCTGACAGAGGCATTTATCACCCATCTGCAAAGTTATCCATAGGGGACAAAGTATATGCTCTACAAGAATGCCGACCTCCAAGGATATACTCAACATGGAAATTCCAGTGTTTAAGACACGTATGATTTTCAATGATTTTCGTACCTTGAAGCAAAGGCAATGTGGCAGCTGAAGGAGGTGGATTCAATATCGATGTGTAAATCCTAAGACATCTTCATCACTGTGCATGAGACTATAGTATAAAATTGTCAGTTGTGACCTAACTTGTATGTTGACCCAGTTGTCACTGATAAGGTCTACTCTCATTAGGTACCCAAATGATGTTATCGTCTGGTTCACTAATTGAAAGCAGTTGAGATGGCTTTTGATTTACTGCATCATTACCTATTCATGTGCGAACATTAGGTATGTGACTGCTGAGTGATGAACTTAGGCAATAAGCCCAATTTCTCCAATCTACAACGAACATGGAAGTTAATTTAAAGATACACTAATACAGGAAGAAGGTTTATGATTATATTGGAATTGACTTACTGCATCGAATTTCATGTGCAGACAATATGTGACTACACAATGGAACTTGGGCCACAAGCTCAAACTCTGGAACCTATAATAAAGATGGAAGTTACTTCAAATTACTCCAATACAGCAAGAAAGTCTATAATTATATTGGAATCTCATAGCCATACAAAAATAAGAGTGCAAGGTTAAGTTTGAAAGTACTCTTCTTTTGCACTCCCAATCATATTGAAGCTTCCCTTCCGTTTTGCCTCATGAGACGTTTACCTCTGATTACACCACACAGAGTTAAAAGATTGTTCAGTATGCTGTCTACATTCCCGGTATTACTTAACTACACTAAACATCTGATTTATTGCAGCCCGTGATATTCATCATCGACCCACATTGATTGTCTTGCAAACACTGGGCAATTAGAGAGTGTGTCGCATGACATTTAGTGCTACATGACAAGTCACAAAAGCCCACTAATTAACATGGCACACTAATTTTAGTGCCACTCAAAATCAGATGTTTAGTGTAGTCTTGAGTTGGTTGACCTCAACCAACAAATGTATTTGAAGGTGAGCTTGACGTTTTACCACTATGGCACATATTTTGCACCTTCCTACAAATCAGGAAATGTACTGGTCATTGAAACCTTGTCATTGTACATGGTCCTCTGAGTTGTTGATGGTGTGATGGGAAAATGTGGTACTCCTAGACCTTTCCTGTATGTACAACCTTGCTGAGCTGACTAATCATGCATTCAGTGCGCTTGGTTCACCATTTAACCCAACAATTCTTGGGAATATTTTTGATGCTGAAGGATCACCATACATCACCAGCAGCAATAACTTCAAATATTCGTCGAACTGCAAAGAATTGCAAAACACACAAAATTACATAAGGGGGATCCTTCAGTATAGATAAGCCAGCACACCTATGATTTAGGTTTACAGACAAGCACAAATTCAGAGTCAAAAGCTTAAAGGACCTACATACAGACAGTTATCAACAGCTCTATAAATAATTAACAGATTCCAGAAAAGGTAAAAATAAGGGATGGTTGGAGACAGAGTATGATTAAAGGTTGGCATGTCCTGCCCAACGCAGTATAAGGGACTCTGAAAACGAAAACCCTCCTTTTTATAGGTCATGGTAGCTATTCAAGATAGATAAAATTGCTTTACATTGTGTATGGCGTTAAGTGCCTGCTGTTGAGGTCTTTGAGAATTTCATCCAATTTATATATACCACAGAGCTTAGTCCAGCCTTGAAACTTGCATCACTTGAAATCAGCTTCTTTTATGAATTGATATAAAAAAGCATAGGAGTCCCATTGCCATCAAAAGAATGAGTAAAAAAGCGTGCAGAAGGAACATCTGTAAGCACATGCAAAGAAGAGTGCATTGGGGAGGTGCAAATTGAACCTTCGTTAGGTGGCAAATTTGGTTGATCAGCAAGTACTGATTGCAGAGCAGACACATCCTCACTCCTGCAAATTCATCACGGTCTATTGTTAGCGAGATTTGGTTGCATGAAATAACCAACAGACTTCCCATCTTAAACACAAAAGCTTGGAGAAAACTTACCCATTCTTGGCAGACAATAACCCAATTCTGTAAACAGTTAATGTAATGTGCTTGATTACCCATAAATCAGCTGTGTTGTTGTCCCCACAAGATTGGACCATTGAGATCACTCACTAAGACCTGACTTCTAACTCTCTTCCAGCATGAAGAACAGCTCCTAGTGTACCACAAGAAATAGTCCATTTCCTCAATTTAGGGGTCCATTCAATTTCAAACCCTGCCTCCAATCATAAAGGACCAACTCCCAAAGAAAAGTCCCATTGAGTTAAAGGATAACTCTAATATACAACTTGAAGCACTTAAGATTAAAGGTGTGAAACTTACCTAGACTCATACGAGAGAGATCGAATTATAGCAACCTTCAAATTATGCCTGCGCATCACAGTTGCACTGCTTAGTAGTGTCTGGGAAAAACCTTTTAGGCAGATGCTGAACTCTGCATTGCAAAGTTCCTCCACCCAAATGCGTTTCAACCAGTGTTCAGGGAGATTTTCGGACTTAATCGCTCAAAATCCTAGTGTTCCCAAGTCCAACCAGTTACATGTTGTGATCTTCCGGTTTTGCTTTAATAATTTCAGGTATATTCCACAGACTCCTTTGAAATGATCAGTTATTTTCCTGAAGTCTTGAACTTCAACCAGTTATTTCTCAAACTCAACCGGTTCATCTGTAACTAGCAGCCGGTTCTCCCTGTTTCATTGGTCTCAACTTGAACAGTACAAATGTCAGCATTGCTATTAGGTTCAACCTAAAACAGATGCAGATCAAGATGAGGTAAATTAGAGGAGTGCTTACTCATCTCGATGCATTATGTACAAATTTTGTAGGCCCTCCACACAGTCATTCAGACTTGGCCTTGGTCCAACCCGTTGCTCTGCTTGCTTCACTGTGGCCTTCTCCGCTTTCAATAGCTGGAAACCATCACGGGAAAGCTTTTCAAACTGCTTGACAATTTTTTCCATCTCAGCCCTGCATCACACAAATTCATCAATTGGCTTCCCTTTGCTTGCTGAATTCAGCAGGAGAGCTCTATCTATCATGGGCTCTGAATTTAAATGACTATGACCTCACTCTTCGCCTCATCATTTCTTGCTCATGGTTGGTAGATGTAATCCAGAGGCAATAATGGAAGTAAATGAGCATGCAGCCTAAATCCTATTCCTAAGCCCTTGCTAGCTTCAAAGTGCTCAATTGTTTGTCTAACTAGTTCAGTGTGTACAAGAAAACTGACAGAAGTAGACGAAGTAGATTTTCTTACAAAGTTGAATGCATTGAGCGCAATATGGATTCCAGTTGCTCAATTTGCATAGCCGGCAAGGCGCGGGTCATGGACTTCACGTCTCCCAGGATGCCATAGTTTTTCCCATCACGCAGCACCTACAAAAAAAGGTCTCATTAGCTTCTGTAGTTTAATCCCCCAAAAAAACACCATAACCATCGTAGGGTATGTGAGCCTTATGTGGTCACTCTTGTTAACTCATTGCACACCTACATTCTAGTGGTACCTGACACAGCATATTGTTAAGAATGGGCACTAAATACACACTTCTTACAATAACTATGCGTTCAAAATGTAGACACCATTCTAGGTTCAATAGCTAACACAATTGTGAGTCTCTATGTGATCGTTTCAAGAGAACTAGAATCCTCACTTTGACCTATTATAACTTCACATCTCAACTTTGATTTTGGAACTTGAAAATACAATCTTTGTGATTCACAATTGCTAACCAGACCAGAAGAGACAATTCCCAATCCAATCCAACTACTAGAATCATCTCGCGCTAATTGCGTGTTTCACATCCTACGAGAAGTGGGTGCAGAGCTAAAAGTGCCTGTTTAAAGGCCGCTTACCTTAACAAGCTTCACTAGAATAAAAACCCTAATACGCACCGATATTAGAAACACGACATTAACATGAAACGACTTTTTTGGAGTGGAAGAATGTGCTTACCGGCAATCTGTCGAGGATGGCAGTGGCATTGCCGAACTGCTTGAGTAGTCTAGACTGTAATTCCTCCCAAGAATTGTGATGATCGAGAGCTCGTCGATACCGCTGCTCGAATTTCTTCACCAAGCGTTCCATCTCGTACACCAAAATCTCAGTCACATTAAGCTACGCCCTATGTTCCGAATGTGAGGCAGGCAGATCCATCTCTGTGCTTATGGATGATAGCATGGATAAGATTCAGTTATGAGACCATTTTGTAGTTTCCAGATGTCTCTGCAGTTGATTAAGCAATACTGCAAGAGATTGAAACTCCCTTCACCCATCTAAACCTGAAGGATCATGAATGTCTCCAAATTCATGCAGAAATTAATATTTGGAAAAATCGTACAATTTAATGAAAACCTCAGTCACATCAAACTATCCCCCATGTTCTAAATGTGAGGCAAGCGGACCCGCCTCTGTATGCATGGCCGACAGAATCAAATTAGGGTTTCTGGTTGAAAGGATGGATAAGATTCACAGACCATTTTGTATTTTCCCAATGTTTCTGCAGTCGATTGATCAGTACTGCAAGAGAATAAAACTCCCTGTAAAGCAACCAAATCCGAAGAATCGCGAATTTCTTTAATTCAAGAAGGAAAGAAAATTAGGTTAATCACACAATGCCATGAAAATCTCAGTCACATGGAGTTATCCCCAAATGTTCTAAGTGTAAGGCAGGCAGGTCCGAGATAAGGTCCAGTGAGAGTAGGAGTTTGTAAGGTTTGAGAGAGAAAATCCAAACATATTATACCTTCTCACTGACAGCTTCCAAATCCTTTCTGTCTGACTATGTCTACGATGCATTCGACGAGTTTTTCACAGCTGCTTGTCTGGAGTGCAATCGATGCACACGCCCCATACCATATCCTTAACCTGAGGGGAGAGCGCTATAGGAAACTTGTGGAGAAATACCCACACGCGAGGAATCTTATTTCACAAGCTGTAAGGCTCCACATGGGTCGACAATTCCCAGAGCAAGCTTCTTGAGATGGGGAGCTTCGGGGCCAATGCTGTTGGGTACAGCGAAGATTACAGAGGTTTGAAGAGATTTTAAACCCAGTGAAATCGGTTGAGAGGTATTTCAGCGCAAACCCAACACCCACAGATACAAGATTGAATACCCACAACGGCGAAAATGTAAAGAAATTCAAATCACAACAAATGCAAACAGGAGCGACAATCTTGGTGCGAAGATAAGCTCACAAGCTTCTTCAGGTGGGGAGCTTCGGCGTCGGGGCCTGTGTGGTGTTAGCTTGGGTTGGGGTGGGGAGCAGCATGCGGGGCCTGTGTGGCCGGGCATGACAGCCCGGGTATCGGGCCCTGTTCCCAACGGGCTCTCGTTCCCATGGGCACGGGCAGTTAAGGAGGTTTCCGGGCAGTGAAGGAGACGTGCCCGGGGCTGGGCGGGGGCGCTGGGCAGATGTGATCTAGCCCAGGCCAACTTTCACTTGTTAAATCCCAACCAACAAAATTTTCGGGCTGTCAGATCTGGGCAGGGGCAGCCGCCCGTCCAAAAAATCCAGATTTTTTGGACCCGACCGAAAATTGCTGCCCGCCCGCCCGATTTCGAAAAAACCATTGCCCTTGCATTCTTCAAGGCCACTTATCCACAAATCCCATATTGAGTGCACTTCAAGGTCCAAAATCCAATATATATGTTCACTTCCATGAAGTAAATAAGCAATTGATTGGGATTTCATTTTCAAAGTGAACCCGCCAATAAAGCATGTAATTAACTTGGAAGTCAAAAGTATTACAAAACCCTCATTAGCATTGAGGTTATAATTTTTGTGACTTACCATTGAAAGGGTCTTTGTCATTCTAAAATGGAACTAAAATTAGTGATTTATTTTTATATGTTAAATATTATAAATTTTATATAAATTTTATAAATTTTAAATTAAATACCTTCTACTTTCACAAAGTTTTCATATGCATTTAGATTAATTAAGTGTGATTGAATGTAATCAATTACAATTAATCCTGATTTTAATTAAGCCCAATTAAAATAGAAAGCATGCTTAATTAAAAATCAGTAAATCATGATTAATCCCAGTAGGTACATTTTATAATTAATTAGGCTTAATTAATTTGGTAAGCATGCTTTCTGATTTAATTGGGATTAATTATACTTGATTATATTCAATCACACTTAATTAGTCTAAATGCATATGAAAACTTTGTGAAAGTAGAAGGTAATTAATTAAATAATTAAAAATTATAATATTTAACATATAAAAATAAGTCACTAATTTTAGTTCCATTTTAGAATTACAAAGACCCTTTCAATGGTAAGTCACAAAAATTATAACCTCAATGCTAATGAGGGTTTTGTAATACTTTTGACTTCCAAGTTAATTACATGCTTTATTGGCGGGTTCACTTTGAAAATGAAATCCCAATCAATTGCTTGTTTACTTCATGGAAGTGAACATATATATTGGATTTTGGACCTTGAAGGTGAAGTGCACTCAATATGGGATTTGTGGATAAGTAACCTTCAAGAATGCAAGGGCAATGGTATTTTCGAAATCGGGCGGGCGGGCAACAATTTTTGATCGGGTCCAGAATATCTGGATTTTCTGGACGGGCAGCTGCCCCTGCCCGGATTTGACAGCCCAAAAAGTTCGTGGGGGAACTTAACGTCCTCCAATTCCCAAGAGCTACGTCAAAATTGTTAGGGTTTCGTTGACTGTTGGACGAAGTTCATCAATTTTCGTGGAATAGGGGATGGTAGGTTCTCGTCAAGACAAGACATGGACGGCCAAAGAACATGGTATCTCTTGAAGGGGTCCTAATGGAGGACGTTAAGTTCCCCCACGAACTTTTTGGGCTGTCAAATCCGGGCAGGGGCAGCTACCCGTCCAGAAAATCCAGATATTCTGGACCCGATCAAAAATTGTTGCCCACCCGCCCGATTTCGAAAATACCATTGCCCTTGCATTCTTGAAGGTTACTTATCCACAAATCCCATATTGAGTGCACTTCACCTTCAAGGTCCAAAATCCAATATATATGTTCACTTTCCTGAAGTAAACAAGCAATTGATTGGGATTTCATTTTCAAAGTGAACCCGCCAATAAAGCATGTAATTAACTTGGAAGTCAAAAGTATTACAAAACCCTCATTAGCATTGAGGTTATAATTTTTGTGACTTACCATTGAAAGGGTCTTTGTAATTCTAAAATGGAACTAAAATTAGTGACTTATTTTTATATGTTAAATATTATAATTTTTAATTATTTAATTAATTACCTTCTACTTTCACAAAGTTTTCATATGCATTTAGACTAATTAAGTGTGATTGAATATAATCAAGTATAATGAATCCCAATTAAATCAGAAAGCATGCTTACCAAATTAATTAAGCCTAATTAATTATAAAATGTACCTACTGGGATTAATCATGATTTACTGATTTTTAATTAAGCATGCTTTCTATTTTAATTGGGCTTAATTAAAATCAGGATTAATTGTAATTGATTACATTCAATCACACTTAATTAATCTAAATGCATATGAAAACTTTGTGAAAGTAGAAGGTATTTAATTTAAAATTTATAAAATTTATATAAAATTTATAATATTTAACATATAAAAATAAATCACTAATTTTAGTTCCATTTTAGAATGACAAAGACCCTTTCAATGGTAAGTCACAAAAATTATAACCTCAATGCTAATGAGGGTTTTGTAATACTTTTGACTTCCAAGTTAATTACATGCTTTATTGGCGGGTTCACTTTGAAAATGAAATCCCAATCAATTGCTTATTTACTTCATGGAAGTGAACATATATATTGGATTTTGGACCTTGAAGTGCACTCAATATGGGATTTGTGGATAAGTGGCCTTGAAGAATGCAAGGGCAATGGTTTTTTCGAAATCGGGCGGGCGGGCAGCAATTTTCGGTCGGGTCCAAAAAATCTGGATTTTTTGGACGGGCGGCTGCCCCTGCCCGGATCTGACAGCCCGAAAAGTTCATGGGGGGAAACTTAACATCCTCCGGTCCTAATGATGTGAGATGTTTTTTTATAAATGAAATTAAAATGAAATTAAAAATGGGGGTGCTAAGGTGTATGGCCCTATTGTGGGCGATTCCAACTCCACTAACAATTTTGAGCGTTGGATAGGTTTGCAAATTGTCGGCAACTACGAATCACAAAGTTTGTGATTTTAAGTTTCAAAATTGGAGTTGATGCAAAGGTTATATGAGGGCAAAGTGAAAAGTTTCTTTCTTTTCAAGTGGTCACTTGATCCCTCTCAATTGCGTTAACAAGTGCTTAGAGAATATGGTTGAATTACCCCTCCAAGTTATCATTTGAGTAATGTACAATACATAGTATTAACTTATGTAACCACTTTCTATGCAAAAAAACCTAGATTTACATAAAATCATTTAAAAATTTGACCCCTTACATGTCCCTACAATGATAGAGGTTTATCTCAAGTTTGGTTCCTTGTTAATCCTTGCTTTCCTAGATTGATATTAAAGTTCAAGCCCAAACTTGAACTTGTAGAATTTCCAAGTCCGATGGATGCAAAATCAAGTTTAGGCTTGGGCTTGAGCTTGAAAGCCAATCCAAAATAAGGAGTAACCAACCTAAGCTCAACCATTTTAGTCCCGTATAAGGGTCCAAATTCTTTCACCTTGGCCCACGAAACTTGCAAACTTGGATTTGAAACAAGGTAGATGTGCCTAATTTTATTACTTATCTTAAATCAGACACCAATATTTGAGTGGTGTGTGGTTTGGTGTGACTCCAAGAATGGATACCAAAAAGACATGTGTTTAAAAGAGATTCAAATGCATGCTCAAAATATAATTATCATTCTAGGTTCAACTATCAACATAATTGGGGGACCTATATGAAAATTTAATGAGCACGAGAATCTTCACCTTGACAATGAATAGATATTCGTATGAACTCCAAAAATTATGCGGAAAATGACAATGGTTACAATTCAAATTTGTCAATCATCTTGCACTAATGGTGTGCATCATGTCCTAGGAGAAGAGTGCTAATCAGAAAAAGAAGAAAAGTAACCAATTAAGATCCATCTACCTTAAAGCTACATGTGAGTGGGCCTTCAACAATCCTTGAACTTCCTCCCTTTGAAGGCCATCATCACTATCCAATGCAAATCCTCCACGTTTGGCTTTCTCTTGCATTCAATGTGATGTCCTCTTGCGCTGCATCAAGAACTTTAAAGCTTGCTCATCAAATTGCCAATGCTCACACTAATGCCATGCCCACACTAGGCCTAGTTGTTGCTCCTTGGCAATAGGAGAAGTCCCTCTCCATAGGGAAAGTTCATCTTTTTTAAGCTACTATTATTAGTAAGGATATTTCATCCTACTCACAATAACCTCATTGGATGTAATTGTCTGCATTTTCGTCCATTCATGTCACGTACCTTTCCATGAGGAGTGCCCGAAACACCATGGGCACAAAGGGGACCCCGGAGTGACACCCGGGACTTATGGCGCCGTTGGTGAGAGGGCACAAGTGATCCTAATGTGGGTGAGGGTCCCGGGCGTTGGGAACGCCTCCCACCCGCGAAGACTAGGAGGCACGAGGGCAAGGCCATAAAATATGCGTAGCTTATGGCGTGCCAAGTCTAGAATGTTCAAGAACACCTGGTACAACAGTGGCCTCAGAGTGGCTCTCGGGACTGCCAAGGTTTGAACAAGTATAACTTCCTCAATACTTGCCCAAATGGGGCAAGTGAGTAGTCCATCGGCATCTACATGAAACGTAGATGACGATGGAGTGGTTGTTTGATAGCATCAGAGGTCATACAAAGAAGTTATGGTGTTTTGAAGCTGCTTGGGGTTTCCAGCCCCAGCGGCTAAGGGAAAATGTCTACTTGGCCCCAAGTCTTGGGAGAGAGACATTATCTATGAAATGTTTTTAATGAGATGTAAAAATAATGTATTCAATTAAATTATCCTTGAAATTGACCCATAATCAATTAATTACCGCCGAGGTCAAAGTCTGTACGTTCTAAAACGATGACACGATTGTGCCATCCTATTTGTTAGGAAATAGGACTGGTCCAGGACCACGGTAGGTAGGCACACATTATCTATGAAATGTTTTTAATGAGATGTAAAAATAATGTATTCAATTAAATTATCCTTGAAATTGACCCATAATCAATTAATTACCGCCGAGGTCAAAGTCTGTACGTTCTAAAATGACGACACGATTGTGACATCCTATTTGTTAGAAAATAGGATTGGTCCAGGATGACACCTGGTCCACAATGGCTGCCAATTCCATGACATGTGTGCTACTCGTTTAGAAGTGTCAGTTTAGTATAATTTTTGTGCTTAAAAAGACCATGTTTCCTTGTAGTGCATGAACCTTGCCATTTTTTATCTTGACGATGAGCACAAATGTACAAGTGCAGGAACCCCTTCCTCCTCCACCATGCGCAATGCATTCCCAAGATTAAAAGCAAGGTTCCATAGGGCTCCAACAGCCGTTTCATGAACATCATGTCATCATAGTAACCCAAACACAAAACATGAGTTTACATGGAGGTAAACAGAACAAAAAATCAGCATATATAAATCCTTGTGCATGTTTCACCTTCCAGTGCTTTAAAATAGAATGAAAAACATGAGTGGACATGGTGAGGCCGTCGCCCCACCATTGCCAGCCGTTACGGACAGACAGGGGATCACATGGGGACATAGGTCATGCAACAGGCCAGGATGGCACAAGACTAAGATAATTGTATACAACATAAACAATATTATCTTTCAGGTTTGCAGAATATGACTGCAGATCTGACAACGTAATTTGACATCATCAATCTATAGTAGGACAAGATTACAGAACAAAAACACATGCTTCTCAAGCCTCTGCATTAACAAGACAAAACCATGGGAACACATAGACTAGAAACACTAGAAGATAGTCCTTTCAAGTCATTTCAAATCCTTTGTAGAACATACCTCAAAGTTGGATCGCGCCAACATGATAAGGGGACCAACCCCACCTTCACGACCAATAGCAATGTTGAACAACAATAGACAATCAAAGGATTATGAGCAACACGATTTTCACTGAACAGAAGCAAATATCATATATCTCCACCATTAAGATTTTAGAAATGCAAGAAGAAATTATCATGAACAATGCACTTTCCATTCAAAATTGACTGTTCAACCCTTCATATTAACAACCAAGTTTAGTGGTCTCATCTATTGGCTTCAGAGACAAACATGCCCCATAGTGCACCGGCATCCCTTTCTTGCAAACCTTGTGTCCCAATGTCATTCGTGCAACTTCGAACCAAAGCAACCTGCACAACCAAGCGATTCAAAATTTAATGCTTGATTGGCCATGCAAGAGCTCCCATCTCCTAGAACAACTCAACTGCAAGGCAGTTTCCACCATGCTCCTATAAGCTCATTACATCACTAGGAAAATCATCGTAACAACTCACATTAAGTTTCTGGCACATTTACAAACTACCCCTCCTCCATTGGAAATCGAAACCCTAAACTTCTCCCTTCCCACATGCTTTTCACGATCCCAACTATTTTCAAAACCTGTTGCTCAAGAAACCCTAACCTGTTCATAGTACGGGGGGGGCAAAACCAAACTCGCGCATGAGTTCCCCGCTCTCATTTGCAAGAAGACGACAGAAAAACTACGAAGACAACATAGCCCTACGGGCCCAAAGGACATGGAAGGGGATGCTGTGCCCACGGAGTACGAGATCCTTCGATCTGCAAGGGTGCAAAAAAACAATGATTTTTTGAGACCGTTGGGACTCCCTCCCTCCCTTAGGTATGTTTCTCCCTAAAAAACAAATGGCAACGTAGGTTTTGAGCCCGTTGTTACTACTCCAGCACTAGCGAAGGTGAGTGACACACGAGGGACTGCATTCTTCATGCCGGTGGTGATCTGTTCACAAGCGTGCAAACCCCACAATGTAGGTGCGGCATCTGGGGGCTTCAACGCTCAGCGATTCCACATCATATGCCACGTAGGTCCATGTGGCAGTTTCAAAATGCCATGTAGGACGACGAATGCACATGAGTGCGGGTTACGTGGTAGTCCGAGTAGGTCCACGTTGGTTAACTTGTTCGCCAAGTGAGATTCATGGCCCCACAACCAATGTTCCCCTCTTGCCTACGTATAGGAAGTTTTTTGTACGATCCAATAATTGCGGGTTGGTGAGAAAGGGACATGCAGCTCAGAAGCCTCCGCCGCCTCTCAGGGTTTCTCCTCTTTGAACCGAAGCTCCTTCCATCAATCTGAAGCACCTCACATCATGTTGGCGCAGGTTTGGTGACAAGCGGCCGCAAGAAGGAGATTAAAAAGATATTGTATCGAGTTTGCACACCCCTGTAGTTTGTCGCTCCGCTAGACTCAACAACATGGGTTACAATAACTATTTTGAAGATTGTGAAGCGGAGAAGAATTGGCGTGCTAATGGAGGACTGGTAGACGAGGATTACAACCCCAATGCACAGGAGGAGGCCTTTGCTGAGTACCCGGCTGGGCGAGGCAGGATACAATGAGGAGGTGCTGGTAGGCGCGGCAAAGGGAGAGGGCACAATGGTGCAAGACGTGCACTGGAAGTGGAGGGCACAGTGGTTAGCATACAACCCCGAGGCCATGGCGTGGTGAGCATCTCATGTGGTTTACACATTCCTGTGTACAACCTCCTCTCAAAACTTCTCTCAACTCCATTCTCACGTCCTTGAAAATTCAAGTAGCATGTTAAGTAAAGCTAGCATCCATATTCTTGTCAGTGATACTTCAGGAAGTCTAGTAGTAGAGCGACTTTGTAGAATCCCGAGAATGAACTCGGAAACCCATTCCTTGGTCCAGCGATGACCATCTTGCTTTGTGATCCGACCATTGAGGTATTTCCTAATTGGTTCTTTTCCTGCAACTACCTGTCCCACAAAATGTAGTTGTAGATTCTGTCAGAGTAAAACTTATCATCATTTCAGGTCAGCATAGATGATATATACTTAACCCTTAATCGTCCAAGAGGTGTAAGTCACCATGGAAGCACAAACCAGACCATGCCTTTTGGACCAAATAGCCAACTCCGATACCCATCCATTGGAACAAATTTCAAGGCATTTGGATCATTTAAGGCATCTACATCCTAACTCAGAGATGGAATGGTTGATTTATTCTCACTGCACTTTTCGTTATGGATAGTAGCGACATGAACATCATTCATACATTCCAAGATCTATCATTAGTTTGCCACTATAATATGTAAGATTTGCATACATAGCACTCACTTTAGGAGCTCCCTTCTCCCGCAAGTACTCGGCAAGGATTACACGTCACGTCGCGTCACGTCCTGTGACAGCGACGTGACGGCAGACCTGAAAACGTCACGTCCGTTTAAGGGGGGTAAAATAGTTTACCCTGTCGTCACACAGGGTAAACTGTCGTCAACAATGTCGACTGCTAGTGGGCAGTCGACGAGTTACAGCGACTGCTACTAGGCAGTCGACACACTGAATCGACTGCTCAAAGGCAGTTGTATAGGGGTGTCGACTGCTGACGGCAGTCGAATTTCCATGTCGACTGCTCAAGAGCAGTCGACTACCATAACTAGTCGACTGTTATTAGTAGTCGACTTGGGTTGTCGACGGCTCTTGGGCAGTCGACATGGAAATTCGACTAGTATTAGCAGTCGACGAAGGGATGCGACTGCTTACAAGCAGACGTCTGCCCTTCAAGTCGACTGCCCAACTGCAGTCGACAACCCAAATCGACTGCTAATAGCAATCGACAAAGTGCGGACGACTGCTGGTGGGCAGTCGCACCCCTTCGTCGACTGCTAATAGCAGTCGACGAAGGGATGCGACTGCTTACAAGCAGTCGTCTGCCCTTCAAGTCGACTGCCCAACTGCAGTCGACAACCCAAGTCGACTGCTAATAGCAGTCGACAAAGTGCGGACGACTGCTGGTGGGAAGTCGCACCCTATGGTCGACTGCTATCAGCAATCGACGAAGGGGTGCGATTGCTCACGAGCAGTCGCGTAGAGACACCCATGGGCACGTGGCGTCCATGGGTTGGTCCAGGGGGCGTCTAATCGAAAGGACGCCTCCTTGGGGTATATATGGACCCCACTTCCCTCATTCCCTCACTCCCAGCTCCCTCCATTTGGGCCTAGGTTGTTAATCAGCCCTTGCCATTTGGAGATAGAGGTGAGCTGGAGGGCTACAGGTGGACATACGTACTGTAATACGTATACGGGACACACGGTATACTATATCTGCCTACTATCTGTATTGTACTGCAACCCACCTACATACGGTCTACATTGTACCCCATTGCGGTTAGTTTGAACCATACCGGAAATTGTTATATGTGAACACTTATTCTGAAAGTGGTTTACATTTAATTATGTAGTTTGAACTTTGAACGGCCTTAATTTGGTTTTAGTGGATTGGAAAAAAAATTGTGGGTGGTGGCGCTTATTTTGGAAGTGCTACCATATTAGGTTTAATTTATAGTAGGCATACAAAGCTAGGGGTTAGGGGCAACGATGGCAGACGAAGATAACTTGCCGCCGGAACCTCCACGTGGCGGGGATTTGGATCCGGGGGGGACTCCGCAAGCGACACTGGGGTCGGCAGGCGCTAGAAGACGCGGCAATGCACCGAGGGGCAGGCCGCAACCAATCAATTTGGAGGTGGCGCGGGACCCGAACATTCTCGCCAATCCCGGCTGGCAAAATGAGAGGGGCATGTGGTTGTATAGCACGGTCCGAAGGTACGTAGAGTGGACCCATTTGACGAGGATGTTCGTTCCTAGCGCGAATGCTGAACGGATGTCTAGACAACGCTATGGCATATGGAAGGAGGTGAGCCATCAAATATTTGGAGAACGGTGCAAGGAGGTGTGGGATTTCTTGTGGGGTGCACTGAGGGAATTTGATCGCGGACATATGCTAATGTGGTTATGCCAAATGGTCTACGCGGAGGTAATTTTGGGAGTGGATATCGACTGGTCCACCATACCCCGCACGAGCGCGGACTTGAGGCAGGCACGCCGGATCACGGTCATACCAAATGCCGTGCTAGGCCGGAACGCTGGCCGTCCGATTCCATTGGCATGGCAAACTCCAATGAATCCTTTGAGGGTCCGATCTTATTTTGATTTCCTTGCGGGACCAGATCATCAAATTGTGGGGACTCCACCGGCTGCCGAGTCAAACATGGACGAGCACAACATTGCCATAGGGTTGCCGGTTGAACCACCTAGCCGGCGACAAAGGGTCCACGTGACACCGCCACATGGTTCCCGGTTGGTTTGTCCTCCATCTTCGCCCGTTGACGTGGAGATGGCATCGGCAGTGCCATCCCCACCACTGGTAGTTGCCGACAACGACGTTGTGGAGGCGTTGAGGGCGGAGTTGGCAAAATGCAAATCTGACCACGAACGGGAATTGGAGATGGTCCGACGTGCACACGCTGAGGAGGTCCAAGGGTTGAAGGCCGAGATTGCACGTTTGACCAACCTTGAACTTGCGAGGGCTGATGCGCCACAAATGCCACAAACAATGTCTGGTAGTGATGGACAAGGGCGGGAGCCGTCGCCCACAACAAACTTGGAGGCAATGAGGGTTGATTACGACCGGGTCATTAGGAGGAACCGGTTGTTGGAGGACGACTACATGGGCATGGTCACAGCCACTATCATGTTCGCCACGCGTGAGAGGGCATTGATGGACGAGCTGACCCACTATAGGGACCACGGCGAACAATGGCCCGAACGATGGCTTTTTTTTACCTCGTGGCCGCCATTGGATTTCATGTATCCTGAGAACCTCCCGGTCGATGATGACCATTACCCCAGTATTGCGTGGACCAAGAGACCCGAGGATGAATTCCAATGGGATACCGCAGTATCATCCCGCATCGTGATACCCCCGGCCAAACCAGCCTTGTTGTGGCCATGCGTCCCCGATTGGATCAAGGACGGGAGCATGTGCCCCATTTGTTCCAATCCTTGGGGACCCGAAGGCGCATGGATCGTTGGGTCGTGCGGTCACATGGTCCACCCGAATTGTTTGTTGCCACACATGTTGCAAACACGCCGTTGTCCTACGTGCCAAGCCCCTCTGCATCGAAGGTTGTACGAGCAATTCGGAGTGCAATGGGGAATGCCTCCCGATTTTGAATACACAATAATCCATGGTGTGCCGCCCGCAGAATACGGCGATCCTCCTGCTTATAGCTGGCGTGCACGGAGGTATTTGAAGGACCTGCGAGGCTACCCGACAAACTTCACGCCTGAAATGTACACAAGGGTTGCTCATGAGTTTTACCCCGGCTCCTCTCCTCAGGCCGTAGGTTTGAGGGCATTTTTGTACTGTGTTGTGGGTGGGCACGCCGGAGAGACGGGTGAATACGTCCCAGGTCCTCACCCCCACGGATACGTGTATGACTCCAACGGCAATGTGACAGTGGGGGTATTACCACGGGAACCGGTCCCGGGCGAGGAAACAACTTGGGATGTGGAACACGTGTTGGACACAACAAGTTTTGAGGCCGATCTGGAGAGGCAGGAGGCCGTTACACAAGAGGGTAGCTTCAATGAGGTGGACGTCCAAATCCGGATGAATGAGTGGAAATACGTCAACGGCCTTTTGGACATCCGTGACGGGGCCTCTAGCCCCACCATGCAAGACGTCCTGCGCCATCCGAATGTCGCGAGGGGGTTGCACATTGGAGACCGCGTGCGCGCTCGTGCACAAGCTGACCGGGAGACTGCGGCGCAAGAACTATGGGCCATCACCGAGAGCAGGCGTGAGGCGAGGCGCCGGACACTACGGCCACCAAATCTGAACGGTGCAAGCTCAAGCCGCGGACCCCCCATTGCATTGGATAGTGATTCGGAGCCGGATTAGGAATGTTGGCTAGTGTTTGTGAGATAGGCGTTGGACTAGGAGGCATTATTTGATACTCAATTGTACACAATGCGGGAAAAACCATGATTTTGGAAATGTTTATAAGTGAATTATTGTTCACTATCAATTTTGGGAGTAATAAACAAGTGTCGCACAATGATCATTTCTTATGTTTGCCCACACAATCGGTTGCCACAAACATTTAATTAAACCATGGACTTTGCATCTACATGCATTTGCACTTGAATCAAACACGTATCGATGCAAATAACTGTGACAATGATTCCATGTGGCATGATTATAAGTTCACACCAAGCGGAAAACATCACCGCAATATTGCTGGGAATTCATATATTGCGCATTTCCAACTTACCAACATACGTAAGTATACGTGCAAGTACAAACTTGATACTACGTTCTCACCATATTCGTGGGCAAATCTTACATTGACGACCTAAGTGTGTACTCTCTATACACCCGGTATTCCTTTTGGTGCGCGGTGCACCGGTTGAACCCCCAATGAATTGCGTCATGCACTGAGTGTTTTATGGTTTGGTAGAACCTCCACAAGGTCCCATAGTTTTTTCGAAAATACAATTGATTTTTCCCCTTCGTGAGAACGTCGCTAAGGTCCTGAAACAAGTGCCATGGGCAAAGTTTTTCCTTGTAACCGATGCGGCATGCGGGCCTTTCTTGGGCATCCAAGTATCCGCGGTGGTGATGATCAACTTGTCTCCTAGGCAGTCGAACCCAATAGAATTCAGTGAACCCTTGAATCGGATGTAAAACACTGCGCAAATCGTCCTCATTTCGAGTGTTCTCTGCAACCACCTCGGGTGTAAATTCGTCCGGTTCGTCCGGCAAGCCCCATGCGTGTCGGGGATTGTAATACATACTTCTTGACGAACCACCCGCATCCCCTATCTTGCCACTCCCAGCCATCGGAATCCTATGGATTGCCCACATCGTAGTTGATCTTGGGCAATGTATGCGACGCATACAAGGTCCTCAAAATCACTACGAGGCAAGGTGGCCTCATGGTGGGTAGCACACTTGATTTTATAGGGATATCGCAGTGTGGGCCCTCGGGTGGCATCCAATGAGTTGGCAGGTTGGGTTACGGGTGTGTCTAATTAGTTATCTAAATTAAGCTGCAAGGTAGTCGACTGTTGTGTAGCAATCAACCATCCAAAGTCGACTGCCTTGTAGCAGTCGACTATGTAAATCGATTGCTATAAGGCAGTCGACTATGTAAATCGATTGCTGGGCAGCAGTCGATTGATAAATGCCCAGCAGTCGACTGTGGCTGGTCGACTACTACACAACAGTCGACTGATAAAATCGACTGCTTCCTAGCAGTCGACTAAGATGGTCGACTGCCTTCCCGTATCTTGCCACTCCCAGCCATCGCAATCCTATGGATTGCCCACACCGTAGTTGATCTTGGGCAATGTATGCGACGCATACAAGGTCCTCAAAATCACTACGAGGCAAGGTGGCCTCATGGTGGGTAGCACACTTGATTTTATAGGGATATCGCAGTGTGGGCCCTCGGGTGGCATCCAATGAGTTGGCAGGTTGGGTTACGGGTGTGTCTAATTAGTTGTCTAAATTAAGTTGCAAGGCAGTCGACTGCTGTGTAGCAGTCGACCATCCACAGTCGACTGCCTTGTAGCAGTCGATTTGCATAGTCGACTGCTGCACAGCAGTCGACTGTGGATGGTCGACTGCTACACAACAGCCGACTATGCAAATCGACTGCTTCATAGCAGTCGACTATGTAAATCGACTGCTGGGCAGCAGTCGATTGATAAATGCCCAGCAGTCGACTGTGGCTGGTCGACTGCTACACAGCAGTCGACTGATAAAATCGACTGCTTCCTAGCAGTCGACTAAGATGGTCGACTGCTGGAAGGCAGTCATTCATCCACAGTCGACTGCCTTCCAGCAGTCGATTTTATCAGTCGACTACTGTGTAGCAGTCGACCATCCACAATCGACTACTTCCTAGCAGTCGACTAAGATGGTCGACTGCCTTCCAACAGTCGACTGCTGGAAGGCAGTCGACCATCCATAGTCGATTGCTAGGAAGCAGTTGATTTTATCAGTCGACTGCTGTATAGCAGTCGACAAGCCATAGTCGACTGCTGCCCAATAGTCGAATATGCGAATCGACTGCTGCCCAATAGTCGAATATGCGAATCGACTGCTGCCCAATAGTCGAATATGCGAATCGACTGCTGCCCAATAGTCGAATATGCGAATCGACTGCTGCCCAATAGTCGAATATGCGAATCGACTGCTGCCCAATAGTCGAATATGCGAATCGACTGCTGCCCAATAGTCGAATATGCGAATCGACTGCTGCCCAGCAGTCGAAATTAGGCGTTAGGGTTTGGGAAGAGCGTTAGCTTAGTCAAATCATGCATTAAATGCATACAATCATGACAAAGGATGCATATATATAGCAATCCAACCTCCCATTTTCCTCATTCCCAAGTTCTCCATTGGCCATAGCCTGTTTTAGCAAGCTTTGCAAACGGAGAACAAAGGGAGAAGGAGCGGAGAAGCTGCTATTTCAGGGTTGTACCAAACATGGCACCGTCGATAATTTTACCCGGATTAACCGCGGAAATTGTGGGGGAGCACATGTGAGGCCAAACCCCCCACCCTTAAGCGTCCGTAGTCCGAGTAGTGGGTTTGGGCTCACATTCCTCCGCGGTATTGGATTTGGACTTGGATGAGTCCATAGTGCAAGGTTCACCCTTCAAGTGGTCTTGGATTTAACTGGAATTTCACTTTTAACAACTCAATGTACGATTTCAATACGTATGTGGAGAATGCACAAGTTAACTATGTTATTTTAACCTCCTTATGCTCGGGTGCTATTTTGTCTTTGTTTGCTTCTAACGTCCATCCGGCCGCTTTAGCTACACAAGCCCTTAAGGATATCCCTCTCCTAAATGGAGTCCGTGCCGTTGACTCTATACTACCACTTGAACTATCACTTGTGTATTCCGTATCGCTACTATAAGAGGTCTCACTTGGTGTCTCCATACCGTACATAAGCCTTTAAGTATTAAGAAATACTTATGTGACTTATGTCAATCTCTCCCTCGCACCTTTGGTCTTTGCTTCCTTTGTCTTGCCATCGCGAGAGTGCTCCACATTCTCCATTAATTTGTGCACGTGGTTTATTTTTAAAGAGAGGATGCAAGTGTTAAAAAACACTATTCTCTATAGTCAATCTCAAATACATTTACTTGTGAAAGCCACACATAACACTAACTAGCATAATGTAACTAACTACTTGTCTATGAGTTAATTAAGTAGGCTATCTACTAAGCTCCTTCATGAACCCATCTCTTTACTTTCTAATTACATAAACCTAGCTCCTTCATAAACCCAACTCCTTCATGAACCCAACTCCTTAGCTTCTAACTAAATAAACCCAGCTCCTTTATAAACCCAGCTCCTTCATGAACCCAGCTCCTTAGCTTCTAACTAAACAAACCCAGCTCCTTCATAAACCCAGCTCCTTCATGAACCCAGCTTCTTAGCTTCTAACTAAACAAACCCAGCTCCTTTATAAACCCAGCTCCTTCATGAACCCACAACTTTGTAGTTGTAATCCCCAACTACCTCACTAATTATTCAAGCCCTTAACTAATCTTCCTACCTAATTTTCCTAATTCTACTAACAACCCCTTTCTAATCACACAATTCTTCTCTAATCCTAAAATCCTAAAATCCTAGAGAGGAGAGGGGAAGAGAGAATTTCCTAACTTCACTAAGACTAACTAATCCACACAAGTATATTTTTGCACTCATCACAACATCAAGTGCTCAACTCTTAAACATGGAACTTGCAACCACGTGTATTCAAAACATGAACTTTAAGTATCACAAATTGGAATCATGAATTAACTTTAAAATCCTCCACGTCAACACTAATTCTACCAAGAGGTCAAGCCCTCTTCAAGGCTAACAAGCCTTGGCTCTCAAACTAAAAACTAAGCACACACATGTGCTCCAATATGGCTTCCCACACCCACACTTATAACTCGTGGGGTGCCTTGGAGCACAAAGGAAAGAGAGGATGAGTGAGGGAAGAATGAGGGATTATATAGTAAGCTTGAGGGGGTGAGCACCCTCAAGGCTCACGATAAGCCCTTGAGATTTCCTCCTACTTAGTAGGCGCCAATCCTATCTTCTAAGCCTTCCTCCCTCAAATGATCAACAAGGATCCTAATTCGAACATTTAACTAGCCTTGGCTTTCTACCTACCACACTTTACCAAACTTGGGATGCTTCAACCCAAACTTAGCCTCCTTCGCTTTCCGCCGCCATAACTTTCTCCCCTTACTTTCCCAAATCGTCGCTCACCACTTAATTCAAACCACGATGCTTAACTCGTGATTTGATTGGTGCTTTGAGAATTTGCTTATCCTCCACCTTGCATTCTTCCTTGGACCTTCCCCATTAAGTGGTCATGATGAGGTGGTCCACTTGTGCGCTCCATGTGATCCTCCATTCATCCCAATTCGAATGCACTTGCCTCTTGAGTCACTTTGGTTGTCTCCATCCATTTGTACTAGCCTACTCACTAACTACTCAATCCAAGTTCTCCTTACCTATCCTCATTCACTCAAATCCTTCCGAAGGTAAAAACACAATAACAACTCACATCCTAGCCTCTTACAACATGGTACTTCTAAGACTAACATTTCACTCTTTTTATATTTTTGTGAAGTAACATGCTACTTCAAAGTGCATCAACTAACGTTTCAAGGGTCTAAGACTAAATGTGGGCACCCTTTTGGGCTCACAGCACATATTGCCGAAGATCGTAGAGCCTATTTTGGAGCCATATCACCGAGGAGACTATGGGCGGGGGTGTGAAGTGAGGACGAATTTTTTTACTCTCATATGTATTTTTAAATACATGGGAGTTAACAAAGCTTGGCGTGAACATTTTGGTATGGGAGAAGTGTACAACGCGCTTTGGGACGTAGACATACCAATGGGGCATCGATTTAGGGGCGTGAGAGGGACTTTGGAGCTCGCCGAATTGTTGCGAGCATTCCGACTGAACCTCTTCATGTTCAGCCATACGCAACGCATTGCCATCCCAATTCGATGGGAAGTTCAGCATGCTCGGCTCAACGATATTTGGATCATGGAACTTGAATACTTGCGGGATAAGCTTGTGGAGAATGGAGAATACTGGCTTCAAGTCGACGGACGTTCTGCCGAATATCGTCGATGCACCAACTTTTGGATTTGTCCTTCGGAGCGACTATTGCCATGATAATTTTTCTATGTAGATGTAGCGGTTCGTGTTTTATATAGTTCGCCAATTTAATCCTAGCAAACACCATGTATATGTGTTTAGGCCTAGTGGATATATCATATAATCGCACTATGTAAAAGATATGATCCGTAATGTGAAATAAAAGTGGATCGCTATTTAAACAAATGATAACTTCCTTATTAGCTACACCCGTGTGCAATATGTATGTCTAACATGTATGGGTGTACGTGCAAATTGCAATATGTATGTGTATGTGCAATATATATGTGGGTTCCCGGTATACCGTATGTTCTATATGTATGCGCTATATATATGGATGTATGTGCAATATATATATATATATATATATATATATATATTTGGGGGTATTTGCAATATATATATATGTGTGTGTGTGTGGACATTAATTCCATCCTCGCCCATGACATAGGGCCTATTGGCATTACAAATCAATTCCATATGTCCTACTCCTAACCTTAGTGCACATTGGACATTCATTTCATCCTCCCACATGACATAGGGCTAGAGGTGCATTTATTTTTACTTTATCTTAAAATACACATTTAAAATGCATTTTAAAATCCTCGACAAATTTTTACGGCATTTTTAAATGTTTTTTATTATGAGTTCACGACTATAGCCAATCCATGGCAATAGGGCAAATATAGACACGCTCAACTTTGACAATTGTTCCATATTACCATATAGCATTAGTACATTCAAACTCAATGGCAATGTTTGAGCCTTGAGCATTGTCACACAAATTGGCAAATATTGGAATCAGGGTTGTCTATTGTGTCGTGACGGAGGCTTATCCCGGCATAATGTCGTGCCGTCACGACACGTATCCGTCACGACATTATGCCGGATTATGCCGGATGCTGTCTTTATCCTGCCGGACTTGAATTTTACCGATTTTTTTGTGTAATTACATTACCCAATTTCGGACACGTAGGATTTACATTGTCCACGTGTGACGACATGTCAGCAAAGTAAAGGCAAAGTGGGGAAAATTCTACTAGCGCCCGTCCGCCCCCCCCGTCCGCCCCCGTTCCCAATCCCCGTTCCCACCCGTCCGCCCTCGTTCCCAATCCCCGTTCCACCCCGTCCGCTCCCGTACCCAAACCCCGTCCGCTCCCGTTCCCAACCTCCGTCTGCCCACGTCCCTCGCCCCGTTCCCAACCCGTCCGCTCCCCCGTCCGCCCCCCCCCCCCGTCCGCTCCCCCGTCCGCCCCCCCGTCCGCCCCCCCGTCCGCTCCCCCCCTCCGTCCGCCCCCCCGTCCGCTCCCCCCCTCCGTCCGCCCCCCCGTCCGCTCCCCCCCCCTCCGTCCGCTCCCCCGTCCGCACCCCCGTCCGCTCCCACCCCTTCCGTCCGCTCCCCCGTCCGATTCGAACACTATAAATTGAGGGTGCAAGGTGCCATTTTTGCCTCCACTGACATAGTGTGTCTCAAGTCTTTTGATTCTCCTTTAAGGAGTGAGGATTGAATGCGTGAGACCCGAATGCAGAGTATACTTTGTCCAATCTAGTGTCTGTGAATTAGGGTTGCCCTCGTGGCACTCTTGAACAGGACCTAGTATGCGATCAAAGTGACTTGCTCTAACTTGTTTGTATTTGCAGGTTTTGTTGAAGTCATGCCACGTCGAAACGATGCATGGGATCATTGGTACGAGGATAAGGGGAGGGTTCCCGGTAAATCACAAAGGCAGGTTAAATGTAGGTTTTGCCCGTTCGTCATATCTTACCGAGGAGATAGAATGTTGGCCCACCTTGGTTATAGACCTCATGTAGGGGGTGCTTCTGATGTTTCCACATGTAGGATGGTACCCCCGCATATTAGGGCCTTGTTTGAACATTGCGGAGGCATTGTGCCCTTACATGTAGGCATTGTAAATGAGGACTCTCTGGTGGCAGATATTGTACCTTTGGAGCCTATTATAGCGGACTCCGTAATTAGTGAAACAGAGCCTTTGCTTATGTCCCAAACCACTCAACATTCTGATGTTGTGATATATGGCACTCCTCCTCGTGAACTACGTCAACTCAACATAACGGAGGGGTTCAATGTGTCAACAAAACAACTCCTCGATAGAGCATGGGCAACGGCTTTTTATGAAGCTAACATTCCTTTCAACATTGTGAGACATCCTGCATTTGTTCATGCTGTGCGTGAAACTGCCCGTCATCGAATGCCAGCCTACACACCACCATCGTACAATGCCATCCGTACGAAGTTGTTAACTGATATAAAGGTTGACCTAGATAGGCAAGTGAAGGAGAAGCTGGGGAATTCCGTTGAAAAATACGGTGTTACAATATGTTGTGATGGATGGGACAACGTGCAAAACCGACCTCTCCTAAACGTTCTTCAATGTGGCACAAAGGGAGACGTTTTCTTGGGTACCATTGACACCACGGGAAATCACAAGGATCATGTCTACGTTGCTGCTCAAATTCAACCATTTGTGGAAAAGGTTGGTCGACATAATGTGGTCCAAGTTTGCACCGACAATGCCCCAGTTATGGCCTCCGCTGCTCGCGACTTGATTCGAGCAAATCCCGATCTATATTTTCAAGGATGTGCTGCACATTGCCTAGATCTCCTCTTAGAAGATTGGGGGAAGGAGGAATGGGTGAAAAAATTGGTAAAAAAATCCCGCCATATTTGTGTATTTGTTAAAAACCATCATGCTTCTCAAGCTATATTCCGGAGGTTGTCACCAAATCTCTCACTCCGCCTACCTGTAGAGACCCGTTTTGCTACGAACTTCATCATGATTGAACGTCTTCTCCAAGTACGCAATGCTTTGGAAAGAATGGTGGTTGATGAGGATTGGATCACTCTAATGCGTGATATGAGGAGGAGATCTGGCACCTCTTACATGAAGGGCTCTGCTGTGCGAAGCTTTATACGTTCTGATGGATTCTGGAACACGTGCGAAAATTTCTTGTATATGGTGATCCCGGTTGTTAAAACTCTTCGTGTATTTGACGGCAAGGCGCCTGCAATGGGAATGGCTTGGAGCGTCATGCATGATTTACAAACCCATATTCGTGGATTCAGTAAACCTCCATTTCGCTTAAGCCCTGAGCTTGCTGCAAATGCTATGGTAACGTTTCAAAATAGATGGAGGTTGATGTTGAATGATCTACACTGGGCTGGAGCGATGTTAAATCCGCTTCTACGTGGTTGGGCCCCACTCCATGAGGATGACAATTCGAGGACAATCCTAAATCGAGTTCTTCGCAGGCTTGCTCAAGATGAGGACACTTATGTCCAAATCCTCCACCAGTACCAAGATTTTCTTGAAAATCGAGGGCCTTTTGCTGATTCTACTGACCCGAGCGTGCATGCCGCACCTCTCCATGAATGGTGGGATGCAATGGGAGGTGGAGCTAAAGCCCTCCAAACAATAGCAAGACGTATCCTTGCACAAGTATGTTCCGCATCCGCATGTGAACGCAATTGGAGCATGTACTCATACGTTCACAACAAGAGTCGCAATCGCTTGAAGCATAGTCGTGCTGAGGACCTCGTCTACATATATACCAATAGTAGGCTCATTCGACATCGGAGGGGCCCAAGACCTGCTCAATGGTACGAATTGAATGAGGTCTATTCTGACGATGACCTTGACGAAGAAGATGACAACGAAGATGACGTGGATCCAACTGGTAGGGCTGGAAATGATGAAGACAACAATGTTGATGACATCGACTTTGATTTGGATGACCTCGATTCCGAGAATCATGGTTCAGAAGATGAGGATGGCAATGGTAGTGATGGAAACCTTGGGGTGTTTGAGTTTGATGAACCGGATGTCCCCCAACATAACGACGGAATGCATGACGATCATGAGGGGTCTATTGGAAGACCGCATGTTGAAACTCTCCACACTGGAGAAGGGTTTCCATCTGACCATAATGTTGCTATGGGGGCAAGTGAGAATGTGGGAATTGAAGTAGATTCCTTGCAACATCGGAGCGATTCTCTTTCATTTGGTGAAGGCGACAATGTACTACCCGTAAATGAGCCAACGCACGTTCAACATGATCCACTTCCAACCCGAGTACATTCTGAATCCATGGATGCCTCCCTCATATCCAACCATCGTATAGAAGATCCAACGCCCAATGTTCCTGAAATGCCTACAACTCGATTCCGTGCTCTTCAAAGGATTGCATCCACCTCTACGGTGCAATTGCATGCACAAGGTCAACATCGTCCTCTCACTCGAAGTATTGCCAATACTTCTAGATTGGGTGTTTCACGTGCAACTGCGGTGGGTGCTACTTTGGTTGCTATGCACAATGTTTCAAGAAATGTTACTATAGAGGCGCCACGTCGTCCTTCTGTACGACGACATGTTGTTGAGAACATACCAATTGCAATTCCACCCGCGTCTGTTTCACTTCCACACAGTCAATCCAATGGAAGAGGTGGTCTTGGAGTTGGAGGCGGAAGTACAACGGGGGATGCTTTTATAGATGGAAGTAGAGATGAAGTGCACTCAAGTCGTGGTACGGGTGGAAGGCGCCAGAGAACTACGAGAGGTGTCAAACGTACTAGGAAGAGGTATCAGGGACGATCGCTTCCGTTTACTGCTGAAGACTACAATGAAGATGAGGGTAGACCACATCTAGATGAAAATGGCATACAGGATGCAGATGGCTCCCGGCCGACCAAGAGGATAATTTTCTCACAACGTGACCGAGAGTTGCATCTTCGAAGCGCGACTCCCCAAACGGATGATGATTTCAGCACAGACGAGTCTGAAGAGGACCCAAGATGTGTCGAAGCAAATGATCCTACAGTACGGATTCGAACGTAATGGTTTTGCACAAATATGTTCTTTCGGTGCTCCCACGTACTCCCATAATTTATTACTTCCGTCAAAATTGATACAAGTTACAACCTTAGGGCCTTCGGTAAGACATTTAGACCACAAAGCGAACGTTACGTTCGAAGTTGTATCATTTTATTATAGTAATAAAATTATTTATTGCATGTTTTTTAAAATTATTTATTGCATATTTATATAATTATATCTTTATGTGGTATTCAATATTGACTATGTAGTCAATAGTACTTTTGGTTAGACTATCATATGAATTACAAATATTCAAGTGAGTTTTTAAAAGTTTCAAATAACATTAAAACATGTGACATCCATATGCTATCTTTTACACGATCTTAGAAATGACAACTTGTCGGTAACTCCTCTTTATATTACATATTCTTTGAACATGAAATATGTTCAATGTGTACAAAGTCTTCCTCCGTTCCTATACAACTTTCTAAACATGCTACAAAAATGCCTAATCCGAATCTGAATCGAGGTCTATTGCAGCTGAAGTAGATCCTCGTCGTGCTCGTGATGATTCCCCGGCTTCCATCATTCGCGTGGTTTCACGGGTGAGATATGGACGACTTCCAGGAGACAGTGGAGTGGCATTACGTGGTCTAGGCCCCCCATTTAGCCATCTCAATACCGCATCATCCGTAACTCTATTCAAGAGTGCTTCAACTGCCTCCAACTGCGTTCTGTGTTTGTGGTACGACTGCTCTAAGTGCGCTTCAAAATGGGAATCCCGTTCCATGGGCATCTCATGTGCATCTTCTTCCAACTCATGCTCCGATATTGATAGTTCACCACTTGCATTGTAAAAAGGAGTTTGAATGCCTCTCCGTAATTGCATGGTTGTCGCATCCCAATGCCAACCAAAAGTTTGGTACAAAAATCTTTTCATGCCATGGTTTGGGGGCTTGTTGGGAAACAACTCGTCTGCAACATACAAAATTTGACGTGGATTTTGTGTCCATTCGCCATCTTTGTTATCGTTCCAAAGTTCAACCGTTGCACGATTGAATAACCAATTCCACTCAACAGAAGTCCCATCAAACTCGCAAAGGTTGAAGGGATAGTCCGTTGGCCTTACCACCCAGTCCTTAGGCATGTAATCCCGAAGGCCAAATTGGAGGTACAAACGAGGGTGGAAGGGTGATCTGCAATGGGGACATTGCCGTCTCCTGATCATTGCCACTATCAGACATTGTGGATGGAATTGGCCCCCACACGATCCAACTTGAAAGCATCCCTCTGGGCCAAATGGACTGCCGCAAATCCCACACACGGATCCGTCGAAGACCATTGGATGTGGACCCGGCCATAACAACTCACCCCTCATGCTGTATGGATATTCATGCACTTGGGTCACATCCCAATGGTGATCGGAGTCGATCAGTTGCCGCCAATCCAAGCTCCCGTTAGGCAATTTCAAGTCATCCTCATCATCCCACCTACTAGGGTACATATGTTCTTGATCTGGCCATGACGTGAGCATCAAGTTCCGCAATCTATGATTGCGGTTCCATTCTCGCTGGATGCTCTCAAATTCAGCTTCATATTGACGAGCCTTGGCCATAGAAAGCAATGTCCCTGTCCTCATATTGGTTCGCTCCACGATCGCATCCGATAGAAATTTCCTCAACCTTGCATTCTGCTCCTCCAGTGTGCCAATCTTGGATTCGTGATCGACAACCACTTCATTGACCACTTGAAGTTGTTGTTGCATGTCCACCACCTCCTTTTGCAAAGCCTCCATCTTTCCTTGCATTACTTCATTCCTCGTACATACGTCCGCTGCTTGTGACTTTGCAATCATGGCCTCCTGTAAAGTTGTATCCCTCTCTGCTTCCAAAGACTGGATGTTAATTGGTGTACTACTTGAACTGCCAGCCTCCCCCATCGTAAGTGTTGCAAGTCGATTTTCCAGCTCGAGAATCCTTGCTTTATACTCACGAATTTCCTCGGCATGTTGCTGGCGCAATGCCTCCATTCTGCTCTCCATCATGTCCGCACCAAGTTGACCAGGGTTTACCTCGTTTAGGGCCTCGTTAACCACCTGGTTAACCAACTCGTTAACCACATCGACATTTACCTCCATGCCCTCCTCATCCATATGCTCAAACGCCTCCTCGATGGCCATCTCCACGTCATTGGCTGGTCGTTTGCGAGTACGTGGTTTTTTTGGTTCCCGACCTTCTGGAATTGGTGCCCCAGGCTCATCCACTAGTTTAGGATTCTTCCTGAACCACTCCGGAACGGGAGTGTATGGAATATCCGGAACTGTGCATTTAGTGAATGCAATTCCAATACCCCCAAATTTTTGATCATGCAGAGCACCCAAACTTGACCAATCCACCCTAACTCGCAACACGTGCTCCGCATACATCATACACGCCACCGACTTTGGAATTGCACTCTTGGGCCATCTATCCAAATTGGAGATACTTCTAAGTATCGTTAGGAATCTCCATTTTGCCTCCACGTCTTCAAGCTGCGTATAGCTCGCATTGACGGCCTTGCAATGTCGCTCGTGACAATGTCTTGGCCACAACCGATCAAAGTGAGGGAAGCCCACGTACTGCATTGCAGTCTTCGTTGACCACGGTTGTGGTACATTCTCCCAACCTACCCTGGCTTTTTGGGAGGGATCATCGTAAACATTCCACTCCAAATCAGCGGCCTTGCGTCCATGTCCTCTGGAACACCCAGAACTAGATCCTCCACTTGCACTTGCCATGTCTCCAGTTCCTCCACTTGCCATGTCTGAAAATTGGAGTTTCTAATTCTAATTCCACCCAAATTGGAGTTTCTAATTCTAATCTAGAACTCTACTTTTTAAAATACTAATTGCACTTCATAATAGTGCTACAAAATATCCAAGCATACACTTCAAAATAGTGTTGCTGTGGAATTAGTTCAAAAATGTCCCTAAAAATTAAAGTTCAACTATTCGGCACACCCTTCGAGCACCCCGCTACCGGCGCTCACGCAGAGGCCAGTTGACTGGGCGCGTCACAAGGAATATGCCAAATAACGGCCACGTGGATCTACCAAAACCTGCCACAACCTGCCAAAAGTAGTGTAAAAGGATCCCCAAAAAGGGATCCTTAACTCCTCCGAGAGCCCCGCTACCCCGCACTCTGTGTTAGAGGAGGGTTGTCTGGGCGCCCAGAAGGAGTGGAGTAAGGTATGTAAGTGGTCCCCTCCACTTATATACCCCCGTCCGCCCCTCCATCCGCTCCCGCGTCCCCACCCGTTCGCACCCGTTCGCATCCGTCCGCACCCGTTCCCGCCCGTCCGCCCCAGAGTCCCCCCCCGTCCGCACCCGTTCCCTCCCGTCCGCCCCCAGCGTTCCCCCCCGTCCGCACCCGTTCCCTCCCGTCCGCCCCCAGCGTTCCCCCCCGTCCGCTCCCACGTTCCCCTCCGTACGCTCCTCTCCATACGCTCCAGCGTTCCCATCCCGTCCGCTCCTCGTTCCCATCCCGTCCGCTCATCGTTCCCACCCGTCCGCTCCTCGTTCCCACACGTCCGCTCCTCGTTCCCACACGTCCGCTCCTCGTTCCCATCCCGTCCGCTCCTCGTTCCCACCCATCCGCTCCTTGTTCCCCACCCGTCCGCCCCGCGTTCCCTCCCGTCCGCGCCACCGTTCCCCTGCCGTCCGCGCCACCGTTCCCCTGCCGTCCGCTCCGCGTTCCCCTGCCGTCAGTTCCCCCCGTCCGCCCCCTGTTCCCCTCCCGTCCGCTCCATGTTCGCGGACGGGTGGGGAACGCTGAGCGGACGGTGGGGAACGAGGAGCGGACGGAGGGAACTCGGGGCGGACGGGTGGGGAACGCTGAGCGGACGGGTGGGAACGAGGAGCGGACGGTGGGGAACGAGGAGCGGACGGAGGGAACTCGAGGCGGACGGGTGGGGAACGCTGAGCGGACGGATGGGAACGAGGAGCGGACGGTGGGGAACGAGGCGCGGACGGAGGGAACGTGGCGCGGAAGGGATGGGAACGGGGCGGACGGGTGGGGAACGTGGACCGGACGGGGGGGAACGGATGAAAGATGGAACGATTAGCGGACGGGTGGGGAGCGCGGAGCGGACGGGTGGGGAGCGCGGAGCGGACGGGTGGGGAGCGCGGAGCGGACGGGAGGGAACGGGGCGGCAGGGGAACAACGTAGAATTGCGACCACATATGAATTGGACTTCATATGAATTTTTTAGAGCCAAAAAACGGACACTATAGTCACCATCTATAAATGTTAACCCTCGGGAGTGGATCAAAGTGCGATTGAGCGGCCCAACTTTGTTGAGAGTCCAAAGAAATGAACCCTAAATAGCCAATAAAATATAGTAAGGGTAGCCTTAGTTGGGCATAGTGTGAAGCCTCCAAAGGCCAAGCCCAAAAGTCCAAACTCAAAGGAGCATGCCACTTTATTACTTGCTCAAAATAACCCCTCCAATCTAACGGCCAAGATCTTGTCAATGATTGATTATTATAATGAAAAAAATGTAGGCATCGAAAAAAAAAGCAGGTGGGTTCGTTGGAAAGCTAGGAACCTAAACCCTCAAACCATGTATGGAAACACTTCTACATGAGTGTGAGAACAAATCAATGGCACATATGTGGTAGTAATTTGGAATGACGTAGGGTTTAGGGGTTTAGGGTTTAGGGTTTATGAACCACTAAGGTTGAAGCACAAATTAATGATTTATTGAAGGAAAGTGCATTCGGATGGGTGACATCGGTTATGAAACCATATGAACCACTAAGGTTGAAGCACAAATTAATGATTTATTGAAGGAAAGTGCATTCGGATGGGTGACATCGGTTATGAAACCATATGAACCACTAAGGTTGAAGCACAAATTAATGATTTATTGAAGGAAAGTGCATTCGGATGGGTGACATCGGTTATGAAACCATATGAACCACTAAGGTTGAAGCACAAATTAATGATTTATTGAAGGAAAGTGCATTCGGATGGGTGACATCGGTTATGAAACCATATGAACCACTAAGGTTGAAGCACAAATTAATGATTTATTGAAGGAAAGTGCATTCGGATGGGTGACATCGGTTATGAAACCATATGAACCACTAAGGTTGAAGCACAAATTAATGATTTATTGAAGGAAAGTGCATTCGGATGGGTGACATTGGTTATGAAACCATATGAACCACTAAGGTTGAAGCACAAATTAATGATTTGTTGAATGAAAGTGCATTCGGATGGGTGACATTGGTTATGAAACCATATGAACCACTATGATTGAAGCACAAATTGGTGATTTGTTGAATGAGTGGATAACTAATCAAATATGGAAAGTTCAAAGAGGTATCAAAGAGGTTTCCAATGCGGATGTCGGAAGATTTTTTCAAAAGTGTACATTTTTAACCTAACCAACTTTATTTTTATTCCGATTGCGTTGACTTTATCTTACTAACGAGAATTGGATCCTCTACATATTGGATTACATCAATTATTGGTCATGGTCATCAAGTCCTTAGAGGTCAATATATAAGTAGATCATTGAGACTCATACATATAACGAAGGTAGAGTATCATGGATAGGATGGGAAAGGGGAGAGTCATGTTTGAGGGTGTAGAATGCGATGAGGAGATACACAATTTAGACGATCCCCATATTCCATTCAATGCAACACCCGAGCGTGAGAGAGATGAGAGAAGTGCTAGGGATCGATTTCGTAATGAGTATGTCATGACTCCCTTCTCACAATCTACACAAGCTTGGAGGATGAGGGCGGCGGAAGAACAACGACGATATGCAGACAACTTTGAGATCGATGCGGTGGAGAAGGACCACACACAATGCGTGGGTGGAGCTCTAAATGATCTAATTGATTTGTGTGCGGATATTTTGGAGAAGCCCGGGGATGTGGATGTGGATGTGGATGTGGAGGAGACTTCAATCGACATTGAAATAGTCAAGGTAGCGGGGGAATCTTCAAAGACTATGTCTATTCGTAAGAAGAGGAGAGGATTGTCGCCTCATCGGCTACCATTGAAGGAACGGATGAAAGACCGAACGATTAGCTATTTTGATTTACTTCAGCCGAATCCTCTTCCAAAAATGGAGCCTCGCCGGAAGCCAGGAGCATCTACGAGGTTGGGATGACGGAATGAAGTGGAATATTATAGTTTACATGGTTTGTTCATGTATATGATTAATAAAGGGCATTTGTAACGTTGTCGCAATAATAAAGTTATGACTTGTATAATATGTTGTACCACTTCTATGATTTATTTATTTATTTTTAATTCACCAACCGAACAGTTTCTGTTGAGATAAACAAGCACAAAGCAATATGAAACTATGCATCCACTTCTCAGTTCCAAGAGAAATTTTTTTAACCACTTTACGTTCATCCTTAGTTGATTATTGCTATTTTAGTGTACTTTATTATGTGGATGGGGGGACTATTATGCAGAGGACTTTTATTGCATATTCTTGTAGAGGACTTTATTACCTATCCATGGATACCAAGAACTCATTTTTTGGACTTCATATGAATTTTTGAGAGCCAAAAAACCGAGACTATGTCCAAACTTCCAAAAAAAAGTGATTGTGAATTATATAAATATAAATATAAGCAATTGTGAAGTATGTGTGCAATATGTGTGGAGTACAAGAAAGAACATTTAGAGATGTTTAGGATCACGTGTACAACCGATATAACTATTGCAACATTGTGCTCAACTTTAGTTAACTAGATATAACTATAGTTGACTACATTTTGTGGCATACCAAAATTAGAATAAATATAGGTAATTGCATTTTGGCAAGACATATCACGAACAACTATAGTTAACTTGAACTTAGCACATGGATGTGATAACAACGATGTGAAAGAATGATGTGGCCTCACGAGAGGCGAGAACCTTGGTTAGTCTCCCATAGACTTCATCTCGATTATGAAGCAAAAATCCTCATGGAGTATGAACATTGCACTAAGATCCATAAATCTCATACAATATACAAGTTGTGTATGAAAAAATGATGGCTTTATTTACATCTCCAACGGTTACAAAATTGGTATGATCCAAAATTGCTGCAAAGAAAACAAAAAAAAACTATTTTGCAGTGTCACGGAAGCACATTGTCGGGTTAACCATGTTGTATGGAGGCGACTTCAACATGTTCACTACGTGTGTGATGGTTGACCTTTCCGCTGGATTGGGCTTCGTCAATGCATCCAATGCTATCTCAAACCGCATCTTCAAGCCATTTGGATCACTGTTTAGCTGAAACAACGAGGAAGTCGAATCCCTGGCATAAATCTTCTTTGCCAAAGCACCCACTGAGAAGGACTCCGAGAGAAACGTGTGCCTATGTTTCCGAGCCATCCTCACCGGAGAGGTAGATGTTCCACGCTGCCCTCGTACATGGAATAATTCTGGACCAGTACAGTTGTATTTTATGCGGTGCTTGTTCATCTCATCCACTGATTCTTTTCCATAGTTGGAGGGTGCGTCTTCATCTCCCCATGATGCCATCCCCCAATCACACACACCAATGAAAACCGTGTTCTCACGGTCTTGTGGGAAATGCAGCATGACATTGTTGGGATTAAGGTCATTGTGCAACACGTCATGCTTGTGCACTACATCCACAATGCACATTAGAGCCCATGCCAAATAAGCTCGATGCCTTCGATATACAACCAACCGTTTCCGTGCTTCAAAGTCTGCCCCATGCATTTGAAGGATTGTGCGCTCGTGGGTTTCCGGAACTTGGTGGTCATAGACCCTCATGTTCTTCAAGGAGCCTCCATTCCACCACATCGAATAGGATTCGTATGTTTTCGGGTGGAGGTATTGTAGCTTGATTATCCCAGGATGATCTACTGGGCATGCCAATGCTTCAACCGAACGCTCCTTTCGGTTCTCCAGACTATTCGTGGCCTTCATGGTCTTCCCAGCCCACTCTATCCAGTTAGGGATGAATGATGCTCCATGAATTGTGACTCTCCGCACCACTCCGAAGGTCCCTTGGAAGATTTCCCTATCCAAGGGTTTGATCTCCACATTCCTAGGCAACCATATGACACCCTGCCGGCCCTGAGTGGCAATGTTGTCTGCCAGCTGCCTGTCAATAAAAACGGGAAGGTTGCGGGCGGATGTGCCTTTTGCTGCTATTACGCCTCTTTTCCAATTCTCTAGCTTAATGTACAGCTCGGACCTCCTCCCACCACTACTTCCCTCTCCAGGATGCATAGCCTCATATGACATCGTTGGATTGTAGATTGCTTCCACAGCTTGTTTTTCAATCCATGTGTTCCAATCGCTCATGCCCCTAGCTTCCTCAAACTCCGGTTCAGACGTGGCTTCCGTGAGAATAAGCATCAACTCGTTCCTCGCCAACTCTAAACCCTTTGTACCATCATTGAGGTATTTTTTCTCCAAATAAACCATGATGTTACTTCTAAACCAATCCAACAACACGATCCTGCAATGATTTCGAGCCTCATCGGTCCGCGGGTCGCGTTTGCCTCTATGTTTCCTTTTCTTTGATTGCGAACCCGATGCCGCGGACCCGTCCTCCGTCCCTTCCGAAACTGCTGGGCGTTTTAATCCCCGTCTTTCAGTCTGCTCCGAACCCTGAGGTACATCACGTGCAGGGCTCTCCGGTCTTGATGTCCGCCGTGTCGGAGATTGTGGTGGCACGTTCTCCGAACGAGCCGGTGCATGTATTTCTGTGGAACTGCCTGAGCTTGGTCCCCTTCCAGTTCTCCCTCTATGTCCACTGTTTCCCCGACTCCCACGTGTTCCACGGCTTCCCCGTGTTTGGTTGCCTCCCGAATGACCAACAGCCAAGAACTCTTCGTCAAACTGAAAGGGATCTGGACGTGGTGGACGTGCTGCAGTACTTCCACTTCCAGGATCGCTTCCCGTACCCTCGGCAGTATTCGCCGATGCATTGCCTACGAGCCAAGCACGGTGCACCCTCAAATCCTCGTTCTCGTAAGGAGCAATGCCCTCCCCCTCCATCGTGATAAAAATCACGTGAGTGAGTGAATCTGAAAATGAGTCGTGATAAAAATCACGTGAATAAGTGAGTGTGAAAATCTCTCGTGATAAAAATCACGGGAGCGAGTGAATCTGAAAAAAAAATTGCGAGGGTTCCCCCACAATTTGCCCTGCCCTCCCAAACCCCTTGAGACCCGCGCGGTGATGCTGTCCTTTGGGACGCAACAAGGTCTCGGGTCCCTATGTGGTGGGAGGAGAGGAAAGTGGTAGGAACTAAAGCCTCACGGCTTTATATAGGCAACGAGGAGCCCAATCATTATGGGATCCCGGTCGGAATTAGGGTTTAGGGTACGAAAACGACGTATGGGGAACGTGGGAACTAGGGGCGGACGGGCGGGAACTAGGGGGCGGACGGAGGGAACGTGGGGGCGGACGGAGGGAACGAGGAGCAGACGGGTGGGGAACGCGATAGGGAACTCGGGCGGACGGGAGGGAACGAGGCGCGGACGGGAGGGGAACGGGCGGACGGAGGGAACGTGGCGGACGGAGGGAACGTGGAGCGGACGTGAAGGGAACTCGATAGGGAACGCGGGCGGACGGAAGGGATCGGAAAGCGGACGGGAGGGAACGCGGAGCGGACGTAGGGGAACTCCGAGCGGACGGAGGGAACGCGGGGCGGACGGGGGGAACGCGGGGCGGACGGGGGGAACGCGGGGCGGACGGGGGGAACGCGGGGCGGACGGGAGGGAACGGGTGCGGACAGGATGGGAACGGGGTACGGACGGCTAGGATGGATGCGACGATTGGTCGACTGCTATACGGCAGTCGACCATCCCAGTCAACTGCCAGATAGCAGTCGACTCTGGATAAGGCAGTCGACAATTAGCAGTCGACCGCGGCGTCGACTGCTATGTGGCAGTCGACGTGTGGGCCGACTGCATTTAGCAGTCGACTGCGGGGGTCGACTGCCATGTCGACTGCTAGTTTGCAGTCGATTGCCAAGCAACAGTCGACCCCCGATGTCGACTGCGAATGGCAGTCGACGTGGCAGTCGACCGCCACATCGGCTGCAAACTAGCGGTCGACTGCGGGGGTTGACTGCCATGTCGACTGCTAGTTTGCAGTCGACCCTGGAAGTCGACTGCCACGTCGACTGCCAAGCAGCAGTCGACCCCCTATGTCGACTACGAGTGGCAGTCGACGTGGCGGTCGACTGCCATGTCGACTGCTAGTTTGCAGTCGACCCTGGAATTCGACTGCCACGTCGACTGCCAAAAGCAGTCGACCCCCTATGTCGACTGCGAATGGCAGTCGACCGCCATGTCGACTGCTAGTTTGCAGTCGACCCCGGAAGTTGATTGCCACGTCGACTGCCAAGCAGCAGTCGACCCCCTATGTCGACTGCGAATGGCAGTCGACGTGGCAGTCGACTGCCATGTCGATTGCGAATGGCAGTCGACGGGCAGTCGACCGCCATGTCGACTGCTAGTTTGCAGTCGACCCCGGAAGTCGACTGCCACGTCGACTGCCAAGCAGCAGTCGACCCCCGATGTCGACTGCGAATGGCAGTCGACGTGGCGGTCGACTGCCATGTTGACTGCTAGTTTGCAGTCGACCCTGGAAGTCGACTGCCACGTCGACTGCCAAGCAGCAGTCGACCCCCTATGTCGACTGCGAATGGCAGTCGACGTGGCAGTCGACCGCCATTTGGACTGCTAGTTTGCAGTCGACCCTGGAATTCGACTGCCACGTCGACTGCCAAGCAGCAGTCGACCCCCAAAGTCCGCTGCGAATGGCAGACATTGGACCTCCCCCCTCCAAACATAAACAAATTGCTTTTGCAATGGATCCTATAGCAGATTACTCTAAACACTTTTAATATCATAGCATCTTTTATATTTAGTGCACGTTCAAGCGTCGGGACTATAAAGGGTTCACCGCTCATTAGCATTCATCATTCCCCCTCGCTCTAGTTGGCCTTGATTGCCTTTTGGCATTCGTTGCAAGTGGAGAGAGGTAGTAGGTTATATTGGGATGGGCACGCGAAACGAATGGAAGCCTTGGTTTGTGCCCAAGGAGTGGACTCCAACGTCCAAGAAGGTCGAGTGCAAATTTTACGCGTTGGAATTAGTTTATAGGAAGGACCGCATGGTTGCCCATTTGGGATACCAAAAAAATGACGGCAAGATGCGGGGGGTGGCATTGTGTCAACGTCAAGGGCCGATTGTAAAGTCTTTATTTTCGAGGTGCGGCGGATCGTGGCCGCCAATTCCGGATGACTTTATGGACGAGTGCGTTGAGGACGGGGGAGAAGCTGTGGTCGGGTCCCAACAACAAGCGTCATGCGGTGCATTGTCGAACGCGAACGGAAGCCAAACCGCTCCACCATCTCCCGTACCGTCAGTGGCAAGGGAGTTGGTGTCCGGGACGACTCCCGAACCCCACCGAAGTTCCCAACGGCAAATGGGACTAAAAGAAGGGTTGCAAAATTCGACAAAACGAGACTTGGATACAAAATGGTCGCAAACCTTTTATGAGGCTAATATCCCCATTAGTATTGTCCGCCATCCCGCGTTCATCCAGGCCGTTAAGACAACCGCCGAGGCTAGAATTATGTATAAACCCCCAACATACCATGCAATGCGCAAGAGTTTACTTGACGATGCACGGTTCAATATACAAAAAATCGTGGAGTTGAAGATAACATCATGCATCCACAAATATGGGTGCACTATTTGTTCGGACGGATGGGAGAATATTGTCCACCGCCCTTTGATGAACGTCATGCAAATTTGTCCGGCGGGCGACGTGTTCCTTGGTTCCATCGACACCACCGGTAGCACAAAGGATGCCGCCTACGTGGCCACCGAGGTCAAACGCTACATCGTTGGAGTGGACCCCACAAAGGTTGTTCAAGTTTGCTTCGATAATGCGGCGGCCATGAAAACCGCGGCGAGCAATATTAGCCGGGAATGGCCACACATATATTGGCAAGGGTGTGCGGCGCATTGTTTGAACTTGTTGTTGAAGGATTGGGGTAAACAACGATGGGTGAAGGACGTCGTAGACAAGGCGAAGGACATTGTCAAATACATCCGGGCCCACCAATGTCCGACGGTGGTCTTCCTCACCTACTCGCCCAATTTGGGCTTGAAGATGCCCGGGTCCACACGATTCGCCACCAATTTCCTCATGATTGACCGGCTTCTAAAGGTGAGACATGCTTTGGAACAAACGGTTATTCATCCCGATTGGACCGCCTACGTGAACAAATTAAATAGAGGAGACGATGATCGAAGGAGAAGTGCAATGGAGGCACATCAAATCAAGACAACGGTTAATGACGACAATTTTTGGACAAGTTGCGATAATTACCGCCACATGTCGGAGGAGGTGTTGAAAGAATTGAGAGTGTTTGATGGCGTTGAACCAGCAATGGGCAAGGCTTGGTTGACCATGAAGAACTTGGAGAAACATGTGCTTAGCCTAAGGAATCCTCCTTTCAACCTAGCACACAACCTCGCTACCTTGGCCGAAGAAGATTTCTACAGCCGGTGGCGTATGATGACCACGGACCTACACCATGCCGGTGCAATCTTGAATCCTTATTTATTGGACGACAACGTCGTCCACGAAGACGCGGCCGTTAAATCCGGATTTTTGGACGCCATGAGGAGGTTGACCACGGGCAAGGACGGTCATTACGGTCGGGTTGTGGCCGAATTTCAAGCATTTAAAGAGCGTAGGGGCGCGTTCGCCAATATGCCCCTAGCCATGAAAGCCAACATCCCACCCCACGAGTGGTGGGACCTCGTGGGCGAAGGTTGCTCCCACTTGGCCCCTTTGGCAAAGCGAATATTGGCCCAAGTGTGCTCCTCTTCGTCTTGCGAAAGGAATTGGAGTAGTTATTCGTTTGTGCACAACAAGACTAGGAACCGGTTGAGTTCGGCGAGGGCCGAAAATTTGGTGTACATTTATACCAATTCACGGTTGGCACGGGAGAGGGTTGATCGGGACTCGGCCGCATGGTATCTAGTGAACATGATGTCCGAAGACTCCGACTATTCTGCCGACGAGGATATAAATGGTGACCCCCCCGCGGGACCCGATGGGGATTCCTCGGGCCTTCGGACAACGAGAGCGATGGGGGACATGGTGGAGGGAATTTGAGCCTTGACAACCACAATGATCCGTTTGCATACGATGGACTTGACGCCGAGGACGATGGTGATCTTCACATGTGGGCCAACATAGCCGGTCGGGAGTTTCTCTCCACTACGCATGTGCGTCCCGCTACGCCGACAACTACAATACCCGATGTACCGGTAGACATTCAACCCGTAGTGGATGAAGATGTAGTGGCCGAACCACATGTGGATGAAGCTCTTGAAGCGGCTCCAAACCGGATGGACATGGACGAAGTCCCACCACATGCTTCCCTCATTCATCCACCGACGGATGTTGTGTCCACTCCTATTGTGCCGACAACATATGCACAACCCATGCAAACTACACCACCCTTTCCCGAGCCCCACGAAGAGGGCACATCCAATGTTGTCCTTAACACTAGTCCATTGCGAGGTATTGGGCAATGCCCGGCCGTCGCGCGAGCACTGGAATCCGACTCGGATGACACATTGGCGCAACACATTGCACGTCGGGCCCCAACAATACCACGCATGGGCTCCCGGTTGGTTGGTGCCACCATCGGCATGCGCGCCCCATGCCCCACACCGGCTAGGCCACACCCCCTAATATTGCATTGACAAACTTTGGTCGGACCACGAGAGGTCAAAAAAGAAAACGACAAAGGGATGTGCGAGAATGGAGGACTACCGGGGCCACCCCACTTGCACGTCCACAAACTGACGGCGTTATGGATGCAACGGGTTCAAGACCAATGGTATCGATTAGAATGCCAAGGGCTGGCACACGGCTTAGTCGAATTCCCGGCCCGGCAATTGATGGCCACGAGTCCGACGCCCGAACAGATGACAATGCCAGCACGGACGATGAATCCGGCGTAGGCGAAGCTCCCGATGATAGTGATTACCAAGCACCGCCCCCAAGGGTAGCTGTGGGAGGGCCACGCAGGACAAGGAATTCTATTCCTCAAGACAACGATAATGCCCCTTCATGAATGAATATTTATAGTAATATCAAATGTCCTATGGTGTTCAATGGGTTTAGTTGTATTGGTGATCAGTTTTTGTAATAACTATTTTTGGGTATGTTTGTTGAAAAAATAATGTGAATTTCAAATTTGTATGTTGGATGTTGACTAGAAATTGAGCCTACATGTATGATGTGGGAGGATGAAATGAATGTCCAATGTGCACTAAGGTTAGGACTCAGGAGTAGGACACATGGAATTGATTTGTAATGCCAATAGGCCCTATGTAGTGTTGCATTTTTTATTCTATAGGTCGGAGGCGGCATTATAAAATAGTTTTAAGAATATTTAAGACTATTTTTATGTTTTTATTATTGAAAATCATCGAAGACATCAATCCGTGAGGTCCTTTATGGCAAATCATTGTCGAAAACATTCCCCTCTTCTAGGATTAGGTCATCGAGCTCTTCTCCGCCCAAATATTGATCCAAGAATGATGACATTGTAAATGCAGACCACCATTCACGACTTGTCCGATGTGCCATGTGGGGCGTTATGTATTCCAATATTTGCCAATTTGTGTGGCAAATTGGCAATGCTCAAGGCTCAAGGCTCAAACATTGCCATTGAGTTTGAATGTACTAATGTTATATGGTAATATGGAACAATTGTCAAAGTTGAGCGTGTCTATATTTGCCCTATTGCCATGGATTGGCTATAGTCGTGAACTTATAATAAAAAAAATTTAAAAATGCCGTAGAAATTTGTCGAGGATTTTAAAATGCATTTTAAATGTGTATTTTAAGATAAAGTAAAAATAAATGCACCTCTAGCCCTATGTCATGTGGGAGGATGAAATGAATGTCCAATGTGCACTAAGGTTAGGAGTAGGACATATGGAATTGATTTGTAATGCCAATAGGCCCTATGTCATGGGCGAGGATGGAATTAATGTCCACACACACACACATATATATATATATTGCAAATACCCCCAAATATATATATATATATATATATATTGCACATACATCCATATATATAGCGCATACATATAGAACATACGGTATTCCGGGAACCCACATATATATTGCACATACACATACATATTGCAATTTGCACGTACACCCATACATGTTAGACATACATATTGCACACGGGTGTAGCTAATAAGGAAGTTATCATTTGTTTAAATAGCGATCCACTTTTATTTCACATTACAGATCATATCTTTTACATAGTGCGATTATATCCACTAGGCCTAAACACATATACAATGTGTTTGCTAGGATTAAATCGGCGAACTATATAGAACATGAACCGCTACATCTACATAGAAAAATTATAATGTCAATAGTCGCTCCGAAGGACAAATCCAAAAGTTGGTGCATCGACGATATTCGGCAGAACGTTTGTCGACTTGAAGCCAATATTCTCCATTCTCCACAAGCAAATCCTGCAAGTATTCAAGTTCCATTATGAAAATATCGTTGAGCCGAGCATGCTGAACTTGCCATTGAATTGGGATGGCAATGCGTTGCGTATGGCTGAACATGAAGAGGTTCAGTCGGAACGCTCGCAACAATTCGGCGAGCTCCGAAGTCCCTCTCACGCCCCTAAATCGATGCCCCATTGGTATGTCTACGTCCCAAATCGACATACGCAACGCATTGTAGACTTCTCCCATACCAAAATGTTCCCGCCAAGCTTTGTTAACTCCCATGTATTTAAAAATACATATGAGAGTTAAAAAATTCGCCCTCACTTCACACCCCCGCCCATACTCTCCTCGGTGATATGGCTCCAAAATAGGCTCTAGGACCTTCGGCAATATGTGCTCCCCCACAATTTCCACAGTCAATCCGGGTAAAATGGTCGACGGTGCCATGTTTGGCACAACCCTGAAATAGCAGCTTCTCCGCTCCTTCTCCCTTTGTTCTCCGTTTGCAAAGCTTGCTAAAACAGGCTATGGCCAATGGAGAACTTGGGAATGAGGGAAATGGGAGGTTGGATTGATATATATATGCATCCTTTGTCATGATTGTATGCATTTAATGCATGATTTGACTAAGCTAACGCTCTTCCCAAACCCTAACGCCTAATTTCGACTGCTGGGCAGCAGTCGACTGTGGATGGTCGACTGCTACACAGCAGTCGACTGATAAAATCGACTGCTTCCTAGCAGTCGACTGTGGATGAATGACTGCCTTCCAGCAGTCGACCATCTTAGTCGACTGCTAGGAAGCAGTCGATTTTATCAGTCGACTGCTGTGTAGCAGTCGACCAGCCACAGTCGACTGCTGGGCATTTATCAATCGACTGCTGCCCAGCAGTCGATTTACATAGTCGACTGCTATGAAGCAGTCGATTTGCATAGTCGGCTGTTGTGTAGCAGTCGACCATCCACAGTCGACTGCTGTGCAGCAGTCGACTATGCAAATCGACTGCTACAAGGCAGTCGACTGTGGATGGTCGACTGCTACACAGCAGTCGACTGCCTTGCAACTTAATTTAGACAACTAATTAGACACACCCGTAACCCAACCTGCCAACTCATTGGATGCCACCCGAGGGCCCACACTGCGATATCCTTATAAAATCAAGTGTGCTACCCACCATGAGGCCACCTTGCCTCGTAGTGATTTTGAGGACCTTGTATGCGTCGCATACATTGCCCAAGATCAACTACGGTGTGGGCAATCCATAGGATTGCGATGGCTGGGAGTGGCAAGATACGGGATGCGGGTGGTTCGTCAAGAAGTATGTATTACAATCCCCGACACGCATGGGGCTTGCCGGACGAACCGGACGAATTTACACCCGAGGTGGTTGCAGAGAACACTCGAAATGAGGACGATTTGCGCAGTGTTTTACGTCCGATTCAAGGGTTCACTGAATTCTATTGGGTTCGACTGCCTAGGAGACAAGTTGATCGTCACCACCGTGGATACTTGGACGCCCAAGAAAGGCCCGCATGCCGCATCGGTTACAAGGAAAAACTTTTCCCATGGCACTTGTTTCAGGACCTTAGCGACGTTCTCACGAAGGGGAAAAATCAATTGTATTTTCGAAAAAACTATGGGACCTTGTGGAGGTTCTACCAAACCATAAAACACTTGGTGCATGACGCAATTCATTGGGGGTTCAACCGGTGCACCGCGCACCAAAAGGAATACCGGGTGTATAGAGAGTACACACTTAGGTCGTCAATGTAAGATTTGCCCACGAATATGGTGAGAACGTAGTATCAAGTTTGTACTTGCACGTATACTTACGTATGTTGGTAAGTTGGAAATGCGCAATATATGAATTCCCAGCAATATTGCGGTGATGTTTTCCGCTTGGTGTGAACTTATAATCATGCCACATGGAATCATTGTCACAGTTATTTGCATCGATACGTGTTTGATTCAAGTGCAAATGCATGTAGATGCAAAGTCCATGGTTTAATTGGATGTTTGTGGCAACCGATTGTGTGGGCAAACATAAGAAATGATCATTGTGCGACACTTGTTTATTACTCCCAAAATTGATAGTGAACAATAATTCACTTATAAACATTTCCAAAATCATGGTTTTTCCCGCATTGTGTACAATTGAGTATCAAATAATGCCTCCTAGTCCAACGCCTATCTCACAAACACTAGCCAACATTCCTAATCCGGCTCCGAATCACTATCCAATGCAATGGGGGGTCCGCGGCTTGAGCTTGCACCGTTCAGATTTGGTGGCCGTAGTGTCCGGCGCCTCGCCTCACGCCTGCTCTCGGTGATGGCCCATAGTTCTTGCGCCGCAGTCTCCCGGTCAGCTTGTGCACGAGCGCGCACGCGGTCTCCAATGTGCAACCCCCTCGCGACATTCGGATGGCGCAGGACGTCTTGCATGGTGGGGCTAGAGGCCCCGTCACGGATGTCCAAAAGGCCGTTGACGTATTTCCACTCATTCATCCGGATTTGGACGTCCACCTCATTGAAGCTACCCTCTTGTGTAACGGCCTCCTGCCTCTCCAGATCGGCCTCAAAACTTGTTGTGTCCAACACGTGTTCCACATCCCAAGTTGTTTCCTCGCCCGGGACCGGTTCCCGTGGTAATACCCCCACTGTCACATTGCCGTTGGAGTCATACACGTATCCGTGGGGGTGAGGACCTGGGACGTATTCACCCGTCTCTCCGGCGTGCCCACCCACAACACAGTACAAAAATGCCCTCAAACCTACGGCCTGAGGAGAGGAGCCGGGGTAAAACTCATGAGCAACCCTTGTGTACATTTCAGGCGTGAAGTTTGTCGGGTAGCCTCGCAGGTCCTTCAAATACCTCCGTGCACGCCAGCTATAAGCAGGAGGATCGCCGTATTCTGCGGGCGGCACACCATGGATTATTGTGTATTCAAAATCGGGAGGCATTCCCCATTGCACTCCGAATTGCTCGTACAACCTTCGATGCAGAGGGGCTTGGCACGTAGGACAACGGCGTGTTTGCAACATGTGTGGCAACAAACAATTCGGGTGGACCATGTGACCGCACGACCCAACGATCCATGCGCCTTCGGGTCCCCAAGGATTGGAACAAATGGGGCACATGCTCCCGTCCTTGATCCAATCGGGGACGCATGGCCACAACAAGGCTGGTTTGGCCGGGGGTATCACGATGCGGGATGATACTGCGGTATCCCATTGGAATTCATCTTCGGGCTTTTTGGTCCACGCAATACTGGGGTAATGGTCGTCATCGACCGGGAGGTTCTCAGGATACATGAAATCCAATGGCGGCCACGAGGTAAAAAGAAGCCGTCGTTCGGGCCATTGTTCGCCGTGGTCCCTATAGTGGGTCAGCTCGTCCATCAATGCCCTCTCACGCGTGGCGAACATGATAGTGGCTGTGACCATGCCCATGTAGTCGTCCTCCAACAACCGGTTCCTCCTAATGACCCGGTCGTAATCAACCCTCATTGCCTCCAAGTTTGTTGTGGGCGACGGCTCCCGCCCTTGTCCATCACTACCAGACATTGCTTGCGGCAGTTGTGGCGCATCAACCCTCGCAAGTTCAAGGTTGGTCAAACGTGCAATCTCGGCCTTCAACCCTTGGACCTCCTCGGCGTGTGCACGTCGGACCATCTCCAATTCCCGTTCGTGGTCAGATTTGCATTTTGCCAACTCCGCCCTCAACGCCTCCACAACGTCGTTGTCGGCAACTACCAGTGGTGGGGATGGCACCGCCGATGCCATCTCCACATCAACGGGCGAAGATGGAGGACAAACCAACCGGGAACCATGTGGCGGTGTCACGTGGACCCTTTGTCGCCGGCTAGGTGGTTCAACCGGCAACCCTATGACAATGTTGTGCTCGTCCATGTTTGACTCGGCGGCCGGTGGAGTCCCCACAATTTGATGATCTGGTCCCGCAAGGAAATCAAAATAAGATCGGACCCTCAAAGGATTCATTGGAGTTTGCCATGCCAATGGAATCGGACGGCCAGCGTTCCGTCCTAGCACGGCACTTGGTATGACCGTGACCCGGCGTGCCTGCCTCAAGTCCGGGCTCGTGCGGGGTATGGTGGACCAGTCGATATCCACTCCCAAAATTACCTCCGCGTAGACCATTTGGCATAACCACATTAGCATATGCCCGCGATCAAATTCCCTCGGTGCACCCCACAAGAAATCCCACACCTCCTTGCACCGTTCTCCAAATATTTGATGGCTCACCTCCTTCCATATGCCATAGCGTTGTCTAGACATCCGTTCAGCATTCGCGCTAGGAACGAACATCCTCGTCAAATGGGTCCACTCTACGTACCTTCGGACCGTGCTATACAACCACATGCCCCTCTCATTTTGCCAGCCGGGATTGGCGAGAATGTTCGGGTCCCGCGCCACCTCCAAATTGATTGGTTGCGGCCTGCCCCTCGGCGCATTGCCGCGTCTTCTAGCGCCTGCCGACCCCGGTCTCGCTTGCGGAGTCCCCCCCGGATCCAAATCCCCGCCACGTGGAGGTTCCGGCGGCAAGTTATCTTCGTCTGCCATCGTTGCCCCTAACCCCTAGCTTTGTATGCCTACTATAAATTAAACCTAATATGGTAGCACTTCCAAAATAAGCGCCACCACCCACAATTTTTTTTCCAATCCACTAAAACCAAATTAAGGCCGTTCAAAGTTCAAACTACATAATTAGATTTAAACCACTTTCAAAATAAGTGTTCACATATAACAATTTCCGGTATGGTTCAAACTAACCGCAATGGGGTACAATGTAGACCGTATGTAGGTGGGTTGCAATACACACGTTAGGCAATAACAGTATATCGTATGCACCGTATACGTATTACAGTACGTATGTCCACCTGTAGCCCTCCAGCTCACCTCTATCTCCAAATGGCAAGGGCTGATTAACAACCTAGGCCCAAATGGAGGGAGGTGGGAGTGAGGGAAGTGGGGTCCATATATACCCCAAGGAGGCGTCCTTTCGATTAGACGCCCCCTGGACCAACCCATGGACGCCACGTGCCCATGGGTGTCTCTACGCGACTGCTCGTGAGCAGTCGCACCCCTTCGTCGACTGATATTAGCAGTCGACCATGGGGTGTGACTACTCACGAGCAGTCGCAACCCATTCAATTCGACTGCTGATAGCAGTCGACCATAGGGTGCGACTGCTCACCAGCAGTCGTCCGCACTTTGTCGACTGCTATTAGCAGTCGACTTGGGTTGTCGACTGCAGTTGGGCAGTCGACTGTCTTCGTCGACTGCTAATAGCAGTCGACTTGAAGGGCAGACGACTGCTTGTAAGCAGTCGCATCCCTTCGTCGACTGCTATTAGCAGTCGACGAAGGGGTGCGACTGCCCACCAGCAGTCGTCTGCCCTTCTTCGTCAACTGCTAATAGCAGTCGACGAAGGGGTGCGACTGCCCACCAACAGTCGTCCGCACTTTGTCGACTGCTATTAGCAGTCGACTTGGGTTGTCGACTGCAGTTGGGCAGTCGACTGTCCAAGTCGACTGCTAATAGCAGTCGACTTGAAGGGCAGACGACTGCTTGTAAGCAGTCGCATCCCTTCGTCGACTGCTATTAGCAGTCGACGAAGGGGTGCGATTGCCCACCAACAGTCGTCTGCCCTTCTTCGTCGACTGCTATTAGCAGTCGACGAAGGGGTGCGACTGCCCACCAGCAGTCGTCCGGACTTTGTCGACTGCTATTAGCAGTCGACTTGGGTTGTCGACTGCAGTTGGGCAGTCGACAGTCCAAGTCGACTGCTAATAGCAGTCGACTTGAAGGGCAGACGACTGCTCACAAGCAGTCGCCCGCCTGTCGTCGACTGCTAATAGCAGTCGAATTTCCATGTCGACTGCCCAAGAGCCGTCGACAACCCAAGTCGACTGCTATTAGCAGTCGACTAGTTATGGTAGTCGACTGCTCTTGAGCAGTCGACATGGAAATTCGACTGCCGTCAGCAGTCGACACACCTATACGACTGCCCTTTAGCAGTCGATTCAGTGTGTCGACTGCCTAGTAGCAGTCGCTGTAACTCGTCGACTGCCCACTAGCAGTCGACACTGTTGACGACAGTTTACCCTGTGTGACGACAGGGTAAACTGTTTTACCCCCCCCAAACGGACGTGACGTTTTCAGGTCTGCCGTCACGTCGCTGTCACAGGACGTGACGCGACGTGACGTGTAATCCCTGCAGATGATGATAACATTTCATATGCTAGAAAAGCTATGATTCATTATGGTTTAGCATTAGGGCTTGATGGTTCTTGAAATGTTACTCAGCTATTTCCACATTTACAGGAAATTATTGCAAAACACTTGCAATACTTCCAAGGACAAGATGTGCCACCATTTGTTAGGGCACCATGAATTATAGGGTTTATTTGTTTTTATATTAAAGATGTTTGTATATAAATAAAACTATGTTTTGTATTTTATTTTATTTATATATGCTCTATATTCTGTATGCTCTATTTTATATTTAGTTAACGTTTATCTTGGTGTTAAGTACTCTATAATTTTCTTTGCTCTATACTTAGCAAGCTAAAATTCAAATGAATGTCTCTTTTAGCATGCTAAATTTTAGTTTTTTGTGACGTTTCTCAAAGAAAATTTCCTTGGTCTTTATTTTGCATTGTCAAAGTTGAGTTCCATTAAGTTTAAATTTTGTAATATCAAATTCCTAGCATATTACATTTTCTATGAGGCTCACATATTCTACCTCCAATTCTTCATTTGAAGATCTACAAAAATGTCATCTAACACTAAATGCGCTTTTGTAAATATTCAAAGTTACTAATTGGTACAAATAGTGTTAGAGTTGACATTTAGTGTTCTAACACTATGAAGACAATTGACATTTAGCGTTTTCATCGACTATTAGTGTTTCCAACACTAATCTACCTATTTAGTGTAGTGCATTGTGATGAAAGTGAAGCAACAACGGCCCTCTTATATTCAATAACTAGTACACCGGTAATCCCCAATCACAAAAGAACCATGCCTTGTTTTTTATTAGAAGTTCACATCAGGAGCTTCTCATGCTGTCAACTGTATCAAGCCAATGTTCTGCAAAGAGAATCTCAACTGATAGCTATTGGAATATTCTACCTAGAGCAGCCGGGTCTAAAAGGCATTGAGCTAGGGAACTTTCTAATAAAGTGTGTTGCACATTTGCTGCAACAAGAAATGCCTCAAATACAGGTATGCAACCTTTCTTAGCTCACTTACACATGGCACTTCCTAAGCACAATCCTCCTTACATAGCTACCTCTTATTTCTTATTGATAGCTATACATCTTATAAATAAGCTTCAAAGTAGTGAAGTTGGTATCTAAGAAAAAGGTTCATACTGCGTGCATTTTTTCTTTCCTTCTGGCACTGGAAATGTTTGGCCAACCATTTCCAGCCATTTCTGTGCAGACATTTGTAACCCTCAGCCCTATACCCGGCTACACGCAGTGGCTTGTATCCAAGTTGGCACCCCAATGTAAGCTTGATGCCGAACATGGCAATGAACCCAGTAGTTTCAGAGAGGACCTGCTCTATCTTGAGGAAGAAGAACTCTTGCAGGCTTGCAGGTAAGAACTGTGTCACGTGTTGCACAAGCTGTTCATGTGGACCCCATTTGTGTTGTCAAATCCTGCCATGCTAAGGTAAGTGGGCCTAAAACGGACACTATTGGCTCTGCACCCACTTCTCTTGTGATATTAAACACGTGATTAAGACAAGATAATTAGCAATCTAAATCCAAGGCCGTAGCCACTTTCCTTGTAATTCTGGAGCTCATATGAACATCTCATTTATTATCAAAGTGAAGATTCTCTTTCTTCTTAATTGATCATATAGGTCCCCCCAATCATGTTGGCTATGGAGGCTAGAATGACTAACAAACTCTGAGCACGAAGTGCAAGCTCTATTAAACACATGACTTATTGGTGTTTGTTCTTAGATTCACACCTAACCACACACCACTCAAACATAGGTGTCCAATTAAGATAAGTAGCCGAATTAAAGCCGCTTACCTTATTACTTTGCCATCCGAGACTATGTGCCTACAGACTTTGAAGTCAGGTGCAAAATACTGAAATTGAATTTTTGTTCACAGGGATGCAGGCCAAGGAAGCAGTGTTGTGGGCTTTTTGTATGATACATTGTCCTCCGAGCACCATGACTGGATCCAGTCAGACAAATTGGTGGAAACATTGCGCCCATCTCTTGTAAGGCTGTGTGCTCAGTATGTTCTTTCAACTTATATCTAACTTGAATAACTGGGAGAATTTTGGATATGTGCATTTGGCTAATTTCTGGTCCCGGATTCATACTGCTTCGACAGATATTTATTACAAGAAAAGAAGCGAGGATATGCCCTGGATCCTGTGGCAAATTTTCATATCCGCAATGGGGCAGTAAGTTTCATCAATTCTTATTCAAAAAACATGGTATCCTCGAGTTTTACCCGGTTTTTATGAAAGACTTTGGTTATTTGGTAAAGTCAGGTTGGGATGGGGCATGAGGGCTTCAATCTTGAACACTGGTTGGGGCTGCAAAAAATTGATAAAGTTGGGCCTTAATTACACATGAATCAGGTGGGTGCTCGGGCCGGGCCGGGCCGAAGCCGTATAAGGTAGAAATACCATAAAGCGTTAACCACCCAATAGCGGTGCACTAGACCGCCTCATAATGGAAAGTGCCATGTCTTAAATGGCGCGGCAACTTCAATGCAGTGTAGCCAATGGGAGGCAAGATCTAACGTACTCATGATTAACGGGTTTAGGTGATAATCTGTATCGGAATGCGGAGAGCCTAGTGAACGGGAAGTGGATTGGACAAACTTTCCACTTTGAAAAATTGTGGAACTTTTTGTACAAGGCAAAAAAATACGAAACAACTTGCATTCTTCATGAATCCTTCTCGTCTATCTTGGAAAATTATCTCATGATTGTCAGACCAGATCTTCAATGCGAATCGCCTTATTTTAACGGTTTATGGTATTTCTACCTTATAAAGTGGGACACATGCCCAACATAAGAACTTTAAAATTGAAGACTTCAAGTTTCAAATCTAAAAAAGCCTGCATATAAGATACCTGACCCTTTTCATATGACACAACATGCACAGAAAATAGGAGTCTGTCTGTTGCAGGCGGGCAGTGAGGCGCAGGTCCCTCACTGTCCCGCCCTTAGAGGCGAGGCTAGGCCTGCAAGAATTATTCACAGACAGCCACCTGCCCCCTCATCCAAGGGCCCCGGTGCCGACGCGATCAAAGCTCAAACTTCATCCTGCTGCTAACCACACCTAGTCAATTGGCAAAGCATCGGTGGTTGCTTCCACACCGCAATGTGCAGTGAGTGAAGTCCATGCAAACTTAATCCTCTCTCAAAACCTTCTAAAGTGTACAGCCCACAATCATCACACTTGGTTGTTTGTAACTGAGCCGCCATAGCCATCTTCCTGTATGAAGTAGCTATTGTCACTTACACATGCGTTCATGCTGTGGTGGTCTGCAATTTCTTGTGGCAATACCGTATTGTTCTGTAGACAGCATTTGTGACATTTGCGAGGGATAGACTTTTCGCTTATATAGTCATTGGAATGATACCTAGTGCAGCTTACTTTTGCAACTGAGCCTTGTAGCAAACTGCCATAGCCATTGTATCTCTATGAAGTAGCCCATTGTCACTTTTACAAGTCTGCAATTTCCATTTCTTGAAAAATTGTTAGGTCTGTTGAGCTCCCACAGTCTGGGCATGCAAATGGTGGCACCCAGTATGTCTCCGAGATTGTGTTGTTTTCTGGTCATTCTAGCTTTCTGTGAGCTTCTCTGCCTAAGCCAATGCTCCTCCCCTGCATTACTCACATCGGGAGCTACTTGCAACCATGACAAGAGGTTTAACCCCGTGTACAAGAAACTTTACAACACAGACGTCCTCTGGCAAATACCTGAAAATCCAAGAGCAATCCTGTACATTGCCCATGGCCGGTTCCTGGACATCTTCAGCTTCTTCGACAAGTCCCCCGGCTGTGAGGTATGCTATGGACTTCCTGAAGACAGGACCATTGTCCTGGAAGCTTTGGACCGGAAGTACGCAGTGATTGTGGTGAAGAGTTTGGGAGACGAGTGGGTGTCATGGCCAGTGGAAACCTCGCAAGACAAAATGGTGGTGACGAGTATTGTTACGGAGTGGGTTGAAGAGAATGGTCTGGGTGATCTTCCCATGGTTGGGTTTGGCTATTCATCCGGTGGAAACTTCACCTCCATGATGTCGCAGTATTTGGGAATGAAGTCCATTGTGAGTTAACCCTCTCTGAATACCTTCTCAAATTGTGCTGATCACATCGCATTTGGTTGTTTGCAACTGAGCCTTGTAGCAATCCGCCATATCCATCAATCTCTGTGAAGTAGCCATTGTCACTTTCACATCTCTCCTTGCTGTAGTGATCTGCAATATCTTGTGTCAGTACCGGTATTGTCTAGACAGCATTTGTGGCAATATCGAGAAATAGTCATTCATTCGCACACATGCAATCATCAGAGTGATGGCTAATGCAGTTTGTATTTGCAACTGAGCCTTTTAGCAAGCCGCCATAGCCATCATCCTCTCTGAAGTAGGCAATATCATTTATTTACAAGTCTCCATGTGCTATTCTGCAACTCTTGTGGCGACGCCGGTGTTGTGTAGACAATCACTTGCGGCAATTCGTGATCGATTTGGAATTTTTTGATTGTCTCTTTCACCTGGTTGCATTTAGGAGAAACCCTGAAGCTCTAGTTGGGAGAGCTCCGAGTTGTTGCGAGCTCTCTAGTTGCCGAGATTATTGCAACTCAATGTCGTTTTGATGTATTCATTATCTAGTAGTTTGAATAGCAAATTAAGTTGTACCGAGAATATTGCAGAAATTTGATTCTAGTCATCCTTTAGCAATGCCTGATGCCACGGTGTTGCTTTTCATATATCACGAACTTGTCGTTAACCTTGCAAGTTTGTAAAGGAGGACGATTATTGCTGCATGTGATGAATTGAGTCTGCACTCCAAAAATGTTTATGCTGTTAACTATTGCAATTTCACCTGGTTGCAATTCAGGGGAAACCCTAAAGCTCTGTTTTTGTGATTGCAACTCAATTTCATTTGATCTAGTGGTTCTCTAGTAGGTTGAATGGCAATATTAAGGGTGTAACAAGTATTTTGCAGAAACTACACCCTAGGCATCCTTAGCAATGCCTAATGTAGCAGTGCTACATTCATGAACTCAGCTACCCTCGCGAGTTTGCATAGGAGGGAGATTGTTGTTGGATGTGATTAATGAAGTCTTCATTTTGAAATGTTTGTGCTATATTCTGTTGCTTGCAGGTGATTTTGGACTCACCGGGAGTGTACGAAGTTCTTGAGAAGGCAGACGAGAATTTCCCTCCAACTCTCTACTTCTATATGCCCAAGGACCCATTCTTCACCTCCCAGATCCTCCGAAACGCAAAGATGATGAAATCTCAAGGAGTGCAAGTGAGTCTCATCCCCATGTACGAGTTTCCGGTCACCCCGCACTTGTTTGCTGTCCACAACCCGTGCATCAGCAACCAAACCTCAGAGGGAATCTTTCACAAACTCCTTGCAGCAGGGTTGCTGGATGAGAATCACCTGGTCAAAATTAATCCCTGGGTTTTTGACTACAATTCCTGGCTGGGGGCACACCATATGCTTGCCCAGTGTGGAGACTTGTGTTTGACAAAGCAGGTTGTGCAGGAGCTCAATGTTGCATACGCGTTTCATTCGATGAGCAGTTACAAAAACAAGGCCATGTTTGAATGGTTTGAAACTTCTCTGCCATTTAATGGACTAGATCTCGCTCCTAAATATTTCTCCAGATAGAGAACAGTGCAGTTGCATTATCCATCAACATGAAGTGATTTAGTTCTGCAGTTGTTGAGGCATTGGAAGTTGGAGGTTGGAACTCCCTATTTGATTTTGCAAAGTAGCCAACAGCAAGCAAGTTTTGTGCATACAGCAGCAACCCCATAAGGCTTGAGGAGATTAGTCTTGCTGTTTTTGGATAACTCCCTATATATTAGTCAAATGACATCCTGTGCAGGGTAATTCAACCACATTTTCTAAACACACACCACATCCAAGTAGGACAGAATCTCGTCTTACTACTGTGTTCAAAAACATGTACGATTTTGTCCTCACCAGCAGACCACTTCCCTCTAATGGAATTAGAGCTCAATCCTCGATTTTTCTCCAGATAGATGGTGCGGTTGCAATATTCAACATTCAAGGAGATCTAGTTCTGCAGGGGTTGAGTCATTTGAGGTTGGAAGCTGGAACTCCCTATTTGATTTTGCAAAGTTAGTCACCAGCAAGCAAGTTTGTGCACGCAGTAGCTACCCCACAAGTCTTGATGAGATTAATCTTGATGTTTTGTGTAATTCCCTGTATCTTGCTCAAATGACAACCTTTGTAAGGTTAATGCAGGTACTTGCTCTAAACACATATCCAATTAGTACTAGATATCTTGTTTTACTACTGTGTTCAAAAACATGTATGATACTGTCTTCACCACCAGCTCTAATGGAGAAGATCTCACTCAAGTTTTCTCCACATAGATGGTGCAGTGGCATTATTCAACATTGAAAAGATTTAGTTTTGCAACAGTTGACACGGTTGAGGTTGGAGCTTGAAACTCCCTAATCGATTTTGCAAAGTTAGTCGAGAGCAAACAAGTTTGTACATACAGTAGGTACCCACAAGCCTTGATGGGATTATTCTCACTGTTATTTTGTAATTCCCTGTATGTTACTCAAATGACAACCTTCGCAGGCTAATTCAACCACATTCTCTAACTACTTGTTGCCCCACATCCAAGCAGGAATAGATTTTTTGTGTTTTAAAACTTGAATGATTGTCTGCAGTCTCCAGCACCACCAGCTCTAACTTAGTAAGAGGACAAAGTTCTCTAATATGCAAGAAATGTGCCATTCATCCTTCTCAAGATTATGTTTGCAACGAGAAGTGTCTCACTCACTACGGTAATTGGGGTTTGTCAACACAGGTTCTCGTCCACTATACAGGTTTTTATGACTATGGATTAAAAATCTACTACAGCACTGGATCATAACACCATCCAGTGGAAGAGAACGAGTGGTAATAAACAGCAATTTCTGTAATGATTACTGGATATTCATGCAGATACAGATGTAGCACTAATTTGCTTTTGCAATGGTTGCGACTATCTACAATCAAAACGCAAAAACACATGCCATGCGTGGGCAACAATGCAAGTAAGCATATCCATTTATTCACCTTTCACATGAGATGAATCATGCTTACCACACCAACAAAATTTGTACAAACTGTATACAATCTCAATTGTGCTCTTCATTACCTTTCTTTCTTTCACATGCTCAATGCCTACGAATCAATCTCCATGGACGTCATGTCCTCATATATTACACAGTTTGGTGGCTCGTAGGTGGTTGTATTTGGTGGGTTGGGTGGTTCTCCTTCCTCTCTAATCGGTGTTTTCAAGGATCCTAGAGAGATAGGACTTGAGAAAGAATGCATGATTTTTGCAACCATTTTTTGAGTTGTCTCCAAACAATCAAAGTTGATGGGTGGCTCGTGCACCTCCATATGGCCTTCCAGCATTTGAACCACAGATCCCATTGATGGTCAAATGGTCCCATCCTCTTGGATGCACCAAAATGCAATTCGAAGAACTCTTTTCACTTCTTCTTTGGATGGACGCTCATATTCAAGTCTTTTGTCGACCAAATCCATAACATCCCCACAAGTGTACATTGTTGAAGCCCATGCAGGGAAGAACCACCTCTCAATGTCCAACGCTTTCTCAATGTTTCTTCAACCACTTGTCAACTCTAACAACACCATTCCATAGCTATACATGTCTGCCTTCTCTGTCACTGCACCAAGGAGTAACCATTCGGGAGCAAGGTACCCAGGTGTCCCTCGCATTTGAGTCATCACCAACGATTGGTCTCGCTTGGTCAACTTGGCAAGGCCAAAGTCTGCAACTTTGGCAACAAAATTCTTGTCCAAGAGAATGTTCTGGGGTTTGATGTCCAAATGTAATATTTTCTCCCTACACTCTTCGTGCAGATATGCCAATCCCCATGCTGTGCAAATGGCAATTTTCAACATGTTCAAACAAAAAGGATAAGTAGTGTTTGGTTATATTTAATGTTGTTACCACCCTACCCTGCTCACCATTGATTTTCAATTCCTTGACAATTAGTGTTAGACATAAATGTGCCGCTACCTTCCCTATTGCCACCTCCCTTCTTGTGAAGCATGGATTTCATATCCTTATTAACACTAAATTCAAACATGCAACTTCCACATATTAATTGATATTTAGTACTATGCGTTCGTATTTAATGTAACAAACACTAAATATCCTTTTTAGTGTAGTGGGTATTGATGTGGATATTAAAGGGTACGATATCAGGTGGGTAAGGTATTTTTTACCTCTATGCATTCCCTCATTGAGTCATTGATGCCCAGGTTGACTGTTGAACCTAGATACTTGCACAACATCAGTAAAAACATATCCCTATAATTTTATTGTCTAATTATTTTAATTTAATCTCATTGGACTAATTCAAGGTGTGTAAACCTAACTCTACGGTCGATTTTTTGAAACAAGAACTCAAATGATTCCCACCAAAAGAAAACTAATTATGTATACTTATATTTTAGAATGAATGGCTAATGAAATGTTTTGATGGCATATTCAAGTCCTATTACTAGCTAGAAAATTGGCTGCATCTCTATATTTTTTGGACATACATTTGAAACATGTGGTTAAGCGTGGGTTTAAGAGTTCTTTTTAGTCTCAAATTGCTATGAGAACATGTGACGCGTATGCTCTTACTAGCAAAAGTCTAAATATGACCTTAAAAATATGGAGTTAAGGGTTTTTTTTGGTTCCATTCAAATTGTAACAAATGTACACCCTATCATTGTGCTCAAGGCAAATCGTCCGGAGAGTAATGCCATTAAGGAGGTGCCAAATCTTGATTTTCTTAACAAAGTCTTTAGGGATCTTTTCCCAAAGAAAGCTTGAGGCTAGTTGAAACTGTTGTGATTGCCCGTTCTAACCCCACAGAGCTTGTGCATGATGAAGTCGCCCAACACCACGCTCTCCAAGCTTGGATGTAGTCCCAAAATTTATGTTTAACCAATTCCCAAAATTTATGTTAGGGAGGCAAACGATACATTATTTGGAAATAGATGTTGGGGCGATGTGTGCTCTCCATTCATTACCCGCGGCTACCTTGTGCCATATGGACCACATAAAAGTTGCCTCTTTGCCGGAATGCACGGGATCCCAAATCTATGACCAATAAACCCTTTAGTTCCATTAGTAGCCCTGCCACTAATCTACTGCCTAGGATGTGTCCAAAAACTTGTGAATGATTTTGTCTCTACCCATGTTCAGGTATAGTTAAGAAAGTGGAAACCCCCACCCACCTCCAACAGTCCAAATCCCACTTGAGCATGGCAATTTTGCCATAGAAGAAGGCAATTTCTTCTTTCTTCTGGCCTCTAGTGTTATAGGTGATTTTGACATGATTGAAAAAACCATGCATGTTGTTGGTAGGCTTGTCCCATTCACTGAGGCATCTAGAATAGGTGCCCACTATCTAGCAAGTGTCTAGGAGAGGCAGGGTGATGTGATGTCGGTGCTCACACAAGGGAGTGCACTTGGAGGAGCACTGGAGAACAAAAGCTAGATCCTCCATCTCGGGGAGATCACTCCATTGTAGAGTTGAACAACCACGTGCGATCATTTTAGATGTAAAAAATGTAAAAAATGTAAAAATCATCACCAAAATGGGTCACAATTTTATCAATTTTTTTTCATGAGTAGATATAAATGGTACATGTTACATAGTAAAAAATGGTGATTAAATTTGATGATTTGTTTTTTTAATAAAACATACCGTTTCTAACTAGAATGACGCAGAATTGAAGTAAAAAATTTGCTACAATTAATGAATATGACTAAAAATTTCAAAAAAATATACAAAAGATACCATCAATGGTTGTGTATATGTAGAAAAAATATCGTAAAATTTAAAATTATTTATGACATGTAATATAGGGATAGCAAACTTTGTTCGCACGTGGTGTTCAACTCTACAATGGAGTGATCTCCCCGAGTCCTCCATGCCTTCCATGTAGAACCCAACCCATTGACCGGAGTGGGTGACAAATAGCTCATCCCTAAAAAAAAAGCCTCCAACAGTCAATGATTTTGGAGGTAAGGAAGACCCAATCATTTGAGTCAATTGTGGTAAGTTTGAACTTATCTTGTGCTTCATTCCACAAGATGAAGGCACAATACTCCAATCGGAAATGTCCCCAAAATGTTGGATCCTTTCACAGTAAAGATCGTGAGCCCTAGCATAGGTGAATCTATTATCAATGAGTTCCATACCTGCTAACCACCAAAGATTAGAATGGATCAATTCCATAAGAGAGCGGGGGGTGGGGGGGGGGGTTGTAAATACCTTTAGCCATGGTCTTCCAAGGTTTGCGAATATGGCCCCAAAACCTTCGACCCTAGGAAACCTTGATGCTTCTTGTTAGTCAACCAATCTAGCCAATCAATACCTAAGGATGAGTTGAAGGTTGGACTCACCGTGTTCCATAGCGTCAACAATCCATTTACAAAGGAGGCTAGTCTTGGCGGCTTCCAGGTCTACTGGACCTAGACTACCATACTTCTTTTTGAGGCAACACTCTTTTCAACTAACTCTAGTGCATGTTAGTTGCTCTTTACCAAGCCATAGGTAATTATGGATGGTTCTTTAGCACTTAGGTCATATGTTACCTAGGTGCATTAATAACATGGAGTAAAAATGCTCACTAACTCACTTAGTGCGTACAATCTTGTAGTCCATCTTTGGTGTCTCCTTGAGTTCATCTATCATGGTGTACCCAATTGGTTGTTCTCTTCCATTTGAAATGCATCAAAATTGCTCAATTATTATTGCTCTAGTACTCGGGGAGGTGACTATTAGAATTTTAGAAACCACGTGAGATAAAAAATAGGGTCAATTTAATTCGTTAAGGGTAAAATTTATAAATTTGTTAGATCTAGCATAGCATTGGAAATATGTCCCCTACAAGATTATATGTAAAAATAAGGTGGTGAATAATTCCTCCATTTTAGTAATCAATAGAAAAAATAGGGTTATAGATATTGGATCCCCCCAAAAGTGTGTAGTAGGATCAATAGAATAATTATGGGTTTGACTACTTGGATGAAGAAGTGTGTAGTTTCTGTTCAAATTTGAATGAAACGCGTTAGTATGTAGGAAAATGTTGTGGGATTTTTTGGGGGAAGGAATGTTGTGACTTCTCAATGGCCATTGGGTTTTGCAATGGCGCGATTTTAGGGTAAGGCTTGCTTTAGGGTTTGGGCAAGCATAGTGGCGCAAAGACGGTAAAGCGTTCGGGTAGGTGGTCTTGCGTTGGTGAAGCGTGGCGCAAAGGCGCTAGGTAAGACACATTTTTTGGGGTTTTCTTCTTTGCTCCATAGCATTCACACAGGGTGTTTCACAAGCGCCGAAGATTCAGCTTGCTCTGCTCTTGTGCGGTAAGAGTCGATTTCAAACTCCAACTCCTTGATTTTCCCCTTCCACTGCCCATTTTTCGACGACATGCTACTAATTTCCGACGCCCTCCTCAAGCACCGGATTGACGATCCAACGCATATATGAGCAGCCATGGCGAAGCGGGCGGCAAGCGCCGCGTTAATAGGTTCAAATTTCCTCTCTATATGCTATAGAATGCTTATAGGCTCTCCTAACCCATGCAAGCTTTGCCCAATTTGCGACCAAAACCCTATGTATGTAAGAAGAGTCTTAAGTATGTTCTGCATTGATTGAAGATACTGGTAGTGAAAAAGCATGCACCTAGAAGTTGGTTGGTTACCACTTTCCACTTGCTAATCACTTTTGTCCAAGTCCTTCTGTTTTACTTTGTGCATTCTAAATGTTTCTCAAGTGAGGAGTGAAAATCTATGTAGTCTGAACATTAAGGACTCATGTGCTTTTGGTTGTAAGGAAGAGGTTATTTCTAAGTAGGAGTTAGGAGTGTTGCTGAAACTCTGCAAAGGACGAAGCTAATTGTGTGCTTATACAAGGGCGTGAAGGGGGGGATTAAACTGAAGGAGGCATGTTACTTGATTTCTCGAATAATCTGGTCCATGGCACTGAGGACTTGAAGGCATATAAAATAGGTTAAAATTGAGGCAAATTATTTTCACATAGCTATCTACTCCAAGATAGTGAAATTCAAGGATGGTGCTAATAGCTCTTTTTCTCGGGGAAGTCACTTAGTGTATTCTTTGGGGACACATGAGCGTACAACACATATTTTTTGGAAGGTTGTGTAGCTCATTTACTGCATTTTAGTGGACCCTATATTTTTTAATAATTCTACTTTCTTCAATTTCTTACCACCCTATGTGTAATTATAAATTAAAATCTCCATAATATTTCAGACCCTTCATTATTTATATTTATTTGAATTTTCCTTCATGAACAATAGCATTGTACTATAGCATTAGAAATGGAATTCATCATGCAACAAAAATTAAGCTGTGTATACAAGAAGCATGTTATTTACATAATTGGTTACATGTCTAAGCCCATTGATAATGGCGTACTTAATTGTTTCATCCAAACATTGAAAGAAGTCCACAAATTCCAAAACAAACCAGCATCACTAAAGTGTCCATAATGTGTTCACTAACATAGTTGCAATAACATTGCACATGTTATCATGCAAAGTGTGAAGACAATTTGAAATGCCTACTTATGAGTCTTACATGAAAATTGGGAAACGATCATCACAAAAGATGCCACAGCCTCTCGCCTAAAACAAATCCATCAATCCACCATAGATTCACCAAATATGGCCCCACGGAGCTCTTTAAACGCGTAGGGTCAATGCACAATGATAGAATTCTTGTCTTGTGTGGGAGGAACAACCAGAGAATTCTACAAACGTCAATGAAATGTTCCTCAAAAGTACACTTAATAACCCTCATCCAATGAGTTCATCCATTTTGTAGATGGATTTGTGATCATTTTTCATCTAGTTCTTAAATTTTCCTTACCCTAACTCAACCTAAAAATAAATAAAAATCCCTATCAATTACTATAATGCTATTTTAGAAATACTATAAACATAATTTTGGGTATTACAAGTGACCCTATATTGTATATAATGTGCTACCTCACATTTCTTCAAGGCTATGGTATATCAAAAAATATATAATTTTTATCAACCATGAATAAATGTCACCCTATATTTGTTCTCTCATAGTTATCTAAATTTTTGACAGTGACTTCCCCGGGCTCTTTTTACGTGAATAGAAGAGTGAAATTAAGATGGGAGTTTTGTGGTTCCTGATCAATCCTTTTCTGTGTGGGTTTTTTGTATTGGGTTTTCACTTACATGCAGTATCTCAAACATTGAGCATATTCCTATTTGTCCAGGTTGTCAATGCTAATCGCATTATTGACTAAGGAGAGTATGACAAACAACTTTTGTATGTGGAAGGACCTCCCTTAATGGGAGGGGATGTGAGGTGGCATGGGTTTGATACTTCCAAAGGAATCTTCTTAGAAAGAGGATTTAGGAAAATTGATCAAGAAAGAGATCCTCCTGCTGATAGTACTTTTGATGTGGAGGAGGATGATAGAGTGGATGTGAGTAGTGAAGTGGCAGAGTTTGGAAGTGGAAGGCGAGAGAGTGTCCGTGGGGAAAGCAGTGACGGTGATTTGGAAATAGGTGAGATTGGTGTGTGCAGTATTGGGCAAACTAGTTCATCATCCCAAGTAGCCAACAATGACAATGGAAAAGCATTGGAATCAGATAGCAGACGGAAATAGGAAGAAGAGGAGGAAGAAAGTTAATGTTTTTAATTTTTGTATTTAGCTTTCTTGTATTTGAATGCAATCTATTTTTTGGAGTAGATAGTTGTGCAAAATTTCATGTCTTGTCACAATTGATTGCATTTCTTGTTTTGTTCTATCCGCGTTTACAACTTGTCTATGTTAGCTTGTATATTTTGTTATCTCCATGTTTATTGGTAACCCTTTAACTAGTATCCAAGTGCTATTGGTTGTGTTTTGAATGGCACTTTGAATGGTTTAGGATTGGTATAACTAATTGAAACCAATTGAATGACAAGATGGATGGTATGGAATGTTTGTTGCTCACATAGTCAATTTTTCAATGCTATAGTATTCCATCCATTATTTGGTACTTGTACGATTTATAAAAAAAAAATGGTGCCAAAAATAAACCTCTCTAAAAAATTACAAATAAATATGGGGTGCTAAAAAATACGTCAAAGTAGCTTTATATCTACAAATAGGGAGGGAAAAAATATTGAGAGGTGCATAAATATCCCCCCATTAAATACGTCATTATCGCACGTGGTTACAAAATGTAAGGGGGTGTGATCGCCCCAAGCTCTAGTACAAATTTTGAAGCCTACAAAAAACTTCCACTACAACAAATTGATTACAAATTCTTGTAACATTAATCAACAACACGTTGATACACTGGACATCCATCAAGCATTATACATTGTGCATCCCCCTTCCACCCAAATTCAACTCTAAATTTGATATTTGAGGGTGGAAATCCACTGCCGGGCAACCCACACCCCAATTATCGCAACCAACCAACACATGTTTCCTACATGTATGCCAAAGTAACTATTAATCAAGCCAAATGGCCCCCCTTTAAAAGGGCAACTTGAAGTGCTTACTCCAAGAGTTTTATCAACTTTCCATTGTGATGAGCGTTTTCGTGATGTAGGCAGTTTAGTGGTTAAATATTAGTATATATGTGTGGTTGATGGTCTTCTAGATGTTTAAAAGTTTTAGGTTAGTGTGATGTTCTTTTAGTTCATGTGTTTGTTCTTGGTTAGGTAATAACCATTTGGTTGGTAGTATTGGAAGGGGTAGGTAGAGATGGTCAGTTAGGGCATGCAACAATGGCGGCTGAACCCTAGCCCTAATCCTTAGGCCTTGCTGTGGGAAAGGTAGGTTAGGGAATGGCGGCCGAACCTTAGTCCTAATCCTTAAAGCTTCCTATTGGCCAAGAGGGACTAAGGGGCATGATATTTAAGATGGAGGTTAGATAAGTGTGTGAGGATTATCAAGGGAAGAGGGTTGAATTGTGAATTTGTATATTTTGAGGGTGTTTCTAAGTGTTTCTTAGTATTTGGAGTGCTTACATGTGAGGAAGTGACTTGGGAGGGTTCAAAGAGGATGCACTCATGCAATAGTTGTAGCTTCTAAATTTGATTTATAAAGTGTCAACATTTGGGTCTCAATATTTAGTGAATTGTTGCATGATGGGAATAACTTCTTGGACAATGCTTTAAGAAATTGTTCTTGATGGGATACGTTACTGGTGGAAATATTTTGAAAGCATTATGCCTTATGGAAAAATAAATGTAAAGTGTTGAAGCAATGGGGATTAAATACTCTGACAACTAAGTGGATGAACTTTGTTAACTTGGTTCTCAATAAGACTTGTCTTTTTGATGATGAGATTTTTAAAGAAGTCATTCTGTCTACCTTATTTTTTTGTATCAAAATCTTGAGGCAAGGGGGCTCACTGATTGAGAGGTATGGCCCTTGATGTAACTAGGTTTTTACGTATAGTTTAGAGATTGAATGTTGAGCGAATGTTAGTTTGAGGAAAAACACCACCATGGTTTGTATTTCATATTTGATCATGAAATTTGGCATGAGTGTAAATGAGATTTAGGCAATAATGGAAGTAAATGAGCATGCAGCCTAAACCCTATTCCTAAGCCCTTGCTAGCTTCAAAGTGCTCAATTGTTTGTCTGACTAGTTCAGTGTGTACAAGAAAACAAGGCACCATGGGCCTTGGCTTGGTGGTTAGGGCTCATGGCCCCCAATGAGGAGGTTGTGGGTTCTATTCCCCATGCCGGCGTGGTGCTCACCACCTTAGTCCACCCAACTATGGTGGGGGGGTCCTTGGACCTTGTTGTATGGGTACCTCAAAGCCCTTTGGGGGGATGCCATGTCCGGTATCTTCAAGGCACTAGTGGCTAGCTAGGAACTAGTATGGTGTGTCACTATAGTGTCCATCCTCGAAAAGGGAGAGTAGTATTGTCCCAATGTCCCCTTGTCTGGTGGGCATCGGGTCATTGGCATTACGAATGGACACTTTATTCACGCCGGCCCCTTGCTAAAAAGGGACCGGAGTTTCTATCTATCTTTCTATCTATCTGTACAAGAAAACTGACAGAAGTAGACGAAGTAGATTTTCTTACAAAGTTGAATGTATTGAGCGCAATATGGATTCCAGTTGCTCAATTTGCATAGCCGGCAAGGCGCGGGTCATGGACTTCACGTCTCCCAGGATTCCATAGATTTTCCCATCACGCAGCACCTACGAAAAAAAGTCTCATTAGCCTCTGTAGTTTAATCCCCCCCAAAAAAAAAAAAAAACCATAACCATCGTAGAGTATGTGAGCCTTATGTGGTCACTCTTTGTTAACTCATTGCACACCTACATTCTAGTGGCACCTGACACAACATATTGTTAAGAATGGGCACTAAATACACACTTCTTACAATAAGATCAGACTATGCGTTCAAAATGTAGACACCATTCTAGGTTCAATAGCTAACACAATTGTGAGTCTCTATGTGATCGTTTCAAGAGAACTAGAATCCTCACTTTGACCTATTATAACTTCACATCTCAACTTTGATTTTGGAACTTGAAAATACAATCTTTGTGATTCAATAACCAGACCAAAAGAGACAATTCCCAATCCAATCCAACTACTAGAATTGTATGTGGAATCCATGCTCGGGGCCACATATCTTAATCCTCAGACACTAATTATTGTGCAGAGGAGACTAAGGTATGCAAGCCTTACTTGGTTACATTTCTTGATCAGACACTTATATTTAAATGGTGAGTGGTTAGATGTGGATGTAAGAATAGATACCGAAAGACATGTGTTTAAAGAGATTGAACTATAAGCTCAAAATTTATTAACCATTCTAGACTTAATAGTCAACATAATTGGGGGACCTATATGACCATTCAATGAGCACAAAATCTTCACTTTGACAATGAATAAGATATCCATATGAGCTCCAAAATTTATAAGGAAAATGACAACAACCACGATTTGGATTTGTCCATCATTTCGCGCTAATTGCGTGTTTCACATCCTACGAGAAGTGGGTGCAGAGCTAAAAGTGTATGTTTAAGGGCCACTTACCTTAACAAGCTTCACTAGAATAAAAACCCTAATACACAACGATATTGCAAACACGACATTAACATGAAACGATTTTTTTGGAGTGGAAGAATGTGCTTACCGGCAATCTGTCGAGGATGGCAGTGGCATTGCCGAACTGCTTGAGTAGTCTAGACTGTAATTCCTCCCAAGAATTGTGATGATCGAGAGCTCGTTGATACCGCTGCTCGAATTTCTTCACCAAGCGTTCCATCTCGTACACCAAAATCCACTCATTTCTCTACCACTTCCTTCTCTTGCCAATTCCCAAGAGCTACGTCAAAATCGTTAGGGTTTCGTTGACCGTTGGATGAAGTTCATCAATTTTCGTGGAATAGGGGATGGTAGATTCTCGTCAAGAAGACATGGACGGCCAAAGAACATGGTATCTCTTGAAGGGGGTCCTAATGATGTGAGATGTTTTTTTTATAAATTAAATTAAAAATAAATTAGAAATGGGGGTGCTAAGGTGTATGGTCCTATTGTGGGCGATTCCAACTCCACTAACAATTTTGAGCGTTGGATAGGTTTGCAAATTGTCTCATCTAGTTAGCAACTGCGAATCACAAAGTTTGTGATTTTAAGTTTCAAAATTGGAGTTGATGCAAAGGTTATATGAGGGCAAAGTGAAAATTTTCTTTCTTTTCAAGTGGTCACCTGATCCCTCTCAATTGCGTTAACAAGTGCTTAGAGAATATGGTTGAATTACCCCTCAAAAGTTATCATTTGAGTAATGTACAATACATAGTATCAACTTATGTAACCACTTTCGATGCAAAAAAACCTAAATTTACATAAAATCATTTAAAAAATTGACCCCTTACATGCCCCTACAATGGTAGAGGTTTATCTCAAGTTTGGTTCCTTGTTAATCCTTGCTTTCCTAGATTGATATTAAAAGTTCAAGCCCAAACTTGAACTTGTAGAACTTCCAAGTCCGATGGATGCAAGATCAAGTTTGGGCTTGAGTTGTACTGCGATTTCGCTTGTTCGCTTCACTATGTATAAGACAAAAACTCTTATTAGGATGGAAATTGTCCCATTGGTGTGGGCTAGTTGTTGATCCTAGTGTGCGCATGCTACAACAATTTATACTAGTGTAGCCCAATTTATACTTGGGGCCGGATTGAGGGCCGGCTTGAATCCTAATAAAATTTGGCCCAATAGGATCGCTCGGATTCATCAAATCCGGCCCAAGGGCTTTATACTAGGATTGGGCCCGAACACTGATCCCATGTGGCATCCTAGGTGGCACAAGTTTGGTGCCAAACCTTTGGGCTGGCTTGAAGAAACCGAGATGAGCTTTTCCTCGGCCTGAACTCTCAACATGGGCCGGAGTGGACTCATCCGTTGAATATTAAACATCTCTACTATCAGTCCATAAAAGGTTAATTCTCTTCACTACACTCTCCCCCCAAGAACATCGAGACCTAAAATCAAACCTCATTACTTTACATGTGACAAGGTTGGGGCCAGTGTTCAAGATTGAAGTCTTCAATGCCCTTCAAATGCAATTTGGCCCTTCAAAATATACCTCTCTCAAAACAATCCTTCAAAACACAATCCCAAATTGAAAATGAAGACGTCATTTGAAGTCCTCAATATAATATGCCCACCACAAGAACCAACAAGCGTAGGGCATTGTCACTACAAGAAGTGGAGTTAGATGGTTGATTCTTAATTCTGCACATTGTACTGGAAACATGTATCATATATTTCATGCACAAGTTTAACATGAGTTTTGTATTTCATTTCTATATTCTTGGATTGACGTCTTGGATTTGAACCAACCTTTCAACTGAAGGGCTGAAATTTGAGAGCCCTTCAAAATGAAACTCATATGAGGGCTTCAATCTTGAACACTGGTTGGCAACGATTTTTAATTGGGCTACGCAATCGCTTTTTGCTACATTCATTTGGGCCCAGCTATATGTACACATACAATTTTGGGGTTTTTTTTTTTCAAAATAGCCCCAAAACATATGAAAATATTGAAAGATAGCAAACTCGACCCCATTGGCTGGGTTCGAAGAGCCAGCCCAATGCTTCATCCCAAGCGTCCATGTAGCGAGCAATCTAACGGCCAAGGGATGGGTGGCCAAAACCCTAACCTTTGTTGATAAAAATAGCCATCTTGGGCTCATCACACCACCTGCACTTCGTAGGTGACAACATCATAATTGGACAATGTAGCCGTCAGCATACGATGCCAACACTGAGGCAGCCAACCATAAATGCAATATTAGCATTGGTGTTGGCCCCAATAAAATAGCAGATATTGTAAAAAAACCAATAATGAGGCTCGCTGCATTTATTGAAGGTGCTCCATGCACATTTAGTTCTTTGTCATTTTTGAAGAGCAAGTTGAGGAACTGGCTTACAACACACCTAGATTTGGTCATCCGCATGTTTGCACAAGACTTTTAGGCCGTAGATACTTTCCCTTACCAAACAGCCATATCAGATTGGAAAGCACAGAGAAATCGGTATGGAGATACTAGTAGCAGCATATTATTGGGTATTGGCTTCATACATGAGAGGTTTCCAATGTATTGAATCTACACTCAATTTTTGGAACATGATGAGGTAGAGTAAGCGTAATATAGAATATGATGCCATTTTTGAACCATGGGCATTGTGTGGACTATGGCATGGTTGGGGTGCAACTTGCAAGTTTTTTTTTAAAGTGTTACATAAAGTTACCACCTATATTTTGAAGGAACCGTTGGAGGATTTTCATGGTGTACATGGGCCGAATCTTCATGTGTTCTCTTCTATACTAACTTTTGTTGGGTGATAGATGGGATGCAATAATGTGTAGTTTTGTAGGCCATTCCACGTTGTAATGGGCAAGGTTGAAAGATAAGGGTTCAATTCCCCCGTGGAATAATGATTTCTATATGGAATTGTTTATGTAGCCCAATTTGCATTAGCAACTTAGGAGGTTGGGGCCAAATTTTAACTCTAAAATGCCAAAGCATAGCCACATAATGTGCCGCAAACAAAATACATATCGCCACACACTTAAACCTTCTTGAACATGTCATCGCATTTGTCATATGTTGAATCATTCCACATCGCTAGGCTGGACTCCTTTGTTCCCACTCAAAGTGCCAATAGAGCTAGTGAATGAATAAACTAAGCGCCAATTTACACACCCATTTTCTTTCAAAAAAAATCACTGCTGGTTGGGGCTGCAAAAAATTGATAAAGTTGGGCCTTAATTACACATGAATCAGGTGGGTGCTCATGCCGGGCCCATGGCGTGTATAAAGTGGGACACACGCCCAACATAACAACTTTAAAATTGAAGACTTCAAGTTTCAAATCTAAAAAAGCTTGCATAAGTTACCTGACCCTTTTCATATGACAAAGTGCATCTGAAAGACTTGCACACAACATGCACCGAAAATAGGAATCTGTCTGTTGCAGGTGGCATGCAAGAATTATTCACGGAGGACGTTAAACCCCCCCCCCCACAAACTTTTCGGGGTGTCAAATCCGGGCTGGGGCAGCCGACCGTCCAGAAAATCCAGCTTTTTTTGGACCCGACCGAAAACTGCTGCCTCCCGCCTGACTTCGAAAAAACCATTGCCCTTGCATCCTTGAAGGCCACTTACTCATAAATCCCATATTGAGTGCACTTCACCTTCAAGGTCCAAAATCCAATATATATGTTCACTTCCATTGAGTAAATAAGCAATTGATTGGGGTTTCATTATCAAAGTGAAACCGTCAATAAAACAAGTAATTAACTTGGAAGTCAAAAATGTTACAAAATCCTCACTAGCACTGAGGTTATAATTTTTGTGACTTGCCATTGAAAGGGTCTTTGTCATTCTTAAAATGGAGCTAAAATTTACTTTTCTAAGTATGTTAAATATTTTAATATTTTATAATATTTTAGTTAATACCTTCTACTTTCATAAAGTTTTCATATACATGTAAACTAATTAAGTGTGATTGAATGTAACTAAGTCTAATTAATTCTGATTAATCTTAATTAAGCCCAATTATCAGAAAGTATGCTTACCAAATTAATCAAACCTAATTAATTATTAAATGTACTTACTGGAATTAATCATGATTTATTGGAATTGTATATATTGGATTTTGGACCTTGAAGGTGAAGCGCACTCAATATGGGATTTGTGAGTAAGTGGCCTTCAAGAATGCAAGGGCAATGGTTTTTTCGAAGTCGGGCGGGCGGGCAGCAGTTTTCGGGCGGGCGGCTGCCCCAGCCCGGATCTGACACCCCGAGAAGTTCGTGGGGGTTATTCAACGTCCTCCATTATTCACAGACGGACACCGGCCCCCTCATCCAAGGGCCCTGGTGCCGACGCGATCAAAGCTCAAACTTCATCCTGCTGCTAACCACACCTAGCCAATTGGCAAGCATCGGTGGTTGCTTCCACATCGCAACGTGCAGTGAGTGAAGTCCATGCAAATTTATTCCTCTCTCAAAACCTTCTCAATTATACAGCCCACAATCATCACACTTGGTTGTTTGTAACTGAGCCGCCATAGTTATCTTCCTGTATGAAGTAGCTATTGTCACTTTCACATGCGTCCATGCTGTGGTGTTCTGCAATTTCTTGTGGCAATGCCGTATTGTTCTGTAGACAGCATTTGTGACATTTGCGAGGGATAGACTTTTCGCTTATATAGTCATTGGAATGATAGCTAGTGCAGCTTACTTTTGCAACTGAGCCTTGTAGCAAACTGCCATAGCCATTGTATCTCTATGAAGTAGCCCATTGTCACTTTTACAAGTCTGCAATTTCCATTTCTTGATAAATTGTTAGGTCTGTTGAGCTCCCACAGTCTGGGCATGCAAATGGTGGCACCCAGTATGTCTCCGAGATTGTGTTGTTTTCTGGTCATTCTAGCTTTCTGTGAGCTTCTCTGCCTAAGCCAATGCTCCTCCCCTGCATTACTCACATCGGGAGCTACTTGCAACCATGACAAGAGGTTTAACCCCGTGTACAAGAAACTTTACAACACAGACGTCCTCTGGCAAATACCTGAAAATCCAAGAGCAATCCTGTACATTGCCAATGGCCGGTCCTCGGACATCTTCGGCTTCTTCGACAAGTCCCCCGGCTGTGAGGTATGCTATGGACTTCCTGAAGAGAGGACCATTGTCCTGGAAGCTTTGGACCGGAAGTACGCAGTGATTGTGGTGAAGAGTTTGGGAGACGAGTGGGTGTCATGGCCAGTGGAAACCTCGCAAGACAAAATGGTGGTGACGAGTATTGTTACGGAGTGGGTTGAAGAGAATGGTCTGGGTGATCTTCCCATGGTTGGGTTTGGCTATTCATCCGGTGGAAACTTCACCTCCATGATGTCGCAGTATTTGGGAATGAAGTCCATTGTGAGTTAACCCTCTCTGAATACCTTCTCAAATTGTGCTGATCACATCGCATTTGGTTGTTTGCAACTGAGCCTTGTAGCAATCCGCCATATCCATCAATCTCTGTGAAGTAGCCATTGTCACTTTCACATCTCTCCTTGCTGTAGTGATCTGCAATTTCTTGTGTCAGTACCGGTATTCTCTAGACAGCATTTGTGGCAATATCGAGAAATAGTCATTCATTCGCACACATGCAATCATCAGAGTGATGGCTAATGCAGTTTGTATTTGCAACTGAGCCTTTTAGCAAGCCGCCATAGCCATCATGAATTAGGCAATATCATTTATTTACAAGTCTCCATGTGCTATTCTGCAACTCTTGTGGCGACACCGGTGTTGTGTAGACAATCACTTGCGGCAATTCGTGATCGATTTGGAATTTTTTGATTGTCTCTTGCACCTGGTTGCATTTAGGAGGAAACCCTGAAGCTCCGAGTTGTTGCGAGCTCTCTAGTTGCCGAGATTATTGCAACTCAATGTCGGTTTGATGTATTCATTCTCTAGTAGTTTGAATAGCAAATTAAGTTGTACCGAGAATATTGCAGAAATTTGATTCTAGTCATCCTTTAGCCATGCCTGATGCCACGGTGTTGCATTTCATACATTCACGAACTCGTCGTTAACCTTGCAAGTTTGTAAAGGAGGACGATTATTGCTGCATGTGATGAATTGAGTCTGCGCTCCAAAAATGTTTATGCTGTTAACTATTGCAATTTCACCTGGTTGCAATTCAGGGGAAACCCTAAAGCTCTGTTTTTGTGATTGCAACTCAATTTCATTTGATCTAGTGGTTCTCTAGTAGGTTGAATGGCAATATTAAGGGTGTAACAAGTATTTTGCAGAAACTACACCCTAGGCATCCTTAGCAATGCCTAATGTAGCAGTGCTACATTCATGAACGCAGCTACCCTCGCGAGTTTGCATAGGAGGGAGATTGTTGTTGGATGTGATTAATGAAGTCTTCATTCTAAATTGTTTGTGCTGTATTCTGTTGCTTGCAGGTGATTCTGGACTCACCGGGAGTGTACGAAGTTCTTGAGAAGGCAGATGAGAATTTCCCTCCAACTCTCTACTTCTATATGCCCAAGGACCCATTCTTCACCTCCCAGATCCTCCGAAACGCAAAGATGATGAAATCTCAAGGAGTGCAAGTGAGTCTCATCCCCATGTACGAGTTTCCGGTCACCCCGCACTTGTTTGCTTTCCGCAACCCGTGCATCAGCAACCAAACCTCAGAGGGAATCTTTCACAAACTCCTTGCAGCAGGGTTGCTGGATGAGAATCACCTTGTCAAAATTAATCCCTGGGTTTTTGACTACAATTCCTGGCTGGGGGCACACGATGTGCTTGCCCAGTGTGGAGACTTGTGTTTGACAAAGCAGGTTGTGCAGGAGCTCAGTGTTGCATACGCGTTTCATTCGATGAGCGGTTACAAAAACAAGGCCATGTTTGAATGGTTTGAAACTTCTCTGCCATTTAATGGACTAGATCTCGCTCCTAAATATTTCTCCAGATAGAGAACAGTGCAGTTGCATTATCCATCAACATGAAGTGATTTAGTTCTGCAGTTGTTGAGGCATTGGAAGTTGGAGGTTGGAACTCCCTATTTGATTTTGCAAAGTAGCCAACAGCAAGCAAGTTTTGTGCATACAGCAGCTACCCCACAAGGCTTGAGGAGATTAGTCTTGCTGTTTTTGGATAACTCCCTGTATATTAGTCAAATGACATCCTGTGCAGGGTAATTCAACCACATTTTCTAAACACACACCACATCCAAGTAGGACCAATTTCTTATGGAAATCACAATCCAACATATCCAACAAACAAAGCACCCAAACATGAGCACTTGATAGCGAAGCTCAAAAGCTGAACATCCCTAAAATCACCCTTAAAACCTAATGAAATCCATACACCAAAATGCCATGAAGTGCTTCACATATCTAGTCTTAATAAGAGAAAATTCGACCATTGACAAGCACTTGTGGTGCCCCCTCCCTTCAACAACCCTTTGATATGTTGATCTCCCCCAACCTCACGAAGCCCACCTTCTGAAAGAAAGGCATTACACCATTTATTGCATCATTGGATAACCATGACCAGTGTAATGAGAACATGCTCACATTCACATTGGTGCATGAACATCAACATTTCTTTTCTTTTTCTTCTCTTTCTTTTCAAACTAAGGTATGCGGGCAACAATTGAATGCTCCGCAATTTATGGTATTTAGTGCCACGTACATTATTTGTGAAGGGTCTAAATTAGGTGCCGAGAGACTTAGAAATGTCATGTATGTTAATAGTCAACATGCCATTATTTATTTAACATAATTAACTTGTATTTGTTCAAAGTGAATGATTTTTACAATATGACATTTGTAGCACATTGGAGTATTAGATGATAATTACATTTAATTATGCAAGATTCAAATTTTGTTGAGAATACTAATGTTAAGTGTCATGTGGTTACACATATGGTCAAGTTGTGGGTCATCAATGACATTATTAGGCAGGTGACACTAAAATCTTTAAACCATGTAGTCTTATGTAGATGTCTATATTTAAGTGGTATAGGGCAAGGTGTTTAGCTAAAAAGATATGTGTTACAATGAGAATAGACTATTTGTTCAAATAAGGTTATCATTCTAGGTTCTGTAGTTAACACAATTGGAAGGGTCTATGTGATTGCTTAAAGAGATTTATTATTTTATTTTATTTTATTATTGTATTATTTTATTTATTTCATTTTGACATGTCATAAGTTTTACATCTCAATTCCATGATGACAAGATTGTGTAGGTCATTATTACTGGCTCTTGTCTCAGTACATTGTTTATGGTAAATATTGTGGGCATAAGCTTACTTATAGTGACATGAGTTACCCTTTAATACATTATAATGTGGTCCACATTATATATCATGATTCACGAGAATTTAGAATAATGTGGAACCTTATATTCGAGGGTATTTTTTTGCATCAATCTTTTTACATACTTGTCCCATCTAGGAGGCTTTGATGAAAACTTTATGATTCTACAAGTCACCTTAATGTACGGAAATCCTATATAAGATTAATAACATTTGACAAGGATTTTTTAATATGACTATTTTTAGTTTTTTGAAGTCAAATTGTAGAAATAAGATTAAATATGAAAATCTTAGATTGAAAACCTCTCAGGTCGGACATGTATAAATTGGATCTCACTTTGTTGAAAATCTCTCATCCACATTATTTTCCGTCCAATATGGATATACTGTAATCTACAATGTAGATGTCCAATGTTATATACCATGGGTTGGAATATAATGTGCACCCACAATACTTTCCCTGATGTTTTTAGTGTTGGTTTCTTTGTTTATAGTGTGGCCACAATATGTGATCATGAACAATGTAGCAGAAAGCATGGTGCCAAACAGCAGTTAAAAGCACAAGCAACCCATGGGGGATCTAGATTGGCATGCCCAACAATTATTTGAAACCATATTGTTTGGGACCATGTTTTCTACTCGTGTTATAGGTGTTTTGGTTTTTTACACAACTTTCTTTGGCTTGGCCATGGTCGTATAAGAATCAAAAGTCATCAGCAAGGACATTGAATGATCATACATGCACTTCATGCTTGACCACAAGAGTCAAAGTCAAATACAACTGAATTTCACAAAACCTTAACTGTCCAAGATTGGATCAAGAAATGTCTCATCCAACTAGCAATTGTGAATCACACAATTTATGTTTTACAATTTTTAGAACCAGACTCATTGAGGTGCATAAGTTACCAGAAGTCAAAGTGAAGACTCTCTTTCCTTTTAAGTGATCACGCTGGCCGTCCCAATTGTATCAACAATTAAACCTAGAATGTTGCTTGTTTTGGTGCAAATAGTCCAATCTCATTGTGACACATGTCTTGTTGGTGTGTTCACTCATAACAAGCCTTGCCATATACCAAACAAACAAACGTGGTCAATAAAGAAGAGTGAGTGCATAATGTCCACATACGTTACTTGATGTGAAGTTTCTGAAACTTTTGGTGGGCAAAGGCAGACAAAAAGCAGCTGTTGACATGAGAGAATTAAAGTGGGAGCACCGAAGGCTTTGGTGGTATCACGCAACCCATCCACTCTTTTTGACAAAGGAGTACAAACTATCTCTATGGACTTTGGTGGTGATGATCTCAGTTATATCTATTTTGAATGGATGGCTAATTTTTTTTATGGGTTTTAAAAAGGAAATGACAATATGATGATTGAAAAAAAAATCAGAAATTGTCCATGGGCACAAGGTGACATCAATGTATCATCAAATTTTACACTAATATATGTGCAAATAACTACACTAAAAAGGATAAGTAGTGTTTGGTTATATTTAATGTTGTTACCACCCTACCCTGCTCAACACTGATTTTCAATTCCTTGACAATTAGTGTTAGACATAAATGTGCCGCTACCTTCCCTGTTGCCGCCTCCCTTCTTGTGAAGCATGGATTTCATGTCCTTATTAACACTAAATTCAAACATGTAACTTCCACATATTAATTGATATTTAGTACTATGCGTTCGTATTTAATGTAACAAACACTAAATATCCTTTTTAGTGTAGTGGGTACCGATATGGATATTAAAGGGTACGATATCAGGTGGGTAAGGTATTTTTTACCTCTATACGTTCCCTCATTGAGTCATTGATGCCCAAGTTGACTGTTGAACCTAGATACTTGCACAACATTGGTAAAAACATATCCATATCATTTTATGGTCTAATTATTTTAATTTAATCTCATTGGACTAATTCAAGGTGTGTAAACCTAACTCTACGGTCGATTTTTTTGAAACAAGAACTCAAATGATTCCCACCAAAAGAAAACTAATTATGTATACTTATATTTTAGAATGAATGGCTAATGAAATGTTTTGATGGCATATGCAAGTCCTATTACTAGCTAGAAAATTGGCTGCATCTCTATATTTTTTGGACATACATTTGAAACATGTGGTTAAGCGTGGGTTTAAGAGTTCTTTTTAGTCTCAAATTGCTATGAGAACATGTGACGCGTATGCTCTTACTAGCAAAAGTCTAAATATGACCTTAAAAATATGGAGTTAAGGGTTTTTTTGGTTCCATTCAAATTGCAACAAATGTACACCCTATCATTGTGCTCAAGGCAAATCGTCCGGAGAGTAATGCCATTAAGGAGGTGCCAAATCTTGATTTTCTTAACAAAGTCTTTAGGGATCTTTTTCCCAAAGAAAGCTTGAGGCTAGTTGAAACTGTTGTGATTGCCCGTTCTAACCCCACAGAGCTTGTGCATGATGAAGTCGCCCAACACCACGCTCTCCAAGCTTGGATGTAGTCCCAAAATTTATGTTTAACCAATTCCCAAAATTTATGTTAGGGAGGCAAAAGATACATTATTTGGAAATAGATGTTGGGGCGATGCGTGCTCTCCATTCATTACCCGCGGCTACCTTGTGCCATATGGACCACATAAAAGTTGCCTCTTTGCCGGAATGCACGGGATCCCAAATCTATGACCAATAAACCCTTTAGTTCCATTAGTAGCCCTGCCACTAATCTGCCGCCCAGGATGTGTCAAAAAACTTGTGAATGATTTTGTCTCTACCCATGTTCAGGTATAGTTAAGAAAGTGGAAACCCCCACCCACCTCCAACAGTCCAAATCCCACTTGAGCATGGCAATTTTGCCATAGAAGAAGGCAATTTCTTCTTTCTTCTGGCCTCTAGTGTTATAGGTGATTTTGACATGATTGAAAAAACCATGCATGTTGTTGGTAGGCTTGTCCCATTCACTGAGGCATCTAGAATAGGTGCCCACTATGTAGCAAGTGTCTAGGAGAGGCAGGGTGATGTGATGTCGGTGCTCACACAAGGGAGTGCACTTGGAGGAGCTCTGGAGAACAAAAGCTAGATCCTCCGTGCCTTCCATGTAGAACCCAACCCATTGACCGGAGTGGGTGACAAATAGCTCATCCCTAAAAAAAAAGCCTCCAACAGTCAATGATTTTGGAGGTAAGTAAGACCCAATCATTTGAGTCAATTGTGGTAAGTTTGAACTTATCTTGTGCTTCGTTCCACAAGATGAAGGCACAATACTCCAATCGGAAATGTCCCCAAAATGTTGGATCCTTTCACAGTAAAGATCGTGAGCCCTGGCATAGGTGAATCTATTATCAATGAGTTCCATACCTGCTAACCACCAAAGATTAGAATGGATCAATTCCATAAGAGAGCGGGGGATGGGGGGTGGGGGGGGGGGGTTGTAAATACCTTTAGCCATGGTCTTCCAAGGTTTGCGAATATGCCCCCAAACCTTCGACCCTAGGAAACCTTGATGCTTCTTGTTAGTCAACCAATCTAGCCAATCAATACCTAAGGATGAGTTGAAGGTTGGACTCACCGTGTTCCATAGCGTCAACAATCCATTTACAAAGGAGGCTAGTCTTGGCAGCTTCCAGGCTAGGTCTACTGGACCTAGACTACCATACTTCTTTTTGAGGCAACACTCTTTTCAACTAACTCTAGTGCATGTTAGTTGCTCTTTACCAAGCCATAGGTAATTATGGATGGTTCTTTAGCACTTAGGTCATATGTTACCTAGGTGCATTAATAACATGGAGTAAAAATGCTCACTAACTCACTTAGTGCGTACAATCTTGTAGTCCATCTTTGGTGTCTCCTTGAGTTCATCTATCATGGTGTACCCAATTGGTTGTTCTCTTCCATTTGAAATGCATCAAAACTGCTCAATTACTATTGCTCTAGTACTCGGGGAGGTGACTATTAGAATTTTAGAAACCACGTGAGATAAAAAATAGGGTCAATTTAATTCGTTAAGGGTAAATTTTATAAATTTGTTAGATCTAGCATAGCATTGGAAATATGTCCCCTAAATGATTATATGTAAAAATAAGGTGGTGAATAATTCCTCCATTTTAGTAATCAGTAGAAAAAAATAGGGTTATAGATATTGGATCCCCCCAAAAGTGTGTAGTAGGATCAATAGAATAATTATGGGTTTGACTACTTGGATGAAGAAGTGTGTAGTTTCTGTTCAAATTTGAATGAAACGCGTTAGTATGTAGGGAAATGTTGTGGGATTTTTTTTGGGGAAGGAATGTTGTGACTTCTCAATGGCCGTTGGGTTTTGCAATGGCGTGATTTTAGGGTAAGGCTTGCTTTAGGGTTTGGGCAAGCATAGTGGCGCAAAGACGGTAAAGCGTTCGGGTAGGTGGTCTTGCGTTGGTGAAGCGTGGTGCAAAGGCAGTAGGTAAGACACATTTTTTGGGGTTTTCTTCTTTGCTCCATAGCATTCACACAGGGTGTTTCACGAGCGCCGAAGATTCAGCTTGCTCTGCTCTTGTGCGGTAAGAGTCGATTTCAAACTCCAACTCCTTGATTTTCCCCTTCCACTGCTCGTTTTTTGACGACATGCTACTGATTTTTGACGCCCTCCTCAAGCACCGGATTGACAATCCAACACATATACGAGCAGCCATGGCGAAGCGGGCGGCAAGCGCCGCGTTAATAGGTTCAAATTTCCTCTCTATATGCTATAGAATGCTTATAGGCTCTCCTAACCCATGCAAACTTTGCCCAATTTGCGACCAAAACCCTATGTATGTAAGAAGAGTCTTAAGTATGTTATGCATTGATTGAAGATACCGGTAGTGAAAAAACCTGCACCTAGAGGTTGGTTGGTTACCACTTTCCACTTGCTAATCACTTTTGTCCAAGTCCTTCTGTTTTATTTTGTGCATTCTAAATGTTTCTCAAGTGAGGAGTGAAAATCTATGTAGTCTGAACATTAAGGACTCATGTGCTTTTGGTTGTAAGGAAGAGGTTATTTCTAAGTAGGAGTTAGGAGTGTTGTTGAAACTCTGCAAAGGACAAAGCTAATTGTGTGCTTATACAAGGGCGTGAAGGGGGGGGGGATTAAACTGAAGGAGGCATGTTACTTGATTTCTCGAATAATCTAGTCCATGGCATTGAGGACTTGAAGGCATAAAAAATAGGTTAAAATTGAGGCAAATCATTCTCACATAGCTATCTACTATGAGATAGTGAAATTCAAGGACGGTGCTAATAGCTCTTTTTACGTGCATAGAAGAGTGAAATTAAGATGGGAGTTTTGTGGTTCCTGATCAATCCTTTTCTGTGTGGGTTTTTTGTATTGGGTTTTCACTTACATGCAATATCTCAAACATTGAGCATATTCCTATTTGTCCAGGTTGTCAATGCTAATCGCAATATTGACTAAGGAGAGTATGACAAACAACTTTTGTATGTGGAAGGACCTCCCTTAATGGGAGGGGATGTGAGGTGGCATGGGTTTGATACTTCCAAAGGAATCTTCTTAGAAAGAGGATTTAGGAAAATTGATCAAGAAAGAGATCCTCCTGCTGATAGTACTTTTGATGTGGAGGAGGATGATAGAGTGGATGTGAGTAGTGAAGTGGCAGAGTTTGGAAGTGGAAGGCGAGAGAGTGTCCGTGGGGAAAGCAGTGACGGTGATTTGGAAATAGGTGAGATTGGTGTGTGCAGTATTGGGCAAACTAGTTCATCATCCCAAGTAGCCAACAATGACAATGGAAAAGCATTGGAATCAGATAGTAGACGGAAATAGGAAGAAGAGGAGGAAGAAAGTTAATGTTTTTAATTTTTGTATTTAGCTTTCTTGTATTTGAATGCAATCTATTTTTTGGAGTAGATAGTTGTGCAAAATTTCATGTCTTGTCACAATTGATTGCATTTCTTGTTTTGTTCTATCCGCGTTTACAACTTGTCTATGTTAGCTTGTATATTTTGTTATCTCCATGTTTATTGGTAACCCTTTAACTAGTATCCAAGTGCTATTGGTTGTGTTTTGAATGGCACTTTGAATGGTTTAGGATTGGTATAACTGATTGAAACCAATTGAATGACAAGATGGATGGTATGGAATGTTTGTTGCTCACATAGTCAATTTTGCAATGCTATAGTATTCCGTCCATTATTTGGTACTTGTACGATTTATAAAAAAAAAATGGTGCCAAAAATAAACCTCTCTAAAAAATTACAAATAAATATGGGGTGCTAAAAAATACGTCAAAGTAGCTTTATATCTACAAATAGGGAGGGAAAAAAATATTGAGAGGTGCATAAATATCCCCCCATTAAATACGTCATTATCGCACGTGGTTACAAAATGTAAGGGGGTGTGATCGCCCCAAGCTCTAGTACAAATTTTGAAGCCTACAAAAAACTTCCACTACAACAAATTGATTACAAATTCTTGTAACATTAATCAACAACACGTTGATACACTGGACATCCATCAAGCATTATACATTTGTGCATCCCCCTTCCACCCAAATTCAACTCTAAATTTGATGTTTGAGGGTGGAAATCCACTGCCGGGCGGCCCACACCCCAATTGTTGCAACCAACCAAGACCCGTTTCCTACATGTATGCCAAAGTAACTATTAATCAAGCCAGATGCCCCCCCCCCGTTTTTAAAAGGGCAACTTGAAGTGCTTACTCCAAGAGTTTTATCAACTTTCCATTGTGATGAGTGTTGTCGTGATGTGGGCAATTTAGTGGTTAAATATTAGTATATCTCACCCTCCACGGAAAAACCAAACTGGTTAAAAATAGAAGCTGGGTTGACTTTGCTAAAAATCGTGTTTTATTGGTTGTTGCATTCTTGACGCCCTTTTGGATGCGTGGCTATGTTTAACAAGTTTACTTTTTTCTTTGTTAGAAATCGAGTTTTATTGTTTTACTGCATTCTTGACGCCCTTTTGGACGCATGCTATTTTTAACCAGTTTGGTTTTTCCTTGGAGGGTGAGATATATGTGTGGTTGATGGTCTTCTAGATGTTTAAAAGTTTTAGGTTAGTGTGATGTTCTTTTAATTCATGTGTTTGTTCTTGGTTAGGTAATAACCATTTGGTTGGTAGTATTGGAAGGGGTAGGTAGAGATGGTTAGTTAGGGCATGCAACAATGGCGGCTGAACCCTAGCCCTAATCCTTAGGCCTTGCTAAGGGAAAGATAGGTTAGGGAATGGCGGCCGAATCTTAGTCCTAATCCTTAAAGCTTCCTATTGGCCAAGAGGGACTAAGGGGGAGGATATTTAAGATGGAGGTTAGATAAGTGTGTGAGGATTATCAAGGGAAGAGGGTTGAATTGTGAATTTGTATATTTTGAGGGTGTTTCTAAGTGTTTCTTAGTATTTGGAGTGCTTACATGTGAGGAAGTGACTTGGGAGGGTTCAAAGAGGATGCACTCATGCAATAGTTGTAGCTTCTAAATTTGATTTATAAAGTGTCAACATTTGGGTCTCAATATTTAGTGAATTGTTGCATGATGGGACTAACTCTTTGGACAATGCTTTAAGAAATTGTTCTTGATGGGATACGTTACTAGTGGAAATATTTTGAAAGCATTATGCCTTGTGGAAAAATAAATGTAAAGTGTTGAAGCGATGGGGATTAGATACTCTGACAACTAAGTGAATGAACTTTGTTGACTTGTGTTTTTGATGATGAAAATTTTAAAGGAGTCATTTTTTCTACCTTATTTTTTTTTGTATCAAAATCTTGAGGCAAGGGGGCTCATTGATTGAGAGGTATGGCCCTTGATGTAACTAGGTTTTCTGTATAGTTTAGAGATTGAATGTTGAGTGAATGTTAGTTTGAGGAAAAACACCACCATGGTTTGTATTTACATATTTGATCATGAAATTTGGCATGAGTGTAGATGAGAAGGTTTGGGAGTATTGTGCCAATTTTGAAGAGCTTTGGATTAGAGCATTGAGAGCTACATACCCAAGGAGGTCCAATCCAAAGACATTCATTGAACCTCACGTAAATTCTTTGTTCCTCCAAACATTACATACCCTACTTTATTAATAAAAATTAAATGCTACCTATATTTTTCACCTACCTTTTTTAGATATAATATTATATGGGTCATTTTATCCAACTATAGAAATTCCAAAATTTGTATAATTTTTTTCTCTACTGAATTAAAAGTACCCAATATTTTTTTCTCACATGGTATAATAAAATTTCAACAATGACCTCTCCGTGGCTACATAGTGCTAAAGTTGACTATGTTAAATTAGAGAAGGATAAGGAAACTTTAAAGGCATAGCAATCAATTAGAGTGAATATACATGATACATAAATGCCATATAGATTCATGGAAGTTTCATTTAAGTTCAAAGGATTCATTGAGAGTGAAAAACATGCACAACATTTAATGACTACCATTACAAGAAGCCCCATGCTTTCAAACATACACCACATACTTCTTGCAGTGTAGTCACCTAAAAAATGCTACAAAACATTGAAATCAAAGATGAAAATAATACCTTCCAAGAATTATATGAAATTGAGCAATGCCACAACATGTGTGTCTTGGACCCTAAATTATTTGGACCCAATCCCTTATGTAAATGGGATGTAGACTCACCCTTGGAATTGTAAAGGGGGCTACCCTACCTAATTATTGGTGCTAGAATGTACACTAAACAGTCTTATTAATGTGGGCCACAATAATTCTCTAGAGCCCCCAAGTACCCCTTTCACAACCATAATTGACAAAGTCATATTGTATTGTCTCTACCCAATGATTTACATTTCAAGTTTCAAAGAGAGAAGCATTGGCTACAACAACTAGAGTGATGCACCCACATATTGATGATTGTACCAAATTTCATTCAAATTTATACACATTCATCCAATAGTTGGCGATCTCATCCACTTTTTATTAAATTTAGGGCTAATTCTGGCTATTTCATCCACACAAATACATGGAATAATATAAGAATATTCTACCTCTATTTTTTAAATCACAAATCACCAGGGCATAGTTGGATTAAAAATCATTGTTTCTACCTCAATTTCCATGACTCACTACAACATAACAAGCAATGAATGGGGAGAAGTTTGAGTCAACTTGATTGCTATCTTTCTTCTTTATTATCAACCAATTATTCATTGAAGTGCTTCAGCTATTCTTTGTATTTCTTACTTCTAATAGAATTTTTCCTAAAATAGTGTTTTGGTTCATTTCCTAGAGTTTTGATTCTAGACCGGTAATGGGGGGAAACGAACCGGTTCATCCGTAACTAATAGCCAGTTCTCCCCATTCATTGATAGCAAGTACCTGAAACAAAGTATAGTCATCGTAACATGCCCAAAGTAATTTTTATGGTAAAGGGCAACTCCACCGGGTACTCAATTGATACGCCAACCCACACATGGTCTTGAGTTGTAGGAATGTTGTCAAAGCATCTACCAAAAAATGTGGGAGTTTGTAAATCTTCATTCAACTTGATTCTTGATAGGTTTTCTCCACATTGTCAACGCCAGTTCTTGTGCTACTCATCCTCGAACTTTTGATTGTGCTCATCCTTGGCATGTTGTTGATCAAAGTGCTCACCTTAGTGAGCTTTGTGCCCATACGGTAGTGTTTGAATGACATATAGTGATCATCTTTGAAGCACCGATTTTCTCATCCTTGTATTATTGTTGCTCATCTTAGCGACCTTTAAGGTCATACAGTAGTGATTGACATATTATGCTCATCATCAAAGTAGTTTGTGTTCCTACGGTATGTAGTTTACCACGACAAGGATCACGTGGCCATTGAGTCACTTGCAAATCGACCAATTTATTCGTAGAAGATGAAGTGGTGTAGATCACTACTCTATTCATGTAGTAAATTTATGAAATATATTGCAGAGGGATGGAACCAGTAGTGGTGTCCACCCACAATGCAACATGAACTTGGGAAAGTTTGCATACGAGGAGGATAATTACAATCATTGGGAACAATTTGTCTTCACATTTACGGAATACATTGTTGCAACATAATGAACTTATTTGATAGCTGAAACAGGTAGTATGCGCCTATTTCAACTATCAAGTACTTTTTCAAAACAAATAGCTGTCAAAAATGAAAATCATACCCTATATGTGTAAAATAGAACATAGCTAGGGAGAACTCTTGGAGTGATCATAATGATCAATAAACCGGTGCCCTTAAGTGTTCATCATCTTCTAGACATTGAATACATAATTTATATACAAGTCTCTGTAACGCACTAGGTGGTAACTTTGGAAAGAACAATTGAAGGTCTATAAAAACCCTTCCTTTTCTCATTTTTGATTCAAAATATATACAAGAATGAGAGAGGGAGAGAGAGAGAAAAATAAAACCTCAAAACAAGAAATGTGTTACTGTTATCTAGGAAGCATTTGTGGTTGTGAGTTCCATTGTGATCCTTTGTTCTGTTGCTTCGATGTTGACTTCGGTTCCTGTGTGCTCTCATTCCACGAACGAGAAATAATGTTTGCAACCCTTTTTTCGGTTCTCTGTAGAAAATAGAAATCAATTGGAGGTTCAGGCACCTCAATGTGACCCTCCAACATTTTAACCACAAATCCCATCGGTGGTCGGCTTGTTTCGTCCTCTTGGATGCACCAGAATGCAATTTGAAGAACCTTGAGCACTTCATCTTTTGAAAGGTCGCTGGATTGGAGACGAATGTCTACCAATTCCATGATTTCCCCCACACAGTACTTCTGTGAAGCCCATGCGGGATAGAACCACCTATCAGTGTCTAAGGATCGATCCACATTACATCGGCCGCTTATTAGTTCTAACAACACCATGCCGTAGCTATAAACATCAGCCTTCTCTGTCACCGCACCAAGAAGTAACCACTCCGGTGCAAGGTACCCAGGCGTACCTCGCATTTGAGTCATCACCAACGATTGATCTCGTTGGGTCAGCTTTGCAAGGCCGAAGTCTGCAACTTTGGCAACAAAATTCTTGTCCAAGAGAATGTTCTGGGGTTTGATGTCCAGATGTAAGATTTTTTCCCTGCAATCATCGTGTAGATACGCCAATCCCCGTGCTGTGCTAATGGCAATGTTCAACCTCGTCAACCAATCCAGAGAGACAACGTTTTCGACCTCTTCCAAAAGATTTTTGTTGAAAAGAAGGGAATCCAAGGACCCATTTTCCATGAATTCGTAGACTAGAATTCGGTAGGATCCCTCCACACAAAACCCACACAAACGTACAAGGTTAAAATGATGAATCCTGCCAATAGTTGCCACTTCTGCTCGAAATTGCTTCAGTTGCCTTTGATCTAGGTTGTCACCTTCGAGTTTCTTCACAGCAACTTCAGTCCCATCTGGCAACGTTCCTTTGTACACAACACCAAATGCGCCTTGCCCAATTTTATGACTGAACCTTTCAGTTGCGACCTCCAACTGCTTGAATTGGAATCTTGGAGGCAGCCCCGGAAGTGTGTCCAGGAAAATCTCTTCCTCGGTTTGATGTAACTTACTAGTGGCCTTTCTCCACCATAATGTACCTAAAAGAATGAGAAAGACAATGAATGCCACAGGTGCCCCGATAATTGCTGCCCGTTTCGAAGTTGTAGACGAGCTTGCCCCTAGCGATGACTTCTGAAGCTTGATGAATGCGACGTAACTGGAATTCGATTGGTTTGTAAGAGTCATTAGAGGTTGGAATATATGGAAACATCCACCAGAGTGGATACGGTAAAATGCACCATAGCATGTGCAATTGCTCAAGCACAAATCTGCGCAACTATCGATCGTCATCTGTAAAGGCTCCAGAAAATTATTTGCAAAATAGTCTATCCCAGTAAGCCTCACAAGGTATTGGTTTGTTGTGTTGTTGTTTTCACAACTCAGGAGCACCCCGGGGGCTGAACACCCTTGTGACAAATCTGATGCTACCCTTGGGGTAAAACTTTCACTTGCATTTGTAGAGCTTGGGCATGAGCATTGAGTGGCAGACATCGGGTTGCATACCCCAAATTGGCGGCACAATTTGGGAAGGCTACATGGTTGGTCATCACCAAACAAAGTATATGTTGTTGGTGATGTAACGGCAGTGTCTGCTGTGCTCCACGAGTAGAGATTCAATCTTCCATCATATTCCAACTTCAAGGCTATTTTCCCGCTGCTACTCCCGGTCCACTTTTGATTGATCTCAAAGAGTCCTTGCGCTGGCAATGTTGTCCAATTTCTTGAATTGCATGTAGTCGTGGCATTATTGGCGAAAGCCTTCGATTGGTTCAGAACACCTACATACTCTTGTGAATGGGGTAGGTAAGCGAAGAATTCGGCATAAATCGGAAGGTTACAAGAACTCAAAATTGATGAAGTATAATTACTTCCATAGAAACCAAATGTCCAGTATGCTAGAGGTTCATGAACATCCAAGTTCACATAAAGGATCAACCCAGCCTCCCCCATTGTCAAAGAGTACGTTCCGATGCCTTCAACCTGGCTACTATCATCTTGACTTGCACGTACAGGGTTTCCACCCGGAAGCATAATCTGATTTGGGAGAAGCATGTTTGTTGGGTGATCGAAACTTTGCCATACACTGTTGTTGAATTTATCCCATAGCATGAGATTGGCAGTGTCTGTTTGAAACACCAAGTATTGTACTCCTTTACCTTCTGTTTGCGTAGACCAAACCTGTAATGCAAGATGAAATTAGGTCGTTGAAATGATTTTGTAAAGTAGCTCAAGGGAGAGTTGGAACCATGAATCTTCTAGGAGAATCTTCTTCGTTGAACCCCATTTTCAATAGTCCTTTATAAGTCTTAAAGAGTCACTTGACAAGGAAAATTTGAGTTTTAGATCAAGAAGAGAGGATCAATCCTGAACCAAGTATTGAAAGCATTCAAAAGATTCCTATCTGAAGCAATGGAGTTGACGTGTGTTAACATGGTTGTGCAGACTGTACCAAACTCCCATCAGAATCCCGCAACTCAATGGCTCCGGTTGTCAAGTAGCTCATAGTAGCATTTTCATCTACATAATTTGCGCGGTTTGCTCTCCACACCACTGTAGCGGAGGAGTCACCTGAACAAGTTGAATAAATGCACATTCAATAAATACACAAAGTTGGATTTGAATAAATTTTCCTAATACTACTCAACATTGCAATGAAAACGCAACAATTACACTGCTAATGAGTATAGAGAATTTTCTTAATTTCTCGTGGAGATCTCACTAGAAGACCACCATCACTTTGACATTTCCACGCACAAATTGATTGTTAATCAACTAACTAAACTATTTGTAATACTTTAATTATATACAAGATGGAGCCTTGTCCTTATTTTGACAAGCAATGGACGCAGTTTATGGTAGAAGCACTTAAAACTGTTATGGTCCTTATTCCGCTGCATCATCGTCAACATATATTGCAAGCAGTGTTTTATGTCACTGCCAAGATTAAAGCTGAAACACCTCAATCAACTTGTGAAAACTCTTGCATATTTGGAATCTTGATGGGGATGAATCTCAAGGCACCTATGCTTCTCAACCTCCAAAATTTATGAAATATTAACACAGTGGGAACATTGAATCCTTTTTCATGGAGTTGGATTCCTAGTATATTCGTCTTTCACGTGAAATCGATTCCATGTTGATTCAAATTCTAGATATAAGCTCCGGAATTGGCCTATAGGTGCCCTTACCATCGAATGACCTCACTCTCGAGATAGCATACATAATGCACATCATAGTTCCCATCAAATGTCGAATGAAATCCAAAAGGGTAGGTTATAGTAGGCACTTACTAGGATAAAACCAGTAGATGGAGAGACAAAATGCGCCCGTGCGAACTTGCTCAAACCCCAAGCTTGCGTAGCCATTATAATTATACGATATAATGTTGCGAAAGTTGTCACTTGATCCCGCCGTGCTCATCGCATATTGAGGCGTGTAGGTACACGGGATATGGCCCCCGGTGATATTGTTCCCAATATTTGTGCATGTCATGTTGGTAGAAAGGAGCGGAAGCCAGAAGGAGGCATTGTTGGTGGTCTCAAAGGCTTGGCAAGGCTTGAAGACGATTGTATAGATCGCACCCAAATTTGCAAAATATTTGAAAAGCTTGGTAACGAAACTTGCCATCATTGGGAAAGAAAAGCTGAATCTGAATCTGCAGGACCAGACAGTAATTCGTTGCAAACTGATGGAAATCTTTCATGCTAACACAAGAGGCTTAGTTAATGTACTGAGCCTACTGTGATGGCAGAATCTTCTGTAACCATCGGTCCAAGATACAATTATTGGTATTCGTTTACGATATTTGCTGACTCACGGTTCATCATCAGGGATAATGAACTATAAAAAGATAAATCAAGACATACACACACACATACTAGCTTGCAAAGTCCCACTTTAGGTAAGATTATAGTGACCTAAGGTATCATGGTTTCGCTGGTGCATTTCTCTGGTTCTGAAACTCTGAATTATGGAGAAAAAACAGAGTGTGACATACTTTTTATGGAGCCTGACACATAATTTGAATGCAAGATTGGCAAAAATATGGCAGGCAAGGATTAGTGGTACCCAAACTCGTCAGAGAGCAGGGAGGCCATTACCTGATCATCAATTGCATTGCCTCAACAAACTATAATGAGGGAATGAATGCAAGCTTGAGAATTGGCTTGCTAGACTTAAGTGCAAAGAGTCTTGAGGAATGTAACGACAACGTTCACTCGGAAAGCTGTCAAGATTGCAGAAATCTGGAGTTATGAAGTCACTTAGAGACACGAGTAGATACTACTATTCATTCTATGGATATATTCATCATTCCTTGGCACTTGCTTAGACGATGGATAAGTTACTTATTACTACCAGATAACAATCCTTCCCTTCAGTCTCCCTACTGAAATGCAGAGTGGGTGTGGGGATCTCATGTGCAGCTTCTGTACAGCAAGTTCAGAAAATGAATTGAACCACAAACCAAAGAACACGATAGTGGCTATGGTAGGCATGTGTAGTATACTCAAAACCAACATCATGTGCCACACTCATACATTTGGGGGCTTCAAAAGTACGGTGGTGGTACTCTATGCATCTCATTTGCAACTTTTGACTTACAAGCTAACTTTCAAAAAGGTGCATTGAATCACACACCAGAGAATGCAATGAAATTGATGTTAAAGTCTAGGAAGCCGAAAAGGCTAATGGGAGTGAAACACTATAAGAAAACTGCATTTTTTGTGACGTTTTTGGAAGACGCAGACGACTTTAGGTGACATCCAATAGAACATCCAAATGTCAATAATGACGTCCAATGTAACATTGGGATGTTCTATTGGATGTCACCTAAAATTGTCTGCGTCTTCAAAAAACGTCACAAAAAACGTAGTTTTCTTAATATAGTGAAATTACATCATGATGGTTTCAAACCAACTAATTCTCTAGAGTGGCGGAGTGATGGAAAATTACCTCTAATGGGGTTAAATAAGGGACATTCCAACACAAAATGTGCCTCATTTTCAACTACATTATAGGAGCAAAAGTGGCATAGTCTAGTATATATCTCTAGAGATAGGGATTATAGCAATAGATGTTATGGTGGATATCTATCATATACTTAAAACCAACATTAGTAACCACAATCATACATTTTCAGCGCTTCAAAGGTATGGTGGTGGTACTCTATGGATCTCATGAGCAACTATTGTGGTGTAAGTTGACTTTTAGAAAGGTGAATTGAACCACATACTAGAGAGCACAATAGATGTTGTGGTGGCCTTGGTGGGTATGTGTCATATATCCAAAACCAACATCATGTATCACTATCATGCATTTGGGGGCTTCAAAGGTATGATGATGGTACACTATGGATCTCATGCACAAGACTTTCAAAAAGATAATTGAATCACATACTAGAGAACACAATAGATGTTGTAATATGTATCACATACCCAAAACCAACATTGTACCTAAAACCAACATCATGAACCACAAGCATACATTTGGGGACTTTAAAGGTAAGATGGTGGTATTGCATGGATCTCATGAGCAACTTTTGTACTACAAGAGTTTAAAAAAAGGCAAATTGACCACATAGGTACTAAAAACCACAATGGATGTTGTGGTTGGTACATTGTGTAATATACCCAAAACCAACACTGAATTTGAAACCAACATCATGTACCACAATTATACATTTAGGGGCTTCACCCGAGCTTCAAAAGTATGATGTAGTGGTGTACTATGGATCTCATGCACAAATTTTGTGTCACAAGACTTTGATATAGATTTATTGAACCACATTCATATAACTAGAGAACAAAATTATAGATGTTATGGTGAGTATGTGTCACACACCCAAAATCAACACAAAATCTAAAACTAACATTATGTACAACAGCTGTACAGCTGGGGGCTTCAAAATCTCTGACAATGGTACATAGTGTTAGTTTTAAGTTATGTGTTTGCTTTTGGATATGCCTACCTCTTGTAAAGAGAAAATGGAGAAAAGAGTTTGAGATGGTGATGATGTTGTCAACTTGCACCAAGGACTTCAATAGTCCTCAGATTTGATTCTGCAAAGAGACATAGTCAAACTGCACATTTGACTTTGGAAACACTTGTGCTCATGAAAGTATGCACACAGTTGACCCCATCTTTGAAATTGAACGGGAAGAATTTGAGGACAACCAGCTAGGGTCAACCTGGGTATTTTTGAGGAATCTATCCATGATGCTTTTAGAATCTTATAGATTTTCCTCTTTGTTCTTGAGAACAGTCAAGTTTTTTTCTTTCCCTAGAAGGCTTCAAATGTGGATTGGTTTTGGACCATGTCCATCAATTGACTTGTAACTGCACCCGTGTAGTGTCACCAACACTCATGTAAAGGTCTAACATTATTTGTCATTCCTTGTAAGAAAATTGGGCATTATAGATTTACAATGCTGCAATTACTGTCACTTACTAACTGATTTTTTTCATCCAAAGCTCAATCATCCATTACAATATTTCATTACAAAAATGTTGGGGTGCAAAGTATATTATCAAAAGTGGATGAACTAAAAACAAGTTGGAATGATAGTATTTGTAAACTTATTCATAAGAAGTGTCATTAGAAAAGTTATCATGATGACATAATATACCATAATATGACACTAAATATAATATTTAGTGTAGTTCGCCTTGTTCCTTGGACTGCAATAGTCAAGCTCCTAGAGTCAATAGCAGGTGAAAAAGCTTGAAGGCTCCAAGTAACCACAATGGGCCACGCATATGCTTAGGGTCAATACAAGTCACACTTCTTGGACTTTAGTCACAATTTGTTTGGGAACTTTGTGTGCTTTTATGTTGCACCACACAATCCATCATTGTTGTGGGTCTGGGCTACTTTAATTCCACAACCAAGTACAAAACTTCTTAAACAACTAAAGCCACACACAAGTGCTCTAACACATAAGTCCTTCTTATTAGGGCATCTCAACCGATTCCCTCCAACCCTTCCATATGGTTGGTGGAGTCTGGGTGTTTTTTTAAATAAATAATAATCATACTTAAGGCTTAAAATGTGAATTGATTGACTTGCAACTAATTCTCGGGGAGGTCACTCCATTGTCAAGTTAAACACCACGTGCGTTAAGACAAAATCTACTTTTTCTAAAGGGCATCACCAAAATGGGTCAAAATTTTATCAAATTTTTTCATGAGTAGATATACACGGTATCTATCACATAGTAAAAAATGGTGACCAAATTTGATGATCTCTTTTTTATATAAAACATACCGTTTCTAACTAGAATGACGCAGAATTGAACTAAAAAATTTACTACAAAAATGAAGATGACTAAAAATTTCAGAAAAATATACAAAAGATACTATCAATGGTTACGTATATGCAGAAAAAATATCATAATTTTTAAAATTATCTATGACATGTAATATAGGGGTAGCAAACTTTTAACACACGTGGTGTTCAACTTGACAATGGAGTGACCTCCCCGGGAACTAATTCTCCATGTTCCTTGGGTTGCAATAGTGAGTGAAGCTAGGACGTGAGCATGAGCATGAGCAGGGGCCTATATTTGTGGATCTAAATGACTATATTTAGGCCTTCCAAGTAATTTTTAAAGGTAGCCCCAAAGATTTCACTTTTTACGGGCTGCACAAAAAAAGATTGGGTTGCCCGAGAAAAACAAATTAGAACATTGTAGAACTGATTTTTTGATTATCGCCTGTCTGAAAAGGGCAATTCTTGAAATCTGACGTTTTTCATCTGGCTATAGGCAGTTAGTAGCCATCCAGAGGGATGAAAGCAGGCAATAGCCGTTAAGAAGTGGTTACGACGGCTAACCACCTAGCCTTCTCTCTCTCGGCATTAAGGAAGAGGCTGTCAGGAAGGAAGGCAGGCTATTTTGCAAACAGCAAGATCTTACATAGTCTCAAACTAGCATTAGCAATAGGCGTAGAGAGCCTGCAGCTCAGTGATTGAGCCAGGCTATAGTCAGGACCCAAGTGGGATGCTTGAGGTTATAGTGTTAGGATGTTAAGGGCCGCAGTAACTGGACCCTGAAGTGGAAATACATTTTATATTAATGAGGAAGTTATGATCAAGCTGTGATGTGTTGTCGTCTGTCTTATGAGCGGAGAGGATTGTTGAAGTGTGTTATGTTCAATGTTTGTGAGTGTTATCTGGAAAGTAAGTTGGGCAAGTGGTCTGGCATGGCATTGTAATATCAAGGTCAGGCAAGTAGGCTGATAGGAATCTTGCATCTGAATGAGTCAATATTGATCACGAGTGAGTGATTAGAGAAGGGAGTCAAAGAGGTTGCAAATATATGAAGTGTGAGTGAGATAAGGCAATGGTCTGAAAGATCAAGATATGTCTGAGAGCCATGACAAAGAGGAGGTCAGGATGTGGCCATAGCCTATGAGTAAGTTAAATAGAAGCAAGGCAACTGGTCTGAAGAGAGACTTGACGGAAGAAGGCAGCCTGTCGTAAAGAAGGCAGGTTATGAGGAAGCTTGACGAGAAGTAGAAGAGGCAATAGGCTTAACTAAAGACCAGTGGCCAAGAACAGGGAGAACAGGCAATGGGGCCAGCCAAGAAAAGACAATGGCCATAGCCTATAGAGAGAGAGCTGTGAGGTCCCAGAGACTGTCTAGTAGCCAGCCGAGAAAGGCGATAGTCTTAGGAAGAGGGAAAGACAGGGAGGCTAGAGTGAGGCCATCGCCTGGGTTAGCGCCCCAGATTAACAACTATTAGTTGGTGAATCAGAGAGAGAGAGAAAAGGGAAGCTAGGCGAGTTGTCAGCAGAAAGAGATGGAAGGGCTAGAGGCAGGCCGTAGGCTGTCCAGACAGGACCTTCCCAAGAAGGAAAGAATATCCTATTGGAGTAAGACTTTACCATGTGAATATTATTGTTAGTTTATAGAGGACTAAAGCCTTAAAGAAGAATATCGCCTAGCTGTTGATGTATTGATTCCGTATTAACAGTTGAATGGTTGTTTGAGATGAGTCACAGGATGGTTGAAGACTAAGGTGGTGACTTGAGTATGCGGAGACATGCATGATGATTGTAAGTTGAATTAAAAAGGAATTAAAATGCTGAATTATCGCAATTGTGATTGATGTTGATCAAAGACGATGTGGTTACCAAAAGACATTACCCCGGACTATGTCCTGACGAATTGCCCATGACAACTTGCCAAGCTTTTGAGCTTCACGACTGAATAGGTCGAAGACATAGAGTGATAGAAAATTCCCTAAGATAGGACGGGAATCACTCACTACGGAAATATCACAAAGGAACCATAAGAGTGGAGAGTAAGCAAAGTAATGAAGGAACTAAGGAGTAAAAGCCGTAGATTGTTATTGTAATCCTTAATCCAATGTGACATTAACCCTTATAGACACTATCTCAGTCTTCCTGGAGACTTTGTTCCCTGGGTTTTGTTGTTTTAAAGCCATAGCAAAAAACTAACTACATTTTTGGCGCCGCTGCCGGGGAAGGCTGTGGTTGTCTTTTAAGGTTAAAATTGGAAAGGAACTAATAACAGATGGTCGGTGTCACCCATAATGAACACAACAAACAAATGGAGGTCTAGAGGTCGTAGTAATAGAGACAAGGTACGAGCCCGTAGAAGTCAAGACCAATACGATCCACCTGTGTCTAATTCTACCCTTCCTCCAAGACCTTACAAAGTTTGTCCGTTGCAAGAACCCATTGTGAGAGTTGATAACCGAATCTACGAACTATTAAGTATTTTCACTGATAGACTCACTAGATTAGAACATTACGTTTATAACACGTCGGAGAGATTAAAGAGAGATAAATACCGAGAAGATAATCTCCCAGGTGCGGAAGCACTATGGAGTCAAATCCAACAAGGAAAAACAAGGGAGGTAAGAGAAGATATTAGTGTACCTAGTGACCCAATTAGAGTCCGACCAAAGAACCGTAGAGGATACTATAGGGAGGATCCGATTGAGTCAATCGGAAAACCTAGAACCATCGACCTAACCCAGTGTCGTTATTGTTCTAGTTAGTCCTTGACAGACTAATGGCTTGGTGTTGGCAAGTTATTGACTCTGCCAAACACGAGATATATTCAGGAGGATATTTATTCTCAGCCTTGTATAGATTTTTTAGGTCAGGTTATAGAGGAAACGGGTTATATATTACCCCTACTGAAGTAAACATCCCAAAAGAGTTTAAGGAATTGTTTTTTACTTTACCCTTGGATTTACAGCAGAATATCACTAATAGAATTTGGAATGGAGGAGAGGAGTATAACGAAATAATTATAAGAAACAATCATCATGTCATACCCCTATCCCTCAAATTCCTATTTGCAGTCTATGGGAGATTAAAAAATACTACCTCCTTGATACACCCTCCAATTGACGGCGCGTGGAAAGGAAGTAAGATATCTAGGAGTGAATATAAATTTGTTTTTGGAAAACCAGATCTCAGGGCTAGACCCCTGATACCTGATTTTATTGACCAAAAACCCTTATATACTAACACCATAGACTTTAGTATGATATGTCTGTAGAGATCGAGAGTCTAATTGAAAGGGGTCAAACTGGAACCCGCTCATGAGAAATCTCATTCTCAACCTGCATCCGTAAGGAGAGCAGCTAGTGATAAAGCTAGAGAAGATAGAGCAGCAGCCAGAGAGTATAGAAGACAATTACTAGAAAAGAGAAGAAGTTGGGTTCAACCATTTTTAGAAGAAGCGAGGGGAGGTTCCGATAGTACTACAGAAGGCAAATTTGAGACACCCGTAGGTAGACCTACAACAAGTGGTGAGAGAGATTTTTTGTCACCAAAAGCTTTATTTGCTACAGATGACTCACCTACTCCATCGCTATGGTCTGCTGCTTACGAACCTACCCCATCCCCTCATATTAGTTTACAAGGCAACCCATTGTACACACCTTATACACCAGTAATTAATCCAAACGTAGCACCATTATTCAATATGGCAGCTAATCCACCTAGAATCAATAGTGTAGTTAATTTACCCTACTTTTTGGGTAGACCAGGAACAGATCCTGATGTTCATGTAAGGAAATTTGAAGTTGCATGTGGTGCGAATAGTGTTCCACTCAATAAAATAATGGAAGTATTTGCAGCCACTTTGCAAGAAAATGCATTTTTATGGTTTTCCCGTCAACCACCGTTCGCTGACTGGGATGCCCTTAAAGACGCATTTCTTCTATATTTTAGACCCTTGGGATTTGAAAACAGTCTAATGGAAAAACTAAGAACAATCCGGATGGGTATAAACGAGACTGTTGATAATTATTAGGGGAGAATGAGTGATATCCTATTGAGAATGGGAGCCCACCAGATTCCAGATAACTTTCTGAGAAATATTTTCATAGGAGGATTATACCCCTCTGAATTGAAACTCTATGTAAGAGAACGCACACCAGCTACCAGAGAGGATGCATTTGCATTGGCAAAGGCATGGGAGGAGTCTCGTGTAGAGGATCAATATACCTTTGAAAATTATAATTATGACCTCTATGACCAACCTAAGAATGATCAATCATATCGCCCTATTTTACCGAGTCAATCGTCAACCTATTTAGGTGGTAAACCCATGGTTGATGCTACCCAATTTAAACATCCTAGTGCAAACTTGTTTACACCACCCAAAATCATACAGAAACCTCCACCGGTTGTACAACCCACTTCACAAGAATTAGCCCTTATGGACATCACTAAGAAGTTAGCTAACTTAGAGGTCAAGATTACCAGAGGAGCTAATAAACGACCGCATCCAACTGAGGAAAGAACTAATATTTGGTGTAATAATTGTAAGGGGCATGGTCATTTATCTAATGAGTGTCCCACCCCTAAAGGTTTACGTGTTAAATGTACCTTTTGTGGAGGAAACCATTCTGTGAATGACTGTTGGAATTTAACAAAGAGTCGTGCGGTTAATCAAATCGATACTAACCAGCCGCGACCTTGGCAACAAGAGCGTATGGATAGTGGACCTAATGCAAATTACAATCCCAAATAGAATTTTAACCGCAGACCAGTACCTCTTAATTTTGGAAATAGACCAACTTGGGGTAACACTAATCAACCACCCAATTGGAATGGTCCACCATATAACCCCCGAACCCAAAATTATAAAACACCAATGCCAAACCAATACGTCGTATGTTTTCGTTGTGGAGAGATAGGTCACTATGCTGGAGATTGTCCTAACCCCAGAAAAATTCAACAATATATTCCACTATGTGGAAATTGTAAAGAAGCAGGACATCCTACAGTGGAGTGTATCCAACCAAAGAAAGAAGGTCCGCCATCTGAGAGAGATTGGAAAAAGGGTAAGCATGTAACTATTCAAGAGGATGAGAGACAAGATCGTAATGTACATAGAATACAACTGTCCACATTTGATCGTCCTCAAGAAAATCAAATGGAAGAGAAAGTCAACGTTGTCACTACTAGATCCCAAAAGAAACCCACAATACAACGAGAAGGATCTAGTACTGAGAGGTTTAATAAACAACACAGTGATGAAGAAACTAGTTTCTCGGAATATTCACAAGGCCCTTTGATTAAAGACCCAAAAGATAAACCAACACCGGAGCCTAATTTATCACCGGTAAATATACCACCCACAATAGCTTTGGATAACATGAGAGCCTCATTACCCACTGTTGTTGTTAATCCTCCAGTTCCAACCCAATTAACCCCGTTACCAACTAGTAATTTTTATCCTCATCCAAAGATACCTACAAGGAATCAGAAGCCTAAGATTAAACCATCGTTTTCTCGATCATCACGAATGATGATGCTGTCCAAAGATCTTAAACCCTATGATATCATGGAAGATCTAGATAGAATACAACCAACTATAACCATGAAACAATTGTTGGCAGTAGCACCACAATGTCGTAGTTCTTTAAGTTCGTCCATGATACGTAGAAGGTCAAGACCAGCTACAGTGTATGATATTACTTTGAGTCAAGACCCTGGAGCCCCTACAGTCGATGTCATCATAGGAGGTGCTCTTATACCAGGATTTCAAATTGACACAGGATCAAGTGTCAATTTGATGAACGTTGATACGATGAATGAGTTGGGAATATCTAATATAGTGTCCACTACCATTGTTTTAAAAATGGCAGATAGCAATCGAGTTAAGCCGTTGGGAGTTCTGGAACAAATTCCAACCCTTGTGGCCAATATTGAGTATAAGGTTGATTATGTTGTGTTTAAAACTATGGACGGTGTACCATCCTATCCAGGTCTTCTAGGACGAACATGGTTGCTAGATGCACATGCCAAAGAGGATTGGGGGAAGGGTACACTTACAATAGGAAAGGGTCCAAAGAAAATAATTTTACCCTTGTTCCCTACTCAATATCATGGTGAAACCCAAGATGATGAGACTGAATTCACTACTGATGATAGTTATGAAACCGAAAAAGAAACCACCACGAGTGAATCCATACACCGTGTGAATGATAAGCCATACAAATATACTCCTGTAGGAATGGGAGAGTATTTTTGTGCACTTGGTGATGGAGATTCTGATGATGCTATCTTGGCATGGCAAAATACCGTGCCAGTTAACATGGTCTCTACCCATACATCACTAATAGACGAACCTCAAGAGTTGAAACCAGTATATAATGTACGAGAGGAAACTACCCCCGAATTGTCAGTTAAAGACACATTGGCTGAAAAATGGGAATCCTCAATGTTTGAGTCTGATCAACCTGCTAAGCATTATGTGGTCAAAGATGTATGTAGAGATATGGATTTGAATGATGATGAAGTACCCCGCATCATCAAGATATATGAGAAAATAACTAAAGATGAGTGGAAGTTTTGGAAGAAATTATTTAAGAAAAATATTAAAGTCTTTGCATGGTCGTATAAGGATTTGAGAGGAGTTTCCCCAGAGATTTGTGAACACAAAATCATATTAGAAGAAGGAACTACCCCTGTCCGTCAAAGACAATACCGAATGAATCCAAAATATTCCCTATTAGTTAAAGAGGAGGTTGATAAATTATTGGAAGTAGGCATTATATATCCTATCCCATATAGTGATTGGGTATCACCCATTGTCGTAGTGCCCAAGAAAAATGGCAAACTGCGAATATGCGTTGATTATCGGAAATTGAATAGTGCCACTAAGAAGGATTATTTCCCTCTTCCATTTACTGACACTATGTTAGATGAAGTAGCGGGATATGATTGTTATTCATTTATGGATGGGTTTTCAGGTTATAACCAAATTTCAATATACCCACCACACCGTCTTTTGACTGCTTTTACAACACCTTGGGGTGTCTTTGCATATGCACGAATGCCTTTTGGTATGTGTAATTCCCCTGGAACCTTTTCCAGATTAGGAATTAATACCTTCCGGAAATATCTTCATCGTACGATGGAAGTATTCCTGGATGATTTTGCAGTTTACAACACTCTAGAAAAACATGTCAGACACCTACAAGAATGTTTTGATGAATGTATGGCAGTGGGAATTTCTATCAACACTGCTAAGTCTGTGTTTCTAGTACCTTTTGGTAAATTAGTTGGTCATATTATATCCAAGCAGGGAGTGGCCACTGATCCTGAAAAGATTGCTATTATTGCTTCATTACCCATACCAACCACAGTTACAGAAGTTAAAGGATTCTTGGGACACACGGGTTACTACCGTCGATTTATTTTTTGTTATTCAGTGATTGCTATGCCATTAACTGAATTGCTAAAGAAAACCGACACACCACCAGTTTGGACAGAGGCATGCACTAAGGCCTTCAACACACTTAAAAAGAAGTTAGTGTCTGCACCTATCCTAGTGGCCCCTAATTGGGAAAAGGATTTTGAAGTATATGTGGATGCGTCAAATGTTGCTATAGGAGCCGTGTTAAGTCAAAAAGACGAGAAAGGTCATGACCATCCTATATACTTTACTAGCCGTCAACTAGTCCAAGCGGAGCGTAATTATACAGTTACGGAGCGGGAAGCCTTAGGAATGATTTTCTCAGTGCAGAAATTTCGACACTATTTGTTAGGGTATAAATTTGTATTTCATGTGGATCACGATGCCCTAAAATATATGATAAACAAACCCCAACTAAGTGGAAGAATAGCGAGATGGGTCTTATTGTTACAAGAATTCAATTTTACTGTTCAAGTGCGGCCCGGTAAGAGTCATGCTAATGCAGATCATTTGTCAAGATTAAGTGAGGCACTAGGAACAGAACCCATCGATGACTCCTTTCCAGATGCTAATTTGTTTTTCATAGAGAAAGTGTCACCGGAATACGCCGAAGTAATAAATTATTTGCAAACCAACACATTTCCTTTGGACTTCTCCAAGAAACAACAACAACGCTTAATATTTAAAGCAGCTCCATATTCTATCATTGCCGATACCTTATATAAGAAGGGCAAGGATGGTGTATTGAGACGATGTATTATGAGTTCGGAAATACCCTTAATTTTACAAGGATGTCATAGTGATCCCGCAGGAGGTCATTTCGCAGGGAACGTCACTGCTAGAAAGGTCTTACAAGCAGGATATTGGTGGCCTACCTTATTTAATGATTGTGTCACCTATGCTAGACAGTGTGACGCGTGTCAAAGAGTTGGTAAACCTACGGACACATCAGCTATGCCACTACACCCTATTCTAGCATTAGCACCCTTTGAAAAATGGGGAATGGATTTTGTTGGTCCTATCAATCCTCCTAGTAAGAATGGACGTCATCGTTACATTTTAGTTGCTACAGACTATGCCACTAAATGGGCGGAGGCTGAAGCCACTAAACGTGATGACAAGGAAACAGTCGCTAAATTCCTCAAAACTAATATCTTTTCACGATTTGGATGCCCACGAGAGTTGATAAGTGATAGGGGCACCCATTTTGTAAATGATGTCATTGAATTATTGACCGAGAAATATAAGATTAAACATCGACTTACCACCCCATATCACCCACGAGCAAATGGTCAAACGGAGAAAACTAATGGTATCTTATGTAAAATCATAACCAAGACCGTCCAAGGCTCTATGGTGGATTGGGATGTTAAGTTGCTTGATGCCTTATGGGCATATCGTACAGCTTATAAAGTTACCACAAAATTTACCCCCATTCCAATTGGTTTACGGACAAGAGGCAATTCTACCCATCGAATTAGAATTACCCTCTTTGCGCATAGCCTTGGAAGAACGATTGGACGATTCAGAGTCATTAGAAGAACGTATTGCTATGTTAGAAAAATTGGATGAAATACGTGGTCAAGCCTATCTTAATACAGTTGCTACTCAAAAATGGCGTAAAACCTACTATGATAGTAAAATGCGCAATAAAGTTATTTCAGATAACGACCTAGTTCTACTCTACGATATCCGTTTTCAGAAATTTCCAGGTAAATTTAAAATCCGTTGGCAAGGACCCTATAAGGTAGTTAAAGCCTACGAGAATGGATCATGTGACCTGGAAGATTTCCAAGGACGGCCATTAGCGACCCGCATCAATGGGAATCGTCTTAAAATTTATTACGCTAACTGAGGACAGTTAGTACCTTTAATTGAGGGGGAGGTAATTAGAGTTAGCGTAATTAGATTTTAAATTTTTTAGATAAATGGGAGTACTAATTTTTTGAGTTAGGAGTAATAATTCTTTGTGTTAGTTAGTGAATCATACTTAAAATTTGACGGGAGTTCAAATTTATAACTAGATGTTCTTTGAAGGTTAGTTATTAAGACGGAATTGGAGGCAAATTGTCATGAAAGGCTATAATCTGGAAGGAGAATGTGAAGAGCATATGAGGCCATAGTCATGGATAAGCAAGGCTGGTAATGTCATGATTGAACCATCATGTTACAACCTAAGATTTTCCCATCAAAACTGGAAATCAAGAGTAATAATTATAAGAGATTTGCCTAAGTACTACAATCAGTTGAAAAGACATGCAATTGGCAACTGAATCATCATGCCAAGTCGAGGCGGAAGTCGCCACCTTGTCAAATCAACCAGCTGAATGGCGGTACGCGAAGGCAATGTTCAGGCAGAGTGAGCTATAGCCAAGAGGTAATGTCCAAGCACACACTCAGTGTGAGGCGATTGCACAAAGAGTGAAAGATCACCAAAGGGCCATAGCCAAATCGAGAGTGTGAGCGGCAACCACAGGCAATTAGGCGAGTGAGGATAGACATTACCTGAATTCAGAGAGCTGTGAGCATTGGCCATTGTCGAAGTCTGGAGTGTGAAGACAGCGAATTGTCAAGTAGCCAGCAATTGAGAGGTTAGGCGACAGATATTGCGGAGAGAAATGGCTGAATCTTCTAAGAGAGCGAGGAAGAAAGGAAGCGTACTGATTGAACCTATTTCTTTTCCCGAGTTGTCTGAAGCTTTCAAAGAGAAAATTAAAGAGAAAGAGGCCCATCTTAGAGCAGCTGGATTGTGGGAGTTCTTGACGGAATTGGAGATTCCATGGCCATGGCCAGCTGACTTGTTAGAATTCATCATCTCGGCTCATGCGAGCAATTTTCAGCGATTGTCAGCAAGAATGCAAGCAGTGCGATTCGACACGGAGGCGATAGCCCAAGTGACAATGCTGCCAGGCGAGGATTGTGTTCCAGTGGCCGAATCTTGTAGGGCAATGGACGCCCCGGAGTGGGGAATGGCCTTTGAAGGCGGGCAACTAGCCTTTGATGTGAGGGAGCAAGGCTGGGATTTGAAGAAGGCCCTACCCCCTTGGAGAGACTGGCTACTCCTCATTCAGCAGAGGATCGAATTGGGACGCCACAGCGGATACATGGAGCACTGTGTCGTTTGCGCCGCCCTCGCAGCGTGGATTCGCGGCACAAAATTCAACTGGGCAGCTGAAGTGCGATCAAGGATCAAAGAGGAGATGGAGGATTATAAATTCAAGAGACCAATGCCCTTAGGTTCTGCAGGGTACATAGGTATGTTGTGTCAGTTTTCTTTTGACCCTGCTATTACCTCGGACATTCGCCGAACAGTTGCCCCTTTCCTGTCAAAACCAGAAGGGTTTCTTCAACCAGAACCCCTACCCCAGACTGATAGCCCCCTTCGAAGTCCTGAACCCCCTGTCATATTGGAGGAGGTCGTAGAGATGCATGGCGATCGCCCGGCTAAAAGGCAGCCTAATATGTTTTGTCTTCCCTGGAGTGAGAGTGTAGAGTCAACCGCTTATAGCCAAGCGGCCGAAAGAGAATGGCAAGAGAAGTTGGCCAAGGTCTTAGAAGAGGTCAATTTGCAAAAGAAGTTAGTAGAAAAACAGCAACAGGAGGTCATGACTGCTTATGAGGAAATAACAGAGTTAAAATTAGAAAAGGGAAAGTTGTCAGAGGCAGTCCGGAGTCTGACAGGGCAACTAAAGCAGTCTGAAGGAAGGCAACTAGAGTGGAAAAAGAAAAGTGAGGAGGCAGCCACTTTTGTTAGCCAAGTGTTAAAAGAGAAAGAGGAATTAGGCAGTGAGATAACCCGCCTCGCTAGAGAGAAGTCAGAGTGGCTTAGGCAAAGAGAACGACAAGAACAGGCCATTGCCGCTAAGTCAGTAAAAATTAAGAGTCTGGAAGCACAAGTACACTCCTTTCTGATGGACGAGAAAAGTAATATAGAGTTACAGCAGCAGGTTAAAAGTCTTCAGTCTTTGGAAGATGCCCAATCCACAAAATAGAAAACCTACAGAGAAAGGTCGAGAGGCTAAAGTCAGGAATCTGGGCTATTGAGAGTGTGTGCCCCCCGTTTGGCAGTTTGTTCAAAAATTACGAATTACAAAGAGACATTTTCTTTGTCGTCTATAGCCTCAGACCTAATCAAGTCTTACCCCCTTTAGAATTTGAGGAATTATGGGAGGAGGTCACTGTGGATGGTTATGAGCACTTGTTGACAGAGATCTTAGTGCGAGGAGAGTTGAACCTGCAAGACATGTTTAGGGGATTTCAGATTATTGCTGACCTAGGTGTCCATGTTTTTTTATATTATAGTGAGTTAGAGTTAACCCTAAACACCAAACGGCAACTAGTCGCGGCCACAGAGGCCAACCCACCGGGTAGAAAGTTTGACCTTCGACCCTGGAATCAGGCTGTTAGTACAGCCTTGGCAATTTGCCCACCCCTTCTGATGCAGCCGTGGCAAGTGGAATTGGCAAGGCTGAAGTCTAGCCTAGGCAACGACACATTTTTGCAGTCAGTGATGGATGCGGCATCGGCAAGACTGGCGATTGCCAAGCACCTTGACATTGGTGCAGGACAGTACCAGCTCAAGTTTGATCAAATGAACGAGAGACTTGTCCGCAACCTGCAGACTATTGCCCAGCCTGGGGGACGCGTCCAAGTACAACTTCAAAATCAGGTGACATTTTTCTTGCCTCCAGCGAGCTTGGTGCAAAGGTCGATACATGCGATGAGAAGATCCCCAGTATCCCCTTTGGCCCACAAATTTTTGGGTAATTACCCTGCCTTGTTCGACTCTGCGAGTGAAGAGCCCATACCCAGTTGGAAGGCATTCGACTGGATCTTCGAGGACGTAGGCTTGTCCAGGCGAATCAGCACTAGGCCAGAAGAGGCACATGACGTGGTGTACCGGGCAATTTGCCATGGGTGGAGTCCTTCGCCGCCAGTGACAGTCACTAATGATCCTAGATTCTGCGACTGTCCGAGAAGATGGAAATGGCCGCCTCAAGCTTTGATTGACAGCTTGGAATACAATTGGCCAATTATCCCGGGAAGTTTTCTAACCCCTCGAGATTGCTATGAGTCGTATATGCAATTTTCTTATGCACATCAAGAACATCAGGACCCCGTGTGCTTTCGTGCGGCAATCTTCACAGCAATTTTGGCATTTTGGTGTCAGCAGTACGACTTTGCGTACAATGTCAACTTGCTGAGCAAGATGAATAGAGAGGCGATGTTCCTGACCAAGATTAACTACAACTCGGCACGATGGTACAGGTGTTTGGAGGCAATGTGTTCGACGTATTTTATCATCGGCCCTCATCACAGCTTAGTGAATGAGTTCGGGGCAACTCGGTATGGAGTAATCAGCCGAGCTCTGAAGAACCAGAGACTGGTACACAACACTGTCGTACCACAAGAGGAAATTATGGCCCCTGGTTATGTTGAAGACTATGGCCCCTCGTCCCAAAGACCATTCAAACGCGTAAGTGAGAGCAGCAAGAGGATGAAGCGTTAAGTTTTTGCGAGACGCAAAAAGCTCAGTGTGGGGCTATGTAGAACTGATTTTTTGATTATCGCCTGTCTGAAAAGGGCAATTCTTGAAATCTGACGTTTTTCATCTGGCTATAGGCAGTTAGTAGCCATCCAGAGGGATGAAAGCAGGCAATAGCCGTTAAGAAGTGGTTACGACGGCTAACCACCTAGCCTTCTCTCTCTCGGCATTAAGGAAGAGGCTGTCAGGAAGGAAGGCAGGCTATTTTGCAAACAGCAAGATCTTACATAGTCTCAAACTAGCATTAGCAATAGGCGTAGAGAGCCTGCAGCTCAGTGATTGAGCCAGGCTATAGTCAGGACCCAAGTGGGATGCTTGAGGTTATAGTGTTAGGATGTTAAGGGCCGCAGTAACTGGACCCTGAAGTGGAAATACATTTTATATTAATGAGGAAGTTATGATCAAGCTGTGATGTGTTGTCGTCTGTCTTATGAGCGGAGAGGATTGTTGAAGTGTGTTATGTTCAATGTTTGTGAGTGTTATCTGGAAAGTAAGTTGGGCAAGTGGTCTGGCATGGCATTGTAATATCAAGGTCAGGCAAGTAGGCTGATAGGAATCTTGCATCTGAATGAGTCAATATTGATCACGAGTGAGTGATTAGAGAAGGGAGTCAAAGAGGTTGCAAATATATGAAGTGTGAGTGAGATAAGGCAATGGTCTGAAAGATCAAGATATGTCTGAGAGCCATGACAAAGAGGAGGTCAGGATGTGGCCATAGCCTATGAGTAAGTTAAATAGAAGCAAGGCAACTGGTCTGAAGAGAGACTTGACGGAAGAAGGCAGCCTGTCGTAAAGAAGGCAGGTTATGAGGAAGCTTGACGAGAAGTAGAAGAGGCAATAGGCTTAACTAAAGACCAGTGGCCAAGAACAGGGAGAACAGGCAATGGGGCCAGCCAAGAAAAGACAATGGCCATAGCCTATAGAGAGAGAGCTGTGAGGTCCCAGAGACTGTCTAGTAGCCAGCCGAGAAAGGCGATAGTCTTAGGAAGAGGGAAAGACAGGGAGGCTAGAGTGAGGCCATCGCCTGGGTTAGCGCCCCAGATTAACAACTATTAGTTGGTGAATCAGAGAGAGAGAGAAAAGGGAAGCTAGGCGAGTTGTCAGCAGAAAGAGATGGAAGGGCTAGAGGCAGGCCGTAGGCTGTCCAGACAGGACCTTCCCAAGAAGGAAAGAATATCCTATTGGAGTAAGACTTTACCATGTGAATATTATTGTTAGTTTATAGAGGACTAAAGCCTTAAAGAAGAATATCGCCTAGCTGTTGATGTATTGATTCCGTATTAACAGTTGAATGGTTGTTTGAGATGAGTCACAGGATGGTTGAAGACTAAGGTGGTGACTTGAGTATGCGGAGACATGCATGATGATTGTAAGTTGAATTAAAAAGGAATTAAAATGCTGAATTATCGCAATTGTGATTGATGTTGATCAAAGACGATGTGGTTACCAAAAGACATTACCCCGGACTATGTCCTGACGAATTGCCCATGACAACTTGCCAAGCTTTTGAGCTTCACGACTGAATAGGTCGAAGACATAGAGTGATAGAAAATTCCCTAAGATAGGACGGGAATCACTCACTACGGAAATATCACAAAGGAACCATAAGAGTGGAGAGTAAGCAAAGTAATGAAGGAACTAAGGAGTAAAAGCCGTAGATTGTTATTGTAATCCTTAATCCAATGTGACATTAACCCTTATAGACACTATCTCAGTCTTCCTGGAGACTTTGTTCCCTGGGTTTTGTTGTTTTAAAGCCATAGCAAAAAACTAACTACAAACATGCTACCCAAAACCCAAATCAAATGCTATTATGGGTTGGAATATTTATGTAGAGTGAGGTACATATGAATTTCTGCACGGTTAGAGATACTAATGAAATTAAAATGATCTTAAATGTATATCAAAGTTGTACCCACCATATTTCTTGCTAGATTAAATATTAAATATAGTTTCATAATATAATTATAACATCTTGGTTATTATAGAGGTAATATTCACATATCATGTACCAAAAAGTTTCATATGCCAAACATATGCACACTCTTTGGTTGCCATGATTTGATTGTTACATACTTATTGTTGGACAACATAGAATATTGTGAGCCCTAACAAAACAAATGTTTGGTGTACATCTTATTTCACCATGTGACATGTCATTAACAATACACCTCATTATCTAGATGATTGGGCATTCATATTCTAAGGCCTTCAATTTATGTGCATATATTCTTAACTGCCTTAAAAGCTAAATTACTCTATATTGTTTCATACATTCATAAATTCAATATTCATCAATTTCATTATATTCCAAAGCAAGGGGCTTACTCATCCATTTCTAGAAGCCCATTGCTTAGGAAGTAAATTTGTCCACTCTACCATCGATCTGATGTAATTGGAGAAGTGGATGTGAAAGTTATCTTAGAATAGGTGGCTTTGGTTTATTATCAATGATTTAATTATCATTACATTAGTACATCGTAGGCCTAGTCTATCACATGGTGAATGTTGGAGCCTTAGATGGTTGGCTTCACGCATGGACACATGCATGTATAGGTGTCATGGTTATAAACAATCATGGGCAAATAAGAATAATCTAGACGTGACATACAATATATTGCCACGAAGCATGATAGTACAAAGAAACTTCTCAAACCATAAACAATGAGTGATGAACAATGTAATGGTAATCATAACATTATTCAGATCCATAATAGTGTTCCATGGGACTGACAATATTATGCAGAATATTCCATCACTCATGCTGAATGTGAGGAATATTCTGCAAAATATTGACAGTCCCCCAGAACACTGTTATGGATCTGAATAATGTTATGATGTTATGCTATGCAATGCAATGCATAGCATACATATATTGTGAAGTTGAGAATAAACAATATAATCAAATATGAGACACCAATTTGAGGTTTTTTGGTTTTGAAATCTTAATGTGTGTTTATTAATAATTTTTGCAAACTCTGCAAGAGAGAATATGCTCATGAATTAGTTTCATTTTGAAGACGAGATTATAGGTTGAGTATTCTTTATTTGGAAAACTATGTTTGAGGGGTTTTGAAGAGTTGGAAATAAGGTTCATCTATTTGTTTTGAGCCTGTTGTCAAGGATGATGAAATCAATGAATTTATTATATTAGATAGGTACAATTACACTCATGTTTTCCTTTCACTTTGAAAAATATAGACACATTTTTCATATTTATGGTACTATGAGCCTTGTATTTTCCTATCGTGCATTCTAAACAAATTGGATTTGTGACTCCCATGACCTCAAACAACCAAAAATTATATACCAAATAAAATAAAATTTCATAATTCTCTTTAGATTACATTAATGCATTTTTTTGAATAGTGTAGGTAATTGCTTAAAATTGATTTATCCGAGGCCAATGATGCACATATGGTCACCTTAGCAATATGGTAGTGCAAATGAAGGAGAATCGCCCACACAAAGATGCCCAACCTATGTTCATAAAATAAATAAAAATATGGGAAGAGAAGATATTTAAATAGTCAAATTAACTACACAAGTAAAATTGGATTTGCAAATGCAAGTTGTTGTTGCTAGAAACCACACATTGCATAGAAACTATGATACGTTCATCATATCCAAATTTGGGTAGGATAACTTCAAAGGATGCAAGTATTCTTTGTCATTAGTAACCAACTGGAATAATAGTAATTTCATTGGAATCCAATATTCTTATATTGGATTTAAAATTTTGTTTTGGTTGTACTTTAAACTTCCTTATCATCATTGGACTTGGCCTTGTTTTGGAAAACATATGGCTATTAAAGAAATGACACACCCCACATGAAAAGGGTTAGCCTTGATGGACCATTTAATCTTTTGATCTTCTTATACTTGAAGAGAAATATTTTTGTGATATAGTTTTGACCAAGGTGATTTGCATAGGTAAATAAGCAATCCATTTGCAAAGGCAACCCAATTCCACATATTAGTGTAGAAGTTAGACCCATGAAATATTGTACTTAGGTTTGATCTTGTCCCCATGCACTCCGGGCGATTCGGGCAGCTCGTAAATAAATTTAGCTGCCTGAGGTTTGAAGAATTTTTTCCTTAACCTGCTCATAAAAAAAAACTTGGTCATAGGGACCTATTATTACCCAAACATGAACCTGCCCATGAAATAGAATTACCCAAACATGAGCCCATGAAATAACGTTCCTCCCGCAATAGTTAGGCTTCTAGAGTCAATAGCATGTGATAAAGCTTGAGGCTCCAACCACAAATATGCTTCTAGGGTCAATAAGAGCGGCACTTCTTGGACTTTAATCACAATACTTTTGAGAACTTTACGTGCTTTTATATTGCACCACACAATCCATCATTGATGTGGGTCAGGGCTACTCTAACCCTTAAATGACTGAGAGGCCCTCTCGGGGCCTCGTTGACCCTAAACTATTTGACCATAAGATAGCGTCAAAACATGTCGGAATTGCAAAAAAAAAATTCCCCAAAATGTGTATCTCAAAATTCCATATCTAAATATATATGCCGATTGCACTAAAAGAATTACATGGAGGTCTGAAATGGGGTAAACATAGGCTAATGGGAGAGGCCCTCTCACCCCCCCCCCTTGACCTTTAAGGGCTAATTCCACAACCAAGTACAAAACTTCTTAAACAACTAAAGCGATACACAAATGTTTTAACATTATTAAATCCTTCTTATTAGGGCATCTTCACCAATTCCCTCCAACTAACTCTTCCATATGGTTGGTGGAGCCGAGGTGCCCCCCCCCCTGAAAAGAAAATTAATGTTTTTTATTATATTTTGGATTTCCAATATTTAGATAATTAGAAAATGAAATAGTTTGTCTTAGGATTCTTATATTTTAAAAATATGTATTATGCAATCATTAATAACGAAACCTTACAAAAATAAAATTGTGTTTTGAATACAAGGTTGTATTTTATGATCTCTACATTTTTGGTTTTTTGAAGACCATGCATAAAATGCTTTGCAACATTACACACTAGAATATTCTCACAATGCCCACTCCAATTATCTTCATGTAGTAAAAAAAAAAAGGATAATTGGAGTAAATTAGCTAGTTTGTCTTACACATATATTAGTATTGTAACTCTGTTGTGGGCCTTTACCTATATGGGCGTTGAAGTCATGCTTGTCTTGAGTGAGCCAATATTATATCTATCTATCTAGGTGTTGGAATAACCATCTAAAGAATTGAATTGTTGTCATGATAAATGAGGAAGATTGCTTATGAGTAATTTGTGATCAACATTTGTACGTTCTTAAAATCTTCGTTCAAAGCATAGATTCCATGATTTATAATTATTGAAGCACAATAGAACTAGAGATCATATTGCAAAAGCAAATATACATACACAAAGGCATATGAATAATCCTTGAAGTGAGATGATCACTTTCACTCCTTGCCTTGCTTTTTATTGCACTCTTACACCTTGGTTCATAGAATGGAGATGGAATATTTCAACTCCCACTTCCCACAAAGCATATGGGTTTATTGAAAACTTATTCATTCATATAACTCTAACCTTTATGATTCAATAACTACAAGCAACCTAATGCTTTAACCTCAACACTTCCACTTTGCGAGTAGTCAAAGGCTTATAATCCCATTGCCCTAGTTAATCCTTGATGTCTATTCTTTGCAAGTGTTTTTTAAGCATGTCCACTATCATGACTACGGTTGGACAATACTTCAAGCATATTTCTCCCTCTTCTAATTTTTTCTCAAATGAAATGATGTTGTATATGGGTGCAAGCATAGTAAAGTGGACCAAAAAAGTGCTCCGGTATATGACAGCCATGATTTCTTGGTCAAACGCCTATAAGTAGTAGCAAAATGTTGTTTAAAATAGATTATTTTTCATGATGACCTCTATTGTTAAGTTAGGTACTCAAATATAGAATATCAATATGAGATCTTCAAAACCTATCATCAAAAGTGATGCGTAAAAGCAACTGACTAAATATATTTTTGAATGTAAATTTCATGACCTTAAATATTTTGAACTTGGAATTCTTTTCATATTCCTTGAATTCATTATAAACTTGAGGTCATCGTAATTTTTTTTCAAAAATTAATCAATTTAATGCAATGTAATTTTATTTTAAACAAGTTTTTGACAATTATCTTTTCAATGACACCCACTTGCACCACCACTTGCACCGTCTTCTAAAATACATATACGTTGTTTGAAATTGTTTTTTGTGAACATAAATTGCTTGGCTTTGTAGATTCATATGTTTTCTAAATGTTTATGAATTTCTATTTCATAAAATTCAAAGTTAGTATATTGTTTTGGATCACTTGCACTTAAACCTGAGCAAGGATCAAGAGCTATCCACTTTACCGTGCTTGCACCCATATCGATTTGTTTGGTACGCGAATGGTATGTCTGATTCTTTGCAAATACTATACATCCTTGATTGTCATACATGATGGATGTTTTCCATTCTTGCACGAATCCCATATCCACCAAAAGTTATCTAAGCTAACTGGCATCCTTCGTGCAATGGCTAGTGGCCATGTACTTTGCCTCCGTTGTAGATCATGCAATGGTTGGTTGTTTCTTTCATTTCCACGAAATAACTCCAACACCCACAAAGAACATGTACCATGTGGTGGATCTCTGGATGTTTACATCTCTCCCCTCCAATCGGCATTACAAAACCCTTTCAAGGTAATAAACTTGCCTCCGAGACATAATTTTAAAGTCCAATGCCCTTTAAATACCCATGATGCATTTTACACCCTCCAATGTGGTGGACCAATCCTAGATATAAATTGACTTACCATACTCACCGCAAATGCAAGATTGGCCGTCGTACCCACTTGTTAAAGATCAACCTCTTTACTTTCTACCGGTACTACCCTACTTCCGGTAGTACCTTACCGGTATGCGAGGAGGCTTAGTCCAGTATTCCTTACCGGCATCCTAAGGTCTCACCTACTACCGTTTTATGTGGGAAGTCTCATTCCATACATCCTTGTTTTCTCCCTACCTCTCTGGGGGCGTGCTACTATTACCCTGCCCTTACTGGTAAGACTTCTTATATGCCAGTCGAGTCAAACGGTACCCCTACCGGGTTCTCTACCGGGTTTCCTGGGGATCTACCGGGTTTCCTGGGGATCTACCGGGTTCTCTACCAGTCATCTTCTACCTACTGGTTCCAGACGTATGCACCGGTTCTGACCATACTACCTTACTAATGTGATTAAGACGAGTTCTAACTACATGCCATGAGGCTTCCTCTACCCCTTACTTAACCCTCATCCGGTTTTTAGACTCGTACTACTGTTAACGCCTTTACTTGACCTGTTATTGGAATTAATTATAATTCTATACCGAACTCTTCATTGACACTCCTAAACTATTGCTCTCTTATACTATCACTCTCAGAGTTAGTGCACAATCTACTCTTTCTACTAGTACTTAACCCCTTTAGTAGAAGGACTCGACTAAGATAATACCATTTCTCTCATACTGTTATACGTTCTAGTACTACAACATTCTAAGGACTCATTTGAGATGGATTCTACTACCATTTCCTTAATCACTTTGTAAACAACCCTTTCGTTAACACAAGTAGTTCAACTACCAACTGCCATTCTCATACAACCAACACTTACAAGAAGTAAGGCAACCATAATTATAAGATAACCCACAAGTTCCACTTTCCTATTCAGCCAGTATCTTACTCAAGAAGCTCCACATTCTACTGATAAAAATCCTAATACACATTCTAAGAATGAGAGAGAGAGAGAGAGAGAGAAACGACTCTCTTCCTTAAGTACCTTCTCATCATCTCTTCCTATCAATACTAACCACTCACTGGAATTACCTTATCCACTACTATCCATTCCTTATCTGCAACTACGGCTCACTCTTATCCCTAATTGCTACTTCTGATACTACTACAAAAGTAACTTGAAAACCTCTTTAACCTGATATTGCTAAAAGTTACGGTCTACTAAACCCCTTTAACATTGCCCCCCTTCTAATCTAAATTCCGCCCTCGGAATTTCTAAGTCCTTGCTACCGGTTACCTAATGCCTATGCTGGTGAGACCGGCTTGGAGGCGCTCCTGAGGACTCTGCAATCCGCTCAGCTTCTGGGATTGGCGACGTACCTTGATTCACTGTTGGAAACACGGCAGGTCCCCTGCCATAATGTGACGGTGACCCTTGTCGAGGCCCCGGCGTCCCCGATCGTGATCGTGACGTCCTGCCACCTACCGGAGGTCGAATTGCCGGGTTTTCTTCCGGATCGAGTGAATTGTTTTCTTCAGTTGCTGCTACCGGACTCGGTTGTCGCTCTTGGCTCCTACCTTGAGAAGGCGGTCTCGGGCTTCTGGACTGGCTGGGGCTTCGCGTTTCTGTTGGTCGAGGAGAAGGAGATTTTGTCTTGCTCCGACTGCAGCGATCTGCTCTAGAAGAACGAGGAGAGCTCCTAGGTTGACTTCGACTTCTGCTTCGAGGCCGAACCGGTGGTGAGGAAAGTGTAGGATCAGTTGGGGCGGGCGGTGCGGAATTTGATGGGCCAGCTCCGTCACCTGCTACTTCGTCATCTGACTCTTCCTGGTCGGAAAGAGGTGCTTCGGGCATTTCGAACTCCGGAAATGCTAAGCGGTATTCTCTCAGCTGACGAATATACTCCGCTTCATCCCTTCTAAAGGAGTCCAAAAGCTCTCGATAGATTTCGGTATAACTATCCTCAATCTCACGAGCTTTCTTCTTCCTTTCCCCACTCATTTCTACCGCTAATTGCCTTGCCAACAAAGTAGTATAATTCTGAACTACTTCGTGAAATTCCTCTAAGCGGTTTTTACACAATACCCTCACGCTCTCAATTTCCTCTAACTGCCTAATCCTAGCCCGCAGACAGTCGATCTCCCTTTGCATCTCGAACTGGGTCTGCCCGTCCGCTGGCGATTTCGAACGTCGTCTCGCGCTTGCCCGTAGTTCTTCCTCCAGCTCCGCGATACGTGCTCGAAATCCTTCGGTATGGCCCATCGCTTCAGCCAATGCAGCTTCCCTCTCCGTCAATTGAGTGTTCAGTAGTTGAATCGTCCGCTGCGGGTTCTGATTGGCGGTTTCGAGGTTCCCCACTTGAGCCTCCCGGGTTGTAGCTTGCTGATTCGCCGCCTGCAATGCTGTTTGGAAACTCGCTGCTTGCGACCGCCAATACTCCTTCTCCCTTTCCACCGCCAACCTTGCCGCTTCTGCAAGGTCTGCCTCCCGATGTAATGCAGCCATTTGTCCTACCAGCGTCCTCTTCTCCGCTTCTCGCGTATGGAGATCTCTTTTGAGCTGCTCTTCAGATCCCCGAACTTGTCCCAACAACCTGTCTCGATGGGCCAATTGTTGCTGCAGCTTCGCGATCTCCTTAGTCATCCCTGCCATATCCCGATCAACCTTCTTCTTGATGTCTCGGCAGGCATTGTCGATTGCTTCCTTCTGGTCGTTGCGGAAGCGATCCCGAGCTTCTTCGGCCGACATTCTTAGGGCCGTCTCCAATTCCATCTTCTCCCTAAATTCCTTTATGGCCGTGCTCACATTTTGGACCACCTTCTGATACCTGTTTAACGACCCTAAGACCTTGTCCAATTGTTCTAAGGCTGCTTCCGGTATCAACTCGCTTGGCGGCTCCAAGTGGAATGCTGCTCTGTTCGATCCCGGTGATTCGAACAGTGTTTTCTTCGTCCCCGGCGGTGGTGTCTTGTGAATCACCATTTGCTTCCCCTTCCCCGGGTCTTCTTCCACCGGAGTGGTTGAGGGTGCCTCCTGCGTGATCGTAGCGGGACTCGCTTTCTTCTTCTTCCTCTGTCCTCTCGAACCCTCGCCTTCGTTCGTCTTCCTCTTCCCCCGTAATGCTTCCCAGGCAGCTTCTCTCCTTCTTTGCTTCTCGCCTTCCGATTCCTCCTCCGTTTCTTCATCCTCGTCTACCGGTCCTTCCGTGACCTGGATTGCTCTCGAACTCTGCCCTGGCCCACTGATTGACAAGGGTGGTTGCGAAATGGCAACCGGAAACCATTTCCGCAGAAGAACATCAATCACCTGTGCGGCCACCAAAATTGGTTATCATGTTTCCGCTCCTGACCTAGCTCTCACCGGTGTGCACAACCTTTCTAGTTCTTTCACTAAATTCCGGTAGAGAATCGCCGCCCAATTGAATTCCCTACCCATCCCTTCTGCTAAACACACGCACTTCACTAAATTATGAGCTGCATATGTGAGCTTCTTCTTGAATACTATTGCCTGCAAAATAGCGTAGATCCTCGGAATGTAAGGTCCCGCGAACTTGATAACTGACCATCCCTCCCTGGTCAGTGAGTTTGCTCCCGAAATGTGCGATACTTGTTCGCCCCATTCATCTGCCGCAAACCTTGGAATCTGTGTACTGCTAAAATTGTGTGGTAATCCCAAAAATTCTACTATCAACTCCTGGTTGATTGTGATTATCTTCCCCTTCACTACTGACTTAATGGATCTCGTATTGAAGGATAAGTCTAATCCTCTAATGAAATCTACCACCAAATCCCTCCTCAGTGTTCCCCACCTGATATGTTTGAAACCATCTAATCCTACCTTCTTGGCCCACTCATCCTCCTCTGCCATCGTTGCCCACTGATGAAACTTCCGCGTCGCCCTCATCTCGAACTCCTCAGGAATGACGTAATTCATCGGCGTTGCTGGCCTCATCATCTGTAGTGGTTGTGGCGGTGTGTTGGTTTGTCTCTGCGGCCTTCTCAACCGCCTATCCAACACCACTTCTTCTTCGCTCTGCTCACTTCCGCTGACCACAATTCTCTCATCCTCTCCTGCCATTTTTCTTGCTGCTTCTGTTGCTAAAATCTGAAGGTTTGAATGGTGTTTGAAATTTTTGCAGCGTTTCGCCCTCTCCTTACACTTCTTGCGTTGTTTGCTTGCAAAAATGAACGGTTTAAATAGATCGTTTGAGGGTCTATCCCCCTCATATCTCGTCATAACTGCCGTGATAATGAGACAACTAACTGGCGTCGCTTCAACAAAATTAGTTCCGCCGCCGTTGTGGGTTGCCTCTTCATATCCCGTGCTATTATGGCGGCTATAGCATTTTAGGCTTCTGACGTGTATATTATCTATTTTTTCTTGCCTATCACCCATACTAGCCACGTCTGGGGAGCCGTCTTTGTTATGATTGTTACCCCCACTACCTCTTGCTAGGTCTAGGATAACGGTGTCGTCATTATTACCATTGCTACCCCTACTACCTCTTTCTAGGTCCAGGGTAACCGTGTCGAGGTTTATTTTGCTACCGGTTTTGCTACTGGTTTCACATAGATTACCGGTACACCCTTTGTCTACCGGGTACTGCTCATCCACTCCGTTGGATGATGTCTCCAAGACCCGATAGGGTTTCAGTTTGTTAATGTTTACCAGTACCAGTTTAAGGTCAAAAGTCTCTTCATTCACCAGTAGTACAGTATTATTTGGTAAGACATACTGCACACGAAATGGACCATGCCACCATTGTTTAAACTTACCTGGATGGTCCTTCGCGCCTTTGGGGAACCACAGGACTCTATCCCCGAGTAGAAATTGTTTAGGCCGGTAGTGATCCTGACTCCAAAGTGCTCGCTCCCATTGTCGATGAGTCTGAGTTTGCCGAGCTTGTTCTCTTGATTCGTCCAGCAATTCCAATTGTCGGTGCCTTGCTTGTATTATTCGTGCTGGTTGTTCCTCCTGATTCCGGTCCACTGTAGGCAGAATGTATTCGGTAGGCATTAACGGAGTCATCCCATAAACCAGCTGAAAGGGTGAGAAACCGGTAGCCACCTTGAAAGATGTTCGGTATGCAAACAATACCATGGACAAGTGTTCGTCCCAGTCGCTGCGAAGGTCACTAATGAGTTTAGTGAGCAATGTGCCAATAAACTTGTTGGAAGATTCTGCTTGGCCATTACCTTGAGGATAATAAGTTGTGGATGTACGGTGTTTTATCAGGTAATGGTCCGTGAGGTACTGAATTGCCTCGTTGATGAAATGAGTCCCTTGATCACTTACCAGATACAGAGGACAACCGAAACGGGTTGACCAGAATGTTTTCGTATATGAAGCGGGCGGTGACCACCGCCGTGTTTGTTCGTAATGCCTTGGCCTCAACCCACTTGGTCACGTAATCTGTTGCTACCAGGATATACTTATTGCCGGTATATCTTCCTACCGGTTTAATTGGTCCCACAAAATCCAAACCCCATTTCATGAATGGTTCAATTGGCAAGTTTATAATTAACTGGGCCATTGATCGAGTATTCAGGCCTCCCGTTTTTTGACATTCGTCACAGCTACGGCAATACTCAATAGTATCTTTGTGCAATGTAGGCCACCAATAGCCGGCATCCAAAATTTTGCGTATCGAGATGTGGGATGCCAAATGTCCGCCACCTACCCCCTTGTGTAGCAGTTCCAGTACGGCTCTAGCTTCACTTGGATAAAGAACTCGCCTTGGTATCAGATCTTGCCCTTGTTTAAACAAAACCCCGTCCTTCAAAAAGAAACGGAAACTTTGAAGTGTTAATCGACGCTTTTGCTCTTCTGATAAATGAGCTGGGTACTCTCCGGTAGCTAAGTACGTTCTTAGATCTGTGTCCCAGGGAATGAATATCGCGAAAAGTGTGGCATCCGTGGGTTGATCCGGAACGCCTATTGGAGGTTCAAACTTTGCTAAGCGTGTTAAACCGTCAGCTACCGTGTGGGTTCTACCGGGTTTGTATACAACCGTAAAGTCGTACTCTAGAAAGAGAAGTAACCATTTAGCAATTCGTCCTGAAACCTGTGATTTGTTGACAAGGTGTACCAAGGCCATATGGTCTACATAGAATACAAACTTGTTTGCCAGTAAATAATGGCGAAATTTATGTAACGCATAAACCATAACTAAAGCTTCCCTCTCGGTAGTTGTATAGTTTCGTTCTGCCTTATTCAACAGTCTAGAGGCGTAAGCTATGGGCTGATCACATTTTCCACTAACATTTTGTGCTAGCATAGCTCCTACTGCTAAATTAGAAGCATCCGTATGAACGTGAAACTCTAATTTCCAATGCGGTACTATTAGTATTGGGGCATTGACATACCGGGATTTGATGTGATCGAAAGCCGTTTGACATTCTTCGGTCTACTTGAACGCTTCGGCCTGCCGCATCAACTTGGTAATTGGAGCCATGATGAACGCAAAGTTCTTGATGAAGCAACGGTAAAATTGAGCAATTCCGTTGAAAACTTGAATATCATGAGGATTTTTAGGTGCTGGCATCGATACTAATGCTTCCATCTTCTTTGGATCGGGCATTTTTCCTTCCTTCGAGACGATGTACCCCAACACAATACCAAAGAATACAAAAAATAAACTTTTCTCCGGATTGAGGCTGATACCTGACTGTTGACATGCTTCGAAACATTGCCTCAGTTTCTCCAAATGGGAATCCATGTCGCTATAGATGTTGAAGTCGTCTAAGAAGATTTTCATGAATTTGTTGAGAAATTCTTTGAAGACAGTGTCCACAGCGTGTTGGTATGTTGATGGTGCTCCAGTTAAGCCAAATGACATATTGATCCACGAAAAGGCTCCCCATTCGATTATGAACGTTGTATGGCGACGATCTTGCTTCTTGATTTTGATCTGGTAGTATCTTGAGTATCCATCGCAAATGGAAATTGCATCATGCCCAGCTACCTGGTCCAAAACTTCGTCGGTAAACGGAAGAGGATAAGGATCCTTCTTAGTTACGGCGTTCAATTTTCGGAAATCAACACATATCCGTAGTTTCCCATTCCTCTTTGGAACTACCACAATGAGGGACAACCACGTGGCTTCCTTTATTGGCTCAATGAATCCTGCTGCCAATAGTTTGTCAATGTCTTGTTTGACTATGGCTGCATAATTGGGGTTCATTCTGTAGCGTGCTTGATGAGCTGGTGGCATCGAGGTATCCAACTCGATCCTATATTCTGCAATGTAAGATGGAATGCCTTTGAGCTCCTGATAAGACCATGCAAAGACGTCCTTGAATTCTCTTAATAATTCTTCAGCTTCTTTTGCGTACCTTGGTTCTAGAGCTGCATTTAATTTGACACACTTGGATTCTTCTTCTGTTCCCAAGTTGATTTGCCAAATCTGCTCTGTTTCCGGTAACGTCCAGCCTGCAATCTTCAGGTGTTTAACCCTTTCGTGGGCTGGTGTATCATCCACATCAATGTCCCTTAGGATTGGTTGTGAAAAATGACTTGGGTAGTTTTGCGATGATTCTTGATCCAGTAAGCAGGGTCGAGTAACAGTGCCAATCGAAAATAATTGAGGTTCGGTTTCAAACAAAATATCTTCTTCCTCGTCCGTCACCCCTTCCTGGAAGTCATAGCAAATGAGCATTTCCGGTCTCCTGGTATTAAGTCCTAATTTCTTGGTTACTGGAATCACACGAGTAGTGCCATTCCCTTCAATGGTCACCATGTTGTTACCCCAATCATGGAAAACCTTAGCATTCCGTAGCCATGACCTTCCTAACAACATTGAATATGAATCATCAACCACACTACTATTCATGACGGTAAATGTCATAGTGTAAGGTATGCCGTGGATACCTATACGAACGTCTCGGATCAACCCTACTGGTTTAGTGGTAGTTTGATATGCCATTCTTAGATTGTAAGGTGCAGATTTTGAGGATGGTAATCCCAACCGTTTTCGTAGATCCTCCGTGATAATGTTCACATCTGATCCTCCATCCAGAAGAACATCCTCCACAGTGTTTCTCCCGACTTGAACTGGTATGACTGCCATTTGATGATCAATGGCTATCGCAGCTACAACACCTTCAGGAAGTCGTTCTGTATTTTGTTGACATGACGTACCTAGGGCTGTTAAGTATTCACGCAGTGCGGGAGCTAATTGTATCAATTGCTTCAATGTCAGCGTATACTTACTATCCAAGACCTGGGATCCCAAATCCATCAATACATCTTTCAGTTCAATAGACAGGGCTTGCAAGATTATCTTGGGTGATTCCATCCTAGGAAGCCCTATCCATTCCGTGGATTGAGAGACTACTGGTGTGTCCTGTAGTTGATGAATGGTTTGAATGAAATCATTATTCAATTGCTCTTCCTTTTTTCAATCTTCCGGGGATTTCGTCTTCAAGGGTTCCTTCTCCTTGAATGCTACCTCCTCGTTCACTTTGCTTCTAGTGGTTACCGCTAGAACCATGTTGACATTTGCCTCTTCCACCCTAGGCGGATTCCTAGGTTCCTGCTACGGTGGTTGGTTTTGCCTATTTCGGAACATGGCCTGAGCCTCGTCCTTGTAAGCGCAAAAATACGCCTTATGTTCTGTTCTACCACAAATGTAGCAAGGTAAAGGCCTGTCGTTCTGCCTAAAGGGAGGTCTTGCCGGTATTCCTCGATTATACTGTGCCGCTACCTCATTAACTGTTACCGTGGTTTTTTTCTTTAGTCTATTTAAAGGATTCTCTGGATTGAAAAAACACTTCTCCATGGTGTGTCCCTTCCGTTTGCAGCAAGCACACACCTCCTCATTGGGTTTTAAGATTTGTTTCCTCTTCTCGTCTGGTTGAAAAGCACTAATGATTTTATGCCCATCCGAATATGTAGTATTTTCTTCGCATAACACTGTCGCTTCTTTCAAGGTTACTAACGAGCCCTTTTCTCTAGCTGTAAGTAGCCGTAAATATGATTTCAACCCCGTTCTGAAAAAGGTAGTTAGGAATGCGTCCTGTGGCGTGTCTTGCAAACAATTTGCCAATTTGACTAACCTTTCAAAATAAAACTCTACCGTTTTTGTCTCCCCTTGTTTAATGTTTCGGAGAGCCATATAGACTTGTTCATCCGTTTGCACTTTCTTATAGCGTTTACAAAACGTTTTTGTCAATAATTCGAAATTACTATCTGGGTAATTGTTCAAAAAAATTTCACCCCATTCTGACTCTTTGTCCCTCAATGTATAACAAAACAGATTTATCATCTCTTCATCCTTTGTTTCACGATTTGCTTTGATAGCTTTCCTAAACACTCTAATATGAGTGTCTGGATCGGCACCCGACTGATACAGTGGATATGGCAATGATTTACGAGATGGTAAGGGCGTAGATGTTACCGGAACAGGTGGCAGCATTGTGGTGTACCATGGTGGAAAGTAACCGGGTCGCATCCAAGGTGGTGTGTCCTTCTTGGTGTCGTCATCTTCTTCCCAATCATCACCTCCCGGTCCTCTGTCCGGTGGTTCTCCTCCCGGTGGTCCAGTAGGTGGTCTTCCTTGACCTCGTCTGAACTCGTCCTCTCGATCTCTCGAGGTCCCCTTCTCCTTCCGTTGGGCTCCTCTTCTTCCCATATCCCTTTGATCATCATCCGATCCTCCTTCTGGTGGTCATTTTCCTGGTGGTTCGATAGGTGGTCCTCTTTTACCGCCTCTTGTTTCTGCTACTGTTTTGCTTCTTGTATATTGTTGTTCCATGTTCCTCTCCAATCCTGGAAAACTTCGCTGATCCTCGTTTCATCCCATGTTTGAATAATGTCTCACTCCTTCTACGCCCATCGATTCATATCCATGTGATTGTGATGGCACGGTGTCCTTACTATAAGTGTTCTTCCCTTTTTCCGTTTTTCGTGTTACTTCTGGATTGACCCCTTGGACATTGTATTCTCCAGTTTGGTGAGAAGCTATGGTTCTCATATACCTCTCATTCGGATAGTATGACGACCTATCCATCCCCCCTTGAAAACCGTATCTACCTCCTGGTAGAGAATGGGAGTGACTGTATGGAATCACAGGGGGTGTAAAATAAGAATTAGAGAAATGAATGATCGGTGGGTTTGGAATAATGGAGGGAGTGGGAACTAATGTAGTAGGGATTTGTGAAGAGTCGTTGTGAGGAAACGACTTGGTACCTAGATGATGATCATCTAGGAGGGATCTGACAAAATAACACTCAGAATCTCTATGACCCGGAAGATTGCATTTTGTGCAATATGGTGGAGCATGGTGAGAACCGAATTCATCGTCCCATAGATTTGGAAGAGTAGAAAATTTTACATGGCGTTGCTCGGTAGGAATGTTTGCCGTAGGCAACGCCATCGTTTGGAATTCGTGAAGCTGCCTAAGTTGTTGGATTCGGGAAGAAACGCCACGAGATGGTTCTTGAGTAGATAGGTCTTCCATAGTAAACTAGGGTGGTGGAGGATGCCGTGTAGGTTGTATAGGTTGTTGACCGGAATGTTGTGACGCTACCTGGTTATCATCCTCTTCACTACTAAAACTCATACTGACCTTTGGTGTGCTGGTATGGTCGTATGTTGATGAAATTGTGATGAATGGTGTTGTAGTATGCATCACTGTGTCGGGGTTAGCCGAATCTACTTGACGACCTCGACCGATGCTCCCTCCAAGAGAATTGTCGTTGCCGACCTCGTCCTTATTGTTAATGTCATTTATGTTTTTCTCCTTCCTTATTCGTCGCTCCTCCATGTGGCTTGATTTGTCAAGCATGTACAGAAGAGGAGAGTCACTTGTTGTTGCCTCTGGTATGGGTGGGTTGAAGTTCCATTCCTTCCATGGGTGTGCAGAATTCCGATCGCCGTCTGTTGATGGAGTCGGTCCGTCAACGTGACGCCAGTATGTTTCTTTGTCCTGTTGTCCCGCGTGAGGATGAGTTGGTTCTGTTTTAGATATGAGATCAGTTTCCAAGACTGTAGCCAGACGATGCCTTAGCCCCCTAGTCATCACCGCCATTTGACCGTTGATCGTAGCCGTGGAGTGCCAGTTGTTAACTGCAAAGTTTTCCTTCTATGAAGGGTTTACTCGCAGAGTACCGAACTCAGTCGGTATAAGAGGTATTTGCCAATACCCAGCGGCAACCGTTAATCTACGATGGGCAATAATGGGGATGAAAGATCTGAGAGCTTGCAGGTTGGTGTCAGTCCAGAAGTATCTTGGTAAATGATAACAGAACTGCATGTGTCATGACGAGGAAATACTACCGGAACCCAGTCCGTGGTCCATTGTCAAACCACTGCATGGTCGCCAAATGTTAAAGATCAACCTCTTTACTTTCTATCGGTACTACCCTACTTCCGGTAGTACCTTACCGGTATGCGAGGAGGCTTAGTCCAGTATTCCTTACCGGCATCCTAAGGTCTCACCTACTACCGTTTTATGTGGGAAGTCTCATTCCATACATCCTTGTTTTCTCCCTACCTCTCTGGGGGCGTGCTACTATTACCCTGCCCTTACTGGTAAGACTTCTTATATGCCAGTCGAATCAAACGGTACCCCTACCGGGTTCTCTACCGGGTTTCCTGGGGATCTACCGGGTTCTCTACCAGTCATCTTCTACCTACTGGTTCCAGACGTATGCACCGGTTCTGACCATACTACCTTACTAATGTGATTAAGACGAGTTCTAACTACATGCCATGAGGCTTCCTCTACCCCTTACTTAACCCTCATCCGGTTTTTAGACTCGTACTACTGTTAACGCCTTTACTTGACCTGTTATTGGAATTAATTATAATTCTATACCGAACTCTTCATTGACACTCCTAAACTATTGCTCTCTTATACTATCACTCTCAGAGTTAGTGCACAATCTACTCTTTCTACTAGTACTTAACCCCTTTAGTAGAAGGACTCGACTAAGATAATACCATTTCTCTCATACTGTTATACGTTCTAGTACTACAACATTCTAAGGACTCATTTGAGATGGATTCTACTACCATTTCCTTAATCACTTTGTAAACAACCCTTTCGTTAACACAAGTAGTTCAACTACCAACTGCCATTCTCATACAACCAACACTTACAAGAAGTAAGGCAACCATAATTATAAGATAACCCACAAGTTCCACTTTCCTATTCAGCCAGTATCTTACTCAAGAAGCTCCACATTCTACTGATAAAAATCCTAATACACATTCTAAGAATGAAAAATCCTCTTGAACTCAAATGAACCCTCTTACTCTCAAATGTGCTTGTACACCTTCAAAGCATTCAAATCAAACCTTTAACTTTAATATACATTTGCACTATCAGACCATTCAAATGAAGCCCTTCTCAACTCAAATGTGATTGTATACCCTCAAATCATTCAAATCATGACCTTTTCAACTCAAATATACCTTTGCAACTTCAACCCACTCAAATTAGGCCCTTTCCAACTCAAATGTGTTTTTGCACCCTCAAATCATTCAAATTAAACCCTCTTCAAATCAAATATGCCTTCCAACCTTAAACCACTCAAATCAGATATTTTTCAACTTAAATGTGTGTTTCCACCCTCAAATCATGTCCTCTTCAACTCAAATGTCCTTAATATCCTCAAATGTGCACAATTGCACTTAACAACTTCAAATCAAGTCCTCTAAGATTCAAATGACCTTAATACCCGCAAATCTATATAATTTGCATTTTTCAACCTCAAAATCAAGTCCTCTTCAATTCAAATTATGACCTTCAATACACTCAAATATGTACAATGCACTCAACCCATTCAAATCACCACTCAATTGCATCAAATATACATTCAAGCATTACAAACATTCAAATCAACACTTACAACCTCCAAATATGCACTTGTACACCTACAATGCTCTGAACCTCCCAATCTCCAAATCTCTAAACCTCGAATACCAATTGATCCTCCAAACATGCACCAATGCACCTCCAACATGAAGCACCCCAAAAGCTCCTCCGAGCACTAAAACCTCTCAAGATCCACTCCCTAACCAACTAGCAATAAAATCTCTAACTCTAGAACTTACGTGAGTGGGCCCATAACTTATTAAAGCGCAATAACACTAGAGATCAAATTACACAAGCAAATACATATACACAAAGGCATATGAACAATGCTTGGAGTGAGATGGTCACCCTCACTCCTTGCCTTGCTTTTTATTGCACTTTTCCACCTTGGTTCATACAATGGATGTGGGATATCTCAACTCCCACTTCCCACAAAGCATATAGGTTTATTCAATCCTTGTTCATTTGTATAACTCTAACCTTTACAACTAAATGACTATGAGCAACCTAATGCTCTAATCTCAATAATATGGTTTTGCAGGGGTCACGGGAGCATTCTTAGAATGGCATATTTGCATCATTTTTTAGGTGTCATGTGGTGATTTAAGAAACCTCTACCACATTTAAATAAACATCTGCCTTTTTTGAAACTCTGCTATGAACCTACTTGTGAAATGGATGGAAACGGGTCCCAACTCAATTGCGCATTAAGAACCTTGCAGTGCATTTTTTACTATATTTGAAAAGTAAGAGTTTGTGCCTCTTAAATTGCCTCATTCAAGCTTCATAAATGATAGTGATTGTCTATGGAGAGATTCTATTTGTATGCCTAGAATAATATGTTCACGGGCAACGTCCAAATATTCAAAATTCAGCAAAGGCAACTATGTTCAAAGTCCAATTAACACCCCAAACTAGCTACCCTACACATAACCTACAGATACCTTATGATGTTCACTCATGGTTAACAAGATGCATTGAGCACTTCGTGAGATGTTCAAATGATTTACACAAGGCACACCCAATGAGCAATATATTCTCCACTCGAGCATCACGAGCTCACTCAAGAGTCAAGCCTTTATAAAACTTGATGCCTTGTTATAAACCCTATCAGTGTGTATGTTTGACAAATTTCATTTGATGTTCAACTTCAAATCCGAAGTGTCACATGACGTTTTCAAAAATGAAAATGAATGTCAATTGACATCTACATTTTCTTCTAAAATGTCACCTCAATGTCACATGCCTAGTAGTACGTGTCATTTCAATTTCCAAAGTGTCAATTGATGTGTGGTTTTTTTCTTCGCAAGTCACACTACATGTCAAAATCTAAATTGTGCGTGTCCATTGACGTGCATTTTATTTTTGTGCAAGCTTTTGTGTGTCAAATGTAAACTTGAAAAAACTTTGTCAAAAATACACACTGAACCCTATGACCCCCTATAGGCGTGTAAGCAAGATGCAGGCGCTTGCACAGAATCACGGTGTAGAGGTTGCTGCTCCAGGAGATGCTCACATGATTTCTGCAAAGCGAGCCCGGAGAGGCGACACATTCTCCACTCGGGCATCACGAGCGCCCCCAAGCGTTTGTAGAATTTGATGGCACTCTCATTCCAACCAAGAACACACCATTCAACCTTTTCCGCACCACGCTTTACGGCCTGCTGGGCGACTGTTTTGAGCAGAATTGTGCCATAACCATGTCCACGATACGGCTCCCGCACGTACAGGTCCTCGATATAGTACCCTGCCTTTGCTAGGAACGTTGAGTAATTCGGGAAAAAGAGCACAAAGCCCACTATAATACGGTCGGTGCTGGCTGTGGACTTGTAGATTTCCATGTCCGGATCATTAATTTCGTGACGTAGAGTGACTTCTCGCACTTGCATCTTAAATTGTGCACCTGATGCACCTTTGATTGCGCCTTGCGGCAAGCTCCAAGGTTGAGCCCCTGACTGCTCCATCTCGTCTACAGTTTGATCTATGTTCTGCTCACCTACACAAAATTTGACACACCGGAAACTTTATTCACTACGATTATCTGGACGCAAACTGACATACTTATGAAATGTTGAATTCATGGCTGTGACCACCATGATTTTGGAGGTTGTTGAATTCGTTATTTCACAAATTGGGATAAAAGCATGCCGACGGGGCTGGGCAAAATTTCTTGCGACCATTGACCATTGGCAAGGTATTTCTAAGCATATATGCAGCATGCTTGTCGCTCCATTTGCAACCAAAATTGCTCATTATCCACTGATTATGTTAGAGAGGGGATCTCTCTTGCCTGGCCAAGGGTTCTAAAGAAAGGCCATATATTACATAATCAGTAGACAATGAGAAATTTTGGCTACACATGAAGGGACAGCCATGCCGTCATACCTTGAAAAACCTTAAAAAGCCGATGGTGGAAAGAAATTTACTGGGCATCTCATCCAGGTTGTTTATTCCGCAGATCATCACATTGCCTACAAATCTGAAATTGAATGTAATTTGATGTTTACGCAGGCTTTGCACATAGGGTTAGCAATCCAACGGAGCGGCAATTATCTTAATTATTACCAGCAGTGCAAGGGAATCGAAAGGCTACCAGCTCTTGCAGGTAAAAGTTCTTGAGATAGGATTGCAGATTCCTGTGGTTCAACTAAAATCCTGGATGGATTACAAGCTGGGAGTGCAGAATGCATTGCTGATCCAGGCATGGATGTCTCCAGCATGAGCACAGTAGGGCCTTGAAAAGGAGGCAAATTGAACAGAGACTCCTCCAACCCTTCCTCTGTGGCGACACACTCCGCCCGCATTTTCTCATAGTCTGCAAGCTCCCTCACCAGCTTCACAATGAAGGCAACATCTTTCCTTGTGGCCAACCTTACAAACACGGACCGCTTCAGTGTAACTGATTCTACAGACAGGGTTTCCATAGCTGCAGCTGTGCCTTGCACCTGATCCGCTTCCATCACAATAATTTTTTCAATTAATACTGTTAATAGTATAATTTGTTGTTATGAATGTGTCATAGGAGTCGGGTATGTCCTTTTCTATGTCTCAGTGGATTAGATTGAAGTCGTCGTGTTCTATCTTCTTAATGCAATTTCTGCCACCATTAATAATCATTTCATCAGAAGAATTTTGATGCCATCGACCGAATCAACGCTGTTGTCAGACTTCTGAGTGAGAGAGAGGCGACGCCAACTAGGAGTCGGCCTTGAGCAATGGACTTGAGCTATTGTGTAAACCCGTGTTTACAGGTTTACAAAGCTAGGCTATGGTCCAAGTGCTACTTCCTCTTGTCAGAGATGGTCTCCTTTGGTGAACCGATCTTGTGTCTCAACCTCACTCAAAGGGGTTGATGATTGTTTCAACAAATCACATTTACAACATGCTCAAGTATGGAGCAGAGTGAAGGTTTGGTGAGCAAACAGTCCTTGGAGCCAAAGGGTTTTATGAGGAGGCACAAGTCTCTATGTATCATCGACATGTCCCCCACAAAATCTCAAACTCACAAACAATTCCTGAACAATTCACAAAAGTGTATGGTGGCAACCGGTTGCTGGATAAATTCTATCAAACATTGCAAATCCAATCTAGCTCTTTCTTAATTATGAACTATTCATAAATTACTAAAATTTCTTATTTCTCTGGCAAAATCACTCAACTCATCATCATCAGTGCAATGAAATCACTTAAAATTGTTCTCAAAACCTGTAGAGCATCTTTCTTCAAAATGCTTTAGGCTTGCGGGATATCCACTCATGTATGTCAACTGCAAAATTTAGCATATTACAGTAATCGTCACTTTTCTGTCTCCTTGAGCTTTTCCACATTACAACAGATGGTGACCTCTTTTGAGCCTTGGGTTCTTGCATGGCATGTCAGGGATTGAAATTCACATCTACATGCAATACTAACATAAGCATTTAATACTTGTAACCCTGTCCATTAAAAAATATGCAATTATAAGATAGATTGTGGGCTGCCTGCAAGGTTCTTCTACTCGGAAAATCACAGAATAACTTAGAATCATATTATAAGGCAGACGACAAATTAGCTCACCAATACTTCCAGACAATGATGAATATCTACTGAGCTCAACAACTCTCTTCAGCCTTTTGATTCACAAAAAAGAAAAAAGAAAAAGAAAAAATTATTGAAAAAAATCCATAACCTTATACTTTACATCCATGAACAAGCCTGATATGTCCCATAACAGGCAAGACTTGATGGACGTCTTGCTGTTATCACAGCTCATCATCCACTCCCGTTATGAAGTCCATAAGCACACAACTCCTTTAACTATGGCTTCACACAAAATCGACTGCAATAAGGTCGCAACAACCAGATTTGATGTATGTCAAATCACCTAATTTATGTCAAAATTGTGTCAATTACCAAGTTGTTAATTATCGAATTCTTTTCTACTAGTGACTAGACATACTTACCAACATTCATGTACCCACTGCTATTGATTCATGACTTTCAACATGAAGAGCTGCCCTAATCTAGCAAGATAAAACTGTTGAGTTACTTGCATTTAATACATTACACAATTCTGCATATTAAAGAGAAACATCAGTCTTCACAGGAATATCCAACTCCTATCCCGATTGCAGATGTGGTATACATTCCTTCTCCCAAAATCCACTGCATTTGAACGCTGACCTCGATCAATTGTCGTAAATCAAAATAAAATTGCAATCATGTGCAGATTTTGCTGTTCGCGTTACACACATGGATGTGACCTAATTCGCTGTGGATGCACGTTTGATAGTGTCTTTTGAGAGTTCTCAATTTAATTCTCCTGGGTCGCAACTATCTGTAGCACTTGCGGCAGTCGCCATCTTTAAAGCTTGGGTTGGAGCTGCTAAACCATTTCTAAATGAAGAAGCATGTTTTGGAGCTACTTTGCATTCTAACCATTTTTATGCTTATAAATTCTAAGATATTTTATAAATTTTCTTAGAAGTGAAATTTAACATCTAGGAGGTCTAGATGGTGACCCCTGTTTAAAAAATTGATTCCAATCGGTTCTAAAACCGAATTGAAATTGCAAACCTTTTCTAATTCAAACAAAAAACATATCAATGGATTCCTCTCAAATTATGATGTCTTTCCAAGCATGTTTCTCCTCCTTGTGCAAGAAAAAAATATTGATCCAATAGAAGTATTAGAAATTAGAAGTGAATTAGAAGCAACTATTCTAAAAGGGAGACTTGGCACGCCGGGCCTGAGCCCTGCTTCCGTATCGACCGGGTTCTTATCAAAGATACAGAGTTGATTCGATCCGATTCATGTGATCTCAACTTTCACAAAATTTAAATACGTCCAGGACATCACGCAATGTGCTCAAAGACATATCACCTATGCATTTGCAAACTTTTCATTCATCTCTGGAGCTACACACATAACCTCACATGGAGGTTCCACAACAGGCAGGAAGATCCCGGGAATTTTCAAAACCAGAAAACTCGGTGATGAACATACAGTTGAGTACCTCCAAAAAATTCCCAAGAGCGGCGCTATGCAAGGTATAAATCTTGCTTATTCACAAAAGCGGGTGAATACGGAAACTACTGCATCCAATACAATACAACTTGATACTTTCTGCATGTTAGAGAGAAATATCAGAGTCTTGATTACACGAATCTTCAACTACTCCAATTGACACAACTGCAGATGCGGCATCTGACTCTTGACCTCATGCCAATTTTCTTGTCTAATGAGCACTAGTTGTGAGCAGATTTTGATGTTGGATTTAGTTATACACATGGATGCATGACTGGGTAGAAATTCAATATTCCCTGTCAATCGAGATAGACTCCAATTTCTACTAAAGACTAGACTTTTTGTCACAAGCCAAGAGCAGATCTCCTCCACGACCTAACTCCACGCTAGGGTGCCAGCCAAAGAAGTTTTTTTTGTGTCTTTCTTTGTGGTGATCCATCAGAAGCCATTTCCATGTCACGTACAGACCAAGCAACTTGGGGGGGGGAGGGGGGGGGTGGGGACGGGGGGACCGGGGGGGTGTTATTAGTGAGCTGATGAGTAGGTTTAGTTCCTTGTAAAGAAAACATAATGTACTTATATAGTATCAATCCAACTCCACGCTACTTGAAAGATCCACGCTAGAGTTTTTTGGCATCAAAATTATGGCCAACTATCTGATAATCAAATTCTACTAGAGTACTCAGTACAATGTAATGATTCATAGTTAATCAAACCTCCAACAAGCAGTCACCAGATCAAAGCATTCCCATCTCTGTGAAGATTGATCACTACTCACACAATTTTATTTTCATAAAGTTAGGATCATTGCACACATGCTGGACCTGGTGACGACAACAACAACAATAAGAAGTTTTTAAAAAAAAAATACACGTCAAGACACAAATTGCGTGGTCGGGATTATCCAAGTCGAATACAACATGATCCACAATTCCAACCCTCAAGCTTCCTCCAAACGGTGTGCTGCATGATCTGCAAGTTGACCTGGTCATCACTACCCTTTCCAGATGACTCTCCAGAGTTCGATGGGATGTGTAGTACTACGTACCCATTCTTATAGATAGACTTTCACAGACGTGCTTTCGAAAAGCTTCCTTTGCAATTCCGCCACCCCATCGCCAACTCAAGTATATATATTTCTGGACCTGCAAGCTCTCTCCTCATTCTGATCTCCAGAGCGGAGTGCTGAGTCCTGATCCAAGCGGTATCGCATAGTGCAGGAGTAAGTTGCAGTAGATCTGCCTATCGCTCTGCAGAGTAAGTCTGATCATAGAGTATGATTATAGTCATGACGATATTGAGCAACTGATGTTTCAAAATCATTAATCAGAGTCAACCCACATTTTGTAGTGTTGAATCTGGATGGTATTCTATGTCGTGCTCCATTCATGCAATTTTCAGTACATGCAACATACATTTCATATGTTGAAACGTTGATGCATGCATAGGAACATGCGTTTTTCAAGATTTATTATATGCCACTTGGATTCAACTCTTTAACTGCTAGATGCATCTTTCGCAATTCTTCTAGTCTTCTTAATAGTCATATATGATCACTAGTGGCTTGCTGCACCAGGAATTCCTTTGATTTGAGTATAGGAAACTAGTATGGGAGTCATGGTAATATTTGAGCAACTGATCATGTTTCAATACCATTCATCAAAGTCAACCTAAAATTTCACTGATCTGTTGATATTGTAGGTACTTGTGAAATTGATGCAGTCAGGTGATCTGGAAATGGGAGATCAATTGTTGTGCTTCAAAATGTTGTTGCTCCAGTCTGCTCTCATGGCGCTTGCTCTGACGGTCTTCGTGAGCGCAGCAGTCCAAGACCCTGAGATCCTGGTAGAGGAAGAAATTGGCTCCGTGACCATCCAGAAAGATCTGGTAATTCTTAATTTTCTTATTTTCCTTCTTTTCTGAAACAAACAAAACTTGTCAAAACTCAAAGTTTATTTTATTGCCAAATTTAGAAGAAAAAAACTGGAATTCTAGGTTTTCCATGACAAACTTCACTACAATAAATACATGATTTAGTGTGGAATTAAACTTTGTGTGCCATGTTAATTAAAGAGTTCTTGATAGGTTCTCATGTAGCATGAACTGTCATATAACAAATGGTCTTCTTTTGATACCATTCGGGTCTACATACCATGCAAGAACCTTCATCACTAGGTAAAATCACTACTATGGTTCAGAATGGTATATAGTGACTCGAATAATAACTCGAGTATATGTACAAAGACTCTCTCACCTCGAGATACCGACCAAATATCAAGCTTTGACTGGTATTACAATTCTGATCCCCACGGGTCGGTACTAATACCATCATAGATGCTGATGATCAGTGTCCGGGAAAATTCTTGGGCAGAATCGGTCAAATCCTAGTGTTTCCAAGTCCAACCGGCTACATGTTGACATCTTTTGGTTTTCCTTTCTTAAATTGAGGTTTACTCCATAGATTCCTCTAAAATGATGGGTAATATTCCTGAAGTCTTGAACTTCAACCGGATATTTCTCAAACTCAACTGGTTCATCTGTAACTAGAAGTCGATTCTCCCCGTTCAGCCCTGATGGTTATTGATCAATACCATGCATTCACCTATACTCCTGTCCAGCATTAATTGGTGCTAACTTACTTTAAAACTCACAGATGGTTAATGCCAGCAGCCTGGCCGGGAAGCCGGAGCCGCATCTCGGACTTGGTGGGAATGGCGGGATTGCCATCCTGAACCAGTTGCCGGGATGGAACCAGGGCTTCACAGTGCACTGCTATGCGTCCGGCAATGACCAGGGCTGGCATAACATCTCGCCACATGTAGTTTATGAGTTTCATTTCCAGATTCATGACGTATGGGACTCCATGTTCACCTGCACCTTCATCTGCCCTACCATCGGCAACACCGCCACTTTCCAAGCCTACGGGCCTGACGTCGCTCAAATCAACCAGTGTGTCAACTGCCTATGGATGGTGAGGACAGATGGTTTCTACTTGCAGTCCCGAAGCCAAGCACCTGGCCAGGGCATCTTCATGCATTACTGGGGTGATCAGAAGTAAATTAAATCGTCGTCCCAAAAATTCTAAAATTAATACAATGGACAGCGTGGGTGGACATCGTGGACGGTGGTGGTGAGGCCATTGCCCCGTTGTTGCCCATCGTTGTTCATTGTTACCCACTGGTTCCGGTAAGGTGGGGGGACATGTTGTAAGCATATTCTGCTGATGCAGGATCCCATGTCACTACTTGCACACGGGTGGCATCCACCTGCCCATCACTCTTATTTGACCTGTGTGCCTAGAGTTATTAAGGTATTTGAGTCGGGGGTCAGTATCGACTCAGATTCTGTGCCAAGCCGTTGTGCTTTTTTGTAATCCACGGTTCTTTGTTATCAATAAAGCTCAAGTATCTTCATAGCAAAACTTGCCTCACTCTTGCAAACACTCTCCTGATTTGTGCAATTTTTCTACTTTGTCTCATTTATTGTCAAAGATTTGATTTCGCTCATGGGACCAGTGGGCTGATCATTAGTAAATTAATTCTTCCCAAAATCTAAAATACAAAATGGACAACGTGGGTTGACGCGATGCTGGTGGTGGTGAGGCTGTACTACCACATTGTTGCTTACTTATAATCCGTTCCTTGTTATCATTAAAGCTCAAGTATTTTCGTAGCAAAACTTGCCACACTATTGCAAACAAATCTCTCATTGTATATTTCTATTGTTGTCTCATCTACTGCCAAAGACTCAATATTGCTAAGAGGACAGATTAAAGTAATGTGACCATGGTTAGTTCATAAGCACGGGTGCAACGGGACAAGTCCAAACTAGTTGCGAAATATGAGCAAGGCGGGTTCTGAGTAACTAGCTAGTCCGAACTCAAAGTGAACTGGCACTGTGAATCTATGCAGACAAATGTTCATTTTCAAGCAGTGGAGGGATGAGTACTTAGAAGAAATGGCAATGTGAAAGCTCTTCAAAATATTCATTGGGAAATGCTTACTTGGATCCAGGTTTAACCAACTGACTTGATTCAAGATCAATAAAAAGCTTCCATTACCACTAATTAAATTACCAGAGTTGTGCAATGCGGACTAGATTTTTGGACCTTCAAAATCCTTGGAAGTTGGTTCTAACCTGAATGGCAAAATATCCTGAGTAATTTTGAATCTTCTCACCTCCCAATACTACAGACTTGCATTTGGCACCTGAACTGTTTCTTCTATCTCATATAAAATTAAATTTTGACATTTGATAATAGCTTACTTCTCAACAGGGCTAGTAGGCAAGGCATGCACTTCCAGACATCAAACTCCCCGGTTCTTGATTTTTTGTCAAGAACTTGATGTGAATTTGCTAATTATTTCACACTACTTCTGTGTTTCATGTCCTATGAGAAGTAAGCGCCAAAAACAAAATCTTCGTTTAAGGCCTACTTACCTTAGCTATATATTTTTTCATCGGTTGTTTTCGATCAAGGCAAGTCAGACAATGCAAGTCAAGTTCTCGAGGCTCAAGAGCATATTTTCTCTGATATTTTAAAGATCCCAAGCAAAAATGCTCACTTCTCCCAATATGCAGCACACATGTTGGTCGATCAATACCCCTGAACTAAGGTTGACCTCTCTGAGGGTTTTTGCCTAAAATCTATCATCAGGCATTAAATTTCATAGAATATGCAGAATAGGCCACAACTCAAGCCTGCAGAATATTAATTTGTGCTCAGACGCTGCAATTCATCTATTACCGTAGAAACTCAATCTGTCGTGTAGAACCAGGAGACAAATTTACAATTGGCATTCTTCTTGGAGTACCACAGAACACTGAGAAATCATTAAAGAGACATCTGGATAAATTGTTTGGTGGTTATAACCAACAAAAACCAGACACATTAATCTTCCATATGTCCTGCAGAGACCGATTTTGCACAAATTACCTGCTCAAATATAGCAACTCTTCTGTGACCTTTCAGGGGTGTAAATGAAGTAGCTAAGTCTCTAGAACCATTTATGTCTTCAACAAGAACTTCAAACCTCCTACAGAAAAAAAATCCTTAAACTCTTCATTCTTCTGCCAGATCGATGTCTCTGTTTCATATTACAAATTCAAAATTTCTCTTTTAAAGCAAGGCTCTGAACATGAACAATTTCATATATATAAATATCTTTGTGATGCATCCTTTACTAGTATTCCAGCCACAAAACTACCTCAAGAAATTTGAATAAGTAGAGTCTCTAGTATACTTTCTGATTCATGGCTGGGCACCTGCATTCATAAATGACTGTACACTCCTGCCTTTCACATTGTTTATGCAGACAATCGATATCCATAAATTCTTGGCTTAGAAAATTTAAAGCTGTTCCCATTTGTAGGGTTGATTCCTTTTGAAATGTTTGATGGGCGAGTGAATACTCAGGCATAAGCACCCTTGCATATGTATATATGAGATAATTTATATTCTTTTTAAGCCAAAAATTTGCATAAATTTCTTAATATTTTCTTTTAAGGAACTAAACATGATACGAGTCATCATCAGACTGCCACTCCCAAATTTCACTTCTGTCATGGAAATATTGGGTTCTGATGGAAATCAATTTTTTAATTTGATTTTTGGTTTTTGATTGAGACAAGTGGCACAAAGTATTATACTGGAAGAAAATATTTAAAGCCAATGGGACCTGAAGAAGAGAGCTGTGGGGGAAATAATGAAACCAAAAATCCAAGAAAGTTGCCATGTTTTACCATGAGAGACTCAACCAACAATTGAAGGAAGCTTTCAATTATCTCTATTGAGTTGATCTAGTCCAGGATGTGATGTGTCTGTAACGTGTACATGCGTCGAACGTCATGCTCACCATTCGGAATGCGTGCATAAAATTGATCTATAATGAATCTCCCTTAACATTTCGTAGATTCAGGTTATCAATCAGTGCCAGAAATTAAGTATAGGCACACATACTTGTGTGTGCATCTTGTGATGTTTGATCAAAACTATTTCACTTGTCTCAATCAAAAACCAGAAATTAAATAAAGAAGACATGATCTCCATCAAAACCCATACTTTCCATGGCAGAATGTGAAATTTGGGAGTGGAAATCTGGTGATGACTCGTAGCTTCATGTTTAGTTCCTCAAAAGCAGATATCAGGAATATTATCCAACTCCACAGTCTACAACCATTTTGTTGTCAAAAAAAAAGCCCACACTACAGGATCAACAAGATTCTCAAACTCATCAAATCAAAAAATTTCAATTTCTTGATTCATGATCCCGGGGTATCAACTTCCTGTTGCACTCGGAGGGGTCACCGTTTTAAAACTTGGTTTGAAGCTGCTAAATCATTCCTAAGAAGCATAATTTATGTTGGAGCTGCTTTTGCATTATAAGCATTTTTAAGAGTGAACAATCCTGAGAGTTTTTAGACATTTCCTTCTAATTGAAATTCAATACCAAGGGGGGTCTGGATGGTGACCCTTGTTTCAAAAAATTGCTTCCAATTGGTTCTAAAAATGACATAACAAAATACAAACCTTGTCTAATTTGGACACAAATTGTATCGATGGGTTCCTCTTAATGGCCTCTTTCCAAGCATGTTGCTCCTCTTTGTGCAATAAAGAATCATCAATTCATTCTAAGAGATATTAGAAGTGATTTAGAAACAACTGTCCTAAAGGGGATCAGAGTTGCCATCCCAGGAGTGATTGAGATATCTGCAACCATTTTTGGTCAAAAAAACTGCACAGTACTACAGGCCCTCTGCCCCACTCGGAAACCTAGACGTCCGAATGGTTCACCAGTTCAACCGAATGAATGCAGGAGGCTATGCCTGATCAACAAGTTTCCCAAACTCATCACATACTTACAATGAAATTCATTGACTCGTGATGCTGCATTCCTCAAGCGTCACTAGATGCAGACACCACTTGATGATCTGTGATTGATAACTCTCTACTCAATATTAAAATATATGAAGTTACTTAGATAGCTAGGATTCACGCATACATTCCAAGTGGTGAGGATAACGCTCCGTCCATGAGATTCTGCACGTTACAGACACATCAAATCCTGGACCGATTCATCAACATCCAATTCTAAGTCCTCCAATGAGTACAAATTTGCACCTTTTTTAATTCATCCAGTTACCAATGTCTATGCATCATGTGCACGGTCTGGCTTGCATTGTCGTTTCTGAAGATGTCAAGGCAGATCAGCACGATGAAGATACCTTGAGTGAGTGGTAAGCAGGATGTGACCTCACATCAATGAGAAGATGATATACACGTATTGAGATATATCCCTTTGAGAATTAGTTACCTCTTGGAGCTGCCTTGAGGAGTAATTCAAAGCCCACATGTATAAAATGCCCATGCCCAGTTGGAGGTTCTCACCATTCATTCGATCCAGAGTCTAGCCATAAGTCCATAACCTTCTCATATACATCGCAGGGGTGAGTTGAACTTTATATCCTCTTCATGATCAGCTTTGGGTTCAGGGTAATCTGTGCAGGGTGTCATGACTTGGTGCATTTGTAATCCATTCAGAATCTGATTGGTCTTGATCCTCTTCCTTGATGAATACTAGGAACTGTTTTGGGTTGAGATGGTTGATGTAGTAGATGAGATTTTGTCATTGTGGTGTAAATGTGCCCTTGGATCCGCTTTGTAGCTCAATTGTTGTTGTTTTCTAATTGTTTTGTTCAGACGCAACATGCAGGTATGTGCCTTTTCTGTAACATTTCTGTAACGTGTTTATCTCCAGAGATTTCTAATTTCTTTGGTACTGAAAAGCAGAAGTTTGTATATGATGTTTTCTCGAGGCTTTTGCAATTGCCTACTAGTATCAAGCTGTATGTATTTGAATTAGTGTTGTGTGTTGTGTGGCCAAGAATCATATATGGTTATGTCTGGTTGCGATGACAATGGTGCAGTGTGAAATCCAGTAACGAGTTTTATGATTTAGATATTTCAGATGCGTGGTCTTGGCGAATCGTCTTAACCCAGGGATTCTATCCATTGAGGGTTTAAGTGGAACAGAGTATTTTATTTTATTTTATTTTTTCCAGCGCAACCTGCAAATGGCCGTGATATGATCATGACGGACAAGTCCTGACAGCAAGTTTGGGTTGTAAGAATTCGACATAAGTAGCAAGGATGTCATGGAACCTGATAGAGCTCCCTAGGCTTGCTGCATGGTCTGTTTGATATTGTCACTTAGCAGCTCCAAATCGGTTTCTAAAGGCAGGGACCTCTGCAAGTGCTACAGAGACTTGCCACCCGGCCGGAGACTTGCCAAGCAAGCGCTTTATCTAATTCGTGTGAATTGCTTCTGTCAGGCGCCCAATATTTTCAAATTGCATCACAATCATGGCTTCACATAACCTGCTAATATTTACAACCACGATGGCCACAGTAATATTAATTGCGGCATTTGTGACTCCGTCGGGGGCGAGTGACGCCTCGGTGGACATTGTGAACCACATGGGGCCGGGCAACCCGATCCAGGTCAGTGAACGGGGAGAAATTTGAGCCAACTCGGTCATTATCCATACTTCTTTATTATCAACCGGTTATCCATTGAAATGCTTATCCCTTGTATTCTTACTTAAAATAGACCCCCAAATCAAAATATGGTTCAGTTCATTTCCTAGAGTTTCATCCAGTAATTTGAGAAAACAGACCGGCTCGTCTGTAACTAGTAGCCGGTTCTCCCCGTTCTTTGATCCAGGTGCACTGCCAGTCACGAGACACCGACCTCGGCTTGCAGACGCTGGTGCCCAACCAGACATGGGGATTCGGATTTAAGATCAACTTCTTCGGCTCCACGCTCTTCAGCTGCAGCTTCGTTTCCTCCAACACGGGCGCCCAGTCTGCAAGTTTCGAAACATTCGGCGACGACGTGCGCACCAAAGTGCCTTGCGTCCACTGCGTGTGGACGGTGCGCCCCGAGGGCTTCTACGTCAACATTCAAGGCAATCCCGGCGTCGGCACCTTCTTCCATCCCTGGGGTACCCACACCACCACCACCGCGAGCTTGCCAATTCAACCGTAATGAAACCAGGTGGGCGCCAACTTTCCTCTTTCGAATCCCCTCGAATCAATGAACGGGAAGAACCGCCCGCTAGTTACAGATGAAGCGGTTGAGTATGAGAAATAACCGGTTGAAGTTCAAAACTTCAGGAAAATCACGCCATCATTTTAGAGGAAACTGTGGAATATACCTCAAATTAATAAAGAAACACCGGAAGATCACCACAACATGTAACCAGTTCGACTTGAAAACACTAGGATCTTGACCGATTATGTCCAAAAATCTCCCCAGGCACTGCCTCGAATGCAGATGTTTCTTGGAAACTTTTTTTTGTTGAAATAAACAAGAAATGAAAGCCTGGGGGGTAACCTAACCAGCGGTTCACTTGAAAATGTTGGCTGATAAAAGATAGTCATATTTGATGTTTCAAAGTGAAACTTAGAAAAGTCTTAGGAAATTTTAGGGTATTGGAACTTCATTTTGAGAATATACCTCGATGGTCACATGTATATTCCAAGAATATAAATTGAATGTGCAAAGTATCCCATGAATATGTGCATTACTTCATAGCCACCACCCCTCCCCCCAGTGAATGAAATGAAATAAGTTGCCAAAACATACAAGGCCATTGGGTTCTTGGAAAGATAAAAATGTGGGGTGCACACTCTCATAGAATTACACAGCCCCAAACAGGAGAAGCACCCGCTAGTAAGCATGGTCAACTAATTAAGATCACATTAGACTCCATTGGTACCATCTATGTTTGAATTAGAACAGTTCCAATTTTCAAATGTCATTTTTAGAACTAATTAGGGGCAACTCTCCCCCTATACACATAATTGTTGTTTCTACTTCCCTCCTGGTAATGCTACTTATGAATTGAGGTTTTGTTACTTCACAAACAGATGGGACACGCTTGAAATGAGGGCGTCGAGAGGAATCCTTTGATGCCATTCGTCTCTGAATTTTACAAAATTTTCAATCAATGTTGTTTTTAGAACTAATTCTAAGAAGTGAATTTTGTCAAGCAAGGCCCTCACCATTCAGACCCCATTAGTTGGTTTCCCCCCCCCCCCTCACTTTCTAAATTTTCTTAGAGTTTATAGTGTAAGAGGTGCTTATAATACCAACACAACTCCAAAATAGTGCATCTTAATGCCACCCGGGGTCGGTAACCCTTCCTCTATGCTTGCAGTTAACTGTGCACACTAGAAAAGAGTCTCAATTCATCCAAATATCATGGTTGCAAAACATTGTTGATTGAAATTTCCTGATTGTTGCACTGGTGCAGGTTGATAGCAAAAATTGATTCAGGTGGCGACACGAGTGACGGTTTTGTTCTTTCCACAGCAACAGCATCATCATTCGCTGCACTTGAAACTCCGGGCTCCATAGGAAACTATTACATATAAATTTGCGAATATCAGTGCACTCAGAACCTCCTGCAATTAATCGTGCGAGCTGCCATCCATTTTGATAAAAGAATGCAGGCACCCTTTGCTGACCCTGTTTGATGTCAACTGAGGTGTTCATGAAGAGGCTCCAACTTTTTCCTTGAATTCTAAGCTTGAAGTGCAGTACGATTGTGGTGTGCAAAATACACAGTTGTATCTGTTTCCAAAGAGTGCAAGGAAAATGTTTCAGTCCTCCACTTATCTACAATCTCTACATTCAGGGTCTCTCATGTTGTTGCCATGATTATTAGTACTGCATTTAATGGTGGAAAATTATTCATTTTAAAAAATTAAATATTAAAAAAACAAACAGAAGTAAAATAATGCGTGGGGAGAGACTAATTAATGTAATTTGTATGATGTTGTTAGGAGAGTCACTTATATCCATAAGGTAGAGAACCCTTACTCAAGTGCTTTTCTTATTAGGACACCCAATATTTGAATGGCATGTGGTTTGGTGTGGCTCCAAGAACAGATACCAAAAAGGCATGTGTTGAGAAGAAATTAGACTCTATGCTCAAACTATGATAACCATTCTAAATTCAATAGTCAACAAAATTGGGGGAGCCCTATATGACCAATTTGTGAGCACGAGCATCTTCACTTTGACAATAGACTTATTTGTGAAGTAAAGCAAATGAAACCATGGGTTTAGTCCCAAACCCTGAGTATATGAGGATTAACACAAAGTCACCCAAGTTTCCTTAATGCTTAGATAACCATACACAAACTTGGTATCGGGCTATTAAAAATTGGCTTTCTAGCATGTCCTACTAAGATGGGTGGGCCAAGCTAGCCTTGCATAGAACGATCCAGGATTTTGGACAATGAGTCCCATGAACATACCCTAATCTAGAGCCTATAAGTCTCTTAAAGTTTGAAAAACAGGAAGAGAAGGTCCCAAAATTTCACCCAAACTTTCAAAATAAACTCTACTACACGACGAACTAATGAGCTCTCTTAGTAGAAAGTCTTCTCAAAGAAGGATCAAAAGCACGGTTCCATCCCTCTTTGAGGAACTTCGCGCATAACTCTAATGAACACAACATTCATACGAGCTCCGAAAAACGTGAGGAAAGTGGCTACCACCTTGATTTGGACTTACTAGCCATCTTGTTCTATCTCAATTCCGCATTTCATATCCTAGGCCAGTGTTTTTTATTTCAAAAGAAATGCATCTACTTAGTGGCTCTTGACTCACGTAGTGGCTAGCTTTTGAGGCATCGCAAGTGAGGTGAAGGGAGATCCATGTGGCGATGTGGGATGACCATGCATATTCTAAATGCGACAACATGATGTGCCACATATATGTATGTGGCTATGCATAATTTTTTGGGGAGTGTATATGTGGGCATGTTATGACAAGTTGGAGGTGGCATGTGGCCCCCACTTCATAATATTTGGCTATTTGAATTTTTGGGGGGAGGGAATGGGCTTCCATGCCCCACCATTATTGGATTCTCTGGCTACATTAGTAGTCATTAGGGCATTAATTATTGGCTACCACCTCCCCCTTTCTTCTCTTCATTAGGCTATCAGCCTCAATCAACATCCAATTTTTTGGCTACCAACCCTCTTTAAATTTTTTTCATGCCTTTAACAATTTAGCTTGGGACTCCCCGTGCTTAGCAAAAAGCCGCCGTGTAGCCAAAATAAAAATCACTGTCCTAGGCGGAGTGAGGTAGTCAGGGAAAAAAGTAACTATATAAGACCGACCCATCCACCTTATTTACGTATTTTATATTCTTATATTCACACACAAACACCTCCAACACTGTTTGCAGCCATGAGTAATGAAACAAAAGCTCTGGTACGTCCGTAAGACTCTGGCGAAACAAGGTCCGGCGCACCTCACGCCTTCACATGCTCAAGAGAAATGGCGGAAATGAATGAAAGAGCGAAAGAAAATAGACATGCGAGGCCTACCTATGCCTGCCTGCCTGCCTGCAAGTACTTCCACTTACTACACGCTCCGACAACTTTTGGCGTGATGCAATTGAGATCAGATTTGCGTCGAAACAGAAAACTCTTCACGAGGATTTTAAAACCCACCTTGTAAGGGCCTGGTTCCACTAACCAAGGCGTAAAGAAGTAAATAAATAACCAACGTCAGGCAATCCGACGTGAATTTGAGCTTGTTGGTCCTACCCTGCTCAAGAATCCTCTTGGTGCAGGGTGGGGTTTACTGCTTACCTTGCGGTGGGTGGACTCTTGGCTTCTTACCTACCTAGTTAGTTTTTTCCATCAAGTACAGAGAAGATTTCACAGCGAGAATCGAACCGCCAACCACTCCATTCGAAAACAGGTACCTCTCCACTATCACCTGGTAGTTTAGGGTCATCTCGGACCAACCCAAGGCGTATATGCAGGTGTTATTTTCCTCAATCGGAGGCCTCTGTTAGATTGGTGTGTGGGGTTAGGTGAGGATCAAAGAACCAACACCACAAACGTACATTTTTAAAAGAGATTGGACTACTTCAAGAAAAGAAAAAGGAAACCAACGTGCTCCACATTTCATATTGAGCTTAATTGAGAGGACCTGGGTATAGGGTTAAGGAATCAACAAACGTGCACTTTCAAAAACTATAACTAAATCGTGGGAAGTCCGATTTTTGTTGATGTTTCATTGTAGATTTGTTAATGCAGCATAAGTTTTTTTGGGGGTGTAATTCTATTAGGTAGAAGTTGGAGAACTTGAAAAACGAACCGGAGAACATCCACATACCTAAATCGGTACCTGCTGGTCTAAGTCCACTTAAATTACACTGTGTCCCATGACCAAGGACTTAAAATGTGATGTGAATTTCTCGTGGTCATGGTCTTCGGACCGTTGACTATGACCATGTTAAATCCTTACTCATTTTCCTTGTGTGTATAACGGCCCTTAATCGTTGGCCAGCAATATTGTGTAATTAATATTGTGGTATGGAAGTTCACACTAACGGAGTTACCATCTGAGCTTATTGAAAGTTCATGGTGGCGGATCATAATCTCATCTAAGCTACATAGCGTTACTAGCTTCATAAGTGGGGACGGGCCCCGGGATTTGAAGCCACTTCGATGCAAAATTTGAAATCCATGTCAGAGAAAATTGTGGGAAAAAATCCGTTTAGAACCTAGGGTTTCCAACTCCAACCGGCTACATGTTGATTTCAATTTGATATGTTTATAATAATGTTGCAAGGTGTGTTGCATATATTCCTCTAAATGGATGGGCAATTTGTTTAAAGTCTTGAACTTGAACCCGGTCATTCGTCAAGCTCGAATTTCGTCTCGAGACCCTCACATTAGAAGTCTTCCCGGGGCCTTCATCGTCTCTCACACTTTCCGATGCAATGCATGTCGGGCCGCAAACAACATGGGCGAGAGGAAATTCTCACATACAAGCTAGTGTACCTCTCCTCCGTCCAACAAAAAAAGGTGACCCTCTCTCTTTTTGGTTTGATTTGACAAGTTTTTTTATGTGGATGGATGGATGGATGAATGGATGAAAGGTACGCTCATATGCATGTGCAACAATATGCGCACTGAGCAAGTTTGTCCACACATCGGGAAGCACGAGAGCGGATGGAGTCCGTAGGGGCATGTGAGGGGATCTTAACCCCCTAAAGGATCATAAAGTCTAATCTAGCTTTTTGGTACTTTGTTTCATTAGGCGGACGCGGACTTTGTCTTAAAATCTAATAGTGATTTATTTAGGGAGTCGGTCCAATGAGGTTTTACCTTTTGGCCAGGCATAAAAGCACTTGATGGTAATTTTCAATTATTTTACCTATTGAAAACAAGAGAGAGAGGGAATTATTGTATAAAAACGTACCTCTCATTCATCCAATCTAAGAGCCTCAAAATAGTATGCAGCTTGGAGGTTACTTTTTTTAGTTGGATTAACACTGGAATCAACATAACATTATTCATATCCATAACAATTTTATGTGGGATTGACAATATTCTATGGAATATTCCCAGATATTCCATACATTCGGTCTGAATGTGGGGAATATTTTGTGGAATATTGTCAGTCCCACAAAACAATGTAATGGATTTGAATAATGTTATGAACTTCAAAGACTCTGATTTAGTCTAATCAAGTTCATTTGAGATGCATTGGCATACACCCATAGGGGATCAAGTTTTAATGTTGGATGGATGAGAGGTACACTCATATGCACCTTTGACCTCCTCACTTCAACCATGTATTTGCATCTATTAAATCTAAAACGTGAATTAGCAGTATGTATGCTTCGCAATCGATAATTGTATGATACAAAACATGATCCGATCCAAAGATCAAAATTGTTTGTGGAGTTGGAAGTGTCCACAAACATGGCCACACACCTTAATGATAGTTTGCCACTTGACTATGCTCGACATATACTCCTATAAACAAGGACCCCAATTCCTACATATTTGCTCCTTGAGTCTTATAGATAAAAATGGAACAAGCTCACAAGGCTTAAGGTAGACGTGTCTATATTGAACATAATAAAAATATGGAAACCTATATTTGATGTGGTATGTTGGTTAGGTGTGGATCTAAGAATTGGCACACAAAAAAACATGTATTTCAAAAGAGATTAGACTACATGCTCAATATATGCTATTACCATTCTAAACTCAATCGTCAACATGATCAAGGGGGGGGGGCTATATGACCACTTAATGAGTAGAAAAATCTTTACTATTGATAATGATTGAAATATTCATATGAGCTCCAGAACTTCAAAGACAAATGGCTACGGGCATGATTTGGATTTGCCATTCATCTTGCACTAAGGGTTGGTTCATACGGGGTCCCAAGTCCTAAGCACGGGGGGGTCACTCTATAGGATTTTTGTGCACCACGTGCGGCGGAGGGGTATTTGTTTAGGGGCTATTTACCTCCAAGGCACGAATTAAAAGCTCCCTATAATTACTTAATTTTCTAAAATGGCCTATTTTTTTGCACCCTACCATTACTTATAATGCTCATGTCATTGCAATTTTTTGTAGTCTACATTCCTTTTAACTAAAAAATTTAATTTAAAAGCGTATGCATTGCAAAAGTGGTGGAAAAAAGCATGGCAACAAAAAGGTATAAAGAATACATACCATTGCAAAAACTAAGTACAAAAACTTAAAGTAGAAACACAACAAGAAGGCTTAGGATGGAAACACAACAAGAATGAGTGTGTGTTCACAAACACAACACCCGCTCCTTAAAAATCCTTCATTCAAAGTCAATTTACATACTAGTGAAGACCAAAACCATAGTGTACAATACTTACATCTCGGGGCGATCACACCCCGTTACATTTCATAACCACGTGCGATAAAAGTTTGCTACCCTATATTATATGCCATAGATAATTTTAAAAATTATGATATTTTTTCTACATATACATAACCATTGATAATATCTTTTGTATATTTTTTTGAAATTTTTAGCCCGGGGATTTCACTCCATGCACATTAGGCCACTACGTGCAATAAAAGTTTGCTACCCCTATATTATATGTCATAAATAATTTTAAAATGATGATATTTTTACTAGAGGTACAAAACCATTGATAATATCTTTTTTATATTTTTTCAAAAATTTTAGTCATCTTCATTTTTTGTAGTAATTGTTTTAGTTCAATTATGCGTCATTCTAGTTAGAAACGGTATGTTTTATACAAAAAAGAGATCATCAACTTTGGTTACCATTTTTTACGATGTAATAGATACCATATATATCTACTAGAGAAAAAAAAATTGATAAAATTTGAACCATTTTGGTGATGCCTTTAGAAAAAGTAGATTCACTTTTATCGCACATGGCGTCAACTTGACCAATGGAGTGACTTCCCCGGGATTTTTAGTCATCTTCATTTTTGTAGTAATTTTTTTAGTTCAATTTTGCATCATTCTAGTTAGAAACGGTATGTTTTATAAAAAAAACACAAATCATCAAATTTGGTTAGCATTTTTTACTATGTAATAGATACTATGTATATCTACTCATGGAAAAAAATTGATAAAATTTTGACCCATTTTGGTGATGCTTTATGTAAAAAGTAGACTCTTTTTTTATCGCACGTGTTGTTCAACTTGACAATGGAGTGCACCCCCAGGACTTACATAGTGTGAAACACACCAAACTTGGCCATAAACCCTATATAGTTCATTTTGTCACAAACTTGGACAATTGCTCTAAATCATTCCTATCTAGACTGTACACTTCATTTGTAGAATTATAGCTCATAGTCAGAGTAGATATAACGCAATCTACATCAATCCATTTGCTATCCTTGTGATCATACTTAAATTTGTTACGGCCTGGATGTTTTCTATAATATTGCAATATTGCTTCGATGTGGGGATTGTTAGGATTTCTCCTCCCTGATTCCTCCGTTCGGGCAAGGAGGTCAACCGCCTACCTTAGTACCTCAAATTGTTTCCCATTGCACAATGAGAGAGAGCTTGGAGTGATCAAAGATGGAAGTTGGATTGAAAGCAACGTCACAATGATCTCGCAAAAAAATCGCAAAATAAAGAAAACTGAACAGTTGGGCAAATATGGTAGGGGCAACATGCAAATCACAAAGACTCTAGCATTGAATAAAACGTGTGCTATGAAGAAGCGGTGGTGGAAATGAACACACCTGTTGGAGATGACGATGTCGGAGTAGAGAAGTCACCGAAGAAAAATGAAAAATGAGAGGCCACCAAGAGAAGGGAGAGAAGCCACCATGAGGTGTTGGGAAGAGAGTTAGGGTTATGCTTACAATTTCATCCATTTTTGGGTAAATGATGAGTCATTTTTCATTCATCCCTCGTGAGGCATGCGTACAAAATTGATTCTACTAAACATACATCCTAGGATCCTTATTTTCGGCCCCTATATTATTTTTACAAAAAAGGAATGGCCCATATTTTATACCTATCTATCTTACTTGTAATGAGATTGCCTACTTTTAATGGACCCTTCATTATTTGGAATATTTTTATAAATTTTATGTCAAACGAATTTAATCCTCCCTATATTATGCCGCACGTTGTTTTGAAAATGCACTAAGTGACCCCCCCGTGGTCCTAAGTCCCATGTCACTTGAGGTCAATCCGTGCAACCTCAACCATTGAGAGCATGGAAGTTGGGGCTCATCACTTCACACGGGGTCCCAAGTCCCAAGCCCCAAGTATGACATGGATGCCTACATGGCAACACTTTTTGGAGGTCAGAATTGGGACTTGTGTAGAGAATTGGGTCGAGCAAAAAGCTGAACCCAACTCATATTTTTGCATAAAATAATCAAGATCCAACTTTAATGATAATTAACCAATTTTTTTTCTTGAGGTTCAAAAGTTGGGACTTTGCCTCCATGTTGGGACTTTCTAGCATGAGTGGGACTTGGGATTTGGGACCCCATGTGAACTGGCCCTAATTATGTACTCTACATCCTACGTGAAGTCAATGCAAAGAGCAAAAATATCCATCTAAGGCATGTCGTCTACCTTAATAATGCTAGATCTAAAATCCATCATAACATTGCTCAGATCCATAACAGTGTTCTGTGGGACTGACAATATTCCACATAGTATTCCCGGATATTCCCCACATTCAGACAATATTCCACGTAGTATTCCCGGATATTCCCCACATTCAGTCTGAATGTGGGGAATATCCGGGAATACTACGTGGAATATTGTCAGTCCCACATAACATTGTTATGGATCTGAGTAATGTTATGATTGGATTGTATGCTTTTTATAATATACTATGTATTGCATATTTTATCATATTCTATATTGTATACACTGAGATTTTGTGGTGGATCGTATCTGTGGAAGACAAATTGTACAAACCAAACAAACACAAGTACTGCATCTAGTATACATTCAGCAAAGTTTGCATGTACAAACAAACTAACAAACAAACAAACGACACACTCTTCTCACATCAATGACGCAGCAGCAGCACATCTACATCTGATTTAATTCCTTGAAGTTCATGGACTAACAACTAGTAGTTCCCAAATCAGTTTCAACAACATATAACTTACACCAGCACATCACATGTACTGCTACTACTGATCACCGATCGCAACAACAACAACAACAACAACAACAGGGAATGGATGTGCAGCCGCTCTGCAACACGTACCACCCCCCACCCATTTGGAAGCAGGACCACAACTACTACTAACACTCACAAGCAAATTTGTGCATCAATCAGCTCATTAAAAAGGTTCACTAGATTGCTCTATTAAGCTTGGATGGTGTCTTAAATGGCCCACTTCTCCTTGGATATGACGACTCATGCGGTGAGTACGAGATGATTTGCAAATCCAAACCGAGGCCGTAGCCACTTTCGTCATGGTTTTTGGAGCTCATATGAATATCTTACTCATCATCAAAGTAGAGATGATTTTTATGTTTACTAATGCTCATATAAGTTCTCCCAATTTTGTTGACTATTGAGCTTAAAATGTTTATCATAGTTTGAGTACAAAGAGCATGTGTCTTCTTGGTATACGTTCTTAGAGCCACACCAAATCACAAATCACTCAAATATAGATACTCCTACTAAGAAAAGTAACCGAATGAGGGTTTGTCTACCTGAGTGCGCATCAAAAATTAGCATGAACAAACTTAATTTGGTCCACTCTAATTGTCCAACCATGGTAGGATTGATATGTCCAAGACCTTCTCAATGTTGTTGCGACATCAATGCCGCACAAGCATAGTGTAGGGAAACATTTTGGCATATGATGAATATTGGAAAAATCAAAGTATGTTAAAATGAAAAATAATGTTCACTTCATAAAATTTTGCCTATTTTTTCTCGATACTCTCATAACATTGCTAAGGACCATGTATAACAAGAGAATATTTCTTTGCATTGTGTTAGCATAGGGTTGAATCTATGGCCATTGCTTGCTCACACTCATATCTTGTGGGCAACTTACTATGGTTAGAAAGAGAGCATGATTATTTTTTTCTTAAACCTTAAATGCATGGGCGATCATAAAGTGGTTGATTTATGGTCAATGAGCCAAAACATCAATATCCGAACCTCTGTTGGAGATACTCCTTTCATAATATGTTTATGTTAGGTTATAATACATCTTTTGATCATTGGGATTTCCAACATCAAAGCTACATACACTTTGATTGAAGAGGAAATTAGGAAATTAACCGAATATTTTGAAAGATCAAAAGTAGGTTGAAGTTAGAACCAAATCGAATCTTCGGAGACTTCACCAACACCTTCTTAACATCAATGCTACATACAATTTATGAAAGAAAATGTTGGTTTAAAAATTGTTTATGAGAAGGACTCCGGAAAGACCAAAATATATTGAATTAAAATTTTACCGACGTCAAATCTTTGTAGAACATCAACGCAGTCCACACTAGTTGGTGTGGGTTAAGAGTTTAGAGTTTTCCACACTAATTCTACACTACAATGAATTTTGGTCCTAGAAAATTGAATTTGTGGCCACGCTAAAAGGACAATTGATGTAGGTGCAATGTCTCCTTGTACATTGACCAAGAGGGTTAACACGCTTAAGTGCAAATTAAGAGGGTACCGTACCAAGACCACAATTGCGGTCATGGTCACCCATGGATTGAGAGAACCAAGATACAAGTAATTGCCAACCAATTCAATTGTATTGATAAACAAACTTGACCTAAATTTCAAACGTTAGAGAAACAAACCAATTGTTTAAGTGAACTGATAGATGCATTATGTTCTATTTTATTAAGTCATGACATATAATCTATGTCAAAAAAATTGGCTAGCATTTGACAAAATGGTAGGTCTTGACTCACTTTTTACCTCCCCTTTACACTGACTACTATGGCCCCCTATAATTCTGCAATACCACGACATTTTTGGTGAATGTAATTTTCATGCAAACCTATGTCATTTTTGAGCTCACAATACCTTAATATGTTCAAAATTTAAGATTGTGGAATCCTTGCAAAAACATAAAATGTTGTGGTTGAAACTTGAAAATATAATATCAATATTATACCAAAAATATCAATATTTGGTTAACATTTTGTTGTTTTGCATTTGAGTATCAATGTTCTATTGGAAGTCAACCCATGCATAAAATATTGTGGGTCATGATATTTTCTACTTGCAATAACTTTCAACCCACACTATTAGGTGTAAGCGGTGTAGTCGTTCCAAATTATGGCCGTTATTTGCTTCTCGGTTGGTGGTACAATATGCGGGCTTAAATTGGCTACTTCTCTTAATCATACATCCACATTTGAGTGGTGTATGATCAAGTGTGAACACGGGGGGTTCACTCTATAGGATTTTTGTGCACCACGTGCGGCGGAGGGCTATTTGTTTAGGGGCTATTTACCTCCAAGGCACGAATTAAAAGCTCCCTATAATTACTTAATTTTCTAAAATGGCCTATTTTTTTGCACCCTACCATTACTTATAATGCCCATGTCATTGCAATTTTTTGTTGTCTACATTCCTTTTAATTAAAAGGATTTAATTAAAAAGTGTATGCAATGCAAAAGTGGTGGGAAAAAACATGGCAACAAAAGGTATAAAGAATACATACCATTGCAAAAATAAGTACAAAAAATTTAAAGTGGAAACACAACAAGAAGGCTTAGGATGGAAACACAACAAGAGTGAGCATATCTTCACAAACACAACACCCACTCCTACAAATCCTTCATTCAAAGTCAATTTACATACTAGTGAAGACCAAAACCATAATGTACAATACTTACATAGTGTGAAACACTCCAAGCTTGATAATGAACCCTATATAGTCATGACGCCAAAAAAAAATGTCAGCAACACATTTAGAGAGTGCAAGAATCTACCTACAAGACGTAGAGGTTGCACAATGAGCAAGAGCTTGGAGCAATCAAAGATGGAAGTTGGATTGAAGGCAACGTCACAATGATCTCGCAAAAAGATCGCAAAATAAAGAAAATTGAACAGTTGGGCGAATATGGCAGTCTTGAGCAACATGCAATCACGAAGACTCCAACATTGAATAAAACGTGTGCTATGAAGAAGCAGTGGTGGAAGTGGACATACATGTTGGAGATGACGATGTCGAAGTAGAGAAGTCACCAAAAATTGAGAAGCCACAAGAAAAATAAAAATGAGAGGCCACCAAGAGAAGGGAGAGAAGGGAGGGAAGCCACCATGAGGTTAGGGTTAGGCTTAGGCTTAGGCTTACAATTTCATCCATTTTTGGATAAACAATGAGTCATTTTTCATCCATCCCTCGTGAGGCATGCGTATAAAATTGATTCTACTAAACATACATCCTAGGATCCTTATTTTCAGCCCCTATATTCTTTTTACAAAAAAAGAATGGCCCATATTTTATACCTATCTACCTTACTTGTAATGGGATTGTCTACTTTTAATGGACCCTTCATTATTTGGAATTCTTTTATAAACTTTATGTCAAACAAATTTAATCCTCCCTATATTATGCCGCACGTCGTTTTTAAAATGCACTAAGTGACCCCCCCATGAGTGTGAATTAAAGAGCAAACATTGATTGGAGCCCTGAAGAAATAATCATATATATTCATCCAAGAAATAAGAAAATCTTCACTTTGATAATACATAAGATATCCATATGAACTCCAAATGTTATAAGAAAATTGCTATGGCCTTGATTTGAATTTGATAATCATCTTGTACAATTTTTGTGCTTGATGTCCTAGTAGAAAACTAATAATCACTTAAGACATGTCTACCCTAACTCCACAAATGAGGAATTTATGCATGTGTATTCGGGGAAATGTAATTTACCTAATTAACCCAAAAAAAATTAGATCAATAAAGTTTTTTTTTAAGGGTGATGGAGGGTGATGCACAAGAATAAACCCGAGTTTGTAAGTAGTTTTATTTTTATGTAGCTTGCCTCTATTGTGTTTTAGGGCAAGCACATAAACACATGTTTGAAGAGTTCTTCCTCCTACTCTTGACTTCATTGGAGTTTGGTCCAAGGTTTGGTCATTTTTTCTTGGGAACATCTAAGGTGAGAACTTCTTGGAAGCTGCAAGGTTGGTGTGCCTAGCATGTCTATACCCTTAGCATTTGCAAGAACTGAAAAGTTTCCAACTAAACACACCATAGAGAACATGCACCTCCAAATATTTGATGGTTGCTCCCATCCTCTTACGCATAAGTCTAAGGTAGGTGGGTCTTAAATGGACATTTTTTTCTCTACACTCACCTCTCATAGGATATGAAAGTTGAAACACGCAATTGGTGCAAGATAATTAGCAAATCCAAGTCGTACCTATAACCACAATCCTTATACTTCGTGGAGCTTGTATGAATATCCTATTCATTGTTGAAGTGAAGATTTTCCAAGTGATTTGAATAATCATATAAGTTCCCCTAATTATGTTGAACCATGACACTTAAAATGCTTAACAAATTTTTAGCATGCACTCCAATCCCTTTTCAACACATATTTTTTAGTGTTCTTACTTGGATCTACACCCAACCATTCACCACTCAAATATAGGTATATGTTCATGGTGAGGCTTTGCATAAGGCACGCCTGCCTTAATGTTGGAACAAAATTGCACACCCATGTTGGTATCTCCATCCTAAGGTAGACACTCAGGGAAGTCACTCAATATATTCTTTGGGGACACATGAGCGTACAACACATATTTTTTGGGGGGCTATGTAGCTCATTTACTGCATTTTAGTGGACCCTATATTTTTTAATAATTCTACTTTTTTCAATTTCTTACCACCCTATGTGTAATTATAAATTAGAATCTCCATAATATTTCAAGCCCTTCATTATTTATATTTATTTGAATTTTCCTTCGTGGACAATAGCATTGTACTATAGCATTAGAAATGGAATTCATCACACAACAAAAATTAAGCTGTGTATACAAGAAGCATGTTATTTTTGTCTTGTGTGGGAGGAACAACCAGAGAATTATACAAACGTCAATGAAATGTTCCTCAAAAGTACACTTAATAACCCTCATCCAACGAGTTCATCCATTTTGTAGATGGATTTGTGATCATTTTTCATCTAGTTCTTGAATTTTTCTTACCCTAAACTCAACCTAAAAATAATAAAAATTCCCTACCAATTACTATAATGCTATTTTAGAAATACTATAAACATAATTTTGGGTATTACAAGTGACCCTATATTATATATAATGTGCTACCTCACATTTCTTCAAGGCTATGGTATATCAAAAAAAGATATAATTTTTATCAACCATGAATAAATGTCACCCTACATTTGTTCTCTCATAGTTATCTAAATTTTCGACAGTGACTTCCCCAGGGGTAGACATGCCTAATTCCAACACAACAGTAATTTGGACACCTATATTTGAGTGGTACGTGGTTAAGTGTGGATCTAAAAACGGATACCAAAAAGACATGTGTTCTAGAAGAGATAAGACTACGTGCTCAAAACATGCTAACCATTCTAACTCAATAGTCAACATGATTTGAGGAGAACTACACAAACATTTAATGAGCATGAGAATCTTCACTTTGATAATGAATAAGATGTTCATGTGAGCTCCAAAAAAAGTATGAGGAAAGTAGCCACAACCTCCTTTTGGATTCGCTCACCATCTCGTACTAATCGCGTGTTTCATATCCTAGGAGAAGGTGGGGTAGTTGGAAAAGGTAACCATGTAAGACTCATCTACCTTAGAAGTTAGGTTTCCAGTGCCAATGAAACGGGGAGAACCAACAACTAATAACAGGTGAATTGGTTGAATTTGAGAAATAACCAGTTGAAGTTCAAGACCTCAAGAAAATTACCGATCATTTTAGAAAAAACTATGGAATATATCTCAAATTAATAAAGAAAACCCCATTCAAGATCGTAACATGTAACTGGTTGGACCTGAAGACACTAGGATTTTGACCGATTAAGGTAGATGGGTCTTAAGTGGCTCATTTTCTTAATCAGGCCCCTATATTCGATTGGTATGTGGTTCGGTGATGATCAAAGACCAAACATCATAAAGACACATGTTCAAAAGAGATTGGACTACGTTTTCAAATACCAAGAACTACACTATACTCAATAGTGATCACAATTGGGAGGACCTGCGTATTTACTTAAGAAATCAACAAACTTGCACTTCCAATAACCATAACCAAATCAGGGAAGGTCCGATTTTCAATCTGATTTTTGCATATGTTTCATCATAGATGTTATGATACAACATGAGTTTTGTTGTGTAAATCTAATCGGTAAAAGTTGAAGAACGTGAAAAGTGAACCAAATAACACCCACATATATACCTCATGCACGCAAATGTTCATGGACACTGTCCAGTGGCAGGAAGGAACCCTGGTTTCCCGAACCGAATAGATTCTATGGGTATTAAAGCTTATTAGATCTCAACTCCCAGATCCGAAATCCTCATGGAAGTATGATACTCCTGTCGCGAGAAGAGTGTCGACAAGGGAAGCAGCTGGCTAGCTGAATGGTGGCCGGCCGGACCGACGGTCGAGGGAGGGAGGTGACCGGGACAGTCAGGCCTCAGGCATTCTGCATTGAATGAGCTTCTCCTACACGGGCCGTTCATCAAGGCGGCATGCCGCATGATGGGGATCATGTAACTTGATTGTTATAACTTCTTCGGGGCCGTTTACATCATGGACCATGAGGTCGTCCCTTGCTCTTCTAAAATTTGTGATCGGTTATTGAACTCGTCCTGGGACCACTTCGGTTTACATCAAGAAATATTGCGCAAATTCTCAAGCCACTCATTCTAGCCAAATCTCTCTCTCTCTCTCTCTCTCTCTCTCTCTCTCTCTCTCTCTCTCTCTCTCTCTCTCTCTCTCTCTCTCTCTCTCTCTCTACTTTGTTCTTACTTTGCCATAAATAAAA